>OV702292.1:156392955-158892955 GCA_916181665.1 Avena sativa | reverse complement strand
TTTTCGAGGGAAGTGAAACCCAATTTATTGATTCGACACAAGGGGAGCCAAAGAATATTTATAAGCCTTAACAACTGAGTTGTCAATTCAGCTGCACCTAGAAACAATCTTCCTCACAGTAGTTTATCAGTAGCAACAATTTTGTAATAGGAATAGTAAAGTAACAGAAGTAGTAAAGTAAAGACAACAGTGACAATAGCAGTAAACAATAGGATTCGAGTGCGGTAGGCATAGGGATGGATGGACGGGCGTTGCATGGACAAGACAATTCACATATCAATCAGAACATAGGGCAACTGCAGATAAATAAGATAAAGCATCCAAGTACTAGATAATCCTAGGCATGTGTTCCATATATAGTCATACGTGCTCGCAGTGAGAACTTGCACAACATCTTTTGTCCTGCCAGCCCGTTTGCAGTAGGGCCTCAAGGGCACTACTGGCAATTAAGGTGCTCCTTTTAATAGAGCACCGAAGCAAAGCATTAACACTCCGTGAACACATGTGATCCTCACATCAAAGCCATTCCCTCCGGTTATCCCAATTTCTGTCACTTCGAGGCCATTGGTTCCGGACAACAACGTGTGTATACAACTTGCAAATAAGACCAAAAACAATACTATCATAATGAATCAGTAACATGTTCAGATATGAAATCATGGCACTCGGGCCCTAGTGACAAGCATTAAGCACAACAAGTCACAACAAAGTCATAAAGCACTAATAAAAGATACTAGGCACCATGCCCTAACAATCTGATGCCATTACACGAACAATCTCATCCAATCCCTACCATCCCCATAGCCTACAGTGGGCGATTACTCACTCATAGATGGGGGAAACATGGATGGTCGATGGAGAAGTGATGGTGATGATGATGGCGATGATCTCCTCCAATTCACCGTCCCGGCAGGGTGCCAAAACAGAGTTTCTGGTGCTGTTTCGCGGAATCTGGTGGTGGCGGCGGAGCGGAACTCCTTCTGGAAAAACGTCGATGAACCGAGGGGTGCCTAGGGGCCCACACCATGCCCTGGCACAACCTGGGGGGACCCGTGCCTAGGGGGGGTGTGGCCAGGCCCTGGACCTCCTCCGTCTCGTATTCTGGCTCCGTGAGTCTTCCGGAAAAATAGGCACTTTGGCTTTTGTCCCGTCCAATTCTGAGGATATTCATTTTCTGACTTTCTTGGAACCAAAAACAGCAGAAAACAGGCAACTGGCACTATGGCTCTTGTTAATAGGTTAGACCAAAAAATCATATGAAAAGTACTCCAAAGTGTGGACAAAACATAAGAAAGTAGATAAAACCAAGTATGGAACATCAAAAATTATAGATACATTTGCAATGTATCAAGAGCATAGTGGCCATTCTTAGTTCTATGTGCATTGTCCCAAGACTAGTTGATTGATGCATACCTTGATATTGCTTGTTTTAAACTATTTGTATCTAGTCACTCTTATGAACTTTGAAGGTGTCCTATGCATTTATATTTGCTACTCTATGAGGGACAAGCTGAATACTATTGTGCCATGTTTTCTTTATGTGAAACAACAAACGTCTTGCAAAGCATTGTTATTCATGAATCTTTTGTTTGTGCCTTTTCATGTTGCATCATAGTTTCTTTGTCTTATTGTTAGAACTTTGTCTCTCATGTTATGATTGAAGTACTATGATCCCAGCTTTGAATGTTTTACAAATACTTTGATCAAGTTTATGATGGTGCATGTCACCTCAAAAATTATTCTTTCTTTTTATAACTTACCTACTCGAGGACTAGCAGGAGTTAATCTTGGGGATGTTGATACATTGCAAATGTATCTATAATTTTTGATGTTCCATGCTTGGTTTATCCACTTTCTTGTGTTTTGTCCACACTTTGGAGTACTTTTCATATGATTTCTTGGACTAATCCATTAACAAGAGCCACAGTGCCAACTGCCTGTTTTCTGCTGTTTTTGGTTCCAAGAAAGTCAGAAAATGAATATTCTCGGAATTGGACGGGACAAAAGCCAAAGTGCCTATTTTTCTAGAAGTCATCAGATGCCAGAATATGAGACGGAGAAGGGCTAGGGGCCGGCCACACCACCTGGCCCACGCGAGGGGGTGTTCTGGCCGACCCCAGCACCCTCTCGGCCTCTCCTTCCGCCTATAAGATGCCCTCGGGACGAAAACCCTAAGTACCCGATCAAAAATCCACGAAAGAGTCTGTAGCCGCCGTCATCTCCATCCCTAGATCAGGAGGGATCTGAAGCTCTTCCTGGCACCCTGTCGGAGAGGGGAATTCACCCTGGAGGCCTTCTTCATCATCATACAAGCCTCTGGTGTGATGCGTGAGTAGTTCATCCTTGGACTACGGAACCATGTAGTAGCTAGATGGCTGGTTCTCCTCCTTTGTGCTGTCATGTCTAGATCTTGTGAGCTCCGTTCATGATCAAGATCATCTATTTGTAATTATGCTATTTCAGATTGATTATTGATTCTATCATGTCTTTGTTATTTGTGATCTTTCATGTTTTCCGTTGTTAGTAGCTATCTTGGCCAAGTAGGTGCTAGCAACTCCAAGAGTTAGTATTTATGCTCGATAGTGGGTTCATGCCTCTGGTAATCTGGGGAAGTGACAGAAATCTCTAAGGTACTAGATGTGTTGTTGCTACTAGGGAGAAAACAACAATCCTTTGTTCATAGAACAATCTCATTGTTTACTTTACACGCAATTCGTAAAGCAATAATCTGTTGCTTGCAACTTAATACTGGAGGGGGTTCGGATGATAAGCTGAAGGTGGATTATTAGTCATAGATGCAGTTGGATGGCGGTCTATGTATAATGTTGTAATGCCCAATCAAGTTCCAAAGGAGTCAAGATGATTAGTATATGCATGTATTGCTTTCTCGATGTTTGTCAATTGCTCCGCTGTAATTTGTTCACCCAGCATGTTATCTATCTTAAGGAGAGACACCTCTAGTGAACTATGGACCTCGGTCCGTTCTTTTACATACAATCTATAAACTGTTTACTACTTTGTGTTCACTTTCTGCAAACTATTACTTCCTTCCATTCGATACGTTGAATCCTTTGTTTTCAGTAAAACCGGTGAGATTGACAACCTCATCGCAAGTTGGGGACAGAGTTCTGTGGTTGTGTTGTGCAGGTCTCCATGTTGCTGCTGGCACCGGTAGTGTGCCCTGCCAACGTTCAGCTAGCTACACCTTTGGGGTGTTTCCTTGCTCCTACTGGATTGATAACATTGGTTTCATACTGAGGGAAAACTTGCTGCTGTGCTCATCATACCTTCCTCTTGGGGTTCCCCAACGAGCTCAATATATTTTGGGCCATCAACAAGCCCTCGTTTAGCACGAGTGACCATTGGGTGAGATGGTGGCGGAGGCGGGTCCCGCTGTCGACGTAGCAGTGGTGGCGGTGGAGCTGGGGATACAGGCGGTGCAGCGGGCAGCGCAACAGCTGGAGGCCCTGCCGCGGCAGGAAAACCACCCAAACCACTGCTGCGGCAAGCTGCCACGGTAGGGAAACCCGCCAGAACCGCTGCCACGGCAGGAAAACCACCAGAACCGCTGTCGCAGCAGGCAGGGGAGGCAGAGCTCGGGGTGGGGCTCGCTGCAGCTGGTGGCGATGCTGCCGTCGATGACGTGGCCGCGGCAGGTGCCCGTGGCGCCGTGGCTAGCGACAATGGCGACCATGGCAGCATCGACGGTGGCGTGGCAAAGCCCATGGCTGGTGAGGCCGTGCTTGGCAAGGTAAACGGCGTTGGCGATGTCAGCTGCTCAGGTTCCCAGAAGAAGTCATACGAATGCAGGGAGTGAGTAGGGGATGGTGCAGACGGAGTGGAGGCAAAGGGAAACGTGGAATCATCGAACACGACATGGCGAGAGATGATGATCTTTTGGGTGGAGCGATCAAGGCAGTGATAGCCATGATGTCGGGATGGATACCCAAGGAACACGCATGGAACAGAGCGCGGTGCAACGGTGGTGGTGTTGGGGTAGCATAGACATCCGAAGACCCTAAGACCAGCGTAAGCAGGATCTACGACAAGTAAAGCACGAAAGGGAACACGATCCGAAATAGCCATTAAAGGCAGCCGATTATGCAACATGACGGCTGTGAGCAGGGCCTCAACCCAGAAATGAGGCAGCATGCTGGACTAAACAAGGAGGATGCGAGTAATGTCATTGAGAGTGCGAATAATACGTTTAGCTTTACCATTCTGTTGAGAAGTATATGGACATGAAAAGCGGAGTGCAATTCCATGGCACTAGGCAAACGAATGGAGTTGGGAATTATCGAACTCGTGACCATTATCACACTGAATAGCCTGTAAGCACTCACTAAACTGGGTGAGTGCTATAGCGTGAAGAGACGACAAGTGTGAGAAAACTTCTGACTTAGCCCGAAGAGGATAAACCCATGCATACTGAGTGAAATCATCGAGACACACGGGATAATACTTAAAGCTAGAAATACTCTCAACAGAAGATGTCCACAAATCACAATGAATTATATGAAACAGAGTAGTGGTTACATGATTGGTAGAAGAAAAAGGAAGACGAACATGACGACCTAACTAACAAGCATGACACAAACTACTTTTATTCTTTTCTCTAGGAATAATAGAAGAACGAGCCAAGGACTCCATGACTGGCCGCCCAGGACGCCCAAGCCGACGGTGCCAGAGTGCAGGATCTACAAAAAGGAAGGTGGATGTCCGGATTGTGGATGAGGAGCGAATGGAGTAGAGAGCTCCGGGACTATTGCATCGAAGAATCTCGGTCCTGGTTAAAAGGTCCTTCACAGAAAAACCAAGAGGGTCAAATTCGATGGAGACACGATTATCAATAGTGAAATGACAAATAGATAAAAGGTTTTTAACTATGTTAGGATCAACTAAGACATTATGAAGGTAAAGAGGATGCGAGGAGGTGGGAGTAGGAAAACATGCATGCCCGGTAGCGGTGATCAGAAGTGTGGAACCATTGTGGTGCCTTGTATTGCTCATTATATAGACTTACAAGGCTAGAGTCTGTACCGTACAATACACGGATAGTTATACACAGACTACACATATATAACCATATATCTATACAAATACAATATGGTTATATATTCTAACACAATGCGATATCACTGAGAGGGCCCAGAGTATATCTATCCGTCATCGGGATGGACAAATCCCACTCTTGATCCATGAGCTTCTACATAACACTTTCGTAGCACTGAACCCACCTTTATAATCACCCTTTCATGGTGTGACGTTTGATGTTATCAAGATACTCTTCTAGTGTTAGTGATTGACATGATCTCATGGTCTAAGGACTAGGATTACTTCGTATGATGTTATAGCAATATAAACACAATGACTTTGATCGTAATGCTATACTTTGGATGAATGTTCATCACATCATTCCACTAATGTCGTGACCTTGTTATTAACAAGATCCAATGTCCATGATCAGGAAACCTTGATCATCTTTTTAATCAACGAGCTAGTTTATAAGAGAGGCATAACTAGGAACTTTCCTTTTGTTTATTAAACACACATGTATTAACGTTTCCAAATTAATACAACTATAGCATGCAAAATAAACATTTATCATAAACAAGGAATAAGATAATAACCACTTTATTATTGCCTCTGGGGCATATTCCCTTCAGTCTCCCACTTGCACTATAGTCAATAATCTTGTTTGAAAAACTTTGCGTATTGAACACCTATGGCTTTCTGGTGTTGCATATACACAATTGCTAGTGGTTAACATAATCTCCAGATCTGACAGTTTCAGGTCTGTGTGTATTTGCATGTCTCTGCATCTCTACGCATCACTCATTCTCAAATGAGATGGCATTGCATAAATTTGGTCCTTTGGTGAGACCTTTGGTTCGCTCAGGTTAAAATATGTTGATATTATCGTCATACAATATATCTTCATAGTATTAGCCCACTTTGAACCACACCTAGTTTCATAACAAACTACTTAACACAAATGCCCTCCTTTGCTGCTACTATAGCAGTCATATACTTAGCCTTTTGTTGTAGTATCCGTCACAATGTCTCAACTTTGGAACTCATCCAAATACATCATGGAACATCTTTTCCATTACAATGTGCCACCCATAGTATAAATTGAGATAAATTTAATTTGTATCTGGTGACAAAACTAGTATCAATGTAACACTTTACAATGAACTACCTTTAACTATTTGTCACTTATACATGATATATTCTTAGTTCTTCCAAAGCTCATAAGAATATCTTTACTATCGTCTAATGATCATATTATGAATCATTCTAGTATGTGCTCATAACATTTAGAGCATAGGACATATCTGTATATATACATATCACGGTATAATCGATCAAAATCTTCCTGCAATTTTACTCACCAAGTGTTAAAACACTTGAATCTTGATACAATCCTTTCCATGTAGCAAGAACCTTTCTTGTTGTTTCCATATTGAACCCTTTCAATATCTCATATATGTATGTATGGCACAACCATATTAGCGCCTCAATCTATCCATATAGATATTGATGCCAAATATTCCGGTTTTTCCCAAGTCTTTCATCGAAATCCTATTTTAATGAAATTCTTAACTTGTGTCAATAAAATATACATCATTTCCAATCAACAATATGTACTCTGCATAATGTATTGGAAATTTTCTCAGCGCTCCCACTTAATTTCTTGCAAATGCAAGCATCTTCATTGTCTCTAATGAAATTAAACTCCTTTACATTTTCATCATGGTGAAGATTCCAACTCCGCTATGCTCACTTCAACTATTGAAGTTTGCATGCCCTTTTAGCACCCTTTGAATTAACAAAACCCTTCGGACCATGTCTTGTACACGTCCTAGGTAACCATTCCATTAGAAGAACAGTGTTTTGTTTGTTCAACTACCATACACCCAATTATAGTGGTTGCTACATTAATCCGTCAAGACTAAATATCACTATGAAAGATCAAATCTTGTCATATTCAACTCCTTGAACATTGCCACAAACTTCTTTCCGACATGTCGACTATTTCATAGATGTTAAACATCCATGTCTATTTATTTATAGATCCAAACACGACCGATAGGCTTCACGGCTTTCCGGAGGGTCTTCCAAGTTCAGAAACTTGATTTCTCGTGTATGGATACTATCACGGATATTATGACTTCTAGTCATTTTATGGAGTCGGGGCCCATCATCGCTTCTTTGCATGAAGTCGGTTCATCATTGTCAAAACAAAAATGACTTGTTTATCAAATATCACTATTTGATTCTTACCCGATGCATACGGTTCAAATAGGAACTCTAATCTCCAAGATCACACCCTTTGTAATCACGGGAGCCATGAGAATTATGGCAGCCACCGGGACACTTTCCGGTGCTGCGCTACTCAGCACATATAGCTAAGGTTCAACAACCTTATCAAAGTTCTATTGTCCTCCCACTTAACTTTTTGTGAAAAATTCCTTCTCGAGAAACTTGATGTTCCAAGCGACAAACTCTTGTGTCCTTGGTGTTATGGAGGAATTCCCAACAAATTCTTTGGGATAACCTACAAATACGTGCTTATCCAACTTTGGTTGTAAACATTTTACTTATGCATAGCATACCAAAATTTAAGAAAAGACAATTCGGGTTTTATCCCAAAGCATAACTCATATGGTGTCATTTGAATGGATCACGATGGTGCTCTTTTGAGTGTAAAAGCGGTAGTCTCTAAAGCTCTAATCCTTAAAACATAATGACAGTTTTATAAATGACACCTTTGATCTTACCATGTCAAACAAGGTTTGATTTGATCTCTCGAACATACCATACTCCTGTGGTTTATCGGGAAGTGCAAATTCATGGAACAATTCCTGAAATCTTAGGTGTTTTGCTAAACCTGTAACTCAAATATCTTCCTTTATGATCAAATCATATACTCTTTTATTTTCTTGTTACAATGATTTTTCACTTCATCTTGAAAGTCTTTGAACAATTTTAAAATGTTTCATACTTCTTCCTTATTAAGTAAATATATAGATATATTCACTCAAATTTCTGGAGAAAGCATTGATACGTCCATAACGTATCTATAATTTTTGATGGTTTTATGCTAATAATATGCTTTTAACACACATTTTTGTATAAAGTTTACGATTTATTAGGACTAACCTACTAATATTTGCAAAAGTGCACAATGCTCTTATTTTACACTTTGATGTGTAGGAATTACCAAAAATACAAGTGAAAACCTTGTTGGAGTCAAATTGAGATTTTTCTAGAAATCTGTCTCAGAACTCTTTTTGAAGATGATCACGTTTCAAGTCGAAGATAGCGTTAAACGGAAAACTATTCAACTAAAAGTTGTTGGAAATTTCGCTACAAACGTTCTGGACATAAAATTTAGCTGATTCCGAGTCCGGACGAGCAAGCTAGGCCCGATTTACTGCAGCCCAAGATGGGGTGACGGGAATCCGAGAAGCTATATAAAGGGAGGAAACCGAATTCGCCTAGGGCACATCCACCCACGAATTTGCAGCCACCAAAGCCATGTTTTTGCCTCCCCCATGGATCCCATCTCCATGGGGAAGGGATCCCAATAAGCCATGAAGGAAGGGGGCTAAGGGGCGATGCTCCCCCATGATACCGGCGGCAGGGAAGGAGTCCCCCGCACCGCTGCCGCCCTCTTCACCATCTTCAGAGCCATCTCCATCACCTAATCCTCCTAGTATGCAGTGATTCATCCTCCCACACACCTCTGTACCATCCTTTGTAAACATGGTATTTGATGCTATAAGTTATAATCCTATGATCTATGTCATGTTTGTGTAGTTTCTTTATTCTTAGATTGAATGGTTGAACGTCTTTGGTTTATTAGAGTTGTATGTTGATATTGTACAGTCCTTTGGTGTCCATTATATTTGTGCGCGCATGGATTAAACATCATAGGGTTTGTAGTATGTGTAAAAGGAAGGGGGTGTTCTGCCGGAGTGACAAAAACCTGAGGACGTGAACCAGAACGTTGCATCTATGGGAGTAAGAGGAACATAAACTTAAGGCTATGGTTAGGGAAACCTTAATGCATTGTTAGTAGTTATGGATGTTTGCTAACAATCCAATCATATAGTACATGTAATTCCAAGTAGTGAAGCGCATGTATATTTAGCCTCTCCCACATAGAAAATTGCATCGAAGACAATGAACCCGATCTATTCGCTATTTAAACTTGGATAAAGCCACCACAATTACCACCACTATTCCACACTCATGGTTCTGTTAGTTTAGTATATTTTATTGCTACAGAAACTAGCTTTACTTTCTTGTCATTTATTATCATGCAAAGCTATCTCTAGTACTCGTATTGTTGCTCTAGTTTTATTTCCTAGATAATGCAAACGTTTAATGTGCGTAGAGTTGTATCAGTGGTTGATAGAACTTGAGAGAAAATTTATCCTACCTTTAGCTCCTCATTGGGTTCGACACTCTTACTTATCGAAAATGCTATCCCCTATACTTGTGGGTTATCAAGACCTTTTCTGGCGCTGTTGCCGGGGTGCAATAGCGTGTGGGTGAATATTCTTGTATGCACTTGTTTGCTTTATCTCTAAGTAGTTTTTACTTTCAGTTTTAAGTTGTTGTCTATCTTAGTATGGATAGGGAATGCGAATTACAAAAAATTTAGTTGTACTTGTTACCTAAAAACATTTTCAAAAAGTAAAGTGATTGGAAAGATGAGTAATGGTTAAATGGGGGTCGACCTTGAACACTTGTGTTCTATGAAACCAAAAAAAATCTTCCCATGGAAGCTTTTTAGTTAAAAACCGTAGAAAAGAATGGGAAAGTTTTTGCGTTGAAGTTTTTTCACAGAGAATAAGGAACACCAAACAGAGAAATTGAAGAATGGCCAAAAGTTTCTTCAACAACCCCTCGGTTTGCAAACGTTTATTTGTTTTTTGAGCATCATAGAAACTTGAATAAATTTGGAGCGTGTGTATCTTTTTATTTATTTGTCTTAGCGTCAAACACCAGTTACATTTGTTTTCTTTGAGTCTTGGAAGTTGTTACCTCTGTAGCAACCGCTCCTTATCCTTTTATTTTCGTTTTTGTGCCAAGTGTAACCTCTAATGAGAGAGAAGTAAGACTTGGGAAAGTTGCTGTCCCAAAACAAAATTTTGTGCTTCACTATAAAAATCGTGAAAAATCTCTGTACGTCGGATTGAGCTGTAATTGTTTGTGATTATGCCCAAGGTTTTTATCTAACTTTAGATAGTTTAACACTTTTTGATTTGAGTAATAGAAGGTTTTCGAAAAAAACTGTTTTTACCTACTGGTATGTTTTGACAGATTTCTGTCATTATTTGCATTTGCCTCTTAATCTCTTTCTCTTTGAGTTATCTTTGCACTTGAGCTTTTAGAAGGAATTTCTACAGTAGCTTGTGTTTTAATAAAAGTTTTACTTGTGTTGAAACTGAACCTAAAGACTTATTATCTTGAATACACTAATGAAGATTGTGTGAAGTTTTGTATGAAGGAAATTTTAAAGTGTAGGGAAGAACAATGTGATGAGATGAAGTCTATACAAAATCTCAAGCTTGGGGATGCCACCCGTGTCACCCCAAGAAACATTCAAGAAGTACAAGCGTCAAAGCTTGGGGATGCCTTGGGCATCCCCTTCTTCATCAATAAAAATCTCAGGTTTTCTTCCAAACACTTCATTTTTATTATTTCATGCACAATTGCGTCATTCTTGGAGTGTCTTTGTTTTTGTTTTTAGTTTTCTTTTGTTTGGTTTGCTTAAAAAAATTGGTTGGAACCTGATGGCTCTGTGTATGGCGCCCAGAAAAGTGCTGGTGCGTGGTTGATGCAGAGCTCGTTCGGACCCCAAGAGGAAGTTATGATGAGCACAGTAGCAAGTTTCCCTCAGTTATGAAACCAAGGTTTAATCGAACCAGTAGGAGCAAGGAAACACCCCAAAGGTGTTACTAGCTGAGCTTTGGTAGGGCGCACTACCAGTGCTAGTAGCAACGGAGACCTGCACAACACAACCACAGAACTTTGTCCCCAACCTGCGATGAGGTTGTCAATCTCACCATGTTTTGCGGAAAACAAAAGATTAAACGTATCGAATGGAAAGAAGTAAAAGTTTGCAGAAAGTAAACACAAAGAAGTAATCAGTTTATAGTTTGTATGTAAAGAAAAAGGACCGGGATCCATAGTTCACAAGAGGTGTCTCTCCTTAAGATAGATAACATGCTGGGTGAACAAATTACAGCGGGGCAATTGACAAACATCGAGAAAGCAATACATGCATATACTAATCATCTTGACTCCTTTGAGACTTGATTGGGCATTACAACATTATACATAGACCGCCATCCAACTGCATCTATGACTAATAATCCACCTTCAGGTTATCATCCGAACCCCCTCCAGTATTAAGTTGCAAGCAACAGATTATTGCTTTACGAACTGCGTGTAAAGTAAACAATACGATTGTTCTATGAACAAAGGATTGTTGTTTTATCCCTAGTAGAAACAGCACATCTAGTACCTTAGAGATTTCTGTCACTTCCCCAGATTACTAGAGGCATGAACCCACTATCGAGCATAAATATTAACTCTTGGAGTTGCTAGCATCTACTTGGCCAAGATAGCTACTAACAACGGAAAGCATGCAAGATCACAAATAAAAAAGACATGATAGAATCAATAATCAATCTGAAATAGCATCTCAATATCCATCGGATCCCCGCAAACACAACATGCAGAATTGCAAATAGATGATCTTGATCATTAACGGAGCTCAAAAGATCTAGACATGAAAGCACAAAGGAGGAGAACCAGCCATCTAGCTACTACATGGATCCGTAGTCCAAGGATGAACTACTCACGCATCATACCGGAGGCTTGCATGGTGATGAAGAAGGCCTCCAGGGTGAATTCCCCTCTCCAGCAGGGTGCCGACAAGAGCTTCAGATCCCTCCCGATCTAGGGATGGAGATGACGGCGGCTATAGACTCTTTCGTGGATTTTTGATCGGGCACTTAGGGTTTTCGTCCCGAGGGCATCTTATAGGCGGAAGGGGAGGCCGAGGGGGTGCCTGGGCTGGCCTCACCACCCCCTGGCATGGGCCAGGCTGGGCCATGCGGCCAGGTGGTGTCGTGGCCCCCTGGCCCCGCTCCGTCTCGTACTCTCCATCTGATGACTTCTGGAAAAATAGGCACTTTGGCTTTTGTCCCATCCAATTCCGAGAATATTCATTTTCTGACTTTCCTGGAACCAAAAACAGCAGAAAATAGGCAGCTGGCACTGTGGCTCTTGTTAATAGGTTAGTCCAAGAAATCATATGAAAAGTACTCCAAAGTTGGAACAAAACACAAGAAAGTGGATAAAACCAAGCATGGAACATCAAAAATTATAGATACATTTGCAATGTATCAACATCCCCAAGCTTAACTCCTGCTCGTCCTCGAGTAGGTAAGTGATAAAAAGAAATAATAATTTTTGAGGTGACATGCACCATCAAAGACTTGATCAAAGTATTTGTAAAACATTCAAAACTGGGATCATAGTACTTCAATCATAACATGAAACACAAAGTTCTAGTAATAAGCAAAGAAACTATGATGCAACATGAAAAGGCACAAACAAAAGATTCATGAATAACAATGCTTTGCAAGATGTTTGTTTGTTTCACATAAAGAAAACATAGCATAAATGTATTCAGCTTGTCCCTCAATAGAGTAGCAAATATAAATGCATAGGACACCTTCAAAGTTCATAAGAGTGACTAGATACAATAGTTTAAAACAAGCAATATCAAGTTATGCATCAATCAACTAGTCTTGGGACAATGCACATAGAACAAAGAATGGCCACTATGCTCTCAAAGTAGGTGCATAAAGGTAGAAGATGGAGACTCAATATAATGGTGGTAGAAAGGCCTTTTTATAAAAGGATGTAGGGATTCAAGTCTCATAAAGAGCTTCCAAAAACTATGGTACTTATAGCTTTCAGCTCTCATTGCCCCTATCATAAGCATCTTGAAGTGATTAAGGTTAAAGTGAACAAACTATGGTGTACATGCTTGACGAAGTATAAGTTAGAAATCTCATGTCCCTTGTATACGAGGGCCGCTCCTCATGCTACTCAAGTTTAGTCACCGGTAAGTTCTTGTCATCGTAAGTACATGTGTATCATAGAGAACCGCCAATGGGGTACCCCTTGCCCGATGATACGGAAGAATCCCCATATCAAAATGACAAGGCAAGCAGACAACGAGCATCTCAGCAATCTTCTTATTTACCATGGGAATATGGTGCTTTTTTCTCTCTTTCCTCTTTTTATAGTATCTCTTTTTTTTCTCTTTTCTCTTTTTTTCTCAATATAGGACTCTTTTTTTTCTAAGAAGAATGCTTCATAGACAGCTCATTATGGTTATGCTGCAGGTTTCCACCATGTCAGGATGGATTAGACCAGCGGCCCAGGCGTTTCTCTAACACATATACATAACTCCATGGACTTACAAGCTCCCCTTTCATTTCTCACCGACAACAACCATATACAAAAGAGCATGATATCAACTAGGTACAAGTACCAAGTGCAATGTTGAAAGCGTTCCCCATGAAAGCATGGTTCTGCTAATTCCCAACAAATAAGTGCAAGCATATTCAACATAGACGACACAATGGTTCAAGTTTATTAAGGGCAAGAAAAGTAAAGTGTGCCATCAAGTTCGTGAGAGCTTTAATCACTAGTTTTCTCATAACAAGTTTAATTTGGAAGGTAAACAAAAGCATGAATATACTTGGAATAGTATAAGCTAGTAGGTAGGTATGGTGGACTCTTTTGGAATAACTTGGTTTAAGGAGTTGGATGCATGAGTGGAACTCATACTTTTTTGTGGAGGCTAGCAAAAGACTGGGAGCGACAAACTAAGAGAGCAATAATGGCCATAATCATGTAGAGCGACAAAACATCATTGATCAAAGCATAAAGTGCTACTACAAGTTGAAAACTAAAGGATCATAAAGGCTATGGTGACTTGAGATAGTCATAACATGGTGTGAGCATGCGCCAAGTCAACCCAAATAAAGCATCAAAGGAGAATACCACTATACTATGCTTTAATATGCTAAAACAACGCATGATTCATCCAAGGCACATTAAGCATTCTCAATTGTTTATAACAAGTCATGCTACAGCAAATAATACTAAGAATAAAGCCAAAACAATATCAAGCATGGCATGACAAAGCATAGGCCACAGTCAAAAACAAGCTCTTTTTACCACATAAGCATGAACTTTCCTACTCTTTTCCAAACCAAACCAAACTATTTGCAAACCAATGTATGAAAGAGAGGGTCCAACCAATTTATTCAGAAAACTAAGCAAACAAAATCAAACGAAAAACCAAAATGAAAACGAAAAAGAAGACGCTCCAAGAACAACACAACTGTGCATGAAACAATACAAATGAAGCGTTTGGAAGAAACCTGGAATTTTTATTGATGAAGAAGGGGATGCCTTGGGCATCCCCAAGCTTTGATGCTTGTACTTCTTGGATATTTCTTGGGGTGACACGAGTGGCATCCCCAAGCTTGAGATTTAGTCCAATCTTCATCTCATTACTCATTCCTTCCATACACCTGAAAATTTTCCTTCATACAAAACTTCACACAATCTTTATTAGCAACATTAGTGCACTCAAGATAAATAAGTCTTAAGGTTCAGTTCTAACACTAAATAAACTCCCATTAGAACACTAGATACTGTAGCACTTTCCTCAAAAAGCTCATTTCCCCAAAAGAACTCAAAAAGGAACCAACAAGAAGCAAATGCAGAAAATGGCAGAAATCTGTCAAAACAGACCAGCAGGTAAATACGAATTTTTTCGAAGACCTTCTGTTCCTCAAATCAAAAAGTGTTGAACTAACGAAAGTTAGATAACAACCTGGGACAGAAGCACAAAATTTCACGCCCCAAAAATACGTTCTAGGATTTTACATAATTTTTTTACGGTGAAGCACATAAATCTGTTTCGGGACAACAACTTTCCCAATCATTACTTCTCTCTCATTAGAGGTTACTCTTGGCACAAAAAACAAAAAAAAGGATAAGGAGAGGTTATTACTGAAGTAATAACTTCGAAGACTCATCTAAAACTTTTGGGTTATCTCCCAATAAGTACTTTTCTTTAACGCCTTTAAGTTAGGCATAAGAAGCAAGAAAAAGAATCAAGTGTTCTCAAATGAAGAAGCATTAAGAACAAATTTTGTTTTCATAGGAGAAGCAAAAGAAATCTTCTCCATCTTCTTGGGGAAGTGTTCTATACCTTTCTTGAGTGGGAGTTGATATTTAATGGTGCCTTCTTTCATATCAATAATGGCACCAACAATTATAAGAAAAGATCTTCCCAAAGTAATAGGACAAGAAGCATTGTATTCAACATCCAAAACATAGAAATCAACGGGGACATAAGCATTGTTAACCATAATAAGAACATCATTAAGACTCCCCATGAGTTTCTTTTTAGCATTATCATCAAATGGGACATTCAAATAACAATCTTCAAGTGGAGGCAAATCAAGCATATCATAAATCCTTCTAGGCGTAATAGAAACACTACTATCAAGATCACATAAAGCTTTGAAATCAAAGTCATTTACTTTCATATTAATGATGGGTTCCCAACCATCTTCTTGTTTTATAGGAATAGAAGCTTTATGTTTCATCTTTTCTTCTTTAATCTTTATGAGAGCATCAGTAATGTGTTTTGTAAAGGCCATGTTCATAGCACTAGCATTAGGACTTTTAGCAAGCTTTTGTAGGAACTTAATAACTTCAGAGATGTTGCAACCATCAAGATCAAAATCAAATTTGTCATATAAAGTAGTAGAACTATTACTAGCCTCAACACTAGTGGTGGTAATAGTAGAAACACTAATGTTTCTAGCAATTTCATCTTCTCTTTCCCACTTAGCATGTAATTCAGCTAATAGTCTAACATTTTCATCAATTCTAACTTGTATAGCATTAGTAGCTGCAAAGGGATTGTCATTAGTTTCAGGTTTAGCAGCCATTTTATTAATCAATGAAGATTGAGCTTCAGACAAAGATGATATATTTCTTTCAGCATTAGAGAGTTTCAATTGTAAACTAGGAATTTCCCTATTTAGACTCTCAAGTTCATGGCTAATGTTCCTAAAGATGATAGATTGTTCCTCCATAGTTTTAGTGAATAGTTTATTTTGCTCATATTGCATTTGCATGAAGTTTTTAGTGGCTCTTTCAACTTCTAAAATTCTTCCTTCACTAGGTAATCCAGGTTTACCATTATAGCCATAAGTATTATTAGGACGGTAGGGCCTATAATTGTTATTACCATAAGCATTGTTGCCAAAAATGTTATTTCTTATGAAGTTCACATCAACTTGCTCTTCTTGAGCAACCAAAGAAGCCAAATGAACATTATTTGGATCAATATGGGATTTCCCATTAACAAGCATAGACATAATAATATCAATCTTATCACTCAAGGAGGAAGTTTCCTCAACAGAATTTACCTTCCTACCTTGTGGAGCTCTCTCAGTATGCCATTCAGAATAATTAACCATCATATTGCCCAGAAGTTTTGTTGCAGCACCCAAAGTGATGGTCATAAAGGTACCTCCATCAGCAGAATCCAATAGGTTCCTTGAAGAATAGTTCAATCCTGCATAAAAAGTTTGGATGATCATCCAAGCAGTCAGTCCGTGAGTGGGACAATTCTTTACCAAAGATTTCATTCTTTCCCAAGCTTGAGCAACATGCTCATTATCAAGTTGTTTAAACTTCATTATCTCACTTCTCATGGATATAATCTTAGCAGGAGGATAGTATTTTCTAATAAAAGGATCTTTGCACTTAGTCCAAGAATCAATACTATTCCTAGTTAAGGAATTCAACCATTCTTTAGCTTTTCCTCTCAAAGAGAAAGGAAACAATTTCAGCTTAATAATATCACCATCTATATCCCTATGCTTTTGCATCTCACAAAGTTCAACAAAGTTATTTAGATGGGAAGCAGCATCTTCATTACCAATACCAGAAAATTGTTCTCTCATAACAAGATTGAGCAAAGCAGGTTTTATCTCAAAGAAAGTATCTTCAGGCATAGGTGGAGCAATAGGTGTGCTCATAAAATCATTGTTGTTAGTGCTAGTGAAGTCACAGAACTTAGTGTTTTCAAGAGTAGTCATTTTTTGTGTGTTTTCAAATAAGAAAGCAAACTAGTAAAACTAATTTTTGTTTTGTTTTTGATAACAAAACAAGCAAACTAAGCAAAAAGAAACTAAGCAAAACAAAAATAACAAAGTAAAGAGATTGGTTATGAGGGACTCCCCTTGTGAAGATGTCCTTGACTCCCCGGCAACGGTGCCAGAAAAATGCTTGATGGCTCTGTGTATGGCGCCCAGAAAAGTGTTGGTGCATGGTTGATGTAGAGCTCGTTGGGAACCCCAAGAGGAAGGTATGATGAGCACAACAGCAAGTTTCCCTCAATTATGAAACCAAGGTTTAATCGAACCAGTAGGAGCAAGGAAACACCCTAAAGGTGTTACTAGCTGAGCTTTGGCAGGGCGCACTACCAGTGCTAGTAGCAACATGGAGACCTGCACAACACAACCACAGAACTTTGTCCCCAACTTGCGATGAGGTTGTCAATCTCACCGTGTTTTGCGGAAAACAAAGGATTAAACGTATCGAATGGAAAGAAGTAAAAGTTTGCAGAAAGTAAACACAAAGAAGTAAACAGTTTATAGATTGTATGTAAAGAAAAAGGACCGGGATCCATAGTTCACTAGAGGTGTCTCTCCTTAAGATAGATAAGATGCTGGGTGAACAAATTACAGCGGGGCAATTGACAAACATCGAGAAAGCAATACATGCATATACTAATCATCTTGACTCCTTTGAGACTTGATTGGGCATTACAACATTATACATAGACCGCCATCCAACTGCATCTATGACTAATAATCCACCTTCAGGTTATCATCCGACCCCCCTCCAGTATTAAGTTGAAAGCAACAGATTATTGCTTTACAAACTGCGTGTAAAGTAAACAATACGATTGTTCTATGAACAAAGGATTGTTGTTTTCTCCCTAGTAGCAACAACACATCTAGTACCTTAGAGATTTCTGTCACTTCCCCAGATTACCAGAGGCATGAACCCACTATCGAGCATAAATACTAACTCTTGGAGTTGCTAGCATCTACTTGGCCAAGATAGCTACTAACAACGGAAAGCATGCAAGATCACAAATAACAAAGACATGATAGAATCAATAATCAATCTGAAATAGCATCTCAACATCCATCGGATCCCCTCAAACACAACATGCAGAATTACAAATAGATGATCTTGATCGTGAACGGAGCTCACAAGATCTAGACATGAAAGAACAAAGGAGGAGAACCAGCCATCTAGCTACTACATGGATCCGTAGTCCAAGGATGAACTACTCATGCATCACACCAGAGGCTTGCATGGGGATGAAAAAGGCCTCCAGGGTGAATTCCCCTCTCTGGCAGTGTGCCGGGAAGAGCTTCAGATCCCTCTTGATCTAGGGATGGAGATGACGGCGGCTACAGACTCTTTCGTGGTTTTTTGATCGGGCACTTAGGGTTTTTGTCCCGAGGGCATCTTATAGGCGGAAGGGGAGGCCGAGGGGGTTCCTGGGCTGGCCTCACCACCCCCTGGCGCGGGTCAGACTGGGCCACGCGGCCAGGTGGTGTGGTGGCCCCCTGGCCCCTCTCCGTCTCGTACTCTGACATTGGATGACTTCCGGAAAAATAGGCACTTTGGCTTTTGTCCCGTCCAATTCCGAGAATATTCATTTTTTGACTTTCCTGGAACCAAAAACAGCAGAAAACATGCAGCTGTCACTATGACTCTTGTTAATAGGTTAGTCCAAGAAATCATATGAAAAGTACTCCAAAGTTGGAACAAAACACAAAAAGTGGATAAAACCAAGCATGGAACATCAAAAATTATAGATACATTTGCAATGTATCAGAACTCTGCATTCATATGTGGTTTTAAATAAGTTGATTGGTGATTTGAAAAGAGTAGGAAGCTCCATGCTTATAAGTGGTACAAAAGGAGCTTGTTTAGACTGTGGCCTAGACTTTATCATGTCATGTTTGATATTGTTTTGACTTTATGCTTAGTGATTATTGCTGTAGCATGACTTGTTCCAAACAATTGATATTGCTTAATGTGCTTACACCATGTTAAGACTATGAACAAGTCACCTTATCATCTATGATCATTTAGTTTATGACTTGTAATATCACTTTATGCTTTAATTAATAATGTTTTGTCGCTTTGCATGATTATGGCCATTATTTCTCTCTTAGTTGGTCGCTCCCGGTCTTTTGCTAGCCTCCACCTGTACCAAGTATGAGTTCCACTCATGCATCCAACCCCAAATAAAACCAAGTTATTCCGAAGAGTCCACCATAAATTCCTATGCGTGGTGTGTTACACCACGCCAACTATATTCATGTTTTTATCTACCTTCCAAATGAAACTTGTTATGAGAAAATTGGTGATTAAAGCTCTCACAAACTTGATGGCACACTTTACTTTCTTGCACTTAATAAACTTGATCCATTGTGTCCATCTATGTTGCATATATGTTTGCGCTAAATAAGTTGTGAATTAGCAGAACCATGCTATCTTGGGGAATGCTTTCAACATTGAACTTATTATTCAGTTGATATCATGTTCTTTTGCTTATGGATCCCGGCGGTGTGAAATAAAAGTGGAGCTTGTAAGCTCATGGATTTTGTATGTGTGTTAGCGAAATGCCTGGATGGATAGCCTAAGCCACGCCTAATCATGGTGGAAACTTACAGCATAACCATAGTGAGCATTCTATGAAGCATCCTCAATAAAAAACCTATGCAAATAGTAAATAAAAAGATCGCCGAGATGCTCATTATCTATTGCCTTGTCATTTTGATATGGCATAACTCCTGTATCATGGGGCAAGGGGTACCCCGTTGGCGGTTCTCTATGATACACATGTACTTACAATGACACGAACTTACTAGTGACTAAAGTTGAGTAACACGAGGTTCAGTACTCGTAAGTAAGGGGCATGAGATTTTCAACTTATAACTTGTCAAGCATATCTTAATATTTGTGTCACTTTAACCTTAATCACCTCAAGATGCTTATGATAGGGGCAATGAGAGATGAAAGCTAATAAGTACCATTTTTTGGAAGCTCTTTATGAAACTTGAAATCCCTGCTTCCCTCTGTGAAGGGCATTTCTTTTTACTTTTATGTTGAGTATCCATCTTCTATCTTTATGCACCAATTGAGAGAGCATAGTGGTCAGTTTTAGTTTAATGTGCATTGTACCAAAACTTGTTGATTGATTCATAACCTTGATATTGCTTGTTCTTAAATTATTTGTATCTAGTCACCCTTATAAACTTTGAAGGTGTCTTATGCATTTATGTTTTGCTATACCATGAGGGACAAGCTGAATACCACTCTTATTATGTTTTCTATATGTGAAACAAACAACGTCTTTCAATGCATTGTTATTCATGATCTTTTGTTTGTACCTTTTCATGTTACAACATAGTTGCTATGTCTTATTGTTAGAACTCTATCTTTCATGTTCATGTTTAGAGTACCTTGATCCTAACTATCAACGCTTTTACAATAATGATGATCAAGATTGTATTGTCTGCATGTCACATCAAAAATTATATTGTTTTTATCGTTTACCTACTCGAGGACGAGGAGGAACTAAGCTTGGGGATGTTGATACGTCCATAACGTATCTATAATTTTTGATGGTTTTATAATAATATGCTTTTGACACTCCTTTTTGTATAAAGTTTATGATTTATTCGGACTAACCTACTAATAGTTGCAAAAGTGCACAATGCTCTTGTTTTACACTTTGATGTGTAGGAATTACCAAGAACACAAGTGAAAACCTTGTTGGAGTCAAATTGACATTTTTTCAGAAATCTGTCTCAGAACTCTTTTTGAAGATGGTCACGTTTTGGGTCGAAGACAGTGTCAAAAAGAAAACTCTTCAACTACAAAGTTGTTGCAAATTTCGCCCCAAACGTTCTGGATATATAATTTAGTTGATTACAAGTCCGGACGGTCCAGATAGGCCCGATTTACTGCAGCCCAAGATGGGTGACGAGAATCTGAGAAGCTATATACAGGGAGGAAACCTAATTCGCTTAGGGCACCTCCACCCATTAATTTTCATCCACCAAAGCCACGTTTTTTCCTCCCCCATGGATCCCATCTTCATGGGGAAGGGCTCACAATAAGCCATGAAGGAAGGGGGCTAAGGGGCGGTGCCCCCCATGATACCAGCGGCGGGGAAGGAATCCCCCGCGCCGCCACCCTCTTCACCATCTTCATCACCATCTCCATCACCTAATCCTCCTAGTATGCAGTGGTTCATCCTCCCACACACTTCTGTACCGTCCTATGTAAACATGGTATTTGATGCTATAAGTTATAATCCTATGATCTATGTCATGTTTGTGTAGTTTCTTTGTTCTTAGATTGAATGGTTGAATGTCTTTGGTTCATTAGAGTTGTATGTTGATATGGTGCATTCCTTTGGTGTCCATTATATTTGTGCGCGCATGGATTAAACATCATAGGGTTTGTAAAAAAATGTAGTATGTGTAAAAGGAAGGGGGGAGTTCTGCTGGAGTGACAGAAACCTGAGGACACGAACCGGAACGTTGCGTGTATGGGAGTAAGAGGACCATTAAACTTAAGGCTATGGTTGGGGAAACCTTAATGCATTGTTAGTAGTTACGGATATTTGCTAACAATCCAATCATATAGTACATGTAATTCCATGTAGTGAAGCGCATGTATATTTAGCCTCTCCCACATATAAAACTGCATCGAAGACAATGAACCCGATCTATTCGGTATTTAAACTTGGACAAAGCCATCACAATTACCACCACTATTCCACACTCATGATTAGGTTAGTTTAGTGTATTTTATTGCTACAACAACTATCTTTACTTTCTTGTTATCTATTATCATGCAAAGCTATCTCTAGTACTCGTATTAGTGCTCTAGTTTTATTTCCTATTTAATGCAAACGTTTAATGTGAGTAGAGTTGTATCAGTGGTTGATAGAACTTGAGAGAACATTTATCCTACCTTTAGCTCCTCGTTGGGTTCGACAATCTTACTTATTGAAAAGGCTACACACGATGCCCTATACTTGTGGGTTATCAAGCATATGAAGCAAAAAGATCCATCGCATATGGCTACACATAATGGACTATGCACATCAGCATGCACAATTTCCAATAAGCTAGTCATCCGTTCCTCTTTGGCCTATGAACGGAGTTTCAATTATCTCGAGGAAAGTTTCACAAGCGTCAATGATCAAAATCAAAAGACTCCAAAAATCCATCAACATGGAGTTTCTTCATGTTTACTTTCCAATATAATTCAAACATCGATGTCACTTCATAAGTGATCTTCCAATCATTTGTCTTACGACATTTTAGCAATAATGTTTATGGATGTGATTTCTCCAACTAGACTTGTAAAAGTTCATCCATCCTTTATGGAATATGGTAATTATTTGAACAACCATTGCTCTCGTAATACCGGAACAAAATAAAAATTATTAAAACAAATCTTGAAGGCTAGATTTAACGACAACGAAAAACACAATAACATTTTATTTGTTTTCGATGAACATCATCACTTATTCTCTTGCTAGTTACTTAGGTCGTTGTAGTTCATGAATTGTGTTGTTCTGAATGACACTTCACATCAACCAATTCGGTATCCAATACCTAAGAACCACATTGTGTAACAAGCAAGGAATATAGCCATAACATGTATATCTTCTATATACCTAAGTTGGACATCTCCAACCTTTTCTTTTCTGCCAAATATTTTATAGATTCTCTTTCAGCAATTCATTTTCTTTTAAAAGAATCTATCAACATCAATAGTGGTGTCATTCACATGACACATAGTACAAAGTGTATATAGTCAAATACTACCACCTTTGGACTTGCACTTTGAAGTGGATCACCATCATCAAATGTTTGGTGTTCTTTCAAAAATCCATTCTTTAATCTATTAGTGTAGTAAACATTTTACTTAATCTTATATTCATCCTTATCATGACAACTTTCATGATCAAGCTATTATAGCCTATAAGGAAGAATCGCAAGTATAATGTTAGTTCCCAAAACCCTTTTGGTAGATTAGGACGGCTAGCGTCTCCAACCTTCACAAATTCTCATACAATGTGAGAACATCTATTTTTCCAAATTATACTCTATCATATTGCAACCATAAACACTATTTCAGATATCAAAATATCTTCCACGCATGATGGCTTCTAAAACAATTCTTTCAGCTCCTAGATAACCTCGATATTAAAACAACTTTTGAATATCAAGAATCATGGAGGCAAACATGATACTTTAGATACTAACATTAGAATTCTTACTCTTGATTTAATACTACTTATTAAACTTCATGGAGTAAATAGAGTTTGCTGAAAGTTTGCAATAGGACTTCTAAACTTTAAATTGACATTCAAAACAATACGATACCAGTTCGTAAAGTAAATAGCCAGAATTTTATAGTTCTATTATCTCAATAAAAACTAAGCATAAGGTAGTAAACAGATGCCAATGACTACAACAAATTATGCAAATTCACTTTGATTTAGTTTCTGACAAATTTGGTTCGACTAATTCAAATTAAAAATGAACTCCCACTCAAAAATGACATCCCTCGTGCCTTTTTGGTGATTACATGAACCAAATCCACTACACCAAGTCTGATCATCACGTGAATCGGTGTAGCTTCAAAGGCGAGCATCAATATGGGCATCACATCAACTATATGACTCATGCTTAACCTTTCGGTCCGTGTTTCGGGGCCATGTCTATACATGCTAGGCTTGCCAAGTAAGAACATTAGTACTCGCGTGTGTAAAACTGTCTTACACCTGAAATATGATCGTGGATTCAAGTACACCTGATCATCACATGATGTCTTGAAGCGGCAAAACATAAACGGTGCATACTTAAGAAAGAACACATTTTAATCTTGATATCTAAATGAGGGATCATCTTATAATGCTACTAAAAGCGCCAAACTAGCAATATAAGATGCGAGCATCATATGTGTAAAGTGGGATGATATGGTCCATGCATTTGATATCCATCATATGCATCGTGGTATGATCTCTATCATTCCTTTGTGTGTAAGGCCAAGGTCTATGGAACTTACACGTTAAGTGTGTTGTAAGGGTATCTACCATATGATGTCTACGCACTTCTATTCTTGTAGACAGTTGTTGGGCCTCCAAGTGCAGAGGTTTGTAGAACAGCACCAAGTTTTCCCTTAAGTGGATCACCCAAGGTTTATCGAACTCAGGGAGGAAGTGGTCAAAGGTATCCCCTCTCAAGCAACCCTGCAATCAAGATACAAGAAGTCTCTTGTGTCCCCAACACACCCAATACACTTGTCAGGTGTATAGGTGCACTAGTTCACCGAAGAGATAGTGAAATACAAGTGGTATAGATAATTATAAGTGGTAACGGTGATAGAAGATAACTTGATGGTGTGGAAGAGACTAAAAGCAAACTAAAATAAAGATGGAAGCAAGCAAACATGTAACTAATCTAATAGCAAACGGTGTTTCAGTGTCTAGAAACAAGGCCTAGGGATCATACTTTCACTAGTGAACACTCTCATACAAATATCTTCTCTTTATGATACTACTCTTAACTACTCTCTGGTTGGACACTCTAATCCATGGTAGGGCTATAACATCACACCTCAAAGTAAGCCTTTCCCATCTAGATAACCCCACACTGTCACCTTGAGTACTAGATGGTTCAAACAAACACCACAATTTCATAAAGACATCCAACTCCAAATATAACTTATAACAAGTATTTGTAATCTCTAGCCTAAGTGCCACCATGGTGTGCACGCTGTCACTTTCACACGCATGGCGAGAGGAGAGATCTATTAAAGCACTTGAGTAGCAAGGTAGATCTATAGATTACAAGCTCATGATCTCAATAAGATCATGCATAGAGAGAGAGATGAACACATAGATACCGGTAGAACCCTTAGCCTCGAGAGAGAACTACTCCCTCCTCAACATGGGAATCAGCAATGGTGATGGAGCTGGTGGTGGAGATCGATGGAGATGGCTCCGGGGGCACTTCCCTGTCCCGGCAGGGTGCCGGAACAGAGACTTTCTGTCCCCCGAATCTCCCCTTCGGTGGCAGCGGCGCTGCAGAACTTTTCGTGGCTAGAGGCTTGATGATTTAGGATTTATGCATCGGGAGGCTCTTATAGGCGAGAGGGGAGACCGAGGGGGTGCCGGAGGGCCCCACACCAACCCCTGGCGTGGCCTGGCCTGGCCCGCGCCACCAGGTGGTGTGGCCACCCTCTGGCCCTTCTCCGTCTCGTATTCTGGCTCCAAGTGTCCCACGATAAAATAATAACTTTGGCTTTCGTCCTGTCCAATTCCGAGAATATTCATTTTCTGACTTCCTGGAACCAAAAACAACAGAAAACAGGCAACTAGCACTGTGGCTCTTGTTAATAGGTTAGTCCAAGTAATCATATGAAAAGTACTCCAAAGTGTGGACAAAACATAAGAAAGTAGATAAAACCAAGCATGGAAGATCAAAAATTATGGATACGTTTGCAACGTATCAACATCCCCAAGCTTAACTCCTTCTCATCCTTGAGTAGGTAAGTGATAAAAAGAAAGAATAATTTTTGAGGTGGCATGCACCATCATAAACTTGATCAAAGTATTTGTAAAACATCAAAGCTGGGATCATAGTACTTCAATCATAACATGAAAGATAAAGTTCTAACAATAAGACATAGCAACTATGTTGTAACATGAAAAGGCACAAACCAAAGATTCATGAATAACAATGCTTTGCAAGACGTTTGTTTGTTTCACATAAAGAAAACATAGCATAGTGGCATTCAGCTTGTCCCTCATAGAGTAGCAAATCATAAATGGATAGGACACCTTCAAAGTTTATAAGGGTGACTAGATACAAATAGTTTAAGAACAGGCAATATCAAAATTATGCATCAATCAACAAGTCTTGGGACAATGCACATAGAACTAAGAATGGCTACTATGCTCTCAAAGTAGGTCCATAAAGGTAGAAGGTGGAGACTCAATATATAAGTGGAAGAAAGGCCTTCATCGAAGGAAGCAGAGATTTAAGTTTCATAAAGAGCTTCCAAAAATTATGGTACTTAATAGCTTTCAGCTCTCATTTCCCCTATCATAAGCATCTTTAAGGTGATTAAGGTTAAAGTGACACAACTAAGAGGATATGCTTGACAAGTTATAAACTGAAATCTCATGCCCCTTACTTACGAAGACCGATCCCCATGCTACTCAACTTCAGTCACGAGTAAGCTCTTGTCATTGTAAGTACATATGTATCATTAAGAACCGCCAACGGGGTACCCCTTGCACATGATACGGGAGCTTTCCCATAATCAAAATGACAAGGCAAGCAGACAATGAGCATCTCAGCGATCTTTTTATTTGCTATTTGCATAGGTTTTTATTGAGGATGCTTCATAGAATGCTCATTTTGGTGATGCTGCAAGTTTCCACCATGATTAGGCATGGCTTAGGCTAGCGGCCCAGGCGTTTCTCAAACACACATGCAAACTCCATGATCTTACAAGTTCCACTTTTATTTCACACCGTCGGGATCCGTAAGCAAAAGAACATGATATCAATGGGGTACAAAGTACAAGTGCAATGTTGAAAGCGTTCCCATGAAACATGGTTCTGCTAATTTCAACTTATAAAGCACAAGCATATATGCAACAAAGAAGGACCCAATGGTTCAAGTTTATTAGATGCAAAAAGTAAAGTGTGCCATCAAGTTCGTGAGAGCTTTAATCACTAGTTTTCTCATAACAAGTTTAATTTGGAAGGTAAACAAAAGCATGAATATACTTGGAATAGCATAAGCTAGTAGGTAGGTATGGTGGACTCTTTGGAATAACTTGGTTTAGGGAGTTGGATGCATGAGTGGAACTCATACTTGGTTGTGGAGGCTAGCAAAATACTGGGAGCGACAAACTAAGAGAGCAATAATGGCCATAATCATGCAGAGCGACAAAACATCATTGATCAAAGCATAAAATGATACTACAAGTTGAAAACTAAAGGATCACAAAGTCTTATGGTGACTTGAGATAGTCATAACATGGTGTGAGCATGCTCCAAGTCAACCCAAATAAAGCATCAAAGGAGAATACCACAATACGATGCTTTAATATGCTAAAGCAACGCATGATTCATCCAAGGCACATTAAGCAATCTCAATTGTTTATAACAAGTCATGCTACAGCAAAGAATACTAAGCATAAAGCAAAAACAATATCAAGCATGGCATGACAAAGCATAGGCCACCATAAAAAACAAGCTCTTTTTACCACATATGCATGAACTTTCCTACTCTTTTCCAAACCAAACCAAACTATTTGCAAACCAATGTATGAAAGAGGGGGTCCAACCAATTTATTCAGAAAACTAAGCAAACCAAGCAAACTAAAAACAAAAACGAAAACAAAAAAGAAGACGCTCCAAGAACAACACAACTGTGCATGAAACAATAAAAATGAAGCGTTTGGAAGAAACCTGGGATTTTTATTGATGAAGAAGGGGATGCCTTGGGCATCCCCAAGCTTTGACGCTTGTACTTCTTGGATGTTTATTGGGGTGACACGCGTGGCATCTCCAAGCTTGAGCTTTAGTCCAGCCTTCATCTCATTACTCATTCCTTCCATACACCTGAAAATTTTCCTTCACACAAAACTTCACACAATCTTTATTAGCACCATTAGTGCACTCAAGATAAATAAGTCTTAAGGTTTAGTTCTAACACCAAATAAACTTCAATTAGAACACTAACTACTGTAGCACTTCCCTAAAAAAGCTCAATTCCCCAAAAGAACTCAAAAAGGAACCAACAAGAAGCAAATGCAGAAAATGGCAGAAATCTGTCAAAACAGACCAGCAGGTAAATACGAATTTTTTCGAAGACCTTCTGTTGCTTAAATCAAAAAGTGTTGAACTAACGAAAGTTAGATAACAACCTGGGTCAGAAGAAAAAAAATTCACGCCTAAAAAAGCTGTTCATAGATTTTACACGAATTTTTACGGTGAAGCACAGAAATCTGTTTCGGGACAGCAACTTTCCCAATCATTACTTCTCTCTCATTAGAGGTTATTCTTGGCATAAAAAGAAAAAAAAAGGATAAGGAGAGGTTATTACTGAGGTAATAACTTCCAAGACTCATCTTAAACTTTTGGGTTATCTCCCAATAAGTACTTTCCTTTAACGCCTTTAAGTTAGGCATAAGAAGCAAGAAAGAATCAAGTGTTTTCAAATGAAGAAGCATTAAGACCAAATTTCTTGCCCTTACCTCTCTTACTTTTATTCTTAACCTTGGGGAAAGGTGCATGGTCCCCTTTCCCACATCTATTATTGCTCCAAGGAGTTCTAATAGGGACCTTCCAAGTGTAATTTGTCCTTTCCTACACATTCAATAACAAGATAATCAATAGAAATCGTTTTCCGAAGGATCTTTGTGAACACTCCTTCAGCTATTTCAGTGAGCCCCCAAGTATTCAGAGATTTATAAATATCGTTGGGCATAAGACAAAATTCAGACATGATATCACAGCGAGCTTGAAAAGTTTCAGTGTTCATCTCAATCTTTACTGTAGGGAGCCACTTTGATGGTTCAGAATTTATTAGAACATGATTGTGATGCTCCCTAAGCGTATTATAGTCATTTTCTAAGCTAGTAGTGCTAGTCTCAAGAGTGTTCAACCTAGCAAATATTTTTGCGAAAGAAATATCAGTTTGGCTAGGCATGTTGTAAGTGAGGATCAATTTCTTTATAGCATTAATAGCATAATCCTCATTACATTGGAGGAAGTCTCCTCCCGCAACAGCATCTAAAGCATATCTATAGCAAAGACCAATCCCAAGGTAAAAACTGCTAAGGAACAAGCTTTGAGTCATTTTAGGCTCAGTTTTTTCATGTAGATCAGAGATTCTAGACCAAGCTTCCTTAAAATTTCCTCAATTCCTTGTTTAAAAGTGAAAATCATTTCCTCGGGTGACATAGTGACTGGGGCAAGGCTGGACATAGTGGCAACTCAAGATAGGAAATAATTTTTTTGTGTTTTTCAAATAAGAAAGCAAACTAGTAAAACTATTTTTTTGTGTTTTTGAATAAAGAAAGCAAGCAAACAAAGCAAAAAGAAACTAAGCAAAACAAAAATAACAAAGTGAAGAGATTGGTTATGAGGGACTCCCCTTGTGAAGATGTCCTTGACTCCACGGCAATGGCGCCAGAAAAATAGGCGTTTGCCGTGGGAGGTTCTTCTTCTTTAATCCTCTGGTGTGAATACTTTTTACCTTACCTCCCCGGCAACGGTGCCAGAAAATATCTTGATGTCTACGCACTTATATTCTTGTAGACAGTTGTTGGGCCTCCAAGTGTAGAGGTTTGTAGAACAGCAGCAAGTTTTCCCTTAAGTGGATCACCCGAGGTTTATCGAACTCAGGGAGGAAGTGGTCAAAGGTATCCCCTTTCAAGCAACCCTGCAATCAAGATACAAGAAGTCTCTTGTGTCCCCAACACACCCAATACACTTGTCAGGTGTATAGGTGCACTAGTTCGGCAAAGAGATAGTGAAATACAAGTGGTATAGATCATTATAAGTGGTAACGGTGATAGAAGATAACTTGATGGCGTGGAAGAGACTAAAATCAAACTGAAATAAAGATGGAAGCAAGCAAACATGTAACAGATCTAATAGCAAACGGTGTTTCAGTGTCTAGAAACAAGGCCCAGGGATCATACTTTCACTAGTGAACACTCTCATATAAATATATTCTCTTTATGATACTACTCTTAACTACTCTCTAGTTGGACACTCTAATCCATGGTAGGACTATAAAAGCACACCTCAAAGTAAGCCTTTCCCATCTAGATAACCCCACACTGTCACCTTGAGTACTAGATGGTTCAAACAAACACCACAATTTCATAAAGACATCCAACTCCAAATATAGCTCATAACAAGTATTTGTAATCTCTAGCCTAAGTGCCACCATGGTGTGCATGCTGTCACTTTCACATGCATGGGTAGAGCAGAGATCTATTAAAGCACTTGAGTAGCAAGGTAGATCTATAGATTACAAGCTCATGATCTCAATAAGAGCATGCATAGAGAGAGATGAACACATAGCTACCTGTAGAACCCTTAGCCTCGAGAGAGAACTACTCCCTCCTCATCATGGGAATCAGCAATGGTGATGGAGATGGATATCGATGGAGATGGCTCCAGGGGCACTTCCCCATCCCGGCAGGGTGCCGGAACAGAGACTTTCTGTCCCCTGAATCTCCCCATCGGTGGCGGCGGCGCTACGGAACTTTTCGTGGCTGGAGGCTTGATGATTTAGGGTTTATGCATCGGGAGGCTCTTATAGGCGAGAGGGGAGACCGAGGGGGTGCCGGAGAGGCCCACACCACCCCCTGGCGTGGACTGGCCTGGCCCGCGCCACCAGGTGGTGTGGCCACCCTCTGGCCCTTCTCCGTCTCGTATTGTGGCTCCAAGTGTCCCCCGATAAAATAATAACTTTGGCTTTCATCCCGTCCAATTCCGAGAATATTCATTTTCTGACTTCCTGGAACCAAAAACAGCAGAAAACAGGCAACTGACACTGTGGCTCTTGTTAATAGGTTAGTCCAAGTAATCATATGAAAAGTACTCCAAAGTGTGGTCAAACCATAAGAAAGTTGATAAAACCAAGCATGGAACATCAAAAATTATGGATACGTTTGCAACGTATCACCATACATCAACTTACATCATTACCATATCATGACACTAGCCTAGCAACAATCTAAACTAGACGCCTCTAATTTATCCATTGCAAGTTTTACGTGGCTTAGGGCTTTCGGAGATAGAACCGGTCTTACCTATGAACATGGAACCACAACGATGATAACTAAGTTATTAGCAACTCGTTGTAAATCAGATATTGACTATAGTAGGAGAGACAGATACCTGCTAGCCACTTATGCAAAACTAGTTGCATGTCAGTCGTGGAACCGGTCTCATGTGCGATGACATGTAAAGTTAGTCCGGGCCGCTTCATCCCACTATGCCACCAATATCCAAAATACATGAAAGAAGCAATAACATGATCATCATCGCCCAAATATAAACATATGTGTACTACCTGTGCAAAGCACCTACGCATAGATCAGGCTCTGATACCACTGTTGGGTTCGTAGCAAAGAAAACAAAAAAATTCCTATGATGGGAACTATTATACGCCAAGATCTATCTATTAGATACAAGCAACGAGTGGATATACATCCATAGAGAACATACCCTCGAAGACAACAAAGCTTTATTAATGAGATGGAACTCGTGGATGATGTATTCATACACTTGCCGATCTCAAGATCGTGATGAAGCCTAGAAGGTCCAGCTCCAGCACGTCCATCAGATCCAACTCCAGCAAGTCCAGCACCATGATGGCTCAATGCACGGTGCCCAAAAATATGCTTGATGGCGGTGTTGATGTAGAGATCATTGGGAACCCCAAGAGGAAGGTATGATGAGCACAACAGCAAGTTTACCTCAGTTATGAAACCAAGGTTTAATCGAACCAGTACGAGCAAGGAAACACCCCAAAGGTGTTACTAGCTGAGCTTTGGCAGGGCGCACTACCGGTGCTAGTAGCAACATGGAGACCTGCACAACACAACCACAGAACTTTTTCCCCAACTTGCGATGAGGTTGTCAATCTCACCGTGTTTTGCGGAAAACAAAGGATTAAACGTATCGAATGGAAAGAAGTAAAAGTTTGCAGAAAGTAAACAAAAAGCAGTAAACATTTTATAGATTGTATGTAAAAGACAAGGACCGGGATCCATAGTTCACTAGAGGTGGCTCTCCTTAGATAGATAACATGCTGGGTGAATAAATTACAGCGGGGCAATTGACAAACACCAAGAAAGCAATACATGCATATACTAATCATCTTGACTCCTTTGAGACTTGATTGGGCATTACAACATAATACATACACCGCCATCCAACTGCATCTATGACTAATAATCCACCTTCAGGTTATCATCCGAACCCCCTCCAGTATTAAGTTGCAAGCAATAGATTATTGCTTTATGAACTGCGTGTAAAGTAAACAATACGATTGTTCTATGAACAAAGGATTGTTGTTTTCTCCCTAGTAGCAACAGCACATCTAGTACCTTAGAGATTTCTGTCACTTCCCTAGATTACTAGAGGCATGAACCCACTATCGAGCATAAATACTAACTCTTAGAGTTGCTAGCATCTACTTGGCCAAGATAGCTACTAACAACGGAAAGCATGCAAGATCACAAATAACAAAGACATGATAGAATCAATAATCAATCTGAAATAGCATCTCAATATCCATCGGATCCCTGCAAACACAACATGCAAAATTACAAATAGATGATCTTGATCATGAACGGAGCTCACAAGATCTAAACATGAAAGCACAAAGGAGGAGAACCAGCCATCTAGCTACTACATGGATCCGTAGTCCAAGGATGAACTACTCATGCATCACACCAGAGGCTTGCATGGTGATGAATAAGGCCTACAAGGTGAATTCCCCTCTACGGCAGGGTGCCGGGAAGAGCTTCAGATCCCTCCCGATCTAGGGATGGAGATGACAGCGGCTGCAGACTCTTTCATGGATTTTTTGATCAGGCCCTTAGGGTTTTCGCCCCGAGGGCAATATATAGGCGGAAGGAGAGGCCGAGGGGGTGCCGGGAGCGGCCACACCACCCCCTGGCGTGGGCTAGGCCTGGCCGCGTGGCCAGGTGGTGTGGTGGCTCCCTGGCCCTTCCCCTTCTCGTATTCTGGCACTTGATCACTTCCGGAAAAATAGGCACTTTGGCTTTTGTCCCGTCCAATTCCGAGAATATTCATTTTCTGACTTTCCTGGAACCAAAAACAGCAGAAAATAGGCAGCTGGCACTGTGGCTCTTGTTAATAGGTTAGTCCAAGAAATCATAATAAAAGTACTCCAAAGTTGGAACAAAACACAAGAAAGTGGATAAACCAAGCATGGAACATCAAAAATTATAGATACATTTGCAATGTATCACACCACCAAGTCTAGCACCACAATGCAGCAGTGTATCCGTGATCGCACACACGTCCGGTACCCCGACAACCTCCATCCCTTGCTCCAGCAAAGCAGCGGAAGCAGCAACTCCTTTCTAGATAAAGCCAGCGGGAACATGTATCTCGCTAATCCGAGACCATGTGGGAAAATACTAGAGGGAGAGAGAGATCCTTCACGAGGAGGTGTCACCCTATGGTTCGCGAATAATGCAGACATGATCGAGACCCCTCTCTGATCAATAATCAGTAGCGGGAGATGGAGATCCGTACTGACTCCCACACATTCAACGATGACTTATGTGATCGTGAGAACCTTTAACGCTAGTAACTAAATCCCTTTCTCTCGTGATATATTACATGTCCAAGATTTGATCATCGGTATCTCCATACCTAGTTTGATCTCGTTGCCGACATGCACTCTTTTCTTGTTCCCGTGATATAACATTCTAGTGATCTCGTCACTTGCTTGCAAGCTAACCAAGGTGATATCACCGAGAGGGCCTAGAGTATATCTATCCGTCATCAGGATGGACAAATCCCACTCTTGATCCATGAGCCTCTACATAACACTTCGTAGCACTGAACCCACCTTTATAATCACCCTTTCACGGTGTGACGTTTGATGTTATCAAGATACTCTTCCAGTGTTAGTGATTGACATGATATCATGGTCTAAGGACTAGGATTACTTCTTATGATGTTATAGAAATATAAACACAATGACTTTGATCATAATGCTATAATTCGGATGAATGTTCATCACATCATTCCACTAATGTTGTGACCTCGTTATTAACAACATGTAATGTCCATGATCAGGAAACATTGATCATCTTGTTAATCAACGAGCTAGTTTATAAGAGAGGAATAACTAGGAACTTTCCTTTTGTTTATTAAACACACATGTATTAACATTTCCAAATTAATACAATTATAGCATGCAAAATAAACATTTATAATAAACAAGGAATAAGATAATAACCACTTTATTATTGCCTCTCGGGCATATTCCCTTCACTAGCAATGCGGAAAAGGGACCCGAACTCGAAGGCCCCATGGAGGTCATGCTCATTGAGCCATCCTGGACACTACCGTACATCACATACCCGCCCAACAAAAGGCTGCCAGACAACCCGGCAGATGCGTGACACATAGTGTGGCTCTCCAAAGCCTTCACAATCATCAAAGGCGAGCTATACAAATGCAGCATTACATGAGTCCTTCAGTGATGCTTCTCCAATGGTGATGGGAGGACCATACTCCTCGAGATACACGAAGGCACCTGGGGACATCACGCCAGGAGTCGCGCCCTGCGGTGACCCAGCATACCACTTCATGATGTAGTACACTATAGTCATTGACATAATACCAATGAAACATCATTCACTAGTATTACATTCCTCGGAGTGGTACAACAGAAACACAGCAGGACCAAGACATGACTATAGATCAGTACTATAGATCAGGACAACAGAAACACAACTCGACTCTTTACAAAAGATCTAGAGAACACTCTAGGTTAAAGAGAGAGAAAGAACTTCTTACAAAGAAGAACCAGAAATAATAACTCAGAACTATTTAGTAACTAAGACCAGTACCTAAACTATTTGGCTTGCCATTGCTGCTATTGCAATGCTCTACAGAAGTAGGTTTCATGGCTAGAGAAACTACTCCTATCTACCTAAGAACTTTTTCTTCACTTCGGTGATGTATATATTGACTTCATTGACTTTATTGAAGAACTTGAGCTGCCGGTGATGGTTTCTTGAGTAGAAATTGATGTTGACTTCATCTTCAACAGCTTAGAACCTAGCAAGGGATAAGAAGGTACGATTGAGTACGAGCGTATTCAGCAAGTTCACTAAAAAGGAGTGTATGATGCACTATCTTACAGCCACAGACCATAGGTCGTAGGCAATGCAGGTTTTCATAAATATTTCTTAAAAGATTGCTCTTATTATGAAAACTATGTCTGATAGCCTTCACAGGTTCACCAGAACCTTCATGGGGTTCCTTTCCTGCCGCATTTGTAGCTCCTTCCCAAAACAGGGAGTAACATGTCACAATTCTTACACTCTGTAGAGGTGCGTTTCTTTACCTATGAGAGACCTTAGCTTTGTTGCACATCCGAGTTATAGGCTCATTCACACTTCCTTGGTATGAGGCCGAGTCTAAGATTCAAGCCAATCGCTTCCCTTATCCATGACCCCGCATGAAGACACAATCCCCCAAGAAGGTCTACCACAGTTACTCTTTGGGTAGCCTCTCGAAGACTCTGTAAGAAGCTCTGTCTGGCAGCCACCAACAACTATGGTGAACCTCCACCAAGACAGCTATGCACAGATAATCTAGACACCTAGATCGCGGGGAACTAAGGGGTCCCACCCATGTGATGGATTCTCTGGATTCTCCATGCGAAAGGAAGAAGATCCAGCTGACTTCTCCATCCCATTCCAAATCTCATGGTTAACACTTAATATACGGCACTAGAATCACTGGCGACATTGGTTGTTAAGTCCTAGATATTATGTTCCTTTACCACTAGAACTATATCAATAGATTATTACCATTAGGTAAATGATCCATAATCATATTATTATGAAAATAGTGTTTTTAGAACTTTTTGTAATGCAGGTGATGACCACATTGGAGTTACAAGCATTTGATAGAAAATAATCAAAGGACATGAGCAAGTGGTGAACTTGCCTTTTGTGATTGCAAGATTATGCACTCATGGTCTTCAGGACATTAGAAGATCCAAATTCTGAAAGTAACTTATGGTCTCTATAGGCTTATCTTGTTAAGCAAGCTTACTCTAAGTTTATACCCAATTGACTTAACAATATGATTATTTGATGTACTAATACTACCATCTTTCTCATAGCTTCATAATTACTATCTAAACTCTTGGGTTTAAATACTTCTTCTAATTAACTCATGAGTGAGTTAACTCCTCCAACATCAGATGGTTTGATCTCCACTAGGGATCACATTCCATTGATGATGGCATACTTCACCATAGCTAGTTCCTCCTCCTTATTAATTTACTTAAGGTCTTTGGAAGGTTAATACAATAGGTCAAAGGCTAAGAATCAACAAGTGCTAGGTCAAGAATTGACCACTCAATATTGAAGGTCAACTGACACTAGGACTTGGTTAAGTAGGAATGTCACCTACTAATATGGCAACAAAGATATGAGATGAATGTTCTTGGCTTGTCTTCCATTCTACTTTATTTGTGGTAAGAGTTACTACCATGATTCTCATGGTAGGAATAACTATGACAAGCAAGTATATCAAGGTTTAGTTATGGGGTTGTTTACTTAAGTCATATACTTAATTTGGTATTCAGGGTTTGTTGTCGATAATACCTTGATGTCATCTTTGGGATATTAATTGTTCATCCTTGAGTTGTTGTATGGAATACCATGTAATTATCTCTAGAAGATCAAGTACTCCTTATTAAGTAGTGTGTTGTGACTTAGTTTTATTACATTTGATCTACCCTTAGATCAAATTATGTTACCCAAAGATAAGGTTTTAGCAAAGGTCATATTGAAACTTATCGCAGTCAACTTGATGATCTACTTCCATTCCACCAAGTTAAGAGAAGCTTCAATCACTTTGACAAGTTTTATTTAAAAGCGCGAAAATTATCCAGATTTTCTATGCATGAATGCAATGCACACACCTCATCTCAGCTTATTTCTAAGCTCTAATGCTGGGATGTTACAGACTCTCCCCCGTAAAATAAACTTTGTCCCCAAAGTTCGTACTCTCTTATGTTTCGGAATAAGGTGTTGACTTGTATAGAGCACAACATTTCTCAACTCCATTGTGATCACATTTGGGAATAATTGTGGTATCCTGTATCCAGATCTTTTTCCTTGAATTCACTTCATACTTGGGAACTTCCAACTGTCATTTCCAATATGTAGCATAACTCCTTCTACTACAATCCCTTGAGTTATGTCTTCACAGTCCTACTTAAGATTGGTTGTGGACACATTTTGTCCATTCCAAGAAGGTTTTCCTATTACACTACGCCGGTCTACTTTGGAGTACTTTATTCCCTCTTTAAGGACAACTTATGAGTGGTTTCCCCTTTATAACTAGTCCGCTAAAGTTAGCCTAGTTTATCTCCTTCCATCATTCATCTGGACATACTCTCAGAAATACTTTATAATGATGGCTTCTTATAACCTTATGAGAATAAGGCTTAACCTCATCATAACTTTGTACTTCTTCTCCAATCTTTAGTCAGAAAGTTAGACAACAACACTCCAATGTTTATTGTTTACTCTCCCCCTTGGGGTTTCCTAACGGTCTCTAATCTTCATGTATAATACCCATTAACTCAATAGTTAGGATATCGGTCTCTGTTTAGCTTATCTTTACTTCTATGAGGTTTCATGAAAGAGTCTACGGTACACCCACACAGTTGTGGATCTCCGAAATGAATCTTCCAACATCCTTTTTCTTTCTTTAAATCTTTTTGGATGTTCTCTTGTTGGTAAACCCGTTTTCATGAAGCATCTCAAAAATCTGTTTCGCTTAATTCTTATACTTCTTTACGTTTTTCTTAACTTAGGCCAAGTTTTATACTCTTTAAAGTACACACAGATGACCTAATTAGCTAAACTGCTAGGATACCAGCTACAGATACCTAGCTGCGGATCCTTTTGGGTATATGAATTACCCTACAGTTTTTTGACTTCTTACTGGCATTCTCTCTAGGTTGTCAGAGCTTGAATACCACCCTTGTTCCAAGACTTTTTCTTTGCACCCTTTCATGTTACTTCCATGATCTTGTGACAACTACTTCATTTGCTTCTGAGAAACATCACCTATCTTGAATGAACTTAAATTCATCATTCATGTTGCTCTACACCTTTTTTGCATTAATATTCCTTCTTATTGCCAGCTCATAGTGAGTTGGGATTGATCCATCCTTCAAAATAGAGTTGATACTACTTATATTTGGCTTCACTCTTCATGTAAGTCTTCATCTTGATCTTCTGAACTCGTCACTCCCTTACACAAATTCCTTTTTCTATCTACGTCTATAACATCAAGTAATAACTTGATGATGCAACATGCATTTGCACATCAAGTCAAACTTCATGCACAGATCTAGTCAATCAAGAAGATCCAAGAAAAACCAAGAAATACAAACGTGGTACATATAACACACATCATTCTAAGCCTGGAATGTAGTAGTTGAGTATAATACCTCTAGAATTCAGGCTTAGCTATGTAGTATATGACACCTCCTAGTATAGGTTTACCTCGTGATATACTACTCTTTGTCTCAATATTTACCCAAATTTCCCAATTGCAGTTGGATAATCTTGAGCAAAGTGATCTCAATTAAGTTTTCACAAGCATCTTACCTTTCTTTTTGGGACTACTAAAGACTACCAATTTCCATTCTATCATAAACTATCCTCACATGATCTCTCAAAACTACTAACAACCTTGTAGTTACTACCTTAATCCAAAAACCATCGTAATGTTATGATACCTATGACTTCTATCATAGACCTACATTGTTCTTTACTTACTATTATTACAAGATTATTTACTTTTTACTAGTCCTAATTAAAAACTTAGCATGGTCTCGGAGCTATTCTCACCATAAATTTGTTAATATTTACCTAGTCATCATGATTGAAGATCTAATCTCACCATGACGACTCTTCTTCTTAGCTTACTATTATTAATTCAGGACAAAATTCAACTTCCTCACGTAGAATTCTAAAGTGAATCCTACATGATTACTTCCCATTACATCTACACACATTCTAATGGTCTTCACCATGTAGCCTATCATTATCAACTAATGATAAGATTTTGCTACCTTTCATGGATTCAATGGATAAACTACACCATTTAAACTACTCCATAAGATATCCTATTCTTAGTCCTAATGTTCTTTGATATTTTACTTACTTAAGACATCATGGTGGTGTTATACCTATTTAGATCTACACTCAAATGACATTTCTCTAGAGAAGATATATAACTAATCCTTAAGAAAGATAACAAAAGTATCCAACTTAAGTGTGACAAGGTTTATCCTCAAGTGGATACCCATCACAAGTCTTGGTTTAGATAAGAGGGCTCCTATAGTCACTATCCAACCTACAGATCTTCCTAAAAGGGTTTTAATCCTAAGGTCAAAGCATATGCTCTGATACCAGCTGCGGTGACCCAGCATACCACTGCATGATGTGGTACACTATAGTCGTTGACATAACACCAATGAAACACCGTTCACTAGTATTACATCCCTTAGAGTGGTACAATAGAAACACAGCAGGACCAAGACATGACTATAGATTGCAACTCGCCTCTTTACAAAAGATCTAGAGAACACTCTAGGTTAAAGAGAGAGAAAGAACTTCTTACAAAGAAGAACCAAAAATAATAACTTAGAACAATCTAGTAACTAAGACTAGTATCTAAACTATTTGGCTTGCCATTGCTGCTATTGCAATGCTCTACAGAAGTAGGTTTCATGGCTAGAGAATCTACTCCTATCTACTTAAGAACTTTGTCTTCACTTTGATGATGTATATATTGACTTCATTGACTTTATTGAAGAACTTGAGCTGCCGATGATGGTTTCATGAGTAGAAATTGATGTTGAATTCGTCTTCAATGGCTTAGAACCTAGAAAGGGTTAAGAAGGTACGGTTGAGTACGAGCGTACTTAGCAAGTTCACTAAAAAGGAGTGTATGATGCATTATCTCTATAGCCATAGACCATAGGTCATAGGCAATGCAGGTTTTCGTAAACATTTATTCAAAGATTGATTTTATTATGAAACCTATGTCCGATAGCCTTCACAGGTTGACCAGAACCTTCGTGGGGTTCCTTTCCTTCCGCATTTGTAGGTCCTTCCCAGAACAGGGAGTAACATGTCACAGTTCTTACACTCTGCAGAGGTGCGATGCTTTACCCATGAGAGACCTTAGCTTTGTTGCACATCCGAGTTATAGGATCATTCACACTTCCTTGGTACAGTCTAAGATCCAAGCCAATCGCTGCCCTTCTCCGCGACCCCGCATGAAGACATGATCCCCCAAGAAGGTCTACCATGGTTACTCTTTGGGTAGCCTCTCGAAGACTTTGTAAGCAGCTCTGTCTGGCAGCCACCAACAACTGTGGTGAACCTCCACCAAGACAACTATGCACATATAATCTAGACACCAAGATTGCGGGGAACTAAGGGGTCCCACCCATGTGCTGGATTCTCTGGATTCTCCATGAGAAATCTGCAGCTTCACGATAAGGTCATTTGTCCATGCAAAAGGAAGAAGATCTAGCTGACTTCTCTGTCCCATTCCAAATCTCATGGTTAACGCGTAATATATGACACTAGAATCACTAGCGACATTGGTTGTTAAGTCCTAGATATTATGTTCCTTTACCACTAAAACTATATCAATAGATTATTACCATTAGGTAAATAATCCATAATCATATTATTATGAAAATAGTGTTTTTGGACCTTTTCGTAATGCAGGTGATTACAACATTAGAGTTACAAGCATTTGATAGAAAATAATCAAAGGACATGAGCAAGTGGTGAACATGCCTTTCGTGATTGCAAGATTATGCACTCATGGTCTTCAGGACATTAGAAGATCCAAATTCCGAAAGTAACATCATTGTCCTGGTAAGGACTAATGTTTAAAGACGCAAGATGAAATTATGCATAAGTAATGTAATATGGTTTGATAAACGTGAATCCCTGGAATAATCGTATCTAATATAGGGTTTGGAGTTTGTGATGAGTTCTTTGCAATGTGTTACACTTTCATACCAGCTTCACACATTTGCTTCTTGGTAAGGCTTGTGAAAGTGTGTGAAACAATATATAAGTACAACAAGTAGCATTCAATACTAAAGCACTTAAGTTTGGAATGGCACATATAAACTGTGTGAGTAGGATTGTCAATTCATTAGAGTCTTCATAGCAATACTTAAGGATTACTTTTAATATTTCTTAAAAGAATAACTTTTGAGGAAAATATCACTTTACAAAGTAAAAAGCATTTAAACTTAAAACTAACATTTTAAGGTTTTCTTATTAATTAAAAGTATTAAAGTAGAAAACAATTAGTATTTTTGAAAAGCTATTCCACTAACAAGTGGAGACTCTTAATACTTCATGAAGGTGAAACAAAAGTATTATGCCTTTATGGAAGTGGTGTTCTCTTGATTTTTATAAGTGGATAGAATCACTTACTTATTATAGAATTAATACTTATTTCTATAAACATGGGAATGGCATCATGTTAAATACTTAAAAACTTTGTTTAGCTTTTAAAGTGGATTCCTAAACTTGTAAAAGAATTAGTACTCAAATATTGACGATTTTATAATTGATAAAATATTTTTTGGAGAGTAAGATTTACTTAATTTTTAAATGGTAGTTTTAGTAGGTACAACTTAAAATGGTTAGACTTATATTGACTTCACTTAAACATTAATTGACTTGTTATTATACTTTTAGATTTTAAATAACTTATATTAAAGGCATAAGCAAAGTTTTATATAGTTTGTATGCATTAAAGCCAAAGAAAGGGTTTAAACTAGTTTTATTAAACCTTTACCTTTTATTTTAATTCAAAAGTGAGAGTTGACATTTAAAGTGTATATTTTATTTTTGTGATCAATTTGGTATATTATAGGTATTTTTGTGGTTTTTATATAATAAGATGTGATTTTTATAAGTTTTATCACTTAATAAAAACTAAATAAATAATAAATATTTAGTTAAGTATCACAAAAATATATAAAACAAGTTTATAAATGTATATTTTTTCGAAGAATTTTGATATATTATTTTTATTTTTATGAATTTTAAATAATAGTATATGCTTTTTTAAAGATTTATTGTTAATAGAATATTTAGTACTAATAATAATTATTTCATTTAAGTTGGAAAATTAAAATATTATAATAGGTTTATATTATAGAGTCTATTTTTTTGAACATTTTGATATATTATATATATTTTTTAGAATTAAAAAAAAAGATATAGAATTAACAAGATTTAATCATTTTTGGGAATTATTAAACTAATTTTTAAAGGATTTAATGTGTCAGGGTGACATCAGCATGACACAACACCTGTGGGTTAGACTTTTTATACTCAACCTATTCTACACAAGCCACTGACTGGTGGGACCTATGCCACAGCATATCTAGAAACTATAAAACAAATAAAAAGTCGTATTATGACATCAGCACGATGTTATGCTGACATCACCCATGGGTGATCTCCCCAGGTCGTTGATCGATCTCTCGATCAAGAGTGTGTGAGCAAGCAGTAGCAGGCGCGTTGGACTCGCCTCGCTGCGGGCGACCTCAGAGTGGCGGCGCCGCTCCATTTGGGTGACTTGAGCAAGGTCAACAACGACGACCGACAGCGGCGAGTGGTGGCGCGCGGCGCTAGCAAGCTACCGAATGCGAGGAAGCAAGACGAGACTACCAGGAGGATCAACTTCTCACTAGGAAGCTTCGGTGAGGACACGGAGGAGGATCATGACCGGAATCAACGAGGGACTTCTGGGGCTTCTCCAGCAAGAGCTAATCGGGGCAAACGAACAAGGAAGACGTGGTGGTGCCGATGGTGTGCTCAGAACTTCCAGGGGAGCTCGGAAATGGCAGGCTCCAGCGAGACTTGGGAGCTAGAGTTAGAGCCAGAGGAGGATTTGGGAAATAAAAAGAAGCTAGGGTTCATCGGTGGTGTCGTGGGGTTCTTATATACGACCAAGGACGGTAGCATAGATCTTGGTGTGGTCGACAGCGAAGCCAGCGCCAGTGAGCGGCTTCTCCAATCGGGAGGTCGATGGCATCGTGAGAAAGACGATGAACATACGATCAAATGGGTATGGGCCAATGTTGGGCCGATGTGGCTCTAGCCGAGCGAGCGAAAAGTTGTGCCTGCTGCGCTGGGAGACGAATAGGAGATGGGCTGCGGCCCAAGCTAGAGCGCTGCTATTCCTTTGCTTTAGCTTTTCCTGTTATCTGTTTTCTTTTTGAATTTAAGTTTATACAAAGATTCAAATATTAAAAAATCATTAAATCAATTAGGGTTCTGCATGCTTAATGCAAATAGTTGGTTTGGCAGTCCTTTTTAGTATCTTTACTAATTAGGATTATATAAAGGATTATTTTCATAGGAAAACATAAATAGGAACTAGGGTTTTAAGAATTTATTTCTTATATAGAAAGGCTTGTAAAAATGATTTTGTTTACACCATGATACTTCTTATGGTAATGATATAAAATGATGAATTATATATATATAGGATTCTACTCATACTTAGCCTCACAAAGGAACTATGCAAATATATTACAAGGTATTAAACCCTGGGGTTTGTAATATGGTGATTTGAATTCCATGGTTCCCCCTAGTTGATGATTTCACCAAATCCAATTCTACTTGATTTTTAGTATTTAGAATTACCACAGAACAATCTTGGTTAGGTCATTATGAACCAATAACAATCATTGGTGGAGAAATACTAATGTTTATTCAAATGTAGGTATATGGATTTTGAGAGGATTTAATAACTCATATTCAATTAGATATATGGATGATTATTAAGGCTAAGATATATTGCCATCAAGTTTTGTGACCAAGGTGACATCTCCACTTAGAGTGAGCTATGGAGATTACTTTCCTAATGTGATCTTGATGGTATATGAGACTAGGTTCTTATTAGGGTTTAAGACAATAAGGTGGACAGGGCTTCCATCTATAAACACTCATCTGGTTCTCTAATTATCTCTTGGAAGCTTTAATTGTCCAAGAGGTATTGTTCAGTGGTTACCTAGGAATAGGAAATGGTTCCACTACCATTTGATTCTAGGGTTTAGAATAATGAGGTATACATGGGTCTATGATGGCTTGATATACTGTTGGTTAAGGATTTCTCAAGAAATCTTATCCTTGATACCTCACTAAGCTTAGATCATAGTTAAGGAATTCCTTTCCTAAATATTATATGTATATCCCCTTATCTTATTCACAAAGATCTCATATTCCTAAATAAGACAATCATCTGACTCCACCATATCAATCATCACATGATGACATGGTCATGTCACTTAAACAATTCTCATTCTCCATTCTTCTTCATATAATTTCCATTTCTTAGCTACCCTTGATAAATCCATCAATGTAGCTACTACTAACTCTATCCATGAACTCCTTTATATCCATATTGCAACTACTTTCAAGGCTTGCAAGATTACAATCCTCCCTATTTCACATGTGATATCAATCCTCTAAAAGAGATATGGTACTACTCCCATAATACAAGTTTGTTCCTGTATTAGCTTGGTTAAATTACTATGCCTCCAACTACTCCATATACTCATATTATATACTTCATCCTATTTTAGCTTGACTTCTCATGATCAAGCTAGATGATTCAGCTTACTAAGGCTTTGCCTAATTTGGTATAATCACAACACTTCTTCAACACCTAATCATCTATTCTCCAATGACTTGAGAATAATGACCACCAACCTATGATCATACAAATCTTAGGCTTCTATTGTCTGATCAAGATCTATCATCAACTAAGTAGTAGTTTTGTACTGGTCTCTAATGGCCCAAGATATCTCGAGCTCGTTGGGGAACCCCAAGAGGATGGTATGATGAGCACATCAGCAAGTTTCCCTCAGTTATGAAACCAAGGTTATCAAACCAGTAGGAGCAAGGAAACACCTCCAAGGTGTTGTTGCCAACTTGGAATCCTGCACAACACAACCACATAACTTTGCCCCCAACTTACAGTGAGGTTGTTAATCTCACCGGTTTTGCTGAAAACAAAGGATTAAACGTATTGTGTGGAAGAAAGTAAAAGCTTGCAGAAAGTAAACAGAAAGCAGTAAATAGTTGTAGATTGATGGTAAAAGAAAGGACCGGGGTCCATAGTTCACTAGTGGTGGCTCTCCTTAAGATAGATGACATGTTGGGTGAACAAATTACAACGGGGCAATTGACAAACATCGAGAAAGCATACATGCATATACTAATCATCTTGACTCCTATGAGATTTGATTGGGCATTACAAAATTATACATAGACCATAATCCAACTGCATCTATGACTAATAATCCACCTTCAGGTTATCATCCGAACCCCCTCCAGTATTAAGTTGCAAGAACAGATAATTGCATTACGGATTGCATGTAAAGTAAACAATACGATTATTCTATGAACAAAGGATTGTTGTTTTCTCCCTAGTAGCAATAGCACATCTAGTACCTTAGAGATTTCTGTCACTTCCCCAGATTACTAGAGGCATGAACCCACTATCGAGCATAAATACTCCCTCTTGGAGTTGCTAGCATCTACTCGGCCAAGATATCTACTAACAACAGAGAGCATGCAAGATCACAAATAACAAAGACATGATAGAATCAATAATCAATCTGAAATAGCATCTCAATATCCATCAGATCCCCGCAAACACAACATGTAGGATTACAAATAGATGATCTTGATCATGAACGGAGCTCACAAGATCTAGACATGATAGCACAAAGGAAAAGAACCAACCATCTAGCTACTACATGGACCCGTAGTCCCAGGATAAACTACTCATGCATCACACCAGAGGCTTGCATGGTGATGAAGAAGACCTCCAGGGTGAATTATCCCCTCCGCCAGGGTGCCGGGAAGAGCTTCAGATCCCTCCTGATCTAGGGATGGAGATGACGGCGGATACAAACTCTTTCGTGGAAATTTGATCGGGTGCTTAGGGTTTCTTTATTGGAGACATCTTATAGGCGAAAGGGGAGGCCGAGGGGGTGCCCTTGGCGGCCACACCACTGAAGGGAATATGCCCGAGAGGCAATAATAAAGTTGTTATTATCTTATTCCATGTTTCTGATAAATGTTTATTTTACATGCTAGAATTGTATTGATCGGAAACATCAATACATGTGTGTTTAATAAACAAAAAGGGTTCCTAGTTATGCCTCTCTTATAGACTAGCTTGTTGATTAACAAGATGATCAAGGTTTCCTGATCATGGACATTGGATGTTGTTAATAACAAGGTCACACCGTTGGTGGAATGATGTGATGAACATTCATCCGAAGTATAGCATTACGATCAAAGTCATTATGTTTATATTGCTATAATATCATACGAAGTAATCTTTATCCTTAGACCATGAGATCATGTTAATTGCTAACACCGGAAGAGTATCTTGATAACATCAAACGTCACACCGTAATAGGGTGACTATAAAGGTGGGTTCAGTGGTACGAAGGTGTTATGTCGAGGCTCATGGATCAAGAGTGGGATTTGTCCATCCCGATGACGGATAGATATACTCTGGGCCCTCTCGGTGATATCACATTGAAATAGCATGCAGGGAAGTGATGTGATCACTAGAATGTTATATCACGGGAACGAGAAAAGAGTGCATGTCGGTAACGAGATCAAACTAGGTATGGAGATACCGATGATCGAATCTCGGACATGTAATATATCGTGGGACAAAGGGATTTAGTTACTAGTGTTAAAGGTTCTCACGATCACAGAAGTCATCGTTGAATGTGTAGGAGTCAGTATGGATCTCCAGGTCCCGCTGCTGATTATTGATCGGAGAGGGGTCTCGATCATGTCTGCATTATTCGCGAACCGTAGGGTGACACACTTAAGGGATACCGACACCATTTGGAGCAAATATGTTTCAGATAAAGATTTAAGAAAGAGCTGGAATTATTTCAATAGACACCGAAACTGTTTCGGGTGAAAATGCTAAAATTGGTTTTGCATGTAATATTGAAATGTTGCAGGGGGTTTTATGTGAATGTTTGTTAATTAAAGTAATTAACAAGATTCTGAATAAAAATAATAAAAGAGTTTTATTAAATGCGAGAGCATTAAATTTGGAGAAATTCAATGCATTTAAAGTGGAGACTTTAAAAGAGAATGTGAAGGGGCATTTTAATGTGGAGGGGTACCACCACATGAATGGAGGAGGTGAAGGGTCACCCCCTCCATGTGCCGACCATGAAGGAGGGGCACCCCCCTCCTCCTATAAAAGGCCACCCCCTCCTCACTTCTCACACACACCTCCTTGTGAAGGATCTCTCTCCCCCTCTAGTATTATTTCCCCATGGTCTCGGATTAGCGAGATACATGTTCCCGGTGGCGTTATCTGGAAAGGAGTTGCTACTTCCGCTGCTTTGCTGGAGCTAGGGACAGAGGTTGTCGGGGTATCGGACGTGTGTGCGATCACGGATGCACCGCTGCTTTGCGGTGCTGGACTTGGTGGTGCTGGAGCTGGATCTGATGGACGTGCTGGAGCCGGACCTGCTGGACTTCATCACGATCTTGAGATCGGCAAGTGTACGACTACATCAACCACGAGTTCCTACTTGTTAACAAAGCTCGTTGTCTACGAGGGTAAGTTCTCGTTGGATGTATGTCCACCCGTTGCTTTGTACCTAGTAGATAGATCTTGGCGTGTAGTTCACACCGTAGGAAATTTTTTGTTTTCTATGCTGCGGACCCAACAGTGGTATCAGAGCCAGGTTTATGCGTAGGTGCTTAGCACGGGTAGTACACATATGTTGATATGTGGGAGATGATGATCATGTTATTGCATCTTCTATGTATTTTGGATATTGGTGGCATAGTGGGATGAAGCGGCCCGGACCAACCTTACACGAGATTGGTTCCACGACTGACATTCAACTAGTTTTGCATAAGTGGCTGGCGGGTGTCTGTCTCTCCTACTATAGTCAATATCTGATTTACAACGAGTTGCTAATAACTTGGTTATCCTCGTTGTGGTTCATGTTCGTAGGTAAGAACGGTTCTATCTCCGAAAGCCCTAAGCCACGTAAAACTTGCAATTGATAAATTAGAGGCGTCTAGTTTAGATCGTTGTTGGGCTAGTGTATTGATATGGTATTGTTGTAAGTAGATGTATGATATATACTCTTACAACACACTCAACGTGTAAGTTCCATAGACCTTGTCCTTACACACAAAGGAATGATAGAGATCATACCACGATGCAAGTGATAGAGATCAAATGCATGGACCATATCATCTCACTTTACACATTAGATGTTAGCATCTTATACTGCTAGTTTGGCGCTTTCTGTAGCATTGTAAGATGATCCCTCTTTTAGATATCAAGATAAAAATGTGGTCTTCCTTAAGTATGCACCGTTTTGTGGATCGTATTTCGAGACATCATGTGATGATCGGGTGTACTCGACTCTACGCTTTCATACAAACGGGTGTAAGACAGTTTTACACATGCGAGTACTAAGGTTCTTACTTGGCGAGCCTAGCATGTACAGACATGGCCTCGGAACACAGACCGAAAGGTTAAGCATGAGTCATATAGTTGATATGATGCCCATATAGATGCTCGCCTTTGAAGCTACATCAACTCACGTGATGATCGGACTTGGTGTAGTGCATTTGGTTCATATAATCACTAAAAAGGCACGAGGGATGTCGTTTTTGAGTGGGAGTTCATTTCTAATTTGGATTAGTCGAATGAAATTTGTCATAAATTAAATCAAAATGAATTTGCATAGTTTGTTGTAGTCATTGGCATTCGTTTTCTACCTTATGCTTAGTTTTTATTTGAGATAATAGAACAATTCTAATTCTGGATATTTACTTTACGAACTGGTATCGTATTGTTTTGAATGTCAATTTAAAGTGTATAAGTCCTATTGCAAACTTTCAGCAAACTCTATTTACTCCATGAAGTTTAATAAGTAGTATTAAATCAAGAGTAAGAATTCCAATGTTAGTATCTAAAGTATCATGTTTGCCTCCATGATTATTGATATTCAAAAAGTTGTTTTAATATCAAGATTATATTGGAGCTGGAAATTGTTTTACAAACCATCATGTGTGAAAGATATTGTGATATCTGAAACAATGTTTTTGGTTGCATTATGATAGAGTATAATTTAGCAAAATACATGTTTTCATATTGTATGAGGATTTGTGAAGGATGGAGATGCTAGGCATCCAAATCTACCAAAAAGGTTTTGGGAACTGATATTATACTCGTGATTCTTCCTTATAGGCTATAGTAGCTTGATCATGAAAGTTGTCATGATAAGGATGAATATAAGATGTAAGTAAAATGTTTACTACACTAATAGATTACTAAAGAATGGATTTTTGAAAGAACACCAAACATTTGATGATGGTGATCCACTTCAAAGTGCAAGTCCAAAGGTATTAGTATTTGACTATATACGCTTTGTACCATGTGTCATGTTGATGACACCACTATTGATGTTGATAGATTCTTTTAAAAGAAAAGGAATTGCTAAAAGAGAATTTATAAAATATTTGGCAGAAAATAAAAGGTTGGAGATGTCCAACTTAGGTGTATAGAAGATATACCTGTTATGGCTATATTCCTTGCTTGTTAAATAATGTGGTTCTTAGGTATTGGATACCGGTATTGGATACCGAATTGGTTGGTATGAAGTGTCATACAGGACAACGCAATTCATAAACTACAATGGACTAAGTAACCAGCAAGAGAATGAGTGATGATGTTCATCGAAAACAAATAAAGTGTTATTGTGTTTTTCATTGTCATCAAACCAAGCCTTCAAGATTTGTTTAAATAATTGTTATTTTGTTCCGGTATCATGAGAACAATGGCTGTTCAAATAATTACCGTATTCCATAAAGGATGGATGAACTTTTACAAGTCTAGTTGGAGAAATCACATCCATAAACACTATTGCTAAAATGTCGCAAGACAAATGATTGAAAGATCACTTATGAAGTGACATCGCTGTTTAAATTATATTTGAAAGAAAACATGAAGAAACTCCATGTTGATGGATTTTTGGAGCCTTTGATTTTGATCAATTGACGCATGTGAGACTTTCCTCGAGATAATTGAAACTCTGTCCATAGGCCAGAGAGGAACGGATGACTAGCTTATTGGAAATTGTGCATGCTAATGTGCATAGTCCATTATGTGTAGCCATATGCGATGGATCTTTTTGCTTCATATGCTTTCTCCGAAAATTTGAGTGAATATATCTGTATATTTACTTAATAAGGAAGAAGTATGAAACATTTGAAAATTGTTCAAAGACTTTCAAGATGAAGTGGAAAATCATTGTAACAAGAAAATAAAGAGTTTATGATTCAATCATAAAGGAAGATATTTGAGTTACATGTTTAGCAAAAACACGTAAGACTTGAGGAATTGTTCCATGATTTGTGTTTCCCGATAAACCATAGGAGTATGGCATATTCGAGAGATAAAATCAAACCATGTTTGACATGGTAAGATCAAGGGTGTCATTTATAAAACTGCCATTATGTTTTGGGATAAAACCCGAATTGTCTTTTCTTAAATTTTGGTATGCTATGCATAAGTAAAATGTTTACAACCAAATTCGGATAAGCACGTCTTTGTAGGTTATGCCAAAGAATTTGTTGGGAATTTCTCCATAACACCGAGTACAAAAGAGTTTGTTACTTGGAACGTCAAGTTTCTTGAGAAGGAATTTTTCGTGAAAAGTTAAGTGGGAGGGCAATAGAACTTTGATAAGGTTGCTGAACCTTGGCTATATGTGCTAAGTAGCACAGCGCCAGAAAGTGTCCCGGTGGCGGCCACAATGCTCATGGCTCTCGTGATTACAAAAGGTGTGATCTCGGAGATTAGAGTTCCTGTAGAACCGTGTGGGTCGGTAAGAATCAAATAGTAAGATTTGATAAGCAAGTCATTGTTGTTTTGACAATGATGAACCGACTACATGCAAAGAAGCGCTGATGGGCCCTGACTCCATAAAATGACTAGAAGTCATAGAATCCGTGATAGTATCCATACACGAGAAATCAAGTTTCTGAACTTGGAAGACCCTCCGGAAAGGCGTGAAGCCTATCGGTCCTGTTTGGATCTATAAAGAAATAAGACATGGATGTTTAACATCTATGAAATAGTCAACATGTTGGAAAGAAGTTTACGACAATGATCAAGGAGTTGACTATGACAAGATTTGAACTTTCATAGCGATATATAGTCTTGACGGATTAATGTAGCAACCACTACATATAATTTGGTATATGGTAGTTGAATAAACAAAACAAGGTTCTTCTAATAGAACAGCAACCTAGGACATGTACATGACATGGTCCGAAGGGTTTTGTTAATTCAAAGGGTGCTAAAAGGGCATGTAAACTTTAATAGTTGAAGTAAGCATAGCGGAGTTGGAATCTTCACCATGATGAAACTGTTAAAAGAGTTTAAATTCATCGGAGATGATGAAGATGCTTGCATTTGCAAGAAATTAAGTGGGAGCGCCGAGACATATTTCTAATACATTATGTAGAGGACATATTGTTGATTGGAAATGATGTATCTTGTATTGACACAAGTTAAGAATTTCATTAAAATAAGATTTCGATGAAAGACTTGGGCAAACCCGGAATATTAGGCATCAATATCTATATGGATAGATTAAGGCGCTAATATGGTTGTGCCAGACATACATATATGAGATATTGAAAGGGTTCAATATGGAAACAACAAAAAAGGTTCTTGCTGCATGGAAAGGATTGTATCAAAATTCAAGTGTTTCAACACTTGGTGAGTAAAATCACATGAAGATTTTGATCGATTATACCATGATATGTATATATCCAGAATGTCCTATGCTCTAAATGTTATGAGCATATACCAGAATGATTCATAAGATGATCATTGGACAATAGTAAAGATATTCTTATGAGCTTTGGAAGAACTAAGAATATATAATGTATAAGTGACAAATAGTTAGAGGTAGTTCATTGTAAAGTGTTACATTGATACTAGTTTTGTCACAAGATACAAATTAAATTTATCTCAATTTAGAATATGGGTGGAACAATGTAATGGAAAGGATGTTCCATGATGGATTTGGATGAGTTCCAAAGTTGAGACATTGTGACAGATACTACAACAAAAGGCTAAGTATATGACTGCTATAGTAGCAGCAAAGGAGGGCATTTGTGTTAAGTAGTTTGTTATCAAACTAGGTGTGGTTCAAAGTGGGCTAATACTATGAAGATATATTGTGTGACAATAATATCAACATATTTTGAGCCGAACGAACTAAAGGTCCCACCAAAGGACCAAATCTATACAATGCCATCTCATTTGAGAATGAGTGATGCGTAGAGACGCAGAGACATGCAAATACACACGGACCTGAAACTGTCAGATCCAGAGATTATGTTAACCACTAGCAATAGCGTATATGCAACACCAGAAAGCCATAGGTGTTCAATACGCAAAGTTTTTCAAACTAGATTATTAACTCTAGTGCAAGTGGGAGACTGAAGGGAATATGCCCGAGAGGCAATAATAAAGTGGTTATTATCTTATTCCATGTTTATGATAAATGTTTATTTTACATGCTAGAATTGTATTGATCGGAAACATCAATACATGTGTGTTTAATAAACAAAAAGGGTTCCTAGTTATGCCTCTCTTATAGACTAGCTTGTTGATTAATAGGATGATCAAGGTTTCCTGATCATGGACATTGGATGTTGTTAATAACAAGGTCACACCATTGGTGGAATGATGTGATGAACATTCATCCGAAGTATAGCATTACGTTCAAAGTCATTATGTTTATACTGCTATAATATCATACGAAGTAATCTTTATCCTTAGACCATGAGATCATGTTAATTGCTAACACCGGAAGAGTATCTTGATAACATCAAACGTCACACCGTAACATGGTGACTATAAAGGTGGGTTCTGTTGGACATATGCCCAAGAGGCAATAATAAAGTGGTTATTATTATATCTTTATGTTTATGATAAATGTTTACATCCCATGCTATAATTGTATTAACCGGAAACATTAATACTTGTGTGTTTTGTAAACATAAAAGAGTCCCTAGTAAGCCTCTTGTTAAACTAGCTTGTTGATTAATGGATGATCATGATTTCCTGATCATGGACATTGGATGTCGTTAATAACAAGATCATATCATTAGGAGAATTATGTGATGGACACACACCCATAGTAAGCATAGCATAAGATCAAGTCATTAAGTTCGTTTTGCTACAAGCTTTTCAAATGCATAGTAACCTAATCCTTCGACCATGAGGTTATGTTAATCACCATCACCGGATGGATACTTTGATGACATCAAACACCGCTTCGTAACTGGGTGCTTATAAAGGTGTCATTGGGTATTCTGAAAGTATGTGTTGAAGCGCATGGACCAAGATTGGGATTTGTCCATCCATATGACGGATAGATATACTCTAGGCCCTCTCGGTGGAATGTCATCTAGTTAGCTTGCAAGCATGTGACTAGGTCACAAGGGATGACATATCATGGAACGAGTAAAGAGTACTTATCAGTAACGAGGTAGAACTAGGTATGGAGATACCGACGATCAAACCTCGGATAAGTAGAATATCGCGTGACAAAGGGAATTGGTTTCGTATGTTAATGGTTCTATCGATCACGAAGTCATCGTTGAATATGTGGGAGCCATTATGGATCTCCAGATCCCGCTGATGGTTATTGATCGGAGAGGTGTCTTCATCATGTCTGAATATTCACGAACCGTAGGGTGACACACTTAAGGTTCGAAGTTGTTTTAAGTAGATATGGAATATGTGTTGGAGACCGAATGTTGTTCGGAGTCTCGGATTGGATCCGGGACATCACGAGGAGATCCGGAATTGTCCGGAGAATAAGATTCATATATTGGGGATCATTTTCTAAGTTAGGAAATGTTCCGGAGTGTTTGTATGGAGATTCTACAAGGTTTCGAAATGTTCTGGAAGGTTCTAGAAGATTTCTTGGAGTTTGCTTGAAAACCAAGAAAGGGTCAAGGAATCCTTGTGGGGCAAGACAAGGATTCGTGGGGGAGTAGGACTCTTCCCCCACCTCCTTGATCCGCCGGCCAAGGGAGAGGGGAGTCCTACAAGGACTCGACCTCCCCATGGCGCCTCCCTCCTTTAAATAGAAGGGAGGGGGCGCCACCCCCTAGCCCCCTCCCCATAACAAACCCTAGCCGCCGCCTCTCTCCTCCTCCTTCGCTCTGCTCCGGCTTAGGCGAAGACCTGCAGAAATCTCTACTCCACCACCACCACCACCACACCGTCGTGCTGCTGGGATTCCGTGGAGAAGATCTACTACCTCTGCTGCTCGCTGGAACGGGGAGAGGAAGGTCTGCTTCGACTCCGCATGTGTGACCGACTGCGGAAGCGCTGCCGGAACGCGGCACCGGAAGGATCGTCCACACGATCTTGAGATCGGCAAGTGATTGACTACATCAACCACGAGATCCGATCTCGTAACGCTTTCGGGTCTACAAGGGTTAGTACATATCTATCTCGTTGCACATGTCTAATAGATTAGATCTTGGCTTTTATCTAGATTAGATCTGGGTTTTGTTTGTTCTTGCGGTAGAAATTTTTTGTTTTCCATGCTACGAACCCATCATTGGTATCAGAGCCGTGTCTATGCGTAGATCTGTTGCACGAGTAGAACACAATGGTTTTGTGGGCGTTGGTGCTCGTGCCGTCTTTTGCTTTGTGTACTTTGCATCTTGCGGTATGGTGGGATGAAGTGGCTCGGGCTAACCTTACATGTCATCGCACATGAGACTTGCTCCATAGTTGACGTGCAACTCGTATTGCACAAGTGTCTTTGCGGGTGTCTGTCTCTCCCATCATAGTATAGATCCAATCTACACTTTGCACTTGATAGCACTTGTATCAACGTTGTGGTTCAGTTTCGTAGGTAAGATCCGTTCTTATTCGAAAGCCCCAAACCACATAAAACATGCAAAGAAAATTAGAGGCGTCTAACTTGTTTTTGCAGGGGTTTTGTGATGTGATATGGCCATCATGTCATTGTGATTATATTTGATGTATGCAATGATCCTTGTTGTAATATGGCAACCGGCAGGAGCCTAATGGTTGTCTTTAATTCTGTTAAGACCTGCATGTCTATTCATCTTGTAATAGCTTTATTCCAAGTAGTTGTAATAGTTGCTAGTGATGATGGACAACCATGAAGCGGCGCCACTGACCTTGATGCAATGCTGGTGATGATGGAGATCATGTCCGTGCTTTGGAGATGGAGATCAAAGGCATAAGAAGAAAGGGCCATATCATATCACACTAATTATAAATTGCCTGTGATGTTAATCCTTTATGCATCTTGTATTGCTTAGATCGTGACGGTAGCATTATAAGATGATCCCTCTCACTAAATATCAAGTAATAAAGTGTTCGTCCTTAGTAGGCACCGTTGCTAAGACTCGTCGTTTTGAAGCATCTCGTGATGATCGGGTGTGATAGATTCTATGTGTGCATACGACGGGTGCAAGCCATATTTGCACATGCGGATACTAAGGTTAATCTTGACAAGCCTAGCATGTACAGACATGGTCTCGGAACACGGAATACCGAAAGGTAAAGCATGAGTCATATGGATGATATGATGAACATGTTGACTGTTCGCCTTTAAAGCTACATCATCTCACGTGATGATCAGACTTGGTGTAGTGGATTTGGTTCATGTAATCACTAAGACAACTCGAGGGATGTTGTTTTGAGTGGGAGTTCATTTGAAATTTGGATTAGTCAAACTCAATTTATCATAAACACAATCAAAGTGAATTTGCATAGTTTGTTGTAGTCATTGGCATCCGTTCACCACCTTACGCTTAGTTATAGTTGAGATAGTAGAACTATAGAAATTCTGGATATTTGCTTTACGAACTGGTATCGTATTGTTTTGAGTGTCAATCTAAAGTTTAAAAGTCATATTGCAAACTTTCAGCAAACTCTGTTTACTCTGTGAAGTTTAATAAACAGTATTAAATCAAGAGTAACAATTCCAGTGTTAGTATCTAATGTATCATGTTTGCCTCCATGATTCTTGATACTCAAAAGATTGTTTTTAATATCAAGTTTATCTAAGAGCTGAAAGCAATGTTTCAGAAACCATCATATGTGAAAGGTATTGCGATATCTAAAACAATGTGTTGGTTACAACATGATAGAGTATACGTCCTCATATTTAATGAGAATTTGTGAAGATTGGAGACGCCAGTCGTTCTAATCCTCCAAAAGGTTTTGGAAAAGAAACATTATACTCGCAATTCACCTTTATAAGCTATAGCAGCTTGATCATAAAAGTTGTCATGATAAGGATGAATAAAAGATGTAAGTAAAATGTTTACTACACTAAAAGATTACTAAAGAATGGAATTTTGAAAGAATGCCAAACATTTGATGAAGGTGATCCACTTCAAAGTGCAAGTCCAAAGGTATTAATATTTGACTATACACACTTTGTACTATGTGTCATGTGAATGACACCACTATTGATGTTGATAGATTCTTTTAGAAGAAAAGGAATTGTTGAAAGAGAATCTATAAAATATTTGGCAGAAAAGAAAAGATTGGAGATATCCAACTTAGTTATATAGAAGATACATGTTATGGCTGTATTCCTTGGTTGTTAAACAATGTGGTTCTGCGGTATTGGATACCGAATTGGTTGGTATGAAGTGTCGTACAGGACAACACAATTCATGAACTGCAATGGCCTAAGTAACTAGCAAGAGAATATGTGATGATGTTCATCGAAAACAAACAAAGGGTTGTTGTGTTGCTCGTTAACATCAAAGCTTACCTTCAAGATTTGTTTCAATAATTGTTATTTTGATCAGGTATTATGACGACAAAAGGTTGTTCAAATAATTACCGTATTCCATAATAGATGGATGATATACAAGTCTGGTTGGAGAAATAACGACCATAAAACTAATGCTAAAATGTGGCAAGACAAATGATTGAAAGATCACTTGCGAAGTGACATCACCGTTTAAATTATATTGATAGGGATACATGATGAAACTCCATGTTGATGGATTTTTGGAGTCTTTGATTTTGATCAAATGACGCTTGTGATACTTTCCTGGAGATAATTAAAACTCCGTTAGTAGGCCAAAAGAGGAACGAACGACTAACTGATTGGAATTTGTACATATTGATGTATATAGTCCATTATGTGTAGTCGTGGGCGATGGATTTCAACTTCATATGCTTTCTCCGAAGATTTGAGTGAGTATATGTATATACTTAATCAATAAGGAAGAAGTATGAAACATTTGAAAATGTTCAAAGACTTTCAAGATGAAGTGGAAAATTATTGTAACAAGAAAATAAAAAAAGTTTATGATTGGATCATAAAGATGTTTGAGTTACAAGTTTAGCAAAACACCTAAGATTTGAGGAATCGTTCCATGGATTTGCATTTCCCAAAACACCATAGGAGTATGGAGTGTTAGAGATATGTAATGAAACCTTGTTTGACATGGTAAGATCAAAGGTGTCATTTATAAAAACTGCCATTATATTTTAAAGATTAAAGCTTTAGTGACTACCGCTTTTACACTGAAAAGAGCTCCATCGTGATCCGTTGAAATGACACCATATAAGTAATGGTTTGGGATAAAACCCAGGTTGTCCTTTCTTAAATTTTTGGTATGCTAGGCATAAGTAAAGTGTTTACAACCAAAGTCGGATAAGCATGTCTTTGTAGGATATTTCGAATAACCATTGGGTATTCCTCCATAACACGGAAGACAAAAGTGTTTGTCACTTAGAATGTCAAGTTTCTTGAGAAGGAATTTTTGGTGAAAAGTTAAGTGGGAGGACAATATAACTTTGACAAGGTTGTTGAACCTTGGCTAATATGTGCTGAGTTGCGCAGCATCGGTAAATGTCCCGGAGGCAGCAACAATGCTCATGGCTCACGTGCCTCAAAGGTTGTGGTCATGGAGATCTAAGTTCCTATTGAACCAAGTAGGTCGGGTAAGTAATCAAATGCCAAGATTTGAGAGTTAAATAATTGTTGTTTGACAATGATGAACCGACTACATGCAAATAATCAATGATGGCCCCTGACTTCTTTAAGTGGCTTGAAGCCATAAAATCCGTGATAATTCCATACACGAGAAATCAAGCTTTGAATTTGAAAGACCCTCTGGAAAGGTGCAAGACCTTACAGTCGTATATGGATCTATAAAGAAATAGACATGGATGTTTCACATCTATGAAATAGTCGACATGTCAGAAAGAGTTTGCGGCAATGTTCAAGGAATTGACTATGATAAGATTTGATCTTTCATAGCGATATTTAGTCTGGACGGATTAATGTAGCAACCACTACATATATTTTGGTATATGGTAGTTGAACAAACAAAACAAGTTCTTCTAATAGAATGGTTACCTAGGACGTGTACATGACACGATCCAAAGGTTTTTTTTGTTAATTCAAAGGATGCTAAAAGAGTATGCAAAACTTCAATGGTTGAAGTGAGCATCGCGGAGTTGGAATCTTCACCGTGATGAAACCGTTAAAAGGTTTAATTTCATCAAAGACGATGAAGATGTTTGCTTTTTGCAAGAAATTAAGTGGGAGCGTTAAGACATATTTCTAATACATTATGTGAAAGACATATTGTTGATTAGAAATGATGTATCTTTTATTGACACAGGTTAAGAATTTCATTTCGATGAAAGACTTAGGCATAACCCAAGAATTAGGCATCAATGTCTATATGGATAGATTGAAGCGCTAATATGGTTTTGCCAAATGTACATAGATAAGATGTTGAATGAGTTCAATATGGAAACAACAAGAAAGGTTCTTGACGCACGGAAAGGACTGAATCAAGATTCAAGTGTGTTGACACAAGATTCAAGTGTTTTGACACTTGGTGAAATCACAAGAATATTTTGATCAATCATTCTTTGAGATGTACACATCCAGATATGTCCTATGCTCTAAATGTTATGAGCATATACCAGAATGACTCATAAGATGATCATTGGACAATAGTAGGGATATTCCTATGATCTTTCGAAGAACTAAGAATATATTATTTATATAGTGCTGACAAATAGTTCATTGTAAATTGTTGCATTGATACTAGTTTTGTCAAAAAAAAAAGTTTATCTCAATTTAAACTATGGGTGGCACAATGTAATGGAAAGGAAGTTCCATAACGGATTTGGTTGAGTACTAAAGGTTAAAACATTGTGACAGATACTACAACAAAAGGCTAAGTATATGACTGCTATTGTAGCAGCAAATGAGGGCATTTGCATCAAGTAGTTTGTTATCAAACTAGGTGTGGTTCATAGCGGGATAATACTATGAAGATACATTGTATGACAATTGTATCAACATGATTTAATCCCAAGGAACTAAAGGTCTCACCAAAGTACCAAATTTATGCAATGCCGTCTCATTGGAGAATGATTAATGTGTAGAGACGCAAGGAAATGCAAATACACACGGGCCTGGAAGTGTCAGATCCGAAGATTATGTTTACCACTAGCAATAGTGTCTATACAACACCAGAAAGCCATAGGTGTTGAATGCACAAGTTATTAACTAGATTATTGACTCTAGTGCAAGTAGGAGACTGTTGGAGATATGCCCAAGAGGCAATAATAAAGTGGTTATTATTATATCTTTATGTTTATGATAAATGTTTACATCCCATGCTATAATTGTATTAACCGGAAACATTAATACTTGTGTGTTTTGTAAACATAAAAGAGTCCCTAGTAAGCCTCTTGTTAAACTAGCTTGTTGATTAATGGATGATCATGGTTTCCTGATCATGGACATTGGATGTCGTTAATAACAAGATCATATCATTAGGAGAATGATGTGATGGACACACACCCATAGTAAGCATAGCATAAGATCAAGTCATTAAGTTCGTTTTGCTACAAGCTTTTCAAATGCATAGTAACCTAATCCTTCGACCATGAGGTTATGTTAATCACCATCACCGGATGGATACTTTGATGACATCAAACACCGCTTTGTAACTGGGTGCTTATAAAGGTGTCATTGGGTATTCTGAAAGTATGTGTTGAAGCGCATGGACCAAGATTGGGATTTGTCCATCCATATGACGGATAGATATACTCTGGGCCCTCTCGGTGGAATGTCATCTAGTTAGCTTGCAAGCATGTGACTAGGTCACAAGGGATGACATATCATGGAACGAGTAAAGAGTACTTATCAGTAACGAGGTAGAACTAGGTATGGAGATACCGATGATCAAACCTCGGATAAGTAGAATATCTGGTGACAAAGGGAATTGGTTTCGTATGTTAATGGTTCTATCCATCACGAAGTCATCGTTGAATATGTGGGAGCCATTATGGATCTCCAGATCCCGCTGATGGTTATTGATCGGAGAGGTGTCTTCATCATGTCTGCATATTCACGAACCGTAGGGTGACACACTTAAGGTTCGAAGTTGTTTTAAGTAGATATGGAATATGCGTTGGAGACCGATGTTGTTCGGGGTCTCGGATTGGATCCGGGACATCATGAGGAGATCCGGAATTGTCCGGAGAATAAGATTCATATATTGGGGATCATTTTCTAAGTTAGGAAATGTTCCGGAGTGTTTGTATGGAGATTCTAGAAGGTTTCGAAATGTTCTAGAAGGTTCTAGAAGATTTCTTGGAGTTTGCTTGAAAACCAAGAAAGGGTCAAGGAATCCTTGTGGGGCAAGACAAGGATTCGTGGGGGAGTAGGACTCTTCCCCCACCTCCTTGATCCGCCGGCCAAGGGAGAGGGGAGTCCTACAAGGACTCGACCTCCCCATGGCGCCTCCCTCCTTTAAATAGAAGGGAGGGGCGCCACACCCTAGCCCCCTCCCCATAACAAACCCTAGCCGCCGCCTCTCTCCTCCTCCTTCGCTCTGCTCCGGCTTAGGCGAAGCCCTGCAGAAATCTCTACTCCACCACCACCACCACACCGTCGTGCTACTGGGATTCCGTGGAGAAGATCTACTACCTCCGCTGCTCGCTGGAACGGGGAGAGGAAGGTCTGCTTCAACTCCGCATGTGTGACCGACTGCGGAAGCGCTGCAGGAACGCGGCGCCGGAAGGATCGTCCACATGATCTTGAGATCGGCAAGCGATCGACTACATCAACCACGAGATCCGATCTCGTAACGCTTTCGGGTCTACAAGGGTTAGTACAGATCTATCTCGTTGCACATGTCTAATAGATTAGATCTTGGCTTTTATCTAGATTAGATCTGGGTTTTGTTCGTTCTTGCGGTAGAATTTTTTTGTTTTCCATGCTACGAACCCATCAGGTTCAGTGCTAAGAAGGTGTTATGTTGTGGCTCATGGATCAAGAGTGGGATTTGTCCATCCCGATGACGGATAGCTATACTCTGGGCCCTCTCGGTGATATCACATTGAAATAGCTTGCAAGCAAGTGATGTGATCACTAGAATGTTATATCACGGGAACGAGAAAAGAGTGCATGTCGGTAACGAGATCAAACTAGGAATGGAGATACCGATGATCGAATCTTGGACATGTAATATATCGTGGGACAAAGGGATTTAGTTACTAGCGTTAAAGGTTCTCACGATCACAGAAGTCATCGTTGAATGTGTAGGAGTTAGTATGGATCTCTAGGTCTCGCTGCTGATTATTGATCGGAGAGGGGTCTCGATCATGTCTGCATTATTCGCGAACCGTAGGGTGACACACTTAAGGGATACCGACACCATTTGGAGCAAATATGTTTCAGATAAAGATTTAAGAAAGCACTGGAATTATTTCAATAGACACCGAAACTGTTTCGGGTGAAAATGCTGAAATTGTTTCTGCATGTAATATTGAAATGTTGCAGGGGGTTTTATGTGAATGTTTTTTAATTAAAGTAATTAACAAAATTCTGAATAAAAATAATAAAAGAGTTTTATTAAATGAGATAGCATTAAATTTGGAGAAATTTAATGCATTTAAAGTGGATACTTTAAAAGAGAATGTGAAGGGGCATTTTAATGTGGAGGGGTTACCACCACATGAATGGAGGAGGTGAAGGGTCACCCCCTCCATGCGCCGGCCATGAAGGAGGGGCACCCCCTCCTCCTATAAAAGGACACCCCCTCCTCACTTCTCACACACACCTCCTTGTGAAGGATCTCTCTCCCCCTCTAGTATTATTTCCCCATGGTCTCGGATTAGCGAGATACATGTTCCCGGTGGCTTTATCTGGAAAGGAGTTGCTACTTCCGCTGCTTTGCTGGAGCGAGGGACGGAGGTTGTTGGGGTACCGGACGTGTGTGCGATCACGGATGCACCGCTGCTTTGTGGTGCTGGACTTGGTGGTGCTGGGGCTGGATCTGATGGACGTGCTGGAGCCGGACCTGCTGGACTTCATCACGATCTTGAGATCGGCAAGTGTACGACTACATCAACCACGAGTTCCTACTTGTTAACAAAGCTCGTTGTCTACGAGGGTAAGTTCTCGTTGGATGTATGTCCACCCGTTGCTTTGTACCTAGTAGATAGATCTTGGCGTGTAGTTCACACCGTAGGAAAATTTTTGTTTTCTATGTTGTGGACCCAACAACCACCCCCTAGCGTGGGCCAGGCCTGGCCGCGCGTCCAGGTGGTGTGGCGGTCCTCTGCCCCCTCTCCGTCTCGTATTCTGGCTCCATGTCCCCCTCGGTGAAAAACTGACTTTGGCTTTTGTCCCGTCCAATTCTGAGAATATTCATTTTCTGACTTTCTAGAACCAAAAATAGCAGAAAACAGGCAACTAGCATTGTGGCATCTTGTTAATAGGTTAGACCAAGAAAGTGTATAAAAAGTAATCCAAAGTGTGGACAAGACAAAAGAAAGTAGATAAAAACCAAGCATGGAACATCAAAAATTATAGATACATTAGCAACGTATCAACATACCCAAGCTTAATTCCTGCTCGTCCTCAAGTAGGTAAGTGATAAAAAGAAAGAATAATTTTTGAGGTGACATGCACCATTATAAACTTGATCAAAGTATTTGTAAAACATTGGTAGCTGGGATCTTAGTACTTCAACATAACATAAAAGATAAAGTTCTAAAAATAAGACATAGCAACTATGTTGCAACATGAAAAGGCACAAACAAAAGATTCATGAATAACAATACTTTGCAAGACATTTGTTTGTTTCACATAAATAAAACATAGCATAGTGGCATTCAGCTTGTCCCTCATAGATTAACAAACATAAATGCATAGGACACCTTCAAAGTTCATAAGGGTGACTAGATACAAATAGTTTAAGAACAAGCAATATCAAAGTTATGCATCAATCAACAAGTCTTGGGACAATGCACATAGAACTAAGAATGTCCACTATTCTCTCAGAATAGGTGCATAAAGAAAGAAGGTGGAGACTCAACATAAAAGTAAAATAAAGTCCTTCATAGAAGGAAGTAGAGATTCAAGTTTCATAAAGAGCTTCCGAAAATTATGGTACTTATTAGCTTTCAGCTCTCATTGCCCCTATCATAAGCATCTTTAGATGATTAAGGTTAAAGTGACACAACTAAGAGGATATGCTTGACAAGTTATAAGCCAAAATCTCATGCCCCTTAATTACGAAGACCGAACCACATGCTACTCAACTTTAGTCACAAGTAAGCTCTTATCATTGTAAGTACATATGTATCATAGAGAACCGCCAATGGGGTACCCCTTGCACATGATACATGATCTATCCCATAATCAAAATGACAAGGCAAGCAGACAATGAGTATCTCGGCGATCTTTTTATTTGCTATTTGCATAGGTTTTTATTGAGGATGCTTCATAGAGTGCTCATTATGGTTATGCTGCAAGTTTCCACCATGATTAGGCATGGTTTAGGCTAGCGGCCCAGGCGTTTCTCTAACACACATACAAACTCCATGATCTTACAAGTCCCCCTTTGATTTCACACCGCCGGGATCCATAAGCAAAAGAACATGATATCAACGGGGTACAATGTACAAGTGCAATGTTGAAAGTGTTCCCCATGATACATGGTTCTGCTAACTTCAACTTATAAAGCGCAAGCATATACACAACAAACATGGACGCAATGGTTGAAGTTTATTAAGTGCAAGAAAGTAAAGTGTGCCATCAAGTTTGTGAGAGCTTTAATCACTAATTTTCACATAACAAGTTTAATTCGGAAGGTAGATAAAAACATGAATATACTTGGAATAGCAAATTCTAATAGGTAGGTATGGTGGACTCTTTGGAATAACTTTGTTTTAGGAGTTGGATGCATGAGTGGAACTCACACTTGGTTATGGAGGCTAGCAAAAGACTGGGAGCGACCGACTAAGAGAGCAATAATGGCCATAATCATGCAAAGCGACAAAACATTATTAATCAAAGCATAAAGTGATACTACAAGTCGAAAACTAAAGGATCATAAAGGCTTATGGTGACTTTGGATAGTCATAACATGGTGTGAGCATGTGCTAAGTCAACCCAAATAAAGCATCAAAGGAGAATACCACAATACTATGCTTTAATATGCTAAAACAACGCATGATTCTTCCAAGGCACATTAAGCAATCTCAATTGTTTATAACATGTCATGCTACAACAAAGATCACTAAGAATAAAGCCAGAACAATATCAAGCATGGCATGACAAAGCATAAGCCATAGTCAAAAACAAGCTCTCTTTACCACTTAAGCATGAACTTTCCTACTCTTTTCCAATCCAAACCAAACTATTTTAAAACTAATCTATGAAAGAGGGGGTCCAACAAATTTATTCATCAAACTAAGCAAACCAAGCAAATGAAAACCAAAACCAAAAACAAAGACGAAGATGCTCCAAGAACAACACAACTGTGCATGAAACAATAAAAATGAAGTGTTTGGAAGAAACCTGGAATTTTTATTGATGAAGAAGGGGATGCCTTGGGCATCCCCAAGCTTTGACACTTGTACCTCTTGAATATTTCTTGGGCTGACACGGGGTGGCATCCCCAAGATTGAGCTTTAGTCCATTCTTCATCTCATTACATCATTCTCTCCATACACCTGAAATTTTTCCTTCATACAAAACTTCACACAATCTTTATTAGCAACATTAGTGCACTCAAGATAATAAGTCTTTGGGTTCAGTTTCAACACCAATAAAACTTCCATTAATACACAAGCTACTGAAGCACTTCCCTTGAAAAGCTCAATTCCCCAAAGATAACTCAAAAAGGAACCAACAAGAAGCAAATGCAATTAATGGCAGAAATCTGTCAAAACAGACCAGCAGGTAAAAACCAATTTTTTGGAAGACCTTATGTTGCTCAAATCAAAAAGTGTTGAACTAACTAAAGTTGGATAACAACATGGGTCAGAATCACAAAAAATTACAGCTCAACCCGATGTACAGAGATTTTTCATGAATTTTTACAGCGAAGCACAAAAATCTGTTTCGGGACAGCAACTTTTCCAAATCTTACTTCTCTCTCATTAGAGGTTATTCTTGGCACAAAAAGCAAATAAAAAGGATAAGTAGAGGTCATTACAGAGGTAATAACTTCCAAGACTCAATAAAACTATTGGTTTATCTCCCAAGAAGTACTTTTCTTTAACGCCTTTAAGTTAGGCATGATAGTTTGAGAAGATGCTCACATAAGAAATATGAATTGAAGTAAAAGAGAGCATCAAGAAGAAAATTCAAAACACATTTAAGTCTAACCCACTTCCTATGCATAGGAATCTTGTATGCAAATAAATTCACGAAGAACAAAGTGACATGCATAGGAAGATAAAACGAGAGTAACTTCAAAACTTTCAGCAAATAGAGAGGTGTTTCAGTACCATGAAAACTTTTCCAACCATATTTTCCTCTCTCATAATAATTTTCAGTAGCCTCATGAATAAACTCAACAATATAACTATCACATAAAGCATGCTTTTCATGATCTATAAACACATATTTTTTATCAGGCTCAAAAATAGTGGGATTAAAACCTTCAGACTCACTTTTCACAATTTTATAACAAGATGACTAATCATTCAATATAGGACCATCGTCTAGAGCCTTATCATAAAAAATTCTAAGAAAAACTCTTTAGTACCATGCATCTCGAAGTTAGGCACAAATAAAGGATTATCACATATAACATGAGCATAACATTCATCCTCCTTTCGTAAGCATGGGGGACAATCAAATAATGTAAGGGATAAAGAGTTACTCTTATCACTCTCCTCCTCTTTTTCATCTAATGAGCTTCCAGTTTCAGCAATTTCTTCTTCCATAAGCTCCTGCAAGGCATTAGTCTCTTCCGTTTGTGGGAAGCATCTACTAATATATTCAAGGATATAGCCATTTTCTTCCTTGTAATTATCACAGCAAAATTTAAGTATATCATAAACCTCATATTTATAAGGTGAATCATCAGTATTTTCAAGCAAACTAGCAAGCTCGAATGCACCCTTCCAAGCAATAAATTCTTCAGTTTGTTCCACATCATAAAATTCATAATTTCCTTTAACATAAGAAGATATGGTAACATTATCATTATACTCACATTGAAAAGGGAGGTGTTTATACCTCCTACAGCAACACGATTTATCAATGCAATAAGTAACATTATAAGTAGAGCACACGTTTCTAGCAATGGTATTCAATTTATCAATTTGTTCCCATAAGAGTTTCCCTTTTTGTGACAAGCGGTGTTCCTTATAATAATATTTTTGTTCTTCCGTGAACCCACCTTGCCAATTAGATTCAGTTTCAAAGAAACCAACCATTGATAGAAAGCATGATAAAGCAAGACAATAACAGACCAACAAAAATAACAACTATAGTAGGAACTATTTTTTTGTATTTTTGATAAAATAAACAAGCAAACAAAGCATAAAATAAACTAAGCAAAACCAAAATAACAAAGTAAAGAGATTGGTTATGAGGGACACCCCTTGTGAAGATGTCCTTGACGCCCCGGCAACGACGCTAGAAAAGACTTTTGATGGCGCGTTGTTGACGTGGGAGCTTCTTCTTCTTCAATCCCCGGCAACGGCGCCAGAAAAGAGCTTAATGGCCCAAGGTATCTCGAGCTCATTGGGGAACCCCAAGAGGAGGTATGATGAGCACAGCAGCAAGTTTCCCTCAGTTATGAAACCAAGGTTATCGAACCAGTAGGAGCAAGGAAACACCTCCAAGGTGTTGTTGCCAACTTGGAATCCTACACAACACAACCACATGACTTTGCCCCCAACTTACAGTGAGGTTGTCAATCTCACCGGTTTTGCTGAAAACAAAGGATTAAACGTATTGTGTGGAAGATAGTAAAAGCTTGCACAAATTAACAGAAAGCAGTAAAAAGTTGTAGATTGATGGTAAAAGAAAGGACCGGGGTCCATAGTTCACTAGTGGTGGCTCTCCTTAAGATAGATGACATGTTGGGTGAACAAATTACAGTGGGGCAATTGACAAAAATCGAGAAAGCATACGTGCATATACTAATCATCTTGACTCCTATGAGATTTGATTGGGCATTACAACATTATACATAGACCGTAATCCAACTACATCTATGACTAATAATCCACCTTCAGGTTATCATCCAAACCCCCTCCAGTATTAAGTTGCAAGCAACAGATAATTGCATTACGCATTGCGTGTAAAGTAAACAATATGATTGTTCTATGAACAAATGATTGTTGTTTTCTCCCTAGTAGAAACAACACATCTAGTACCTTAGAGATTTCTGTCACTTCCCTAGATTACTAGAGGCATGAACCCACTATCGAGCATAAATACTCCCTCTTGGAGTTGCTAGCATCTACTCTACCAAGATATCTACTAATAACAGAGAGCATGCAAGATCACAAATAACAAAGACATGATAGAATCAATAATCAATCTGAAATAGCATCTCAATATCCATCGGATCCCCGCAAACACAACATGTAGGATTACAAATAGATGATCTTGATCATGAACTAAGCTCACAAGATCTAGACATGATAGAACAAAGGAGAAGAACCAACCATCTAGCTACTACATGGACCCGTAGTCCAAGGATGAACTACTCACGCATCACACTGGAGGCTTGCATGGTGATGAAGAAGGCCTCCGAGGTGAATTCTCCCCTCCGGCAAGGTGCCGGGAAGAGCTTCAGATCCCTCCTGATCTAGGGATGGAGATGACGGCGGCTACAAACTCTTTCTTGGAATTTTGATCCGGTGCTTAGGGTTTTTGTATCGAAGGCATCTTATAGGCGAAAGGGGAGGCCGAGGGGGTGCCCTAGGCGACCACACCACCGCTGGCGTGGGCCAGGCCTGGCCGCGTGGCCAGGTGGTGTGGCGGCCCTCTGGCCCCTCTCCGTCTCGTATTCTGGGTCTGTGTCCCCCTCGGTGAAAAACTAACTTCTCGTATTCTAGGTCTGTGTCCCCCTCCGTCTCGTATTCTGGATCGGGCTTTTGTCCCGTCCAATTCCGAGAATATTCATTTTCTGACTTTCCTGGAACCAAAAACAACAAAAAAAATGCAACTGGCACTATGGCATCTTGTTAATAGGTTAGTCCAAGAAAGTGTATAAAAAGTACTCCAAAGTGTGGACAAGACATAAGAAAGTAGATAAAAACCAAGCATGGAACATCAAAAATTATAGATACGTTAGCAACGTATCAATCTCTCTATAGGCTTATCTTGTTAAGCAAGCTTACTCTAAGTTTATACCCACTTGACTTAATAAGATGATTACTTGATGTACTAATATTACTAGCTTTCTCATAGCTTCATAATTACCATCTAAACTCTTGGGTTTAAATACTTCTTCTAATTAAGTCATGAGTGAGTTAACTCCTCCAACATCAGATGGTTTGATCTCCACTAAGGATCACATTCCATTGATGATGGCATACTTCACCATAGCTAGTTCCTCCTCCTTATTAATTTACTTAAGGTCTTTGGAAGGTTAATACAATAGGTCAAAGGCTAAGAATCAACAAGTGCTAGGTCAAGAATTGATCACTCAATATTGAAGGTCAACTGACACTAGGACTTGGTTAAGTAGGAATGTCACCTACTAATATGGCAACAAAGATATTAGATGAATGGTCTTGTCTTGTCTTCCATTCTACTTTATTTGTGGTAAGAGTTAATGTTTAGAAACTACCATTATTCTCATGGTAGGAATAACTATGACAAGCAAGTATATCAAGGTTTAGTTATGGGTTTCTTTACTTAAGTTATATACTTAACTTGGTCTTTAGAGTTTGTTGTAGATAATACCTTGATATCATCTTTGGGATATTAAGTGTTCATCCTTGAGTTGTTGTATGGAATACCATGTAATGATCTCTAGAAGATCAAGTACTCCTTATTAAGTAGTGTGTTGTGACTTAGTTTTATTACATTTGATCTACCCTTAGATCAAATTATGTTACCCAAAGATAAGGTTTTAGCAAAGGTCATATTGAAACTTATCACAGTCAACTTGATGATCTACTTCCGTTCCACCAAGTTAAGATAAGCTTCAATCACTTTGACAAGTTTTATTTAAAAGCGCGAAAATTATCCAGATTTTCTATGCATGAATGCAATGCACACACCTCATCTCAACTTATTTCTAAGCTCTAATGCTGGGATGTTACACGCCCTCGTCGCAAAGGCTCTACGAGCGGGTTTCTACTAGCCAACAGTGATGCGCGATGCCAAGGACATCTTACAGAAGTGCAATGCTTGCTAAAGATTTGCGGATAAGCCGCACGCACCAGGCGCAGAACTCAGGCCAATACCGTGGCTTGTCCCTTCGGGCAATGGGGACTCGACATGATCGGCAAGTTGCAAAAATCATCACCTAGAGGATATGTCTTCCTCCTCTTCACAGTCGACAAGTTCACTGATGGCTCTGATTTTTGCCATCTTCCACTGTGTTTAAACATTGTTTTTGGTCAAGCAATTGCCAAAAAACTCTCAACTCTTGACATGACTAATAATTGCAAAGATATTAAAATCCCTTATTTGATTTATGTTGTGCTGTAAATCATGGTTTTAAAGCGAAATAAGGAGTCATAATGAAGGACTTTGAGGAATTACACACGGCCGAGTAATTGGAGAAACGTTCCAGGGCGCCTGCGAGCTTAACGGCCACTGGTATGGGCCCGGTCCGCCCGTACCGCCCGCCCGTACCAGGTGGGATGGCTTCGTCTCGTCAAACCCTACAACTTTCTTGAATACGCCTATATATTTCGAGGCTCTAGCCACCGGCCAGAGGGCCGCCATTCTCAGATTGCATCACAACACCCCCAAAGGAGATCCACACCATTGATCATCCATTGTTCATCACTTCCCCCATCCATCCATCCACTAGCCATAACCATTGCTTTGTACTTTAGATCTCCTTGTGATTTGGCGACCATTGTAAGAATATTTGATTTCAATCTAAGTATTTGTATGATATTTTCTATCTCCAATCTATTTGTTATGAGTGAGTAGTCCTCATGGGCTGCGGGTTGGGGAGAAACCTCGCAACAATTATGTGCATCTAGATCATGGGAGAATTGTATTTTGTTTGGAATTGTGATTTATATCTTTTGTTTCTTCATCTCTTGTCTCGATTTGTGGACTTGTAGGTACCCAAGATCCCATAGATTGATAAAGGATTGAGGTGAGATACTTGGCTAGCGGCGACCTCATAGGAACCTTAGTGATAAAAAGGGTAGTACGGTCTTTGCTTAGTGCCCCATTCAGGATCAACAACAACATCACCACTTAAAGCTTTGATCTGTGTTTTGCACATAATAATCATTTGTAACCAGTGGCTTCGCTGATGTACTCTCGGTTGGATTAAAAGTCTATTGCTATGCCCGCTGCGTCACGGGGGCTCTAGAATATTAGGATGTGTTGCCCATAAGAGATTATCTCGATACAAACATTATATATGACAATGCTTATTATTATCTTTTATCCCATTTGATGTGCAGCTGCAGGTGGATCTTCAACCCTGGCCTATCTCCATCCATTGATTCAAAACCATTATAAAGTAAACTAGATTGGTCTGGTAAACTAAGGTAAAACGAACAAACAAAGTCTTGTATACATGTCTTTTTTATCACCTTTTAGTAGTGCTTTCTGAGGTTTGATTAAACCTAGGTCTTCTAGGGAAAAAGCTATTATACTACATCTGTGAATCCGGATCAAAGATATCATTCACCAAGTGGATCGAGGCCATCCCGGTGACGAACTAGACAGGAACCACCACCGTCAAGTTCTTCGAGTCCATTGTCTTCAGGTTCGGGGTGCCACACAGCATCATCATTGACAACGGGATGAACTTCACCTCGAATGAGTTTCAGGATTTCTACAAAAACTTGGGAATCCAAATCAGCTACGCTTCGCTAGCACATCCCAGACCAACGATCAAGTCGAGGTCATCTGCAGCGGCATCATGAAAAGACTCCTTCGACCACTCGCGCGAGCAGTCAGGTGTTGGGATGCCATCCGTACTATGGAGCCTGCGCACAACTCCAAACAACGCCATACGCTACACCCCATTCTTCATGGTACACAGCGCTGAGGTAGTACTACCTGCAAAAGTGCGCGACAAGGCCCCAAGGTTCGTCGCGTACAGCGAGGCCGAATCTACAACCACACTCGAAGACTTTGTCCACCCCCACGATGAAGCACGCGAGATCGCGGCAGAACGACCAATGATCTATCAGCAAAGCCTCCGCAATTACCGCAGCCGACAGCTGTGCCCAAGATCCTTGTCGAAGGAGACCTTGTCCTGTGACTAAAGCATAAAGGACACCTCAAGATCGAGTCCCCCGGGAGGGACCCTATGTGATTACTGAAGTAATCTGAGTTGGCGCCTATTGCCTGAAGGACGTAGAGAGTGGAGTCGCATACTCCAACCCATGGAACTTCGCACTGTGATACATCCAAAACGTATCTAGTTCTCCAACACTTTTGCTATTGTTTCTCCACTAAACTTGTGTGATTTGGATGCAACTAACACGGACTGACGCTGTTTTCAGCAGAATTACCTTGGTATCTAGTTTTTGTGCAGAAAATCAACTATTAGGAAAAATCCCGGAAAATATGCTAAAATCCTATTTCACCAGAAGACGAGACGGAGGAGGGCCACGAGGGACCCACACCATATGGCCGTGTGGGCCATCCTAGGCCGCGCCTGGGGTTGGTGTGGCCGCCTCGGTCACCCCCTCGGCCTCCCACTTCGCCTATAAGATGCCTCCTAACCTAAAAACCCAAAGGGGTTCGACGTTTTTCCAGATAGAGTTCCGCTACGCCACCACCACCAGATTCCGCGATTCGGAACCAGAAACTCCGTCCTGGCACCCTGCCAGGACGGGGAATTGGAGGAGATCATCGCCATCATCATCACCATAGCTTCTCGATCAACCATCCATGATTCCCCCATCCATGAGTGAGTAATCCCCCGCTGTAGGCTATGGGGATGGTAGGGATTTGATGAGATCTTCCTTGTAATGGCATCAGATTGTTAGGGCATGGGGCCTAGTATCTATTATTAGTGCTTTTTGACTTTGTTGCAACTTGTTATGCTTAATTCTTGTCACTAGGGCCCAAGTGTCATGATTTCAGATCTGAACATGTTATTGATTCATGGTGATAGTATTGTTTGTGATCTTACCTGCAAGTTATATACACATATTGTTGTCCGGAACCAAAGGCCCCAAAGTGACAATAATCTGGAAAACCGGAGGCGATGGCTTTGATGTGAGGATTACATGTGTTCACGGAGTGTTAATGCTTTGGTCCGGTGCTCTATAAAAAGGAGCACCTTAATTGCCAGTAGTTCCCTTGAGGCCCCACTGCAAACGAGCTGGGAGGACAAAATATGTTGTGCAAGTTCTCATTGCGAGCACGTATGACTATATATGGAACACATGCCTATGATTATCTAGTACTTGGATGCTTTATCTTATTTATATGCAAATGCCCTATGTCTTGATTGCTATATGAATTGTCTTGTCCATGCAACGCCCGTCCATCCATCACTATGCCTACCACGCTTTAATCCTACTCTTTACTGCAATTGTTACTACTGTATTTACTTTTACTACTGCTATTACTTTGCTATTGCTACTACGAAACTGTTGCTACTGATAAAATTGTATGAGCAAGATTGTTTCCAGGTGCAGCTGAATTGACAACTCAGTTGTTAAGGCTTATAAATATTCTTTGGCTCCCCTTGTGTCGAATCAATAAATTGGGTTTCACTTCCCTCGAAAATACCGCGATACACCGCTTATACTTGTGGGTCATCAAGACTATTTTATGGCGCCGTTGCCGGGGAGCATAGCTTTATTTATCAAGTTCACTTGGAATCACCATTGTTCACTTCCCTCCATTCATCATGGGTAAGTCTCGTGATGGAAAGGTTCCTATATTACCATCCACTACAAGGAGAGGTATAATTCTGAACACCTCTGTTGCTCTTGATTCACCATCTGTGATGAGTAAGCTCCTTACACCACCACATACACATGCTACACATACTGCTACTACTGCTGAATCTGAAACTTCTGATACTTATGATGCTGCTTCTACTGTTCTTGATAAAAGTGGTTCATTAGGTCCTTTCCTAGATGCTATGATTGCTAGAACTATAGCTAGAAACACTAAAACTCCTAATGAAGACACTACTACATCTGTCAGTTCACCTGGGTCTATAGAGAGCTATTATATTGAAGTCGGATATATAGAAATGAAAGATGAATTTATTAAAGAATGTCAAAATACTCATGGTAAAAGTGCTATTAAGAGTCTCCTTGAGAGCAGTACTATAAAACCCAAATTATCCCCTAATGATAAGTTTGCTACATCTCACATAAACATTAAATATAAGGATTATGGTTTCTCTCTTGATTTATCTTACATAACTATTGTTGAGAAAGGACCTTTTTGCGGGACTAAGAATGAAAGTGTTGTAGCACATATGACTGAGCTTTCTACCATGAGTGGCCTGTTTTCCGATGATATTAAGATGGGCACCTACTTTGTTGCTAAAATTTTCCCCTTTTCACTAAAAGGAGAAGCTAAGGCTTGGTTTAATAATTTACCTCCTGGATCTATTGACAGCCCTGATTGCTTGATTAGTACCTTCCTTCAGAAATATTTCCCTCCTAGTGCTAGACATGCCATTTTGTCAGAACTTTTTGATTTTAAACAGGGAGAAAAAGAGATATTGCCTAAATCATGGGCAAGGTTTTGTGCTTTGATTCATGCGCAGGCCGAATGTCCATTACCTAAAAATGAGCTTCTTGATATATATTATAATGGACTAACTGAAGAATCTAGGACATATCTGGATAGTTGTGCTGATTGTGTTTTCAGGAATAGAACTCCCAAGGAACCTGAGGAATTAATGGCTAAAATAAGCAAGAATCATGATGACTAGACTCCACCTGAGCCAACTATGCCTAAGACAACTACACCTGAGTTAACTATGCGTGAGCCAACACCAACACCAAAGAAGAGAGGAGTGATTGAACTAAATGATGAAGTGATGAAGGAAGCTAAGAAATGTCTTAAGGAGAAGGGTATTAAATATGAAGATGTGAAGAATTTACCTCCTATTGAAGAACTATGTAAGCTAATCTCCCACTCATCCACTATTGAGGTACACTCTCTCCAACATTTTGATGAAGGTGATACCCTTACTCTAAATCTCCTGATCAATGCTTGGAATAATTTGATATTTTTATTGTTAAGCAATATAATTTTAATAAAAGGGTGCAAAATCATCTAATGGAAAACTCTAGAGCTATTATTGAGTTAAGGGATATTATGGAAAGAAATTCTAATGATGTTAAAATGCTTGTTAAACATTTCCAAATGGTTCAAACTCAAATTGACCAGCTTATTAAAGTACAAAAAGATTTGCTAATTAATGCTTCTAAAGAAAAACATGCTTATGAATTAGAACTAGAAGTGGTGTTGCCACCTAGGATCCTTTATATCCTGAGGGGCATCCTAAAAGAATTGAGCAAGATTCTCAACAAATTGAAAATAGTGGTACTTCTCCTAAGAAAAGGAAAAAGAAACATAAAACTATTATAGAGTCTTCTGAACCTGCTAAAGATCCTAATAGTATATTTGTCTCTGATGCTAAAACTGAAAGTGGTAATGAGGAAAATGATGCTATTGATAAAGAAAAAGTTGAAGAAGAATCAGAAAGGTACACTAAGAATACTAAATACACTAAGGAAGATTTTGTTGCTAAGAAACATGGTAGTGAAAGAGAGCCCTGGGTCCAAAAACCTATGCCTTTCCTGATAAGAAACACAAGTCAAAGGAAGACGAACACTATAATAAGTTTTGTGAGTGGATGAAACCTTTATTTTTGCAAATTCCTTTAACGGATGCTATTAAATTACCTCCTTATTCAAAGTATATGAAGGATATTGTCTCTAATAAAAGAAAGATCCCTAATGAAGAAATTTCTACTTTGCTTGCTAATTATTCCTTTAATGGTAAGGTTCCAAAGAAACTTGGAGACCTAGGGATTCTAACTATTCCTTGTTCTATTAAAAATAACTATGTTAGAACTGCTTTGTGTGATTTAGGAGCAGGAGCTAGTGTTATGCCTTTTTCTCTCTACAAGAGACTTCAATTAGAGAAATTAATACCAACTGATATATCTTTGCAAATGGCTAATAAATCTACTACTATTCCTATTGTTATATGTGAGGATGTTCCTATTTGAATGGCAAATTGCTTGATATTAACTGACTTTGTAGTGCTTGAAATGCCTGAAGATGACAATATGTCTATTATTCTTGGGAGACCTTTTCTTAATACTGCAGGAGCTATTATCAATTGTAATCAAGGAAAGGTAACTTTTAATGTTAATGACAAGGAGCATACTGTCTATTTCCCCAAGAAGATTAATAGGAATTATGGCCTAAATTCAATTGAAAATATTGACGGCATCCAAGTTGGAGAGATATATTGTCCCATACCACGAGAAAAATATGAAACTATTATGATTGGGACCATTGCTATCATGGTTGAGGTAAAATAATCATTTAGTGGACAAAGTTTTGTTTCATATAAAATTGTTTTGGTAACAAGACCTGATCAACCTTGTTAACAAAGGGATTTTAATGAACAAAACAAAGTTTTCACCATGATTATCTTCGCTTACTTTTATTTTATCCATTTCAATTTTTGTTTTCACTTAGTCTGCTTTTGTTTTGCTAGTTGCTTGCATATTAGAGTGTCTTAGAACTTCTGAAGTTTTAGTTTTGTTTTGTTATTTGCATCATTCTAAAAACATCTTTCTGCCAGAAATTATTCATCAATACCTGAAAATTGCTAAAAACAATAAAGTGTCTCGAAAATTTCCAGAAAATTCATATTAAATTTTTATGTGAAAAAAGGGGCAGAGAAGTACCTGGAGTGACCCAAGGGGGTACACCAGGCAGGCACACCACCTGGTGGCGCGGCCACCCTAGGGGGGCTACCGGCTGTGGTACCAAAGTTCGCGGGCGAGTGCACCGCAGTACCTAAGTTGCTCTGAAATTGCCGCGTTTCGAAATGTTGGGCCGCCAACCATCGAGAGGGGCCATTTCGATGCAAACTCATCTCACCCCTACCAAATCCAAACATTCCGTGAAACTGCCCCGTGAAGTAGACGGTCGGGACCCTCATGTCAGTAATATTTCCGTGACGCGAGCACCGACATGGCAACCACGTAGGCGAAACGAGAGACTAAAGGAGCATGGTGTGTTGACCAAATTCACAAATCCACTCCCTTCCTGCTTTCGCATGAACCCTAGCACCGGCGGCGTCGAAATCCCCTCTCCAACCAGAATGATCTCTTCGGGCATTTGACTTCCAGCGCCAAGTTGCTACGCCTACTCATTGCTAACGAGCTCTAATGCTGAATTCCGTGCCAGCCGTTGTGATGATCTAGCCCACCTCTACCACCGACGAGCTGAGCAGCACGAAGGATGGCAGATCCATTTGCCGAGGAAGAAGTACTTCTGGTTAATTGCGGGTGAGCTACTCTTCTCTTTGCTATATGCACTACCTATAACTGCTAGCTGGCTATTGGCATTACAGAGATATATCGAACATAGAATTGTTTGCTAGCACGACGCTGATAAACAATTCTTATCTTTTTTCCCCAATTTTCTATCAACTAGGATCTCCGTTGAACCCAAATACACGGTTCTGGTCACCATCTGCGGCTACCACATTAAATTAGCAAATGGGAAGAGCACGTGGAATCAAGCTCACAATCTGAAGATGGAAGTAGCGCCTGTGCAGTTATGCACTATCCCTGGTTTGGTTGCTGCTATGTGTGAACTTCTTGAAATGAGGTCGGAGCAGACTGCACGGTTCAGCATCCTTGATGAACGAGGCTTCAAGGTTCCTATAGCGTGTGACAATCAGCTAATTGGGTTGATGAAACAACATGCTGGGCTTTGCGTGGTTATGCTGATTTGTAACATACTGGATGAGGAGGCTCCTGCTACTAGGAGTCGCCCAGCTATTATTGGACAGGGAGGTCTAACTCGAACCCCTACTGTTGTTGAGCAAAATGTGGTTCCTCATCCACGACATACTTCTGTCAGGCAACCTCCTCATAGGAGTCCCCGTATTGCTGTTGTGGAAAACTCTGTTCTGGAATCTGCTGGTACTGGTCATCCCCGTGGTGTTGTTGCTCCGATTGCTGCTAACCCAATTCATGCCGCTGTTGAGCAAATTAAGGCTTCCGGAGGCTGCCCCTCTGTTGTTGCCAAGACCGCTGCCTTGTGTGTTGCTCCTCCTCGAAACCATCCTCAAGTTGTGTGAACCCGTGCTCTGGAATCTGCTGGTACAGGTCATCCTCGTGTTGTTGTTGATCTGGCCACTGTTGACCCAATCCCTATCGCTGTTGAGCAAACTAAGGCTTCCAGAGGCTGCCCCACTGTTGTTGCAAAGACTGATGCCTTGTGTCCTCCTCGAACCCGTGCTCAGGTTCAGCAAGCTGCTGGTCTGGAGCTAGCTCATGGTCTGGACTCTGCTAGCACTCAAAACACTTATGTTGTGGGAACTGCTCCTGATCGTCGATGTGGCATGGCAGCAACTGATCCTATTGTGGATGCCGTTAGAAGGGGCCCTGCCTGTCCACCGTGTAATGTAGCTCCCGCTGCTAAGGGCCCTCGCCTTGCTCCTGGTCCTGGTACTTCCACCAAGGTTGATCCAGCTAACGATGATGATGGTGATGGCGGTGGTGGCATTAGGGATGGGTCTGATGGTGCCACTCCACCTCTCAGAGGTTTCTATCCTGAAGAACCTGATGATGGCAAAGTAATCGTTCTTATCGGTGTCGCGGATTATACTGCAAAATTAGATGATGGCACAGAAAAATTCTATGACGAGTTTGATGTAATCCTTGACAGATACGATCCTGAAGTGGTAGAGTTATCTGACCTGATGGCATCGTTATGTGTGAAGGTGCTGTGGGGGTCCTCCCAGGAACCACATTTGTTATATTTTGGTTATAGGAGCAAAAAGTCTATCGAAGTGAAAGATACCAGGGATTTAGTCGTACCATTTACAAGGAAACATTATAGAGGTGAAGTGTACTTCCACTTGATAGTGCAAATGGTTGGAGAGGACTTGGAACTCGACAATAGATATTATGGACTTTTAGAAGGCATGCGTGACCTGATCCATGGCATCACTGGGGCTGGTGCGACTGAGGGTAGCTTCGAACAGAGGAGAGTCTTACAGAGGAGCTTCATAAAGAGGAGTAGGAAGAGCATCCCCAGAAAGGGCACCCCGAAGAAGAATGTCACCAAGGAGACCATGCTATAGAAGAGGACGCCCAAGAGTCGCACGAAAAAAGGCACCACGCCGCAGAGTACACCCCTGAGATCCAGTCAAAATTCCACACCGAACGGTAGTAGCAAAAACGCTAAGAGGGCTAGCACGGTGGTGAACACTCCCAGGAGTGGTAGCAAAGAGGCGAAGATGGCCAGCACGGAGGCTACCACACCCAGTGGGAGCAGAAAAAATACTAATTTGGAGCGAAACACGCCGCTATCGGGGAATAATGCTAGCACGAAGGAGAACACGCCCAGTAGTAGCAGCAAAAGGGCTAATTTTGAGCGGAACATGCCGCTAAGGTCAGGCAATAATGCCAGCATGAAGGAGAACACGCCCAATAGTAGTAGCAAAAGGGCTAATTTGGAGCAGAACACGCTGCTGAGGTCAGGCAATATGCCAACACGAAGGAGAACACGCCCAATAGTAGCAGCAAAAGGGCTAATTCGAAGAAGAACACACCATAGAGGTCAGGCAATAATGCCAACACCCTGGATCCAACACCCGAGAGGGGAGGCGGTAAGGAGATCACACCCAAGAGTGGCAGGAAAAATCCTAGTTTGATGGGGAATGGAACGCAGATCTCAAGCCCTACTGATACCATCAGAAAAGATTACATCAGGAAGGAGGATGTACACAGGAAGAGCAAGAGGGTTCTTTACAGTCAAGATGAAATTGATTCTGACTGTTGTTTGTCCACTGAAGTACCTAGGATGCGTGCAAACGTAAGACAACCCGATGTGGTTGCAGCAGAACCAACCGAGTGTCTTGGAGAAACAGAGTTGCCGGTGAGGTGGATTGGGGCAATGTTCTGGTCCATCCGGGTGGAGTCTATGGCGCAACCCCACCCATGGGAGTCAATATGATGTGTTCAGTACTAGGCATTAGAGACGATGGCGAGGATTTTGAATCAGATGAAGAAGAAGGCATTGTAGAGGATCAAGAATCTGGTGATGATGAAATAGACGAGGAACTTAACGATGAGGCTGGTATTCCAGTCGATGATTTGGGTGTTGAAGTAGAAGAAATGAAACATGACCACGAGTATCCTATAATTTCGGTCGGCACCGAGTTCAGGAGCATGCATGCGTTCAGAATGTCATTCCGGCATTTCTGTATCAATGGGGAGTTCGACGTTTATCGACTGAAGAACACTGCCCAGAGGTATGAGGCCGTTTGCAAGTTAATGTGGATGAATGGATGGGCTGAGGTACATTGTCCATGGAGGATCACAGCAAGAGCCTTACCTGCGTCGAATGCAATTAGGGTACTGGGGCAATGAATGCAGCAAACCATTAGAACTCTCTCTCTTTTCACTCTATAACTACAATTGATGTGCGATATCTTTCTGGCAACTAGTTGACTCCACTTATCTTTTAAATGAATCTGTGTTGCAGGTGAATAAAATGGGCCCTCCACACATGCGTGCGACAGGCAGCAAACTAAAATCCTCAATGGCTGATACAGAGTGGGTGGCTATGCAATCTATGTCCATACTAAAGGATAACCCTAAGGAGACCGCGAAGAATATTCAGACTAGCCTCGGTTCTAAATAAAACATTGTCCTTCCATATTACACGGTTTGGAATGGTAAAGAGAAAGCTCTGGGGGTCTTGCATGGGGATTGGACCAATAGCTTCAGGATGTTGTACAACTTCAAGGCGGAGGTACAAGCTAGGTGTCCGGGGAGTGTTGTGGAGATTGACACCAAATCAGAAGGTGGTAAAATATATTTCAAAAGATTTTTCATGGCGCTTAAACCTTGCATCTAGGGATTCAAGGACGGCTGTAGGCTGTATCTGAGTGTAGACAGCACTGTCCTAACTAGCAAATGGAAAGGTTGCCTGGCATCTGCCACAACACTTGATGGTCACAACTGGATGTTCCCAGTGGCATTCGGGCTGTTTGAAACAGAAACAGAGGAAAACTGGGTCTGGTTTATGAGGCAGCTCAGGAGATCAATAGGCCACATGGATCCATTGGCTATATCCATGGATGCATGCAAAGGGCTGACGAATGTAGTGAAGGAGGTGTTCCCACGAGCTGAAGGTAGAGAATGCCATGCCCATATGATGCTCAACTTGTACTCACACTACACAGGCAACGTATTTTGTTACATGTTTCCTGCTGCTAGAGTTTACAAACCTAGTAGCAGCGAATATTTCATGAGCAAGATTTTTGTGGAAGCCCCTGAACTTCCAGAGTACTTATCCATCCATCATTCGCAACTATGGAAGAGGAGTCAATTCAACCCTGACATCAAAGTTGATTACATAAACAACAACCTTGCAGAATGCCTGAATAACTGGGTGAAGGACATAAAAGTGCGTCCTATTCATATCTTGATGGACATCATACGTGGTATGATCATGAAGCTGTTAAATATAAGGAGAGAGATCGGTAGGAGACTTAGAGGACATATGCTACCTCCAGTTGTACAACAACTACACAAGAGAAGCCGAGGACTTGCTCATCTTAAGGTTCTCCTGTCAACCAGCAGAAGTTGTGAGGTGGTCGATATGTCCAAGAGTGGCAAGAGGGATGTTGTGAACATCCAGCTGCGAGAATGCACCTGCTTAGAGTGGCCGCATACCAGGAAACCTTGCGACCACGCCTTGGCCTTCTTGGTGAAGAAAAGAACTCTACCACATTTGGATCGGTATTTGTCAGACTACTACTCTATGGAAAAGTTTAGAGCTGCGTACACTGGATCCGTCGAGCCATGTACAGGCCCATCTCAGTGGCCTCAAGTCCAACTGTCTTTCGAGCTTTGCCAGCCAGTTACAAAAAGGGGCAGAGGAAGACCCCAGGTGAATAGGTTTATGAATTTTCTCGAGAAGAAGGGTTCGGCTTTCTGTGCTCCAAAGAAGGGCAAAAACAGATGCAAGACCTGCCATCTTATAGGCCATAGAGCAGTTGGTTGTCCCCTTAATGCTCCCAAACCTAGGTATGAGATGGTACATTCACAAAAAAAATTGTTTATAGTCTATAGATATAAGGTAGTAATCCATGTACTATTTTTTACAGGAAGCGCAAGGTAAGAAACAAGACAGCCGACTTAGTGATTTTGCTGCAGGAAGAAAACCAAAACGAGTGGAGTGATGATGCTAGACAAGATTCTGGTGCTGATTGGCCTGACTTCCCTTGGCCCGGAGATGCAGGGTACGTGAACGTAAGAAAATTGGCACCTAGGAAGTGGAAGAAGGCAGGAGATAAAGAAGCCAATGGACGTGAAGGAAAGAGGACAAAAGTTGGCACCCAAGCAGAAAAAGAAGGCTAGCAGTGTAGAAGCCTAATGATGTATTGAACTTGAACCTATATATGTAGTTCGGTTAAACTCTGGAGCTGCGTGCGTGGAACTTGTTGGGCGAAACAATCTGCCTCCCGTACTCGGAGTAAAATGTATCGCGACTTTAGGATTCGATACGGCCGAGTCCACTAGTTGAATCCAAAATTGTGACTATGCCACTACTATCTGAACAATCGCGATAGCTGAGTGGTTAAGGGGTCTCCAAAATCGATGGGTGTTAGTGGCACAATCATGAATTATTTATAGGCGCTTAATAAATCCCTGTTGTTGGCATTACACTTATGATAAGTTTTTGGGCTGAAAAACAATTTCTTAAGCTGCCTGCTACACTCCACGAAGCAGCAACTTATTTCAGCTGCTAGACAACGACATGGCAACATAAACTGCAAATGCAATAGATAATGCCCAGATAATGAGGAAATTGTTTCCACTATCTGGCCTAATCTTGAGCCCGTCTGTCTCACCACCTCCCTGCCCCTGCCTCCCCTGCACCTGGCGAAGCTCCCGGATCTCTCGCTCCATCGCACGAATCTCCTCTTTCTTGTCCCACACAGCATCACGCAGATCCTGAACAAGCTCTCTATGAAAACCTGTCAGTGGCTTTTCGATCCACACAAACTTGTCACAGCCAGTCCTCCTCCCTTCCTGCATAGTAGATCGAAGGAAACAAAAAAAAGAATTAGATTACGCTTTCTGGATCCGGGTTACCATTGTACCTACAGTAGGAACTTACTGCTCTGATGTAGTTGCTGAATTTTCCTGCAGTATTTTCGTCGGTCCATGAAATCCATCTCGGCATCTTCTCACCACACAAACACAGCATATCGGGGTAGTAATCGTAGGGCACCCTCCGGTACCTGATGGGGGACCCGCCTGACAGCGTTGAGCCGACCCTGATTCTGCCCGAGACAAACTGCACGAGCTGCGAGCCATGAGCGAGGGAGCGAGGGCAGAGGAAAGAGGAGCCTTTGGATGTCAGGGTAGTGGTGAAGCATGATTTACCCCCACTTAATAACTCTGGCAGAATCCTACTGTCCACATTCGGCTGACAGGTGGGGGACCTAGCATGTGGACTTGTTAACCAAACCTCGCGCCTTCATGGTTCAAAAGCCCTCTCGCACGCATTGGACGAAATTTTTTGGCACCTTGCCTGCGTACATAACACTGGGAGGCCTTGCTCAGGAACCAGACATGCCTGGCCCACAATCTTACTCCCTCCTAGGAACTTGTCAAGGCTCGCGCTGGCAGATCCATCCGCTCCACCGCTTCCGGTAGGGCTCGCCACGGTGGATCCACCCCAAGATCCTACCATCGCAGTATCAAATGGCCATGGTTTCTTGAGAGGAGCGACGACGCTACGTATTCGAGCTCGGCCCCTCCTACTTGTAAAAGTACTGATGTGGCGTCGATCTCGAGCAGGATCCGCCAGGCACGACGGTGCTCGGTCCACGCCAACCCCTTCACCTTCGTCATTGTCAATTCCGATGTGGAGGACAACAGGGACAAAGCTGTGCGGAATGCCACTGTTGCCTCCTTGGCAAAGGGCAAGCCACGGGCGGGAGTGGATGTTGCTGGGAAGGGCATGGCAGTGTCACCAATCGAGGTGGACTCCGACGATAGCGGTGTGATGTGGTTTTAGATGTTGTTTAGGATGGTTGCAATTTTGGTTGTGTTTAGTGCGAGTACAATTATTATAATGGGTTTGTCGAGCTATATTGAGAAATATGTGCAATAGCAGCGTGTGAGTGCTTCCACTTTAGAAATTGTGTCTGTGCCATTTGCATGTTGCATTATCAACATAGATTACATGTAAACAATCCAACGAAAATCAGATTACAACCATCAGACGGGAGTGGCAGGATGGAAGAGAAGTTGGGATAGTGGCTTCGAGGGGAAGGAAGAGGAGGGGGGAGTGACACTGGCAGGTGGGCCCTCGGAAGATGTGACACTGACATGCGGGTGCGGGAGCACACGGTATTGTTGGTTTGTCTAGAGCAAGTGGACTTTGCAACGTGACAACAACAAGCTGATTGGACCAATATAATAACTTGCCGATTTATTAAGGAGTACTAAAAACTACAACTGGGGTACATTCGCACAACATGTATGCTCTACGCACCTGAGAAACATCGCTTAAGTCTAACAGTAATGACAGCACAAGTACTACATTTCCCTGTGGGTCTTCTCGATACAAATATAGAAATGCATCTGCATGTTCGGTCCAGCACCGACAAGGTACTGAGATGGCACACATAGAATCGACCTTAGGTCCACATACTGCACCTCCCGCGGCGCCGGGCAGCTCGGCGCCTCGGCTAGCACCAGAATGCTATCGGATGATGGCGGCTGGGCGTTCGCCCACATGCGCACCGTGTATACGGGCCAGGCGCACGAGACCGACCTGACGCATACGGAACACACGACGGTGGGTCCGACTCTGGTTCCTGGAACACCGGCGGTGATGGTCAGGACAAAAACAGAGACGTCCCCCCCCCCCAGGAAAATTAGCCGGCAGCGTGCCGAGTTAGTGAATGGCACCTGCTCTTGGAGAAGTTAGGCTTGCCCGTACGAGATCGTAATCACTTTGATCAAGTGCCCCTCTACAAGGTGGATGACGAGCTCTGCCGGTGGGCCGGTGTAGTTGCAGCCCGACTCCATGCAGGAGCACGCGCCGTGCGGGCACGCGAGCTCGTGGAGCGGGAGCTCGTGGTAGGAGTAACGGCGAAAGCATCCTGGGTGGGAGCACACGAGCAGGAACATCGCTGCGAAGTTGCGCACGAGGATCTCCAGATTCTTGGGTTGCAGCATCTGCCACATCTGAAGTTCGTCGAGAAATCGGAAAAAAAATCAGCAGTTAGATTGGCGAATAGCAGGAATATGTAGGATAAGTTCAAAAGCTTGTAAAATGATTTCTTAGCATGAAGGTAGCGACCCGAGAATTGGCGGATGTCGTCGGCTTACGGCTATGGCAGGATGGGAGTGAAGTGGGAAAGTGGCTTCGAGGGGAAGGAAGAGAAGTACGGGGAGGAAGAGAAGTAATGGGGACGTGACACTAGGATATGGCCCACTGAACTCGTGAGTCATGACACTCTCAACATGCCAGTTTGTCTAGAGCAAGCGTGGCCAATCATGCCGCAGAACAGCCTACACCAGGATTGCTCTCACGAAGACCATCCAAATCGTCCAAGCGCCCCGATTGAACGGTATGTAACAATCGTCAAGCAAAACAACTGTGTTATGGCGTGCTAATGTCTACGCACTTCTATTCTTGTAGACAGTTGTTGGGCCTCCAAGTGCAGAGGTTTGTAGAACAGCAGCAAGTTTTCCCTAAAGTGGATCACCCAAGGTTTATCGAACTCAGGGAGGAAGTGGTCAAAGGTATCCCCTCTCAAGCAACCCTGCAATCAAGATACAAGAAGTCTCTTGTGTCCCCAACACACCCAATATACTTGTCAGGTGTATAGGTGCACTAGTTCGGCGAAGAGATAGTGAAATACAAGTGGTATAGATAACTATAAGTGGTAATGGTGATAGAAAATAACTTGATGGCGTGGAAAAGACTAAAGTAAAACTGAAATAAAGATGGAAGCAAGCAAACATGTAACAGATCTAGTTGCAAACGGTGTTTCAATGCTTAGAAACAAGGCCTAGGGATCATACTTTCACTAGTGAACACTCTCATATAAATATATTCTTCTTTATGATACTGCGCTGAACTATTCTCCGGTTGGATACTTTAATCGATGGTAGGGCTATAACAGCACACCTCAAAGTAAGCCTTTCCCATCTAGATAACCCCACATTGTCACCTTGAGCTCTAGATGGTTCAAACAAACACCAAAATTTCATAAAGACATCCAACTCCAAATATAACTCATAAAAAGTATTTGTAATCTCTAGCCTAAGTGCCACCATGGTGTGCACGCTGTCACTTTCACACACATGGGGAGAGCAGAGATATATTAAAGCACTTGAGTAGCAAGGTAGATCTATAGATTACGAGCTCATGATCTCAATAAGATCATGCATAGAGAGAGAGATGAACACATAGCTACTGGGAGAACCCTTAGCCTCGAGAGAGAACTACTCCCTCCTCATCATGGGAATCAGCAATCGTGATGGAGATGGTAGTGGAGATCGATGGAGATGGCTCCGGGGGCACTTCCCCGTCCCGGCAGGGTGCCAGAACAGAGACTTTCTGTCCCTCGAATCTCCCCTTCGGTGGCGGCGGCGCTGTGGAACTTTTCGTGGCTGGTGACGATTTAGGGTTTCTGCCTCGAGAGGAATATATAGGCGAAACAGGCAAGGTCGATGGCCGGCCAGGGGGCCCTCACCATGCCCTAGCGCGGCCTGGGCTGGCCCACACCAAGGGGGGTGGCCACCCTCTGGCCCCTCTCCGACTCTCCTTCTAGCTCCATGAGTCTTCCGGAAAAATAGTAACTTTGGCTTTTATCCCGTCCAATTCCGAGAATATTCATTTTCTGACTTCCTGGAACCAAAAACAACAGAAAATAGGCAACTGGCACTGTGGCTTGTTGTTAATAGGTTAGTCCAAGAAATCATATGAAAAGTACTCCAAAGTTGGAACAAAACACAAGAAAGTAGATAAAACCAAGCATGGAACATCAAAAATTATAGATACATTTGCAATGTATCAACATTCCCAAGCTTAACTCCTGCTCGTCCTTGAGTAGGTAAGTGATAAAAAGAAAGAATAATTTTTGAGGTGACATGCACCATCATAAACTTGATCAAAGTATTTGTAAAACAATGATAGCTGGGATCATAGTACTTCAATCATAACATTAAAGATAAAGTTCTAACAATAGACAAAGCAACTATGTTGCAACATGAAAAGGCACAAACAAAAGATTAATGAATAACAATGCTTTGCAAGACGTTTGTTTGTTTCACATAAAGAAAACATAGCATAGTAGCATTCAGCTTGTCCCTCATAGAGTAGCAAAACATAAATGCATAGGACACCTTCAAAGTTCATAAGAGTGACTAGATACAAATAGTTCAAAACAAGCAATATCGAAGTTATGCATCAATCAACAAGTCTTGGGACAATGCACATAGAACTAAGAATGGCCACTATGCTCTCAAAGTAGGTGCATAAAGATAGAAGGTGGAGACTCAATATAATGGTGGAAGAAAGGCCTGAAGGAAGCAGAGATTCAAGTTTCATAAAGAGCTTCCAAAAATTATGGTACTTATAGCTTTCAGCTCTCATTGCCCCTATCATAAGCATCTTTAGGTGATTAAGGTTAAAGTGACACAACTAAGTGGATATGCTTGACAAGTTATAAACCGAAATCTCATGCCCCTTACTTACGAAGACCGAACCTCATGCTACTCAACTTTAGTCACAAGTAAGCTCTTGTCATTGTAAGTACATGTGTATCATAGAGAACCGCCAACGGGGTACCCCTTGCACATGATACAGGAACTATCCAATAATCAAAATGACAAGGCAAGCAGACAATGAGCATCTCAACGATCTTTTTATTTGCTATTTGCATAGGTTTTTATTGAGGATGCTTCATAGAGTGCTCATTATGGTTATGCTGCAAGTTTCCACCATGATTAGGCATGGCTTAGGCTAGCGGCCCAGGCGTTTCTCTAACACACATACAAACTCCATGATCTTACAAGTTCCACTTTTATTTCACACCGCCGGGACCCATAAGCAAAAGAACATGATATCAACGGGGTACAAAGTACAAGTGCAATGTTGAAAGCGTTCCCCATGATACATGGTTCTGCTAACTTCAACTTATAAAGCGCAAGCATATACGCAACAAAGAAGGACCCAATGGTTCAAGTTTATGAGATGCAAAAAGTAAAGTGTGCCATCAAGTTCATGAGAGCTTTAATCACTAGTTTTCACATAACAACTTTAATTTGGAAGATAGACAAAAACATGAATATACTTGGAATAGCATATGCTAGTAGGTAGGTATGGTGGACTCTTTGGAATAACTTGGTTTAATGAGTTGGATGCATGAGTGGAACTCATACTTGGTTATGGAGGCTAGCAAAAGACTGGGAGCGACAAACTAAGAGAGCAATAATGGCCATAATCATGCAGAGCGACAAAACATCATTGATCAAAGCATAAAGTGATACTACAAGTTGAAAACTAAAGGATCATAAAGGCTATGGTGACTTGAGATAGTCATAACACGGTGTGAGCATGCGCCAAGTCAACCCAAATAAAGCATCAAAGGAGAATACCATTATACTATGCTTTAATATGCTAAAACAACGCATGATTCATCCAAGGTACATTAAGCAATCTCAATTATTTATAACAAGTCATGCTACAGCAAAGAATACTAAGCATAAAGCCAAAACAATATCAAGCATGGAATGACAAAGCATAGTCCACAGTCAAAAACAAGCTCTCTTTACCACTTAAGCATGAACTTTTCCTACTCTTTTCCAATCCAAACCAAACTATTTGAAAACCAATGTATGAAAGAGGGGGTCAAACCAATTTATTCAGCAAACTAAGCAAACCAAGCAAACGAAAACCAAAAACAAAAAATGAAGACGCTCCAAGAACAACACAATTGTGCATGAAACAATAAAAATGAAGTGTTTGGAATAAACCTAGGAATTTGATTGATGAAGAGGGGGATGCCTTGGGCATCCCCAAGCTTTGATGCTTGTACTTCTTGGATATTTCTTGGGGTGACACACGTGGCATCCCCAATCTTGAGCTTTAGTCCATCCTTCATCTCATTACTCATTCCTTCCATACACCTGAAATTTTTCCTTCATACAAAACTTCACAAAATCCTTATTAGCAACATTAGTTCACTCAAGATAATAGGTATTTAGGTTCCGTTCCAACACCAATAAACTTCCATTAAAACACAAGCTACTATAGCACTTCCCTCAAAAAGCTCATTTCCCCAAAAGAACTCAAAAAGGAACCAACAAGAAGCAAATGCAGAAAATGGCAGAAATCTGTCAAAACAGACTAGCAGGTAAAGACGAATTTTTTCGAAGACCTTATGTTGCTCAAATAAAAAAGTGTTTAACTAACGAAAGTTAGATAACAACCTGGGGAAAAAGCACAAAAATTCATGCCTCAAAAGGACATATAGAGATTTTACATGAATTTTTATGGTGAAGAACATAAATCTGTTTCGGGACAACAACTTTCCCAAGCATTACTTCTCTCTCATTAGAGGTTACTCTTGGTACAAAAGCAAATAAAAGGGATAAGGAGCGGTTATTACAGAAGTAATAACTTCCAAGACTCATCTAAAACTTTTGGGTTATCTCCCAATAAGTACTTTTCTTTAACGCCTTTAAGTTAGGCATGATAGTTTGAGAAGATGCTCACATAAGAAATATAAATTGAAGTAAAAGAGAGCATCAAGAAGCAAATTCAAAACACATTTAAGTCTAACCCACTTCCTATGCATAGTAATTTTGTAAATAAACAAGTCATCAAAGCACAAAGCAATAAGCATAGTAAAGCAAAACAAGTGCAACTTCAAGACTTTCAACATAAAGAGGGCAAACTTAATATTATTGAGATGCATAAAACCATGTTTCCCTCTCTCATAATAAATTTCAGTAGCATCATGAATAAAATTAATAATATAACTATCACATAAAACATTCTTATCATGAGCCACATGCATAAAATAATTAATACTCTCCACATAAACATAGTCATTCTTATTAATTGTAGTGGGAGCAAACTCAACAAAATAGCTATCATTATTATTCTCATCACCATAATCATCAAATATAGGAGGCATATTGTAATCATAATTAATTTTCTCCTCAATAGTAGGTGGACTGAAAATATCATATTCATCATTGTAATCATCATATATTGGAGGTTTGGTATCATCATAAGCAATAGAATAGCTATCTTCCAAAGCTGGGGAACTAAAAAGATCATTTTCATAAAAACTAGCTTCCCCAAGCTTAGACTTTTCCATAGCATTATCAATATTTGTGTCCAAAGAATTCATACTAACAACATTTCTATTAGCATGCAAATAAAGTTCCATAGGTTTTTTAATTTTCTCTTCAAACACTTCATGTCCTAACTCAAGATAAATACTATAAAGCTCTCTAATTTTGTTGTTGTTTTCCATTAAGCCTAACTAGTGAAAACAAGAAACAAAAAAGTCAAAACTGCAGAATCTAAAGGAAATAACTTCGAGCACTCACACCAGAGGATGTGAGTACCTTTTACCTTACCTCCCCGGCAACGGTGCCAGAAAATAGGTGTTTGCCGTGGGAGGTTCTTCTTATTTAATTCTCCGGTGTGAATACCTTTTACCTTACCTCCCCGGCAACAGCGCCAGAAAATAGCTTGATGTCTACGCACTTCTATTCTTGTAGACAGTTGTTGGGCCTCCAAGTGCAGAGGTTTGTAGAACAGCAACAAGTTTTCCCTTAAGTGGATCACCCAAGGTTTATCGAACTCAGGGAGGAAGTGGTCAAAGGTATCCCCTCTCAAGCAATCTTGCAATCAAGATATGTGTGTTCTTATACTAAAACTAGCACTAGAGTCATTGCATGTGTGTTCTTTTCACAACCACATATGGATCCACCAGTGTCATTGCATGTGTGTTCTTTCCACAAACCACACATGGATCCACCAGAGTCATTGCATGTCTGTTCTTTCCACAAACGACATACGGATCAACTAGTGTGATTGCATGTGTGGTCTGATGTCTACGCACTTCTATTCTTGTAGACAATTGTAGGGCCTCCAAGTGTAGAGGTTTGTAGAATAGCAGCAAGTTTTCCCTTAAGTGGATTACCCAAGGTTTATCGAACTCAGGGAGGAAGTGGTCAAAGGTATCCCCTCTCAAGCAACCCTGCAATCAAGGTACAAGAAGTCTCTTGTGTCCCCAACACACCAAATACACTTGTCAGGTGTATAGGTGCACTAGTTTGGCGAATAGATAGTGAAATACAAGTGGTATAGATAATTATAAGTGGTAATGGTGATAGAAAACAACTTGATGGTGTGGAAAAGACTAAAGTAAAACTGAAATAAAGATGGAAGCAAGAAAACATGTAACAGATCTAGTTGCAAACGGTGTTTCAATGCTTAGAAACAAGGCCTAGGGATCATACTTTCACTAGTGAACACTCTCATATAAATATATTCTTCTTTATGATACTACGCTGAACTACTCTCCGGTTGGATACTCTAACCGATGGTAGGGCTATAACAGCACACCTCAAAGTAAGCCTTTCCCATCTAGATAACCCCACACTGTCACCTTGAGCTCTAGATGGTTCAAACAAACACCACAATTTCATAAAGACATCCAACTCCAAATATAACTCATAACAAGTATTTGTAATCTCTAGCCTAAGTGCCACCATGGTGTGCACGCTGTCACTTTCACACACATGGGGAGAGCAGAGATATATTAAAGCACTTGAGTAGCAAGGTAGATCTATAGATTACAAGCTCATGATCTCAATAAGATCATGCATAGAGAGAGAGATGAACACATAGCTACCGGTAGAACCCTTAGCCTCGAGAGAGAACTACTCCCTCATCATCATGGGAATCAGCAATCGTGATGGAGATAGTGGTGGAGATCAATGGAGATGGCTCCGGGGGCACTTCCCTGTCCCGGCAGGGTGCCAGAACAGAGACTTTCGATCCCCCAAATCTCCCCTTCGGTGGCGGCGGCGCTACGGAACTTTTCGTGGTTGGAGGCTTGACGATTTAGGGTTTCTGCCTCGAGAGGAATATATAGGCAAAAGAGGCAAGGTAGGTGGCCGGCCAGGGGGCCCACACCATGCCCTGGCGCGGCCTGGGCTGGCCCACGCCAAGGGGGGTGTTGCCACCCTGTGGCCCCTCTCCGACTCTCCTTCTGGCTCCGTGAGTCTTCTGGGAAAATAGTTACTTTGGCATTTGTCCCGTCCAATTCCGAGAATATTCATTTTCTGACTTCCTGGAACCAAAAATAGCAGAAAATAGGCAACTGACACTATGGCATCTTGTTAATAGGTTAGTCCAAGAAATCATATGAAAAGTACTCCAAAGTTGGAACAAAACACAAGAAAGTAGATAAAACCAAGCATGGAACATCAAAAATTATAGATACATTTGCAATGTATCACGTGCCTTCTAGAAGACTCGGTCTAACGATGGATCCATTGGGGGGCCACGGTTAGGGATCTCCTAAGGTTAGGATCCATATGTGGTTTATGAAAAGAACACACATCCAATGACACTGGTGGATCCTTATGTGGTTTGTGAGAAGAACACACATGCAATCACACTGGGTGGATCCATATGTGGTTTATGAGAGGAACACACATGTAATGACTACTGGTTGATCCATGTGTGGTTCATGACAGGAAAACACAAGCAATGCCATTTGTTTATCCATGTGTGGTTCATGACAGGAACACACATGCAATGACTCTAGTTGATCCATGTGTGGTTCATGACAGGAACACACATGCAATGACATTGGTTGATACATATGTTGTTTCTGGAAAGAACACGCATGCAATGACCACTGGTTGATCCATATGTGGTTTGTGGGAAGAACACACATGCAGTGACTCTGGTGGATCCATGTGTGGTTTGTGAAAAGAACACACATGCAATGCCATTGGTTGATCCATATGTGGTTTGTGAAAAGAACACACATTCAATGCCATTGGTTAATCCCTGTGTGGTTTGTGGAAAGAACACACATGCAATGACACTGGTTGAACCATGTGTGGTTTGTGGATAGAACACACATGCAATTCCATTCGTTGATCCATATGTGGTTTGTGGAAAGAAAACACATGCCATGGCACTGGTTGATCCATGTGTGGTTTGTGGAAAGAACACACATGCAATGCCATTGGTTAATCCATGTGTGGTTTGTGGAAAGAACACACATGCAATTACACTGGTTGATCCATGTGTGTTTTGTGGAAAGAATACACATGTAATGCCATTGCTTGATCCATATGTCGTTTGTGGAAAGAACACACATGCAATGACACTGGTTGATCCATGTGTGGTTTGTGGAAAGAACACACATGCAAAGACTCTAGTGGGTCCATATGTGGTTTGTGAAAATAACACACATGCAATGACTCTAGTGGATCCATATGTGGTTTGTTGAAAAGAACACACATGCAATGACCACTGGTTGATCCATATGTGGTTTGTGGAAAGAACACACATGCAATGACACTGGTTGATCCATGTGTGGTTTGTGGAAAGAACAAACATGCAATGCCATTGTTTGTTCCATAGGTGGTTTGTGAAAAGAACACACGTGCAACGCCATTGGTTAATCCATGTGTGGTTTGTGGAAAGAATACACATGCAGTGACTCTAGTGGATCCATATGTGGTTTTTGGAAAAGAACACACATGCAATGACCACTAGTTGATCCATATGTGGTTTGTGGAAAGAACACACATGCAATGACACTGGTTGATCCATGTGTGGTTTGTGGAAAGAACACACATGCAATGCCATTGGTTGATCCATATGTGGTTTGTGAAAAGAACACACATGCAATGCCATTGGTTAATCCATGTGTAGTTTGTGGAAAATAACACACATGCAATGACTCTAGTGGATCCATATGTGGTTTGTGGAAAAGAACACACATGCAATGACCACTGGTTGATCCATATGTGGTTTGTGGAAAGAACACACATGCAATGACTCAGGGGGATCCATGTGTGGTTTGTGGAAAGAACACACATGCAATGACCACTGGTCGATCCATGTGTGGTTTTGTGGAAAGAACACACATGCAATGACACTGGTGGATCCATATGTGGTTTGTGGAAAAGAACACACATGCAATGACTCTAGTGGATCCATATGTGGTTTGTGGAAAAGAACACACATGCAATGACCACTGGTTGATTCATATGTGGTTTGTGGAAAGAACACACATGCAATGACACTGGTGGATCCATGTGTGGTTGGTGGAAAAGAACACACATGCAAGGACTCTAGTGGATCCATATGTGGTTTGTGGAAAGAACACACATGCAATGACTCTAGTGGGTCGATATGTGGTTCATGTCAGGAACACACATGCAATGCCATTGGTGGATCCATGTGTGGTTTGTGGAAAGAAAACACATGCAATGACTCTAGTGGGTCCTTATGTGGTTTGTGAAAAGAACACACATGCAATGACTCTAGTGGATCCATATGTGGTTTGTGGAAAAGAACACACATGCAATGAACACTGGTGGATCCGTAAGTGGTTTGTGGAAAGAACACACATGAAATGAAATTGGTGGATCCATACGTGATTTGTGAAATTAACACACATGCAATTCCATTGGTTGATCCATATGTGTTTTGTGAAAAGAACACACATGCAATTCCATTGGTTAATCCATGTGTGGTTTGTGGAAAGAACACACATGCAATGACTCTTGTGGATCCATATGTGGTTTTTGGAAAAGAACACACATGCAATGACCACTGGTTGATCCATATGTGGTTTGTGGAAAGAACACACATGCAATGACACTGGTTGATCCATGTGTGGTTTGTGGAAAGAACACACATGCAATACCATTGGTTGATCCATATGTGGTTTGTGGAAAGAACACACATGCAATGACTCTGCTGGATCCATGTGTGGTTTGTGGAAAGAACACACATGCAATGCCATTGGTTGAACCATGTGTGGTTTGTGAAAATAATACACATGAAATGACTCTAGTGGGTCCATATGTGGTTTGTGAAAAGAACACACGTGCAATGACACTGGTTGATCCATATGTGGTTTGTGGAAAGAACACATGTGCAATGACACTGGTGGATCCAAATGTGGTTTGTGAAAAGAACACACATACAATGACTCAGGGGGATCCATGTGTGGTTTGTGGAAAGAACACACATGCAATGACCACTGGTCGATCCATGTGTGGTTTGTGGAAAGAAAACACATGCAATGACTCTAGTGGGTCCTTATGTGGTTTGTGAAAAGAACACACATGCATTGACTCTACTGGATCCATATGTGGTTTGTGGAAAAGAACACACATGCAATGAACATTGGTGGATCCGTAAGTGGTTTGTGGAAAGAACACACATGCAATGACACTGGTGGATCCATGTGTGGTTTGTGGAAAGAACACACATGCAATGCCATTGGTTGATCCATATGTGGTTTGTGAAAAGAACACACATGCAATGCCATTGGTTAATCCATGTGTGGTTTGTGGAAAATAACACACATGCAATGACTCTTGTGGATCCATATGTGGTTTGTGGACAAGAACACACGTGCAATGACCACTGGTGGATCCATATGTGGTTTGTGGAAAGAACACACATGCAATGACTCAGGGGGATCCATGTGTGGTTTGTGGAAAGAACACACATGCAATGACCACTGGTCGATCCATGTGTGGTTTTGTGGAAAGAACACACATGCAATGACACTGGTGGATCCATATGTGGTTTGTGGAAAAGAACACACATGCAATGACTCTAGTGGATCCATATGTGGTTTGTGGAAAAGAAAAAACATGCAATGACCACTGGTTGATTCATATGTGGTTTGTGGAAAGAACACACATGCAATGACACTGGTGGATCCATGTGTGGTTGGTGGAAAAGAACACACATGCAAGGACTCTAGTGGATCCATATGTGGTTTGTGGAAAGAACACACATGCAATGACTCTAGTGGGTCCATATGTGGTTCATGTCAGGAACACACATGCAATGCCATTGGTGGATCCATGTGTGGTTTGTGGAAAGAAAACACATGCAATGACTCTAGTGGGTCCTTATGTGGTTTGTGAAAAGAACACACATGCAATGACTCTAGTGGATCCATATGTGGTTTGTGGAAAAGAACACACATGCAATGAACACTGGTTGATCCATATGTGGTTTGTGGAAAGAACACACATGCAATGACACTGGTTGATCCATGTGTGGTTTGTGGAAAGAACAAACATGCAATTCCATTGGTTGATCCATATGTGTTTTGTGAAAAGAACACACATGCAATGCCATTGGTTAATCCATGTGTGGTTTGTGGAAAGAACACACATGCAATGACTCTTGTGGATCCATATGTGGTTTTTGGAAAAGAACACACATGCAATGACCACTAGTTGATCCATATGTGGTTTGTGGAAAGAACACACATGCAATGACACTGGTTGATCCATGTGTGGTTTGTGGAAAGAACACACATGCAATACCATTGGTTGATCCATATGTGGTTTGTGGAAAGAACACACATGCAATGACTCTGGTGGATCCATGTGTGGTTTGTGGAAAGAACACACATGCAATGCCATTGGTTGAACCATGTGTGGTTTGTGAAAATAATACACATGAAATGACTCTAGTGGGTCCATATGTGGTTTGTAAAAAGAACACAGGTGCAATGACACTGGTTGATCCATATGTGGTTTGTGGAAAGAACACATGTGCAATGACACTGGTGGATCCAAATGTGGTTTGTGAAAAGAACACACATACAATGACTCAGGGGGATCCATGTGTGGTTTGTGGAAAGAACACACATGCAATGACCACTGGTCGATCCATGTGTGGTTTGTGGAAAGAAAACACATGCAATGACTCTAGTGGGTCCTTATGTGGTTTGTGAAAAGAACACACATGCATTGACTCTACTGGATCCATATGTGGTTTGTGGAAAAGAACACACATGCAATGAACATTGGTGGATCCGTAAGTGGTTTGTGGAAAGAACACACATGCAATGAAATTGGTGGATCCATATGTGATTTGTGAAATAAACACACATGCAATGCCATTGGTTGATCCATATGTGTTTTGTGAAAAGAACACACATGCAATGCCATTGGTTAATCCATGTGTGGTTTGTGGAAAGAACACACATGCAATGACTCTTGTGGATACATATGTGGTTTGTGGAAAAGAACACACGTGCAATGACCACTGGTTGATCCATATGTGGTTTGTGGAAAGAACACACATGCAATGACTCAGGGGGATCCATGTGTGGTTTGTGGAAAGAACACACATGCAATGACCACTGGTCGATCCATGTGTGGTTTTGTGGAAAGAACACACATGCAATGACACTGGTGGATCCATATGTGGTTTGTGGAAAAGAACACACATGCAATGACTCTAGTGGATCCATATGTGGTTTGTGGAAAAGAACACACATACAATGACCACTGGTTGATTCATATGTGGTTTGTGGAAAGAACACACATGCAATGACACTGGTGTAACCATGTGTGGTTGGTGGAAAAGAACACACATGCAAGGACTCCAGTGGATCCATATGTGGTTTGTGGAAAGAACACACATGCAATGACTCTAGTGGGTCCATATGTGGTTCATGTCAGGAACACACATGCAATGCCATTGGTGGATCCATGTGTGGTTTGTGGAAAGAAAACACATGCAATGACTCTAGTGGGTCCTTATGTGGTTTGTGAAAAGAACACACATGCAATGACTCTAGTGGATCCATATGTGGTTTGTGGAAAAGAACACACATGCAATGAACACTGGTGGATCCGTAAGTGGTTTGTGGAAAGAACACACATGCAATGAAATTGGTGGATCCATACGTGATTTGTGAAATAAACACACATGCAATTCCATTGGTTGATCCATATGTGTTTTGTGAAAAGAACACACATGCAATGCCATTGGTTAATCCATGTGTGGTTTGTGGAAAGAACACACATGCAATGACTCTTGTGGATCCATATGTGGTTTTTGGAAAAGAACACACATGCAATGACCACTGGTTGATCCATATGTGGTTTGTGGAAAGAACACACATGCAATGACACTGGTTGATCCATGTGTGGTTTGTGGAAAGAACACACATGCAATACCATTGGTTGATCCATATGTGGTTTGTGGAAAGAACACACATGCAATGACTCTGGTGGATCCATGTGTGGTTTGTGGAAAGAACACACATGCAATGCCATTGGTTGAACCATGTGTGGTTTGTGAAAATAATACACATGAAATGACTCTAGTGGGTCCATATGTGGTTTGTGAAAAGAACACACGTGCAATGACACTGGTTGATCCATATGTGGTTTGTGGAAAGAACACATGTGCAATGACACTGGTGGATCCAAATGTGGTTTGTGAAAAGAACACACATACAATGACTCAGGGGGATCCATGTGTGGTTTGTGGAAAGAACACACATGAAATGACCACTGGTCGATCCATGTGTGGTTTGTGGAAAGAAAACACATGCAATGACTCTAGTGGGTCCTTATGTGGTTTGTGAAAAGAACACACATGCATTGACTCTACTGGATCCATATGTGGTTTGTGGAAAAGAACACACTTGCAATGAACATTGGTGGATCCGTAAGTGGTTTGTGGAAAGAACACACATGCAATGAAATTGGTGGATCCATATGTGATTTGTGAAATAAACACACATGCAATGCCATTGGTTGATCCATATGTGTTTTGTGAAAAGAACACACATGCAATGCCATTGGTTAATCCATGTGTGGTTTGTGGAAAGAACACACATGCAATGACTCTTGTGGATCCATATGTGGTTTGTGGAAAAGAACACACGTGCAATGACCACTGGTTGATCCATATGTGGTTTGTGGAAAGAACACACATGCAATGACTCAGGGGGATCCATGTGTGGTTTGTGGAAAGAACACACATGCAATGACCACTGGTCGATCCATGTGTGGTTTTGTGGAAAGAACACACATGCAATGACACTGGTGGATCCATATGTGGTTTGTGGAAAAGAACACACATGCAATGACTCTAGTGGATCCATATGTGGTTTGTGGAAAAGAACACACATGCAATGACCGCTGGTTGATTCATATGTGGTTTGTGGAAAGAACACACATGCAATGACACTGGTGTATCCATGTGTGGTTGGTGGAAAAGAACACACGTGCAAGGACTCTAGTGGATCCATATGTGGTTTGTGGAAAGAACACACATGCAATGACTCTAGTGGGTCCATATGTGGTTCATGTCAGGAACACACATGCAATGCCATTGGTGGATCCATGTGTGGTTTGTGGAAAGAAAACACATGCAATGACTCTAGTGGGTCCTTATGTGGTTTGTGAAAAGAACACACATGCAATGACTCTAGTGGATCCATATGTGGTTTTTGGCAAAGAACACACATGCAATGAACACTGGTGGATCCGTAAGTGGTTTGTGGAAAGAACACACATGCAATGAAATTGGTGGATCCATATGTGATTTGTGAAATAAACACACATGCAATGCCATTGGTTGATCCATATGTGTTTTGTGAAAAGAACACACATGCAATGCCATTGGTTAATCCATGTGTGGTTTGTGGAAAGAACACACATGCAATGACTTTTGTGGATCCATATGTGGTTTTTGGAATAGAAGGAACATGCAATGACCACTGGTTGATCCATATGTGGTTTGTGGAAAGAACACACATGCAATGACACTGGTTGATCCATGTGTGGTTTGTGGAAAGAACACACATGCAATACCATTGGTTGATCCATATGTGGTTTGTGGAAAGAACACACATGCAATGACTCTGGTGGATCCATGTGTGGTTTGTGGAAAGAACACACATGCAATGCCATTGGTTGAACCATGTGTGGTTTGGGAAAATAATACACATGAAATGACTCTAGTGGGTCCATATGTGGTTTGTGAAAAGAACACACGTGCAATGACACTGGTTGATCCATATGTGGTTTGTGGAAAGAACACACGTGCAATGCCACTGGTGGATCCAAATGTGGTTTGTGAAAAGAACACACATACAATGACTCAGGGGGATCCATATGTGGTTTGTGGAAAGAACACACATGCAATGACCACTGGTCGATCCATGTGTGGTTTGTGGAAAGAACACACATGCAATGACACTGGTGGATCCATTTTTGGTTTGTGAAAAGAACACACATGCAATGACTCTAGTGTGGGTTTTAGTATAATAACACACATTCAATAACTCTAGTGGGTCCATATGTGGTTTGTGGAAAAGAACACACATGCAATGACCATTAGTTGATCCATATGTGGTTTGTCAAAACAACACACATGCAATGACTCTAGTGGATCCATATGCGGTTTGTGGAAAAGAACACACATGCAATGACCACTGGTTGATCCATATGTGGTTTTTGGGAAGAACACACATGCAATGACCACTGGTCAATCCATGTGTGGTATGTGGAAAGAACACACATGCAATGACACTGGTGGATCCATATGTGGTTTGTGAAAAGAACACACATGCAATGACTCTAGTGCTGGTTTTAGTGTAAGAACACACATGCAATGACTCTAGTGGGTCCATATGTGGTTTGTGGAAAAGAACACACATGCAATGACCATTGGTTGATCCATATATGGTTTGTGAAATGAACACACATGCAATGACTCTAGTGGACCCATATGTGGTTTGTGGAAAAGAACACACATGCAATGACAACTAGTTGATCCATATGTGGTTTGTGGAAAGAACACACATGCAATGACTCAGGGGGATCCATGTGTGGTTTGTGGAAACAACACACATGCAATGCCATTGGTTGATCCATATGTGGTTTGTGAAAAGAACACACATGCAATTCCATTGGTTAATCCATGTGTGGTTTGTTGAAAGAACACACATGCAATGACTCTAGTGGATCCATATGTGGTTTGTGGAAAATAACACACATGCAATGACCACTGGTTGATCCATATGTAGTTTGTGGAAAGAACACACATGCAATGACACTGGTTAATCCATGTGTGGTTTGTGGAAAGAACACACATGCAATGCCAGTGGTTGATCCATATGTGGTTTGTGGAAAGAACACACATGCAATGACACTGGTTGATCCATGTGTGGTTTGTGTAAAGAACACACATGCAATGACTCTAGTGGGTCCATATGTGGTTTGTGAAAAGAACACACATGCAATGACTCTAGTGGATCCATATGTGGTTTGTGGAAAGGAAAACACATGCAATGACCACTGGTTGATCCATATGTGGTTTGTGGAAAGAACACACATGCAATGACACTGTTTGATCCATGTGTGGTTTGTGGAAAGAACACACATGCAATGCCATTGGTTGATCCATATGTGGTTTGTGAAATGAACACACATGCAATGCCATTGGTTAATCCATGTGTGGTTTGTGGAAAGAACACACATGCAATGACTCTTGTGGATCCATATGTGGTTTGTGGAAAATAACACACATGCAATGACCACTTGTTGATCCATATGTGGTTTGTGGAAAGAACACACATGCAATGACTCAGGGGGGTCCATGTGTGGTTTGTGGAAAGAACACACATGCAATGACCACTGGTCGATCCATGTGTGGTTTGTGGAAAGAACACACATGCAATGACACTGGTGGATCCATATGTGGTGTGTGGAAAAGAACACACATGTAGTGACTCTAGTGGATCCATATGTGGTTTGTGGAAAAGAACACACATGCAATGACCACTGGTTGATTCGTATGTGGTTTGTGGAAAGAACACACATGTAATGACACTGGTGTATCCATGTGTGGCTGGTGGAAAAGAACACACATGCAAGGACTCTAGTGGATGCATATGTGGTTTGTGGAAAGAACACACATGCAATGGCTCTAGTGGGTCCATATGTGGTTCATGTCAGGAACACACATGCAATGCCATTGGTGGATCAATGTGTGGTTTGTGGAAAGAAAACACATGTAATGACTATAGTGGGTCCTTATGTGGTTTGTGAAAAGAACACACATGCAATGACTCTAGTGGATCCATATGTGGTTTGTGGAAAAGAACACACATGCAATGAACACTGGTGGATCCGTAAGTGGTTTGTGGAAAGAACGCACATGCAATGAAATTGGTGGATCCATATGTGATTTGTGAAATAAACACAAATGCAATGCCATTGGTTGATCCATATGTGGTTTGTGAAAAGAACACACATGCAATGCCATTGGTTAATCCATGTGTGGTTTGTGGAAAGAACACACATGTAATGACTCTTGTGGATCCATATGTGGTTTTTGGAAAACAACACACATGCAATGACCACTGGTTGATCCATATGTGGTTTGTGGAAAGAACACACATGCAATGACACTGGTTGATCCATGTGTGGTTTGTGGAAAGAACACACATGCGATGCCATTGGTTGATCCATATGTGGTTTGTGGAAAGAACACACATGCAATGACTCTGGTGGATCCATGTGTGGTTTGTGGAAAGAACGCACAAGCAATGCCACTGGTTGAACCATGTGTGGTTTGTGAAAATAATACACATGAAATGACTCTAGTGGGTCCATATGTGGTTTATGAAAAGCACACACGTGCAATGACACTGGTTGATTCATATGTGGTTTTTGGAAAGAACACACATGTAATGACACTGGTGGATCCAAATGCGGTCTGTGAAAAGAACACACATACAATGACTCAGGGGGATCCATGTGTGGTTTGTGGAAAGAACACACATGCAATGACTACTGGTCGATCCATGTGTGGTTTGTGGAAAGAACGCACATGCAATGACACTGGTGGATCCATTTTTGGTTTGTGAAAAGAACACACATGCAATGACTCTAGTGTTGGTTTTAGTATAATAACACACATGCAATAACTCTATTGGGTCCATGTGTGGTTTGTGGAAAAGAACACGCATGCAATGACCATTGGTTGATCCATATGTGGTTTGTCAAAAGAACACACATGCAATGACTCTAGTGGATCCATATGCGGTTTGTGGAAAAGAACACACATGCAATGACCACTGGTTGATCCATATGTGGTTTGTGGGAAGAACACACATGCAATGACCACTGGTCCATCCATGTGTGGTTTGTCGAAAGAACACACATGCAATGACACTGGTGGATCCATATGTGGTTTCTGAAAAGAACACGCATGCAATGACTCTAGTGCTGGTTTTAGTATAAGAACACACATGCAATGACTCTAGTGGGTCCATATGTGGTTTGTGGAAAAGAACACACATGCAATGACCATTTGTTGATCCATATATGGTTTGTGAAATGAACACACGTGCAATGACTAGTGTATCCATATGTGGTTTGTGGAAAAGAACACACATGCAATGACCACTGGTTGATCCATATGTGGTTTGTGGAAAGAACACACATGCAATGACTCAGGGGGATACATGTGTGGTTTGTGGAAAGAACACACATGCAATGCCATTGGTTGATCCATATGTGGTTTTTGAAAAGAACACACATGCAATGCCATTAGTTAATCCATGTGTGGTTTGTGGAAAGAACACACATGCAATGACTCTAGTGGATCCATATGTGGTTTGTGGAAAATAACACACATGCAATGACCACTGGTTGATCCATATGTAGTTTGTGGAAAGAACACAGATGCAATGACACTGGTTGATCCATGTGTGGTTTGTGGAAAGAACACACATGCAATGCCAGTGGTTGATCCATATGTGGTTTGTGGAAAGAACACACATGCAATGACACTGGTTGATCCATGTGTGGTTTGTGGAAAGAACACACATTCAATGACTCTAGTGGGTCCATATGTGGTTTGTGAAAAGAACACACATGCATTGACTCTAGTGGATCCATATGTGGTTTGTGGAAAGGAAAACACATGCAATGACCACTGGTTGATCCATATGTGGTTTGTGGAAAGAACACACATGCAATGACACTATTTGATCCATGTGTGGTTTGTGGAAAGAACACACATGCAATGCCATTGGTTGATCCATATGTGGTTTGTGAAAAGAACACACATGCAATGCCATTGGTTAATCCATGTGTGGTTTGTGGAAAGAACACACATGCAATGACTCTAGTGGATCCGTATGTGGAACACACATGCAATGACCACTGGTTGATCCATATGTGGTTTGTGGAAAGAACACACATGCAATGACACTGGTTGATCCATGTGTGGTTGGTGGAAAAGAACACACATGCAATGACTCTAGTGCTGATTTTAGTATAAGAACACACATGCAATGACTCTAGTGGGTCCATATGTGGTTTGTGAAAAGAACACACGTGCAATGACTCTAGTGGATCCATAAGTGGTTTGTGGAAAATAACACACATGCAATAACCACTGGCTGATCCATGTGTGGTTCATGACAGGAACACACATGCAATGAACACTGGTGGGTCCATATGTGGTTCTTGACAGGAACACACATGCAATGACATTGGTTGATCCATGTGTGGTTCATGACAGGAACACACATGCAATGACATTGGTTGATCCATAAGTGGTTTGTGGAAAGAACACACATGCAATGACACTGGTTGATCCATATGTGGTTTGTGGAAAGAACACACATGCAATGACACTGGTGGATCCAAATGTGGTTCATGACAGGAACACACATGCAATGACTCTAGTGGATACATATGTGGTTTGTGGAAAGAACACACATGCAATGAACTCTACTGGATCTATCTTGGCATAATTTGATGTATGACAGGATGTATATCATTGTAAAAGACACCCACTTTCCATTTTTATACTACTCAACTTTGCCCTTGGTTTTTTGACACTACCCAGTTTTGCCCCCTCTCTCTCTCTCTTTCGTAGAAGCCCAAACCTGTGCCCACTCTGTCTACTATGCCCTGATTGGTTGTCACAGTTGTCACGCGGATCGTGCACACCAACCGTTGATCATGTGTGATCCAACGAGGCTCGTTCCACACGTCGTGCCCTTCACAGGACAGCGCGAGACAGCACGGACGTCTCCCTCAACGAGACTTCTATAAGAAGGAACACGATGCCGTCTATGGAAAAAGTCGTCGAGTGGTCATGTCATGTTTAATCTAGTCTGCAAAGGCTACAAGTCTACTGCACGGAAACTTGTCATCCACGGCCCACGGGCTATACCATTTTTACTACGCAGCACGCCTGCACTCTCACTTCTGACAGGCCCCCACCACACAAACCTTCCACGTGGCAGCAGCAGCCGGAAGAGCTGCCTACCAGGGCCCTCGAGGAGGCCTAAACGTCCCAGCATTAAAAACCCATCCTATCGGGTCCTCCATTCGAACTCATCCACTACTCTCTCTTCCCTATCTAGCAAAACCCCCCACAATCTTGAACGTACTTGCACGAACCTTCTCCATGAAACCAGTGCGTGGGGGTGAGTGTCCGAGCATCGCCGTCGGGGTGGTGCTTCACGTGGCAGATCTGGAGGAGCATCACGCAGCACAAGGCGAGGAGGACGTGTAGTTCAACCCCTTGGGGGACCATGTTCTCGCCAGTGCTGACGACTTCGGAGGCGCCGATGAGGGCGTGGAGTTCGATGAACACGCTCTGCTCGTGTACCCGGAGGTACATCTATTTCTACATGTTTCATATTTTCTGCTCGAGCTTAATCTATCCTGGCATCATAAAAAAATCTAGTCCTAATGATTAGATGCAATGTACGAACCGGTACATGGAGAGATCTAGTCTGTTCTGAATGAATCCATATTATTTATTTATTAATAAGTTACCAAGAACACAAACCATGTTAATTTAGGAGCGAGCTGGGGAGACGGCCGTAATGAACTGCTGAACCTGTGTAGACATGTTATTACATCGAAAGTAACTCGGAATGGTGGAAGGAATATATATTTATTATTTTGCTCATTTCGGTTTGTATTCCATAAATTACAGGTGGATTCAAGTGAGATGGACTTTGACAAGGAGACCAAGGACAACAAGAGCCGCCATGTCATGAAGAAGCTCAAGAGCGGGATAATCCCTTTCCGCACTCGACTTGGGGGAGCACAGGTGCCCTTTCTGTAAGAAAGGAGTCAACCCGAGGATTGCCAGCTTGATTCCGCATGCGGTTGGCATCGGTAAAAGCCCGCTAGTAAACACAAGTCGGCGACCAAGGCTAAGCACGCTGCTTATGGCAAATTCCTGAGGGAGTATGTCAAGACCGGCCTAGTGTCCCCTCACTTAGGAATCAGTAACTTCTAGTGGACCAACCCGTCACTGTGCTGGCCCGGCCACTAATAATATTTAGTTCTCTACCATATCTAGACCCTTAAACTATGGGGATTTCTATTTTCGTACCCTTCAAAATATATTCAAGTTCATCTGTTTATGGAGTTAAAGTTCTGGTGGCATACTCGTTATTTTGCATGGATAGAGGGGTGCCCCCGACAGATATAAGGGTTATCCTATCCGCTAGATCACAGAGGATCAACGGTTGGTGGGCACGATCCATGTGACAACTGTCTCGACCAATTAGATCGTAGCAGCGAAGATGAGCACAGGTGCGAGAGATGGATACAAAGAGAGGGAAAAAACCGAGTAGCACTTAAGAACTAAGGGCAAAACTAAGTAGAACTTAAAAACCAAGGGCAAAACTGAGTAGAACTTAAAAACCAAGGGCAAGTGTGACAAAGGGATTCAAATAGAAAATAGAAAATGATTTAAAATGGAACCAAACTGCCAGTGTTACGCTCGAGGGCAAAACTGAGTACAACTGAATCGCCAGGGTTAGACACGAGGGAAAACGCGACTCACGGTACGCGTGTGCGGTGCACGGGGCGGTAGAGGACATGTGTGGCCGTGCACGGTGCATTAGCGTACGCGGTGCATGGTAGTTCAACGAAACGTCGTTTCCCTTCTCCTTTAATAGAGGCATCCCCACTCCCACTCATCACGCACTCGCTCACTCAACCGTCTCCACTGTCCCATCACCTTCTACAAACGCCCAACAAAACTCCAACCACACCGGCGATGGAGAAGAACGGCGTGGTGGCCATCGGCGCCTCCAAGGCCACCGGCGAGGAGCCCCCCGTCCCCGTACAGAACCTCGTCCCCGTCCCTGCATCCGCCGTAGCCGCCGGCGAGGAGGCCCCTGCCGGTCTCGGACAGATCCCGCTCGGCTGGGACCCCTACGAGGAGGTTGTCTACATAAGGCTAGAGAACCCCTACGACACCAGCATCGCCGACCCATGGTCTGAGGTAACCAAGGTTTTCTCCCCTTCCCTTGTTCTTCCCCTGTTCCCATCGTTGGATGCTAGATCGTATGTTATTAGGGCTCGGCTATTCGTATTTTTATAATAGCTAATCCTCTTGTGTTAGATCTCGATTTTCGATGAATCCCCCTGTTCGTAGTTGGGATCAGTATTCGATTTGGTTTGAGATTTGGGGAATAATCGGAAGATCTCATTCAGTTAATTTATGCAAAGTATCAATCCTGATAATCAAAGTATCTCAATCATGTCCTTATTTCACTCTACTGTTTTTTCCAACAGGAGGATAGCAGCGACCTCCGCAGGGACGACGAGTCCAAAGACACCAAGACTCGTCATGTGCTGAGGAGGCTAAAGTCTGGTCAGTACAACAACTTCTTCGCCGGCGACGTGTACAGGTGCCCCTTCTGCCCCACCAGGAGGCTCCGTGCCACGGACTTCAACTCCCTCGTGAAGCATGTCGAGGACATGAGGACCTGCGGCGAGTCCGTGAACGTCCACGGCTTCATGGCCAAGCACCAGGCACTCGGTCTTCACCTCCGCAACCTCCAGAAGGTGGCTATCGAGGAGGGTTGCATGCCCCCGATCAGACCCAAGGCGCCCAAGGTCAAGGGGCTGGGCAGCAAGAAGTGGAGGAGGCGCCAGAGGGAGGAGGCGGATGCCCTCCTGGTAGAGGCCATGAGGGGCCACTGATCAGCTGCTGCTGCTGCTGCTGTAAAGCAGCTTCTTTTGTCTTGTCTATGTTGAACCTGTCAGCTGCTGCTGCTGCTGAGCAGCCTAATTGTCGAACCTCGTTAAGTACTGTACTATATAACCTATATTAGGTGCTTTATCTACTGTCGTCGGATTGATGACAAGTACGCCATGAGGGGGTCCTCGAGGCGTGTGGAAGATAGGGGTGTGAGTCGTACGGTGTTCTGGGATGGTGAGCACACAAGTTTACCCAGGTTCGAATCTGCCGACTTTGGACGGATCCTACTCCTGCTAGCAATCCAGTAATACGGCAGAGCCGGAATATGGGTTACAAGGGGTTCGCCTGTACGAGTTGAGGTTGTAGACTATTGGGTGCCCTAAAGGCTCTCCCTAGGATGGCTTATATAGATATCCTGCCTAGGGTTTACAGGAGAGATCTATCCAGCTACGACTAAGAGTCGGTTACAGAGTACATCTTCAACTACAAGTAACACTATGGGCCTATGTCGGTAAGTCTTCTGGGCCTTCCGGTAGCCGGACTGGACTCCGTCTCTTCTCCCTATCTGGGCTGCCCGTGAAGCAAAGCTCTAACCCAAAGTGGGCCACCCTGGTTAGTGAGGAACTGTGAGGATACCCGAAAACTATATCCCCAACAGCAGCCCCCGGAAGTCTCCAAGATCCAAAGTCAGATTCATCATCGTCTAGCTTGATCTTCGGCTTGCAGAGTCTTGAAGGGTTCCTGAAACTTCAAAACAAAAGATACGATCCGGGTCTCAAAAATAAGTCGGACCTATCAGTACGTTATTCAGATTTCCAGCTTGATAGTCAAACTAAGCCGGAACTTGGTCGCTGACGTCATCTGACACTAGTCATGGTCAAGTCATGTCACTGATAGACATTTCCTGTCAGCACGACCGTTGGTGGGCCCACCTTTTGCGGAACTGAGGTGCCGTTTCAATGCGCGCGTGGAGATCGAGGCGGCATAATCATCGCGTGGGGGACTTCCTAGTTCTTTCCACGATGCATGGTGTATTTACTGTGTCATTTGCACGAATCTTGGCGTGGTTCGGCGGTTATAAGGGGTGAGGATTCCTTTTCCTCATCTTCTTCACCTATTCCAGCGTTGTTTCCTTCTCCTCCACTTCTCCCATGTGCACAGAGCTCCTTGCCCCCAAAAATTCCCAGCACCGCCCAACCAAGGTCACCGGTGCACCAGGAAAATGGCTTCCACTTCATCTTCCGGCGCAGCAGCGACGGCAGCGGTGGCGGAAAAGGAGAGCAATCGCGGGGTTTGGATCCCGTGCGTCATCGATGATGACAAGCTCCACGGCGTAGAAGAAGAAGGGCTCCTCCACACCGGCGATTTGTGGAGTGGCTTCGACGAAGCCGTCCCCAACCCTCGCAACTGATGGGTTCGTAGCATGGAAAACAAAAAATTTCTACCGCAAGAACGAACAAAACCCAGATCTAATCTAGATAAAAGCCAAGATCTAATCTATTAGACAAGTGCAACGAGATAGATCTGTACTAACCCTTGTAGTTTCCAAAGCCTTGTTCGAGATCGGATCTCGTGGTTGATGTAGTCGATCACTTGCCGATCTCAAGATCGAGTAGATGATCCTTCCGGCGCCGCGTTCCGGCAGCGCTTCCACAGACGGTCACACGTGCGGAGTCGAAGCAGACCTTCCTCTCCCCGTTCCAGCGAGCGGCGGAGGTAGTAAATCTTCTCCACGCAATCCCAGCAGCACGACGGCATGGTGGTGGTGGTGGAGTAGAGAATTCTGCAAGGCTTCGCCTAAGCCGGAGCAGATGGAAGGAGGAAGAGAGAGGCGGCTAGGGTTTGGAGTGGGAGGGGTGGCGCCTCCACCCCTCTATATATAGAGGGAGGGGTGTGGCCTAGGGTTCCCACCCCTAGGCCCACCCATTAGGGCCGGCGCACTAGGGAGCTTGGGGGGAGAGTCCTTCCCCCCAAGTTTCCCCTTTAAACTCCCCTTATCTTATCTTATCTTATCTCGGTTTTCAAATAAACTCCAAGATATCTTCTAGAACCTTCCGGAACATTCCGAAACCTTCTAGAATCCCCATACAAACACTCTGGAACATTTCCTAACTTAGAAAATGATCCCCATTATATGAATCTTATTCTCCAGACAATTCCGGATCTCCTCGTGATGTCCCGGATCCAATCCGAGACTCCGAACAACATTCGGTCTCCAACGCACACTCAATATCTACTTAAAACAACTTCGAACCTTAAGTGTGTCACCCTACGGTTCGTGAATAAGTGGACATGATGAAGACACCTCTCCGATCAATAACCATCAGCGGGATCTGGAGATCCATAACGGCTCCCACATACTCAACGATGACTTCGTGATCGATAGAACCATAAACATACGAAAAACAATTCCCTTTGTCACGCGACACTCTACTTATCCGAGGTTTGATCATCGGTATCTCCATACCTAGTTCTACCTCGTTACTGATAAGCACTCTTTACTCGTTCCGTGTTATGCCATCCCTTGTGACCTAGTCACATGCTTGCAAGCTAACTAGATGACATTCCACCGAGAGGGCCCGGAGCATATCTATCTGTCATATGGATGGACAAATCCCAATCTTGGTCCATGCGCTTCAACACATACTTTCAGAATACCCAATGACACCTTTATAACCACCCAGTTACGAAGTGGTGTTTGATGTCATCAAAATACCCATCCGGTGATGGTGATTAACACAACCTCATGGTCGAAGGATTAGGTTACCATGTATCGAAAGCTTATAGCAATGTGAACTTAATGACTTGATCTTATGCTACGCTTACTATGGGTGTGTGTGTCCATTACATCATTCTCCTAATGATATAACCTTGTTATTAATGACATCCAATGTCCATGATCAGGAAACCATGATCATCAATCAATCAACAAGCTAGTTTAACAAGAGGCTTACTAGGGACTCTTTTTATGTTTACAAAACACACATGTATTAGTGTTTCCTTATAATACAATTATAGCATGGGATGCAAACATTCATCATAAACACAAAGATATAATAATAACCACTTTTATTATTGCCTCTTGGGCATATCTCCAACTGTCTCCCACTTGCACTAGAGTCAATAATATGATTACATGGTAATATACCTAACACCCATGGCGTTCTGGTGTTGGTCATGCTTTGCTCTAGGGAGAGGTTTAGTCAACGGATCTGCCACATTCAGATCAGTGTGTACTTTGCAAATCTTTATGTCACCATCTCGGACATACTCGCGAAAAGCATGGAAACGTAGCTTGATGTGCTTCAGCTTGCTATGTGACCTTGGCTCCTGTGCATTAGCTATGGCACCTGTGTTGTCACAGTAGATGGCCATCGGGTCCAACGCACTAGGAACCACGCCAAGTTCAGTAATGAACTCCTTCATCCATATGGCTTCTTGTGCAGCCTCCGAAGCAGCTATGTATTCCAATTCAGTTGAAGATTTCGCCACAACACTTTGCTTGGCACCCCTCCAGCTCACTACAGCACCATTCAAAATAAATACGTATCCAGACTGTGACTTCGAGTCATCTGGATCGGTGTTCCAACTAGCATCAGTGTAACTGTTTACAACAAGCTGTTCATCACCTCCATAAGAAAGAACCATATCCTTAGTCCTATTTAGGTACTTAAGGATATTCTTGACCGATGTCCAGTGCTCCATTCCAGGATCACTTTGATATCTGCTAGTCAAACTAACAGCATGTGCTATATCCGGTCTTGTACACAACATGGCATACATGATAGAACCTATGGCTGAGGCATAGGGAACATTATTCATCTTCTCTCTATCTTCTGCCATAGCTGGACTTTGAGTCTTACTCAAGGTCTTACCTGACAACATGGGCACGAACCCTTTCTTGCTCTCTTCCATTCTAAACTTCTTTAGAACTTTGTCCAAGTATGTACTTTGTGAAAGCGCTAGTAGGCGTCTTGATCTATCTCTATAAATCTTGATGCCTAGAATATATGCCGCTTTGCCAAGATCCTTCATTGAAAAACTATTATTCAAATAGGCTTTGACGCTATTAAGAAGTTCTATATCATTCCCAATCAACAATATGTCATCTACATATAGTACTAGGAATGCTACAGAGCTCCCACTCACTTTCTTGTAAATACAAGCTTCTCCATAAGTTTGTATAAAACCAAAGTTTTTGATTACTTTATCAAAATGTTGATTCCAACTCCGGGATGCTTGCTTCAGTCCATAAATGGAGCGCTGAAGTTTGCATACCTTGTCAGCTTTACTAGGATCGGCAAAACCCTTGGGTTGTACCATGTACAACTCTTCCTCAATGTCACCATTAAGGAACGCCGTTTTGACATCCATCTGCCATATCTCATAATCGAAATATGCAGCAATTGATAACAAAATCCTCACAGACTTTAGCTTCGCTACTGGTGAGAAAGTCTCATCATAGTCAACACCTTGAATTTGTCGGAACCCTTTCGCGACAAGTCGAGCTTTATAGACAGTAACGTTACCATCAGCATCTGTTTTTCTTTTGAAAATCCATTTGTTCTCGACAGCCTTACGGCCATCCGGTAAGTCCACCAAAGTCCATACTTGGTTTTCGTACATGGATCCCATTTCGGATTTCATGGCTTCTAGCCATTTGTCGGAATCTGGGCTCACCATAGCTTCTTCATATGTCACAGGGTCATCAGTGTTGTCCACCAACATGACGTTCAAGGCAGAGTCATACCACTCAGGAGTGGTACGAACCCTCGTTGACCTGCGAGGTTCAGTAGTAACTTCGTTCGAAGTTTCATGATCACCATCATTAGCTTCCTCTCCAGTTGGTGCAGGAGGCACAAAAACATCTTCCGGTGTTGCGCTACTCTCAACCCCGAGAGAAGGTTCAATAACCTCGTTGAGTTCTACTTTCCTTCCAGTCACTTCTTTCAAGAAAAACTCCTTCTCAAGAAAGGATCCATTCTTGGCAACGAAAACTTTGCCTTCGGATCTATGATAGAAGGTATACCCAATTGTTTCTTTAGGGTATCCTATGAAGAAGTATTTCTCCGCTTTGGGTTCTAGCTTATCAGGTTACAACTTCTTTACATACGCTTCGCAACCCCAAACTTTAAGGAACGACAACTTAGGTTTCTTTCCAAACCACAATTCGTACGGTGTCGTTTCAACGGATTTAGATGGTGCCCTGTTTAAAGTGAATGCGGCTGTCTCTAATGCATAGCCCCAAAAAGATAGCGGTCAATCTGTAAGAGACATCATAGACCGAACCATATCTAAGAGAGTTTGATTACGACGTTCGGACACACCATTACGCTGTGGTGTTCCCGACGGTGTCAACTGCGAAAGTATTCCACATTTCTTTAAATGCATGCCAAACTCATAACTTAGATATTCACCTCCACGGTCAGAACGCAGAAACTTAATCTTCTTGTTACGCTGATTTTCCACTTCACTTTGAAATTCCTTAAACTTCTCGAAAGTTTCAGACTTATGTTTCATAAAGTAGACATACCCATATCTACTTAAGTCATTTGTGAAAGTGAGAACATAACGATATCCACCACGCGATGCTACACTCATTGGATCGCACACATCGGTATGTATTATTTCCAATAAGTCTGTAGCTCGCTCCATTATTCCAGAGAATGGAGTCTTAGTCATTTTTCCCATTAGACATGCTTCGCATCTTTCAAGTGATTCAAAATCAAGTGATTCAAGAAGTCCATCAGAATGGAGTTTCTTCATACGCTTCACTCCAATGTGACCAAGACGACAGTGCCACATGTATGTAGAATTATCATTCAATTTTGTTCGTTTAGCATCTATGTTGTGAACATGTGTATCACTACTATCGAGATTTAGTAAGAATAAACCATTCATCTCAGGTGCATTACCATAAAAGATATTACTCATATAAATCGAACAACCTTTATTCTCGGACTTAAAAGAGTAACCGTCTCGCAATAAACAAGATCCAGATATAATGTTCATGCTTAACGCAGGCACCAAATAAAAATTATTTAAATTTAAAACTAATCCCGAAGGTAGTTGTAGAGGGAGCGTGCCGACGGCGATCACATCAACCTTGGAGCCATTTCCAACGCGCATCGTCACCTCGTCTCTCGCCAGTCTTCGTTTATTCCGCAGCTCCTGTTTCGATTTACAAATATGAGCAACCGAACCAGTATCAAATACCCAGGTACTACTACGATTACTAGTAAGATACACATCAATAACATGTATATCGAATATACCTTTCTTCTTGATGTTGCCGTTCTTCAGATCTGCCAGGTATTTGGGGTAGTTACGCTTCCAGTGACCAGCACCCTTGCAGTAGAAGCATTCAGTTTCAGGCTTAGGACCAGCCTTGGGCTTCTTAGCAGGTGCAGCAGCTTTCTTGCCGTCCTTCTTGAAGTTGCCCTTGTTCTTAGGCTTGCCCTGTTTCTTGAAATTGGTGGTCTTATTGACCATCAACACTTGGTGCTCCTTCTTGATCTCCACTTCAGCAGTTTTCAGCATGGACGATAGTTCAGGCAACGTCTTGTTCATGCAGTGCATATTGTAGTTCATCACAAAGTTCTTATAACTCGGTGGCAGTGATTGGAGGACACGGTGAATCCCTAACTCATTAGGAATCGTTATCCCCAACTCTTGGAGCTTGTTTGCGTGCCCAGACATGGTGAGCACGTGCTCGCTAACGGAGCTTCCCTCTTCCATCTTGCAGGTAAAGAACTTTTCGGAGGCCTCATAGCTCTCCACGGCCGCGTGAGTCTCAAAATGAGCTTGAGCTCCTTAATGATCTCGAACGGGTCGTGGTGCTCAAAGCGCTTCTGAAGCTCCGTTTCTAGACCGTACAGGATGGCACACTGAACTGTGGAGTAATGATTTTTCCGAGTGGCGTAAACATTTTTTATGTCATCGGTGGCATCTTCTGCAGGTGGGTCACCTAGCGGTGCATCGAGCACATAGGTCATCTGACCAGCTCTGAGGACAATCTTCAGACCACGGAGCCAGTCCGTGAAGTTGCTTCCATTGTTCTTAAGTTTTTCTTTCTCTAGGAACACATTGAAATTGATGGAGAGGTTCGCCATAATCTACAACAAATTTGCAAGTAGTTTAGACTAAGTTTATGATAAATTGAGTTCAACTTTAATTCTTAAATTAACTAGGTGAACTCCCACTCAAAACAACATCCCTCACGTTGTCTTAGTAATTACACGAACCAAGTCCACTACACCAAGTCCGATCTTCACGAGAGAAGATGTAGTTTCATCGGCGAACAATCTTCATGTTCATCATATCATTCATATGACTCGTGCTCTACCTTTCGGTATTCCGTGTCCCGAGACCATGTCTGTACATGCTAGGCTCGTCAAGATCATCCTTAGTTTCCGCATGTGCAAATCCGGCTTGCACCCATTGTATGCACACGTAGAATCTATCACACCCGATCATCACGAGATGCTTCGAAACGACGAGTCTTAGCAACGGTGCCAACTAAGGACGAACACTTTTATTACTTGATATTTAGTGAGAGGGATCATCTTATAATGCTACCGTCGTGATCTAAGCAATACAAGATGCATAAAGGATTAACATCACAGGCAATTCATAATTAATGTGACATGATATGGCCCTTTCTTCTTGTGCCTTTGATCTCCATCTCCAAAGCATGGACATGATCTCCATCATCACCAGCATTGCGTCAAGGTCAGTGGCGCCGCTTCATGGTTGTCCATCATCACAAGCAACTATTACAACTACTTGGAATAAAGCTATTACAAGATGAATAGACACGCAGGTCTTAACAGAATTAAAGACAACCATTAGGCTCCTGCCGGTTGCCATATTACAACAAGGATCATTGCATACATCAAATATAATCACAATCACATGATGGCCATATCACATCACAAAACCCCTGCAAAAACAAGTTAGACGCCTCTAATTTTCTTTGCATGTTTTACGTGGTTTGGGGCTTTCGAATAAGAACGGATCTTACCTACGAAACTGAACCACAACGTTGATACAAGTGCTATCAAGTGCAAAGTGTAGATTTGATCTATACTATGGTGGGAGAGACAGACACCCCCAAAGCCACTTGTGCAAAGCAAGTTGCACGTCAAGCGTGGAGCAAGTCTCATGTGCGATGACATGTAATGTTAGCCCGAGCCGCTTCATCCCACCATACCGCAAGATGCAAAGTACACACAGCAAAAGACGGCACGAGCACCAACGCCCACAACACCATTGTGTTCTACTCGTGCAACAGATCTACGCATAGACAAGGCTCTGATACCACTGATGGGTTCGTAGCATGGAAAACAAAAAATTTCTACCGCAAGAACAAACAAAACCCAGATCTAATCTAGATAAAAGCCAAGATCTAATCTATTAGACAAGTGCAACGAGATAGATCTGTACTAACCCTTGTAGTTTCCAAAGCCTTGTTCGAGATCAGATCTCGTGGTTGATGTAGTGGATCACTTGCCGATCTCAAGATCGAGTAGATGATCCTTCCGACGCCGCGTTCCGGCAGCGCTTCCACAGACGGTCACACGTGTGGAGTCGAAGCAGACCTTCCTCTCCCCGTTCCAGCGAGCAGCGGAGGTGGTAAATCTTCTCCACGCAATCCCAGCAGCACGACGGCGTGGTGGTGGTGGTGGAGTAGAGAATTCTGCAGGGCTTCGCCTAAGCCGGAGCAGATAGAAGGAGGAAGAGAGAGGCGTCTAGGGTTTGGAGTGGGAGGGGGCAAGGAGGGGTGGCGCCTCCACCCCTCTATATATAGAGGGAGGGGTGTGGCCTAGGGTTCCCACCCCTAGGCCCACCCCTTAGGGCCGGTGCACTAGGGAGCTTGGGGGGAGAGTCCTTCCCCCCCCCCCCAAGTTTCCCCTTTAAACTCCCCTTATCTTATCTTATCTTATCTTATCTTATCTCGGTTTTTAAATAAACTCCAAGATATCTTCTAGAACCTTCCGGAACATTCCAAAACCTTCTAGAATCCCCATACAAACACTCTGGAACATTTCCTAACTTAGAAAATGATCCCCATTATATGAATCTTATTCTCCGGACAATTCTGGATCTCCTCGTGATGTCCCGGATCCAATTCGAGACTCCGAACAACATTTGGTCTCCAACGCACACTCAATATCTACTTAAAACAACTTCGAACCTTAAGTGTGTCACCCTACGGTTCATGAATAAGTGGACATGATGAAGACACCTCTCCGATCAATAACCATCAGCGGGATCTGGAGATCCATAACGGCTCCCACATACTCAACGATGACTTCGTGATCGATAGAACCATAAACATATGAAAAACAATTCCCTTTGTCACGCGACACTCTACTTATCCGAGGTTTGATCATCGGTATCTCCATACCTAGTTCTACCTCATTACTGATAAGCACTCTTTACTCGTTCCGTGTTATGCCATCCCTTGTGACCTAGTCACATGCTTGTAAGCTAACTAGATGACATTCCACCGAGAGGGCCCGGAGCATATCTATCCGTCATATGGATGGACAAATCCCAATCTTGGTCCATGCGCTTCAACACATACTTTCAGAATACCCAATGACACCTTTATAACCACCCAGTTACGAAGTGGTGTTTGATGTCATCAAAATACCCATCCGGTGATGGTGATTAACACAACCTCATGGTCGAAGGATTAGGTTACTATGTATCGAAAGCTTATAGCAATGTGAACTTAATGACTTGATCTTATGCTACGCTTACTATGGGTGTGTGTGTCCATTACATCATTCTCCTAATGATATAACCTTGTCATTAATGACATCCAATGTCCATGATCAGGAAACCATGATCATCAATCAATCAACAAGCTAGTTTAACAAGAGGCTTACTAGGGACTCTTTTTATGTTTACAAAACACACATGTATTAGTGTTTCCTTATAATACAATTATAGCATGGGATGCAAACATTCATCATAAACACAAAGATATAATAATAACCACTTTTATTATTGCCTCTTGGGGTTTGGATCCCGTGCGTCATCGATGACGACAAGCTCCGCGGCGTAGAAGAAGAAGGGCTCCTCCACGCCGGCGATTTGCGGAGTGGCTTCGACGAAGCCGTCCCCAACCCTCGCAACAGCGAGCGAGTGCACTTCGACACTCACCTGGACAGAGGTTTCTCCTTTCCTCCCTCAGATTTCTTTTCTGAGGTGATAGATCACTATGGTGTTCAACTTCACCATCTCCCCCAAACTCCATCTTAGAGATGAGCGCCTATGCGTCTTTGTGCGAGGGGTATCTCGGCATTAGGCCGAGTCTCACTCTCTTCCGGTACTATTTCCATGTCCGGAGAAATTCCATCACCGTCGGTAATCCTTACATTACTGGTATGATTAGTCTTTCGGTTAGGCGTGAGCGTGTTTATCCTCCGATTTTAGCTAGTGAGTCGGTCAAACAGTGGCCGGCTACCTTTTTTTATCATAAGGATATTCCTGCTCCCGGCAAACTCACTGCTTTGCCGGCTTTCGTCGATGGAGCCGCCACGCCCCGGGCGTCTTGGGACAAGGCTGCTCCGGCTCTCAGTGACGATTTGATTCTCACCAAGAGACGGATCGAATACCTGATGAATCACAAGGGCCTCTAAGGGTCCGACTTGGTCCAGTGCTGGGTGACACGCCGGATCCAGCCTCTCCAGCACCATGGCGACCGACTTATGCATTCCATCACGACGTCGAAAAAAGACTCCCTCCGCATCATCCCCAAGGCCTTAAAGTGTGAGATCCGGCACATGGCTTAATAGGATTGATAGGATACTCATATCAACAAGTTGCAACTTCTTTTTCGGAAGCTCATTCAAAAAGAACTCTAAGGTTAAGCGTGCTTGGCCTAGAGCAATTCTAGGATGGGTGACCGACCGGGAAGTGGGTAACCGGGTGCACACGAGTGAGGAAAAAGTGCGCAGAAAAGACTAGTGTTGGTCTGTGGGGCTAGTCTAGATATCCTATTAAGGTGCCAGGAGTGACACCCCCCGGGTCCAGGAGTGGACGGGGTGTTACAAGTGGTATCAGAGCCGACCCTTGCGATTACACGGGTGTGTGCGGGTCAGTGGCGGGACATGTGGAGCATGGCGCGTGTGGCCCGGAGTGGACACGGCATGGCACATGTGCCGGCACTAGACGCACAGACGCGTGCCAAGAGGGAATGTTCCTGGGGTGTGCTTGATCGATAAGGGCATCGATCTTCTAAAGGGTGGGTGTATGTGAGATCCGGCACATGGCTTAATAGGATTGATAGGATACTCATATCAACAAGTTGCAACTTGTTTCTCGGAAGCTCATTCGAAAAGAACTCTAAGGTTAAGCGTGCTTGGCCTAGAGCAATTCTAGGATGGGTGACCGACCGGGAAGTGGGTAATCGGGTGCACACGAGTGAGGACAAAGTGCGCAGAAAAACTAGTGTTGGTCTGTGGGGCCAGTCTAGATATCCTATTAAGGTGCCAGGAGTGACACCCCCTGGGCCCAGGAGTGGACGGGGTGTTACATAAAGCCACAAGATTATATAAGCCAAATCAAATGGCTGATAAAGGAGCGGATCGAGAGAAAGATTCCGGATCTGTCACTATACATGCATACAGCGGAAGACCCTATAGTGCTGGTAAGCTTTAGAAATAAACCCTTTTTATGTGTTTCACCTTTAAATTATTTTGCAACACTGAAATAATATCTTCTTTTCAGCTTGCCGACCTCCCTGAGTCGGAATTAGCACCTATCGAGGGATATCCTCCCGAGTTTTCTCAGGAGGAGGAATTGGTCCCACTGCCGGACATTGTGCCTAGAAAGCGCAAAGCTCCGACAGTGGCTATCGGCACAAAGGAAGTGCCAGTTGTGAAGAGGTAAATTTCCACACAACTTCTGCCTTTGTACTTTACTCATAATTTCTTTCAAGATATAATGTTCTTCATTCTATTACCTTCTCAGAGCTAAACAGCTCATCAAGGGCAAGGGGAAGGGAACTACTTTGAAGCCCCTGCGTCAGACGAAGCTATCTTTGGCTTCTCCTGCCGTGGCTCCTCCGACTCCTGCCCCTCAACCTTCTGCAGCGCCGGAGATTACTCCATCTCTGACCGTTGCAGAAGACCCGGCTCCCTCAGCAGAGCCAACGATCCTTGAGTCGCAGACCGACGTCACCATGGGTGACTCAAGTTTTGATAAGGGTGAACCCTCTTCGGGTACTGATCCCTCGGTAGAATTTTTCACCGACAACCTCCTAAGCAATCTGGGACTTGCTAAATTTGGCTTATCTCGGAAATCTGCAGAGGAGATCCAGCGGTTGGCCAAGGAATGCCTTGAACGCCGAACCATTTCTGCCGAAGAAGAAGCACAAGAAGCGAACGACATCAAGTACTCCGATCTTCTCAATCAAATCCGCCTTCGTGACGAGGGACTGGGAGCTGGTGTGTTACCACCTCCACCAGTGCTCCCGCTCACCCTTGCCGAGAAGGTTACCACTGAAGTGAACATGTGTCTGAGCAAGCTCACACATGAACATCATGTAAGTCGGAATTCCAACTCACGTTTTCCTTTATTGTATTTTATATCATATCCTCTAGCCCCCAAGCATGAAGTTGGATAAACAATCCGGATTTATGCTTCCTTAGGATGCCAAAGAATGAACTAGTGTAACCCCCAAGGCTCGTGCTGATATTAGCTACAATATTAGCCCGAGTCTTTAGTAGACTTCTAACTCTAGGTATTCTGACTTACAGAAAGTTAATTCATATAACCAGGAATTGTTGAAAAATATCTACAATAAGCGGAGAGAGAGATCAAAGCTCTCCGACTTGAAAATGCTGAGCTAAAAGTTTCCAAGGATGAGGCCGAAGGTAAACATTCCGAGACTCAAACCTTGTCTTGTGTTTTCATAGTCGAATATTTTTGTTGAACTGTTGTTCTTTTGACTTACAACACTGGTAAAGCAGTCTTGCGCTATGATAGAAGAGGCCGAGAATCTAAAGACCTTGGTGGTGGAAAACAAAGATCTCCTCCGAGAGCTAGACCAGATCAAGGCGGATCATGAGAAGAGCATTTCTCAAGTTCTTGAATCCTCCTCCATGGCCACCGAGGAGCATGATCGCAAGATTGCACTCCACGAAAAGAAAATCTCGGATCTGAACGACGAGCTATTCAGAGAGAAGGACATTTCCGAGGCGCTCTGGGCTGAACTCCAGAGTCTTCGTGAGGAGAAAACCAAAGTTGATGATGTCATCTTTGGTATGTTTCCAACTTTTTGACTTGTCTACATTCTTCGACTCTTTTGATGTCGGATTTATTTAACTGTTTTGCATTATATGCATAGGTCCTCTGAACTTGACGGACTCCGCCTCTGCCGAGCCTCGCACTCACTAGCTTACCCAAGTCGGTGATTTGCTTCATGACTTCCGCCAATCCCTTGAGGATATTGGCGAAGCTCTCAAAGTTCCGGATATGCATAGCATGTCTGACTTTCAGGTGCGAGACAAAACAAAGGAGATGTCGCGGCTTGTCCAGGACTGGAACATGTCCTACGCGTGATCCGCAGCGCGGAACGCTCTCACAATGGTCATGAGCCATCATGGAAGCATGGAAATCTGGCAAGTGACCAGAGGGTACTCTAATGTGGACGAAGACGGCCAGGAGCAAGATATCAAAGCCATCATGGACTCCTGCGCCGGATATGGGTGCCACGTAGCTGACTTGACCAGCTACGACACTCCCTTCTTCACCCGCGTGGACACGCCACCTCCGCCTCCTGAAGAAGCAACTGAAGTTTCCAATGATGATCAAACCATATCGAATTTGAACATCTTGGAACGTTATGAAGCCGAGGACGATGTATCCAGCGAGCCGGCAGCTCCTACCTCTCCTCCTGCATCATAAATCATTAGAAAGAACAGATGTGTTATTCCGAAAACATTATGGGTCTGTAAATATGTAGTATGATACTTTTGCTAGTGCTAAGTTTTAATTTATCTATTCAGCACTTTTGATTTTGATATTTTGTGCCTGAAATGTTTGCATAAGCACTTGTATTTTTTGTCTGCACTTATCATTTATCTGGCTTTCTGCCTCGTCCCTTTTGCGAGCCGGCTAAACTTTCAGCACAGAAACTTTGCCAAGAAACGGAGCTCAATTGCTAAACCAGTTTAAACTCGGAAACAAAGCCGGCTTCCAGTACCAACAATTCACTACTCAGAAAATACCCGCTCCCGGCAATCCGACAAATAACCAAAGTATAGACTAGGAAATTTAGAGTTATACCCGAAGGTAGCAATTTTAGAATCAGAAATCTAAACCAGAACAAACATGAGCATAAAGTACTTTTAAGTATTCTAGGATTTTCGACCTCGTGACATGATCATTCGGAAATAAGATGGTAAAAACTTCTCAGAAAAACTTGAGGCAACCAAAACTTTTATTTCTCACAGAACATGTACACATATATGATTACAAAGAAAGATAAACTAAGAATAAAAGGGACATAGCTGAGAAATATTCCATGGTCTGTCTAACTCATCCGGATTTGTACTGCCTCCAGCTCTGTTTCTCTTCTTAGTAGCAGGTCTTTCTTTGACTGGCCGCATATTAGTTAGGTAGTATGAACCATTGTGTAACACTCGACTAACCAAGAATGGCCCTTCCCATACTGGGGAAAGTTTGTGCTTTCTTTGTTGCACAAACCGGAAAACCAAATCGCCCTTATTGAAAGACCGGTTTCTGACTCTCTGGCTATGATACTTGCATAACTTCTGCTGATAGGCTCTTGATCTCATCTCAGCAACAACGCGAACTTCTTCGACTAAGTCAAGATCATTTTGTCGAGAAATCTCGGCATCCTCTTTGATATATGTGGCCACTCTAGGATAAGTGTGAATCAAATCACTAGGAAGAACTTCTTCTGCGCCATAGACCAAGAAGAAAGGTGAGTATCTAGTTGACATGTTCGGAGTTGTTCGTAAACTCCATATTACAGAAGGTAATTCCTCTACCTAAGCCCCCGCAGCATGTCGTAGTGGTGCTTCGAGTCTCGGTTTTAGGCCTTGTAGGATTAAACCATTTGCTCTTTCGACTTGTCCATTAGCCTGCGGATGTGTGACTGATGCAATGTCAAGCCGGATATTTTGTTCATTGCAGAATTCGGCAAGTTCTCTCATAGAGAAATTACTCCTGTTGCCTGTGATAATACTATGTGGATAACCATACAGGATTATGACATTCTCGACAAATCTTTTGGCTGTTGCTCCATCACAACTAGTGACGGATTTAGCCTCAATCCATTTAGTGAATTTATCCACCATCACTAAGAGGTGAGTAAATCCACTTGGAGCCTGTTTGAACGGTCCTACCATGTCAAGCCCCCAGACCGCGAAAGGCCATGTTATAGGTATTGTTCGCAGCTAATCAGCCGGAACGTGAGCTTGTTTGGCGTACTTTTGGCAGCCCTTGCACGTTTTGACCAGCCGTTCGGCATCTGCCTTGGCTGTAAGCCAGAAAAAACCGTGTCGGAAAGCTTTTGCCACTAAAGATTTGGCAGCAACATGGTGACCACACTCGCCCTCGTGGATTTCTCTTAAGATTTCCACTCCTTCTTCTGAAGATACGCAACGCTAAAAGACCCCAGATACACTCTGCTTATAGAGCTCACCACTAACTATAGTATAGGCTTTTGCTCGTCAGATGATCTGCCGGCTCAGGACTTCGTCTTCGGGTAATTTGCCATCTACCAAATAGTCAAGGTAGGGTTGAGTCCAGCTGGGAATTACAGCCAGAACTGCTATTAGAGGTGAGTCGGATTTGGTCAGATATTCCTCGTCCACTCCTTTTATTGAAGGAACTTTGAGGTGCTCTAAAAAAGCGCCATCCGGAACCTCTTTCCGTGCAGAGCCTATCCGAGATAATGCATCTGCTTCCTCATTTTCTGCTCAAGGGATATGTTGAACCTCAAACCCTTTGAACGATTTAGATAGATCATCCACGACAGCTTTATATGTTGCCATGTGCTTATTTGCATTACAAATATCCGACACTTGCTGAGCAATAAGATCCGAATCTCCGTAACACATCAAACGTCGGATGCCGATATCCTTAGCAATCCGGATTCCATGCAGCAGTGCTTCATACTCGGCAATATTATTTGTCGCTGTGAAGTGGATCTGCAACACGTATAGAAGTTTATCTCCTTGGGGTGATTTGAGAACCACGCCATCCCCCGAGCCCCGCGAGCCTTAGACCCATCAAAATATAGGGTCCAATATTCCGACTCAGGGAGGGTCATATTCTCCTTTGTCTCTGTCCAATCAGCAACAAAGTCAGCAAGGATTTTGGATTTGATTGCTATCCGAGGTTTATACTCAATATCGAAAGCTAAAAGCTCTATGCCCCATTTGGCGATGCGTCCTGTGTCGTCACTATTGTTGATTATATCTCTCATGGGAGTTGTGCTCACCACAGTAATTAGATGCTCCTGAAAATAGTGTCGTAGCTTACGAGATGCTAAGAAGACACCATAAGCTAGCTTTTGATAGTGCGGATACCGCTGCTTCGATTCTGTTAAGACCTCGCTGAGAAAGTAAGTCGTACGCTACACCAAGTTTTCCTGATTTTCCTCCAGTCTCTCCACTACCATGATGATACTGGCGACTTTGTTTGTCGCAGCAAGATAGAGCAACATCGGTTCCTATGGTTCCGGTGCAGCAAGGATAGGAGCAGATGAGAGTACTACGTTTAGGTCTTGCAGTGCAGCTTCAGCTTCATCGGTCCATACAAAATCCTTGGTCTTTTTCAGGAGTTTGTATAATGGTGCGGCTCTTTCACCGAGCCGGCTTACAAACCGACTGACTATGGCAATGCAACCAGTTAGACTTTGTACATCCTTCAGGTGAGTTGGCCTAGAAATATTGAGTATAGCCTTGATTTTGTCTCGGTTCACCTCTATGCCTCTTTGAGACACGATAAAACCTAACAATTTTCTGGTTGGGATTCCAAAGAAGCATTTCTTCGGATTAAGCATGATGTCATATTTTCGTAGATTGGCGAACGTTTCCTCCAAGTCAGAAATTAATGTTTCCTTCTTTTTGGACATCGCCGCAATATCATCCACATATGTATGTACATTGCATCCGATTTGATCGTGGAGGCAACGCTGCATTGTGCGTTGGTACGTAGCTCCTGCGTTCTTCAGCCCAAAGGGCATCGTAACAAAACAGAAGGTTCTGAAGGGGGTTATGAATGAAGTTTTGACTTTGTCAGATTCCTTCATCCGGATTTGGTGATAACCAGAATATGCGTCGAGAAAACAGTGGAGTTCCGAGCCTGCCATAGAATCGATTACTTGATCAATCCTAGGCAGAGCGAACGGATCTTTGGGGCAAGCCTTGTTCAAGGCAGTATAATCAACACACATCCTTAAATCAATGGTGTCCTTTTTTGGGTCCATTACAGGATTGGCCGACCACTCAGTGTGGATGACCTATTCTATGAATCCGGCTAACTCGAGCCGTGCTAGTTCCTTAGCTATTGTCTTACGTTTTTCATCGCCAAAACATCATAAGGACTGTTTGACGGGTTTAGCATTCGGGTTTACATTTAAAGAGTGCTTGGCAAGTTCCCTAGGTACTCTGGTCATGTCAGATGGCTGCCATGCGAAGATATCTTGATTTGCTTTGAGGAACTTGACGAGCGCGCTTTCCTATGTGCTATCTAGGCCTACGCCTATCTGGGTCACCTTGGAGGGGTCATCGTCCTTCAATGGCGTCTTCTTCGTCTCTTCTGATGCCTTGAACTCTGGATTCGGCTTTGTCACCACCTTCTTCGTTGCGGGCATCTCGGATGGATCTATGTTGTTCTTGATCTCCTGGTACTCCTAGGCATGCAGCACGGCTTAAGCAAAGGCGGCATTTCCATCCTCGCACTCTCGCACTTTCTTCGGGTGTCCCCTGATGGTGATCACGCCGTTGGGACCTAGAATTTTCATCATATTGTAAATGTAACACGGACGAGCCATAAAAGCCCAGTAAGCCGGATGTCCAAATATAGCGTGGTACGCGCTCTTGAACGGGACCACTTCGAAAGAAAGTGCCTCCGTCCGATAGTTCTTTGGAGTCCCAAAGGTAACATCCAAAGTGATTTCTCCAAGGGAATTTGCTTGTCTTCCTGGGACAACCCCGTGAAAGATCATAGAGCTGTGGTTCAGCTGGGTCTCCGAGATCTTCATCCGGTGTAGCGTTTCGACATATAGAATATTAATACTGCTGCCACCGTCCATGAGAGTCTTGGAGAAACCATAACCATCAATAAGTGGATTGACGATTAAGGCGTATTTTCCTTGCCTGTATAACTTAGGCGGATGATTAGCACGGTCAAATGTGATTGCCATTTCCGACCAGTCCAAGAATTGAGGGACAACCAGAACAGTTGCGTTGAGCTCATGTAGAACTGCTTTCTTGACCTTTGTTGGTTGAGATCCGAGGAAAGTGACGTAAGTGTCTTTCTTGGTCGGAACATTTTTCTTCCCTTCCGGCTTGGGATTTGAAGCATTAGCTTCCTCCATGTCAGAATCTTCCTTGGTCTCTTTATCCTTTTCGGGATTTTTCTTTCCCTTCTTCCGCTTAGCCCTGTAGCTAGCGGTATCATCTTTCTTAATGTCATCATTGAAACGACACTCGGTGTTTGTATGGGACGAGCCCCAATTGGCGTCTAGGTGTGCACACTTGGGTTATTGGCACTGTCGGCCCAAGAGTAGGTTTTGCCGGGTTGCTGGTCTCCTCTACCTTGGACTCTTAACGTCCCACGACCGCGTCCGTGGCCACCGCCACATCCTCCTCGTCCTCCAGACCCAAAAGTAGCAGTGACCGCTGTTGTTTCCGTGTTAGGCTTTTCTTCCGAGGTATTCTTGTGCTTCTGAGCTTGTTGCTTTGGTTGTTTTGCCGACTGTGGCACAACTAGGGCATTAAGTAATCCCTCTGCATTGTCGTTAGCATCTGCATACTTGCTCGCTATTTCTATCATCTCTCCCAAATCAGTGACTTTGTCACACTTCAAGCGATGACGTAGTAAACCAATTGGGAGACCTGCAATGAAAGCTTCAATCGCAGTTTGGTCATTTACTCCTTCACAGGAGTTCTTGGTGTCGATCCATCATCCGAGATAATCCCGACAAGTTTCTCTGGCTTTCTAGGTGCAACGCTGTAGGTCTCCTACCGTACAGGGCCTCCGGTATGTGCCTTCAAAATTCTGAAAGAACGCACTTTGCATTGTCATACCAGTTGCGGATGGTGTTCTCCGGAAGTTCATTGAGCCATGATCATGCCGTCTTACGCAACATAAGTGGGAGATATCGGCTTGCGACCAGGTTGTTTCCGCCTTTGGCGATGCAGCAAGCTTGGAAAAAATCTGGAGCCAAGTATCTGGCCAAGCTATGCCGTTGTAGGCCTGAATATGTCTTGAGATAGCAAATCCTTCCCGGAATTTTGTAGCTCTTATGCCTGGTCCGAAGCACTTTGGGCCCACGTATATATCGTCATTTTTATAGCATCGTGCTTCTATGTTGGAATTGATCCTGTGCCTTGCGTCACTTGGGGATAAAGATCATCTCGAATGATGGCTATGGCTGCGGTGCCTTGGAGCCGGACTTCGGCTTCTGCCACCACCTCCTCCACCACGACGTCCTCCTTGGCCTCCTTGGGGGCCATTATGATGGCTGCTTGGTGGGGAAGGTGGAGCAGCTGGGTTGTTTCCGGCTGATCGCCGGCCTCCGTCCGGAGCATCATTATTCCGGTTTCGGGTAGGGTCTTCATTGTGACGAACCCCCTGCCGGTTTGACTCGGCATGGTGTCCGTCGTTTCTTCGCCCGTCATCCGGACGGCTTGCATGTCTAGGAGGTGGCATTATTTGTCGGTCCTCCTCACGACGTTTCTCTTTATCTTCTTCCCTGTGATCTTTCAACTCTTGCCGGGGAGGATTCTTCGGGTTCAGTGCAGCGATTGCCTCTTGCTCTGCAACTGGGGTAACGTTACGCCAGTCACGTGCAGTTTTGTAGTGTTGTCCTAAAGATCCGGTTCTTGAGTAGTTATCTTCCCGACGGTCGGAACGATGGTGCTGTTCCGGAACACGTTGGGGTCTTACGTCAGCCTAGGCCGGATCTGCGCGACATTGGTCAGAATGGGAGACCAGTTTTTGGCTTCCGGACAGGGCGACCTTTTGCTGCTCCAGTTCCTTGTTGAGTAGTTTGATGCCCAACCGGGTTCCCGGCCTGGATTAGCCGATAGGATTTCTCGAGCCGCAACGGTGTTCTGTACTGGCGTTGGATACACCCAATCCCTGTTGCTATCGTGCCGAGGCATCCCATGTTCTCCTCCGAAGAGGACTTCGTGAATCTGCGGGAATTGGTCGTCATGAGTATGACGTCTCCTGGTCTTCTGATGTTGCTTGGAGTTGTACTTCTCCGTAGTTGCCATGCGTTTCTTTTCTTCCTCAAGGTTTTTGGCTTCATCGAGGAGTACTTGGCGACGCGCTTCTAGGGCCTGGGCCCTCTCGTCCAGCTCTTCAGTAGTAAGTTCTGCAGTTGTAGGAATAGGTGTGGTTAATGCAGCATTGATGAGTTTACGCGCACCTTTAGTGATCACGTGTCCATCCACCGATTCTTCTTTGGGGCTCGTCTGGGATAAGTGCTCCATCCGAGTCTTCCTCGTATTCCTCGACAATCACCTCTTCTACCGGAGGGTCTTTTGTCGGGGTCTTGTTCTTCTTATTCTTCTTCTTGGCCTTCTTGGCAGCACCGGTAGCAAAGATGGCTTTGGGCCCGTTTCTCAGAGTCAAACATTGATCGGTACTTTCAGCCATTTGGTTATCGGGATCATCTCCGAGATCCATGTTGTCTTGTGCTTTGAGAGAGATTTCTCCGGATCCTTCGTCCATGTCTTCTCCTTCTGTAGCAGCTGTGGAGTTAACCTCCTCTTCATATTCTGCGGAGAACTTCCGAAAATCTGTCGATGTCATCGAGCCATCCAAAGATGCCGGTAATTCGACGCTTGTTCCAATAGCCTCCAGCACAGAGTCGGTGTTGTTTCCATCATCGGTGGAGCCGGATCCAGATCCCACATATCCGACAAAGTGCGACGCACCCCTCCTAAGATAACTGCGGTCTTCATAGTAGGCTTCATCGAAACGTGTGATGGTCTCGAGGATTGCATCTACGCCTGAGTTTTGCATCATCATGCATCTTAGTGTGTATCTCAGGAAAGGCCTGTCCGTCCCGGCGTCATTAGAGCCGGAACCATCGTTGTTGCTATGTTCCTCCTAGATTTCGACTTCAGCGGGTGGGTCGATCTGGGATTCGGTCTCTCCGGGGAGATCCACTCCAGATTCAACTTGGACCGCCAGGTCTGCTTCAGGCTCAGATTTCTCCACTATCTCCGCAACTGGTGCGGGCAGGGTGGGATTAGGGTTTTCTAAGATCTGGAACTCTGCCGCCTCCGTGGACAAAGGGGACCCAGAAATTTCTTCTGCCTCTATCATCACCACTAGGGTGGGTGGGATAGGTTCAGCGAAGCCGATGTAAACATCGATCTCGCCAAAAGACATGATGGTGTAGGTGCTCATGGATTCCCTAGCTGGAATCCAAGAGAGGGACGTCGCTGTCATAGAGGATGTGACCGACGGCGATAGTCTCGCCGATTCCGATTCTTGCAGATTCCGCTCGGAACATAGATCCGAAGCTCACTTGCCCCACGGTGGGCGCCAACTGTCATCGGATTAATGACAAGTACGCCATGAGGGGGTCCTCGAGGCATGCACAAGAGAGGGGTGTGAGTCGTACGGTGTTCCGGGATGGTGAGCACACAAGTTTACCCAGGTTCGAATCCGCCGGCTTTGGACAGATCCTACTCCTGCTAGCAATCCAGTAATACGGCAGAGCTGGAATATGGGTTACAAGGGGTTCGCCTGTGCGAGTTGAGGTTGTAGACTATTGGGTTCCCTAAAGCCTCTCCCTAGGACGGCTTATATAGATATCCGGCCTAGGGTTTATAGGACCGATCTATCCGGCTACGACTAAGAGTCGGTTACAGAATACATCTTGAACTACAAGTAACACTATGGGCCTATGTCGGTAAGTCTTCTGGGCCTTCCCGTAGCCGTACTGGACTCTGTCTCTTCTCCCTGACTAGGCCACCCATGAAGTAAATCTCTAACCCGAAGTGCGCCACCCTGGTCAGTGAGGAACTGTGAGGATACCTGGAAAGTATATCCCCAACATCTACATCTACTCTGTTTATTGAATTTATTTATGGTGGTGGTTTGTTTTGCTGCTCTAGATTTGCTACCAGATTGGGGAAAAACTATCGCTAAAGAAACAATGAATGAAGAGAGAAGCTGCTCTAGATTCCCTACCTTTTTGGGCAAAAAAACACAACTGTTAGAGAGAGGGGAAAAGGCGCTCTTAAAAAGGCCAAATAACAAAAAAAACTTCCAATTTAGGCGTCATGGCGCACGTAACGGCCAAGCCTTTGACCAGACAGCACCCCCCTCCGAGCGCATGTGAGGGCTTCGGAATATCGGGTGGGAAAAAGTGAGGACAAACGAGACACAATGTTGCTATAGCTAAATCTTACAAAAGCTGAATTTGGCTTTACCATGCAATTTCGCTAGATCTCCATAATGTAGCTATTCTAAATCCCTAAACTATGTGGTGCGTTGAAACCTAATGATTTTCCACCAACACGTGTGTTGCAAAGTTTCTTGATCATGCATGCTTACACAAGTGGACTACAGAGAAACTTATAGAAGCATGGGCAAACGAGCTTCATTTTGGCAAATTCTGGACAAGCTTTGCGCAATCGGCAGGCCTGATCGGCTGGGCGGCTGCCCAGGGGTGCAGGGATGCTAGGTCCATGTCTATGCTTATACTTCTTAAACTTGTTAAGAATAATAGTTGTACACTTCCTTATGTCCTGTCACGTTACGTCGTGTCAGCACCACGCACCCGCTGCGGATCGGCAATGGGACGGTGGTCTACATGACCGGTCTCTGCCACGCCAAAGCCACGTCGCACACCCGTCCCATCGCCTACCGGGACGGACGCCGAATTTAATCGCTAGGATTGGAAACCAACGGTGCTCGTCTAGTCAAACTTGCTTCCACATGGGTATGACCGGAATATTGGTAAACACAATTTAAGCATCGCCTTCCGTCTCCTCAGCACATCACTGTGCAAAAATCCCCAACTCATTCCTTCCGTCGCCGCCGTCGCCACCGCAAGAACCATAGAGGCTGCCGCAGGCACCGCCTCTGCCTAGCCATACCACCACAATAGATCACTCCACCGCCACGCTTAGTCCCAGCCACCGCTACCGACCCTAGGCTACCGCCGCCGCATTAGCTGCTGCCATGGACGCAGAGTACGACGTGTTCGGCGACGGGAGCGACTTCACCGACGAGTACACCGTCACCGCCCATGGCACCACCAAGCTGACGGTCGTCCACACAAATGCGTCAGCGAAGGTCGCCAAGGTCATCGCAATGTACGAGCGGTGGCTATAGGGGCCGATGGACAGGTACAAGATCGTCGGCCTTGACCTCGAGTATACCGGAGATAGGAAGAGGACGGCGCTTTTGCAGCTGTCCATGCGCAACCACTGCCTCCTATACCACGTATGTAGGGCCAAATCTGTATGCTCGGAGCTTCGCGAGTTCCTACACAGGAGGGAGATCTACTTCGCCAGCATCGACATCAAGAACGACACTCCGAAGCTAGAGCGGGATCTCCTCGTTCATGTCGTCAATCACGTCCATCTCCAACGTTTGTGGAGGTACCCGGATGGCGGTACGGGGAAAGCTAGCATGGCTAGACTCGCTGCCGACATCATCGACCGCGAGTACGCCGGCATGAAAGTCGAGTTCCTGAAGCACCTGCACGAGCGATGGGAGTGGAGGCACCTGGATTACGATGTGATCAAGTACGCAGCCATGGATGCGTATGTCTGCTACGAGATGCTCAACAGGATCTGGCGGGTGGGTGAGTGTGATGTTTACCACTACTAGTTTTGCATTTCATTCCTAGTTTTATCTCGCCTGTATTTTATCTCGCATGTATTTTACAAGCATTCTGTGTGTAAGAACCAAGCTCGTATGATCCATGTGCTATTAGCTACTTAACCTGTATGAATTACATTCCCCCTTTTGTATGCTCAACATTCATTCTTACAAATTCTGTCTGTGCCATTTGCATGCGGCAGAATCCAGAACTGACATGCATAAGGTGTGATATAGTCATAAGTCATAACCAAACCCAGATTATAGCGAAGGATACAGTCATAACCAAACCCAAATTATAGTTTGACAAAGGTAATACATAGCAGTTTGTAATTGCTCACATAGTGTACTTCTGAAATAACATGTTTTCATAAACACAACAATCATACACTAATAGTCTACATCCCAGCCTGTTGGAGAAGGCAACCGATCCCAGGATGCCTTCGATCGCTTGCCCCGACTTGTAGATTCATCTACACTCTGGCATCTGGGGCAAACAACCTGCCTTGGTGGTGGTTCAATGATGTGATGCCTGGAACGAGATTTTACAATCTGGCGATACAGCTCGTGGCTAACATACCCGTCAATTGCAGTGTACTTCAGATTAGGTTCAGAAAGTGGCTTATCCTCCCCGTAATCGTGCCCTAAATGCCTCCACGAACATCTCGGAAATTTGCCCTTCATGTCAGCATACCACGGGTCGATGAGTTTGGAGGCAAGAGCGGCCATCCCGATCTTGCCGCCCTTTGTCCCTGGGATCCAGTAAATTTCCTGGATGTCCACTCTGCACTCCTTTGGGATTCTAATGTTGACAGTCGGGCTTTCAAGCAGTTTAGTGTCATTCGTGATGTCAACACTAGTAAATGTTATGTGCTGGTTCACGAGAAAGTTATGAAACAAATCCCTAATTCTTTCACCCCACCTGCATGAAAATGAATTCAGACAAATAATATAGCAATAACTTTTGCAAATAGACGGTTCGGGAACAAAAAGACAGCAAAGTCTACTAGATCCCGTCAGCCCCCTTCTCGCAAAAAGTATGGTATACGAGGACATGCCCCTTCATGGAAAGTTGCACCACGGCGATCCTACGGTGATCGCGGCTATACTCGAGGTCGAGACCTACGAACCTGTTTTCTTCGAACTACAGCCAACTCGTGTAATTATTCAGAGTGTTCCTCACCGTCCGAGGGTCGGTGGTGTAGACGACATCGATCTTCATCCTGCCATGTACTTCGATGTCGAAGTGTGCAGTTTCTTGCCTGCCGTTGTTTCGGATGTCCGAAGCGTCCATGACTACAGACAAGAGGGAAAGGATATGGAGGAAGAGGGTGATGCGGTGGTGGAGGAAATGGATGAGGTCATGGAGGAGAAAGACGATGAGGCCGTGGAGGAGGAAATGAGACGGAGAAGTGAAAGATTGGAACCGCCCTGACCAATATCTGGAATGGTGCACGACCGTTCGTAGTAGGGTGAAGGTGGAGAAAAACGGCGGTTTTACACGTCGACGCTAGCGCTTCCTAAAATTTGTTCTGCGCCACTTGCATGCGGTGGAATCGAGGTCTGCCATGCACGATCAGGGTAAAATGTAGGCACGTTTGCGCGTGCCGACCTTCACTCACTGCTAGGCGGGGCCGCACATTTCTCTCTTATGATTTATGTTTTCACTTCCTCTAGACGGTTCTGGTGCCCGCCCTCAATAATTACGCCCCCCTTCCTTGTCTTCCACGCGGACGAGAACCGGCGGCGGCGGCGGTTCCTTGCAGATTCACTCCCCACTCGAACAACTGCCCCCATCCCTGATTCCATCCCCTCTCGAATCCATCTGCATCCTTATCACAAGGCCTCCATTAATCTACCGGATTCCAGACTCCATTTGCCGCTATGGGTAGAGCTTGGGGTAGCAGCAGGCTAGAGCGAAAGGCATGCAATGACGACACGGATGGCCAGGGCGACTGCCACCACGGGGATTGGGGATGGCCGAACCTCAGCGCCGCGAACGTGCACAGGATCGCCTCGGGGTTGGACATCATCTCTGCCGGCCGCCTCGCTTGTTGCATCCCTGGCTACCGCTTCACGATGCGGGACATGGACGAACAACCGTTTGGCACGTCAGGCCTTCTTTACCCCGATAACAGCAAATGGCCAAACGACCATGATGGCCACGTAAGTTCCAGTATCTAGCTTATTCGTTTAGTCATATCGTTGATTCATATGTGCTGAACTCTCATCGGAATCCTATGTTCCTTTTGTCGAACGTGTTGTGTGCACGCGCGGTTTGAACAAATCGAACCATTTAAGACTATTCTGTATAGCAGAAGCTCTGCTCATACCTGATATTCTGGTATTTTCATAGTGACACAGTCTTACTTTAGGTGATAGACGAGTTGTCAATCTCGATTTTGCAATGGAATGCCTGCTCGGTGATATTTCCCGAGCTGTTTATGATCATTGTCAGGAGTTTGTTCTGGGGGCTCTGCTCCTACTCCATATATTGGGTATGTTCGTAGTGACACAGGCACAATTTAGGCGATATCTAAGGAGACACTCGTATTTAGGCAATATTTTGTGTACTTTAATCTGAAGGTCCAGTTGTCAAATTGTATTTGCAATGGAATCCATGCTAGGTGATTGTACCAACTGACAACAAACTCTGCAGATTATTCATGCAAAACTGATGCTGCTGGATAAGTGGTCTGAATCAGTAGTGGTGAATATCAAAGAAGAAGAAGAGACGGAAATGGAAGATGACCAGACCTGGGTGGGTGGCAACGGCGAGTGGCTGGTCCTTTTATCACAGGATGGGAGTACTTGGACTCTAAAAAATGGCTACAGATCGTTGAGACTTACATTGCCATCTTTGGAGGGTGTCGGCATTATTGCATTCAACAACGGGTGGCCGCCGCCCATTTCGGAATTCGCTTACAGGTTCAACATGGTAGAACTTGACCTCCTGAAGGTACAGCTCCCACATAGACTGCGGGAGGGGGCGTGGAAGACCTGGGAGTATGACCTCTTAGCGGTGTTTGACAAGGCAATCACATTCATTAGATGCCCATAAGACAAGGAATGGACAATCTTGCGTGACGACTTCCTGCGGCCGGAGAAGTATGTCGATGTCATCTTCACCTCCAGCTACTATTCGTACAAACCGCAATGCATTTATGTCGTCACTGAACCTAGCGGCGACGTGCGTGTTTGGGAGCCGTCCATTTGGGGTGAGTCATGGTGTCATATAGCATGTAAAATCCCATTCAAAACTCTGCTTACTGACTGTAAGTAACACGCAGGTACCCATGCAGCCCCACGCATCATTCCAGCTCCAGTCATCGAAGATGCAGTAGCAGATGCTGAACTTGGGACACGGCGCTGGTTCCTGGCACCTCTCAGAGGCGACACGGAACAGGATGTTGAACTCATGTGGATTCATATTAGGGGAACATCTTTCTTCATACCCATCGCTGCGGTGTCACGTTTTCTCGAGGTCCGCATGCCCATCCAAAGACCCAGTAGAGCAAGTCTGGAGCAGAGTCGACAATCTGAAGGGACAATCTATGTTTCTTGGGATCAGCTACCCTTTATTTGTCGGAGCCCCTTGAGCTATTGAACCTGAAATTGCTCAGGCAGCCCTGGCTCCTGATGCTGCTACTGCTGCTAGTGTTGGTGGTGGTGGAGCTTACGAAGAACTAGCTGGTGTTGCTCCTGGTGAAGCTTACGAAATACTTGGTGATGCTACTGCTGGTGAAGCTGACGAAATACTTGCTAATGCTGCTGGTGGTGAAGCTGACAAAATACCTGCTGAGGCTGCTGCTGGTGAAGCTGACGAAATACCTGCTGAGGCTGTTGCTGGAGTCTAGGAAGAACATGCTGGCGTTGTTGCTAAGGTGCCAGCACTTCCAGTGTTTATAGCAGACTGTGTATTTGCTACACACTCACGCGCATATCATGTTGACACTCCAGATCCGACCTAGAGCCGAATCCACGTCGGGAGGAGGGGGCCTACAATTGGCTCATCAGTGGGGTCGTACGATTTGATGGAGAATGCCAGACGGCCAAACACAGCATTCTGGTTCGTTCCGACGATACCACCAGCTCCAGGGACCTAGTGCTCACACTGGCAGATCCGATGAACCATTTGTCTTTATCTTTATCATTAGTTACGCTTATTTATGTAAAGACAAAGCTGTGCTTATTTGTCTAAGACTAAGTTAGGCCTAACTACGTAATATTCAGTGAATCCTAGCTTTTCTTTCCACGCCCATAACAACATAATTGCAGCATAGAACATACAAAGGTAATGTGCATACTAGGCATTTTTGCTTAGGATAACAACCACTTCAAGCAAATGATACATGGTGTACGCATTTGAACGCATCACTAGAATGTGCCACCTATTTGATGATTGATGACATGGATCTAGCTTTTCTGCGTGTATTCGCATTGAATCGCTCATTGATTTGTTCACATATTTTTTGGCAATGGCTGATGGACTCCACTCTCTTGGTAACTTGCTTCGTCAGTGAGCACTTGTTGATGCAATGCAAAGTACAGAACATGGTCGTCATCGTCATTCCATTTAGGTTCTCTATGTTTCATCATCACAGAGCTACTAATTTCAAATGAAAATCTAGTAAACAACATATGTGTACATTGTTAGAGTATGCTACGGCCACGGTACATACATGTTTTTCTACAATCACAAGAAGAAAACTTGATGCATTTTCACCTTGTTGGCGTTGTGCCGAACTGGGTGGATGCGGCTTTGGGGTTCAGAGAGGAAGGCGTCATGGCTGGTGCGTGTGCAACCATGGCGACAGCGAGCTCGGATTCTGGAGGAGGCCAACAGGACCGAGCATGGTCGGCATGGTGAGAGATCTCACCCGGGAATGAATTCCTGTCCCCGTGCTGTGCCATGGGTACGGCCATGGTGAGGGCAAGCTCCAATTCAGGATGGGGAGGAGAGCCGGGCTGAGCAGGTTCGTCCAAGTCCTAGCTCCATGCCATGGCCGCGACCATAGATTGTCGCCTCGGAGGAAGAAGAAGACGCGTAAAGGATACATGCGCCAACGCTGCAAGCCTACATGGCATCGACGACGGCAGCGACATAACGACGAAAGCTGACAAGAGGGCCCAACTTGACGGTCGTTAGCCTGATATTTTGTATTGAAACGTAAAGTTGAATTCGTGTCGAAAAAGACCCTCTGAGTATTTGGCACGCCAACTTTGGGCAAAGCAGCTGATTGTAAGCAACTTAGGTACCACGTTGCCTGGCCACCCCAACTTTCGGGCCGCAAAATGATATTTTCCACCCTAGGGGCGCGCCTAGCCATGGTGTGGGCCACCCCTGGCCCTCCACTTACTCTCTCACTTGCCACTTCTTTCTCTCTCTCGATAAAACACCAGTTCATTGCTCAAACTCACGTTCTTACTGTTCTTGCCCATGATTTTTCGATCTCCTTGCTCAGCCCATCTTTGCTGCTGAAATTTGGAGCATTTGTTCTCCGGTATGTGACTCCTCCGCTTGTCCAAGTAGATTTGTGTTTAGTGGATTATATCTTGAGTATTTTGCTACTGTAGGTGATAGGTTATATGAGCTTGTGAGCTTGTTCAATGCCTAGAGAAATTGTTTTGATGCATGTTTAGGCCTCTTATAAGTCCCTATGAGTAGTTCCTTTCATTATGTATTCACTTTGCAATCACTTGTATGATGGATGCTTACATTTCAGAATAGAAGATGAATGAACACCAACTCAACCAACATGAATTGAGGGTGCCTGTAGTTATGAAGGTTCACCGTGAGGAGGAAGTCTTTCCCTTTGCCTATCCATGCCCTGAATTCATGAGGGCTCTAGGGATTTCTCAAGATTTCCATACTTTGATTACTAATGCAGGATTGGAGCATTTTGTGAGAGACAAACCTTCCCAATATGTGAAACTAACTATGTCGGTAGTGCAAGATTTTCGCTTTAGTTGCTCCTTGCCTAACCCCATGGTCCACTACAAAATTTATAATGTAGTTGTCGATCTCCCTTTTGATGACTTTTGTGCAGCTATTAAAGTACCACAGTGGGGTTCGTGTGGAAGTATTAGAGAGCGACCTACACCACTCATGGACCTGTACACGTAAATTTGCCAAGGGAGCAGCTTCTCAAAGGAGAGTGGTAAAATTCATAATATTCATCTCCTGTCTATTCGATACTTTTCCTACTTTATTGCCAAGTGTGTTCTCGCTAGGAAACTGCTAATAAACTATCCTCATATGATCTAGCCTTCATCTCAGCTGCCTTAAAACAAGATAGGACTTATAATTTGGGTGCCTTGATAGCTTTTCGTCTTGCTGCTAACCGCGAGAAAGGTGGAATTTGTGGAGGCCTCATCGCTTCTTGTTTAATAGCTTTGCATGGTGTAGAGCCTCATCATCTAGACCTACAGTTTCCCATAGAGAGGCTTGACCTTAATTCCATGATACAACATAAATTCATTTCTTCTTGGTCTAATTTGAGTGATTTATCTTATGAAATAACCTTCCTCAAAGCTGGCTGGAGAAGGGGTAAGTCTGAGCATGTTGTTCTTTTGCCTGCGCCTGTTTTGTTTAACCTTGATACCAGGGAAGGATGGTCACTCACCGAGGAAGAGCTCGATACATATCTGGGGGAGCTCTCCCAGCAAGAGCAGGATACTGGAAGGGAGGTTACAGATGATTCGGTCCAGCCCTCGAATGAGGGGGGGTCTTCGTACTAGCAACCTACCTATGATTGGGGAGCTTCTTCTTGTACACAAGGGCCTAACTACGACCATTCTTATGATGACCCTCCATCTTGGAGTTCCTACCCGCGTTGGGGTTGATACCCACTTAGGCCAAAAGCCTAAGCTTGGGGGAGGTACACCGACATCACACTCATCTACATATCATGTTCAGTCGGTACTTTGTATATCCATGTTTTGTTTTCTTTTTAGTCTTCGTTCTTGATTTATTTCTACTTTCCAAAACACAAAAAGACCAAAAATATTTTGTTATTTCTCTTCGCTTGCTTCTTTTTCTTTTTGCCTTGGTTTGCCTCTTCCTTTTAGCTTTGTCTTAATTATTCGGAAAACCCAAAAAGATTTCGCTTTGCTTGATCTTTCTTTTCGTTCTTGCCTTTAAAAATCAAAAACACCAAAAATATTTTTTGTTCTTCTTTGGTTTTGTGAAGTTCGTTGCAGGGTTCAGCAGTCCTCAATGGAGTTTGGTTTCATGTTATTATTCAAACCACACAAGTGAAGGGCAATGGTGAAGATTAATGACAACTTGAGGTGTGGTAAGAGGCTGGTAACGAACTCTATTTGTTTTTAATTTTTGTACATATACTCATCATTGTGAGCATGCTTAGTCTTTTCATGTAAGGTGTATGTTATGTAATGGATACTTAGTGGTTCTTGTCTACTTATGATCAGCTCCAATCCATTATAGTTCGTAACATGTCATATAACTTTTTGCTTGCATTGTTTTATTCATAACTTGGTATGACATTGTGGTGTCCTCCTCTGAATATTTTATTTGAATCAACTTGGCACATGCTCACGCATGCATATGACTAAACAAAGGTCAGTTAAGCCCCGATGATTTATTCTGCCTCAGAGTTCTTGTGTCACTTTTATGCCACTATTTATTTTGTTTTGTCGCAAGCATGATTATGACAGTTACTTCTCTCTTGATTGTCGCCCCCTTTATATTGTTAGCCTTCACTTATGCTGAGTATAAGCTTTACTCGTGCATCCAACTCCCTAAAACCAAAGTTTCCCAAAAGAGTCCACCATATCTACCTATTAGCATCATTGCTACTCCTTGCATGCTTATTATGCTCTGTTTTCTTCCAGTAAAAATGTTTGCTTGTTATGACAAAATTAGTCAGTAAAGCTCTCACCAAGTTGATGGCACACTTTACTTTTCTTGCACTTAATAAACATGAACCATTGTGCCCACCTATGTTGTGTATATGCTTGTGCTTTATAAGTTGTGAATTAACAGAACCATGTTACCATGGGGTACGCTTTCAACATTGCACTTTATTTAGTTGATATCATGTTCTTTTTCTTATGGATCCCGGCGGTGTGAAATAAAAGGGAGCTTGTAAGCTCATGGAGTTCGTATATGTGTTAGAGAAACGCCTGGGCTGCAAGCCTAAGCCATGCCTAATCATGGTGGAAACTTGCAGCATAACCATAGTGAGCAATCTGTGAAGCATCCTTAATAAAAACCTATGCAAATAGCAAATAAAAAGATCGTTGAGATGTTGATTGTTTGCTTGCCTTGTCATTTTGATATGGAAATGCTTCCGTATCATCGGGCAAGGGGTACCCCATTGGCGGTTCTCTATGATACACATGTACTTACAATGACAAGAACTTACTCGTGAATAAAGTTGAGTAGCATGAGGTTTGGTCTTCGTAAGTAAGGGGCATGAGATTTCAACTTATAACTTGTCAAGCATATCCTCATATTTGTTCACTCTAACCTTAATCACCTAAAAGATGCTTATGATAGGGGCAATGAGAGCTTAAAGCTAATAAGTACCATACTTTCAGCATTTGGAAGCCTTTCAAACTTTTAAATCTTGTTCTCTCACTTTTATGTTGAGTCACCATTTATTCTTTGAGCATCTTCCTGAGAGCATAGCTGTCATTCTTAGTGTAATGTGCTTGTCCCAAAACACGGTTAATTATGGCATAACTTTGACACTTGTATCTTTGATATTTTTATTTCTATTCTTCACTTAAACTTCAGAGGTGACTTGTCATTCATGTTTTTCTCCAAATAAAGGCAAGCGAGATACCACTTTATCATATCTTGTTATGAGCACTGTTGCTTATTATTAATGGGTTGGAATCTCTCCATAGCTTGCATAACCACTGGGTAGACTTATTTGCATACTCTTTATTATGAATTGCCTAAGTATTTGATCATATGCTGAGAATATATACATCTTATGAAGCAAATGTGTTCGTGAAAGTTTCTTTTATCGCACTCAGTTTTCAACTGAATTGCTTGAGGACAAGCAATAAGCTAAGCTTGGGGGAGTTGATACGTCCAAAACGTATCTACTTTCTCGGACACTTTTGCTATTGTTTCTCTTCTAAACTTGTGTGATTTGGATGCAACTAACACGGACTGATTCTGTTTTCAGCAAAATTACCTTGGTGTCTAGGTTTTGTGCAGAAAATCAACTATTAGGAAAAATCCCGGAAAATATGCCAAAAATCCTATTTCACTAGAAGACTCACGGAGCCAGAAGACGAGATGGGGGAGGGCCACGAGGGGCCCACACCATCTGGTCACGCGGGCCATCCCAGGCCGCGCCTGGGGGTGGTGTGGCTCCCTCGGTCACCCCTTCGGCCTCCCTCTTCGCCTATAAGATGCCTCCTGACCTAAAAACATAGGGGGTTCAACGTTTTTCCAGATAGAGTTCTGCTACGCCACCACCACCAGATTCCGTGATTCGGAACCAGAAACTCTGTTTTAGCACCCTCCCGGCTTGGGGAATTGGAGGAGATCATCGCCATCATCATCACCATCGCTTCTCCATCAACCATCCATGATTCCCCCATCCATGAGTGAGTAATCCCCCGCTGTAGGATATGGGGATGGTAGGGATTGGATGAGATCGTTCATGTAATGGCATCAGATTGTTAGGGCATAGTGCCTAGTATCTATTATTAGTGCTTTTTGACTTTGTTGCAAATTGTTATGCCTAATGCTTGTCACTAGGGCCCGAGTGCCATGATTTCAGATCTAAACATGTTATTGATTCATGATGATAGTATTGTTTGTGATCTTACCAGCAAGTTGTATACACATATTGTTGTCTAGAACCAAAGGCCCCGAAGTGACAATAATCAGGATAACCGGAGGGGATGGCTTTGATGTGAGGATTACATGTGTTCACGGAGTGCTAATGCTTTGCTTCGGTGCTCTATTAAAAGGAGCACCTTAATTGCCAGTAGTTCCCTTGAGGCCCCGCTGCAAATGGGCTAGCAGGACAAAAGATGTTGTGCAAGTTCTCATTGCGAGCACGTATGACTATATATGGAACACATGCCTATGATTATCTAGTACTTGGATGATTTATCTTATTTATCTACAAATGCCCTATGTATTTATTGCTATATGAATTGTCTTGTCCATGCAACGCCCGTCCATCCATCCCTATGCCTACCGCGCTTTAATCCTACTCTTTACCGCAATTGTTACTACTGTCTTTACTTTTAATACTACTATTACTTTGCTATTGCTACTAGAAAACTGTTACTACTGATAAACTAATGTGAGTAAGATTGTTTCCAGGTGCAGCTGAATTGACAACTCAGTTGTTAAGGTTTATAAATATTCTTTGGATCCCCTTGTGTCGAATCAATAAATTGGGTTTCACTTCCCTCGAAAATACTGCGATACACCCCCTATACTTGTGGGTCATCACACAGCTACGATGATTCTACCCCTAGATGTTTTTTACTTTACAATAAGGCTACTCAGCCAGGCTACTTAGCCAAACATTGTACCTCCTGATATTCTACAAATAAATAAAGCTAAGTGCCTCCAACCATGTGTCTTGTTACATTTACTTTCACTATTGTTTATACACTTGGGGGTTGCGCCTCCCTGACGGCCTCATCCAACATATTAACTCACAAAGAAATGACCCGAGTAGCTGACTGAAGACTGCAAGTGCACATATCGTTTGTAGCTAGTTTCGAAATAAAGATATCGACCCCACAGGGAGCAGGAGTCTGAAGTCTAATGATTCTTGAAATAAATATTGCGATAGAAATGCTAGATAAAGTTCTAAGTAACAAGATAAAATGCGAGTAATGTGTAAAAAGGTGTTTGGGGGTTTTGGGTATAAGAGAAATAATAAAGTAAAGCAAAGTAACTTAATATAGAAAGTAAGTATCGCGTTTGTAAAGAAAGATTGGAACTACAAAAGGGAAAAAGTGTTCTCAGGGAGTAGCGGATACACCACTAGTATTGTAAAGATCTAAGATAAAGATTATCATCATGAACTTCCTCAACTGTGTATGTGTGGGAGGAACTCCGAATGTGGACGAATAGGCAACAACCGCTGCTCACATCATCCTCATAACCACAACAGTCAGCAATCGACATCAATCGAATTACTGCGCTAATAAAGGACGTAATCCCGTAGGACGTATCCCATGGCATGGATAGTGTTCTGTGAGTTTCCTCGATTTCCCAAGTTGATATGTAAGGATTGTTAATAGCTTTATAGTCACTGTAAGTGCTAGCACGCCTCCATTTACCAACAAGTAGTTCCCTCCATCAAGTCCCCACGAGAGGCAAATATTGAGAGGTCGAGTTCTCTCAACATCAAGATGTAGAGAATCTAACACATGGTCACAGCGATGAATATCATAATAGACTTTATCTTATTTTCAATCTCATACTAGGGTTTCTCCATCTCCCCAAGAACTAATGATCTACTCAGACATGGAGGCAATCAACATCATGGCAATGATAATGGAAACAATCATAGATGAATAGTACTTGCATAATTCCACAACGAGTATAGGAATTACAACAAGATCTAGACAAAATGTAGATGGGATGGATGAAGATGGCGGTGATGCAGCAGTGGATGATGAATATCGATGCCTTAGCCTCCTGATATGCGCAGGGCGAAGATGGATCCCCAGCGAATGAGTTCCCCCTCCAGATGCCTTCCGGACGTGAGGTTTCTGCGATTTCTGGGTGTTCTACATGTTGTCTCCCCGAACCAATTGCACGGGGTGAAACTATTTGAAGAGGCGGAGGAGGCGCCAGCTATACGGGCGGAGCTATACAGGCGGAGAAAATTCTCCCGCTGTATAATTGGTCGTTATGCTCTTTGCCTCCTTTGTTCGCTTCTGGTTTTCTTCTGATATTATTAATATTTCCCAAATAAGCGATTTATGCTGTTTTTGACTCCTTTTCTCCACAGTACAACTGCTTCTATAATTGGATCCATCATCTGTCCTGCCCCTGGTGAAAATAGACATAAAATATGTGCGTGAATGCCATAAAATACCAAAATCCTACATCTACAATGCAAAATAATAATGTTAAACATGATGCAAATATGCAATCATCAACTTCCCCAAGCTTAGACTCTTGCTTGTCCCGAGCAAGATTTTAGCTTAATGGATGTGATCCTCATATTCATGAAGCTGAGTTGATAAAATTAATGAGGCAATTGCAACATGTGTTTATCATGTATGATACAGGGGAATAAATTCATGAATAGTACCTTACTCGAACCATCTGAATAGTATTGTAAGGCTTCCACACCTTAGTTATAAATAGTTCATAAAAGATGAATCTCAACATAATGTAAAAGACTCTGGTTCAATCGAATGAGTTAATGAGGTAGTCCCAAGTGTTTTAGGATCAACATATTCACTTGGGATTCAAAATCTCAAAAGTATCTCTTTGTCATACTACAATACAGTGGCATAGGCGTATTTCCTCTTTGCACATTCGCTCTTTTTCTTCTTTTCTTTTTCTTTTCTTTTGCATATATGCTCACACTTTTGTTTTAAGTGTTGTGCAAAGGAGCTAGCCATATGTTCCACTTCATGTAGGAATTCAAAGTTCAACGATCTCAATTATCAAATTCCAACTGTATATGAAGCATTCTTATGACTTGAGATTCTACCACGACTTGTTCTCACTCTATTTAGATAGTATTTCATTTTCCTTTATTCAAGATTTTCTTTTTCAACTTAATTGTATAAATAATTTTTCTTTGTGAATCAAACCGTGAACTTACAACATATTGACCAAATTATCTTTATGTGTTCCATTAATACCAATGGTGTGGAAGACTCCTATTGCTATCATCAAGTGCAAGTAAAATCATACTCAAGCCATTCATATATCAATAAAGCAAACACAAACTCAATATTTCTCCATATATAATAATAAACTCGGAATTTCATAAAAGGGATCGACTATTCCAAAAGGGCTAATGATGCAAACTTTATTTCTAGTTTGAACTAATGCAAGAATAATAAAACTTATAAGATAGATTACAAGGTCTTAAAGATCTCCCCAAGCTTGGAATCAAGCCAGGCGGGATCAAATAATCCCTTGCGATTATTTGATACCGTGATTGTTGTAGATCACTGGGGTGCCATGGCATGTAACACCGCGGTGCGTAGCTTCTTGTTGGTCTCCTCTAGAGCAGTTATGTGGTTGTAGCACCTGCGTAGATCAGATTGCAGAGTATCCACTCTATCAGCGAGCTTGGTCGCCAATGGAAGGAGGTCTTCCTTCTTCTCCATCTCATTGAGACGATGACGGACTTCGACGCGATGGAGTAGCTCCTGCTTCTAATATATCTCTAGTTCCTGCATGCGATCCTTGGTCCTAGGGATAGCTTCTTCCTCCTCATCCATAATTGATGGATCTTGGAAGTGGAAACCTTACCTCCACTCCTATTAAGGTTTAACCTTTATACGAGCGCCAATGGTTGGCCTCGAGAGTGGAACCTCCCCTTCCTTGCTAGCAGCTGCACCAATATTAGATAATTCCTTACGCTTGTGCAGCCTTGTATATTTGGTGACAAACTTGACCGTCTCAACACGCCCTTTTCCATGTGGCTTGCAACCTTCTCTCTCTTGTTGAGATTTCTTCATCGCCACCCAATTGATCTCCGGTGGATCGTAGATGTCGCGGCGGATGTAGACATCAACTACGTCATTATCGCCATCAGAATCATTGTTGAAGTAGCTTGGCTCAACATACTCCTTGTACTTTGGGCTAAACCTCTTCACCTCCTCGTCATTGTCCTCCACGGACGGGCTGCTAGAGCGATCCCTGGAAGGAGAATGAGCCACATGGGTTTACCATGGCCTGGGGTGGGATAGCGCATCGCTAGATTGGTTTCTGTAGATTGCGATTAGAGAGACAGACAATGGCAGTATATAAGAGGGGTCAGAGGTCGGTAAAAATCGTGAGAAACACCAAATTGTCATCCAAGAAAAGAATCCAAACGTAACAGAAAAAGAAATCATGAATTTGGAAGTAACCTGCCACATAACGACCAACTATACGGGCGTGGCCCGTATAGGTCCGGCCGTATAGTTGGTTCCGGGCAGATGTTTCCAAATATCTCGAGTTCAGGTCGATTAAATCACGAGTCGGAACCGACAATAACATGTTTTTAAAAAGAAAGATCGAACGAAAAGTGTCTGAGAGTTTAACGACCAACTATATGGTCAGACTTTTTGCTCCGGTCGTATAGTTGTGACCGTATAGTTTCAAACACTGAATATCAAAAGTGCCTGGGGGTTTAACGACCAACTATACGGCCAGAATTTTTGCTACGGCGTATAGTTGCGACCATATAGATATTAGCACCAAAAAGCAAAACCATCTGAGAGTTTAACGACCAACTATACGGCCAGAATTTTTGCTCCGGTCGTATAGTTGCGACCGTATAGGCTCAGATATCAAAAATAATTTCACGAGGATGATATAGAGAGTTTAACGACCAACTATATAGCGGGAGCTCCTGCTCTGGTCATATAGCTTCGCCCGTATAGTTGGTAAAACCCCTCTAAAACTTCAGAAAAACACAAGGAATTCGAAAATAGGAATTTCAAGAGTAAAAATTGTGAAAATAAATCACTTATTTGGGTAAGAACACTTACCTTGCACTTACCACTTGCTTAATCGGGGATGAAAAGTTCCTCCCATAGCAAGGAATCCTTCTCTCTTGGAGGAATTGACTTTGGTTCATCAAATAATTCTCGTAAACAAAAATCACCAACACTAAAGTTCCTATCGAGTAAGATTGGTGTCCTCCTGGGCAATCATGGACATTGCATCTAACATCTTTATTTCTTGACTCTGCATAATCTGCAACTCAAATTCTTGAAGTGAAAGAATCCAACAGATCAGCCTTGGCTTATGTTCTTTCCTCTCAAGGAGTTCTTTTAAGCCATGATGATCCGTATGAACTCTCACCTTTGCATCAACTATATAAGAACGAAATTTATCACAAGAGAAAAATACAGCAAACAGTTCCTTTTCTTCCTTAGGGTAATTCTTTTGGGCACCATTGAGAGTTCTACTAGCATGATGTATAATATTAAATCTTCAACCAATATGTTGTCCAAGAGTTACTCCTACAACATCATTGCTAGCTTCACATTTAAGTCAAAGATTGTATCCCAGATAGGTGGTTTTATGGTGGGAGCATGAGTTAAAGCATTTTTAAGTTTATCAAAAGCTTCAAGACACTTATCATCAAAATTGAATCTCATTCCCTTTTGCAAGAGGTTAGTCAAAGGTTTGGATATCCCTAAAAAAATTCTAATGAACCTTCTGTAAAAACCCACATGACCAAGAAAACTTCTTATACCTTTAATATCCCTAGGTGGTGGCATTCTCTCTATTGCTTCAACCTTAGCTCTATCCACTTCAATTCCCTTACCTGATACTTTGTGTCCAAGGATTATACATTCTTTGACCATAAAGTGGCACTTCTCCCAGTTTAGAACAAGATTATTTTCTTCACAACGCTGCAAAACTTTCTTGAGATTATCCAAGCAACTTGTAAATGAAGTTCCATAGACAGAAAAGTCATCCATAAATACTTCCATTATAAGTTCTATGAAATCAGCAAAAATAGCAGTTATACATCATTGAAAAGTAGTTGGGGCATTACATAGACCAAAAGGCATACGTCGGTAAGCATGTAAACCGTAATGACTTATGAAAGTTGTTTTAAGTTGGTCATCCGGATGAACAGCTATTTGAGAGAAACCAGAATATCCGTCCAAGTAACAAAAATGAGTATGGTTTGCTAACCTTTCTAAAGTTTGATCTATGAACGTAACGGATAGTGATCTTTCCTAGTTTCTTTATTCAATTTCCTGAAATGTATGCACATCATGTGACCAACAACAGTTCTAGTAGGTATTAGTTTATTGTTTTCATTAGGAACAATAGTAAAACTGCGCTTCTTAGGAACACAATGAACAGGGCTTACCCAATCACTCTCTTTAACAGGATAAATTATACATGCGTCCAGTAGGTGTACAATTTCTTTTCTTACCACTTCTTTCATTTCAGGCTTCAATCTTCTATTAAATTCTGCAACTGGTTTAGCACCTTCTTCCATGAATATCCGATGGACATCTATCATGGGACTAATGCCCTTCAAGTCATCCATTGAGTACCCAAAGGCTTGGTGATGCTCCTTAAGTATCCTCATGAGTTCTTCTTCTTCTCCTCCTAAAAGTTTAGCACTAATAATAACAGGAAATTTATTGATATCATCTAAAAACCTGTATTTGAGATTATCTGGTAGAGTCTTCAACTCCGGGGGTGGTAGTTCCTCGCCCCCTCTCTTTTATGGCTCTTCAAAAGCCTCATTAGTTGGAGGTCCCAAAATAGGAAGTGAGTCAAATTCATCTTCTAGTTCTTCTAAGGACTTGTCCTCCATAACTATTTCTTCATAATTTGGATCTTCATTTATTTCTTCTTCCCCATTACCAAAGAAAAGAGCTGCCATTTCCTCAATGGTTCTCTCTTCCTCTTCTTCTTGTGCTTGTGGAGGCTTGTCTTTAAATTTGGAAAAATGGAATTTATTTTCTATTCCCCCAAGCTTAATATTCACAATCTCCTTGAAGTTAACATAGGCACCTATATCACCCAAAAAGGTTCTTCCAAATATAATAGGGCAAAAAGTGTCAGCTGGCATATCAACAACTACAAAATCGATAGGAAATTTTTTGTTGCCAATTGTGACAGTTGCATTGTCAACTACTCCCATTGAAATTCTAAGATTTTTATTGGCTAACATAATTGTTATATCAGTATTCTCAATTGTAGTCGGTTCTATTTCCTCTTTTATTTCTAGGTAGAAATCATAAGATATAACATTGACTTCGGTGCCAAGATCACATAAACCGTAATGAGAGGTTTCTTTAAATATGCAAGGAAGAATAGGCTTACCCACATCTTTTACCTTTGTTTTACCTTCAACCAATATGGAAGTATCTACATCAAGTTTAACTATGTTACAGTGTGAGTACATAGCCATAATTGCTTCCTTAGTTACCTCTTGATCTTTGTTTTCCTTCAGATGTTCCTTGACTTCTGGCATGCTTTCCAATTCCCTCTATTCCTGTACTGCTTTAACCTGTTCATATTCAAAAATATGCTTTTATGCATTGTTAGGGAAAGGCACTTCATATATTGGTTCTACGGAGGCAAGTGTTGCTTTATCTTCTCTTTTCTTCTCTAGTTTAGGTGGTGGATCATACTTGACTGGACCCTCCTTTGGAGCTTTAATATGTTCTGTAAAATCTTTAACAACTTCAATACAAGATCTGAATCCAGATAAAGTTCTTTAGACAATTCTTTCACATGGCCCTTTTTATTATAGTCATGAATACAATCATGCTCTATTTCTACGCCTCCTTCACTTCCTAGACCAAAATTCCATGAAACTCTATGGTCACGAATTCTATTAAGTAAAGCCCAAGCTTTAGGTATAGGAAGATTCATAAAATCTCCTTGCGTGAAAGAGTCTAGTTCAATTTTATTAGGTTCAATTAAACCGCCATAAAAGATATGTAGTAAATACCATTCAGGTAAATTGTGATGAGGACATAGTCGTAGTAAATCTTTAAATCTAATATAACCTCTTACTAGTCCTTCATTAGAACGATTCTTCCAAGTCATTATAAGACGCCTGATTCCAAAAGATTTTGATAATGGATAATATTTTGATAGAAATTCACAAGCTAAGTTATCTCAAGTAGTAGTGGCTTCAGGGGGTAGAGATATATACCATGAGAGAGTTGTACTTGTCAAAGTTTGACTAAAAAGTTTAACCCTTACCTCATCGGTAGTATATCCCGTCAATAGAAAAGTGCCACCTATATCTTTAAAACATGCAATATGCTCATATGGATCGGGATCTTCTTCTCTAGTAAATTGCTTCTTATGTAGAATACTAAGTAGTAGAGGATTTATTTCAAACCCCCTTGTCTTCTCATTGGAGTTGTCTCTTTTATAAATATCATAGGGCTTCCCAAAGTGGTTGAGTAGGTTAGCACTAGTCATATGCTCAAACTCCATCGTGTTGGTGAAAACCTGTAACTCAAAACAAAACTTAGCAAGACAAAAATAAGTAAGCAAAAACTAAAAGACCTGAAGCGCTTAGCTCCCTGGCAACGGCGCCAGAAAATAGCTTGATGACTGCGAGTGCACAGATCATTTGTAGCTAGTTTCGAAATAAAGATATCGATCCCACAGGGAGCAGGACTCTGAAGTCTAATGATTCTTGAAATAAATATTGCGATAGAAATGCTAGATAAAGTTCTAAGTAACAAGCTAAAATGCGAGTAATGTGTAAAAAGGTGTTTTTGGATTTTGGGTATAAGAGCAATAATAAAGTAAAGCAAAGTAACTTAATACAGAAAGTAAGTATCGCGTATGTGAAGAAAGATTGGAACTACAATAGGGAAAAAGTGTTCTCAGGGAGTAGCGGATACACCACTAGTATTGTAAAGATCTAAGATAAAGATTATCATCATGAACTTTCTCAATTGTGTATGCGTGGCAGGAACTCCGAATGTAGACGAATAGGCAAAAACCGCTGCTCATATCATCCTCATAACCAAAGCAGTCATCAATCGAATTACTACGCTATTAAGGGACGTAATCCCGTAGGACGTATCCCATGGCATGCATAGTGTTCCGTGAGTTTCCTCGATTTCCCAAGTTGATACGTAAGGATTGCTAACAGCTTTATAGTCACTGTAAGTGCTAGCACGCCTCTGCGTACCAACAAGTAGTTCCCTTCATCAAGTCCCCACGAGAGGAAAATATTGAGAGGTTGACTTCTTTCAACATCAAGATGTAGAGAATCTAACAAATGGTCACAGCGATGAATATCATAATAGACTTTATCTTATTTTCAATCTCATACTAGGGTTTCTCCATCTCCCCAAGAACTAATGATCTACTCAGACATGGAGGCAATCAACATCATGACAATGATAATGGAAACAATCATAGATGAATAGTACTTGTATAAATCCACAACGAGTATAGGAATTACAACAAGATCTAGACAAGATGTAGATGGGATGGATGAAGATGGTGGTGATGAAGTAGTGGATGATGAAGATCGATGCCTTTGCCTCCTGGATCTATGCAGGGCGAAGATGGATCCCCGGCAGATGAGTTCCCCTCCAGATGCCTTCCGGAGGTGAGGTTTCTACGATTTTTGGGTGTTCTGTATGTCGTCTCCCCAAACCAATTGCACGGGGTGAAACTATTTGACGAGGCGGAGGTGGCGCCAGCTATACGGCCGGAGCTATACGGGCGGAGAAAATTCTCCCGCCGTATAGTTGGTTGTTATGCTCTCTGCCTCCTTTGTTCTCTTATGGTTTTCTTCTGTTATTGTTAATCTTTCCCAAATAAGAGATTTACGTTGTTTTTTAATCCTTTTCTCCATAGTATAACTGCTTCAATAATTGTATCCATTGGATCCATCATCTGTCCTCATCCTGGTGAAAACAGACATAAAATATGCGCGCGAACATCGTAAAATACCAAAATCCTACATTTACAATGCAAAATAATAATGTAAAACATGATGCAAATATGCAGTCATCAACTAACTAAAACAGCCAGTCGAACCCTTGATAAAACCAACCCGGTTGCAACGCAATTAGTAGGCTAGCAAGGCAATGAGATCCGCAAGTGTCAGGCTAACGAAAAGGCATTGCACACTCGTGAAACAAATAAGCTAACAGCTTTACATATAAACATGGGTATCAACACCAAGTCGAAACAACTATACAATTTTACAACACTTATACGTCCTATGTATGTTAATCACTATTATACTTACACGAAAGAAGAACGTTGGTACGGTCGTCGAACATGATCATGATGTCTTCTGCTGGACGATCAACCACTTGATAATGGGGCACCATGTTCCACGCTATCCCTGCTGGAGGCGGCGGTGGTCCTGCGGTGATAGCATCCAAGTCCACATCGGGTCGTTACATGCGCACAAGCGACAACACAGCCTTAGCACCCACAACGAGTTATTGGTGCACACACTCGTGTACTGCATTAGCACTCTGAAACTTCCGCATCAGAGCCGACATACTTGAGGGTGCAACATCCAATAGAAACATTGCCTGGAAGATATGCTTCAGGGACGACTGCGCCTTCTTCAGAAAATGCAGCACATGCGACACGCGATCTTGCAACATCGCCAGCGTGATCGCATGATCCTGGTCAGTCCAAAAGAATCCACCAGCTTCCAGCTGGTCCTGAGTCAAACAACTCAGTCGAATGTTGATTCGATCCCTATCTTCCCGCGGAATGAGATTGACAACTACAAAGACAACAACATAAAGACATCAGCCACCAGAAACAACAACACAAGAACACTGTAGCAACAAAATCGAAGAAACACCCACATTGCAACTACTCATTTATTTGGACCACCTCTCCAAGAAGATAAGCTTCCTGCTCCAAATATTTTTATGCCTTCGACTTCGAGACATCGGCATTACCGCGTACAACCAACGCTTCTCGCTCTAAGTGCTTCACATGGTCACGCAGTCGATACAAAAGCGATACCTCCTCCGCCTTCGAACGTGGATGCGCCACAGGTTCACCAGAGGAGGGTTCGCCAGGCGCATCAGCGGAAGGCACATCTTGCGAACCGCTCGAAGGGCCCTAACCAAGTAGAAGATTGGAAGAATAAGAGACGCTACACATGGAATCTGAATGGCGCAAGCACGGAGATAGTTTATACATTCAGAATAGCACTAGGTTTTAACAGGGGCACCCCCACATAAATTGTTCAAAGCCAAGACCAAGTTTTTGTGACACTACAAAAGGAAAAAAATAGACAACTACGCCTATACGTCAGCACCCGTAGGCTTCTTAGACTCCGTGGCAACCTCCGACGTCGTGGCCTTCGCTGTGGTGGTTCCCGATGGTGTAGCTCCCGCTGCGGTGGCCCCCGACACCGTGGCCCTCACTGCCTTCAGCCGTTTTCGCTCCACAGAGTAACAGCTAGTAGCAAAGGGAGTGAAAACTACCTCCTGGCCCTCCGTGGTTGTTGGCATCCTTGAAGTTATCCGGTTGACGTCCAAATTGGCGCCAGAGGCCTGTGCCATCGCCAACCTCAAGGATTCACCAACTCCCTTCTGCGTGTTCTTGAAGTTCGTAGGCATGACACCCGCGAAGGTCTCGACTAGGCCATTAAGATCTTCAACTAGCTTGGCCTTGGGGAGTATCTCTTCATGAAGGAGTCCTAGAATGGCCTTGGCTTTCTTGAGGGCGTCTTGAGTGGAGGCACTGCAATCTTCGACCGCGGTCACAACATCAACCAAGGCGTCTCCATGGGCCAGAGCCTGGCGGTCGAAGCCAACACCGGCAACATCTGGAATCGCATTCCACCAAGTTAGCAGACATGACCAAAATAGGAAAGTACAAGCATAACAAAAAATGATCAAATATACACATACCTGGGAGCGCTTGTGCGACAGAGAGAAGTTGTTCTGCGAACCCCTTTTCTTTGTCAGCCGTGGTGGCCATCAGGTCATCCTCGCGCCTCTTCAGCTCATGTTTGAGGCGCTCGAGGGCTTTGAGTGCCTCATCTCGCTTGGTATCCACCGCGTATAAACCCTTCTCAAGGGAAGTCACCCGACGAAGCAGATCGTTGTTCTCCTCTGAGGAACAAGGGAAACACGTCAAGCCCAGACAAAACACAGATTTAGTGGCACAATGCAGGTTAACAAGCTTACTTTGTAGCTGGAGGTTGTCAACATCCAGTCGGGCATGTTGTTGGCCCAAGGTTGCAATCCACTCTCCAAGGAGAGCAGACTCTTGCAGGATGGGCTATAGCAGCAAACAGATATTTTGATTAAGTTCAACCTCGAACAAAACATGGCGAGTGAAAGGTTCACGAATACTTACGTGGTCACTCAAAGACTCTGAAGTTTCTTTTTGAGTTGACGTCCAGGCAAGAACCAGGTGCTCCCCCATGTTGGGAGAAATCGAGGAATTTGCGCCGGAGTTGGCCGCTATCTGCAGGGAGGGCGTAGGTTCCTCCACATCATTGTTTTTGGAGTAAACGACTCCTGCCTCCTCCAAGAGATGGCAATCGCTGAAATATGACGAGGTGGTCACGCTTCAGTGAAGTACCGGAAAAACATTACATACAAGGAGCCCGCAAGACATGAAATTTAAGACATCATCGAAGTAGGAGACTCACCCATCGAACCTATCAAGGTCGAAATCCTCATCCGACACCTCTTTCTGCTTCCTCGGCTTCTTTAGATGTGGCGGAGCCACGCAGCGGACAACAACCCCTGGAATTGGGCTGGTGGTGCCTACCTCAGGTGAAGTATCCTTCGGTGCCTCTAGCATATACGCGTCAGATTCTTTGCTCCGGGAACGCTTGCTAGTGCCGCCCTCGATGGAATCAGGGATTTCCTGTGCATGCACAGTCGACCCTGATTTGTCGTCCTCTTCGGCCTCGGCGGGCAGAACTTCCTCCGGCTGAGGTGGTAGCAAAGCCGCCACCTTCCATTCCTAATATGAGCAGCAAACTACAATCAAGGCAAGACTTATGGGCAAAATGACAAGCAGACAAAAAACAACGACAAAGTTACCTCAGGAGGAGCGTTACTCGCACAAAAAGGTAGGACAGCTGAGTCACCAGGAAGTTTATCCGTAGCAGTGTACTTGGTCAGCAACCAGACCCTTTTGTCAACCTCACCTGAAGATATGTCCTCCTTGGAGACACGAGTGATGTCAGCCACCGGTCCAGAGAAACATTGGGTGTCCCCTGGCCTACAGAGGCTGCACTCGACGCCACAAGAACGTGTGAATAAGGTCAACGCCTTCGATTTCTTGGCCTGGGACAAGCTGAAGGTCGCAGACATGCTTGTACAAGACTCCGACTTCCTCCGCATCGGCCAGCATGACAACATTCTTCCAGGACCTCTTCCTCCTCAGCTCAGCCTTGGGATCAAAAGGAGCAAGTCCATACCGTTTGCCGTCAACATGTTGATCGCGAATGTAGAACCATTTCTCCCTCCACCCTTGGACGGACTCGGCGCTTTTGAGGCTGAAGTATTGGACATTGGGGTCCATGAAGATCCCACAGCCACCAACATCATACACAATCGAGCCAGAACCTGACTGCCACTTTAGCTTGAACAACTTCTTGAAGAGGCCAAAGTGTGGCTCGATTCCGAGCCAGCACTCGCAGAGGTTAATGTAGCACGCAATGTGCAGAATGGATTTTGGGGTCAGCTGATGCAGCTAGAGCCCATAGAAACACAACAAACCTCGCACAAATTTGTGGAGGGAGAGAAAGACCGCGAAGGATGAAGGCCAAAAACATCACCCAAAATCCAACAGGAGGATTGGGGATTACCTCTAGCCCTGGCATCCTGTAATCTGCTGCATTGGCGGGCAGCAGGCCATCCTGGCGATGAGTGTGGATCTCATGCTCCTTCAATGACGTGCGCCGCCATGACCCATTGGTCACACGGGTCCCTAGACCCTTGTTCTTGGTGGCAGCAGTGGTGCCGAACCGAGCAGCACCAGCGCCCTTCTTCTTTGTCGCAGCAGCGGGAGCAGCAGATCTAGTGGCAACGCCTCCCTTCTTTTTCCCCATATTGCGGCGGCAGAGAGATCGGAGAAAGTAACTAGGAAATGCTTTGAGTATGTCCAGTGTAGAACAAACGGTGGGCGCGATGAAGCAAATGGGAATGGCAATGGCAATGGTGCGCGCGGGAGGAAGAAGATCAAGTGCAAAAATTACCACACCCAAAAACCCTACTTAAGCACTGGGGGATATCATCCAATGGCTTTCAGAACTTTACCTCTATGCGTGGCGCGGATCAATGAAGACACGTGACGATGGTAATAACGAACCGTCGCCATAGGTTCCCTACTACACGCGGGAATCAAGGAGGCGCAGTTAAAACAAAGATTACGCATGACTGGTCAAATCCTAGTCAGGCTTTGGGGCCCACCTCCGTCACGTCCCATCAGCATCGCTTATGCTGGCAACCAACCTCTTCTGATCGTCAGCACTAACGTCATCAAAAGACCCACTCCAACAGAGATTGTCTTCGAGTGATTTAGTCCTTGCTGGACTCTGCGAGTTGAGCAAGCACTCGGGGGATACTCCTAACAGAAGCGCTGGCCGCGCACCCGAACATTACAAAAGGGCATACATTGGCATGACAAACGTACGGCATTTATATCTCACCCCCTCTTTAGAATTCACGATTCAATTATGGACTTGGGGGCTCCTCCCATAGGGAGCGCTAAAAGCAAAATCGGCAAAAATAAAACTAATGACAACAGTCGACAATTGTTAAAAGTCCCCACTCGAGTCTGTGACTCGAGTAGGCACTCGGGGGCTACTCCCATTGGGAGCGTTGACCACGTCCGCACCATAAGCATTCGACGACTCTGCCTCACAATCACTAAATATACCCTTCAAAGAGACAACATCTCCTTGGTCACCCGAATCACCTCCACGGTGAATAAACTTTTGGATGCCGCGTTAACAACGTGAAGGTAAGACATGCAAAAGGCCTCGCAACGCACTTGATGCGCTCTACTGAAAATAATCTGTGCCTACAGGCACGATGAAAAGGCCTTAACGGATGCATCGAGTGCCCACACCAAAAGACTGGAATTTGACTCTATAAGACCTTCGCGGCAAGAGTTGAATTACGTCGGCATTATTCTGAATTCGAGTCCGGGGACTCGAGTTTGAGTAGATAGCGTTGTTTTTCCCTAAGGCAGTTAACTGATCTTGATCCATCGAATGAATCAGGCACGCATATCGACAATCCCTATGACACAAACTACGTCACCTGAAAGAACTTCGGATAAGCCTATATCCCATGCACTCGAAAGACTTATAGTCCCCAATCGAATCTACGATTTGGCTGGACACTCGGGGGCTACTGACATGGGTATACCTTACAGGTACTCGAGATTAGCCTATACAGTCCATCCCAAGGAGGAGTCCATAGTGCGAACGTAGCGCAGCAAGGATTTGGGTGGCCCACAGGAGTTTGACTTCTTGAAGGACACATCAAAGTATAGATAGAAACTTAAAGGGAAAACCCTAATCTGTAACCGACTCAACCTGCTATCCCGAGACCTAGCCTCCCTATATAAAGTCTAGGAGGGGGCGGCGAGGAGGACAATCCACACCCTCGCATACACCTCGCCAGATTGCATCTATGCACCCTTGTATCTTTCGAATCCCTCGTAATCAAGAGCAGACAAACAGGAGTAGGATCCTCTACAAGGCCTGAACCTCGGTAAAACCTCATGTCACCTGTGTGCTTGTTTGCTAGCCGATCGATGCCTATAGCACTCCCCACTTCCTCAAACCTAAGTGCATCAATGAAGGGCATTGATGATTTAACCCCTCGTCACATACCTTTGTAGACCGAATGTGATTAACGTCCCGTGGGGAACATGGATGAAGTAGTCATACTCGTAGATGACCTCAAGGTCGTGAAGCTCTTCACACGCCACCTCCTGGTCCTTGCACGGCAAACCAGCTCCACAAGTGGCAGCACTATCCAAGGTATCACACACATATGGTGTCTGACGAGGGCTCTCATTCTCCCTGATCCAGCTGGGATGCGGAAATAGACCCTCTAAAACTAGGATCCAGTGTGATAGTTGATGGCTCAATGCACGGCGCCCATAAAAATGCTTGTTGGCGGTGTTGATGTAGAGCTCGTTGGGAACCCCAAGAGCAAGGTATGATGAGCACAGCAGCAAGTTTCCCTCAGTTATGAAACCAAGGTTTAATTGAACCAGTAGGAGCAAGGAAACACCCCAAAGGTGTTACTAGTTGAGCCTTGGCAGGGCGCACTACCGGTGCTAGTAGCAACGTGGAGACCTGCACAACACAACACAACTACAGAACTTTGTCCCCAAATTGCGATGAGGTTGTCAATCTCACCGTGTTTTGCGGAAAACAAAGGATTAAACGTATCGAATGGAAAGAAGTAAAAGTTTGCAGAAAGTAAACACAAAGCAGTAAACAGTTTATAGATTGTATGTAAAAGACAAGGACCGGGATCCATAGTTCACTAGAGGTGGCTCTCCTTAGATAGATAACATGCTGGGTGAACAAATTACAGCGGGGCAATTGACAAATACCGAGAAAGCAATACATGCATATACTAATCATCTTGACTCCTTTGAGACTTGATTGGGCATTACAACATAATACATAGACCACCATCCAACTGCATCTATGACTAATAATCCACCTTCAGGTTATCATCCGAACCCCCTCCAGTATTAAGTTGCAAGCAACAGATTATTGCTTTACGAACTGCGTGTAAAGTAAACAATATGATTGTTCTATGAACAAAGGATTGTTGTTTTATCCCTAGTAGCAACAGCACATCTAGTACCTTAGAGATTTCTGTCACTTCCCCAGATTACCAGAGGCATGAACCCACTATCGAGCATAAATACTAACTCTTGTAGTTGCTAGCATCTACTTGGCCAAGATAGCTACTAACAACGGAAAGCATGCAAGATCTCAAATAACAAAGACATGATAGAATCAATAATCAATCTGAAATAGCATCTCAATATCCATCGGATCCCCGCAAACACAACATGTATGGATTACAAAAAGATGATCTTGATCATGAACGGAGCTCACAAGATCTAAACATGAAAGCACAAAGGAGGAGAAACCAGCCATCTAGCTACTACATGGATCCGTAGTCCAAGGATGAACTACTCACGCATCACACCGGAGGCTTGCATGGTGATGAAGAAGGCCTCTAGGGTGAATTCCCCTCTCCGACAGGGTGTCGGGAAGAGCTTCAGAGCCCTCCAGATCTAGGGATGGAGATGACGGCGGCTACAGACTCTTTCGTGGATTTTTGATCGGGCACTTAGGGTTTTCGTCCCGAGGGCAATATATAGGCGGAAAGAGAGGCCGAGGGGGTGCCAGGAGCCACCACACCACCCCTGGCGCGGGCCAGGCCTGGCCGTGCGGCCAGGTGGTGTGGTCGGCCCCTGGCCCCTCTCCGTCTCGTATTCTGGCACTTGATCCCTTCCGGAAAAATAGGCATTTTGGCTTTTGTTCCGTCCAATTCCGAGAATATTCATTTTCTGACTTTCCTAGAACCAAAAACAGCAGAAAACAGGCAGCTGGCACTGTGGCTCTTGTTAATAGGTTAGTCCAAGAAATCATATGAAAAGTACTCCAAAGTTGGAACAAAACACAAGAAAGTGGATAAAACCAAGCATGGAACATCAAAAATTATAGATACATTTGCAATGTATCAATAGTGTGCAGGTGTTGTCAACTCTCTCGTGCACAGTTCTTCGTGGAACCGCACTCATGAGAATCAACTGAGAAAGAGGAGGGGAAATTACCTAAGGAAATAGTCCTTAGAAAATCCCTTTTATTTTTGTGTGTTTTTCCCACCAATTTAGACCCATTTATATAGGTGAAAAACTAGTACTCCCAACCCTAAACTCTCTCTTTCTCCCCTCCCTCTATTCCTCCCTCCCTCCCCCCTCTCTCTCTCTCAAATTGATCCTAGAACACCCAGCAAGCACAACATGCACGTCACAACATACAAGTCATGCGGTTGGAATAGAAACTATCATTACATAAGTTCGTCGACAGAAAATAAACTGAAGGGGGTCCATGACAGAAAATAAAAAAATTCTACGGTAGAACTACCTCAACGTCCAGATATATCTACGAGTTAATGCAGTAACAGGAATACAAATTTGGTTATATACCCTTGTAGACTGAACGCGGTTAACGTCCCGCGGGGAACATGGATGAAGTAGTAGTACTTGTAGCCGACCTCAAGGTCATGAAGCTCCTAGCACATCACCTCCTGGTCCTTGCACGACAGCCCAGCGCCACAAGTGGCAGCGCTATCCAAGGTATCGCACACGTACTGTGTCTGACGACGACTCCCGTTCTCCCTGATTCAGCCGGTGCGAAACTAGACCCTCTAGAACTGGGATCCAGCAGTGTGACAACGTGACGGTGTTGTCAACTCTCTCGTGCGCAGTTCTTCGTGGAACCGCACTCGTTAGAATCAACTGACAAAGAGAAGGGGAAAATTTATAAGAAAATAGTCCTTAGAAAATCCCTTTTATTTTTGTGTGTCTTTTTCCCACCAATATAGACCCTTTTATATAGGTGAAAAAGTAGGACTCCCACCCCTAAAGTCCCAGGGTGGGACTAAAGGAAAAAATGAGAGGATGAGGGGTAGACCGTGACCGGGTGGGCCACCCGCGCGCCAGCCTTGCCCGCGGCCATGCGGCCTGCGTGGCAGAGGCGGTGCGTTCAGGTGGGCCTCGCCTCTATGGCCCGCCAGCCTTGCCCGCTCGCTGTGGATCACTCACTACAAAAAGATCCCATACCCAATGGATTTTTGGGGCGGCACAAGCAAAAAGAACCGACAAAAGTTGGTTACGCAGTGGATGGGCTTCACAACACCATTTTGTCGTGGCGGCCAATTAGACGCCATGGCACATAGGGTACCGACACATTTTTGTGTCGTGGTTGGTGGCTCGCAAGAGCATCTTGCGGCGATTTTCCATGCTGCACTTGGGCAACAGTGGCATTCCCTTGTTACACCATCCATTTCAAGCGTCAATAGTTGTGGTTATATGCTAGGAAATGGTCAAGCACAGCCCGTTGACTGGTTAGGCTTATGTAGCTGACAGATGTGACCCACGAACGCCCACTCGACATGGTCTTTTATGCTAGAGATCGACATATGGACCCTCTGTGCAAGTTTAGCCCACGTGAGTGGCCGCACTTGTTCTACAACCCATAAACCAAATCCTAGATCTCACCAACTGCCCGCCTTGTTTCCATAAAATATAGAAAACCCTTAATCCCCACTCCCCGCTCCCCTCTCCGTATAGCGCCGCACTCCCTATTTGGCATACCTAGATCTGAACATCGTCATGCCTCAGAAGCTCAAGACATGTAGATTGGGTAGAGGTTACTACAGATTAACCCCATTGTCCCCCTTCTTTTTCCGAGTCTATGGTATCTTCTTCATTTTGTTCATCTCATCTACAAATCTATCGTCCTTCATCTTGTTCTTTCTGTGGTTGATGTGCTCTCTTCCTCTAGATCCAAGGCAATGTCTGCATCGTGGAGGATGGTGACATATGTATGCCCCACGGGTACCCTGGATTAGCCTATGTCCTAATGGCAACTCATATGAATTTCATGCATATTGGAATCAAACTCTTATGCGAGGAAAAAAAGCAAAATAAAAAACAGCAACAGAATCCAACAGATTATGAGTACATAGAAATGGAAAAAATGCAACTCCTAAGGTAAGTTGGGGTTCGATGACTTTCTCTCACCATTGGTCATTTGAAGATTCGTTTTGTGTTTTCTGTAAAACCCCTTTCAACCCTTCTGTCTCTAGTTTGTAGTAAGACTCTCGTCTTTCCAGCTTTCTACAAGTTTCGGTTCCCTTCTTGGCTCCAAATTTTAATTGTTTTCCTGTAGATCAAAACAGTATAGAGATCCATATGTTGATATGTTGCAACTAAATTATTCAACCTCAGATTTCTGATGAAATCAACGTATTAGGTCAGGTTCATACATGTATTATCTTCATACATGTATTATCAAGTTTATTAAAGAAGATCTTGTTATACACGGATTCATATGCAGATGCAAGTTTCATACTCTTTTAGTCAACACATTTTCAATAATATATTTCAATTTACATCAAAACAAAATTGTAACAACTTATTTTCAAAAACAATCCGACGTAATATTATTTCAATAATTTACACATGTCTTGGAAATTTTATACTTTTTTGTCCACACATTTCTATAATTTACATCTAAACAAAATTGTAACAACTTATTTAAAGAAAAATATATGGCATAACATTATTTCAATAATTTACACAGATCTTAGAAGTTTGTACTAGTAGTTTTTGTCCACACATTTTCAACAATCTATTTCAATAACTTACATCCAAACAAAAACTGTAGCAAATCATTTTAAAGAAAACAATCTAACACAATATATTTCAATATAATTTACATTGATCTTAGAAGTTTTATAAAAACAATTATCCACACATTTTTACCTTGATTTTCGAATTCAATTTAGCAAGAAATGATTTGGAATTCAGCTACTTAGTTTCATACGGAAATCAAAATCCAAGAATAGAGATCTAAAGATAAACATGAACAAATTTTGTTAAAAGAAACCACATTGCCATAACACATCATAGATTCTATGCACCATCAAGATATCTGAATTTAACATCCAAGATTAATACAAGGATCAAGTAGATCCTTATCAGAAAAATGAAAGGAAAGGGTCATGAAAAAAGATGCAGCACATATTTGAACTTTTTTGAACCATACAAGAATCAAAATATTATAAACAAAACAAGATTTAGGATATTATTATTATGAACCATACAAGAATCATAAGATCCACACAAGGAATATGAAAGAAAAATCATAAGAAAAAGAGGGGAGGTCAGATCTTGGTGTTGGTGTCTAGCTCGGTACCAACAACGGTGGGGAAGGACATGGGCGACCAACAGCTCGTGTCTTGTGACCAGCTTGACCACCATGAGAAGGCGGCGACCTCCGCGATGGGAGGGGTGTAGGGTGATGGATCTGATCCCTCCTGATGTGATGCTCGACCACTATGAGAGGGCACCGTGGTAGAGGAGGGGTTCGTTGTCGTCGAGCCGGAGGTGTGCTATTTGAGGGCACTGAGGTTGCCATCGAGTTGTAGGTGCTCGGCAGGGAGAGGTTGCGGCGAACGAGGGATTGGGGGAGGGTTAGGGTTAGGTGGAGAGGCGGGGCAAGAGAGAGACTGTAGGAGGGTGGGGTGCGCCGAGGTGTTTGGTTAAGAGATGGGTGGGCTCTAGGTTCATTTTCATGATTTTAGAAGGGGCAAATTGCAAAAGCTCTAACACGAATCTCGCTGTACTGCAAGCCGTCCGATAGTCACCGGAAGCCCACTTACATTGGGGAAAATCCGGAAACGACACAGAGATCTCTCGCCCGATAGTTTTACAACTTTGAGAAAGATGTGTTTTGTTCAAAAAAAAACTTTGAGAAAGATGTGTATATGTAGCGTTCGCGGATTGATTGACCGTGCATCTAACCTATAAGTGGAGGGGGTACTACGACGCCCCACAAAAATCTGAATTCTTCGGCCATCCGATTCGAAAACAGCGGTCCTGATTTGCCCGGCCAACCCGTCTCTACGTAATGGACCGGCCGTGGTCTACCCGCCTGGTAATGCGCCTTGCTGCTATTGGGCCATGCGCTCTCGTCGGTCCACCTCTCAGTCACTAGTCAGACGTTCGGTGGGTTAAGCAGGGGGTGTGAGGGATGAGGGACGTGCGTGCGGCCCGCGCGTGGTGGGTGAAAAGCTTCCCACACCCAAACCCTGGCCGCCTCCTCCCGTGCTCCTGCCCCAACCACTCCTGCACCCTCTTCTCTTCCTTCCTCCTCTTCTCCTCCTGAAAACCCTAGCCGCTACCACTGGTCCCTCTCGGTCTGGTGTTGCGGGCCGAGCAGCAGGCCAACAGGTTTGGTGGCGGCGGCGGCCTACTCTAAGCGGCCAGCTGTGGGAGGAGCACAACGAAGAGGAAGCAAGCAGATCGACCGCCATCCATCGCGAGCGAATCAGTGTTTCCGCGATGGGGACGACGAGCAGCTGCAACCGTTGCAGGGCGACCGCAAGGACCTGGAGCCCCGGTAGCCTAGCAAACCGAGCCACAACGAAGGATGCGATCTCCTCGAAGCTTCTCATGCTTTGGACGGCCTCCCCGTGCCCAGATCTGTGAACGAAGGTCTTTCTCCCTCTTTGTGTGCTCAAGTACCTCCTCTTGCGCGTCCCTGGGGCTTCACCCTAACCTGCAGGTCAATCTCCTTCTTCCACATTACTTCTGTGCATGATCTGTAATCTGTGTTGTTTAACGGATCTTGAAAAATAAAGTGAGTGTATGATTGTTTGTAGCTGATGATTTTCTGTAGATCTAAAATCTATGTTGTTCAATAGATCTTTCCGGGATTTGATGATAGATGTTGCCATCAGATTGACTATTCCTTGCATTTCTAACACAGGGAAGGTTTCTTTTTTAGAATTTCCTTTAGTTACAAATCTTATTGTACTACCTCTGTTGTTCTGAAATTATTTTCTATTTTTTTTTGCTTATGATGCTTTGTTTATTTCCTGCTGTTGCGTTTGTAGGTGAGGGGTCCTCAGGCCTAGGTTTATGTTGCTGTGCAGCTAAAGTATGTTGGTATTCCCTTCAAACAATCCTAGATAAATTCAGTGATACTTTTATTATACAGGCAAGGTTTTGTGTTGCTTTAGCAACTTTGCTTGCAGCTCTATAACTTTTTTTGGTGACGTGTTCTTGTGTTCTCTAGATATAATTGCTGTGGGGTGGTGTAAATGTTGGTGCTGCAACCACAGGTATTGCAATGGTGATTTTACATGTTGCTGAAATATGTTGTTCTCTATGAGTAGAAGATAAAAATAATTGGCCTTTGTCCAGCGGAAATAATATTATTAGATTAGTATATTAGCTATATTTATATCACCAGAGAATTACTTGCTAATCCAAGATTTACTATTTTGGATTATGTAGGAGGTTGAGAAGATGTCACATGTACTGAGGTACACATGATCCTCTTTGCATTAATTCTTCTACTTTGATTTGATGTTTGCTCTGTCTTCGGGTATTATGGCGTTGTCGCCGACCGACGGAGTATCTTTTCTTGTTCCGCTATTCGCTGATGCACGAAGTATCTTTGTATTATATTTGTCTTCTCTTCACAAATATCTACTAGGTACTATTTGGATGTTTAGTTTCTGATTCAGCAACAAGCTCGTGGTGTATAAGATATGAATGTATGTTGAATATTGCTGGGCTGCAGCCTCCGTTGATGAACGTTCGGGTTTAATATTTTCTCTTTCTCTGCACTTATCACCGACGATGACTACTTCTTCTCTGAATATTGGTGGGCTGCAGCCTCGGTTGATAAATGATAGGTGGTCAGCACATGAAGCACCAGCATCCTCCTCGACCCATCGTTGCCAAGGTCATCTTCATCGATTCATCATCGACAGGTTCGTCCGTGATGAGCCTAGGCAACATCAGGTCCAGTGAAGAAGAGTGGGTATCTATTTGGGTATTTCAATCATATGTACATCTCATGATTTTCCTTTTTGTATTGTTTAAATCAGGGTGAATTCATCATCTAGGTTGTTGGCTCTTTGTCTGGTTTATGTTTTGGCCCACCATCCACTTGCAGTGCAGGTTCAGACTCTTGGATTTTTCATTTGTTTGTTTTTTCTATTCCGTGAAATGTGATGAGCTGATTTGGTGTTTTTACCCTTTGTATGTGCAGCGATTGGAGCCTTTGTAAGATTCGACTGGAGTACAACTAGGCTCATGAGGATGTAATTTATCTTTGGTGAGTGTTGTTTTACTCAGAGTCTACGAACACGTGAATTTCTTCATAATCAAACTTCCGATTTATATTTCGAAACAAGAGTGAATTTCATCCTGGACTTGCACCATATATATTTATATAGGAAATATTGTACGACTATTTTTTAAAGAAAACTCACCGAACTATGATACTTTGAAGCCTAGCCGTATTCTCTATACTCTTTCTCTTGAATATAAAATATTCTTCTATTTAGCAATTCCTGCACTCTTTTTTCTGTGCTTTGGTTTTCCCTGGACATCATTTCTATAGTTTAGTAGTCTCCTGACAGCAGTGGCGGAGCTTGAAAGAAATTTTTGAGTGAGCCAAACTAAAGAAGAGCACAAAGAATTGCATTTTTATAGGCATTAGCCAATTCTCAGTATCATTGGTTCAGATGATCATGTATTCCATTAAAAATACTCTGGATCAGCTCTCTAAGATTTAGTTAGACAATAAGGCATATGTACTATCTTGTCTTCATCAACTTCATTTGCATCATCTTTTTTTTAAAAACCAAATCAATTTTTCTCTAACTAGCTTTGCCCATGGTACCTAAATTGCAATTTGTAAACAATGGATTAAATTATTCATGCTTCCAAATTGTTATTGAGCGAGAATCAAGATGTAGTGTTGCTGCCCTGAACTGATGTGGGGAAAGTGAAATATACCTCACTTATGCCATGCGCATTGCCTGAGATGAATTGGAGCAGCTGCACTGCTATAGGCTTGCACTTGTAGCCTTGCTGGTAGCAGCGGAAAAGTCGGAGAAGACAAAGAAGATCCGGTGGGCTGGGTTGCTGAATTGCCGCCGCTGCTAGCTGTTTGGCTGCCTGCTCTGCTTCTCTGTGAGAAGACAAAGAAGACATGGACGATTGTGGACTTGGTCGAGTTGGTGCTACCTATGCCTCTGGCAGTCCGGCTGCTACCTATGCCTCTCAGTCACCAGCGGCAGGCAAGCTAGCGCCATCGATGTGCCCAGTACAAGCGGTGGAGCACGGGAGTAAGAACATGAAAGCGACGACCGACAAGCAGAGCTGAATTGGGAGCAAATCAACTGCCACAAGGCTACTACTTTGGTAATTTAATAAAGTGAGTCAATCGGTGTCCCTGCTGATTATTATTATCTATTGGAGGTATTAAAATAGTTTTTCATTTCTTACTTTAAGGCTTGTTATTAAATTGTCATCTACTTTGCATATGAAAGGTAGGGCAAGGATTTATGCATCTACATGCTGTACCATAATCTCTGACCCTATTGTAGAAATAGAACTATTTGAAATTAGCTTTTCCATCTAACGACAAAGGTGTTTTTCTACTAATTTTCCTTTTTTATCATTTTTGAATGATTAAGCAAGCAGTGTTTTGTTCTCAGGAAACCCACGAGACTGCAACTCAAGATGAGCCGCTTCTCCAATTTTTTCTGCTGCATCTGCTCTCTGAAGTTATATTTGAGTTTTACAATGGCTCTCTGGTCAAGAATCTGGTGCAAAGCAGTATAATTTCTGATGTCATCCAAGTATATTTAATGTAACCCAAGCATTGTTATTTTGACTGGGTGATATGAATAGGTTGTTGTATTCTCAATCTATGCCATGTCTACAAGGCTAAGTTTCTACATACAGTGTATGATTGTTAGTTCTTTGACAAGTTTCAATTTTACTTTAAGATGTTATTTATTTCGTGAAACCGGAACAATGAAGAACAATGGTTCATGTACTATTCCTCCAAAATGGTTTATGTACTCTGGTATCCTAAATTAGGTCTTTGCAATATGAAAGCCAAATTTATTTTGGTTCTTTTCTGCTCCAAGATGGTTGAGCAAATGAGCACACACATATTGTCATCTTGTCGGTGTTTACAAAGAAATAGAGATCAGGGAATCAGTGCCTTCTAAGTTAGTAATTGAGTTTAGTGTGCATAGTAGGGTCAGAGGAGGTCAATTTCCGTAGCAATTTAATCCACAGCCGACTAAAAACAATGTGAATCAGTATTCCACAGTGAATGATAAAATTTCACAATATGAACCATCCATGGATTATCAAATTCACACCGAGTGAGACATCATTATTTAGTTAGAATATCAATCACCAAGTTCTCTGGATAGCAAAAAGTTCAGTTACACAGGGTACATGTCCGTCTATGTTATCCATGCTTAGTACGAACGGTCCATTAGCATTTGGAGACTTAAATTCAATTCCAACTCCAACAACGATGCTTGCATGTGCATCCTCGCTGCATAAAACGTAAATTCTCCTATGCTTTGACATCATTAAAAGAAACAAAACAGCAAAATCTACTAGCTCCAGACAATAACGCTAAATAGATGTCGCTAAATAGATGCCAAACCTACGGGCTCGTGCGCCGAGGCGCACTCCTAAATCTAGTATATACAAACTAGTACTAGTAGCAAAGTTGTACTCCAATCCCTTAGCGAACCAAGCAACATAGATCTTGGTTATTGATCCCGATCTGTGATCCATCGATCTAGAAACCGGCGATCGATACGACGGACTTGGCCGTGCGGGCGAGGGCGATGGCTCAGCGGCAGTCTGCCGGCGGTTCCAGCGAGGGCCTCACGGCGTTCTCCGCCGGCCTCGCGCGTGTGCTCGCGGACAAGCACCCGAACAGCCCGGAAATGGAAATTCGCATAAGCAGCAAGAGCGCAAAGCGTCCTAAAAGATAGCTCTCAACGTCCTCTTCGTGTCTCTTTCTCATCTGGCTTTATAGCGCAATGGTAACCACCATGATAATATGATACTTAAGCTCTTCCACTTCAAAATCGTTTTAGTCGTGGTGATCGTCCGGAAAGAAAGAAATGAATGAATGTCCTTTTGGGAAATGTAGAAGTGTTCTCGCCGCTGACCATCTACACGGCGCTAGCGCTCGTGGCCGCCGGTGCTCGCGGCGGCACTCTGGAGGAGATCCTCAGCGTCCTCGGCGCACGGTCCCGTGAAGAGCTCGACGAGTTCATCGCTGCGGCGGTGGACGCGCTGCGTGACCAGTCCGGCTCTGGCGGCCCGCGCGTGGCATTCGGGTGCGGTGTCTGGAGCGACGTGTCGTGCCCGCTCAAGCCCGGATTCCGCGATGCCGTGGTCGACGGCGCATACAAGGCGGAGGCATCTACCGTCGACTTCCGCGGCGACCCGGAGGGAGCATGCCGGCTAATCAACGAGTGGGTGGAGCGCGTCACGAACGGCCTATTGGACTCTGTTCTCAGCCCGGAGTTGGTGCACCCGCTCACCCGCCTCGTGCTCGGCAACGCCGTGTACTTCAAGGGCAAGTGGGACCAACACTTCCACCGGAGTGACACGGAGAACGCGCCGTTCCGCCGGCCAGGCTCCGCGGGCCCTATCGACGTGCCCTTCATGCAGAGTCCGCACAAGCAGTTCATCGCCGTGCACGACAATTTCAAGGTGCTACAACTTTGGTACAAGAAGAAGAAGAAGGTGGCCACCACATTTTCTTCTAGTCGTGCTCCACTTGTGCCACACTTCTCCATGTGCATCTTCCTCCCGGACGCCGACGACGGCTTACCAAGCCTTATGGACGCGATCGCTTCACGTCCGGGCTTCCTGCACCAACACCTGCCTCATCGAAAGGTCGAAGTCGACGAGTTCAAGCTGCCAAGGTTCAATCTGTCCTTCCACAGCAGCCTCGTCGGCGTCCTCAACAAGCTTGGCCTCCGGTTGCCGTTCCAGGAAGAGGCCGACCTGTCCGACATGACGGCCGGCTACCCGCTGGTCTTGAGCGACGTCATCCATAAGGCGGTTATCGAGGTGAACGAGAAAGGCACCAAGGCAGCCGCCGTCAACATATTTTCTAGTAGGAGGATGACGGCCTGTCCGAGGCCGTCGCCGGTTGATTTCGTTGCTGATCATCCCTTCGCCTATTTCATTGTGGAGGAGAAGACCGGCGCCATCGTCTTTGCCGGGCACGTCCTCGACCCCTCGAGAGCATAGATAGCATATGATAGAATGTTTAAATTTCACCTACAATCAGTATCAATATATTTTCCAAAACATCTCTAGAATTCCGAAAGATGAGTAAATTAAGCTCAGATTGAGCTAATTTACATGCCAAAAACATATTTTACATGAATGAATATATAGTTACCAACTCGCCTAATCCTGTGTTGAATTTCATGTTATTTCGTGAGATGTGTGTATATATGTGTGTGGATTTTGGGGACCGACATTTTGTTGATATAAGAAATCATCGCAACTCTGTCAGCATTTGCAAACCGGTTTATCCAGACAGTTTGGAGACTTTTTTGTTTGCTATTAGAAAGAAGACATGCACACACAAGTACATAGGCATGAACACATGTGTTCTAATCAGACAATAATGACCTTTACCAAGGACAAATCCGACGATAAATCAAACTACAAATCTTCTACAACTTGATGTCGGGCTTCTTTAGAGAGCATTGAGGCCATATGTATGAACTCTTTCTCCCCAGGGCGACACGGACGGAGCCGCCGCAGATGCACAGGCCACCAGCCCTCCTAAGCCTCCTCTCCCTCGCCGTCGCCTCCACCGGGCAAAGCTCGTGTGGAGCCGGCGGTGGCGGGGTCAGGCTCTCTGGAGATGCTCGGGAGTTGGGGAGCTGGCCGAGGCAGTTGCGGCTTACGGTGCGGCGACGCGCGCCGTTGTCTGGCGGGTGGGCGACTGCTGTTGGTGGCGGGGACAGCAGTTCGACATGGAGGCAGCGAGATGCTACGGCGAGGGCGCCCGTGCAGGACTCGGTGGCCCATCTGGCAGGGCCCGATCTGGGCCAGCGGGCCGCGGTGGCCTTGGCGCACGGAAGCCGCCTTGGGCTGGTTCGTCACGCGCTCTAGACTGCACGGGATGGCGTCCGTGCGAAGTGCATGCCCAGGAGATGGTGGCGTGGCGCGGTGGCTGCGGAGCCGGTGCGACTTTCGGGGCGTCCGGGCCTGGTCGGTGGTGGAGGCTGACGTGCAGCAGGGGTGGCCCTGTTGCGTGGGTAGTCGCCGGGGTGGCGCCCCCACCGCCGGGGATGCAGGGTGCTGGTAGCGGCGGCCAGATCTGGATCTAGGCCTGTTGTAACACCCCGTCCACTCCTGGGCTCGGGGGGTGTCACTCCTGGCAGCTTAATAGGGTATCTAGACTGGCCCCACAGACCAATACTAGTCTTTTCTGTGCACTTTGTCCTCACTCGTGCGCACCCGGTTACCCACTTCCCGGTCGGTCACCCATCCTAGAATTGTTATAGGCCAAGCACGCTTAACCTTAGAGTTCTTTTTGAATGAGCTTTCGGAAAAGAAGTTGCAACTTGTTGATATGGGTATCCTATCAATCCTATTAAGCCATGTGCCTGGATCTCACATACACCCACCCTTTAGAAGATCGATGCCCTCATCGATCAAGCACACCCCAGGAATGTTCCCTCTTGGTACGCGTCTGTGCGTCCAGTGTTGGCACATGTGCCATGCCGTGTCCACTCCGGGTCACACGCTCCATGCTCCACATGTCCCGCCACTGACCCACACACACCCGTGTAATCGTAAGGGTCGGCTCTGATACCACTTGTAACACCCCGTCCACTCCTGGGCCCGGGAGGTGTCACTCTTGGCAGCTTAATAGGATATCTAGACTGGCCCCACAGACCAACACTAGTTTTTTCTGTGCACTTTGTTCTCACTCGTGCGCACCCGGTTACCCACTTCCTGGTCGGTCACCCATCCTAGAATTTCTCTAGGCCAAGCACGCTTAATCTTAGAGTTCTTTTCGAATGAGCTTCCGGAAAAAAAGTTGCAACTTGTTGATATGGGTATCCTATCAATCCTATTAAGCCATGTGCCTGGATCTCACACCTGTGGGCTTAGATCTGGGTTTGGTGGGCCCGGAAGTTAGTAGCCAGATCTAGGCTGGTCAGCCTAGGTCTAAGCCGGGTTGGTCCTGGTCGCCGCCCCTGTGGTCCCACCATACTCTCGAGTTGGTTGCCGTTGTTCGTCAACTGCCGGGGGTCGTCCTTCTAGGTTCGCTGGGAGGGGTTCCCGGGGCCGACGCATGCTTGTCGGGGTAGGCAACATGCTCTCCCTCTGACCCTCGGGTGGGTCGGAGGTGCGCGTGTGATCTGGGCCGGGTCGGCGTCCGGATTTTGGTTTGGTTGGATCTCGGCGAAAGCTGCACTTGGCTTAGGCTAAGACCGGTGACGGCGTCACCTCCGGGTGTCGTTCCTGTAGGGGTTCGTAGCATGGAAAACAAAAATTTTCTATCGCATACAAACAAACAAGCCAAGATCTATCTACTAGATTGTAGCAACGAGTCGATGGAATAACTCACCCTCGAAGATTCCAAAGTGTTTAACGAGAGCAGATTCTCGTGGGTGATGTAGTCGTACTCTTTCCGATCTCAAGATCGCGTAGACGATCCTTCCGGCGCCGCGTTCCCGCAGCGCTCCCGCAGTCGGTCACACGTTCGGTACTCGACGAAGACCTTCCTCTCCCTTGTTCCAGCAGGCAGCGGAGGTTGTAGCACTCTCCTCGCGATTCCGGCAGCACGACGGCGTGGTACCGGAAGTAGAGGGGAGATCCCGCAGGGCTTCGCCTTAAGCCGGTGCGAGTATGGTGGAGCTTATGAGAGAGGCTATTAGTGGTCTAGTAATTAGACACACCAATTAGAGGGCTCTAAACCAATTAGAAGGCTCTAAACCGAATAGCTCTAAACCGGGGTCTAGATCTAGGGTTTAGTTTAGAGGATAGGAAACTTGTGTGTATAGGAGGGGAGCCCTGCCCCTCCTTATATAGGTGGGAGGGTGTGGGCGCGCCAGGGGAGGGAGGGAGTCCCTCCCCAACTCGGCCTAGGCTGGCCGCCGGCTTGGAGGAGAGAAACTCCTCCTCCAAGTCGACTCCAACTCCTCTTGCTTGTTTCCCACAGTTTCTTGTTTTTGGCAGTTTGACTTTCAAACTGGACATTTGACTTTTCTGTTTTAGGATTCAATTTAATCCTATATTTGGGACAGCAAGAACACTTAGTACATGATGCAATCATTCCAATATGTAATGACACATTCATGTACCCCTTCCCCCCCGGAGTGCCGGACAATCCGGAACCTTCTAGAATATCCCCGATGAAAACACCGGAATCATTCCCGAACTCCGAAACGGGACTTTCCTTATATGAATCTTATTCTCCGGACCATTCCGGATCACCTCGTGATATCCCGGATCCCATCCGAGACTCCGAACAACATTCGGTCTCTTTCTCATAATACCATAACTACTCAAACAACGTCGAATCCTTAAGTGTGTCTCCCTACGGTTCGTGAATTATGCAGACATGATCGAGACACTTCTCCGAACAATAACCAATAGAGGAATCTGGAAATTCATATGGCTCCCACATATTTCTACGATTACTTTGCGATCGAATGAACCACTTACATACGATACCAATTTCCCTTTGTCTCACGATATGTTACTTATCCGAGGTTATGATCTTCGGTATCTCTGCATACCTAGTTCAACCTCGTTACTGATAAGTACTCTTTTCTCGTTCCCGTGATATGTGATCCCTTGTGACCTAGTCACATGCTTGCAAGCTAATTGGATGACATTTCACCGAGAGGGCCCAGAGAATATCTATCCGTCATATGGATGGACAAATCCCACTCTTGATCCATGTGTTTCAACCAATACTTTCCGAACACTCAATACCACCTTTATAGCCACCCTGTTACGGTGTGGTGTTTGATGACATCAAAGCATCCATCCAGTAAAGGTGATATGCATGATCTCATGGTCGAAGGAATTAGGTTACTATGTATCAGAAAGCATATAGCAATTGAACTATTGAAATGACTTGATCTTTATGCTACGCTTATCTATAGGAGTATGTCCACCATATCATTCTCCTAACGATATGATCTTGTTGTTAATAACATCTCAATGTTCATGATAGGGAAACCACAATCATCTATTAACCAACAAGCTAGTGAAGTATAGAGGCTATACTAGGGACTTCAATTTAAGTTTACAATTCACACAAGTATTAATGTTTCCTTGTTAATACTATTATAGCATGAATATAAACATTTATCATAAACACAAAGATATAATAATAACTATATTTATTATTGCCTCTAGGGCATATCTCCAACAGTCTCCCACTTGCACTAGAGTCATCTAATCTAGATTACATGGTAATATACCGAACACCCATGGCAGTTTGGTGTTGGTCATGTTTTGCCCTCGGGAGAGGTTTAGTCAACGGATCCGCCACATTCAGATCTGTGTGTACTTTGCAAATCTTTATATCCCCATCCTGGATATGTTCTCGAATAGCGTGAAAACGTAGCTTGATATGCTTCAGCTTCTTGTGTGACCTTGGTTCTTGCGCATTGGCTATGGCGCCCATGTTATCACAGTAGATAGACATTGGGTCCAGCGCACTAGGAACCACACCCAGCTCTGTAATGAACTCTTTCATCCATATCGCTTCTTGTGAAGCCTCCGAAGCAGCCATGTATTCCGATTCAGTTGAAGATCTCGCCACAACGCTTTGCTTTGCACTCCTCCAGCTAACTGCTGCACCATTCAAAATAAATACGTATCCAGATTGTGATTTAGAATCATCCGGATCGGTGTTCCAACTAGCATCGGTGTAACCATTAACAACGAGCTGTTCATCACCTCCATAAGAAAGAACCATATCCTTAGTTCTTCTCAAGTACTTAAGGATGTTTTTGACCGCTGTCCAATGATCCACTCCTGGATCACTTTGATATCTGCTAGTTAAACTAACAGCATATGCAATGTCGGGTCTAGTACATAGCATGGCATACATTAGAGATCCTATGGCTGAGGCATAGGGAGTCTTACTCATTCTTTCTCTATCTTCTGCCGATGTCGGACTTTGAGTTTTACTCAAGGTCGTATTGGGCAACATGGGCAAGAACCCTTTCTTGCTATCTTCCATTCCAAACCTCTTTAGAACTTTGTCCAAATATGTACTTTGTGACAATGATATTTGGCGTTTCGATCTATCTCTATAAATCTTTATGCCTAATATGTAAGCTGCTTCGCCAAGATCCTTCATTGAAAAACTATTATTCAAATATTCCTTGACACTATTAAGAAGGTCTACATCATTCCCAATCAACAATATGTCATCCACATACAGTATTAAGAATGCTACAGAGCTCCCACTCACTTTCTTGTAAATACAAGCTTCTCCATAAGTTTGTATAAAACCAAAACTTTTGATTACCTTATCAAAACGTTGATTCCAACTTCGGGATGCCTGCTTCAATCCATAGATGGACCGTTGAAGCTTGCATACCTTGTTAGCATCTTTAGGATCGACAAAACCTTTGGGTTGCATCATATACAACTCTTCATCAATGTCTCCATTGAGGAATGCTGTTTTGACATCCATCTGCCATATCTCATAATCATAATATGCAGCGATTGCTAACATAATCCTCACAGACTTTAGCTTCGCTACCGGTGAGAAAGTCTCATCGTAGTCAACTCCTTGAATTTGTCGAAACCCTTTTGCGACAAGTCGAGCTTTATAGACAGTAACATTACCATCAGCATCTGTTTTCTTCTTGAAAATCCATTTGTTCTCGACAGCCTTCCGGCCATCCGGTAAGTCCACCAAAGTCCATACTTGGTTTTCGTACATGGATCCAATCTCGGATTTCATGGCTTCTTGCCATTTATTGGAATCTGGGCTCATCATCGCTTCCTCATATGTCTCAGGGTCATCGGTGTTGTCCACCAACATGACATTCATAACGGAATCATACCAATCTGGAGTGGTACGAGTTCTCGTTGACCTCCGAGGCTCTGTAGCAACTTCAACCGAAGTTTCATGATCACTATCATTAGCTTCCTCTCTTATTGGTGCAGGCACCACAGGAACTTCTTCCGGTGCTGCGCTACTCGCAATTTTGAGAGAAGGTTCGACAACCTCGTCGAGTTCTACTTTCCTTCCAGTCACTTCTTTCGAGAGAAATTCCTTCTCTAGAAAGGATCCATTCTTGGCAACGAAGATTTTGCCTTCGGATCTATGATAGAAGGTATACCCAATAGTTTCCTTTGGGTATCCTATGAAGACGCATTTTTCCGCTTTGGGTTCAAGCTTGTCCGGCTGTAACTTCTTTACATAGGCTTCGCATCCCCAAACTTTAAGGAACGACAATTTAGGTTTCTTCCCAAACCATAATTCATACGGTGTCGTTTCAACGGATTTAGATGGTGCCCTATTTAAAGTGAATGCGGCTGTTTCTAATGCATAACCCCAAAATGATAGCGGTAAATCTGTAAGTGACATCATAGAACGAACCATATCTAAGAGAGTTCGATTACGACGTTCGGACACACCATTACGCTGTGGTGTTCCCGGCGGTGTCAATTGTGAAAGTATTCCGCACTTCTTTAAATGCTCGCCAAACTCGTAACTTAGATATTCACCTCCACGATCAGAACGTAGAAATTTAATCTTCTTGTTACGTTGATTCTCTACCTCACTCTGAAACTCCTTAAACTTCTCGAAAGTTTCGGACTTATGTTTCATGAAATAGATATACCCATATCTACTCAAGTCATCCGTGAAGGTAAGAACATAACGATAACCACTGCGCGATGCTACACTCATTGGACCACACACATCGGTATGTATGATTTCCAATAAGTCCGTAGCTCGCTCCATCATACCAGAAAATGGAGTCTTAGTCATTTTACCCATCAGACATGCTTCGCATCTTTCAAGTGATTCAAAATCAAGTGATTCAAGAAGTCCATCGGAATGGAGTTTCTTCATACGTTTCACTCCAATGTGACCAAGACGACAGTGCCACATATAGGTCGAATTATCGCTTGATTTCAAACGTTTAGCTTCAATGTTATTAAGATGTGTATTTCTACTATCGAGATTCAATAAGAATAGACCATCTATCAAAGGTGCGTGTGCGTAAAACATATTACTCATATAAATCGAACAACCATTATTCTCTGATTTAAACAAGTAACCGTCTCGCAATAAACAAGATCCCGATATAATGTTCATGCTCAACGCAGGCACCAAATAACAATTATTTAAGTATAAAACTAATCCCGATGGTAGATGAAGAGGTAGCGTGCCGACCGCGATCACATCAACCTTTGATCCGTTTCCCACACGCATCGACACCTCGTTCTTCGCTAGCTTCCGTTTATTCTGCAGCTCCTGTTTCGAGTTACAAATATGAGCAACCGAACCAGTATCAAATACCCAGGCACTACTACGAATACTAGTGAGATACACATCAATAACATGTATATCAAATATACCTTTCTTCTTGATGTTGCCGTTCTTCAAATCCGCCAAGTACTTTGGGCAATTCCGCTTCCAGTGACCTTCTCCCTTGCAGTAAAAGCACTCAGTTTCAGGCTTAGGTCCAGCCTTGGTCTTCTTCGTTGGCATGGTAACTTTCTTACCACCCTTCTTGAAGTGTCCCTTTTGCTTAGACTTGCCTTTCTTGAATTTGGTGGTCTTATTGACCATCAACACTTGGTGCTCTTTCTTGATCTCCACTTCTGCAGATTTTAACATAGCAAATAGTTCTGGCAACTCTTTGTTCATGTTCTGCATGTTGTAGTTCATCACAAAGTTCTTGTAACTTGGTGGTAGTGATTGGAGGATGCGGTAAACTCCCAAAGTATTAGGAATCACTATACCCAAACTTTGAAGTTTATTTGCGTGCCCAGACATCTTAAGCACATGCTCACTGACGGAGCTACCCTCTTCCATCTTGCAGTTAAAGAACTTTTCAGAAGCTTCATAACTTTCAATTGCCGCATGAGTCTCAAAAATTAATTTGAGATCCTCGACAATATCATATGGATCTGACTCTTCAAACCTTTTCTGAAGCTCCGATTCTAAACCATACAAGATAGCACACTGAACTATGGAGTACTGATTCTTCCGAGCGAGGTAAACATTCTTTACTTCATCGGTAGCATCAGCTGCAGGTGGGTCACCTAGCGGTGCATCCAGCACATAGGTCAAATTACCAGCTGTGAGGACAATCCTCAAATTGCGGAACCAATCCGCGAAGTTGCTTCCATTGTTTTTCAACTTTTCTTTCTCTAGGAACGCATTAAAATTGATGGTAGGGGCTGCCATTGATCTACAACATATTTGCAATAGTTTAGACTAAGTTTATGACAAATTGAGTTCAAATTAATTAATGAAATTAAACTAGGTGAACTCCCACTCAAAACAATATCCCTCACATTGTTTTAGTGATCACACGAACCAAATCTACTATATCAACACCGATCATCACGAGAGCCGATATAGTTTTAGTGGCGAACAATCATCATGTTCATCATATCTACTATATGATTCATGCTTTGCCTTTCGGCGATCCGTGTTCCTGAGGCCATGTCTGTACATGCTAGGCTCGTCAAGATCAAACCTTAGCTACCGCATAAGCAAATCTGGCTTGCTTACGTTGTATTCACCCGCGGAATCAAAGACACCCGATCATCACGTGGTGCTTCGAAGCAACAAGCTTTGGCAACGGTGCATACTAAGGGTGAACACTTTAGAACTTGAAATTTATGTGCATGAGGGATCATCTTATAATGCTACCGTCGTCTATTAAGCAATACAAGATGCATAAAGGATTAACATCACATGCAATTCATAATATGTGATATGATATGGCCTTTCTTCTTTGTGCTTCCGATCTCCATCTTCAAGCACGAATATGATCTCCATCATCACCGGCATAGCATCAAGGTCAATGACGCTTCTTCATGGTTGTCGTCCACCAGCTTCAACTATTACAACTATTTTGAATAGACACGCAGGTCTTAACAGAAATTAAAGACAACCATATGGCTCCTGCCGGTTGCCAACTTACAATAAGGAACATTGCATACATCAAATATAATCACAATCATGGCCATATCACATCACTGCACACCCCTGCAAAACAAAGTTAGACGCTTCTACTTTCTTTGCATATTTTACGTGGTTTGGGGCTTTCCATAAGTGTCGTTCTAACTTACGAACAAGAACCACAACATTGATACTAGCATTGTTGATCACCCGTTGTAAATTGGATCTTTACTATGCTAGGAGAAACAGGCACCCGCAAAGCCACTTATGCAATACTAGTTGCATGTCAAACGTGGAGCAAGTCTCATGAACGATGTCATGTAAGGTTAGCCCGGGCCGCTTCATCCCAACATACCGCAAGATGCAAAGTACACAAAAGGCAATCTACAATAAAAGCATCAACGCCCACAATGACCATTGTGTTCTACTCGTGCAACAGATCTACATATAGACACGGCTCTGATACCACTGTAGGGGTTCGTAGCATGGAAAACAAAAATTTTCTATCGCATACAAACAAACAAGCCAAGATCTATCTACTAGATTGTAGCAACGAGTCGATGGAATAACTCACCCTCGAAGATTCCAAAGTGTTTAACGAGAGCAGATTCTCGTGGGTGATGTAGTCGTACTCTTTCCGATCTCAAGATCGCGTAGACGATCCTTCCGGCGCCGCGTTCCCGCAGCGCTCCCGCAGTCGGTCACACGTTCGGTACTCGACGAAGACCTTCCTCTCCCTTGTTCCAGCAGGCAGCGGAGGTTGTAGCACTCTCCTCGCGATTCCGGCAGCACGACGGCGTGGTACCGGAAGTAGAGGGGAGATCCCGCAGGGCTTCGCCTTAAGCCGGTGCGAGTATGGTGGAGCTTATGAGAGAGGCTATTAGTGGTCTAGTAATTAGACACACCAATTAGAGGGCTCTAAACCAATTAGAAGGCTCTAAACCGAATAGCTCTAAACCGGGGTCTAGATCTAGGGTTTAGTTTAGAGGATAGGAAACTTGTGTGTATAGGAGGGGAGCCCTGCCCCTCCTTATATAGGTGGGAGGGTGTGGGCGCGCCAGGGGAGGGAGGGAGTCCCTCCCCAACTCGGCCTAGGCTGGCCGCCGGCTTGGAGGAGAGAAACTCCTCCTCCAAGTCGACTCCAACTCCTCTTGCTTGTTTCCCACAGTTTCTTGTTTTTGGCAGTTTGACTTTCAAACTGGACATTTGACTTTTCTGTTTTAGGATTCAATTTAATCCTATATTTGGGACAGCAAGAACACTTAGTACATGATGCAATCATTCCAATATGTAATGACACATTCATGTACCCCTTCCCCCCCGGAGTGCCGGACAATCCGGAACCTTCTAGAATATCCCCGATGAAAACACCGGAATCATTCCCGAACTCCGAAACGGGACTTTCCTTATATGAATCTTATTCTCCGGACCATTCCGGATCACCTCGTGATATCCCGGATCCCATCCGAGACTCCGAACAACATTCGGTCTCTTTCTCATAATACCATAACTACTCAAACAACGTCGAATCCTTAAGTGTGTCTCCCTACGGTTCGTGAATTATGCAGACATGATCGAGACACTTCTCCGAACAATAACCAATAGAGGAATCTGGAAATTCATATGGCTCCCACATATTTCTACGATTACTTTGCGATCGAATGAACCACTTACATACGATACCAATTTCCCTTTGTCTCACGATATGTTACTTATCCGAGGTTATGATCTTCGGTATCTCTGCATACCTAGTTCAACCTCGTTACTGATAAGTACTCTTTTCTCGTTCCCGTGATATGTGATCCCTTGTGACCTAGTCACATGCTTGCAAGCTAATTGGATGACATTTCACCGAGAGGGCCCAGAGAATATCTATCCGTCATATGGATGGACAAATCCCACTCTTGATCCATGTGTTTCAACCAATACTTTCCGAACACTCAATACCACCTTTATAGCCACCCTGTTACGGTGTGGTGTTTGATGACATCAAAGCATCCATCCAGTAAAGGTGATATGCATGATCTCATGGTCGAAGGAATTAGGTTACTATGTATCAGAAAGCATATAGCAATTGAACTATTGAAATGACTTGATCTTTATGCTACGCTTATCTATAGGAGTATGTCCACCATATCATTCTCCTAACGATATGATCTTGTTGTTAATAACATCTCAATGTTCATGATAGGGAAACCACAATCATCTATTAACCAACAAGCTAGTGAAGTATAGAGGCTATACTAGGGACTTCAATTTAAGTTTACAATTCACACAAGTATTAATGTTTCCTTGTTAATACTATTATAGCATGAATATAAACATTTATCATAAACACAAAGATATAATAATAACTATATTTATTATTGCCTCTAGGGCATATCTCCAACAGTTCCCTTGTTGAAGGCGTCCCAACGTTGATCCCCCGGGCCATCTTGATGGATTCCGTCCCTCTGCCCAAGGTTGTTCCCTAGGTGGTCTCGCTTCGGGCTAGTCTCTTTGGCAGTGTCATGTGGAGCACCTTGTGTCCTCTCGCTGGTGGCGCAGTCCTCACATACTGTCGGCCTGGCTACTTTTACACGGTACGGCTGTGGCAGCTGATGTCTCCTCTAGCGCCTGGGAGGGCTCTGCTAGGGTGGCATCTGGTCGTAGTTGTTATCGATGGGCTTCTCCCAATGCCAGAGGAAGATGGTATGTCTGGGTCTGGTCCTAGCCTGAGCTCCGGGGGTGGTGGCTCTGGGTCTGGCTGAAAGCTTTGCAGGACCTCGGTCCCTGCCGACGACGATGTTGTGTTCTTGTGTCATTCACCTTCTTGGAGGCGTCGCCGTAAGACCCTCCCCCTCCTTTGGCTCCTCAAGCTCTGCTAGGTTGCTGCCCCGTCGTCGAGTCCTCCGTGGGATGCTGTCTTGGTGCGGTGGAGTTTCGTTGGTGTGGAGCCGGTCATGATCACTCCTGTGCAACAGAAGACAAGGCTCCCTCATCTTGGATCTAGCTGGCGCTTTTGGCGTTTTTCTGTGTTGTCTTGTGTTGCGTGTTGTGGTGGCCGCCTTGAGTGCGTGTGTGTTGTAACTCATGGTGTAACTCCTAGCCGGTTCTTGGCTTCGTTAATTCAAAGCCAGGCTCACTTCGAGCCTTCTATCTAAAAAGTATCAACTCTTTCCTACCGGCACCGGTATATGCCGGCGTCGCATTCACCACACACGTCTTGGAGATTAGAGTTTCTGTTTCTTGGCCTTCCGTCAACCGTTTCCCTCCGTTTTCCTTGCAGCATTAAATGCCCCGGACCTATATCAAGAATGGACACAACTTTCTCTCCCCCCAATTCTCTCGTGACCTCTCTCCTTTCTCTCTCTCTCAAACACGCCCAGCTCCACATAAATCCACACCGGACGGAGCACGAGGAGCGACGCCCTGCGCTGGAAAAGGGCTGCGGCGGGCGGCGGCCTTCACAGGATATGGTAGCGGGCGGCCGACGGGCGGTTTGGACATGGTCTGGTGGCGGCAGGCAGCGGAGAAAGGGGACACCCATCGAGCGGCGGTGGGCCGCAGATGAGAGGGCGGTGGCGGTGGCTCGTCCATGACAGCCGGCAAAGTCATCACCGACTTTGTGGTCTCTGATGGACGGCGAGCTTTGCCCCAATCTGGCCATGGCGGCAGGGCCGGATCTGACCCTAGGCGACCGTGTTCCACCGCCTATGGCCCACGATTGGGAGGTGCCATCCTCTAAATTATACAGCTGTACATGTATTATTATTTTGTCTTCAAAAAATAGAGAGAAGACATATGGGCCTATTATGAAGAGTAGGAGACAGAAAAAAACACATAACTACGCAGCACTGCGATCGATTTCACGCCCATAGTCAAAGTGGTTTGCAATTGATGTGCCTCTTCGGCTCTTCGTCTGCATGTCAACGAGTATGTGACTTTTGAGTTGGTCACATTGCTACTCTTTTAGTCTTTTTTGTCATAATATGACATTTTTTAAGTGCTTAATAATAATTTATATGCGTCTTCCACTAAGAATATGCATTTGTATGTTAACTTTTAACATCTTGCAAGTAAAATAGATACATACTATTTCTAGATATATACGTACATATATTAGCCTTAAGGCTCATGACATCAATTTCTCGGTTTTTCCTATGGCCCGCAAAATATAGAGCCGGCCCGTGGCAGGCCCAATATGAGCTCCGGCCACCGTGAGCGTCGCTGAGAGGCCAACACGACGACGCGGGGCGGCGGCGAGCTCATGGTCCCTGAGGCGTCGAACGGCGTGGAAAGGGCGGGAGCGGACGGTGATGATAAGGAGGGGGCGAAGCGGGGCGGTTCCCGTGTTCAGCGAGTAATGGCCGGAGCACGGGCGGTGCGGGCCGCGCGAGCGGCAGCCAGAGCGCGGTCGGCGTGGGCGGTTGTTTGGGCTGGAGCTTCTAATCCTTTCGGCTGGTTTTCATTCTTCACGTGATGGAGCTTCTGATCCTTTTCTTGTTGGATTTGGTGGAGACGTGGTGGTTAAATTTCTTTTTTTATTTCTTTGTTGCTCCATCCGAAACCTTCACACTTGATTGTGTTCTCACAACTATGTCTAATCTGTTAGAGTATATTACGGTTTGGCAATATTAGATAGTTTAATATTATAATTTAAGTCTATTTTTATTAGTCTTCTTGTCCCTCAAGTCTTCTAATACTATATAAACAGCCTAGGACCTCACGATGTAATCATCTCTTGTAATATAAATACAATCTATACTCCTGTAATCTTTCATGATATCAGAGCGTGTCGCTTCTCAGTCTAGGTTTTAGCCACCGCTTCCGCCGCGTCGCCTCCGGCGAGGCCGATCTCCATGATCTCCGCCAGGGCATTATTTCGTAGTTAGTTTTTCTTCCAATTCCCTAAAGCTGTTTAGTAGTTCTAGCAAAAAAAATTCTATTAGATCTATTTTTCCTTTAGCCACCAAAAGCATCATCCACAGCCGCATGTCGTCATCACGCGCCTGTACTTCAACCTCGGTGTCGACTCAACTTCGGCAAATCATCGTCAACAATCATGGTAAGGAGGCTCCGTGCGGCGCCCCAAGGGACGCCTTCACGCGCTGCGTCGGCTTCTACGTCCTCACGTTGTCACCACGCTGGCTTGTCTTCGCCAACATCGACGGGGACGCAAGTCCCCGAGTACGCACCTCGCCACCAACAAAGGGCTGCACCTTCATCACCCGTGATCATCATCGCTGATAACCATCTACACCAACAACATCGCCGCATCGTCGCCACTACCACTGATCGTGGTCATCGTCAACGCCAACAAGTTTTTATCCACGAGCGACGCCACACTCATACAAGCGAAAAATACGGGTCTAATCCTCGAAATCAACTACCGCTATAACAAATCTCCATCAACAACTACATCTTCGTCTTCGTCCACCACGACCACGCTGCTAGAGTCGCAGTCTAATTTTTATTTTTTACTTAATCAATTTTTTCTTACAACTACTTCATCTACTCTACTCTGACAAATCGACGGACAACTTCTACGCACCGATCGTTCACGGAGAATTTCTCTGTTGCTCCCTCCGGCTCTGGCTCGCATGGCTCGTGATGGTCCCTGTCTTCACACGTCCGGTATTGTCAACGCCGACGCGTGCCTTTATCCCCGGCGCGCTCCCGAGTTTGGCAAGCTCGGCAAGACGTGTCGCCTACCTCGACTACTCTGGATCCAACTACGTCTACGTCAACTACTACGGCGAATTCTCCAGGCTCAAGGATGACATCGACCACACAACACCACGACAACATAAACATCATCAATTTCATCAACGGCGACTACATCACCAACGGCATCATCGACCACGACTACAACACCCTACTTCTGGCTACATCGGCATCGACATCCACCGACATCCTCTATAGTTCGCGCCTTAGATTATGCTCCAGCCAGACCGTCCGCGACACTCCGACTATTCTCGTCACTACCGATCCGACTGCGCGGGGAGGGGGGAGGGGGGAGTGTGTGTGTGTGGGGGGGGGGTGTTAGAGTATATTATGGTTTAGCAATATTAGGTAGTTTCAGATTGCAATCTAAGTTTATCTCTATTAGGGTTCTTTCCCCCTCAAGTCTTCTAATACTATATAAACAGCCTAAGGGCTCACGATGTAATCACCTCTTGCAATATCAATACAATCTATACTTCCGCAATTTTTTATAATCGATTATTTTCCTAGGGCTACCTAGAAATTAGTCAACATATCTGAAACAAAATGAAACATGTTCTGAATTTTTGTAAATATGTTCTCTAACATATTTGACACTTGTGAATGCATTTTGTAACCTTTTGCAACTCATAAATCTGTGTAGAACATGTTTTGAAACTGACTGACAAACTCGTTGAATGAAACTTGTGAAAGTTTGGAGAGCTGTTTCACATTGTGCACACTGTAGAGAAGTTTTAAATATCGTCAAGCTTGTGAAACAGGTGTGAAAAAATTGTGAAAATTGAAACAAAATTGATATGCAGTTCCACAAATCCCCCAATTTTAGTAAAGATTTAATATGGATCAAGTTTCAATTATATGTTAAAGTATATGCTAATTGTCAAGATGTGAGAAATATTCTGTGGAACAATTCTGAAAATGCAATGTAATGATTGAAACATGGTCAAGTTTGTGGAACCTTCTGAAATTATTGAAACTCATGTTTCCTAAATTCCTATGTTCCGTGAAACCTAAGTGGAAATTACTAAACGTAAATGAAACAAAATGAAACCGATGTTTCATAACTTCTAATTTGGCTTCATAAATTCGTATTTGTTTTAGTTAATAAGTAAGTCCTTGTGAAACAAAGCGAAAATTAGTTTCACTGTACTATCGCTTCTTTTGCTATCGCATCTTTTGCAATCTTGTTTCACTTGGGTTCCAAAAAAAATGAAACATATCTAAAACAAAACAAAACATTATGTGCAAAAAGCAATCACATGTGAAATAAAACGAAAATTAGTTTCACTTGTTTCACTACACCATCTTATATTTTTTAATCTTGTTTTACTTGGCTTCCAAAACAAAAATCAAACATATGTGAAACAAAAAAAAATACTTGAAAAAAAGCAAGCACATGTGAAACAAAATGAAAATGAGTTTCCGCTTGTTTTACTATACCATACATGTTTTTCAATCTTGTTTCACTTTGGTTCTAAAACAAAAATGAAATATATGCGAAACAAAACAAAAATTATGTGAACAAGTAAGTATTTAGAAACAAAACAAAAATTAGTTTCACTTGTTCCAAAACAAACATATGAGAACCACTTTCTTGTTTTTCTTAGCATGGGAAGTAGCTTCTAGCACAGTAATTGTAACATGTGGAATTACCGGGGCGCCTTTTGGCGGCTGGCTATGCGACAAGGCCTGATACTGTGTTCCGTGTCCAGGTGTCTGATACGGAGACACATACGTGCCAGGTGCCTATGGCTGAGAAAAACCGTATTGCTGTGAACCGTGACCATGAGCTTCTGGAAACGGCTGGAACTGGTTTGCAACATGAACTTGACCTTGAGACGACTTCTTCTTTTGCGTTTTGCAACCGCAACCGACGTCGCCCCCGCCCCTATAGCAAAGAACGGCACAACACTCGGACTCCCCACGGGCGGCGGACCACCTCCATACTGCCCAACGCCATGCACAAAACCCGGGGCTCCTCCATGATTAGCACCATGGAGATGCAGATGCAACCGGCCGACGGTGGCTTCGGCGGCCTAATTCACTGCCAATCAACCGTTGCCGTTTCGCCCCCTTCAACCTTCATACGTGGCGTATCATGGGGGTGTGTCGGCCAGGAGCTTCTCTTCCTCCAAATCCGACTCGGATCTGAGACAGCGGAACCGAGATCCTGAATCCCCACCCGGCGATGGAGAGGCAGTGGCTGGCGACCGGTCCCCTGGTGCAAGGGTGTAGCGGCGGCCCCTCTATGCCAGGGTGTAGCGGCGGTTCAGGAGAAGTGCCCTTGGTTCACTAGAAACTCCGTCCCAAATCAAAACTGTTTGCTTAGGGATGATGAATTACACCAAGAATCAACCACGAACACGTCACAACTCACAATCTAGTGTTACCGGACATCGATTCTACGGTTATCTCGGGAGCTCTACCGGCTTGAACGAGTACCTTGCTTAATACTACTCCCTCTACACCCATTTGAACGACAAGTAATATGAATCAGAGGGAGTATCTCCATTCCAGATTGTAGTAGATTGGTTGTTGCTTGTTGCCCCGATAGCATGAGCATCTGACACCATTGCAATTTCTAATAAACCGGCATTTTTCAACTAAGGCTCTATTTGAAATGTCGTATTTTAACTAATACCACCAGATTACACGGACTACTCCTTCTTAACATCTTCACAAAATAAAAACGACCGGACTAAAAAACAACAATTCAAACGAGGCCTAAGTGGATTTTCTTCAAAAAGACAGCACGCTCCATGACGAGGCAGATGTATCGTACCACCTCAATGTCTGATCTAAGTCCAGCAAAGCCTTTCATCTCCAGCAGACTCAAGTTCTGGTGCTCGAACTTTGGTGCTTCTTCCACCACATTGGTCTCGTAGCAGCGAGGCCCATGTATCTGCACGCAACAAAAAGGAAAAACCCGTCGTAGTTAGAACGTGTGCACTTAAATTACTCGAACTTGGACTATCGCGGTATGCCTTCTCTTAATAGTAAGAGATGATTTCTTGGTAAGATAAGACAGTTTTCTCCGTTACATATTTTATTAGTGTATATATGTAGATAAAATAACTGGTGCATCTTGGTGTCCAGATACCATACACAATACGCGTATTTTCGCTATGAACCACACATACCTAAGGATATACGTATCTAAGTTATACATACCTAGGTATCACATACCTAAGATATGCATACCTAAGTTATATATTAACATATTACATACCTAAGGTGTACGTACGTAGCATACGTGTATATATATGTAACTTAGGTATATACACATTAGGTATGTGATACCTTAGGTATATATAACTTGAATAGGTATATCTTAGGTATATAAAATTTAGGTACATACATCCTGGGTATGTACAAAATACAAGTATGGTGTCCCGGCACCATAGTGTCCTATATGGGTGTCCTATATATATAGAGAGAGTGACGCTATTTGACACCCAGGGTATAGAATAGTTATTCTTCACCCACCCTCTATCTTTCAAACCGTACATGATTTTTATGTCACGTAAATTTTCTCTTACCTCGAAAGTCAATAACATAAGAAAATTTATACATATCGTAAAAAAAAGTGTTTACATGCCGTATAAAAATTCGACATAAAATGCATATTTTTTATGTTTTTTACACTATAATGACTCATAAATTGCATTTTTATGTCGATTTTTCTGCGTTTCTGATGAATATAAACATAATTATTAATATACAAAACATAAATTTCTGAATGAGAGAACATAAAAATATGTGGGATACAAAATAATTATTCTGCATCTTAGATGCTGAATAGAGTTTATATATATATATATATATTCTTATGATATGCTCCTGGGTAAACAATCTACAAATGTCAGATCTCAGATGTTACGCTCTAACATCAATAGATTATTCCTGTTCGAATGAGTGTTGTAGACTGACCATCGGGACCATTCTAGTACCGGTCAATATCTCTGCCCATGGACTCCTTGCTTGGTCGTATAATCCGTGGTTATTAGTTCATATTTCTAAAGCCAGGTAGTCTCTGTTCTCAAGTTTTAGTGACGGTGCTGCAGTACATGTAAAGGTTTGAGGGAAACCTGTAAACTGAAGATCAATTCCTTGATTTTCTGGGAAACTGAAGATCAGGGGCAATCTCATGAACTACTACATTACATTGTAACAAAAATTATAACCTATAGTCTTTGTAAGTTCGGTTTTCTTTGACGAAATATAACACATCCTTTCGTGAATTTTCACAGAGTTTGCATGAGAATTTCTTACTTTGATTCGCCGCATGTCCTATTTTTCTTTCAAAGCGAATCAATCGTCTTCGCTTCACGGGGAGCTGCGGTGCATGAGGTATCCAGGGAAGATGATGTGGGCACATTAGCGATTCATCCTCTTCGTTCGCCTAGCTGCTTCCTCATGTCAAGTGAGCATAGTGCCTCATGACAGTAATATTACGTTGCTCTTATCCATTTACATTTTCTGCTAAAAGATTGTGTTCATCCGTATTCCAGTAATGCCAATGAGATCAAATATTAGTTTGTAGAAGCACACTTTTTAGCTGTATGCTTTGTGGAATGAGTAATCTCCAATTCAAACAGAAAGCATCTCCAATTGTGATCTAATGTTGATTATAGTTTAGTTCTTTTTAAGCAGGTAAAATATGCTAATCTAGTTATGACTCTTGTTATTTTAGTTACTTCTTATTATCTCGTAAATATCTCTGTCGGTTATCATGCATTTCAACAGCAGAAGTCTCATAGTATGCATTCAGTCACACTTTTTTTTTAAATATGTCCTCGCAGTAATTCATATACCACTCCATGGATCACTCAGCTGCAGCAAAAGTTTTTCAAGGATAATTGCACTGTAGTTTGTCGGTGGCTAGTTTTAAAATGTCATGACAATTCTACCTACATACAGCAAGAGAAAATGATGTGCTGACTTGGTCTTTGGAAATTGGTATATGTACAAATAAAAAGTATGTCTGTGTCCTTCTGCTAATTAGTTGTTTTGATGTTTCTTTCTTTTCACTATTTTTTTGTTTAAGCTCAACACACTGATTTTCTAGCTGTCTGCCATACTTTTTGTTAGTAAGAATTTACCACTTTCTGTGTCCTCGGCAGCGTCGCGGTGGGCTGGCGGAATTGGCGGCAATGGCGCGTGTTGTAGGTGGGTAGTGGCTGCTGTCTGCATCGGCCTCCAAGTGACTTATTGCGTCGTGGAGATTTTGAGCGCTTCCTCACCAAAGGTGGCTGACTCCAAGTTTGCGCAACCATCCGTGCCCAGCTCTCGCCTGACGCCTTCTACCGTAAGTCTGTAAGCAATGTATTCTTTTCTCCCTGAGATCCAGAATTACTTTTGCATACCCTTCTGCAGCTTTGATGTGAAAAGGTTGAGGACTTGAGATACATCAAGCACAATATAGTGGCATATACTTCACCGCTTTGCAATCGAGATCTCTATCTTGTCCTGCTAGCTAGATTATGGCCTATAATTCAGTTAAGGTGTGTAGTGCACGTGGTTTAAATTCAATTTTAAGGAATTTTTTTCAGAGTAATAAACGTCAAAACATGAAACATCGGTATATTCAGCATTTTGTTCAATAATCTTATTTGCACACACTTCAAAGAGGAATTTGTTATCATATGGTACTTGCAAATCCGTTTACCATGTTTCCTTATGTAAAAAGAGAGTTAAACTGTAATTTTTAGCTAATTCTCGTGTTTATATGTCTGGCGTACAAGGAAGGTCAAGAGCAATTTTGTGATCTTTACCTGGTGGCTGTGGGAGGCATCGGCATCGTACTCAACGGTGGGCAGCCTTACTACTACTTTGGGTCCTTTCACACAGAGTCGAAAGCCTGTGGGCTTTGATTTAAGGTATGGTGTCCACTCATTTCTTTCTAGTGGCTTCTTGATTCAGAACTAGCAAGGAGGATAAGTTCTTATGTTGCATGCTGATGCTTTGTTACCTCGCATGCGCGCAGGCGCGAGCCGGTTTACATTGACGCGGGCGTGTGGCGCGGCTTTGGACTAGGGTACAGAATAACTATTCTGCACTCTGGGAGTCAAATAGCGTAATTCTGAGTGGCGCTATCTGACCTACCCTCTATATTACAAACCGTATAAACTTTTTACGTCACGTAAATTTTCTGTTACCCCAGAAGTCGAGAACAACATAAGAAAATTTAGACATGTCGTAAACAAATTCGTTTACATGCCGTATAAAAATACGACATAAAATATGTATTTTCTATGTTTTTACACTATAATGACTGATAAATCATATTTTTATGTTGATTTTTTTAGTTTCTGATGAACATAAACATAATTATTAGTATACAAAACATAAATTTTTATATGTGAGAATATAAAAATATGTGAGGTGCAAAATAACTATTCTGTTCCCTGGGTGCAGAATATGGTAGCGCTATTTGACACCCAGGGTGTAGAATAGCCTACCCTCTATCTTTCAAACCGTATATGATTTTTACGACACGTAAATTTTCTCTTACCTCGGAAGTCAAGAAGAACATAAAAAAATTTAGACATGTCGTAAAAAAATCTGTTTATATGTTATATAAAAATACGACATAAAATACATATTTTCTATGTTTTTACACTAAATGACTAATAAATTGTATTTTTATGTCGATTTTTTTTGTGTTTCTGATGAATATGAACATAATTATTAGTATACAAAACATAAATTTTTAAATATGAGAATATAAAAATATGTGGAGTGCAAAATAACTATTCTACATCCTGGGTGCTGAATAGGGTATGTGTATATATATATATATATATATATATATATATATATATATATATATATATATATATATATATATATATATATAATACTTCTTACTCCCGGATGTAACTACACCCACGTCTCATATACTGCTTTACGGAAGTATTTGTAATACTTTATCTGTTTGAGTATGTTTATATACTATATCTAAGATACTTCCAAGCAAGTTAGGTGAAAAAATTGCAAATGCACCCATAGTTTTTAGTATATATGTAAAATACCATCATATTTGTACGTACAAAAGGAGTATGCAAATAAAAATTATATACTATCCAAAAAATAGTATATATATATATATATATATATATATATATATATATATATATATATATATATATATATATATATATATATAACGTGGATTTGCTGGCTAGGGTGGTAGCTGTGCATGGACCTACGGTCGTTGGATGTTGTTCGGTGATTCGTGTTGCCGTTTGGTGCAGCTGACGTCCGTTTACCTATATGGTGTGCTTTTGAGCCGTTCCGCCATTTTGAAAGTTGAGTGTGCCCGTGACCGGCTGGATCCCCAGATCTTCTCCACTCGAATAAAATACTCTGAAATACATCTTTGCAGTCCTCACAAAATGACGAACCTTTCCACTTATCCCAAAGAAAAAGCAAAAACAAAAATTAATAATAAAAAAGAGCCATTCATGCCCTGTACTCGATCCAGAAGGAAACAGCTTCACGCCAATGTGTAGATCTGGCCTTCACAAACTCCATTTGAAATTTGGATCTGGGCAATAATAATTGAGAGAGAGAAAAAGTACAAAGCATATGAACGAGGACGGACACAAGACACATCAGGAAGTACAAAGCATCAAATTAGAAGAGAAGCAACAAATTCAACCAATCAATATTCAGAATACCAAGCGCATTGCAGTGTATAATCACGGGCTTGTGTTGAATTGTTAAAATCTGATGCTCAAGATTCTCCAACAGTGTGACGGTGCACAAAGACCCTGATGAGCCGGCGCGACCACCATGCCCGCGAGGCCCCTTATTCCAGCTCTGTCATCGGATCTGGCGGAGGGGACGGAGACAAGAACATGGGGGAGGATGTGGACCATGAGGCCAACCTGGGCCGGTGCCCTCCTCCTGTTGTTGTCGAGATCGAAGGTGGTGCTGCGCCAAGCTTGTCATCCAGTAGCACATATCAACTCCCGTTTGTATGCTTGATTTTCATCTCTACAGTTACATTGCTACTCTCCATAGTATTGATGACATGCCTGGAAGAGTTTAGAAATTGAAGCCGGTGCATTGTTGCAGCTGATCGATGCGACGTTGCACATGAGCATCTGGAGCAACACGCCACAACACATCTGGAGCTATAATGTGACAGTTTTGAATTTGGATTTACCACCTTCTTTCCAGTTTCCCGCCACAACACGCCACAACACATCTGGAGCTATCATAGCCGTTGATTTGCAATAGAAACATATCATTCGCCGTTCATCAGGCATCGTCACAAATAATGCAACGGTCAATCTGCTTTGGATTCGCCTCTCCATGTGAGCACCCATCAGTCCAGCGCACGTGAGCCTCTAGGAGCTAGCCGAATTTTCTAGAGACTGTGATCGATGCAGACCTGCAAGTTGTAACCTGGTGCAAGACTTTACCCCTAGGAGCTGGCCAAAATAAAATACTCGCTCCATGAGTTACCCTTGTCTCTCGAGAGCATCTCCAAGAGTTTACCTAAATATAGTAAGAAAGAAAACTGAATAGAGTTTCACATATCTCCAGTTGCTGAAGGTTTCATCGTCCCATTAAATTCTACTTTTTTATGGACAGGACCTTACATGCTCATTCATGATGAGTAGGAAATTTTACAATAACTGCCAACCTTATAATATGGCTGCATCTGACATGGTTATATTCAAATTTTCAAATACATTTCAAACTTTACCCCCTCTTTTTTATTACCCTGAAATTGGGTATAACCAAATTCAAACTTTTTTAAGTTTAACCAAGTACGTACAAAAAAAATATCAACTTATATATGAGCAAATGGACATAATATGAAACCATATTTTACGATGGTTCTAATAACATTGATTTCATATTATTGATATTGAAACTTATAAATAGATTATTAACATGTATAAGACTAAACGGCAATTCACTTTTGTGCATATGCTCTATCTCCAAAAATAATATTGTTAAAAACTCGAAAAATATTTGCATGTGCGTCTCCACATTCTATGTGCTCGCTAAATTTTCACGAAAATCGATATTTTTTTGTGGGTTGTGTAAAAGGATAAAAAGATGTTTTATGTAGAAGCTTAATTTATCACCGAGTTTTATTTTTTGTACATATGTCACACAAGAAGTCGATTTTTCATGAAACAACTTTGTGCACACCTAGAACATGGGGATGTATGTGTAGGTATAAATTTTTGGAATTATCTAAAATTAAAAAATGCGTTTAAAACTACATATTAAATAAAGGAAGCATATGCGCCTTAGAGCCAAAACGTCGCGTCAAATAGACATGATATGAAAGTACTCCCTGCATTCACTAATATATCTCATGACATTGACTTTGTTTTATAGATGTTGGTAAAAATTTCTATAAACTTGGTCAAATATTGTTTGACTTTTAGAAGAAAAAATGTCTTCTTATTTAGAATGGAGTTAGTATTTAGAACTCACTCAAAGTAAGAAATCCAATTCAATAAATAGTCAGTACAATAAACAGACCCTTAAGATTTTATTGACATCTTATCACAAACATAAATATATACTCATATTGAATTATCCACAAAAACGTTGTGTCACTTATTAATATATTGTACTTCATTATATATATTTAGGGTAAAGATCTCAGTTTACTAATTTTCAGAGCGTCATATGTCTTTACTTAGAACTTTTTATTTTCTTAAACGTACATATATGTCGCAACGTGCAGAGCACGCGCTACTTACCACCAGGCTAGCTGCACATGCTTATACAGTCGTCCGATATTGCCACCCTATGATCCCATAATATCCACATCGTCGGTTGCTCTCATTATTCTGCTAACGACATCCTCTTGCCATCCGTCAAATTCTGCTAAGCGCAAGCTGTAGGAGATATCGTTTGTCCTTTCACTTGTGTCTTAGATCCACTGTCACATGGTTGTGGTTTTACATTTGTGTCTTAGACACCACCGTCAAATCGTTATGGTTTTAACATGTGTCATAGACACCACAGTCACATGTTTTGCCATTTTCAGAGGTGCCCTAGATACCACGTATATATATTTGTGGCTTGTCCGGCCAAGTGGTCTTGTTCTTCTCCCACGCTTTCTATCCTCGGTTTCCGCAAAAACTACATGACACTACATATACGTGTCAAGTGAACATAGGTATCGGAAAAAACAGCTCACGGACACCATGCCTGCATATTGCTCACGACTGGCATCCAACCCGAAAAAAAACTACCGCCATGACCGACATTACTGCATCTGATTAATGCATGTGGGTGAAAATCGCACAGATGAAACATCAAAAAGAATTGATACCTTCTTGATGCCTCAATGGACCTGTGTCGGCTAAGACAGAGATCATCCTATTTTAGTTTGGAAAAAGGTGTATGTTCTTGGTTCATGGGAAGACGTGTCCTAGCATGCGTGACCTGCAAAAATACATGTTGTCATGGTAAATGCCGCACTCGTGGAGAGGACTTATGTGTGTGAATGGGTCACACCTTTGGAAACAACTCACGTGTGTGGATAACACGCGTCATTTATTTCTGAAATCAACAACATACTCCCGATACAACGTCCGTTAGGTACTCCAATGGGTCTATATCATATCCGTTAATCGGATTGTCCTCTCGTCTTTTAATCCTACGGCGTTACGGGCATGCACAACTAGCCCGGTGTGTGTGTGTATATATATATATATATATATAGGAAAAATACTTCTTACTCCCGGGTGTAGTTACACCCACGTCTCATATACTACCATATGAAAGTATACATGATACTTTATCGGTTTGAGTATGTTCATATACTACATCTAAGATACTTCAAATCAAATTACATAAAAAAATACAAGTGGAGCCATAGTTTGCACTATATTTCTAAAATACCCTTTATATTTATACGTAAAATAAGAGTATGTAAAAAACTTATACATACTACCTCAAAAGTAGTATATATACTACCAAATAGTCTTATAATACTTCATACTACACGTACATACTCTTCGGTATGACAGATACTACCTAGATGGTGAGAAACGTGTAGTATGAAGTATTATAAGACTATTTGGTAGTATATATACTATTTTTATGGTAGTATGTATAAGTTTTTTACATACTCTTATTTTACGTATAAATATAAAGGGTATTTTAGAAATATAGTGCAAACTATGGCTCCACTTGCATTTTTTTCATGTAATTTGATTTGAAATATCTTAAATGTAGTATATGAACATACTCAAATCGATAAAGTATCACGTATACTTTCATATGATAGTATATGAGACGTGGGTGTAACTACACCTAGGAGTAAGAAGTATTTTTCCTATATATATATATATATATATATATATATATATATATATATATATTGACGCTATTTGACACCCAGGATGTAGAATAATTATTTTTTTACCCACCCTCTATCTTTCAAAACGTACATAATTTTTACGTCACGTAAATTTTTTCTTATCTCAGAAGTCAAGATGAACATAAGAAAATTTAGAAATGTCATAAAAAAAATGTTTACATACTGTATAAAAATATGACATAAATGCATATTTTCTATGTATTTTACACTATAATGACTCAAAAATTGTATTTTTATGTTAATTTTTTTGAATTTCTAATAAATATGAACATAATTATTAGCATACAAAACATAAATTTCTAAATGTGAGAAGATAAAAATATATGGGGTGCAAAATAACTATTCTGCACTCTGGGTGCTAAATATATATATATATATATATATATATATATATATATATATATATATATAGGAAAAATACTTCTTACTCCCGGGTGTAACTACACCCACGTCTTATATACTATCTTATGGAAGTATTTGTAATACTTTATCTGTTTAAGTATGTTCATATACTATATTTAAGATACTTCCAAACAAGTTAGGTGAAAAAATTGCAAATACACCCATAGTTTACACTATATATGTAAAATATCGTCATATTTGTACGTACAAAAGGAGTATGTGAATAAAAATTACAAAGTACCAAAAAAGTAGTATATATACCATCCAAATATTCGTATATACTTTATACTACCCATATATAGTCTCCAGTATGATAGATACTGTCTAAATAATGTGAAACACACGTGGGTGTAACTACACCCGGGTGTAGTATGAATATGTCCTATATATATATATGTTTTAGGCAAAATATATATATATATGTTTAATCATACCATATTCTTAGTAGCATTCAAATACTAATTATTAGAGATATCACCACGAGATAAGTCATTGTATAACATGGCGTAGAGATTTCTGACTCTCGAGTTCTAGTGCTCCTTTTATTTTTTATTAAATACAATCGAATATCACGTATACAAGTTTCAAAAAAATCTGAAAAAAAAGTTCTGGATGTTCTTTTAAGAAATCCATTTATTTAGGGCCGAGGGAGTGATGTTAAGCTTCTTGCTGCAAGACTAGGTAAATGAGGAAGTGATGAAAGGATAGCACTAATAATAATAAGGCCTGGATGGAAGAAAAAGGCCGGCTACGTACCTTATTAAGAGAAAGTTTCTGGAGCAAAGGCGCGGCTTCCAGAAGAAAAAGAGTCCAGACCATTTTTTGAATGTCCAGGTCGCAGAGATGAATAACTGTGAGGTTACTGAACGCGGGGAGGAGCTGTGTTGGATTCCTATAGCAGTAATACAGATGCTGTTGTGCTGACAGGTTTGAGTCGTGCAGGCGAGGGACATTGCCAAACCGCGTCGGGAAGATCCCGACCAAGATATCGAAGTTGTCATCGCAGAAAACCCGCTCTAGTTTCGGGAGGCTGGCCAGCTCGAGCCCTGGGTAGATGGAATCGCGGATCTCCAAGGCCAGGAGCGAGGAGCTGGGAGCGTCTATCCGTAGGATGGGGCCTCCGAAGCTAGAGCCGCCACAACGGATCAAGGAAAGGAGCTCCAACCGGTTGCAGGCGTTGAGGATCGGAGATCCAGCATCTCCAAGTCGCTGAAGCTGATATTTTGCAGGGTGAGGCTGGTGAGCCAGGCAAAAGCGACGGGGCACGCGGCAATGAATGCCGCCGCTCTCGACGACGGCGTCTCCGATGGAGCGCAGGTAACGGTCTATGAGGTAGAACGCGAGGCGCAGGCTCTTGATACTCCGCCGCTCTTCGGTGGGAGCCGAAAGAAACCACCTCGTGGCGTCGGTGTACGTCGCCATGACATGGTCCGCCTCCGCCGTGTGAGGAGAGAAATCCCACGAGTGCGGTATCATGTCGGCGACGTCGATGTCGAGGTCCAAGAGCAGACGGGGGAGGCGCCTCAGTCGTCTCGCCAGGACGCCGACCCTGACGGCGGTGCGTAGGTCGATCAGCTGGAGGATGGCGAGGAGGAAGTCATCAGGGAGCGCGCTAAACCTGACGTGATATTGCTTGTTGATTCCATCCTCCGTACCTTTGCCCTGCTGTTGCACAGAATAGATAGATCGATAATTAGGGGGATTGTGAAAAAAAGGATAGATGCACGAATTGGCAAAGGCAGCTGCTGCTACTTATTAGTACAATGTTGATCTCCATGACCATGAGAGGGGGGTGGATGATTGCAGATTGGAGCACACGACGACGTCACAGCGGCGCGCGCGTGCGATAGGATCGAGTCCCATATATAGGCGGAGGATAAGGCACGGTTTAGATCCGTTTCAGATGTCAACTCTATATATCCCGATCGATCGAGCTTGAACACGAACAGGTCTGCGAGCGCGCGCTTTGCATCGAGCAGGTAGGGTAGAGACCGTCCCAGTCCCTGGCGACCAACATCCACACGCTGGAGGATTGGCAGGTGGGTCCCACGCGTGGCGAAAAGAAAAAACAAAATACTAGAAAATTGGGGCTGTGGTGGATCGCTGATGTGGCCGTAGCCTTGAGGACAGGCCCCACTGGTTAGCTAGCGTGGCTACGAGTACCTCGGTATAAAATGTTTTTGTTGTTAATTTATTTCTAGAAAAAAAATTATAACCTTGTAAAATTAAAAACTATTTCGAATATCAGAAATTTATGGTTAATTTGTCAAAATATTCATAAAATTCCCCTCTTGATATGGTTAACCTTGTTAGTTTAGCTTGTTATGGTTAATTCAAAAAATTATTGTTAACCTTGTTAATTTAGCTGCGATTATTGTGGTTGCTGACAATTGTTGGGAATACGCCCGGAAGACCTAGTGGATCTTGATATGGAGTGGGTTTGGATATGGTGAACACAGTGAGCCGAATGATCGATGTTTTACAGCAGGCTTGGCAAGCGGGGGCGGCAATACACGGTAACTTCATTCTTAGTGTTGTTCTTTGGGCACCAAGTCTAGATTTTCAGGGTGAAAACCCTAGGCCTAACCTTTATAGGTTGTAGCTAGCAATGGTGAATCTATATCTGTTTCCATATTGAAGGAATTACATGGAGTTTATTCAGCCTTTCTTAGGGGTGAAAACCCATGATCTAATGATCAGGCGATGCTAGTGTTCGTAGAGGCGTCGTTTATTGGAGAACTTTTTTGCAGTTCAAGCGTGGCCATTGGGGTGGTAGTTCCTGCTAGTTCGCATCAGTTTGGCCAGGTGTTTTTTTAGTTTTTTTTTAAATTTTGGTCGTGTTAATTGATATATGCTTGATATTAATATATTATTTTCTAAAAAATGCAAAATTCATGCATTTTTAACCAACTTTAACACTCATGGTAATATAGAATCAAAATAAACTTTCTTTATCATGGATTTAATGAAAATGATATTGTCATCTCTTGTAGTTCTCTGTAAGACAATATGATACAATGGTTTGGAGGGAACACCACGGTGCAATATGTGCGTGGCCTCTGTATTAGGGACATTATAACTGAGCCATCTAGGGGCTCCCACACGAACTGGACGTTTTTGGGCGTTGGATCATGCTGTCTGGATGTTTTGAGCCGTTAGATCTTCATTTGTTTCCGCACTGGCCCAAATGGCCCTATGGGATGCTACTCTGGATGTCAATTCGGCTCCTTGTGGTGATTTAGACCGAAGAAAACGAATTAAAGCCCACGTAAGCATACACGAACCAGCCATACTTATCGCTCAGCCTGTAAGTGGACATGGGTTGCCCACGGCGCCGCCAGCCCAAACCCATCTAAATCGCAAAGTGGAAACCCACGGGCACGACTAGAATCCTTGGACAGTCACGACACGCCCGCCACCGCCGCCGACGCTCCACATCAAGCCCCTGCCCCCCATGGCGATGACGGCCGGCGCCATGCCCCAAGGAATGGCCACACCGTCGTCGTCCCATCTCTCCACTCCTATTCTCCGCCCCCCTCCATCCGTCCCTCGAGCAGTCGGTGCCTGGCGAGATCTGTGGGGAGCAACCTCTGTCTGGCGAGATCTGAGGGGTCTGAGGGGAGAAGCTGGCGTCGGGCGAGGTCCATGGTGAACTACATATATGAATATATCCGGCCATGTCCGTGCGGAGGAGCTGGGCGGCAGCCAGATTCGGCAGAAAAAGACGAAAAAAGGTAAGATTACTGCCCCCACGCTTGATTACATCTCGTCCCTTTCAGATTTAGCAACCCTCTGAGTCTGAGCTCCTCATCTTTATTGCAAGGAAAGAAACCTTTGTAATACAAAGAAGTTTGTATTTGTCGATTCTTGTGTTCATGTCCTGGTTACCAACAATAGAGATAAACATTGTAGTAGCATTTGGAAGTTCATGTTAGCTCTAGCAAATATATGGAATCTTCGACAGACTACTACTTGACCATTTTACAGTACTTGTACCCCTATCTGATGGTGACAATAACTTGACCACCATGATGAAAACATGCAGGATATCAATAAGTTTCTAGGGAAAAGTTTCCATATAGAATTTTCAGATCCTTTCAAGTTATTACTGATTTCTTATAGTTAAACGTTCCTGTACTTGTAAAAATGCAACTTACAGATATTTTCACCTTTGAACACACGTACACCATAATGACTTGGAGTGACCCTACACACTAAAAGTGGGCTAGATACACTTCTTTCACAAAACTAAAATATCTTATATTTTAAAACGGAGGGAGTACATTGGAATTGAAGTTCAAATGCCCACTAGTAGGATTATTCTGATGGTCTTGGTTTTCTTTAATAATGCAAGATAACCTCTTCTTTTGTCTGAGTTCAAAGGTGACAAGCATGCTGTTTGATGATTACTTTATCAGGGTCAAATCTGAACTATTTTCTTGAATGTTTCAGTCTGAACTCTTTTCTTGATTGTAATCCCCATTCAGTAACTGTGCCTCTGTTTATTTACAATAATTTGCAATATTTGTGCAAATTACTATGAAGGCCAAGCTTCTCCTTATCTATTTCCTCCCTATCTATTTCACAAAGTGCAAATTACTATGAAGTGCCAATCTTCTCTGCTGATGTACTTCTCCTTGTGCAGCTTGGCAGCAACCGGCGTGGATCCAGCCGCTGATGAGGTAGTTGGCAGCGACGAGGTAGTCTACGGCGCGTCAAGCGACGGAGCTCGACGATGACGGAGCGTCAGGCGACAGAGCTCCACGGTGAGGCACGCCGGGTGCCGCCAAGGCTTCTCTGCAGCGGCGCGCATAGGTGGCGGCGGTGGACAAGGCTTGTACTGCTTCCCTGAGGACGACGTCGGGGATCGAGCGCGGCCGCCTCTGCCTCGCGCGGGAATTCGGCAGGAGATTAGCCTCCGCCTCCACCGGCGAGGACGACAGCGAGGACGGGCATGATCCGGCATGGTCCGCCTCCGCCTCGCGCGGGAACCTGGCAGGAGGTTGGCCTTCGCCTCCGCCGCCGAGGACGACAGCGAGGACGGGCATGATCCAGCCTGGTCCGCCTCCGGCTCGCGCGGGAATCACGGGGACGACGGAGATTGCAGGCGGACGACCGGAATCACGACAAAATTTGTATTTTGAATTTAAGGAAATTTGTAACCTTTTGTATAAGTTTGGGTTTATTTGTAATATCGTGTATGAACTGACCCTGTTCTAATCGTGTTCCTATTTGTTCTTGTTTTGTTTTGGTATGATTCGTGCAATGAGTTGGTATAATCAGGAAGTGGAATGCCTGTACTAGTCCGATCATGCACTGGTCGCTGGCTTTTCCTGATGGGTGTCGGCTGGTTTTGCTGTTTGACTTTGCCTGATGGGGTGTTGTCAGTTTTTTTTAGTGCGGGCACTGGCGGGCAGGTGAACGCCGCTCAGCACAAGCTTATTATACGATCATGTAGCGGTGTTCCATTTAATTTATATAGATACAGGTGGGCACTTGGTGGGTCGCCGCTAACGCACCCACTTACAGGCTGACTTGCGCCGGTCCAATCCAGAAAAAAAATAGAGAGGTGGGAAGGCCAACTTGAAGCGGCAGAGGAGGGAAGCCCCGCGCTACATTATTGACAGAGCTAAACTGATGCGGCATGGGTTGCGCTTCCCGTGTTTAATTTTCAGTTTCTTCAAAGCACTAATGGATGAAATAGTGCACAAATCACCGGGTAATTTACTTACTCCAGTCTACCCTGCTCTATATATTCCTCGCTTGCTTCAAACTCCCTCGATAACCGTACTCGAGCATAATCTTCAAGATCATCGTGTTCTGCTAGGTTGATTCTCTATCATGAGAAATCCTAATTTTCCATATATGTCACCATCTGGAAAAATCCAACATAACAACGAGCCCGGCGGAGGTGTGGTACAGTCGCTACAAGGTCTCATAGATGCGGAGGACGGCAGCTGCCATGCCATGGAGACGAACCTCCTCCATTTCCAAAAAAACTGGAGACGAACCTCCTGAAGATGTGCGTGGCGCACCACAGATTGGCCGCTCCTCGGCGTTCAGGCTGAAGGTCTACCTCGTTGACGCTTGTTTTTTCTCTCAACATGATCTGTTTGTGGGGGCTCAGGTTGGGGATTCTCGTTCTAACTATTTTGCATCTGTGCTCGCGTGCTGTTCCAGGGCTTGCCGGCGATGGTGCAGCTGAAGGACACCACACAGTTCCGGAAGCTGCTCTCCATCTATGAGACTTGAATTTTCATTGCTAATATCTCTATGGATAATATTTGTCTTAGTTGGATTATATTGGTAAAATTAGGAGATTCTGGAGGAAACTGGAGACTAATAATGTCAGCACTTGGCCCGGGACATTAAAATGAGCACCATGTTTTTCATGTTAAAACCAAAAGCTTCTTGAGCAATTTATTTCTGCAGAATTTCTTAAGTTTCCGTGAGTACTGCATTGATCTTTTAAGCACAATTTAATAACTACTTATCTCAAATTTGACACATACAGCTCTCTGGATTGTTCTCTCTCTTCTTTCTTCCTATTAATTACTTCCTCGAGCAACTGAATGGTTGTTTTTGCTACTACAGGTTTTATTTGGTTCTTACCCGTAATATAGAATATTGGCCTTTCCAGCAGAAATTTCTCGGTGCTCTACAGATTTATTATTGCAAGATGAGTTGCCTCGCACCATAATTTGTCCTTATTTTCTAGGATAGACATGAGCTACCCGGTGAAGCACTTCTGTTGGATTGCCATGCTAGCTAGAGCTCAATTAAATAACTCTGGACTTAGTAGAACACTGAGTACTACATGTACATCTGTACATTGGCCAAACTTTCCTTCAACTTCATATTTGTGTTTTATAATTATATGTCGTCCACTATATTACTAATAAAGAAATGAAAATTCTTTTAGACATGTTTTGGATGACAGCCACTGACAATATTATATACAGATGCACATACGCGGTTATATTTAGTACTTTGCAAACCTGTAGTTCTTCCATGTTCTATAAAGTTTAAGCGTTAGCAAAATTGCTTAGTTTCCTGCTCCATGAACAAGGCTATGCTTTCTGAATTAACAATAAAATGAAAAGCTTGAAGTAGATATGAGCAAATGCTCCTCTACTGCCAGTAAACCCTGTATCAATCTGAAAGGATTATAAATGTTTTTTGTGCTTTAACCCTCACCAATAAGTGGTAAAGCTACTTCAGAACTTTATTAGGGATATTAAAACCGAATCAAAGAGGAGGCATCCCACGAACTAGGCAATTTTGACCATCAGATCACGCTCACGAGCATTTTCTGCCGTTAGATCTCCATGAGTTGCTGCTATGGGTCGGATATTCCTGAGGGAAGCTTCTCTGAAAAACAAATTGGCTCACCATGGTTAACTGGGCCGTGGAAAACACTAAAGCCCAGTCTATTCGACCAACACAAACGTATAGGCTAGACTCTCTAGAGATAAACTCGATCTCAGTAGAAAAAAATAGGAAGAGGCGGCCGAATCGATCTGATGCGGCTTGGTCGCTGCGGCGCTCCTCCAATGCCGATGTGGGTTCAACAGCTATTGCGGCTGCGAGATACTACGAAGGAGCGATGGTGATTGATGATCGATTGGTGTACCTCGTTGGTTTTTCAGGAGTTAATTCACCGGTTATACGAGCCATTAATGGCACCGAAGTGCGCTACTCGATGGCCGCCAATATTGCAGGTTAGTGACCAACGTGGTGAGTAGTCTTCCTTTATATACGGTGAATACTGAAGAGCCATCGGTTCTTTTCACATGTTTGTTGTTTTAATATGATATCTGAACTGCATATTGTTGTCCTAATAGATGCAATAATTTAGTTCTGTTTTTCTCCTTTTTATTTCAAGTTTTTCCGTGCAGGTACATATGTGGTTCAAAACCCATTTCCCCTCCTGCATTGGATAAGAACTAATAAGAACAGAAATTAAGAAGAGGTAAAACAAAGAGTAATTTGCTTCTTCAGTTACAATTTCCAGCTCAAATGTTCTAATTGTCATCCTATATAAATACCTTAAATTTTACCAACACACCAACAGTCACTCTATCATTAGCCGGCCTTCTCACATACCAATCCTCTATTTATATACACCATTTGCATTCCACAATGCGACAATTACCTAATACTACTTGAAGGCACTAGACCTCTACCCAAGTAGGCAAGTACTCATGTATCCGCCCATCCTTCTATGCCTTTCTTATATATTCCAATTATTACTGGAGATGAAACCCCAATCTAGAGACCATCACTTTCTTTGTTGTATCTTCCATTGCATTACAGTTCAGAGAAATCACAGACGGCTGTATCGAGAATAACAAGCAAGATCATGCACGTCCTCACGTCAAAGCAAAGCATCAGGCCAACGAAACGTGATAAATCAAACTGTCCTATGCGTGTAAAGTATCCCTCATCACACCGTGAACAAGATATGACATTCCGACGTGTCCGATGCCTCGTGTTACACTCCAGACGTAATTAATTTACCTAAATCAAAGTTGGTGGCTGTATCGAATATCTAGCTTCTCTCCTTTTACTATGAGCAACACAACGTTTAACTAACTAAGCAGCAAATTTGCATGGAAATATAGTTCACGGGCCCTTACTGCACTTGGTCAACACTTCAAAACGTGGTAAAATATAAATATATTTTCACTGCTTCTTGATAATAAATTATCCCAATCGACGGACGCGGCAACGCGCGTCCACATGATCTAGTATACTAGATCTCTCGACGCTCCCGAGGCGCGGTTGTTAGAACGAACGCTTGACCATACGTCTATGACAGGTCAAGAAAAGTATGGTAAACAGGTGGTGTAGCATATTAATCTCTTATCGCGTATATGTGCCATAAGAGAAGTTGCCAAACTTTGGGATTATGAGTACCGTGTCGGTAGAACATCATTCGGTAGTCCAGGCCGAGGCAGGTAGGTGGAACGTTGATGATTCACCGACTCGAAGCAGTGCTACCCCCAGTATCAAAAATCGGTCTACACCGTGTTTCGAGTGCAACAGCGACTCCCGCACTACTTCCAGGTGAAAGACTATGAGTTTGGCGGAATATGATGGATATATTATTGAGCCTCGTGTGCGAGTATATATAGGCGTACAGAGGATTATCTTGGAGTACGAGTCAAGTTAGAACTGTACGTAAACAAATCCTAACTCTATCTAAACTACCATAACAACCGTATATACCTAATACTCTAACATCTTCCCACAGTCGTAGCGGTGATACATTGCAAATGTATCTATAATTTTTGATGTTCCATGCTTGGTTTTATCTACTTTCTTGTGTTTTGTCCACACTTTGAAGTATTTTTCATATGATTTCTTGGACTAGCCTATTAACAAAGAGTCACAGTGCCAGCTGCCTGTTTTCTGCTGTTTTTGGTTCCAGGAAGTCAGAAAATGAATATTCTCGGAATTGGACGGGACAAAAGCCAAAGTCGCTATTTTACCGGAAGACATCTAGAGCCAGGATACGAGACGGAGAGGAGCCAGGGGCGGCCACACCACCTGGCCGCACGGGCCAGGCCTGGCCGCGCCAGGGGATGGTGTGGCCAGCCCAGGCACCCCCTCGGCCTCTCCTTCCACCTATATATTGCCTCCGATACCAAAACCCTAAGTACCCGATCAAAAATCCACGAAAGAGTCTATAGCCGCCGTCATCTCCATCCCTAGACCGGGAGGGATCTGAAGCTCTTCCCGGCACCCTGCCGGAGAGGGGAATTCACCCTGGAGGCCTTCTTCATCATCATGCAAGCCTCCGGTGTGATGCATGAGTAGTTCATCTCTGAACTACGGGTCCATGTAGTAGCTAGATGGCTGGTTCTCCTCCTTTGTGCTTTCATGTTTAGACCTTGTGAGCTCCGTTCATGATCAAGATCATCTATTTGTAATTCTGCATGTTGTGTTTCCGGGGATCCGTTTGATATTGAGATGTTATTTCAGATTGATTATTGATTCTATCATGTCTGTTATTTATGATCTTGCATGCTTTTCATTGTTAGTAGCTATCTTGGCCAAGTAGATGCTAGCAACTCCAAGAGTTAGTATTTATGCTCGATAGTGGGTTCATGCCTCTGGTAATCTGGGGAAGTGATAGAAATCTCTAAGGTACTAGATGTGTTGTTGCTGCTAGGGAGAAAACAACAATCCTTTGTTCATAGAACAATCGTATTGTTTACATTACACGCAATTCGTAAAGCAATAATCTGTTGCTTGCAACTTAATACTGGAGGGGGTTCGGATGATAACCTAAAGGTGGATTATTAGTCATAGATGCAGTTGGATGGCGGTCTATGTATAATGTTGTAATGCCCAATCAAGTCTCAAAGGAGTCAAGATGATTAGTATATGCTTGTATACTTTCTTGATGTTTGTCAATTTCCCCGATGTAATTTGTTCACCCAACATGTTATCTATCTTAAGGAGAGCCACCTCTAGTGAACTATGGATCCCGGTCCTTTCTTTTACATACAATCTACAAATTGTTTATTGCTTTGTGTTTACTTTCTGCAAACTATTACTTTCTTCCATTCGATACGTTTAATCCTTTGTTTTCAGCAGAACCGGTGAGATTGCCAACCTCATCGCAAGTTGGGGACAAAGTTCTGTGGTTGTGTTGTGCATGTCTCCACGTTGCTACTAGCACCGGTAGTGCGCTCTGCCAAGGCTCAGCTAGCAACACCTTTGGGGTATTTCCTTGCTCCTGCTGGTTCGATTAAACCTTGGTTTCATAACTGAGGGAAACTTACTTCTGTGCTCATCATACCTTCCTCTTGGGGTTCCCCAACGAGCTCATCAATCACGAGCCATCAAAGTATTTTTCTGGCGTTGTTGCCGGGGAGTCAAGGACATCTTCACAAGGGGAGTCCCTCATAACCAATCTCTTTACTTTGTTATTTTTGTTTTGCTTAGTTTCGTTTTGCTTTGTTTGCTTGTTTTGTTATAAAAAACACACAAAAAATAGTTTTACAAGTTTGCTTTCTTTATTGAAAACACAAAAAATGACTACTCTTGAAAACAGTAAGTTGTGTGACTTCAGTAGCACCAACAACAATGATTTTATGAGCACACCTATTGCTCCACATGTGCCTGAAGCTACTTTCTTTGAGATAAAACCTGTTTTACTCAATCTTGTTATGAGAGAACAATTTTCTGGTATTGGTAATGAAGATGCTGCTGCCCATCTAAATAACTTTGTTGAACTTTGTGAGATGCAAAAGCATAGGGATATAGATGGTGATATTATTAAGCTAAAATTGTTTCCTTTCTCTTTGTGAGATGCTAAAGAATGGTTGAATTCCTTAACTAGGAATAGTATTGATTCTTGGACTAAGTGTAAAGATGCTTTTATTGGAAAATACTATCCTCCTGCTAAGGTTATATCTATGAGAAGTGAAATAATGAAGTTTAAACAATCTGATAATGAACATGTTGCTCAAGCTTGGGAAAGAATGAAATCTTTGGTAAAGAATTGTCCCACTCATGAACTGACTACTTGGATGATCATCCAAACTTTTTATGCATGATTGAACTATTCTTCAAGGAACCTATTAGATTCTGCTGCTGGAGGTACCTTTATGACCATCACTTTGGGTGCTGCAACAAAGCTTCTGGATAATATGATGGTTAACTATTCCGAATGGCATACTGAAAGAGCTCCACAAGGTAAGAAGGTAAATTATGTTGAAGAAACCTCCTCCTTGAGTGATAAGATTGATATTATTATGTCTATGCTTGTTAGTGGGAAAGCCCATATTGATCCAAATAATGTTCCTTCAACCTCTTTGGTTGCTCAATAAGAGCAAGTTGATGTGAACTTTATAATAAATAATAATTTTGGCAACAATGCTTAGGTAATAACAGTTATAGGCCCTACCCTTCTAATAATACTTATGGTTATAATGGTAAACCTGGATTACCTAATGAAAGAAGAATTTTAGAAGTTGAAAGAGCCACTAAGAACTTCATGCAAATGCAATATGAGCAAAATCAACTATTTACTAAAACTATGGAGGAACAATCTATCATTTTGAAGAACATTAGCCATCAACTTGAAAGTTTAAATAGGGAAATTCCTAGTTTACAACTGAAACTTTCTAATGCTAAAAGAAATATATCATCTTTGGCTGAAGATCAATCTTCTTTGAATAAAATGGCTGCTAAACCTGAAACTAATGATAATCCCTTTGCAGCTACTAATGCTATACAAGTTAGAATTGATGAAAATGTTAGACTATTAGCTGAATTACATGCTAAGTGGGAAAGAGAAGATGAAATTGCTAGAAACATTAGTGTTTCTACTATCACCACCACTAGTGTTGAGGCTAGTAATAGTTCTACTACTCTAGATGATAAATTTGCTTTTGATATTGATGGTTGCAATATCTCTGAAGTTATTAAGTTCCTACAAAAGCTTGCTAAAAGTCCTAATGCTAGTGTTATGAACATGGCTTTTACAAAACACATTACTGATGCTCTCATAAAGATTAAAGAAGAAAAGGTGAAACATAAAGCTTCTATTCCTATAAAACAAGAAGATGGTTGGGAACCCATTATTAATATGAAAGTGAGTGACTTTGATTTTAAAGCTTTATGTGATCTTGATAGTAGTGTTTCTATTATGCCTAGAAGGATTTATGATATGCTTGATTTGCCTACACTTGAAGATTGTTATTTGAATGTCCCACTTGATGATAATGCTAAAAAGAAACTCATGAGGAGTCTTAATGATGTTCTTATTATGGTTAACAATGCCTATGTCCCTGTTGATTTCTATGTTTTGGATGTTGAATGCAATGCTTCTTGTCCTATTACTTTGGGAAGACCTTTTCTTAGAACTGTTGGTGCCATTATTGATATGAAAGAAGGCACTATTAAATATCAATTCCCACTCAAGAAAGGTATAGAACACTTTCCTAAGAACCGAGATAAGATTTCTTTTGCCTCTCCTATGAAAACAAAATTTGTTCTTAATGCTTCTTCATTTGATAACACTTGATTCTTTTTCTTGCTTCTTATGCCTAACTTAAAGGCCTTAAAGAAAAATACTTATTGGGAGATAACCCAAAAGTTTTAGATGAGTCTTGAAAGTTATTACTTCAGTAATAACCTCTCCTTATCCTTTTTATTTGCTTTTTGTACCAAGAGTAACCTCTAATGAGAGAGAAGTAATGATTGGGAAAGTTGCTATCCCGAAACAGATTTCTGTGCTTCACCGTAAAAATTCGTGTAAAATCTCTGAACGTCTTTTTGAGACGTGAATATTTTTGCTTCTGCCCGAGGTTGTTATCTAACTTTAGTTATTTCAATACTTTTTTAGTTGAGCAACATAAGTTTTTCGAAAAATTTTGTCTTTAACTGCTGGTCTATTTTGACAGATTTCTGCCATTTTCTACATTTGCTTCTTGTTGGTTCCTTTTTGAGTTCTTTTGGGGAATTGAGATTTTTGAGGGAAGTACTACAATAGCTAGTGTTCTAATGGAAGTTTATTGGTGTTAGAACTGAATCTAAAGACTTATTATCTTGAGTGCACTAATGTTGCTAATAAAGATTGTGTGAAGTTTTGTATGAAGGAAAAATTTCAGGTGTATGGAAGGAATGAGTAATGAGATGAAGGATGGACTAAAGCTCAAGCTTGGGGATGCCACGCGTGTCGCCCCAAGAAATAACCAAGAAGTACAAGCGTCAAAGCTTGGGGATGCCCAAGGCATCCCCCTCTTCATCAATAAAAATCCTAGATTTCTTCCAAACGCTTCATTTTTATTGTTTCATGCATAGTTGTGTTGTTCTTGGAGCGTCTTCTTTTTCGTTTTCGTTTTGGTTTTTCGTTTGCTTGGTTTGCTTAGTTTGCTGAATAAATTGGTTGGACCCCCTCTTTCATACATTGGTTTTCAAATAGTTTGGTTTGGATTGGAAAAGAGTAGGAAAGTTCATGCTTAAGTGGTAAAGAGAGCTTGTTTTTGACTGTGGCCTATGTTTTGTCATGCCATGCTTGATATTATTTTGGCTTTTTGCTTAGTATTCTTTGCTTTAGCATGACTTGTTATAAACAATTGAGATTTCTTAATGTGCCATGGATGAATCATGCGTTGTTTTAGCATATTAAAGCATAGTATTGTGGTATTCTCCTTTGATGCTTTATTTGGGTTGACTTGGCACATGCTCACACCATGTTATGACTATCTCAAGTCACCATAGCCTTTATGATCCTTTAGTTTTCAACTTGTAGTATCACTTTATGCTTTGATCAATGATGTTTTGTCGCTCTGCATGATTATGGCCATTATTGCTCTCTTAGTTTGTCGCTCCCAGTCTTTTGCTAGCCTCCGCAACCAAGTATGAGTTACACTCATGCATCCAACTCCCTAAACCAAGTTATTCCAAAGAGTCCACCATACCTACCTACTAGCTTATGCTATTCCAAGTATATTCATGTTTTTGTTTACCTTCCAAATTAAACTTGTTATGAGAAAACTAGTGATTAAAGCTCTCACAAACTTGATGGCACACTTTACTTTTCTTGCCCTTAATAAACTTGAACCATTGTGTCGTCTATGTTGTATATGCTTGCACTTATTTGTTGGAGATTAGCAAAACCATGCTGTCATGGGGAACGCTTTCAACATTGCACGGGTACTTTGTACCTAGTTGATATCATACTCTTTTGTCTATGGATGTCGTCGGTGTGAAATGAAAGGGGAGCTTGTAAGTCCATGGAGTTATGTATATGTGTTAGAGAAACGCCTGGGCCGCTGGTCTAATCCATGCTGACATGGTGGAAACCTGCAGCGTAACCATAATGAGCTGTCTATGAAGCATTCTTCTTATAAAAAAGAGTCCTATGTTGAGAAAAAAGAGAAAAAAAAAGAGATTATGAAAAGAGGAAAGAGAGAAAAAAGCACCATATTCCCATGGTAAATAAGAAGATTTCTGAGATGCTCATTGTCTGCTTGCCTTGTCATTTTGATATGGGGATTCTTCCGTATCATCGGGCAAGGGGTACCCCGTTGGCGGTTCTCTATGATACACATGTACTTACGATGACAAGAACTTACCGGTAACTAAACTTGAGTAGCATGAGGAGCGGCCCTCGTATTCAAGGGACATGAGATTTATAACTTATACTTCGTCAAGCATGTACACCATAGTTTGTTCACTTTAACCTTAATCACTTCAAGATGCTTATGATAGGGGCAATGAGAGCTGAAAGCTATAAGTACCATAATTTTTGGAAGCTTTTTATGAAACTTGAATCTCTGCTTCCTTCTATAAAGGCCTTTCTTCCACTTATATATTGAGTCTCCACCTTCTATCTTTATGCACCTACTTTGAGAGCATAGTGGCCATTCTTAGTTCTATGTGCATTGTCCCAAGACTAGTTGATTGATGCATAACTTGATATTGCTTGTTTTAAACTATTTGTATCTAGTCACTCTTATGAACTTTGAAGGTGTCCTATGCAATTTTATTTGCTACTCTATGAGGGACAAGCTGATTACTAGTATGCTATGTTTTCTTTATGTGAAACAAACAAACGTCTTGCAAAGCATTGTTAGTAATGAATCTTTTGTTTGTGCCTTTTCATGTTGCAACATAGTTTCTTTGTCTTATTACTAGAACTTTGTCTTTCATGTTATGATTGTAGTAATATGATCCCAGCTTTGAATGTTTTACAAATACTTTGATCAAGTTTATCATGGTGCATGTCACCTTAAAAATTATTCTTTCTTTTTATCACTTACCTACTCGAGGACGAGCAGGAATTAAGCTTGGGGATGTTGATACATTGCAAATGTATCTATAATTTTTGATGTTCCATGCTTGGTTTTATCTACTTTCTTGTGTTTTGTCCACACTTTGGAGTACTTTTCAAATGATTTCTTGGAATAACCTATTAACAAAGAGCCACAGTGCCAGCTGCCTGTTTTCTGCTGTTTTTGGTTCCAGGAAGTTAGAAAATGAATATTCTCGGAATTGGACGGGACAAAAGCCAAAGTCGCTATTTTACCGGAAGACATCCGAAGCCAGAATACGAGATGGAGAGGAGCCAGGGGCGGCCACACCATCCTGGCCGCGCGGGCCAGGCCTAGCCGCGCCAGGGGGTGGTGTGGCCAGCCCAGGCACCCCCTCGGCCTCTCCTTCCGCCTATCTATTGCCTTTGATACCAAAACCCTAAGTACCCGATCAAAAATCCACGAAAGAGTCTGTAGCCGCTGTCATCTCCATCCCTAGATCAGGAGGGATCTAAAGCTCTTCCCGACACCCTGCCGGAGAGGGGAATTCACCCTGGAGGCCTTCTTCATCATCATGCAAGCCTCCGGTGTGATGCGTGAGTAGTTCATCTCTGGACTACGGGTCCATGTAGTAGCTAGATGGCTGGTTCTCCTCCTTTGTTCTTTCATGTTTAGATCTTGTGAGCTCCATTCATGATCAAGATCATCTATTTGTAATTCTACATGTTGTGTTTACGGGGATCCAATGGATATTGAGATGCTATTTCAGATTGATTATTGATTCTATCATGTCTTTGTTATTTGTGATCTTGCATGCTTTCCGTTGTTAGTAGCTATCTTGGCCAAGTAGATGCTAGCAACTCCAAGAGTTAGTATTTATGCTCGATAGTGGGTTCATGCCTCTGGTAATCTGGGGAAGTGACAGAAATATCTAAGGTACTAGATGTGTTGTTGCTACTAGGGAGAAAACAACAATCCTTTGTTCATAGAACAATCGTATTGTTTACATTACACGCAATTCGTAAAGAAATAATCTGTTGCTTGCAACTTAATACTGGAGGGGGTTCAGATGATAACCTGAAGGTGGATTATTAGTCATAGATGCAGTTGGATGGCGGTCTATGTATAATGTTGTAATGCCCAATCAAGTCTCAAAGGAGTCAAGATGATTAGTATATGCTTGTATGCTTTCTCGATGTTTGTCAATTGCCCCGCTATAATTTGTTCACCCAGCATGTTATCTATCTTAAGGAGAGCCACCTCTAGTGAACTATGGATCTCGGTCCTTTCTTTTACATACAATCTACAAACTGTTTACTGCTTTGTGTTTACTTTCTTCAAACTATTACTTCCTTCCATTCGATACGTTTAATCCTTTGTTTTCAGCAGAACCGGTGAGATTGACAACCTCATCGCAAGTTGGGGACAAAGTTATGTGGTTGTGTTGTGCAGGTCTCCACGTTGCTACTAGCACCAGTAGTGCGCCCTGCCAAGGCTCAGCTAGCAACACCTTTGGGGTGTTTCCTTGCTCCTACTGGTTCGATTAAACCTTGGTTTCATAACTGAGGGAAACTTATTTCTGTGCTCATCATACCTTCCTCTTGGGGTTCCCCAACGAGCTCATGAATCACGAGCCATCAAGCGGTAGCGTCGTGAACAACTAGAACGTCGCGGATGGTCAGACTAGAGATAAACCGAAGTAGCATCCAGTAGGCTGACATCCCCCCACAGTCGTAGCGGGAATGTCGTGGCCGGTGTCGTGTCGCGGTTGCTTGGACTATAGAGGAAGCTGGTGATGCTCAAGCGAGGTGGTAGCCCTTGTGCCGATGTCGAGGGAGCCGAGAGCGTGAGGTGGTGCCATGGTCGAGGTAGCCGTGCGATGGGTCGCCGTGGTCGATGTCGTGGTCGGGGATGCCCATGTCGAGGTAGCCGCAAGTGAAGCTGCATGCGCATAGTGCGCAAGGAGGATGACGGAGACGTGTCGAGGCAGTCGTTGAGGGTGTCGATGCTGAAGTCGATGCAGTCCAAGCCATCGAGGACGAGGTGCGGCCATAGTTTTGCCAGAACTAGGCACATGTTGGGGACGAACGCACACTCCGGTTTTGTCAGAACCGAGTATGCAAAGAAGAACTCGGCGGTGACGCGGTCGAGGCAGTCGTAGAGGGGTCGATGCCAAGAAGACATTGTCGAAGCCGATGAAGACGTAGAATGCGACGATACCAGCGGCGACATGGGTTAGTCATGCTAGATGCCTAGAGTAACGATGGGGTAGTCGGCGGGACCTGCGATGGCGAGAGGGCACCTTGCAGGTTACCTTGTGAAGCGCGGCGGCGGTGCTCAAAGTAGGCGAGGAAGACCCGACGATGTGACGAAGACCATGTGCAGACGTCGGCGATCTGCATCGTAGGAGATGGCACGGTGAAAGTCGAGGCCGTCGATGCACGAGGACGGCTAAGTAGACTGCGTGCAACCATGCTATGACACGGGGGGCGGCATAGCTGCAGGGCGCAAGTCGGTGCAGCGGCTGGGAGACCACCAGCGACGCACACGCCAAGGAAGGCGTGTTGGAAGCCGGTAGCGTGGACCAAAGGCAGCAGCGCTGCGGCCCGACGAGGTGACGCAGCGACAGCCCGTAGCTCGATCGGTGGTAGGCGCGTGCTCGGGGATGTGCTTGGTGTAGACAGGCATGGGATCGGTTGATCAGACCGACGGTGCACCGTATGCACCATGGCGTGGATGATGCGTAGATCGGATTCAATGGCGATGTTGTCGGTGAAGTCCCGGACAATGACAACGAAGAGGATCCGAGGGGGGCGGCCGCGGTAGCCTTCCTAGGAAGCCGTAGCAGCCATCCGCGGTGCGCGGGAGCCTGCCGAGGTAGGCGCAGCAGCGGAGGGAGTTGGTGCATGGACGCGATGTAGATCCTCAATGCCGATGGTTGGAGTAGAGGCGTGGGATGATGATAGCGGTGGGCGACTCAATCCGATCTAAGATCGGTAAACCAAAAAGAAAGTCGATCAAGAGATCAGAGAAAAAGACTTACATGGCAGCCGATCACGGATCGGCGGACGAACCCTGCATACGGGTTGCGCAGCCCCTGGCGAAGATCATGGAGATCGACCTCCCCGGGGGCAGCGCGGCGGAAGCTAGGGTTTGAGATCGATTTAGGCTGATACCATGAAAGAGTATGAGTTTGGCGGAATATGATGGATATATTACTGAGCCTCATGGGCGAGTATATATAGGCGTACAAAGAATTATCTTGGAGTATGAGTCAAGTTAGGACTATACGTAAACAGATCCTAACTCTATCTAAACTATTATAACAACCGTACATACCTAATACTCTAACACCAGGAACACCCAATCACGGTTGTATCCTCCGTCCCGCTGCAAGACATCATTCCCAATTTCGATGCGACCGGGTGGGTCGCCAAGTGGGCTACTTAGAGTCGGTAAGTACTTCCATGAGATAGTACACCGGTCGCTGAGTGGGGCGCTCCTTGTCCTCTTCTTGCCGCTCCACGATCATGACGGTGCTGATGACTCGATCGGCGGCGGCGACGTACATGAGCATTGTCTCCTTGTCGAGGGGCGCGGCGAGCACCGGAGCCACGAGTAGTACCTCCTTTAGCACGGCGGGTGCGCTATCGGCCTTGTTGGTCCACTCGAATGTGGGTGATTTGCGGAGGAGGCGGTAGAGAGGCATTACCTTCTCGCCGAGCCGGGGAATGAAGCGGCTGAGAGCTGTCACTCGACCCGCTAGTTTCTGCACATCGCGCAGGCACTCGGGTTTGCCGAGTCAAGCGATGGTGTTGATCTTAGTGGGGTTGCTTCGATGCCTCGCTTGTAGACGATGTAGCCGAGTAATTGCCTAGTGGGCATGCCAAACATGCACTTATGCGGGTTAACCTTGATCTTGTACTTCCACAGGTTCACGAATGTCTCGGCCAGGTCGGCGAGTATGTCGACCTGGCAAGTCGACTTAACCAACACGTCGTCGATGTAGACGTGGACGTTGCTACCAATTTGGCTCGCTAGGCACTCCTGCATGCACCGTTGGTAGGTCGCCCCGGCGTTCTTGAGGCCGAACATGATGGCGGTGTAGCAGAAGGCTCCAACGGCTTGATGAAAGCCGTTTTCTTCTCATCCTCAGCAGCCATCTTGATCTGATTGTAGACGGAGTATGCATCGAGAAAGCACAACGTCTCGAACCCCGCATTTGAGTCGATGATTTGACTGATTTGCAGGAGTATGAATTCTTCCTTCGGGTAGGCACTGTTGAGGTTAGTGTAATCGATACACATGCTCTAGGTGTTTTTTCTTCATTGCGAGGACTGGGTTTGCCAGCCACTTGGATTATTTGATAGGTCGAATGAACCATGTAGCTAGTAGCCGCTGCACCTCTTCGGTGATTGCGCAACATCATTCTTCATTGAAGGGCCAAAGTGGTTGCTTGACATGTCGTGCCTTGGGGTCGGCATTGAGTTTGTGCTCAGCGAGTTCCCTCGGGACACTAGGCATGTTGGATGGCTTCCATGCAAAGATGTCACGATTCTCATGCAAGAACTCGATGAGCGCGCTTTTCTATGTGGGAGTGAGATTGGTCCCCACGGTGACCTTCTGGATCGACTCGCCCGGGACGAGCTCGACGGTTCGGGTGTGCGGGGAGGCCTCGAAAGCAGCTAGAGCGGAGCTTGCCGTGGTAGGATTTTTAAGGATTGTAGGGTCATCCTTGTCAATGCCACTCACATATTTGGAGATTTCACCAGCGTGGTTTGACTCTTCGGCGATGATAGTGTCGACGAGCTTGGAGTCGTTATCTTTGCACTCCAGGGCCATGTCAGGGTCGCCGTGCACAGTGATGATGTCGTGTGGTCCTGGGAGCTTCATCATGTTGTAGGTGTAGTGGGGAGCCACCATGAATTTGGCAAATGTCTGCCGCCCGAGCACGCAATGGTATGGTCTGTGGAAGTTCACCGTCTCAAAGACGATTCGCTCCGTGCGGAAGTTGGTGGAGGTGCCGAAGGTGACTAACAGCATCACCTTGCTGATTGGGTAAGCCTTTCGACCCGGGACAATGTCGCGGAAGGTTTAGAGGGTCGATTCGACCATTGACTGCGGGAGTCGCCTGAAGGTGTCCACGTACATGATGTTGATGGAGCTTCCCCTGTCTATCATGGTTTTGGGTAGCTAGTAGTCAGCCACTTTGGGCTTGATGACCAGGATGAATCACCTTAGGTACTTGATCCTAGGCGCATGGTCCTCACGACCCCAGGTGATGGTGTGCCCCGACCAGTTGAGGTAGCACGGGATGTCTACTTGATTCACCGTGTTAACGGTGACTGCATGGGTAAGTACTTTTTTATCGCGCTTCGTGCCTATGCTGGTGAAGGTGTGCAGGGAGCCGACCGTGTTGCCGAACGTCTCCGCATTATCGTTGTCTCTTGGTGGCTCGTGGTTTGGGCCTTCCATGTCATGCCTTGCCTTCTCAATCTCTTTGAGAGAGTGCCAGTCAGCGGTTGTATGGGTGGCAGGCTTCCCTTCCCTGCTGTGGTAGACACAGGGTTGGTTGAGGAGCACCATAGGGTCAAATTTCGGCCTCACGGTGTTATTGTTGCGGTAGTTTCCTCTGTCGCAGTGGAAGTTTTTGGGTTGCGCTGCCCATAGTTAGCTTTGGTGATGAATTCAGAGCTGCCGTCGCCGTGGCGTTTGCCTGATGTTTGGCGAGTGGTGTTGTAGCGTAAGTCGCAGTGCCTGCCGGTGTCGTGGCGGCGTACGCGGCATCTCCCGGTCGACTCATCATCTGAGTCCTAGTTTAGGCCCTCCTCCATGTAGCTCTTGGCAATCTCGAGGAGGTCGGGGATGTTGTCGACATCCTATAGAACCTCTTAAACTTTACGACCAAAGGTTCGTACCAGTACACATTCTTGAAGCAGTGGTTCATGGTGTCTGGGTGGATGCCGGAGGCATTGATCCACAGGTTTTGCCAGCGTTGGACCCAGTGGCGAGTCAACTCGCAGGGCCCCTGGATGCAATGTTCCAGGTCCTCGATGGTGGTGGTGCATGTGTAGGAGCCCTCAAAATGCTTGATGAAGGCTTCCCGCATCTCCTCCCATGTTGTTCCTGGGGAGGGTATTGATCCACTGGTGGGTTGCTCCCTTCATCATTACGGGGAGGTAGCGAGCGGTGAGTAGGTTTGTATGACTGGCGATTCCCATCGCCATGAGGTACGTGTCGATCCAAACTGATGGGTCGAGTGTGGGTTCGTACTTCTTGATCTCCTTTGGCCCCTTGAAGTTGGAGGGTGATACCTTCGATCCGGATTATGGACGTAGTATAGCTCTTTTTCCTTAGTAGACCTAGGTTTATCAAACACTCAGGAAGCAGACAGGGTAGTGAAGTTACTTTAATATACCTTTGAGAGTTTTAGAATTATTTTGTTGTTTTACCAGACCAAGGGTTTGCTGCCTTTTGTTGTTGTCGATGATGGAGAGAAAGGGCCTAGGGCTTTAGGTTTCACCTGTAGCTCTGCAAAACATCTGATGGGAATAAAGGATAATAATAAAGTATGCATGTAATTGTTAGAGAAAGATAATTATATGTGGGTAGTGCATCCATAATTTCTATTGCCTCTGCAACCGCTTATAGAAATAACCTACTAGTCTCATCCATAGAAGAAAGAGAACTAATGATATGCATAGTGATGTCACTGTTAATCCCAAGTAAATTCCTCACATACAGCCGTACAACCCCTTCTGTCACTGGGGTTTCCAACCTGCAGATTAGACATTACTCATACTCCCTATACCTGGCTCAATCCTCGGGGTCTTGGTGTAGGGGTTCCGCGTATGAAAACAAGAAAATTTTACCCTATGCCCCTGGACCCCTGAAGCTGCCAGGACCTATCTATTAGTAATACAATAACGGGAGGGGCTTTTCGCGAACTTACCCTTGAAGACCGAAAAGCGTTGTCAACGCTCAAGAGAGCGTGGTTGATGTAGACGAGCCGAAGCCGACCTCAAGGTTGTGACGAAGTCCTTGCGCTCCTTGGCTCCAACGACTTGAGTGCCTCAAGTGCGACACCTCGCGGGGAGTTACACACGTCCGGTGCCTGACGATGACTCCCGCTTCCCCGATCCAACAACAGTTGCGGAAGTAGAGCTCCCGGATCTGAATTCCGCAGCGCGACGGCGCTCCGCGGTGAAGATGTTTCTCGCTCGTGCAGACCAGACTTGGGACCACGGTCACGAGAGAGAGAAGGGGAGAGATAAAATATCAATTGGAGGTCCTCCCAAAAGTGGGGATACCTTTATTGATTATTGGTGTATTTATCTAGGCCAAATACCCCACTATATATAGGGGGAGGAGGGGGTACAACCTCCCTCAAAGTCCCGGGGTGGGACTAAAGGAGAGGAGAGGGTGGGGAGGCCACCGGCCAGCCCCTAGTCGGCCCCACGTGAGGGGCTAGGCCCAGCCGGCCAGCCCCCTTGCCCCTTCTCCCTCTCTCCTTTCCCTAATGGGCCCTCTCCCTCCGGAAATTGGCCCATTAAGCCCTTTTGACCTTTAATTGATTTTCTCTTTAGTAAATAATTATGAATAAATGATTAAATCAATATTTAACATTCATTCACATATTATTCAACCTCCGTGTCTATGGAACACCTTCCACCTTGATACATTGCAAATGTATCTATAATTTTTGATGTTCCATGTTTGGTTTTATCTACTTTCTTGTGTTTTGTTCCAACTTTGGAGTACTTTTCATATGATTTCTTGGAATAACCTATTAACAAGATGCCACAGTGCCAGTTGCCTGTTTTTTGCTGTTTTTGGTTCCAGGAAAGTCAGAAAATGAATATTCTCGGAATTGGATGAGACAAAAGCCAAAGTTCATATTTTTCCGGAAGTCTCACAGAGCCAGAAGACGAGACGGAGGGGGGCCACAGGGTGGCCACACCACCCCTTGGCGCGGTCTAGCCCAGGCCACGCCAGGGCATGGTGTGGGCCCCCTGGCCAGCCACCGACCTTGCCTATTTCGCCTATAAGAGCCTCCCGATGCATAAACCCTAAGTGGTCAATCAAAAATGCACGAAAAGTTCCGCAGCGCCGCCGCCACCGAAGGGGAGATTCAGGGGACAGAAAGTCTCTGTTCCGGCACCCTGTCGGGACGGGGAAGTGCCCCCGGAGCCATCTCCATCGATCTCCACCGCCATCTCCATCACCATTGCTGATTCCCATGATGAGGAGGGAGTAGTTCTCTCTCGAGGATCAGGGTTCTACCAGTAGCTGTGTGTTCATCTCTCTCTCTATGCATGATCTTATTGAGATCATGAGCTTGTAATCTATAGATCTACCTTGCTACTGAAGTGCTTTAATAGATCTCTGCTCTCCCCATGTGTGTGAAAGTGACAACATGCACACCATGGTGGCACTTAGGCTAGAGATTACAAATACTTGCTATGAGTTATATTTGGATTTGGATGTCTTTATGAAATTGTGGTGTTTGTTGGACTCATCTAGTGTTCAAGGTGATAGTGTGGGGTTTTCTAGATGGGAAAGGCTTACTTTGAGGTGTGCTGTTATAGCCCTACCATCGATTAGAGTGTTCAACCGAAGAGTACTTAAGAGTAGTATCATAAAGAAGAATATATTTATATGAGAGTGTTCACTAGTGAAAGTATGATCCCTAGGCCTTGTTTCTAAGCACTCAAACACCGTTTGCTATTAGATCTATTACATGTTTGCTTGCTTCCATCTTTATTTCAGTTTGCCTTTAGTCTTTTCCACGCCATCATCTATCACCATTACCACTTATAATTATCTATACCACTTGTATTTCACTATCTCTTCGCCGAACTAGTGCACCTATACACCTGACAAGTGTATTGGGTGTGTTGGGGACACAAGAGACTTCTTGCATCTTGATTGCAGGATTTCTTGAGAGGGGATACCTTTGACCACTTCCTCCCTGAGTTCGATAAACCTTGGGTGATCCACTTAAGGGAAAACTTGCTGCTGTTCTACAAACCTCTGCACTTGGGGGCCCAACAACTGTTTACAAGAATAGAAGTGCGTAGACATCAAGCTATTTTCTGGCGCCGTTGCCGGGGAGGTAAGGTAAAAGGTACTCACATCTTCCGGTGTGAATGCTTGAAGTTATTTCCTTTAGATTCTACAATTTTCTCTTTTTGTTTCTTGTTTTCACTAGTTAGGCTTAATGGAAAACAACAACAAAAATTAGAGAGCTTTGTAGTATTTATCTTGAGTTAGGAAATGAAGTGTTTGAAGGGAAAATTAAAAAACCTATGGAACTTTATTTGCATTCTAATAGCAATGTTGTTAGTATGAATTCTTTGGACACCATTATTGCTAATGCTATGGAAAAGTCTAAGCTTGGGGAAGCTAGTTTTTATGAAAATGATCTTTTTAGTTCCCCAGCTTTGGAAGATAGCTATTCTATTGCTTATGATGATACTAAACCTCCAATATATGATGACTACAATGATGAATATGATATTTTCAGTCCACCTACTATTGAGGAGAAAATTAATTATGATTACAATATGCCTCCTATATTTTATGATTATGGTGATGAAAATAATAATGCTAGCTATTTTGTTGAATTTGCTCCCACTACAATCAATAAGAATGACTATGTTTATGTGGAGAGTAATAATGATTATATGCATGTGGCTCATGATAAGAATGTTTTGTGTGATATTTAGATTGTTAATTTTATTCATGATGCTACTGAAAGTTATTATGAGAGAGGGAAACATTGTTTTATGCATCTCAATAATATTAAGTTTCCCCTCTTTATGTTGAAAATTTTGAAGTTGCACTTGTTTTGCTTTCCTATACTTGTTGCTTTGTGCTTTCATGACTTGTTTATTTACAAGATTATTTTGCATAGGAAGTGGGTTAGACTCAAATGTGTTTTGAATTTGCTTCTTGATGCTCTCATTTACTTCAATTCATATTTCTTATGTGAGCATCTTCTCAAACTATCAAGCCTAACTTAAAGGCATTAAAGAAAAGTACTTATTGGGAGATAACCCAAAAGTTTTAGATGAGTCTTGGAAGTTATTACTTCAGTAATAACCGCTCCTTATCCTTTTTATTTGCTTTTTGTGCCAAGAGTAACCTCTAATGAGAGAGAAGTAATGCTTGAGAAAGTTGTCGTCCCAAAACAGATTTCTGTGCTTCACCGTAAAAATTTGTGTAAAATCTCTGAACGTCTTTTTGAGGCGTGAATTTTTGTGCTTCTGCCCCAGGTTGTTATCTAACTTTCGTTAGTTCAACAATGTTCGATTTGATCAACAGAAGGTCTTCGAAAAAATTCGTCTTTACCTGCTGGTCTGTTTTGACAGATTTCTGCCATTATTTGCATTTGCTTCTTGTTGGTTCCTTTTTGAGTTCTTTTGGGGAATTGAGCTTTTTGAGGGAAGTGCTACAGTATCTAGTGTTCTAATGGAAGTTTATTTGGTGTTAGAACTAAACCTTAAGACCTTTTATCGTGAGTGCACTAATGTTGCTAATAAAGATTGTGTGAAGTTTTGCATGAAGGAAAAATTTCAGGTGTATGGAAGGAATGAGTAATGAGATGAAGGATGGACTAAAGCTCAAGCTTGGGGATGCCACACGTGTCACCCGAAGAAATATCCAAGAAGTACAAGCGTCAAAGCTTGGGGATGCCCAATGCACCCCCCTCTTCATCAATAAAAATCCCAGGTTTCTTCCAAACGCTTCATTTTTATTGTTTCATGCACAGTTGTGTTGTTTTGGAGCGTCTTCTTTTTCGTTTTTGTTTTCGTTTTTCATTTTCTTGGTTTGCTGAATAAAATCGTTGGACCCCCTCTTTCATACATTGGTTTGTAAATAGTTTGGTTTGGTTTGGAAAAGAGTAGGAAAGTTCATGCTTAAGTGGTAAAAAGAGCTTGTTTTTGACTGTGGCCTATGCTTTGTCATGCCATGCTTGATATTGTTTTGGCTTTATGCTTAGTATTCTTTGTTATAGCATGAATTGTTATAAAAAATTGAGATTGCTTAATGTGCCTTGGATGAATCATGCGTTGTTTTAGCATATTAAAGCATAGTATTGTGGTATTCTTCTTTGATGCTTTATTTGGGTTAACTTGGCGCATGCTCACACCATGTTATGACTATCCCAAGTCACCATAAGACTTTATGATCCTTTAGTTTTTAACTTGTAGTATCACTTTATGCTTTGATCAATGATGTTTTGTCGCTCTGCATGATTATGGCCATTATTTCTCTCTTAGTTTGTCGCTCCCAGTCTTTTGCTAGCCTCCACAACCAAGTATGAGTTTCACTCATGCATCCAACTCCCTAAGCCAAGTTATTCCAAAGAGTCCACCATACCTACCTACTAGCTTAAGCTATTCCAAGTATATTCATGTTTTTGTTTACCTTCCAAATTAAACTTGTTATGAGAAAACTAGTGATTAAAGCTCTCACGAACTTGATGGCACACTTTACTTTTCTTGCCCTTAATAAACATGAACCATTGTGTCGTCTATGTTGTATATGCTTGCACTTATTTGTTGGGGATTAGCAGAACCATGCTGTCATGGGGAATGCTTTCAACATTGCACGGGTACTTGTACCTAGTTGATATCATGCTCTTTTGTATATGGATGTCGTCGGTGTGAAATGAAAGGGGAGCTTGTAAGTCCATGGAGTTATGTATATGTGTTAGAGAAACGCCTGGGCCGCTGGTCTAATCCATGCTGACATGGTGGAAACCTGCAGCGTAACCATAATGAGCTGTCTATGAAGCATTCTTCTTATAAAAAAGAGTCCTATGTTGAGAAAAAAGAGAAAAAAAAGAGATTATGAAAAGAGGAAAGAGAGAAAAAAGCACCATATTCCCATGGTAAATAAGAAGATTTCTGAGATGCTCATTGTCTGCTTGCCTTGTCATTTTGATATGGGGATTCTTCCGTATCATCGGGCAAGGGGTACCCCGTTGGCGGTTCTCTATGATACACATGTACTTACGATGACAAGAACTTACCGGTAACTAAACTTGAGTAGCATGAGGAGCGGCCTACGTATTCAAGGGACATGCGATTTCTAACTTATACTTCGTCAAGCATGTACACCATAGTTTTTTCACTTTAACCTTAATCACTTCAAGATGCTTATGATAGGGGCAATGAGAGTTGAAAGCTATAAGTACCATAATTTTTGGAAGCTCTTTATGAAACTTGAATCTCTGCTTCCTTCTATAAAGGCATTTCTTCCACTTATATATTGAGTCTCCACCTTTTATCTTTATGCACCTACTTGGAGAGCATAGTGGCCATTCTTAGTCCTATGTGCATTGTCCCAATACTAGTTGATTGATGCATAACTTGATATTGCGTGTTTTAAACTATTTGTATCTAGTCACTCTTATGAACTTTGAAGGTGTCCTATGCATTTATATTTGCTACTCTATGAGGGACAAGTTGAATGCTATTCTGCTATGTTTTCTTTATGTGAAACAAACAAACGTCTTGCAAAGCATTGTTATTCATGAATCTTTTGTTTGTGTCTTTTCATGTTGCATCATAGTTTCTTTGTCTTATTCCTAGAACCTTGTCTTTTATGTTATGATTGAAGTACTATGATCCCAGCTTTGAATGTTTTACAAATACTTTGATCAAGTTTATGATGGTGCATGTCACCTCAAAAATTATTCTTTCTTTTTATCACTTACCTACTCGGGGACGAGCAGGAGTTAAGCTTGGGGATGTTGACACATTGCAAATGTATCTATAATTTTTGATGTTCAATGCTTGGTTTTATCTACTTTCTTGTGTTTTGTTCCAACTTTGGAGTACTTTTCATATGTTTTCTTGGACTAACCTATTAACAAGATGCCACAGTGCCAGTTGCCTGTTTTCTGCTGTTTTTGGTTTTAGGAAAGTCAGAAAATGAATATTCTCGGAATTGGACGGGACAAAAGCCAAAGTTCATATTTTTCCAGAGGACTCACAGAGCCAGAAGATGAGACGGAGGGGGGACACAGGGTGGCCACACCAGCCCTTGGCGTGGGCCAGCTCAGGCCACGCCAGGGCATGGTGTGGGCCCCCTGGCCGGCCACCGACCTTGTCTCTTTCGCCTATAAGAGCCTCCCGATGCATAAACCCAAATGGTCAATCAAAAATCCACGAAAAGTTCCGCAGCGCCGTGGCCACCGAAGGGGAGATTCGGGGGACAGATAGTCTCTGTTTCGCCACCCTGCCGAGACGGGGAAGTGCCCCCGGAGCCATCTCCATCGATCTTCACCGCCATCTCCATCACCATTGCTAATTCCCATGATGAGGAGGGAGTAGTTCTCTCTCGAGGCTCAGGGTTCTACCGGTAGCTATGTGTTCATCTCTCTCTATGCATGATCTTATTGAGATCATGAGCTTGTAATCTATAGATCTACCTTGCTACTGAAGTGCTTTAATAGATCTCTGCTCTCCCCATGTGTGTGAAAGTGACAACATGCACACCATGGTGGCACTTAGGCTAGAGATTACAAATACTTGTTATGAGTTATATTTGGATTTGGATGTCTTTATGAAATTGTGGTGTTTGTTGGTCTCATCTAGTGTTCAAGGTGACAGTGTGGGGTTTTCTAGATGGGAAAGGCTTACTTTGAGGTGTGCTGTTATAGCCCTACCATCGATTAGAGTGTTCAACCGGAGAGTAGTTAAGAGTAGTATCATAAAGAAGAATATATTTATATGAGAGTGTTCACTAGTGAAAGTATGATCCCTAGGCCTTGTTTCTAAGCACTGAAACACCGTTTGCTATTAGATCTATTACATGTTTGCTTGCTTCCATCTTTATTTCAGTTTGCCTTTAGTCTTTTCCACGCCATCAAGTTATTTTCTATCACCATTACCACTTATAATTATCTATACCACTTGTATTTCACTATCTCTTCGCTGAACTAGTGCACCTATACACCTGACAAGTGTATTGGGTGTGTTGGGGACACAAGAGACTTCTTATATCTTGATTGCAGGGTTGCTTGAGAGGGGATACCTTTGACCACTTCCTCCCTGAGTTCGATAAACCTTGGGTGCTCCACTTAAGGGAAAACTTGCTGCTGTTCTACAAACCTCTGCACTTGGGGGCCCAACAACTGTCTACAAGAATAGAAGTGCGTAGACATCATACCTCCACTCCGGACATCCTCCGTACTTACCGAAACCCTTCCGGTTTTCTCTCTTGTTTTCTTCAGTGATTCTACGGATCCTATAAACACTCTCTAAGCATCATCAAGCCCTTAAGCGTGATACCCCATGGTTCGGGAACACTCCAGACATGGTCGGGACACTCCCGCACCAATGATCGATAGAGGGACCTGGATGGCCATGTGACCCCTTTGCGTTCGACAAAGATCTTTTGTCGTTTGAACCGGGACAATCGTGTCTTATTCCCTTTGTCTATTGATACTTGCATTGCCCGAGATTTGATCAATGACATCACCATGTCGTGTTCAATCTCGTTACTGAACAATGCTACTTGACTCGTTCTGACAAGTAATATCCCCGTGATCAAATCACACGCTGCGCAGCTATTGGATATAACATCTCCGAGTGGGCCCTTGAGTATCTTCCCGTCACATGGACGGACAAATCCCGCTCTTGACAGATATTGCCTCTACGATTTCCTCCGAATACCTGAACACAACTTTATAACCACCGTATTACCAGATAGCGTTTGATGCTATCAACGCATTCTCGGGAGACAGTGATTGATATAGCCTCACGGTCTAAGGAATAGTCTACGAGGATCCATTTCTAATCATCATAACTTGAACTTCGTGACATGATCGGGTCATGATGTTTAGGTTGGGTATTGGTTCATCATCTCATTCTCAGAATGAGATGACCTCATTTCCAACTGGCATAAATGCCACATGATCAGGAAACTTGATCGTCTGTTGACCAATGAACTAGTGACTAGAGTTTCACTGGGAACCCCTGGTTGTTTGTATATCACATGTGTATTGATGTTTCCACTCAATACAGTTATAGCATGATATAAAACTTAATCATAAACTATATGAAATATGATAATAGTCCTTACTACTATTTGTCTCTAGGGCATATTTCCAACAATCTCCCACTTGCACTAGAGTACAAATACACTAGCTGCATTTGTTCTCAATCTTTGGCACCATATACCCGGTACCCTGAACATGCTTGCTCATGGAAGAGGTTGAGTCTTGGGTCTGTACTTTATAGTCCCAAATCCTTTGCAACTTACTAATGTCACTTTGATTGACATTAATACTTTATCATCACATGATAACATCTGTGTGAATGCATCGTCGCTATGGCAGCAGAACGAGGCCTGATTCCAGGAGCCTATAGTGACGTTAGATCAACCTCGAGGGCTTTCTCATGGGCACTGTGCCCTGGGACACATCATTCTACGTTAAAAGCGAACTAGCCCCGCCATAACATTATACAACACTTTAGATGGTACCCTTATCTATTATTATAAATGTATTCATCGAAACAGTAGTGCACTCTGTGCAACTTTCGATGTTTTGTTCACCTCGCTTCCTACTTGACTTTAATCGGTATTACAGGAATTTCCAACATATTCCCTTATAACATAACCCTTTATGCTTTAAGATATGTCATCCTTTATGGATTTGGAAAACATGTCTATAGTTCTCTACTTAGATACTACGGACAAAACTTAGCTCAACATTCTGTAATTCAAACTTAATCACTTTTAAACGTTCCGTATTTGGATCACATATTATGCTAAGTTATCATCATGGTTTTCTAAGAAAGAACCTATGTCTCAACATAGTGGATGATGATCATCCTTTTCTTTCTTTCAACCATTGATGTTAAACTTAATACTATTCCTAATTTGAGTTATTAAGGATCAGTTCCTTAATTAACTTCTATTCTGAAACCCCTTTAAGAATCCCTTAAGGAATACTACATAATATCATAATACACGTATTGTCAACTTCTACATCTTATAAATCATTATTTATAAGTATTTCCGCTTTCATTCTGAACATACTTAAGAATTACTCCTATAAGCTCCCACTCAGAATATGTTCCTACATATTTGAATTTGAGACTTATATTGCTCCCACTTAAAAATATGTCAATCACATATTGTTTCAGGAAGACTTTCATAGCTCCCACTCAATTTTATGCAAATTGCATATCCTCCCACTATTTTGAACAATTTCAAAATCCTTTGATCAAATATCAAACTTGGAGATTTTACTATGAGATACTAGTACTTTACTAGTTTTAAATCCACTAGGCATTTAGCACATTTGAATCAAATTCATTTGAATTTGTCCAATACCTGACAAATTATGCTTTTGTCATTTACCCCCTTTTTCCTATATGGCTTTGCAGTCATTTGGGAAAATTCCAAGTAACCCCCTTACTTATGAGATTCAGCAACGAATTGCTTTCTAATCTCAAGGGAAGTTTGCTTCTGGGATTTCTCATAATTTTAGTTTACCATTATTTCCTTTGTAGTTCGTAGGTATGTCATATTCCAAAAATCATGACAAGTGATTCACAAATGTCTCCATACAAGATATGGATTACATTTTGAACCCTACTTCATATAGTGAAAACATTAGTGGGGAAAAGCACAATGATCAAAATCATTAATTCTTTCCTTCTATGAAGAGAATCGTTCGGGAACGTTGTCCATCGCGCTTCTCAACACTGTGATGCAGGGTTTTGAATCCTCATCGTGTTTTACACTAATTTCCATTTGCTCCATAATTGAGAAACATCACTAAAAGTGAGCTTTCTCAAGAATGCACCAAAATCCAAGCAATACCATCTCTGCTTTCCTTTTGGTTTCACCTATGGATTTTGTATTCAAAGTTTCCAATGAATACTCTACAAGGACTTATTCACTATTGTTTTGGTTATATCGAATAACCCCAAAACCTTCACGAATTCAAATGGTTCACTACTTCTAATCGAGTGCTAACTATTTCTAAGCTAAAGGTCTCTACATCTACACTACAACGATTTATTTGGTGCCTTCTATTCAACCCCTTTGATATCTAATATCACATTGTGACGCTTTGTATTTTGACGTTCGAAAACACTTCGCATTTCACAATTACTTTTATGCCATTCTTATAAAGTTGAATTTCATTACTATTGATCAAATCATAGTAATTGGATTCTCTTTTATATTTATACCCTTTTATTGATGAAACATTTTGATCAAATCAAATAGTTTCATATTCATGTTTCCTTTGGTAAACTACTTTACACATTTAAACAATCATTTAATGATAATTACCATTTTCATTAAAGCACAATACATCGAATATGTATTTACTTTTAACAATTCTTTAAACACTTTGTATTCAAGTAATACATGGTGTTCAAGTTATTTTGCCGAACTTAGGCATGATGTATATGTGATAAGAAATCGAATGACTTTCACATATTATCACATAACTTTGAATTTAAACAATGGTTTCATTCATTAATGAACATATCATTAAGTCGGGTATTTTTAAACAAGGCATTTTAATATTTTACAAATGTTCATGCATTATCAATTAGTTTCAAACAACAAGGATAATTCACAATAATCAAACAAGATATGAACATGAATAGAAATCATTCATAAAAGTGGAACAACTGTTTGTTACAAACTCATATGAATAAATGTCTCACGAAGTGTGAGACACACTAAAGAAGTTCACAATCTCTTGATTACAATAATCATCCTAAACACGAACTAAATGATAAATGTCGAGGGAGAGTTTCATCAGCTATCATCATCATGCTCGCCATCAACACGCAACGTCACCTCCTCTCCAGCAAGCACCTCTCATGCAGAAGGACCTGTTTTCAGCAAAACAAAACAAGTATCAGATATACTTAACACTACAATGTGTTTGCAAGATTATAACATTTATAAAACTGTATATCAAATATATACCTTTGTCGTTGATGACCTAAGCGACATCTGGTTCAACCAACACATTCCTGAGATGTGTCATGAACTGGTGGAACTCCATTGTTTCCGTGTCGCCCCTCATTACGCAAGTCCTGACTTGTGCTTGGTAGCTTGGTGGCAGTGACCGCAACACAACAGCGTTTGCAAAAGAGCCCATGATCCAGACGTCCAGGAAGTATGCAGGCCTCATGTACACATCATGCATGTGCTCCAAGTGGTCGTCCAGTGATGAGTTCTCCTCCATCTTAATGGAGAGGAAGTCTCCCATCAGCTCATGCTCCCAAATGCGTGTCTGCTCCACGAAATGTGTCCTAAGCTGTAGCATCACCGAACGAGGGTTGACATCACCCACGAAAGGCCACAGCTCGTCCACCATTCCGAAACGCATCACAACTGAATTATAGGAGGCCATCTCATGATGGAGATAGCGGTCTTTCCGCTCCTCTGGGGTCTCTAGGTCAGTGCGCTGATCCAAATCCATCCCGTCGAGTATGTAGTCGACCACGTCGTTCTCGCTAAGGAGAACATGGAGACTGGCAACCCATATGGAGAAGTTCGATCCATCTAATCTGAGCTTCTCTCCTTCTAACCAATCAATTGTCAACACGAAAGGTCCCATCTACATTTATAATTGCAAAAGGAATTTAGACTAAGTTTATAATTAAATGAGTTAATAATAACTCCACTCAGAAACACCTATCCCCAATCAGGGTTCCTAGTGATAACACGACCCCTATCAGCCACATCTCCCCCGATCATCACGACCATCAATGTGGGTTCAAGGGTGGACGCTAAACGTCGGTCACATCATTCATGCGACTCGTGCTCGATCTTTCGACCATCCGTGTTCTGAGGCCATGTATATACATGCTAGGCTCGCCAACTCAACCTTAGTGTTTTCGTTGTGCAACATGGCTTACACCCACTGTATGCGAACGTAGATATGTCTGACACCCAATCATCACGGCCTGCCTCATGCCGAAGAACTTTCTTGGTGGTTGATACATTGCAAATGTATCTATAATTTTTGATGTTCCATGCTTGGTTTTATCCACTTTCTTGTGTTTTGTTCCAACTTTGGAGTACTTTTCATATGATTTCTTGGACTAACCTATTAACAAGAGCCATAGTGCCAGCTGCCTGTTTTCTGCTGGTTTAGGTTCCAGGAAAGTCAGAAAATGAATATTCTCGGAATTGGACGGGACAAAAGCCAAAGTGCCTATTTTTCCGGATGTCATCAAGTGCCAGAATACGAGACAGAGAGGGGCCAGGGGGCCACCACACCACCTGGCCGTGTGGCCAGGCCTGGCCCATGCCAAGGGGTGGTGTGGCCGCTCCCGGCACCCTCTCGGCCTCTCCTTCCGCCTATATATTGCCCTCGGGGCGAAAACCCTAAGTCCCCGATCAAAAATCCACGAAAGAGTCTGTAGCCGCCGTCATCTCCATCCCTAGATCGGGAGGAATCTGAAGCTCTTCCCGGCACCCTGCCGGAGAGGGGAATTCACCCTGGAGGCCTTCTTCATCACCATGCAAGCCTCCGGTGTGATGCGTGAGTAGTTCATCCTTGGACTACGGATCCATGTAGTAGCTAGATGGTTGGTTCTCCTCCTTTGTGCTTTCATGTTTAGATCTTGTGAGCTCCATTCATGATCAATATCATCCATTTGTAATTCTGCATGTTGGGTTTGCGAGGATCCGATGGATATTGAGATGCTATTTCAGATTGATTATTGATTCTATCATGTCTTTGTTATTTGTGATCTTGCATGCTTTCCGTTGTTAGTAGCTATCTTGGCCAAGTAGATGCTAGCAACTCCAAGAGTTAGTATTTATGCTCGATAGTGGGTTCATGCCTTTGGTAATCTGGGAAGTGATAGAAATCTCTAAGGTACTAGATGTGCTGTTGCTACTAGGGAGAAAACAAGAATCCTTTATCATAGAACAATCGTATTGTTTACTTTACACACAGTTCGTAAAGCAATAATCTGTTGCTTGCAACTTAATACTGGAGGGTGTTCGGATGATAACCTGAAGGTGGATTATTAGTCATAGATGCAGTTGGATGGCGGTCTATGTATAATGTTGTAATGCCCAAGTCTCAAAGGAGTCAAGATGATTAGTATATGCATGTATTTCTTTCTCGGTGTTTGTAAATTGCCCCGCTGTAATTTGTTCACCCAACATGTTATCTATCTTAAGGTGAGCCACCTCTAGTGAACTATGGATCCCGGTCTTTTTCTTTACATACAATCTACAACTGTTACTTCTTTGTGTTTACTTTCTGCAAACTATTACTTCTTTCCATTCGATACGTTTAATCCTTTGTTTTCTGCAAAACACGGTGAGATTGACAACCTCATCGCAAGTTGGGGACAAAGTTCTGTGGTTGTGTTGTGCAGGTCTCCACGTTGCTACTAGCACCGATAGTGCGCCCGGCCAAAGTTCAGCTAGTAACACCTTTGGGGTGTTTCCTTGCTCCTACTGGTTCGATTAAACCTTGGTTTCATAACTGAGGGAAACTTGCTGCTGTGCTCATCATACCTTCCTCTTGGGGTTCCCAACGAGCTCTACATCAACACCGCCATCAAGCATTTTTCTGGGCGCCGTGCATTGAGCCATTAGTGGTGCACACTAAGGGGGAACACAATCGTTGGTAATTTTAATAGGGATCATCTTATTAGGCTACCGTCGAGTATCTAATACTAGCACACAATAAGATATACAAACAATAACATTGAATGTAAATACTATGTGATATGGTCCTTCACGTCGTGATCTCCATCCGTCGTCACCGGGTTCCAGCGCCAGGGTTCCGGCGCCGTAGACACCAGGGTACCAGTGTCATTCTGGCGTGGTAGTCCGTCACCTCCGTGACTATCTACTACTACGTAACAAAAGGTAATAACTTTACCTTTGCCACAACCATATCACAAAGCAACACCCCCCCTGCAAAACAAAGTTAGACGCCTCTACTTTATCTTTGCATGTTTTACGTGGCTGAATGGGCTTTCGCACAAGAACCATTCTTACCTACGAACTTTCAGCACAACGCTGATCAAATACTTGTCTCTACTACACCCCTTTCGGGGCCCTCCGTTGCAAATGGTATACCAACTAATGCGAGAGAGACAGACACCCCCTAAGCCACTTTATACGGTACAAGCCATATGTCAAGCGTGGACCAGTCTTGCGAATGAACGCGTAAAGTCGGTTGGGGGCCGCTTCATCAAGCATTACTGCGGTATACACAAGTACACGTGGGAGGGTAACACCTAAAAGATCAATGCCCACACGCTACATCTCGTGTGTTCTACCCGTACTAGCATTACTACACATAGATCTAGCTCTGATACCACTGTAGGGGTTCTACGTATGAAAACAATAAAATTTTACCTACGCCCCTGAACCCCTGAAGCTACCAGGACCTATCTATTAGTAATGCAGTAACGGAATGGGATTTTCGTGAACTAACCCTTGAAGACCGAAAAGCGTTGTCAACGCTCAGGAGAGCGTGGTTGATGTAGACGAGCCGAAGCCGACCTCAAGGTCATGATGAAGTCCTTGCGCTCTTGGCTCCAACGACTTAAGTGCCTCAAGTGCGACACCTCGTGGGGAGGTACACATGTCCGGTGCCTGACGATGACTCCCGCTTCCCCGATCCAGCAGCAGTTGCGGAAGTAGAGCTCCCGGATCTGAATCCCACAGCGCAACGGCGCTCCACGGTGAAGACGTCTCTCGCTCGCGTAGTCCAGACTTGGGACCACGGTCACGAGAGAGAGAGAGAGAGAGAGAGAGAGAGAGAGAGAGAGAGAGAGAGGGAGAGAGAGAAAATATCAATTGGAGGTCCTCCCAAAAGTGGGGAGACCTTTATTGATTATTGGTGTATTTATCTAGGCCAAATACCCCACTATATATAGGGGGAGGAGGGGGGTACACCCTCCCTCAAAGTCCCGGGGTGGGACTAAAGGAGAGGAGGGGGTGGGGAGGCCGCCGGCCCGCCCCTAGTGGGCCCCGTGCGGGGGGATAGGCCTAGCCGGCCAGCCCCTTGCCCCTTCTCCCTCTCTCCTTTCCCTAATGGGCCCTCTCCCTCCGGAAATTGGCCCATTAAGCCCTTTTGACCTTTAATTGATTTTCTCTTTATTAAATAATTATGAATAAATGATAAAATCAATATTTAGCATTCATTCACATATTATCAACCTCCATGGCTATGGAACACCTTCCACCTCCACTCCAGACATCCTCCGGACTTACCGAAACCCTTCCGGTTTTCTCTCTTCTTTTCTTCGGTGATTCTACCAATCCTATAAACACTCTCTAGGCATCATCAAGCCCGTAAGCGTGATACCCCACGGTTCGGGAACACTCTAGACATGGTCGGGACACTCCCGCACCAATGATCGACAGAGGGACCTGGATGGCCATGTGACCCCTGTGCGTTCCACGAAGATCTTTCGCAGTTTGAAACGGGACAGTCGTGTCTCATTCCCTTTGTCTCTTGATACTTGCATTGCCCGAGCTCTGATCAATGACATCACCCTGTCGTGTTCAATCTTGTTACTGAACAATGCTACTTGACTCGTTCCGACAAGTGATATCCCCGTGATCAAATCACACGCTACGCAGCTACTGGATATAACCTCTTCGAGTGGGCCCTTGAGTATCTTCCCGTCACATGGACGGACAAATCCTGCTCTTGACATATATTGCCTCTACGGTTTCCTCCGAATACCTAAACACACCTTTATAACCACCGTATTAACAGATGGCGTTTGATGCTATCAAAGCATTCTCGGGAGACAGTGATTGATATAGCCTCACGGTCTAAGGAATAGTCTACGAGGATCCATTTCTAATCATCGTAACTTGAACTTCGTGACATGATCGGGTCACGATGTTTAGGTTGGGTATTGGTTCATCATCTCATTCTCAGAATGAGATGACCTCATTTCCAACTAGCATAAATGCCACATGATCAGGAAACTTGATCATCTGTTGACCAATGAACTAGTGACTAGAGTTTCACTGGGAACCCCTGGTTGTTTGTATATCACACGTGTATTGATGTTTCCACTCAATATAGTTATAGCATGATATAAAACTTAATCATAAACTATATGAAATATGATAATAGTCCTTACTACTATTTGTCTCTAGGGCATATTTCCAACACTTGGGTACCTGACAAGTCCTTCGATTGAGGCAAGAGAGGATACCATAATCATCATGTCATAGAAACTAATACGTGATCCCATCTATGATAAATAACATGCACAAAAGCTACATGGCTAGGCCGAAGCCCTTAGCTCAAGGAGAATTACTCACGCATAGAGATGAAATCAACAATCATAAACATTGCAATGGAAAGATTGATAGCAAATAGTCTTACAATGTCACCAATCGAAGATGAGATCTACTATTACAAGTGGTGGAATATGGCTATGGTGGTGGAGAAGGGTTTGGAGATTAGATCTAAGTCTATTCCTCCAGTGGCTCTTCGGTGTTGTGGATGGAGTTCTGGGGGTGGCTAGCGACTCTTCGTGCTTTGTTTCTCGTTGCCCGAGGCCTCTTTATATAGGGGTCCCTTCACGAAAGTTGTTCTGTTTGACCTAGCAGTGTTGATGGAAACTATACGACCGGAACTATATGGCCGGAATTTTATTCCTGCTGTATATTTGGTCGTTAAAGCGTCTGTCTCCACTTCACGACTCCTGGTTTCTTTGGATTGTTGGAAATCTCGTATCTTTGACTTTAATGTTGTGATTCCCATCATCAAACGTCATTATCCGTGCATGGAAAAATAGAAAGAAAGGATTGCATACCCCTTTGATCATTAGGCATTAGTGGCAGGGTTTATAGAGACATTTCATAAAAAATATGAATAATATCCAGTTTAAATGCGGATGTAGATGGCTATATTTCATAGCCATCAACCTCCCCAAGCTTAAACTTTATCATCCTCGAGCAAGAAAACCAAAATCAAAAAGGAACTCAACATTTAAACTGAAATAACGAGATGATGATCTTACTCATGATTGGTAGCCTCATGTTTCCTCCACTTTATTAATCTGAAAAACTTCAGCATAGATAGAGTAATGGTAAGGATATCATATGGGTTGTTATGCATCCTTATAGCGCAACAAAATTATTGTTAACATGGATGATTCAAATGAGTAAACCTTATTCCATGTCATGTAATCAACTCATAGGCTTTCCTTTGAAGAATAAAGTATATACATGTAAAATTGAGAGTGTGAGAGTCAGAACAATTTGTACCTTCCCGTGGTGATTTTATGGTCGAACCCAACTATATGGTCAAACTATACGGTCGAAACAATTTGTTCCCTTTCCGTATAGTTGGTCTGCTATCAAAAATTTAGGGTTTCCACCTGGTGGTGCAACTATACGGCCATAACTATACGGCCGGGATTTTTCATCCCTGCCATATAGTTGGTCGTCAAACCTTCTGTACCTGGAAAAGAAATTTCACAAAAGCATCGATATATATACGGCCGAAATTTTTATTCCCACCATATAGCTAGTCGTTAAACCTTCAGTACCTAGAAAAGAAAAATTGCCGATGGCAAAGATATATATATAGCTGGAATTATACGGCCAAATTTTTTATTCCCGCCGTATAGTTGGTCGTTAAACCTTCAGTAGTCATCAAAAAATTTGAGAATCATTTTTTATCCCGAAACTTCACGAAACACCTTGTTTTTGAAAAAAAATAACAGTAAAAATTGTCGACCAACATCAGCATGTATAAAGTAGGATTTTTAGTACTACCGAACTTCTTCTCCTCAACTGGAGCTTTCTAACACTCTTTATTAAACATAAAACTTAATCTAAAACTTAAAAATATTACTCAAACCTTTATTTCACATAGGTTGCCTCCCATGCAGCGCTCTTTTATGGTCAATAGCTTCACCTTGATGTTTCTCACTTAGGCCAGATGAGTGGAACACCCACTCCAAAATAGTTGGCCTTCAAAGTGATGGTCTCCTTTTCATCATGCTTGGCTTTCTTCTTCCTAGGAAAATGAATAACAAAAGGATCCCGTGAAGGCAGTTGAAGCTTCACGTTCCCTTCATATAGATTAATCAAAATCTTAATAGTTCTTAAAAATGTACGGCCTAATATAATAGGAGCAGTAGCATCTTCAGGCATGTCAACAATAACAAAATCAATAAGAGCAGCACAGCCTTTAACGTATACTAAATTATTTTGTTTAATCCCTACAGCTTGTTTGTAGGTAGAATCTGCTAGATGTAATTTTAACTCGGTGATTTCAAAGGAGCCAAGATTTAACTTATTAAAAAGACTTTTTGGAATTGTTGAAACACTTGCACCTAGATCACAAAGAGTAGCTATCTCATTGATCCCTATTTTAATCTTAATAGTAGGCTCAAATATATCATCAAGCTTTACAGGTAATTTTTCAGCAATTTTCTTATATTCTTCCTCAAGTTCACGTACCTTTATTGCTACCTAATTAACAAAGTGTTGATACATAGCTTCCTCATTTCCTTCACTTACCGGAATCTTAATATTGATCCTTTTTACAAGATCTTCAATAGTGTAATTTGGTGAAGGAGCATTTCTATAATCAAGTTCTTTAGGCTCCTCCCTTTGGATTCTTATCATCTTGAGGTCTTCAACAGGATTGGGCTTAGCTTTACCTGCAAATTTAGCTAGAATGAGAGTTTGACTCTCGGTTATCTTACCTAGTTGTGCCTCAACAATCCTTGTTCTTTCTTGGAGGGTCTGCAAATCATTCCTCAAACTTACAACTTAATTAGATAATTTACCAAGCATAGCATCATGGTTCTCCGTTATTTTAACAAGGATATTGTTTTGCTCATTTTGTTTCTTGGAGACTACCATTACTTGTTCCCATATTATTATTAGAGTTACCTGCAGGACTAGAATAATGTTTCTGGAAATTAGGATTATAATTATTCTTCCAAGCAGGGTTATAATCATTACGAGCTATGAAGTCTATTTCTCCAATATTTGATTTATGGAATAGCTCTTACCTGGTTTTCCTTACCTTTTACGGCTAATATGAGCTCATCCAACTTAGCATTGAGTTCTTCATTTTCTTGTGCTGAGACGAAGTTCACCTTCTTCGTGTTTGATCTATCCACATGCCGCTGGGCATGGTTGTCTTGCATATTGTCTAGTAGCTACTTTGCTTCGGTAATATGTTTGCCCATAAACGTTCCTCCAGATACAGTATCAAGCATAGACTTAGACACAAGATTAAGAGCATTATAAAATAAATGGAGAATTAACCAATCTTCCATCCATGACTGGGACAGTTTCTCATGCATTTTTCCATCCTCTCCCATGCAAGCTAGTGGCTCACGCTCTTCCTGTCTAAAACCAGTAATATTAGATCTTAGTTGCATAGTGTTTGCAGGTGGGAAAAATTTAGTCATAAATAAAGAAGTACACTCCACCCATGATGCAATAGTATTTCTAGGCAAAGATAGCAAGCATTCTTTTGCTCTTCCTCTAAGAGAGAAAGAAAATAAGCGCAATTTGATTGCATAGGGGTCAACATCTTTTATGCGTATCATATCACATATTTCAGTGAAAGTATTCAAGTGCATACCTGCGTCCTCAACAACAGAGCCTCCAAATTGAATTTGTTGAACCAAACTTAAATAATGGGGCTTAATTTCATAATCATCAGCAGTAATCACTGGTTGGGTAATAGGAGTACACAAATAATCAATGTTGGGAGTTGCAAACTCCCCAAGCTTCTTTTCAGCCATATTTCCTATGTTTTTGGGTTTTCTTAAACAAAGACTTATAATAGTAAAAACAAGAAATTAAAGACTAACTAAATTTTTTGGTTTTTCCAAATAAAAACTGAAAGCAAACTAACAAAATTAAAAACAAGAATTAAAACTAGAAAGATTCCTACTAACCTCATAAGGGTAGCTATTGCTTCCCCGACAACAGTGCTAGAAAAAGGGTTGATACCTTCGATCCGGATTATGGATGTAGTATAGCTCTTTTCCCCTAGTAGACCTATGTTTATCGAATCCTCGGGAAGCCGAAACCGTAGTGAAGTTACTTTAACGGACCTTCAGGAGTTTTAGAATTCTTTTGTTGTTTTATTGGACCAAGAGTTTGTTGTCTTTTGTTGTCGTCGATGATGGAGAGAGAGGGCCTAGGGCTTTCGGTTTCACCTGTAGCTGTGCAAAACATCTGATGGGAATAAAGGATAATAATAAAGTATGCATGTAATTGTTAGAGCAATATAATTATATGTGGGCAGTGCATCCATAATTGCTATTGCCTCCGCAACCGCTTATAGCAATAACCTACTAGTCCCATCCATAGAAGAAAGAGAACTAATGATATGCATAGTGACATCACCGTTAATCCCAAGTAAATTCCTCACATACAGACGTACTACCCCTTCTTTCACTAGGGTTCCCAACCTGCAGATTAGTCATTACTCATACTTCCTATACCTGGCTCAATCCTCAGGGTCTTGGGTACCTGACAAGTCCTTCGATTGAGGCAAGAGAGGATACGATAATCATCATGTCATAGAAACTAATACGTGATCCCATCTATGATAAATAACATGCACAAAAGCTACATGGCTAGGCCGAAGCCCTTAGCCCAAGGAGAATTACTCACGCATAGAGATGAAATCAACAATCATAAACATTGCAATGGAAAGATTGATAGCAAATAGTCTTACAATGTCTCCAATCGAAGATGAGATCTACTATTACAAGTGGTGGAATATGGCTATGGTGGTGGAGAAGGGTTTGGAGATTAGATCTAAGTCTATTCCTCCAGTGGCTCTTCGGTGTTGTGGATGGAGTTCTGGGGGTGGCTAGCGACTCTTCGTGCTTTGTTTCTCATTGCCCGAGGCCTCTTTATGTAGGGGTCCCTTCACGAAAGTTGTTCTGTTTGACCTAGCAGTGTTGATGGAAACTATACGACCGGAACTATATGGCCGGAATTTTATTCCTGCTGTATATTTGGTCGTTAAAGCGTCTGTCTCCACTTCACGACTCCTGGTTTCTTTGGATTGTTGGAAATCTCGTATCTTTGACTTTAATGTTGTGATTCCCATCATCAAACGTCATTATCCGTGCAGAGAAAAATAGAAAGAAATGATTGCATACCCCTTTGATCATTAGGCATTAGTGACAGGGTTTACAGAGACATTTCATAAAAAATATGAATAATGTCCGGTTTAAATGCGTATATAGATGGCTATATTTCACAGCCATCAACCTCCCCAAGCTTAAAATTGATCGTCCTCGAGCAAGAAAACCAAAATCCAAAAGGAACTCAACATTTAAACTAAAATAACGAGATGATGATCTTACTCATGATTGGTAGCCTCATGTTTCCTCCAATTTATTAATCTGAAAAACTTCAGCATAGATAGAGTAATGGCAAGCATATCATACGGGTTTTTATGCATCCTTATAGCGCAGCAAAATTATTGTTAACATGGATGATTCAAATGAGTAAACCTTATTCCATGTCATGTAATCAACTCATAGGCTTGCCTTTGAACAATAAAGTATATACATATAAAATTGAGAGTGTGAGAGTTTGTCATGAAAAACATATACACTAGAGTATCTCAATTCTCCCACATCAATAAATCAAGACTTTTCAAGCACTACTCTTCTATTCATTGTCCTTCAAGAATTTCAGTTCTTAAGTAATTGAGAGCATGTCAAAGATTTTAATTAGTTTATCGGGCTGTGATGGACACTGGTGGCATCACCAAGGTTTTTGTTCCTTTTGCACAATGATTACTCATAACAGCCAGAGGAGTGATTCCATCTTGAACACAGATACCCGGGAATGCCAAGAATCTTACCCATTATAGCATTGCTACTACATATGTTTAATCAACTCATAGCCGAAATCTAGGAGTTTCATCCATGAAGATCGTTTGTAGGCTAGTGGAGTTGTTGACATCCCATGAAGTTTGACACGCATAAAGCTATATCATTCTTATGATTCACAAGTCAAACTTTGGCATGCTCACAAAAACCGCTAAACATTAATTCAATCAAACAAATCCTTTTAAAGAGAGCTATGAAGTCAATCATTATTTTCTGTGGTGTTGAGTGTCTCAAGAAATAAGCCTTCAAGACTAAACACTACAACACCAAGCCTTCAATTGTGAGACTTTTTATTACAATTGTGTAGCAATTTTTTAGGCAAGACTTGGTTAACTACAAGAGCTGGAACAAAACGTACTCAACTACATACCCATGCAAACAAAATGTTACTACAATATAAAGACTCACTTCACTAATATAATATCTTAACATTTACTACTGACTAACATGTGTTTCTCAAACTTCAAAAGTGGGGAGTCTTAAGGCATACCTCTCATGATTGGTTTCATTTCTCTCTTCCCTTTTGATTTGCTTCTTGGAAACTCGAAGTCGATCACTTTCCTACAAATATGTGAAAGCCACAAGGATAATAGAAAAGAAGGAAGAGGGAAAATAAGATAAATGGAAAAATCTTTTTGTTGTTTTTAAGAGAGGGAATTAAAGAATAGAAAATTGGCGGCAAAGCTCGGCTAGAAAATGTCGAAAGCAAATAAAAATAACTAAAGATAAAGTGTTGGGGAAACCAACACGAGTGCTTATAAACTCGAATTAAAAACATAACCTCGAATAAATAAAATCAAATGAATGGCAAATAAAGATAATGAGGAAACTTCCCCAAGCTTAGAATTTTGCAAGCCCTTCAAATCATTGTGGTGGTGGGAAAAAGTCGTAACTCCAGTTCGCAAATTGAGTTCATAGATTACTAGTTGTTTCTCAGAGGTTCAAGGAGAGGTTTTGCATTCTCTCCACAGTTCCTCCAAGTTCTTGGAAGTCTTGGTATGTAGCGAACCGGGTTGGTGGTTGCTCCTCTTCTTGGTCCTCATCCTCATCCGGAATCTCCTCCTCAGGTTGGTGTTGCTCAACCTGCAAGTCATATAGCAAACGTCCTTCCTCGATAGAAAAAATATCATTATGCAAAGGAGCAGGGTAGAGATGCCCAGCTCCAGCGATATGCAAGTAATAAACACCACCTCCCCCAGTGAGCATTCCACAAGCTTTTAAAGTAGAGAAACCAACACGTCGCTCACCTAGCACTGGTTGCAACTCACCTAGGTCGATGCCTAGGTAAATGGCAAGCACGGTGATGATGCCTCCACCTGTGATTGGTCCTTGGATTTAGGAGGATTGGTACTCCAGGTAGCACACAAGAATTACGCCCAAGTTGAGTGACCAGTTGATGTTGTTGAAAGTAGCTTTTGCAAAGACTAATATGTCCTCCTCATTGAGTCTCGTGAACTTATTTCGTGCCTGCAAGGTGTTAGCAATAACCTAGAACAAATAGCGAATTGCAGGATGTTGAATATTCTTCCCATGCTTACTCTAGAAGTGAAACTCATTCCATTATAAAATTGTTCTGGGGAAGGGTCTAAGCCAGTAAAGGATACACGTAAGTTATTATCATTATTATTCAGAAAATTAAAACATGCACACCATTCATCTAGTGATAAAGCATAATTGTTGTTTATAAGTCGGAAAGAAATTATGTCCTCTCCATTCCATGCTTTAACAGTGCTTTGCAAAGAACTTAGAAATTCAAGAGTTCACCGGCGATAAGTAGGCACATCATTGAATACAAAGTTTTGCAAGCCAACCCTATTGCAACGTAAATTGAAGTCATTAGAAATACCGAGTTTTTTCAATATAATGGGGCAAACCCACTTGGTTGTCTTCACTTCTCGATTCTTGATCCCGTTGAAGCGATCACATTGGAGCTCGTCCCTTAACTGTATCCCCATGCATTCTTGAGCGGTAGCCCGAGAAGCGCTAGCAGCGGCACGAGCACGAGTTTGACTTCTTGTGTTTATCATCTAAAATAATAAGGAAAGACAAAAATAAAACTTTTTGATCCAACAATAATAAGCATAACATATTCCTCATCATAGCACACTAAAAAGTCCCATCAAAATTATAATCTAGGTAAGAGAATCATGGAAATTAGTTCATAGTAGGTCTCACCCTAGATTGATAATGACAACAGATCGAGAATGAATTTTCAAAAAGTAATTGGAGGATCGGAGGAGAAACATACCGTAGATCACTTGTGTGCGAGGAAATCGAATAAAATTAAGTAGAGATGAAGATCTCTTGAAGTTTTGAGAGAGTTTGGAGGTAGAAAAGAGGAAAAGGATTGAAGTTTTGGTGTTGGGGGTACCTTCCCATGGCGATTTTGTGGTCGGATGCAACTATATGGTCAAACTATACGGTCGGAACAATTTGTTCCTGACGTATAGTTAGTCTGCTGTCAAAAATTTTGGGTTTCCACCTGGTGGTGCAACTATACGGCCGGGATTTTTCATCACTGCCGTATAGTTGGCTGTCAAACCTTCTGTACCTGAAAAAGAAATGTCACAAAAGCATCGATATCAATACGGCCGAAATTTGTATTCCCGCCGTATAGCTGGTCGTAAAACCTTCGGTACCTAGAAAAGAAAAATTGTCGATGGCAAAGATATATATATATATAGCTGGAATTATACGGCCGAAATTTTTATTCCCGCCGTATAGTTGGTCGTTATACCTTCAGTAGTCATCAAAAAGTTTCTACTTTTTTGAGAATTATTTTTTATCCCGAAAGTTTGTGAAACACCTCGTTTTTGATAGAAAAATAACAGTAAAAATTGTCGACCAACATCAGCATGTATAAAGTAGGATTTTTAGTACTACCGAACTTCTTCTCCTCAACTGGAGCTTTCTAACACTCTTTATTAAACATAAAACTTAAAAACTTTACTCAAACCTTTATTTCACATAGGTTGCCTCCCATGCAGCGCTCTTTTATGGTCAATAGCTTGACCTGGATGTTTCTCACTTAGGCCAGATGAGTGGAATACCCACTCCAAAATAGTTGGCCTTCAAAGTGATGGCCTCCTTTTCATCATGCTTGGCTTTCTTCTTCTTGGGAAAATGAATAACAAAAGGATCCCGTGAAGGCAATTGAAGCTTCACGTTCCCTTCATATAGATTAATCAAAGACTTAATAGTTCTTAAGAATGTACGACCTAATATAATAGGAGCAGTAGCATCTTCAGACATGTCAACAATAACAAAATCAATAAGAGCAGGACAACCTTTAACATATACTAAAGTGTTTTGTTTAATCCCTACAGCTTGTTTGTAGGTAGAATCTACTAGATGTAATTTTAACTCGGTGATTTCAAAGGAGCCAAGATTTAACTTATTAAAAAGACTTTTTGGAATTGTTTAAACGCTTGCACCTAGATCACAAAGTATAGCTATCTCATTGATCCCTATTTTAATCTTAATAGTAGGCTCAAATATATCATCAAGCTTTACATGTAATTTTTCAGCAATTTTCTTATATTCTTCCTCAAGCTCACGTACCTTTATTGCTACCTAATTAACAAAGTGTTGATACATAGCTTCCTCATTTCCTTCACTTACCGGAATCTTAATATTGATTCTTTTTACAAGATCTTCAACGGTGTAATTTGGTGAAGGAGCATTTCTATAATCAAGTTCTTCAGGCTCCTCCCTTTGGATTCTTATCATCTTGAGGTCTTCAATGGGATTGGGCTTAGCTTTACCTGCAAATTTAGCTAGAATGAGAGTTTGACTCTCGATTATGTTACCTAGATGTGCCTCAATAATCCTTGTTCTTTCTTGGAGGGCCTGCAAATCATTCCTCAAACTTACAACTTAGTTAGATAATTTACCAAGCATAGCATCATGGTTCTCCGTTATTTTAACAAGGATATTGTTTTGCTCATTTTGTTTCTTGGAGACTACCATTACTTGTTCCCATATTATTATTAGAGTTACCTGCAGGACTAGAATAATGTTTCTGGAAATTAGGATTATAATTATTCTTCCAAGCAGGGTTATAATCATTACGAGCTATGAAGTCTATTTCTTCAATATTTGATTTATGGAATAGCTCTTACATGGTTTTCCTTACCTTTTATGTCTAATATGAGCTCATCCAACTTAGCATTGAGTTCTTCATTTTCTTGTGGTGAGACGAAGTTCACCTTCTTCATGTTTGATCTATCCATATGCCACTTGGCATGGTTGTCTTGCATATTGTCTAGTAGCTACTTTGCTTCGGTAATATGTTTGCCCATAAATGTTCCTCCAGATGCAGTATCAAGCATAGACTTAGACACAGGATTAAGAGCGTTATAAAATAAATGGAGAATTAACCAATCTTCCATCCATGATTGGGACAGTTTCTCATGCATTTTTTCATCCTCTCCCATGCAAGCGCTAGTGGCTCACGCTTTTCCTGTCTAAAACCAGTAATATTAGATCTTAGTTGCATAGTGTTTGCAGGTGGGAAAAATTTAGTCATGAATAAAGAAGTACACTCCACCCATGATGCAATAGTATTTCTAGGCAAAGATAGAAAGCATTCTTTTGCTCTTCCTTGAGAAAGGAAATAAGTGCAATTTGACCGCATAGGGGTCAACATCTTTTATGCGTATCATATCACATATTTCACTGAAAGTATTCAAGTGCATACCTGCGTCCTCAATAGCAGAGCCTCTAAATTGAATCTGTTGAACCAAACTTAAATAATGGGGCTTAATTTCATAATCATCAGCAGTAATCGCTGGTTGGGTAATAGGAGTATGCAAAATAATCATTGTTGGGAGTTGCAAACTCCCCAAGCTTCTTTTCAGCCATATTTCCTATGTTTTTGGTTTTTCTTAAACAAAGACTTATAATAGTAAAAACAAGAAATTAAAGACTAACTATTTTTTTGGTTTTTTAAATAAAAACTGAAAGCAAACTAACAAAATTAAAAACAAGAATTAAAACTAGCAAGATTCCTACTAACCTCACAAGGGTAGCTATTGCTTCCCCGACAATAGTGCTAGAAAAAGCGTTGATACCTTCGATCCGGATTACGGATGTAGTATAGCTCTTTTTCCCTAGTAGACCTAGGTTTATCGAATCCTCGGGAAGCAAAAACCATAGTGAAGTTACTTTAACGGACCTTCGAGAGTTTTAGAATTCTTTTGTTGTTTTACCAGACCAAGAGTTTGCTGTCTTTTGTTGTTGTCGATGATGGAGAGAGAGGGCCTAGGGCTTTCGGTTTCACCTGTAGCTGTGCAAAACATTTGATGGGAATAAAGGATAATAATAAAGTATGCATGTAATTGTTAGAGCAAGATAATTATATGTGGGCAAGTGCACCCATAATTGCTATTGCCTCCGCAACCGCTTATAGCAATAACCTACTAGTCTCATCCATAGAAGAAAGGGAACTAATGATATGCATAGTGACGTCATCGTTAATCCCAAGTAAATTCCTCACATACAGACGTAATATCCTTCTGTCACTAGGGTTCCCAACCTGCAGATTAGTCATTACTCATACTCCCTATACCTGGCTCAATCCTCGGGATCTTGGGTATCTGACAAGTCCTTAGATTGAGGCAAGAGACGATACAATAATCATCATGTCATAGAAACTAATACATGATCCCATCTATGATAAATAACATGCACAAAAGCCACATGGCTAGGCCGAAGCCCTTAGCCCAAGGAGAATTACTCACGCATAGAGATGAAATCAACAATCATAAACATTATAATGAAAATCATGAGATTGATAGCAAATAGTTTTACAATATTGCCAATCAAAGATGAGATCTACTATTACAAGTGGTGGAATATGGCTATGATGATGGAGAAGGGTTTAGAGATTATATCTAAGTCTATTCCTCTGGCGGCTCTTCGTTGCTGTGGATGGAGTTCTGGGAGCGGTTGGCGACTCTGCGTGCTCTGTTTCTCGTTGCTCGAGGCCTCTTTATATAGGGGTCCCTTCATAAAAGTTGTTCTGTTTGACCTAGCGGTGTCGATGGCAACTATACGATCAGAACTATACGGCCGGAATTTTATTCCTACCGTATAGTTGGTCGTTAAAGCGTTTGTCTGCACTTCACGACTCCTGGTTTCTTTGGGTTGTTGAAAATCTCGTATCTTTGACTTTAATGTTGTGATTCCCATCATCAAACGTCATTATCTATGCAGGGAAAAATAGAAGAAAGGATTGCATACCAATTTGATCATTAGGCATTAGTGGCAGAGTTTAGAGAGATATTTCATCAAAAATATGAATAATATCCAGTTTAAATGCGGATGTAGATGGCTATATTTCACAGCCATCAGAGGGGTATCTTTCACCTCGAACCATTAGTCCAAATCACTCATGCCTATTTGGTGGAGTTTGTGGGCTTGGCCGCCCATGATTGGAGCTGCTGCGGCTCTGGGGGCGGGTAATTGTTGATGTTGGCAACCATTTGCTCTCCAGGGCGATTGCTGGAGGGTGCACGGTTGCCGGTCGAGCGGGAGTACATCCTCCCCCACAGGTTGATCCTCGTGGTTTGTTGTTGTATGGCTCTAGCGAGTAGGGCCTAAGCATACTAGACTTGCAGCACGCCTTCATCCGTGAGGTTGAGGTTGGCAACTATGGCTTGTCCCGCAATGACATTGTCCATCGGGGTGGAGTAGAGTGGGAGCCCGTTGGCGTCAAACTCCTGTGGCACGATCATGATCCGCGGCTACACTAGAGGAGGCGAGCAGAGGTATGGTGGTGGATCTCCATGTGCGGTCACCCCAGCGGTTGGGTGGCTGCCACCTGGCACCGTAGTGCGGCAGTATTCGAGCTTGGTTGTGTGTGTGGGCTCGTGCTCGTCGTTGAAGTTCAGGGTGCAATCCTGGGTAGTGGGGTAGAGATGGATCCTGATGCGGCGCTGGTGATAGAGCAATAGCTCTTGCGCCCTTTGTTTCTCGAGGTGAATTTTTTGCGCTCGTCATGTTCTTTGACGACGGGTGCCTCTAGTCGCTGGTGGAGCTCCTCGACTTCCGTTGTTGTCGCCGTTGGCGGGAGCGGCCTGGTGAAGGGATCCGTCGGCACACCGCTATCCTCCATGTAGATGGTGTTATAGCGATTGGATCTAGCACGAGCCTCATCGGGGAACTCCGGTCTGGAGTTGAAGTCAAAGATCCCGAGGACATATGGGTCCTCGAAGTGGCTGGTGTTGGAGACGCGCATAACACGTGTTGGCGTCTGACATGGCGGTGATAGATCCAAAGACCAAAGCAGGTGTCGCCGAATCAACGTCATCACAGAGGTCCTTGTCGCTTAGGACCACGTCGCTCGCGGCCACGTTGCGCTCGGAGGCGAGGAGGGTGATGGTGTAGACTTGCTCCTCCGAGAGCAGATCACGCAGGGGCGACCCGTTGGTGATGTCAAATCCCGCCGATTCGGCTGGGTCGGTGACATCCGTGAACCCGACAAAGAGGTTGATGGCTCCAATCAACACCACGGTGCCATGGGTGACCGGGCGTGACACCGGCACGTAGCTGCTCGGCAGGATCTGGAGGAACCCACCACTGGCGATCATGCGACCAGTAGCGAATGGCTAGTTGATTGGAGTGTAGGGTCTCACCGTAGATCTGAGGCTTGACTTACCATTCCCCCGGTGGGCGCCACTATCTGGGATTGACCACGTCAGTCACTATCGGGGGTAGCGATTGAGTTGAGGGAAAGGGCGAGTGAGCCATCTGCATATCAAGATTGAGGAGACTAGGGATTTACCCAGGTTCAGCCTCCCGCAAGGTAAAGAGCCTACTTCCTACAAGATGTATTAATCGGAGTACAAGGGAAGGTCGATATCGGTGATAAGGGAAGCAATCCGCCTCTATGGGGTGTATCAAAGTGTGTCCCTGCAGAGGGTACCCTAGGAAGGTTTATATAGTGCTACCTCGCTAGGGTTTATATGGATAATACCGAATCAGTTAAGGTTTCAATGATCCTGACCTAATCTGACTGAGCCTAGCTACGCTTATGGGCCTTCTACATCCAATCACCATGCTTCTTGGGTCATCTTACTAGCGAGCCCACCCGTCGTGGGCCTGATCCGTCGAATCCACCTCCTGGGCATACCCCTATTGGCATATCCCCATTAATAAATGGTGAAAGAGAGGAAGAAATGAGGTGGGAAGGAGGGCAACCATATCTAAAGAGGAATAAGAAAGGGAGGGAAATGGGAGGTGGTGGTGGTAGGTGGGGTTGTGGCTGTCTTAAAATGGCACCAGTTTACCCGTGGCGCATGTCACAAGTGACCCACGGGTATGGAATATAGTTGTGGCGCACTAGTGTGACATGCGCCATGGATAAGCTGGCCCAGTTCCACAGTTAGCCGCACACCACTTACCCGTGGTGCACTGCGTACTCGTGCGCCACGGGTACAAAGATAGTCGTGGTGCACCGGTGTCCAGTGCACCATGGGTAAGTGTGTGTGACCACTGGCACCCTGGCCCACACATAGTGGTGGTGCACCTGGTAGGACATGCGCCTCGTGTAAGTGATCTGGGCACCTCCTTCTTAGTACGTCATGGGTATGTGATCTACCTATAACCCTTTTTCTAGTAGTGGTCATCTGGCCATAGTTGTTACCGGCATGCTTATCCTAGGGGAAGATGTTGTGATTTTGGTCTGGACCTATACCGAGCTCCAGGGGTGGTGGTTGCGGGTGTGGGTGAAAACTTTGCAGGATCTTGGTCCCTGCAGACGACGATGACGCGTTCTTGCGCCATTCACCTTCTTGGAGGCGCCGTCTTAAGATCGCCTCCTTTGGCTCCTCAAGTCCTGCCAGGCTGCCGGCCAGTCGTCGAGTTCCCCTTGGACTGCAGTCTTGGTGCGGTGGAGGTTTGTTGGTGTGGACATGGTCATGATTACTCCTGTGCAACAGAAGACAAGACTCCCTCATCATGGATCAAGCTGGAGTGTCAGCTTGACTCGTTTTCTATGTTATCTTTTGTTGTGGGTTTTGGTGGGCGCTTTGCGCACGTGTGTTGTAACTTCTAGCTGATTGATGACTTTGTTAATTCTAAGTCGAGCTCATTTCGAGCCTTCCGTCTAAAAAAAGGTGTTGCTAGACGCACGATTTGGATATACCAGCCTTTGATGTTGCTTTTATGTTCTTCTCTTGCAGATTGATTTTTTTCTGGACTCTCAAGGATGCCTCCAGTGGCGGGGTGATGTAATATAGTACTTACTTTCTTCTGGCAATAATTCGTAAATATAACTGACATAATTGGGTGTTGCCGATGAATGACTAAATGTTCTACCTTTTATTTATTTTTCATGTAGATAGGAGTTCCATCGAATCAGTTGTGGAGCCTGACGGAAGCTATATCTTAATTCATGCTTTAGTTATCTTGTATTCCCTCCATTTAGAAATATAAGACATTTTAGTTTTGTGAAATGAATGTATCTGGTTTTTTAATGTATAGGTTCACTCTGAACATCTACGAACATATACATTAAAAGACGTCTACATACATTCGATTTATAAAGCTAAAACGTCTTATATTTTTGAACGGAGGGAGTATGCTACTAGGGGAAACACAACTTACCAGTTATTTTTGTTTGAACTTTATATGATACTTTTTAATGCGAATTTTATGTAAACTCTCTATTTTTATGAAGCGGAAGAAAGTGCCATATTCCACATGTAGATCAACTATTTGGTGCTATTGAAGACCAAGAACAAACTCTGCATAAAGGATTAAGAAGATATTAACCATATCTTGCCACACTGTCTAATTTTTCCCACTGCTGAAGGTAGGACAAAGGCCTGATTTTTATAGGTCTTGAGTTCTAAATCTGACATCTATTTGTTCATCCTCTTTTGTTGACTATACCGAGAAAGGAAGAATCTAACACTTCAATGTTCCCATGCTAACCACTTGGAGGTCTCAGTGATTGAGTTAGTAGCTTTCGGTGTTGGTCTGACGCAGAATTAATTATTGCTATATGCCTCTGTTCAAACATATAAATGTGCAAAATGTCGCTATTCACATATTGCAATAGCTAGCCTTTTACTTCATGCATATTAGGGAGAAAATCAGCAATACGCATGCTGGGATGACTTCCTTATCACTGTGGACTAGGGTGTTAAGTAGGATCCCACCAAAAATTCTCAATTCTTGTTCATTTGTCAAAATCTAGTTTAAATGTTTGCTCAAAATTTACACTAGATTTTGACAAATAAACTAGAAGTGGGATTTTGGTGAGATCCCACTTGACAGCTTACTGTGGATGATCTTTTTCTGTTTTTTGCAGCAAAATGGAAGAACAGTTTGACCTTGGAGCTTACTGTGGATGATCTTTTTCTGTTTTTTGCAGCAAAATGGAAGAACAGTTTGACCTTGGAATGAGCTGTGATGCTAAAATAAAAAGAATTTTCAATTTCTGTGGTAAATAATATTCCCATGCTTATCAAATATCGTGGTGTGGTGAGTCAACCACATATTTAGCCACACTTATATAGGTCTTCCTTCCCTTCCGTGCTGTAATTGGAATTCTTAGTGAGCTTTATCTTCACTTGGGAGTTGGGACGATCAAATGAGTATTTTTTTCGTCATTGGCTATTTTGTAATAATGTTTTGTAAGTTTTTATACAGCTATGTCTAATGGAAAATAAATAGATATTATGAAAATATTAGTAGTTCAATCAACTAACTATTCCGGTCAATAAAAAACTGCAGTTCAAAACCGTATGTCGGGGACCTACTTTCGATTCCATGTTTGCAGCTAGATGGAAGATAAAACCAGGTGACAGATGGGTTCTACTTTTCAACGTCCCATACCACGTATTTCTCATACAATACCCATTACTTATAATTTAATATTACTACTATTTTAATTATTTCAGACGGTTAGTGGTGAAGCAAACAATAATTATAAATAAACATGTATAAACGTGATTCATGTGCTTTATACCTTTTCATTTACTAGCACAATGCCCGCGCGTTGCTGCGAAAGATCAAGTTTGTTCGCCAATCGTATCCCTATTTGTTACATCGATACACCACATCACATATCTAGTGTTGGACCCCTCCAGCAACCTTATTTACTTAATTTGTTTGTTAACACCTGCTACCAAAAATATCGATTTACTTTTTCTCTTGCATGCGCACAGAAGCTCGAGTTGCCTTGCCAAGTACTACGCCAGAAAGCTCCTGCTGACGACCAGAGTCGTCGCGATCCAGTGCAGAAAGGTCATCTTCGTCAGGGAGTCCCTCGAGCCGACACTTGGTTAGTAGAGACTTTTTCATACATTTACTTTGACGCCTAATGAGGAGGGTGCATACTATTTTTTTCTTATGGCTTCCACATAGACAAAAAGCGTGAGACGATAGGTAGATTTTACATAGTTGAATGCTCTAATCTAATATGATTCCACGTGGGCCAACACTATTTGGCCCTACCATCTCTCTATTATTACATATGCCAGGTCGTCTTCATCCCCAAATTCTTTTTTGACGGTGCTATAATTTATCCACATAGACATGAATAATTTTAAAATACATTTCTCAACACAATTTGGAAAAGTAATTGCTAGACTACTTGACAAAAGTTTTTTTCTCATCCACACATTGCCTTTTATCAATTATAGCACTTCCACAGTGACATCAGCACGAGTTACTTCCTATTCTCTCACCACCACTCGTTTTAGTCCTCTCAGCACACTCATCCTCTCCACTGTTTTTCTATCTTGCTGCTACGACACAGTTCGGTTTTGCACCCTGGTTCAAAGAAAAAAGAGCAGAGAAGCGTTGGCAACATCAGCTTCGACATACAGGCTTCACGCCTCCTACACCGGGGATTGGGCCGTGCAGCTCAGCTTGCTAGCAGATCGAATGAAGGCAACTACACGTGCTATTGGAGAACAATGTGTGCTGGGTTGGTGCTGCCGGCATGGACTTGTGGATGGAGATTGATTAGACGCGATCGAATCCATATGAAGCAAGTAGGGAGAGGAGATACCACGGTGGCCGGTGACGGTGTGGTTAGAGCCGGCGGTGGTGGAGAGCCACGTGGATGTGGTCCGGGCATATCCTGACGCTGCTGAGCACGAACGGGCGGAGTCGGGTGTTGGCAATTTTGTTCTGCTCGGGAGAAGGGGTCTGTTCGGCAAGATTAGGAGAAGGGTCGAACCGGTACGGTGGCATCTAGCAGTATTATGTAATTTGGTGGAAGGGTAAAATCGTCTATAAAAGAGTTGGACCGGAAGAAACAATCCGTTCTTTATTATTACTAGCAAAATTGTCCGTGCGTTGCACCGGGAAGACTGGTCTAATTCGTATGTACCTAGTGCTACTGGGTGTCGCTGATGGCGAAGCCTAGGAGCATAGGAGGGAGATTGACTTGCCGGTGCCGGCGAGGGACTCGAGGAGTACGTGGGAGCAGCGCGGTGATGCTGCGGCCCAGAACCTCCCACCAGAGCAATAAAGCAAAGCACATGTATAAAGTTTAGACAAACAAAAAAAATTACTGAATCTTAGTCTAACTTTGACACAAACATCTATTCTTTCTTCACTTCAGTTCTGACATTATAAAGCCTACTTTTTCATGTCCAACATCGACCGTCACTTGCCAGAGCCTCATGTGCATCCGCCAAAGTAGCAGCGCTCTGCACATTTATATGTTTTATCAATCCTAATGTCAAGGCTAGGTCTGCCTTATATTACATATCTAACCAAGGAGACTTCCAACTCGAAGAAGTTTCTCATCCTATTTTCACACAAGTCATATCAGCCAATCTAACAAAGCCAGCGATTCAGAATTAGCAAAAAGAACAAACCTACTGACAAATTTCTACTGTAACTGTGTTCTTCAAAATCAGAGGGACAAAGATAAAATTAGAGGAAGCACTAGATTGCTGGCGAATTACCTCGTTCTGGCTGAACAAATATCCTGCAATCCATTCTTTAGAAACGAGAGAGGCTCCCGCGGTAGATGCGAGTAGTGAGGCAAACGTGCTAGGAGGGCCCTAGCCTTCAAGAGGAGACACGAAGGGAGCAGCGGGCGTGGTGGGCCGGCGTGTGGCGCTGCTGATCGCGGCTTGATTTTGTCTGCCCACAACGGCCGGCCACATCGAGCAGCTTCCACCATGGCGAGTAGGAGAGGACCGTGGGGGTAGCATAGCAGGAAGGGCCTCCTCCTCTAAGCTCTCTTTCCAGTTATCTCTCCCTAACGTCGACACAGCAGCGCCCGTGCCTTGCGCCGCCGAGTAGTGGTCGAGACGCGGCGATCCTATGCTCTGCCCCGCCCGTGGGTCGAGATGGGAAAGAAGCTAGCATCGTTTCTGCTTTCGATTCTTCATCCTATCCTTATCTCGTCCCGCTCTGGCTCTCGCAGCCGTTCCAAGGGACGGAAGAACGCGCGAGGTGTATGGCTCTCGCAGCCGTTCCAAGGGACGGAAGCACGCGCGAGGTGTAGCGGTCTAGGTCGGCGGCCGCCGCACACGAGGAAGACTGGTGGTATTGGTTGTATTATGTAATTTGGTGGGAGGGTAAAACGGTCCAAAAAAGTGTAGGTACTAGAAACACTCCTTCCTTTATTATTAGGTATAATATAATATAAGGTATAGATAGTTTTTAAGGAGATTTTCGCAACGCGAGAGGTATCCTGCAATAAAAGGGGAAAAAGCTGGCTCAAGTGGGAGCCATGAAGGACACGACACGGAGAGGGGACGGAAACCGGTAGCGATCGTGGGTTGTTTGGGCGTGTATATATATACACCATATGCGATCTGCTCTCGAAGCAAAATATTTCTTGTTAATCGACGCTATTTCTTCGCCGAAGATCAGGAAACCTTCCATGGCCTTCTGAGCAGGGCCGCTGATGAAAAAGTTGGGTATGATGCAGTCTGCCGGCGGATCTTCCAGCCAGGGCCTGGCGGCGCTCTCCGCCGGCCTCGCGCGGCGCCTCGCGGACGAGCACGTAGACAGAAACCTGGTCTTCTCGCCGCTGTCCATCTACACCGCGCTCGCACTCGTTGCCGCCGGCGCACGCGGCGGCACCCTGAACGAGATCCTCCACGTCCTCGGCGCGCGGTCCCGCCAAGAACTCGACGAGTTCGTCGCCCGCGCGGCGGGACAGGCGCTGCGTGACCGGTCCGGCTCCGGCGGTCCGCGTGTGGCGTTCGCGTGCGGGATCTGGAGCGACCTGTCGTGCCCGCTCAAACCCGGGTTCCGCGAGGCCGTGGTCGACGGCGCGTACAAGGCCGAGGCGTCCACCGCCGACTTCCGCGGCGATCCTAGTGGAGCAGTCAGGCTGATCAACAAGTGGGTGGAGCACGTCACGAACAGCCTAATCGATTCCGTTCTCGAGGAAGGCTCGGTGAACCGACTAACCCGCATCATGCTCGGCAACGCCGTGTACTTCAAGGGCAAGTGGGATCAGCCCTTCGACAAGAGGGACACGCAGAAGGGGCCGTTCCGCCGGCTCGGCGGCGTGGGCGCCGTCGATGTGCCCTTCATGCGGAGCTGGGAGCCTCAGTACATCGCCGTGCACAGCCGATTCAAGGTGCTCAAGCTCCGGTACAAGATGGCGGGCGAAGCGCAACAAGTACCTCCGTCGTTTGACCCGCGGCCCTTCCTCCACCGTGCCACTGCTCCTTTCAGACCTGCCAGCCAGTCCTACAATCTTCCCAACCCTGATCCGTATGCTGCTCCGCCTTCCCGCTATGACGACTTCTACAATGCATTTGGAAACCCTCCATCGACGCCACCCTCCAACGACAATGGGAAGACACAGTTCTCCATGTGCATCTTCCTCCCTGACGCCGACAACGGCCTGCCAAGCATTCTGGACGCGATTGCTTCACGTCCGGACTTCCTGCACCAGCACCTGCCTCGTCGAGAGGTCGAAGTCGGCAAGTTCCAGGTGCCCAGGTTCAAGCTGGCCTTCCACAGCAGCGTCGTCGGCGTCCTCGACAAGCTGGGCCTCCGGCTGCCATTCCAAGAAACGGCCGACCTATCCGACATGACAGAAGATGACGGCTCTGGCTTCCCGCTGGTCCTGAGCGACGTCGTCCACAAGGCGGTCATCGAGGTGAACGAGGAAGGCACCGAGGCTGCCGCCGTCACCATGACTGGTATGATGGTAGGGTGCGCAGCGATGTCACGGCAGCCACCGCGGGTTGATTTCGTAGCTGACCATCCGTTCGCCTACTTCATCGTGGAGGAGGAGACCGGCGCCGTCGTCTTCGCTGGGCACGTCCTAGACCCCTCCAGAGCGTCCTAGCTAGGGTGTCACCGCGTTTAGTATTTTCGATTGTCTACATGACTAGTGGAAACCTACTTATGTTCTCCCGTTTGTTTGTTTTTTACTTCGATACAAGATACTGTTTGGGACTAGTATTGGTTGTGCGCTTTCTGAATCTGAATTGGTTGTGCATAGTGCAGACTGCTAGTTACATGCACCGCTATCGATTCCATCTACCGTCGATCCTACGAACTTTTTTTTATTAAGAAAAACAAAGAAATTGTAAAAGGAAATACCCCCACGGTCTTAAAATAGCTGTCACAATTTATCTAAATTTAGATGTATTGAGACACCATTTATTTATATATAGATACACCACAATTTATTTATATATAAATATATCTAAATTTAGACAATTTTTTGACATTTATTTTAGAAAAACGTTGTTGTTCGGGCGGAGGCTTGCGTCCTTAGCCTCCTTCGGTACAACCGTGTCCCCGCGTGGGCCACAAAAATCTACAGGTCCCACCACGTTTCCCTCACCTTATTTCTTCCTCGTCTTGCAGGGTGGGCACACTTTAAAAAATTGCATCTCTAACAAAGGGATCAAACCCCAGTACCTTCATTGGATCTCACTTTGAATAAGTAACATACAAAGCAAAATATGGCATCCTTTCTAATAGTATATTCGAGCCAATTGTACTTATGACACCAAACAAGAGTAGAGTGTCGATTTTTACCCAATATTTTTCTGGTTGGAAAAGAATGTTTATATGGTTGACATGGACGTTTTACGATATATCCTTTCTGAACACCATCTTGATTATTAGTATTACTAGGAAACATGTCCATGCGTTGCAATGAAAAATATAACCTTTGAATATTTTTATTTTAGCGCGGCCTCTATATTTTCCCACAAAATAAGTCTACTTTGCCCTAGCCCAAGTTCGCCCAATTTTCATTTTCTCCTCCAACGTAGCACAAGTGGTGCCCAGAAAAGTCAAATTTGAGGGGTTGTTTGATGACGGGAGGGAGGTGCCTGTGCCAATTTATTAGCGTTGACTACCAATATTTTGGTCACAGCATTAAATTTATATGCCAAATAGTTGGCAAGCGGATGGTGGCAAAACGTCCGGTGAAAAATTGGCGTGCCCCAATTTGGTAGGGCATGCAAGGGCACAATCCAAACAGACCATGAGTCTCTATATGTCAACTTGGAGATCTCTCTAATTTCTTTTGCCTCTTGTTTGCAATGACATTATTCCCACAAACTCTCCAATTCTCACTCACGAAGTTCCATATTTTTGTATTGATTGATTTCTTGTAACTATCTACACCATACAAGACAACTATCCTCATGCACAATTTATACACCGGTTAAAAGCACATCGATCTTTTTTACTCCCTCTGTCCAGAAATAACTGACTTAGGTTTGTCTAAATTTGAATGTATCTAGACATGTTTTAGTGTATAGATATATTCGTATTTAGACAAACTCAAGTCAGTTATTTCTAGACGGAGGGAGTAATAATTTAGAATATATTAACAAGAAAAATGTATCATGTAAAGCAGATTTTTATTACTCACTCCGACTCAAATTAGGTGACTCAAATTTGTCAAAATACGGATGTATCTTATACTAAATCATGTCTAGATATAATCGAATATAGATAAATCTAAGTTGAGTCGGAGGGAGTACTGTATTTTCTGTCAATAATAGTATTCCGTACCACAAGTTCTATGTCGTCTCTCCAATATCATCCAAGTTATATAGAGTATCTCTCTTCCTAATTCCCTGGAAACTAAATGATAAAATGAGAGATCTAGCACAAGGGACAATAGTAACAAGCCCCGTACGTATCAATTTATTGACGCGACCAGGCTGCCTCCAGTCACCAAGGGCCGCTGCTGACCCGTTCACTTTCCATGGGGCAGAGGGGCGAGGACGGACGAGCAAGCGGCGGTCGGAGGGCGGAGGGGGGGTGTGTCTGGAGGCGACCGGTGGGCGGAGCCGTCGAGGGGGCGACGGGATCTGAGTAGTCGCCGGATCCAGTGGGAGACGAGCACGACAACTCGACGAGGCCCTGAGTCCCTGCCTGGCTGCTCCCTGGCACTCGCTTGGTCAAAGAAGATTAGGGGTAAAAAAAAGTTTCCCCAAAATTCTAGATGGGCCACGGCCCACCCGGCCCGTCCCCTGCGTTTCGTACGCCAGTGGTTCCCTACAAGGAGCACCGTTGGTGGTCAATGTTGCGAATCCACGATGGAGGTGCTATGTGCGGTGGTCGGCTAAGCTGCACATGGTGTGTGGGGTTGCTACAAAGGGGAGGGCGGACGTGCTACCCGCCGTCGACGGAGGTGCTGCCCATTCAAATTCGGGATGCTACCAGCGGCGGAGCTACAGTGGTCATTGTCGATGCTACCTATAGAGAAAGGAGATGCTACCATCACTGCGGAGGTTGGCCACGTTTTGCTCCGAAGACGGTGACTGTGACAGCCATCGGTAGCAGCGGCGCTGCAAGCATCTTCCGGCATTGCTTCCACCGCTGCGTGGTTTGTATCATAGGAAATTTTTGTGCTACAATTTTTATTTGAATTTTGCATCGTAGGAAGAATTTCTATGCTAAAAACGTTATATGATTTTCCATCTTATGAAGATTTTTTTTGCTACAAACTTGCGATTTTGCATCTACGAATCTTATCGGAGGATCTTGTCAGAATTTGGTTGCTACTATGCTACGATGTCACAAAGGTTTTGCTACAATCTCTACAGTTTTTTGCTAGAATAGTGTACTTTTATGCTACAAAATATCTGGCGAGAGTGTCTTGTAGTCAGATTCACTACTGATAGTACAATATTTTTGGTCCATATGTCTGGTGAGTTTGCGCCATTTGAAGATTTTTTTTCTACGTGATCTCGAGCGAGGTCTTCTAGCGAATTTGTTTTGCTATAATTGAAAAATATTTGCTACAAGTTCTCCGACAAGGTCTCCGACGAGATCGTTTTTGCTACATTAAATTTTTTTTGGGTATGATCCAGTACTACCCCCTCTCCCCTAAACTCGTACAAACTGATATAATGACAACACAAGGATGGCTCACGTCGCTTGATACCCTTCGTAATTAGTATATTTACGTATATATAACCTTGTAAAAAATGTATAACTCAACCAAATAATACGGTTTTCTGGCCATACATGTACTAGTACGAGCTCTACGCTAAGGAAAAAAGAATGGTTGTACGTAGGATTATCGCTGACGATGTTCGTGTTCGTGGTTGGGTCCGGTGAGTCGGTGACTCAGCCTGGCCGGCGCACGCTCGGCTTGGCCTTGTAGGTGTGTGTCGGCAGGGTAGCCCGGTAGCAGAGGCGGCGGCACGGGGGAGGCAGCGCAGGAGAGCTTGGCAGCGGCTGTTGGACAGTCTAGCGATTTGTCTGGCGGCTGGCCGGACTGTCCGGTGACTTGTCCGGAGACGCGGCGGTCGTAAACGATGGCCAGCGGCGGAGACGGTCGGTGCTGGAAGGTAGTGGGCAGGCCGGATCGTGTGCATGCGGGAATATCGTATATCTACAAGTTCTGATCTGTATGCTTCTAAGGGGTAATACTCAGTTTGGATACGGGTTTGGATTTATATGTGGACGTATTTGTACAGGTTTAGGGGGAGGGGTAATACTGGATCAAACCCCTCCTTCTTTTGCTATATTAGCATAATTTTTTGCTACAAGCTTTCCGGCGAGGTCTCCATTCGGCAATAGGCGTGGGCCTAGTCGATTCAGGTCCATTCGGCTACGCCCTAACCGAGTGCAGGTGACATCGTGGGGTCGCGAGGCCCACGCTGGCCGAGTGGCCCAGTTGGCGACGCCCTGGCCGATTAACCATTCGGCCACGCCCTGGCCGAAAGGAGGCCACCAGGACCACGCCGCGTGAGCCGCCCCCGCACATCTCCTTCTTCCTCTCGTGCGTTGCTGCCTCCTCTCTCTCCAGCTGACGCAGCTCTCGTTTCCTGCGGCAAATTTCTCCGATTTCGCCCAGATTAACCACCAAATCTTCAGTCTAAAACCACTAGAGAGGTAGGGGAAGCCCGATCTACTGATGGGCTAGCTCGGTACTCGATTTGGTGGTTTTTTTTGGAGGAATGGTGGTGGTGCTATGGTGGAGCAATGGCAATGGTGGTGATTGGGTGGAGGTTGGAGCTGGGGGCTGTATGAGCTGCGCCGTGCTACTTGTCTGGTGAACCGAGGCTACTGTACCGAGTGGATTCTCACGCTTCAAGGGTAAAGTTGAATTCCTCGTTAATCATAGTTATTATATATGGTTATATGACTACTCGGGCTGTGGTTAGGAGGCTATTAGAATAATTGAAATGTGGATTAGTGTTAAAATTTTGTCCGGTGATTTAGTTAGTATTTCTGGCCATTCAAATATTTGGCAGGTGGATTAGTGAAAAGATTTGGCAGGTGGATTTGTAGGAATATTTGGCAGGCTATTAGTACATTATTTAGTATATTTGCAGATAGTTGTACATAGTTTTACGCACTATCGATAATTAATTATTTAGTTTGTTTTTTTTATGTCAACAGAGATGTCCAATGTAGTGAAGTTTATGTTTTACTACAGTCCTGGAAATATTTAATTATGGAGCAGATTTGCGTGAGTTTCATCGTACAAAGTTGGATTTGATTGCCCCTCAAACATGGAGTGTTAGTCAGTTGAAGGATTGGTTGACAGACTGTTTATGATATAATCTCGAAACATACATCGTCAGTGTCCAAGCATTGTGGACAAAGTCGACCAAGAATATTTTCTGGATTTTGAAGCATGTAGATCATAATAGAGACTGGTTTAAGTGGTTAAAAGATTGTCAGGACAGGCACATACACCCTGTTGCACTAGTGCTTCCCGTCTTGAAGAAGATCGATCCGCAACCATCGGATGGTGGACACGGTCCTAGCCATAGTGCTGAATCTAGTGGCGGGATGTACTCTATGTGCAATGCTGGAGGTGGTGGTTATGAATCAGAGCAGAGCAGTCATATAGGAGGAGGACGTGGTGGTTACGAACCAGGACAGAGCAGTCAGGATGGAGGTGGAGGATACGATAGTGGAGAGGTAGATGCTGACGTGGAAGGTGGACACATGTAGGACTTGACAGAGGATGAGGATTACATGGATGGTGAAAGTGGTGATTCTGATGATTCAGATGATTCTGATGAAGAAGGCAACGGAGAGGACTTGCCAATTCCTGGATCATGGAATCAAAACATCTCTGATGTCATGACCGTTAAAGACGGACATGATTCTGCGTGGGAATATCACAAGAGTAAAATTACGCATGGCGTCATATATCGAAATAAGAAACATTTGCAAGATGCAATCATTGCTTGGGCGTTGTCTACACAGAGGGTTTTCAGTACAACCGTGTCAAATAAAAAATACTTGACAATGGAATGCGTGGATATAAATTGTCCAGATAGGGTGCATGGATATCTTCCTAAATATGAAACAAATTGGTTGGTGAGCGACATGGTGATGCATGATACATTGCAAATGTATCTATAATTTTTAATGTTCCATGCTTGGTTTTATCTACTTTCTTATGTTTTGTCCACACTTTGGAGTACTTTTCATATGATTTCTTGGACTAACCTATTAACAAGAGCCATAGTGCCAGTTGCCTGTTTTCTGCTGTTTTTGGTTCCAGGAAGTCAGAAAATGAATATTCTCGGAATTGGACAGGACAAAAGCCAAAGTTCCTATTTTACCGGAAGACTCACGGAGCCAGAAGCAGAGACGGAGGAGGGCCAGGGCCTGGCCACACCATATGGTGGCGCGGGCTAGCCCTGGCCGCGCCACCAGGTGGTGTGGGCCCCCTGGCACTCCACCGACCTTGCCCTTTCGCCTATAAGAAGTCTCCGATACGAAAACCCTAAATCATCAAGCCTCCAGCCACGAAAAGTTCCGCAACGCCGCCGCCATAAAAGGGGAGATTTGGGGGACAGAAAGTCTCTGTTCCGGCACCCTGCCGGGACGGGGAAGTGCCCCCGGAGCCATCTCCATCGATCTCCACCACCATCTTCATCACCATTGCTGATTCCCATGATGAGGAGGGAGTAGATCTCTCTCGAGGCTAAGGGTTCTATCGGTAGCTATATGTTCATCTCTCTATCTATGCATGATCTTGTTGTGGTCATGAGCTTGTAATCTATAGATCTACCTTGTTACTCAAGTGCTTTAATAGATCTCTGCTCTCCCCATGTGTGTGAAGTTGACAGTGTGCACACCATGGTGGCACTTAGGCTAGAGATTTCAAATACTTGTTATGAGTTATATTTGGAGTTGGATGTCTTTATGAAATTGTGGTGTTTGTTGGACTCATCTAGTACTCAAGGTGACAGTGTGGGGTTTCTAGATGGGAAAGATGAACTTTGAGATGTGCTGTTATAGCCCTACCATCGATTAGAGTGTCCAACCGGAGAGTAGTTCAGCGTAGTATCATATAGAAGAATATATTTATATGAGAGTGTTCACTAGTGAAAGTATGATCCCTAGGCCTTGTTTCTAAGCACTGAAACACCGTTTGCTATTAGATCTATTACATGTTTGCTTGCTTCCATCTTTATTTCAGTTTTACTTTAGTCTTTTCCATGCCATCAAAGTATCTTCTATCACCATTACCACTTATAATTATCCATACCACTTGTATTTCACTATCTCTTCGCCGAACTAGTGCACCTATTGAAGGAAATATGCCCTGAGAGGCAATAATAAAGTTGTTATTATGTATTCCTTGTATATGATAGATGTTTATTTTACATGCTATAATTGTATTTATAGGAAACATCAATGCATGTGTGTTTAGTAAACAAAAAGGGTTCCTAGTCATGCCTCTCTTATAGACTAGCTTGTTGATTAACAAGATGATAAAGGTTTCCTGATCATGGACATTGGATGTTGTTAATAACAAGGTCACACCATTGGTGGAATGATGTGATGAACATTCATCCGAAGTATAGCATTACGATCAAGTCATTGTGTTTATATTGCTATAACATCATACGAAGTAATCTTTATCCTTAGAACATGAGATCATGTTAATTGCTAACACCGGAAGAGTATCTTGATAACATCAAACGTCACACCGTAACAGGGTGACTATAAAGATGGGTTCAGTGCTACGAAGGTGTTATGTTGAGGCTCATGGATCAAGAGTGGAATTTGTCAATCCAGATGACGGATAGATATACTCTGGGCCCTCTCGGTGATATCACATTAGGATAGCTTGCAAGCAAGTGATGTGATCACTAGAATGTTATATCATAGGAACGAGAAAAGGGTGCATGTCGGTAACAAGATCAAACTAGGTATGGAGATACCGATGATCGAATCTCGGACATGTAATATATCGAGAGACAAAGGGATTTAGTTACAAGCGTGAAAGGTTCTCACGATCACAGGAGTCATCGTTGAATGTGTAGGAGTCAGTACGGATCTCCAGGTCCCGCTGTTGATTATTGATCGGAGAAGGGTCTCGATCATGTCTGCATTATTCGCGAACCGTAGGGCGGCACACTTAAGAGTTACCGGACACCATTTTGGAGCACATATGTTTCAGACGAAAGAATTGCAAAGCGCAGGAATTGTTTCAATAGAAACCGGAAATTGTTTCTGGTGAAATTGCAGAAGGTGGTTCTGCATGTGATATTGAAATATTGCAAGGGGCTATATGTGAATGTTTGTTAATTAAAGTAATTAACAAAATTCTGAATAAATTTAATAAAAAGAGTTTTATTAAATGAGAGAACATTAAATTTGGAGAAACTTAATGCATTTAAAGTGGAGACTTTAAAAGGGAATGTGAAGAGGCATTTTAATGTGGAGGAGTTACCACCACATGAATGGGGGAGGTGAGGGGTCACCCCCCATGCGCCGGCCATGGAGAGAGGGGGCACCCCCCTCCTCCTATAAAAGGCCACCCATTCCCTCCTTCATTCTCACACCTCCTTGTGATGGATCTCTCTCCCCCTCTAGAATTATTCCGCCATGGTCTCGGATTAGCGAGATACATGTTCCCGGTGGCATTTCGTATGGAAGGAGTTGCTGCTTCCGCTGGATCGCTGGAGCGAGGAGGTGGAGGTTGTCTGGTGGCTTGAACGTGTGTGCGAGTGCGGATGCGCTGCTGAGTTGCGGCGCTCGGACTTCCTCACGATCTTGAGATCGGCAAGTGTACGACTACATCAACCACGAGTTCCTACTCGTTAACAAAGCTCGTTGTCTTCGAGGGTAAGTTATCTATGGATGTATGTCCACCTGTTTGCTTTGTACCTAGTAGATGGTTTTTGGCGTGTAGTTCACACCGTAGGAATTTTTTGTTTTCTATGCTGCGGACCCAACAGTGGTATCAGAGCCTGATCTATGCGTAGGTGCTTTGCACGGGTAGTACACATATGTTTAGATGTGGGCGATGATGATCATGTTATTGCATCTTCTATGTACTTTGGATATTGGTGGCATAGTGGGATGAAGCGGCCCGGACCAACCTTACATGTCATCGTACATGAGACCGGTTCCACGACTGACATGCAACTTGTTTTGCATAAGTGGCTGGCGGGTGTCTGTCTCTCCTACTATAGTCAATATCTGATTTACAACGAGTTGCTAATAACTTGGTTATCCTCGTTGTGGTTCATGTTCGTAGGTTAGACAGGTTCTATCTCCGAAATCCCTAAGCCACGTAAAAGTTGCAATTGATAAATTAGAGGCGTCTAGTTTAGATTGTTGCTGGGCTAGTGTTTTGATATGGTATTGTTGTAAGTAGATGTATAATAGATACTCTTACAACTCACTTAACGTGTAAGTTCCATAGACCTTGGCCTTACACACAAAGGAATGATAGAGATCATACCACGATGCAAATGATAGAGATCAAATGCATGGACCATCGCCTCACTTCACACATTAGATGTTAGCATCTTATATTGCTAGTTTGGCGCGTTTGGTAGCATTATAAGATGATCCCTCATTTAGATATCAAGATAAAATGTGTTCTTCCTTAAGTATGCACCGTTTTGTGGATCGTGTTTTGAGGCATCACGTGATGATCGGGTGTTTTCAACTCTAAGCTTTCATACAACGGGTGTAAGACAGTTTTACACACGCAAATACTAAGGTTCTTACTTGACGAGCCTAGCATGTACAGACATGGCCTCGGAACACGGACCGAAAGATTAAGCATGAGTCATATAGTTGATATGATGCCCATATAGATGCTCGCCTTTGAAGCTACACCGACTCACATGATGACCGGACTTGGTGTAGTGGATTTGGTTCATGTAATCACCAAAAGGACACGAGGGATGTCGTTTTTGAGTGGGAGTTCATTAGTAATTTGGATTAGTCGAACTCAATCTATCATAAACTTAGTCTAAATATACTTTACAAATTCTGTTGTAGATGGCACCACCTGCTTTTAATTTCAATGTGTTCATGGAGAAAGAGAAACTTGCTGCGAATGGTAGCAACTTCACCAACTGGGCTATGAATTTGAGGATTCTCCTCACTGCTGCACAAAAGCAATATGTGCTAGATGCGCCGCTAGGCCCCCCCACCAGCTCCTGATGCCCCTGACGAGGAAAAGAACGTCTATATAACTCGTCAGGAGGACCACAACTTAGTTCATTGCGGCATACTGTATGGGCTAGAGCCAGAACTTCGAAAACATTTCGAAAATGGCAATGCCTTTGATACCATGGGAGAATTGAAAATGATTTTCGATACCCATGCTACCGTAGAGAGTTATAATGCTACAGAAAAGTTCTTTAGCTGCATGATGGAGGAAAACAGCTCCGTTAGTGAGCATGTACTCAAAATGTCTGGGTACGCCGATAAGCTTGTGTCCTTGGGAATAACGATTCCCATTGACTTAGGCATACATCATGTTCTCCAATCTCTGCCACCTAGCTACAAGAGCTTCGTGATGAACTATAATATGCAGGGCATGAAGAAGTCTCTTCCCGAGCTTCTGTCAATGCTTAAGACTACAGAAGTGGAGATTAGGAAAGAACATCAAGTGTTGATGATCAATAGGACCACCGGTTTCAAGAAGGACAAGAAAGGAAAGCACAAGGGAAAGAAGGGTGGCAAGTCTGTTGCCACGCCTAAAAAGAAACCCCAAGCTGGCCCTAAGTCTGACACCGAGTGCTACTATTGCAAGGGGACTGGCCATTGGAAGCGCAACTGCCCCAAGTATTTGGCGGACAAGAAGTCCGGCAAGGCAAACAAAGGTATATGTGATATACATGTTATTGATGTGTACTTGACTAGTACTCGCAGTAGCACCTAGGTATTTGATACGGGATCGGTTGCTAATATATGTAACTCGGTTCAGGGGCTACGGAACAAGCGACAACTAGCAAGGGATGAGGTCTCGATGCGGGTCGGCAATGGATCAAGAGTTGATGTGATCGCCGTCGGAACGCTGCCTCTCCATATGCCATCGGGATTAGTTATAAACCTAAATAATTGTTATTTGGTGCCTGCACTGAGCATGAACATTGTATCCGGATCGTGTTTGATGCAAAGTGGTTATTTATTTAAGTCTGAAAACAATGGTTGTTCGATTTATATGAATAATATCTTTTATGGTCATGCACCTATGTTGAATGGTTTATTTCTGTTGGATCTCGATAGTAGTATTACGCATATTCATAATGTTGATGCTAAAAGGATTAAACTTGATAATGATATATCTACATATATGTGGCACTGCCGTCTAGGTCATAGTGGCGTTAAACGCATGAAGAAACTCCATTCTGATGGACTTTTGGAATCACTTGATTTTGAATCATTTGATACATGTGAGCCATGCCTTATGGGCAAGGTGACTAGAACGCCGTTTTCCGGTTCAATGGAATGAGCGACAGATCTATTGGAAATCATACATACTGATGTGTGTGGACTAATGAGTGTGTCGGCGCGAGGTGGATATCGTTATTTTGTTACTTTCACGGATGATTTGAGTAGATACGGGTATATCTATTTGATGAAACACAAGTCTGAAACTTTTGAAAAGTTCAAAGAATTTCAGAATGAAGTGGAAAATCGTCATAACAGAAAGATCAAATTTCTGCGGTCCCACCGTGGAGGAGAGTATCTAAGTTACGAGTTTAGCACACATATGAAAGACTGTGGAATAGTTTCACAACTCACGCCTGCCGGAACACCACAACGTAATGGTGTGTCAGAATGTCGTAATCGTACTTTATTGGATATGGTTTGATCTATGATGTCTCTGACTGACTTGCCACTGTCATTTTGGGGTTATGCACTGGAAACCCTACATTCACTTTAAATAGGGCACCATCTAAATCCGTTGAAAAGACACCGTATGAATTATGGTTTGGAAACAAACCTAAGCTGTCATTTCTTAAAGTTTGGGGATGCGATGTTTATGTGAAGAAACTTCAACCGGATAAACTCGAACCCAAAGCGGAAAAAATGCGTCTTCATAAGATACCCTAAGGAAACGATTGGGTATACCTTCTATCACAGATCCGAGGGCAAGGTTTTTGTTGCCAAGAATGGATCCTTTCTTGAGAAGGAGTTTCTCACGAAAGGTGTGAGTAGTCGGAAGGTAGAACTCGAAGAGGTTATTGAACCTTCTCTTCATGAAATGGCGAGTAGCGCAGCACCGGAAGTTGTTTCGGAGTTGACTTCACCTAATGAAGAGAGAGCTAATGATATTGATCATGAAACTCCGAAAGAGGACACTACCAAACCTCGCAGGTCAAGCAGGACACGTGCAGCTCCTGAACTGTACGACAATCCTGTTATGAATTTCATGATTGATGAAATGGATGACCCTGCGACATATGAAGAAGCAATGATGAGCCCGGATTACAACAAATGGCTAGAAGCCATGAAATCCGAGATGGAATCCATGTACGAAAACCAGGTTTGGACCTTGGTGGACTTACCTCACGACCGAAAGGCCGTTGAGAATAAATGGATTTTCAAAAGGAAAACTGATGCTGATGGTAATGTGACCATCTATAAGGCTTGACTTGTCGCAAAGGGGTTTCGACAAATTCAAGGAGTTGACTACGATGAGACATTCTTTCCTGTAGCGATGCTTAAGTCGGTTAGGATTATGTTAGCAATTGCTGCATATTTCGATTATGAAATATGGCAGATGGATGTCAAAACTGCATTCCTCAATGGTAAGATTGAAGAAGAGTTGTATATGATACAACCTAAGGGTTTTGTCGATCCTAAGGATGCTAATAAGGTGTGCAAACTTCAGCGATCCATCTATGGACTGAAGCAAGCATCACGAAGTTGGAATCTCCGCTTTGATGAGGTGATCAAAGAGTTTGGATTTGTCCAAACTTATGGAGAGGCTTGTATTTACAAGAAAGTGAGTGGGAGCAATGTGGCATTTCTGATATTATATGTGGATGACATATTATTGATTGGAAATGATTTAGATCTTTTAAACAGTGTTAAAAGTTATCTAAACAGCAAATTTTTGATGAAGGACCTTGGTGAAGCTTCATATATATTACGCATTAAAATCTATAGAGATAGATCAAGACGCCTAATTGGGCTATCGCAGAGTACATACCTTGACAAGATATTAAAGAAGTTTAATATGGACGGAAGTAAGAAGGGGTTCTTACCTATGTTGCAAGGCAAGACATTGAGTAAGACTCAAAGTCCGGCTACGGCGGAAGAAAGAGAGATAATGGATAGGATCCCCTATGCCTCAGCCATAGGCTCTATAATGTATGCCATGCTATGTACAAGACCGGATGTGGCACATGCTATTAGTTTCACTAGTAGGTACCAATCTGATCCAGGTTCGAAACACTGGATAGCGGTCAAGAATATCCTTAAGTACTTGAGAAGAACTAAGGATATGTTTCTTATATACGGAGGTGAAGAAGAGCTAGTCGCTAAGTGTTATGTCGATGCTAGCTTTGACACTGATCCGGATGACTCTAAGTCTCAATCCGTATACGTATTTCTCTTGAACGGGGCAGCAGTTAGTTGGAGGAGCTCCAAACAACCTGTGGTGGCTAGATCAACAACAGAGGCGGAATATGTTGCTGCTTCAAAAGCGGCGCAGGAAGGAGTTTGGATGAAAGAGTTCATTATGGAACTGGGTGTGGTTCCCAGTGCGTTGGACCCGATGGTGATCTATTGTGACAACAATGGAGCCATAGCCAACGCCAAGGAACCAAGGTATCACAAGAATTCCAAGCATATTAAGCGCCGGTTTCACTCCATCCGCGAGCATGTCAAGGATGGAGATATAAAGATTTGTAAAGTGCACATGGACCTGAATGTAGCAGATCCGTTGACTAAAGTACTCCCTAGGGAAAAACATGATCAACACCAGAACTCCATGGGTGTTAGATTTATCACTATGTGAACTAGATTATTGTCTCTAGTGCAAGTGGGAGACTGAAGGAAATATGCCCTGAGAGGCAATAATAAAGTTGTTATTATGTATTCCTTGTATATGATAGATGTTTATTTTACATGATATAATTGTATTGATAGGAAACATCAATGCATGTGTGTTTAATAAACAAAAAGGGTTCCTGGTCATGCCTCTCTTATAGACTAGCTTGTTGATTAACAAGATGATCAAGGTTTCCTGATCATGGATATTGGATGTTGTTAATAACAAGGTCACACCATTGGTGGAATGATGTGATGAACATTCATCCGAAGTATAGCATTACGATCAATTCATTGTGTTTATATTGCTATAACATCATACGAAGTAATCTTTATCCTTAGACCATGAGATCATGTTAATTGCTAACACCGGAAGAGTATCTTGATAACATCAAATGTCACACCGTAACAGGGTGACTATAAAGATGGGTTCAGTGCTACGAAGGTGTTATGTTGAGGCTCATGGATCAAGAGTGGAATTTGTCAATCCAGATGATGGATAGATATACTCTGGGCCCTCTCGGTGATATCACATTAGGATAGCTTGCAAGCAAGTGATGTGATCACTAGAATGTTATATCACGGGAACGAGAAAAGAGTGCATGTCGGTAACGAGATCAAACTAGGTATGGAGAGACCGATGATTGAATCTCGAACATGTAATATATCGAGAGACAAAGGGATTTAGTTATAAGCGTTAAAGGTTCTCACGATCACAGGAGTCATCGTTGAATGTGTAGGAGTCAGTACAGATCTCCAGGTCCCGCTGCTTATTATTGATCAGAGAAGGGTCTCGATCATGTCTGCATTATTCGTGAACCGTAGGGTGGCACACTTAAGAGTTACCAGACACCATTTTGGAGCACATATGTTTTAGACGAAAGAATTGCAAAGCGCAGGAATTGTTTCAATAGAAACCGGAAATTGTTTCGGGTGAAATTGCAGAAGGTGGTTCTGCATGTGATATTGAAATATTGCAAGGGGCTATATGTGAATGTTTGTTAATTAAAGTAATTAACAAAATTCTGAATAAATTTAATAAAAAGAGTTTTATTAAATGAGAGAGCACTAAATTTGGAGAAACTTAATGCATTTAAAGTGGAGACTTTAAAAGGGAATGTGAAGAGGCATTTTAATGTGGAGGAGTTACCACCACATGAATGGGGGAGGTGAGGGGTCACCCCCCCATGCGTCGGCCATGGAGAGAGGGGGCACCCCCTCCTCCTATAAAAGGCCACCCATTCCCTCCTTCATCCTCACACCTCCTTGTGAAGGATCTCTCTCCCCCTCTAGAATTATTCCCCCATGGTCTCGGATTAGCGAGATACATGTTCCTGGTGGCATTTCATCTGGAAGGAGTTGTTGCTTCCGCTGGATCGCTGGTGCGAGGAGGTGGAGGTTGTCCGGTGGCTTGAATGTGTGTGCGAGTGCGGATGCGCTGCTGAGTTGCGGCGCTCGGACTTCCTCACGATCTTGAGATCGGCAAGTGTACGACTACATAAACCACGAGTTCCTACTCGTTAACAAAGCTCGTTGTCTTCGAGGGTAAGTTCTCTATGGATGTATGTCCACCCGTTTGCTTTGTACCTAGTAGATAGATCTTGGCGTTTAGTTCACATCGTAGGAAATTTTTTGTTTTCTATGCTGCGGACCCAACACCTATACACCTGACAAGTGTATTGGGTGTGTTGGGGACACAAGAGACTTCTTGTATCTTGATTGCAGGGTTGCTTGAGAGGGGATACCTTTGACCACTTCCTCCCTGAGTTCGATAAACCTTGGGTGATCCACTTAAGGGAAAACTTGCTGCTGTTCTGCAAACCTCTGCACTTGGAGGCCCAACAACTGTCTACAAGAATAGAAGTGCGTAGACATCAAGCTATGGAACTTTATTTGCATGCTAATAGCAATGTTATTAGTATGAATTCTTTGAACACCATTATTGCTAATGCTATGGAAAAGTCTAAGCTTAGGGAAGCTAGTTTTTATGAAAATGATCTTTTTAGTTCCCCAGCTTTGGAAGATAGCTATTCTATTGCTTATGATGATACCAAACCTCCAATATATGATAATTGCAATGATGAATATGATATTTTCAGTCCACCTACTATTGAGGAGAAAATTAATTATGATTACAATATGCCTCCTATTTTTGATGATTATGGTGATGAGAATAATAATGATAGCTATTTTGTTGAATTTGCTCCCACTACAATTAATAAGAATGACTATGTTTATGTGGGGAGTATTAATTATTTTATGCATGTGGCTCATGATAAGAATATCTTATGTGATAGTTATATTGTTAATTTTATTCATGATGCTACTGAAAGTTATTATGAGAGAGGGAAATATGGTTTTATGTGTCTCAACAATATTAAGTTTCCCCTTTCTATGTTGAAAATTTTGAAGCTGCACTTGTTTTGCTTTCCTATGCTTGTTGCTTTGTGCTTTAATGACTTGTTTATTTACAATATTCCTATGCATAGGAAGTGGGTTAGACTTAAATGTGCTTTGAATTTGCTTCTTGATGCTCTCTTTTACTTCAATTCATATTTCTTATGTAAGCATCTTCTCAAACTATCATGCCTAACTTAAAGGCTTTAAAAAAGTACTTATTGGGAGATAACCCAAAAGTTTTAGATGAGTCTTGGAAGTTATTACTTCAGTAATAACCACTCCTTATCCTTTTTATTTTCTTTTTGTGTCAAGAGTAACCTCTAATGAGAGAGAAGTAATGATTGGGAAAGTTGCTGTCCCGAAACAGATTTTTGTGCTTCACCGTAAAAATTTGTGAGAGAGCTCTGTATGTCGGATTGAGCTGTAATTTTTTTTACTTCTGCCCCAGGTTGTTATCTAACTTTATTTAGTTTAACACTTTTTGATTTGATCAACATAAGGTCTTCTAAAAAATTTGTATTTACCTACTGGTCTGTTTTGACAGATTTCTGCCATTTTCTGCATTTGCTTCTTGTGGGTTTCTTTTTTAGTTCTTTTGGGGAATTGAGCTTTTTGAGGGAAGTGATACAGTAGCTTGTGTTTTAGTGGAAGTTTTATTGGTGTTATAACTAAACCTTAAGACCTATTATCTTGAGTTCACTAATGTTGCTAATAAAGATTGTGTGAAGTTTTGTATGAAGGAAAAATTTCAGGTGTATGGAAGGAATGAGTAATGAGATGAAGGATGGACTAAAGCTCAAGCTTGGGGATGCCACATGTGTCACCCCAAGAAATATCCAAGAAGTACAAGCGTCAAAGCTTGGGGATGCCCAAGGCATCCCCTTCTTCATCAATAAAAATCCCAGGTTTCTTCCAAACGCTTCATTTTTATTGTTTCATGCATATTTGTGTTGTTCTTGTAGCGTCTTCTTTTTCGTTTTTCGTTTTGGTTTTTGTTTCTTGGTTTTCTTAGTTTGCTGAATAAATTGGTTGAACCCCCTCTTTCATACATTGGTTTTCAAATAGTTTGGTTTGGTTTGGAAAAGAGTAGGAAAGTTCATGCTTAAGTGGTAAAAAGAGCTTGTTTTTGACTGTGGCCTATGCTTTGTCATGCCATGCCTGATATTGTTTTGGATTTATGCTTAGTATTCTTTGCTGTAGCATGACTTGTTATAAACAATTGAGATTGCTTAATGTGCCTTGGATGAATCATGCGTTGTTTTAGCATATTAAAGCATAGTATAGTGGTCTTCTCCTTTGATGCTTTATTTGGGTTGACTTGGCGCATGCTCACACCATGTTATGACTATCTCAAGTCACCATAGCCTTGAAGATCCTTTAGTTTTCAACTTGTAGTATCACTTTATGCTTTGATCAATGATGTTTTGTCGCTCTGCATGATTATGGCCATTATTGCTCTCTTAGTTTGTCGCTCCCAGTCTTTTGCTAGCCTCCACAACAAAGTATGAGTTCCACTCATGCATCCAACTCCCTAAACCAAGTTATTCCAAAGATTCCACCATACCTACCTACTAGCTTATGCTATTCCAAGTACATTCATGCTTTTGTTTACCTTCCACTTGTTATGAGAAAACTAGTGATTAAAGCTCTCACGAACTTGATGGCACACTTTACTTTACTTGCCCTTAATAAACTTGAACCATTGTGTCTTCTATGTTGTATATGCTTGCACTTATTTGTTGGGAATTAGCAGAACCATGCTTTCATGGGGAACGCTTTCAACATTGCACTTGGTACTTGTACCTAGTTGATATCATGCTCTTTTGTATATGGATGTCATCGGTGGGAAATGAAAGGGGAGCTTGTAAGTCCATGGAGTTATGTATATGTGTTAGAGAAACGCCTGGGCCGTTGGTCTAATCCATGCTGACTTGGTGGAAACCTGCAGCATAGCCATAATGAGCTGTCTATGAAGCATTCTTCTTATAAAAAAAGAGTCCTATTGAGAAAAAGAGAAAAAGAAAAAAAATGAGATTATGAAAAGAGGAAAGAGAGAAAAAGCACCATATTCCCATGGTAAATAAGAAGAATGCTGAGATGCTCGTTGTCTGCTTGCCTTGTCATTTTGATATGGGGATTCTTCCGTATCATCGGGCAAGGGGTACCCCGTTGGCGGTTCTCTATGATACACATGTACTTACGATGACAAGCACTTACCGGTGACTAAACTTGAGTAGCATGAGGAGCGGCCCTCGTATACAAGGGACATGAGATTTCCGACTTATACTTCGTTAAGCATGTACACCATAGTTTGTTCACTTTAACCTTAATCACTTCAAGATGCTTATGATAGGGGCAATGACAGCTGAAAGCTATAAGTACCATAATTTTTGGAAGCTCTTTATGAGACTTGAATCCCTACTTCCTTTTACAAAGGCTTTTCTTCCACCATTACATTGACTCTCCACCTTCTATCTTTATGCACCTACTTTGAGTGCATAGTGGCCATTCTTAGTTCTATGTGCATTGTCCCAAGACTTGTTGATTGATGCATAGCTTTGATATTGCTTGTTTTAAACTATTTGTATCTAGTAACTCTTATGAACTTTGAAGGTGTCCTATGCATTTATGTTTGCTACTCTATGAGGTACAAGCTGAATACTATTATGGTATGTTTTCTTTATGTGAAACAAACAAACGTCTTGCAAAGCATTGTTATTCATGAATCTTTTGTTTGTGCCTTTTCATGTTGCATCATAGTTTCTTTGTCTTATTGCTAGAACTTTGTCTTTCATGTTATGATTGAAGTACTATGATCCCAGCTATCAATGTTTTACAAATACTTTGATCAAGTTTATGATGGTGCATGTCACCTCAAAAATTATTCTTTCTTTTTATCACTTACCTACTCGAGGGCGAGCAGGAGTTAAGCTTGGGGGTGTTGATACATTGCAAATGTATCTATAATTTTTGATGTTCCATGCTTGGTTTTATCTACTTTCTTATGTTTTGTCCACACTTTGGAGTACTTTTTATATGATTTCTTGGACTAACTTATTAACAAGAGCCACAGTGCCAGTTGCTTGTTTTCTGCTGTTTTTGGTTCCAGGAAGTCAGAAAATGAATATTCTCGGAATTGGGCGGGACAAAAGCCAAAGTTCTTATTTTACCGGAAGACTCACGGAGCTAGAAGCAGAGACGGAGGAGGGCCAAGGCCTGGCCACACCATATGGTGGCGCGGGCTAGCCATGGCCACGCCACCAGGTGGTGTGGGCCCCCTGGCACTCCGATACAAAACCCTAAATCATCAAGCCTCCAGCCACGAAAAGTTCCGCAGCGCCGCCACCGAAGGGGAGATTCAGGGGATAGAAAGTCTCTGTTCCGGCACCCTGCCGGGACGGGGAAGTGCCCCCGGAGCCATCTCCATCGATCTCCACCACCATCTCCATCACCGTTGCTGATTCCCATGATGAAGAGGGAGTAGATCTCTCTCGAGGCTAAGGGTTCTACCGGTAGCTATGTGTTCATCTCTCTATCTATGCATGATCTTGTTGTGGTCATGAGCTTGTAATCTATAGATCTACCTTGCTACTCAAGTGCTTTAATAGATCTCTGCTCTCCCCATGTGTGTGAAGTTGACAGTGTACACACCATGGTGGCACTTAGGCTAGAGATTTCAAATACTTGTTATGAGTTATATTTGGAGTTGGATGTCTTTATGAAATTGTGGTGTTTTTTGGACTCATCTAGTACTCAAGGTGACAGTGTGGGGTTTCTAGATGGGAAAGATGAACTTTGAGGTGTGCTGTTATAGCCCTACCATCGATTAGAGTGTCCAACCGTAGAGTAGTTCAGCGTAGTATCATAAAGAAGAATATATTTATATGAGAGTGTTCACTAGTGAAAGTATGATCCCTAGGCCTTGTTTCTAAGCACTGAAACACCGTTTGCTATTAGATCTATTACATGTTTGCTTGCTTCCATCTTTATTTCAGTTTTACTTTAGTCTTTTCCACGCCATCAAAGTATCTTCTATCACCATTACCACTTATAATTATCCATACCACTTGTATTTCACTATCTCTTCGCCGAACTAGTGCACCTATACACCTGACAAGTGTATTGGGTGTGTTGGGGACACAAGAGACTTCTTGTATCTTGATTGCAGGGTTGCTTGAGAGGGGATACCTTTGACCACTTCCTCCCTGAGTTCGATAAACCTTGGGTGATCCACTTAAGGGAAAACTTGCTTCTGTTCTACAAACCTCTGCACTTGGAGGCCCAACAATTGTCTACAAGAATAGAAGTGCGTAGACATCAATGCACACATGTCGGATTCCATCTATCCCTACAGATCATCGTAACCTCTCCTCCACGCTTCTGGCTCGCTTGTTTTACACAGATATAGTGGAGAGTAAAGCGGTGGAAGTGAAGGCTATAATCAATAAAGTAAGGGTTAGGTTCAAATACAGCATTTCTTACGGCAAGGCTTGGAGGGCAAAGTAAAGGGCTCTTGAGGACAGATTTGGTTCGTTCAGAGACTCGTACGACTCTGTACTCCGACAACTCCTTACACTGCAGGAAAGGAACCTAGGCACCTATGTCGACATCCAATACTACGTGATACCAGAGGACCCATCCATGAAGGTGCTTCATCGAGTGTTCTTCTCTTTCTCTGTATGCATCCAAGCTTTCACTCATTGTCGACCAGTTATATGTGTAGACGACAAGTTTCTCACTGGCAAGTATAAGGGTCGGATCCTTACTGCCATTGGTCAAGACGACAACAATTGAATTCTCCCACTCGCCTTTTCTTTTGTTGAGGGCGAAAACACTGAAAGTTTGATATGGTTCTTCAGGCAGCTCAAAATAGTAGTTGTGAAAGATAAGCCCAATGTGTGCATCATTCATGATAGGCATGCAGGTATAATAAATGTGGTTAAGCGTTTGACACAGCCAGGACCTGAAGAACAGACACCTTGGCTTGACATGTAGAGCCGTTGGTGCATGCGCCACTTGGGAGCTAATTTTTCTCACAGTTCAGGAACAAGAACCTCATGATTTCAAAAAATTTTACAAGAAGAACCAAGAATGCAAGTATGATTTCATACGTGCACATATCGGTGACTTCACTCAGAAACATGTCAGGGTGAGGAAAGCGACCCAAACCGCAGCTATAGCTACACATCAAGCAGCAGTGGCTGCATAGGCTGCTACTGGAGAAGCGCATGTGGAGGAAGACCCTGTAGGGCTTTGTGAATTGCCAAGATTTGATCCGCCTGGTGTAGGGGTTCGCGTTTGAAAACAATAAAATTTTACCCTACGCCCCTAAACCCCTGATGTTGCCAGGACCTATCTATTAGTAATGCAGTAACGGGAGAGGATTTTCGCAAACTTACCCTTGAAGACCGACAAGCGTTATCAATGCTTAGGAGAGCATGGTTGATGTAGACGATCTAAAGCCGACCTCAAGGTCGTGTTGAAGTCCTCGCACTCCTGCGGCTCCAATGACTCCTAGTGCCCCAAGTGTGACACCTCGCGGGGAGTTACACACGTCTGGTGCCTGACGATGACTCCCGCTTCCCCGATCCAGTAGTAGTTGCAGAAGTAGAGCTCCTGGATCCGAATCCCGCAGCACGACTATGCTTCGCGGTGAAGATGTCTCTCGTTCACGCAGTCCGAACTTGGGACCACAGTCACGAGAGAGAGAGAGAGAGAGAGAGAGAGAGAGAGAGAGAGAGAGATCAATTGGAGGTCTCCCCAAAAGTGAGGAAACCTTTATTGAATTTTGTGTGTCTTTTCTGGTCAAAATACCCCACTATATATAGGGGGGAGGTACTACCTCCCTCAAAGTCCTGGGTGGGACTAAAGGAGGGGAGAGGGGGGCAACCGCCGGCCAGCCCTAGTGGGCCCCGCGCAGGGGGCTAGGCCCAGCCGGCCACCCCTTCCCCTTTCTCTCCTCTTGCCTTTCCCTCATGGGCCCTTCTCCCTCCGGAATTGACCCATTAAGCCTTTTTGACCTTTAGTTGATTTTCACTTTTATTAAATAATTATGAATAAATGATTAAATCATTATTTAACATTCATCCACATATTATTTAATCTCCGTGGCTATGGAACACCTTCCACCTCCACTCTGGACATCCTCTGGACTTACCGAAACCCTTCTGGTTTTCTCTCTTCTCTTCTTTAGTGATTCTACCGATCCTATAAATACTCTCTATGCATCATCAAGCCCTTAAGCGTGATACCCCATTGTTAGGGAATACTCCAGACATGGTCGGGACACTCCTGGACCAATGATTGACAAAGGGACATGGATGGCCATGTGACCCCTGTGCATTCCACGAAGATCTTTCATCGTTTGAACCAGGATAGTAGCGTCTTATTCCTTTGTCTCTCGATACTTGCATTACCCGAGATCTGATCAATGACATCACCATGTCATGTTCAATCTCGTTACCGAACAATGCTACTTAACTCGTTTCGACAAGTGATATCCCTGTGATCAAATCACACGTTGCGTAGCTATTGGATACAACTTCTATGAGTGGACTCTTGAGTATCTTTCTGTCACGTGGATGGACAAATCCCGCTCTTGACATATATTGCCTCTACGGTTCCTCTGAATACCTGAACACACATTTATGATAGCTCTGTCATAAGTGACGTTTGGTGCTATCAAAGCATCCTTGGGAGACCATGATTGATATAGTCTCACGGTCTAAGGAATAGTCTACGAGGTCTATTCTAATCATCATAACTTTAACTTCGTGACATGATCGGGTTACGATGTTTAGTTTGGGTATTGGTTCATCATCTCATTCTCAGAATGAGTTGACTCCATTTCCAACTGGCATAAATGCCACATGATCAGGAAACCTTGATCATCTGTTGACCAATGAACTAGTGACTAGAGTTTCACCGGGAACCCCTAGTTGTTTATATATCACACATGTATTGATGTTTCCTCTCAATAAAGTTATAGCATGATATAAAACTTAATCATAAACTTTATGAAATATAATAATAATCCTTATTATTATTTGTCTCTAGGGCATATTTCCAATAGTCTCCCACTTGCACTAGAGTACAAATAAACTAGATGCATTTGTTCTTAATCATTGGCACCATATATCCCGGTACCCTGAACATGCTTGCTCATGGAAGAGGTTGAGTCTTGGGTCTGTGCTTTACAGTCCCAAATCCTTTGCAACTAACTAATGTCACCTTGATTGACATTAATACTTTATCATCACATGATAACATCTCTGTGTATGCATCGTCGTTATGGCTGCAGAACAAGGCCGGATTCCAAGAGCCTATAGTGACGTTAGATCAACCTCGGGGGCTTTCTCATGGGCACTGTGCCCTGGGACACATCATTCTATGTTAAAAGCAAACTAGCCCTGCCATAACATTATAACCTTAGATGGTACCCTTATCTATTATAAATGTAATTATTGAAACACTAGTGCACCTTGTGCAACTTTCGATGTTTTCATTCACCTCACTTCCTACTTGACTTTAGTCGATATGATCAATACAGAAGTTTCCAACATATTCCCTTATAACATAACCCTTTATCTTTAAGATATGCCATCCTTTATGGATTCAGAAAACCTCAGCTCAACATTCCGTGATTCAAACTTAATCACTTTTCAAACATTCCTTCTTGGATCATATATTATGTTAAGTTATCATCATGGTTTTATAAGATAGAACCTATGTCTCAACATAGTGGATGATGATCATCCTTTTCTTTCTTTCAACCATCGATGTTAGACTTAATTCTATTCCTAATTTGAGTTATCAAGGACCAGTTCCTTAATTAACTTCTATTCCGAAACTCTTTTCATAATCCTTTAAGGAATACTACATAATATCGTAATATACTTATTATCAACTTCTACTTCCTATAAATCTTTATTTATTGGTACTTGCGCTTTTATTCTTAATGTGTCGTATACACACTTAAGAATCACTCCTTCAAGATCCCATTCAAAATATGTTCCCAACATATTTGAGTATGAGTCACTACTCTTACTCAACATATGTTCCTACATATTTGAATCTGAGACTTATTTTGCTCCCACTCAAAATGTGTTCCCGACACATTTGAGTTTGAGACTTACATTGCTCCCACTAAAAATATGTCATTCACATATTGTTTTAGGAAGACTTTCATAGCTCCCACTCAATTTCATGCAAATTGCATATCCACTCACTATTTTGAACGATTTCAAAATCCTTTGATAAATTATCAAACTGATATTTTTACTATGATATACTAGTACCTTACTAGTTTTAAATCCACTAGACTTTCAGCATATTTGAATCAAATTCATTTGAATTTGTCTAATACATTATTCATGACAAATCGTGCTTTTGTTATTCACCCCCTTTTCCACTATGGCTCTGCAATCATTTGGGAAAATCCAAGTAACCCCTTTTACTTCTTTAGATCTAGCAAAAAATTTCTTTTTAATATCAAGTGAATTTTGCTTTACGATTTCTCATGTCTTTAGTTTACCATTATTTCCTTAGTAGTTCGTAGGTATGTCATATTCCGGTAATCATACCAAATGATTCACAAAAGTCTCCATACAAGATATGGGCTGCATTTTGAATCCTACTTTATGTAGTGAAAACACCAGTGGGCAAAACAGAATGATCACTATTGTTGATTCTTTCCTTTGTGAAGAGTATCGTTCAGGAACGCTTTCCGTTGCGCTTCTCAACACTCTAATGCAGGGTTTTGAATCCTCATCGTGTTTTTCACTATCTTCCATTGCTCCATAATCGAGAAATACCACTGAATGTGAAACTTTCTCGAGAATGCACCAAAATCCAAGCAATACTAGTGTTCCTTTTCCCTTTGGTTCTAGCTATGGCTATTGTATCCATAATTTACGAAGAATACTCTATAAGGACTTACTTGCTATTGTTTTGGTTATATCGAATAACCCCAAAACTTCCACGATGATCCATACAATATATGGTGCCGATTTCACGAATTCATATGGTTCACCGTATATACTAATTGAGTGCTAACTATTTCTAACTAATGGTCTTTTACATCTATACTACAATGATTTATTTGGCGCCATCTATTCACCCACTCGATATCTAATATCATATTGTGATGCTTTTCATTTTGACATTTCAAACGCATTGCATTACACAATTTTCTTTTATGCCATTCTTATAATGTCGAATTTCATTACTATTGATCAAATCATAGCAATTAGATTCTCTTTTATCTTTAATAATCTTTGTTGATGAAATACTTTGATCATATCAAATAGTTTCATACTCATGTTTCCTTTGGTAAACTTCTTTACAAAATTTAAACAATCATATAATGATAATCACCATTTTGTTAAACCACAATACATCGAATATGTATTCTCTTTTAACAATTCATTGAACACTTTGTATTCAAGTAATACACGGTGCTTAAGTTATTTTGCCAAACTTAGGCATGATTCACATGTGACAAGAATACAAGTGTATTTCACATATTATCAATATAACTTCAAATTTAAACAATGATTTCATTCAGTAATGAACATATCATTAAGTTGGGTAATTCCAAGGCATTTCAATATTTTACAAATGGTCATGCATTACCAATTAGTTTCAGAACCAGGATAATTCACACATAATCGAACAAGATATGAACACGAATAGAAATCATTCATAAAAGTGGAACAACTGTTTGTTACAAACTCATATGAATAACCGTCTCATGAAGTGTGAGACACACTAATGAAGTTCACATATCCATCGATCACAATAACTATCCAAAAACATAAACTAAGTGATAAATGTTGAGGGAGAGTGTCGCCGGCCATCATCATCATGCTTGCCATGAACACGCAACGTCACCTCCTCTCCAGCAAGCACCTCTCATGTAGAAGGATATGTTTTCAGCAAAACAGAACAAGTATCAAATATACTTCACACTGCAACATGTTTTTGCTAGATTATAACATTTATAAAACTGTATATATCAAGTATATACCTTTATCATCAATGACCTCACCCGCAATGGGTTCAACCTTCACATTACTGAGATGTGATATGAACCTGTGGAAATCTTGTGTTTCCGCATCGCCTCTCATGATGCAAGTCCAGACATGTGCTTGGTAGCTTGGTGGCAGCGACCGCAACACAACGCCATTTGTAAAAGAGCTTGATGGCTCAAAACATAGAGCTCGTTGGGGACCCCAAGAGGAAGGTATGATGAACACAACAACAAGTTTTCCCTCGGTTATCGAACCGGTAGGAGCAAGGAAACAACCCCAAGGTGTTGCTAGCAACTTGGAATCATGCACAACACAACCACAGAACTTTGCCCCCAACTTATAGTGAGGTTGTCAATCTCACCGGTTTGCTGAAAATAAAGGATTAAACGTATTGTGTGGAAGATAGTAATTACTTGCATAAAGTAAACAGTAACCAATAATAGTAGATGGTATAGCAATGGTAAAAGCATGGACCGGGGTCCATAGTTCACTAGAGGTGATTCTCCTTAAGATAGATAACATGATGGGTGAACAAATTATAGCGGGGCAATTGACAGATTCGAGAAAGCATACAATGCATATACTAGACATCTTGACTCCTATGAGATTTGATTGGGCATTACAACATTATACATAGACCGTAATCCAACTGCATCTATGACTAATAATCCACCTTCAGGTTATCATCTGAACCCTTCTAGTATTAAGTTGCAAGCAACAGATAATTGCATTAAGAAAAGTGTGTAAAGTAAACAATACGATTGTCCCATAGACAAAGGATTGTTGTTTTCTCCCTAATAGCAACAACACATCTACAACCTTAGAGATTCCTGTCACTTCCCCAGATTACTAGAGGCATGAACCCACTATCGAGCATAAATACTCCCTCTTGGAGTTGCAAGCATCTACTTGGCCAAGGTAGTTACAAACAACGGAGAACATGCAAGATCACAAATAACATAGACATGATAGAATCAATAATCAATCTGAAATAGCATCTCAATATCCATCAGATCCCCGCAAACACAACATGTAAGATTACAAATAGATGATCTTGATCATGAACGGAGCTCACAAGATCTAAACATGATAGGACAAAGGAGGAGAACCAACCATCTAGCGACTACATGGACCCGTAGTACAAGGTTGAACTACTCACGCATCACACCGGAGGCAGGCATGGTGATGAAGAAGGCCTCCATGGTGATGTCTCCCCTCTATCAGGGTGCCGGGAAGAGCTTCAGATCTCTCCTGATGTAGGGATAGAGATGACGGCGGCTACAGACTCTTTCGTGAAATTTTGATCGGGTACTTAGTGTTTTCGTCCTGGGAGGCTTATATAGGCGAAGAGGCAAGGTCGGTGGAGCACCAGGGGGCCCACACCCCCTAGTAGCGCGCCCCCTAGGCCGCGCGGCCACCAGGTGTGGCCGCCCTGGTGCACCACTTTGTCTCCCCTCCGGACTCCATGTTGCTTCAGGTAAAATATTGACTTTGGCTTTTGTCCGGTCCAATTCCGAGAATATTTCCTTACTAGCTTTTCTGAAACCAAAAACAACATAAAACAGGCAACTGGCACTATGGCATCTTATTGATAGGTTAGTCCTAGAAAATGTATAAAAATACCTCAAAGTATGAACAAAACATAAGAAAGTAGATATAAAACAAGCATGGAACATAAAAAATTATAGATATGTTAACGATGTATCAACATTCCCAGGCTTAACTCATGCTCGTCCTTGAGTAGGTACGTGACAAAAAGAATAATTTGTGAGGTGACATGCACCATCATAATCTTGATCAAGGTATTTGTAAATCATTGATGGCTGGGATCAAAGTACTCTAACATGAACATAAAAGACAGAGTTCTAACAATAAGACATAGCAACTATGTTGTAACATGAAAAAGGTACAAACAAAAGATTCATGAATAACAATGCATTTAAAAGACATTTGTTCGGTTCACATATAGAAAACATAATAAGAATGGTATTCAGCTTGACCCTCATGGTATAGAAAAATATAAATGCATAGGACACCTTCAAAGTTCATAAGGGTGACTAGATACAAATAATTTAGGAACAAGCAATATCATAGTTATGAATCAATCAACAAGTTTTGGAACAATGCACATTAAATTAAGAATGGTCACTATGCTCTCTCAATTGGTGCATAATATATAGAAGATGGAGACTCAACATAAAAGTAAAAAAGAAAGGCCCTTCATAAGTGGGAAGCATGGATTTCAAGTTTCATAAAGAGCTTCCAAAAATTATGCTACTTATTAGCTTTCATCTCTCATTACCCCTATCATAAGCATATTTTAGGTGATTAAGGTTAAAGTGAACAAATATGAGGATATGATTAACAAGTTATTAGTCGAAAATCTCATGCCCCTTGCCTACGAGTCCTGGACCTCATGCTACTCAACTTTAGTCACAAGTAAGTCCTTGTCATTGTAAGTACATGTGTATCATGGAGAACCGCCAACGGGGGTACCCCTTGCCCCATGATACAAGAGCTATCCCATATCAAAATGACAAGGCAATAGACAATGAGCATCTCAACAATCTTTTTATTTGCTATTTGCATAGGTTTTTATTGAGGATGCTTCACAGAATGCTCACTATAGTTATGGTGCAAGTTTCCACCATGATTAGGCATGGAATAGGCTAGCCGCCCAGGTGTTTCTCTACCACATTTACAAACTCCATGACCTTACAAGTTCCCCTTTTATTTCACACCACCGGGATCTATAAACAAAAGAACATGATATCAACTGAATAATAAGTGCAATGTTGAAAGCGTTCCCCATGACAACATGGTTCTGATAATTCTCAACTTATAAAGTGCGAGCATATACGCAACATAGATGGACGCAACGGTTCAAGTTTATTAGGTGCAAGAAAGTAAAGTGTGCCATCAAGTTCGTGAGATCTTTAATCACTAATTTTCACATAACAAGTTTAATTTGGAAGGTAGATAAATGCATGAATATACTTGGAATGGTGTAACACACCATGCATATGAATTTATAGTGGACTCTATGGAACAACTTGGTTTTCTTGGGGGTTGGATGCATGAGTGGAACTCATACTTAGTAGATGTGGAGGCTTAGCAAAAGACTGGGAGCGACCAACTAAGAGAGCACTAATGTCCATAATCATGCAAAGCGACAAAACATTATTAATTAAAGCATAAAGTGATATTACAAGTCAAAAAACTAAATGATCATAGTGGCTAAGTGTTGGGTCCGCAGCATAGAAAACAAAAAGTTTCCTATGGTGTGAACTACACGCCAAGATCTATCTACTAGGTACAAAGCAAACGGGTGGATATACATCCATAGAGAACTTACCCTCTAAGACAACGAGCTTTGTTAACGAGTAGGAACTCGTGGTTGATGTACTCGTACACTTGCCGATCTCAAGATCGTGAGGAAGTCCGAGCGCCGCAACTCAGCAGCGCATCCGCACTCGCACACACGTTCAAGCCACCAGACAACCTCCACCTCCTCGCTCCAGCGATCCAGCGGAAGCAGCAACTCCTTCCATACGAAATGCCACCGGGAACATGTATCTCGCTAATCCGATACCATGGGGGAATAATTCTAGAGGGGGAGAGAGATCCATCACAAGGAGGTGTGAGAATGAAGGAGGGAATGGGTGGCCTTTTATAGGAGGAGGGGGGTGCCCCCTCTCTCCATGGCCGGCGCATGGGGGGGTGACCCCTCACCTCCCCCATTCATGTGGTGGTAACTCCTCCACATTAAAATGCCTCTTCACATTCCCTTTTAAAGTCTCCACTTTAAATGCATTAAGTTTCTCCAAATTTAATGTTCTCTCATTTAATAAAACTCTTTTTATTAAATTTATTCAGAATTTTGTTAATTAATTTAATTAACAAACATTCACATATAGCCCCTTGCAATATTTCAATATCACATGCAGAACCACCTTCTGCAATTTCACCCAAAACAATTTTCGGTTTCTATTGAAACAATTCCTGCGCTTTGCAATTCTTTCATCTGAAACATATGTGCTCCAAAATGGTGTCCGGTAACTCTTAAGTGTGCCACCCTACGGTTCACGAATAATGCAGACATGATCGAGACCCTTCTCCGATCAATAATCAGCAGCGGGACCTGGAGATCCGTACTGACTCCTACACATTCAACGATGACTCCTGTGATCGTGAGAACCTTTAACGCTTGTAACTAAATCCCTTTGTCTCTCGATATATTACATGTCCGAGATTCGATCATCGGTATCTCCATACCTAGTTTGATCTCGTTACCGACATGCACACTTTTCTCGTTCCCGTGATATAACATTCTAGTGATCACATCACTTGCTTGCAAGCTATCCTAATGTGATATCACCGAGAGGGCCCAGAGTATATCTATCCGTCATCTGGATTGACAAATTCCACTCTTGATCCATGAGCCTCAACATAACACCTTCGTAGCACTGAACCCATCTTTATAGTCACCCTGTTACGGTGTGACATTTGATGTTATCAAGATACTCTTCCGGTGTTAGCAATTAACATGATCTCATGGTCTAAGGATAAAGATTACTTCGTATGATGTTATAGAAATATAAACACAATGACTTGATCGTAATTCTATACTTCGGATGAATGTTCATCACATCATTCCACCAATGGTGTGACCTTGTTATTAACAACATCCAATGTCCATGATCAGGAAACCTTGATCATCTTGTTAATCAACAAGCTAGTCTATAAGAGAGGCATGACTAGGAACCCTTTTTGTTTATTAAACACACATGTATTGATGTTTCCTATAAATACAATTATAGCATGTAAAATAAACATATATCATATACAAGGAATACATAATAACAACTTTATTATTGCCTCTCAGGGCATATTTCCTTCAGTCTCCCACTTGCACTAGAGACAATAATCTAGTTCACATAGTGATAAATCTAACACCCATGGAGTTCTGGTGTTGATCATGTTTTGCCCTACGGAGTACTTTAGTCAACGGATCTGCTACATTCAGGTCCGTGTGCACTTTACAAATCTTTATATCTCCATCCTTGACATGCTCGCGGATGGAGTGAAACCGGCGCTTAATATGCTTGGAATTCTTGTGAGACCTTGGTTACTTGGCGTTGGCTATGGCTCCATTGTTGTCACAATAGATCACCATCGGGTCCAACGCACTGGGAACCACACCCAGTTCCATAATGAACTCTTTCATCCAAACCGCTTCCTGCGCCGCTTCTGAAGCAACAACATATTCCGCCTCCGTTGTTGATCTAGCCACCACAGGTTGTTTGGAGCTCCTCCAACTAACTGCTGCTCCGTTCAAGAGAAATACGTATCCGGATTGAGACTTAGAGTCATCCGGATCAGTGTCAAAGCTAGCATCGACATAACACTTAGCGACTAGCTCTTCTTCACCTCCGTATATAAGAAACATATCCTTAGTTCTTCTCAAGTACTTAAGGATATTCTTGACCGCTATCCAGTGTTCCGAACCTGGATCAGATTGGTACCTACTAGTCAAACTAATAGCATGTGCCACATCCGGTCTTGTACATAGCATGGCATACATTATAGAGCCTATGGCTGAGGCATAGGGGATCCTATCCATTATCTCTCTTTCTTCCGCCCTAGCCGGACTTTGAGTCTTACTCAATGTCTTGCCTTGCAACATAGGTAAGAACCCCTTCTTACTTCCGTCCATATTAAACTTCTTTAATATCTTATCAAGGTATGTACTCTGCGATAGCCCAATTAGGCGTCTTGATCTATCTCTATAGATTTTAATGCCTAATATATATGAAGCTTCACCAAGGTCCTTCATCGAAAATTTGCTGTTTAGATAACTTTTAACACTGTTTAAAAGATCTAAATCATTTCCAATCAATAATATGTCATCCACATATAATATCAGAAATGCCACATTGCTCCCACTCACTTTCTTGTAAATACAAGCCTCTCCATAAGTTTGGACAAATCCAAACTCTTTGATCACCTCATCAAAGCAGAGATTCCAACTTCGTGATGCTTGCTTCAGTCCATAGATGGATCGCTGAAGTTTGCACACCTTATTAGCATCCTTAAGATCGACAAAACCCTTAGATTGTATCATATACAACTCTTCTTCAATCTTACCATTGAGGAACGCGGTTTTGACATCCATCTGCCATATTTCATAATCGAAATATGCAGCAATTGCTAACATAATCCTAACCGACTTAAGCATCGCTACGGGAGAGAATGTCTCATCGTAGTCAACTCCTTGAATTTGTCGAAACCCCTTTGCGACAAGTCGAGCCTTATAGATGGTCACATTACCATCAACATCGGTTTTCCTTTTGAAAATCCATTTATTCTCAACGGCCTTTCGGTCATGAGGTAAGTCCACCAAGTTACAAACTTGGTTCTCGTACATGGATTCCATCTCGGATTTCATGGCTTCTAGCCATTTGTTGGAATCCGGGCTCATCATCGCTTCTTCATATGTCGCAGGGTCATCCATTTCATCAATCATGAAATTCATAACAGGATTGCCGTACAGTTCAGGAGCTGCACGTGTCCTGCTTGACCTGCGAGGTTCGGTAGTGTCCTCTTTCGGAATTTCATGATCAATATCATTAACTCTCTCTTCATTAGGTGAAGTCAACTCCGAAACAACTTCTAGAGCTGCACTACTCGCCATTTCATGAAGAGAAGGTTCAATAACCTCTTCGAGTTCTACCTTCCGACTACTCACACCTTTCGCGAGAAACTCCTTCTCAAGAAAGGATGCATTCTTGGCAACAAAGACCTTGCCCTCGGATCTGTGATAGAAGGTATACCCAATCGTTTCCTTAGGGTATCCTATGAAGACGCATTTTTCCGCTTTGGGTTCGAGTTTATCCGGTTGAAGTTTCTTCACATAAATATCACATCCCCAAACTTTAAGAAATGACAGCTTAGGTTTGTTTCCAAACCATAATTCATACGGTGTCTTTTCAACGGATTTAGATGGTGCCCTATTTAAAGTGAATGTAGAGGTTTCCAGTGCATAACCCCAAAATGACAGTGGCAAGTCAGTCAGAGACATCATAGATCGAACCATATCCAATAAAGTACGATTACGACGTTCTGACACACCATTACGTTGTGGTGTTCCGGCAGGCGTGAGTTGTGAAACTATTCCACAGTCTTTCATATGTGTGCTAAACTCGTAACTAAGATACTCTCCTCCACGGTCGGACCGCGGAAATTTGATCTTTCTGTTACGATGATTTTCCACTTCATTCTGAAATTCTTTGAACTTTTCAAAAGTTTCAGACTTGTGTTTCATCAAATAGATATACCCATATCTACTCAAATCATCCGTGAAAGTAACAAAATAACGATATCCACCTCGCGCCGACATACTCATTGGTCCACACACATCAGTATGTATGATTTCCAATAGATCTGTCGCTCGTTCCATTGAACCGGAAAACGGCGTTCTAGTCATCTTGCCCATAAGGCATGGCTCACATGTATCAAATGATTCAAAATCAAGTGATTCCAAAAGTCCATCAGAATGGAGTTTCTTCATGCATTTAACGCCAGTATGACCTAGACGGCAGTGCCACATATATGTAGATATATCATTATCAAGTTTAATCCTTTTAGCATCAACATTATGAATATGTGTAATACTACTATCGAGATCCAACAGAAATAAACCATTCAACATAGGTGCATGACCATAAAAGATATTATTCATATAAATCGAACAACCATTGTTTTCAAACTTAAATGAATAACCACTTTGCATCAAACACGATCTGGATACAATGTTCATGCTCAGTGCAGGCACCAAATAACAATTATTTAGGTTTATAACTAATCCTGATGGCATATGGAGAGGCAGCATTCCAACGGTGATCACATCAACTCTTGATCCATTGCCGACCCGCATTGAGACCTCATCCCTTGCTAGTTGTCGCTTGTTCCGTAGTCCCTGAACCGAGTTACATATATTAGCAACTGATCCGGTATCAAATACCCAGGTGCTACTGCGAGTACTAGTCAAGTACACATCAATAACATGTATATCACATACACCTTTGTTTGCCTTGCCGGACTTCTTGTCCGCCAAATACTTGGGGCAGTTGCGCTTCCAATGGCCAGTCCCCTTGCAATAGTAGCACTCGGTGTCAGACTTAGGGCCAGCTCGGGGTTTCTTTTCAGGCGTGGCAACAGACTTGCCACCCTTCTTTCCCTTGTGCTTGCCTTTCTTGTCCTTCTTGAAACCGGTGGTCCTATTGATCATCAACACTTGATGTTCTTTCCTAATCTCCACTTCTGCAGTCTTAAGCATTGCAGAAGCTCGGGAAGAGACTTCTTCATGCCCTGCATATTCTAGTTCATCACGAAGCTCTTGTAGCTAGGTGGCAGAGATTGGAGAACATGATGTATGCCTAAGTCAATGGGAATCGTTGTTCCCAAGGACACAAGCTTATCGGCGTACCCAGACATTTTGAGTACATGCTCACTAACGGAGCTGTTTTCCTCCATCATGCAGCTAAAGAACTTTTCTGTAGCATTATAACTCTCTACGGCAGCATGGGTATTGAAAATCATTTTCGATTCTCCCATGGTATCAAAGGCATTGCCATTTTCGAAACGTTTTCGAAGTTCTGGCTCTAGCCCATACAGTATGCCGCAATGAACTAAGTTGTGGTCCTCCTGATGAGTTATATAGACGTTCTTTTCCTCGTCAGGGGCATCAGGAGCTGGTGGGGGGCCTAGCGGCGCATCTAGCACATATTGCTTTTGTGCAGAAGTGAGGAGAATCCTCAAATTCATAGCCCAGTTGGTGAAGTTGCTACCATTCGCAGCAAGTTTCTCTTTCTCCATGAACACATTGAAATTAAAAGCAGGTGGTGCCATCTACAACATAATTTGAAAAGTATATTTAGACTAAGTTTATGATAGATTGAGTTCAACTAATCCAAATTACTAATGAACTCCCACTCAAAAACGACATCCCTCGTGTCCTTTTGGTGATTACATGAACCAAATCCACTACACCAAGTCCGATCATCACGTGAGTCGGTGTAGCTTCAAAGGCGAGCATCTATATGGGCATCATATCAACTATATGACTCATGCTTAACCTTTCGGTCCGTGTTCCGAGGCCATGTCTGTACATGCTAGGCTCGTCAAGTAAGAACCTTAGTATTTGCGTGTGTAAAACTGTCTTACACCCGTTGTATGGAAGCGTAGAGTTGAAAACACCCGATCATCACGTGATGCCTCAAAACACGATCCACAAAATGGTGCATACTTAAGGAAGAACACATTTTATCTTGATATCTAAATGAGGTATCATCTTATAATGCTACCAAACGCGCCAAACTAGCAATATAAGATGCTAACATCTAATGTGTGAAGTGAGATGATATGGTCCATGCATTTGATCTCTATCATTTGCATCGTGGTATGATCTTTATCATTCCTTTGTGTATAAGGCCAAGGTCTATGGAACTTACACGTTAAGTGAGTTGTAAGAGTATCTATTATACATCTACTTACAACAATACCATATCAAAACACTAGCCTAGCAACAATCTAAACTAGACGCGTCTAATTTATCAATTGCAAGTTTTACGTGGCTTAGGGATTTCGGAGATAGAACCTGTCTAACCTACGAACATGAACCACAACGAGGATAACCAAGTTATTAGCAACTCGTTGTAAATCAGATATTGACTATAGTAGGAGAGACAGACACCCGCCAGCCACTTATGCAAAACAAGTTGCATGTCAGTCGTGGAACCGGTCTCATGTACGATGACATGTAAGGTTGGTCCGGGCCGCTTCATCCCACTATGCCACCAATATCCAAAGTACATAGAATATGCAATAACATGATCATCATCGCCGACATATAAACATATGTGTAGTACCCGTGCAAAGCACCTACGCATAGATCAGGCTCTGATACCACTGTTGGGTCTGCAGCATAGAAAACATAAAATTTCCTACGGTGTGAACTACACGCCAAGATCTATCTACTAGGTACAAAGCAAACGGGTGGACATACATCCATAGAGAACTTACCCTCGAAGACAACGAGCTTTGTTAACGAGTAGGAACTCGTGGTTGATGTAGTCGTACACTTGCCGATCTCAAGATCGTGAGGAAGTCCGAGCGCCGCAACTCAGCAGCGCATCCGCACTCGCACACACGTTCAAGCCACCGGACAACCTCCAGCTCCTCGCTCCAGTGATCCAGCGGAAGCAGCAACTCCTTCTAGACGAAATGCCACCGGGAACATGTATCTCGCTAATCAGAGACCATGGGGGAATAATTCTAGAGGGGGAGAGAGATCCTTCACAAGGAGGTGTGTGGATGAAGGAGGGAATGGGTGGCCTTTTATAGGAGGAGGGGGGTGCCCCCTCTCTCCATGGCCGGCGCATGGGGGGTGACCCCTCACCTCCCCCATTCATGTGGTGGTAACTCCTCCACATTAAAATGCCTCTTCACATTCCCTTTTAAAGTCTCCACTTTAAATGCATTAAGTTTCTCCAAATTTAATGCTCTCTCATTTAATAAAACTCTTTTATTAAATTTATTAAGAATTTTGTTAATTACTTTAATTAACAAACATTCACATATAGCCCCTTGCAATATTTCAATATCTCATGCAGAACCACCTTCTGCAATTTCACCCGAAACAATTTCCGGTTTCTATTGAAACAATTCCTGCGCTTTGCAATTCTTTCGTCTGAAACATATGTGCTCCAAAATGGTGTCCGGTAACTCTTAAGTGTGCCACCCTACGGTTCGCGAATAATGCAAACATGATCGAGACCCTTCTCCGATCAATAATCAGCAGCGGGACCTGGAGATCCGTACTGACTCCTACACATTCAACGATGACTCCTGTGATCGTGAGAACCTTTAACACTTGTAACTAAATCCCTTTGTCTCTCGATATATTACATGTCCGAGATTCGATCATCGATATCTCCATACCTAGTTTGATCTCGTTACCGACATGCACTCTTTTCTTGTTCCCGTGATATAACATTCTAGTGATCACATCACTTGCTTGCAAGCTATCCTAATGTGATATCACCGAGAGGGCCCAGAGTATATCTATCCGTCATCTGGATTGACAAATTCCACTCTTGATCCATGAGCCTCAACATAACACCTTCGTAGCACTGAACCCATCTTTATAGTCACCTTGTTACGGTGTGACATTTGATGTTATCAAGATACTCTTCCGGTGTTAGCAATTAACATGATCTCATGGTCTAAGGATAAAGATTACTTCCTTTGATGTTATAGCAATATAAACACAATGACTTGATCATAATGCTATACTTCGGATGAATGTTCATCACATCATTCCACCAATGGTGTGACCTTGTTATTAACAACATCCAATGTCCATGATCAGGAAACCTTGATCATCTTGTTAATCAACAAGCTAGTCTATAAGAGAGGCATGACTAGGAACCCTTTTTGTTTATTAAACACACATGTATTGATGTTTCCTATCAATACAATTATAGCATGTAAAATAAACATCTATCATATACAAGGAATACATAATAACAACTTTATTATTGCCTCTCGGGACATATTTCCTTCACTAAGGTCACTGGTTCATAGTCTTAACATGGTGTAAGAATGTGCCAAGTCAACCCAAATAAAACATCGAAGGAGAATACCACAATATTATGCTTTTGTATGCTAAAACAATGCATGATTCTTTCAAGGAACATTATGCAATCTAAATTGTTTGAAACAAGTCATGCTACATAAATAATCACTAAGCATAAAGTCAAAGCAATATCAAACATTACATGATAAAGTCTAGGCCACAGTCAAAACAAAACTCCTTTTGTACCACTTATAAACATGAACTTTCCTACTCTTTTCCAATCACCAATCAATTTATTTGAAATATCATATGAATGCAGGGGTCCATCAAATTTATTTAAGCAAACTAAACAAAAGAAAACTAATAGAAAAAACAAAGACGCTCCAAGAACAACACAATTGTGCATGAAACAATAAAAATGAAGTGTTTTGGAAGAAAACCTGAGATTTTTATTGATGAAGAAGGGGATGCCTTGGGCATCCCCAAGCTTTGATGCTTGTACTTCTTGAATGTTTCTTGGGGTGACACGGGTGGCATCCCCAAGCTTGATCTCTTGTCCATACTTCATCTTATCATATTATTCTTCCCCTACACTTGAAAATTTCCTTCATACAAAACTTCACACAATTCTCATTAGCAACATTAGTGTATTCAAGATAATTGGTCCTATGGTTTAGTTTCATCACAAGTAAAACTTCCATTAGAACACAAGCTACTGTAGAAATTTCTTCTAAAAGCTCAAGTGATCAAAGAGAACTCAAAGAGAAATAGATTAAGAGGCAAATGCAAATAATGGCAGAAATCTGTCAAAACAGACCAGCAGGTAAAAACCAATTTTTTGAAGACCTTCTGTTGCTCAAATCGAGAAGTGCTGAACTAACGAAAGTTAGATAATAACCTGGGGCAGAAGAACAAAACATTATAGCTCAATCCGACGTACTGAGATTTTTCATGAATTTTTACAGTGGAGCACAAAAATCTGTTTCGGGACAACAACTTTTCCAAGTCTTACTTCTCTCTCATTAGAGGTTATTCTTGGCACAAAAACCACACAAAAAGGATAAGGAGAGGTTATTACAGAAGTAATAACTTCCAAGACTCAACAAAAGAAAAACTTACTGAATAGAAATTTGGGTTATCTCCCAGTAGTGCTTTTCTTTAACGCCCTTGAGCTAGGCATAGGAAGCAAGACTCAAATATTTTCAAATGAAGAAGCATTAAGACCAAATTTATTTTTAATAGGAGAGGCAAAAGGTATCTTATTTCTCTTCCTAGGGAAGTATTCTATACCTTTATTGAGTGGGAGTTGATATTTAATAGTGCCTTCCTTCATATCAATAATAGCACCAACTGTGCTAAGAAAAGGTCTTCCCAAGGTAATAGGACAAGAAGCATTGCATTCAACATCCAAAACATAGAAATCAACGGGGACATAGGTACTGTTAACCATAATAAGAACATCATTAATACTCCCCATGAGTTTGTTTTTAACATTATCATTAAGTTGGACATCTAAATAACAATCTTCCAATGGTGGCAAATCAAGCATTTCATAAATCCTTCTAGGCATAATAGAGACAATACTATCAAGATCACATAAAGCTTTGAGATAAAAATCATTCACTTTCGTGTTAATGATGGGTTCCCAACCATCTTCCAATTTCCTAGGAATAGAAGCTTTATGTTTCAACTTCTCTTCTTTAATTTTCATGAGAGCATCGGTAATATGTTTTGTAAAGGCCATATTCATAGAACTAGCATTAGGACTTCTAGCAAGCTTTTGTAGGAACTTAATTACTTCAGAAATATTGCACCCATCTATATCAAAATCAAAATTACCATCCAAGGAAGTAGAACTATTGTCTTCCATATTAATGGGGACTTCATGTGGTTTGCTAGCATCAACATTAGTGGTGGTGATAGTACAAATACTATTATTTCTAGCAATTTCATCTTCTCTTTCCCACTTAGCATGCAATTTAGCTAACAGTCTAACATTTTCATCAATTCTAACTTGTATGGCATTAGAAGCAGCAAAGGGGTTTTCCATAGTTTCAGGTTTAACAGCCATTTTATTAATCAAAGAAGATTGTGCTTCAGACAAAGATGATATATTTTTTCAGCATTCAAAAGTTTTTCCTCAATAGTTTTATTGAAAGCAGTTTGTTTACTAATAAAATCCTTAAGTATGACTTCAAGTTCAGAGGGTGCACTTCTATTGTTGTTGTAGGAATTTCCATAAGCATTACCATTATTGGGAGGATATGGCCTATAATTGTTATTACCAAAATTATTCATATAGGCGTTGTTGCTAAAATTATTATTTCTAATGAAGTTCACATCAACTGTCTCTCCTTGAGCAGCCAAAGATGCTAAGGGAACATGATTTAGATCAATATGAGTTTTTCCATTAACAAGCATAGACATAATAACATCAATTTTATCACTCAAGGAGGAGGTTTCTTCAATAGAATTTACCTTCTTACCTTGTGGAGCTCTCTTAGTGTGCCATTTAGAATAGTTAACCATCATATTATCAAGGAGCTTTGTTGCAGCACCCAAAGTAATGGTCATAAAGGTGCCTCCAGCAGCAGAATCCAATAGATTTCTTGAAGAATAATTCAGTCCTACATAGAAGGTTTGGATAATCATCCAAGCAGTTAGTCCATGAGTGGGACAATTATTTACCAAAGATTTCATTCTTTCCTAGACATGAGCAACATGTTCATTATCAAATTGTTTAAATTTCATTATTTCACTTCTCATAGATATAATCTTAGCAGGAGGATAGTATTTTCCAATGAAAGCATCTTTGCATTTAATCTAGGAATCAATACTATTTCTAGGTACGGATAGCAACCATTCTTCAGCTTTTCCTCTCAAAGAGAAAGGAAACAGTTTAAGCTTAATAATATATCCATCTATATCCCTATGTTTTTGCATCTCACTAAGTTCAACAAAGTTATTAAGGTGAGCAGCAGCATCATCAGTACCAGCACCAGAGAATTGTTCTTTCATAACAAGATTGAGAAAAGCAGGTTTAATTTCAAAGAAAGTAGCTTCAGAAACAGCTGGAGCAATGGGTGTGCACATGAAATCATTGTTGTTTGTGCTAGTGAAGTCACACAACTTAGTATTTTCAAGAATAGTAATTTCTTTGTGTTTTTGATAAAAGGAAGCAAACTAGTACAAAGTTTTTTGAGTGTTTTTGGTAAAAAGAAACAAGCAAACTAAGCAAAAATAAACTATGCAAAACAAAAAACAAAGTAAAGAGATGGTTGTGAGAGACTCCCCTTGTGAAGCTGTCCTTGACTCCCCGGCAACGGCGCTAGAAAAAGTGCTTGATGGCTCAAAATGTAGAGCTTGTTGGGGACCCCAAGAGGAAGGTATGATGAGCACAACAGCAAGTTTTCCCTCAGTTATGAAACCAAGGTTATCGAACCAGCAGGAGCAAGGAAACAACCCCAAGGTGTTGCTAGCAACTTGGAATCATGCACAACACAACCATAGAACCTTGCTCCCAACTTACAATGAGGTTGTCAATCTCACCAGTTTTGCTAAAAACAAAGGATTAAACATATTGTGTGGAAGATAGTAATTGCTTGCAGAAAGTAAACAGTAACCAGTAACAATAGATGGTATAGCAATGGTAAAAGCATGGACCAGGGTCCATAGTTCACTAGAGGTGATTCTCCTTAAGATAGATAACATGCTGGGTGAACAAATTACAGAGGGGCAATTGACAGATTCGAGAAAGCATACAATGCATATACTAGACATCTTGACTCCTATGAGATTTGATTGGGCATTACAACATTATACATAGACCGTAATCCAACTGCATCTATGACTAATAATCCACCTTCAGGTTATCATCCGAACCCTTTCCAGTATTATGTTGCAAGCAATAGATAATTGCATTAAGCAAAGTGTGTAAAGTAAACAATACGATTGTCCCATGGAAAAAGGATTGTTGTTTTCTCCCTAATAGAAACAACACATCTACAACCTTAGAGATTCTTGTCACTTCCCCAGATTACTAGAGGCATGAACCCACTATCGAGCATAAATACTCCCTCTTGGAGTTGCAAGCATCTACTTGGCCAAGATAGTTACAAACAATGGAGAGCATGCAAGATCACAAATAACATAGACATGATAGATCACAAATAACATAGACATGATAGATCACAAATAGCATACAAGCATCTACTTGGTCTAGTGAATTGTGGACCCCAGTCCATTCCTTTACCATTGATATACCATCTATTGTTTACCGTTTACTATTTATTTCTGCAAGAAATTACTATCTTCCACACTATACGTTTAATCCTTTGTTTTCAGCAAAACCAGTGAGATTGACAACCTCACTGTAAGTTGTGGCAAAGTTTTGTGGTTGTGTTGTGCAGGATTCCAAGTTGCTAGCAACATCTTGGAGTTGTTTCCTTAGTCCAACTGGTTCAATAACCTTGGTTTTCATAACTGAGAGAAACTTGTTGCTATGCTCATCATACCTTACTCTTGGGGTTCCCAACGAGCTCTACATATCTTGAGCCATCAAGAACTTTTCTGCCGTCGTTGCCAAGGAGTTAAGGACAGCTTCAATCTCTTCCTCCTTGTCAATCACTTTTCGGGGATAAAGAAGATTTTTGCAAGGGGAGTCTCTCACAACAAATCTCTTTACTTTGTTTTTGTTTTGCTTGTTTCTTTTTATCAAAAACACACACAAAAATTCTTTAAAAAAATTCTACTTCAAGTTGCTTTTATGTCTAGCATTGCTCCAATCACTATGTTACCTAAGGAAATGATTTTTACTTTCAAACAAGGAATTGAAGAGAGTTTCAAAGAAGCTTGGTCTAGAATTTTTGATTTACATGAAAAAATTGAACCTAAAATGACTCTAGGCTTGTTTCTTAGCAGTTTCTACTTTGGTCTCGCTCTTTGTTATAAGTATGCTTTCGATGCTATAGTAGGAGGAGATTTCCTCCAGTGCAATGAGGGTGAAGCTTTTAATGCCATAAAGTAGTTGGTTGCAACATATAACTTGCCTAGCAAATCTGATTCCTCCTTTACAAACATTATTTCTAGATTAAACACTCTTGAGACCAACATAGCTAGTTTAAAAGAATGCTATAACATGCTTAGAGAGCATCATGAATATGTTCCAATAAATTCTGAATCATCAAAATGGCTTCCTACAGTAAAAGTGTTATAAATAATGAAACTTTTTATGCTCGTAGTGATATTATGTCTGAATTCTGTCTTATGCCTAAAGGTATCTATGAATGTTTAAATCTTTGGGGACTTTTTGAGGGAGGAGAAGAAATATCTCTTACCAATAATGCCACAATATTACCCATTGGAATAACTGAAGGATTGTTTACAAAGATCCTAGGGAAAGTGGTGTCTACTGATTATATTGTTATTGAATGTGTAGGAAAAGGACAAATTACACTTGGATGATACCTACCGAAACTCCTTGGAGCAATAATAGATGTGGGAAAAGGCATCATGCATTTTTCTCCACCAAACAATCATATGTTCCCTAAAGATAAGAATAAAGGTAAGAAAGGTAGGGGCAAGAAATTTGATCTTAATGCTTCTTCATTCGAAAATACTTGAATCTAGCTCCTATGCCTAGCTGAAAGGCGTTAAATAAAAGCACTATTAGGAGATAACCTAAATTATTTTTACTTTCAATAAGTTTTTCTTTTGTTGAGTCTTGGAAGTTATTGCCCCAGTAATAACCTCTCCTTATCCTTTTTGTGTGGTTTTTGTGCCAAGAATAACCTCTAAGTAATAACCTCTCCTTATCCTTTTTGTGTGGTTTTTGTGCCAAGAATAACCTCTAATGAGAGAGAAGTAAGACATGAGAAAGTTGCTGTCCCGAAACAGATTTTTGTTTTTCACTATAAAAAATCGTGAAAAATCCCTGTATGTCGGATTGAGCTGTAATTTTCTGTTATTATGCCCCAGGTTATTATATAACTTTCGTTAGATTAGCACTTTTCGATTTGAGCAACAGAAGGTCTTAGAAAAAATCGGTTTTTACCTGCTGGTCTGTTTTGACAGATTTCTGCCATTATTTGCATTTGCCTCTTAATCTCTTTCTCTTTGAGTTCTCTTTGATCACTTGAGCTTTTAGAAGGAATTGATAAAATAGATTGTGTTTTAATGTAAGTTTTACTTGTGTTGAAACTAAACCCAAAGACTTATTATCTTGAATACACTAATGTTGCTAATGAAGATTGTGTGAAGTTTTGTATGAAGGAAATTTTCAAGTGTAGGGAAGAATAATGTGATGAGATGAAGTATGGACAAAAGCTCAAGCTTGGGGATGCCACCCGTTTCACCCCAAGAAATATTCAAGAGGTACAAGCATCAAAGCTTGGGGATTCCCAAGACATCCCCTTCTTCATCAATAAAAATCTCAGGTTTTCTTCCAAAACACTTCATTTTTATTGTTTCATGCGCAATTGTGTTGTTCTTGGAGCGTCTTTGTTTCTGTTTTTAGTTTTATTTTGTTTGATTTTCTTAAATAAATTGGTTGGACCCCTGCATTCATATGTTGTTTCAAATAAGTTGATTGGTGTTGGAAAAGAGTAGGAAGCTTCATGCTTATAAGTGGTACAAAAGGAGCTTGTTTTCACTGTGGCCTAGACTCTATCATGTCATGTTTGATGTTGCTTTGACCTTATGCTTAGTGATTATTGTTGTAGCATGAATTGTTCCAAACAATTGAGATTGGTTAATGTGTCTTGAAAGGATCATGAGTTGTTTTAGCATACAAAAGCATAACATTGTGGTATTATCCTTTGATGCTTTATTTGGGTTGACTTGGCACATGCTTACAAAATGTTAAGACTATGAACCGGTCACCTTAGCCTCTATGATCATTTAGTTTTTGACTTGTAATATCACTTTATTCTATAATTAATAATGTTTTGTCGCTTTGCATGATTATGGCCATTATTGCTCTCTTAGTTGGTCGCTCCCAGTCTTTTGCTAGTCTCCACCTGCACCAAGTATGAGTTCCACTCAAACATCTAACCTCCAAGAAAACCAAGTTATTCCAAAGAGTCCACTATAAATTCCTATGCATGGTGTGTTACACCATTCCAAGTATATTCGTGTTTTTATCTATCTTCCAAAATTAAACTCTTGTTATGTGAAAATTAGTGATTAAAGCATAGTGGTCATTCTTAGTTTAATGTGCATTGTCCCAAAACTTGTTGATTGATTCATAACTTTGATATTGCTTGTCCTTAAATTATTTGTATCTAGTCACCCTTATGAACTTTGAAGGTGTCCTATGCATTTATGTTTTGCTATACCATGAGGGAAAAGCTGAATACCACTCTTATTATGTTTTCTATATGTGAAACCTACAAACGTCTTTCAATGCATTGTTATTCATGATCTTTTGTTTGTACCTTTTCATGTTACAACATAGTTGCTATGTCTTATTGCTAGAACTCTATCTTTCATGCTTATGTTTAGAGTACTTTGATCCCAGCTATCAATGCTTTACAAATAACTTGATCAAGATTGTGATGGTGCATGTCACCTTAAAAATTATTATTGTTATCACTTACCTACTCGAGGACGAGCAGGAGTTAAGCTTGGGGATGCTTGATACGTCGTAAACGTATCTATAATTTTTTATGCTCCATGCTTGTTTTATATCAACTTTCTTATGTTTTGTTTACACTTTGAGGTATTTTTATACATTTTCTAGAACTAACCTATTAACAAGATGCCACAGTGCCAGTTGCATGTTTTCTGTTGTTTTTGGTTTCAGAAAAGCTAGTAAGGAAATATTCTCGGAATTGGACAGGACAAAAGCCAAAGTCAATATTTTACCAGAAGGAACACGGAGTCTGAAGGGCAGCCGAAGTGGGGCCATGAGGTGGCCACACCTAGGGATAGCACGGCCACCGCCTTGGGCGCGCCGCCCCATGGTGTGGGCCCCTCGGGCGCCCCCCGACCTTGCCCCGTCGCCTATAAAAGTACCCCGATGTAGAAACCCTAAGTACCCGATCAAAAATCCACGAAAGAGTGTGTAGCCACCGCCATCTCCATCCCTAGATTGGGGGATCCATAGCTCTTCCCGGCACCCTGCCGGAGGGGAGAGATCATCCCGAAGGCCTTCTTCATCACCATGCCAGCCTCCGGAGTGATGTGTGAGTAGTTCTTCCTTGGACTATGGGTCCATATAGTAGCTAGATTGTTGGTTCTCCTCCTTTGTGCTATCATGTTTAGATCTTGTGAGCTCCGTTCATGATCAAGATCATCTATTTGTAATCCTATATGTTGTGTTTGCGGGGATTCGATGGATATTGAGATACTATGTCAGATTGATTATTAATTCTATCATGTCTATGTTATTTGTGATCTTGCATGCTCTCCATTGATAGTAGCTATCTTGGCCAAGTAGATGCTTGTAACTCCAAGAGGGAGTACTTATGCTCGATAGTAGGTTCATGCCTCTAGTAATTTGGGGAAGTGACAGAAATCTCTAAGGTTGTAGATGTGCTATTGCTACTAGGGAGAAAACAACAATCCTTTGTCCATGGGGCAATTGTATTGTTTACATTACACACTTTTCTTAATGCAATTATCTGTTGCTTGCAACTTAATACTAGAAGGGGTTCGGATGATAACCTAAAGGTGGATTATTAGTCATAAATGCAGTTGGATTACGGTCTATATATTATGTTGTAATGCCCAATCAAATCACGTAGGAGTCAAGATGTCTAGTATATGCATTGTTATGCTTTCTCAATCTGTCAATTGACCCGCTGTAATTTGTTCACCCAACATGCTATTTATCTTAAGGAGAAACACCTCTAGTGAATTGTGGACCCCTGTCCATTCCTTTACCATTGATATACCATCTACTGTTTATCGTTTACTATTTACTTTATGCAAGAAATTACTATCTTCCACACTATACATTTAATCCTTCGTTTTCAGCAAAACCAGTGAGATTGACAACCTCACTATAAGTTGGGGAAAAGTTCTATGGTTGTGTTGTGCAGGATTCCGAGTTGCTAGCAACACCTTGGAGTTGTTTCCTTACTCCTACTGGTTCGATAACCTTGGTTTCATAACTGAGGGAAACTTGTTGTTGTGCTTATCATACCTTCCTCTTGGGGTTCGCAACGAGCTCTACATATCTTGAACCATCAGTAGGCCTCTTGTACGCATCATGTACGCCTCATGTACAAGTGGTCTTCAAGTGAAGAGTTCTCTTCCATCTTAATGGAGAGGAAATCTCCCATCAGCTCATGCTCCCATATGAGTGCTTGTTCCACGAAATGTGTCCTAAGCTGTACCATTACCGTACGAGGGTCAACATTACCCATGACTGGCACAGCTCATCCACCATCCCAAAACGCATCGTCACTGATATGAAGGAGGCCATCTCACGACGGTAATAGCGGTTTTCCTGCTGCTCTGGGTTCTCTAAGTCACTTGGCTGATCCAAATCCATCTCGTTGAGTATATAGTCGACCATGTCATTATCGCTAAGGAGAACATGGAGATGCGCAACCCACATGGGGAAGTTTGATCCGTCTAGCCTGAGCTTCTCTCCATCTAACCAATCGTCAATAGGGAAGGTAGCATCAGGGAGAACCATTTTCTACATTTATAATTGCAAAAAGGAATTTAGACTAAGTTTATAATTAAATGAGTTAATAGTAATAACTCCACTAAGAAAGACCTATCCCCTGAAGGGTTCTAGTGATAACACGACCCCTTTTCCCCACATCTACCCCGATCATCATGACCATCAATGTGGGTTCTAGGGTGGACGCTAAATGCCGGTCACATCATTCATACAACTCATGCTCGATCTTTCGACCATCTGTGTTGTGAGGCCATGTCTGTACTTGTTAGGCTCGCCAACTCAACCTTACTGTATTCGTTGTGCAACATGGCTTGCACCCTCTGCATGTGAACATAGATATGTCTGACACCCGATCATCACGGCCTACCTCATACCGAAGAACTTTCTTGGTGGTGCACACTAAGGGAGAACACAATCATTGGTATTTTAATAGGGATCATCTTATTAGGCTACCGTCGAATATCTAATACTAGCACACAATAAGATATACAAACAATAACATTGAATGTAAATGCGATGTGATATGGTCCTTCACATCGTGATCTCCATCTGGCGTCACCGGATTCTGGCGCCAGGGTTCCGGCACCGTAGACACTAGGGTACCGATGTCTTTCCGGCGTGGTAGTCCGTCACCTCCGTGACTATCTACTACTTCGTAACACAAGTAATCAATTTACCTTTGCCACAACCATATCACAAAGCAACACCCCCCTACAAAACAAAGTTAGACGCCTCTACTTTATCTTTGCATGTTTTACATGGCTGAATGGGCTTTCGCACAAGAACCGTTCTTACCTACAAACTTTCACCACAACGCTGATCAAGTAGTTTTCTATACTATACCCCTTTCAGGGCCCTCCATTGCAAATGGCATACCAACTAATGCGAGAGAGACAGACATCCCCCTAAGCCACTTTATACGGTACAAGCCGTATGTCAAGCGTAGACCAGCTCGCGGATGGACGCGTAAAGTCGGTTGGGGGCCGCTTCTGAAGGGGATCCGCAGCAGAAAACAAAAAATTTCCTGCGTTGGAACCCCAAAAACTGCCTAGGATCTATCTATGTAGTAATGCGGTAACGGCCAATGCGTAGAGAATACATACCCTTGTAGACCGTACGCGGTTAACGTTCGGAGGGGAACGTGGTTGATGTAGTCGTACTCGTAGCCGACCTCAAGGTCGTGAAGATCCTCGCATGTCACCCATTGCTCCTTCTTCATCGTGCAGCAGCTCCGGCTCACGACATTTTAGCGCCCCAAGTGTTGTGCCTCGTGTCTTCGTACACATCCGGTGCACGATGAGACCTCCGGATCCCCGATTCCGCCGGGAGTGCGGAAGTTGATATCCGGCTAGGAATCCCTACAGCGCAATGGTGTGCTGTAGGTGTGCCTTGTTCGTTCTAGCCCAGACTTTGGGGTCATGGTCACAAGGAGAGAGAGGGAAGGAGGAAGTCAACCAAAGGACTTCTCCAAATATTGGTGTGTTTAATCCCACCCATGGGCACCCCTTTATATAGGTGGAGGAGGTGTTCCCTCCCCATTAGGTTAGCCATATGGGACTATTAGTACAGGAAAAATCACAGGGATTTTCATCTCAGCCAGATGGGCCAAACCGATTCAGCCCATCAGCCAAACAGTAGCAGATAGTGGCTAGCCGGGTGGGCATGGCGCCGCACTGGCGGCCTAGCTCACTGCAAGGCAAAGCTAGCCCCGGGTGGGCCGAAGACCCCGGCGGCCCAGTGCATCCCGCCGAAGCGGCGGCTGTTACTCGCCCCGGGTGGTCCGCCTGCCCCCTGTGGCCCGGGTGGGCCTTGAGGCCTAGCGCGGCCCGGCCAGCTCGCCCACCTGGCCAGCCTGCCCGCCAGCTCCCCTGAGCACCCGAATTGGGCCGGGGTTGAGCTGGCCCGTGGCGGCAGTTGGTGGCTGCCCTCTGCCCCGTGCGGTGGATATTATCCGCCGCCCACATGGGCTGGGCTGTTGCTTTTTCCCTTTTCTTTTCCTGCATATTTTCTCTTAGGCTATTTCCCTCCGGGGATTTGGCCTAATATAAAAGTTGCTTCTATAAATATTGATCTAAATATTATTTAGTATATATTAATTCATAATTAACAGATAATAAATGTATATTTAAATTCCCATTTATCCGAAAACACTTTTCCGGTCTTTTCCTTTATTCTTTCTCCGAACAACTTCGAATCTCTCTACAAAACAATTCCGTCTTTCTCTTTCTCTACTGTGATTCTGTCGTACGGATGATCGCTCTGATCGTACCCTTAAGTGTATCCCCTCATGGCTCGGGAATGCTCTAGACCTGATCTATATCAATGATCAATAGAGGGACCAGGGATGTACATGTGACCCCTTTGCATTCCTGATGACAATGTCGTTTGAACCAGTAAATGTAGCATCCAATTTCCTTTTGTTTCTTGATACGACTTGTCCGAGATCTGATCATTGGTATCACATACCTTGTTCAATCTCGTTAACAAGAAGTTCTGTTTTCTCGTTACCATGATATTACATCCCCATGACTGAGTCACATGTTGCAACATTTATGGATGTAATCTCACCAAGCCGGCCATATGTATCTTTACCTGTCATGTGGGTGAACAAATCCCGCTCTTGACATATATTGCCTCTACGGTTCCTCCGAGTACCTAAATACACCTTTATTGCCACTGTATTACCAGATGATGTTTGATGCTATCTAAGCACTCTCTAGAGATAGTGATTGATATAGCCTCACAGTCTAAGGAATTAGGAGTCTAGATTTAGTTGTTGCAACAATGAACTGTATGACTTGATCATGTTGCAATCCTTCGAGGAATGTCCATCACATCATTCTCCAATGATATGACCCCGTTGTCAATTGGCATAAATGCCCATGATCTTGAAATCCAGATCATCCTCATGACCAACGAACTAGTACGAATAGAGGCTACTAGGGACTTGATTGTTTCATACCACACTTGTACCAATGTTTCTACTTGATACAATTAGAGCACAATATGAAACTATTATAAACTAATTGAGATATGACAATAAAAGCCTTTTTATTATTTGCCTCTAGGGCATATCTCCTTCAGTCTCCCACTTGCACTAGAGTACAAATAATCTAGCTCGCATTTTACTCATATAAACCATATAACATATGCGTTTATAGATCACACATGCTCATGGGAAATGTCATGTCCATGTTCTGTTTTACCAAATCATTATGTATTTTGCAAATCGTTAATGTCTTCCTAATTTTGACATTCACACCATTATCATATAATGGGTCAAAGCATTTGTTTAGCGACAAAGTGAGACCTTGTTTCTAGTGTTTATAATGACAGTCGTTTTCAGTATTGTCATCTAAACTTTGAAACACACTTTGCTATCCTTTGTGTATATACTGTAGTCATGGCAGCAGAACAAGGTCGGATTCCAGGAGCCTACGGTGACTTTAGATCAACCTCGAGGGATTTCTCATGGGCACTGTGCCCTAGGACACATCATTCTACGTTAAAAGCAAACTAGCCCCGTCATAACATTATACATCACATCAGATGGAGCCTTTATACTTCTATATCTATGTAGATCCTAGTGCATGAAATGCATCTATGCCACTTACATTGCTTCTTGCCATTTAAGTACAAACTTAATTCTGGTTCAATGATCAACTTAGGAATCACTCAAAGACATGTTCTTACAGTTAAGACTTTGTCCCACCAACTAGAACTTTGGGTCACATTACGTCGAGTATACAACATGGTTATATGGAAGAACCTATGACTGAGGCATAGGAGATGCAACACATCTCTTTCTTTCAACCATAGTTGCAATACTAACTCAATGCTTCATATAGTAAGAACTTCTTTCTTACCTTGTTCCATCCCGAGCTTCTTCAGAATATTATCTTAGGACATTCTAAACATCTTTCATAATCAAGTCTAGGAAGCATTCGACATTCGGTGTTTATTAAACTCACTAATCTATCTCGATAGATTTTCTTGTTTAATAACTTCAACTTCATCCTTATTTACCTATTTAAATGTTATTAACACCAAGAACATCATTCATATATGTCGTCCACATATCACATAATGATTTCATGCTCCCACTTAAATATTGCATCCATATTTGAGATCCAGGGATTTCACTTAGCTCCCACTCAAAATATGTCAGCTACGTATTATGATTTAGCCAAGTTGATTTGCTCCTACTCAAATCCAGGTCCCCTCGATAATCTTGTACATTCCAAAGTTCTTTGATCATCATCAAATAGAGAATTCCACTAATGAGATTTCAACGACCATTCATTTCTCGTACTTAGGTCCATCACGCTTATTTGTATTTCGTAGGTATGTCTTGTTCATAAACATGACAAGTGCATCAATAATATAATTCCAAAAACTTGTAGAATATTTAGTTGAATCCTACTTTCTGTAGTAAAAGTATTTGCTTGAAACTTTATGATCATTATCATTGGTTTCTCCTCTATATGTAGAGTTTGGGTTCACAAAACAAATTCTGATGCGCCACTCAACAATCCAGAGGTAAGGTCAAATACCTTGTTTTGTTCTTTTACTTTCTTCCACTTGTATCTTCATCAAGACACATCAACTTAGGACAACAGCAGGTTTGCCCCTTGTGGACGATTCATTCATAGCTTCCTAAGAATGCTCTACAAATACTTGTTTATTCACCATGATTTTGACTTATCAAAATCTCCAGAAACACTTATGGTGTTGTTTCCATGAATCTTTTAGATGTTCCTTTGTATTTCAAATGAGTGTTTGCTTATTTTGATCTCTAACTCTAAATGACAACTATAACCCCGATAAGAGATAATATTATACCATATGTATCTAATACATAATGATTATGATGTTTAGACATTTCAACATAGTTTGAATTGGTCCAATTATCATAACTTGTGAAACATCTTTCACAAGTCCCTTTATGCTTAACTTAACTTGAATATTTTAGTCGTGTCGATCAAATCGAAGAGACTTGTTAATTCAATATCCTCCTTTGTTGTGAACTCATTTGAACAATTCCAATCGTTTCAAACTTATGTTTCATTAAGTAAATACACTTATTCACTTAAGTCCACAATTAACTAATGATTTCCACTATTTGTTGAAAATACGATACATCACTATGTATAAGATTCAACATTTCTTCGCATATCACCATTTTACCAGAATGCGGAGTTTTAGTCATTCTACCCAAGAGGCATGGTTTTGCAAAGTCTCTAGATTAAGCATCTAGGACCCCGATCTTCACTAAGAACATGCAATAACCAAAATGACTTAAACTATAGTGTCATTTCATTATTAAACTTTGGATATCTTTTAGCATTCTAATACTTTTATAAATGTTTAAACCATTATCATTAACATAGTGATGAGAATAACTTATTTATAATCGTAATGTGACCATAATGGTATTCTTCATAAGAATAGTACAAACTGGCTTGTAACTCGTTCATATGAATAGTCGTCTCGCCAAAAGCAAGACACACAAACAGGGATTACAAATTTATATTCAAGTCCACTAATACAAATGATAAACTTTGAGGAAAGAGGTGATGTCGGCCATCAACTGTTTTGCTTGCCGTCATCAAGTCATGTTGCCTAAAAAACAGCAATTCTCAAGCAGATCCTCCTGTTTTCACAAAACGGGACAAGTATCAAATACTTTGCAAACTGCAACGAGTTTTGCAAGAACCACATTTATAATTTGTATATCTTACATATACCTTTTCATCCATGACCTCCATTGCAATCAAGCCCTTCCAAGAGTTCTCAACTCTAATGCAAGATCACTAAGTGTTTTCCAAATATTCACTTTTTCATCCATGATGGAGGAAAACCCATCCAGCGGCTCATACTTTATGTGCCAGATTTTGTAGAATACAAAATGTAGCCCAACTCTCCATCGAATGGGGAATGGCTTATTGGATGATTATGGAGAAAACAAAAACATTGCAGAGTCACCGAATTATCTTCTAATGGTTATTGTATCAAGAAGAGAAGATTACCTTTTAGGAGGATATCCCTCAGGCGTGGGTATTAATCTATGAAGTTGGACCCTTTTGCTAAGTTCCACATTAAGCAATATATTCCCATGGTCGCAAAGGACCTCAATGGGATAGGCCATGATCTACTAAGATATCTGCAAATCGACATCTAGACTAAGTTCATAATAAGAGATCAATTTATAATTGGTCTCCACTAAAATTGTCATCCCCTGGACGATTTTAGTGATCACATGATCCCTATCCTCTACACCTCCCCCGATCGTCACGGCCATCAGTGCAGCATCAAAGGTAGACATTCCCTAATGTCAATCACATCATCCATGTGATGCATGCTCGATCTTTTGATCTCTTGTGTTCCGAGGCCATGTCTACACATGCTAGGCTCGCCAAATCTAACTTGTGTGTATTCGCTGTGCAATATGGCTTACACCCATTATATGCGAACATAGATATGTCTGACCCCTGATCATCATGGTCGGCCTCATAATGAAGAACTTTCTTGGTGGTGCACACACAAGGGGAACACGGAACATTGGAATTAAATAGGGATTATCTTATTTGCTATCGTGTAGTATCTAAATACTAGCACACACAAAAAGATGTAAAGAAAATATCAACATCATATGTATATTGTGATATGATATGGTCCTTCTTCTTGTGCCTTGATCTCCATCGAGCGCTCCGGCATGATGTCCATCTTGCCCTTGGTTTGACGCCAAGTCCACGACGCCGCCGCCAGGTCGTCCATCGGAACGATGACTATTACTATACTACTTAGTAATAGAAAAGGAAACTACTTTACCTTCGTAACGACCAATACCATATCGAATCACATGCCCTCCTGCAAAATAAAGTTAGATGCCTCTACTTTTATATTGCAAGTTTTACGTGGTTGTTAGGGCTTTCGCAATAGAACCGTTTCTAAAATACGAACTTTCCAACCACAACATGGATCCGACAGTTGTCTCTACTACACCCCTTTCGGGGGCCTCCGTTGTAAATGCTATATCAACTATCGAATGAGAGACAGACACTTGCTAGCCACTTATACGGTACAAGCCGTATGTTGAGTGTGGAACCAGTCTCGCGTACGAATACGCGTAAGGTCAGTCCGGGCCGCTTCATCAAACAATACCGCGATATAAACAAGTACATGTTAGAGGGTAGCAACTAAGGGATCAATGCCTGCACAATACTTGTGCGTACTGGCCGTATAGCACTCCTACACATAGATCGGCTCTAATACCACTAAAGGGGATCTATAGCAGAAAACAAAAAATTCCTATGTTGGAACCCCAAAAACTTCCTAGGATATGTCTATGTAGTAATGCGGTAACGGCCAATGCGTATATAATACATACCCTTGTAGACTGTATGCGGTTAACGTTCCGAGGCAAACATGGTTGATGTAGTCGTACTCGTAGCTGACCTCAAGGTCGCGAAGCTCCTCGCATGTCACCCCTTGCTCCTTCTTAATCATGCAACATCTCCGGCTCACGACATTTAAGCGCCCCAAGTGTTGCACCTCGTGTCTTCGTACACATCCGGTGCACGATGAGACCGCCGGCTCCCCGATCCTGCCGGGAGTGCGAAAGTTGATATCCGACTAGGAATCCCTGCAGCGCAATGGTGTGCTACTGGTGTGCCTCGTTCACACAGCCTAGACTTTGGGGCCATGGTCACAAGGGCTAGAGAGAGAGAGAGGGAAGGAGGAAGTCAACCAAAGGACTTCTCCAAATATTGGTGTGTTTAATCCCACCCATGGGCACCCCTTTATATAGGCCAAGGGGGTGTGCCCTCCCCATTAGATTAGCCATGTGGAACTATTAGTAAAGGAAAAATCATAAGGATTTTCGTCTCAGCCGGATGGGCCAAACCCATTCAGCCCATCAGCCAAACAGCAGCAGATAGTGGCTAGCCGGGTGGGCCTGGCGCCACACCGGCGGCCCAGCTCGCCATGAGGCAGATCCATCCCTGGGTGGGGTGAAGACCCCGACGGCCCAGTGCACCCCGCCAAAGCGGCGGCTGTTACTCGCCCCAGGTAGGCCGCCTGCCCCCTGTGGCCCGGGTGGGCCTTGAGTCCTGGCACGGCCAGGCTAGCTCGCCCGCCTGCCCGCAAGCTCCCCTGAGCGCCCGAGTTGGGCTGGGGTTGAGCTGGCCTGTGGCGGCAGTCAGTGGCTGCCCTCTGCCCCGTGCAGTGGATGTTATCCACCGCCCATGTGGGCTAGGTTGTTTGCTTTTTCCCTTTTCTTTTCCTGCAGATTTTCTCTTAGGCTATTTCCCTCCGGGGATTTTGCCTAATATAAAAGTTGCTTTTATAAATCTTAATCTAAATATTATTTAGTATATATTAATTCATAATTAACATATAATAAATGTATATTTAAATTCCCATTTATTTGAAAACACTTTTCTGGTCTTTTCCTTTATTCTTTCTCCGAACAACTTCGAATCTCTCCGCGGAACAATTTCGTCTTTCTCTTTATCTACTGTGATTTCGTCTTACGGATGATCGCTCTCATCGTACCCTTAAGTGTATCCCCTCACGGCTCAGGAATGCTCTAGACATGATCTATATCAATGATCAACAGAGGGGCCAGGGATGTCCATGTGACCCCTATGCATTCCTGATGACCATGTCATTTGAACCGGTAAATGTAGCATCCAATTTCCTTTTGCTTCTTGATACGACTTGTACGAGATCCGATCATTGGTATCACATACCTTGTTCAATCTCGTTAACAACAAGTTCTATTTTCTTGTTACCGTGATATTACATCCCTATGACCGAGTCACATGTTGCAACATTTATGATGTAATTTCACCAAGCCGGCCATATGTATCTTTACCCGTCATGTGAGTGAACAAATCCCGCTCTAGACATATATTGCCTCTACGGTTCCTCCGAGTACCTGAACACACCTTTATTGCCACTGTATTACAAGATGATGTTTGATGCTATCTAAGCACTCTTAGGAGACAGTGATAGATATAGCCTCACGGTCTAAGGAATTAGGAGTCAAGATTTAGCTATTGCAACAATGAACTGTATGACTCGATCATGTTGTAATCCTTAGAGGAATGTCCATCACATCATTCTCCAATGATATGACCCCGTTGTCACTTGGCATAAATGCCCATGATCTTGAAACCCAGATCATCCTCATGACCAACAAACTAGTAATAATAGAGGCTACTAGGGACTTGATTGTTTCATAACACACCTGTACCAATGTTTCTACTTGATACAGTTATAGCACAATATGAAACTATTATAAACTAATTGAGATATGACAATAAAAACCTATTTATTATTTGCCTCTAGGGCATATCTCCTTCAGTATCATTAGGCATTACTGTGATATACACAAGTACACGTGGGAGGGTAACAACTAAAAGATCAACACCCACATGCTACATCTCGTGTGTTCTACCCGTACTAGCATTAATATGCATAGATCTAGCTCTGATACCACTGTAGGGGTTCGTGTATGAAAACAATAAATTTTACCCTACGCCCCTGAACCCCTGATATTGCCAGGACCTATATATATTAGTAATGCAGTAACGGGAGAGGCTTTTCGCTAACTTACCCTTGAAGACCGAAAAGTGTTGTCAATGCTCATGAGAGCGTTGTTGATGTAGACGATCTGAAGCCGACCTTAAGGTCGTGTTGAAGTCCTCACGCTCCTACGGCTCCAACGACTCCTAGTGCCCCAAGTGTGACACCTCGTGGGGAGTTACACATGTCCGATGCCTGGCGATGACTCTTGCTTCTCCGATCCAGCAGCAGTTGTGGAAGTAGAGCTCCTGGATCCGAATCCCGCAGCGCGATGGTGCTCTGCGGTGAAGATGTCTCTCGTTCACGTAGTCCGAACTTGGGACGACGGTCACAGGAGAGAGAGAGAGAGAGAGAGAGAGAGAGAGAGAAATATCAATTGTAGGTCTCTCGAAAAGTGAGGAAACCCTTATTGAATTTTGTGTGTCTTTTCTAGTCAAAATACCCCACTATATATAGGGGGAGGGGAAGGTACTACCTCCCTCAAAGTCCCGAGATGGGATTAAAGGAGGGGAGGGGGCACCCGTCGGCCAGCCCTAATGGGCCCCGCGCGAGGAGGGGGGCTAGCCCAGCCGGCCACCCCCTTCCTCTTTCTCTCCTCTTGCCTTTCCCTCACGGGCCCTTCTCCCTCCGAAATTGGCCCATTAAGCCTTTTTGACATTTAATTGATTTCCATTTTATTAAATAATTATCAATAAATCATTAAATCATTATTTAACATTCATCCACATATCATTTAATCTCCGTGGCTATGGAACACCTTCCACCTCCACTCCGGACATCCTCCGGACTTACCGAAACCCTTTCGATTTTCTCTCTTCTCTTCTTTGGTGATTCTACCGATCCTATAAACACTCTCTAAGCATCATCAAGCCCTTAAGCGTGATACCCCACGGTTCGGGAATACTCCAGACATGGTCGGGACACTCCCGAACCAATGATCGATAGAGGGACCTGGATGGCCATGTGACCCCTGTGCATTCCACGAAGATGTTTCATCGTTTGAACTGGGACAGTCGCGTCTTATTCCTTTTATCTCTCGATACTTGCATTGCCCGAGATCTGATCAATGACATCACCATGTTGTGTTCAATATCGTTACCAAACAATGCTACTTAACTCGTTTTGACAAGTGATATCCTTGTGATCAAATCACACGTTGCGCAGCTATTGGATACAACTTCTCCGAGTGGGCCCTTGAGTATCTTTCTATCACGTGGACGGACAAATCCCGCTCTTGACATATATTGCCTCTCGTTTCCTCCGAATACCTAAACACACTGATACGTCCATTTTGCATCACTATTCTATGTCTTAATTCACTATTATTCATTGATATATTTCGTATTGAGAGGTGATACTTATGTTATTTCATATATTTTTGCATGGTTATTGACTTTTGGAGCATGGACCGCTGCAGTTAGGATTCTGATGGAAAAGGTGCTGTTTGGAGGCAAAATTCGCGAAGATCAGAAAATCCGGGAAAATATACGGAAAATCCTATTTTTCCAGAAGACTCAGGATGCCAGAAGATGAAGTGGAGGTGGGCCACAGGGGGCCCACACCACCCCATGGCGCGGGCAAGCCTAGGCCGTGCCTGGGAGTGGTGTGGCCGCCCTGGCCCACTCCAGCCTCTCCCCTCTAGCGTATATCATCCCCACGAAACCCTAAGACTCAGGGAGCAACCACAGAAAGATTCCGCCGCCTCTACGGGGCGGAAAACACCGAGAGAGAAAGATCTCTCCGGCAGACAGATTTCTGCCGAGGGAATTCCTTCCCGGAGAGGGGAGATCGTCGCCATCAACACCACCATCAAGCTGGACTTCATCGGGATCATCATCATCATCACCACCATCGTCACCATCAGCACCCTCATCACCATCTCCATATTGCTGTAACAATTTTGTTGAATCTTGCATTAGTTCATAGGGGAAACTTTTCCGGTGTTGATTACTCTTTGTAGTTGATGCTATTGAGTGAACCATTGAATTATTGTTTATGTTCAGATTGTTATACATCATTGTTCCATCTCTGATCATGATCCATATGATGTCTTGTGAGTAGTTCGTTTTGTTCTTGAGGACATGGGAGAAGTCTTGTTGTTAGTAGTGGAGTTGCGTTGAGAAAGATTCAATAGATTGTTATTTAAGTTGTGGTGTACTTCTTCTAGTGGTGTCATGTGAACGTCGACTACATGACACTTCACCTATATGGGCCTAGGGGAATGCATTGTGTATTTGGCTACTAATCGTAGGGGTTGCCGGAGTGACAGAAACCTGAACCCCCGTTAGGAAACCATTGCACAAGGGACGTAAGGGTCTTAGAGTTTAAAGCTGTGGTTAGGTTTCTACCTTAATTACTTTCTTGTACTTACGGATGTTTGCAAGGGGTATAATCACAAGTATGTATTAGTCATGGATGGGGCGATACATTAGCACAGGTTCACCCACACAACACTTAGCAAGCTAAAGAAGATTAATCGACAATATGAAGCGAAAGCACTTGACAGTCTTCCCATGTGTCCTCGAGAACGTTTGGTCATCTATAGAAATACAACCGGCTTGTCCTTTGCTTCATAAAGGATTGGGCCACTTGCTGCATTTATTCCTACTGTCTTTTGTTTACTCGTACTTTGTTTACTTGCTTTATCGAAAACCCCTAAAAATCTGTTTGCTAAGTATTTGCAGAGAATTCCTGATCCATACCACTAGCCAGCACCTTCTGCTCCTCGTTGGGTTCGACACTCTTACTTATCGAAAATACTGCGATACACCCCCTATACTTATGGGTCATCAAGACTATTTTCTGGTGCCGTTGCCGGGGAGTGAAGCTCTATTGGAGAGTGAAACTGGTAAAGGAAACTTCTACTGTGAGTATTGTTTACTACTGCTAGTTGCTTTATTTTCGTTATGGATAATTCGCTGAGTCTCTTATTTGGTAATGCTACTACCACTGCTAAGGTAGTAGATAAGACACCACCTGCTGAGAAAGATGTTTTCAAAATACCTACAAGAATTATTGATCGTGTTATGGATAACTACTATGTTGGGGATGGAACTGTCCATCTCGGTGATCATTTACTCTTTATACACGAATTATGCGGGTTGTTCAAGTGTGTAGGTATTACTACAGATCAAGTTAAGAAGTTATTCTCATTAGCACTAAAAGGAATAGCTGAGGAATGGTATAAGCTGCCGAAGAATGGTCAAGCTCTGGAATGGGAGGAAATAGTGCCTCTCTTTTATTCAAAGTTTTATCCTCCTAGTGAGATTCATAAAGATCAGAATCAAATATACAACTTTTGGCCTCTTGATGGAGAGAGTACAGCTCAAGCTTGGGGGAGATTGAAGTTACTACTGCTCAAATGTCCCATTCATGAGCTCCCCAACAATATTATTATCAATAACTTCTATGCAAGGCTCCCTCTACATGATAAGGATTTATTGGATGCTTCTTGTGCTGGATCATTCACTCGTATGGAAGAAGAAGCTAAATGGGACCTTCTAGATCGTATTCAAGACAATGCTGAAGCTTGGGAGAATGACAAAGGTAGAAAGTCAGGTATAAATTATGATTATGAATGCATTGAATCTTTTATGGGAACTGATGACTTTCAAAATATTAAAAATGCTTATGGTCTAGACTCTCAAGCTATTGCTTCTTATTTTAAGGCTTTTGCTTCTTATATTGAAGTCCCTAAAAAGAAGTGGAATAAGTATCATGAACCTTATAAAGATATTGCTAAGAGTGTTACTACAAGAAATACTGAAGTTTATACTGCTAATCATGTTTTACCTAAACCTTATATTGAGAAAATGCCTTTCCCAGTTAAGGTAAAGGAACATCCTATGATGGCTAGTATGGTAGATGAAAGTATGAGTAAAGTTGTTGAACCTGATAAACAAATGGTTGATGAACCTATAATAGCAAGTGTGAAAGACTTTGTCACTAAGTATGAAAAATAGGGATACCCTATCCTATGTAAGGATACCTCTAATATTGTTTCACAAAGTAGTGTTATGAGAGATAGTATCCCTGTGTTTTCTGTTAGAATAAGTGATCATTGCTATGATAGTCCTTGTGATAGCTATATTGTTAAGTTTATGCATGATACTGAAAGTTATTATGAGAGAGGGAAAAGTGTTCTTATGCATCTCAATAATATCAAGTTTCCTCGTTTTATGCTGAAAGTTTTTATGTTGCACTTCTTCTGCCTTCTTATGCAAGTAGCCTTTGGTTTCAATAACTTGTTTGTTTACAAAATCCCCTTACATAGGAAGTGGGTTAGACTTAAATGTGTGTGTGTTTTTGCTTCTTAATGCTCTCTTTCACCTCAATTCATATCCCTATGAGAGCTTCTCCAAAATTATCATGCCCATCTTAATGGCTATAAAGAAAGAGCTTTATGGGACAAAACCCAGTTTATTTTTGCTTTCAGTTTGTTTTTGTTTCTTTGAGTCTTGGAAGTTATTACTTCGGTAATAACCGCTCCTTATCTATTTTTTTTGGTTTTTGTGTCAAGATCAACCTCTAATGAGAAAGAAGTAATATTTGGGGAAGTTGTTGTCCCGAAATAGATTTTTTGTGCTTCATCGTAAAAATTCATGAGAGACCTCTGCCTGTCGGATTGAGCTGTAATTTTTTGTGCTTCTGCCCCAGGTTGTTATTTAACTTTAGTTAGTTTTGCACTTTTCATTTGAGCAACAGAAGATTTTCGAAAAAATTGATCTTTACCTGCTGGTCTGTTTTGACAGATTTAGCCACTCTTGCATTTGCTTCTTTATTCGATTTCCTTCTTGAATTCTTTTTGGGTTTTCGGAAGGAGTTGCTACAGTAGCTTTTGTTTTGATGGTTTTCAGTTGAAGTTGGACTCAAAAGGTTTTATCACTTCACTTATACTATTGTTGCTAATGAGAACTGTGTGAAGTTTTGTGTGAAAGAAATTTCCAGGAAGTGGAGACAATGGTGTAATAAGGAAGAGAAGGGTTTTATGACTCAAGTAATAAGTATATGAAGATGAAGATATCGATGATATTCAAGAGATGACCCCGGAAGAATCTACTAGATACCAAATTCAGAGACCTGCAGAGTCCGTGTTCAAATAGGTAACAGTTCTGGTAAGAAAAGATCCGCAAAAGTACAATCCAACTATATTTTTGCAGTTTTCAGTCAATAAGGAAAGTTTCGAAGCGAAAAAGGGACGGAACCGGAGCCGGGGTGGCCCCCACCACCCCATGGCGCGGGCCCACCCCTGGCCGTGCCACCAGGTGGTGAGGCCACCCAGGACTCCGCCTCCGACTCGTTTTCTCCCAGTACCTTCCTTTTGATATGAAACTTCGTAATATATAACCCCCTGGATCTTCCGAGATCCATATATCGTGTTTTCGTCATGTTTTTGTTTCGATCTGTTTTCTGCCAGGTAAAATCTCAGATTTGTAGCTTCAATGTCTTCCACTGGATCAGTTAATGGAGATTCCTTGGAAGATATCATCAACCCATACATGAGAGAATTGAAGATTCATCCCAAGGAGTTATTGCTCGAAGGTGGGGAGGTTCGTATTAAAGAGGTTCAAGGCCCTAAAGGTGAAGGAAGTCTGGAGGACAGGATGGAAGCATTGGAACAAGAAGTCTTTAGGTACAAGAAGATGGCGGAGCGCGAAGTGGATATCATCCATAAGATTTGTTCCGAACTCATCACCGAGCACCAAAAGGAGACTGCTGAACTCAAAGACGAAGTCCTCGCACTCCGCCAAACAACCAATGAACTGCAAGCACAGTTCTATGACGTTCAAAATCAAAACTGTGAGTATGAGGCTAGATTTAAACTCATAAATGCTGCTGCAAGTTTCAGGATGTTGGAAACCACGATGTTCTTTGTTGATGGGAAACCTTTACCTTGGAAGACGGACAAAGATGAGAACATACCACCACCACCTAAGGAGTAATTCGTCATCAGGTTTGGCATCCCCTTGGTTTGTTCCAAGCTTGGGGGAGTGCCGCGGTATCACATCACTATCTTCTATCTTTTTACCTTATTAGTAGAGTCATATCATGAATAGAGGAGTTATTTTGTAGTATGGTTTGCATTATGGAAGTGTCCCCTCTCTCGTTAGATTTGTATCCCTTGGTCTGAGTTTCCGTTATGGAATATTAATGAGAAGTTCTATCATTCACTCTTTTGCATAGCTTATATTAGTTTTCAATTCGTGGTTATATGATTGATCTTGTTGTTAGTATTGGTAGCACTCTGGGATCATTGAGTTAATTTAGTTAGTTTTGGCAAACCTAGCTCGGTTAGTAGCAACACTATTTTTGAGAGTTGAATGAAAAAGATGGAAGTACTCTAGACAAAAATAATTTTATCATCTTTCTTTCTTTATTTGCTCATAAGTCTAGTATTCTCTAGTTAAGATCTTTTGTGCTTCCAAGGAAGATTGCATGTTTGTCTTTATCACTTGTGTGTTTGTTTGTTTCCTTCAACTCTTGTACTTGCTACCCAGCCTTCTTAGTCAAAACCTATACAGATAGGGAATTCTTCTCGTGCATCCACCTCCTTTAAACCAAAACCTTTGCCATTTGTGTCCACCATACCTACCTAGTAGCATTATTGCTATTCCAAGTAAATTCTTGTTTTATCTACCTCCCAAATTAAACTTGTTATGTGAAAATTAGTGATTAAAGCTCTCACGAACTTGATGGCACACTTTACTTTCTTGCACTTAATAAACTTGAACCATTGTGCTCACCTATGTTGCGTACATGCTTGCACTTTGTAAGTTGTGAATTAGCAGAACCATGCTATCATGGGGAACGCTTTCAACATTGCACTGGTACTTTGTACCAAGTTGATATCATGTTCTTTTGTCTATGGATGTCGTCGGTGTGAAATGAAAGGGGAGCTTGTAAGTCCATGGAGTTATGCATGTGTGTTAGAGAAACGCCTGGGCCGCTGGTCTAATCCATGCTAACATGGTGGAAACCTGTAGCATAACCATAACAAGTATCTATGAAGCATTCTTCTTATAAAAAAAGAGATAGAGATTGAGAAAAAAAAGAGGTTATGAAAAGAGGAAAGAGAGAAAAAAGCACCATATTCCCATGGTAAATAAGAAGATTGCTGAGATACTTGTTGTCTGCTTGCCTTGTCATTTTGATATGGGGATTCTTCCGTATCATCGGGCAAGGGGTACCCCGTTGGCGGTTCTCTATGATACACATATGCTTACGATGACAAGAACTTACGGTAACTAAACTTGAGTAGCATGAGGAGCGGCCCTCGTATTCAAGGGACATGAGATTCTCAACTTACAACTTGTCAATGCATATCCTCATTTTTGATCACTTTAACCTTAATCACCTAAAGATTCCTATGATAGGGGCAATGAGAGCTGAAAGCTAGTAAGTATCATAATTTTTGGGAGCTCTTTATGAGACTTTCAATCCCTGCTTTCCTCTTTGAACGGCCTTTCTTTTACTTTCTAGTTGAGTCAGTAAACCTACTCCCTTCTATCTCAGCAAGTATTTTGAGTTGGTGTGTTTCATTCATTCATATGATGATTTATGCAATCATGTCTTATGTTCCTTGTTTTGCACATTGCTCTTATCTTGATGTTTACTACTTTGAAAGCTATTATTGAAAAACCAGCTATTTGAGAACTCTAGCAAATTATCAACTATTCTTTGACCAAGAGCTAAGTTTGCCTTTACCAATTATGATTTACTTTATGTATCTTTATTTGTGTTTCCTTTACTCATTGCAAGTTTAGTTATATAATAGTGAGTTGTCTTCTATTATGATCTATGCTTTTGATGAATGTGATGCTTCTTGTCCGTATTCTTTTATCGACTCTTCACTTCATAAACCTGAGGTCATGTTTATTGAGCTCAGTTTCGCTTGGGGACAAGCGAAGTCTAAGCTTGGGGGAGTTGATACGTCCATTTTGCATCACTATTCTATGTCTTAATTCACTATTATTCATTGATATATTTCGTATTGAGAGGTGATACTTATGTTATTTCATCTATTTTTGCATGGTTGATGACTTTTGGAGCATGGACCGCTGCAGTCAGGATTCTGATGGAAAAGGTGTTGTTTGGAGGCAAAATTCGCGAAGATCAAAAAATCCGGGAAAATATACGGAAAATCCTATTTTTCTAGAAGACTCGGGATGCTAGAAGATGAAGTGGAGGTGGGCCACAAGGGGCCCACACCACCCCATGGCACGGGCAGGCCTAGGCCATGCCTGGGAGTGGTGTGGCCGCCCTGGCCCACTCCAGCCTCTCCCCTCTGGCGTATATCATCCCCATGAAACCCTAAGACTCGGGGAGCAACCACAGAAAGATTCCACCACATCTGCGGGGCGGAGAACACCGAGAGAGAAAGATCTGTCTGCCAGACAGATTTCTGCCGGGGGAATTCCTTCCCGGAGAGGGGAGATCGTCGCCATCAACACCACCATCAAGCTGGACTTCATCGGGATCATCATCATCATCATCACCACCACCATCATCACCATCAGCACCCTCATCACCATCTCCATATTGCTGTAACAATTGTGTTGAATCTTGCATTAGTTCATAGGGGAAACTTTCCCGATGTTGATTACTCTTTGTAGTTGATGCTATTGAGTGAACCATTCAATTATTGTTTATGTTTAGATTGTTATACATCATTGTTCCATCTCTGATCATGATCCATATGATGTCTTGTGAGTAGTTCGTTTTGTTCTTGAGGACATGGGAGAAGTCTTGTTGTTAGTAGTGGAGTTGCGTTGAGAAAGATTCAATAGATCGTTATTTAAGTTGTGGTGTACTTCTTCTAGTGGTGTAATGTGAACGTCGACTACATGACACTTCACCTATATGGGCCTAGGGGAATGCATTGTATATTTGGCTACTAATCGTAGGGGTTGCCGGAGTGACAGAAACCTGAACCCCCGTTAGGAAACCATTGCACAAGGGACGTAAGGGTCTTAGAGTTTAAAGTTGTGGTTAGGTTTCTACCTTAATTACTTTCTTGTACTTACGGATGTTTGCAAGGGGTATAATCACAAGTATGTATTAGTCATGGATGGGGCGGTACATTAGCACAGTTTCACCCACACAACACTTAGCAAGCTAAAGAAGATTAATCGACTATATGAAGCGAATGCACTTGACAGTCGACCCATGTGTCCTCGAGAACGTTTGGTCATCTATAGAAATACAACCGGCTTGTCCTTTGCTGCATAAAGGATTGGGCCACTTGCTGCATTTATTCCTACTGTCTTTTGTTTACTCGTACTTTGTTTACTTGCTTCATCGAAAACCCCTAAAAATCCGTTTGCTAAGTATTTGCAGAGAATTCCTGATCCATACCACTAGCCAGCACCTTCTGCTCCTCGTTGGGTTCGACACTCTTACTTATCGAAAATACTGCGATACACCCCCTATAATTGTGGGTCATCACACACCTTTATGATCAGTTTGTCATAAGTGATGTTTGATGCTATCAAAGCATTCTCGGGAGACAGTGATTGATATAGTCTCACGGTCTAAGGAATAGTCTATGAGGTCTATTCTAATCATTAACTTGAACTTTGTGACATGATCGGGTTATGATGTTTAGGTTGGGTATTGGTTCATCATCTCATTCTTAGAATGAGTTGACTCCATTTCAACTGGCATATATGCCACATGATCAAGAAACCTTGATCATCTGTTGACCAATGAACCAGTGACTAGAGTTTCACCAGAAACCCTTGGTTGTTTATATATCACACGTGTATTGACGTTTCCTCTCAATAAAGTTATAGCATGATATAAAACTTAATCATAAACTTTATGAAATATGATAATAATCCTTATTATTATTTGTCTCTAGGGCATATTTCCAACACCTAGTACTAGGAGAAGGCTCAGAAGACATATTAAAAACTTTCAATAGTGGATAGATCACAAGACTTTGGAGAGGTGGTCTTTGCTACATGACACCCATGGATCTAGGTATGATTTCATGACTACAAACCTAGCTGAGTCATATAACTTTGTCTTTAGAGGTAATAGTGCTCTGGCACTTACAGCCATTGTCGATGGTATTTTATATGGCACGGTCAAATATTTCAGAGACAAACGACAGAGAGCTCAGTTGCATATCATGAACAATCTGAACACGTGTTTCTGTGAAAATATTATGGACTGCATGGATAAAAAGATGGCAAAAAATCAGACATAGGTAATGAAGAAAGAAGGTTTGAGGTGCGGTTACCCACTGATAAGTTTGGTGTGGTAATGAGCTAAGGAAGCATGAGGTGAAGATTGGAAATGAGCAATGGCCAACCTGTGAGTGCCGTGCAACAAACCAAAGTTGCTTCACCTGCCTTTCTTGCATGTGCTTGCTTCTTATGGGCATCTAGGGCTGGACGCAATCTCGTTCGTGTCTCCCTACTACCTAAAAGAATTTGTGGTCAATACCTGGACCGTTGAGATGTCAGGATTTCGAGTAGTGGGAAATTTCAACACGGTAAACCCTGGTGAAAGGTAGTACATCCCCCACCCTGCTCTAATGCGAACAAGGAGAGGAAGACACCAGTGTAGGCGCATCTGGAATGACATGGATGAATCAGAAGCTGGAGGTCCAACTCGGCAGTGTTTTCTATGCAATGATTTTGGTCATAGGTCTAGTCATTGTCCCACATTCGGTACATGCATAGTACATATGCGAGGACGGGGTACCCAGGCACGAAGAGGTAGAGGACGCGGGAGAACATAGGCTTCAATGAACTATGTATTAATTCGTAATATGTGACGAACTATGTTTTCATTTGTAATATGTGATGAACTATGTTTCCATTTGTAATATGTGACAAACTATGTGTTAATTTATAATATGTGACGAACTATGTTTTAATTTGTAATATGTGATGAACCATGTTTTGATTTGTAATATGTGATGAAATATGTGTTCATTGCTAATATGTGACGAACTATGTTTTAATTTGTAATATGTGAAGAACCATGTTTTGATTTGTAATATGTACAGAAATGGTGAGAAGATACAGTTTGATCAGTGTAGATATTGAAAAGAAGCATCGTGCTAGAATTTTGGAGGATGAGCCTAACTCCCTCGAACCCTTGGTCACCCGCACTCCTAATGTAAACTGGAGGATACACCTGGCTTGGGTTTCTAGGTATCATTTTATTTAATCATGCATTACAATAATTATGATTGGATGCACTAAAGCATTTGTCATGCTATTTGGATATGCAGGTTGAAGTGGTCTGGGATTTTACCTTTCGCTCATCTGGTTGAGGACACTAGAGACTCTACACGCCTGTTATATGACCAGACGTTGCTCAACTGCTTGGTTAACCGCTAGAGGCCCGAGACACACACTTTTCACTTTCGTTGGGGAGAGATGGATCCTACTCTTTAGGATGTGTCTTACTTGTTGGGACTTCCTTTGGCAGGCCAGCCCATTGGGCCCTTGGAGGCATCGGCCAGTTGGCAAGGCGATATGGGCCAATGTTTCCAGGGTATTAGTGCCTTATCTGGTCCATTTGAGCACGAGGATCATAGACCCAAGTTTGACTGGTTACTAGGATTTCAGGTATGTTTGCTAACTTGTCCTTATGCATCGTATCATTCTATGTTTGTTTGTACTAAACTATGTTTGCATTAATGCTGATCCAAAGGTTAGGCTATCCAGAGACCTAGTTGACTAAGCCATAGATCACTTGGTGCTTAGAGGCATACGTACTTTGGCTTCTCAGGAAGGTGATGTTCACCGAGAACCATGTCACCACTATCACCGCTCCGACATGATTACACAAAGGAGTTGGGGTTTTGTGGTCTTAGTGGCTACGTACTGAGGTATGTGCATCGGTTGCCAGTGTAGAGCTCCTAGGTCAGGCTTGCTTGGATGCCCACTACTGCTGCAGCTTTGGTCCTAGGAGTGGTTTCCTATTGGACGACCAGACGTGGTTGTTGGGACAGCTTACCCAACGCATGCATTGGGTGATCCTCCGACAGGACTATTCAATGCAGAGGGCATCGACTTACCGACTTTCGGTACATTTTGGACACGTCGTAAGTTACGTGCAAAGTTTTAATTAGTTCACGTACTCTATGACTGGAAATAGCAAAGTTCTTTCGTAGAGACGCTTTTCTCATGGTCAAGTGAGGGATTGCTACCCTGCTTTCTCCGAGAAGTTTGACGTGCTACTCGCGAGCTCTGTGATGTGTTTTTACCGGACCAATAACTTGCGTATTTTTGTTGTTGTCGATGATGGAGAGAGAGGGTCTAGGGCGTTCGGTTTCACCTGTAGCTGTGCAAAACATCTGATGGAAATAAAAGATAGAAATAAAGTATGCGTGTACTTGTTAGAGCAAGATAAATTATATGTGGGGAGTGCATCCATAATTGCTATTGCCTCCGCAATCGCTTATAGCAATAACCTACTAGTCTCATCCATAGAAGAAAGAGAACTAATGATATGCATAGTGATGTCACCGTTAATCCCAAGCAAATCCCTCACATACAACCGTACTACCCCTTCTGTCATTGGGGTTCCCAACCTATAGATCAGTCCTCACTCATACTCCATATACCTGGATAAACCCTCGGGGTCTTGGGTACCTGACAAGTCCTTTATTGAGGCAAGAGTGGATACAATAATCATCATGTCATACAAACTAATACACGATCCCATGTATGATAATTCATATGCGCAATTGCTACATGGCTAGGCCGAAGCCCTTAGCCCAAGAAGAATTACTCACATATAGAGATGATCAACAATCACAAACATTGTAATGAAAATCATAAGATTGATAGCAATAGTCTTACAATGTTGCCAATCGGAGAAGATATCTACTATTACAAGTGGTGGAATATGGCTATGGACATGGAGAAGGGTTTGGAGATCTGGAGGCGGCTGGTGATCTGTGGAGGAGACTTCTGGATGGTATGAACTCTGGGGGGCGCTTGTTTCTCGTTGCCCGAGACTTCTTTATATAGGGGTCCCTTCATGAAAGTTGTTCTGTTTGACCTAACGGTGGCGGCGCCAACTATATGACCGGAGCTATACGGTCAGAATTTTTGCTCCGGCCGTATAGTTGGTCGTTAAGGCTCCTGCCTTCGATGTAAGGCTCCTGGTTTCTTCTAGTATTTGGAAATCTCGTATCATTGACTTTCATGTAGTGATTCCCTCCTTTAAAAAACATTATCTGCGTAGGAAAAATACAAAAGAAAGGATTGCATACCCCTCTGAATATTAGCATTACTGGCAAGGTTTAGAGAGATATTTCATCAAGAATATGACTAATATCCAGTTTAAATGTGAACGTTAGATGGCTATATTTCAGAGCCATCAACCTCCCCAAGCTTAAACTTGATCGTCCCGAGCAAGAAAACCAAAATCAAAAAGGAACTCAGCATTTAAACTGAAATAACGTGATGGTGATCTTACTCATGATTAGTAGTCTCATGTTTCCTCCACTTTATAAATCTGAAAAACTTCAGCATAGATAGAGTAATGGCAAGCATATCATGCAGGTTTCATGCATCCTTATAGTGCAGCAAAATTATTGTAAACATGGATGATTCAAATGAGTAAACTTTATTCCATGTAAAGTAATCAACTCATAGGCTTGCCTTTGAATAGTAAAGTACGATCATGTAAATTAAGAGTGTGAGAGTTGTCATGAAAAGCATATACACTAGAGTATCTCAATTCTCCCACATCAATGGATCAAGACTTTGCAAGCACTACTTTTCTATTCATTGTCCTTCAAGAATTTTAGTTTTTAAGTAATTGAGAGCATGCTAAAAAAATTATTTAGTTTATCAGGATGTGATGGACACTCGTGGCATCACTAAGGTTTTTGTTCCTTTTGCATAATGATTTCTCATAACAGCCAGAGGAGTGATTCCATCATGATTACAACTACCCGGGAGTCCAAGAATCTTACCCACTATAGCATTGCTGCTACAAGTGTTTAATCAACTCATAGCCGAAATCTAGAAGTTTCCTCCATGAAGATCATTCGTAGGCCAGCGGAGTTGTTGGCATCCCATGAAGTTTGACACGCGTAAAGCTATATCATTCTTATGATTAACAAGTCAAACTTTGGCATGCTCACAAAAACCGCTAAACATTAATTCAATCGATAAATCCTTTTAAAGAGAGCTATCAAGTCAATTAACATTTTCAGTGGTGTTGAGTATCTCTAGAAATAAGCCTTCAAGACTAAGCACTACAACACCCAAGCCTTCAATTGTGAGACTTTTTCTTATTACAATTGTTTAGCAATTTTTAGGTAAGACTCGGTTAATTACAAGAGCTATAACAAAATGTACCCAATTAAATACCCATGCAAACGAAAATCATACTATAATACAAAGACTCACTCCACCAATATAACATCTCAACATTTACTACTAACTAGCATGGGTCTCTCAAACTTCAAAAGTGGGGAGTCATAAGGCATACCTCTCATGTTTGGTTCCACTTCTCTCTTCTTTTTTATTTGTTTCTTGGAAAGTTGAAGTCGACCACTCTCCTGCAAATATAGGAAGACCTCGAGGCAGAAACAAAAGCAAGAGGAAAAAAAGGAAAAATGGATAAATCTTTTTGTGGTTTTTAAGAGAAGGATTAAAAGAATAGAAAATTGGCGGCAAAGCTCGGCTAGAAAATTTCAAAAGCAAAATATAGAAAGAACTAAAGATAAAGTGTTGGGGAAACCAACACGAGTGCTTATAAACTAAAATAAAAACGCAACCTCTAAAAATAAATAAAAGCAAATGAACGCCACGTAAAGATACATGAGGAAACTTCCCCAAGCTTAGGCTTTTGCAAGCCCTTCAATTTATTGTGGTGGTGGGAAAAAGTCATTACTCCAGTTCGCGAATTGAGTTAAGAGGTTACTTGTTGATTCTCGGAGGTTCAAAGAGAGCTTATGCATCCTCTCCACAGTCCCTCCAAGTCCTTGAAAATCTTGGTATGTGGCGAACCGGGTTTGTGGCTGCTCCTCTTGATAAGGAACTTCTTGCTCCTCTTCTTGGTCCTCGTCCTCTTTAGGAATTTCTTCCTCGGGTTGGTCTTGCTCAACCTACGAATCATATAGCAAACGTCCTTCCTCGATAGAGAAAAGACCATTAGGCATAGGAGCAGGGTAGATACACCTAGCTCCAGCAATATGCAGGTAATAAACACCACCTCTCCTAGTGAGCATTCCATAGGCTCTCAAGGTGGAGAAACCAACACGTGTCTCAGAAAGTACGGGTTGCAACTCACCTAGGTCGAGGCCTAGGGTAGTGGAAAGCACGGTGATGACACCTCCTCTAGTGATTGGCCCTTGGCTTTGGGAGGCTTGGTTTTCCAGGTAGCGCACCAGGATGGTTCCCAAGTTGAGTGACAAGCTACAGTTGATGTAAGAAGCCTTTGAGAGGACTAGTATGTCCTCCTTGTTGAGTCTCGTGAACTCATTACGTGCCTACAAAGTGTTAGTAATAACATAGAACAAATAGCGAATTGCAGGATGTTGAATATTCTTCCCCTTGTTCACTCTACTAGTGAAACTCATTCCATTATAGTATTGATCGAGGGAAGGACTTAAGCTGGTAAAAGATGCGCATAAAGCATTAATATCATTGGTTGGTGAATTAAAACATGCTCACCATTCATCTAATGTTAAAGTGTAGTTGTTGTTCATCAGACAGAAAGAAATAGTATCCTCTCCTTGCCATTGTTTAACGGTGCTTTGCAACGAGCTTAGAAATTCAATGGTTAAGTGGCGATAAGTAGGTACATCATTATACACAAAATTTTGCAAGCTAACTCTATTGTGAAGTAAATTAAAATCATCAGAAATACCGAGTTGGTTAAATATAATGGGGCAAGCCCACTTGGTGGCCTTCACTTCGTGGTTCTTGATCCTGTTGAAGCGATCACAATGGGCCTCATTCTTGAACCGTATCCCCAATGCGTTCCTGAGTTGCAGCCCGAGAAGCGCTAGCAGTGGCATGACCACGAGTTTGGATCATTGTGTTCATCATCTAAAACATTGAAGAAAGGCAAAAATAAAACTTTTTGATCCAACAACAGTAAGTGCATCATATTCCTCATCATAGAACACTAAAGAATTATCCTCAAAATAATAATCTAGGCAAGAAAATCATAGCAATTGGTTCATAGTAGGTCTTACCCTAGATTGATAATGACAATAGATCAAAGATGAATTTGCAAAAATTAATTAGAGGATCAGAGGAGAAACATACCGTAGATCACTCGTGTGCGAGGAAATCAAACAAAATAGAGTAGAGATGGAGATCCCTTGAGGTTTTGAGAGAATTTGGAGGTAGAAGAAAGAAAAAGGATTGAAGTTTTGGAATTGGGAGTACCTTCCTATGCAATTTTGTGGTCGGGCGCAACTACACGGGCAGAACATGTGTTCCATCCGTATAGTTGGCGTTCTGTCAAAATATTAGGGTTTCCTCCTGGCGGTGTGGCTATACGGACGCAGCTATATGGGCAGAATAGAATATTCCGGCTGTATAGTTGGTTGTTAAGCTGTTTGTCCCTGCGAAAGAAATTTTGCAAAGGCATCAATATCTATACGACCGGAATTTTTTTATTCCCGCCGTATAGTTGGCCGTTAAACTCTCAGTACATACAAAAATAAATTATACGGAGGCATTGATATCTATACGACCAGAGCTATATGGCCAGAATTTTTATTCCCGCCATATATTTGGTCGTTAAACTCTTAGTACATATTGCAGAATAATTTTTGATGGCAAAGATAACTATACGACCGGAGCTATACGGCCAGAATTTTTATTCCCATCGTATAGTTGGTCGTTAAACTCTCTGTGTGCGTCAAAAAAAAATTGTTTCTTTGTAAACTATTTCTTTTCCTATAACTTAGCGATATACCTTGTTTTTGATAGTAAATATTGTCGACTAACAATAGCATGAATAAAGCAGAATTTCAAGTACTACCAAACTTCTTCTCCTCGAATGGAGTTTTCTAGCACTCTTTATTAAACTAAAACTAAAAACTTAACTCATACCTTTATTTCACATGGGTTGCCTCCCATGGAGCACTCTTTTACGGTTAATAGCTTGACCTTGATGATACTTACTTGGGCCAGATGAGTAGAATACCCACTCCAAAGTAATTGGCCTTCAAAGTGATGGCCTCCTTCTCGTCATGTTTGGCTTTCTTCTTCCTGGGGAAATGAATAACAAAAGGATCACGCGAAGGCAATTGCAGCTTCACGTTCCCTTCATGCAGATTAATCAAAGCCTTAATAGTTCTTAAGAAAGGACAGCCTAATATAATAGGAGCAATAGTATCTTTAGGCATGTCAACAATAATGAAGTCAATTAGAGCAGGACAGCCTTTGATGTAGACTAAAGTGTTCTCCTTAATCCCTACAACTTGCTTGTAGGTAGAATTTGCTAGATGCAATTTTAACTCAGTAATTTCAAAGGAGCCAAATATTTAACTTGTTAAAAAGACTTTTTAGAATTGTTGAGACGCTTGCACCTAGATCACAAAGTGCAGCTATCTCATTGGTTCCATTTTTTTCTTAATAGTAGGCTCAAATATGTCATCTAGTCTAATAGGTAATTTTTTAGTGATTTTCTTGTATTCTTCTTCAAGCTCGCGTACCTTAATTGCTATTTGATCAACAAAGTGTTGATACATGGCTTCATCATTACCTTCACTTACCAAAATTTTGACGTTCATCCTCTTTACGAGGTCTTCGATGGTGTAGCTTTGTGAAGGGGCATTAGTGTAGTCAAGTTCTTCAGGCTCCTCCCTTTCGATCCTCATCATTTTGAGTTCTTCAACAGGATTGGGCTCAACTTTACCTGCAAATTTAGCCAGAGTAAGAGTTTGACTCTCGGTTATCTTACCTAGCCGTGCCTCAATGATCCTTGTTCTTTCTTGAAGGGCCTGCAAGTCATTTCTCAAACTAACAGCTTGGCTAGATAATTTACCAAGCATAGCATCATGGTTCTCCGTAATTTTGACTAGAATATTATTTTGTTTGTTTTGTGAGTCTATGAAAGACTTAAGTGTTTCTTGGAGACTACCATTACTAGTTCCCATATTATTATTAGAGTTTCCTGCATGACTAGCATAATGTTTCTGAAAGTTAGGATTGTAAATCCTCTTCCAAGCAGGATTATAATCATTACAAGCTATGAGTTCTATTTCTTCAATATTTGTTTCGGTGGTGGCGCTTACTTGAGTTTCCTTACCTTTTACGGCTAGTATGAGCTCATCCAACTTAGCATTGAGATCTTCGTTCTCTTGTGGTGAGACAGAATTCACCTTCTTCATGTTTGACCTTTCCACATGCCATTGGGCATGGTTGTCTTGCATATTGTCTAGCACTTGCTTTGCTTCGGTAATATGTTTACCCATAAATGTTCCTCCAGCTGTAGTATCAAGCATAGACTTAGACACAGAATTAAGAGCATTGTAAAATAAATGGAGGATTAACCAATCTTCCATCCCATGACTAGGACAGTTTCTTAGGCATTCTTTCATCCTCTCCCATGCAAGCGCTAGTGGCTCACGCTCTTCCTGTCTAAAGCCATTAATATTAGATCGAAGTTGCATAGTCTTTGCAGGTGGGAAAAATTTAGTCATAAACAAAGAAGTACATCCCACCTTTGATGTAATAGTATTTTTAGGCAAAGATAGCAACCATTCTTTAGCTCTTCCTCTTAGAGGGAAAGGAAATAGACACAATTTGATCGCATCCGGGTCAACGTCTTTTATACGCATCATATCACATATTTCAGTGAAAGTATTTAAGTGCATACCCGCGTCTTCAACAACAGAGCCTCCAAATTGATTCTCTTGAACCAAACTTAAGTAATGGGGCTTAATTTCATAGTCACCGGCAGCAATTGCTGGCTGAGTAATAGGAGTATGCAAATAATCATTATTGGGAGTAGCAAACTCCCCAAGCTTCTTTTCAGCCATACTTCATATGTTTTTGGGTTTTCTTAGATTAAAAATTATAATAGTAAAAGCTAGAATTTAAAGGCTAACTATTTTTTTGGTTTATCAAATAAAGACTGAATAGAAAACTAACAAAATTAAAAACAAGAATTAAAACTAGCAAGGTTCCTAATAACCTCACCAGGGTAGCTATTGCTTCCCCGGCAATGGCGCCAGAAAAAGGGTTGATACCTTCGATCCGGATTATGGATGTAGTGTAACTTCTTTTTCCCTAGTAGACCTAGGTTATCGAATCCTCGAGAAGCGAATGCATAGTGAAGTTACTTTAACGGACCTTCAGGAGTTTTAGAATTCCTTTTGTGTTTTTACCGGACCAATAGCTTGTGTCTTTTTGTTGTTGTCAATGATGGAGAGAGAGAGGGTCTAGGGCGTTCGGTTTCACCTGTAGCTGTGCAAAACATCGGATGGAAATAAAAGATAGAAATAAAGTATGCGTGTACTTGTTAGAGCAAGATAAATTATATGTGGGCAGTGCATCCATAATTGCTATTGCCTCCGCAACCGCTTATATCACTAACCTACTAGTCTCATCCATAGAAGAAAGAGAACTAATGATATGCATAGTGATGTCACCGTTAATCCCAAGCAAATCCCTCATGTACAGCCATACTACCCCTTCTGTCACTGGGGTTCCTAACCTGTAGATCAGTCATCACTCATACTCCCTATACCTGGATCAACCCTCGGGGTCTTGGGTACTTGACAAGTCCTTGGATGGAGGCAAGAGAGGATACAATAATCATCATGTCATACAAACTTATACACGATCCCATCTATGATAATTCATATGCACAATTGCTACATGGCTAGGTTGAAGCCCTTAGCCCAAGGAGAATTACTCACATATAGAGATGAGATCAACAATCACAAACATTGTAATGAAAATCATAAGATTGATAGCAATAGTCTTACAATGTCGCCAATCGGAGAAGAGATCTACTATTACAAGTGGTGGAATATGGCTATGGAGATGGAGAAGGGTTTGGAGATCTGGAGGCGGCTGGTGATCTGTGGAGGAGACTTCTAGATGGTATGAACTCTGGTGGGCGCTCGTTTCTCGTTGCCTGAGGCTTAGGGGTCCCTTCACGAAAGTTGTTCTGTTTGACCTAACGATGGCGGCGCCAACTATACGACCAGAGCTATACGGTCAGAATTTTTGCATTGGCTGTATAGTTGGTTGTTAAGGCGTCTGCCTCCGATGTAAGGTTCCTGGTTTCTTCTGGTAGTTGGAAATATCGTATCTTTGACTTTAATGTAGTGATTCCCTCCTTTAAACGACATTATCTGCGTAGGAAAAATAAAAAATAAAGGATTGCATATCCCTCTGAATATTAGCATTAGTGGCAAGGTTTAGAGAGATATTTCATCAAGAATATGACTAATATCCATTTTAAATATGGACGTTAGATGGCTATATTTCAGAGCCATCAGAAAGCTACATGAACAACACACTTCTACGCATCACACAACAGAGTGACCCAGAGACGATGCCGAGCGCGGCTACTTGGGATAGTTATCCGAGCCAGTCTACTGCGGGCAGCAGATAGCGCACGGTAATACATTGTATTCATCTAATGCACCTACTTGTTACATAGTTTCTATTCCATTTTTTCAATATAGTGGTTTCAAATTGTAGGCACAGTTGATAGCCGATCTTGAGACAGAGAGTGCTGATTACAAATGGTCCCTTTCGTCCGGCCCTCTGATTATACCACGCCAGTACCAGCAAAGCTAGTTGAGTCACCTGGAGGAGAAGCTCCAACATATCTACGGGGTTATCACATGCACCCGCTCTTCGGACGTTGCTCACCACCCGGGACCATAGCGGCCTCCACGTCACTCGACGCACCAGCAGCAGCACCAACACCAGTCACGTCCACCCTCGCCCGTACGATAGTCTTCACGTCCACGATTTACACCATAGGCAACGCCGAGACCTCCCCCTCTAGGCCAGACTGGAGGTTCATCGTGTCAGCAGCAGAGTTCTTTCGACTGGTGGCAGCAGCAGCAGCCACCTTTTCAGGGTGGAGGTTCATCGTGGGAGCCTCAGCAGTAGCAATAGGAACCTTGGGGCCACTCTCTCGCATCGAACTACGGCTTTTGTCCACAGCTGCAGCCACAGGGTACGCGTCTTACACAATGTCGTGGCTCGCTTCATATTAATTTCTTATATACTTCGGTATTCATGTGCAGGAGCCTTGGGAATGCAGAGGTCTATGCCTGACTATCAGTTATATATTTCCGGATCCGTGTGGATGAGTGATCATGATGTGGATCACAACACTAAGGACTTCTTGACGCAGAGCGGTTGTGTGAACATTTTTCAGACTCCTGCCCTAGACCCCACATAGGAAACTCAGTACAACGAGCACGACTCGGTGATTCCTCCTCGAAACGTTCGGGCGCCCATTAGGTACGGCTCGTCGCCATAGGAGCAGCAGCCACCGCGTGAGCATCAAGGAAGACAGCGACACTGATACCTCTCTCAGCCAGTTATGTACTAGTCCTCTATCTATCTAGGTACGAGACATATGTCTATCTATGTGTGAGACATGAACCTATCTATGTGTGAGACATTTCGCAATATTATTCATTTCACTAACGAGATAACAAATGACTACAATAGATAATTAAGATACAAACACGAACTACAAGGGACCATTGTTCTAGTCTTCTTGGCCTGCACCTTATCCTTACCCTTCTATGATGCCTTCTTCTTGGCCTGCGCCTTATCCCAATCATCTCTCCCCTTGGTCCCAAGCGGCAAGAAGATATCATCTTCATATTCTTCCTCGACCTTATCCATCACCGATGCATCGCCCGACGATGCCTTGCCCTTACCCTTCGCCGATGCCTTGCCCTTAGCCTTCGATGATGCCTTCTTCTTGGCATGCGCCTTGTCCCAATCAGCTCTCCGCTTGGTCCCAACGGGGGGTGGCATGAAGATATCATCTTCATCTTTGCTCTCTTCTATCCAATAATAAGAGTTCTTAGCCCACCACTTCATTTCATCTTCACTCTTGAATTTAAGCTTGTTCCATCTTGCATTGATCCTGATAAGCTCTTGCCGTACCTCCTCAGGGGTCCTCAATGGCCACCCTCTCCTACGTACTGCCTCTCCCAGCTTAGTGAGGAGATAATCACTAGCTAAGAGCTCCTCTAATGGGGCAGGATTATTGTCTATCCTACAAGTCCTGACGAAATAAAAAAGGTCTTCAGACATCTTTCTGTGGGGAAAAGCTATGGACATACTGGCTAAAAACCCGAATGGTGTGCTTACACAACTTGGTGAGGAGGGGGTTTTATAGAGTAACCAAACAAGAATTGGCGGGAACTCATTAGAGGGAAAATTATGGTGGGAAACATTTTGGCGGGAAATTTTATGGAGGGAAACATCAAGATACTACAACTGAAATGAAGATATATCTGTACTGAGACATACGTCTACCTTCCCTGAGTCCAGCGCAGGTACTTCCTAGTCTTGTCACCATGTTCCTCTGCCGCCTGCGCCTCAGCAGCCCTTTCTCGTAATCTCTTTCTTTCCACATCCCGGGCCTCCTTATGCACCTGTTCCTCTGCATATCTGCGCTCTTCCTCTTCCGCCATGCTCTTCATGTTTATGTCCCGGTTCCGAGATCTCTCCTCTCTTATTTTTTAAGTTGTCTCTCCTGCTCCTTCTTCTCATTCTCGGCCCTCCTTTCGGCATGTTCCTCTTCATGAAAGGCAGCCCACGCAGCTCGGCTCCTATCACAAATCTCTTGCATGGCCCAAGCTGACTGCTCCGTGTTAATCCAATGGTACCACTTGTAAAGAGGAGGAGGAGATTGCAAGCACATCAATGAAATGAATAAAATAACACATAATAACATGGATCAATCATATTCGGGAACATACCGAAGGCCTCTTGTATGATGAACTTGCTTGTCGGGGCGGGCTTGCGTCGTAGTTGGGACACATGAAAATTTTCATACTCATGCAAGTGGAGAAATCAATCGACTCCTTGACCTTGGCGAGATGGTCGCACCAACAGCGCTCGTGTATCACCCCTTGTGGCAACCTAGCATCTTTCATCTTACTAGGCCTATACTCTGGGTCCGAACAAGGCACACTCATGATGGAGAGGAGAAGGAAATGCGAGAGAAAGAGGAGGAACAGATGAACTGGGTGAAGAGAGAACATCTTGGTGTCCAGATTTATAGAGGCACTGGGAATAATAGGCGGGAAAACAGTGGGAAATTATGGCGGGAGATAAAGGCCGTGAAAAAGTAGTGGGAGAAATGGCGGGAATTGGCTAGTGGGAGATAAACAGCGGAAACCAAAAACTGATTTAGGTTAACACGTCGCATTTAGCGGAGATCGAACTGTTGTAACACCCCAAATCTTCTAATGAAGATTATCAAGTTCTAATCACCCAATTTAGGGTTAACAAAAACTTTTATTAATAAAATGAATATGAATGCATGTGTGTTTGCATTAGTGTAGAATTGAGTGTATATGCCATGCTTGATTGTTCTAAATGTTGTGAAATGGTTTAAAGGTGAATGCCACATCATCTAGACCATTCACATTCAATTTTCCAAAGAGAAAGAAATCAAATAAGAATAAATAAAGCAAATGGTCATTTTGACCATTTTAAACCACTAGGCCACTTTAAGTGTTCCTAGAAGAAGATTTCCAACAGAAACAATTCTACTTCTTTTCACCCCTTGCTAGACCAAGTAAAAGTGTATCAAGGCCCACTTTACAAACTTACAAAAACATCTAGCAAATCAATTTAATGGACAATGGAAAATTGAATCTCATTCATATGGGAAGATCACACTTTTTCAAAAACCTACCAAATCAATTCACCTTGACCTCTCCAAGCAAACCTAGTCTCTCAAGCTTAATCTAAGATCACTCAAAAAAATTGAATCAAAAATTCCAAACTTCATCTCATGAGGCCATTAACATAAACACTTGGCATGCACAGAAAAATCTCTAGCCTAACTTCACTGTTTTGTACAGTGATCATCGACCAAATGGTCCCCTATTTACTTCCCTGTCTCCCCTAAGCCTAACCTAGCCCCAGACCAGCTCCCGCCTTCACCGTTCGCACAGTGGAGCACCGCCAGTTTGTGGTCATCACCGGCTGACCACGGCCAGCTCGCACCAGACAGCCCCACGCCCATCCAGGATGTCTAGTAGCCTCGCCGCACTCTACCGCCACCCCATGTCCAGGCCACAACCCCAGCCGAGCCATGGACCACCCTAGTCGCGCAGCGCACTGCCTCTCTGCACCATGTCCAAAGCGTGCCAGTGCACCGTGCCCGACCAGCCCTGCCAGCTCGCGCCTTGCCCTCACCGTGAACGCGCAGCCTCGCCACGATCACGCCAACCCGGTAGACACACCAGTTCACCGCCGCGCTACCCGCAGCTGCCGCAAAGACTTTTGTCGCTGCGCGGAGCACCGCACGTGCTAGACTAAATTAGACCGCCCCGCCATTAAGTCCGTGAGAACTGCCAGGGAGCACCGCACCGCCCTACACCCTCGCCCATGTCGTTAGTCGCCTGTAGCGACGCCACCGTCGAGCTCACCGCCGCACCGCTCGGTCCCCTCGCCGCGCTATAAAAGGAGGCCACCCCCGCCTCCACCTCATACCTTTATGCACTTACTTTGGGAGCATAGTGGCCATTCTTAGTTCTATGTGCATTGTCCCAAGACTTGTTGATTGATGTATACCTTGATATTGCTTGTTTTAAACTATTTGTATCTAGTGACTCTTATGAACTTTGAAGGTGTCCTATGCATTTATATTTTCTACTCTATGAGGGACAAGCTGAATACTACTATGCTATGTTTTCTTTATGTGAAACAAACAAACGTCCTGCAAAGCATTGTTATTCATGAATCTTTTATTTGTGCCTTTTCATGTTGCAACATAGTTTATTTGTCTTATTGCTAGAACTTTGTCTTTCATATTATGATTGAAGTACTATGATCCCAGCTTTGAATGTTTTACAAATACTTTGATCAAGTTTATGATGGCGCATGTCACCTCAAAAATTATTTTTTCTTTTTATCACTTACCTACTCGAGGACGAGCAGGAGTTAAGCTTGGGGATGTTGATACGTTGCAAACATATCCATAATTTTTGATGTTCCATGCTTGGTTCTATCTACTTTCTTGTGTTTTGTCCACACTTTGGAGTACTTTTCATATGATTTCTTGGACTAACCTATTAACAAGAGCCACAGTGCCAGCTGCCTGTTTTCTGCTGTTTTTGGTTCCAGTAAAGTCAGAAATGAATATTCTCGAAATTGGATGGGACAAAAGCAAAAAATCCTATTTCACCACAAGACTCCCGGAGGCCGAATATGAGACGGAGTGGGGCTGGGGCCCAGCCACACCACCTGACCGCGTGGGCTGGGACCGGCCGCGCCAGGGGGTGGTCTGGCCGCCCTAGGCACCCCCTCGGTCTCCCTCTTCACCTATAAGATGCCTTCTGACCTAAAAACTCAGGGGGGTTTGACATTTTTCCAGAAGGAGTTCCACTCCACCGCCACCACCAGATTCCACGAAACAGCACCAGAAACTCCGTTCTGGCACCCAATTGGAGGAGATCATCGCCATCATCATCACCATCGCTTCTCCATTGACTATCCATGTTTCCCCCATCTATGAGTGAGTAATCCCCCGCTGTAGGCTATGGGGATGGTAGGGATTGGATGAGATCGTTCATGTAATGGCATCAGATTGTTAGGGCATGGTGCCTAGTATCTTCTATTAGTGCTTTATGACTTTGTTGCGACTTGTTATGCTTAATGCTTGTCACTAGGGCCCGAGTGCCATGATTTCAAATCTGAACATGTTATTGATTCATTATGATAGTATTGTTTTTGGTCTTACCTGCAAGTTGTATACACACGTTGTTGTCTGGAACCAATGGCCCCGAAGTGACAGAAATCGGGATAATCGGAGGGAATGGCTTTGATGTGAGGATCACATGTGTTCATGGAGTGTTAATGTTTTGCTCCGGTGCTCTATTAAAAGGAGCACCTTAGTTGCCAGTAGTTCCCTTGAGGCCTCGCTGCAAACGGGCTGGTAGGATAAAAGATGTTGTGCAAGTTCTCATTACGAGCACGTATGACTATATATGGAACACATGCCTAGGAATATCTAGTCCTTGGATGCTTTATCTTATTTATCTGTAATTGCTCTATATTCTGATTGCCATGTGAATTATCTTGTTCATGCAACGCCCGTCCATCCATCACTATGCCTACCGCACTCGAATCCTACTGTTTACTGCTATTGTTACTACTGTCTTTACTTTACTACTGCTGTTACTTTACTATTCCTATTACAAAACTGTTGCTACTGATAAACTGATGTGAGCAAGATTGTTTCCAGGTGCAGCTGAATTCACAACTCAGTTGTTAAGGCTTATAAATATTATTTGGCTCCCCTTGTGTCGAACCAATAAATTGGGTTTTACTTCCCTCGAAAATACTGCGATACACCCCCTATACTTATGGGTCATCACACCTCTGCAGAGTGTCAAACTATTCGAATAGCCGCATCCGCGGTCATGGATAGTTGGAGTAGCCATACTATTCCGTCGTCAGATGTTTTCAAAATGACTTGTGAAATGAACTATGATTTTGACTTGACCACAACAGGGTTGTGAATATGAAAACTAGGTTCCCCACTTAAAGTGATTTAGAACTTTTACTTAGTTTTCTTTACTTCTGAACTCAGTTTAGATAAATCTGGCTTTTTGCAAATAAAACTAGAGCTTAAGATTCCTACTAGAACTACCTTACTTGTTAGTGATAGTTTGCGAGTACTTAAAGAGTACTCGTGGCTTTGTCCTTGGCTATTCCCGTGGCCAGACTATGAGGAGGACTATCAGAAAGATGGACAGCAGGACGGCTACGACAACTAGGATCATCTTCCGTCGTCAGCATTACCTGTGATACTAAAGATGGAGCCCACTACTACGCTTATTATTCTGCTGCTTGTTTGTATTAAGACTGGATCGTGAGATCCTTTATTTGTGTAAGACCTAATTATGGTTTATAATGGATGATGTACTATGATATCCAATCTATTATGTCTCACAAAATGGTAATCCTAGGATTGCGATGTATGGCATAATAGGCATCTGGGATTAAAAATCCGGGTGTTGACAACTGTCTAGGTTTAGGGCGTGCGTTAATCATACAGGATTTGGTCAGGAGTAAGCCGAATTACATATTTCGGCCTAGCGCAGACCGAGTGGTCCAGTCGTCCTGCCCCTAACCGAATGGTGCAGTCGGCTTTGGCCTGGCCGAATGGACCATTCACTCGGCTTTGCCCTGACTGATTGAACTAATCGGCCACGGCCTGGCCGATTGCATGTTACATGTCAGTCGAGCGCCTACTCGGCCAGGCCCAGGCCAACTGACTCCACTCGGCCAGGCCGAAGCCAACAAAGCCCTAGATTTGTAAATTTATAAAATCATGCAACACTTCTAAAAATCATTAAAAAGTGTATTATTTAATAAAAAATCACGTTTTGCTACATAGAAGCAAAAGTGGGGATTTTAATATAAAGGAGGACACGTGGAAGTAGGAGCACCTCTGCTCCTGAGCTCCGGAGGACGCTTAGTACTTCCCTTTATTTTAAGAGGGGAGTACAAAATTTCCCGTGCCTCATTCGAGTTATAGGTCTTGAACTCACCGATGGCAACGTCAGGTCACGAGGGGCAACTCTAAGTCCTTGTTTACTTCTCTCATATTTTAGCCTCAGAGAGGTTCGAGGATGGAAGGGGATTAGACGTTCATCTGATCTGTTTCAATCCTCTCAAATACTCTTTCCTATAAGTACACTAGTATTGTGAAGAGTTTTTAATCTAGACAAAGGTAAGAGGATTTGCGAGGATATCTCAGAATTATCCTTACAAACCTGACGTGATAAACGAACAATGGGGATTTGAGGTAATCCCCTTCCCTGTAAATACACTAGCGAGCACAGAGAAGTAAACAGGGCCTAAGCAAAGTCGTGTTGTACTATAAAATGCCATTTCCCAACGAAAGCATGGTTGTCATTACCTCTGCGTGTGCTGCATTTGACAGTCTAGTCTGCATCAGGGTAGGGATTGGGACTTCTACCCTTTTCTGAAGAGCTCGATGGTGAATCAGTGTCGGATTTTGCGCAGTTGGTACTTCAGGCTGTGAACAAACTGAACACGAGAGCACGCAGAAATAAGGAAAAGTTGACTCGAGTGGGAGCCATGAAGAACACGACTCGGATATTTTTAGAATAACAGGGGCACACCTCTGGTCCCATTTTCATTAAAATGAAACCCGACAACAATAGTTCAGAGTTCATACAAAGCTCCCAAATTCGGTCAAAGGTAAAAGCGGGAACAGAATAAAAGGTAAATACAGGAACAGAGAGGGGGCAGCAGCGCACAACTACTGTCCTCAGCCTTCAAGTACTGCAGGGGAGATTGTCAGAGGCTCTAAGACCGTAGTAGGGGTAAGCCAGGTCCTAGATCCAGCGAGCTTCTTAGCTCTTGGGGATTTGTTAGTGCTTCCAAGGCCATCTGCTTCATCTTGTCGCCTCAGCCATTTGTCAGCTGCAAGGGAGACTAAAGTAGGAGGGAGATGTGACAACAGAAGGCATCCGCTCTCTCCATCATGTGATCCTTGAAAATCAGCTTCCACCTCTTGATAGAGCACAGGACGAGCCTCCAAACCTGCTTAGTACCAATCCAAGGTTGACCATTAAAGATCAACTCATTTTTGATTTTTCACAGGCTCCATAAAATAGAAGCACAAACTGAATTAAATAAAGCGTGTTTCTTGTTGGCGACCCAGAACCTAGCAACAGATTCATAAGAGTCACCTACCTGGAGCCCAAAGAAATCAGAAACCCGAGGCCACATTTGTCTAGCTACAATGCAATCGAAGAAAAGGTGATGCACAGATTCTAATTCTGAACAGAAGATGCAATCCTCAAGTTTATGCAGGTTTCTCTTCTTCAGGTTATCCCTGGTCATCAATTTACTTTGTGCAAGAAGTCATAGGAAAATGTGAAGTCTTGGAGGCACAACTAATTGCCACACAACTGGGATGAAAATGGGAGTGACTCCACCAAAGTTTATGGTTTTATAAAAGGTGGAGGTGGAGTAGACTCCCTTAGAAGTATATTGCCAAATCAAAGCATCACAATCGTTGCTAAAGATAATGCTAGAAGCAATCTCTACTATATCATACCAACTGGCATGCATGAAAGAATTAAAGTTTCTCCTAAAGGTGAGTATGAGTTAGGAACCATCCCAAACTTGACTAACAGTAGTCCCTTGCTCATTACAAAGGACATAAACATCAAAGAATTGGACAGATAGGGTAGAAGTACCAAACCAGGTGTCCTCTCAAAATCTAGTTGTTTTATCGTTACCAATCTTCCATCTATATCCAAACTTAACAGAATTAATGGCCCACGTTATCCCTTTCCAAAAAAAGGGGAGGAGCCAGAGATATCACTGCAGAAAATATTTGGATATACCCGAGTGAACCGGTAGCAAAATATTGCGTTGTTTCGGTGTGTATATACACATATGCAATCTGCTGTGAAAGAAAAATATTCTAGTTAGTTACGACGCGATTTCTTCGCCGAAGATCACGAAACCTGCCATGGCCTACCGAGGAGGGCCGCTGATGAAAAAGTTCGGGTCGGGCCCTATGATGCAGTCTGCCGGCAGATCTTCCAGTCAGGGCCTGGCGGCGCTCTCTGCCGGCCTCGCGTGGCACCTCGCGGACGAGCACGCAAACAGAAACCTGGTCTTCTCGCCGTTGTCCATCTACATCGCGCTCGCACTCGTGTCCGTCGGCGCCCGCGGCGGCACCCTGGACGAGATCCTCCGAATCCTCGGCGCGGGGTCCCGCCAAGAGCTGGACGAGTTCGTCGCCCGCGCGGCGGGGCAGGCATTGCGTGACCGGTTCGGCTCCGGCGGTCCGCGCGTGGCGTTCGCGTGCGGCGTCTGGAGCGACATGTCGCGCCCGCTCAAGCTCGGTTTCCGTGAGGCCATGGTTGACGGCACGTACAAGGCCCAGGCGTCCACCGTCGAATTCCGCGGCGACCCCGGTGGAGCAGTCAGGCTGATCAACGAGTGGGTGGAGCGCGTCACGAACAGCTTGATCGACTCCGTTCTCGACGAACGCTCGGTGAACCCGCTAACCCGCGTCATGCTCGGCAACGCCGTGTACTTCAAGGGCAAGTGGGATCAGCCCTTCAACAAGAGGGACACGCAGGAGGGCCCCTTCCGCCGGCTCGGCGGCACGGGTGCCGTCGACGTGCCCTTCATGCGGAGCTGGAAGAGGCAGTTAGTCGCCATGCATGACGGATTCAAGGTTCTCAAGCTCCCGTACAAGAAGGCCGACGACGAAGCGCCTGTGCCGTTCTACCGGTTGCCCTTACTGCACCACGTTGCCGCTCCTTTCAGACCATCCAGACACTCCCACAATCTGTTGGGCCAGGTCCCTCCACATGGAGGTGTGTTGGCAGCCCAACATCATCCCGTGAAGTCCAACACGTTTCAACCGTTGATCGATGTTCGTATCCAACGGCTGAGGTGCTCCTTGAGAGAGGAGTAGAAAAGAAAACCCTAGCCACCCTTGGTGGCTGTGCAAGACACTTTGTGTGTGAGCGTGTGAGCTGAGCAAGTGTGAGAGGGTGAGAGAACACACAAGAACACCACAACCTAGTGAGAAGAGAGGAAGAAGAAGGAGAGGTGATTTCTGTCAAGATTTCTAAGATCTGACCGGTCTGTCTTCAAGCTGGTGTTTGGAGGCTCAAAGGTGCTTGGGTTGACTCCAAACTTGGTGAGCTCGTTCCTTGCTTTGAGTACTTTGATTTGGTTAGCTGGTTTGAGGTCTGGGTCAGTATAGCTTTAGATTTGGAAGCGGTTTATTCAGTTCGGACTGCTGCAGTTTCAGCACAGAGCAGTTTTTGTAGACGAACAGTTTGGGCAGGCAAATGGTGTCCGATTGACCTGTGGTTTAAGAGCAGTTTGTTGATTACCGAAGAGGATAGAAACTGAGATACTCTGCTTTGTTGTAATGTTTCTCTCAAGTGGTTGTTGTTGTTGCCGGTTGGCAACATGCTGAGTGTGTTGTATATCTCTAGATGTTCTAGAGAAGACTCTGTACCTAGGTTGCTCATAGTGAAGCTCGCATGGACCGGTTGGTCCGCACCCGTGGTTTTTTCCTCCTCACCTTGAGGAGGTTTTTCCACATAAATCCTTGTGTCACCTGTGCATGTGCTCGTTGTTTTATTTCCGCTGCATATCTGTTGATTGAAACTATCCTCGAAGGTTCACCACAGGCTGGAGCAGGGAGGTTGTGTGTCTCTCCTCCCACCCCAACAAGTGTATCAGAGCTGAGGTTCAGTTTTGTATTCAGTTTCAGAGCAAGGTTTGTTTTGGGCTGATTGCATTTGCTTGTGGTGAAAGATGGAAGTGAATACCAACAGGATGATTTCTTTGAATGGTACAAATTATCAATCTTGGAAGTGCAAGATGAAGGACTTGTTATATGTGAAGGATTACTAGATGCCGGTATTCTCCACTGAGATGCCCAGTGATATGAAAGAAGATCAATGGGAGGTACTTCATCTCCAAGCTTGTGGGTTCATCCGACAATGGGTGGATGATAATGTTTTGAACCATATCATTGAGGAGACACATGCACGTACCTTATGGCAGAAATTAGAGGAGCTGTATGACCGCAGAAGGTACCAACAAGATGTTCTTGATTAAGAAATTGATGCGTTTGAGGTACAAGGAGGGCACTCCAATTGCAAATCATGTAAATGAGTTTCAGGGCATTATAAAGCAGCTATCTTCAATGGGAATTACATTTGAAGATGAAGTGCGAGTCTTGCTGCTACTTGGCTCATTACCGGACACTTGGGAGACCTTTAAGGTCACCGTGTGCAATTCAGCACCTAATGGAGTTGTCACTTGGAACCTTGTGAAGACCAAGGTACTAAATGAAGAGTCCAGAAAATTGCTGATAAGGACGGTTCTTCCTCACATTCTGAAATGTTAGTGACCGAGTCACGGGGGAGAAGCAAGAGTAAAGGTCCGAGTAAGGGAGGAGAAAGAAGTAGAAGCAAATCAAGAGGCAAAGACAAGTATGCTGGTGTTATATGCCATCACTGTCGTGAGAAGGGCCACATCAAGTGGCATTGTGAATAATGGAACAAAGATAAAAAGAAAAAGAAGAAAGTTCAGAAACAGACCGACATTGATAGTGACAGTGAGGGAGGCCGGATTGCTGCGGTAGAGGAGATCATGTTTCTCATGCATGAAGAACATGATGGTAGCGGTGTTTCCACCATTGAGGAGAGGATCACTGTAGTTTCTGATGATACCATCAGCCTTGCAGATGGTGATGAGATGACTTGGATTCCGGACAGCGGTGCTACCATACATGCTACATCTCGTAGAGAGCTCTTCACCAACTACACAGCAGGTGATTTTGGTGTTGTGAAGATGGGAAATAATGATAGAGCAAAAATCATTGGAAGAGGAGATGTGCACTTGGAGACTGAAAATGGTACGACACTAGTCCTCAAGTCGGTGAGGCATGTTGAGGCCCTTCGGATCAACATTATCTCGGTTGGATTGCTTGATAGAGATGGGTACTTGAGCAGATTTGGAAATACACAGTACAAGCTCACCAAAGGAAATCTGATTGTTGCAAAAGGTAACATGATTTCAGTTTTGTATCATGTTCATGCTAATCTTTCTGCTGCTTGTGTAAATGCGTTGCAGAAATAGGATGTGTGTGCCTTATGGCACAAGAGGCTTGGGCACATGAGTGAGAAGGGGATGACAGTGCTAGTGAAGAAAAATCTGTTGAAAGGTGTGAAGGGTGTTCACATCAAGAAATGTTTAGATTGTCTAGCGGGGAAGCAACACAGAGTTGCGTTCAAGAGTCAACCTCCTCACAAGAAGCTCGAGGTGCTGGACTTGATACATTCCGATGTTTGCAAAATGTTGGTGAGGTCAATGGGTGGAGCAAAGTACTTTGTCACATTTATGGATGACTTTTCTAGAAAAGTTTGGGTCTATGTTTTGAAGAACAAACATCAAGTACTAAGTATGTTCAAGCAATTCCAAGTCTCAGTTGAGAGAGACACTGAGAAGAAGATCAAGTGCATTCGCACTGATAATGGGGGAGAGTATATTGGCCCATTTGATGCCTATTGCAAGGAACAGGGAATTAGGCACCAATTTACTCCTCCGAAGACACCATAGCTGAATGGTCTTGCTGAGAGGATGAACAGGACAATTTTTGAGAGAGTTAGATGCTTGCTATCGAGTGCAAAGCTGCCTAAACATTATTGGGGTGAGGCTTTGTCGACTGCAGTTTATCTTATTAATCTCTCACCAAGTTATCCATTGCAGGGAGATGTTCCAAACAGGGTCTTCTATGACAAGGACGTCTCGTATGAGCACCTGAAGGTTTTTGGGTGCAAGGTCTTTGTTCATATCCCTCAAGATGAAAGGTCAAAGCTTGATTCAAAGACACGACAGTGTACATTTCTTGGCTATGGAGGTGATCGGTTCGGCTACAAGTTGTATGATCCAATAGCAAGAAAGGTTGTGAGAAGCCGTGATGTTGTGTTTGTTGAAGACCAAACAATTGAGGATATTGTGAAGACAAAGGTGCAGGCTCTGGTGCAAGTTCCGGTGCATGTTCCTCCTCGAAATCAGCAGCAAGACAGATCTGATTCTGACCCAGTTCCTGCAGATTCAGCTGAAGAAGGAGCTGAAGATGATGATGCAGAAGATGTGCAAGGTGATGCACATAGTGGTACAAGTGAGGAAGCTCCCAAACAGCAAGAGTATGATGCTGAAGAAGATGATCATGATCAACAAGCACCTGAACCAGATAGTCCACCAGCTGCTCCACTCAGACGGTCCAGCCGAGACCGTGTTCCTTCCACTAGGTACGATTCAGACCAATATGTGGTGTTATTGTCTGATGGTTCAGAACCTGAGTGCTTTCAAGATGCGATGAAAGATGAGAACAAAAAGGAGTGGAATAAGGCTATGCAAGAAGAGATGGATTCCTTGCATAAGAATCATACTTATGAGTTGGTGAAGTTGCCCAAGGGCAAGAAAGTTCTAAAGAACAAGTGGGTCTACAGAATCAAGCAAGAAGAGCACACGTCACATCCAAGGTACAAGGCCAGGCTAGTTGTAAAAGGATTCAGCCAGAGAAAGGGTATTGACTTTGATGAAATATTTTCTCTGGTGGTGAAGATGACGTCAATCCGAATGATCCTTGGCATGGCAGCAAGTCTCAACTTGGAGGTTGAGCAAATGGATGTGAAGACAGCTTTCCTTCATGGAGAGTTGGAGGAAGAAATCTACATGGAGCAGCCTGAGGGGTTTCTTGTTAAAGGCAAAGAAGACTATGTGTGCAAATTGAAGAAAAGTCTCTATGGCCTAAAACAAGCACCGAGACAATGGTACATGAAGTTTGAATCTGTCATGGGAGAGCAAGGCTACAAGAGGTGTAGCTCAGACCATTGTGTATTTATCCAGAGGTTCTCAGGTGATGATTTTATCATGTTATTGCTCTATGTGGATGATATCTTGATTGTTGGCAAGAATGTCTCTAGGATTGCTAGACTAAAGAAAGAGTTGAGCAAAAGTTTTGCCATGAAAGACTTGGGTCCAGCAAAGTGTATTCTCGGCATGAGAATTGAGAGAGACAGAAAATCCAACAAGTTGTACTTGTCTCAAGAGAAATATATTGAGAAGGTATTTCGCAAGTTCAAGATGGACAAGGCAAAGGAAGTGAGTTGTCCACTTGCAGCTCATTTCAAGTTGAGTAAAAAGCAATGTCCCTCCACTGAAGAGATGGAAAAGGAAATGCAAAAGGTTCCTTATGCTTCAGCTGTTGGGAGTTTGATGTATGCTATGGTGTGCACACGACCTGACATTGCTCAAGCGGTTAGTACTGTGAGCAGATTTATGTCCAATCCAAGAAAACACATTGGTAAGCCGTGAAGTGGATTTTGAGGTATCTCCGGGGCAGCACTAATATGAAGCTTTGCTTTGGTGGTAGTGAGCCCAAGCTGATTGCATATTTAGATTCAGACTTGGCTGGAGATGTCGATGGAAGGAAGTCTACTTCAGGTTATTTGATTACCCATTTAGGGGGAGCAGTGGCATGGCAAAGCAGGTTGCAAAAGTGTGTGGCGCTGAACACAACTGAGGCCGAGTTCATCGCAGTAACCGAGGCGAGCAAGGAGCTATTGTGGCTGAAACGATTGGCTTGTGAGCTTGGTTTTGAGCAAGACAAGTATGTGTTGTTTTGTGACAACCAAAGTGCCATTCACCTGAGTAAGAATGAAAGTTTTCATTCAAGGTCAAAGCATATTTATGTGCACTATCATTGGATTCGATATGTGCTGAATTCCAAGCAAATGCAAATTGAGAAGGTGCACACAGATGACAATGGGGCTGATATGTTGACCAAGGTGGTGACAAGAGGAAAGCTCGAGATATGTCGTCGGCTCGCTGGCATGACTGCCGGTTGGCAGTGAGACCCTCCATAATGTCGGGAGGGGGAGTTTGTTGGGCCAGGTCCCTCCACATGGAGGTGTGTTGGAAGCCCAACATCAGCCCGTGAAGTCCAACACGTTTCAACTATTGATCGATGTTCGTATCCAACGGCTGAGGTGCTCCTTGAGAAAGGAGTAGAAAAGAAAACCCTAGCCACCCTTGGTGGCTGTGCAAGACACTCCGTGTGTGTGAGTGTGAGCTGAGCAAGTGTGAGAGGGTGAGAGAACACACAAGAAAACCATAACCTAGTGAGAAGAGAGGAAGAAGGAGAGGTGATTTCTGAGATCTGACCGGTCTGTCTTCAAGCTGGTGTTTGGAGGCTCAAAGGTGCTTGGATTGACTCCAAACTTGGTGAGCTCATTTCTTGCTTTGAGTACTTCGATCTGGTTAGCTGGTTTGAGGTCTGGGTCAGTATAGCTTCAGATTTGGAAGCGGTTTATTCAGTTCGAACTGCTGCAGTTTCAGCACAGAGCAGTTTTGGTAGACGAACAGTTTGGGCAGGAAAACGGTGTCCGATTGACCTGAAATTTGGTGTGTATGTTGGGTACTCGTATGTAAGCTTGTCTACCAAGTTTGGTGCTGATTGGATATGCGGTTTAAGAGCAGTTTGCTGATTACCAAAGGGGACAAAAACTGAGATACTCTGCTTTGTTGTAATCTTTCTCTCAAGTGGTTGTTATTGTTGTTGCCGGTCGGCAACGTGCTGAGTGTGTCTTATATCTCTAGATGTTCTAGAGAAGACTTTGTACCCAGGTTGCTCATAGTGAAGCTTGCGTGGACCGGTTGGTCCGCACCCATGGTTTTTTCCTCCTAACCTTGAGGAGGTTTTTCCACGTAAATCCTTGTGTCACCTGTGCATGTACTCGTTGTTTTATTTCCGCTACATATCTGTTGATTGAAACTATCCTCGAAGGTTCACCACAGGCTGGAGCGGGGAGGTTGTGTGTCTCTCCTCCCACCCCAACACAATCTTGCTCCGTCCGGCGGCCGCCCGGATCTTCCCAGCCCTGCTCCGTATGCTGCCCCGCCTTCCCGCTATGACGACTTCTACAATCTCACTGGTCCCGGCCACTCCAATGCATTTGGAAACCCTCCATCGGCGGCACCCTTCAACAACAATGAGAAGACACAGTTCTCCATGTGCATCTTCCTCCCGGACGCCGACAACGGCCTGCCAAGCATTCTGGACGCGATTGCTTCACATCCAGACTTCCTACACCAGCACCTTCCTCATGAGAAGGTCGAAGTCGGCAAGTTCCAGGTGCCTAGATTCAAGCTGTCTTTCCACAGCAGCGTCGTCGGCATCCTCAGCAAGCTGGGCCTCCGGCTGCCGTTCCAAGAAACGGCCGACCTATTCGACATGACAGAGGATGACGACTCCGGCTTCCCGCTGGTCCTGAGCGACGCCGTCCACAAGGCGGTCATCGAGGTGAATGAGGAAGGCACTGAGGCTGCCGCCGTCACCATGATTGGTATAATGGAAGGGTGCTCACGGCGGCCGCCGCATGTTGATTTCGTTGCTGACCATCCGTTCGCCTACTTCATCGTGGAGGAGGAGACCGGCGCCGTCGTCTTTGCTGGGCACGTCCTCAACCCCTCGAGAACATGAGCATACTAGGGTGTGGAAACTTCACCGCGTTGGTTATTTTCGATTTTCTACATGACTAGTGGAAACCTACTTATGTGCTCCCGTTTGATTTTTATTGCGATATACATATATACAAGATGTCGTTTGGGACAAGTATTTATTTTGACCAACGCGTCCATTACATTTTCTGAATCTCAATCTGAATTAGATGTGCATTGTGCAGACTGCTGGTAGTATTTACAAGTACTGCTATCGATTCCATTACATTTTCTGAATCAAAATTGGTTGTGCGTAGTGCAGACTGCTATTGATTACATCTACCCTCGATCCTATGATCGTTTGTTTGATTGCAAAAACAAAGAAATTGTAAAAAGAAATACTGTACAAAATTTCATGCGTTTGATTTTTATGTTTCGATACAAGATGCTGTTTGGGACTAGTATTGGTTGTGCGCGTCCATTACATTTTCTGAATCAGAATTGGTTGTGCGTAGTGCAGACTGGTAGTTACAAGCACTGTTACCGATTACATCTACCCGCGATCCTATGAATCCTAGGATGTCTAGTATATGCTCCCGTTTGATTTTCTAGTATACTAGTACATGACTAGTGGAAATCTACTTATGTGCTCCCGTTTGATTTTCATGTCGGATATACAAGATGCTGTTTGGGTTGGGACTAGTACTGGTTGTGTGCGTCCAATACATTTTCTGAATTAGAATTGGTTGTGCATTTGATGACAGTCTAATCTGCATCAGGGTTGTGCGATATACACGGAAAACATGGTTGTCATTACCTCCGCGCGTGCTGTGTTTGACAGTCTAGTCTGCATCAATGTAGGGAAGGGGGACTGCATGCTAACCTTTTCTTTTCAAGAACACACAAGCTGTGCGTATTCTGCGTTAAGATTGAAAAGGACTTGTACAAAGACATCGAATGACAACCACTCCACGCACGCCCACTCAAGCTACAAACCATGTCAGAGGCTTACAACACCCTCCCGAACACGTAACGAAGGCTCGTCTCATCTAAACTCCAGCTGCTACGCGAAGAGACGGGACATAGAGCCTCAAAGCTGCGTCTCAACCAGCACCAAAAGCCTCACACCACGACCCCAAACCAAGACGGCGCAGATCAACGTACCAACCACCCAAAAGCGCCTAGAAAAGTCGGCGAGTGCCCGGCAGAACTTAGCCAACTTGGAGGAAAGCATCGTCGAGGAGACGCCCGTGCTGGTGTACATTGCGCCCTGGAGACCCACGCTCAGACTGCCCCAGGGACACCACGAGTAGCCCACGCAGCGCCTCCAACGAGGGAACGACACTGGTGCTGCCGCCGCCTGATCCAAACCTGATCTAGGGTTTCCCCCGATGCTCGTGGCGGGTAGCGCGAAAGGGACCATTACAATGCCTCCAATGAGGAGACGGCGCCCACAGGCGTCGCCATTGTCAGCAAATTGCGAAGCTTTCGCCCTGACCCAACCGCTAGCCCCAAAGGTCCATATGACAGCACCAAGCACACAGAAACGCCGCTCCGAGAGGCGAGCCATACCTCGTTCCCGAGGAATGGGAAGCGCTGACCACCACCGGCGACCTAGATGACGCAGGTCCAGGCCGCCGCAGCCATGCTGACCGCCGGCTCCACAGCAGCCTCGCCAGCAGCTCCAGCGCAGTGCCCAGCCTCCCGCTACTCGACTCCAGCTCCACCGCAGTCTGCCCCGCACCCAGCGCCTCCGGCCACCAAATCCCATCGGCCCGCTCCCGGGCCTGACCTGCCCTGTCGCCGCGAGCGCAGCCTGTCCGCACAGCAACACCGCATCCGCTTCCGTCGAGCCGCACGCCAGGCACCACGCATCTCCGCCGGCAGCCGCTCCACTCTCAACCTCCACCAGCCCTACTCTCCTCCAGCGCGAGAGAGGGGAAAAGCCCCCCCCCCCCTCCCCCGTCGCTGCCTTCACCAACCAGGCTTTGCCCGATGGTGGGACATGGCGACGGCGGGGGAGGAAGGGGAAGGACAAGGAGGGCTGTGCCGGCCGGGGAGTTGGGGGCGCCGCCCGTGTTGCCTAACTGAAATGGATCGTATGGGCACCTAGAGGAGGGGGTGAATAGGTGCTACTTGAAATTTTAATGCTTTTTCAATTTTAGGCTTGACACAATAGGTAAATTCTTTAGATATACTACTATGTAGAATTTCCCTATATGCAAACCTAACTACTAGCTAGTAAAGGCAAATAAGATAGAGGAACGAGGAAACCGTAGTGGAGCACGCGGAGACACAAGATTTGTTTTACCGCAGTTCCTTCCTTGTTAAGGGAAGTACATCTGCGTTGGAGGGGTGGGCGGTACTAAGACCACCACACCACAATAGGCCTCGCCCTGTTCTCCGATAGATCTCTCTACCAAAGGCCTGATCCACCTTTCCACTTAGGAACCCTTCGAGGCGGGAACTGGCGCCTTTACACAACTAGCAGGGAACAACTCCACAACCTAATTGGAAGCTCTCATATTGACAATAAGATGTCACAAGAACAATAGTTATCAATAACAAAACATAAGATCTAGATATCAACGAGAATACTAGATCGGAGATTCTCCAAGTGAATGGAGAGGAGTTGAAGCGCTTGATTCGTGATGACGATGAATGATGTCTCCTCCTTCAATCCCCCCCAAAGATCGAAGCCTTCGGGTGGTTGAAGTGGGAGATCTTGGGAGAAAGCTTTTGCAACAGGTATGTTCTTTTTCAAATGAATCAAGGGATCTGACAGGAGGGGTTGATGGGGCTTTTATACCCCTGTCCAAACGGAGCCGTTGGAGCCATTTGGGGCCGGATTATCCAGCCCAAGTGAGGGCCGGATTATCCGGCCTGGGAGATACTCCGTCCCAGACTCGGATTATCCGACAAATAATCCGCCCTCGAACAGAAGCTCACGCAGGGCGGTCCTTGGCATCTTCTTCTGGGGGGGCGGATTATCTGGCCCTAGAGGAGGGCCGGATTATCCGGCTGGGGGAAAAGTCCGCCCTAGCCACAGATTGTCCGGGGGAAAATCCATCCCTAGACAGAAGCTTGCATCGACGCTCCCTTGGGAAATTTCCCTGGGGCTGGATTATCCGGCCCTAGAGGAAGGCCGGATTATCCGGTCCGGGGGAAAATCCGCCCCAGCGCCGGAGTGTCCAGGGGAAAATCCGCCCCTAGACAGAAGCTCACACGCGGCCAGCCCTGGCCAAGATGGTCAGGCCGGATTATCTGGCCCTTGATGGGGGCGGATAATCCGGCCCCCAAACACCGAAAACACTTTCCTGTAACACTTAGTGCATATTAGAAACTCCACGGTATTGTTATCTAACACACAAAACACAGGAAACCATGAAATGTTCTTTCAATCTCCCTCTTTTTGGTGTTAGATGACAATACTAGGATTTGCAAGATAGCTCACATGACCAACATCGTTAAACACATGAAAGAGACTCCCCCTCAATGTGTGCATACTAAAATTTGCATTTGAATACAAATGCACACAAATAGGTACAAGTCTATTTCATTGGAATATAAATAGCATAATCATACCACCGAGAGAGAGAGGCGTCCTCAGGATAGCAAGAATACCCAATGTGATAACCATTATAAACGCCTTCCTCGAGATAGATATCCAATATGGCCAATATGATAGAATATGATAGATGAATCCATAGGAGTAATCCATGAGATAAATCCAGAGCCACACAAACACATAGTCTCATACAAAGCAAATCACAAATAAAGGTTCAACGCTAAATGGGCACAAGCGAGAAAATGATGAAAAGATAGAGTGCAAATGCTTGCATCCGACCCATGCAAATCCAAGGAGACCTAATAGAACTACTTCTCCCCCTTTGGCATCGAGACGCCAAAAAGGAAGAAGAGCGATGCTAACGCCCCAAGGGATCACTCGTAGTCCTCATCCTCATCCCCGTCCTCGTCCTTGTCCTCATCCTCGAGCTCCTCGGTGTCTTCCTCCTCGTCATCAGCAGTGGCCGCGGAAGGAAACAAGTGACGCTCAAGCTCTCGATAATTGAGACTGGACGAAGAATTCCATTGAGCATATGGTGTGGGAGCTGTAGGGGCAGGAGGAGCACCGGAAGCCCCAGACACATGGTGGAGAATCAGCTGCTGAGTGTGGGACATCTCGTGGTGCTGCTTATATGTCGCATACTGCCCCTTGCGAGTGTCCACCCCCATGCACAGAATGTTCCGCTGGAACCAGTTCAGCTGCTTCACCTCACGAGCAATAGGAGGCACTGGAGACCAACGAGCACTGGAACGAGCATCCCTCATGAAGCTATCAGAATAAGACGAAGGGTGAGAGATCTTCCGCGCCTTGTTGTAAATCTTCTTGGCCTTATGCACAGAATCAATGTTGAACTCTCCATCAGGTAGCAAGTGCTTGATCAACATCATAATGTACGGCGCATACGGGATGGAGAGCCGGTTGAACATTGCATCAGTGAGCTCATGAAAGATAAAGTCCATCACATCCAGCTTGTAATCAACAGATTCATCTTCACAGGAGGCCACATCATGAGAAAAGGAAATTAGCTAGACCAAGTGACCACGAATGCTATCATTGTTGCCTCCACTTGGTGTGGTAGAGTCACGGAAAATGCCAACCAAGCTAGCATACAGAGGAGAGAGACCAGCAAAGGAGCCCACAATACCATTGTCAAGTGTGCAGGGAGAGAGGAGAACATCCTTGTTGGGCTTGAGCTGAGTAATAATGCGATGGACACTAGCACGGTCCCTGCTACGGAAGCGATAACCAAGTACCTCAGCAAAATTCCAAAAATCAGTTTGCATTGGCATGCCATGAGTCATCCACTTCATAGTGCGGTACTCATCACCACAAATGACCAAGGTGGAGAAGAACTGCTTGACAACCTCGGAGTCATAGGAACAATGTAGGGCCATGAGATGGTACAGCCCCATCCGCTTAGTCACCTCCATGGCATCAGAAAGTTGAGGCTTCTCCATAGCCTCAGCGATGATCATAGGATGCATGGGACGAATCTTCAGCTGTGCATAAACATCCTCATACATGGACTTTTGGTCAGCACACAAAAAGCGTGGGTCACCAAGCTCAGTATCCTGCTCAGTGTCCGCAAACAGGTCACGATGACGAATGGAGGAGTAGGTGAGAATATCCATCTTATTATAGTTGATTTTTGGTTCCTTGCCCTTTTTATTGGCCACACCCTTCTTGAACTTGTCCCTCTTTGCCTGTTCAACCATGCAGTCAGCCTCTTTCTTCCTTCTCCTCAGTTCAACCTCGTCCACTGTACCACCCTCACTGTCGTTCCTGAAATAGAGGCCACGAGGACGGCGCTTGTAGGTCTTGGGGACACTGGAACCACCTGTAAAACGAGTAAGATGGAGAGCATGGGGATAAGCACACACACAAGCCCAAGAGAGAATGTAGAAATAGTAGGCAAACAGTCCATAGTACAAACATACACAATGCACAAAATCCATGAGAATCTGAAGCAGTTTTGACACTGTCAGGCCAGATTATCTGGCATGGCCAAGGGCGGATAATCCGGCCCTGGTAGAAACTTTCAGATCCGCCTAGAATGAGTGCAAAACCATAGATCGGACCTAGGAACTGCAAGACTACAATCTCTACATGAAATAGCAACCTCCTAGTCCAAGTTCCACCAACAAGTGACACATCAAGTTAAAAGATGGGGAGAGAGGGAGTTGCCCGCACTCATTGGAGGAAGAAAGCGGAGAGGAAGGTACCTGGATGCTTGGAGAAGAAGATCCGGGGAGGCCCGGAGAATCCGGTGGCCTCGAGCGGCAGGCGGCGGCTGGGGAGATTAAGGGGGTCGGAGAAGAAGTGCTGCTCGTTGTGAGCCCTTCCCCCTGACGCCCAGTCCTTAAAAGATTGCAGCCTCCAGGGCTAGATTATCCGGCCTACACTTGGGCCGGATTATCCGGCCTCAAATCTGAATTCCTGTTAAACACAGGTTCAAGCCCGCGCGTCCCCAAACAAAACCCCCACAAGATAAATAAAGGACTTGTGTGCTAGATGAGATGGCTTAGGGGTAGCGAGAGGCTTGGGATTAGAGAACCAAACTGAGATGGTACTACACACTCAAGATTGGAAGAATCAAATCAACTAAAGGCCAAAATTGAGTGTGATTTCCATAAGAACATGAGAGGAATAAGAACAACCACTAAGATCCACATAAAAGTAACTCTTCTCATGGAAGAGGGTGGTGGCCGAGGCCACCTTGTTGGAGTGCATGGTATGACACCGTTAAGATATATCTTGGGTTCATGACCAATACTCATCAATAAGCACACATATCACAAAATGATATTAAGAGAAATGATTTGACTTGCTTTCAGCATTATGGGGGGGTTAGCCTAATCAATTAGGACCACACTCCCCCTATATCCATGCCCACACCTAGACCAAATAAGGAAGAGATATAAGAGTGAGTGCATGGGTAATCAAGACAAGCTCCTTGAATCAATGATATTTAGCTCATTCCTCAAGTAACAAAATCTTGCTTCATCAAGAGGCTTCGTGAAAATATCAGCAAGTTGGTTCTTCGTGCTCATAAAAGATAGATCAATATCGCCTCAAGCTACATGGTCCCGAATAAAATGATCCCGAATCTCAATATGCTTCGTCCTTGTGTGCTGCACCGGATTGTACGCAATTTTGATTGCACTTTCATTGTCGCATAAAAGAGGCACTTTGTCACAATTGACACTGTATTCCTTTAAAGTTTTCCTCATCCATAATAATTGAGTACACGCACTAGCAGCAGCCACATATTCAGCTTCGGTGGTGGAGAGAGATATACAATTCTGCTTTTTAGAAGACCAACATACTAAAGACCTTCCCAAGAATTGACAAGCTCCAGAAGTTGATTTTCGATCATCCTTATCACCAGGCCAATCTGAATCAGTATAGCCACATAGAGAGAAATTGGTGCCCTTGGGATACCATAGACCAAAATTAGGGGAATGAACCAAATATCGGAAGATCCTCTTGACCGCCACTAAGTGGATTTCTTTAGGAGCTGCTGAAAGGACATTTACTATCATAATCACTTTTGGTGTTCGTTAACAACTAGTAGACCCTTTTTACAGTTTGTTATTGTCTACAGGGTGATATTCTACAAAGGAAAAAGGACCATTGGCCTCCGGATCATGCCCTGCATTTGTTCTTGTATCTTGGGGATTCCAGACCGGCGTCTCTGGTCTACACAGACCGGAGTCTCCGGTGTGGTCCAGATTTTCCCTAGGAGTCTCTGGAGTGGCCTCTGTTTTCTTGCCTGGGTCAGCCAGCGAGATGGTCTGGAGGTTGGTTCGGAGTCTCCGGTCCCTATCTCAGGCCGGAGTCTCCGGTGTAGAGGGACCGGAGTCTACGGTCCACTTGGCTCCCAAGGGCGCTGGGTCATTCTGTCAAGGGGTCCGGAGGCTGGTGCGGAGGTTGACCAGAGTCTCCGGTGTAGACCGGAGTCTCCGGTGTGGTGACCGGAGTCTCCGGTCTGCTTCTTCTCCAACGGTTAGAAAAACGGTTCGCTGACAGAAGGGCTATAAATAGGGGACCTTATCCCCTTATTCTAGCTGCTCGTCCACCTCAAGAACACCATGTCCATTTGAGCCACCAAATCAACAAGATCTCTTCATCCAACCATCCAAAGTCTTTGATCTTTGGAGAATCGAAGGAGGAGGCCTTGATCTACAGCTTCACCAAGAGAGATCTTCATTTCCCCCTCATTCACTTGAGGGCCCCCATGATCTAGTGTTTCATTGGAAACCCTAAGTTTTGATTTGGTTACAAGCTTGTCTTTGATTGTTTGACAGCTTGCTTGTATTTGTGAGCCTCCAATTAAGTTGTAGATGTGTGCCCCAAACTCGTTGTAAAGGTTTCGGCTTCCACCTCGAAGGTTGCCGTATAGTGGAAGAGGTGAATTGAACCCGTTGGGGTGAGGTTCATCGGAGAACAAGGGAGGCCTCTCGTGGCGTTGGTGGTTTGAAACCACCCCCTCTCCAAACATAGACGTACTTCCCCTCAAAAGGAAGGAACTACGGGAAACAAATCCTTGTGTCTCCGTGTGCTCCACTTTGGTTACTTCTATCCTTTACCGCACTTTACTTATCTAGTTATTGTTTAGCTTGTGCTTGTTTGTCATATAGGTAAATTCACCTTAGTTGCATAATCTAGAGAATTTACCTTTTTGTCAAACCCTAATTTGAAAAAGAGTAAAATTTGAAGTAGCACCTATTCACCCCCCCTCTAGGTGCCCATACGATCCTTTCAATTGGTATCAGAGCCTCGGCTCTTTATTCGGGCTTAACCGCCTAAGAGATTATGGGCAACCCAGAGGAGGGAGAAAGTGAGGCTAGCCATTCGGTGACCATGGTAGATCTCAAGAATTTGGAAACAAGCTTGAGCTCTACCTTGGGCAACGAAATCCTACAGTTGCGTCAACTCGTTGAGCAACTTGTTAAGGATAAGCAAACCTCACCTCCTCCCTCTCCAGTGGAAACACCACTAAACCCAAAGGCTAATGCTCCGGCAAAGCCTTTGGAGGAAGTGGTAGGGGATGAACATAATTCCACTAACTCCTCCACCAAAAAGGGTGATGGGAAGGAAGAGTTCCATACGGTTCCCGGGTGGTACTCTTCCGACCCGCCTATCCCTCATCCACATATAAACAATAGAGGAGACCCACCTAAGTTAGCTGCACATACTTTTGCTCAATGGCAAGTGTTAATGAAATCTCATGTGCGCAGCTCTTGCATTGATTTGTGGAATATTATTGAAGAAGGACTCAAAATTGAGGATCCAACCAACTTGACAAGAAGAGAAGTGGTCAATAGCCAACTCAATGCGTCTGCCTTGCACATGATCCAACTTGGGGTGGGGCCAAAGGATTTTCCCCACATTGAGCACTACAACACCGCCAAGGAAGCTTGGGATGCTCTAATTGACTTGTTTGTTGGCAATGAGAGTATGAGGAGAAATAGATATGATGCCTTAAGCAATGAGGCCGAAGGTTTCTTCATGAAGGATGGTGAGGATCATGAAGACATGTATCAAAGACTCAAATCCATAGCCACCGCTTTCAGGAATGTTGGTGCCTCTCACATTGATGACGCTTGGATCAAAAGGAAGTATGTGAGTGCTCTCATGCCTTCGAGCCTACTGACTTGAAGAGTCTCCAAGGAAGACACAAATACCATCTCATGACCTCCAATGAAGTGATGCCAGAGATGGCAGCCTTCAAGGTTGCTGCCAAGAATGCCAAAGACGCCCGTGCTCGTGCCATTGGAATGAGTAGTGGTGCGAATCTTGCCTTGAAGGCCAAGGTTGTGGAGTATGATGAAGATGAAGGAAGTGATGAGGGAACCTCAATGAGCCACCCTGACAATGTCAAGACTGCTCATGGTGAATACATGGCCTTCTATGCAAGAAACTTTTGGAAAGATCCCGCCAAGGCCAAGATGGAAATGCAACGAAGAAGCAACCCCAATGGTAGAAGAGACAATGGGTCCAAGTTGAGAACTTGTTTCAATTGTGGTGACCGCTATCACTTCGTTGCAGCTTGTCCCTATGAGAAAAGAGAAGATCATGGGGGTAAACTTGTGTTGAAGAAGACCTCCAAAACTCCCTACAAGAAACCCTTCATCAAAAGAAACCCAACCAACAAGAAGCTGGGAGAAATTGTCTTGATCACACATGAAGAGTACTCCTCTGATGATGATGATGATGATGAAGAGGAAGAAGAGGATACACCAAGTGGTGTGGCGGCTCTTGCCACTACCTCTACTCCTTCATTCTCACTCTTCGACTCTCCAAATGAGAATATCTCCAACAAGAACGTCACTTGCCTTATGGCAAGAGGAACGGAGGTATTATCATCATCACACTCCACTTCCTTAATCAATGATGATTTTGATGATGAGTTATCTCTTGAGGTCAAAAAGGAATTAGTTGCTTTTGATGTGTTCATGAATAACTTGCAAGGGGAACACAAGAAACATGTTGTGGACCTCCTAAATCAACTTTCACACACACATGAACTTCTAGATGAGAGATGCCAATTAGGAAGAGAGCACATGATTGAGGTAGAAGCTCTTAATAATGCTCTAGAAGAAGAACAAGAAACTAGAATATCTCTTGAAACTAAACTAGAGGGCCTTGATGAATCTAATGACCTCATTATTAATAAACTCATCAAGGAACATGATCATGCTATTGCTAAATACAGAAAGGCTAAAAAGGATAAGATTGAGTTTGATGTTGTTCATGAAAAACTTGCTGAGGACTTTAGGACACTTGACAAGGCCCACAAGGGCTTGGAAAGTGAACTCTTGTCCCTCACAAAGTCTCGTGAAAAGCTTCAAACTCAATTGATCAATACTCCCTCACCTAGTACATTCGTTCCTTCTAGTTGTACAAATACTCTTGAATAACATGCTAGGTTGAAGGGGGAGCTAGCTAAGACCTCCTTTCCCAAAGGAAACAAGTCTATTGATGACCTCTTAAACAAGCAAAGGTCAAATGGTGAAAAAAGGGGCTTAGGCTTTGTCTCTAAAGCCAAGAAGAAAAATAATAACAAGAAGAAGGCCAAGCCCGCTCAAGAAAAGAACAAGGTCATTGTGCAAGTGGCAAAACTATGTCTCATGATGATTTTGCGGGTAGTGCTAACCCTTGCTATGTCTTAATGCGTGATTATTATGGTGATGTGTATGCACAATATGTTGGCCCATTTGATGGTTATATTGCATGGTCGATTTGGGTTCCCAAGACCCTTGTTGCTAACAAAAGAGGACCCATTGAGAAATGGGTACCTAAAAACTAGTTTGATCTTTTGTAGACCTACACTTCCGGAGGGTCAAAATGGGTGCTCGATAGTGGATGCACAAGTCATATGACCGGAAGCGCTTCGAGTGTCAAGGAATTGAGACCAAATGTTCATCAAATATCTGTGACATATGCCGACAAATCAAAGTCTAAGGTAATGGGTTTCAGCAAAGTTGTGGTTGCACACGATATCACTCTCGTGGACATCATGCTTGTTGAGACCCTTGGCTATAATTTACTTTCAGTCCGTGCTCTAGGAAAGATGGGTTTTGCTGTCTTCATTGATGTTGATATTGTGATCCTCCTGTGGAGCAAGACTCTAAAGGTTGCTTTCATTGGGTACGTCGAGGATGACTTGTATGTGGTGGACTTCTCGGGGAAAACCACTACAAGTCCGATGTGCCTATTCGGAAAGGCTGATGTGGGTTGGCTATGGCACCGCCGTCTAGCCCATGTCAACATGAGAACTTTGCAAAGCCTCCACAAGGGTGGTAATATTGTTGGACTAAAAGAAAATATTTGCTTTGCCAAAGATCATGTTTGCAGGGCATGTGTTGAAGGAAAGATGCATGATTCTCCCCACAAGCCAAAGAACTACATCAAGTCCAAGAGGATCTTGGAGCTTCTTCATGTGGATCTCTTTGGTCTTCCGTCTCATGCAAGTCTTGGTGGGAAGAAATATTGTTTGTGATTGTTGATGCCTACTCAAGATACACTTGGGTATATTTCTTCAAGTTAAAAAGTAAGACCCAAGAGAACTTCATTGACTTCATCAACATGGCTCAACGTCAACACAATGTACCAGTATTAACAATAAGAAGTGACAATGGTACCGAGTTCAAGAACTACACATTAAATGGATTTCTTAGTGATGAGGGAATAAAACATCAATATTCCGTTGCATACACCCCTCAACAAAATGGTGTAGCTGAGAGGAAGAACCGGACTCTCATTGATATGGCTAGGACTATGTTGGTGGAATTCAAATCTCCATACAATTTTTGGGCTGAAGCTATCTCCACCGCATGCCATGCATCAAACCGTATCTACCTCCGCAAAGAATTGATCAAGACTCCATATGAGATCCTTACCGGTAACAAGCCTAATGTCTCTTACTTCCGAGTATTCGGTTGTAAGTGCTTCTACCGCATTAAGGGCATTCGTTTATCCAAGTTTGATTCCAAAGCATTAGAGGGTATTTTTTTTGGTTATGGTCTCGAATCCCACACTTATAGAATCTATGACAAGCTCTCAGGAATTGTCATAGAATCTTGTAGTGTGGTGTTTGAAGAATATGATGGTCCCCAAGCGGGGCATGTTGATGTTTGTGATGTAGATTATGAAATGCCTCAGGATGCCATAGGAAGAATGGGTGCGGGTTTCATCCACCCTGTTGAGGAACCCCTTATGGTGGATCGAGAAGAACTATGCTCTACTCACGTGGAGCCCTCATCTTCACAACTTCAACAAGCTACTGTCGAGGTGGACAATGACCCATGCCAAAGACAAGTTGTGGACCCTCAACCTACTGATCAAGAAGATGCCTCTAGCCAAGAGGTGTTTGAGTCTCCGTTTGCCAGGATGTCCAGTGGTGCTAAGTCCATTACACAAGCAAGATCTATACAAACTACCATAAGTACAGCTGAATACCTGGCCAGTTGTGGGACTGATCAAGACCAAGGTCAATCCTCTCCTCCTATAGAAGAGAATGTTCCCAATGATGATCAAGGTCAAGTTAATGGTCAAGACGAGGACCAAAATGATGAAGTGATCCCACCAAGAAACAACAAGGAGATCGAAACTCGTCGCCAAGCTAGAATGGATAGAATATTGGAATTAAGAGACCACACTCTTGAGAATGTGGTTGGAGATCTAAGAAGAGGGATATCTACTCGAGCTCAATTGAAGAACTTTGGTGAGCACCAAGCTCACATTTCCATGGTGGAACCAAAGAAAGTATGGGAAGCTCTTGAAGATTCGGATTGGTTGGATGCAATGCACAAAGAGCTCAATAACTTTGAAAGAAACAAAGTATGGAAGTTAGTGGAAAAGCCAAAAGATTGCCGCAATGTTATAGGCACCAAGTGGATTTTCAAGAACAAGCAAGATGAGCATGGAATTGTGATAAGGAACAAGGCAAGATTGGTTGCACAAGGGTTCTCTCAAATTGAAGGCATTGATTATGGAGAGACTTATGCTCCTGTGGCTCTCCTTGAGTCCATCTATATCCTTCTTGCTTATGTGGCACATCATAAATTTAAATTACAACAAATGGATGTAGAAAGTGCATTTCTCAATGGTCCATTGCATGAGTTGGTATATGTGAAACAACCCCTAGGATTTGAGGATCCCAACTTTCCAAACCATGTCTACAAACTTGATAAGGCTCTCTATGGGCTCAAGCAAGCCCCACGCACGTGGTATGAGCACCTTAGAGAGTTGTTGTTAGATCGTGGGTTTGAGGTTGGGAAAATCGATCCCACACTTTTTACCAAGAGGGTCAATGGGGAACTTTTTGTATGCCAAATTTATGTAGATGACATTATCTTTGGCTCTTCTAACAAAGCTTTTAATGATGAATTCTCTAAGCTAATGACTGACAGGTTCAGGATGTCTATGATGGGAGAATTGAGAGTATTCCTTGGTTTTGAGATCAAGCAAGTGAGAGGTGGTACATTCTTCAACCAAGCCAAGTATACTCAAGATATGCTCAAAAGATTTAACATGAAAGATCTCAATGGAGCTCCCACTCCCATGGCAACAAAGACTCATCTTGAACTAACCCAAATGGTAAAGATGTGGACCAAAAGGTATACCGGTCCATGATTGGCTCTTTGCTTTACCTTTGTGCATCTAGACCCGATATTGTGTTGAGTGTAGGAGTGTGTGCAAGATATCAAGCGGCTCCTAAAGAAAGCCATCTGATGGCAGTCAAGAGAATCTTTCGATATTTGGTTCATACCCCAAACTATGGTATTTGGTATCCTAGGGGCTCAACTTTCTCTCTTTGTGGGTACACGGATTCGGATTGGGCTGGTGACAAGGATGATAGAAAATCAACCTCCGGGGCTTGCCAATTCCTCGGGTGGTCCTTGGTATGTTGGTCTTCTAAGAAGCAAAACTGTATATCTCTTTCCACCGCCGAAGCCGAGTATGTGGCAGCTGCTAGTGCTTGTACACAATTGCTATCGATGAGGCAAACTTTAAAGGAATACGGTGTCCATTGTGACAAAGTGCCTCTTCTATGTGACAATGAAAGTGCTATCAAGATTGCATATAACCCAGTGGATCATACAAGAACAAAGCACATTGAGATTCGTCATCACTTCATTAGAGATCATGTTGCCCGAGGTGATATTGAGCTTTCATATGTGTCAACCAAAGACCAACTTGCCGATATCTTCATGAAGCCACTTGATGAAGCAAGGTTTTGTTATTTGAGGAATGAACTAAATATCGTGGATTCTAGGAGCTTGACTTGATTAACTTGCATACTCACCTATGTCTTGACCCATATTTGGTGTAGGTGTAGGCATGGAGATAGGGGGAGTGCGGTTCTAATTCATTGGACTATCCCTCCCCCCATAATGCCAACATTAAGAAATTCAATTCTCTTAGTATCTTTTAGTGATATGTGAGCATCATTGATGAGTAGTGGCTATGAACCCAAGGATAATTCTTCGCGGTGTCATGCCACAAACTCCTACATGGTGGCTTCGGCCACCACCCTCTTCTCACTCGAAGAGTTGGTTCTCAGCTCGGATTTATTTGGCGCTTTGATGTACTTTTGAAGAGTTTTCCGTGGTTTTCTTGATTTTTCACAGTATGTCATCTTAACCCAAGACCTCTCTCAGTCTTGAAAACTCTCTCTATCTAATATATGTCCCCATACACACACCTTGGAAGTGTTTGGTCGAGGAGGACCGGAGTCTCCGGTGTGTTCACACTGGAGTCTCCGGTGTAGATCGGAGTCTCCGGTCTGGGCGGTTTCTGTCCACTTAAAGGAGGACGGGGTGAACTGAAACAGCAGTTTCATTCATCCACCCCCGTCCTCCCCTCTCTGCCCCCGTCGCCTCCTCTCCCAAATCTTCTCCCCAGAGGTCAAGAAGCCCCCGGGATCCGCCGTGCCGCCGGCCAATCATCTCCTTTCCACCATTGGGTGATTCCCACCGGTGGAATCCCTTCCATGGACAGATCTGGTACCTCTCCTCCTCTTCTTCATCTAGGGTTCTTCCCTTACCTTGTTTTTGAGGATTGGTACTAGTTTTGACCACAGGAATTCCTTGTTTGCGTGCACTTGAGTACTTTATCATTGTTACCCTGCCCAATCTGTTGGATTCAACCCCATTGGAGCCTCCATGATCTTCCCCTGAGTCTCCTGACTAGAGACTCCGGCCCATTGGCTGGAGACTCCGGTCCAGACTGGAGACTCCGGTGTGGACCACGGAGACTCCGGTGTGGTTTGAATCTAACACATTTTGCAAGGTCTCAATAATTCTGTGCTGCCTCCATGGGACATATATACTTACCTTCATGTTATCTCCCTCGCTGCTTTTCACAGGCTCTGGCTCTCGTCGTCCTCCTTGCACCAAGGCCAAGACAAATAGAGGGGATCCTCACTATGATGAGTCTGAGGGTCAGTACATTGTGCCCCCATCCAACCGCAGACAGCAAGCCCGTGATGTAGCCTATATGCAGCGGGAGCAGGAAAGGGCTGAGGAAGAGAAACGTGCCAAGAGGGCAAAATATGATAACATTCAGTCTTTGGCTCGCATGTCTAAGCAGGAGTACCGTGAGCTGCGGAAGACCAATTTCTATGAATTGCCTCGCACTAGTGATGACCCCTGTTATTGGAGGAAGGAGCAAGTTGTCTTCATGAAAGACATTTACAGTGTGCTCAAGAGATCTCCTGTATGCCCCCAGAAGTACTTGAGTGTTGAGCAGATGAGGAAGATCCCCTACTTCTCTGATGCTTTGTGGATTAGTGAGAAGTTGGGGTTGTTCAACTTGATGGAGATCCGTGAAGACTACAACATCACCCTTGTGCAGCAGTTCTACGCCACAGTTGTGTTTGGGACTGACTAGGCCAGGACTATGACTTGGATGACTGGCAACCACCGCTGTTCTGCCACTTTCTATGACTTTGTTGAGGCCATCTTCGAGACTTTTCAGGGGGTATCTACTCATGTTGGAGTTCGCATGCACTCAGCATCTCTTGGGGTGAACAAGAACAAACTTGCCCCTTTATATTGTAGTGAGGGGGTTGTGGGAGGGTCCAAGGGACTCAAGCCTCTCTACAATCTGATGTTGAGGATCTTTCGCCAGACCATTTCCCCTAGTGCTGGGAATGATGATGCCATCAGATGTGGTTTGGTCAACTTGCTGTATCACACCCACAAGACTTACATGGCTGGCCCCTATGCTGATGTTGATCCTATTGATGTGATGGACTACATATTCGAGGAGATGTATCATGCCATCTTATACAAGAAGGCCCCTCCATATGCACCCCTGGTCATGCGACTTGTCAACACTCAGCAACATGGTTTGCCGCTTGCCATGCCTCCCAACCTTACCGAGCACACTCTCGTATCTCTACAGCAGAAAGGGGCTATGAAAGCTCCTCCTAGACGCTCTCATGCACATGAGGAGGAGGAGATTTCAGAGACTGACAGGGCCCCTCTCCTCCTAGGGCTCGGAGGAAGAATGCCTCCAATGCACCTCTTCCCCCCCATGACACGTGACTATGTCCATGAGAGGGTCAAGAAGGCCTCATTTTGGGAGAGGACCCTGTGTTGCATGAATGTGGACATCCGCAAGCAACAACATGATTCCTACAAGAGCAACCACCGCATCGAGAAACTACTCAAGGAGATCAAGGCTCAGGGTGAAACGTTTGATGAGGAAGGTGAGGATGAGTACACTGATGAGCATGGCGCTCAGCCTTCCACCGAGTCAGATCACACTCTTTCGTTTGGGGCATGGAATGCCCATCAGGACAGCTTGGTGGATTGGAAGACCTTCTCTGATGTCACATCTAGGTTTGGGTATCAAGGTACATCCTCTTCTCGCCCTCATGGCAAAGGGCCTGCAGCTCCAGATGGTGATGAGGACTATGATGATGAGGAGGATCAGGATATGGATGAGGAGGACAAGGAGGATGATGACAAGGACTACTGATCCGTTGGGATGCTAGCTTAGGTCTTTTTCCTTTTTCGGTGTTTTGATGCCAAAGGGGGAGAAGACATTGTCATCGGGATTTGCATGGGTTTGGGCTACTTGATGCGTATTTGCCTTCTTGTCTCTATTTGCCGTATGTTATTGTGGGACACTGTTTGCTATTTGTGTGTGTGTGTGACTCTGTGGGTGCTCCAACTTTATTGTAACTCATGTGAGAACTATGTGTTTTATCCATGTTCTACCTACCTTGTCTGCTTTACTTGTTTATCTTTGTGCACATAGACAGAGGGAGCATGTCCATACTCTGTCATACGTAATTGCGAACTTTTGTTCATGCAAAAAGGGGGAGATTGAAAGGACATTTACTGTCATAATAACTTTTGGTGTTCGTTAACAACTACTAGACCCTTTTTACAGTTTGTTATTGTCTACAGGGTGATATTCTACAAAGGAAAAAGGACCATTGGCCTGCGGATCATTCCTTGCATTTGTTCTTGTATCTTGGGGATTCTAGACTGGAGTCTCCGGTCTACACAGACCGGAGTCTCCGGTGTGGTCCGGAGTTTCCCTAGGAGTCTCCGGAGTGGCCTCTGTTTTCTTGCCTGGGTCAGCCAGTGAGGTGGTCCGGAGGTTGGTCCAGAGTCTCCGGTCCCTATCTCAGGCCAGAGTCTCTGGTGTAGAGGGACCGGAGTCTCCGGTCCACTTGGCTCCCAAGGGCGCTGGGTCATTCTGTCAAGGGGTCCGGAGGCTGGTCCGGAGGTTGACCGGAGTCTCCGGTGTAGACCGGAGTCTCCGGTGTGGTGACCAGAGTCTCCGGTCTGCTTCTTCTCCAACGGTCAGAAAAACGGTTCGCTGACAGAAGGGCTATAAATAGGGGACCTTATCCCCTTATTCTAGATGCTCGTCCACCTCAAGAACACCATGTCCATTTGAGCCACCAAATCAACAAGATCTCTTCATCCAACCATCCAAAGTCTTTGATCTTTGGAGAATCAAAGGAGGAGGCCTTGATCTACAGCTTCACCAAGAGAGATCTTCATTTCCCCCTCATTCACTTGAGGGCCCCCATGCTCTAGTGTTTCATTGGAAACCCTAAGTTTTGATTTGGTTACAAGCTTGTCTTTGATTGTTTGACAGCTTGCTTGTATTTGGGAGCCTCCAATTAAGTTGTGGATGTGTGCCCCGAACTCGTTGTAAAGGTGTCGGCTTCCACCTCGAAGGTTGTCATATAGTGGAAGAGGTGAATCGAACCCGTTGGGGTGAGGTTCATCGGAGAACAAGGGAGGCCTCTTGTGGCGTTGGTGGTTTGAAACCACCCCCTCTCCAAACGTAGACGTACTTCCCCTCAAAAGGAAGGAACTACGGGAAACAAATCCTTGTGTCTCCGTGTGCTCCACTTTGGTTACTTCTATCCTTTACCGCACTTTACTTATCTAATTATTGTTTAGCTTGTGCTTGTTTGTCATATAGGTAAATTCACCTTAGTTGCATAATCTAGAGAATTTACCTTTTTGTCAAACCCTAATTTGAAAAAGAGTAAAATTTGAAGTAGCACCTATTCAACCCCCCCCCCTCTAGGTGCCCATAGGATCCTTTCAGCTGCTTGATATCTTGCACACACACCTACACTCAACACAATATCGGGTCTAGATGCGTAGAGGTAGAGTAGAGAGCCGATCATGGACCGGTATACCTTTTGGTCCACATCTTTAACATGGGGATTAAGTTCAAGATGACATTTTGTTTGCATCGGTGTGGTGACGCCATTAAGATCCATCATCTTGAATCTCTTGAGCATGTCTTGGATGTATTTTTCTTGATTTATGAAGGTTCCTTCTCTCAGTTGTTTGATCTCAAATCCAAGAAAGAACCATAACTCCCCCATCATAGACATCTCAAACCTGTCAGTCATAAGCTTTGAAAATTCATCATTAAAAGCTTTATTAGTAGAGCCAAAGATAATGTCGTCTACATATAGTTGGCATACGAAGAGCTCCCCTTAACCTTCTTAGTAAAAAGAGTGGGATCGATTTGCCCAACTTCGAAGCCACGGTCTAGCAAAAGCTCTTTAAGGTGCTCATACCACGCACGTGGGGCTTGTTTAAGGCCATAGAGTGCCTTATAGAGTTTGTAGACATGGTTCGGAAAGTTAGGATCCTCAAATCCCGGGGGTTGCTTTATATATACCAACTCATGTAGAGGACCATTAAGAAAAGCACTCTTAACATCCATTTGCTGTAATTTAAAATTATTATGAGCAGCATAAGCAAGAAGGATACAGATGGACTCAAGACGATCCACTGGAGCATAAGTCTTGCCGAAGTCGATTCCCTCAACTTGGGAATAGCCTTGTGCCACGAGTCTTGCCTTGTTCCTTACAAAAATGCCATTTTCATCTTGCTTATTTTTAAATATCCACTTTGTGCCGATAACATTGCGGCAATCCTTGGGCTTCTCTACTAATTTCCAAACCTTGTTGCATTCAAAGTTATTCAATTCTTCATGCATAGAAACAACCCAGTCCGGATCTTCAAGAGCTTCAAACACCTTCTTGGGTTCCACCATTGAGATGTGAGCTTGATGCTCACCGAAACTTGCCAGCTCCCTTCTTGTGGATACCCTTTGTCGGAGATCACCTACCACTTTGTCAAGAGTGTGACCCCTTAGTTCAAGATTTCTATCTGCACGAGCTTTGCGACGAAGTTTGATCAATTTGTTGTCTCTTGGGGGAATAACTTCATCATTTGAGTCTTTGTTGAAATCATTGGCTTCCTTGATCTTCAGCTTGATTAACAGGAATCAGAGATGTTGAATCCTGTCCTTGAGGTTGATCAATAGCCGTAATAGGAGGTTGTTGTTCTTCAGGATTTTTAGGGCCGGATAATCTGGCCGAGGGTGGGGCCGGATAATCCGGCCTGGGAGAACTCGATGCATCTCCACAGACTTGAGTGGTCCTGGCACGAACTGGAGAGGGGCCGAATAATCCGGGGTCAGCCGGAAAATCCGGCTTGGGACTTGCAGCAGGTTCTTCAACATGATGATCACTTCTGTCAGTTGAGGAGGGTTGGCCGGATAATCCGGTATCCACCAGATAATCCGGCCTAGAACTTTCAGGAGCATTTTGATCTTTAGCATTTTGTGGGGTTGGTGTAGAAGTTTCTCCAATGGTTGGAGCATGTTGAGCTTGTGTCAATGAGGGCTCTACTTGAGTAGATCATTGTCCTTCCTGGTCCGCCACAAGGGGTTCCTCAATGGGGCGGAAAAATCCCACGCCCGTTCTTCTTATGGCATCTTGGGGTATTTCAACATATGCATCACAAACATCAACTTGCCCCGCATGGGAGCCATTATTTTCCTCGAACACCACACTACAAGATTCTACAACAGTTCCGGAGAGCTTATTGTAGACTCTATAAGTGTGGGATTCGACACCATAACCAACAAAAATGCCTTCTAAAGCCTTAGACTCAAATTTAGATAAGCGAACTCCTTTAATGAGAAAGAAACACTTACAACCAAATACCCAGAAGTAGGAGATGTTTGGCTTGTTACCAGTAAGTATTTCATACGGAGTCTTGTCCAAGATTTTGCGGAGATAGAGCCGGTTGGATGAATGGCATGCAGTAGAGATTTCTTCAGCCTAGAAGTTATAAGGAGACTTAAATTCAGCTATCATAGATTTGGCCATATCCATTAAGGTCCGGTTCTTCCTCTCGGCAACACCATTTTGTTGAGGGGTGTACGCAGTAGAATATTGATGTCTTATCCTCTCTTCACTTAGGAATTCATTTAAGGTGTAGTTCTTGAACTCGGAGCCGTTATCACTTCTAATTGCCAATATAGGGACATTGTGTTAACGTTGAACCTCGTTGGCAAAATCGATGACCGTTTGTTGAGTCTCGCTCTTCAACTTGAAGAAATAGACCCATGTGTATCTTGAGTAATCATCAACAATCACGAGGCAATATTTCTTCCCACCGAGACTTGCATGAGATGGAGGACCAAAGAGATCCACATGGAGGAGCTCCAAAATCCTCTTTGATGAAATAATGGTCTTTCTTCGATGGGGAGAGTCATGCATTTTCCCTTCAACACAAGCCCTGCAAACATGATATTTGGCAAAGGAAACATTTTCTTTTAGTCCAAGGATGTGGCCACCCTTGTGGAGACTTTGCAAAGTTCTCATATTGACGTGGGTTAGTCGGCGATGCCATAGCCAACCCATGTTGGCCTTTACGAAAAGACACATTGGGCCTGTAGTGGTTTTCCCCGAGAAGTCCACCACGTACAGGTCATTTTCGACATATGGCACGAAAGTGACCTTTAGAGACTTGCTCCACAAGAGTACCACCAAATCAGCATCAATAAAAACTGCAAAGCCCATCTTACCAAGGGCACAAACTGAAAGTAAATTGTAACCGAGGGTCTCAACAAGCATGACGTCCACGAGAGAGATATCATGAGAAACCACAACTTTGCCAAGACCCAATACCTCAGATTTTGACTTGTCACCATAGGAGACGGTTATGTGATCATGGTTTGGCCGCATCTCCGAGATGATCTCCTTGCTTATGGTCATGTGACTAGTGCACCTGCCATCGAGTACCCATTTAGACCCACCGGAAGCATAGCCCTGCAAGAAAGTTACTTCTTGGTTTTAGGTACCCATTTTTCAATGGGTCCTCTCATGTTAGTGACCAGGGTTTTGGGAACCCAAATAGACCAAGATATGTAACTATCGAAAGGACCAACATAGCTAGCATAGACATCACCATAATAATCACAAAATAATTCATAATTAGGATTATTAGCCCCTGCAAAACCATCATAGTGAGTCTTGTCATTAGTGGTGGTGCTTGTCTTTGGTTGAGCAGTTTTGCTCTTCTTCTTGTTGTTGTTGTTCTTCTTTGTCTTGCGAACATAAACCAAGACCTTCTTTTCCATTGTTTGTGATTTGCTTGCTAAGCACCTCATCTAGAACTTCTTTACCTTTATGTTGAGATCCCTTTACAAGTTCTTCTCGTCCACAAGATGGAGTGGAGGTGCTGGGCGTATCATACTTGTCCAATTGAGTTTGGAGCTGATCATGAGACTCATTTAGAGTAAAATGATCACTCTCCAATGCCCTGTGAGCAATGTCAAGTTTCTCAAACTTCTCTGAGAGTCTAGCATGAGCAGCCCCAAATTCAATCTTTTCCTTCTTTAGTTTCTTTACCTTAGCAAGAACATTGTCATGTTCTTTAATGAGCTGGGAAACAACCTCTTCATGGGACTCCTCAATTGACTCAAGTTTCTCCTCCAAGGATACTCGAGCTTCCTCTTCTTCCTCTAAGGCATTCTTCAAGGAGGCAATTTCCAAGGCATCTTCTCTTTCAATTCTACCCTTTTCTTCGAGAAGTTCTTCGGAATGATCAAGTTGACTCATAAGAGCATCAAAATGAAGTTTGTGCTCACCTTGTAGGTTAGTGAAAAAATTGTCCAAAGCAATAATTTCTTCTTTTATCTTAAGACTAGTATGATCATCCATATCCATATTTATATTAGTCTTAGGAAATGAAGAAATAGAAGATGATACCTCGGACCCTCTTGCCATGAGGCAAGTGACGTTGTTGTTGATGGCATTTTCGTTCGGAGAGTCGAAAAGTGATGATGGGGTAGATGTGGTGGCTATAGCAGCCACCTCTCGAGAACTATCTTCATCCTCTTCGTCTTCACTTGCAGAGGAATATTCTTCTTGTACCACCAAGACAATCTTGGGTTGCTTCTTGTAAGGACCATTTTTTTTGATAAATGGCTTCTTTCGAGGTGCCTTGGACTTTTTTTTAAGAATGAGCCTGCCACCATTGTCTTCTCTACTTTGATATGGACATTCAGCCACAAAGTGCAACCTATCTCCACAATTGTAGCATATTCTCAGTTTTGGGCCATTCTCTCTTCTTCCACTTGACCCATTCTTGCGCTCGAGTTCAGACTTGGCCTTGGCTGGATCCTTCCAAAAAATCCTTGCATAGAAAGCCATGTACTCTCCATGAGCATGCTTGACCTCCTCGGGACAGCCCATGGAGACAACCTCCATATCCTCTTTCATCCTCATCTTGTTCAACAACATTTTCCTTTAGAGAAACATTGACTCCTTTTTGCATTCCAATAGCCCGGGCACGGGCATCTTCAGCGTTCTTAGCTGCAACCTTGAATAACGATATTTCTTACATCACTTCATTGGAAGTCATTTGATGGTAGTTGTGTCTACCTTGCAAACTCTTCAAGTCTGTTGGCTTAAATGGCATTAGAGCACTCACATATTTCCTTTTTATCTAAGCATCATCAATGTGAGTGGCTCCATGCTTTCTAAATGTTGTTGCAATGCCCTTGAGCCTTCTATACATATCTTCATGCTCTTCACCGTCCAACATGTAAAATCCTTCAGCTTAATTGCTAAGGGCATCATACCTATTTCTTCTCATGCTTTCATTTCCAATGAATAGGTCGATGAGTACATCCCAAGCTTCTTTGGCGATGTTGAAGTGCTCAATGTGGGGCATGTCCTTGGGACCCACTTCGAGCTGAATCATGTGGAGAGCCGTTGCATTCAATTGACTATCCACAACTTCCCTTCTAGTCAAGTTGGTGGGGGATCCAATATGAAGACCATCTTCGATAATCCTCCAAAGTTCAATTGACGAACTGCATACATGAGATTTCATTAAGAATTGCCATTGATTAAATGTAGATGCAGTAAGCTTGGGTAGATCACCCCTATTGTTTATATGAGGATGAGGGATAGGTGGGTCGGGAGAATATAGATGAGGAAGCTCACTATAGTCCTCCTTACCACTTCCCTTCTTGGAGGCGAAACCATTATGTTTTTCACCTACCACTTCATCTTCCTTAGATCTAGCGTGAGCCTTCTCCTTAGATAGAGGAGTGGTGGCCTCAGAGGAAGATGGGGATGGGGCTGTAGATGATGTGAGGCGAGCAATCATTTGTTGCATCTCTTCCATCTTGGTCTCAAAGGATTTCAACAAGGTTGTTTCCAACGACTTGAGGTCATCCATTGTGACCTTCTCCACAGCCTCATTCCCATTTTTCTTAGTACCCATACTTCTCTTAGGCAGTTAAGCCCGAATAAAGAGTCGGGGCTCTGATACCAATTGAAATGGATCGTATGGGCACCTAGGGGGGTGAATAGGTGCTACTTCAAATTTTAATGCTTTTTCAATTTTAGGCTTGACACAAAAGGTAAATTCTCTAGATATACTACTATGTAGAATTTCCCTATATGCAAACCTAACTACTAGCGAGTAAAGGCGAATAAGATAGAGGAACGAGAAAACCGTAGTGGAGCACACGGAGACACTGGATTTGTTTTACCGCAGTTCCTTCCTTGTTAAGGGAAGTACATCTGCGTTGGAGGGGTGGGTGGTACTAAGACCACCACGCCACAATAGGCATCACCCTGTTCTCCGATGGATCTCGCCACCAAAGGCATGATCCACCTTTCCACTATAGGAACCCTTCGAGGCGGGAACCGGCGCCTTTACACAACTAGTGGGGCACAACTCCACAATCGAATTGGAGGCTCCCATATTGACAACAAGCTGCCACAAAGAACAATAGTTATCAATAACAAAACACAAGATCTAGATATCAACGAGAATACTAGATCGGGGATTCTCCAAGTGAATGGAGAGGAGTTGAAGCGATTGATTCGTGGTGATGATGAATGATGTCTCCTCCTTCAATCCCCCCCCCCCAAAGATCGAAGCCTTCAGGTGGTTGAAGTGGGAGATCTCGGGAGAAAGCTTTTGCAACAGGTCTGTTTTTTTTCGAATGAATCAAGGGATCTGACAGGAGGGGTTGATGGGGCTTTTATACCCCCTGTCCAAACGGAGCTGTTGGAGCCATTTGGGGCCGGATTATCCGGCCCAAGTGAGGGCCGGATTATTCGGCCTGGGGGATACTCCGCCCCAGAATCGGATTATCCGGCAAATAATCCGCCCTCGAACAGAAGCTCACGCATGACGGTCCTTAGCATCTTCTCCTGGGGGCCGGATTATCCGGATGGGGGAAAAGTCCGTCCCAGCCACGGATTATCCGGGGGAAAATCCGTCCCCAGACAGAAGCTCGCGCCGACGCTCCCTTGGGCAATTTTCCTGGGGCCGGATTATCCGGCCCTAGAGGAAGGCCAGATTATCCGGACCGGGGGGAAATCCACCCCAGCGCCAGAGTGTCCGGGGGAAAATCCGCCCCCAGACAGAAGCTCACACACGGCCAGCCCTGGCCAAGATGGTCAGGCCGGATTATCTGGCCCTTGATAGGGACGGATAATCCAGCCCCCAAACACCCAAAACACTTCCTGCAACACTTAGTGCACATTAGAAACTTCACGGTATTGTTATCTAACACACAAAACACAGGGAACCATGAAATGTTCTTTCACTAATCTAGGCGACCCGAGGGGCGTTCTCGCTTATGCCCCGAATTTCATGCTAACCTTTTCTGGGAGCTCGGTTTTGAATCGGTGTCGGAATTTGCGCATTTGGTACTTCAGGCCGTGAACTCAAGAGCACGCAACAACAGAGCAGTGGCTGATGCAGAATAGATGGAGTTCTGATACCACAACAGGGAGCTTTGATTGGAGCGTGTGTGTGACAGTTTGAGACTTTGGGTGGCAATCACAGAGGTATAGCGCTGTTGAGAGTCCCCTTGACGAGTTCAGTTGGCCATGTCAGGTTTGCAATGGCAGCTGGAATGTGGGAACATGGAGCTCAAATTTTTGAATGGTTGTGTCTCTGTCCCTGTGCTTGCAACAAGGACATGATCTCGTAGATATTTCTACCTTTTATGAATATATGGTACGCCTTTGGCATTACTCTCGAAAAAATAGGTACTCCGTGGGGGACATGTTCTCGGAGTATTTCATTACCCACTTTTTAAAAAACCTCTACACCCCATGGGTTTACACATGTAGTACTCCCTCCGGTTCATATTAATGTTGTCAACTTTGTCTAGATTCGGATGAATCTAGTCTAAATCATTAACTAGGTACATCCAAATCTAGATAAAGTTGAGAACAATAATATGGGCCAAAGGGAGTACCAATTTTTAACGTTTCATCTAACAAAAAAAATCAAGAGTTTTAACCATGTAGTACCCGCAAAAAAAAAAATGTCAGGACATGTCAGCATTTACAAAATTCTGTGAATCAAAGTGTCCCCTAATCTTCACGTTTCAGCAAAAAAAAAAAGTGTAACGGGTGCTCTTTAAATGCACCTGTCGCTCCGAAAACTCCAGCTAAAGATTCCAATTGGCAAGGAGAAATGAAGCCATTCCACGAAAAGCCGGATTAATTTCCTGTTCAATGCTAAACATATTGGCCCAAATTCCCAATTAACGCCCATAGTAATTGTCCCCTTGGCTACTCTACATATTCTTCCTCCTCCGGGCTCTGAAAAACGTCAGTCCTCCCGACCCTCAGTCCGCACGGCCAAACATGGCAGCCGACAGCAGCAGCAGCAGCCGGAAGGCTCCCGGTAGCAAGCCTCAGTTCCTCAAGGTGCTCTTCACGGAGTTCATGGAGAAGATGCCTATCCCGGCCAAGTTCATGAGGCGGCACCTGGCCGCAGAGCCCGGGCTCCGGCGAGCCACCCTGGTGAGCCCGCTGAAGAAGTTCTGGCACGTCGACGTGGTCCGGGACGGCGACGACGACGTCTACTTCGCCAGCGGCTGGGTGGAGTTCGTGAGGGCCAACGGGCTGGAGGAGGAGAACTTCCTGGTGTTCAGGTACGAAGGGAACATGGTCTTCACCGTGAAGGTGTTCGAGACGTCCGGGTGCATCAAGGACTGCGGTGACGAGCTCGCCGGTGCCGGTGCCAGCACCGTCATCGCCACGCTGAAGCGAACGGCGCCGAGGAAGCGGTCAGGCACTGGCAGTGGATCGCAGACTACCTCCAAGACACATAGTATGGCGCTTCTTCTTCTTCTTCTTCTTCTTCACATTTAATTTATCTCCATTCGCAGATATACGAAGTTTTGCCAAAGCATCTTATATTAAGAAAGTGAGGTAGTAATTTGTAAGAAAACTATGCTAACAATTAAAGTGGAACTAAAACCATATACTCCTTATATTTTCCTTCTAATGTTTGATATTCTCAATCTTAATAATATACTCCCTCCATCCCAAAATAAGTGGCTTGAGTTTGTTTAGATCCACATGTATCTACCTACTAAAAAGTGTCTAGAATCTAGATACATCCAAATCTAAACAAACTCATGTCAGGAGGGAGTATTTGGGATGTTAGTTTCAGTAACTGGCCTACGAGAGCTTTAAAGTTTTGATATTGATATTAATATATTACCCTTTATCATCTTGATATTAATATATTATCCTTTAGCAGAAACGTGTTACCACTGAAGATTCAATATTTTGGATACATGTCCTTTACAACTATTTGTGGAGTTTGAAAACAAATTACTAATACATATTGACTGATTTTCTTCTTTGTGGATAGAAGTATACTTTTACACACCTCAACTACACCCCAACTTATTGTGAATATTTTCCAGTGAGAAATACATCCAATAAGTTATCATAAGACTCAATAGTGCACATGTGTTAAAGGAGAAGTTTTAATTGTGAATTCATGAAACTACATTTTGCTCAAATTTTAGGAGAAGTGATGCCAAAATATCTTACCTCGGCATATCTTGAAAATTTAAGTATCCTGAAAACCAACAAAACACCACCCGCCATATTTTTCCTGAACATTCTATGAAAATGCACATATACCAAGTTCTGTGTCCCAGGTAAATGGAGCGAGTGAAAATAAATATATTCAAAATTTTCAAACATCCATAGCGGGGTGAATTTTGCATGTGTCTGCAGGTGGCACGAATGCTAATAAAACCAGAAAGATCAGCGAGAAGAAGCTTATTGGTGATGGTGATATCCCGGCGAAGAAACAGTGCAGATCCCAAAGAATTTTGATGGAAGACAATGATAATGAGCAAGATGTCATCGCAGAGAAAAATACTCAAGCAGATACCCATTCAGATTCAGGCATTGCAACAGAAGTGAAGGAGTCTGACTACACGAGCATTCTTCCTGTCTATTCGAAGGTGGCTACGCCTTGCAACATTCGCTACAGTTACATGGCAAGTTCTTTTTACACCATCCTTTCATAATTCTGAAAATTCACTGAAAAATCTGATTGTTTTGTTACTTCTAATTCTTGGGTGATTAGTAATAGAAGTGAGAAATACATATGCCAGATAGAATATGATGCCTTAACAATTCTGTTTCAAGTTAGCCTCATGTTTCTCTTTTCTTTTACCTGGTATATGCCGTGGCATAATGTGATGCCAGTAATGTTAAGTCATGAAGTTTGCATCGAATATCTTCTTGAATATATGTTCTCTAGTTCAGGTGTCTTCTCGATATGCATCAAAACTTATATTCCTTTCACTTATATAGAACATAGGGAAGAAGTTCTGCAATGCGAACGGCATCACATCGAATCGCCTGATGATACTCAAGGACTCTGGAGGGAGGTCGTGGCCTGTGAAGCTCACGCTCATGAGCGACCAGGTGCGCATGAAAGCGGGTTGGAGTCACTTCTCCAACCACCATGGGATCAAGGTCGGAGACCTCTGCTTCTTCCATCTTGTGGACGAGAACACCTTTAATGTCAGCATAAAACGGGCACCTTAATGTGCTGTTTCTAGTGGTGCTCTCTTCCTTTTTGTCTTGAACTTGTTCCTTTACTTTGGTAAAAATAATATACTCCTGCTGTTGCTGGAAGGTAAGCTAGGGAATGGAACTTCAATAAATCCAGTGTGCATTTTTAGATGTAACCACGCTCTTTCTCAATGAATTCAATGCTTTGAATTTGTGTGTTGGAGGTTGAAGATGTGTTTGCTGCAATCGTTGCACATCGTCGAACATTGTTGCTGGAGTCCCAAAAATTTATGTTGCTGGAGAGGCAATCAATATGAGCTCTGTTGGTTATCAATGAAGAACACTGAGTGATCTGGCCTTATGTACAGACGATTGTGGCTGGAAAATGAAGAACTTTGAGAAAAATGCAAAAGAAAATAACGAAATTTACTTGGTGGAGCTAACCTCATATACTGGACCAACAATAATTGCTTATATCGATACTACAACCGGATATCAATGCTAACATCCAAAACTAAAGTTCCACTTTGCAGAACAAACTACAAAAACTGCATCAATGAAGGTTTAGGCTGAGGCAAAAACAATCAGTTCAAAGTCTTGTTGTAAAGCTGACAATCAGACCACATATTACCACCTTCGTACGTACATAACAACAAGACATAATTACTATTTACCATACCACCATATAAACTAATTCTGGATGGTACTACATTATGCAAAATAACAAGAAAGCCATACCAAATGCTTTATTATTCCTCAGCCAGACAACATTCTGATTTCAAAATGTTAGTCAAAAACCCAGGACATCAAAGTACATGCCAGAAGAACAAGTCTTAAGAACTTCATTCGTGCAAAGATGCACCACTTATTTGCCTTTACCCTGACGAAAGGAAATTTCAAAACCCTGGAAAGATGAACTTCTCGATCAACATGGAGGAATGTGGATTGCATCTTCTTGACATCATCCCGCAAGGATACTGGATCGTGATAATCCGTCTCTAAGACTGTACCCCCATAGCACTTCAACGAACAGACCTTCGATCAACTTGTATATTGGCTGGACAATGTTAAAAAGCCTCTTGTTCACCACAAACAACCGCCAGCTTTTGCATTACGCTTGGTTTGAGCAATCACGGTCCTCTGGCTACGCAACCTGTTTCTGCATGCTTCAGGATCTCCAAGTGCCAACCAACTGACCAGCCACACAAATCATGCTAGCTGGCACTGCTCGTCACCATATACAGTATATTTTTTATGGCTTCCCCCAAATCCCCCACATAAAAGTGACAGAAATGGCTGCATCTTTCTTCCCTAGCACAGAAGAACCAAGAGTATCCCCACCCAGGTAGTATGATTCAGCTATGGTATCTTCAAGCCAAAGTGGAGACACCCATACACAAATAGCCAATTACTGCCATTTTAAGGATGACACAAAAGGAGCACAGAAAAAAAGGTGAGCAGCCGCTGACTCCGAGCACGGAAGCAACACCACATACACCATCAGAAACTCACTGACAAGAACGGAGTAGTAACTGAAGCCATATTTGGAAGATGAGTGAAACAGAACACACTGAACTCATATCACTGATCTCAGGTATGTAAAAGTGTGATTAGCGTGCAAATACATCCAAGTTAATAAGAGTATGCCATTGTTATGACCATACATAACTAGTTTCTACTTCCACAGACACCTATATGATTTCACCAATTGAAGAACACATATGAAGTCGATGAAAAAAAACAAATGATACAATTTGCAAAACAAATCATTTGGTAGATGGTTTTACACTTACTGATGTTTTAAAGAAAAGATAGCAACATTGCTTCCTGACAAATCTACACAATAGACAGCATAACACAAACAGGATTATGTTGTTAATGTCTCATTCATTGGTACAAAGAATTTTCTCCAAACAGGTTAATAATGTTACTCCTTCTGACCCAAATTAGTTGACTCAGATTTATCTAGATTCGAATGTATCTAGACTTGTCTTAGTGTTAGATACATCCGAATCTAGATAAAACCAAGTCAACTAATTTGGGTCAGAGGGAGTACATAATGTAATACCCAAAGAAAGTACTCCCTCCGTCCCAAAATAAGTGACGTGGGTTTCACTAGATTCGGATGTATCTAGACACGTTTTAGTATATAGGTACATGCGAATCTAGACAAACTCAAGTCACTTATTTTGGAACGGAGGGAGTATAATTTTCTCCTGCTTCACAAGAATTAAACAATGAAGCAAAAAATGGTGAACAGATGGACTGTTATGTACTAAGTAACAATGTTTGCATTTTGTGCGCTTGTGCTGCAGTGTGCCCATCATGTCTGGAGCAACAGGCTCCTGATTAAATCAATCGCACCAATCACCTAAAAGAGGAGGAAATTAGCATTATGCTTCACAACACATTTGAACTCTCAACTCTATGAGAACGTAGGAAAGCTATTGATCTGAAAGTATAGATTCCAAAATTACCTCGACTGAAAGTTTGAATGCTAATAATACTTGCATTTTATTCAGAGCCACCCAAATAATATTCGCCTGGAAACATCATGATTCAACATGAGGTGTGAAGCAGGGAGAAATAGCTTCCTGTGCATATTGTGCTGGCATCATGACCACTTGCCAGCTATAGTGGTCATGTGTTGCATCTTCTCTTGCAGTTTAATTTTATAATTGACACTGGGCTCTAAGGGTGACAACGATGACAGCATACTGCAACATTAGCAGCCAATATGTTATCTCCAAGAAGAACTGATGTAAAAGAGTAGTAGCACCCATCACAACAACATGATCCTACTTTCCTTCCTCCAGTGTATGTGGTTGACTTTCATCTCAATGCAGGATCATCCACTTTCCAATTCCGCTGCTCAACTGACCTTCTCGATTCTGCAGGATCACCCAATCAAGTTGCAGGGTGTTTTCGTTGGATTATGGTTTTAACAGCCTAGCCATACGTAATGCTGACCGAACTTTCCTCACATCATTTTTAAAACCTGCGCTACGAAGGCCAGCAATGACAGCACGTTTTGCAGATGCAAGAACACTGTTCCCTTCACGCAAGCAGATCCGCAAGAATTTGGAGGCCATATGGTACCTGCCCACCTTACATAGACCATGAACTAATGATGTGTAGGTAAAGTCATCTTTTAGTTTCATGTCATGCAGTAATTTGATGGCTGCATCCACCTGGTCCGATTTGCAGAGTGCATCCACCAAGCAATTGTATGCTACCACATTAGATTCCATGTCCCTCATTTCCATGTAACATAACTGCTTTTGTGCAGCCTCGACATGTCCCATCTTGCACAAACCATTGACCAAAATGGAGAATGTGTATTCATCACTCTCCAGACCGCCCTCTTCCATCATACTCAGCAGCTCAAATGCGTCATCCAGCTTCCCTTCCTGGCACCGCAGGTAAATCAGCGTATTGTAGCATGCACTGTCAAGCCTGAACCCACTTTGTATCATTAACTCACTGTAGGTATTGGCTTCTTCCATCCGTCCCTTCTTGACTAATGCACTGATCACAGTGCAGTACGGGAAGAGATCTGGAATGTACCCTCCCTCCAGCAACGACAAGAAGGTATCCAGCCCCTGATCAAACCTGCCATACCTAAAGCAGCACTTCATGACCGTTGTGTAAGTTACGGCGTTCGGGGCATACGCGGTCCTCCCAAGCTCCCTGAGGACCATGCGGGCGTAGCCCACCTTGCCTGACCTGCACAGCCCATTGATCATCGTGTTGTATGTCACAATGCCTACGGGGAGGCCCGCCCTCTGCAGGTACCTGAACATCCTGTACGCGTTGCTCGCGTGACCGGACCTGACCAGCCCGTCGAGGAGCGTGTTGTAGGTGGTGGTGCACGGTGCGACGCCTTTCTCGGCCATATCGGCAAACACCCGGTAGGCGTCCTCCGGGTGTCCGGACCGGAATAGGCAGTGCATGAGTGTGTTGTAGCCCCAGGCGTCGGGGGCGATCCCCGTCTGGAGCATTTCGTCGAACAGGTCGAGGGCGCGCACGGTGAGCCCGCTCCTCGCCGCACCAGCGATGAGGGTGTTGTAGGTGACGGCGTCGGGCCCCACCCCGGCCTCTCGCATCCGGCGCAGGACGGCGAATCCGGCCTCTAGGCCCGACGCGCGGCAGTGCGCGGCGAGGAGGGTGTTGTAGCTGACGACGTCGGGTGGCATGCCGAGGCGGATGGCGTCCACGAGGACGGACTCCGCGCGGGCGAGGCTTCCGCCGCGACAGAGCGCCGCGAGGCATACGTTCATCAGCCTCGTAGACAGCTGCGTCCGCGCCCGGACCATTGCTCCTCCTCCGCCTCCTCGCCGCGAGACTATCTTCCGGTTCCGGACTCGCTTCGACTCCCATACAGCTCGCTCGCTGTCCAGACCCACTTATGGGGAGAGAGCTCCGAGCAAATCCGGCGCCTCGTTATGGGGAGAGAGCTGGCTGCACGAAGCGGCGAGAGGTTGGTGGCGGCGGCGGCGCCACTGGGTGGTCGGGGACTAGGGGCTCGGGAGCCGGGAGGAGAGGTGGAAATTCAGAAATGCGCAGACCGCGCCGCGAGGGGAGCAGACTAGAGGCCACGTGGCCATTGGCAAGTCGAGCAGATGGGACCGACAGGTAGGGTTTGCCTAATCGTCTGGCCCACCTGTCACTGAGAATAGGCTACTTAATTAATTCAGCACCAAAATGATGAAAATTCCTTTCAAAAACATCGTACGCATCGTAGGTAAGATTCACAACAAAGTCGGTACGCATCGTAGGTAAGATTCACAACAAAATCGGTACAGGAAAGGTCATTATAAATGGTCATTCACAAGCTAGAGCTTTGAGCTATGTTACAAAAAGAATAAGAGATCGTTCGTGGTACAACAATATCTGTGAATATAATGAACAAATGGGGAGGATCATACACACACTACACAAAAATCAAAATATCAGTTAAAAATGATTCAAAAGTGGTTGGGAGAAAACAGATACAAAATTATACAGGCAGAGCGCGAACCAGGCCTCACTGCGCTTTCATGGCTTTTTCCTTGCAGAGCTGGTGCCACTCCTGGAGCACGGCCGCCTGGAGAGCGCGGTGCTCGGCTTCCTCGGCCGTGACCTTTGAGAGAGTCGATGGGCCCTTGGGATTCCCAAATCCGTCCAACTCCTCACTCTGCTTCTTCTCCTCTTCTTCTTCTTGCTCGGTTTTCGCAGGTGGCACCTTAGGTTTGGCTGCCTTGAGTAGGGCTAACCTCTCCATGGATATCTTCAGCCGCTCGGCGGCTGCACTCTTCACCTCCTCTTCAGGCATGTATTCAACAGCACCTTCTGTGATGTCGTCCAGCCAGCCCTGGAGGTCTGACTCGATCTCTCTTGTGATCGATTCATCAGAGGCACGCACGACAAACTTGCATATCATCGTAGTTGTCTCGTCACCCAGATCAACATTTCGGCTGACCTCACTTGCACCGAAGATCATCATGCCCACAAACCCACCAAACCAAGTCTTTGCAGCATAACACAACTGTAGAAGATCCATGAGTTATAACCTAAAGTAAATGGTAATTGTGCACAAGATAGAATCAAGACAGTGGTGTAACACCATCTAAGTGATACAGAAATTAAATGCTTACCTGGAACCCAGCAACTGTTCGGATGAAATGAGAACAGACTTGATGGAAGGGCTTCGAATAAATTGACTTCAACCCACTGAGGAAAGGAGAGCTATCATACTGCTGAGCAGCAGTGGCCTTGAAACCACTACCTTCATATGTATAGGTGCCGGTGCACTCAACCATGGCTGGCAAGCTTGGCCATAAACGGAAATATTCAACTGGAGAGCATTCATATGGCAAGAGAAGTTCGGCAAGGGGGATCTTGTAGGGCTGACAACGCAAAACAACTGGCTCCCCAAGCTCTGGCCGGAGAGCGCGCTTCTGCCTCGTCATTTGCGAGTCCTCTTCTGCATAGTCTCCTTCATAGTCTGCCGATCCTCCACTTCCGTAGAATGGGTAATACAAGACTTGAACCCAGAGAGAGCATCTCTCAAAATGTGAAACTCCAACTGTGACACTACTTTGGACTGGATCCTGCAGAATAGTTATAAATTAGATGCAAATATGGATTATCTGATCTGTGATGGCAATGCTTATCCAATGATTTAGTAAATCAGCAACAACTAATATGGAACGGAGGGAGTAGTCACTATCTTATTTTGTTGATAGCCCACTTATTTTAGCATTACTCGTCTGGAAAGTAGAAACAAGATACTGTTACTAGTAGTTGTGTTAACATAGATACATACACAAATGGAAGACACAAATCATTTCCATTTAACAACAGTACTCCCTCCGACCCAAATTAATTGACTTGGATTTGTCTAGATTCGGATGTATCTAGACATGTTTTAGTGCTAGATACATCCGAATGTAGGCAAATCCAAGTCAATTATTTTGGATCGGAGGGAGTCCGTTCTATCTAGTGTACAACATAATTGTGGCTAGTGAGCTTCTACTGGCTAGTCCAGTATACTACATCTGGAGGTCTCGGTATTAAGTTTTGGCAGGAAATAGATTAAGAATTGTACTAGCTTAAAAAGGAAGAAAATGTCTCAGTGTAAAAATTATATTCAGATAATAATATACTTGCAAATAAACTGCAACCCTAGATTTGTCTGCACATTCAAACTACTAGCATTTGTGTGATGTTCTGAATATTTCAAATCATTGACATGTTATTTGAAATTAAACTGCATAGTAAAAGTATATGTAAAATAGGCATGTCAAGAGTAGTGGAGGCACCTGGGAAACAAGATTACGCATGTGGCGAACAGTGCGGGAAAATCCATCCATATAATACAGTGCTCCAGAGAGCCCAACACGGATATCCACCCTGTTGAGTTCCAGCTCGGTCAAATTTAAAATCTGCAAAAGTGTACATTAGCAAAAAGCTAATCATAAAGCTCCAAGTCAAATAGTTCTATAGCTTACAGCAAAGCAATTCAGGAGCCACAAATAGTTGTTTTAACTTCTCAACACCACTGCACCCGGCGGCAAAGTGCCCATAAACTGTGCTGGAGCAACAAATATATAACATCGCTAACCTAACCCAGAAATACTGTTAAGCATAAAGGATGAGATCATCGATCGGGTCAGACCTTTAGATGTAAGGTGATTCTGCCATCAGTTGGATCTGCCAAATGATATGCTTCGATGTAGCATGGATCGCTGCTGCCGGTCAGAGTACATGCTTTTGGAAGATCTTTGTGCAAAGCACCAATACCCTTTGTCTGTAGGAGAGTTAACTGACTGGGATTGGGCCTCCAAAGCTCCTGAATGGCCTTATGAACTAATCCCTCCAATTTCCTATCTTGTGCAGCAGCAGCCTCTGAAAACTGAACTGTAAGCTTGTGGTGGCTAAATGGGTAATCCCCCGTTGCATCGCCTACACCAACCCACCTGGATGAAATATTGGAAAGTTAAACGTAATTAGTTATTTTCCCAAATGCATGTTCCCGTACAGTATTTGTTTATTTCATGTACAGAATTTATGTGAATACTGCAGCTCGATATAAGATAATTAGTTTCAAGATGCAACCCTCACCTGTTATCGGGATGGTTCGTAACATACTTTATTATCTGCAATACATAACGTGACTGATGCTTGGTGACAGAATCAGCTGAAGTGCTTGACCTATATTCCTCCAATTCTTTACTGATGAGCTGACCTGCTCTTGCATTTCTGGCTCCCAAACATTGAGCACATATAAGGACAGCCTGCACATCTTGTATCCTATTTGATGTAGTGGAAGAGGAATCGGTGTTGAATAAAGTCTTATGCATGTTAGATATGATAATATTCAGAGGATCCTCTGGGTCATCAGCTAAAAGAGGATCCAGACCTTCAAGATCAAAGTGTTCAGAAATTGCCCATATCAGCCGTGATGATATTCTTGAGGTATGAATCTGCAAAGAGACAGTTATTCGGATTTAACAAATTTATAGGCCAATATGGATCTAAGAAAAGGTATAGAGGAACTAAGGCATTATATCACCATTGATCTACCAATCATCTCTAACGAGAGAAAAAATCTTTCTAAATGGCATAATTTAAGTTATAATTATTGCAATGGAAGATGAATGAAAATCTACAAGGAAAGTAAATAAAGACAGGCCTAGTCAGATCTAAACACAGGTAAAGCATTGATAAAGCAGGTGCCATAGAGTTTATAATGAATAAAACCCACGCCTTACATTGAGTTAGTGATGAATAAGATATTTATTGACATGAATTAAGTGGGATCAAGTAAAATATGCCATCGAGTTAATAATCAATAAACTTGCACCTTACATTCAACCGGTATATAAATGCATAACAAAGGTGTTTCCGTGTTTGAATTTTAAGCAAAATAATGAGATGGATCATAACCTCGCGAAGATCCCTGATAAGCTGTAGCTGCAAATTTCGAAGTCTTGTCTCATTTAGAATCTGATCTTGAGATGCACCAGCCTTAATTGTCTTTACACCACCTCTAGTATCATATATATGACAAAGCCGCACAAGCAACTTCAGATAGCAATCAATTGCATAGGTACGCCCATCACAGTCCCAGAGAACACATGGTCTACAAACTTCCACCACATCCAAAGCAGGTTCCGTCCAATTCAATGCACCGTAACCAGTTCCATAGGCTAATGCTCCTATAACTCTACTCTCTGTGCCAGAGTTCTTCTGCTCAGGTAGTGGAAGAGATAGCTGGAAACAACTTTCGACCAGTGAGGCAACTAGCTCTTCTCTGAACAAGCTTTTGCTTGTTATGCTGTTTAGATCATCCTTCACCCTTGCATCCTCAAAAAGAGATATCACATCTGTTCCTGGAACGGGTTTCTGACCTCTTCGAACACTCTCCTTTGCAAAAAGATCAACACAAAGAGCGGTCCGACAAATGCATGCCAATGCATGCATGCGATCTGATTCTGCTCTCAAATTTTTCAGCATTTGAAGCAGCCTTTTGAACAGAGACACCTGCAGAACAGAACATGCTTTTGTAAATGCTTACCGACATAAATTTGCACAAGTAAACCAAAATTGTCTCTGTCTCAATATTCTCTTCACAACTTATGCAGAGAAAGGAAGAAACTGGAAAATATCTGTGTATCTTTTTACATTTTGACAGCAAATCTTCAAGCATAGATTGGATAATATTGTCACAGTGGCAAGAGAATAATCAAATTTCAACTTACAGCCAATATTCAAGGCTAAATTATCGAAAAATATTAAAATAGTCACAAGGTGCTTCCTGTGACTGCATGGGAAAAGAGGTTCAAGGCATGTATGTTATTGTGATTCTAGCAAAAAGATCCAAACATGCTCTATTGTGAATCTAATTTTCTCCTCGGCCCAGATTTTTCTTGATCTTGTTCTTTGATCAGTTCAGGAAGAGACAGACAAGCAGGATAAGCCATCAAGTTGCAACTAACTTTTTGATGGGAGTGCAGGGGAACAGAAAAGGAATGTTAAACCACTTACAGAATAGCTTAAATTATTCCGGATATGACTACAGATTCTTGTGTTTCGGGAAAACATTGAATATGCTCGACAGGGTACATAAACAGTTTTTTCGAGAAAACGCAAAAAGCTCTTTGCGTTTCATTTCATGGCATAGGTAGAGTTGCTGTTACACACCTCCTAAGAGGTTCTTACAGTGCTTTGTTTCTAGATTCTTAGTGTACACCCCACGTCGTGGGTACTATATCTGTGAGCCCTTTTGCTCCTGCTATGACCCATGCTGCTGCCTCATCTTTGATTTTCGCCATCAAGCCCGCGATGGAAGGCCGAGCTCTGTCAAAGACGCAGTCATTTCGATGTTTCCATATCATCCATGGGATGAGCAGTGTCGCAGAAGCTAGCCCCTTGTGCATGGCCTTTGGTGTGTCTTTCTTTGCTTGTGTGCACCAGTCGAAGAGCGATGCTTGAGCTGGCGGGCTGCAAGTCATGCGCAACCACGCAAGGGTCCCGTGCCAGACTTGGTGGGAGAATGGGCAGGTGATGGTCAGGTGTAGCATGGTCTCCTGGGCCTGGTCGCAGAGAAGGCACCTGGGATGGTGTTGGAGGTGTCGCCGCTCCAGCCTTTCCACTGTCCAACACCGGTCCATGTCTGCGATCCAGTGGAAGAATTTGACGCAGTTGGGCGCCAAGACTTCCAGATGAGCTTCCAAGACTTGGAGCTGTTGGCTGCTTGTTGACACGGCGAGCGACCCATAAGTAACTAAAGTCCTTGCCATCTGTTGGCTGCTTGTTGACACAGCTCAAGATGTGTTACTCCCTATAATCCAAATTACTTGTCGCAGTTTAGGCAAAATATTGACTAAAATATGTCTAGGTTCAATGAATCTGCGACAAGTAATTTGGATCAGAGGTAGTATATCTTTTGTACTTCTTTGTCTTCAGTCTCACTCTTTTGTTAGGTAGTCAAGTGTGGTATGACTAGAATTCAATTTCGCACCAGGACTAGGGTAGCCAGAGCTGATTTCTTTTATGGGTTTTATGGAAGAAACTAGCTGTGGTATCACTGTAAACCTCCCCGTCGTATTACAGTTGCTCTGCCAGCTGTTATAATATTATATGTTATATCCTATAACCATTTCATCGCATAAAGATCTGGGTAATATACTTGCATTAATTGGTACAGAAGATTCAAATAATAATATATACTGCTACACCAGATACCAATGTATAATTCCTAACCAGTCTACATTTGGGCTCCATATGTTATAACTGATTGGTCATTATATGTGAAGAATCTGATTTAGTGACTGATTCTATCATGACATTACAGGTCATTGCTTAACCGATAAGGTGGAAATATAAAGGAGCTTTATTCAGTTGTGAATGCTATCCTATGATGTAACACATTTAAATCGAGCATGATAAGCTTTAATTTTGTGATGTAGTACATAACAACATAATAAGCCAAGCTAATGATAATGCTAAGGAATACACTAACAAACTAGTTATGCTACACTAGCAGGTTTTTACTCTCCACCTTTCCGAGATGGCATCAGATGATGAAAATCCAAATATATAATCTGTATATATATACTAGCATTTCAGGAAAACAATTTTTTTTCAAAATAAGTGGACAACAATCAGCACGTGTAACTCAAAAGCTACTAGAGTGCTATTTCATTCACTGGTGTAACAAGAACAAAATAGATTTTCAGTAGTTTGACATAAGACTGAAATAGGAGATGGTATGGGATAAGCCTGAATTTTTTGTTTGATTCAAACAAGAATGTCAGCATTGGGATCATAATTTATGAACGTAATAGCCCTGGATGGTGTGAGAATTGAGATTATAGTTTTAGCGTTTAAATTTACAGTACATGTATTTTCAGGCTTATGCACTAGAAACAACTCTAACTGGTACTGGTGTGTGTTCTTGGAAATACTTTACAGGTGCAGTTCAAACAAGACCTTATCTGACCAAAAGGCTAGCTAAACTTCCACTGCAAGTTATATCATCTACTACAACTGATGACAGTAAATGCGAGAAAATAGAAGCCTTCCAAATTACTTAATACAAACTTGGCTACCATTACCAAAAATACCCACTTCCAGGATCAGTGATCCTGTAGTTTCCTAGTTGGCATTGGGCTACAAATGCAATCAGTAGATCTACCACATGAAATTAGCAAACAGAATTATCAAGTTGAACAGACTAGGGTGTGTTGCCACTATAAGTCGATTGATTTAGTACCTGCATTCCAAGATCCAGCAAATGGAGATTCGCCACAACAGCCCTGACAATCGTCTCCCTCATCGATGAGAACTCTAGTCGGTCCCAGAGTGTTAGGATTGCAATAATAGCAGCTGAAGCCCACTCTGGCTTGCCTCCGGGTGCATCTGCGAGCGACAGCATATTGATCCCCACCTCAAACACCAGTGGTGGGTACAGCGAGCTAAGGAAAGGCAGCAAGTGCGAGACTATGTCTGACACCCCCACCAACTTCTCCGCACTGGCCTCCACGGTATCAGCTATTGTAGTGTCTCCTGGTTTGGCAATCTGCCGGAGCGTGTTCACAGCGCCAGAAGCAACCATTTTCGCGGCATGAACAAGAGGGTACACAGTGACCCGGAAGGTCTCAACAGGCATCACCATGGATCGGGCAATGAGCATGTTTCGCCGGGACCAGATGAAGTCGATGGCGTCGGCTGCCCACTGGGCACGTACCGCGAGCGCGCCCTCCCCATCGACAAGCTTGTCCCCGGCAAGCCGGCTCATACGCCGCGCGTCCAGCTCCTGGAATAGCCGAGCAAATGCCTCAAATGCTGAGGCAGCCACCGCATCTGCAGAGTCCAAGGACAGCTCGGTCAGGCGGCCCCACCACATGGTGGCGTGCCCCATGAGCGAGGGGTTGGTGGAGCACATGAGCGCGAGGTCATCTCGCGGGAGGAGGGAGGAGAGGGAAGTGACGGCAGCGAGGCGGAGCGACTCGGCGGGCGAGGAGAGAGCGGCAGCGATGTCGGCGTGCGCGGAGGAGAGGAGGGTTGGGAGTAGGTGCGAGGGGAGCGACGGGAACGAGGCGATGGAGGATGCGGCGACGTCGGGGTCGGGGAAGGAGAGGTCGGAGCGGAGGGAGGAGAGCAGGAGCGGGTCGAGGAGATCGGGGGGCAGGGGCAGCGCGCGTAGGAGGTCGAGCGCGAGGCGCTTGCAGACGGCGGAAGAGGGAGCAGACAGGATCTCGGTGGCGGCGGTGCGGGCGAGCGCGGAGACGTCGCGGCCGGCGGCGCACTGCTGGAGGGCCTGCAGGAGCGCGGACGACTGCCGGAGAGCATCTGAGGAGCGGAGATCGGTGGTGATCTGCGCGATGAGGAGGTCCATCGCTCCGCCGCCGCAATTGGGCTCCGGCAATCGCCGGAGCTGGGGAAAGGGAGCGGTGGTCGTGCAGATCTGAAGGGGGGGGGGGGGGGGGGGGGCAGGGGGTGCGAGAGCACGGGCAGGGCCGGGTTTTGTTTGAGCCTATGCAGATTGCAGAGTGCTTGCGCTGCGGCCGGTGGTAACGGGTCGGATCTCTTCGCCCAGTGACTCGGCGAGGACTGGTCAGTGGGGCCGGAGCAACTGTGATGACTGGGATTTGATCTGGTGGCATGGCGAAAGCCATTTTGTCTATTTTGTATTACCCCGTGTGAGTGGTAACATGAAGGCAAGGGTGATTGCCTCTAGTTTCCACTAGATTTAGGGGTGTGTAGTTTCGGACTAATAAACAACCTGTAAAACTAAGCAAGATTAGTATGAAGATCTATTATGAGTATAAGCAGTAAGTGAAACAACCAAGAAAGAACGAATGGCAAGAGCAACATCCACAGAAGTTTTTCACATTCCATATAGCAAGTGGCATACAGTAAAGTAGAGAAATATAGTACACACAAAGTGGTAAGTGCATAAAGTAGGCTTATATAGATCCATTTAGTAAGCCTGGATATATATAACAGTAGCTAAATAGCTCAATGGTCCCATTAAACCTGACTGTGGTACCATAAAGTAGAGAAATGTAGTACACACAAAGGGAATCTTATCTACTTCAAAACACAAACTTGTCAAAACACACATCCTTATCTTAAGCTAGGCTTGATGATAACTCTAGTAGTAGATTGAGCTGCTTGCTAAGATGAATTACCTTGATCTGTTGTCTGATGAATTGCCTTGATCTGTTGTTTGGCTTGTTTGCTTAGGAAGTAGTATGAGGTAATCTAGGAGCTCATCCTCTAGGAATCAACTAAGTTAAGAAATACCAAACCATAAGCAAACTACCAAAGCTTGGTCTAACCTCTGGTCACTAAAGTGATTATCTAATCACTTGACTAAATCACCATAGAGTTAACCCTTTTCTAGGAGTTTCCAATTCAATGAAGACCAATATCAAGCATGGATCCCTTCTACTCAATCTACACCTCAATATCATCCACTTGATGAAAAGTTTGGAACCTTGCATCCCCTCAAGACCATACCCTCTTGTATTATAGTCAAAAACCACAAATCTGCCAAAATGACTGTCTAAAAAACAGTTATCAATATCCCATCTTGGGGACTCTCTCTTTCTCAACCCATGTGCACTTTTGTAAATGCACTTGAACAAACTTGTAGACCATCTTAAGGACTATCAAGGACCACTCTTGCCCTTGGATAGATCATCCTCTGACGCACTTGTTCTTGATTGTTTTGCAGGAAAGAAAATAATCTTTTCTGCAAATCTTACTAACATGCCTACTTTGGCAGAAGCTCACATCTTCATGCCATCTTCTCTTGACCAACTCTTTGCATAATTGTGCTCTACTCATGAAGGTATATCCATCCCTACTTCACTTGGTTCAATTGGAGCTTTGTGCTTCTAAAACCCACATGGTTTTGGAGGCTATTTGTTAATCTATTTTGGCACCCTTATTTTATTCAAAGTTTGGCATCAATCCTTTGAGATCTCAATCATGATGAACCTCAATTCCTTGCTCCATGGTGATCTACATAACTTGGTATATCCATCCATCTAGACCATGAACTAAGGGGAGCTCTGAGCCCTAAGATCCAGCAAAGTTTTGAAGGTATAAAAATAACAATGCCTAAGATTATTTATCTCTTGTTTTCCTTCCAAATCAAGTTGGATTCTCAAAACCAAGGTATCAAATGATGGATTCATATGATGGACATCATATACCATGGACATATAAACTTATCAAAGGATTTCATAATTACTTGGCCTAAAAACTAATTAATTTTTTATTTGGCAACCCCCCCAAACTCACTCTATAAAGACAAGTTTGTTTTTATCCAAATAACACATCCAACTTTAGGCTCATTTTATGCCCATATATCATACCCTATCTTCCCAAATATTTTTGAAGAGTTTTATTAATTCTTTTTGCCTATTTTCTTACATGGAAGAAATGAGAAATTAATTGTTTTAAATACTTTTCCGCCTTAATAATTTCTGAGAAAATTCTCCAATGTTTGAGTTGATGTTTAGGATCACCTCAAATCAAAACCCCAACTTTTCCAACTCAAAAATCCCAAATCAAGTTCATAAAACAATTTCAGCACTATTTGAATAAATGAAAGAAATGTGATCTAAAATGATCTAATAAATGCCAAATAATTCTTGGTGAAGTACCTTGACCATATCTATCCACCAGTATCAATTCCCCATCTTGCAAAGTTCAGGAACCAAGAATTTCTTTTTGATCATCAAAATGTCCCAAAATAATTCAAAACTATGACAAAAACCCTCAAACCCTCACCAAAACTTGCCACACACTTCTCTCCAACACTAGGGCATCCCTCTGGTCAAAACCCACTATAGCTCAGACCTAACCTTTGTATTTTATGTTTGGAAGAGAAGGAAAGTGAGAGACAAAACAAAGCATGGCTATTTAATATCTTGCAGCAACACCCCACCTCATCTCTGCCCTTTGCACGACCAGAACACCCTCACACACTCTCCTCCATCGCCCCTACTACCCAATGGCTGGACACCTCCCTCCCTTCAAGCTCCCTATGGACCTAGACCATCATACACCTCTCCCTCCTTGTTTATTAGGCCAGAGGCCCTCCCCTCCGCCCCTGCCCATCCATTTCGCCTCACACCCGCTCCCTCATACATCTAGAAACCCCCAGGGATAGTGGCTCCCCTTCCTCTGTCCCTCCTTGTCATGAAATCGAAGGTAGAGAATCCTCCAGGGCATGCAAGAAAAGGTCGTCGTGCTGCCAACCCAGGGCACCCCTAACCCCTCACCACTACCAATAGACTCCCCTACCTCACTCCTCTCCTCCCCCAAAAGCTCAAAGGCCATCTCCCTCTATGTCGCTCGGGAGAAGGACAACATCCCCACAGTTATGCAAGCTTGCAGGTCATTTTTCTCTCAACTTTGGCCCTCTCCTTGCTTAGTTTCGCCATGCATGTACCTCCCGGGTACAGATCTATCTAATCTGCCTCTTTTCGTGTTCTAAGGAACGTTAGAGCCTCGACCACCCGAGACCTCCGACAAGCTCCACCGCGCGAGAAAGCGCCCCCTCCCTTCCTGCGTCCAAACCCTGCCTTGCCGCCCATAGCTAGACTCGCACGGGTGTACCGCTTCATCCTAGCACGTCGCTGGTACCTGAGGATAAAGCCAAGTGAGCACCCGAGACGCCCCTCGCCGTCTAGGGTTCCAGCATCGTCGCTGGCTCTCAGTCGGGGAAGATGACGGAAGACCGTCTAATCCAACTAAATCGGACGACCCCGAGGCCCCCGTACCGCTTTGTCAACCACCCTCACCGACAGGCGGGCCCCTCTACGCGGGTTCGAACCCTCCGCTCCCGCACGCTTGCGAGCCGTGATGGGTCGGCCTAGCCGTTGTACCACCTGGGTCATCCAGATTCGACCCGTGGCCGTTGATTTCCCAGATTTTCTGGTTTTTCATTTTTTGCAGATCTGATTAAATCCCTGTCCAAAATAAATCCAAACAAAATTGGAAAACACCATAATTTGGCCAGATCCAATTTTCTACATGCTCCCACATGTTTTGGAAAACCTGCAGAACTAGTCCTTTGCCAAAAAAATAATTCGTATTATTTACTCGCATTTATTCTTCTAAAAAGTATCTTTTGCCATCAATAAATCCCTCAGGGAGTTCCACACCTACAAATGGAACTAATCCAATTTCCTATGGAATATATTGGACATACTTATCTAGTGACATTAGGCTCATGCCAAGTGGATCCCTGGTTTACCCTTAACAAAAATAACAAAAACAATTCCTTTTTGACTCTAGAGATTTCTCTAGGCCAAACCATAAAGTGGCTGGACCTAATTCTAACTCTCATTGATGAGGGATATAAAGACATATAAAAACCTAGAGGATCACTATTTATTGAGCCTTTGTTGATTTATGGTGAATTAAATATCTCTGTCTAGGGTTGTTTTAGGAGATAAATCACTATAGGAGTTTTACAACTCTAAAAATGATGAATCCAATTTCTACTGAAAGGTGTGTGAAGAACCTAACTGATGACTTTGGTTTCATATTAAAAGCTACTGTATAATAAACATAGTGAAAAAGACAATTTTCTTATAGAATTAACTTTGGGATTTTCCCAAGGGCATTCTGGTAATTATTTTGAGGGGATTCCAACTCTGAAAAATCATAAACTCAAATATATACAAATACTCTAAGGACAAATTGAATTGAGCTCTAGATCTTTTCTGGTGAATTATTCACCTAAACTAGGGTTTATTCCACTAGAAAATTCTTATATAAATAAGTAAAAGTGATAAAATCATGAAACCACTTTTGGTGGTCTTGTTACTTTAATACCTATCTGTTGATATCATTTTTGCATATTGATATCATACAGACCCAAGACTTAGTTCCTAACCCCTTTATTAAGTGGTTTTGGCAAATAAATCATAAATGAAACTCCACAAAGGCAATTAAAGTAATTTCAAGTGCTATGAACTCAAGTTATCAAAAACTGCTGAAGTAAGTAAGGTGTAGTATGTTTGTTTGCTATATTATATTGGTTCTTGTATGCCTTGTGTTGATTATGCCCTTGCTTGCTTGCATGTATGCTCCTTGACAACGATAGTTGCGCTTATGTCGGCAACTATAAGAAGAGGGTTATTACTGGTTATTATGGTATTCTAAGAAGAAGTCTAGGGACATATATTATCATATTTTTTATCATCAGGCAAGCCACCTTCTTACTCATAAGCCTTGTCCTAATGTTGTACTTATGCATGTTTTACCTACTGTTTATAAAAACTGCATTGTCTTATTATATAATGATCTGTCCTGGTAGTGGTTTGGCTCCTCCAAACCATTACACATTTGTACTACTAAGTACAACCCTATTGATTACACCTACTTGTACCTAGTATGGTAGATGGTGTATAACACCATACCCCTTTGGATACCCTGTTTTAGTCGAAGCAAAACTATAGGATGGGAATATCCTAGAAAAGTTTTACAAAAATGTTTTATGGTAAAACCATGGTGAGGTTTGACATACCAAGAGAAGTTTGAGAAAATAAAAAGGTTTTTGTTTTACAAAGGATGCTGAAGGAGAGGAGGAAAAATGTTTTCGAAAACACACCCGGTTCTTCGTAGCTTTAGCTATAACAACTTAACCCGTGCAACCACATTACTCCTATATGGGAAGGGGCTGGGCTAGAAGTTTGTCTGCTCTGGTATAAGTTGTCTCACAACTACTATAGGGGATTTTGATCTTCGGAGGGTGGGCCTCCTTGATAAGGGTCCATGTAAAGTAATTCAGCAACCTGGAGAAGGAACAAACGGTCTGCGGGCCGCCATGCATTTACTACGAATTACTCATAGGGTAGGATCTTATACTGTAGTGGGCATTTCGAAGGTCTTGTTTGATTATTCGAGACCCGCATACTTTTGTATGAAGATCCGGGGTTGATCCCGGCGGATGTATCAAATTTTGTGGGTAAAGTGTACAACCTCTCCAGAGCCTCGACCACCCGAGACCTCCGACAAGATCCACCACGCGAGAAAGCGCCCCAACTGCATACAAAATTATCATTTATAACATGAAATAAGGCAAATGTATTCAACATATTTAGACACCAACTGCAAGGAAAGAAACAAAAACATCACCGCAATATTTACCCAGACTAAACTTCCAAAAATCCTATATCATAGCCTACTTCAAATCCTACGCGGTGCAACTAACAGAAAAATTAAATAGCTGCCAGCGCATGCTGTAACATGATATTCTAAAGATAGAAGCTTGATAAAGTAATAATTAGTACTATATATATACTAGAGGCTACTACATAATATGATTAATATGGTAAAGTACATTGACATGGTATACTGAACCACAAATTGTGCACAAACACGAATCTCCATTGCTGCACCAATAACACGAGTGTCTCATTTTGTTACAAATTCACATCTTAATTTGGAGATAATGTAACACCCCCATGATTAGGGTTAAACAAATCTCGGATTAACATCCAAGATAAACTTAACTTCAACTTGAGAGACTCACAGTATATGATTCGGTAATATTACAGAACACAGGGATACAACAACATAAGTTTAAACTCTTAACAGGGTACATTATCATATTATTACAAACCAGGGGTCATAGACCCGTCATCACACCAAACAGCTAAAGCAAATTATGGTGTTCCACACAACAAACTTAATAAAGGGCCTAAGAGGCCATGAACATAAGCGACATCCAACCCATAGTCCTCAGGATGCTACCTGGGACCCCCAACTACTTGTCGATGTCAACGTAGAAGCCACCTTCAGTTGCGTTTATATCATCTGTAGAAAAACAACAATGGCGCAAGGCTGAGTATGAGAATGTACTCCGCAAGACTTAGATAATCTAGTATCTACATGATCTGGCTAGAAAGGATTTCTCTGGATTTCTTTTGCGTAAAACAGACTTTGTTTGTAAACAAGAGATAGTAGAGGCTCGTCTGCATAGAATACTTTCATACGAGGTAAGAGAGCGATGACTCCATCTTGAAGATTAGCTCTTGTTAACCAAGAACGTCTGAACTCCTCATCTAGGATCACCCCCTCGACCCCCCGACGAAGCATCCTTAAGCACACGTGGAACAACATGTTTTATATTTAGTTATTGTTATGTATGATCATCATGTTTGTTCTCAAGTCGTTCATAACCGTGAACACGGCTTTTTGAAAAGATTTACCCCCGCAGGGGTGTACAACTTTACCCACACGTACCAACCGACTCTTAATGCCAAATATTATTAGCCCTCTTCCTTGGAGGGCTGGCATATGGTGGTTGACCATGACCTTTACCTTGATTTCGCCGAGACCATGAGTCACGTCCTAAGGAGGGTTCCGCCATAACGGGTCAAATCCCGAAGCTGGCCCCTAGAGATGTGGTCGATGTTGGTTTATTAGGGGTGCTCTCTACCCCAAGCAACCTAGTCCATGCTTCCCTACCTGTTATGATGCACCTCGTTCTCCTCCTCTTTCAAAAACATTTTGAATACGTATGCCAAATGGAAAACCTGAACTATGTGACTCATGGAATCTACTAGGCAAGTTAGTCAGTCGAGAGGTTCCTGGCCTCGTTTGGTTGCACGCTCAGTCTTGGTTCAAGAGGCAAGAACTCGGGTCCTAATGGTGGCGAGCATGGGACTACAAAAACCACACCCAACGTGGTCTCCCATACAAGCCTTAGCATGTTTATCCGTCACCTCTAATCATGTCTCCATCTCCTACCTTTCTAGATTCTTTGGCATCTTGATTTATCATCATCAGGATGGTTCAGGCATAATTACTAAGCATGGCTAAGCTTGATAGTCGAAGAAGCTCTAGCAACACTCACATGCCAGACCTAGGTATGCTAGGAGCAGTGGATCAGGTGTGTAAGGCTACAATAGGGAAACTATGTAGCAGATAGGTAACTCTAACTACTAACAAAAGACCACATTGGAATCATGTGCAATATAGCAAGAAAGTAGATACTTTATAAAACATATGTTCAGAATGAGAGGCTATGCTTTACTTGTCCTTCAGTAGATAGGTATGGATCTTCGGTGTCTTTGACTTCGGCCTCATGCTCAGATCCTATCGCGAAGAAGCAATACCGAAAAGAAAGGCAACAATCAACATCTCGAACCATGCAATGCTCAAGCACATGAATGATATGTCAGATTAAAGTTATCATGACAATCCTAGGTTTAACATCGATTTAAATGGGTTCGGGATGCCTAGGGTTTGGCATTCCATCGATCCCATATGCAATTAGAGGGGGTTCGATGTTCCTATAAACTATCTAGGGTTTAGGTTGATCAGAAATGCATGATTATATTTTAAAGTTTAGATCTCATTTTTCTAATCATTTTGATATATAATTCATATTTTTATGATTAAATATGAATTAGTTATGTATTTTATAAGATTATAACAATTTCTGCCTTATATAAGTCATTTCTGAAAATATTAAAGGATATATGACAGGAGGCTCACGTCATCAACACGGTTAAATAGTTTTATTACTGCACCCTATTCTACCCACTACCGCTGACAAGTGGGACCTGGGCCACGTCGGCTTGCCATCGTGGCGAAGGTTGCCAGGCACTGGCGTTAGAGCCACGTAGGGCCACACGGAGACCACGTTGGACTCGCCGGCGGGAGCTACAGTAGGTCGTCGCCGGCGATGTTCCAGCGGTTCCAGGAAGCGCGGCCAGGCGCGTTCAAACCGCACGAGCGAGACGAGGCTGATGGTACTAGTGCTGCTAGCTAATGGTCACCGGAGCAAGCGACGCGGCGGCGAGTTGCGGCAACGAGCAGCAGCGCACAACGCGAAGGAGCTACAAGCCACGCCAGGAATCACAGGAGGGACAGGGAGACGTAGGATCTCACCATGAAGTTGGTTGTGCAGGCGGCGAGGCGAGAGGAGTGATGAACCACAAGTATAGGGGGTGTATCACAGTATTTTCGAGGGAAGTGAAACCCAATTTATTGATTCGACACAAGGGGAGCCAAAGACTATTTATAAGCCTTAACAACTGAGTTGTCAATTCAGCTACACCTGGAAACAATCTTGCTCATAGCAGTTTATCAGTGGTAACAGTTTTGTAGTAGCAATAGTAAATTAATAGCAGTAGTAAAAGTAAAGACAATAGTAATAATCGCAGTAAACAGTAGGATTAAAGTGCGGTAGGCATAGGGATGGATGGACGGACGTTGCATGGATAAAACAATTCATATAGCAATCAAGACATAGGGCATTTGTAGATAAATAAGATAAAGCATCCAAGTACTAGATAATCATAGGCATGTGTTCCATATATAGTCATACGTGCTCGCAATGAGAACTTGCACAATATCTTTTGTCCCGCCAGCCCATTTGCAGCGGGGCCTCAAGGGAACTACTGACAATTAAGGTGATCCTTTTAATAGAGCACCAGAGCAAAGCATTAACACTCTATGAACACATGTGATCCTCACATCAAAGCCATTCCCTCTGGTTATCCCGATTATTGTCACTTTAGGGCCTTTGGTTTCAGACAACAATATGTGTATACAACTTGCAGGTAAGACCATAAACAATACGATCATAATAAATCAATAACATGTTCAGATCTAAAATCATGGCACTCGAGCCCTAGTGACAAGCATTCAGCATAACAAATTGCAACAAAGTCAAAAAGCACTAATAATAGATACTAGGCACCATGCCCTAACAATCTGATGCCATTACATGAACGATCTCATCCAATCCCTACCACCCTCATAGCCTATAGCGGGGGATTACTCACTCATGGATGGGGGAAACATGGATGGTCGGTGGAGAAGCAATGGTGATGTTGATGGCGATGATCTCCTCCAATTCTCCGTCCTGGCAGGGTGCCAAAACGGAGTTTTTGGTTCTGATTCGCGGAATCTGGTGGTGGCAGCGTAGCGGAACTCTTTCTGGAAAACATCGAACCCCGCTTGGTTTTTAGGTCAAGAGGCAACTTATAGGCGAAGAGGGAGGCCGAGGGGGTGACCGAGGCGGCCACACCACCCCCAGGAGCGGCCTGGCCTAGCCCGTGCGGCCAGGTGGTGTGGGCCCCTCGTGGCCCTCCTCCGTCTCGTCTTCTGGCTCCGTGAGTCTTCTGGTGAAATAGGATTTTTGGCATATTTTCCGGGATTTTTCCTGATAGTTGATTTTCTGCACAAAAACTAGACACCAAGGTAATTCTACTGAAAATAGTGTCAGTCTGTGTTAGTTATATCCAAATCACAAGTTTAGAGGAAAAACAATAGGAAAAGTGTCCGGGAAAGTAGATACATTTTGGACGTATCAACTCCCTCCAAGCTTAGCTTATTGCTTGTCCTCAAGCAATTCAGTTGAAAAGTGAGTGCGCTAAAAGAAACTTTCATGAACACATTTGCTTCATAAGATGTATATATTCTTGGCATAAGATCAACTACTTAGGCAATTCATAATAAAGAGTATGCAAATAAGTTTACTTAATAGTCATTGCAAGCTATGAAGAGATTCCAACTCATAAATAATAAATAGCATGAATAATAAACATAAGCAACATTGCAATGCTCATAAAAAGTTATGATAGAGTGGTATCTCGCTTGCCTTTGATTGTAGAGCAAACATAAATGCCAAGGCACCTCTGAAGTTCAAGTGAAGACTAGAAGTAAAGATATCAAAGATACAAGCATCAAAGTCATGACACATTTAATCAAGTTTTGAGACAAGCATATTACACTAAGAATGACAACTATGCTCTCAAGAAAGTGCTCATAGAATATGTGGTAACTCAACAAGGAAGTGAAAAGGTTTTGAAAAGTTTGAAAGGCTTCCAAATGTTGAAAGTATGGTACTCGTTAGCTTTGAGCTCTCATTGCCCCTATCATAAGCATATTTAAATGGTTAAGGTGAAAGTGAGGTCCAATACGAATTATATGCTTGACAGACCATAAACTGGAAATCTCATGTCCCTTGAGTACTAGGGCCGCTCCTCATGCTACTCAACTTTAGTTACCGGTAAGTTCTTGTCATAGTAAATACATGCGTATCAGAGAGAACCGCCAATGGGGTACCCCTTGCCCGATGATACAGAAGAATCCCCATATCAAAATGACAAGGCAAGCAGACAATGAGCATCTCAACAATCTTCTCATTTACCATGGGAAAATGGTGCTTTTTTCTCTCTTTCCTCTTTTCTCATCATCTCTTTTTTCTTTTTCTCAATAACTATCTCTCTCTTTTTTATAAGAAGAATGCTTCATAGATTGCTCATCATGGTTACACTACAGGTTTCCACCATGATTAGGCATGGATTAGACCAGCCTCCCAGGCGTTTCTCTAACACACATACATAACTCCATGGACTTACAAGATCCCCTTTTATTTCACACCGACGACATCCGTAAACAAAAGAGCATGATATCAACGGGGTATATATTTACAGGTGTTGAAAGCGTTCCCCGTGACAACACGGTTCTGCTAATCCCCAGCCTATAATTTGCAAGCATATAACTTTCATGGACAATCAAAATGGTTCAGGTTTATTAAGTGCAAGAAATAAAGTGTGCCATCAAGTTCGTGAGAGCTTTACTAACTAACTTTCTCATAACAAGCAAACATTTTATTCGGAAGAAAACAAGGCATACTGAATATGCACGGGAAAGCAAATGATGCTAATAGGTAGGTATGGTGGACACTTTTGGCAATATTGGTTTTGGGGAGTTGGAAACACAAGTAGAGCTCATACTCAGTGCAAGTGAAGGTTAGCAGTAGTAAGGGAGCGACAAACGAGAGAGCAATAACTATCATAATCATGCTTGCAACAAAATAGGACTAATCATGGCATGAAAGTGATTTAAGACCCCTTAGGCAAAATAATTCATCGAGGCTCAACTGATTATTGTTTCAGTCATATGCATGCGTGAGCATGTGCCAAGTCAATTCAAGTGAAACATTCAGAGGAGGATACCACAGTGTCATACCAAGTTATGAATAGAACAATGCAAGCAAACATTCATATGACATGCTACAAACCATTAGCAAGCTGGAGCTAATCATAGGAAAGCAAGAACTACTAAGCATCCATAAATAACATACACCTTACATGAACAGACTAAGCATGCCCACAATGATGAGTATATGTACAAAAATGAAAATAAATAGAGTTCGTTACCGCCTCTTACTACACCTCAAGTTGTCATTAATCCTCATTATTGCCCTTCACTTGTGTGGCTTGAATAATAACATGGAACCAAATTCCACTGAGGACTATTAACCCTGCAACGAACTTCGCAAAACCAAAGAAGAACAACAAATATTTTTGGTGTTTTTGATTTTTAAAGGCAAGAGCAAAAAGGAGGAACACGCAAAGCAAAATCTTTTTGGTTTTTTCGAATAGTCCAATCGAAGCAAAAAGGAAGAGGTAAACCAAGGCTAAAAAGACAAAGAAGCAAATAAAGAGAAACAACAGAAATATTTTTGGTCTTTTTGTGTTTTAGAAAGCAAAAGTAAAGAAAGAACGAAAACTAAAAAGAGAACGAAACATGGATATACAAAGTACCGACTGAACATGATATGTAGATGAGTGTGGTGTCGGTGTACCTCCACCCAAGCTTAGGCTTTTGGCCTAAGTGGGTATCAATCCCAAGCTGGCCAAGTTGGAGCGCCTCCGTAGTATGGCGAGGAGGTGCCCCTGTCCTGATACGAACTCGAGGACGCCCTAGCGTAGTGCACAGAATAGTCATAAGAAGGCACATCCTCCTGGTGCTGCCCGTGGAAACCAAGCAAGCGAAGCTGCTCATCCACCTCCTCCTTGGAACGCGACCATGGCCTCCTGTAAATACTGAACAAAGTAGATTGTGGCAAAGGAATTTCCCTATCGTCCCTGTTAGTAAACAACATCCTGTATACTAAACCCTCTGTACTAGAGTTAGCAGTGACAAAGTGATGTGTTTTCATAGCAGCAAGATCAAGCCTTTGTGGTGTCAACACAGTATCATTAGGATCCACAGAAAGTTCTAAAGCAGCAACCATACGTGAGGCAATAATGCCCCCATAAATAAGTCCTCTAGCGGCTAGGCGGCAAGCAATGAGAGAGACAAGATTATACTTGGTATCATTATTAAGTGCAGCAGCGAGGAAGGACAAATGATAATTTGAAATGTTACTAGTGTTCTCCCTACCAAGAATACTAGTGGCAAGATAATAAGCAAAATATCTTAGAGCTGGGAGTTGAATGTTTCTTAACTTCCCGCGCTGAGCTGCGCGGTCATCGTCATTTGTCACACTTTGGTAGAGCTCTAGCAAATCAGCGGGGCGACCTTGGATCTTCTTCACTGTCCTAGTCATGCCTATGCCTACAATGCTGCAAAATCTTTCCAATGGCATGGTGATGACCCACAAGTATAGAGGGTGTATCGCAGTATTTTCGAGGGAAGTGAAACCTAATTTATTGATTCGACACAAGAGGAGCCAAAGAATATTTATAAGCCTTAACAACTGAGTTGTCAATTCAGCTGCACCTGGAAACAATCATGCTCATAGCAGTTTATTAGTAGCAACAATTTTATAGTAGGAATAACAAAGTAGCAGCAACAGTAAAGTAAAGACAGTAGTAACAATAGAAGTAAACAGTGGGATTCGAGTGCGGTAGGCATAGGAATGGATGGACGGGCGTTGCATGTACAAGACAATTCACATAGCAATCAGAACATAGGGCAATTGTAGATAAATAAGATAAAGCATCCAAGTACTAGATAATCCTAGGCATGTGTTCCATATATAGTCATACGTGCTCGCAATGAGAACTTGCACAGCATCTTTTGTCCTGCCAGCCCCGTTTGCAGCGGGGCCTCAAGGGAACTACTAGCAATTAAGGTGCTCCTTTTAATAAAGCACCAGAGCAAAGCATTAACACTCCGTGAACACATGTGAACCTCACATCAAAGCCATTCCCTCCGTTTATCCCGATTTCTGTCACTTCGGGGACATTGGTTCCGGACAACAACGTGTGTATACAACTTGTAGATAAGACCATAAACAATACTATCATAATGAATCAATAACATGTTCAGATCTAAAATCATGGCACTCGGGCCCTAGTGACAAGCATTAAGCATAACAAGTCGCAACAAAGTCATAAAGCACTAATAAAAGATACTAGGCACCATGCCCTAACAATCTGATGCCATTACATGAATGATCTCATCCAATCCCTACCATCCCCATAGCCTACAGCGGGGGATTACTCACTCATAGATGGGGGAAACATGGATGGTCGATGGAGAAGCGATGGTGATGATGATGGCGATGATCTCCTCTAATCCCCCGTCCCGTCAGGGTGCCAGAACGGAGTTTCTGGTGCTGTTTCGTGGAATCTGGTGGTGGCGGCGGAGCGGAACTCCTTCTGGAAAAACGTCGAACCCCCCTGAGTTTTTAGGTCAGAAGGCAACTTATAGATGAAGAGGGAGACCAAGGGGGTGTCTGGGGCGGCCAGACCACCCCCTGGCATGGCCAAGCCCAGCCCGCGCGGCCAGGTGGTGTGGCTGGGCCCCAGCCCCACTCCATCTCATATTCTGGCTCCGGGAGTCTTCTGGTGAAATAGGATTTTTGGCTTTCGTCCCGTCCAATTCCGAGAATTTTCATTTTCTGACTTTCCTGGAACCAAAACAGCAGAAAACAAGCAGCTGGCACTCTGGCTCTTGTTAATAGGTTAGTCGAAGAAATCATATGAAAAGTACTCCAAAGTGTGGACAAAACATAAGAAAGTAGATAAAACCAAGCATGGAACATCAAAAATTATAGATACATTTGCAATGTATCAACATCCCCAAGCTTAACTCCTGCTCGTCCTCGAGTAGGTAAGTGATAAAAAGGAAAGAATAATTTTTGAGGTGACATGCACCATCATAAACTTGATCAAAGTATTTGTAAAACATTCAAAGCTAGGATCATAGTACTTCAATCATAACATGAAAGACAAAGTTCTAGCAATAAGACAAAGAAACTATGATGCAACATGAAAAGGCACAAACAAAAGATTCATGAATAACAATCTTTGTAAGACGTTTGTTTGTTTCACATAAAGAAAACATAGCATAATGGCATTCAGCTTGTCCCTCATAGAGTAGCAAATATAAATGCATAGGACACCTTAAAAGTTCATAAGAGTGACTAGATACAAATAGTTTAAAACAAGCAATATCAAAGCTATGCATCAATCAACAAGTCTTGGGACAATGCACATAGAACTAAGAATGGCCACTATGCTCTCAAAGTAGGTGCATAAAGGTAGAAGGTGGAGACTCAATATAATGGTGGAAGAAAGGCCTTCATAGAAGGAAGTAGGGATTCAAGTCTCATAAAGAGCTTCCAAAAATTATGGTACTTATAGCTTTCAGCTCTCATTACCCCTATCATAAGCATCTTGAAGTGATTAAGGTTAAAGTGAACAAACTATGGTGTACATGCTTGACGAAGTATAAGTTAGAAATCTCATGTCCCTTGAATACGAGGGACGCTCCTCATGCTACTCAAGTTTAGTCACTGGTAAGTTCTTGTCATCGTAAGTACATGTGTATCATAGAGAACCGCCAACAGGGTACCCCTTGCCCGATGATACAGAAGAATCCCCATATCAAAATGACAAGGCAAATAGACAACGAGCATCTCAGCCATCTTCTTATTTACCATGGGAATATGGTGCTTTTTTCTCTCTTTCCTCTTTTCATAACCTTTTTTCATTTTCTCTTTTTTTTCTCAATATAGGACTCTTTTTTTATAAGAAGAATGCTTCATAGACAACTCATTATGGTTACACTGCAGGTTTCCACCATGTCAGCATGGATTAGACCAGCGGCCCAGGCGTTTCTCTAACACATATACATAACTCCATGGACTTACAAGCTCCCCTTTCATTTCACACCGACGACATCCATATACAAAGGAGCATGATATCAACTAGGTACAAGTACCAAGTGCAATGTTGAAAGCGTTCCCCATGACAGCATGGTTCTGCTAATTCCCAACAAATAAGTGCAACCATATACAACATAGACGACACAATGGTTCAAGTTTATTAAGGGCAAGAAAAGTAAAGTGTGCCATCAAGTTTGTGAGAGCTTTAATCACTAGTTTTCTCATAACAAGTTTAATTTGGAAGGTAAACAAAAACATGAATATATTTGGAATAGCATATGCTAGTAGGTAGTTATGGTGGACTCTTTCGAATAACTTGGTTTAGGGAGTTGGATGCATGAGTGGAACTCATACTTGGTTGTGGAGGCTAGCAAAAGACTGGGAGCGACAAACTAGGAGAGCAATAATGGCCATAATCATGCAGAGCGACAAAACATCATTGATCAAAGCATAAAGTGATACTACAAGTTGAAAACTAAAGGATCATAAAGGCTATACTGACTTGAGATAGTCATAACATGGTGTGAGCATGTGCCAAGTCAACCCAAATAAAGCATCAAAGGAGAATACCACTATACTATGCTTTAATATGCTAAAACAACGCATGATTCATCCAAGGCACATTAAGCAATCTCAATTGTTTATAACAAGTCATGCTACAGCAAAGAATACTAAGCATAAAGCCAAAACAATATCAAGCATGGCATGACAAAGCATAGGCCATAGTCAAAAACAAACTCTCTTTAACACTTAAGCATGAACTTTCCTACTCTTTTCCAATCCAAACCAAACTATTTAAAAACCAATGCATGAAAAAGGAGGTCCAACCAATTTATTCCGCAAACTAATAAAACAAAGCAAAAGAAAAACCAAAACCAAAACGAAAAAGAAGATGCTCCAAGAACAACACAACTGTGCATGGAACAATAAATATGAAGTGTTTGGAAGAAACCTGAGATTTTTATTGATGAAGAAGGGGATGCCTTGGGCACCCCCACGCTTTGACGCTTGTACCTCTTGGATATTTCTTGGGGTGACACGTGTGGCATCCCCAAGCTTGAGCTTTAGTCCATCCTTCATCTCATTACTCATTCCTTCTATACACCTGAAATTTTTCCTTCATACAAAACTTCACACAATCTTTATTAGCAACATTGGTGCACTCAAGATAATAGGTCTTTAGTTTCAGTTCTAACACCAATAAAACTTCCATTAAAACACAAGCTACTGTAGCACTTCCCTCAAAAAGCTCAATTATCCAAAAGAACTCAAAAAGGAACCAACACGAAGCAAATGCAGAAAATGGCAGAAATCTATCAAAACAGACCAGCAGGTAAAGACGAATTTTTTTGAAGACCTTATGTTGCTCAAATAAAAAAATGTTGAACTAACTAAAGTTAGATAACAACTTGGGGCAGAAGCACAAAAATTCACACCTCAAAAGGACGTACAAAGATTTTACACGAATATTTACGGTGAAGCACAGAAATCTGTTTCGGGACAACAACTTTCCCAACCATTACTTCTCTCTCATTAGAGGTTACTCTTGGCACAAAAAGAAAATAAAAAGGATAAGGAGCGGTTATTACTGAAGTAATAACTTCCAAGACTCATCTAAAACTTTTGGGTTATCTCCCAATAAGTACTTTTCTTTAACGCCTTTAAGTTAGGCATAAAAATAAAAGTAAACAAAGATAATCATGGTAAAAACATTGTTTTGTTCATTGAAATCCTTTTGTTAACAAGAATGATCAGGTCTTGTTACCAAAAAAAATTTATATGAAACAAAACTTTGTGTTCCACTAATGATTATGTTACCTCAACCTTGATAGCAATGGTCCCAATCATAATAGTTTCATATTTTTCTATTGGTATGGGCCAATATATTTCTCCAACTTGAATGCCCTCAACATGTTCAATTGAATTCAAACCATAAGTCCTATCAATCTTCTTGGGGAAATAGATAGTATGTTCCTTGTCATTAACATTGAAGGTCACCTTTCCTTGATTACAATTAATAACAGCTCCTGTAGTATTAAGAAAAGGTCTCCCAAGAATAATAGACATATTATAATCTTCAGGCATTTCAAGCACAACAAAAACAGTTAATATCAAGCAATTATGAGCCACTTGAACAGGTACATCCTCACATATACCAATAGGAATAGTGGTAGATTTATCAGCCATTTGCAAAGATATATCAATTGGTATTAATTTTTCTAGTTGAAGCCTCTTATAGAGAGAGAAAGGCATAACACTAACTCCACCTCCCAAATCACACAAAGCAGTTCTAACATAACTGTTCTTAATAGAGCAAGGGATAGTTGGAATCCGTGAGTCTCCAAGTTTCTTTGGAACCTTACCATTAAAGGAATAATTAGCAAGTAAAGTAGAAATTTCTTCATTAGGGATCTTCCTTTTATTCGAGACAATATCCTTCATATACTTTGAGTAAGGAGGCAATTTAATAGCATCAGTCAAAGGAATTTGCAGGAATAAAGGTTTCATCCACTCACAAAACTTATTATAGTATTCATCTTCCTTTGACTTGTGTTTCTTATCAGGGAAAGGCATAGGTTTTTGGACCCAAGGTTCTCTTTCACTACCATGTTTCTTAGCAATAAAATCTTCTTTGGTGTATTTAGTATTCTTAGTGTGATTTTCAGGTTCTTCTTCAACTTTTTCTTCATTTGGAGCTTCATTTTCTTCATTACCACTTTCAGTTTCAGTATCAAAAATAGATATACTATTAGGATCTATAGCAGGTTCAGAGGGTTCTACAATAGTTTTATGTTTCTTTTTCCTTTTCTTACGAGTAGAACCACTATTTTCAGCTTCTTGAGAATCCTGCTCAATTCTTTTGGGATGCCCCTCAGGATATAGAGGATCCTGGGTAGCAGCACCACTTCTAGTTCTAATTTCATAAGCATGTTTTTTAGCAGCATTAACTAGCAAGTCTTTTTGCACTTTAACGAGTTGATCTATTTGAGTTTGAACCATTTGAAAGTGTTTAACAATCATTTTAACATCATTAGAGGTTCTTTCCACAATATCTTTCAACTCAACAATAGCTCTAGTGTTTTCCATTAGATGATTTTGCACCCTTTTATTAAAATTATCTTGCTTAACAATAAAGATATCGAATTCTTCTAAGCATTGATCAGGAGGTTTAGAGTAAGGGATATCACCTTCATCAAAGTGTTGGAGAGAGTGTACCTCGATTGTGGATGAGTAGGGAATATGCTTACATAACTCTTCAATAGGAGGTAAATTCTTGACATCTGCAGCTTTAATTCCTTTCTCCTTAAGACATTTCTTAGCTTCCTTCATCACTTCATCATTTAATTCAATAACTCCCCTCTTCTTTGATGTTGGAATAGACACTGGTATAGTAGGTTCAGGTACAATTACTTCAGGTATAGCTTGTTCAGGAGGAGTCCAATCTTCATAATTCTTGCTTATTTTAGCCATTAATTCCTCAGCTTCCTTAGGAGTCCTATTCCTGAAAACACAATCAGCACAACTATCTAGGTATGTCCTAGATTCTTCGGTTAGTCCATTATAAAATATATCAAGAAGCTCATTCTTAGGTAATGGACTTCCAGCCTGTGCATGAATCAAAGCACAAAACCTTGCCCAAGATTCAAGCAATACCTGTTTTTCTCCCTGTTTAAAATCAAAAAGTTCCTGGAAAATAGCATGTCTAGCACTAGGAGGAAAATATTTCTGCAGGAAAGTACTAATCAAGCAATCAGGGCTATCAATAGATCCAGGAGGTAAATTACTAAACCAAGTTTTAGCTTCTCCTTTTAGTGAAAAGGGGAAAATCTTAGCAACAAAGTAAGTACGCATCTTAATATCATCAGAAAACAAGCCACTCATGGTAGAAAGTTCATTCATATGTGCTACCGCACTTTCATTCTTAGTCCCACAAAAAGGTTCTTTCTCAACAATAGCTATGTAAGATAGATCGAGAGAGAAATCATAATCTTTATCTATAATGTTTATGGGAGAGGCAGCAAACTTAGAAATAGGAGATAATTTGGGTCTAATAGTACGCCTCTCAAGGAGACTCTTAGCAGTGCTCCTATCATGGGTGTTTTTACATTCTTTAATAAATTCATCGGTCATCTCAACATAACCATCTTCAATATCATAACTCTCACTAGACTCAGGTGAACTAACATGTGTGGTAGTGTCTTCATTAGGAGTTTCAGTATTTCCAGCTATAGTTCTAGCAATCGTAGCATCTAGGAAAGGACCTAATGAAGCACTCTTATCAAGCACAGTAGAAGCAGCATCATAAGCATCAGAAGTTTCAGATTCAGCAGTAGTAGCAGTGTGTAGCATGTGTATGTGGTGGTGTAACGAGCTTACTCATAACAAATGGTGAATCAAGAGCAACAAAGGTGTTCAGAACCGTACCTCTTCTTGTAGTGGATGATAAAATAGGAACCTTGCCATCACGAGACTTACCCATGATGGATGGATAGCAGCGAACAATAGAGAATCCAAGTGAACTTGATAAATAAAGCTATGGTCCCCGGCAACGGCGCCAAAAAATAGTCTTGATGACCCACAAGTATAGGGGGTGTATCACAGTATTTTCGAGGGAAGTGAAACCCAATTTATTGATTCGACACAAGGGGAGCCAAAGAATATTTATAAGACTTAACAACTGAGTTGTCAATTCAGCTGCACCTAGAAACAATCTTGCTCACAGCAGTTTATCAGTAGCAACAGTTTTATAGTAGGAATAGCAAAGTAGCAGCAACAGTAAAGTAAAGACAATAGTAACAATAGCAGAAAACAGTGGGATTCGAGTGCGGTAGGCATAGGGATGGATGGACGGGCGTTGCATGGACACGACAATTCACATAGCAATCAGAACATAGGGCAATTGCAGATAAATAAGATAAAGCATCCAAGTACTAGATAATCCTAGGCATGTGTTCCATATATAGTCATACGTGCTCGCAATGAGAACTTGCACAACATCTTTTGTCCTGCCAGCCCGTTTGCAGCGGGGCCTCAAGGGAACTACTAGCAATTAAGGTGCTCCTTTTAATAGAGCACCGGAGCAAAGCATTAACACTCCGTGAACACATGTGAATCTCACATCAAAGCCATTCCCTCCGGTTATCCCGATTTTTGTCACGTTGGGGCCATTGGTTCCGGACAACAACGTGTGTATACAACTTGTAGATAAGACCATAAACAATACTATCATAATGAATCAATAACATGTTCATATCTGAAATCATGGCACTCGGGCCCGAGTGACAAGAATTAAGCATAACAAGTCGCAACAAAGTCATAAAGCACTAATAAAAGATACTAGGCACCATGCCCTAACAATCTGATGCCATTACATGAATGATCTCATACAATCCCTACCATCCCCATAGCATAAAACGGGAGATTACTCACTCATAGATGGGGGAAACATGGATGGTCGATGGAGAAGCGATGGTGATGATGATGGCGATGATCTCCTCCAATTCCTCGTCCCGACAGGGTGCCAGAACGGAGTTTCTAGTGCTGTTTCGTGGAATCTGGTGGTGGCGGTAGAGCGGAACTCCTTCTGGAAAAACGTCGACCCCCCCCTGAGTTTTTAGGTCAGAAGGCAACTTATAGGCGAACAGGGAGACCGAGGGGGTGTCTGGGCCGCCAGACCACCCCTGGCGCGGCCAGGCCCAGCCCGCGCGACCAGGTGGTGTGGCTGGGCCCCAGCCCCACTCCATCTCATATTCTGGCTTCGGGAGTCTTCTGGTGAAATAGGATTTTTGGCTTTCATCCCCTCCAATTCCAAGAATATTCATTTTTCTGACTTTCCTGGAACCAAAAACAGCAGAAAACAGGCAGCTAACACTGTGGCTCTTGTTAATAGGTTAGTCCAAGAAATCATATGAAAAGTACTCCAAAGTGTGGACAAAGCATAAGAAAGTAGATAAAACCAAGCATGGAACATCAAAAATTATAGATACATTTGCAATGTATCACATGGTAATAGGAAATTATAAATCTTGAACGAAACAGTTGACTGATAAGGGGTGTTAGTGAAAATGAAACTCTCTGTAGCATCCCAATTGTCTAACAATTGTAATGCTACATGGTCTAGTAATATAATTGCTACTTCCTACATATAATTGTTGCATTATAATTATATCATGCTCATGTCATCATGCCACCTTGCATTTGAGCATCATATAAAACCCTTTTCATTTGGTTCTTCTCTCATATGCATTAGTAATTGTATTTGGCTCTTGATATATTGTATTTGGTTCTTGATGAATGCTTGATGCCCAAGTTGAGTTGGGGGAATATCTTTTATTCAACTCCACCACCTTTCCTTGTCACCACCTTATAATTCCACCATCCTAATTATCCATGAGCTTTTACATTTTTCTTTGGCATTTAATCTAGCTCATGTGGGTGGGATGGATCCACTTCTATTTCTACATTCTCTCACACTAGGATCATGTTGTTTTCACATTATTAATATGTGAAGCCACCTTTGCATGCCTTGTGAGTGGTACCCCTTTTCAAGCTTCCATATGGGATTATTTTGAAGGTATGCTCATGTTGGAATATTTTTGGGACTATTAAACATCTAGTGGAACATACACACTAGCAAGTCCAATTTATATTTAAATATGAGTATCATCCATCTACTCCCCATGGAACCTCCTTTTATTTTTCCTTTTGCTTGGCCTTTACTCCACATTTTGGGAGTGCATGGGAATAAATGCCATGTAAATTTATCTATTGTTTTTACAAGGATAAACAAGGCATTTAATGCCTATGCATGGGCCATGCCAAAGCACCACCATCCTTTCTCCTTTGGGTTTTCTTTGGTTTTTGAGTGGATCCTTTCTTTTGTGAGCTTCCCTTTCTCCCTTACTCAAACCTCCTCATCTTGATCTTGTCTCTCCTTGCCATGTGCACCTAAAACCCTAGACACACCTCCCATCTTGTCCACCACCTTTTCTTGCTTGAGGTTGTTTTGATCATGTTAAACCCTATCTCTCCCTATCCATCACCACATCCTCCACCTTTGCTTGATCTGGTTGGCATGTGGAGAAAAACCCTAAACACCCTAACCAATCACAAACCCTAGGCCCTCATCTCTTGTTCTCTCTAACCCGAGCCACCACCCCATAATCTACCCCACCATGCCGAGCCTCACCTCCTCACCACCCTACTCTCACCATGCCGAGGCACCTCTCCCTCTCTCTGACAGCAAGGGCCCACCCATCTAACCCCTCCTAAACCCTAACCGAGCCCAACCCTAGCTAACCATCCCCTACAACCCAAGCCTCTCTCCCTCTCCCTCTCTCTCTCTACCTGCCAGGCCTACCCCACACCGAGCCTGGACCCGCCTGCAGCCACACACCCAGGTCGAGCCCTGCCTAACATGTGAAGGAGGAGAACGAAAGGTGGCCGAGCCACCTTTTTCTCTCCACCGAGCCCCATGTGCAGCCCCTCCTGCCCCGTCCTTATCTATCTCCCCCTCGTTCTCCTCTGCCTGCATCTGCCCTAGGCCCCGCGCCGCAGCTCCCTCCCTTCTCCCCTGCCTCCACTCCTTTTCACCGTCGGCCACCGTCGGTGTCCACCACCGTCCTCTCGATCCAGCAGGTGGGCGTGGCGTTGAGGTTGTTGGGGAAGACCGAGGCAGCCTCTGCATCGCCCCAGTGCACGCCAGCGAGGAGGAGAAGCCCCTGTACCGCGGAACGCCGACCGAAACCCTAACTCTGTCCGGCGTCTGCATCCCCGGCGCACCGTCGCTCCCCGGCCCGATCCACCACCGTCGTCCACCTCGCGGTGAGCCACGCACCCTCCCTGACACCTTCCTTTTCCCCTTGGTTGCATGTGCTCGCCGAACCACGTGCCGAACACCCTCTGTGCGCCGGCGTCGTGTTTGGTTTTCCTCGTCGTGGCGTAGCAGAAGGACTTCTAGCCACGCGACCGCAAACCAGCACCAACCTCTTAGCCACCGCAGCAGCTCCGCCTCTCTGTGCGCGCGCCGCAGGTCGGGGGTTCGATCCCTGTGCCGTGCACCGTTCCTGTCGATCACCAACCTGTCCGTCAGATACAGAGAAGAAAAACAGTAGTCGTGGCTATCTTGCAGAAAACCCCCTTTTTAATTTCTCTGTCAACCCGCGCTCCACCCTAACCCCACCTGTCAGCCACTGTGGTTGTTTTACAAAGAAACACCCGCAAAGTCTGGACCTCAACCCGCGGTCCCCGGCTCTGCCGCGTGGCACCCGCTCGCTCAGCCACTGTCACGTGGGTCCGTTGGCCCGCAGGACCCACCTGTCTGTCTCACGGGCTAGACTGCCTCGCGGTAGAAAAAGTTCCGCACGCAGTTTTTCCACCAGCTCAGCTCGGTCCCACCCATCAGCGTCTAGGGCTAGCTGTCTTTGGGTATAAAAAGTCTGGCTGTTCATCTGTTTAAATAAAACAATTTCAGAAATGTTTTAATATGAATTAATTTTTGTTTCAAATAACTTTTAATTTGTAAATCCAAATAATACAAATAATATATGTTTTGGAATCCGAAAAATGTGAGGAATTCAAATATGCCATTCAAATATCTTTTGGGCAAATTAAATTTTCGAAATTGTTTAAATGCAATAAAAATGCCTTTTCTTAAATAATTAATAACCTTAATTCTACAACTCCAAATTCGACAAATAATATGTCTAAATCGATCAGCGCGACGAGACCGTTCTAACTATGCATTCCATGTTCTGAATTGCAGCATGCATCATATAATTACTAAGTTTACAGCAACTTTTTAGGAAGTAAAACATGACTAAAACTCAATAAAATGCTTTATTCTTGTACCCCACACCTCACCCATGCCATGCTACTTTATTGCCATGTAAATTGTGCATCATTCATCATGGCATGCTTGTTTGCTTGTCGCATTTTAATTCATATGCTTGTGCACTTTATTTATGTTGGCCCTTGTTTGTTTGGTTCTTCTTCGAATAGACACCGAGCAGGGGATATATCAGGAATCCTAGGAGCACTACCTAGATCCGTCTCTCGCTTCAACTGAGCTGCCAGGCAAGCACTACCACATGCTTGCATACATATAGAACCTATTGCCTCTATCTTATTCTTGCATCATTGAGTCGCGATTGCATTAAATTGAATCCCAAGTACTACATAGACTTTACTTTTAAACCCCACCGAAGCTTGTTCCTCCATCCCATGAGCCATTACTACAGGAGTTGGTTGAGCCATGCGAGTCGTAGAACAGTATGTGTAGGGTATGTGAGTGTCTGATGGATAACGAGGTACCTAAACAACTTAACCTGAGTAGTAATGGGATAAGTAATGAAAGAGGCACCGGTGAGCAATATCTATTATTTGGTTTTTCATGCTCACTTGTGTCCCGTAGGACCCCAAGTACTTGATTCCTGTTCCTTGACTATTCGCACTATCCACATCCGGGAGGCCTTATGGACCCCCCTGAGCCAGAGCTTGATTCATTTCTATTTCGTGGGGCCACAAAGTAGTTTGGGGCTTTGTTACTATCCTGTACTTATGCCATGCTTTACTGTTTTATTTAAGATTGTGCGAGGATCACCTGTACTGTTTAGGATTGTGGAGTGTTTTCGCGGTATTGACAAGCCCAGTCACACTTTCGGGTTCCCGGTCGTTTAAAGCCATTGGCGCAAACCTTGGGTCCGTCTCGGAGCCGGCCAACTTCGTTGCGGGTAGCTTAATGGGGTGGCCCCCTGAAATATTTCTGAATCCTGTGATCGCTTTGTCGTGAATGCCTCGTTGGGTTTTGAGTTGGTTTTTCCGAGGTTGATCGAGTGTGTGTTGCTATTTGTGCACCCCTGCAGGGTAAATCTTTCTGAAAGCCGTGTCCGCGGTTATGGACGACTTGGAGCACAGTTTCTCGATCATAGACAAGTATAACTAAAGCACCGCTTTTAATTTGACTAAGTAACTGACTAGTAAATAGTGCAATACTCATGGAATGGTTAATGAAACTTCCAACAGATGGGTTGTTCGTCCGCCTTCTCGTTGGTAAGCGAGAAGGAGGATGGATCTATTAATTATACTATCATAACCGTTGTTACTAATTAACGGACACCCGTCTATCATTGGTTAGGTGGATGCTTAGCGAGTATATATAGATTTGTAGTTATTATCTTTTGCTGCAATTGCGTCACCCCAGGTATATGTCCCCTTTAGAGGCATAAAGATTTGCTGAGTACCCCTAGGGTCTCACACGATAAATTGTTTGATTCAGATGAACAGGTGTATTCGCAAGATGGATACTGGGTGGAGGAGACGGATGATGTTGGCAACAATCACTCGGTGTAGAGATTCTGGGGATGGGGATCCGCGAGATCTGTGGGCGGGATGTGTTTATTTATGTGGCATCTTATGCCGATTTGCTTCTTATCCGTACTCGTATCTTGTTTTCCGCTTCTGCCTGATACTCTAATGTTTGATGTATGAGGAGCTATCCTAAACTATTATCTCTATCTAGGATATTTGGATCTTGCCGTACGACGTTGCAATATTTCTATTTCTTTTAGATGTAATGGCTCTAAAAACTGTTGTATGGTGGCTTGCATACATACTCACTTGTGTATGTAGTTGATCCCTTCGCCTGCCGATTACGCCGCTCGTTCTTGTCCCGATGTTCTGGAAGTGGTTAGGACGGCCGACAGGTCTACCTATGAGTGGCCACTAGCCCCACCGTACTATTTTAACCACTTTCGCTCATCCAGGCATGCAACTTAGAGCGTAATTCACCGAGGTAGTTACACTCTCAATGAAAGTTTTGGTGAGCACATCATATTGCTCACTCTCATCTTCCATGTAGGTGGTCATCCCAACCCTCTAAACAAGAAGTAAGAACTCATCAAGGATCCTTGCAGCTCGCAAAAAGGTAAAACAAGGGAAAGTAGATGGGTGAGAATATCCCTCATCTCCTTCATTGCCAAAGCGTGGTGCAATAAGATCTTCATTATATGATGGCCTAAACTGAGAAGTTGATCTCGAAGGCCTTGCCCTCCTGGGTGTGTCTCTCTCAAATATTTCTCCAAAAGTGTGGTTGTTCATCTTTGATATTCTGAAATTTAAGACAACCTTCATACAAGTGATTGCACAGTGATTACATAATGAAGGGAACTACTCATAGGGACTTGTAAGAGGCCTAAACATGCATCAAAACAAATTTTCTAAGCATTGAACAAGCTTACAAGATCACATAACCTGTCACCTACAGCAGAAAATACTCAAGATATAAACCACTAAACACAAATCTACTTGGACAAGCGGAGGAGTCACATACCGGAGAACAAATGCTCCAAATTTCAGCAGCAAAGATGGGCTGAGCAAGGAGATCAAAAAATCGTGGACAAGAACAACAAGAACGTGATTTCGAGCAATGAACTGATGTTTCCTCGGGAGAGAGAATGCAGTGGCAAGTGAGAGAGTGAGTGGAGGGCCAGGGGTGGCCCACACCATGGCCAGGCGCGCCCCTGGTGTGGCTGCGCCACCAGGTGGTGTGCCTGCCTGGTGGGGCCCCCTGGTACTCTCTAGGCACTCCTCTGCCCCTTTTTCATGTAAAAATTTAATATGAATTTTCTAGAATTTTTCGAGACACTTTATTTTTTAGCAATTTTTCCGATATTTATGAATGATTTTCTGACAGAAAGATGTTTTTGGAATGATGCAAAAACAAAACAAAACTAAAACTTCAGTAGTTCTAAGACACTCTAATATGCAAGCAACTAGCAACAGAAAAGTAAACTAAGTGAAAGCAAAAACTAAGCAAAGATAATCATGGTGAAAACATTGTTTTGTTCATTAAAATCCCTTTGTTAACAAGGTTGATCAGGTCTTGTTACCAAAAAAAATTATATGAAACAAAACTTTGTATTCCACTAATGATTATGTTACCTCAACCTTGATATCAATGGTCCCAATCATAATAGTTTCATATTTTTCTCGTGGTATGGGACAATATATTTCTCCAACTTGGATGCCCTCAACATGTTCAATTGAATTTAAACCATAAGTCCTATCAATCTTCATGGTGAAATAGACAATATGCTCCTTGTCATTAACATTAAAAGTCACATTTCCTTAATTACAATTAATAATAGCCCCTGCAGTATTAAGAAAAGGTCTCCCAAGAATAATAGACATATTGTCATCTTCAGGCATTTCAAGCACAACAAAATCAATTAATATCAAGCAATTATGAGCCACTTGAACAGGTACATCGTCACATATACCAACAGGAATAGTAGTAGATTTATCATCCATTTGCAAAGATATATCAGTTGGTATTAGTTTTTCTAATTGAAGTCTCTTGTAGAGAGAAAAAGGCATAACACTAACTCCTGCTCCCAAATCACACAAAGCAGTTCTATCATAACTATTTTTAATAGAGCATGGAATAGTTGGAATCCCTGGGTCTCCAAGTTTCTTTGGAACCTTACCATTAAAGCAATAATTAGCAAGCAAAGTAGAAATTTCTTCATTAGGGATCTTCCTTTTATTAGAGACAATATCCTTCATATACTTTGAATAAGGAGGCAGTTTAATAGCATTAGTCAAAGGTATTTGCAAAAATAAAGGTTTCATCCACTCACAAAACTTGTTATAGTGTTCATCTTCCTTTGACTTGTATTTCTTATCAGGGAAAGGCATAGGTTTTTGGACCCAAGGCTCTCTTTCACTACCATGTTTCTTAGCAACAAAATCTTCTTTAGTGTATTTAGTATCCTTAGTGTGCCTTTCAGGTTCTTCTTCAACTTTTTTTTATCAGGAGCATCATTTTCCTCATTACCACTTTCAGTTTCAGCATCAGAGACAGATATACTATTAGGATCTTTAGAAGGTTCAGAGGATTCTACAATAGTTTTATGTTTCTTTTTCCTTTTCTTAGGAGAAGTACCACTATTTTCAATTTATTGAGAATCTTGCTCAATTTTTTAGGATGCCCCTCAGGATATAGAGGATCCTGGGTGGAAGCACCACTTCTAGTTCTAATTTCATAAGCATGTTTTTCTTTAGCAGCATTAACTAGCAAGTCTTTTTGTACTTTAATAAGTTGATCAATTTGAGTTTGAACCATTTGAAAATGTTTAATAAGCATTTTAATGTCATTAGATGTTCTTTCCACAATATCTTTTAACTCAATAATAGCTCTAGAGTTTTCCATTAAATGATTTTGCACCCTTTTATTAAAATTATCTTGCTTAACAATAAAAATGTCAAATTCTTCTAAGCATTGATCAGGAGGTTTAGAGTAAGGAATATCACCTTCATCAAAATGTTGGAGAGAGTGTACCTCAATAGTGGATGAGTGGGAGATTGGCTTACATAATTCTTCTATAGGAGGTAAATTCTTGACATCTACAGCTTTAATTCCCTTCTCCTTAAGACATTTCTTAGCTTCCTTCATCACTTCATAATTTAGTTCAATCACTCCCCTCTTCTTTGATGTTGGTGTTGGCTCAAGCACAACTAGCTCAGGTGGAGTTGACTCAGGTGAAGTCCAGTCATCATAATTCTTGCTTATTTTAGCCATTAATTCCTCAGCTTCTTTGGGAGTTCTCTTCCTGAAAACACAATCAACACAACTATCTAGGTATGTCCTAGATTCTTCACTTAGTCCATTATAATATATATCAAGAAGATCATTTTTAGGTAATGGACATCTAGGCTGTGCATGAATCAAAGCACAAAACCTTGCCCATGATTCAAGAAATATCTCCTTCTCTCCCTGTTTAAAATCAAAAAGTTCCTGCAAAATAGCATGTCTAGCACTAGGAGGGAAATATTTCTGAAGGAAGGTACTAATCAAGCAATCAGGGCCATCAATAGATCCAGGAGGTAAATTAGTAAACCAAGTTTTAGCTTCTCCTTTCAGTGAAAAATGGAAAATTTTAGCAACAAAGTAGGTGCACATCTTAATATCATCAGAAAATAGACCACTCATGGTAGAAAGCTCAGTCATATGTGCTACAACATTTTCATTCTTAGTCCCACAAAAAGGTTCTTTCTCAACAATAGTTATGTAAGATAAATCAAGAGAGAAATCATAACCCTTATCTTTAATGTTTATGGGAGATGTAGCAAACTTAGCATTAGGAGATAATTTAGGTCTAACAGTATGTTTCTCAAGAAGACTCTTAATAGCACTCCTATCATAGGTGTTTTGGCATTCTTTACTAAATTCATCAGTCATTTCTATATATCCGTCTTCAATATCATAGCTCTCTATAGACTAAGGTGAACTGACAGGTGTAGTAGTGTCTTCATTAGGAGTTTTAGTATTTCTAGCTATAGTTCTAGCAATCATATCATGTAGGAAAGGACCTAATGGACCACTCTTATCAAGCATAGTAGAAGCAACATCATAAGTATCAGAAGTTTCAGATTCAGCAAAAGTAGCAGTATGTGTAACATGTGCGTGTGGTGGTGTAAGGAGCTTACTCATAACAGATGGTGAATCAAGAGCAACAGAGGTGTTCAGAACCGTACCTCTCCTTGTAGTGGATGGTAATATAGGAACCTTTCCATCACGAGATTTACCCATGATGAATGGATAGCAGCTAACAATGATGATTCCAAGTGAACTTGATAAATAGAGCTATGCTCCCCGCCAACGACACTAGAAAATAGTCTTGATGACCCACAAGTATAGGGGGTGTATCGCAGTATTTTTGAGGGAAATGAAACCCAATTTATTGATTCGACACAAGGGGAGCCAAAGAATATTTATAAGCCTTAACAAGTGAGTTGTCAATTCAGCTGCACCTGGAAACAATCTTGCTCGCAGTAGTTTATCAGTAGCAACAGTTTTGTAATAGCAATAGCAAAGTAAAAGCAGTAGTAAAAGTAAAGATAGTAGTAACAATTGTAGTAAACGGTAGGATTAAAGTGCGGTAGGCATAGGGATGGATGGATGGGCATTGCATGGATAAGACAATTCATATAGAAATCAAGACATAGGGCATTTGCAGATAAATAAGATAAAACATCCAAGTACTAGATAATCATAGGCATGTGTTCCATATATAGTCATACGTGCTCGTAATGAGAACTTGCACAACATCTTTTGTCCTGCCAGCCCGTTTGTAGTGGGGCCTCAAGGGAACTACTAGCAATTAAGGTGCTCCTTTTAACAGAGCACCGGAGCAAAGCATTAACACTCCATGAACACATGTGATCCTCACATCAAAGCCATTCCCTCTGGTTATCCCGATTATTGTCACTTCGGGGCCTTTGGTTCCGGACAACAATATTTGTATACAACTTGCAGGTAAGACCATAAACAATACTATCATAGTGAATCAATAACATGTTCATATCTGAAATCATGGCACTCGGGCCCTAGTGACAAGCATTAAGCATAACAAGTTGTAACAAAGTCAAAAATCACTAATAATAGATACTAGGGACCATGCCCTAACAATCTGATGCCATTACATGAACGATCTCATCCAATCCCTACCATCTCCATAGCCTACAACGGGGGATTACTCACTCATGTATGAGGGAAACATGGATGGTCGATGGAGAAGCGATGGTGATGATGATGGCGATGATCTCCTCCAATTCCCCGTCTTGGCAGGGTGCCAGAATAGAGTTTCTGGTTCTGATTCGCGGAATCTGGTGGTGGCGGTGTAGCGGAACTCTTTCTGGAAAAACGTCGAACCCCCCTTGGTTTTTAGGTCAAGAGGCAACTTATAGGCGAAGAGGGAGGCCGAGGGGGTGACCGAGGCGGCCACACCACCCCTAGGCGCGGCCTGTCTGGCCCACGCGGCCAGGTGGTGTGGGCCCCTCGTGGCCCTCCTCTGTCTCGTCTTCTGGCTCCGTGAGTCTTCTGGTGAAATAGGATTTTTGGCATATTTTTCGGGATTTTTCCTGATAGTTGATTTTCTGCACAAAAACTAGACACCAAGGTAATTCTACTGAAAATAGTGTCAGTCTGTGTTAGTTGTATCCAAATCACACAAGTTTAGAGGAAACACAATAGCAAAAGCGTTCGGGAAAGTAGATACGTTTTGAACGTATCAAGGAGGACCGGAGAATAAGCTAGGGCGGCGGCAGAACTCATCGGGATCGGAGAATACGACATCGATGCGGTCGTCTGGGAGCTTCCCGGACCGATTCCTGAGGTGGGGAGGAGGCAGGCACTGAGGCTGAGCTCAAGGCGAGGTCAGTGGAGCCTAGGTACTAATGGCCCACAAGTATAGGGGGTGTATCACAGTATTTTCGAGGGAAGTGAAACCCAATTTATTGATTCGACACAAGGGGAGCCAAAGAATATTTATAAGCCTTAACAACTGAGTTATCAATTCAGCTGCACCTGGAAACAATCTTGCTCATAGCAGTTTATCAGTAGCAACAGTTTTGTAGTAGGAATAGCAAAGTAATAGCAGTAGTAAAGCAAAGACATCAGTAATAATAGCAATAAACAGTGGGATTCAAGTGCGGTAGGCATAGGGATGGATGGACGGGCGTTGCATGGACAAGACAATTCACATCCAATCCCTACCATCCCTATATCAAAATGACAAGGCAAGCAGACAAAAAGCATCTCAGCAATCTTCTTATTTACCATGGGAATATGGTGCTTTTTTCTCTCTTTCCTCTTTTCATAATCTTTTTTTTTCTTTTTCTCTTTTTTCTCAATATAGGACTCTTTTGTTTATAAGAAGAATGCTTCATAGACAACTCATTATGGTTACGCTGCAGGTTTCCACCATGTCAGCATGGATTAGATCAGCGGCCCAGGTGTTTCTCTAACACATATACATAACTCCATGGACTTACAAGCCCCCCTTTCATTTCACACCGATGACATCCATATACAAAAGAGCATGATATCAACTAGGTACAAAGTACCAAGTGCAATGTTGAAAGCATTCCCCAAGACAGCATGGTTCTGCTAATTCCCAACAAATAAGTGCAAGCATATACAACATAGACGACACAATGGTTCAAGTTTATTAAGGGCAAGAAAAGTAAAGTGTGCCATCAAGTTCGCGAGAGCTTTAATCACTAGTTTTCTCATAACAAGTTTAATTTGGAAGGTAAACAAAAACATGAATATACTTGGAATAGCATATGCTAGTAGGTAGGTATGGTGGACTCTTTGGAATAACTTGGTTTAGGGAGTTGGATGCATGAGTGGAACTCATACTTGGTTGTGGAGGCTAGCAAAAGACTGGGAGCAACCAACTAAGAGAGCAATAATGGCCATAATCATGCAGAGCGACAAAACATCATTGATCAAAGCATAAAGTGATACTACAAGTTGAAAACTAAAGGATCATAAAGTCTTATGGAGACTTGGGATAGTCATAACATGGCGTGAGCATGCGCCAAGTCAATCTAAATAAAGCATCAAAGGAGAATACCACAATACTATGCTTTAATATGCTAAAACAACGCATGATTCATCCAAGGCACATTAAGCAATCTCAATTGTTTATAACAAGTCATGCTACAGAAAAGAATACTAAGCATAAAGACAAAACAATATCAACCATGGCATGTCAAAGCATAGGCCACAGTCAAAACCAAGCTCTTTTTACCACATAAGTATGAACTTTCCTACTCTTCTCCAAACCAAACCAAACTATCTGCAAACCAATGTATGAAAGAGGGGGTCCAACCAATTTATTCTACAAACTAAGCAAACAAAAAACCAAAACAAAAACGAAAAATAAGACGCTCCAAGAACAACACAACTGTGCACGAAACAATAAAAATGAAGCGTTTGGAAGAAACCTGGAATTTTTATTGATGAAAAAGGGGATGCCTTGGGCATCCCCAAGCTTTGACGCTTGTAATTCTTGGATATTTCTTGGGGTGACAGGCATGGCATCCCCAAGCTTGAGCTTTAGTCCATCCTTCATCTCATTACTCATTCCTTCCATACACCTGAAATTTTTCCTTCATACAAAACTTCACACAATCTTTATTAGCAACATTAGTGCACTCAAGATAAATAAGTCTTAAGGTTCAGTTCTAAAACCAAATAAACTTCCATTAGAACACTAGCTCCTGTAGCACTTCCCTCAAAAAGCTCAATTCTCCAAAAGAACTCAAAAAGGAACCAACAAAAAGCAAATGCAGAAAATGGCAGAAATCTGTCAAAACAGACCAGCAGGTAAAAACGAATTTTTCCGAAGACCTTCTGTTGCTCAAATCAAAAATTGTTGAACTAACGAAAGTTAGATAACAAGCTGGGTCAGAAGAACAAAAATTCACGCCTCAAAAAGACGTACAGATATTTTACACGAATTTTTATGGTGAAGCACAGAAATCTGTTTCGGGACAGCAACTTTCTCAATCATTACTTCTCTCTCATTAGAGGTTACTCTTGGCACAAAAAGCAAATAAAATGGATAAGGAGCGGTTATTACTGAAGTAATAATTTCCAAGACTCATCTAAAACTTTTGGGTTATCTCCCTATAAGTACTTTTCTTTAACGCCTTTAAGTTAGCCATAAGCAAAAACATAAAATGGATAGAATAGAAGTGAGCGGAGATAATCATAGTTAAAACATTGTTTTGTTTAATGAAATCCTTTTGTTGACAAGGTTGATCAGGTCTTGTTACCAAAACAATTTCATATGAGACAATACTTTGTATTCCACTAATGATTATGTTACCTCAACCTTGATAGCAATGGTCCCAATCATAATAGTTTCAAAATTTTCTCTTGGAATGGGACAATATATTTCTCCAACTTGAAGGCCCTCAACATGTTCAATTGAATTCAAACCATAAGTCCTTTAAATCTTCTTAGGGAAATAGACAGTATGTTCCTTGTCATTAACATTGAAGGTCACATTCCCTTGATTACAATTAATAACAACTCCTGCAGTATTTAAGGAAAGGTCTCCCAAAAATAATAGACATATTATCATCTTCAGGCATGATAGTTTGAGAGGATGCTCACATAAGAAATATGAGTTGAAGTAAAAGAGAGCATCAAGAAGCAGATTCAAAACACATTTAAGTCTAACCCACTTCCTATGCATAGGAATCTTGTATGCAAATAAATTCGCAAAGAACAAAGTGACAGACATAGGAAGATAAAACAAGAGTAACTTCAAAACTTTCAGCACATAGAGAGATGTTTCAATACCATGAAAACTTCTACAACCATATTTTCCTCTCTCATAATAATTTTCAGTAGCCTCATGAATAAACTCAACAATATAACTATCACATAAAGCATGCTTTTCATGATCTACAAGCACTAGAGCTTTATTATAAACATTTTCAAAAGAATCCTCAGGAACATAACATTCATCCTCCTTTAGTAAGCATGGGAGACAATCAAATAATGTAAGGGATAAAGAGTTACTCTCATTAGAAGGTAGGCATGGGTAGCTAATCCATTCTTCCTCCTTTTGTTCATCACTCTCCTCCTCTTTTTTATCTAATGAGCTTTCAGTTTCATCAATTTCTTCTTCCATAAGATCCTGCAAGGCATTAGTCTCTTCCATTTGTGGAAAGCATCTATTAATATATTCAAGAATATAGCCATTTTCATCCTTGTAATTATCAAAGCAAAATTTAAGTATGCCATAAACCTCATATTTGTAAGGTGAATCATCAATATTTTCAAGCAAACTAGCAAGTTCAAAAGCACCCTTCCAAGTAATAAATTCTTCAATTTGTTCCACATCATAAAAGTCATAATTTCCTTTAACATAAGAAGATATGGTAACATTTTCATTATACTCACATTGAAAAGGGAGGTGTTTTTACCTCCTACAGCAACAAGATTTATCCAAGCAATAAGTAACATTATAAGTAGAGCACACGTTTCTAGCAATGGTATACAATTTATCAATTTGTTCCCATAAGTGTTTCCCATTTTGTGACAAGCGGTGTTCCTTATAATAATATTTTTGATCTTCCGTGAACCCACCTTGCCAATAAGATTTAGTTTCAAAGAAACCAACCATTGACAACAAGCATGATAAGGCAAGACAATAACAGACCAACGAAGATAACAACTAGAGTAGGAACTACTTTTTTTTTGTATTTTTGATAAAGAAACAAGCAAACAAGGCGAAAATAAACTTAGCTTGAACAATAGTGATTCCATGTGGACTTGATAAATAAAGCTATGCTCCCCGACAACGGCGCCAGAAAATAGTCTTGATGACCCACAAGTATAGGGGGTGTATCGCAGTATTTTCGAGGGAAGTGAAACCCAATTTATTGATTCGACACAAGGGGAGACAAAGAATATTTATAAGCCTTAACAACTGAGTTGTCAATTCAGCTGCACCTGGAAACAATCTTGCTCACAACAGTTTATTAGTAGCAACAGTTTTGTAGTAGGAATAACAAAGTAACATCAGTAGTAAAGCAAAGACAGCAGTAACAATAGCAGTAAACAGTGGGATTCAAGTGCGGTAGGCATAGGGATGGATGGACGGGCGTTGCATGGACAAGACAATTCACATAGTAATCAGAACATAGAGCAATTGCAGATAAATAAGATAAAGCATCCAAGTACTAGATAATCCTAGGCATGTGTTCCATATATAGTCATACGTGCTCGCATTGAGAACTTGCACAACATCTTTTGTCCTGCCAGCCCGTTTGCAGCGGGGCCTCAAGGGAACTGCTGGCAATTAAGGTGCTCCTTTTAATAGAGCACCAGAGCAAAGCATTAACACTCCGTGAACACATGTGATCCTCACATCAAAGCCATTCCCTCCGGTTATCCCAATTTCTGTCACTTCGAGGCCATTGGTTCCAGACAAGAAAATGTGTATACAACTTGTAGATAAGACCATAAACAATACTATCATAATGAATCAATAACATGTTCAGATCTGAAATCGTGGCACTCGGGCCCTAGTGACAAGCATTAAGCACAACAAGTCGCAACAAAGTCATAAAGCACTAATAAAAGATATTAGGCAGCATGCCCAAACAATCTAATGCCATTACATGAATGATCTCATCCAATCCCTACCATACCCATAGCCTACAGCGGGGGATTACTCACTCATAGATGGGGGAAACATGGATGGTCGATGGAGAAGCGATGGTGATGATGATGGCGATGATCTCCTCCAATTCCTCGTCCCGGCAGGGTGCCAGAACGGAGTTTCTGGTGCTGTTTTGTGGAATCTGGTGGTGGCGACGGAGCGGAACTCCTTCTGGAAAAACGTTGAACCCCCCAAAGGTTTTAGGTCAGAAGGCTTCTTATAGGCGAAGAGGGAGACCGAGGGGGTGCCTGGGGGGCCCACACCTTGGCCTGGCGCGGCATGGCCCAGCCCACGCCTGGGGGTGGTGTGGCCAGGCCCTGGCCCTCCTCCGTCTCGTATTCTGGCTCCATGAGTCTTCTGGAAAAATAGGCACTTTGGATTTTGTCCCGTCCAATTCCGAGAATATTCATTTTCTGACTTTCCTCGAACCAAAAACAGCAGAAAACAGACAGATGGCACTATGGCTCTTGTTAATAGGTTAGTGCAAGAAATCATATGAAAAGTACTCCAAAGTGTGGACAAAACACAAGAAAGTGGATAAAACCAAGCATGGAACATCAAAAATTATAGATACATTTGCAATGTATTAACATCCCCAAGCTTAACTCCTGCTCGTCCTCGAGTAGGTAAGTGATAAAAAGAAAGAATAATTTTTGAGGTGACATGCACCATCATAAACTTGATCAAAGTATTTGTAAAACATTCAAAGCTGGGATCATAGTACTTCGATCATAACATGAAAGACAAAGTTCTAGCAATAAGACAAAGAAACTATGTTGCAACATGAAAGGCACAAACAAAAGGTTCATGAATAACAATGCTTTGCAAGACGTTTGTTTGTTTCACATAGAGAAAACATAGCATAATAGTATTCAGCTTGTCCCTCATAGAGTAGCAAATATAAATGTATAGGACACCTTCAAAGTTCATAAGAGTGACTAGATACAAATAGTTTAAAACAAGCAATATCAAAGTTATGCATCAATCAACAAGTCTTGGGACAATGCACATAGAACTAAGAATGGCCACTATGCTCTCAAAGTAGGTGCATAAAGGTAGAAGGTGGAGACTCAATATAATGGTGGAAGAAAGGCCTTGATAAAAGGAAGTAGGGATTCAAGTCTCATAAAGAGCTTCCAAAAATTATGGTACTTATAGCTTTCAGCTCTCATTGCCCCTATCATAAGCATCTTGAAGTGATTAAGGTTAAAGTGAACAAACTATGGTGTACATGCTTGACGAAGTATAAGTCAGAAATCTCATGTCCCTTGAATACGAGGGCCGCTCCTCATGCTACTCAAGTTTAGTCACCGGTATGTTCTTGTCATCGTAAGTACACGTGTATCATAGAGAACCTCCAACGGGGTACCCCTTGCCCGATGATACGGAAGAATCCCTATATCAAAATGACAAGGCAAGCAGACAAAAAGCATCTCAGCAATCTTCTTATTTACCATGGGAATATGGTGCTTTTTTCTCTCTTTCCTCTTTTCATAATCTTTTTTTTTCTTTTTCTCTTTTTTCTCAATATAGGACTCTTTTTTTATAAGAAGAATGCTTCATAGACAGCTCATTATGGTTACGCTGCAGGTTTCCACCATGTCAGCATGGATTAGACCAGCGGCCCAGGTGTTTCTCTAACACATATACATAACTCCATGGACTTACAAGCTCCCCTTTCATTTCACACCGACGACATCCATATACAAAAGAGCATGATATCAACTAGGTACAAAGTACCAAGTGCAATGTTGAAAGCATTCCCCAAGACAACATGGTTCTGCTAATTCCCAACAAATAAGTGCAAGCATATACAACATAGACGACACAATGGTTCAAGTTTATTAAGGGCAAGAAAAGTAAAGTGTGCCATCAAGTTCGTGAGAGCTTTAATCACTAGTTTTCTCATAACAAGTTTAATTTGGAAGGTAAACAAAAACATGAATATACTTGGAATAGATATGCTAGTAGGTAGGTATGGTGGACTCTTTGGAATAACTTGGTTTAGGGAGTTGGTTGCATGGGTGGAACTCATACTTGGTTGTGGAGGCTAGCAAAAGACTGGGAGCGACCAACTAAGAGAGCAATAATGGCCATAATCATGCAGAGCGACAAAACGTCATAGATCAAAGCATAAAGTGATACTACAAGTTGAAAACTAAAGGATCATAAAGTCTTATGGTGACTTGGGATAGTCATAACATGGTGTGAGCATGCGCCAAGTCAACCCAAATAAAGCATCAAAGGAGAATACCACTATACTATGCTTTAATATGCTAAAACAACGCATGATTCATCCAAGGCACATTAAGCAATCTCAATTGTTTATAACAAGTCATGCTACAGCAAAGAATACTAAGCATAAAGACAAAACAATATCAAGCATGGCATGTCAAAGCATAGGCCACAGTCAAAAACAAGCTCTTTTTACCACATAAGTATGAACTTTCCTACTCTTTTCCAAACCAAACCAAACTATCTGCAAACCAATGTATGAAAGAGGGGGCCCAACCAATTTATTCTACAAACTAAGCAAACAAAAACAAACGAAAAACCAAAACAAAAACGAAAAAGAAGACGCTCCAAGAACAACACAACTGTGCATGAAACAATAAAAATGAAGCGTTTGGAAGAAACCTGGAATTTTTATTGATGAAGAAGGGGATGCCTTGGGCATCCCCAAGCTTTGACGCTTGTACTTCTTGGATATTTCTTGGGGTGACACGCATGGCATCCCCAAGCTTGAGCTTTAGTCCATCCTTCATCTCATTACTCATTCCTTCCATACACCTGAAATTTTTCCTTCATACAAAACTTCACACAATCTTTATTAGCAACATTAGTGCACTCAAGATAAATAAGTCTTAAGGTTCAGATCTAAAACCAAATAAACTTCCATTAGAACACTAGCTACTGTAGCACTTCCCTCAAAAATCTCAATTCCCCAAAAGAACTCAAAAAGGAACCAACAAGAAGCAAATGCAGAAAATGGCAGAAATCTGTCAAAACAGACCAGCAGGTAAAAACGAATTTTTCCGAAGACCTTCTGTTGATCAAATCAAAAATTGTTGATCTAACGAAAGTTAGATAACAACCTGGGGCAGAAGCACAAAAATTAACGCCTCAAAAAGACATTCAGAGATTTTACACGAATTTTTACGGTGAAGCACATAAATCTGTTTCGGGACAGCAACTTAATCAATCATTACTTCTCTCTCATTAGAGGTTACTCTTGGCACAAAAAGCAAATAAAATGGATAAGGAGCGGTTATTACTGAAGTAATAACTTCCAAGACTCATCTAAAACTTTTGGGTTATCTGTCAATAAGTACTTTTCTTTAACGCCTTTAAGTTAGGCATAAGCAAAAACATAAAATGGATTGAATAGAAGTAAGCAAAGATAATCATAGTGAAAACATTGTTTTGTTTAATGAAATCCTTTTGTTAACAAGGTTGATCAGGTCTTGTTACCAAAACAATTTCATATGAGACAAGACTTTGTATTCCACTAATGATTATGTTACCTCAACGTTGATAGCAATGGTCCCAATCATAATAGTTTCAAATTTTTCTCTTGGTATGGGACAATATATTTCTCCAACTTGAAGGCCCTCAACATGTTCAATTGAATTCAAACCATAAGTCCTTTAAATCTTCTTAGGGAAATAGACAGTATGTTCCTTGTCATTAACATTGAAGGTCACATTCCCTTGATTACAATTAATAACAACTCCTGCAGTATTTAAGGAAAGGTCTCCCAAAAATAATAGACATATTATCATCTTCAGGCATGATAGTTTGAGAGGATGCTCACATAAGAAATATGAGTTGAAGTAAAAGAGAGCATCAAGAAGCAGATTCAAAACACATTTAAGTCTAACCCACTTCCTATGCATAGGAATCTTGTATGCAAATAAATTCGCAAAGAACAAAGTGACAGACATAGGAAGATAAAACAAGAGTAACTTCAAAACTTTCAGCACATAGAGAGATGTTTCAATACCATGAAAACTTCTACAACCATATTTTCCTCTCTCATAATAATTTTCAGTAGCCTCATGAATAAACTCAACAATATAACTATCACATAAAGCATGCTTTTCATGATCTACAAGCACTAGAGCTTTATTATAAACATTTTCAAAAGAATCCTCAGGAACATAACATTCATCCTCCTTTAGTAAGCATGGGAGACAATCAAATAATGTAAGGGATAAAGAGTTACTCTCATTAGAAGGTAGGCATGGGTAGCTAATCCATCCTTCCTCCTTTTGTTCATCACTCTCCTCCTCTTTTTCATCTAATGAGCTTTCAGTTTCATCAATTTCTTCTTCCATAAGATCCTGCAAGGCATTAGTCTCTTCCATTTGTGGAAAGCATCTATTAATATATTCAAGAATATAGCCATTTTCATCCTTGTAATTATCAAAGCAAAATTTAAGTATGCCATAAACCTCATATTTGTAAGGTGAATCATCAATATTTTCAAGCAAACTAGCAAGTTCAAAAGCACCCTTCCAAGTAATAAATTCTTCAATTTGTTCCACATCATAAAAGTCATAATTTCCTTTAACATAAGAAGATATGGTAACATTTTCATTATACTCACATTGAAAAGGGAGGTGTTTGTACCTCCTACAGCAACAAGATTTATCCAAGCAATAAGTAACATTATAAGTAGAGCACACGTTTCTAGCAATGGTATACAATTTATCAATTTGTTCCCATAAGTGTTTCCCTTTTTGTGACAAGCGGTGTTCCTTATAATAATATTTTTGATCTTCCGTGAACCCACCTTGCCAGAAAGATTTAGTTTCAAAGAAACCAACCATTGACAACAAGCATGATAAGGCAAGACAATAACAGACCAACGAAGATAACAACTAGAGTAGGAACTACTTTTTTTTGTATTTTTGATAAAGAAACAAGCAAACAAGGCGAAAATAAACATAGCTTGAACAATAGTGATTCCAAGTGGACTTGATAAATAAAGCTATGCTCCCCGACAACGGCGCCAGAAAATAGTCTTGATGACCCACAAGTATAGGGGGTGTATCGCAGTATTTTCGAGGGAAGTGAAACCCAATTTATTGATTCGACACAAGGGGAGCCAAAGAATATTTATAAGCCTTAACAACTGAGTTGTAAATTCAGCTGCACCTGGAAACAATCTTGCTCACAACAGTTTATTAGTAGCAACAGTTTTGTAGTAGGAATAACAAAGTAACAGCAGTAGTAAAGCAAAGATAGCAGTAACAATAGCAGTAAACAGTGGGATTCGAGTGCGGTAGGCATAGGGATGGATGGACGGGCGTTGCATGGACAAGACAATTCACATAGCAATCAGAACATAGAGCAATTGCAGATAAATAAGATAAAGCATCCAAGTACTAGATAATCCTAGGCATGTGTTCCATATATAGTCATACATGCTCGTAATGAGAACTTGCACAACATCTTTTGTCCTGCCAGCCCGTTTGCAGCGGGGCCTCAAGGGAACTACTGGCAATTAAGGTGCTCCTTTTAATAGAGCACCAGGGCAAATCATTAACACTCCATGAACACATGTGATCCTCACATCAAAGCCATTCCCTCCGGTTATCCCGATTTCTGTCACTTCGGGGCCATTGGTTCCGGACAACAACGTGTGTATACAACTTGTAGATAAGACCATAAACAATACTATCATAATGAATCAATAACATGTTCAGATCTGAAATCATGGCACTCGGGCCATAGTGACAAGCATTAAGCACAACAAGTCGCAACAAAGTCATAAAGCGCTAAGAAAAGATACTAGGCACCATGCCCTAACAATCTAATACCATTACATGAACGATCTCATCCAATCCCTACCATCCCCATAGCCTACAACGGGGGATTACTCACTCATAGATGGGGGAAACATGGATGGTTGATGACCCACAAGTATAGGGGGTGTATTGCAGTATTTTGGATAAGTAAGAGTGCCGAACCCAACGAGGAGCAGAAGGTGCTGGCTAGTCGTATGGATCAGGAATTCTCTGCAAATACTTAGCAAACGGATTTTTAGGGGTTTTCGATAAAGCAAGTAAACAAAGTACGAGTAAATAAAAGACAATAGGAATAAATGCAGCAAGTGGCCCAATCCTTTATGCAGCAAAGGACAAGCCGGTTGTATTACTTAAGATGACCAAATGTTCTCGAGGACACATGGGAAGACTGTCAAGTGCTTTCGCTTCATATAGTCGATTAATCTTCTTTAGCTTGCTAAGTGTTGTGTGGGTGAACCTGTGCTAATGTACTGCCCCATCCAAGACTAATACATACTTGTGAATAAACCCCTTGCAAACATCCGTAAGTACAAGAAAGTATTTAAGGTAGAAACCTAACCACAACTTTAAACTCTAAGACCCTTACGTCCCTTGTGCAATGGTTTCCTAACGGGGGTTCAGGTTTCTGTCACTCCGGCAACCCCTACGATTAGTAGCCAAATACACAATGCATTCCCCTAGGCCCATATAGGTGAAGTGTCATGTAGTCGACGTTCACATGACACCACTAGAAGAAGTACACCACAACTTAAATAACAATCTATTGAATCTTTCTCAACGCAACTCCACTACTAACAACAAGACTTCTCCCATGTCCTCAAGAACAAAACGAACTACTCACAAGACATCATATGGATCATGATCAGAGATGGAATAATGATGTATAACAATCTGAACATAAACAATAATTCAATGGTTCACTCAATAGCATTAACTACAAAGAGTAATTAACACCGAGAAAGTTTCCCCTATGAACTATGCAAGATTCAACGCAATTGTTACAACAATATGGAGATGGTGATCAGGGTGCTGATGGTGATGATGATCCCGATGAAGTCCATCTTGATGGTGGTGTTGATGGCGACGATCTCCCCTCTCCGGGAAGGAATTCCCCCGGGAGAAATCTATCTGCCAGAGAGATCTTTCTCTCTCGGTGTTTTCCGCCCCGCAGAGGTGGCGGAATCTTTCTGTGGTCCCTCCCCGAGTCTTAGGGTTTCGGGAGGATGATATACGCCAGAGGAGAGAGGCTAGAGTGGGCCAGGGTGGCCAAACCACCTCCAGGCGCGGCCTAGGCCTGCCCGCGCCATGGGGTGGTGTGGGCCCCCTGTGGCCCACCTCCACTCCATCTTCTGGCATCCTTAGTCTTTTGGAAAAATAGGATTTTCCATATATTTTCCCGGATTTTCTGATCTTCGTGAATTTTGCCTCCAAACAGCACCTTTTCCATCAGAATCCTGACTGCAGCGGTCCATGCTCCAAAATTCATCAACCATGCAAAAATAGATGAAATAACATAAGTATCACCTCTCAATATGAAATATATCAATGAATAATAGTGAATTAAGACATAGAATAGTGATGCAAAATGGACGTATCAACTCCCCCCAAGCTTAGACTTCGCTTGTCCCCAAGCGAAACTGAGCTCAATAAACATGGCCTCAAGTTTATGGAGTGAAGAGTCGATAAAAGAATACGGACAAGAAGCATCCCATTCATCAAATACATAGATCATAATAGAAGACAACTCACTATTATATAACTCAACTTGCAGTGAGTAAAGGAAACACAATAAAGATACATAAAGTGAATCATAATTGGTAATGGCAAACTTAGCTCTTGGTCGAAGAATAGTTGATAATTTGCTGGAGTTCACAAATAACTGGTTTTTCAATGATAGCTTTCAAAGTAGTAAACTTCAAGATAAGAGCAATGTGCAAAACAAGGGACATAAGAGACATGATTGGATAAATCATCATATGAATGAATGAAACACACCAACTCAAAATACTTGCTGAGATAGAAGGGAGTAGGTTTACTGACTCAAATACAAAGTAAAAGAAAGGCCCTTCACAGAGGGAAGCAGGGATTGCAAGTCTCATAAAGAGCTCCCAAAAATTATGATACTTACTAGCTTTCAGCTCTCATTGCCCCTATCATAGGCATCTTTAGGTGATTAAGGTTAAAGTGATCAAAAATGAGGATATGCATTGACAAGTTGTAAATTGAGAATCTCATGTCCCTTGAATACGAGGGCCGCTCCTCATGCTACTCAAGTTTAGTCACCGGTAAGTTCTTGTCATCGTAAGCATATGTGTATCATTGAGAACCGCCAACGGGGTACCCCTTGCCCGATGATACGGAAGAATCCCCATATCAAAATGATAAGGCAAGCAGACAACAAGTATCTCAGCAATCTTCTTATTTACCATGGGAATATGGTGCTTTTTTCTCTCTTTCCTCTTTTCATAATATCTTTTTTTCTTTTTTCTCAATCTCTATCTCTTTTTTATAAGAAGAATGCTTCATAGATACTCGTGATGGTTACGCTGCAGGTTTCCACCATGTCAGCATGGATTAGACCAGCGGCCCAGGCGTTTCTCTAACACATATGCATAACTCCATGGACTTACAAGCTCCCCTTTCATTTCACACCGACGACATCCATAGACAAAAAACATGATATCAACTTGGTACAAAGTACCAGTGCAATGTTGAAAGCGTTCCCCATGACAACATGGTTATGCTAATTCACAACTTACAAAGCACAAGCATATACGCAACATAGGTGAGCACAATGGTTCAAGTTTATTAAATGCAAGAAATTAAAGTGTGCCATCAAGTTTGTGAGAGCTTTAATCACTAATTTTCACATAACAAGTTTAATTTGGGAGGTAGATAAAACAGGAATTTACTTGGAATAGCAATAGTGCTACTAGGTAGGAATGGTGGACACAAATGGCAAATGTTTTGGTTTAAGGAAGTGGATGAACGAGAAGAATACCCTCTTAGTACAGGTTTTTGGCTAGCAAGGCTGGGTAGCAAGTATAAGAGTTGAAGGAAACAAACAAACATACAAGTGATAAAGTCAAATATGCAATCTTCCTTGGAAGCACAAAAGATCTTAACTAGAGAATACTAGACTTATGAGCAAATCAAGAAAGAAAGATGACAAAATTATTTTTGTTTAGAGTACTTCTATCTTTTTCTTTTCAACTCTCAAAAAGGTGTTGCTACTGACCGAGCCAGGTTTACCAAAACCAACTAAATTAACTCAATGATACCAGAGTGCTACCAATACTAACAACAAGATCAATCATATAACCACGAATTGAAAACTACTATAAGCTATGCAAAAGGGTGAATGATAGAACTTCTCATTAATATTCCATAACGGCAACTCACACCAAGGGATACATATCTAATGAGAGAGGGGACACTTCCATAATGCAAACCATACTAAAAAATAACTCCTCTATTCATGATATGACTCTAATTAAAAGATAAAAAGATAGAAGATAGTGATATGATACCGCGACACTCACCCAAGCTTGGAACAAACCAAGGGGATGCCAAACCTGATGACGAATTACTCCTTCAGTGGTGGTGGTATCTTCTCATCTTCGTCTGTCTTCCAGGGTAAAGGCTTCCCATCAACAAAGGACATCGTGGTTTCCAACATCCTGAAACTTGCAGTAGCACTTATGCGTTTAAATCTAGCCTCATACTCACAGTTTATATTTTGAACGTCATAGAACTGTGCTTGCAGTTCGTTGGTTGCTTTGCGGAGTCAGAGGACTTCGTCTTTGAGTTCAGCAGTCTCCTTTTGGTGCTCGGTGATGAGTTCGGAGCAAATCTTATGGATGATATCCACTTCGCGCTCCGCCATCTTCCTGTACCTAAAGACTTCATGCTCTAGTGCTTCCATCCTGTCCTCCAGACTTCCTTCACCTTTAGGGCCTTGAACCTCTTTAATCCGGACCTCTCCACCTTCGAGCAACAACTCCTTGGGATGAATCTTCAATTCTCTCATGTATGGGTTGATGATATCTTCTAAGGAATCTCCCTTGGATGATCCAGAGGAAGACATTGTGGCTCCAAATCTGGGATTTTACCTGGCAGAAAACAGATCAAAACAAAAACATGACGAAAACACGATATACGGACCTCGGGGGATCCGGGGAGTTATATATTACGAAGTTTCATATCAAAAGGAAGGTACTGGGAGAAAACGAGTCGGAGGCGGAGTCCTGGGTGGCCTCACCACCTGGTGGCGCGGCCAGGGGTGGGCCCGCGCCATGGGGTGGTGTGGGCCACCCTGGCTCTGGTTTCGTCCCTTTTTCGCTTCGAAACTTTCCTTATCGACTGAAACTGCAAAAATATAGTTATATTGTATTTTCGCGGAACTTTTCTTACCAGAACTGTTACCTACATGAAAACGGACTCTGCAGGTCTCTGAATTAGGTATTTAGTGGATTCTTTCGGAGTCACCACTTGAATATCATCGATATCTTCATCTTCATACACTTATTACTTGAGTCATAAAACCCTTCTCTTCCTTATTACACCATTGTCTCCACTTCCTGGAAATTTCTTTCACACAAAACTTCACACAATCCTCATTAGCAACATTAGTATATAAGAAGTGTTAAAACCTTTTGAGTCCAACTTCAACTGAAAACCATCAAAACAAAAGATACTATAGCAACTCCTTCCGAAAACCCAAAAAGAATTCAAAAAGGAAATCGAATAAAGAAGCAAATGCAAGATTGGCAAAATCTGTCAAAACAGACAAGCAGGTAAAGATCAAATTTTTCGAACATCTTCTGTTGCTTAAATCAAAAAGTGCAAAACTAACGAAAGTTAAATAACAACCTGGGCCAGAAGCACAAAAAATTACAGCTCAATTCGATAGACAGAGGTCTCTCACGAATTTTTATGGTGAAGCACAAAAATCTGTTTCGGGATAGCAACTTCCCCAAATCTTACTTCTCTCTCATTAGAGGTTGATCTTGACTCAAAAACCAAACAAAACGGATAAGGAGTGGTTATTACCAAAGTAATTGTTGGAGATATGCCCAAGAGGCAATAATAAAGTGGTTATTATTATATCTTTATGTTTATGATAAATGTTTACATCCCATGCTATAATTGTATTAACCGGAAACATTAATACTTGTGTGTTTTGTAAACATAAAAGAGTCCCTAGTAAGCCTCTTGTTAAGCTAGCTTGATTAATTAATGGATGATCATGGTTTCCTGATCATGGACATTGGATGTCGTTAATAACAAGATCATATCATTAGGAGAATGATGTGATGGACACACACCCATAGTAAGCATAGCATAAGATCAAGTCATTAAGTTCGTTTTGCTACAAGCTTTTCAAATGCATAGTAACCTAATCCTTCGACCATGAGGTTATGTTAATCACCATCACCGAATGGATACTTTGATGACATCAAACACCGCTTCGTAACTGGGTGGTTATAAAGGTGTCATTGGGTATTCTGAAAGTATGTGTTGAAGCGCATGGACCAAGATTGGGATTTGTCCATCCATATGACGGATAGATATGCTCTGGGTGTTGGAGATATGCCCAAGAGGCAATAATAAAGTGGTTATTATTATATCTTTATGTTTATGATAAATGTTTACATCCCATGCTATAATTGTATTAACCGGAAACATTAATACTTGTGTGTTTTGTAAACATAAAAGAGTCCCTAGTAAGCCTCTTGTTGAACTAGCTTGTTGATTAATAGATGATCATGGTTTCCTGATCATGGACATTGGACGTGATTAATAACAAGGTTATATCATTAGGAGAATGATATGATGGACACACACCCATAGTAAGCGTAGCATAAGATCAAGTCATTAAGTTCGTATTGCTGTAAGCTTTCAAATGCATAGTAACCTAATCCTTCGACCATGAGGTTATGTTAATCACCATCACCGGATGGGTACTTTGATGACATCAAACACCGCTTCGTAACTGGGCGGTTATAAAGGTGTCATTGGGTATTCTGAAAGTATGTGTTGAAGCGCATGGACCAAGATTGAGATTTGTCCATCCATATGACGGATGGATATGCTCTGGGCCCTCTCGGTGGAATGTCATCTAGATAGCTTGCAAGCATGTGACTAGGTTACAAGGGATGACATAACATGGAACGAGTAAAGAGTACTTATCAGTAACGAGGAAGAACTAGGTATGAAGATACCGACGATCAAACCTCGGATAAGTAGAATATCGTGAGACAAAGGGAATTGGTTTCGTATGTTAATTGGTTCAATCGATCACGAAGTAATTGTTGAGTATGTGGGAGCCGTTATGGATCTCCAGATCCCGCTGATGGTTATTGATGGGAGAGGTGTCTTCATCATGTCTGCATATTCCCGAACCGTAGGGTGACACACTTAAGGTTCGAAGTTGTTTTAAGTAGATATGGAATTTGCGTTGGAGACCGAATGTTGTTCAGAGTCTCGGAATGGATCCGGGACATCTTGAGGAGATCCAGAATGGTCCGGAGAATAAGATTCATATATTGGGAATCATTTTCTAAGTTAAGAAATGTTCCGGAGTGTTTGTATGGAGATTCTAGAAGGTTTCGGAATGTTCTGGAAGGTTCTATAGGATTTCTTGGAGTTTACTTGAAAACCAAGAAAGGATCAAGGGATTCCAAGTGGGGCTAGACACGGATTCGTGGGGGAGGAGGATTCCTCCCCCCTTCCCACCGCCGGCCCAAGGAGGGGAGTCCTACTAGGACTCCCCCTCCCCAGGCGCGCCTCCCTCCTTTAAATAGAAGGGAGGGGGCGCCCCCTCTTGCCCTGGCTCTCACAACTCCCAATCTCTGCCGCCTCTCTCCTCCACCTTTCTTCTGCACAGGCATAGGCGAAGCCCTGCAGAATTCTCATCTCCACCACCACCACCACGTCGTCGTGCTGCTGGGATTCCGTGGAGAAGATCTACTACCTCCGCTGCTCGCTGGAACAGGGAGAGGAAGGTCTGCTTCGACTCCGCACGTGTGACCATCTGCGGAAGCGCTGCCGGAATGCGGCGCCGGAAGGATCATCCACACGATCTTGAGATCGGCAAGTGATCGACTACATCATCCACGAGATCTAATCTCGTTAACGCTTTCGGTTCTACGAGGGTTAGTACCGATCTATCTCGTTTCTCATGTCTAGTAGATCAGATCTTGGCTTTTATCTAGATTAGATCTGGGTTTTGTTCGTTCTTACGGTAGAATTTTTTTGTTTTCCATGCTACGAACCCAACACTGGGCCCTCTCGGTGGAATGTCATCTAGTTAGCTTGCAAGCATGTGACTAGGTCACAAGGGATGACATATCATGGAACGAGTAAAGAGTACTTATCAGTAATGAGGTAGAACTAGGTATGGAGATACCGACGATCAAACCTCGGATAAGTAGAATATCGCGTGACAAAGGGAATTGGTTTCGTATGTTAAATGGTTCTATCAATCACAAAGTCATCATTGAGTATGTGGGAGCTGTTATGGATCTCCAGATCCCGCTAATGGTTATTGATCGGAGATGTGTCTCCATCATGTCTACATGTTCACGAACCGTAGGGTGACACACTTAAGGTTCGAAGTTGTTTTAAGTAGATATGGAATGTGCGTTGGAGACCGAATGTTGTTCGGAGTCTCGGATTGGATCCGGGACATCACGAGGATATCCGAAATTGTCCGGAGAATGAGATTCATATATTGGGGATCATTTTCTAAGTTAGGAAATGTTCCGGAGTGTTTGTATGGAGATTCTAGAAGGTTTCGGAATGTTCTGGAAGGTTCTGGAAGATTTCTTGGAGTTTGCTTGAAAACCAAGAAAGGATCAAGGAGTCTTTGTGGGGCAAGACACAGATTCGTGGGGGAGGAGGATTCCTCCCCCCTCCCAATCCGCCGGCCAAGGAGGGAGGGGAGTCCTACTAGGACTCCCCCTCCCATGGCGCCTCCCTCCTTTAAATAGAGGGGAGGGGGCGCCACCCCCTAGACCTCTCCCATAACAAACCCTAGCCGCCGCCTCTCTCCTCCTCCTTCGCTCTACTCCGGCTTAGGCGAAGCCCTGCAGAATTCTCTACTCCACCACCACCACCACACCGTCATGCTACTGGGATTCCGTGGAGAAGATCTACTACCTCCGCTGCTTGCTGGAACAGGGAGAGGAAGGTCTGCTTCGACTCCGCACGTGTGACCGACTGCGGAAGCGCTGCCGGAACGCGGCGCCGGAAGGATTGTCCACACGATCTTGAGATCGGCAAGTAATCGACTACATCAACCCCGAGATCTAATATCGTAACGCTTTCGGATATACGAGGGTTAGTACAGATCTATCTCGTTGCACATGTCTAATAGATTAGATCTTGGCTTTTATCTAGATTAGATCTGGGTTTTGTTCGTTCTTGCGGTAGAAATTTTTTGTTTTCCATGCTATGAACCCATCAGTGGTATCAGATCCGTGTCTATGCGTAGATCTGTTCGAGTAGAACACAATGGTTTTGTGGGCGTTGGTGCTCGTGTCGTCTTTTGCTTTGTGTACTTTGCATCTTGCAGTATGGTGGGATGAAGCGGCTCGGGCTAACCTTACATGTCATCGCACATGAGACTTGCTCCACAGTTGACGTGCAACTCGTATTGCACAAGTGGCTTTGCGGGTGTCTGTATCTCCCATCTTAGTATAGATCCAATCTACACTTTGCACTTGATAGCACCTGTATCAACGTTGTGGTTCGGTTTCATAGGTAAGATCCGTTCTTATTCGAAAGCCCCAAACCACGTAAAACGTGCAAAGAAAATTAGAGGCGTCTAACTTGTTTTTGCAGGGGGTTTTGTGATGTGATATGGCCATCATGTGATTGTGATTATATTTGATATATGCAATGATCCTTATTGTATTATGGCAACCGGCAGGAGCCTAATGGTTGTCTTTAATTCTGTTAAGACCTGCGTGTCTATTCATCTTGTAATAGCTTTACTCCAAGTAGTTGTAATAGTTGCTAGTGATGATGGGCAACCATGAAGCGGCGCCACTGACCTTGACACAATGCTGGTGATGATGGAGATCATGTCCGTGCTTTGGAGATGGAGATCAAAGGCATAAGAAGAAAGGGCCATATCATATCACACTAATTATGAATTGCCTATGATGTTAATCCTTTATGCATCTTGTATTGCTTAGATCGCGATGGTAGCATTACAAGATGATCCCTCTCACTAAATATCAAGTAATAAAGTGTTCGTCCTTAGTTGGCACCGTTGCTAAGACTCGTCGTTTCGAAGCATCTCGTGATGATCGGGTGTGATAGACTCTATGTGTGCATACAACGGGTGCAAGCCAGATTTGCACATGCGGATACTAAGGTTAACCTTGACAAGCCTATCATGTACAGACATGGTCTTGGAACACGGAATACCGAAAGGTAAAGCATGAGTCATATGGATGATATGATGAACATGTTGATTGTTCGCCTTTAAAGCTACATCATCTCACGTGATGATCGGACTTGGTGTAGTGGATTTGGTTCGTGTAATCACTAAAACAACTCGAGGGATGTTGTTTTGAGTGGGAGTTCATTTGTAATTTGGATTAGTCAAATTCAATTTATCATAAACACAATCAAAGTGAATTTGCATAGTTTGTTTAGTCATTGGCATCCGTTCACCACCTTACGCTTAGTTATAGTTGAGATAGTAGAACTATAGGAATTCTGGATATTTGCTTTACGAACTGGTATCGTATTGTTTTGAGTGTCAATCTAAAGTTTAAAAGTCATATTGCAAACTTTCAGCAAACTCCGTTTACTCTGTGAAGTTTAATAAACAGTATTAAATCAAGATTAACAATTCTAGTGTTAGTATCTAATGTATCATGTTTGCCTCCATGATTCTTGATACTCAAAAGATTGTTTTTAATATCAAGTTTATCTAAGAGCTGAAAGCAATGTTTCAGAAACCATCATATGTGAAAGGTATTGTGGTATCTAAAACAATGTGTTGGTTACAACATTATAGAGTATATGTCCTCATATTTGATGAGAATTTGTGAAGGTTGGAGACGCTGGTCGTCCTAATCCTCCAAAATGTTTTGGAAAAGAAACATTATACTCGCAATTCACCTTTATAAGCTATAGCAGCTTGATCATGAAATTTGTCATGATAAGGATAAATAGAAGATGTAAGTAAAATGTTTACTACACTAAAAGATTACTAAAGAATGGAATTTTGAAAGAATGCCAAACATTTGATGAAGGTGATCCACTTCAAAGTGCAAGTCCAAAGGTATTAGTATTTGACTATACACACTTTGTACTATGTGTCATGTGAATGACACCACTATTGATGTTGATAGATTCTTTTAAAAGAAAAGGAATTGTTGAAAGAGAATCTATAAAATATTTGGCATAAAAGAAAAGATTGGAGATGTCCAACTTAGGTATATAGAAGATACATGTTATGGATGTATTCCTTGGTTGTTAAACAACGTGGTTCTGCGGTATTGGATACCGAATTGGTTGGTATGAAGTGTCATACAGGACAACACAATTCATGAACTGCAATGGCCTAAGTAACTAGCAAGAGAATATGTGATGATGTTCATCGAAAACAAACAAAGGGTTGTTGTGTTGCTCGTTAACATCAAAGCTTACGTTCAAGATTTGTTTCAATAATTGTTATTTTGATCAGGTATTATGACGACAAAAGGTTGTTCAAATAATTACCGTATTCCATAATAGATGGATGATATACAAGTCTGGTTGGAGAAATAACGACCATAAAACTAATGCTAAAATGTCGCAAGACAAATAATTGAAAGATCACTTGCGAAGTGACATCACCGTTTAAATTATATTGAAAGGGATACATGAAGAAACTCCATGTTGATGGATTTTTGGAAGTCTTTGATTTTGATCAAATGACGCTTGTGATACTTTTCTGGAGATAATTAAAACTCCGTTCGTAGGCCAAAAGAGGAACGGACGACTAACTGTTTGGAATTTGTACATATTGATGTATATAGTCCATTATGTGTAGTCGTGGGCGATGGATTTCAACTTCATATGCTTTCTCCGAAGATTTGAGTGAGTATATGTATATACCTACTCAATAAGGAAGAAGTATGAAACATTTGAAAATGTTCAAAGACTTTCAAGATGAAGTGGAAAATTATTGTAACAAGAAAATAAAAAAGTTTATGATTGGATCATAAAGATGTTTGAGTTACAAGTTTAGCAAAACACCTAAGATTTGAGGAATCGTTCCATGGATTTGCATTTCCCAAAACACCATAGGAGTATGGAGTGTTCAAGATATGTAATGAAACCTTGTTTGACATGGTAAGATCAAAGGTGTCATTTATAAAACTGCCATTATATTTTAAAGATTAAAGCTTTAGTGACTACCGCTTTTACACTGAAAAGAGCTCCATCGTGATCCGTTGAAATGACACCATATAAGTCATGGTTTGGGATAAAACCCAGGTTGTCCTTTCTTAAATTTTTGGTATGCTAGGCATAAGTAAAATGTTTACAACCAAAGTCGGATGAGCATGTCTTTGTAGGTTCTTTCGAATAACCATTGGGTATTCCTCCATAACACCGAAGACAAAAGTGTTTGTCACTTAGAATATCAAGTTTCTTGAGAAGGAATTTTTGGTGAAAAGTTAAGTGGGAGGACAATAGAACTTTTACAAGGTTGTTGAACCTTGGCTAATATGTGCTGAGTTGCGCAGCATCGGTAAGTGTCCCGGAGGCAGCAACAATGCTCATGGCTCACGTGCCTCAAAGGTTGTGGTCACGGAGATCTAAGTTACTATTGAACCAAGTAGGTCGGGTAAGTAATCAAATGCCAAGATTTGAGAGTTAAATCATTGTTGTTTGACAATGATGAACCGACTACATGCAAATAATCAATGATGGGCCCTGACTTCGTCAAATGGCTTGAAGCCATAAAATCCGTGATAATTCCATACACGAGAAATCAAGCTTTGAATTTGAAAGACCCTCTGGAAAGATGCAAGACCTTACAGTCGTATATGGATCTATAAAGAAATAGACATGGATGTTTCACATCTATGAAATAGTCGACATGTCGGAAAGAGTTTACGACAATGTTCAAGGAATTAACTATGATAAGATTTGATCTTTCATAGCGATATTTAGTCTGGATGGATTAATGTAGCAACCACTACATATATTTTGGTATATGGTTGTTGAACAAACAAAACAAGTTCTTCTAATAGAATGGTTACCTAGGATGTGTCCATGACACGATCCAAAGGGTTTTGTTTATTCAAAGGATGCTAAAAGAGTATGCAAAACTTCAATGGTTAAAGTGAGCATCACGGAGTTGGAATCTTCACCGTGATGAAACCGTTAAAAGGTTTAATTTCATCAGAGACGATGAAGATGTTTGCATTTTGCAAGAAATTAAGTGGGAGCGCTAAGACATATTTCTAATACATTATGTGAAAGACATATTGTTGATTAGAAATGATGTATCTTTTATTGACACAGGTTAAGAATTTCATTTCGATGGAAGACTTAGGCATAACCCAAGAATTAGGCATCAATATCTATATGGATAGATTGAGGCGCTAATATGGTTTTGCCAAATGTACATAGATAAGATGTTGAATGAGTTCAATATGGAAACAACAAGAAAGGTTCTTGACACACAGAAAGGACTGAATCAAGATTCAAGTGTGTTGACACGAGATTCAAGTGTTTTGACACTTGGTGAAATCACAAGAATATTTTGATCAATCATTCTTTGAGATGTACACATCCAGATATGTCCTATGCTCTAAATGTTATGAGCATATACCAGAATGACTCATAAGATGATCATTGGACAATAGTAGGGATATTCCTATGATCTTTGGAAGAACTAAGAATACATTACTTATATAGTGGTGACAAATAATTCATTGTAAATTGTTACATTGATACTAGTTTTGTCACAAATTAAGTTTCTCTCAATTTAAACTATGGATGGCACAATGTAATGGAAAGGAAGTTCCATAACGGATTTGGTTGAGTACCAAAATTAAAACATTGTGATAGATACTATAACAAAAGGCTAAGTATATGACTACTATTGTAGCAGCAAATGAGGGCATTTGTGTCAAGTAGTTTGTTATCAAACTAGGTGTGGTTCATAGCGGGATAATACTATGAAGATACATTGTATGACAATTGTATCAACATGATTTAATCCCAAGGAACTAAAGGTCTCACCAAAGGACCAAATTTATACAATGCCATCTCATTAGATAATGAGTAATGCGTAGAGACGCAAGGACATGCAAATACACACGGACCTGGAAGTATCAGATCCGAAGATTATGTTTACCACTAGCAATAGTGTCTATACAACACCAGAAAGCCATAGGTGTTGAATGCAAATTTTTTTAACTAGATTATTGACTCTAGTGCAAGTGGGAGACTGTTGGAGATATGCCCAAGAGGCAATAATAAAGTGGTTATTATTATATCTTTATGTTTATGATAAATGTTTACATCCCATGCTATAATTGTATTAACCGGAAACATTAATACTTGTGTGTTTTGTAAACATAAAGGAGTCCCTAGTAAGCCTCTTGTTAAGCTAGCTTGATTAATTAATGGATGATCATGGACATTGGATGTCGTTAATAACAAGATCATATCATTAGGAGAATGATGTGATGGACACACACCCATAGTAAGCATAACATAAGATCAAGTCATTAAGTTCGTTTTGCTACAAGCTTTTCAAATGCATAGTAACCTAATCCTTCGACCATGAGGTTATGTTAATCACCATCACTGGATGGATACTTCGATGACATCAAACACCGCTTCGTAACTGGGTGGTTATAAAGGTGTCATTGGGTATTCTGAAAGTATGTGTTGAAGCGCATGGACCAAGATTGGGATTTGTCCATCCATATGACGGATAGATATGCTCTGGGCCCTCTCGGTGGAATGTCATCTAGCTAGCTTGCAAGCATGTGACTAGGTCACAAGGGATGACATATCATGGAACGAGTAAAGAGTACTTATCAGTAACGAGGTAGAACTAGGTATGGAGATACCGACGATCAAACCTCGGATAAGTAGAATATCGCGTGACAAAGGGAATTGGTTTCGTATGTTAAATGGTTCTATCGATCACAAAGTCATCGTTGAGTATGTGGGAGCTGTTATGGATCTCCAGATCCTGCTAATGGTTATTGATCGGAGATGTGTCTCCATCATGTCTACATGTTCACGAACCGTAGGGTGACACACTTAAGGTTCGAAGTTGTTTTAAGTAGATATGGAATGTGCGTTGGAGACCGAATGTTGTTCGGAGTCTCGGATTGGATCCGGGACATCACGAGGAGATCCGGAATTGTCCGGAGAATGAGATTCATATATCGGGGATCATTTTCTAAGTTAGGAAATGTTCCAGAGTGTTTGTATGGAGATTCTAGAAGGTTTCGGAATGTTCTGGAAGGTTCTGGAAGATTTCTTGGAGTTTGCTTGAAAACCAAGAAAGGATCAAGGAGTCTTTGTGGGGCAAGACACGGATTCGTGGGGGAGGAGGATTCCTCCCCCCCCTCCCAATCCGCCGGCCAAGGAGGGAGGGGAGTCCTACTAGGACTCCCCCTCCCATGGCGCCTCCCTCCTTTAAATTGAGGGGAGGGGGCGCCACCCCCTAGACCTCTCCCTTAACAAACCCTAGCCGCCGCCTCTCTCCTCCTCCTTCGCTCTGCTCCGGCTTAGGCGAAGCCCTGCAGAATTCTCTACTCCACCACCACCACAACGTCGTGCTGCTGGGATTCCATGGAGAAGATCTACTACCTCCACTGCTCGCTGGAACAGGGAGAGGAAGGTCTGCTTCGACTCCGCACGTGTGACCGACTGCGGAAGCGCTGCCGGAACGCGGCGCCGGAAGGATCGTCCACACGATCTTGAGATCGGCAAGTAATCGACTACATCAACCCCGAGATCTAATCTCGTAACGCTTTCGGATCTACGAGGGTTAGTACAGATCTATCTCGTTGCACATGTCTAATAGATTAGATCTTGGCTTTTATCTAGATTAGATCTGGGTTTTGTTCGTTCTTGCGGTAGAATTTTTTTTTCCATGCTACAAACCCATCAGTAATAGCTTCCAAGACTCAAAGAAACAAAAACAAACTAAAAGCAAAAACAAATTGGGTTGTCTCCCATAAAGCTCTTTCTTTATAGCCATTAAGATGGGCATGATAATTTTGAAGAAGCTATCATAGGGATATGAATTGAAATGAAAGAGAGCATTAAAAAGCAAAAACACACACATTTAAGTCTAACCCACTTCCTATGCAAGGGGATTTTGTAAACAAACAAGTTATTGAAACCAGAGGCAACTTGCATAAGAAGGCAAAAGAAGTGCAACATAAAAACTTTCAGCATAAAGCGAGGAAACTTGATATTATTGAGATACATAAGAACACTTTTCCCTCTCTCAAAGTAACTTTCAGTATCGTGCATAAACTTGACAATATAGCTATCACAAGGACCATCATAGCAATGATCACTTATTCTAACAGAAAACACAGGAATACTAGCTCTCATAACACCACTATGTGAAACAATATTAGAGGTATCCTTTCAAAGGATAGTGTTGTAGGGTAACGGGTAGGCTACACTAGCGTAAAATCAAAATTTTCTACCGCGTCAACCAGGAATACTATTGTCATAGATCATGGGATTACCGCTAGACGCGCAGGTGCGGAACTCGATGAAGCACGTTGCGGCAATGTAGATGTTCTATGTCTCCTCCTCGTCCTCGTCCCACGAGCAGCTCCCCTTTGTGCGACTCGTCCAAGTGCTACAGATGCAGCACCTCCGAGGTATCCACATCTCCGGAGTGGAAGCTGTCACACGCCAGACTGCTAGGTCTGCGCGTGAAACACATGCGGAAGAGGAGTGTCGGCTAGGTGGAATGCTCAACCCTATTCAGCTCGCCTCACCCTCTCTTATATAGGCATCCCTGGTGGGCTTCTACATTAGCATCCCATTAGGAGCCTAAGCCTGGTCTAATTCGGATCCAATCCTCATTAGGCTTCCAGCCCCTAAAGTGTGTGACCCTATAGGTTCATACACGTATAGACATGACACGAGTACACTTACTCCGTCAATAGTTGGTAGCGACCTCTAGCAAGACGTGCCAACTCCTAAACGCATATAAAGATCATTCGGACGAACCATCACAAGGTTGAGTACATGTCTTTCCCTTTGCCTCATGATATTTGGTCTAGCTCCAAGCTGACCTCTCTTTCTCGATACTGTGATTTGGAATCCCTTTACTAGGTTAACTCTTAACCATATGTAGCACGGCCATGCATTTCTAGATCCGATCACTCGAGGGGCCCAAAGATATCTCTCTCAAGTAGAGAGGGGCAAATCCCATCTTGATTGACCGATGCCTTGCAGCATGTATCAGGACAAACCCGAAAGCTACCTTTATAACTACCCAGTTACGGAGTAGTGTTTGATAGCCCCAAAGTAGGTCGATCCACATCTCAAGTACATGAGACAATCTCAGGTCTAAGGACAAAACGTACACGATGTGTAGAGAGAGCTGCAAGTATGATTGCCAGTCTCATGTTGGGTCAGTCCAACCCCATGTTCATAACATGTGTCCACATCATTGGTTTGACATCTCCATGTCTATGACTTGCGAAACATAGTCATCAACCAATAGATGTGTTAGTCTAATATTCACGTGTGTCCTCGCATGAACTCCGACTAGGGACAATTATTAGATAACCATACAAGTAAAGAGTTTCACAAACAATTCACATAATTGCCAATCAATACAAGTTGCCTGGTATATGGATATTCAAGGAACATTATAATAACTCATGGATACACATGAAATACAATCATCTCTATGATTGCCTCTAGGGCATATTTCCTTCAAGTGTGTCCCTCTTTCTCATACTTGGTGACAGAGTCTTTCACATTTGCTATCATAGGTTCATCAACCATTTGTTTATCAGGTTCAACAGCTTTACTAGTACTTTTATCTACCATACTAGCTATCATAGAATGTTCCTTTACCTTAACTGGGAAAGGCATTTTCTCAATATAAGGTTTAGGTAAAACATGATTAGCAGTATAAACTTCAGTATTTCTTGCAGGAACACTTTTACCAACATCTTTATAAGGTTCATGATACTTATTCCACTTCTTTTTAGGCACTTCGATATAAGAAGCAAAAGCCTTAAAATAAGAAGCAATAACTTGAGAATCTAGACCATAAGCATTTTTAATATTTTGAAAGTCATCAGTTCCCATAAAAGATTCAATGCATTCATAATCATAATTTACACCTGACTTTCTACCTTTGTCATTCTCCCAAGCTTCAGCATTGTCTTGAATACGGTCCAGAAGATCCCATTTAGCTTCTTCTTCCATGCGAGTGAATGATCCAGCACAAGAAGCATCCAATAAATCTTTATCATGTAGAGGGAGCCTTGCATAGAAGTTATTGATAATAATATTGTTGGGGAGCTCATGAATGGGACATTTGAGCATTAGTAACTTCAATCTCCCCCAAGCTTGAGCTGTACTCTCTCCATCAAGAGGCCAAAAGTTGTATATTTGATTCTGATCTTTATGAATCTCACAGGAGGATAAAACTTTGAATAAAAGAGAGGCACTATTTCCTCCCATTCCAGAGCTTGACCATTCTTTAGCAGCTTATACCATTCCTCAGCTCTTCCTTTCAGTGATAATGAGAATAACTTCTTCTTAACTTGATCTGTAGTAATACCTGCACACTTGAACAACCCGCATAATTCGTGTATAAAGAGTAAATGATCACCGGGATGGACAGTTCCATCCCCAACATAGTAGTTATCCATAACACGATCAATAATTCTTGTAGGTATTTTGAAAACATCTTTCTCAGCAGGTGGTGGCTTATGTACTACCTTAGCAGTGGTAGTAGCATTACCAAATAAGAAACTCAACGAATTATCCATAACGAAAATAAAGCAACTAGCAGAAGTAAACAATACTCACAGTAGAAGTTTCCTTTACCAGTTCCACTCTCCAATAGCGCTTCACTCCCCGACAACAACGCCACAAAATAGTCTTGATGACCCACAAGTATAGGGGGTGTATCACAATATTTTTGATAAGTAAGAGTGTCGAACCCAACGAGAAGCAGAAGGTGCTGGCTAGTGGTATGGATCAGGAATTCTCTGCAAATACTTAGCAAACGGATTTTTAGGGGTTTTCGATAAAGCAAGTAAACAAAGTACGAGTAAATAAAATACAATAGGAATAAATGCAGCAAGTGGCCCAATCCTTTATGCAGCAAAGGACAAGCCGGTTGTATTACTTAAGATGACCAAACGTTCTCGAGGACACATGGGAAGACTGTCAAGTGCTTTCGCTTCATATAGTCGATTAATCTTCTTTAGCTTGCTAAGTGTTGTGTGGGTGAACCTGTACTAATGTACCGTCCCATCCAAGACTAATACATACTTGTGATTATACCTCTTGCAAACATACGTAAGTACAAGAAAGTATTTAAGGTAGAAACCTAACCACAGCTTTAAACTCTAAGACCCTTACGTCCCTTGTGCAATGGTTTCCTAACGGGGGTTTAGGTTTCTGTCACTCCGGCAACCCCTACGATTAGTAGCCAAATACACAATGCATTCCCCTAGGCCCATATAGGTGAAGTGTCATGTAGTCGACATTCACATGACACCACTAGAAGAAGTACACCACAACTTAAATAACAATCTATTGAATCTTTCTCAACGCAACTCCACTACTAACAACAAGACTTCTCCCATGTCCTCAAGAACAAAACGAACTACTCACAAGACATCATATGGATCATGATCAGAGATGGAATAATGATGTATAACAATCTGAACATAAACAATAATTCAATGGTTCACTCAATAGCATTAACTACAATGCATTCCCCTAGGCCTGCCCGCGCCATGGGGTGGTGTGGGCCCCCTGTGGCTCACCTCCACTCCATCTTCTGGCATCCTTAGTCTTTTGGAAAAATAGGATTTTCCATATATTTTCCCGGATTTTCTGATCTTCGTGAATTTTGCCTCCAAACAACACCTTTTCCATCAGAATCCTGACTGCAGCGGTCCATGCTCCAAAAGTCATCAACCATGCAAAAATAGATGAAATAGCATAAGTATCACCTCTCAATACGAAATATATCAATGAATAATAGTGAATTAAGACATAGAATAGTGATGCAAAATGGACATATCAATGGTCGATGGAGAAGCGATGGTGTTGATGATGGCGATGATCTCCTCCAATTCCCCGTCCCGGCAGGGTGCCAGAACGGACTCTGTGGTGCTGTTTCGTGGAATCTGGTGGTGGCGGCGGAGCGGAACTCCTTCTGGAAAAACGTCGAACCCCCTAGAGTTTTTAGGTCAGAAGGCTTCTTATAGGCGAAGAGGGAGACCGAGGGGGGTGCCTGGGTGGCCCACACCATGCCCTGGCGCGGCCAGGCCTAGCCCGTGCCTGGGGGTGGTGTGGCCAGGCCCTAGCCCTCCTCCGTCTCGTATTCTGGCTCCGTGACTCTTCTGGAAAAATAGGCACTTTGGCTTTTGTCCCGTCCAATTCCGAGAATATTCATTTTCTGACTTTCTTGGAACCAAAAACAGCAGAAAACAGGCATCTGGCACTGTGGCTCTTGTTAATAGGTTAGTCCAAGAAATCATATGAAAAGTACTCCAAAGTGTGGACAAAACACAAGAAAGTGGATAAAACCAAGCATGGAACATAAAAAATTATAGATACATTTGCAATGTATTAGGTACGACGGGAACAGTGGCTAGCCCGCGACCATGGTGGATAGGGTTCGGGTTCGCGGCGAGATCTAGAGAGAGGAAGAGAGGGGCTATCTGGGGCGAGTGAGGACGATGAGAAGAGGTCCATAGCTTAGGGCCAGCTTTATCCCCTCCCTAACACGGTGTATGGGCGAGAAACGCGGCGCACAGTGCTGAAGGCGGCGGCTCCACCGAGCTGCTTCCAACCTGGAGAAGACGAAAAACATTTTGCGAAAAACCCCTGGGATAGCGAAGATTCAACCCGCAGTCTAGACAGCTCGTTCTAGGGACTGGGTTTTGCAGTAAAAAACCCTAGGTTTTAATAAAACCTGTATTTTTATTATAAAAGGCATTTTAAATTGATTTTGAAGGCTTTTAATTTAGAGAAAAAGCAGGGACCTTTTGGTATTTACCAAAGCAACCCAAAATTTGAACTTGGGCATACTTTGAAACCATTTGTAAGGAAACTAAGGTTTTGCACTTGCATTTGTTCATATATATAGCTCACATGCATAGATTTTATTTATTTGAACATATGCATGCAATGCTTAAGTACTAATTACAAATATTACAAACTTGGGTTGTTATAGATAATATGGCCGAGAAAGAGATATATTCTAAATTGGCTTGATCAAATGGTCCATATGTGATAATTGATGCTGGAACTCCTGGAGGGTGCCCCTATTATACTTCTATAGATATCGGCATGCATCCATATTAGATACAATCAATCTACTATACAAAAGTATACCGAGAATGTATTGATGGCCTGCAAGTGCACATGTTTGTCAGAGCATGTTTTCGCGAAAGTATTAATTCCAGTTTTAATATCGATCCCAATAAGGAGCCTAGGTAAGTGTTTTTATGCGGCGTTTCTGTCGCACTCAAGGGGTCACCTGTCTAGGGTGAATTAACTACAATTGTTGAAGGTGGAAGGGTGGTGAGTGAATAATAGAGGGAACTTGCATAAAGGAAAACGCAAGAATTAAATAACATAAAAGTAAAGACGAGAAAGGTGTTCGAGGTTTCTACAGATGGGAAGTTAGACACAGAGAGAAACGGTTCATGGTAATAGTGAAGGTGCCAGATGAATAAGATGGAATAAGTGATTGTGGTATTTCTTATTTATAACTGAGTAGGTAAGTAACCCATATACCAACTGGAAGTTCTCATGGCCAATTCTTCCCAATCCCAATGATCCTTCTTCCTGTTACCACGACAATGGTCAATACATTAATTAAGGTCTTTCGACCGGATCAATGCTTTAATCTAGATGGTTCCTTGTTGTCCTCGAGTAGTGCTAGCTCCTCATTGATATCGGCCGTGTCGCTCGGGGGTTGCCGATTCGCTAGCATACAAGTTCATACCTATGAGATCTCTGGATCATGTTACCCGGGCCCTTAAATTGCATAATAAGCATTAGGCGAACATAGATATTCATTCCCACAATTTAATAAACACTACAATAATCAAAAATGGATGGAATTAAAAAAGTCACAACACATCTCACCAATCCCCTACATCTCCCATGCCTATGGGGATTTACTCACACATGAGAGGAAGATAAATTAAAGGAATAATTGCATTGCAAATGGAAATCATCTCAAATTTATCGTAGCAAGCAACAATACCATTTGAAGATCGAATCAAATACAAACCAATATAGATTAAAGTATCAAACCCTAATATTACAAGTGACAATCTGTAACATCCCAACATTAGAGCTTAGAAATAAGTTGAACACGGGTGTGTGCATTGCATTCATGCATAGAAAATCCGGATAATTTTGGCGCTTTTAAATAAAACTTGTCAAAGAGATTGAAGCTTCTCTTAACTTGGTGGAACTGAAGTAGATCATCAAGTTGACTGTGATAAGTTTCAATATGACCTTTGCTAAAACCTTATCTTTGGGTAATATAATTTGATCTAAGGGTAGATCAAATGTAATAAAACTAAGTCACAACACACTGCTTAATAAGGAGTACAAGATCTTCTAGAGATCATTACATGGTATTCCACACCACAACTCAAGGATGAATACTTATTATTCTAAAGTTGATCATCAAGGTTGAGTAATCAATTCTTGACCTAGCACTTATTGACTCATAGCCTTTGACCTATTATATTGACCTTCCAAATACCTCAAGTAAATTAATAAGGAGGAACTAGCTATGGTGAAGTGTGCCATCACCAATGGATGAGATCCTTAGTGGCGATCAAACCATTTGATGTTGGAGGTGTTACCTCACTCATGAGTTAACTAGAAGAAATATTTAAACCCAAGAGTTTAGCTAGTAATTGAGGAGCCCTGAGAAAGCTAGTAGTAGTAGTAGAGAATCCAATGATGTTCTTGGTAAGCTAAGTAGGTATAAACCTAAAGCAAGCTTGCTTAACAAGATAAGCCTATAGAGAGACTAGTACAAATCTAGTACTTAGTGTTAATAGATCTTGATCAGACAATTAGAAGCCTAAGCTTAGTTTGATCAAAGGATGGTGGTCATTATTCTCAAGTCACTTGAGAATAGATGACTAGGTGTTGAAGAAGAGTTATGAGTATACCAAATTAGGAAAACCCCTAGTAAGCTGAATCATCTAGCTTGATCCTGAGAAGTCAAGCTAGAGTATAATGAAGTATACAACATAAGTTGTAGGAGTAGTTGGAAGTATAATAGTTTAACCAAGGTAATACAAGAACAAACTTGTATTATGGAGAGTAGTACCATACCTATACCAGAGGATTGATATCACATGTGATACAGAGAGAGCTATAATCTTGCAAGCCTTGGAAGAAGTTGCAAGATGAAGTTAAGGAAGTTAATAGATGGAGTTAGCAGTAGCTACATTGATAGGTGTATCAATGGTAGTTGATTAAGAGAAGTTATATACTAGGAGTTGTTACAAAATCGTGCAGCGAAAAGTAGATTAAACGAAGAACAAGAACACCGATTTTTACGTGGAAACCCTTGCGGGAAAAATTCACGGAACGCACGACGGCGTATCACTATAATTGGGAGGAGAATTACAATACACGAGAGGACAAACCCTCTACGTGCTAACAATATGGTGGAACTCTTTCAATCTAATCTATGACTAGCTGTCACTATATAAAGGGGCAAACAACTCTCTTTCTTGGCAGACATGAAATAGAGTTGTAGATGTGCTACGTCTAGCACGGTTGGCATGCCATAGTCCGTCAGGACTCCTCTGTAGTACATAGGATTCGGATCATATTCAACAAACTCCATCTTGAGCCAAAATCCCTTACAGAAGTCATATATAGTATTCAACTGCTCAATTAAAGTCATCACAAGTAAACCTTGTGCTTTGAAACGTCCATAGGACTAATAAACTTCTCACAAAGTCACATTGAGCAAATCAAACGGTAGGTCGTCCAAAAACAACATAGCTATCGACAAAGCAGGCATATGAACTTGGATCTTCCATAATACCTGAGAAAAGTCTGAGTCTATGTTAGTAACCTCCAAAAGCTGAAATTGCTCAATCATCAAATGACATAAGTCATCATATCTCCTGTGGTGCTTGAGTGAGCGCAAAGCTCATAGTGCAACATCTTGGTGCACATAACATTGTGAAGAACTCATCTCGTGGAATCTGAATGTGCTACAAAAGCACAAACCTCGGCAAACAATACTCATGCAAGAGCATCTGGTACGGAGGACATCTCGTACACCAAAAACTGCCGTCTTATAATGGTTAAGGAAAAATCCATGATATGGTCAAGAACTGTCCATATAGAACAAATGTCGGATGAAGGAAACTTCTCAACATGCAACGAAGCTTAAACACTGCAATAGACCTCTCTTGAAAGAGCAAAGGCAACCAAACAATGTTGTAGTATCTAGCAGAAACAAATCTCCTCTTACACCTCAAATTGATCCTCATCACGAATTTGAATAACGAAGACAAAAACCTTCACATGCATAACAGCAAAAACTCTAGAGAGAAAAGAGTATATGATAGCTACCAACATGCTTAATAATCACCTCCTCCATAATTTTTTTTTAATTTCTGAATTGTGTTCTTCATATAATCGCAGCAATATAACACCTTGAATTTGCATCCACAATATCTCCCATATAAAAGCCATTGAATATGAACAATCATAAACTTACTTGAACTTCCAGCCTCCAAATAAGATAAAACCCAAGAACGAATGAGTCGTCATAGAATGCCGCAAGTAGAACTGCCATAATGTTGAGCCCAAACTGTAGTACAGACTGTCCGCGACAGCACTACTGGTCATGATTACCAAACACGTAATCAGCCAATTGTATGACAGGCTTCAACAAACTCCACCTTGAACTGAATACTATCGAAAACGATGATCATCTCAGCGTAAAAACATCAAACATAGGTGACGTGGGTAGAACCAGTATTGGGAACGAGATAGAGCGTGGGTCAATGCTCGAGCTAAAAAAACAGACTATTCACTTTTGTCCGTGCCGACTGTTATATCAGTATAAATATCACCTGTGCTAGAATTAATGATCCGCGCCTTGACTTAACGAAACAAACCAGACAAAATAACTCTTAATAGAATCTATAAACTGCAGATTAAGTAAAAATAGCACAGAAATTTTCCTGCTAGTCTTGAAGTGCACACGTAGCAATTGGAGATTAAAATTGATCTTTTAGAGCTTCACGTGAAGAGCAAAGCAATCAGGACGTGTGATCCTGCCTCGGGACCGGATCCAATTTGATTGAAGTTGTATTTCTATCCACGATTCACCACATGGCGTATTGATATTGCTTTGGATGGATCGTGTGTGCTTCTTCACGCGCGTGCGCTTTAATTGATCCAGTATTCACACACACGCACGATCGGGGTGGACAACACCAAATAAATTACTCGGCGTATTGGGCAGCAGTTCCTGTTGGACTTGGCCGCGGAAATCGATCAGTGAGACGAATCGATGACATGACGAATTCCTTCCTGATCTGCGAATTAGTGGCGCAGCGGAACACGCCAAATCGTCAAAGGCGGCGCACGAGACACCGGCCAAAGAAGTAGTCTCCAGATCCGATTTTAAGGTTCTTCGATTTTGGTGAAACTGCACGATGCCGCAAGACGCGGCTGTTGATCCAATGAAGATGATGATGCACGGTGCTGCGCGATGCTGTCCGGAAGCGTAGCGAAAAGTCTCCTGAGCAGCAGATCTTGAAAACTTCGGCTCTGATACCACTTGTTACAAAATCTCGCCGCGAAAAGTAGATTAAACGAAGAACAAAAACATAGATTTTTACGTGAAAACCCTTGCGGAAAAAATATAACATTCCAAAACAAAATATAACATCCCAAAACTTTAATCAAAGTGATCAAGATCAAATCTATCCAATTTAGGGTTAACAAAAACTTTTCCATTTAAAAATCTTTAAGCATTCATATATGTGTGCATTTAAAATAGGAGTTGTTTGAAATGCCATGATTGAGTGATCTATTGATTGTAAAATAACTCTAAGGTGAATTACACATCATCTAGATCATCCCAAAACAAATCTCAAAGAAAAAAAAATTAAATAAGCAAATGGTCACTTTTGCCATTTTAATCACATAGCCTACTTTGGCTATTCCTAGCACTCAATTTTAAACAAAAACAATTGTGGTTCTTTGCACCCCTTGCTAATACAAGTAGTGATGTGCAAGGCCCACTTTGTTTCATCCTAAAAACTTTTAAGCACTAAATTTAAATGACAATTAAAAATTGAATGTAGTTCATATGTATAGATCACACTTTCTTAAAAACTACTCAAATAAACTCTATTTCAAAATCCCAAGCAAACCTAGATACTCAAGCATAAGTTACACCACTCCACCAAAAATCTTTCAAAAATTCAAAAATTTCTCTCATGCGGCCATTTGATCGAACATGTGGCAGACAGAAATTATCTGGCCTAACACTGTTGCTAGTTAAGCTCTTGTCCCCCTCTGGACCCTCTCATCTCTCCTCTGTCCCTCCTGAGCCTAACTAAGCCCAGACCAGCACTCCCCCTTCCCCGCAGCGCCAGTGCAGCGCCGCCCAAGTATGGTCACCGCCGGCCAAACGCAGGCAGCACGCCAGAGACCAAGCCGCGCCATTCCAGCACGTCTCCTAGCTCCGCCCAACCCTACCGTCGCCCACAGTCCACCGCACGGCCGCAGATAGCCACTGAACCACCCCACAGCCTCGCCGCCCTTTCTCTCTGCGTGCAGCCAGAGCGTGCCAGAGCGCGATCGCCGCCAGCACGCCTCAGACCGCGCCCCGACACCAAATCGCACACGCCGCTCCGCCATCAACCCAGCACCCCGCTAGACACGGCCGTGCACTGCCGCGCGACCCCCAGTCGCCGGGAGCCGCGTCAAGCACCGCCTTTGTCTCCCAGAGCGCAGGAAGCCCCGACCGTTAGGCACCGCCCCTAGCCGCGCCATTGCGCCGTAGGTGACCGCCAGCAGACCGCCCACCGTCCGCCTACCTCGCCCACGCCGGTAGCCCTCTGTACCGCCCTCGCCGGAGACGCCAGCCCACACCCGTCGGTCCCCTCGTCGAGCCTATATAAGGAGGCCTCCCCAGCACCGTTTCCTCACACCACTCTCATCCACTCCCCCTCAAAACACTCCTAGAGCCCCACCAGAGCAAGCCGTAGCCCGTAGCGCCGGAATTTCGCCGGCGTCTGCTGCGGAAGGAGGAGAAGGGCGTCGTTGATCCATCTCCCGAGCCGCCGCCAGTACCAGGAGATTCGCCGTCGCTGTCCAGTTTGTTTGCCCACCTCGCCACACTAGCTGGAGCCCTGGTTCGTCCCCAGTAGACCCCCACTGACGAGTTAGGGTTCAGTCTCACCGGCGCCGATTCCGTCGTCATCGACGACCATGAGCCGTCGATCTGTGTTCTAATCGTGTGGCCCAGATCGCCCCGTACCATTTCGGGTTTTAAGTGTCGCTGACATGCGGACCCCCCTTGTCAGTTGCCCTCTGCACCGCTGAGCGCCACTGGGCCGTCCCAATTAGTTTCCCGCGCTGGCCCTGTGATTCAAATTAGGATTTTTTCTATTTAGACTTAGAATCAATTCTGTCCCTTAGTTTAAAAATCATTTCAGGAAGATTTACTGAACCAAATTAAGTGATTCCAAATTTCTTGGAAAGCTACTGAAAATCTCTATCCAAGCCCGTTGTAGTTAAATCATTTAGAGTTAGAGATCTCTCCTAGTAAAAATAACAAGACAGAAGCTTCTGCACATTCAAACATTTTTATAAAATCAACCATAATAGCTTTTGAGTTGATTCCAACTCTCAAAAATCACATTTAACCATACCTATCTGAATATGTAATAATATAAAGGTTTGCATGCAGTGACTTTGGACTAGTACCAAAATAATGCTATATAGGCATTCCTAGTCACTTTAAATCATTTAATATTAAACTTAAACTTATTTAAAGTGTGATCCAACATTTAAATCACATTCACATATATTAGAATATGTGGTGATGACATGTGTCCACGTGATCCCATATTTTAATTGGAGAATATTAAATCTTAGTGAATTTCAATGAGTAGAAATTACTTTTCTCAAATAAAAAGAATGAAACTAGTTCATTAAACCTTGTGATGCTTGTGATGATAATAGATCATCAAATATGGGCCTTAGTGTGCTAAGTAGACTAGTTAAGTATTGTTTGGTGATTGTGTATTTCGTATGTATTTATAGACGATAATACCGACCAAGCTTTCGAGGAGGAGAAGTTCTACCAAGAGGAGGAGGAAGAAAACTTCAACCACTGCACCAACCAAGGCAAGCTATTATTGGCAAGCTAGCATTATGCAAGCTAACACTTGCAAGTATTATACTAGCAAGCCATCATTTAACAGTGCAAGATCACCCTTGCAAGTTATTGTTAGCTAGTAAACTTAAACTAGATAACCTAAGCAAGATGCATTAGGCATGCTTTGGTTATACCACTTTGACTTATACCTACTCCAAGTTTTATTTACAAGCTTTACTTCTTTACTTTACCAAGTTCCTTTACTTGTTTAAAGGTAGCATAAAGAGTATAAAACTTGACCTATCTAGTTAAGCTTAGATGCCATTCTATGACATGAGATTGAGATTAGCATCCCACATTAGTGAACACTCTTAACTTAGTAGTTTAGAGCTAAACCAAAACTTGATTCACTTTATATGGGAATACTTGGTGAAAATGATTTGTGAAAACCTTGGAATGAGGAGTCATTCTATTGAGATGTTTTGACATGTGTTGAGAAACACAAATGGTTTATGATGATGAAAATGTTGAGGCATGAGCCTTAGCCCTTTTATAAAACTCATGGTTGGGTTCGGATGCGATACCGTTCCAATTTTACCATACAACCACAATACCTGAATTGGGTAAGGCTTAGATGGAAGTTTATATGCATTAGTATTAGTTCCCTCGCGGGAGAGGTTTGAGCTGAGGCTACCTCTCAATGTTGTCCACCTATGTAGTGCCCAAGATGACAGATGGTCATGGTTGGGAGGCCATGCTCATAGGAGAGGTGCTTATACTAGAGTGTGTAAAGGAAAGGTTATGTTTGATTATCTGCATACTAAGTATGATGATTTAGGGTTATCCCTGACAGATGTATTGAATCTTGTGGTGAAAGTGTACCACCTCTGCAGAGTGTCAAACTATTCGAATAGTCGCGTCCGCGGTTATGGATAGTTGGAGTGGCCATACTGTTCCGTTGTCAGATGTTTTCGAAACAACTTGTGAAATGAATTGTGACATGACTTGACCACAACAGAGTTGTGACTATGACAACTAAGTTCCCACTTAGGTGTTTTCAAACTTCTTTTATCTTTCTTTGTTTCAGAACTCAGCTTAGGTTTCAAACTTAACTTTACAAATAAACTTAGAGTTAGTGTTCTTATTAGAACTATCTTACTTGTTAGTGATAGTTTGCGAGTACTTAAAGAGTACTCATGGCTTTTGTCCCTGACTATTCCTATGCCAGACTATGAAGGAGATTACCAAGATGAAGGACAGCAGGACGGCTATGATAACTAGGACTATCTCCCATCGTCAGCATTGCCTGTGACTCTGAAGATGGACCTCGCCGCTATGCTATTTATTCCGCTACTTGATTGTACTAACACTAGATCATGAGATCCTTTATTTGTGTAAGACCTTATTTAGGGTTTGTAATGGATGATGTACTGTGATATCCAATCTGTTATGTCTCGCAAAAATGGTAATCCTGGGATTACGATGTATGGCATAACATGCATCTGGGATTAAAAATCCGGGTGTTGACAAGTTGGTATGAGAGTCATCCTGACCATAGGAGACCCTAGTTAGAATGGACGTACGAACAAAAACTTAGTTTCAAAACCAAAGTGAGTATTTCTGAAAACTATTTCCTCTCTTACCCTTGGGAATTCTTTCGCTCAAAAAATTCATGTTCCTCCAAATTCTTACATTACTACATAAAACTTTGACACACTTGATCACTTCACTAACTTCATCATCCTAAATTCTTATAGATGGAAGCCCTATACAGTAAGTTCTACCAGTTGGGCAACGGAGGACAACTGATCTTCGAGAGGGATCTTGATGCACTGTCTGAGTTCTTGGAGCGTCCTCATCCGGAATTCCTTGGAGCTCAACTCCCGGGTCCACCAGGAGGAGATTTACAATGGTTAGTGACTCCTGATCTTCGAGGCAAGATAGAAGCACCAGTATCTGGGAGGATTCAGTTCTCCGTGAGAGAGAACAACTGGCTAGATGGATTAGCCAGGGCAATGCATGAAGCTCTCGCACGTCTGTGTGCCCTTAGTGTCAACCTCATCCAAGGAACCCGCTTTGTGCACTATGCAAGGCGTGATTCCATGGGAATGGCGCTCGAGATGCCAAGTCACCCAATACTGAAGCGTCAAGTGGAGAACCTTGACTTCCTACTGTACGACAGATAGAAGGAGTTGGACAATGCTAGAGAGCTCGCCAACCACAACCTCGCTATTGCTGCCCAGAAGGACCAAACTTTCTCACTGCTCGTCCAGGATCGCCAGTCTCTGCGCCGTCAACGCGCCAAGAAGGATTGCACCATCGGCCGTCTTCGCAAGAAGGCGGCCAACCTCGAGAAGACCATCAAGGAGTAAGAAGCTCAGCTTGCCGTAAAGGAAGAAGAAGAGGAAGGTGAAGATATCCAAGGGGATATTGACTCCTACCTCAGCAATGATGATGACTTTCTAGAGGAAGATGCCGTGGACTTCTACACCGACGATGATGACTCCGACTTCATCGATGATGAGTAGATGCACTAGAGCACCATCGTAGAGTGAGGAGTATCGGTCCCATTGTATTGTAGCTTACAAAATGGTTCTTAACACCATCTGTTTTCCTTTGATGTTGTGGTGTGTGTGTGTTTGTATCGTGTGCTTTGCTTGAATGAATGAACAGAAGTTAGTTGCAAAAACCTGAGTCAAACTCAAGGTTTTAGCTTTAAAATCAAAACCATAAACCATAGAACTTTCCCTCTTACCCCTTTATCTACCTCAATCTTCAGATGACTCATGGAAACCAAGGAGGGAGCAGCTCATCGCAAGACCCAATGCTGCAGATTCTGCAGACTCTCATTGCAGACCGTGAAGCAAGCAGGGGCAGAGCGCCAAGCTAATCTAGCAACACTGCAGCAGATTGCCCAGATGGCTCACAACAATCAGAACCATGGAAATTAGGATCATCATGGATCCAAACTCAAAAACTTCTAGAATACAAATCCCCCAATCTTTAGTACTTCAGAGAACCCACTGGATGCTGATGACTGGTTGCAGACAATGGAGAACAATTTAGAAGTAGCAGGAGTGGATGCCAACGAGAAAGTTCTTTTTGCCACCCACTATCTGGCAGGAGATGCAAGAGCATGGTGGAACAGCATCCGCACAATGAACCATGGTCAAGTGATGACATGGGAAGCCTTCAAAATCAAGTTCAGCCGCACCCACGTGCCACAGGGTCTAGTCACCTGAATGAGGGATGAATTCAGAGAGTTGAAGCAAGGCAGAATGACTGTAGTGGAGTACCGTGATAGATTCTTGTCCCTAGCCAGGTATGCACCTGATGAGATCAACACGGAGGCCAAGAAGAAGGAGAGATTCTTGAATGGACTGCATGATGAGATACAGACTGTCCTCGTCAACATCCGTTTCGAGGATCTCGAAGAACTAGTCGACTCTGCCATTCAGATGGAAGGGAAGCTTAACCAGGCAAACGACAACCACAAATGTCGTATGATGCACCAAGCTGGATCCAACAGTCACCAGAAGTACCATACCAACCCTTCTGCAGGATATGCCCCGCGGAACAATCGACCCCCAATGTCGCGCCCAAGCTACCCCAACCGTAGCGGAGGAAATGTGAAGTCCGGAGGAAACAATAATCACCCCGGCAACACCAGCAATTTCAATCGTGCACCTCCCAAGAACAACAACAACAACAACAACACTACACCTAGAACTAGAAGCAATGTTGTGCCCGTGGCAGCGAAAGACAAGTCTCAGATTACTTGTTTTCGAGTGTGGAGTGAAGGGTCACTACTCTACTGAGTGTCCCAAGAAGATTGCCGCCACTGCCAATGTGAATGCCCCAGCTCAACAGCAGCGTCGTGTTCAACCAGGAAGAAGATTCGCCCCAGGGAACCCTCACAACCGCAACGGCCGCCTCTTCCACATGAACGCCGAAGAAGCCCAAGAAGTGCTGGATGTAGTGCTGGGTATGTTTTTTGTCAACTCAGTTTTAGCAAGAGTGTTGTTTGATTCTGGAGCATCGCACTCATTTGTCACCAAAGAATTTTCATGCACTAGTAAGATTCACCCAACCAACTTGAAGCATGTCATGATAGTTCAAATCCCTGGTTCAACTACAAAAGCTAGAAAAATTTGCAAAGCTGTGCCTATCAAAATACATGGGATAGATTTCTTTGCCAATCTAATAGTACTTGGAACCAAAGGCTTGGAAGTAGTACTAGGAATTGATTGGATGTCAAAGCATAAAGGATTGATTGACTGTGCCAAGAAAGCCATCACCATGACCAGTAGCTCTGGAGTATCAGTAGAGCATATCTCTGAAACCTTGCCCCGTCAATTCAAGTGTAACAAGAGTCTAGACCTGCCCACCATTGACCAAGTCAGAGTAGTCTATGAATACCCTGACGTATTCCCAGATGAATTGTCTGGTATACCCCCGGATAGGGATATTGAGTTCATTATTGAACTAATCCCCAGAACCAGACCCATAACCCAGAGACCCTATAGTATGAACCCCTCAGAGTTAGTGGAATTGAAGAAGCAGCTGGATGCTATGTTGGCAACAAGCTTGATTCAACCAAGCGCATCACCATGGAGATCGCCAGTGTTATTTGTCGACAAGAAAGATGGAGGCAACCGTCTGTGCACAGATTACAGGAAGCTGAATGACGTCACCATCAAAAACAAGTACCCATTGCCAAAGATAGAGGATCTATTTGATCAGTTGACTGGAGCAAATGTGTTCTCTAAGATTGATCTTAGGACTAGTTATCACCAACTTAAGATTCGTGCAACGGATATTCCGAAGACCGCCTTTACTACTCGTTATGGTTTATACGAGTATACGGTCATGTCTTTTGGACTAACCAATGCCCCTACTTATTTCATGAATCTCATGAATAAGATCTTTATGAATTTTCTGGATAAGTTTGTCGTTGTGTTTATCGACGATATCCTTATCTACTCCAAGTCAGAAGAAGAGCATGAGCAACACCCGAGAATCATCCTTGAAACCCTTAGAGAGCATCAGTTGTATGCCAAGTTCAACAAATGTGAGTTTTTGCTGAAAGAAGTAGGATTCCTAGGACATATTGTGTCTGCCGGAGGAGTCACTGTTGATCCCGCCAAGATCAAAGATGTCGAAGAACGGGAAGCCCCAACCACTCAAACCCAAGTCCGTGCATTTCTCAAATTAGCGGGATACTACCGCAAGTTCGTAGAAGGATTCTCGAGCATCACCAGACCCATGACCCAATTGTTGAAGAAGGACAAGAAGTTTGAATGGACGGACAAATGTGAAGCCAGTTTCCAAGAGCTGAAGAAGAGATTGATTTCAGCCCCAATATTGATCATGCCCGATATCAAGAAGCCATTTGATGTGTATTGTGATGCATCCAAGATTGGTCTCGGATGTGTATTGATGCAAGAAGTCAAAGTCATCGCTTATCTGTCTCGACAACTAAAGCAGCATGAGCAGAACTATCTGACCCATGATCTTGAGTTAGCAGCCGTAGTTTTGGCATTGAAGACATGGCGTCATTATCTTATGAGTAATTGCTGTGAGATTTACTCAGATCACAAAAGCTTGAATTATATTTTCACCCAGAAGGAGCTGAATATGAGGCAAATGAGATGGATAGAGTTAATCAAAGATTATGACCTTGACATTCACTATCACCCCGACAAAGCCAATGTGGTAGCGGATGCTCTGAGCAGATTGCCGTGTAGGCTAAACACCATGATCAAGGAGAAGCAACCAAGTTTGTATGAGGAGTTGGAGCAGTTTAGGACTGAGCTAGTTAGCAAAGGATTCTTAGCTAGCATTGAACTTCAACCCAGCCAAATCAAGGAAGCATAGAAGGAAAATGAAAGTATCGACGAAATAAAGCGTCGTATTGGTACATGAAAGGTACCAGGATTCACCGAAGACGAAGAAGGAGTTCTGTGGTACAAAGGCCGTATCTGTGTGCCAGCAGATTCGGAGCTGAAGCAAGTTATCATGCAAGAAGCTCATGATACTCTTTATTCTATCCACCCCGGAGGAACGAAGATGTATCAAGATTTGAAAGAGCAATTTTGGTGGCACAAGATGAAGAGAGAAATCGGAAGCTACATCGCCAAGTGTGATATCTGTCAAAGAGTCAAAGCGGAACACTAGAGCCCCGCAGGACTGTTGCAACCATTGCAGATTCCGGAATGGAAATGGGATTCCATTGGAATGGACTTTATCACTGGTTTGCCTACTTCTAGTAGGGGAAATGTCTCAATCTGGGTCATCGTTGATAGACTGTCCAAGGTAGCTCACTTTATACCTGTCAAGACAACCTACAAGAGTTCGAAGCTAGCAGAGCTGTATATTGCTAGAATTGTTAGTCTGCATGGAACCCCCAAGACCATCGTATCAGATCGAGGAACTCAATTTACCTTGAGATTTTGGCAGAAGGTTCAAGAAGGATTAGGAACCAAGTTGAATTTCAGCACAACTTATCACCCGCAAACTAATGGACAAACTGAAAGAGTCAACCAAATCCTAGAAGATATGTTGAGAGCTTGTGTGTTGGAATATGGATCAAAATGGGAAGACTGCCTACCTTTCGCAGAATTATCATACAGCAACAGTTATCAAGCCAGTTTGCAAATGGCCCCATTTGAGTTCCTATACGGAAGAAAGTGTCGCACCCCTTTGAATTGGTCGCAAGTAGGAGAGAGTTAGATTTTTGGACCCGACATTCTCCGAGAAGCTAAAGAGAAGGTTCACAAAGTCCGGGAGCACCTCAAGACAACCCAATCCAGACAAAAGAGTTATGCTGACAAGAGAAGGAGAGACCTAACTTTCAATGTCGGAGATTTTGTATATCTCAAGGTTTCGTCATTGAAGGGAACCCATCGTTTTAGTCTGAAAGGGAAGTTAGCCCCCCAGATATATCAGACCCTTCAAGATTCTGAACCATCAAGGAGAACTATCATATCAACCGGGACTTCCAGAAGAGATGTCTGCCATTCACAATGTGTTCCATATCTCCTCACTTCGCAAATGCCTAGAAGTGCCAGAGAAGACCGAAGTTTTCAAGAACATCGATCACCGAGCTGTTGATATCAACAAGGACCTGACGTATCATGAAGTGCCCATCCGTATCTTGGAGGAAGCCTACAGAACCACTAGGACCAGGAGTATCAAATTTCTCAAGATCCAATGGAGCAATCATACCGAAGAGGAAGCCACTTGGGAGCGAGAAGATTACATTAGGACAGAGTTCCCAGATCTCTTTAGTTCCTAGTTTTCTTTCTTAAATCTCGGGACGAGATTTTGTTTAAGGGGGGAAGGTTTGTAACATCCCAAAACTTTAATCCAAGTGATCAAGATCAAATCTATCCAATTTAGGGTTAACAAAAACTTTTCCATTTAAAAATCTTTAAGCATTCATATGTGTGTGCATTTAAAATAGGAGTTTGTTTGAAATGCCATGATTGAGTGATCTATTGATTGTAAAATGACTCTAAGGTGAATTACACATCATCTAGATCATCCCCAAGCAAATCCCAAAGAAAAATAAATCAAAAAGAATTAAATAAGCAAATGGTCACTTTTGCCATTTTAATCACATAGCCTACTTTGGCTATTACTAGCACTTAATTTCAAACAGAAACAATTGTGGTTCTTTGTACCCCTTGCTAATACAAGTAGTGATGTGCCAAGGCCCACTTTGTTTCATCCCAAAAACTTTCAAACACTAAATTTAAATGACAATTGAAAATTGAATGTAGTTCATATGTATAGATCACACTTTCTCAAAAACTAGTCAAATGAACTCCATTTCAAAATCCCAAGCAAACCTAGATACTCAAGCATAATTTAAACCACTCCACCAAAAATCTTTCAAAAATTCAAAAATTTCTCTCATGCGGCCATTTGATCGAACAGGTGGCAGGCAGAAATCATATGGCCTAACTAACACTGTTGCTAGTTAAGCCCTTGTCCCCCTCTGGACCCTTTCATCTCTCCTCTGTCCCTCCTGAGCCTAACTAAGCCCAGACCAGCACTCCCCCTTCCCGCAGCACCAGTGCAGCGCCGCCCAAGTATGGTCACTGCCGGCCAAACGCGGGCAGCACGCCAGAGACCAAGTCGCGCCATTCCAGCACGTCCCCTAGCTCTGCCCAACCCTACCGCCGCCCACGGTCCACCCCACGGCTGCAGATAGCCACTGGACCACCCCACAGCCTCGCCTCCCTTTCTCTCTACATGCAGCCAGAGCGCGATCACCGCCAGGATGCCTCAGACCGCGCCCCGACACCAAATCGCACACGTCGCTCCGCCATCAACCCAGCACCCCGCCAGACACGACCGTGCACCGCCGCGCGACCCATAGTTGCTGGGAGCCACATCGAGCACCGCCTTTGTCTCCCAGAGCGCGGGAAGCCCCCGACCGTTAGGCACCGCCCCTAGCCACGCCATTGCACCATAGCTGACCGCCAGCAGACCACCCACCGTCCGCCTACCTCGCCCACGCTGGTAGCCCTCTGTACCGCCCTCACCGGAGACGCCAGCCCACACCCGTCGGTCCCCTCGTCGAGCCTATATAAGGAGGCCTCCCCAGCACCATTTCCTCACACCACTCTCATCCACTCCCCCTCAGAACACTCCCAGATCCCCACCAAAGCAAGCCATTGCCCGTAGTGTCAGAATTTCGCTGGAGTCTACCGTGGAAGGAGGAGAAGGGCGCCGTTGATCCAGGCCATCTCCCGAGCCGCCGCCAGTACCAGGAGAACTGCTGTCGCCGTCCAGTTCGTTTGCCCGCCTCGCCGCACTAGCTAGAGCCTTGGTATGTCCCCAGTAGACCCCCACCGACGAGTTCTACCAAGAGGAGGAGTTCTACCAAGAGGAGGAGGAAGAAAACTTCAACCACTGCACCAACCAAGGCAAGCTATTATTGGCAAGCTAGCATTATGCAAGCTAACACTTGCAAGTATTATACTAGCGAGCCATCATTTAACAGTGCAAGATCACCCTTGTAAGTTATTGTTAGCAAGTAGACTTAAACTAGATAACCTAAGCAAGATGCATTAGGCATGCTTTGGTTATACCACTTTGACTTATACCTACTCCAAGTTTTATTTACAAGCTTTACTTCTTTACTTTACCAAGTTCCTTTACTTGTTTAAAGGTAGCATAAAGAGTATAAAACTTGACCTATCTAGTTAAGCTTAGATGTCATTCTATGGCATGAGATTGAGATTAGCATCCCACATTAGTGAACACTCTTAACTTAGTAGTTTAGAGCTAAACCAAAACTTGATTCACTTTAGATGGGAATACTTGGTGAAAATGATTTGTGAAAACCTTGGAACGAGGAGTCATTCTATTGAGATGTTTTGACATGTGTTGAGAAACACAAATGGTTTATGATGATGAAAATGTTGAGGCAGGAGCCTTAGCCCTTTTATAAAACTCATGGTTGGGTTCGGATGCGATACCGTTCCAATTTTACCGTACAACCACAATACCTGAATTGGGTAAGGCTTAGCCGGAAGTTTATATGCATTAGTATTAGTTCCCTCGCGGGAGAGGTTTGAGCTGAGGCTACCTCTCAATGTTGTCCACCTATGTAGTGCCCAAGATGACAGATGGTCATGGTTGGGAGGCCATGCTCATAGGAGAGGTGCTTATACTAGAGTGTGTAAAGGAAAGGTTATGTTTGATTATCTGCATACTAAGTATGATGATTCAGGGTTATCCCTGACAGATGTATTGAATCTTGTGGTGAAAGTGTACCACCTCTGCAGAGTGTCAAACTATTCGAATAGCCGCGTCCGCGGTTATGGATAGTTGGAGTGGCCATACTGTTCCGTTGTCAGATGTTTTCGAAATAACTTGTGAAATGAATTGTGACATGACTTGACCACAACAGAGTTGTGACTATGACAACTAAGTTCCCACTTAGGTGTTTTCAAACTTCTTTTATCTTTCTTTGTTTCAGAACTCAGCTTAGGTTTCAAACTTAACTTTACAAATAAACTTAGAGTTAGTGTTCTTATTAGAACTATCTTACTTGTTAGTGATAGTTTGCGAGTACTTAAAGAGTACTCATGGCTTTTGTCCCTAGCTATTCCTATGGCTAGACTATGAAGGAGATTACCAAGATGAAGGACAGCAGGATGACTATGATAACTAGGACTATCTCCCATCGTCAGCATTGCCTGTGACTCTGAAGATGGACCCCATCGCTATGCTATTTATTCCGCTACTTGATTGTACTAAGACTGGATCATGAGATCCTTTATTTGTGTAAGACCTTATTTAGGGTTTGTAATGGATGATGTACTGTGATATCCAATCTGTTATGTCTCGCAAAAATGGTAATCTTGGGATTGCGATGTATGGCATAACTGGCATCTGGGATTAAAAATCCGGGTGTTGAGAAAAAACCACGGAACGCACGACGGCGTATCACTATAATTGGGAGGAGTATTACAATAGACGAGAGGACAAACCCTCTACGTTCTAACAATATGGTGGAACTCCCTCAATCTAATCTATGACTAGCTGACACTATATAAAGGGGCAAACAACTCTCTTTCTTGGCAGACACGAAATAGAGTTGTAGATGTGCTATGTCTAGCAGGGTTGGCACACCATAGTCCATCAGGACTCCTCTGTAGTACATAGGATTCGGACCATATTCAACAGGAGTAAGGATGGGATAATGTTGAAGGGGCATGACCATGTTATCATGTGATGATGGATATGGTGGAGTCATATTATTGTCTTATTCAGGAAGATGTGATCTTTGTGAATAAGATAAGAGATATATCTAGAGTATATTTAGGAACGGAATTCCTTATCTCAAGATAAGCTTAGTGAAGTATTGAGGTAAGAATTCTTTAGAAACCTTTAGCTAGCTATACATGCAGCCATGACAAGACCCATGTCTACTTCATTATTCAAAACCCTAGAATCAAATGGATAGTAAAACCATTTCCTATTCCTAGGTAACCATTGAACAATACCTCTTGGACCATTAAAGCTTCCAAGAGATAATTAGAGAACCATGGACCACAAATCACCATGTTACAAACCCCAGGATTTAATACCTTATTATATATATAATTCTTTTATGAGGCTAAGTATGAATGGAGTTCTTTACATATCATTCAACATTTAAAGTTCTTGCCATAACCATTACCATAGTGAAAACAAGAACATTTCTATAAGAGTTTCATATGAGAAACAAATCCCTAAAACCCTAATTGTACTTACTTCACTAAATAAAAGAACCCTTCATATAATAATACATTTTGTGAACACAATTAGAATTGTAGAAGAAATTAATTATAATTGATACTTATAATATTATTTAGGACTTACAAATATTCAAGGTATTTCAAACCTTGAGAAAATCATTTTTGGAAAGGTTTTATAAAAACAGAAACAGAAAATCATAAATAAAAAAAGAGTGCCAACAGAACCGGCCCACAACCCGTTTCCTCCTCACTATCTGTCGCTCGTGGGCAGTAGCAGTCACTTTCAGCCCACTCCATCGCAGACCAGTACCGTCCCAACCCAAATAACCTTTCGTCCAATCTATCTCCGTCGTCCACCTCACGCACGGCGGCTGAAGCAACTCACTGGAGGGAGCATCGCCGTTGTATGCGTCAAGATGCTCGCCATCTTCGCTAGGAGGGATAAGAACGCCACCTCGATGCCTTTTCATCCTCATCTTCTCATTCTCTCGCCCGCACTCTCTCTTTTCCTCTTTGTTTCGTATGGGCCAAAACCCTAGCTGGCCGGAGCCAACAACCGTCGTCGGTAGAGGTCGACCCAGAGACCATGGAGTAGTCCGAAAGAAGCGCCATGATCGGAAGATCCTTTGGGCAGAATACAAAAACAAGGGGAGCTCGGTGGAAGGAGAATTGCATCGATCCCTTTTGTCGGTTGTCGCGGGAGTTCATGGACATTGGCGCGTATCGGGGCACCATCCTCATCATCGACCACCGCAACAGCCTCAGGGTGAGCTACTAGTCCTCATGGACCTATTCAATCCTTCCCTCTCACCGTGAATCATCGTACCACCGTATGCCTGCCACTGCCGCCACTGTCCATCGTCGTGGCCACTGTTCCGATGACCATTCTCGGGCGGCACCGCCAATAGCTGGTTCACCGTGACGTCCCCTCTCCAACCAGCCTAAGCCCACGCCTGCGCGTGCTATAGATCGACGAATCCATCCTCGACTGGGAGGGAGATCCCCATGGATGACATCACTCTGACATCATGTGATGTCACATATATATTTTTCTTTTCAGTAATCATTTTCTGTAATAAATAAGTCCCTAGGAAATGACATGGCATAGGTCCCACTAGTCAGTGGCTTAGGGTAGATAATTAGAGAACCATGGACCACACATCACCATGTTACAAACCCCAGGATTTAATACCTTATTATATATATAATTCTTTTATGAGGCTAAGTATGAATGGAGTTCTTTACATATCATTCAACATTTTAAGTTCTTGCCATAAACATTACCATAGTGAAAACAAGAACATTTCTATAAGAGTTTCATATGAGAAACAAATCCCTAAAACCTTAATTGTACTTACTTGACTAAATAAAAGAACCCTTCTATAATAATACATTTTGTGAACACAATTAGAATTGTAGAAGAAATTAATTATAATTGATCCTTATAATATTCTTTAGGACTTACAAATATTCAAGGTATTTCAAACCTTAAGAAAATCATTTTTGGAAAGTGACGAGGGTTTAACTCATCAATGCCCATTGTTATGGACTTGGGTTTTGGAGAAGGAGGGAGCGCTGGAGACATCTATCGGCTAGCAAACAAGCACACAGGGGACAAAGATTTACCCAGGTTCAGGCCTCGTAGAGGTCCCTACTCCTGCTTGTCTGCTCGTGGAATTATCGAAGGAATCGAAGATTACAATGGTGCGTAGATGCCATCTAGCAAAGGTTGTGGAAACTAGGGTTGCGTGTGTCCTCCTCGCCGCCCCCTCCTAGCCTTTATATAGGTAGGCTAGGTCTCGGGTAGCAGGTCGAGTCGGTTACAAGTTAGGGTTTTCCCCTTCAAACTTTCTATCTTTAGCTTCTTCTTGTTCTTCAAGCAATCGAGAGTCTGTAGGTTACTCGAGTCCTTCATTTGGGCCTTAGCGACATCGTGGGCCTTTACGTATTTAGACCGTATATACCAAGCTCGAGTACCTGTAGGGTATACCCATGTTAGTAGCCCCCGAGTATCCAGTGGAATCGCAGATTCGACTAGGGACTTTTTGAAGTCTTTCGAGTGTATGAATGAGTATATTTTCGACTGCTTTGTTTGTGTCATAGGGATTGTTGATGTGCGTGCCTGATTTATCCGATGTATCGGTATCAGTTAACCACCTTAGGGTGATGCAACGCAATCTACTCGAACTCGAGTCCCCAGACTCGAATCCGGAAAAGTGCTGGTGTAATTCGACTCAAGCCGCGGAGGTCTTACATGAGTCGAATTCCAGTTATATGGGTGTGAGCACTCGACGTGTCCGTCAAGGCATGTTCATCGTACCTGTAGGCACGGATACATTTCTGGTAGTGCGCAAGTAATGTGTTGCCAGGCCTTATTTAGGTCTTACCTTCACGCTATAAGCGCGGCATCCGAATTTTATCATCGCGGAGACGATTCGGGTGACCCAGGAGACGTAGTCTCTTTGTAGGGAAAAATTATGAGGCGGTGTCGCCATGAGCTTCGAGTGTGGATGTTATCAACACATAGTTTTTTGTACAAATAATCATAGGGTGCACGACCAGCGCTCCCTATGGGAGTAGCCCCCAAGTGCCTGGTTGAGTCGAAGACTCAGGCAGGGACTAAAAAACTTTTGCGACTGCTGTCGTCTTTTGCTTGCTTATTCAGTCAAATTTGTTTCCGGCGCTCCCTATGGGAGTAACCCATGTCCATAGTTGAATCGTATTTCGAATGGTTGGGTTTGCCTTTGATTGTCCATGTTCCTGCAAAAAGAGGAGAAAAATCATAGGGTGCGCGACCAGTGCTCCCTATGGGAGTAGCCCCCGAGTGCTTGGTGGAGTCGAAGACTCAAGCAAGGACTAAAGTAGTCAAAGTCTTCTGCTGCATAGCTTTCATGACGTCAGTGCTAACGATTTCATGACCTCAGTTGCCCGCGTGAGCGAGTTTGACGGGACGTGACGAGCAGTGGGTCCCACTCTCTGACTTTGATTTGACTGGGCGTGCGTAATCTTTTATTTTAACTGCGCCTCCTCGATTTCCGCGTGTAATGGGAGTAGTGGAGGGACGGTTCGCGCTTCCACTCCTCCACGTGTCCAGCTCGATGTTTGCCACGCGTCCAGTAGGGTTTTACTGAGCCGTTGGATTGCATCTTCCAGGGGTTAAGTAGAGGCCCTGCGACGGTAATTTCTCATCTGCTCTCATTCATCCTTTGCTTTCATCGCCATTGCCACTACTCCTCTGCTTTCTCTGCACTCGTCTCGTCCATGATGCTGGACCAGCTCCGCTCGTTTCCAAGCTACTTCCTTCGGTCGCATCGCTGCCGCGCAATGGGGAAGAAGGGAGGTGTTGCGGCCGATTCCACGGCCACCGCTGCTGCGGCGAAGAAGAAAGGCGGCTCCACCGCTGCAGGCACCAGCACCGCCGCCGGCGGGAAGAAGAAGGGCACGGGCACCCACGTCACGAATGGCGCGTGGCGTCCCTCCATCATCAAGTCATCGGATCTCCGTCTTCTTCGCCAAGATGGAGTGCTATCCGACGCAGTCGCCGACGCGCGCGTCCCCGGCGGTGAGACAATTCCTTCTCCTCCCGCTGGTTTTCGAGTGATGTTTTTGGCCTTCATCATTCGCGGTCTCTCCTTGCCCCTTCACCCATTTTTTAGGGGCCTCCTTTGTTTCTACGGGCTTCAGCTCCATCAGCTGTCCCCGAACTCTATCCTCCATAGCTCTTGCATCATCACCCTCTGCGAGTGCTGGCTCAGAATCGAGCCGCACTTCGGCCTCTTCAAGCGCCTCTTCAAGTTGAAGCACCAATCTTCTTCTGGCTCCTTAGTGTATGATGTAGGTGGGTGTGGAATTCACGTCGACCCATCCGCCACCTATTTCGACATCAAGCTCACAACGTCTGTCCAAGGGTGGAGGGACAAGTGTTTCTACATCCGCGATGAGAAGGCTGACAGGGAGGACTTTGGACTCGCGCCTTTCGATCCGGCGACGCCGTGTATGATGGCTCAATGCACGGCGCCCAGAAAAGTGTTGATGGATCGTGGTTGATGTAGAGCTCGTTGGGAACCCCAAGAGGAAGGTATGATGAGCACATCAGGAAGTTTCCCTCAGTTATGAAACCAAGGTTTAATCGAACCAGTAGGAGTAAGGAAACACCCCAAAGGTGTTACTAGCTGAGCTTTGGCAGGGTGCACTACCGGTGCTAGTAGCAACGTGGAGACCTGCACAACACAACCACAAAACTTTGTCCCCAACTTGCGATGAGGTTGTCAATCTCACCGTGTTTTGCGGAAAACAAAGGATTAAACGTATCGAATGGAAAGAAGTAAAAGTTTGCAGAAAGTAAACACAAAGTAGTAAAAAGTTTATAGATTGTATGTAAAAGAAAGGACCGGGATCCATAGTTCACTAGAGGTGGCTCTCCTTAGATAGATAACATGCTGGGTAAACAAATTACAGCGGGGCAATTGACAAACACCGAGAAAGCAATACATGCATATACTAATCATCTTGACTCCTTTGAGACTGGATTGGGCATTACAACATAATATATAGACCGTCATCCAACTGCATCTATGACTAATAATCCACCTTCAGGTTATCATCCGAACCCCCTCCAATATTAAGTTGCAAGCAACATATTATTGCTTTACGAACTGCGTGTAAAGTAAATAATACGATTGTTCTATGAACAAAGGATTGTTGCTTTCTCCCTAGTAGCAACAGCACATCTGGTACCTTAGAGATTTCTGTCACTTCCCCAGATTACCAGAGGCATGAACCCACTATCGAGCATAAATACTAACTCTTGGAGTTGCTAGCATCTACTTGGCCAAGATAGCTACTAACAACGGAAAGCATGCAAGATCACAAATAACAAAGACATGATAGAATCAATAATCAATCTGAAATAGCATCTCAATATCCATCGGATCCCCGCAAACACAACATGTATAAATTACAAATAGATGATCTTGATCATGAACGGAGCTCACAAGATCTAAACATGAAAGCACAAAGGAGGAGAAACCAGCCATCTAGTTACTACATGGATCCGTAGTCCAAGGATGAACTACTCACGCATCACACCAGAGGCTTGCCTGGTGATAAAGAAGGCCTCCAGGGTGAATTCCCCTCTCCGGCAAGGTGCCGGGAAGAGCTTTAGATCCCTCCCGATCTAGGGATGGAGATGACGGTAGCTACAGACTCTTTAGTGGATTTTTTATCGGGTCCTTAGGGTTTTCGTCCCGAGGGCAACTTATAGGCGGAAGGAGAGGCTGAGGGGGTGCCGGGAGCCACCACACCACCCCCTGGCGCGGGCCAGGCCTGGCCGCGCGGCCAGGTGGTGTGGCCGGCCCCTGGCCCCTCTCCGTCTCGTATTCTGGCACTTGATCCCTTCCAGAAAAATAGGCACTTTGGCTTTTGTCCCGTCCAATTCCGAGAATATTCATTTTCTGACTTTCCTGGAACCAAAAACAGCAGAAAATAGGCAGCTAGCACTGTGGCTCTTGTTAATAGGTTAGTCCAAGAAATCATATGAAAAGTACTCCAAAGTTGGAACAAAACACAAGAAAGTGGATAAAACCAAGCATGGAACATCAAAAATTATAGATACATTTGCAATGTATCAACATCCCCAAGCTTAACTCCCGCTCGTCCTCGAGTAGGTAAGTGATAAAAAGAAAGAATAATTTTTGAGGTGACATGCACCATCAAAGACTTGATCAAAGTATTTGTAAAACATTCAAAGCTGGGATCATAGTACTTCAATCATAACATGAAAGACAAAGTTCTAGCAATAAGCAAAGAAACTATGATGTAACATGAAAAGGCACAAACAAAAGATTCATGAATAACAATGCTTTGCAAGACGTTTGTTTGTTTCACATAAATAAAACATAGCATAAAAGTATTCAGCTTGTCCCTCAATAGAGTAGCAAATATAAATGCATATGACACCTTCAAAGTTCATCAGAGTGACTAGATACAATAGTTTAAAGCAAGCAATATCAAGTTATGCATCAATAAACTAGTCTTGGGACAATGCACACAGAACTAAGAATGGCCACTATGCTCTCAAAGTAGGTGCATAAAGATAGAAGATGGAGACTCAATATAATGGTGGAACAAAGGCCTTTTGTAAAAGGAAGTAGGGATTCAAGTCTCATAAAGAGCTTCCAAAAATTATGGTACTTACAGCTTTCAGCTCTCATTGCCCCTATCATAAGCATCTTGAAGTGATTAAGGTTAAAGTGAACAAACTATGGTGTACATGCTTGACGAAGTATAAGTCAGAAATCTCATGTCCCTTTTATACAAGGGCCGCTCCTCATGCTACTCAAGTTTAGTCACCGGTAAGTTCTTGTCATCGTAAGTACATGTGTATCATTGAGAACCACCAACGGGGTACCCCTTGCCTGATGATACGGAAGAATCCCCATATCAAAATGACAAGGCAAGCAGACAACGAGCATCTCATCATTCTTCTTATTTACCATGGGAATATGGTGCTTTTTTCTCTCTTTCCTCTTTTCATAGTATCTTTTTTTTCTTTTCTCTTTTTTTTCAATATAGGACTCTTTTTTTATAAGAAGAATGCTTCATAGACAGCTCATTATGGTTACGCTGCAGGTTTCCACCATGTCAGCATGGATTAGACCAGCGGCCCAGGCGTTTCTCTAACACATATACATAACTCCATGGACTTACAAGCTCCCCTTTCATTTCACACCGACGACATCCTTATACAAAAGAGCATGATATTAACTAGGTACAAGTACCAAGTGCAATGTTGAAAGCGTTCCCCATGAAAGCATGGTTCTGCTAATTCCAAACAAATAAGTGCAAGCATATACAACATAGAAGACACAATGGTTCAAGTTTATTAAAGGCAAGTAAAGTAAAGTGTGCCTTCAAGTTCGTGAGAGCTTTAATCACTAGTTTTCTCATAACAAGAGGAAGGTAAACAAAAGCATGAATATACTTGGAATAGAATAAGCTAGTAGGTAGGTATGGTGGACTCTTTGGAATAACTTGGTTTAGGGATTTGGATGCATGAGTGGAACTCATACTTGGTTGTGGAGGCTAGCAAAAGACTGGGAGCGACAAACTAAGAGAGCAATAATGGCCATAATCATGCAGAGCGACAAAACATCATTGATCAAAGCATAAAGTGATACTACAAGTTGAAAACTAAAGGATCATAAAGGCTATGGTGACTTGTGATAGTCATAACATGGTGTGAGCATGTGCCAAGTCAACCCAAATAAAGCATCAAAGGAGAATACCACTATACTATGCCTTAATATGCTAAAACAACGCGTGATTCATCCAAGGCACATTAAGCAATATTAATTGTTTATAACAAGTCATGCTACAACAAAGAATACTAAGCATAAAGCCAAAACAATATCAAGCATGGCATGACAAAGCATAGGCCATAGTCAAAAACGAGCTCTTTTTACCACATAAGTATGAACTTTCCTACTCTTTTCCTAACCAAACCAAACTATTCGCAAACCAAAGTGTGAAAGAGGGGGTCCAACCAACTTATTATGAAAACTAAGCAAACCAAGAAAACTAAAAACCAAAACAAAAACGAAAAAGAAGACGCTCCAAGAAAAACACAGCTGTGCATGAAACAATAAAAATGAAGCGTTTGGAAGAAACCTGGAATTTTTATTGATGAAGAAGGGGGATGACTTGGGCATCCCCAAGCTTTGACGCTTGTACTTCTTGGATATTTCTTGGGGTGACACGCGTGGCATCCCCAAGCTTGAGCTTTAGTCCATCCTTTATCTCATTACTCATTCCTTCCATACACCTGAAATTTTTCCTTCATACAAAACTTCACACAATCTCATTAGCAACATTAGTGCACTTAAGATAAATAAGTCTCAAGGTTCAGTTCTAACAAAAAATAAAATTCCATTAGAAAACTAGCTACTGTAGCACTTCCCTCAAAAATCTCAATTCCTCAAAAGAACTCAAGGAGGAACTAACAAGAAGCAAATGCAGAAAATGGCAGAAATCTGTCAAAACAGACCAGCAGGTAAAGACGAATATTTTCGAAGACATTATGTTGCTCAAATCAAAAAGTGTTGAACTAATTAAAGTTAGATAACAACCTGGGGCAGAAGCACAAAAAATGACAGCTCAATCCGACACACAGAGATCTCTCAGGAATTTTTATGGTGAAGCACAAAAATCTGTTTTGGGACAGCAACTTTCCCAATCATTACTTCACTCTCATTAGAGGTTACTCTTGGCATAAAAAGCAAATAAAAAGGATAAGGAGAGGTTATTACTGAGGTAATAACTTCCAAGACTCAACTAAAACTCTTGGGTTATCTCCCAACAAGTACTTTTCTTTAACGCCTTTAAGTTAGGCATAAGAAGCAAAGAAAGAATCAAGTGTTCTCAAATGAAGAAGCATTAAGGTCAATACCAGAAATATTTTCAAAAAGGCAAGGTATATCATCCAAATAAGTTCTAGAGGATCCTCTCTCAATGCTCTTAGGTTCAGTATTCTCATCAAAAGGGTTTGCAGGAACAATCCAATCAAGATTCTTTTCTATGGCATCATGTATTGCTACTAGTTTGAAGGGTATTGGTATCTTAGGTTCCTCCCCATTAGGTTCGGTTTTGTTCATCTTTTCTCATATACCAACCATATCTACACATGAGCCTAGCATATTGAAATGTTCAAAAACTTCTCTAGCTTCTTTGGCAACATCATAGAACTCCTTAAACATAGTTTCTAGAATAAAATCCCTCTTTTCAGGGTCTTCAATTTCTTTAAGCTTAAGAAACATTACTTGCATTAAGGGGTTGAGCTTAACAAACCTAGCTTCTAACATGTGAATTAAAGAAGCTGCAGCAATCTCAAAATGTGGAGCAAGTTCTACAAGGGATCTATCCTCAGTATCTTCATGTTTGCTAACATGATTAAAGAATTCTTCAATATTATCTTTCCCAATTATAGAACCACTACCAATTGAAAGGTCTTTCAAGGTGAAAGTAGGGATCAACATGGTGAGCTAAGGAAGGGGTGACAACTAAAGGAGACTTAATTTTTTTTGGGTTTTCAAATAAGAAAGCAAACAAGTAAAACTAATTTTTGTGTGTTTTTGAAGAACAAAACAAGCAAACAAAGCAAGAAGAAAACTAAGCAAAACAAAAACAACAAAGTAAAGAGATTGGTTATGAGGGACTCCCCTTGTGAAGATGTCCTTGACTCCCCGGCAACGGCGCCAGAAAAATGCTTGATGGCTCAATGCATGGCGCCCAGAAAAGTGTTGATGGCTCGTGGTTGATGTAGAGCTCGTTGGGAACCCCAAGAGGAAGGTATGATGAGCACAACAGCAAGTTTCCCTCAGTTATGAAACCAAGGTTTAATCAAACCAGTAGGAGCAAGGAAACACCCCAAAGGTGTTACTAGCTGAGCTTTGGCAGGGCGCACTACCGGTGCTAGTAGCAACGTGGAGACCTGCACAACACAACCACAGAAATTTGTCCCCAACTTGCGATGAGGTTGTCAATCTCACCGTGTTTTGCGGAAAACAAAGGATTAAACGTATCGAATGGAAAGAAGTAAAAGTTTGCAGAAAGTAAACACAAAGTAGTAAAAGATTGTAGATTGTATGTAAAGAAAAAGGACCGGGATCCATAGTTCACTAGAGGTGGCTCTCCTTAGATAGATAACATGCTGGGTAAACAAATTACAACAGGGCAATTGACAAATACCGAGAAAGCAATACATGCATATACTAATCATCTTGACTCCTTTGAGACTTGATTGGGCATTACAACATTATACATAGACCGCCATCCAACTGCATCTATGACTAATAATCCACCTTCAGGTTATCATCCGAACCCCCTCCAGTATTAAGTTCCAAGCAACAGATTATTGCTTTACGAACTGCGTGTAAAGTAAACAATACGATTGTTCTATGAACAAAGGATTATTGTTTTCTCCCTAGTAGCAATAGCACAGCTAGTACCTTAGAGATTTCTGTCACTTTCCCAGATTACCAGAGGCATGAACCCACTATTGAGCATAAATACTAACTCTTGGAGTTGCTAGCATCTACTTGGCCAAGATAGCTACTAACAACGGAAAGCATGCAAGATCACAAATAACAAAGACATGATATAATCAATAATCAATCTGAAATAGCATCTCAATATCCATCGGATCCCCGCAAACACAACATGTATGAATTGCAAATAGATGATCTTGATCATGAACGAAGCTCACAAGATCTAAACATGAAAGCACAAAGGAGGAGAAACCAGCCATCTAGCTACTACATGGATCCGTAGTCCAAGGATGAACTACTCACGCATCACACCGGAGGCTTGCATGGTGATGAAGAAGGCCTCCAGGGTGAATTCCCCTCTCCGGCAGGGTGCCGGGAAGAGCTTCAGATCCCTCCTGATCTAGGGATGGAGATGATGGTGGCTACAGACTCTTTCGTGGATTTTTGATCGGGTCCTTATGGTTTTCGTCCCGAGGGCAACTTATAGGCGGAAGGAGAGGCCGAAGGGGTGCCGGGAGCCATGACACCACCCCCTGGCGCAGGCCAGGCCTGGCCACGCGGCCAGGTGGTGTGGTCAGCCCCTGGCCCCTCCCCGTCTCGTATTCTGGCACTTGATCCCTTCCGGAAAAATAGACACTTTGGCTTTTATCCCGTCCAATTCCGAGAATATTCATTTTCTGACTTTCCTAGAACCAAAAACAGCAAAAAACAAGCAGCTGGCACTGTGGCTCTTGTTAATAGGTTAGTCCAAGAAATCATATGAAAAGTACTCCAAAGTTGGAACAAAACACAAGAAAGTGGATAAAACCAAGCATGGAACATCAAAAATTATAGATACATTTGCAATGTATCAGTGTACAAGGAGGCGCTCTTGGAAAAATGTTGTCATGCCTGGCGAGTCCGTGGAGACAGATGTGCTGTATGAGCGTGTATGCGACCTCAAGAATCGCATCGGCAAAGAGGAGGGAGGCTGCGCTGTCATTTGCACCTGGCTGTGCCGTCGCATCGAACCCCTGCAGGCCAGAGTCCACCCCATGTTTCAGTGGACTGGCGCTAACGATGCCACTCGCGTGTCTGCCGATGGCATGTCCACGAGTGAGGTGGACAAAAGGGTTCGACTGGTCACCAAGTACACCGTCAAGGATGTGCTCCCCAGTGAGCCAGTTCTTCCTCCATTTGATGCTACTAACCCTCCTCCCGAGGTATAGTTGTGCTACGCAATAGCTAAATTTGTCGATTGCTTCTCTGTTGCTGTTTTGCTGTTGGCATTGATGTTTGATATTCATGTGTTGGTTTGTGTGCAGATGCCAGCGGTTTGAGCTTCAATCCTCAGGCCCTCCGCCGCGATGACGCTTTGGCGGGTGTGCTTTCGGCAGTCGAGGACCGTATCATCGCCGTTCAAGATACGCTCTCCAAGGCCAAGGGCGTTCTCAGTCGCCTCCGGGAGGAGCTGATGCCCAAGGCTTAGCTAATCGAGAACATGGGCGAGCTGGTGGAGTCTTTCGCCGGGGGTGTTCCCTCCAGCTTCAAGAACTCACTCCGCGCGACTGGCGCGTCCATGTCACTTGCCATGGTGCAGGCCCACGGAGTCGCGATTGATCCTGCCGTGGTGTCGAAGGCGATGCCTATTAGCACGGACGGCCAACAAGTAGTCTTTGCTCCTTTCGTGACTGCCTGTGGTAAATATGGGCCGCAGCTGATAAACACAGTCGCGAAGTTCTCTAAGGAGCTGCAACGCGCCAAGAAGGCGGCAAAGGCTGCGGCATCAGGGGCTGGCGGAAAGTCAGTGGCATCTGACACTACCACGGACTCGATGAAGCCCCCGAAGCCGTCGAAGTCGAAGAAGCCAATCGCTCCTTAGTAGCTTTGTAATAGTTAACTAGTTTATGTCCTTTGTTAAGAACATGCCTGCTGGCGAGTGTATCTAGTCTTGAATGCACTTGAATCTTTTGTCTTTGTGTTGATTTGGTCGTCTTATTTGTTTCTATCTTGGCTTGTGGTAGGGTACATCGAGTGATCCTTTGAGGGAAACTCAAGACTCGCTGCCTCTTGATGATATTTTGGCACCGCCGCGCTCTAGGGTAGATGAGCTGTCGCTGCTTTCACGACTGCATGACCGCGTGAAGCAGCTGGAGCGTGAGTTGCCCGTGCTCCGCGGTAATGCGGATGTATGGAAGTCGAAGGCGGATAAAGCCGCTGCCCGAGAGCAGTATCTGCTTGGCAAGGTGATGCAGCTGGGCGACCAATTCAAGTGTTAGTTTGCTTGCTCTTATCTTTTCCTTGTAGTCACTCGCGATGGTGCGCTGTACTTATGCTGCTGTTGCTGCTTCGTGTAGTTGTTAGTGCGCGTCATCCACAGGATGAGAAGGATATAATTGCCATTCGTATGCATGATCTCACCCAGGAGCAACTTCAAGAGAGTGGATACTTCTGGGTAGATCATGATCGTGCGATTGCGCTGGCGACCCTGCAAGATCACGCGTCACGAGTGCTGCACTTTCTGAAGAAGTCGTAGTCTTGTTTGAAGAACATTTAGCGGACGATGTTTCCGCTGGATGTTACTCCATCAAGCCTGCTGGCCCTCCTTGCCAAGTTTCAAGACCTGACCGTGGTTCGCGAGTGCATGAGGCAACAGTTGGTGGCTGGTGCCAAGGCTACTCTATCATTGGTGCGACTGCACATGCCTGACGTAGATGTTGCGGCAATTGCGGCTGGGCCGCCTGTGCCACTAGCAGGTTCTGCCTGGAATATGGTGCCATACTACCAGGCTGTGGATCGCCCAGCAGAAGAGATCATCGACTTCTTTGAGGAACAAACCAACATTCTCTTGCTGCAGTAGTAGCTTAGTTTGTATCCTGCACATAAGTGTACCCATGTTGTAAAGTTCGTATAAATGTTGTATATAATTTATTGTTGAATATGTATAAAGAGCTTTGTTAGCATGAAGTGCGTTGCACTATGCGAGTCCTTTTCGTTAGCCTGACCATGCTCTTATCTCAGTCCCTTGTCAACCTGTCAGGTGCGTTGCAGCTGGGTTGATGTTGTGTCAAGGGTTTCGATTGATGTGCCAGCTACTCAGGATATCGCATTTTGGTTCGTAGAACAAATGTATATAGGGTGGCGCAGCCCCCAAGTAGATAAATTGGAGAAAATAAAGGAGAACACAGAGTTTTGGGGCACTTAGCTTTATTTATTCGAAGGACAGTACGAAGTATAATGTGTGGCTAAGTAGCCTTGGCTGAGTGCCTTATTTTGCGATGCAAAAGTAAAAACGACTAAGGGTAGAAGCATCGCAACTGTGCGACGTTCCAGGGGTTGGAGTATGCGACTCTTGTCTCTAAATCTTGAAGGCGATAGGCGCCACCTGGGATTACTTCGATAATCACGTATGGTCCTTCCCAGGGGGACTCGAGCTTGAGATGTCCTTGCTGCTTCAGTCGCAGGACCAGGTCGCCTTCGACGAAGGATCTAGGGCATAACCTCCTACTGTGGTAGTTTCGCAGGTTCTGCTGGTAGATCGTTGATCTTTCCACGGCGATTTCTCTTGCCTCGTCAAGGAGGTCGACAGAGTCTTCGAGTGCGAGGGATGACTCTTGTTCACTATAAGCGACCACATGCAGCGCCTTGTACCGTACCTCGGTGGGTAGCACTGCCTCGGCTCCGTGCACCATAAAGAATGGCGTGTAGCCCGTGGCACTGTTTGGAGTTGTGCGTAGGCTCCAGAGTACGGATTGTAGTTCGTCTGGCCAACAACCCGCGGCTTGTTCGAGTGGACGGAGGAGTCGCTTCTTGATGCCGCCGCAGACGAGCCCGTTTGCTTTTTCCACCTGACCGTTGGTCTGTGGATGCACTACCGAGGCGTAGCTAATGTTGATCCCCAGGTTCTCGCAGAATTCTTGGAAGTCCTTGGATGTGAAGTTTGTCCCATTGTCGGTGATGATGCTGTGCGGTACCCCGAAGCGGTAGACGATGGATTCGAAGAACTTAACTGCGCTGTTTCCTGATTGGTTGGTCACTGGCATGGCCTCAATCCACTTGGTGAATTTGTCGACTACGACCAAGAGGTAGACGTAGGCTCCTCGTGAGTACCTTGGGAGTTTGCCAACCATGTCGAGTCCCCATTGCGCGAAGGGCTAGGCCAATGGAATTGGCCGGAGTTCTGCGCCCGGTGCGTGCGGCTTGTCCTTGAATCGTTGGCAAGCGTTGCATTTTTGGACGATGTCCTTGGCATCGCGCATGGCCGTAGGCCAATAGAATCCAGCTTGTAGAGCTTTGGCGACGAGGGCACGACTGCCAGCGTGGTGCCCGTAGGTCCCCTCATGGATGTCGAGGAGAACAACTCTTCCGTCGGCCGTGGAGACGCATCGCTGGAGTACTCCTGTGCTGCTGCGTTTATACAGTTCGCTGTTGATAACAGCGAATGCCTTGGATCGCCGTGCATCAGTCGGATCGTCTGGGAGCCTTTTGCTGAGGAGGTACGTGATGTACGGCTGCGTCCAGGATTGCTCAATCATCATGACGCTCATTGGTCCCTCGAGTCCTGTGTCCAACTCCAAGTCATCGAGTGCCATTGACTCATTGGGCGGCATAGCCCCCGAGTCCGTTGCTGCGCTTGTTTTCTTCTTTGCGGCCTTTGGCTTGATGGAGCGTTCGCAGATGTGCTCAAGAAATAGCCCGGGTGGTATGGGGGCACAGGTAGAGCCTATATTGGCGAGTGCGTCCACCTCTTCGTTGCTTTCATGGCCTACGTGCCACAGCTCGCAACCGTCGAAGTCTCCTTCGAGTGTGTCATAGAGTCGCAGTACGTGATCATGTTGTCGTTCAGTGCGTCACACTCATGCATTGTTTGGTTGACGACCAACTTGGAGTCGCCATATATGATGAGCCTCTTGGCACCGCAGGCTTTTGCCATCCTCATCCTGTGCAACAGGGCCTCGTATTCAGCCTCGTTGTTGGAGGCTGTGAACTGGATTCGCAGGATATACTTCAACTTGTACCCTTGAGGTGATGTCAGTATGACATAGGCGCCTGCTCCGTCCTTTCGCTTGGACCCATCGAAGTGCATTGTCCAGAGGTAGGACATGTCTGGTTTGTCCGGGAGCTGGTTCTCCATCCAGTGCACGAGGAAGTCAGGGAGAACTTGCGACTTGATTGCATCGCGCTTTTCGTATGTGATGTCTCCTGGAGACAATTCTATTCCCCAAAGCGCGACTCGTCCCGTGGCGTCGGGGTTATTGAGGATATGTCCCAACGGAGAATTGTTGACCACCACGATTGGGTGTTCCTGGAAGTAATGGCACAGTCGTCGGGCGGTCATGAAGACACCGTACGCCAGTTTATGGTAGTGCGGGTACCGCTGTTTTGTTGGCGTGAGGACCTCGCTGAGGTAGTATACTGGGCGTTGTACCCCATGGACCTTGTTTTCCTCGGCTCTCTCGACGACGAGTACTGTGCTGACCACCTGGTTGGTGGCGGAGATATATAGCAACAGTGGCTCCCTTTCTCGTGGTGTCACCAGTACTGGCGAGGTGGATAGAAGGCGCTTGAGGTCTTCGAATGCTTCCTGTGCTTTGTTGGTCCACTTGAATTTTTCACCTTTGCGGAGGAGTTGGTAGAAGGGCAACGCCTTTTCACCCATCTGACTGATGAATCGACTGAGGGCCACGATTCGCCCAACCAGCTGCTGAACGCCCCTTATGTTTTCCGGCTTCTACATGGCCAGTATGGCTTTTATTTTCTTCGGGTTTGCCTTGATTCCCCTCGCGAAGATGAGGTACCCGAGTAGTTGCCCAGATGGCACGCCGAAGGCGCATTTGTCCGGATTGAGCTTGATCCGGTGGCGGTCGAGGTTGGTGAAGGTTTCACGCAAATCATCGATTAGGGAGGCTTCCTCCTTGGTCTTGATTACTATGTCATCGACATAGACTTGAATGTTGCGACCCAGTTGTTCCTTGAGACAAGCCTGCATGCACCGCTGGTAGGTGGCTCCCACGTTCTTTAGCCTGAAGGGCATTGTGTTGTAGCAGAACACACCAAAGGGCGTTGTAAATGCTGTTTTCTCTTGGTCTTCCTCCTTCATTCGAATCTGATTATAGCCCGAGTAGGCGTCGAGGAAGCAGAGGCGCTCGCATCCCGTGGTGGAGTCGATGATCTGGTCGATGCGTGGCAACGGGAAGTGATCCTTTGGGCAGTGCTTTTTCAGAGAGGTGAAGTCCACGCACATCCGCAGGATATCTGTGTCCTTTTTTGGTACCAGCATCATGTTGGCGATCCAAGTGCTTTCCTTGATCTCGGGTATGAACTTGGCATCGAGGAGTCTGTTGATCTCCATTCCAACTGCCTGCGCTCGTGGCTCGGACAATCACCGAATTGTTTGCTTGACTGGCCTTGCGTCGGGGTTGACATTGAGTGCGTGCTCGGCGAATTCCCTGGGAACTCCTGGCATGTCCGCAGGACACCAGGCGAAAATTTCCCAGTGCTCATGGAGGAATTCGACGAGCGCGAGTTCCTATGCGGGACTCAAGTTGTTTGCGATGAGGGCCGTCTTGGTGGGATCCGATGGGTGGACCTACACTTTCTTTGTGTGCACCGATGAGTCTAAGGATAGATCAGGCGAACTTGGCCGGCTCAGGGGAGGCAGACTGTTGTCTGTCGACTCCTTTAGTCTCGCGAGTTCTTCCTGCATGCCAAAGGACTAGGAAATTCTGTTGAATTCCCTATCGCAACTGTCAGATCTCTCGAAGTTCCCGTTGATCGTGATGACGCCATTGGGACCTGGCATTTTCATCTGCATGTAGGCGTAGTGTGGTACTGCCATGAACCTAGCGAACGCAACACGTTCGAGGATGCAATGGTACTGCGAAGGTCAGTCGATGACCTCGAAGTCGATGCGCTCACGCCGAAAGTTTTTCGGCGTGCCGAAGATAACGTCGAGGTTGATTTTGCCCAGGGGATATACACCTTTTCCTGGGACGATTCCATGGAATGTTGTGTCTGAAGCCTCTAGGCAAGTCAGAGGGATCCCCATTGCTCGCAAGGTACTCGCGAATATAAGGTTGATGCCGCTTCCGCCATCCATGAAGACGCGGCTCATGTCGAAGCCTACGATTTGCGCCTCGAGTACGAGGGGACAATGGCCTAGACGAGGTACTTGAGGCGGGTGGTCACGTTTGTCGAAGGTAATGCATGACTCGCTTCCACTGAGGTACTCAGTGGTAGATGGTGGCGAGTGTGTGGCCAAGTTGACTTGGCGAGTGATGGCCTTCTGCACCCGATTGGAGGGGCGTCCTTTTTGGATCATCATGGTACCCATGGCCCTTGGGTAGGGTTCGCCTCCCTGGTGCTGGTCCGGTGTAGCTGCGTTTGGGGGCATTCCAGGTGGTGGTGGCGGAGCGCCATGTGCCATGGCGCCTGGAGCGGCTCCGTAGCCTCTTTCGACTGCGTTGCGGTTCATCCGAGCTAATCCCTCGTGTAGTTTGAGGAACTCGCGATAGTCTTTGAGGAGGTGGCTGGACTTCTTCTTCCCATCATGCTTGTCGATGTAGAAGTGCACCGTACATGGCCCGAACAGTTTGTCTTCAATGGATGTTGCGGGTGCTTCGTGACGATCGCGGCGTTGCCACACTTGCGTGGTCTTCCCGGAGTCACGGTATCCACCATTACGGTATCCGTTGTTGCGGTTGTCGTCGCGTCTGTCAGCGTAGCCGGCTGCGACCATGTTGACGTCATCGCGGTCATCATAGATGCGCATACGGCGTTTGCTTCGGCGGTCGCGTCTGCGCTCGAGTTCTGCCTCCTCGTCGGAGTGAACGCGATTTTTCACCGAATCTTCTCCATCAGCCCACCGATTCGCGATTTCCATCAAGTGGTCAATGGTCTTGGGCTTCGAGCGGCCCAGCTCCTCCCTGAGCTCTATGCGGCGGACGCCGCCGTTGAATAAATCAATCGCTCGATCCTCCGAGATGTTTTCTGCGGAGTTCTTGATGATGGACCACCTTTGGATGTAGGAGCGTAGCGATTCGCCCGAACTTTGCTGGCAGCATCTTAGCTCCTCGATTGATGCTGGCTGCTTGTACATGCCTTTGAAGTTGCACACAGAGCTGTAACCAGCTCATCCCAACTGCGAATGGATCCGCGCGGGAGGTTGTTGAGCCATGCTCGGGCGGCGCCCTGCAGCTGTAGCTGCAAGCATTGCATGGTTGTGCTTTGACTGCCGCCGTGGAGTCTGACGGAGGAGATGTGATCCTCTAGCCAGATCTTTGGGTCCTCTAGACCGTCAAACTTCGGGTTCTCTGATGCGAGTTTGAACCCCTTAGGCATTCGCTTCTGCCTAATGGATCTACTGAAGCTTCTGGTGCCGCAGAGCTCCAGATCTTCCTCTTCTGAGTCAGTCGACCGAGCACGTCGCGCCCTTGATTTGTCAATCTTGCGCCGCGTGAGGTCGTCGCGTGTGTCATAGTCGCGGTCGTGTCGCCGTGAGTGGCGACGTCGAGACAGATCGTGACTATCGTCGCTAGATGAGGGCGAGGAGTAGCGCTTTGCCCTTTTTGGCTCTGGTGTTGGCTCCTTGTCGAGGGCGGCCTCGATTAATCCCAAGCCTGCGATTGTAGATTGGTGCATGGCGACTCAGGCATCTCCAGCTGGCGACTGGTTGTTAAGGAGATATATGGTGGCCGCTATCACCGTAGCTTGCGGTGCCTTGGGGACCACATTGCCCCGTGTGTCGACTGTCATAGAGCTGAAGTCGAGGACTTTTGCAGCTTCTATGCGTTCTTGCTCGGTGAGATGGGCCATCAGAGATTGCCTCTTCTTGGCGAGGTACTGTTGCCCTTTGAGGAGGATCCTCCGTGAGAGGAGATCCCAGCACGGCGAAGGCTCGACTCATCTGCTGCCTTTTTGCGCACCTCAAGTTGCGCGATTGTTTGTACTTGGCGCTTGAATTCTTCCTTCAGGAGCCAGTGATAGCCCATCAGCAGTTCTTGTAGGGATCCGAAGGGTAAAAGAGCGCCTCGTAGGGCCTCACGGCAGTGAGCCCATTCTTGCTCGTTGAGCCTGATCACGATGCGTTAGAGGTTTGACTGCTCCTCCATTGTCAACGGGGGTGCGATTGCCACCGTTGCCGCCGTTGCCGCCATTGCCACTGTTAGGCGGGTCGGTTCCGTTGCTGCGATTACCACCATTGTCGCGGTTGGCAGAGGTATCGCCTGCGTTGATGACGACGCACATGAAGTGATTCGGGAAGCTGCTGCTTCCACAACTCTTAGATCCAGAATCGTAGGTTCCATCTTTAGTGGCCAGATCGCTCAGATCGGAGTCGCGACTGCTGTCGCTGACCGTGTTCTCGACTGTTGTCGGGGCGCTGAGCTCACTGAGGGTGCCGATCGATGGAGGGAACCATGATGCTGGGGCAACCGATGGTGCCGTCGGCTGATCAGGCAGGCAAAGCGTGCCCATCTGACCGACTTGGAAGCGGAAGCTCCCTATCGCCAGGCTGATTGCGTCGCCCACGGACTCGAAGGCCGAGCGAGTGGCCGGCGTGTGGACGGTGAAGTCAAACGCGCCGAAGAGCTGGCGGATCTCCGCTGTTGCGGAGTTGTAAATCGCGGTTGATGGGGCCGAAGAAGCCGCAACATCAGCACTCCCAATTCCCACAGATGGTGCCAATTGACGAGGGTTTAACTCATCAATGCCCATTGTTATGGACTTGGGTTTTGGAGAAGGAGGGAGCGCTAGAGACATCTATCGGCTAGCAAACAAGCACACAGGGGACAAAGATTTACCCAGGTTCAGGCCTCGTAGAGGTCCCTACTCCTGCTTGTCTGCTCGTGGAATTATCGAAGGAATCGAAGATTACAATGGTGCGTAGATGCAATCTGGCGAAGGTTGTGCAAACTAGGGCTGCGTGTGTCCTCCTCGCCTCCCCTCCTAGCATTTATATAGGTAGGCTAGGTCTCGGATAGCAGGTCGAGTCGGTTACAAGTTAGGGTTTTCCCCTTCAAACTTTCTATCTTTAGCTTCTTCTTGTTCTTCAAGCAATCTAGAGTCCGTAGGTTACTCCAGTCCTTCATTTGGGCCTTGGCGACATCGTGGGCCTTTACGTATTTAGACCGTATATACCAAGCTCGAGTACCTGGAGGGTATACCCATGTCAGAAAGGTTTTATAAAAACAAAAACAGAAAATCATAAATAAAAAAAGAGTGCCAACAGAACCGGCCCACAACCCGTTTCCTCCTCACTATCTATCGCTCGTGGGCAGTAGCAGTCACTTTCAGCCCACTCCACCGCAGCCCAGTACCGGCCCAGCCCAAATAACCTTTCGTCCAATCTATCTCCGTCGTCCACCTCACGCGCGGTGGCCGAAGCAGCTCGCTAGCGGGAGCACCACCGTCGTACGCGTCAAGATGCTCGCCATCTTCGCTGGGAGGGATAAGAACGCCACCTCGATGCGTTTTCGTCCTCATCTTCTCATTCTCTCTTCTGCACTCTCTCTTTTCCTCTCTGTTTCATATGGGACGAAACCCTAGCTGGCCGGAGCCAACCACCGTCGTCGGTAGAGGTCGTCCCAGAGACCATGGAGTAGTCCGAAAGAAGCGCCATGATCGGAAGATCCTCTGGGCAGAATACAACAACAAGGGGAGCTCGGTGGAAGGAGAATTGCATCGATCCCTTTTGTAGGTTGTCGCCGGAGTTCATGGCCATTGGCGCGTATCAGGGCACCATCCTCATCGTCGACCACCGCAACAGCCTCAGGGTGAGCTACTAGTCCTCATGGACCTATTCAATCCTTCCCTCTCGCCGTGAATCACCGTACCACCGTATGCCTTCCACTGCCGCCACTGTCCACCGGCGTGGCCACTGTTCCGGTGACCATTCTCGGGCGGTGCCGCCACTAACTTGTTCGCCGTGACATCCCCTCTCCAACCAGCCTAAGACCATGCCTGGACGTGCTATAGATCGACGAATCCATCCTCGACTGGGAGGGAGATCCCCATGGATGACGTCACTCTGACGTCATGTGATGCCATATATTTTTTTTTCTTCAGTAATCATTTTCTGTAATAAATAAGTCCCTAGGAAATGACACGGCATATGTCCCACTAGTTAGTGGCTTAGGGTATAACTAGTTCGGTGTAAAAAGAATTTAATGTAGTGCTGACGTCAGCACTGACGCAGAAAAACATTTAGTTATTTATTTTTAAATCTAGAAAATGATTAAATCTTATTAGTTGAATATCTTTTGTTTTATAATTCAAAAAAATGAATATAATATATCAAAATGCTCAGAAAAATAAAATCTATAATTTAACTTTATTAACAAACATTTTGTGTTAACTAATTAAATAATTATTATTTGATAAACATTTTATAAGTAATAATACTTTAAAAATTCATATTTTAATATTGGTAAATAAGAAAAATATAAATAATATACCAAAATTCTTATAAAAACAAAATCTACATTTACAAACTTGTTTCAATTATTTTGTATAACTTAACTAATATTTATTATTTATTAAGCATTTATTTAGTGATAAAACTTATAAAAATCATAGTTTAATATTTAAAAATCACAAAAATACTTATAATATAGCAAAATGATCACAAAAATAAATTCTACACATCAAAAATGTCAACTCTCACTTTTGAAGTGAAATAGAAGGTAAAGGTCTAATAAATCTTATTTAAACTCTTTTCTTTTTTTAAATTCCTTAATAATATATGAATACTTACTATTACCTTTACCATTATTTGTTTCAAGTCTAAAAGTGTAATAACAAGTGCAAGTTATGTTCAAGTGAAGTTAAGATAGCTCTAACCAATTCAAGTTGTACTTACTAAAATCTACCATTTAGAGTTAAGTAAATCTTACTCTCCAAAAATAGTTTATCAATTATAAAATCTTCAAGATTTGAATACTAATTCTTTTACAAATTTGGGAATCCACTCTAAAGACTAAGGAAATTTTGTAAGTATATAACATGATGCCATTCCCATGTTCATAGAAATAAGTATTAATTCTATAATAAGTAAGTGATTCTATCCACTTATAAAATCAAGAAAAGACCACTTCTATCAATGCATAATACTTTTGTTTCACCTTCATGGAGTGTTAAAAGATTCCATTTACTAGTATTATAGCTACTCAACAATACTAGTTGTTTTCTACTTTAGTACTTATAATTAATAAGAAAACCTTAAAGTGTTAACCTTAAGTATAAATACTTTTTACTTTGTAAAGTAATGTTTTCCTCAAAAGTTATTCTTTTAAGAAACATTCAAAGTAATCCTTGAACACTCCTTTAAAAGCTCTAATTGATTCTTAATCTTGTTTAAGAAATATTCTAGATACCATGATTCATTTAAGTGCTTTAATATTGCTTATTACTTGTTGTATCTACATATTGTTTCACACACTCTCACAAGCCTTAATAAGAAGCAAAAGTGTGAAGCTGGTATAAAAATGTAACACATTCCAAAGAACTCATCACAAACTCCAAACCCTAGATCAGATACGATTATTCCGAGGTTTCGCGTTTATCAAACTGCATTACATTACTTATGCATAATTGCATCTTACTTCTTTAAACATTAGTCCTTACCGGACCAATGATGCTATTTACAGACTTTGGATCTTCTATTCTCGAAGATCGTGAGTGCATAATCTTGCAATCACAAAAGGCAAGTTCACAACTTGCTCATGTCCTTTGATTATTTTTTATCAAATGCTTGTAACTCAAATGTTGTCATCACCTACATTCCAAAAAGGTTAGAAAACCCTATTTTCATAATAATATGATTATGGATTATTTACTAGATGGTAATAATCTATAGATACAGTTCCAGTGGTAAAGGAACATAATATCTAGGACTTAACAACCAATGTTGCCAGTGATTCTAGCGCTGTATATTACGTGTCAACCCCGAGATTTGGAATGGGATGGAGAAGTCAGCTGGATCTTCTTTCTTTCGCATGGACGGATGACCTTATCGTGAGGCTGTTGATATCTCGTGGAGTTCCAGAGAATCTAGCACATGGGTGGGACCCCTTAGTTCCCCGCGATCCAGGTGTCTAGATTATCTGTGCATCTCTGACTGGGTCTGAGTTCACCATAGCTGATGGTGACCACCAGACAAAGCTACGTACGGAGTCTCCGAGAGGCTACCCACAGAGTAACCGTGGTAGTTGTCTCGGGGGATCGTGTCTTCATGTGGAGTCGCGGAGAGGGGCAGTGATTGGCTTGGATCTTAAGTTGGTCCTCAAACCATGGAAGTTTGAACGGGGACATACTCCCGGCTGTGCAATAAAGCTTAAGGTCTCTTGTGGGAAAAGTGACGCACCTCTACAAAGTGTAAGAATTGTGACATGTTACTCCCTGTTCCAGGAAGGAGCTACGAACATGACAGGAAAGGAACCCCATGAAGGTTCTGGTAAACCTATGAAGGCCGTCAGACATAGTTTTCAGAATAAAAGCAACCTTTGAAGAAATTTTTACGAAAACCTGCATTGCCTATGACCTATGGTCTGTGGCTGTAGAGATAGTGCATCATAGACTCTTTTTTAGTGAACTTGCTGAGTACACTCATACTCAACCGTGCCTTCTTAACCCTTGCTAGGTTTTAAGCCGTTGAAGACGACGTCAACATCAATTTCTGCTCAAGAAACCATCATCAACAGCTCAAGTTCTTCAATGAAGACAATGAAGTCAACATATACATCAGCTGAAGTGAAGAAAAAGTCTCTGTTTTGATAGGAGTAGATACTCTAGCCATAAAACCTACTTATGTAGAGCATTGCATTAGTAGAAATGGCAAGCCTGATAGTTTAGATGCTAGTCTTATTAGCTAGATAGTTCTTAGTTATTATTTCTGGTTCTTCTTTGTAAGAAGTTGCTTTCTCTCTCTTTAACCTAGAGTGTTCTCTAGATCTTTTGTAAAGAGTCGAGTTGTAATCTATAGTCATGTCTTGGACCTGCTGTGTTTCTGTTGTACCACTCCAAGGGATGTAATACTAGTGAACGGTGTTTCATTGGTGTTATGTCAACAACTATAGTGTACTACATCATGAAGTGGTATGTTGGGTCACCGCAGCTGGTATCAGAGCATATGCTTTGACGTTAGGATTAAAACCCTTTTAGGAAGATCTGTAGGTTGGATAGTGACTATAGGAGCCATCTTATCTAAACCAAGACTTGCGATGGATATCCACTTGAGGATAAACCTTGTCACACTTAAGTTGGATGTTCTTACCATCTTTCTTAAGGATTAAATATGTGTCTTCTCTAGAGAATTGTCATTTGAGTGTAGCTCTAAATAGGTATAACACCACTAAGATATCTTACGTAAGTGAAAATATCAAAGAAGATTACGATTAGGATTAGGATATCATGTGGAGTAGTATTAGTGATGGAGTTTATATTTAGAACCCCTGTGAAGTAGCAGAATCTTATCACTAGTTGATACCACTATACCACATAGGGTAGACCATCAGAGTATGTATAGATACAATTGGAAGTAAATCACGTGGCATTCACTTGAGAATTCCATGTGATGGGGTAAAATTCTGTTAAGAATCATTAATAGTAAGCTAAGAAGAAGTGTCGTCATGGTGAGATTAGCTCTTTAATCATGATGACTAGGTAAAGCTTAACAAGTTAGTGGTGAGAATAGCTCCGAGACCATGATAAGTCTGTAATTAGGACCAGTACTTAGTAAATAATCTTGTAACAATAGTAAGTAAAGAACAATGTAGGTCTATGATAGAAGTCATAGGTGATATAACATTACAATTATTGTTGGATTAAGGTAGTGAATACAACTTTGTTAGTAGTTTTGAGAGATCATGTGAGAATAGTTTAGGACAGAATGGGAAAATTGATCATCTTTAGTAGTCCCGAAAGAAAGGTAAGAGGTTAGTCAGAACCAAAGTGAGACCACTTTGCCCAAAATTATCCTGTTGCAATTGGGAAATTTGGGTAAATAATGAGACAGAGAGTAGTTTAACCCTAAGTGCTAAGTATCACGAGGTGAACCTATATTAGGAGGTGTCATATACTACACAGCTAAGCCTGAATTCTAGAGGTATTATACTCAACTATTATATTCCTGGCTTAGAATGATGTGTGTTATATGTACCACATTTGGATTTTTTGGTTTTTCTTGCATCTTCTTGATTGACTAGATCTGTACATGAAGTTTGACTTGGTGTGCAAACGCATGTTGCATTATCAAGTTATTACTTGATGTTATAGACCTAGATATAAATGGGATTTCGTGTAAGGGAGTGACGAGTTCCGAAGATCAAGATAAAGACTTGCACGAAGAAGGAAGCTAAATATAAGGTGTATCAACACTATTTTGAAGGGATGGATCAATCCCAACTTATTATTAGTTGGTAACAATAAGGAATACTAGTGCAGAAAAGGTGTGGAGCAACATAAAGGATGAAATTAAGTTCACTCAAGATAGGTGATGTTGCTAAGAAGCTAATGAAGTAGTTGTACCTAGTTCATGGAAGTAACATGAAAGGGTGCAAAGGAGAAGTTTTGAAACAAAAGTGGTATTCAAGCTCTGACAACTTGGAGAGAATGCCAATAGTACGTCCAGAACCTATAGGGTAATCCATACACCTAGGAGGATCCGCAGCTAAGTATCCGTAGCTGGTATCCTAGCAGTTTCGCTAATCAGGTCATCTGTGTATGACTTAAAGAGCATAAAACTTGGCCTAAGTTACCTTAGATCTGAAGTAGTATACAATTAAAAGTTGTCTTTCGAGACGCTTCACGAAATCAGGCTTACCAAAGCAAAAATTTCTAAAGGCTAAGAGTAAGTCAAGTAATGTCAGAAGATTCCTTTCAGAGATCCACAATTGTGTGGATATACAGCAGATTCTTTCGTGAGACCTTCTAGAGGTAAAATATAAGCTAGACAGAGACCAATACCTTAACTAACGAGTATTATACATGTAGTTTATAGACCATTAGGAAACCCCAAGGGGGATAGTAAACAATAAACACTGACGTGTTGTTGTCTAACTTTCTGACTAAAGATTGGAGAAGAAGTACAAAGTTATGATGAGGCACAACCTTATTCTCATAAGGTTATAAGAAGCCCTCATTATAAAGTATTTCTGAGAGTATGTCCGGATGAAAGATCGAAGGAGATATAACTGCTTAACCCTAGTAGACTAGTTATGAAGGGGAAACAACTGGTAAGTTTTTGTTGAGAAGGAGAGCCTTCTAAAATAGTTTAGTGTATAGGGTAATAGGAAAACCTTATTAGAAGGGACGAAATGTGTCCACAACCAATTTTAAGTAGGAATGTAAGGTCATAATCCAAGAGATTATAGTAGAAGAAACTGTAGGATAGATTCGAACTGATAGTGGATATTGTCAAGTATGAAGAGAATTCAAGGAAAAATATCTGGATATGAGATACCACAATTATTCCCAATTTGTGATCACAAGGGAATTGAGAAATGGCGTGATCAATACAAGTCAACTCCTCATTCCCAAACGTAAGAGAGTACGAACTTCGGGGATGAAGTTTATTTTAAGAGGGAGAGTCTGTAACATCCCAACATTAGATCTTAGAAATAAGCTAAACACAGGTGTGTCATTGCATTCATGCATAGAAAATCCAGATAATTTTCGCGCTTTTAAATAAAACTTGTCAAAGAGATTGAAGATTCTCTTAACTTGGTGGAACTGAAGTAGATCATCAAGTTGACTGCAATAAGTTTCAATATGACCTTTGCTAAAACCTTATCTTTGGGTAATATAATTTGATCTAAGGGTAGATCAAATGTAATAAAACTAAGTCACAACGCACTGCTTAATAAGGAGTACAAGATCTTATAGAGATCATTACATGGTATTCCACACCACAACTCAAGGATGAATACTTAATATTCTAAAGTTGATCATCAAGGTTGAGTAATCAATTCTTGACCTAGCACTTATTGACTCATAGCCTTTGACCTATTATATTAACCATCCAAAGACCTCAAGTGAATTAATAAGAAGAAGGAACTAACTATGGTGAAGCGTGCCATCACCAATGGATGAGATCCTTAGTGGTGATCAAACCATTTGATGTTGGAGGTGTTAACTCACTCATGAGTTAACTAGAAGAAGTATTTAAACCCAAGAGTTTAGCTAGTAATTGAGGAGCCCTGAGAAAGCTAGTAGTAGTAGTAGAGAATCCAATGATGTTCTTGTTAAGCTAAGTAGGTATAAACCTAAAGTAAGCTTGCTTAACAAGATAAGCCTATCGAGAGACTAGTACAAATCTAGTACTTAGTGTTAATAGATCTTGATCAGACAATTAGAAGCCTAAGCTTAGTTTGATCAAAGGATGGTGGTCATTATTCTCAAGTCACTTGAGAATAGATGACTAGGTGTTGAAGAAGAGTTATGAGTATACCAAATTAGGAAAACCCCTAGTAAGCTGAATCATCTAGCTTGATCCTAAGAAGTCAAGCTAGAGTATAATGAAGTATACAACATAAGTTGTAGGAGTAGTTGGAAGTATAATAGTTTAACCAAGGTAATACAAGAACAAACTTGTATTATGGAGAGTAGTACCATACCTATACCGGAGGATTGATATCACATGTGATATAGAGAGAGCTATAATCTTGCAAGCCTTGGAAGAAGTTGCAAGATGAAGTTAAGGAAGTTAATAGATGGAGTTAGCAGTAGCTACATTGATAGGTGTATCAATGGTGGTTGATTAAGATAAGTTATATACTAGGAGTAAGGATGGAATAATGTTGAAGGGGCATGACCATGTCATCATGTGATGATGGATATGGTGGAGTCATATGATTGTCTTATTCAAGAAGATGTGATCTTTGTGAATAAGATAAGAGAGATATCTAGAGTATATTTAGGAAAGGAATTCCTTATCTCAAGATAATCTTAGTGAAGTATTGAGGTAAGAATTCTTTAGAAACCTTTAGCTAGCTATACATGCAACCATGACAAGACCCATGTCTACTTCATTATTCAAAACCCTAGAATCAAATGGATAGTGAAACCATTTCCTATTCCAAGGTAACCATCGAACAATACCTCTTGGACAATTAAAGCTTCCAAGAGATAATTAGAGAACCATGGACCTCAAATCACCATGTTGCAAACCCTCGAATTTAATACCTTATTATATATATAATTCTTTTATGAGGCTAAGTATGAATGGAGTTCTTTACATATCATTCAACATTTAAAGTTCTTGCCATAACCATTACCATAGTGAAAACAAGAACATGTCTATAAGAGTTTCATATGAGAAACAAATCCCTAAAACCCTAATTGTACTTACTTCACTAAATAAAAGAACCCTTCATATAATAATAAATTTTGTGAACACAATTAGAATTCTAGAAGAAATTGATTATAATTGATCCTTATAATATTCTTTAGGACTTACAAATATTCAAGGTATTTCAAACCTTGAGAAAATCATTTTTCGAAAGGTTTTATAAAAACAGAAATAGAAAATCAAAAAAAGAGTGCCAACAGAACCGACCCACATCCCGTTTCCTCCACACTATCTGTCGCTCCTGGGCAGCAGCAGTCACTTTCAGCCCACTCCACCGCAGCCTAGTACCGGCCCAACCCAAATAACCTTTCATCCAATCTATCTCTGTCGTCCACCTCACACGCGGCGGCCAAAGCAACTCGCTGGCAGGAGCACCGCCGTCGTCCACGTCAAGATGCTCACCATCGTCGCTGGGAGGGATAAGAACACCACCTTGATGCTTTTCGTCCTCATCTTCTCATTCTCTCGCCCGCACTCTCTCTTTTCCTCTCTGTTCCGTATGGGCCGAAACCCTAGCTGGCCGGAGCCAACCATCGTTGTCGGTAGAGGTCGTCCCAAAGACTGTGGAGTAGTCCGGAAGAAGCGCCATGATCACAAGATCCTCTGGGCAGAATGCAACAACAAGGGGAGCTCAGTGGAAGGAGAATTGCATCGACCCCTTTTGTCGGTTGTCGCCGGAGTTCATGGCCATTGGCGCGTATCGGGGCACCATCCTCATCATCGACCACGGCAACAGCCTCAAGGGTGAGCTACTGGTCCTCACGGACCTATTCAATCCTTCCCTCTCGCCGTGAATCACCGTACCACCGTATGCCTGCCACTGCCGCTACTGTCCACCGCCGTGGCCACTGTTTTGGTGACCATTCTCGGGCGGCGCCACCGCTAGCTGGTTCGCCATGACGTCCCCTCTCCAACCAGCCTAAGCCCACGCCCACACGTGCTATAGATCGACGAATCCATCCCCAACTGGGAGGGAGATCCCCATGGATGACATCACTCTAACGTCATGTGATATCATATATATATATATATCTTTTTCAGTAATCATTTTCTGTAATAAATAAGTCCTTGGGAAATGACATGTCATAGGTCCCACTAGTTAGTGGCTTAGGGTATAACTGGTTCGGTGTAAAAAGAATTTAATGTAGTGCTAACGTCAGCACTGGCACAGAAAAACATTTAGTTATTTATTTTTAATTCTAGAAAATGATTAAATCTTATTAATTGAATATCTTTTGTTTTATAATTCAGAAAAATGAATATAATATATAAAAATGCTCAGGAAAATAAAATCTATAATTTAACTTTATTAACAAACATTATCGTGTTAACTAATTAAATAATAATTATTTAATAAACATTTTATAAGTAATAATACTTTAAAAATTCATATTTTAATATTGGTAAATAAGAAAAATATAAATAATATACCAAAATTATTTTAAAAACAAAATATAAATTTACAAACTTGTTTCAATTATTTTTGTGTAGCTTAACTAATATTTATTATTTATTAAGTGATAAAACTTATAAAACTGATAGTTTAATATTTAAAAATCACGAAAATACTTATAATATACCAAAATGTTCAAAATAAATAAATTCTACACATCAAAAATATCAACTCTCACTTTTGAAGTAAAATAAAAGGTAAAGGTCTAATAAATCTTGAAACCCTTTTCTTTTATTTAAATTCCTTAATAATATATAAATACTTACTATTACCTTTACCATTATTTGTTTCAAGTCTAAAAGTGTAATAACAAGTGCAAGTTATGTTCATGTGAAGTTAAGATAGGTCTAACCAATTCAAGTTCTACTTACTAAAACTACCATTCAGAGTTAAGTAAATCTTACTCTCCAAAAATAGTTTATCAATTATAAAATCTTCAGGATTTGAATACTAATTCTTTTACAAGTTTGGGAATCCACTCTAAATACTAAGGAAAGTTTCTAAGTATTTAACATGATGCCATTCCCATGTTCATAGAAATAAGTATTAATTCAATAATAAGTAAGTGATTCCATCCACTTATAAAATCAAGAAAACACCACTTCTATCAATGCATAATACTTTTGTTTCACCTTCATGGAGTGTTAAAAGTCTCCATTTACTAGTAGTATAACTACTCAACAATACTAGTTGTTTCCTACTTTAGTACTTATAATTAATAAGAAAACCTTAAAGTGTTAACCTTAAGTTTAAATACTGTACAGTAATGTTTTCCTCAAAAGTTATTCTTTTAAGAAACATTCAAAGTAATCCTTGAACACTCCTTGAAAAGCTCTAATTGATTCTTAATCTTGTTTAAGAAATATTCTAGATACCATGATTCATTTAAGTGCTTTAATATTGCTTATTACTTGTTGTATCTACATATTGTTTCACACACTCTCACAAGCCTTAATAAGAAGCACAAGTGTGAAGCTGGTACAAAAGTGCAATACATTCCAAAGAACTCATCACAAACTCCAAACCCTAGATCAGATACGATTATTTCGGGGTTTCGCGTTTATCAAACCGCATTACATTACTTATGCATAATTGCATCTTACTTCTTTAAACATTAGTCCTTACCGGACCAATGATGCTGTTTACATAATTTGGATCTTCTATTATCTCGAAGACCGTGAGTGCATAATCTTGCAATCACAAAAGGCAAGTTCACAACTTGCTCATGTCCTTTGATTATTTTCTATCAAATGCTTGTAACTCAAATGTTGTCATCACCTGCATTCCAAAAAGGTTAGAAAACCCTATTTTCATAATAATATGATTATGGATTATTTACCAGATGGTAATAATCTACAGATACAGTTCTAGTGGTAAAGGAACATAATATCTAGGACTTAACAACCAATGTCGCAAGTAATTCTAGCGCCGTATATTACACGTCAACCATGAGATTTGGAATGGGACGGAGAAGTTAGCTCGATCTTCTTCCTTTCGCATGGACGGATGACCTTATCGTGAGGTTGTTGATATCTCATGGAGTTCCAAAGAATCCAGCACATGGGTGGGACCCCTTAGTTCCCCGTGATCTAGGTGTCTAGATTATTTGTGCATCTCTGACTTGGTCTGAGTTCACCATAGCTAATGGTGACCGCCAGACAGAGCTGCATACGGAGTCTCTGAGAGGCTACCCAAAGAGTAACGGTGGTAGTTGTCTCGGGGGATCATGTCTTCATGTGGGGTCGCGAAGAGGGGCAGCGATTGGCTTGGATCTTAAGTTGGGCCTCAAACTATGGAAGTTTGAACGGGGACATACTCCTGGCTATGCAACAAAGCTTAAGGTCTCTTGTGGGAAAAGTGACACACCTCTGAAGAGTGTAAGAATTGTGACATGTTACTCCCTATTCTGGGTAGGAGCTACGAACGCGGTAGGAAAGGAACCCCACGAAGGTTCTGGTCAACCTGTGAAGGCTATCGGACATAGTTTTCAGAATAAAAGCAACCTTTGAAGAAATGTTTATGAAAACTTGCATTGCCTACGACCTATGGTCTGTGGCTATAGAGATAGTGCATCATACACTCCTTTTTAGTGAACTTGCTGAGTACGCTCGTACTCAACCGTACCTTCTTAACCCTTGCTAGGTTTTAAGCCGTTGAAGACGATGTCAACATCAATTTATGCTCAAGAAACCATCATCAACAACTCAAGTTCTTCAATGAACACAATGAAGTCAACATATATATTAGCTAAAGTGAAGACAAAGTCTCTGTTTAGATAGGAGTAGATACTCTAGCCATAAAACCTACTTCTGTAGAGCATTGCATTAGTAGCAATTGCAAGCCTGATAGTTTAGATGCTAGTCTTATTAGATAGATAGTTCTCAGTTATTATTTCTGGTTCTTCTTTGTAAGAAGTTGCTTTCTCTCTTTAACCTAGAGTGTTCTCTGGATCTTTTGTAAAGAGTCGAGTTGTAATCTATACTCATGTCTCGGACCTGCTGTGTTTCTGTTGTACCACTCTGAGGGATCTAATACTAGTGAACGGTGTTTCATTGGTGTTATGTCAATGACTATAGTGTACTACATCATGAAGTGGTATGTTGGGTCACCGCACAATCTCTCTCTCTCTAAGCACAAATGGGGATGATGGTGGAGTGAATGGTTTAGAGGCTAGAGTTCGTTGAAGAATGAGACGGTGTTCTCCTTCTCTAGATCTGATCTCTCTCCTTCTAGATGATTTTGCGACGGTTGTGTTTTGTTGTTCGTCATCTCCCCTTCATGAAAGTTGTTTGTATTGCTATAACGGAGCTGGCGGCGGGTAGTACGAACAAATGGTACGAGCGCACCCCGACCGTACTAGTGGTCGTTATGCGCTCAGATCGCCCCCAATGAAATGGGATCCAATTAGGGATTTGCTTCTTTAGGTGTAATCAACCCATAAATGCTATCAGATCTTCCAAAAATGTTCATTGCCTAAAAACCATCACAACCAACCAAGGATTCGCTAGTTGCGATGTTAACATTAGTGAAAGGGGTAAACTTCAATGAAATCCAGCAATAAACAAGAGGAAAAACAACGATAAAAAGTGTTGAAATTTGGAGCTATCAACTTCCCCAAGATTAGCTATTACTCGCCCTCGAGTGACAAAGCTATAATGAGTGATAGTGAGAAATTGAATCAAGAGGAAAGACTCACAAGTTCGAGGTTGTATAATGAGCATAATATATCTAAACAACTGCACTTAAGTTCGATTCCTAACCGCAAGCAACTTGCTAGATAATAGTTCTTAAACTCAAAAGAGACTGTTAAAAATTTGGCTAGGATTGCGAATCAATTCTTTTTAGCGCCCCTCTTTTATGAGAGTAAAAATATTTTTAAGCGAGGACACTTTTAATCAAAATTAAGGGTGCACAAGTAGATGTCAAAAAGAAGGATAAACTTAATGCTTTTCATTAACACCCACTTATAAAATTGTGGCTATCCAACACCCCATTTTCTTTTTTGTTTTTCAAGAACTCTAGTTTCTTAATTTTAGGTGGTGGGATGATACCAATGCTCTCAAAAGTATTGAATATTTTCAGCTCATATCTTGATGGCAGTTCTCTTTTTTTACTCGAATACTTGGCCCATGGAACTAAAATTTTGCCCATTTTAGCAATGTTGTCAATGTCTAACCAACTCGTAAACTGAAATCTAAGATGAACTCAAGATCGTTCGTAGGGCATAGGAGTTGTTAATTCCATGAAGTTTGGGTACTCTCATAATTCTTTTTCTCATGAAGTATCTCTTTTCAGCTGATCAAAAACAGGTTTGGCATCTCCCTCAACCACCGTAAAAAGTTTGTTCCATCAAAAAATTCTTTTCAGAAGGTATTATCAAGTCAAACGATTAAGATGCGGGGTTGAGTACTACTAAGATTAAGCCCTTAAGACAAAAACATGGCACCAAAGTTGTCAACAGACACTTTCTCTTGTTCTTGAGAGTTTAGAACTTAATCCAAATGTTTTTTTCTAACCGATAGTAATTGTCATAAGTCTAAACCAAAGTAGTGGCATTAGCCTTTGAGATCAAGTCCTAAAATATAACGAGCTAAGCATGGAGTAGAACTCAAGTGCAACCAAACAGACACAATATGTTCATGAATAAACTTACGGGAGGAGGGAAAACAGGAATGTGGTACCTCCTATTGCTTTCTCATCTCCCACTTGGGTCAACTCCTCGCATTCGTCTATATAGCTAAATCACTAGAAGTAAATAACCTGCAGAAAAATCACCGAAAGCGAGAGAACTTTGCACAAATTAAGATAAAAGCTAGTCTAATATTTTTAGGTTTTATTTTATCAATGCAAACTGAAAGTAAACATGCACTAGAATGAAAACAAAAAAAATCAAAAGAAGAACGAAAAATATGAATGCAAAAGGTGGGGAGGAGTTTGACCTCCCCAAGCTTAGGATCTTGGCCTATCTCAAATCAAATGTTATCGCCATCACCGGGCGGAAACTGTTGGTAAGGGAAGTTTGGATAGCGGCTTGGAAAGTCGGTCATGAAGGAGGTGAAGTATTGGGTGAGGTTGACTATGTTGGCGTTCACATCATTCAACGTATTTTCTATGTTCTCGATGCGATGCACCACTTGGTCAACATCACTCCTCGGGACATAGTTGAATCCCGGCTGAGGTGGAGGCATACATTGCTGCTGATGCATAGGGAAAGGTTGTTGGTGATGCTGCTGCTAACCATAGTCATCCCAGCCTGCTGCTGACCATAGTCATCCCAGCCTGCTGTGTTCTAGTCCTCTCCACCTTTCTCCTACTACTGTTGGCCAGCGGCTACGTCCTCCCAGTTAGGATGACCTTCAGGTGGTGCAATCCTCCCTAAGGAGATCAATGCCTGCTGGAATTATTCCTCATTGAGGACCCTGTTCTGTTTACCTAGCAAACCAAAAGCTTGGACAAAAGGAAGCAAAACATGGTGGAGATCACTGTTAGGCTAAAAAAAATTGATAAGCATGGAGGGAGCGTTGGGGTCTATAGACCCCATGAATTTGCTGCTAGCCATGTGAATATCATCCAGAATCTTACTGCCAACCACAACCCTTTCGTGAGGCATGACAAACTCGCTTGTGTAGGCGATCTGTGTGATCAAGCCACCACAACGGATGTTCCTCAAGGAAGCCGATCTTTGGTGGCGAAAGTGCTGGATGAGAAAAGCACCCAAGTTTACCTTGTGCTCCATCTCAGGATATAGAACCATATGAATTATCTTGGGGCCTGCCATTGTCCCGATATCTCCCTTCCCAAAAATAGAATTCACCAAGAAGGTGGAGAAGTAACAAATATTCTAGATGGTGGCACTCTTTTTGCGCAAATAATCGGTGTTCCAGTGGATAAAAATTTGTTTCCAAGCATGCATTGCCTCTATGTGGACATTATCATTAATATCGAGCTCTCCCTCATAGGAGAACCCGAAACAATCTCAAAATTGATAGAAAGAAAGTCTATGGGGTTGCCCATTGAGCACAAAACTCATAGTGCAATTACGCTCCTGGGCCTCAAGGTCATCGTGGAACGATGATATGAACTCCTGCGTGGTGAGATGGTAGGTGTCGTTGGAGAGGTAAATAAGTTTTAGGGGATTAGGGTAGAAGAACAGAACCATGTCATCTTGCATGTTCATCTGGTCGAAGTCCTCCAACAGACCTTGGTGGGAGAGAAACTCTTGGTTTACCCACTTAGTGGGTAAAACCTTGCATTGGCTCACCCTCTCATAGTCCTTGTTCATGGCAGCTCTCAAGCTGTCCACTTCCGAGTGCCTCTTCTTCGAGCCACGTGACCTGGTGGAGCTCGAGGCCCCTGCCATTCCCGAGCCCTTGCTCGAGTGAAAAATCCTTCGAACATTATGCATTGTGCTGTGAATTTTTTAAAGAAAACTACAGGCATCAGGTTTCTATCATAGAAACAAATGATTATAAGCAGAAATTACAGATCCTAACGTAAGGAATCAAAAATAATCTCAAAATATGATGAAATCATCTAAATAGTCAATGTGAGGAATTCAACCATGGATTTCAGAAAATAAAGCGTGGATCGGATGAGAGACTTACCGATGTGAAGATTCCCCCACTCAAAAACATGAAATCAATGAAGAATCAAAGGTTCTAGGGGATTAGGGTTTGATGTGGAGAGAGAAAGAGAAAGAATGAATGAGGGAGGAAGAAGAAAGGGGCTGGCTATGAGCCAGCCGCCGTTGGCCTTTACCTAGCAATGTAATCGGTACGGGCGCATCTCGCTCGTACCGGTGGTCATCACTGTTGGATCAAGATTAGGGTTCCAAGATCAAACCTGGAGGTCGGGTACGGGCGGACGGTACGGGTCATGTCCCGGCCATAGCACTGCTCGCTATCGGGGCAGTGAGGTTTGAAGCAAATTGTCGAAGTTCGGTACTGGCGGGTAGTATGGGTACCTCCAACCATACCGATGCTTGTTACGAGCAATTAATAAAATAAACTTTCGCGACTGATATTTCTTCGGCGGTACGGGTACCTCCGACTGTAGTACTGCTCATTAGACAATCTGAACCCTGTTTAATTCTTCCTTTCTCCTTTCTTTCGCTTTTCTTTAAACTTCACTAAAGTATAAATTCTCTACAAGTCTAAAAGCTTGAACAAATTTATTAAGACACAAAAAAAATGAAGAATAAAACTAAACAAAATAAAACTTTAAATATTAAGAATGGGTTGACTTCCATTAAGCATTTTATTAGGGAGAGTTAGATTATCAACCAACCTCCATGTCATTAGCATTTACCTCAAGCTGCCCTTCATTGATGGCTTTCACTACTTGGATACACTTAGGTGCTGGAACATATTTGTCACAATGCTCCTATTTCTTCGAAAAATAATGAACAATCTGATCATCATAAATATTGAAAACAATCTTACCGCTAGAACAATCAACATTAGCTCCAGCAGTGCTAAGAAAAGGTCTTCCAAGGATGATTGAAAGTTTGTCATCTTCTGGAACATCTAGTATGATAAAATCAGTGTGTGTAACATGTTGGTCAATTCTAAGTAAAACATCTTCGATCATACCGACAGGTTGTTTAGTTGTCTTATCAGCCATTTGCAAAGTAATTGAATAGGGAGAATACTCTCCAAGGTTCAACTTTTTAAACAAGGAATAAGGCATGACACTAATACTTGCAACTAAATCACAAAGAGAATTAATGATATTAGTTTTTATAATTGCGCAAGAGGTAGTTGGTATACCTGAGTCCCCAAGCTTGGAAGGCAACTTATCACCAAAGCTTATCATGACTGCTATAGTCTTACTTACCTTATTTTTATATTAAGAATATCTTGCATAAATTTTTTATAAGTAGGAACTTGAATAACATCAGTTAAAGGAAGTTCTATGTAAAGGCTCCCTAGAGCTTCGGCAAAAAAATCATAAATGGCTTTATCCGGTTCATATTGAACTTGATTAGGAGATAAGGAATTTTATTTTTAGTGGGTATTACCTTCACCTTTACCTTTTCCACTTGTTCAACATGCTTTTTAGTTTTCTTCTTTGATGATGGTATTTTCTTATCAGCACTCTTCACGTGAGGTGATAACCTGCTCTTCTTGTTCCTTTCTCAGATCGGCCTCTTCTCTTGAGTGGTATGTCTCTGCATCTAAATCATATTATTTATGTCTATCTCCTTCTTTTTCTTCTTCTTCTTCTTCTTCTTCTTCTTCTCTATTTTTAGAAGTCTAATGCTCTCTTTTCTGAGCTTCGTAATCAATATCATCTTGAGGATCTACTAGGTACTCTTCTTCTTGACTCATCTCTTGAGTCTCTCTTGCCTTGCAGGCTTGTTCTTATTGATACCAAGGTGGCCCTTTGGGTTCTTGTGTCTCTGTACCGTCTAGTGACAATGTTAGTAGAAACAGTATTAAAATTACCTTGGTTTAAAACCAGAGTTGAGTTTCAATTATTTGATCGCATTGAGTTTTAACCATACTCAAGTATTTATCCAAATGCTTCATAGCATGTCCTAAGTCATCAAAGTTCAGTTAATTCTTTTATATTATTTCTTGAGTCATTAACATTTATAATATTTCTCACGGAATTGTTTTTGTTGATATCTAAACTTTTGCATTATAAGACTGATTTCATCTTCCATTACATAAGTTTGAAAAATGTCTACTATATTCTCTTCAATAAGTGCCAAAGCTATTCCTTTTTCCTCCATGGACTTTTTAACTTCAGACATAAGATCTTGGGGTATGTGAAACATACCTTTTCGTGGTTTAACATCCTCAATAGGATTGTATAGTTCATCATTGAAGGACCCTACCTCAAAAAGGTTTACACATTCTAGCAATGTCAAGTTGCAAATAGCTCCCCATGCAGATAGATAATTAAATGCTCATTGAAACCATGATTTGGGACTTTCATAATCATTGCATAAAATCTATTCCATGCTTGATAAAAGTTTTCTCCAACTTTTTGAAGAAAAATTGTAATGCTACGTTTAATCTGCATGATTTTAGTAAATGATCAATGTTTATGCATAAATTCTCGGATGCAATCTTCCTATCTTTTTATAGTATGATTGGGTAATGATTGTAACCAAGTAAAAGCATTATCTTTCATAGACTAGCGAAAAAGTTTAAGGAGCACAAACTCTATTGGTAAACTTGCTGGTTTATGAGTAGCACAAAGGTCATAGACCTTTGTCAAGTGATCACTTGGATCTTCCTCTTCTTTTCCTGCGAAAGCAATTTCTTTCATCATATAAATTAGCTAAAGATATATTTCAAATTCCTGGACTTCAAGATCAGGACAAAGAATAGGCATTTTTCTTAAGTGCCTAGATGGATTCCCATATTCTCCCAATGGTAGCTCAGGCTCTTCGGGCCCTTGGGTGATGGTTAAGTCTGCCCAAAGGAATCAAACTGTTCATGTCTATAGTATGTGAGTTATAAAAAATCTTTCAATAAATTCTAGGCGTCTTTCAGTTGGAATACAGTCAATATATGAAGGTAAATAAGTTTTTCCAGATAGAGTGGTACCTCTGTCTTCAACGGAGATCATAGATGGTGTCAACAATCACTTATGTCAAGAAACAACACTTAGCGCTTAGCTCACTGGCAACGGTGTTAGAAAATAGCTTGATGACCTCACTACAAGAAAAGTTTCCTTCTGCAACAACTTGGCCCTACGATTGTCATACAAGGCGCGTCTTCCGCGATGAATTTCTCGGCTCGACCGTGGCTGATGGGAAACTTTTTTTTTAGTTTCACGACCCTCTACTATGATGGAACCGCTAAAAACATGGAGGAAGCTCGGTCAGCGCGTGGCAGAAGCAAGATGTTCATTTCCTCGCACGATGTTGACTCGCCGAAGTCCTTTGAGTCATGTGGGTCCCGGACGTCAGTGTTTCTAGTGTACATACTTTTGGGTCGCGCCTCTCTGATTTGAACTCGATAACGTTGCCCGATGTGTTTGTCGTTTAGTCAGGCTCCTGGGTCCCACATGTCAGCCTCTCATTAGAAGAATCGTGTGTATGATGGAACTTTTTTCCTTCGCCCGCGCTACCCTGTTCTGAACGTGATAGCATTGCTCGATGCATCTACCGTTTAATCATGCTGCTAGGTCCCTGATACATTGCAAATGTATCTATAATTTTTGATGTTCCATGCTTGGTTTTATCCACTTTCTTGTGTTTTGTCCACACTATGGAGTACTTTTCATATGATTTCTTGGACTAACCTATTAACAAGAGCCACAGTGCTAGCTGCCTATTTTCTGCTGTTTTTGGTTCCAGGAAAGTCAGAAAATGAATATTCCTGGAATTGGACGGGACAAAAGCCAAAGTGCCTATTTTTTCGGAAGTCATCAGATGCCAGAATACGAGACGGAGAGAGACCAGGGGCCACCACACCACCTGGCCGCACGGCCCATCCTGGCCCGTGCCAGGGGGTGGTGTAGCCGCCTCCGGCACCCCCTCGGCCTCCCCTTCCGCCTATAAGATGCCCTCGGGACGAAAACCCTAAGTACCCGATCAAAAATCCACGAAAGAGTCTGTAGCCGCCGTCATCTCCATCCCTAGATCGGGAGGGATCTGAAGCTCTTCCCGGCACCCTGCCAGAGAGGGGAATTCACCCTGGAGGCTTTCTTCATCACCATGCAAGCCTCTGGTGTGATGCGTGAGTAGTTCATCCTTGGACTACGGATCCATGTAGTAGCTATATGGATGGTTATCCTCCTTTGTGCTTTCATGTTTAGATCTTGTGAGCTCCGTTCATGATCAAGATCATCTATTTGTAATTCTGCATGTTGTGTTTGCGGGGATACGATGGATATTGAGATGCTATTTCAGATTGATTATTGATTCTATCATGTCTTTGTTATTTGTGATCTTGCATGCTTTCCGTTGTTAGTAGCTATCTTGGCCAAGTAGATGCTAGCAACTCCAAGAGTTAGTATTTATGCTCGATAGTGGGTTCATGCCTCTAGTAATCTAGGGAAGTGACATAAATCTCTAAGGTACTAGATGTGTTGTTGCTACTAGGGAGAAAACAACAATCCTTTGTTCATAGAACAATCGTATTGTTTACTTTACACGCAATTCGTAAAGCAATAATCTGTTGCTTGCAACTTAATACTGGAGGGGGTTTGGATGGTAACCTGAAGGTGGATTATTAGTCATAGATGCAGTTGGATGGCGGTCTATGTATAATGTTGTAATGCCCAATCAAGTCTCAAAGGAGTCAAGATGATTAGTATATGCATGTATTGCTTTCTCGATGTTTGTCAATTGCCCCGCTGTAATTTTTTTACCCAGCATGTTATCTATATTAAGGAGAGCCACCTCTAGTGAACTATGGATCCCGATCCTTTCTTTTACGTACAATCTATAAACTTTTTACTACTTTGTGTTTACTTTCTGCAAACTATTACTTCTTTCCATTCGATACGTTTAATCCTTTGTTTTCAGCAAAACACGGTGAGATTGACAACCTCGTCGCAAGTTGGGGACAAAGTTCTGTGGTTGTGTTGTGCAGGTCTCCACGTTGCTACTAGCACCGGTAGTGCCGATAGTGCGCCCTGCCAAGGCTCAGCTAGCAACACCTTTGGGGTGTTTCCTTGCTCCTACTGGATTGATAACCTTGGTTTCGTACTGAGGGAAACTTGCTGCTGTGCTCATCATACCTTCCTCTTGGGGTTCCCAACAAGCTCTACATCAACACCGAGCCATCAAGCATTTTTCTGGCGCCGTTGCCGGGGAGTCAAGGACATCTTCACAAGGGGAGTCCCTCATAACCAATCTCTTTACTTTGTTATTTTTGTTTTGCTTAGTTTCTTTTTGCTTTGTTTGCTTGTTTCTTTATCAAAAACACACACAAAAAAATTACCAGTTTGCTTTCTTATTTGAAAACACAAAAAAATTAAGTCTCCTTTAGTTGTCACCTCTTCCTTAGCTCACCATGTTGATCCCTAAATTCACCCTAAAAGACCTTTCAATTGGTAGTGGTTCTATAATTGGGAAAGATAATATTGAAGAATTCTTTAATCATGTTAGCAAACATGAAGATACTGAGTATAGATCCCTTGCAGAACTTGCTCCAAACTATGAGATTGCTGCAGCTTCTTTAATTCATATGTTAGAAGCTAGGTTTTTTAACCTCAACCCCTTAATGCAAGAAATGTTTCTTAAGCTTAAAGAAATTGAGGACCCTGAAAAGAGGGATTTTATTCTAGAAACTTTGTTTAAGGAGTTCTATGATGTTGCCAAGGAAGCTAGGAAAGTCTTTGAACGTTTCAATATGCTAGGCTCATGTGTAGATGTTGTTGGTACATGAGAAAAGATGAACAAAACCGAACCTAATGGGGAGGAACCTAAGATACCAATACCCTTTAAACTAGTAGCAATACATGATGCCATAGAAAAGAATCTTGATTGGATTGTTCCTGCAAACCCTTTTGATGAGAATAGTGAACCTAAGAGCATTGAGAGAGAGGATCCTCTAGAACTTATTTGGATGATATACCTTGCCTTGTTGAAAATATTTCTGGTATTGATCTTAATGCTTCTTCATTTGAGAACACTTGATTCTTTCTTGCTTCTTATGCCTAACTTAAAGGCGTTAAAGAAAAGTACTTATTGGGAGATAAACCAAAAGTTTTAGATGAGTCTTAGAAGTTATTACTTCAGTAATAACCACTCCTTATCCTTTTTATTTGCTTTTTGTGCCAAGAGTAACCTCTAATGAGAGAGAAGTAATGATTGGGAAAGTTGCTGTCCCGAAACAGATTTCTGTGCTTCACCATAAAACTTCGTGTAAAATTTCTGAACGTCTTTTTGAGGCGTCAATTTTCGTGCTTATGACCCAGGTTGTTATCTAACTTTCTTTAGTTCAACACTTTTTTATTTGAGCAACAGAAGGTCTTCGAAAAAATTCGTCTTTACCTGCTGGTCTGTTTTGATAGATTTCTGCCATTTTCTGCATTTGCTTCTTGTTGGTTCCGTTTTGAGTTCTTTTGGGGAATTGAGCTTTTTGAGGGAAGTGATACAGTAGCTATTGTTCTAATGGAAGTTTATTTGGTGTTATAACTGAACCTTAAGACTTATTTATCTTGAGTGCACTAATGTTGCTAATAAAGATTGTGTGAAGTTTTGTATGAAGGAAAAAATTCAGGTGTATGGAAGGAATGAGTAATGAGATAAAGGATGGACTAAAGCTCAAGCTTGGGGATGCCACGCATGTCACCCCAATAAATATCCAAGAAGTACAAGCGTCAAAGTTTGGGGATGACTGAGGCATCCCCCTCTTCATCAATAAAATTCACATGTTTCTTCCAAACGCTTCATTTTTATTGTTTCATGCACAGTTGTGTTGTTCTTGGAGCGTCTTCTTCTTTGTTTTTGTTTTGGTTTTTAGTTTGCTTAGTTTTTTGAATAAATTGGTTGGACCCCCTCTTTCATATATTGGTTTGCAAATAGTTTGGTTTGGTTTGGAAAAGAGTAGGAAAGTTCATGCTTATGTGGTAAAAAGAGCCCGTTTTTGACTGTGGCCTATGCTCTATCATGCCAGGCTTGATATTGTTTTGGATTTATGCTTAGTATTCTTTGCTGTATCATGACTTGTTATAAACAATTGAGATTGCTTAATGTGCCTTGGATGAATCATGCATTGTTTTAGCATATTAAAGCATAGTATAGTGGTATTCTCCTTTGATGCTTTATTTGGGTTGACTTGGCACATGCTCACACCATGTTATGACTATCTCAAGTCACCATAGCCTTTATGATCATTTAGTTCTCAACTTGTAGTATCAGTTTATGCTTTGATCAATGATGTTTTGTCGCTCTGCATGATTATGTCCATTATTGCTCTCTTAGTTTGTCGCTCCCAGTCTTTTGCTAGCCTTCACAATCAAGTATGAGTTCCACTCATGCATCCAACCCCCTAAACCAAGTTATTCCAAAGAGTCCACCATACCTACCTACTAGCTTATGCTATTCCAAGTATATTCATGCTTTTGTTTACCTTCCGAATTAAACTTGTTATGAGAAAACTAGTGATTAAAGCTCTCACGAACTTGATGGCACACTTTACTTTTCTTGCCCTTAATAAACTTGAACCATTGTGTCTTCTATGTTGTATATGCTTGCACTTATTTGTTGGGAATTAGCAGAACCATGCTTTCATGGGGAACGCTTTCAACATTGCACTTGGTACTTGTACCTAGTTGATATCATGCTCTTTTGTATATGGATGTCATCGGTGTGAAATGAAATGGGAGCTTGTAAGTCCATGGAGTTATGTATATGTGTTAGAGAAATGCCTGGGCCGCTGGTCTAATCCATGCTGATATGGTGGAAACCTGCAGCGTAACCATAATGAGCTGTCTATGAAGCATTCTTCTTATTAAAAAAGAGTCTTATATTGAGAAAAAGAAAGAAAAAAGAGATTATGAAAAGAGGAAAGAGAGATAAAAACACCATATTCTTCCGTATCATCGGGCAAGGGGTACCCCGTTGGCGGTTCTCTATGATACACATGTACTTACGATGACAAGAACTTACCAGTGACTAAACTTGAGTAGCATGAGGAGCGGCCCTCGTATACAAGGGACATGAGATTTCTAACTTATACTTCGTGAAGCATGTACACCATAGTTTGTTCACTTTAACCTTAATCACTTCAAGATGCTTATGATAGGGGCAATGAGAGCTGAAAGCTATAAGTACCATAATTTTTGGAAGCTCTTTATGAGACTTGAATCCCTACTTCCTTTTATAAAGGCCTTCCTTCCAACATTATATTGAGTCTCCATCTTCTACCTTTATGCACCTACTTTGAGAGCATAGTGGCCATTCTTAGTTCTATGTGCATTGTCCCAAGACTAGTTGATTGATGCATAACTTGATATTGCTTGTTTTAAACTATTTGTATCTAGTCACTCTTATGAACTTTGAAGGTGTTGTATGCATTTATATTTGCTACTCTATGAGGGACAAGCTGAATACTATTATGCTATGTTTTATTTATGTGAAACAAACAAACGTCTTGCAAAGCATTGTTATTCATGAATCTTTTGTTTGTGCCTTTTCATGTTGCATCTTAGTTTCTTTGTCTTATTGCTAGAACTTTGTCTTTCATGTTATGATTGAAGTACTATGATCCTAGCTTTGAATGTTTTTCAAATACTTTGATCAAGTCTTTGATGGTGCATGTCACCTCAAAAATTATTTTTTCTTTTTATCACTTACCTACTCGAGGACGAGTAGGAGTTAAGCTTGGGGATGTTGATACATTGCAAATGTATCTATAATTTTTGATGTTCCATGCTTGGTTTTATCCACTTTCTTGTGTTTTGTCCACACTTTGGAGTATTTTTCATATGATTTCTTGGACTAACCTATTAACAAGAGCCACAATGCGAGCTGCCTGTTTTCTGCTGTTTTTGGTTCCAGGAAAGTCAGAAAATGAATATTCTCGGAATTGGACGGGACAAAAGCCAAAGTGCCTATTTTTACGGAAGTCATCAGATGCCAGAATACGAGACGGAGAGGGGCCAGGGGCCACCACACCACCTGGCCGTGTGGCCCAGCCTGGCCCGCGCCAGGGGGTGGTGTGGCTGCCTCCGGCAGCCCCTCGGCCTCCCCTTCCGCCTATAAGATGCCCTCGGGACGAAAACCCTAAGTACCCGATCAAAAATCCACGAAAGAGTCTGTAGCCGCCTTCATCTCTATCCCTAGATCGGGAGGGATCTGAAACTCTTCCCGGTACCCTGCTGGAGAGGGGAATTCACCCTAGAGGCCTTCTTCATCACCATGCAAGCCTTCGGCGTGATGCGTGAGTAGTTCATCCTTGGACTACGTATCCATGTAGTAGCTAGATGGCTGGTTCTCCTCCTTTGTGCTTTCATGTTTAGATCTTGTGAGCTCCATTCATGATCAAGATCATCTATTTGTAATTCTGCATGTTGTGTTTGCGGGGATCCGATGGATATTGAGATGCTATTTGAGATTGATTATTGATTCTATCATGTCTTTGTTATTTGTGATCTTGCATGCTTTCCATTGTTAGTAGCTATCTTGGCCAAGTAGATGCTAGCAACTCCAAGAGTTAGTATTTATGCTCGATAGTGGGTTCATGCCTCTGGTAATCTGGGGAAGTGACAGAAATCTCTAAGGTACTAGATGTGCTGTTGCTACTAGGGAGAAAAAAACAATCCTTTATTCATAGAACAATCGTATTGTTTACTTTACACGCAATTCGTAAAGCAATAATCTGTTGCTTGCAACTTAATACTGGAGGGGGTTCGGATGATAACCTGAAGGTGGATTATTAGTCATAGATGCAGTTGGATGGCGGTCTATGTATAATGTTGTAATGCCCAATCAAGTCTCAGAGGAGTCAAGATGATTAGTATATACATGTATTGCTTTCTCGATGTTTATCAATTGCCCCGCTGTAATTTGTTCACCCAGCATGTTATCTATCTTAAGAAGAGCCACCTCTAGTGAACTATGGATCTTGGTCCTTTCTTTTACATACAATCTATAAACTGTTTACTGCTTTGTGTTTACTTTCTGCAAACTATTACTTCTTTCCATTCGATACGTTTAATCCTTTGTTTTTAGCAAAACACGGTGAGATTGACAACCTCATCGCAAGTTGGGGACAGAGTTCTGTGGTTGTGTTGTGCAGGTCTCCACGTTGCTACTAGCACCGGTAGTGCGCCCTGCCAAGGCTCAGCTAGCAACACCTTTGGGGTGTTTCCTTGATCCTACTAGATTGATAACCTTGGTTTCATACTGAGGGAAACTTGCTGCTGTGCTCATCATACCTTCCTCTTGGGGTTCCCAACGAGCTCTACATCAACACCGAGCCATCAGTCCCACATGTCATCCTCTCATTAGAAGAGACGTGTGCATGATGGAATTTTTTCCTTGGCTATTGCCTGCCTGATTTCAACTCGATAACATTGCTCAATCTCTCTGCCATTTAGTCACGCTGCTGGGTCCCCCATGTCAGCCTCACATTACAAGAATCATGTCTATGATGGATTTTCTCTTCGCTCGCGCTACCCTGTTCCGAACTTGATAGTGTTGCTCGATGCATCCACCTTTTAATCAAACTCCTGGACCCCACATGTCATCCTCTCATTAGAAGAAACATGTGTATGATAGAATTTTTTCCCTCGGTCGTGCCTCTGTGTTTCGAACTTGATAGCGTTGCTCGCTGCATCTACCGTTTAATCATGCTGTTGGGCCCTACATGTAATCCACTCATTAGAAGAAACGTGTGTATGATGGAATTTTTGGCCTCAGTCGCACCTCCGTGTTTCAAACTTGATAGCGTTGCTTGATGCATCAGCCATTTTTTCAGGCTGCTAGGTCCCCCAATTGAGCCTCTCATTAGAAGAAACGTGTGCATGCTGGACTTTTTCTCGCTCGCCCCTCCCTGTTTCGAACTTGGCAACGTTGCTTGAGGCAGAACCTGTATAAGGCTGCACTATTGGGTCCCACATGCCGGTCTCTCTGTAAATGAAACCTGTGTATGATGGAATTTTTTCGGCCGCATCCGCTATTTTGACCTTGGCAACGTTGCTCGATGTGGCAGCCGTGTATGGTCTTGCTGCTGAGGCCCCCATGTCAGCCTCTCTAGTATGGTCTAGCTTGTGGGTCCCAGATGCAGCCTTGTATGTTATTGCGGGTGGATCCCTGATGACTGCAAGTGCACAGATCATTTGTAGCTAGTTTTGAAATAAAGATATCGATCCCATAGGGAGCAAGAGTCTGAAGTCTAATAACTCTTGAAATAAATATTACAATAGAAATCTTAAATAAAGTTCTAAGTGACAATGTGCGCGCGAGGGTCGTAAAATACCAAGATCCTACATCTACAATGCAAAATAATAATATAAAACATGATACAAATATGCACTCATCAACTTCCCCAAGCTTAGACTCTTGCCCGTCCTGAGCAAGTTTAGCTTAATGGATGTGATCCTCATATTCATGAAGCCGAGTCGATAAAATAAATGAGGCAGTTGTAGCATGTGTTTATCATATATGATACATAGGAATAAGTTCATGAATAGTACCTTACTCGAACCATCTGAATAGTATTAGCAGGCTTCCACACCTTAGTGATCAATAGTTCACAAAAGATGAATCTCAACATAATGTAAAAGTATCCGGTTCAACCGAATGAGTTAGCGAGGTAATCCTAGGTGTTTTAGGATCAACATATTCACTTGGGATTAAAAATCTCAAAAGTGTCTCTTTGTCATACTACAATATAGTGGTGTATGCCTATTTGCTCTTTGAGCACTCGCTCTTTTTCTTATTTCTTTTCTTCTCTTTTGTGTATATGCTCACACTTTTGTTTAAGTGTTGTGCAAAGGAGCTAGCCATACATTCCACTTCATGTAGGAATTCAAAGTTTAACAATCTCAATTATCAAATTCCAATTGTATATGAAGCATTTTTTTGACTTGAAGATTCTACCTCGACTTGTTCTCACTCTATTTTTATAGCACTTTTATTTTCCTTTGTTCAAGATTTATTTTTCAACTTAACTGCATAGATGATTTTTTCTTTGTAAATCAAACCGTAGACTTACAACATATTGACCAAATTATCTTTGTATGTCCCATTAATACCAATGGTGTGTAAGACTCCTATCGCTATCCTCGAGTGCAAGTAAAATTATACTCAAGTCATTCATATATCCAATAAGACAAGCACAAACTCAATATTGCTCCATATATGATAATAAACTCGGAATTTCATAAAAGGGATCGACTATTCCTGAAGGGAATTCTAATGATGCAGACTTTAATTTCTAGTTTGAACTAATGCAAGACTAAAATAGTATCGTAAAACTTATAAAATAGATGACAAGGTCTTAAAGATCTCCACAAGCTTGGAATCAAGCCAGGCGGGATCAAATAATCCCTTGCGATTATTTGATATCGTGATTATTGCAGATCACTATGGTGCCATGGCATGTAACACCGTGGTGCGTAGCTTCTTGTTGGTATCCTCTAGAGCAGTGATGTGGCTGTATCACCTGCGCAAATCAGATTGTAGAGTGTCCACTTTATCTGCGAGCTTAGTCACCAATGGGAGAAGATCATCCTTCTCTATCTCCTTGAGACGGTGGCAGACTTCGACGCGATGAAGTAGCTATTTTTTCTGATATATCTCCAGTGCTTTCACGCGATCCTTGGTCTTGGGAACAACTTCTTCTTCCTCATCCATAATTTATGGATCGAGGAAGTGGAAACCGTACCTCCACTCTTCTTGAGGTTTAACCCTCATACGAGCACCAATGGTAGGCTTCGATAGTGGCGCCTTCGCTCCCTTGCTAGAACCTGCACCAATATTAGATAATTCCTTACGCTTGTCCGTCCTGGGGTTCGTAGCGATGAATTTGACCGTCTCCATGTTCCTTTTCCATGCAGCTTGTGACCTTCTCTCTCTTCTTGAGCTCTCTTCATTGCCGCCCAGTTGATCTCTAGGGGATCATAGACATCACGACGGATGTAGACATCAACCACATCATCATCGGAATCGTCGTTGTAGAAGCTTGGCTCGACATACTCCTTGTACCCCGGGCAAAATCTCTCCACCTCCTCGTCATCGTCCTCCATGGACGGGCTGCTAGAGTGGTCCCTGGAAGGAGCAATGAGCCCCAGGGGTTTCCCACGGCCTGAGACGAGATAACACATTGCTAGATTGGTTCCTGGAGATTATGATTAGAGAGAGAGACAATGGCAGTATATAAGGGGGGTTAGAGGTTGGTAAAACTCGCGAGAAACACCAATTTCTTGCCCAGAAAAGAATCTTAACGGAATAGAAAAAGAAATCACAGATTTGGAGGAGTCCTGCCGCGTAACGACCAACTATACGGGCGCGACCCGTATATATCCAGCCGTATAGTTGGTTCCGGGCAGATATTTCCAAATATCTCGAGTCTAGGTCAGTTAAGTTACGGCTTGGAACCGACAATAACATTTTTTAGATAACAAAAAGGCAAACAAAAAATGCCTGGTAGAATATTGTCTTTGGTCGTATAGTTGTGACCATATAGATACACACATAAAAAATCGAAAGTGTCTGAGAGTTCAACGACCAACTATACGGCCGGAATTTTATCTCCGGTCATATAGTTGCGACCGTATAGATCCATACATCAAAAAAAAATTCACGAAGAAGATACAGAGGGTTTAAAGACTAACTATACGACGGGAGGTTTTCCTCCGGTCATATAGTTGCGCCCGTATAGTTGGTAAAAACCTCCAGAACTTCAGAAAACACGAGGAATTTAAAGGCAAAAATTTCAGAAGGAAAATCTGTGAAAACAAATCACTTATTTGAGTAGGAACACTTACCTTGAACTTACCATTTGCTTATTCAGGGATGATAAGCTCCTCCAACAAAAAAGACTTCTTCTCTTTTGGGGGAATTGACCTTAGTTCATTGAATAATTCTCGTAAGAGAAAATCACCAGGACTAAAGTTCCTCTCAACAAGATTGGTGTCTTGCTGGGCAAACATGGACACTGCATCCAACATCTTTATTTCCTGCCTCTGCATAATCTACAACTCAAATTCTTGAAGTAAAAGAATCCAACGGATCAGTCTTGGCTTATGGTCTTTCCTCTCAAGGAGTTATTTTAAACCATCATGATCCGTATGAACTCTTACTTTTGCATCAACTATATAACAACAAAATTTATCACAAGAGAAAAATACAGCAAAAAGTTCCCTTTCTTCCTTAGGATAATTCTTTTGAGCACCATTAAGAGTTCTACTAGCATGATGTATAATATTAAATCTGCGACCAATGTGTTGTCCCAAGGTTACTCCTACAACATCATCACTAGCTTCACATATTAAGTCAAAAATCATATCCCAGATAGGTGGTTTAATGATAGGAGCATGGGATAAAACATTTTTAAGTTTATCAAAGGCTACAAGACATTTATCATCAAAATTAAACCTTACTCCCTTTTGCAGAAGGTTCGTCAAAGGTTTAGATATTCAAGAGAAATTTCTAATGAACCTTCTATAAAAACCCACATGACCAAGGAAACTTCTTATACCTTTAATATCCCTAGGTTGTGGCATTCTTTCTATGGCTTCAACCTTAGCTCTATCCACTTCAATTCCCTTACCTGATACCTTATGTCCAAGGACTATACCTTCTTTGACCATAAAATGGCACTTCTCCTAGTTTAGAACAAGATCAGTTTCTTCGCAACACTGCAAAACTCTTTTGAGATTATCCAAGCAACTAGTAAATGAAGTTCCATAGACAAAAAAGTCATCCATAAATACTTCCATTATGAGTTCTATAAAATCCACAAAAATAGTAGTCATGCATCTTTGAAAAGTAGATGGAGCATTACATAAACCAAAAGGCATATGTCGGAAAGCAGGTAAACCATAAGGACTAATGAAAGTTGTTTTACGTTGGTCATCAAGATGAACAGCTATTTGAGAAAAACCAGAGTATCCATCCAAGTAGCAAAAATGAGTGTGGTTTGCTAACCTTTCTAAAGTTTGATCTATGAACGGTAAAGGATAGTGATCTTTCCTAGTTTCTTTATTCAATTTCCTGAAGTCTATGCACATCTTATGCCAAACAATAGTTCTAGTAGGTATCAATTCATTGTTTTCATTAGGAACTACAGTAAAACCACCCTTCTTAGGGACACAATGAACATGACTTACCCATTCACTTTCTTTAACAGGATAGATTATACCTGAGTCCAGTAGGCGTACAATTTCTTTTCTTACCACTTCCTTTATTTCGGGCTTTAGTCTTCTATTAAATTCCGCAACTGGTTTAGCACCTTCTTCCATGAATATTCGATGGACGGTTATCATGGGACTAATGCCCTTCAAATCATCCACTGAGTACCCAAAGGCCTTGCGATGCTCCTTAAGTATTTTCATGAGTTCTTCTTCTTCTCCTGAAAGTTTAGCACTAATAATAACAGGAAATTTATTTGTATCATCTAAAAATCTACATTTAAGATTATCTGGTAGAGTGTTCAACTCTAGGGGTGGTAATTCTTCGTCCCCTCTCTTTTCTGGTTCCTCGAAAGCCTCATTAGTTGGAGGCCCTATAATGGGAAGTGAATCGAATTCATCTTCTAGTTCTTCTAGGGACTTGTCCTCCATAAATATTTCTTAATAATTTAAGTATTCATTTGTTTCTTCTTTTTGATCACTAAAGAATAGAGCTGCCATTTCCCCTATAGTTTTCTCTTTCTCTTCTTCTTGTATTTGTGGAGGCATGTCTTTAAATTTGGAAAAGTGGAATTCTTTTCTGCTCCCCCAAGCTTAAGAGACACAATCTCCTTTTTGAAATCAACATAGGCACCTATATCGGTCAAGATGTTTCTTCCAAATATAATTGGGCAAAGGGTATCAGCTGGCATATCAACAACTACAAAATCGATAGGAAATTTTTTGTTGCCAATTGTGATAGTTGCATCTTCAACTACTCCCATTGGAATTCTAAGAGTTTTATTGGCTAACATGATTGTCATATCAATATTTTCAATTGTAGCCAGTTCTATTTCTTCTTTTATTTCTAAATAGAAATCATAAGATATAACAGTAACTTAGGTGCCAAGATCGCATAAACCATAATGCAAGGTTTCCTTAAATATGCAGGGAAGAATAGGCTTACCCACATCTTTTACCTTTGTTTTACCTTCAACCAATACAGAAGTCTCTTCATCAAGTTCAACTATGTTACAATGTGCATACATAACCATAATTGCTTCCTTGGTTACCTCTTCATCTTTGGTTTCTTCCAGATGTACATAACCTATAGCGCTTAGCTCCCCGACAATGGCGCCAGAAAATAGCTTGATGACTGGAAGTGCACAGATCGTTTGTAGCTAGTTTCGAAATAAAGATATCGATCCCACATGGAGGAGGAGTCTGAAGTCTAATAACTCTTGAAATAAATATTACAATAGAAATGCTAAATAAAATTCTAAGTGACAAGATAAAATGCGAGTATTGCCTAAAAAGGTGTTTTTGGGTTTTTGGTATAAGCCCAACAATAAATAAAGTAAAAAAAACTGAACACAGAAAGTAAGTATCGCGCATGTAAGAGAGATTTGGAACTGCAATAAGGAAAAAGCATTCTCAGGGAGTAGCGGATACACCACTAGAATTATAAGGAGCTAAGATAAATATTATTATCATGAACATTCTCAACTATGTATGTGTGGGAGGAACTCCGTATTTGGACAAATAGGAAACAACCACTACTCACATCATCCTCATAACCACAACAATCAGCAATCGACATCAATCAAATTATTGCGCTATTAAGGGACGTAATCCCGTAGGATGTATCCCATGGCATGGATAGTGTTCTATGAGTTTCCTCGATTCCCAAGTTGATACGTAAGGGGTGCTAACAACTTTATAGTCACTGTAAGTGCTAACACACCTTCGTCTACCAACAAGTAGTTCCCTCCATCAAGTCCCCATGAGAGGCAAATATTGAGAGGTCGACTTCTCTCAACATCAAGATAAAGACAATCTAACACATGGTCACAATGATGAATATCATAATAAAATTTATCTTCTTTCAATCTCATACTAGAGTTTCTCCATCTCCCTGATACGTCGTAAATGTATCTATAATTTTTGATGCTCCATGCTTGTTTTATATCAACTTTCTTATGTTTTGTTCAAACTTTGAGGTATTTTTATACATTTTCTGGAACTAACCTATTGACAAGATGCCATAGTGCCAGTTGCCTTTTTCTGCTGTTTTTGGTTTCAGAAAAGCTAGTAAGGAAATATTCTCGGAATTGGACGGTACAAAAGCCAAAGTCAATATTTTACCCAAAGCAACACAGAGTTCGAAGGGGAGATGAAGTGGCGCACTAGGGTGGCCACACCTAGTGGCCACACGGCTAGGGGGCATGCCACCAGGGGGTGTGGGCCCCCTAGAGCTCCACCGACCTTGCCCCTTCGCCAATAAAAGTAACCTAGGACGAAAACCCTAGGTACCCGATCAAAAATCCACGAAAGAGTCTATAGCCGCCGCCATCTCCATCCCTAGATCAGGGGGGATCTGAAGATCTTCCCGGCACCCTGCCTGAGGGGAGAGATCACCCTGGAGGCCTTCTTCATCACCATGCCTACCTCCGGAGTGATGCTTGAGTAGTTCACCCTTGGACTATGGATCCATACAGTAGCTAGATGGTTGGTTCTCCTCCTTTGTGCTATAATGTTTAGATCTTGTGAGCTCCGTTCATGATCAAGATCATCTATTTATAATCCTACATGTCGTGTTTGCGGGGATCCGATGGATATTGAGATACTATGTCAGATTGATTATTGATTCTATCATGTCTATGTTATTTGTGATCTTGCATGCTCTCCGTTGTTAGTAGCTATCTTGGCCAAGTAGATGCTTGCAACTCCAAGAGGGAGTATTTATGCTCGAGTGGGTTCATGCCTCTAGTAATCTGGGGAAGTGACAGAAATCTCTAAGGTTGTAGATGTGCTGTTGCTACTAGGGAGAAACAACAATCCTTTGTCCATGGGGCAATCGTATTGTTTACTTTACACACTTCGCTTAATGCAATTATCTGTTGCTTGCAACTTAATACTAGAAGGGGTTCAGATGATAACCTGAAGGTGGATTATTAGTCATAGATGCAGTTGGATTACTGTCTATGTATTATGTTGTAAAGCCTAATCAAATCTCATAGGAGTCAAGATGTCTAGTATATGCAATGTTATGCTGTCTCAGTCTGTCAATTGCCCCGCTATAATTTGTTCACCCAACATGCTATTTATCTTAAGTAGAAACACCTCTAGTGAAATGTGGACCCCAATCCACTCCTTTACCCTTGATATAACATCTAATGTTTACCGTTTACTGTTTACTTTCTGCGAGAAACTACTATCTTCCACACTATACGTTTAATCCTTTGTTTTCAGCAAAACCAGTGAGATTAACAACCTCATTGTAAGTTAGGGCAAAAGTTCTGTGGTTGTGTTGTGCAGGATTCCAAGTTGTTAGCAACACCTTGGAGTTGTTTCCTTACATCTACTAGTTCGATAACCTTGGTTTCATAACTGAGGGAAAACTTGCTACTGTGCTCATCATACCTTCCTCTTGGGGTTCCCAACGAGCTCTACTATCAACACCCGGATTTTTAATCCCAGATGCCTGTTATGCCATACATCGCTATCCTAGGATTACCATTTTGCGAGACATAACAGATTGGATATCATAGTACATCATCCATTGCAAACCATAATAAGGTCTTACACAAATAAAGGATCTCATGATCCAGTCTTAATACAAATAAGCAACGAAATAATAAGCATAGTAGCGGGCTCCATCTTCAGTGTCACAGGCAATGCTGATGATGGGAGATGATCCTAGTTGTCGTAGCCATCCTATTGTCCATCTTCCTGATAGTCCTCCTCATAGTATGGCTACATAAATAGCCAGGGACAAAGCCATGACTACTCTTTAAGTACTCGCAAACTATCACTAACAAGTAAGGTAGTTCTAGTAGGAATCCTAAGCTCTAAGTTTATTTGCAAAACGCCAGATTTATCTAAACTGAGTTCAGAAGTAAAGAAAACTAAGTAAAAGTTCTAAATCACTTTAAGTTGGGAACCTAATTTTCATATTCACAACCCTGTTGTAGTCAAGTCAAAATCATAGATCACTTCACAATTCATTTTGAAAACATCTGACGACGGAACAGTATGGCCACTCCAACTGTCCATGACCGCGGACACGGCTATTCGAATAGTTTAACACTCTGCAGAGGTGGTACACTTTCACTAGAAAATTCGATACATCCGTCAGGGATAACCCTGAATCATCATACTTAGTACGCGGATAATCAATCATAACCTTTCCTTTACACACTCTAGTGTAAGCACCTCCCTATGAGCTTGGCCTCCCAGCCATGGCCATCTGCCATCCTGGGCACTGCATAGGTGGACATCATCAAGAGGTAGCCTCATCTCAAACCTCCTCCGCGAGGGAACCCATACTAATGCATATAAACTTTCGGCTAAGCCTTACCCAATTCAGGTATTGTGGTTGTACGGTAAAATCGGAATGGTATCACATCCGAACCCAACCATCAGTTTTTATAAAGGGCTAAGGCTCATGCCTCAACTCTTTCATCATCAAAACCATTTGTGTTTCTCAACACATGTCAAAACATCTCAATAGAATGACTCATCATTCCAAGGTTTTCATAATCATTTTCACCAAGTGTTCCCATCTAAAGTGATCAATTTTATGCTTAGCACTAGCCACTAAGTTAAGAGTGTTCACTAATGAGGGATGCTAATCTCAATCTCATGCCATATAATGACATCTAGTATAGGCCTAGTTTTATACTCTTTATGCTATCTATACTACTTTCCAAATACTCACAAAGCACTACTAAAAGTAAGTAACTTTGGTAAAGTAAAGAGTAAAGCTTGCAATTAAAACTTTGGATGGGTATAAATCAAAGGTATATAACCAAAGCATGCCTAATGAATCTTTCTTAGGTTATATTGCAATTAGTGATGTCTTGCCTTGATTCGTGAAGTGATTGAAGTTTTCTTCGTCTTCTTCGGGGTCCTCCTCCTCGTATCCTTGGTCAGTACTATCATCTATAAAGGAATACATGGTACAAAATCACCAAACAATACTTAACTAAGTCTATTTAGCACACTAAGGCTCACACTTGATGATCTAGCATCATCACAATCATCACATGAAATAAAGAACTAGTTTTACTTAGTTTATTTGAGAAAAGTAATTTCTACTCATTGAAATTAATTAAGATTTAATATTCTCCAATTAAAATATGGGATCATGTTGATACATGTCATCACCACATATTCTAATACATGGGAATGTGATTTAAAGGGTTGGTCATAATTTATAAAGTTTAAGCATATTATTTAATAGATTTAAAGTGACTAGAAATGCTCTAATAACATTCTTTTGGTACTAGTCCAATGTCACTGCATGCAAACCTAGATATTTTTACATATTCAGATAGATATTATCAAATGTGATTTTTGAGAGTTGGAATCAAGTCCAATGCTATTATGGTTGATTTTTGAAAAATGTTTGAAGTTGCAAAAGTCTATGTCTTGTTATTTTTACTAAAGATTATCTCTAACTCCAAATGATTTAAATCCAACGGTCTTGGTTAGATATTTTAATTACCTTTCTAGCAAAATTTGAATCACATAATTTGGTTAAGTGAAACTCTCTAAATTGATTTTTGAATATATGGACAGAAACGGATTTCAACTAAAAAGGAAAATCCTTATTTGAATTTCCAGGCCTGGGCAGGAACGTTAAATGGGCCGGCCCAACTGCACAGCACAGCGCAGCGCGCAGCTGACAGAGGGGGTCCACTTGTCAGTGACTCAGTTTAACCAAAACGGTATCAGCGAATCTGAGCCGTGTGATCCTATTCTAATCCAACGGCCGAGCGTCATCGTCGACGACGAACAACTCTGGCAAGGAATGTGACCTAGCGCAGTGGTGGGGGTATCTCAGGGCTCACCTGGGCTCTAGCTAGGGTCAGCGACGGGGGGAAATGACTTCGTAGATGACAACAAGGCGAGGCGCGGTCACGGCAGGGCTCGGGGTGGTCGGAATCAACGACACCCTTCTCCTCCAGCAGCGGCGGACTCCGGTGAAATTACTGCGCGGTGGTGCTCGCCTTGCTTCAGGGAGAAGTGGGGAAGGTCAATGAGGAGTGGGGAGTCGAGTGGTTTGAAGAATGGAGGCGGGGGTGGCCTCCTTTTATAGCTTGGAGAGGGGACCAAGCGGTGCGGCGGTGAGCTCGACGGTGGCGTCGCTACAGGCGGCTAACGACATGGGTGAGGGTGTAGGACAGTGCGGTGCTCCCTGGCGATTCTCACGGACTTAAAGGCGCGGCATGGGGCGGCGTGGTTTGGTCTGGTGTGTGCGGTGCTCTAAGCGGAGGCAGTGGTATTTGCGGCGGCGTGCGGTAGCTGCGGGTCGCACTGCGGTGAACGAGGGTGTCTACCAGGGTGGCGTGATCATGGCGAGGCTACGTGTGCGTGGTGAGGGCAAGGCACGAGCTGGCAGGGCTGGTCGGGCACGGCGCACTGGCGCGCTCTGGACATGGCGTAGAGAGGCGGTGCGCGGCGGTGCTAGTGTGGTCCACGGCTTGGCTGGGGCTATGGCCTGGACAGGGGGTGGCGGTAGGCTGCGGTGATGCTCCTAGACATGTTGGATGGGCGCGGGGCTGTCTGGAGCAAGCTGGCCTTGGTCGGCCGGTGACGACCACAAATGGGCAGCGCTCCACTATTCTCCATGACGAAGGGGAGGCTTGTCTGCTGCTGTTAGACACTCAGGGGGACAAGAGAGTGAAGAGGGAACATAGGGGTGGTGGATTACTGCTCCAAAACAGTGGAGTTAGGAAGGTGGTTAATTAGTGCAGACAAGGTGTTTGATGAAATGGCCGCATGAGTTTTATTTTTAAATTTTTGATTCAATTTTTTTGAGTGATCTTAGGTTAAGCTTGAGAGTCTAGGTTTGCTTGGGATTGTCAAGTGGAATTGATTTGGTAGGTTTTTGAAAAGTGTGATCTTAACATATGAATTGGATTCAATTTTCCATTGTCCATTAAATTGATTTGCTAGATGTTTTTGTAAGTTTGTAAAGTGGGCCTTGATACATTTTTACTTGGTCTAGCAAGGGGTGAAAACAAGTAGAAATGTTTCTATTAGAAATCTTCTTCTAGGAACACCTAAAGTGGCCTAGTGGTTTACTTTGGTCAAAATGACCATTTAACTTATTTATTCTTATTTGATTTCTTTCTCTTTGTATTTTTCTTGTAAATGGTCTAGATCATGTGACATTCACCTTTAAACCATTTCACAACATTTAGAACAATCAAGCATTGCATATACACTCAATTCTATACAAATGCAAACACACATGCATTCATACTTCATTTTCTTAATAAAAGTTTTTGTTAACCCTAAATTGGGTGATTAGAACTTGATAATCTTGATTAAAGTTTTGGGTGTTATATCTACATATTTTGAGCCATCAAGCACTTTATTTGGCACCATTGCTGGGGAGTTAAGGATAACTTCAATCTCTTCCTCCTCGTCAATCACTTTTCAGGGAGAAAGAAGATTCTTGCAAGGAGAGTCTCTCACAACCAATCTCTTTACTTTGTTGTTTGTTTTGCTTAGTTTATTTTTTGCTTTGTTTGCTTGTTTCTTTTTATCAAAAAACACACAAAAAAATTTAGTTGTATTGGTTTGCTTCTTTTATCAAAAACACACAAAAAATTTAGTTCCTATTTTAGTTTCTATTTCTGTTGGCTTGCTTTAATCTTAAAAAAAGACTACTCTTGAAAACACTAAGTTGTGTGACTTCACTAGCACAAACAATAATGATTTCATGTGCACACCCATTGCTACACCTGTTCCTGAAGCTGCTTTCTTTGAAATTAAACCTGCTTTGCTCAATCTTGTTATGAAAGAACAATTCTCTGGTGTTGGTACTGATGATGCTGCTGCTCACCTTAATAACTTTGTTGAACTTTGTGAGATGCAAAAACATAGGGATATAGATGGAGATATTATTAAGCTTAAATTGTTTCCTTTCTCTTTGATAGGAAAAGCTAAAGAATGGTTGCTATCCCTACCTAGAAATAGTATTGATTCTTGGATTAAATGCAACGATGCTTTCATTGGAAAATATTATCCTCCTGCTAAGATTATATCTATGAGAAGTGAAATAATTAAATTTAAACAATTTGATAATGAAAATGTTGCTCAATCTTGGGAAAGAATGAAATCTTTGGTAAAGAATTGCCCCACTCATGGACTGACTGCTTGGATGATTATCCAAACTTTTTATGTAGGACTGAATTATTCTTCAAGAAATCTGTTGGATTCTGCTCCTGGAGGCACCTTTATGACCATTACTTTGGGTGCTGCACCAAATCTCCTTGATAATATGATGGTTAACTATTCTGAATGGCACACTGAGAGAGCTCCACAAGGTAAGAAGGTAAATTCTATTGAAGAAACCTCCTCCTTGAGTGATAAAATTGATGTTATTATGTCTATGCTTGTTAATGGAAAAGCTCATATTGATCCAAATCATGTTCCTTTAGCCTCTTTGGTTGCTCAAGAAGAGCAAGTTGATGTGAACTTCATTAGAAATAATAAATTTTGGCAACAATGCTTATGGTAATAACAATTATAGGCCTTATCCTCCTAATAATATCAATGGTTATCATGGTAAATCTGGAATGCCTAGTGAAGAAAGAATTTTAGAAGTTGAAAGAGCCACTAAAAACTTCATGCAAATGCAATATGAGCAGAATAAATTATTTACTAAAACCATGGAGGAACAATCTACTATTTTGAAAAATATTAGTCATCAACTTGAGAGTTTAAATAGGGAAATTCCTGGTTTGCAATCCAAAATTTTGAATGCTGAAAAAAATATTTCATCTTTGTCTGAAGCACAATCCTCTTTGATTAATAAAATGGCTGCTAAACCTGAAACTATGGAAAACCCCTTCGCTGCTACTAATGCCATACAAGTTAGAATCGATGAAAATGTTAGACTGTTAGCTGAATTGCGTGCTAAGTGGGAAAGAGAAGATGAAATTTCTAGAAATAGTATTTTTACTATTACCACCACCAATGTTGATGCTAGAAAACCACATGAAGCCCCCATTCCTTTTTCAACAATGCCTAAAACCAATGGAACCTTTTCTAATAATGCTGAAATTCTTCAAAATGTGGGAAACAATAGTTCTAATACCTTGGATGGTAATTTTGATTTTGATCTTGATGGTTGCAACATTTCTAAAGTAATTATGTTCCTACAAGAGCTTGCTAAAATTCCTAATGCTAGTGCTATGAATATGGCCTTTACAAAACACATTATTGATGCTCACATAAAAATTAAAGAAGAAAAATTGAAACATAAAACTTCTATTCCTAGGAAATTAGAAGATGGTTGGGAACCCATCATTAATATGAAAGTGAATGATTTTGATCTCAAAGCTTTATGTGATCTTGGTACTAGTGTCTCTATTACGCCTAGAAGTATTTATGAAATGCTTGATTTGCCACCACTGGAAGATTGTTATTTAGATGTTCAACTTGATGATAATGCTAAAAAAACTCATGGGGAGTATTAATTATGTTCTTATTATGGTTAACAATACCTACGTCCCCGTTTATTTCTATGTTTTGGATGTTGAATGCAATGCTTCTTGTCGTATTATTTTGGGAAGACCTTTTCTTAGAACTATTGGTGCCATTATTGATATGAAGGAAGGCACCATTAAATATCAATTTCCACTCAAAAAAAGGTATAGAACACTTACCTAAGAAGAGAGAGAAGATACCTTTTGCCTCTCCTATTAAAACAAAATTTGCTCTTAATGCTTCTTCATTTGAAAATACTTGAATCTTGCTTCCTATGCCTAGCTCAAAGGCGTTAAAGAAAAGCACTATTGGGAGATAACCCAAATTATTTTTGCTTTCAGTAAGTTTTTCTTTTGTTGAGTCTTGGAAGTTATTGCTTCAGTAATAACCTCTTCTTATCCTTTTTGTGTGGTTTTTGTGCCAAGAATAACCTCCAATTAGAGAGAAGTAAGACTTGGGAAAGTTGTTGTCTCAAAACAGATTTTTTATGCTTCAGTATAAAAATTCATGAAAAATCCCTGTACGGCGGATTGAGCTGTAATTTTCTGTTATTATTCCCCAGGTTTTTATTTAACTTTCTTTAGTTTAGCACTTTTCTATTTGAGTAACAGAAGGTCTTCAAAAAAATCGGTTTTGACCTGCTGGTCTGTTTTGACAGATTTTTGCTATTATTTGCATTTCCCTCTTAATCTCTTTCTCTTTGAGTTCTCTTTGATCACTTGAGCTTTTAGAAGGAATTGCTACAGTAGCTTGTGTTTTAATGGAAGTTTTACTTGTGTTTAAACTAAACCCAAAGACTTATTATCTTGAATACACTAATGTTGCTAATGAAGATTGTGTGAAGTTTTGTATGAAGGAAATTTTCAAGTGTAGGGAAGAATAATGTGATGAGATGAAGTATGGACAAAAGCTCAAGCTTTGGGATGCCACCTGTGTCACCTAAAGAAATATTCAAGAAGTACAAGCGTCAAATCTTGGGGATGCCCAAGGCATCCCCTGAAATGGATCGTATGGGCACCTAGAGGGGGGTGGGGGTGAATAGGTGCTACTTCAAATTTTAATGCTTTTTCAATTTTAGGCTTAACACAAAGGGTAAATTCTCTAGATAAATTATTAGGTGGAATTTACCTATATGCAAACCTATCTACTAGCGAGTAAAGAGCGAGTGAAGAGGAATGGGTGAACCGTAGTGAAGCACGCGGAGACACAGAATTTGTTTTACCGCAGTTCCTTCCTTGATAAGGGAAGCACGTCTACGTTGGAGGGGTGGGCGGTTCTAAGATCACCACGCCACAAAAGGCCTCACCCTGTACTCCGATGGATCTCGCCACCAAAGGCCTGATCCACCTTTCCACTATAGGAACCCTTCGAGGTGGGTACCGGTGCCTTTACACAACTAGCAGGGCACAACTCCACAATCAACTTGGAGGCTCCCGTAATGACAACAAGCTGCCAAAGAACAAGTTATCAATAACAAAGAACAAGATCTAGATATTGACAAGAATACTAGATCAGGGATTTCTCCAAATGAATGGAGAGGAGTTGATGCGCTTGATTGGGATGATGATGACAATTCTCTCCTCCTTCAATTCCACCAAATATCAAAGCCTTCGGGTGGTTGAAGTGGGAGATCTAGAATGGGAGCTCTTGCAAAGTGTCTGAATAATTTCGAGTGAATCAAGAGTTCTGCTTGTTGGGGAAGAAGGGATATTTATACCCCCTTCCAAATCCAAGCCGTTGGTGCCTTTGGGGGCCAGATTATCCGGCCCAAGTGAGGGCCAGATTATCCGGCCTGGGGAAAAGTCCACCCCAGACTCAGATTATCCGGCAGATAATCCGCCCCCACTCTGAGTGTCGCGCCGAGCCTGCCCTTGGTTGCCTTCTGGGGGCCGGATTATCTGGCCCCATGTGAAGGCCGGATTATCCGGCCTGGGGAGGAAAAACCGCCCCAGTTCGGATTTTCTGGGAGAAAATCCGACCGGAATCCGAGCGACGCGCCTTGGCAGCCTTTGGTCGATCTCTGGGGGCCGGATTATCCGGCCCATGCGAATGCTGGATTACCCGGCCTGGGGAAGAAAAACCGCCCCATTTCGGATTTTCCGGGAGATAATCCGACTAGACTCCGAGCAACGCGCCTTGGCAGCCTTTGATCGATGAGATAGGCCGGATTATCCGGCCCTTGGTGGGGCGGATAATCTGGCCCCTCAAAACACCTACACACTTAGCGCACATGATAAAACTCCACGGTATTATTATCTGACACACAAAACATAGGAAAACATGAAATGTTCTTTCAATCTCCCCCTTTTTGGTGTTAGATGACAATACTAGGATTTGCAGGAAAGGATCGCAAGACCACCAACAAAAAACATGGAAGAGACTCCCCCTCAATGTGTGCATATTAGAAATTTGCATTTGAATACAAATGCACACAAATAGGTGTGAATCTATTCCATTGACATGTGAACAACATAATCATACCACCGAGATTGATAGAGGCGTCCTTGAAATAGCCACAATTATCAACGTGATAACCAATATACACGCCTTCCTTGATAAAGATTCCTAGCATAATAGGATATGAATAGATGAATCCATAAGCATAATCCATCAGATAAATCCAGACATCCACTGTCATAGAGTCTCACACAAACCACAAGCACAAATTAAAGTTCAACGCTAAATGGGCACAAGCGAGAAAAAGACGAATAGGAAAAAGTGCAAATGCTTGTGCCCAACCCATGCAAATCCTCGAAGACCTAATAGAACTACTTCTCCCCCTTTGGCATCGAGATGCCAAAAAGGAAGAAGAGCGATGCTAGCACCCCAAGGTATCACTCGTAGTCCTAATCCTCGTCCTCGTCCTTGTTCCCATCCTTGTCCTCATATTCAAGCTCCTCGGTGTCATCATCCTCATCATCAGCAGTGGCTGATGTCTACGCACTTCTATTCTTGTAGACAGTTGTTGGGCCTCCAAGTGCAGAGGTTTGTAGAACAGCAACAAGTTTTCCCTTAAGTGGATCACCCTAAGGTTTATCGAACTCAGGGAGGAAGTGGTCAAAGGTATTCCCTCTCAACCAACCCTACAATCAAGATACAAGAAGTCTCATGTGTCCCCAACACACCCAATACACTTGTCAGGTGTATAGGTGCACTAGTTCGGCGAAGAGATAGTGAAATACAAGTGGTATGGATAATTATAAGTGGTAATGATGATAGAAAATAGCTTGATGGCGTGGAAAAGACTAAAGTAAAACTGAAACAAAGATGGAAGCAAGCAAACATGTAACAGATCTAATAGCAAACTGTGTTTCAGTGCTTAGAAACAAGGCCTAGGAATCATACTTTCACTAGTGAACACTCTCATATAAATATATTCTTATTTATGATACTACGCTGAACTACTCTCCGGTTGGACACTCTATTCCATGGTAGGACTATAACAACACACCTCAAAGTAAGTCTTTCCCATCTAGAAAACCCCGCACTGTCACCTTGATTACTAGATGGTTCCAACAAACACCACAATTTCATAAAGACATCCAACTCCAAATATAACTCATAACAAGTATTTGTAATCTCTAGCCTAAGTGCCACCATGGTGTGCACGCTGTCACTTTCACACACATGGGGAGAGCAGAGATCTATTAAAGCACTTGAGTAGCAAGGTAGATCTATAGATTACAAGCTCATGATCACAATATGATCACGCATAGAGAGAGAGATGAACACATAGCTACCGGCAGAACCCTTAGCCTCGAGGAAGAACTACTCCCTCATCATCATGGGAATCAGCAACGACGATGGAGATGGTGGTGGAGATCGATGGAGATGGCTCCGAGGGCACTCCCCCGTCCCGGCAGGGTGCCGGAACAGAGACTTTCTGTCCCCCGAATCTCCCCTTCGGTGGCGGCGGCGCAGCAGAACTTTTCGTGGATTTCTGATTGACGATTTAGGGTTTTTGCCTCGAGAGGAATATATAGGCGAAAGAGGCAAGGTCGATGGGCGGCCAGGGATAGCCTGCGCCACCACATGGTGTGGCTGCCCTGCGGCCCCTCTCTGTCTTGTCTTCTGGCTCCGTGAGTCTTCCTGTAAAATATCAACTTTGGCTTTTGTCCCGTCCAATTCTGAGAATATTCATTTTCTGACTTTCTGGAACCAAAAACAGCAGAAAACAGGCAGCTGGCACTGTGGCTCTTTGTTAATAGGTTAGTCCCAGAAATCATATGAAAAGAACTCCAAAGTGTGGACAAAACATAAGAAAGTAGATATAAAACAAGCATGGAACATCAAAAATTATAGATACGTTAGCAACATATCAGTGGCCGCAGAGGGGAACAAGTGACGCTCCAACTCTCCATAGTTCAGCCCAGAAGAAGAGTTCCAATGGGCATATGGTGTGAGAGGGGTAGGAGCCGGGGGATCACCAGAAGCACCAGACACATGGTGAAGGATGAGCTACTGAGAGTGAGCCAACTCATGGCGCTGCTTGTACGCCTCGTATTGGCACTTGCGTGTGTCCACGCCCATGCAAAGGATGTTTCGCTAGAACTAGTTCAGCTGCTTGATCTCACGAGCAACGGGAGGCACTGGAGGCCTGCAAGCATCCTCATGAGACCCTCAGGAGAAGAAGAGGGGTGAGAGGTCTTCCGAACCTTGGTGTAGATCTTCTTTGCCTTATGCACAACATCAATGTTGAAATCTTCGGAGGGAAGCAGGTGCCTGATGAACATCATAATGTAGGGAGCATAAGGAATGGACAACCGGTTGAACATTGCATTCGTCAATTCATGGTAGATGAAGTCCATCACATCCAACTTGTACTACATGGACTCATCCTCGCACGAGGCAACCTCATGAGAGAAGGCAAGGAGCTGGACAAGGTGACCACGGATGCTATCATTGTTGCCTCCACTCGGAGTGATGGAATCACGGAATAGGCCCACTAAGGCAGCATATATAGGAGCAAGACCAGCAAGAGTGCCCACAATTCCATTGTTCATTGTGCAAGGAGAGAGAGCTGCATCTTTGTTGGGCTTCAGCTGGGTGATGATGCGGTGGCCACTGGCCCTATCCCTGCTGCGGAAAGAGTATCCAAGAACCTCAGCAAACACACGGAAATCAGCAGTCATAGGCCTGTCATGATTCATCCACTTCATAGTGCGTGCTCATCTCCACAAATAACTAAAGTGGAAAAGAACTGCTTCACCACCTCAAAGTCATATGAGCACTGGAGAGCCATGAGATGGTGCAGCCCCATTCGCTCAGCCACATACATGGCATCCACAAGGTGGGGCTTCTCCAAAGCCTCAGCAAGAACCAGCGGGTGCATAAGCCTAATGTTTAGCCTGGCATACACATCTTCAAAAATACCTTTCTGTTCAGCACACCAAAAGCGAGCATCCCCTAGCTTAGAATCACGAGGCAACTCCGCAAACAAATCATGGTGACGGATAGAGGAATAAGTGACAGGATCCAAAGCCTTGTAGTTGATCTTGGGCTCTTTGCCCTTCCTTTTGGACACCCACTTTCTAGTCCTCTTTGCTTGTTCAGCCATGCACTTCTCTTCGTTCTTTCTTCTCCTCAACTCAACCTCACCCACTAAGTTACCCTGTCCATCGTCCCGAACGTATTTACCACGAGGATGGCGCTTGTAGGTCTTGGGAGCACTAGAACCACCTGTGAGGAGAACAAGGGTGATAGCATGGGGATAAGCATACACACAAGTCTAGGAGAGAGCGTGGAAAAATTAGTCAAAAAGTTCATAAGACAAATCTACTTAATGCACACCATGGTGAAACTGAACCAGATATGATTCTGTCCGACCGGATTATCCGGCATGGCCAGGGGCGGATAATCCGGCCCTGGCAGAAATTTTCGACTTCACCTAGATTGAATGCAAAAAGTAGATCAGGCCTAGAAACTGTAAGACTACGATTTCTATGCGAAACAACATCCTTCTAGACAATGTTCCACTCAACAAATAACACATCTAGCCAAAGATGGGGAGAGAGGGAGTTACCCTCACTCATTGGAGGAAGAACACGGAGGAGAAGGTACCCGGAGGCGCGAAGAAGAAGATCCGGGGAGGCCCGGAAAATCCGATGGCCGGAGAGGCTCCGGGGAGGGTGGGGGACGGCAGGCGGCGGCTGAGGAGGAGGAAAGGGTTGGGAGAGAAGTGCTGCTTGTTATGAGCCCTTCCCCCCGATCCCTGCCCTTAAAGACGAAATCCGCCAGGGCCGGATTATCCAGCCTATACTTGGGCCAGATTATCCGGCCACAAATCTGAATTTCTGTTGAACACAGATTCAGGCCCGCGCGTCCCCAAACAACACCCTCACAACGTATACAAGGGACTTGTGTGCAAGAATAGATGGTTTAGCGGTAGGGAGAGGCTTAGGATTGAGAGAGCCAAACTGAGATGGTACTACACACTCAAAATTGCAAGAACCAAATCAACTAAAAGCCAAAATTGAGTGTGATTCCCATAAGAACATGAGATGAGCGAAAACAACCAAAAAGATTCACAAAAATCCAATTCTCCTCATGGGAGAGGGCGGTGGCTGGAGCCACCTTGTTGGAGTGTATGGTATGACACCACGAAGATATATCTTGGGTTCACGACCAATACTCATCAATAAGCTCACATATCACAAAATGATATTAAGAGAAATGATTTATCTTGCTTTTGGCATTATGGGGGGAGGGTTAGCCCAATTAATTAGGACCACACTCCCCCTATATCCATGCCCACATCTAGACCAAATAAGACTGAGATGTACGAGTGAGTGCATGGCTAATCAAGACAGGCTCCTGTAATCAATGATATTTAGCTCATTCCTCAAGTAGCAGAACCTTGCTTCATCAAGTGGCTTCGTGAAAATATCAGCAAGTTGGTTCTTCGTGCTCACAAAAGATAGATCGATATCGCCTCGAGCAACATGGTCTCGAATAAAATGATTCCGAATCTCAATATGCTTTGTCCTTGTGTGCTATACCGGATTGTACGCAATTTTGATTGCACTTTCATTATCACATAAAAGAGGCACTTTGTCACAATTGACACCATATTCCTTTAAAGTTTGCCTCATCCACAATAACTGAGTGCAAGCACTAGCAGCAGCAACATATTCAACTTCGGCGGTGGAGAGAGAGATGCAATTCTGCTTTTTAGATGACCAACACACTAGAGATCTTCCCAACAATTGACAAGCTCTAGAAGTGGATTTCCGATCATCTTTATCACCAGCCCAATCTGAATCAGTATAACCACATAGAGAGAAATTGGAGCCCTTGGGATACCATAGACCAAAGTTAGGGGAATGAACCAAATATCGAAAGATCCTCTTGACCGCCACTAAGTGACTTTATTTAGGACCTACTTGATACCTTGCACACACACCCACACTCAACACAATATCGGGTCTAGATGCGCAGAGGTAAAGAAGAGAGCCGATCATGGACCGATATACCTTTTGGTCCACATCTTTACCATGGGGTTTAAGTTCAAGGTGACATTTTGTTTGCATCGGAGTGGCGACACCATTAAGATCCGTCATCTTGAATCTCTTGAGCATGTCATGGATGTACTTAGCTTGATTGATGAAGGTTCCTTCTCTAAGTTGCTTGATCTCGAATCCAAGAAAGAACCATAATTCCCCCATCATAGACATCACAAACCTATCAGTCATAAGCTTTGAAAATTCATCATTAAAAGATTTATTAGTAGAACCAAAGATGATATCGTCTACATATAGTTGGCATACGAAGAGCTCCCCCTTAACCTTCTTAGGAAAAAGAGTGGGATCGATTTGCCCAACTTCGAAGCCACGGTCTAGCAAAAGCTCTTTAAGGTACTCATACCATGCACGTGGGGCTTGTTTAAGGCCATAGAGTGCCTTATCAAGTTTGTAGACATGGTTCGGGAAGTTAGGATCCTCAAATCCTGGGGTTTGCTTTACATATACCAACTCATGTAGAAGACCATTAAGAAAAACACTCTTGACGTCCATTTGCTGCAATTTAAAATTGTTATGGGCAGCATAAGCAAGAAGGATACGGATGGACTCAAGCCGAGCCACAGGAGCATAGGTCTCGCCGAAGTCAATGCCCTCAACTTGAGAATAGCCTTATGCCACAAGTCTCGCCTTGTTCCTCACAACAATGCCATTCTCATCTTGCTTGTTCTTAAATATCCATTTAGTGCCGATAACATTGCGGCAATCTTTGGGCTTCTCCATGAGTTTCTAGACCTTGTTGCGCTCAAAATTATTCAATTCTTCATGCATAGCAACAACCCAGTCTAGATCTTCGAGAGCTTCAAATGCTTTCTTGGGTTCCACCATTGAGATGTGAGCTTGAAGCTCACCAAAACTTGCCAATTCCCCTTCTTGTAGAAACCCTTCGTCGAAGGTCACCTACAACCTTGTCGAGAGTGTGACCCCTTAGCTCAAGGTTCCGATCAGCACAAACCTTGCGACGAAGTTCAATAAGATTGTTGTTTCTTGGTGGAATAGTTTCATCACTTGAATCATTGGAATCATTTGATCGACCTTGATTAGAATCCGGATTAACAGAAGTAGGAGGTGATGAAGCATGTCCTTGAGGAAGGTCAGCATTCGTAACAGGAGGCTACTAGACAACTAGTGATTCAGGGCCGAATAATCCGGCCGATGGTGAGGCCAGATAATCCGGCCTGGGAGAACTTGTAGAAGCTTCATTAGGCTGCCTAGGACTTGCTTGAACTAGCGAGGGGCCAGATAATCCGGGGCCAGCCAGAAAATCCGGCCTGGAGCTTGCAGCAATTTCTTCAATACCAGTAGCAGTTTGGTCATCAGGAGCGGGGTGGCTGGATAATCCGGTGTCAAACGGATAATCCGGCCTAGAGCTTTCTGGAACATCTTGACCTTCAGCAATTGATGGATATGGTGTAGAAGTTACTCCGTGGTTGGAACATGTTGAGTATGTGTAGATGAGGGCTCTTCATGAGAAGAGCATTGTCCTTCCCGATCCGCCACAAGGGGTTCCTCAATGGGGCGGAAAAATCCCACGCCCATTCTTCTTATGGCATCTTGGGGCATTTCAACATCTGCATCACGAACATCAACTTGCCCCACACGGGAGCCGTCATTTTCTTCGAACACCACAGTACAAGATTCTACAACAGTTCCGGAGAGCTTACTGTAGACTCTATAAGTGTGGGATTCGGCACCATAACCAACAAAAATACCTTCTAGAGCCTTAGATTCAAACTTAGATAAACGAACTCCCTTTATGAGAAAGAAACACTTACACCCGAATACCCGAAAGTATGAGATGTTTGGCTTGTTACCGATAAGTATTTCATATGGAGTCTTGTCCAAGATTTTATGGAGGTATAACCGGTTGGATGAATGACAAGCGGTAGAGATTGCTTCAGCCCAGAAGTTATAAGGAGACTTGAATTCGGCTAGCATTGACCTTGCCATATCCATTAGAGTCCGATTCTTCCTCTCGGCTAGACCATTTTGTTGAGGGGTGTACGCAGCGGAATATTGATGTCTTATCCCCTCTTCTCTTAGGAACTCATTTAAGGTGTAGTTCTTGAACTCAGAGCCGTTATCACTTCTTATAGCCAGAATAGTGACATTGTGTTGACGTTACACCTCGTTGGCAAAGTCGATGACCGTTTGTTGAGTTTCACTCTTCAACTTGAAGAAATAAACCCAAGTGTATCTTGAGTAATCATCAACGATCACAAGACAGTACTTCTTCCCACCGAGGCTTGCATGAGATGGAGGTCCGAAGAGGTCCACATGAAGAAGCTCTAAGATCCTTTTTGACGAGATAATAGTCTTCCTTCGATGAGGAGAGTCATGCATTTTCCCTTCAACACAAGCCCTGCAAACACGATCTTTGGCAAAGGAGACATTTTCTTTTAGTCCAAGGATGTGGCCACCCTTGTGGAGACTTTGCAAAGTTCTCATATTGACATGGGCTAGTCGGAGATGCCATAACCAACCCACATCAGCCTTTCCGAAAAGACACATCGGGCCTGTAGTGGTTTTCCCCGAAAAGTCCACCACATATAGGTCATTTTCGACATATCCCACGAAAGCGACTTTTAGAGACTTGCTCCACAAGAGTACCACCAAATCAACATCAATATAAACTGCAAAGCCCATCTTACCAAGGGCGCGAACTGAAAGTAAATTGTACCCGAGGGTCTCAACAAGCATGACGTCCATGCAAGAGATATCGTGAGCCACAATGACTTTGCCAAGACCCAATACCTCAGATTTTGACTTGTCACCATAGGAGATGGTTATATGATTATGATTTGGCTGCATATCCGTGATGATCTCCTTGCTTCCGGTCATGTGACTCATGCATCCGCTCTCGAGTACCCATTTAGACCCACTGGAAGCATAACCCTGCAAGAAAGTTACTTCTTAGTTTTAGGTACCCATTTTTCAATGGGTCCTCTCATGTTATTGAAAAGGGTCTTGGGGACCCAAATAGACCAAGGAATATAACAATCATAAGAGCCTACATAACTATAATAAACATCACCATAATGATCACAATATAACTCAAAGTTAGGATTGTTAGCCCCTACAAAACCATCATCATTAGACTTGTCATTGGTGGTGGTGCTAGTCTTTGGTTGAGCAGTCTTGCTCTTCTTCTTCTTCTTCTTCTTGTTTTTCTTGTTCTTTGTCTTGGGAATATAACCAAGACCTTCTTTTCCATTGTTTGTCCTTTGCTTGCTCAATATCTCGTCTAAAACTTCTTTACCTTTGTGTTGAGAAACTCTTGCAAGTCCTTCTTTTCCATAGGATGATGTGGAGGTGCTTGGCACATCATACATCTTCAATTGAGTTTGAAGCTGGGCATGAGACTCATTTAGAGTCGAGTGATCACTCTCCAATGCCTTGTGAGCACTGTCAAGTTTATCAAACTTCTCCGAGAGTCTAGCATGAGCAGCCCCAAATTCAATCTTTTCTGTCTTTAGTTTCTTTACCTTAGCAAGAGCATTGTCACGTTCTTTGATGAGCTGAGCTACAACTTCTTCATGTGACTCCTCAATGGATTCGAGTCTCTCTTCCAAAGATACTCGAGCTTCCTCTTCTTCTTCCAAGGCATTCTTCAAAGAGGCTATCTCCAAGGCATCTTCTCTTTCGATTCTGCCCTTTTCTTCAAGAAGATCTTCGGCTTGAGCAAGTTGTCTCATAAGAGTATCAAAATGAAGTTTGTGCTCACCTTGCAGGTTAGTGAAAAAGTTATCCAAAGCAATAACTTCTTCTTTCATTTTAAGACTAGCATGATCATCCATATCCAAATTTATGTTAGTCTTAGGAAATGAAGAGCTAGAACTTGATACTTCGGACCCTCTTGCCATAAGGCAAGTGGCGTTGTTGTTGATGACGTTCTCGTTTGGCGAGTCGAAGAGATATGATGGAGTCGATGTGGTGGCTATAGCAGCCACCTCGCGAGAGCTCTCTTCATTCTCTTCATCTTCACTTGCAGAGGAGTATTCTTCTTGTGCCACCAAGATGATCTTTGATGATAGTTGTGTCTACCTTGCAAGCTCTTCAAATCCGTTGGCTCGAAATGCAACAAGGCACTCACATATTTTGTTTTTATCCATGCATCATCAATGTGGGTGGCTCCATGCTTTCTAAATGTTGTTGAAATGCCCTTGAGTTTTCTATACATGTCTTGATGGTTTTCACCATCCAACATGTAGAAACCTTCAGCTTCATTACTAAGGGCATCATACCTATTCCTTCTCATGCTTTCATTCCCAATAAAGAGATCAGTGAGGGCATCCCAAGCTTCTTTAGCTGTGTTGAGATGTTCAATGTGGGGCATGTCCTTGGGACCCACACCGAGCTGTATCATGTGGAGAGCCGTAGCATTCAATTAGCTATCCAAAACTTCTCTTCTTGTCAGGTTGGAATGATCTCCAATATGAAGACCCTCTTCAATTATCCTCCAAAGTTCAATAGAGGAGCTGCAAACATGAGACTTCATTAAGAATTGCCATTGATTAGAAGAGGATGCAGTAAGCTTGGGTGGATCACCCGTATTGTTTATATGAGGATGAGGGATAGGTGGGTCGGGGGAATATACGTGACGAACCTCACTATATTCCTCCTTACCACTTCCCTTCTTGGAGGTGGAACCATTATGTTTTTGACCTACCACTTCATCATCCTTGGATCCGGTGTTAGCCTTATCCTTAGATGATGGTGTGGCGGCCTCAGAGGAGGATGGAGATGGGGCTATGGATGATGTGAGACGAGCAATCATTTGATTCATCTCCTCCATCTTGGCCTCAAAGGATTTCAACAAGGTTGTTTCCAATGTCTTGAGGTCATCCAATGTGACCTTATCCACAACATCATCCCCATCTCCCTTGGTACCCATACTTCTCTTAGGCGGTTAAGCCCAAATAAAGAGCCGGGGCTATGATACCAGTTGAAATGGATCGTATGGGCACCTAGAGGGGGGGGGGGGTGAATAGGTGCTACTTCAAATTTTAATGGTTTTTCAATTTAGGCTTAACACAAAGGGTAAATTCTCTAGATAAACTATTCGGTGGAATTTCCCTATATGCAAACCTATCTACTAGCGAGTAAAGAGCGAGTGGAAGAGGAACGGGTGAACCGTAGTGAAGCACGCAGAGACACAAGATTTGTTTTACCGCAATTCCTTCCTTGTTAAGGGAAGTACGTCTGCGTTGGAGGGGTGGGCGGTTCTAAGACCACCACGCCACGAAAGGCCTCACTCTGTTCTCCGATGGATCCCACCATAGGAACCCTTCGAGGTGGGTACCGGTGCCTTTAAACAACTAGCAGGGAACAACTACACAATCAACTTGGAGGCTCCCGTAATGACAACAAGCCGCCAAAGAACAAGTTATCAATAACAAAGAACAAGATCTAGATATTGACAAGAATACTAGATCAGGGATTTCTCCAAATGAATGGAGAGGAGTTGATGTGCTTGATTCGTGATGATGATGACGATTCTCTCCTCTTTCAATTCCCCCAAAGACCGAAGCCTTTGGGTGGTTGAAGTGGGAGATCTAGAATGGGAGATCTTGCAAAGTGTCTGAATAATTTCGAGTGAATCAAGAGTTCTGCTTGTTGGGGAAGAAGGGATATTTATACCCCCTTCCAAATCCAAGCCGTTGGTGCCTTTGGGGGCCAGATTATCCGGCCCAAGTGAGGGCCATATTATCCGGCCTGGGGAATCTCCGCCCCAGACTCAGATTATCCGGCAGATAATCCGCCCCCACTCTGAGTGTCGCACCGAGCCTGCCCTTGGTCGCCTTCTGGGGGACGGATTATCCGGCCTGGGGAGGAAAAACCGCCCCAATTTGGATTTTCCGAGAGAAAATCCGATCATACTCTGAGCGACGCGCCTTGGTAGCCTTTGGTCGATTTCTATGGGACGGATTATCCGGCCATGCGAATGCCGGATTATCCGGCCTGGGGAAGAAAAACCGCCCCATTTCGGATTTTCCGGGATATAATCCGACTGGACTCCGAGTGACGCGCCTTGGCAGCCTTTGATCGATGAGATAGGCCGAATTATCCAGCCCCTCAAAACACCTGCACACTTAGCGCACATGAGAAAACTCCATGGTATTGTTATCTAACACATAAAACACAGGAAAACATGAAATGTTCTTTCATCCCCTTCTTCATCAATAAAAATCTCAGGTTTTCTTCCAAAACATTTCGTTTTTATTGTTTGATGCACAATTGTGTTGTTCTTGGAGAGTCTTTGTTATTGTTTTTCGTTTTCTTTTCTTTGGTTTGCTTAAATAAATTGGTTGTACCCCCTCATTCATATGTGGTTTCAATAAGTTGATTGGTCATTGGAAAAGAGTGGGAAGCTTCATGCTTATAAGTGGTACAAAAGGAGCTTGTTTTGACTGTGGCCTAGACTTTACCATGTCATGTTTGATATTGCTTTGACCTTATGCTTAGTGATTATTGCTGTAGCATGACTTGTTCCAAACAATTGAGATTGCTTAATATGCCTTGAAAGGATCATGTGTTAGCATACAAAAGCATAATATTGTGGTATTTTCCTTAGATGCTTTATTTGGGTTAACTTGGCACATGCTTACACCATGTTAAGACTATGAACCAGTCACCTTAGCCTCTATCATCATTTAGTTTTTGACTTGTAATATCACTTTATGCTTTAATTAATAATGTTTAGCCGCTTTGCATGATTATGGCCATTATTGCTCTCTTAGTTGGTCGCTCCTAGTCTTTTGCTAGCCTCCACCTGTACCAAGTATGAGTTCCACTCATGCACCCAACCTCCAAGAAAACAAAGTTATTCCAAAGAGTCCACTATAAATTCCTATGCATGGTGTGTTACACCATTCCAAGTATATTCATGTTTTTATCTACCTTCCAAATTAAACTTGTTATGTGAAAATTAGTGATTAAAGCTCTCACAAACTTGATGGCACACTTTACTTTCTTGCACTTAATAAACTTGAAACCTTATGTCCATCTATGTTGATTATATGCTTGCACTTTATAAGTTGTGAATTAGCAGAACCATGTTATCATGGGGAACGCTTTCAACATTACACTTATTATTCAGTTGATATCATGTTCTTTTGTTTATGGATCCCGGCAGTGTGAAATAAAAGGGGAGCTTGTAAGCTCATGGAGTTTGTATGTGTGTTAGAGAAACGCCTGGGCGGCTAGCCTAAGCCATGCCTAATCATGGTGGAAACTTGCAGAATAACCATATTGACAATTCTGTGAAGCATCCTCAAAAAAAACCTATGCAAATAGCAAATAAAAAGATCGCTGAGATGCTCATTGTATGTTGCCTTGTCATTTTGATATGGGATAGCTCCCGTGTCATGGGGCAAGGGGTACCCCGTTGGTGGTTCTCTATGATACACACATACTTACAATGACAAGAACTTACTTGTGACTAAAGTTGAGTAGCATGAGGTTCGGTACTCGTAAGCAAGGGGCATGAGATTTTCAACTTATAACTTGTCAAGCACATCTTCATATTTGTGTCACTTTAACCTTAATCACCGCAAGATTCTTATGTTAGGGGCAATGGGAGCTGAAAGCTAATAAGTACCATATTTTTTGGAAGCTCTTTATGAAACTTGAATCCCTGCTTCCCTTTGTGAAGGGCCTTTCTTTTTTACTTTTATGTTGAGTCTCCATCTTCTATCCTTATGCACCAATTGAGAGAGCATAGTGGTCATTCTTAGTTTAATGTGCATTGTCCCAAAACTTGTTGATTGATTCATAACTTTGATATTGCTTGCTCTTAAATTATTTGTATCTAGTCACCCTTATGAACTTTGAAGGTGTCATATGCATTTATGTTTTGCTATACCATGAGGGACAAGCTGAATACCACTCTTATTATGTTTTCTATATGTGAAACAAACAAATGTCTTTCAATGCATTGTTATTCATGATCTTTTGTTTGTACCTTTTCATGTTACAACATAGTTGCTCTGTCTTATTGTTAGAACTATATCTTTCATGCTTATGTTTAGAGTACTTTGATCCCAGTTATCAATACTTTGCAAATATATTGATCAAGATTGTGATGGTGCATGTCACCTAAAAAATTACTCTTTTTATCACTTACCTACTCGAGGACAAGCAGGAGTTAAGCTTGGGGATGCTTGATACGTCGTAAATGTATCTATAAATTTTGATGCTCCATGCTTGTTTTATATCAACTTTCTTATGTTTTGTTCACACTTTGAGGTATTTTTATACATTTTATGGAACTAACCTATTGACAAGATGCCACAGTTTCAGTTGCCTGTTTTCTACTGTTTTTGGTTTCAGAAAAGCTAGTAAGGAAATATTCTTGGAATTGGACGGGACAAAAGCCAAAGTCAATATTTTACCCGAAGCAACACAGAGTCCGAATGGTAGACGAAGTGGCACACCAGGGTGGCCACACCTAGTGGCCGTGCGGCCAGGGGGTCGCCACCAGGGGTGTGGGACCCTGGAGCTCCACCGACCTTGTCCCTTCGCCTATAAAAGTACCCTGGGACAAAAACCCTAGGTACCCGATAAAAAATCCACGAAAGAGTCTGTAGCCGCTTCCATATCCATCCCTAGATCGGGGGGATCCGAAGATCTTCCTGGCACCCTACCGGAGGGGAGAGATCACCCTAGAGGCCTTCTTCATCACCATGCCTGCCTCTGGAATGATGCGTGAGTAGTTCACCGTTGGACTATGGGTCCATACAGTAGCTAGATGGTTGGTTCTCCTCCTTTGTGCTATAATGTTTAGATCTTGTGAGCCCCGTTCATGATCAAGATCATCTATTTGTAATCCTACATGTTGTGTTTGCGGGGACCCGATGGATATTGAGATACTATGTTAGATTCATTATTGATTCTATCATGTCTATGTTATTTGTGATCTTGCATGCTCTCCGTTGTTAGTAGCTATCTTGGCCAAGTAGATGCTTGCAACTCCAAGAGGGAGTATTTATGCTCGATAGTGGTCTCATGCCTCTAGTAATCTGGGGAAGTGACAGAAATCTCTAAGGTAGTAGATGTGTTGTTGCTACTAGGGATAAAACAACAATCCTTTGTCCATGGGGCAATCGTATTGTTTACTTTACACACTTTGCTTAATGCAATTATCTGTTGCTTGCAACTTAATACTGGAAGGGGTTCGGATGATAACCTGAAGGTGGACTGTTAGTCATAGATGCAATTGGATTACGGTCTATGTATTATGTTGTAATGCCCAATCAAATCTCATAGGAGTCAAGATGTCTAGTATATGCATTGTTATGCTTTCTCAATCTGTCAATTGCCCCACTGTAATTTGTTCACCCAACATGCTATTTATCTTAAGGAGAAACACCTCTAGTGAACTGTGGACCCCAGTCCATTCCTTTACCATTGATATACCATCTATTGTTTATCATTTACTGTTTACTTTCTGCAAGCAATTACTATCTTCCACACTATACGTTTAATCCTTTGTTTTCAGAAAAACCAGTGAGATTGACAATCTCATTGTAAGTTGGGGCAAAGTTATGTGGTTGTGTTGTACAGTATTCCAAGTTGTTAGCAACACCTTGGAGTTGTTTCCTTACTCCTACTGGTTTGATAACCTTGGTTTCATAACTAAGGGAAAACTTGCTACTGTGCTCATCATACCTTCCGCTTGGGGTTCCCAACGAGCTCTACATATTTTGATTCATCACTCCCCAAGAACTAATGATCTACTCAGACATGGAGGCAATCAACATCATAGCAATAACAATGGATTCTATCATAGATGAATAGTACTTGTATAAATCCACAATGAGTACGAAAATTACAACAAGATCTAGACAAGATGTAGAAGGGATGGATGAAGATGGTGGTGATGCAGCAGTTGATGATGAAGATCGATGCCTTAGCCTCTCGGATCTGTGCAGGGCGAAGATGGATCCCCGGTGGACAAGTTCCCCCTCTAGATGCCTTCCAGAGGTGAGGTTTCGGTGATTTCTGGGTGTTTTGTATGTCGTCTCTCTGATCTAGTTGCACGGGGTGAAACTATTTGAGGAGGCGGTGGTGGCGCCAACTATACGGCCGGAAAATTTATTCCCTCCATATAGTTGGTCGTTAAACCATCTGTACGCCTTGTTCGCTTCAGGTTTTCTTCTGGTATTATTGATATCTCCCAAATAAGCGATTTACATTGTTTTTGACTCCTTTTCTCCCTAGCATAACTGCTCCAAGAATTTTGTCCATTGTATCCATCATCTGTCGTGATCCTGGTGAAAATAGACTTAAAATGTGCATGTGAGCGCCATAAAATACCAAGATCCTACATCTACAATGCAAAATAATAATATAAAACATGATGCAAATATGCACTCATCAGTCCCCGATCCCAGTCTCTCTGTACAAGTATTTACCTTTTTTTTTCAAACCCGGCCATTAAACTCGAGGGATGCTGCAGGCTGGTGGCGATGTCAGCCTCTCCATAAAGCAATATTGCTAGAAGAAAAATGTAAACCCAAGATAATTTTATGTTAAGCACAGAGAGTCGAACTCAAGACTTCAAAACACATATAAACCATGTGCGTTGCCACTACGACAAACAAATAAGATGAACATTATCATTAAAAGCTTTATAGTACCTATAACTTATATATTAGCTTTCTTAAAAAGATTTTATGTGTCCATGTTATCTCTCATTAAAATAAAAGGGAAGCGATCCTGGCATCTCAATTTATTAGATGCCAGATAATGGAGTAGTTTCTTAAAAACATGGGTAGGCGGATTTTTTGTTTTAAAGGGCAATTCCAAAAACACCGAATTAAAGATTTTGGGATATTCTACATCTACTATACTCAATGGGCTATACTCCATGCGCTATTCTCCATGGGCTCCTTGATAAAAATTTAAAATGGACTCGTCAGCAAGTCCCCTAACCCCTACAAGGCCAAATTAAACTATTCTAGGCTAAAGAGGGGCCGAATGAGCTAGATTTGACCTCCTCTTTAGTAAAATTTGCATTGTGCTATGGTTCGACCGGATTTGGAACACATACCTCACTACTGGAGGAAAAAAGCAATAATTCTTTTGACAGATATTCGTGTAAAAATATCTAAAGAACAAGGGACACAGACCGCGTTTGCCAAAACTGGACTCGTATCCAATGACTTCACTTGGTACCCTCTCATTTCTGTTCAAAACACATCCAACGATTCCGATGTCACACAAGGAAAATCTCTAGTGTAAGCAGCTCAGCAGCGTTGACATAACTTTTTTTACAAATTCAGTAGCATTTGAAAGTTCCAGTAGTACAGAATAAGACAAAAAATATCGACAGATTCCTAGTTCATATTTAGCAGCACTTGACTGATTCTACAGCATTCCAAAGTGACTATTTCAGCTATACAGACACTGAAACTCAATAGTAGTACAGAGAGAACCCGTTCATGTTTTAGCTCTAAAAACCTTGTCGCACGATCAATTTGCCCTTTTCTTCAAATACACTCGATCATTGGAGCAAGCAAAACTGAAGTTAAGTATGCTTTTGTGTGCATACCTCCTCTTCACATCAATACCAGTGTGACCCCCATATATGCATCCCAAAATGCCCAAGCCTCATCTAGATTGTGACAAGGCCAAGTTTAAAAAGGAAAGCAAGACCATCTACTGCACTTGATCTAAACAAGTACCAATACATCAGTATTAGTTCTGGAAAATACCTTAGTAATAGTAACAACATAATACTTGACAGATTGAGTAGCATTTGAAGATTGAGAAGTACATAATAAGACAGGAAAAATATCTACAGATTCCCAATTCATATTCAGCACCACTTGACAGATTCAGTAGCATTTCAAACTGACCAATTCAGTAGTACAGACAATGTCCAAAAGAAATGACAGATTCAACAATGCGGAAATTGAAATGCAATAGTTATAGCAAGCCCATGACTCAAAAGGAAAGAGAGTCCATATTCAGCACTCGATCTGAACAAGGACCAGTACATATGTATTACTACAAAATAGATTAGGAGTAGCAAGTTAAGACCTCCATACAAAATACTCGGCATAATGCAATAGCGTGTCAAGTGCTGGCTAGGTAGCGCTTTCTTTCCTGCCTACTATGCTTTCCTTGTCCCACCATCGCCTGTTGGCCCACTATGTTAGTAGCATACATTGGAAATAGGTATACATTGCTGCAATCTTGTTCCACCTCTCCCCATACAAATTGAATCTGTCACCAACATAAAGTAGTAATTAATTAGTATGACGTTACATATCTTAACATTGGGATCATCACAAAGAAGATTTAGATGTTTTATATCACTTTTGAAACTTTTCGATGCAATACTCCTAATCCACAGGGAATTACAATGAACAGTTTAGAAGCTTCCAGGTAACACCGTGGCTGTGACAGGTACGACCTGAGCCCTTCCATGATGACTTCGGCCGATGATGGTCTGCTCGTCAAGTCAGATGTTGCCACCATTTTGACCGCATGGAGCTCATGCCACAGAGACAACGACCAACACTTCACCTTGTACCGTGGCGATTCGCACACCCCTGAACTGACAAACCTGGGGGATATAACGATGTCCGTGGTGTGGCCATCAATTTGGGCGACAAACATGATTCCCTCTTTCCTGATGCCGATGATATCCGCGAGCCTCTTGTGGGCACATGCATAGACGGCTCCCGGTGTTTATGGCTATAGGGAATTATGGGCATAGTTGTCGAGTGGGCAACTCTGAGGTGGCGGACGAGCTCTACCATAGGTGTTAGCTCTACCGATGAGGTGATGAACTTGCATCCAGGCTCCATGCAGACTTGTTGGCCGTGAAAGTACCATATTATGTGGTTGTAGACGTCATTCTAGGAGACGAATGTCCCATAGTGGTCGTTGGGGCATCTGCTACCTTTTCCTTCGGCGACTTGGTGGTACAGCTCCTTGGAGCATGCGGCCAGCCGGGCGGCGCTAGTAGTGTCCAGACACATAGCAATTTCATTGAAAATGTCATCCCCGACCTTGCTCCAGATGCCGTGCAGTAGGTTGTGCGTCTATTGCGACATTGGGACGGATTGGGGGGAAGAGGTTGATGACCCACAAGTATAGGGGGTGTATCGCAGTATTTTCGATAAGTAAGAGTGTCGAACCCAACGAGGAGCAGAAGGTGCTGGCTAGTGGTATGGATCAGGAATTCTCTGCAAATACTTAGCAAACGGATTTTTAGGGGTTTTTGATAAAGCAAGTAAACAAAGTACGAGTAAATAAAAGACAGTAGGAATAAGTGCAGCAAGTCGCCCAATCATTTATGCAGCAAAGGACAAGCCGGTTGTATTACTTAAGATGACCAAACGTTCTCGAGGACACATGGGAAGACTGTCAAGTGCTTTCGCTTCATATAGTTGATTAATCTTCTTTAGCTTGCTAAGTGTTGTGTGGGTGAACCTGTGCTAATGTACCGACCTTCCTTGAACTAATACATACTTGTGATTATACCCCTTACAAACATACGTAAGTACAAGAAAGTAATTAAGGTAGAAACCTAACCACAACTTTAAACTTTAAGACCCTTACGTCCCTTGTGCAATGGTTTCCTAACGGGGGTTCAGGTTTCTGTCACTCCGGCAACCCCTACGATTAGTAGCCAAATACACAATGCATTCCTCTAGGCCCATGTAGGTGAAGTGTCATGTAGTTGACATTCACATGACACCACTAGAATAAGTACACCACAACTTAAATATCAAACTATTGAATCTTTCTCAACATAACTCCACTACTAACAACATGACTTCTCCCATGTCCTCAAGAACAAAACGAACTACTCACAAGACATCATATGGATCATGATCAGAGATGGAATAATGATGTATAACAATCTGAACATAAACAATAATTCAACGGTTCACTTAATAGCATCAACTATAAAGAGTAATCAACACCGGGAAAGTTTCCCCTATGAACTATGCAAGATTCAACGCAATTGTTACAGCAATATGGAGATGGTGATGAGGGTGCTGATGGTGATGATGATGATGATCCCGATGAAGTCTAGCTTGATGGTGGTGTTGATGGCGACGATCTCCCTCTCCGGGAAGGAATTCCCCCGGCAGAAATCTGTCTGCCGGAGAGATCTTTCTCTCTCGGTGTTTTCCACCCCGCAGAGGCGGCAGAATCTTTCTGTGGTCGCTCCCCGAGTCTTAGGGTTTCGGGAGGATAATATACGCCAGAGGGGAGTGCCTGGAGTGGGCTAGGGTGGCCACACCACCTGCTGGTGCGGCCTAGGGCTACCCGCGCCAGGGGGTGGTGTGGGATCCCTGTGGCCCATCTCCAGCCCCCCTTCTGGCTTCCTTCATCTTCTGGAAAAATAGAATTTTCTGTATGTCTTCCTGGATTTTCTGAACTTCGCGAATTTTGCCTCCAAACAGCACCTTTTCCATCAGAATCCTGATTGCAGCGGTCCATGCTCCAAAAGTCATCAACCATGCAAAAAGAGATGAAATAACATAAGTATCACCTCTCAATACGAAATATATCAATGGATAACAATGAATTATGATATAGAATAGTGATGCAAAATGGACGTATCAGAGGTCGGACCAGAGTATGACCGTCGGGGGACTTTTGGAGAGGGGTGGCGCGGCCTACAAGATCCGATGCACCGAGCGAGATGGGGAGGAAAATGTGCAAAGCGCGCACTAGAGACAATCCCAAATGCAGGGCCAGGAGGCGTTGGCGAGTGGGGATAAAAACAGTCAAGATGGGGAAGATGGGATGGCTCTTTGAACATTTTTTTGCAAGGCCTCTAGAGCTACATCCAGGACGCCGATTAGCTTGGCTGGAACACTGCAGTGCACTAAATTTACCATCTGAAATCTTGGCGCATTTTATAGCTAGGCTTGCACATTGCCGTGCAGTAAATTAACCATGTCACAACCTAGGCCATTACAACTAGGCCGACACGCTGCTGTGTATGCCGACTAGAGTTACCACTACTGTCATGTTTGACCAGACGATGTTTATTTACAACTTCTATTTTCCTAAAAATAGTACTCCTACCTAGTAGTAATACACTTGTACTAGTACAATACATACTACTACTAGCAGTAGAGTACAACGAACAATCATCTCATTAGTTCCGCTGCATACATGATTTGTAATATACCTACCCACTTGATTGTTAGGTACACCAACACGGCACAACTCTTGTATGTGACTGAACTAACATGATGATTGTTTAATTTGCTAAAAAGGATTATGCTATGGAACAGAGGTAGTACAATACTAGAAGTAGTACACTAGATGTTTGTTTTGTAGTTTTGCTGCAAACATAGTACAGTAAATACCTCCACATTGGAGCCTAGCACGATCAAGTACCACGGTGTTCCAACACGATGCATGATAACGGAAGGAGTTCAAGTGTGTCAACACCCGGATTTTTAATCCTAGATGCCTGTTATGCCATACATCGCAATCCCAGGATTACCATTTTTCGGAGACATAACAGATTGGATATCACAGTACATCATTCGTTACAAACCATAATAAGGTCTTACAAATAAAGGATCTCATGATCCAGTCTTAATACAAATCAAGCAGCGGAAATAAGCGTAGTAGGGGCTCCATCTTTAGAGTCACAGGCAATGCTGATGATGGGAGATGATCCTAGTTGTCGTAGACGTCATGCTGTCCACCTTCCTGATAGTCCTCCTCATAGTCTAGCCACGGGAATAGCCAGGGACAAAGCCATGAGCACTCTTTAAGTACTCGCAAACTATCACTAACAAGTAAGGTAGTTCTTGTAGGAATCTTAAGCTCTAGGTTTATTTGCAAAAAGCCAGATTTATCTAATTTGAGTTTAGAAGTAAAGAAAACTAAGTTAATGTTCTAAATCACTTAAGTGGGAACCGAGTTTTCATATTCACAACCCTGTTGTGGTCAAGTCAAAAATCATAGTTCACTTCACAAGTCCTTTTGATAACATCTGACGACGGAACAGTATGGCCACTCCAACTATCCATGATCGCGGACGCGGCTATTCGAATAGTTTGACACTCTGCAGAGGTGGTACACTTTCACCACGAAATTCGATACATCCGTCAGGGATAACCCTGAATCATCATACTTAGTATGCGGGTAATCAATCATAACCTTTCAATTACACACTCTAGTATAGGCACCTCCCCTATGAGCTTAGCCTCCCAGCCATGGCCATCTGCCATCCTAGGCACTATATAGGTGGACATTCACACTCACGAGGTAGCCTCAGCTCAAACCTCTTTCACGAGGGAACCCATACTAAAGCATATAAACTTCCGGCTAAGCCCTACCCAATTCAGGTATTGTGGTTGTACGGAAAAATTGGAATGGTATCGCATCCGAACCCAACCATCAGTTTTTTATAAAGGGCTAATGCTCATGCCTCAACATTTTTATCATCAAACCATTGTGTCTCTCAACACATGTAAAAACATTTCAATAGAATGACTCATCATTCCAAGGTTTTCATAATCATTTTCACCAAGTATTACCATCTAAAGTGATCAACTTTTATGCTTAGCACTAGCCACTAGGGTTAAGAGTGTTCAATAATGAGGGGTGATAATCTTCAATCTCATACCATAGAATGACATCTAAGTATAGGCCTAGTTTTATACTCTTTATGCTATCTATACTATTTTTCCAATACTCACAAAGCATTAACCAAAAGTAAAGAACTTTGGTAATGTAAAAGAATAAAGCTTGCAAGAAAACTTGGGATGGGTATAAATCAAAGGTATATAACCAAAGCATGCCTAATGCATCTTGCTTAGGTTGAAGCTTGCATGGTTAACTTGTATAATTCTATCTTGCCTTGAGTAGTGAAGTGGTTGAAGTTTTCCTCTTCTTCTTCTGGGTAGTACTCCTCGTCCTCGTATCCTTTGTCGGTACTATCGTCTATAAATGAATACGGGCTACACAATCACCAAACAATACTTAAATAATTCTATTTAGCACACTAAGGTCACACTTGATGATCTAGCATCATCACAATCATCAAATGAATTAAAGACTTAATTTTATTTGTCTTATTTTAGAAAATTAATTCCTACTCATTGAAATTAATTAAGATTTAATATTCTCCAATTAAAATATGGGATCATGTGGACACATGTCATCACCACATATTCTAATACATGGGAATGTGATTTAAAGTGTTGGTCATATTTTATTAAGTTTATGATTATCATTTAATAGAATTAAAGTGACTAGAAATGCCTACATAGCATTATTTTCGTACTAGTCCAAAGTCACTGCATGCAACCCTAAATATTTTTACATGTTCAGATAGATCTTATCAAATGTGATTTTTGAGAGTTGGAATCAACTCAAAAGCATTTATGGTTGATTTTTGAAAAATGTTTGAAGTTGGAAAAGTCTTTGTCTTATTATTTTTGCTATAGATTATCTCTAATTCCAAATGATTTAAATACAACGGGCTTGGATAGATAATTTAGTTACCTTTCTAACAAAATTGGAATTATGCAATTTGGTTCAGTGAAACTCTTTGAATTGATTTTTGAATCTCCGGACAGAATAGGGTTTTAACTAAATTGGAAAAGCAATATTTAAATCTCTAGGCCTGCATGGGAAACTTAAACGGGCCGGCCCAACTGCACTGCACAACTCAGCGGGCAGCTGACAGAGGGGGTCCACTCGCCAGCGAGTCTATCTACGTGAAGAGGTATCTACGAATCTGAGCCGTGCGATCTAAATCTAATCTAACGGCTAGGAGTCGTCATCGACGACGAACTTCTCCAGCGAGGAAGTAAACCTAACACGGTGGTGGGGGTCCAGCGAGGCTCACCTTGGCTCCAGCTAGGGTCAGCGATGGGGGCAAACAACGTTGTCGTGGACGGCGGTTTGAATGGCGGTCACGACATCTCTTGGGGTGGCTCCAATCGACGACGCCCTCCTCCTGCAGCGGCGGGCTCCAGCCAAATTCTAGCGAGGGAGAGCTCGCCTTGCTCTGGCTAAGGTGAGGGAGGATCAGTGAGGAGTGGTGAGGGTGTTGGTGTGGCGAATGGAGGCAGGGGAGGTCTCCATTTATACTTGATACGTCCATTTTGCATCACTATTCTATAACAGAGTTTACTGTTATTCATTGATATATTTCATATTAAGAGATGATACTTCTGTTATTTCATCTGTTTTTGCATGGTTGATGACTTTTGGAGCATGGACCACTACAGTCAGGATTCTGATGGAAAAGGTGTTGTTTGGAGGCAAAATTCGCGAAGATCAGAAAATCTGGGAAAATACATGGAAAATCCTCGAAGAAAGCCAGAAGGGGAAGTGGAGATGGGCCACTGGGGCCCACACCACCTCCTAGCACGGGCCACCCCAGGTCACGCCACCAGGTGGTTTGGCCGCCCTGGTCTACTCCAGCCTCTCCCCTCTGGCGTATATTATCCTCTTGAAACCCTAAGACTCGGGGAGCAACCACATAAAGATTCCACTGCCTCTGCGGGGTGAAAAACACTAAGAGAGAAAGATGTGTCCGGCAGACAGAATTCTGCTGGGGGAATTCCTTTCCGGAGAGGGGAGATCGTCGCTATCAACACCACCATCAAGCTGGACTTCATCGAGATCATCATCATCATCACCAGCACCATCATCACCACCTCATACCGCTGTAATAATTGGGTTGAATCTTGCATAGTTCTTAGGGGAAACTTTCTCGGTATTGATTACTCTTTGTAGTTGATGCTATTGAGTGAACCATTGAATTATTGTTTATGTTCAGATTGTTACATATCATTATTTCATCTCTGATCATGATCCATATGATGTCTTGTGAGTAGTTCATTTTGTTCTTGAGGACATGGGAGAAGTCATGTTGTTAGTAGTGGAACTGTGTTGAGAAAGATTCAATGGTTTGATATTTAAGTTGTGGTGTACTTCTTCTAGTGGTGTCATGTGAACGTCGACTACATGAAACTTCACCTATATGGGCCTATGGGAATGCATTGTGTATTTGGCTACTAATCATAGGCGTTGCCGGAGTGACAAAAACCTGAACCCCCTGTTAGGAAACCATTGCACAAGGGACGTCAGGGTCTTAGAGTTTAAAGTTGTGGTTAGGTTTCTACCTTAATTACTTTCTTGTACTTGCGGATGCTTGCAAGGGGTATAATCACAAGTATGTATTAGTCCTAGGAAGATTGGTACATTAGCACAGGTTCACCCACACAACACTTAGCAAAATAAAGAAGATTAATCAACTATATGAAGCGAAAGCACTTGACGATATTCCCATGTGTCCTCGAGAACGTTTGGTCATCTTAAGTAATACAACCAGCTTGTCCTTTGCTAAAAAAAGGATTGGGCCACTTGCTGCATTTATTTTTATTGTATTTTATTTACTCGTACTTTATTTACCTACATTATCATAAACCCCTAAAAATCTGTTTGCTAAGTATTTACAGAGAATTCCTGCTCCTAGCCACTCGCTAGCACCTTCTGCTCCTTGTTGGGTTCGACAGTCATACTTATCGAAAATACTGCGATACAACCCCTATACTTGTGGGTCATCAAGACTATTTTCTGGCGCCGTTGCCGGGGGTGGTGTGCTATCGGAGAGTGGAACTGGTAAAGGAAACTTCTACTGTGTGTATTGTTTACTTCTGTTAGTTTCTTTATTTTCAATAAGGATAATTTGCTGAGTTTCTTATTTCGTAATGCTACTACCACTGCTAAGGTAGTAGATGAACCACCACCTGCTGAGAATGATACTTTTAAAATACCTACAAGAATTATTGATCGTGTTATGGATAACTATTATGTTGGAGATGGAACTGTCCATCCCGGTGATCATTTTCTCTTTATACACGAATTACACGGGTTGTTCAAGTGTGCAGGTATTACTACAGATCAAGTTAAGAAGAAGTTATTCTCATTATCACTGAAAGGAAGAGCTGAAGAATGGTATAAGGTGCTGAAGAATGGCCAAGCTCTTGAATGGGAGGAAATAGTACCTCTCTTTTATTCAAAGTTTTATCCTCCTAGTGAGATTCATAAAGATCAGAATCAAATATACAATTTTTGGCCTCTTGATGGAGAGAGTACAACTCGGGCTTGGGGGAGATTGAAGTTACTAATGCTCAAATGTCCCATTCATGAGCTCCCCAACAATATTATTATCAATAACTTTTATGCAAGGCTTTCTCTTCATGATAAGGATTTATTGGATGCCTCTTGTGCTAGATCATTTACACGCATGGAAGAAGAAGCTAAATGGGATCTTCTGGACCGTATTCAAGATAATGCTGAAGCATGGGAGAATGACAAAGGAAGAAAGTCAGGTATAAATTATGATTATGAATGCATTGAATCTTTTATGGGAACTGATGACTTTCAAAATATTAGTAATGCTTATGGTCTTGATTCTCAAGTTATTACAAATTGTTTTAAGGCTTTTGCTTCTTATATTGAAATTCCGAAAAAGGGATGGAACAAGTACCATGCACCATATAAAGATATTGTTGACTATGTTCCTGTTGGGAGTACTGAATTTTGCACTATTGATCACATCCTACCTAAACCTTATATCGAGAAAATACCCTTCCCGGATAAGGTAAAGGATCATCCTATGATAACTAGTGTAATCAATAAAAGTGCAAAGAGAACTGTAAAACCTGATGAACAAATAAACATTGAACCTGTTGTAGCAATTGTGAAAGACCTTGTCACTAAAAGTGTAGAAGATGGACACATAGTCTTTTGTGAGGATGCTTATAATATTGTCTCACATCCTAATAGAACTAAAAAGGCTAGTGTCCCTGTGCTTTCTGTTAGAATTGGTGATCATTGCTATTATGGTTTATGTGATATTGGTGCAAGTTCAAGTGCTATTCCTTATGAGATTTACAAAGAAATTATGCATGAAATCAGTCCCTGTGAACTAGAAGAGATTGATGTGGTTATTCACCTTGCTAATAGAGAGACCGTCTCTCCAATTGGTATTGTGCGGGATGTAGAAGTTCTTTATGGTAAGATTAAATATCCTGCTGATTTTCTAGTACTTAGTTCAGCTACTAGTAAAAGTTATCCCATCATTTTTGATAGACCTTTCTTGAGTACTTGTGGAGCTATTATAGATTGCAAAAGGGAGAAAATCTTGACTAAATTTGATGGGGAATCTTATGAGTTTAATTTTTCAAAATTTACTATAGAACCTTGTGAAAATGAAACCGATAATGAGGATTTTAGAGTTGAACAACTTGCTTCTATTTCTCTTGCTCCTAACAATGCTTTGCAACAATTTATGGAAGATCATGAAAGTGAAATCTTCATGGAAGAAAGAAATGAGGTTGACGAGATTCTCCGTCGTCAACCTAAGATGCTTAAGCATAACTTGCTTGTAGAAGACTTGGGTACCATGTTGCCACCTAAAAAGGATCCGGTCTTCGATCTAAAACCTTTACCCGATAATCTTAAATATGCTTACATTGATGATAATAAGATATATCCTATTATTATTACCTCTAAACTTTAATGGAAGGAACAAGAAAGGTTATTGGAGGTACTGAAGAAACACCGAGGGGCTATGGGCTATACTCTGGATGATTTAAAAGGGATTTCTCCTACTATATGTCAGCATGCTATCAATATAGAACCAGATGCAAAGCCAGTAGTAGAGCACCAACGACGTTTAAATCCTAAGATGAAGGAAGTGGTAAGAAATGAGGTATTGAAACTCCTTGATGCTGGTATTATTTACCCTATTGATGATAGTGAATGGGTTAGTCCTGTTCATTGTGTCCCTAAAAAAGGGGGAATTACCATCGTCCCTAATGATAATGATGAGCTTATTCCCCAAAGAATAGTAGTAGGCTATAGAATGTGCATTGATTTCAGGAAAGTTAACAAAAAGTTAAAGAGAAAGATCATTACCCACTCCCTTTTATTGATCAAATGTTAGAAAGGTCGTCTAAAAAGACCCATTTTTGTTTTCTTGATGGATATTCTGGTTTCTCTCAAATTGCTGTTAAACAACAAGATCAAGAAAAAACTACCTTTACATGCCCTTACGGAACCTATGCATATAGACGTATGCCTTTTGGTTTATGTAATGCTCCTGCTACTTTTCAAAGATGCATGTCTGCTATCTTTCATAGTTTTTGTGAGGAAATTGTGGAAGTGTTCATGGATGACTTCTCCGTCTATGGAACTTATTTTGATAATTGTCTGCACAACCTTGATAAAGTTTTGCAGAGATGTGAAGAAACTAATCTTGTTCTTAATTGGGAGAAATGCCACTTCATGGTGAATGAAAGGATTGTACTTGGACATAAGGTTTCTGAAAGAGGCATAGAGGTTGATAGAGCTAAAGTTGAGGCAATTGAGAAAATGCCCTGTCCAAGAGACATCAAAGGTATTCGTAGTATCCTTGGTCATGCTGGTTTCTATAGAAGGTTTATTAAAGATTTCTCTAAGATATCAAAACCCCTCACTAATCTTCTTCAAAAATATGTACCCTTTGTATTTGATGATGATTGTAAGGAAGCTTTTGAAACTCTAAAGAAGGCTTTAACTACAGCTCCTATCGTTCAACCACCTGATTGGAGCTTACCCTTTGAAATAATGTGTGATGCTAGTGATTTTGCTGTAGGTGCTATCCTTGGGCAACGAATTGATAAAAAGTTAAATGTTATCCATTATGCTAGTAAGACTCTTGACGCTGCTCAAAGGAATTATGCTACTGAAAAAGAATTCCTAGCCATCGTCTTTGCTTGTGATAAGTTTAGACCTTATATTGTAGACTCAAAAGTTACCATTCATACTGATCATGCTGCTATTAAGTACCTTATGCCGAAGAAATATGCTAAGCCTAGGCTTATTAGATGGGTTGTAATCTTACAGGAGTTTGACCTACATATTGTAGGCAGGAAAGGTGCTGAAAATCCTGTAGCTGATAATTTATCTCGATTGGAACACATCTTTTGATCCTATGCCTATTAATGATAGTTTCCCAAATGAACAGTTGGCTACAGTAGAGGTAAGCTCGCGAGGGAGCCATTGGTATGCTGATTATGCTAACTTTATTGTCTCCAAGTATTTGCCTCCAACTTTCACAACTCAGCAAAGAAGGAAGTTCTTTTATGATTTGAGGCATTATTTTTGGGATGACCCACATTTATATAATGGAGTGGATGGTATTATGCGAAGATGTATTCTAGAATATGAACAAATAGAGATATTGCGGAAATGTCATGGTAGTGCCTATGGAGGACATCATGCAGGAGATAGAACTGCACAAAAGGTGCTACAATCAGGTTTCTACTAGCCTACCCTTTTTAAAGGTGCAAGAAAATTTGTTTTATCTTGTGATGAGTGTCAGTGTGTTGGTAATATTTCTAGACGCAATGAAATGCCTATGAACTACTCTCTAGTTATTGAACCCTTTGATTGTTAGGGATTTGACTTTATGGGTCCTTTTCCTCCCTCAAAAGGTTATACTCATATTCTTGTTGCCGTTGATTATGTCACTAAGCGGGTAGAAGCCATGCCTACGAAGAGTGCTGATGGGGATACCTCTCTAAAAATGCTTAACGATGTTATCTTTCCTAGGTTTGGAGTGCCTAGGTATCTTATGACTGATGGAGGTTCTCATTTCATTCATGGTGGTTTTAGAAAGACCCTTGCTAAATATGATGTTAATCATAGAATCGCTTCAGCTTATCATCCCCAAACTAGTGGACAAGTAGAGTTATCAAATAGAGAAATTAAATCCATCCTGCAAAAGACTATTAATAGGTCTAGAAAAAATTGGGCTAAAAAGTTGAACAATGCTTTATGGGCTTATAGGACTGCCTATAAAAACCCTATGGGGATGTCTCCTTATAAAATGGTTTATGGGAAAGCTTGTCACCTACCTTTAGAATTAGAACACAAAGCTTATTGGGCAGTTAAAGAACTTAATAGAGATTGTAAGCTTGCTGGTGAAAAAAGATTATTTGACTTAAGTTCGTTGGATGAATGGAGGAGTGAAGCTTATGAGAATGCTAGACTCTTTCAGGAAAAATTTAAAAGATGGCATGACAAGCGAATACTTAAGAGAGAATTCCATGTCGGTGAGAAAGTTCTATTGTATAGGTCTCGTCTCAGATTTTTTACAGGGAAACTACTATCAAAATGGGAAGGACCTTTGGTTATTGAAGAAGTGTAACGTTCAGGAGCAATAAAAATTTCTTCTTTAAAAGATAACACTACACAAGTGGTGAATAGGCAGCGACTCAAGCACTATATTGTTGGAGATTGTTACAATGAAGATGTTGATGCTTTTCAAGTTATAACTCCGGAAAAATTTATCAAAGACCAAATTCAGAAACCTGCAGAGTCTGTTTTCGAATAGGTAACGGTTCTGGTAAGAAAAGTTCCGCGAAAATTCTGTCCAGTTATATTTTTGGAGTTTTTATCCAACAAGGAAAGCTACGAAGCGAAAGAGGGATGGAAACGGAGCCAGGGTGGCTCACACCACCCCCTGGCGCAGGCCCTCCTAGCCACGCCAGCAGGTGGTGTGGCCACCTCGGCCTCCGTCTCTGACCCGTTTTCTCCTAGTACCTCCCTTTTGTTGTGAAACTTCGTAATATATAATCCCCCGGATCCCCGAGGTCCGTATATCGTGTTCTTGTCATGTTTTCATTTTGATCTATTTCTAACAGGTAAGAGTCCCAGATCTAGAGCCACAATGTCTTCCTCTGGATCAGCCAGGGAAGATTCCTCAGCGGATATCATCAACCCATACATGAGAGAGTTGAAGATTCATACCAAGGAGTTGTTCCTTGAGGATGGGGAGATAAGGATAAAAGAGGTTCAAGGCCCTAAAGGTGAAGGAAGTCTGGAGGACAGGATGGAAGCACTGGAGCAAGAAGTCTGGGGGCTAACTTTCCTTTAAGTTGAAAATGCTGGATTCCTTTCAAGGGTGATACTTTGAGATACACAAAATCTCTGACATTGAAGGTCAGGTCTTGACGTCTCTTGTCAGCATAACTCTTCTGTCTGGATTGGGCAGTCTTGAGGTGCTCACGGACTTTGTGAACCTTCTCTTCGTCTTCTCGTAGGATGTCGGGTCCGAAAATCTGACTCTCTCCTACTTGCTACCAATTCAAGGGGGTACGTCACTTTCTTCCATACAGAAATTCAAATGGGGCCATTTGCAAACTAGCTTGATAACTGTTGTTGTATGAGAATTTTGCGAAAGGCAGACAATCTTCCCATTTTGATCCATACTCTAAGACACAAGCTCTCAACATATCTTCTAAGATTCGGTTGACTCTTTCAGTCTGTCCATCAGTCTGCGGGTGATAAGCTATGCTGAGGTAAATTGGGTTCCTCGATCCGACACTATGGTCTTAGGGGTTCCATGTAAATTGACGATTCTAGCAATGTACAACTCTGCTAGCTTTGAACTCTGGTAGGTGGTCTTGATAGGTACAAAATCGGCTACCTTGGACAGTCTATCAACTATGACCCAAATAGTCATTTCCCCTACTAGAAGTAGGCAAACCGGTGATAAAATCCATTCCGACAATATCCCGCGGGTCTCTGATGTTCCTCTTTGACTCTCTGACAAATATCACACTTAGCTATGTAGTTTCCGATTTCTCTCTTCATCTTGTGCCACCAAAATTGCTCCTTCAAATCCTGATACATCTTTGTTCCTCCAGGGTGGATAGAATAAAGAGTATCATGAGCTTCCTGCATGATAACTTGCTTTAGCTCCAAATCTCCAGGCACACAGATACGTCCTTTGTACCACAAAAATCCTTCTTCATCCTCGGTGAATCCGGGTACCTTCCCTGTACCGATACGGTGTTTGATTCCGTCGATACTTGCATTTCCTTTCTGGGCTTCCTTGATCTAACTGATCAACATGGGTTGAAGTTCAATGCTAGCTAAAAATCCTTTGCTAACTAGCTCCGTTCTAAACTGCTCCAACTCTTCATGCAAACTTGGCTGGGCTTCTTTGATCATGGTGTTTAATCTACACAGCAATCTACTAAGAGCATCCGCTACCACATTGGCTTTGCTGGGGTGATAGTGAATGTCAAGGTCATAATCCTTGATTAACTCTATCCATCTCCTTTTCCTGATATTTAGCTCCTTCTGCATGAAGATATACTTCAGGCTCTTGTGATCCGAATAAATCTCATAGCGGTTACCCATAAGGTAATTACGCCATGTCTTCAATGCTAAAACTACGGCTGCTAGCTCAAGATCATGGGTAGGGTAGTTTTGCTCATGCTGCTTCAGTTGTCTAGACATATATGCTATGACTTTGCCTTCTTGCATCAACACACACCCGAGACCAATCTTGGATGCATCACAATACACACAAAAGGCTTCTTGATATCTGGCATAATCAGAATTGGGGCTGAAATCAATCTCTTCTTGAGCTCTTGAAAACTTGCTTCACATTTGTCCGTCCATTCAAACTTCTTATCTTTCTTCAACAATTGGGTCATCGGTCTTGCGATGCTCGAAAATCCTTCCACGACCTTGCGATAGTATCCCGCTAATCCGATAAATGCACGGACTTGGGTTTGAGTGGTTAGGGCTTCCTAGTCTTCAACATCTTTGATCTTGGAGGGATCAACAGCGACTCCTCCTGCCGACACAATATGTCCTAGGAATCCTACTTCCTTTAACCAGAACTCACATTTGCTAAACTTGGCATACAACTGATGCTCTCTAAGGGTTTCAAGGATGGTTCTTAGGTGTAGCTCATGGTCTTCTTCTGACTTGGAATATATTAGAATATCGTCGATAAAAACAACGACAAACTTATCGAGGAAATTCATAAAAATCTTATTCATGCGATTCATGAAATAAGCAGGGGCATTGGTTAATCCAAAAGACATGATCGTATACTCATACAATCCATATCTGGTGGTAAAGGCGGTCTTTGGAATATCTGTTGCACGAATCTTGAGTTGATGATAACCAGTTCTAAGATCAATCTTAGAAAACACTTTGGCACTAGTCAACTGGTCAAACATGTCCTCTATATTTGGCAGTTGGTACTTGTTCTTGATGGTAACATTATTCAGCTTCCGGTAATCCGTACACAAACAATTACCTCCATATTTATTATCCACAAACAAAACAGGTGATCTCCATGGCGATGCGCTTGGTTGAATCAGACCTTTCTCTAGCATAGCATCAAGTTGCTTCTTCAGCTCCACTAATTCAGATGGCTTCATACTATAAGGTCTCTGAGCTATGGGTCCAGTTCCAGGAATTAGTTCAATGATGAACTCGATATCCCGATCCGGGGGCATACTGGGCAACTCATCTAGGAATACGTCGGGGTATTCACAGAGTACTCAGACTTGGTCTAGGGTTGGTTGGGCTAAACTCTTGTTGCATTTGAATTGACGGGGCAAGGTCTCAGATACATTCTCTACTGATACTCCAAAGCTACTGGTCATGGTTATGGCTTTCTTGGCACAGTCGATCCATCCTTTATGTTTCGACATCCAATCCATTCCTAGTACTACTTCCAAACCTTTTGTTCCAAGTACTATTAGATTGGCATAAAAATCTATTCCATGGATTCTTATAGGTATAGCCTTGCAAAATTTTCTAGCTTTGGTGGTTGAACCAGGTATTTGAACTATCATAACATGCTTAAATTTTGTTGGTTGAATACTACTAGTGCATGCAAATTTTTCTGTAACAAACGAGTGCGATGCTCCAGAATCAAACAACACTCTTGCAAGTACTGAGTTAACAGAAAACATACCCAGCACAACATCTGGCGCTTCCTGAGCTTCTTCGGCATTCATGTGGAACAAACGGCTGTTGCGGTTGAGCGAGTTCCCTCGGGTAAATCTCCTTCCAAACTGAACACGACATTGCTGCTGAGCGGGTGCATTCACATTGGGGACTGCTGCAAGCTTCTTGGGGCACTCGTTGGAGTAGTGACCCTTGACTCCACATTCAAAGCAAGTAATCTGGGACTTGTCTTTGGCTGCAACAGGCACAACATTGCTTCCAGTCCTTGGGGCAGTATTGTTGTTGTTGTTGGACTTGGGCGGTGCACGGTTGGAGTTGCTGGGGTTGTTGCTGTTGTTTCCTCCAGACTTAAGGTTTCCTCCGCTACGATTGGGGTAACTTGGACGGGACATAGGGGGTCTGTTGTTTCTTGGGGCATATCCTGCAGACGGGTTGGGGCGATACTTCTGGGCATTGTGGGACCCAGTCTAGTGCATCATGCAGCGCTTGCGGTTGTCATTGGCTTGGTTTATCTTCCCTTCCATTTGGATGGCAGAGTCTACTAGCTCTTCTAGATCTCCAAAACGGATGTTGACTAACACAGTCTATATCTCATCATGCAATCCGTTTAGGAACCTTTCCTTCTTCTTGGCTTCAGTGTTAATCTCATCAGGGGCATATATAGCTAGGGAAGGAAATTTGTCACGGTACTCAACTACCGTCATCCTTCCTTGCTTCAGTTCCCTGAACTCATCTCTCATTCTGGTGACCAAACCTTATGGCACATGGGTCCGACTGAACTTGATGTTGAATGCTTCCCAAGTTATCATCTGACCATCGTTCATGGTATGGGTGCTATTCCACCAGGCTCTTGCATCTCCTGCCAGATAATGGGTGGCAAACAGTACCTCCTCATTGGCTTCAACTCCTGCGACCTCCAGATCTTGGTTTCCATGGCCTTGATTATTGTGGGACATCTGAGCTATCTGTTGAAGAGTGGCTAGGTTGGCTTGGCGTTCTTCTCTATTAGCTTCACGGTCAGAAACTAGCATTTGCAGAATCTGCAACATCGGGTACTACGATGAGCTGCTTCCTCTGGGGTTTCCACGAGTCATCTAAAGATTGAGATAGATAATGAGATAAGAGGGAAATTTCTAGGGTTCATGGTTTTGTTTCAAAGCTTTAAACTTTGAGTTTGACTCAGGTTTTGTAAACTAACTTCTTCTTCTCATTCATTCATTCAGAGCACACAATACAACACACACCACACCACAAATGGAAAACAGATGGTTTTAAGAACCATTCTATGAAACTTCAATACAGTGGGACCAGTACAACTCATTCCTACGGTAGTGATCAAGTGCACCTACTCATCATCAATGAAGTCAGAATCATCATCAGTGTAGAACTCCATGGCATCATCCTCCAGGTAGTCATTTTCATCACTGAGGTAAGAGTGGAGATCTCCCTGGATATCTTCACCTTCCTCCTCCTCTTTTGCTTCCATCTGGACTTCCTGTTCACGGATGGTCTTCTTGAGAGCAGCCACCGTCTTGCAAAGACGATCGATGGTGCGATCCTTCTTGTCGCGCTGGCGACGAAGTGATTGGTGATCCTTGGCGAGCATGGTGATAGTCTGGTCCTTGTTGACGATAATGGCAAGGTTGTGGTTGGCGTAGGCTCGGGCGTTGTCCAATTTCTTCTACCTATCATACAACATGAAGTCAAGATTTTCCACCTGGTGCTTCAACTCTGGGTGTCCTGGCATCTCCAATGGCATTCCCATAGAATCACGCCTTGCAAAGTGAGCAAAGGGAGTTCCCCGGATCAAGTTGATGTTTTGCCCACACAGACAGGCAAGAGCTTCATGCATAGCCCTGGCTAATCCATCTAGCCAATTGTTCTCTCGCAAGGTCAATTGGATCTTCTCAGAAGTAGGTGCTTCCATCTTGCCTCTAAGATCTGCAACTATCAGCCATTGTAGATCTCCTCCTATGTGATCGTTGAGTTGGGCCCCGAAGAATTCCGGATGCGGGCGCTCAAGATACTCTGACAGTGTATCTAGATCCCTCTCAAAGATCAGTTGGCCTCCATTGCCCAACTGATAGAACTTGCAATACTGGACTTCCATCTATAAGAATTTAGGATGAGTAAGTTAGTGAGGTGATCAAGTGTGTCAAATTTAGTAATGTAAGAATTTTCGAGGAACATGATTTCTTTGAAAGAATCAAGGATAAGAGTGGAAATAGGTTTTCATAAATACTCACTTCTTTTGTTTTGAAACTAAGTTTTTGTTCGGACGTCCATTCTAACTAGGGTCTCCTATGGTCAGGATGGCTCTAATACCAACTTGTCAACACCCGGATTTTTAATCCCAGATGCCTGTTATGCCATACATCGCAATCCCAGGATTACCATTTTTGTGAGACATAACAGATTGGATACCGTGGTACATCATCCATTACAAACCATAATAAGGTCTTGCAAATAAAGGATCTCATGATCCAGTCTTAATACAAATCAAGCAGCGAAAAAGAAACATAGTAGGGGCTCCATCTTCAGAGTCACAGGCAATGCTGACGATGGGAGATGATCCTAGTTGTCATAGACGTCATGCTATCCACCTTCCTGATAGTCCTCCTCATAGTCTGGCCACGGGAATAGCCAGGGACAAAGCCATGAGTACTCTTTAAGTACTCACAAACTATCACTAACAATTAAGGTAGTTCTAGTAGGAATCTTAAGCTCTAGGTTTATTTGCAAAAATCCAGATTTATCTAAACTGAGTTTAGAAGTAAAGAAAATGAAGTTAATGTTCTAAATCACTTAAGTGGGGACCTACGTTTCATATTCACAACCCTATCGCGGTCAAGTCAAAAATCATAGTTCACTTCACAAGTCCTTTTGAAAACATCTGACGACGGAACAGTATGGCCACTCCAACTGTCCATGACCGCGGACGCGGCTATTCGAATAGTTTGACACTCTACAGAGGTGGTACACTTTCACCAAAAAATTTGATACATCTGTCAGGGATAACCCTGAATCATCATACTTAGTATGCGGATAATCAATCATAACCTTTCAATTACGCACTCTAGTATAGGCACCTCCCCTATGAGCTTAGCCTCCCAGCCATGGCCATCTGCCATCCTGGGCACTTCATAGGTGGACATTAACACTCACGAGGTAGCCTCATCTCAAACCTCTTCCGTGATGGAACCCATACTAAGGCATATAAACTTCCGGCTAAGCCCTACCCAATTCAGGTATTGTGGTTGTACGGTAAAATTGGAATAGTATCGCATCCGGACCCAACCATCAGTTTTTTATAAAGGGTTAAGGCTCATGCCTCAACATTTTTATCATCAAACCATTGTGTCTCTCAACACATGTCAAAACATTTCAATTGAACGACTCATCATTCCAAGGTTTTCATAATCATTTTCACCGAGTATTCCCATCTAAAGTGATCAACTTTTATGCTTAGCACTAGCCACTAGGGTTAAGAGTGTTCACTAATGAGGGATGCTAATCTTCAATCTCATGCCATAGAATGACATCTAAGTATAGGCCTAGTTTTATACTCTTTATGTTATCTATACTATTTTTCCAATACTCACAAAGCATTAACCAAAAGTAAAGAACTTTGGTAAAGTAAAATAATAAAGCTTGCAAGAAAACTTGGGATGGGTATAAATCAAAGGTATATAACCAAAGCATGCCTTGCTTAGGTTAAAGCTTGCATGTTTAAATTGTATAATTCTAGCTTGCCTTGAGTAGTGTAGTGGTTGAAGTTTTCCTCTTCTTCTTCTTCTTCTTCTTCTTCTTCTTCTTCTAGGTAGTACTCCTCCTCCTCGTATCCGGGGTCGGTACTATCGTCTATAAATGAATACAGGGTACACAATCACCAAACAATACTTAACTAATTCAATTTAGCACACTAAGGCAACACACTTGATGAGCTAGCATCATCACAATCATCACATGAATTAAAGACTTAATTTTATTTGTCTTATTTTAGAAAAGTAATTCCTCCTCATTGAAATTAATTAAGAATTAATATTTCTCCAATTAAAATATGGGATCATGTGGACACATGTCATCACCACATATTCTATTACATGGGAATGTGATTTAAAGTGTTGGTCATATTTTATTAAGTTTAAGATTATCATTTAATAGAATTAAAGTGACTAGAAATGCCTATGTAGCATTATTTTGGTACTAGTCCAAAGTCACTACATGCAACCCTAAATATTTTTACATATTCAGATAGATCTTATCAAATGTGATTTTTGAGAGTTGGAATCAACTCAAAAGCATTTATGGTTGATTTTTGAAAAATGTTTGAAGTTGGAAAAGTCTTCGTCTTATTATTTTTGCTATATATTATCTCTAACTCAAATGATTTAAATCCAACGGGCTTGGATAGATAATTTAATTACCTTTCTAACAAAATTGGAACCGTGTAATTTGGTCCAGTGAAACTCTCTGAATTGATTTTTGAAGCTCTGGACAGAATAGGGTTTTAACTAAATTGGAAATTCAATATTTGAATCTTCAGGCCTGCGCGGGAAACTTAAACGGGCCGGCCCAACTGCACTGCACAGCACAGCGGGCTACTGACAGAGGGGGTCCACTCATCAGCGAGTCCATCTACGCGAAGAGGTATCTACGAATCTGAGCTATGCGATCTAAATCTAATCTAACGGCTAGGAGTCGTCGTCGACGACGAACTGCTCCGGCGAGGAACTAAACCTAACGCGGTGGTGGGGGTCCGGTGAGGCTCAGCTGGGCTCCAGCTAGGGTCGGCGATGGGGGCGAACAGCATTGTCGTGGATGGCGGTTTGAATGGCGGTCACGACATCCCTTGGGGCGGCTCCAATCGACGGCGCCCTTCTCCTCCTGCAGCGGCGGGCTCCGGTCAAATTCTAGCGAGGGAGAGCTCGCCTTGCTCCAGGGAAGGGTGAGGGAGGATCAATGAGGAATGGTGAGGGTGTTGGTGTGGCGAATGGAGGCGGGGGAGGTCTCCAATTATACTACGGCGAGGGGACCGAACGGCGTGGGCGCGGGCTCGTCGGTGACGATGCTATAGGTGGCTATCAGCGCGACTGAGGCTAGGGGACGATGCAGTGTTCCCTGGAAGTTCTTACGGGCGTAATGGCTAAGCACGGGGCAGTGTGGATTGGTCGGGAGCGTGCGGCGCTCTGAGAAAAGGCGGAGGTGTTTGCGACCGCGTGCGGGTCTGATACATTGCAAATGTATCTATAATTTTTGATGTTCCATGCTTGGTTTTATCCACTTTCTTGTGTTTTGTTCCAACTTTGGAGTACTTTTCATATGATTTCTTGGACTAACCTATTAACAAGATCCTTAGTGCCAGCCGCCTGTTTTTTGCTGTTTTTGGTTCCAGGAAAGTCAGAAAATGAATATTCTTGGAATTGGACGGGACAAAAGCCAAAGTGCCTATTTTTCCCGAAGGGATCAAGTGCCAGAATACGAGACGGAGAAGGGCCAGGGGCCGACCACACCACCTGGCTGCGTGGCCAGGCTAGGCCCACGCCAGGGGGTGGTGTGCTGGCTCCCGGCACCCCCTCGGCCTCTCCTTCCGCCTATATATTTCCCTCGGGACGAAAACCCTAAGTGCCCGATCAAAAATCCACGAAAGAGTCTGTAGCCGCCGTCATCTCCATCCCTAGATCGGGAGGGATCTGAAGCTCTTCTCGGCACCCGGCCGGAGAGGGGAATTCACCCTGGAGGCCTTCTTCATCACCATGCAAGCCTCCAGTGTGATGCGTGAGTAGTTCATCCTTGGACTACGGATCCATGTAGTAGCTAGATGGCTGGTTCTCCTCCTTTGTGCTTTCATGTCTAGATCTTGTGAGCTCCGTTCATGATCAAGATCATCTATTTGTAATCATACATGTTGTGTTTGCGGGGATTCGATGGATATTGAGATGCTATTTCAGATTGATTATTGATTTTATCATGTCTTTGTTATTTGTGATCTTGCATGCTTTCTGTTGTTAGTAGCTATCTTGGCCAAGTAGATGCTAGCAACTCCAAGAGTTAGTATTTATGCTCGATAGTGGGTTCATGCCTCTGGTAATCTGGGGAAGTGACAGAAATCTCTAAGGTACTGGATGTGCTATTACTACTAGGGAGAAAACAACAATCCTTTGTTCATAGAACAATCGTATTGTTTACATTACACGCAGTTCGTAAAGCAATAATTTGTTGCTTGCAACTTAATACTAGAGGGGGTTCGGATGATAACCTGAAGGTGGATTATTAGTCATAGATGCAGTTGGATGGCGGTCTATGTATTATGTTGTAATGCCCAATCAAGTCTCAAAGGATTCAAGATGATTAGTATATGCATGCATTGCTTTCTCGATGTTTGTCAATTGCCCCGCTGTAATTTGTTCACCCAACATGTTATCTATCTTAAGGAGAGCCACCTCTAGTGAACTATGGATCCCGGTCCTTGTCTTTTATATACAATCTACAATCTTTTACTGCTTTGTGTTTACTTCCTGCAAACTTTTACTTCTTTCCATTCGATACGTTTAATCCTTTGTTTTCCGCAAAACACGGTGAGATTGACAACCTCATCGCAAGTTGGGGACAAAGTTCTGTGGTTGTGTTGTGCAGGTCTCCACGTTGCTACTAGCACCGGTAGTGCGCCCTGCCAAAGCTCAGCTAGTAACACCTTTGGGGTGTTTCCTTGCTCGTACTGGTTCAATTAAACCTTGGTTTCTTAATTGAGGGAAAACTTGCTGCTGTGCTCATCATACCTTCCTCTTGGGGTTCCCAACAAGCTCTACGTCGAACGACGAGCACATCAAGATCTTTTCTGGCGCCGTCGCCGGGGAGTCAAGGACATCTTCACAAGGGGAGTCCCTCATAACCAATCTCTTTACTTTGTTGTTTTTGTTTTGCTTAGTTTTCTTTTTGCCTTGTTTGCTTGTTTTGTTCTTTCAAAAACACAAAAAAATAGTTTTACTAGTTTGCTTTCTTATTTGAAAACCCAAAAAATAACTACTCTTGAAAAAACTAAGTTGTGTGACTTCACTAGCACCAACAACAATGATTTTATGAGCACACCTATTGCTCCACCTATGGCTGAAAATACTTTCTTTGAGATAAAACCTGCTTTACTCAATCTTGTTATGAGAGAGCAATTTTCTGGTATTGGTAATGAAGATGCTGCTTCCCATCTAAATAACTTTGTTGAACTTTGTGAGATGCAAAAGCATAGGGATATAGATGGTGATATTATTAAGCTGAAATTATTTCCTTTCTCTTTGAGAGGAAAAGCTAAAGAATGGTTGAATTCCTTAACTAGGAATAGTATTGATTCTTGGACTAAGTGCAAAGATGCTTTTATTGGAAAATACTATCCTCCTGCTAAGATTATATCCATGAGAAGTGAAATAATGAAGTTTAAACAACTTGACAATGAGCATGTTGCTCAAGCTTGGGAAAGAATGAAATCTTTGGTAAAGAATTGTCCCACTCATGGACTGACTGCTTGGATGATCATCCAAAGTTTTTATGCAGGATTGAACTATTCTTCAAGGAACCTATTGGATTCAGCAGCTGGAGGTACCTTTATGACCATCACTTTGGGTGCTGCAACAAAACTTCTAGACAATATGATGGTTAATTATTCTAAATGGCATACTGAGAGATCTCCACAAGGTAAGAAGGTAAATTCTGTTGAGGAAACCTCCTCCTTGAGTGATAAGATTGATATAATTATGTCTATGCTTGTTAATGGGAAAGCCCATATTGATCCAAATAATGTTCCTTTAGCCTCTTTGGTTGCTCAAGAAGAGCAAGTTGATGTGAACTTCATAATAAATAACAACTTTGACAACAATGCTTATGGTAATAATGCTTATAGGAACAATTTTGGTAACAACAATTAGAAGCCATATCCTCCCAACAATGGCAATGCTTATGGAAATTCTTACAACAATAATAAGAGTGCTCCTCTAAACTTGAATTTATGCTTAAAGAGTTTATTAGTAAACAAATTGCTTTCAATAAAACTATTGAGGAAAAACTCTCTAATGCTGAAATAAATATAGCATCTTTGGCTGAAGCTCAATCTTCTTTGAATAAAATGGCTGCTAAACCTAAAACTAATGACAATCCCTTTGCAGCTACCAATGCTATACAAGTAAGAATTGATGAAAATGTTAGACTATTAGTTGAATTACATGCTAAGTGGAAAAGAGAAGATGAAATTGCTAGAAACATTAGTGTTTCTATTATCACCACCACTAGTGTTGAGGCTAGTAATAGTTCTACTACTTTAGATGATAAAGTTGATTTTGATCTTGATGGTTGCAATATCTCTGAAGTTATTAAGTTCCTACAAAAGCTTGCTAAAAGTCCTAATGCTAGTGCTATGAACATGGCTTTTACAAAACACATTACTGATGCTCTCATAAAGATCGAAGAAGAAAAGATGAAACATAAAGCTTCTATTCCTATAAAACAAGAGGATGGTTGGGAACCCATCATTAATATGAAAGTGAATGACTTTGATTTCAAAGCTTTGTGTGATCTTGATAGTAGTGTTTCTATTATGCCTAGAAGGATTTATGATATGCTTGATTTGCCTCCTCTTGAAGATTGTTATTTGAATGTCCCACTTGATGATAATGCTAAAAAGAAACTCATGGGGATTCTTAATGATGTTCTTATTATGGTTAACGATTCCTATTTCCCTGTTGATTTCTATGTTTTGCATGTTGAATATAGTGCTTCTTGTCCTATTACTTTGGGAAGACCTTTTCTTAGAACTGTTGGTGCCATCATTGATATGAAATAAGGCACCATTAAATATCAACTCCCACTCAAGAAAGGTACAGAACACTTCTCTAAAAAGAGAGAAAAGATTTCTTTTGCTTCTCCTATGAAAACAAAATTTGGTCTGAATGCTTCTTCATTTGAGAATACTTGATCCTTTTTCTTGCTTCTTATGCCTAACTTAAAGGCGTTAAAGAAAAGTACTTATTGGGAGATAACATAAAAGTTTTAGATGAGTCTTGGAAGTTATTACTTCAGTAATAACCGCTCCTTATCCTTTTTATTTGCTTTTTGTGCCAAGAGTAACCTCTAATGAGAGTGAAGTAATGATTGGGAAAGTTGCTGTACTGAAACAGATTTTTGTGCTTCACCGTAAAAATTCGTGAGAGATCTCTGTATGTCGGATTGAGCTGTAATTTTTTCTGATTCTGCCCCAGGTTGTTTTCTAACTTTCTTTAGTTCAAAACTTTTTGATTTGAGCAACATAAGGTCTTCAAAATGTTTTGTCTTTACCTGCTGGTCTGTTTTGACAGATTTCTGCCATTTTCTGCATTTGCTTCTTGTTGGTTCCTTCTTGAGTTCTTTTGTGGAATTGAGCTTTTTGAAGGAAGTGCTACAGTAGCTAGTGTTCTAATGGAAGTTTATTTGGTGTTAGAACTGAACCTTAAGACTTATTTATCTTAAGTGCACTAATGTTGCTAATGAGATTGTGTGAAGTTTTGTATGAAGGAAAATTTTCAGGTGTATGGAAGGAATGAGTAATGAGATGAAGGATGGAATAAAGCTCAAGCTTGGGGATGCCACGCATGTCACCCCAAGAAATATCCAAGAAGTACAAGCGTCAAAGATTGGGGATGCCCAAGGCATCCCCTTCTTCATCAATAAAAATTCCAGGTTTCTTCCAAACGCTTCATTTTTATTGTTTCATGCACAGTTGTGTTGTTCTTGGAGCATCTTCTTTTTCGTTTTCGTTTTGGTATTTGTTTGCTTTGGTTTGCTTAGTTTTCTGAATAAATTGGTTGGACCCCCACTTTCATACATTGGTTTGCAAATAGTTTGGTTTGGTTTGGAAAAGAGTAGGAAAGTTCATACTTATGTGGTAAAAAGAGCTCGTTTTTGACTGTGGCCTGTGCTTTGTAATGCCATGCTTGATATTGTTTTGGCTTTATGCTTAGTATTCTTTGCTGTAGCATGAATTTTTATAAACAATTGAGATTGCTTAATGTGCCTTGGATGAATCATGTGTTGTTTTAGCATATGAAAGCATAGTATAGTGGTATTCTCCTTTGATGCTTTATTTGGGTTGACTTGGCACATGCTCACACCATGTTATGACTATCTAAAGTCACCATAGCCTTTATGATCCTTTAGTTTTCAACTTGTAGTATCACTTTATGATTTGATCAATGATGTTTTGTCGCTCTGCATGATTATGGCCATTATTGCTCTCTTAGTTTGTCGCTCCCAGTCCTTTGCTAGCCTCCCTAACCAAGTATGAGTTCCACTCATGCATCCAACTCCCTAAACCAAATTATTCCAAAGAGTCCACCATACCTACCTACTAGCTTATGCTATTCCAAGTATATTCATGCTTTTTTTTACCTTCCATTTGTTATGAGAAAACTAGTGATTAAAGCTCTCACAAACTTGATGGCACACTTTACTTTTTTGCCTCTAATAAACTTGAACCATTGGGTCCTTCTTTGTTGCGTATATGCTTGCGCTTTATCAGTTGAAATTAGCAGAACCATGTACCATGGGGAACGCTTTCAACATTGCACTTGTACTTTGTACCCGTTGATATCATGTTCTTTTGCTTACGGATCCCGGCGGTGTGAAATAAAAGTGGAACTTGTAAGATCATGGAGTTTGTATGTGTGTTAGAGAAACGCCTGGGCTGCTAGCCTAAGCCATGCCTAATCATGGTGGAAACTTGCAGCATCACCATAATAAGCACTCTATGAAGCATCCTCAATAAAAACCTATGCAAATAGCAAATAAAAAGATCGCTGAGATGCTCATTGTCTGCTTGCCTTGTCATTTTGATTATGGGAAAGCTCCCGTATCATGTGCAAGGGGTACCCCGTTGGCGGTTCTTAATGATACACATATACTTACAATGACAAGAGCTTACTCGTGACTGAAGTTGAGTAGCATGAGGATCGGTCTTCGTAAGTAAGGGGCATGAGATTTCTGTTTATAACTTGTCAAGCATATCCTCTTAGTTGTGTCACTTTAACCTTAGTCACCTTCAAGATGCTTATGATAGGGGAAATGAGAGCTGAAAACTACAAGGACCATAATTTTTGGAAGCTCTTTATGAGACTTGAATCCCTACTTCCTTTTACAAAAGGCCTTTCTTCCACCATTATATTGAGTCTCCACCTTCTATCTTTATGCACCTATTTTGAGAGCATAGTGGCCATTCTTAGTTCTATGTGCATTGTCCCAAGACTAGTTGATTGATGCATAACTTGTTATTGCTTGTTTTAAACTATTGTATCTAGTCACTCTTATGAACTTTGAAGGTGTCCTATGCATTTATATTTGCTACTCTATTGAGGGACAAGCTGAATACTATTATGCTAAGTTTTCTTTATGTGAAACAAACAAATGTCTTGCAAAGCATGTTATTCATGAATCTTTTGTTTGTGCCTTTTCATGTTGCATCATAGTTTCTTTGCTTATTGCTAGAACTTTGTCTTTCATGTTATGATTGAAGTACTATGATCCCAGCTTTGAATGTTTTGCAAATACTTTGATCAAGTCTTTGATGGTGCATGTCACCTCAAAAATTATTCTTTCTCTTTATCACTTACCTACTCGAGGACGAGCAGGAGTTAAGCTTGAGGATGTTGATACATTGCAAATGTATCTACAATTTTTGATGTTCCATGCTTGGTTTTATCCACTTTCTTGTGTTTTGTTCCAACTTTGGAGTACTTTTCATATGATTTCTTGGACTAACCTATTAACAAGAGCCATAGTGCCAGCTGCCTGTTTTCTGCTGTTTTTGGTTCCAGGAAAGTCAGAAAATGAATATTCTCGGAATTGGACGGGACAAAAGCCAATGTGCCTATTTTTCCGGAAGAGATCAAGTGCCAGAATACGAGACGGAGAAGGGCCAAGGGCCGGCCACACCACTTGGCCGCGCGGCCAGGCTGGGCCCACGCTAGGGGGAGGTGTGGTGGCTCTCGGCACCCCCTCGGCCTCTCCTTCCGCCTATATATTGCCCTCGGGACGAAAACCCTAAGTGCCCGATCAAAAATCCACGAAAGAGTCTGTAGCCGCTGTCATCTCCATCCCTAGATCGGGAGGGATCTAAAGCTCTTCTCGGCACCCTGCCGGAGAGGGGAATTCACCCTGGAGGCCTTCTTCATCACCATGCAAGCCTCCGGTGTGATGCGTGAGTAGTTCATCCTTGGACTACGGATCCATGTAGTAGCTAGATGGCTGGTTCTCCTCCTTTGTGCTTTCATGTCTAGATCTTGTGAGCTCCGTTCATGATCAAGATCATCTATTTGTAATAATACTTGTTGTGTTTGCGGGGATCCGATGGATATTGGGATGCTATTTTAGATTGATTATTGATTGTATCATGTCTTTGTTATTTGTGATCTTGCATGCTTTCCGTTGTTAGTAGCTATCTTGGCCAAGTAGATGCTAGCAACTCCAAGAGTTAGTATTTATGCTCGATAGTGGGTTCATGCCTCTGGTAATCTGGGGAAGTGACATAAATCTCTAAGGTACTGGATGTGTTGTTGCTACTAGGGAGAAAACAACAATCCTTTGTTCATAGAACAATCGTATTTTTTACTTTACACGCAGTTCGTAAAGCAATAATCTGTTGCTTGCAACTTAATACTGGAGGGGGTTCGGATGATAACCTGAAGGTGGATTATTAGTCACAGATGCAGTTGGATGGAGGTCTATGTATTATGTTGTAATGCCCAATCAAGTCTCAAAAAAGTCAAGATGATTATTATATGCATGTATTGCTTTCTCGGTGTTTGTCAATTGCCCCGCTGTAATTTGTTCACCCAGCATGTTATCTATCTTAAGGAGAGCCACCTCTAGTGAACTATGGATCTCGGTCCTTGTCTTTTACATACAATCTACAATCTTTTACTGCTTTGTGTTTACTTCCTGCAAACTTTTACTTCTTTCAATTCGATACGTTTAATTCTTTGTTTTCCACAAAAAAACGGTGAGATTGACAACCTCATCGCAAGTTGGGGACAAAGTTCTGTGGTTGTGTTGTGCAGGTCTCCACGTTGCTACTAGCACCGGTAGTGCGCCTGCCAAAGCTCAGCTAGTAACACCTTTGGGGTGTTTCCGTGCTCCTACTGGTGCGATTAAACCTTGGTTTCATAACTGAGGGAAAACTTGCTGCTGTGCTCACAATACCTTCCTCTTGGGGTTCCCAACGAGCTCTATGTCGAACGACGAGCACATCAGGGTCGCGCGACGGCGAACGGGGGTGTCTGCGGGGTTGTGGTGATCATGGTGAGCGTGAGCATGCGTGGCGAGGGCGAGGCACGGTCTGTGCGAGGCGGTTGGGCGCGGCGAGCTGGCACGCTCTGGGCATGGCACAAAGACATGTGGTGCGCGGCGTATCTAGGGTGGTCCAGGGCCAGGCTGGGGTCATGGCTTGGATAGGGGGTGGCAGAGACTGCGGCGTAGCTGGTGCGCGTCGTGGGCGAGGGCGGCGATGCTTCTGGCGCGCTGATACATTGCAAATGTATCTATAATTTTTGATGTTCCATGCTTGGTTTTATCTACTTTCTTATGTTTTGTTCCAACTTTGGAGTACTTTTCATACACTTTCTTGGACTAACCTATTAACAAGATGCCACAGTGCTAGTTGCCTGTTTTCTGTTGTTTTTGGTTCCAGGAAAGTCAGAAAATGAATATTCTCGGAATTGGACGGGACAAAAGCCAAAGTTCCTATTTTACTGGAAGACTCATGGAGCCAGAATACGAGACAGAGGAGGATCAGGGCCTGGCCACACCCCCCCTTGGCGCGGGCAACCCTAGGCCGCGCCAGGGCATGGTGTGGGCCCCTGGCCGGCCACCGACCTTACCCCTTCGCCTATATATTCCACCCGATACAGAAACCCTAAGTAGTCAATCAGAAATCCACGAAAAGTTCCGCAGCGCCGCCACCACCGAAGGGGAGATTCAGGGGACAGAAAGTCTCTGTTCCGGCACCCTGCCGGGACGGGGAAGTGCCCCCGGACCCATCTCCATCGATCTCCACCGCCATCTCCATCACCATTGCTGATTCCCATGATGAGGAGGGAGTAGTTCTCTCTCGAGGCTAAGGGTTCTACCGGTATCTATGTGTTCATCTCTCTCTCTCTCTATGCATGATCTTATTGAGATCATGAGCTTGTAATCTATAGATCTACCTTGCTACTCAAGTGCTTTAATAGATCTCTGCTCTCCCTATGTGTGTGAAGTTGACAGTGTGCACACCATGGTGGCACTTAGGCTAGAGATTACAAATACTTGTTATGAGTTATATTTGGAGTTGGATGTCTTTATGAAATTGTGGTGTTTGTTGGAACCATCTAGTACTCAAGGTGACAGTGTGGGGTTTTCTAGATGGGAAAGGCTTACTTTGAGGTGTGCTGTTATAGCCCTACCATGGATTAGAGTGTCCAACCGGAGAGTAGTTCGGCATAGTATCATAAAGAGAAGATATTTATATGAGAGTGTTCACTAGTGAAAGTATGATCCCTAGGCCTTGTTTCAAAGCATTGATACACCATTTGCAATTAGATCTGTTACATGTTTGCTTGCTTCCTTCTTTATTTCCGTTTGCCTTTAGTCTTTTCCCACGTCAACCACATGCTAGCAAGCTATTTTCTATCATCGTTACCACTTATAATTATCCATACCACTTGTATTTTACTATCTATTCGCCGAACTAGTGCACCTATACACCTGACAAGGGTATTGGGTGTGTTGGGGACACAAGAGACTTCTTGTATCTTGATTGCAGGGTTGCTTGAGAGGGGATACCTTTGACCACTTCCTCCCTGAGTTTGATAAACCATGGGTGATCCACTTAAGGGAAAACTTGCTGCTGTTCTACAAACCTCTGCACTTGGAGGCCCAACAACTGTCTACAGGAATAGAAGTGTGTAGACATCAAGCTATTTTCTGGCGCCGTTGCCTGGGAGGTAAGGTAAAAGGTACTCACATCCTCCGGTGTGAGTGCTCGAAGTTATTTCCTTTAGATTCTGCAATTTTGTCTTTTTGTTTCTTGTTTTCACTAGTTAGGCTTAATGGAAAACAAAAAAAAATTAGAGAGCTTTATAGTATTTATCTTGAGTTAGGACATGAAGTGTTTGAAGAGAAAATTAAAAAACCTATGGAACTTTATTTGCATGCTAATAGCAATGTTGTTAGTATGAATTCTTTGGACACCATTATTGCTAATTCTATGGAAAAGTCTAAGCTTGGGGAAGCTAGTTTTTATGAAAATGATCTTTTTAGTTCCCCAGCTTTGGAAGATAGCTATTCTATTGCTTATGATGATACCAAACCTCCAATATATGATGATTACAATGAAGAATATGATATTCTTAGTCCACCTACTATTGAGGAGAAAATTAATGATTACAATATGCCTCCTATATTTGATGATTATGGTGATGAGAATAATAATGATAGCTATTTTGTTGAATTTGCTCCCATTATAATTAATAAGAATGACTATTTTTATGTGGAGAGTGTTAATTCTTTTATGCATGTGGCTCATGATAAGAATGTTTTATGTGATAGTTATATTTTTAATTTTATTCATGATACTACTGAAAGTTATTATGAGAGAGGGAAACATGGTTTTATGTGTCTCAACAATATTAAGTTTCCCCTCTTTATGTTGAAAATTTTGAAGTTGCACTTGTTTTGCTTTCCTATGCTTGTTGCTTTGTGGTTTCATGACTTGTTTCTTTACAAGATTATTTTGCATAGGAAGTGGGTTAGACTTAAATGTGCTTTGAATTTTCTTCTTGATGCTCTCTTTTACTTAAATTCATATTTCTTATGTGAGCATCTTCTCAAACTATCATGCCTAACTTAAAGGCGTTAAAGAAAAGTACTTATTGGGAGATAACCCAAAAGTTTTAGATGAGTCTTGGAAGTTATTACTTCAGTAATAACCGCTCCTTATCCTTGTTATTTGCTTTTTGTGCCAAGAGTAACCTCTAATGAGAGAGAAGTGATGATTGGGAAAGTTGTTGTCCCGAAACAGATTTCTGTGCTTCACCGTAAAAATTCGTGTAAAATCTCCGAACATCTTTTTGAGGCGTGAATTTTTGTGCTTCTGCCCCAGGTTGTAATATAAATTTTTTTAGTTCAACACTTTTGATTTGAGCAACAGAAGGTCTTCAAAAAAATTGGTTTTTACCCGCTGGTCTGTTTTGACAGATTTCTGCATTTGCTTCTTGTTGGTGCCTTTTTGAGTTCTTTTGAGGAATTGAGATTTTTGAGGGAAGTGCTACAATAGCTAGTTTTTTAATGGAAGTTTTATTGGTGTTGGAAGTGAACCTAAAGACCTATTATCTTGAGTGCACTAATGTTGCTAATAAAGATTGTGTGAAGTTTTGTATGAAGGAAAAATTTCAGGTGTATGGAAGGAATGAGTAATGGGATGAAGAATGGACTAAAGCTCAAGCTTGGGGATGTCACGCGTGTCACCCCAAGAAATATCCAAGAAGTACAAGCATCAAAGATTGGGGATGCCCAAGGCATCCCCTTCTTCATCAATAAAAATCTCAGGTTTCTTCCAAACGCTTCATTTTTATTGTTTCATGTACAGTTGTGTTGTTCTTGGAGCGTCTTATTTTTATTTTTCGCTTTGGTTTTCGTTTGCTTTATTTGCTTTGTTTTCTGAATAAATTGGTTCGACCCCCTCTTTCATGCATTGGTTTTCAAATAGTTTGGTTTGGTTTGGAAAAGAGTAGGAAAGTTCATGCTTATGTGGTAAAAAGAGCCTGTTTTCGACTGTGGCCCATGCTTTGTCATGCCATGCTTGATATTGTTTTGGCTTTATGCTTAGTGATTTTTGTTGTAGCATGACTTGTTATAAACAATTGAGATTGCTTAATGTGCCTTGGAAGAATCAAGCGTTGTTTTAGCATATTAAAGCATACTATAGTGGTATTCTCCTTTGATGCTTTATTTGGGTTGACTTGGAACATGCTCACACCATGTTATGACTATCTCAAGTCACCATAGCCTTTATGATCCTTTAGTTTTCAACTTGTAGTATCACTTTATGCTTTGATCAATGATGTTTTGTCGCTCTGCATGATTATGGCCATTATTGCTCTCTTAGTTTGTCGCTCCCAGTCTTTTGCTAGCCTCCGCAACCAAGTACTCATGCATCCAACTCCCTAAACCAAGTTATTCCAAAGAGTCCACCATACCTACCTACTAGCATATGCTATTCCAAGTATATTCATGTTTTTGTTTACCTTCCAAATTAAACTTGTTATGAGAAAACTAGTGATTAAAGCTCTCACGAACTTGATGGCACACTTTACTTTTCTTGCCCTTAATAAACTTGAACCATTGTGTCGTCTATGTTGTATACTCTTGCACTTATTTGTGGGGGATTAGCAGAACCATGCTATCATGGGGAACGCTTTCAACATTGCACGGGTACTTTGTACCTAGTTGATATCATGCTCTTTTGTCTATGGATGTCGTCGGTGTGAAATGAAAGGGGAGCTTGTAAGTCCATGGAGTTATGTATATGTGTTAGAGAAACGCCTGGGCCGCTGGTCTAATCCATGCTGACATGGTGGAAAACTGCAGCGTAACCATAATAAGCTGTCTATGAAGCATTCTTCTTATAAAAAAAGAGTCAGATATTGAGAAAAAAGAGAAAAAGAGAAAAAAAGAGATATATGAAAAGAGGAAAGAGAGAAAAAAGCACCGTATTCCCATGGTAAAAAAGAAGATTGCCGAGATGCTCGTTGTCTGCTTGCCTTGTCAGTTTGATATGGGGATTCTTCCATATCATCGGGCAAGGGGTACCCCGTTGGCGGTTCTCTATGATACACATGTACTTACTATGACAAGAACTTACCGGTAACTAAACTTGAGTAGCATGAGGAGCGACCCTCATATTCAAGGGACATGAGATTTCTAACTTATACTTCGTCAAGCATGTACACCATAGTTTGTTCACTTTAACCTTAATCACTTCAAGATGCTTATGATAGGGGTAATGAGAGCTGAAAGCTATTAAGTACCATAATTTTTGGAAGCTCTTTATGAAACTTGAACTTCTACTTCCTTCTATGAAGGCCTTTCTTCCACTTATATATTGAGTCTCCACCTTCTATCTTTATGCACCTACTTTGAGAGCATAGTGGCCATTCTTAGTTCTATGTGCAGTGTCCCAAGACTTGTTGATTGATGCATACCTTGATATTGCTTGTTTTAAACAATTTGTATCTAGTCACTCTTATGAACTTTGAAGGTGCCCTATGCATTTATATTTGCTACTCTATGAGGGACAAGCTGATTACTATTATTCTATGTTTTCTTTATGTGAAACAAAAAAACGACTTGCAAAGCATTGTTATTCATGAATCTTTTGTTTGTGCCTTTTCATGTTGCATCACAGTTTCTTTGTCTTATTGCTAGAACTTTGTCTTTCATGTTATGATTGAAGTACTATGATCCCAGCTTCGAATGTTTTACAAATACTTTGATCAAGTTTATGATGGTGCATGTCACCTCAAAAATTATTCTTTCTTTTTATCACTTACCTACTCGAGGACGAGCAGGAGTTAAGCTTGGGGATGTTGATACATTGCAAATGTATCTATAATTTTTGATGTTCCATGCTTGGTTTTATCTACTTTCTTATGTTTTGTTCCAACTTTGGAGTACTTTTCATACACTTTCTTGGACTAAGCTATTAACAAGATGCCACAGTGCCAGTTGCCTGTTTTGTGCTGTTTTTGGTTCCATGAAAGTCAAAAAATGAATATTCTCGGAATTGGACGGGACAAAAGCCAAAGTTTATATTTTACCGGAAGACTCATGGAGCCAGAATACGAGACGGAGGAGGGCCAGGGCCTGTCCACACCCCCCTTGGCGCGGGCAACCCTAGGCCACGCCAGGGCATGGTGTGGGCCCCCTGGCCGGCCACCGACCTTGCCCCTTTGCCTATATATTCCTCCCGATACAGAAACCCTAAGTAGTCAATCAGAAATCCACGAAAAGTTCCGCAGCGCCACCGCCACCGAAGGGGAGATTCGGGGGACAGAAAGTCTCTGTTCCGGCACCCTGTCGGGACGGGGAAGTGCCCCCGGAGCCATCTCCATCGATCTCCACCGCCATCTCCATCACCATTGCTGATTCCCATGATGAGGAGGGAGCAGTTCTCTCTCGAGGCTAAGGGTTCTACCGGTAGCTATGTGTTCATCTCTCTCTTTATGCATGATATTATTGAGATCATGAGCTTGTAATCTATAGATCTACCTTGCTACTCAAGTGCTTTAATAGATCTCTGCTCTCCCCATGTGTGTGAAGTTGATAGTGTGCACACCATGGTGGCACTTAGGATAGAGATTACAAATACTTGTTATGAGTTATATTTGGAGTTGGATGTCTTTATGAAATTGTGGTGTTTGTTGGAACCATCTAGTACTGAAGGTGACAGTGTGGGGTTTTCTAGATGGAAAGGCTTACTTTGAGGTGTGCTGTTATAGCCCTACCATGGATTAGAGTGTCCAACCAAAGAGTAGTTCAGCGTAGTATCATAATGAGAAGATATTTATATGAGAGTGTTCACTAGTGAAAGTATGATCCCTAGGCCTTGTTTCTAAGCATTGATACACTGTTTGCAATTAGATCTGTGATGTCTACGCACTTCTATTCTTGTAGACAGTTGTTGGGCCTCCAAGTGCAGAGGTTTTTAGAACAGCAGCAAGTTTTCCCTTAAGTGGATCACCCAAGGTTTATCGAACTCAGGGAGGAAGTGGTCAAAGGTATCCCCTCTCAAGCAACCCTGCAATCAATATACAAGAAGTCTCTTGTGTTCCCAACACACCCAATACACTTGTCAGGTGTATAGGTGCACTAGTTCGGCGAAGAGATAGTGAAATACAAGTGGTATAGATAATTATAAGTGGTAACGGTGATAGAGAATAACTTGATGGCGTGGAAAAGACTATAGTAAAACTGAAATAAAGATGGAAGCAAGCAAACATGTAATAGATCTAATAGCAAATGGTGTTTCAGTGCTTAGAAACAAGGCCTAGGGATCATACTTTCACTAGTGAACACTCTCATATAAATATATTCTCTTCATGATACTACTCTTAACTACTCTCCGGTTGAACACTCTAATCGATGGTAGGGCTATAACAGCACACCTCAAAGTTCATATTTCCCATCTAGAAAACCCCACACTGTCACTTGAGTACTAGATGAGTCCAACAAACACCACAATTTCATAAAGACATCCAACTCCAAATATAACTCATAACAAGTATTTGTAATCTCTAGCCTAAGTGCCACCATGGTGAGCACACTGTCACTTTCACACACATGGGGAGAGCAGAGATCTATTAAAGCACTTGAGTAGCAAGGTAGATCTATAGATTACAGAGACTTTCTGTCCCCCGAATCTCCCCTTCGGTGGCGGCGGCGCAGCGGAACTTTTCGTGGATTTCTGATTGACTTTTTAGGGTTTATGCATCGGGAGGCTTCTTATAGGCGAAAAGGCAAGGTCGGTGGAGTGCCAGGGGGCCAACACCACCGGTGGTGCGTCCAGGGCTAGCCCACACCACCATATGGTGTGGCCAGGCCCTGGCCCTCCTCCGTCTCTACTTCTGGCTCCATGAGTCTTCCGGTAAAATAGGAACTTTGGCTTTTGTCCCGTCCAATTCCGAGAATATTCATTTTCTGACTTTCATGGAACCAAAAACAGCAGAAAACATGCAACTGGCACTGTGGCATCTTGTTAATAGCTTAGTCCAAGAAAGTGTATGAAAAGTACTCCAAAGTTGGAACAAAACATAAGAAAGTAGATAAAACCAAGCATGGAACATCAAAAATTATAGATACATTTGCAATGTATCAACATCCCCAAGCTTAACTCCTGCTCGTCCTCGAGTAGGTAAGTGATAAAAAGAAAGAATAATTTTTGAGGTGACATGCACCATCAAAGACTTGATCAAAGTATTTGTAAAACATTCGAAGCTAGGATCATTGTCATTGTATTGGGAACGGCAGTACCTGAGGAGGTTAGATAGAGGTGTGGGGACTAGCAGGGAAGATATAGACGGTGTCCGCAGGCGAGATTGGATACAAGCGAGCGTAGCGGGACTCAAGAAGTACCCAGGTTCGGGGCCCTCGTGGTGAGGTAAAGCCCCTACTCCTGCCTGATCTGATTATGAGGGATATACGAACTACAAGTGCTCCTTGAGCTGTGTTTTCTAGCTACTTCCTTAAATGCACTGAGACCAAGCCTTTCTACTGAGGCCTTGCCTCTCCTTATATAGGCAGAGAGGCAAAGGTCTCACTGGCTAGTCCGACTGGCGGGCCCCATAGGCGGGTCCCAGCTGACTAGTCATCTACAGTATCCAGTATGGCTTGTCCTATCGGAGTATGAGCGGTATGGCTGTCGTAGGTATAGTGGACGCCGTGCTAGCCCGTCGTCAGCACAGGCCACTGTTCCAGCGTCGCCCACGCAAAGTCTTCGGTGTGGGCGGGTGGTTGCCCGTCTTGTCATCGTACAGGGCGTACCGTGCACTGATACGCACGTCGTCCTGTCTCACTGATTGGGTCCAGCTATGTCGTCGTATCTGGCTGTCTCTTGCTCATCCGGCTACCGGGTGATAGCCGGCCCGTCTTGCCTTGTCCGGCTGCATCTGGTCAGCCGGACGCGATCCGACTGTCCTGTTTCTTATCCGGATGGGCTACCCGGGGATCATCCCCCTGACACTAGCCCCCGAGCGCGTGTGGATTCCGCCCTTAGGCGAAATGTGTGCGTGCTACTTCTTGCTTTTTGGACTTTCATCCGGCTGAGCCTGGCGGTTGCGCTACCCGTGGCGTCAGTGCTGATGCCGGCCATGCGCGCACGCGCCATCATTGCTCTACGGCAGGCAGCGTAACGTCCCGTCGCACGTCGCCTCGGGAAACTGCTGTCCGGCGCTTCGGTTCTTGCTCCAGGATCCTCTACGCATCCTGCCCTGGCACACGGGATCTAGGCGGCGGTTGGGGTGTGGGTTGCCCGGATGCACGCCACGTGGCCCCGTCAACGGTTTCCCGGTCCTTTAAAGGGACGCCGCGGGGGAGGCAGTTCTTTTCCTTCGCTCCCCCGCTGTAGTTTTCTTTCTCCCTCGTGTGCTCTTGCTCCTGCGCTCTTGCCCTCTGTGCCGCCCACTTGCCGTTGTCGATGTTACGGGCCACCGCCACTCTTCCGTCACCGCTCCTCTCCACCAGCCGGAAATGGCCGCCGACCATGGGGCTTGGTGCAGCTCCTCCGTCACCGAAGACCAAATCGCGAAGTACCGCGCGACCCGCGTCCTCCCGCTGGTGGAGGAGGTGGCGTGCGGTTGGCGTCGATGGGGGAGGTGTCGCCGCATCCGGCGGAGGGGGAGCACGTCATATTCCTTTCGCACCTGGCGCGTGGGTTCGCGCTGCTGCTGCACCCATTCTTCCTCATGTTCTTGGCCTTCTTCGACCTCCGCCTCCACCATCTCGGCGCCAACGCAATCGGAACGCTGGCACACTTCATGGCGTTCTGCGAGAGTTATCTCGGGATCCAGCCGGATCTCGGGCTCTTCTGCCGGCTCTTCCGAGTCCGGCCGTAGGTGCAGTACACGAAGGGGCTGCTAGTCGTCTGCGGCGGCGCCTCCATCTACTCCCGCACCCAATCCGGCTACCCGAAGTTCTTGCTCCAGGACACGGTACAGCTGTGGCAGCAGTCGTACTTCTACGTCAAGAACATCACCAACGTCGACCGGATAAACCTTCCGGCCTTCCAAGACGTCGAGTCCAGCCGGCAGAACTGGGACCTGAAGATCCATGGTGACAAGGCGGAGACGGACGCGATGCTGGCACGCATGCACTCCCTCGTCACCTGCCAGCTAACCGGCCAGGACATCACTCTTAGCTGGATGTCCCGGCTGATGATGCCGATGCAGCAGAGGGCGCACAAGATGTGCTACTACTCCGGCCGGCTGGACCTGACCGGGCTATCGCGCCGTGATCCCCGCTACCACAACTTGAAGGAGTGGTTGTGGACGATTAGCAAGGAGCGGCTGCCGGAGAATTGGAAGTTAGTCTAGCGCCCTACAGCCGGGAGAACCGCGTGCCTCGGGTAAGTTCTCGTAGCCAGAAATTTTGCTCACATTTTCTGTGTTATTTCCTTATTTTGTCTGATTGACTTCTTGCATTCGGCCGATCTTCGCCTGCATCCTTCGCGAGGAGGGCGAGGCTCCCCTCGAGGCATTCACACCCGACTTGCCCGAGCCGCGCGCTCGGCGGTCCGACGAGGAATCGGATGGGGACGGCGACGCCTTCCCCAACCAGAACGACGAGCCGGCCGCCGACCCGCACGCGGAGGTGCACGAGGAGGAGGAGGCCGGGCCGACCGCGGAGCCGGTGATGCGCTCCGCGACAGATGGCGAAGCAGGCGGGAGCGGCTCCAGCCGTTCGGCTCCCGCTGGCCTGCGGCGGAGGAGCCGGTCCGGCGCCCTGCCGCCGAGCCGCCTTGGCCGGAAGAAAGGGCCGCCCCCGATTGTGCCGAGGTACGTTTTTCCTCTCCCCCTCTATCTTTTAGTGCTTTCTGTCTATTTGCCCTCCTTCTTGTTTTTCTGACTTTGGCTTATTTTGCTTTTGCCTTTTCCTCCTTCTCTTTAGTGCGTTGGTCTCTTTCGGAGCTGTGAGCCCGGCACGGGCCCCGACCGGGTCACCACCCCGTGCCCCGACTGTGCCAACCGGCACCTCTCCTTCTTCGGAGGTGCCGTCTTCGTCTCCCCCTCGAGCTGAGCCGGATGCCTCTTCCCAGCCAGAGGGTCCCTAGCCGGAAGCGGAGCCCTCCTAGCCGGAAGGCTCCTCCGCGGGCGCGCGGGGGCTGCCGACAAGGAGCTCGTTGTTGTTGGCGATGAAAACTCCGACGAGGAGCTCACGGAGGAGTGGCGAACGGCAGTGGTCGTGGCGAAGGAGTCCTTGGTCGTCAACGCCGTGGACGACGACGCTTCCTCAGCCGCTTCGCTGTCGGACCTTGCCGCCACGCTCGAGCTGGTGGTGAAGGAGATCCGGCTGTTGGAGGCCGCAGCCGGCGGGAACCATACGTTGGAGCAGAAGCTTGCTGCCACCAACGGGACTTCCCAGAGTAAGTTCGCTTCACCCAACTCGCTCTCTCTCTCTTTTTTTTTACTAATAGCCGGTTTCGTTGCAGCCATCCTCGTGTGCGCTCAGCGCGAGATCGATCGCTTGAAGAAAGCAAACGACCGGCTGAGCAAGTCTAACTCCACTCTGCGGCTACAGAACAAGGATTGACACGCGTGGGTAGACGGTTTGGAGGCCACCGTCAAGGAGCGCGACGCCTCGCTCGCTAGCCGGGCCAAAGCGTTCTCCCTTCGCGAGGCCCAGAACAAGGACCAAGAGAAGGAGATAAAACGACTAGCGGTCAAGGAGAAGGCGCTGGTGGAGGAGTTGATGCAGGTTGGCCACACTGCCAAGGGTGAGTTCTTTCTTCCGTCTTCCTTTCTTTTCGGATCCGGTAGCCGGATCTGACTCCTCTTTTCTGACAGCTTTTTACCCCGGCATAGACCTGCTGGCCTACAACCGGCTGCAGGAGAACTAGCCAGGAGCGCAGCCGACGGCCCAGGAGCTCGTCGTCCTTCTTGGCGAGGAAGCTATGAAGCTTCGTCAGGCGGCACGGGACGTCTTCTCCTTCATGTGGCCGGAGGCTCTGGTTCCAGAGACGATGGCGCAGCTGGCGGCGAAGGTGGGAGAGGTGCCGACTGCGGTGGATCGGCTGCGGGACTTGGCGGCACAGGCCGGAGCGGAGATGGCTCTGGCCCTCATGCTCTCCTGGTACAAGGACGCCCGCGTCGAGAAGATCGATGGTGGCTTCCGTGCCGGAGCTGACCTTGCCGCCATCCGCCAAGCCCATCCGGAACTCCGCGGGTCCGCCATCAAGATCGCCGATTACGTGGATCTCGACGAGGTGCTCACCGACTTGGAGTCCGTCGGTACTCCTGATGCGGAGGGCTCGATGCCGCCACCCGCAGGCGCAGGAACCGGATCAATCTTCGCGCCTCCTCCGCCGCCTGAAGCTTCTGCCGGCCAAGATCCCCCGCACGGCAAGGGTCCTGCCGTCTAGTTATTGCCCCGGGATGCCGGGTGTATTTGTCTTGTCTTATATGTTCATGAACCTTGTCCGTTTGTACCGGCTGTCTGTGATGCCGGGTAACTTATGGGAGCTTCATCTCCTTTTTGTTTGTTATTGTTGAAATTCTTGAATCTTCCTTGTGCGTTGAGCTTTCCTTTTGCGTATTTTGCCCGGCTAACTTCGCCCGGCTACACACCTTTAGCCGGGCGACCTACACCTCCAGTGGGGGCACGCTAGCGCACCCACTGGGTGTAGCCCCCGAGATTCGGAGTAGCTGGCGCAGCCAGGTGCTTCGAATCTTTCTTATTTCTCCTAAGTCTTCTAACTTTATCCTAGTGGCCTCGTCCCAGTCGACCGCTTTCGTCGGCTGAACGCCTTCAGCCGGGGGAACTAACATTCCAGTGGGGGCGTGCGAGCGCACCCACTGGGTGTAGCCCCCAAGATTCGGAGTAGCCAGGTGCTTCGAATCTTTCTTGTCTTTCCTTGCTCCTGCCCTTGCCCTCACCTGGGCTCCGAACGGCTGGCTAAACGCCCTTAGCCGGTCAGGAACTACAAGATTCCACTGGGGGCGTGCGAGCGCACCCAGTGGGTGTAACCCCCGAGATTCGGAGCGCTTGATGAAGTCAAGGACTTCGAATCTTCTTTCCTTCTCCTGAATTCCGACTCGAGGTAGTTGGACAAGAATGCACATATGCATACACATACATCTTCACAGGTTAATAGGTTAGTCTGTCAAATCGTAGCCGGAAAACGGCTTGTTTTTTTGAAAACTGGCTTGCTCCTTTCTAGACACTTAGTCGCCTTCTCGTGTGTTCTGCTGTTTCCGCTGCGTCCTTGCCGGGCAGCCGGGTTGCGGTCTGCAGCCGGAGCCGAAGGAAGCTGACAGTACATTACACACGGTACTAGCGGCTTAGCAGCTGGATTGGTTCGAGCTAGTTGCAGGGCCGGGACGCCCGATCTGTCGCATCTCCTCCCCGTTTTTCGTGTGGGATGCCTCGGGCTTTTGCTCTTGCTAGCCAGACAGCCGGGTTGCGGTCTGTAGCTGAGACGAAGAGTGGGCCTCTGACATCGTCGCACACTACTCAGCCAGTTTGTTGGCTTAACAGGCCGGGCCAACCGGCGAGCCCCCGGGTAGGGGTTGCCGGAGCTGGAAAATTTGAACCGAAAAACAGGTGCACACACATTTCTAGAAGGAGCCCCCAACATTCTCGTGGGGGTCCGCATTTTCATTCATGGGGATTTCAGGATACATACACTGCCTGGCGACTAGGTGTAAAACGGGCGCAGCAGGGCCGCGTTCTAGGGACGCTCGGTCTCCTCGTCCGATTTGTCCATCTTGTTCTTGCACGGCTACTGCGTGTCGATGAGGTAATAGGAGTCGTTGGGCAGCGCCCGGCTAATGATGAAGGGGCCCTCCCAGGGTGGGGATAGCTTGTGCATGCCCTTCGTGTCTTGCACCAGCCGGAGAACCAGGTCGCCCTCGCGGAATGCGACTGGGCGAATCCGGCTTAAATGGTAGCGACGTAGTCGCTGCTGGTACAGGGCAGATCTGGACAGGGCCAGCTCACGGGCCTCCTCCAGGAGGTCCACCCCATCCTCCCGCGCCTCCTTGTTGGCTTTCTCGTCGTACAGGAGCCTGCGAGGGGAGTCGAACTCGATGTCGGCGGAGAGGACGGCTTCCGATCCGTAGACCAGGAAGAATGGCATGTAGCCGGTTGACCTATTTGGTGTGGTGAGGAGGCTCCACAACACAGCCGGAAGTTCTTTGATCCAACATCCGGGTGATCGCTCCAACGACTCGATGAGACGTGGTTTGATGCCGGCTAGCACCAAGCCGTTTGCTCGTTCGACTTGTCCGTTGGACTACGGGTGTGCAACGGAGGCGAGGTCTAGTCGGATGCCCTTGTTGCTGCAGAACCGGGCAAAGGCCCCCTTGGCGAAGTTCGTGCCGTTGTCGGTGAGGATGCTGTTGGGGTAGCCGAAGCGGTTGATGATGTCGGTGAAGAAGGTAACAACCGTTGCTCCATCCAGCTTCCGGATAGGCTTGGCCTCGATCCACTTTGTGAACTTGTCCACCGCTACCAGCAGGTGGGTCATTCCCGTGCGGGCTCGCTTCGAGGGACCGACCATGTCGAGGTCCCAAACTGCAAAGGGCCAGGTGATCGGTATGGTCTTGAGTACCGAGGTTGGCATGTGCCTGAGCTGCCCGAAGCGCTGGCACCCATTGCACGCGCGGACCAGCTTCTTGGCATCCTCGAGGGCGTTGGGCCAATAGAAACCATGGCGGAATGCCTTGGCGGCTATCGCCCTTGACGAAGCGTGGTGCCCACACTCACCCTGGTGGATATCCTTGAGTAGCCGGTAGCCCGTGTCCACATCAACACATCTTTGGAAGATACCGGATACACTGTGCTTGTACAGCTCGCCGTTTATGATGGTGTATGTATGCGCGCGGCGCCGGATTTGCCTGGTCCCGGACGACGAGGACGCTCCTGTCCTCCGGCTGACGGGTGTCGGGGGGTCGTCCGGGTGGAGTATCCGGGACGGCAGCCCCCGGGCCATTAGGCGAGCCGGCAGCCCCCGGGTCTTGCGAGCCGGAGGGCACTGCCTGGCCGGAATTGGTGCGGGTTTTCTTCTTTGGTGGTTCTGCCGGCTCCGTTTCTGCTGCTCCGCCAGCCGGAACGCTTCCCTCCCAGACGATGGAGTCTGACTCCGGTGACGGGTTGATGGATGGCTTGCGCAGATGCTCCAAGGAGACCCCTGGCGGGATGGCCTGCCTGGTGGATCCTATCTTGGAGAGCGCGTCGGCTGCCTCGTTGTTGGTGCGGGGGACGTGGTGAAATTCGCATCCGTCGAAGGAGGCGCTGAGCTTCTGGATGTGGAACCGGTAGAGAGCCATGTTTGCATCTCTGGCGTCCCATTCCCTGGACACCTGTTGCACCACCAAGTTCGAATCACCGAAGCACAGGATCCGGTTGACACCGATCTCCTTGGCCAGCTGGAGCCCGTGCACAAGTGCCTCTTATTCGGCTACGTTGTTGGAGGCCTTGAAGTGGATCTGCAGCACATACTCTAGCCGGTCTCCTTTGGGCGAGGTGAGCACGATGCCGGCTCCCAAGCCCCTGAGCATCTTCGACACGTTGAAGTACATCCACCAGTGGTTCGAATCCGGAACCGGTGGGAGATATTGGGTCTCGGCCCAGTCGACGAGGAAGTCTGCTAGCGCCTGTGACTTGATCGTGAGCCGGGGCTCGTACTGGATGGAGTAAGCGGCAAGCTCGATGGCCCACTTGGCGACTCGGCCGGTGGCATCCTTGTTGCCGATGATTTCCGAAAGGGGTGCAGTGCACACAACCTTGATCGGGTGCTCCTCGAAGTAGTGCTTGAGCTTCTTGCATGCCAGGTACACACCGTAGCACATCTTTTGGTAGTGGGGGTAGTTCTGTTTGGAGAGGAAGAGAACCTTGCTGAGGTAGTAGACGGGTCTCTGAACCGGCTGAGCCTTGCCTTCCTCGGGGCGCTCCACCACCAGGACGACACTGACGACCCGGTTGGTGGCTGCTATATAGAGCAACATCGGCTCCTTGCTAGCCGGCATGGCCAGAACCGGTGTTGTGGATAGCATGCGCTTGAGGTCGTGAAACGCGGTGTCGGCTTGCGAAGTCCAGGAGAACTTGTCCGTCTTCTTCATTAGTTGGTATAACAGGAGTGCCTTCTCCCCTAGCCGGCTGACGAAACGACTGAGGGAAGCCATGCATCCGGTGAACTTCTGGACTCCAAGCAGGTTCTTGCGCGGCTGCATCCTCTCGATGGCTGCGATCTTCTCCGGATTCACCTCGATACCTCGTTGTGATACGAGGAAACCGAGTAGCTGACCGGATGGTACTCCGAAGACGCACTTCTCTGGGTTCAACTTCATCTGGTACTGGCGGAGGTTGCCGAATGTTTCTCCCAGATCCTCGAGGAGGGTGCGCTTTTCCTTGGTCTTGATGACCACGTCATCCACATAAGCGTGCATGTTTCGGCCTATCTGCGAGTGCAAGCATTTTTGCATACGTCGCTGATAGGTGGCGCCTGCATTCTTTAGGCTGAAACGCATGGTTACATAGCAGAAAGCCCCATAGGGGGTGATAAATGATGTCTTAATCTGATCAGCCAGGTTTAGCCGGATCTGATTGTACCCGGAATAACAATCTAGAAAAGACAACAAATCACAGCCGGCCGTGGAATCGGTGACTTGATCGATACGGGGCAAGGCGAAGGGGTCTTTCAGGCACGCCTTGTTCAGGCTGGTGTAGTCGATACACATGCGCCAGGTCTTGTTCTTCTTCAACACCAAGACTGGGTTCGCCAACCAGTCCGGGTGGTACACTTCCATGATGAACCCGGCTGCAAGGAGCCGGGTGATCTTGTCACCGACTATCCTTCTCTTCTCCTCTGCGAACCGGCGCAGAGGTTGCTTGACCGGCTTGGCATCCGGACGCACATGAAGTGAGTGCTCGGCGAACTCCCTCGGCACACCCGGCATGTCCTTGGGAGACCATGCGAAGATGTCCCGATTCTCATGGAGGAAGTCAACGAGCGTGCCTTCCTATTTGTTGTCCAAGCCGGCACCAATGGTGACGAACTTAGTCGTATCGGAGGGGTCGAGCAGGATCCTCTTCGTCTCCTTTGCCAGCTGGAAAGCTCCTTCTAGGCCATGGCCACATTGCGCATGATCGTGCGTTTTTCTTCGGCTATGATGAGGGCCTCTGCCAGTTTAGAACCGGCTGAGGCGCACTCCATAGATCGCCTGAAGCAGCCGGCGATGGTTATCATGCCGTGGGGTCCCGACATCTTCGTCTTGAGGTACGCGTAGTGGGGGATGGCCATGAACTTGGCGAGGGAGGGGTGCCCGAGGAGAGCATGGTTGGAGCTCGTCAGATTTACCACCTCAAACCAGATTGGTTCGCGGCGGAAGTTCTCCTCGGTCCCGAAGATGACGTCCAGCTGGATTTTCCCCAGCGGGGCACAGGCTGGCCCCGGCAGTACGCCGTGGAACATCGTGGTGGTCGGGCGCAGGTCGCTTTCGCAAATGCCCAGCTTCCCCAGTGAGGACTGGTGAGGAGGTTGAGGCTGCTGCCTCCATCGATGAGGACGTGCGAGAATCGGCAGGTGCACGCGTTGGAGACGATGAGGGGGTCGAGCACCATAGCGTAGCCCCCGGGAGTCGGCAGATGCTCAGGCTGATCTGCTCGGCTCCAGGTGATGGGGGTTTCCGACCAGTTCAGGTACTGGGGGACTGGAGAGACGATGGCGTTGACCTCCTTGGAGCGTCGCCTGCGGCTATGCTTGTCGTCCTGCTCCGTCTTGAAGATGTGGTAGGAGGCATGCGGCTGGGGGTAGCCATTGTTGTTGTTGCCGTCGTTACCATCATTACCGGCTCCCCTAGCCGGTGGTGGAGGTCCACCCGGTGGGGGAGGCGGGAGACGAGGCTGGTTGCCCTGGTCCTTTAGCTGGCGGGTCCAGCTGCAGTTCCGGGTGGTGTGCATAGCCGGTTTGAAGGGACCGCTATGCCACTTGCACGGGCCGTCAATCATCTAGTCGAAGGTGAGACGGGGCTTCTGCCTTCTTGCCTCATTAGCCGGTGCGTCGGGCGCACCCTCCACGGCATTGACCTGCCGCGCGTGGTAACGAGGCTTCTGTTGTCTAGCCTGGCGGTCCCCATGGAACCGGTTGTCGTTGCTGTGGCGTCTGGAGGATCCGGCTTCACCAGCAGGATTGCTCGGGCGGTCGCGAGCCGGCTCCATGGGAGTCGGATGGCTGTCCGCGTTTACTCGAAGGGGCTTCTTCCTGGCGTCATCCGCCATGGCGTACTGGTCCGCAACCGTCATGAGCTCTGCCATGGTTTTCGGCTCGTCACACAGTAGCCGGTGGTGAAGCATGGTGCCCTCTCGGCATCCTTCGATGAAGAAGATGATGGCTTGGCTCTCCAGGATGCCCTTGCAAGTGTTGCGAAGCTCCGTCCACTTGGGGAGGTACTCGCGGTCGGTCTCGCGGTCGCCCTGGATGCACAAGGCCAGGTCGCGCGGGCGCCCTAGACGTTTATACATGCCGTTGAAGTTGCGGATGAACACCTTCTCGAAGTCAGGCCAGGCGTTGATGCTGTTGGACGCAAGGCTATTGAGCCATGTCCTTGCCGACCCGGTTAGCATGAGAGGGACGTAGCGCACAGCTGTGCGCTTGTTTTCATGGGCGATGCCGACTGCCGTAGCGTAGTTGGTCTGCCAGTCTTTCGGCTTCATGCTGCTGTCGTACTTGGGGGTGTCCCTGGGAAGGGAGAATTTATCCGGAAATGGCTCGTTCCGGATGCGGGGTCCGAAGCAAACTGGGCCGGTCGAATCTTCCTCCTCCGTGACGCGCGCTTGAGCGAGGAGCTCGATGCGGTCGCGGGCGTCTAGACAATCCGGGTTGGGCGCTCCTACCCGGCCCGAGAGATGAGAACCGGCTGGTCTGGGCACTCCGGCTGGCGGTAGGGGAGGTGGCGGGTTGCTGTTCACCGTCTGCTCCTAGCGCGGCTGGCCCCTGTTGCCCGAGCTGCGACGCCTGCTGCGGGCCCTGGGCGGCTGAGGGGAGGACGCCTGCTGGGTGTCGCGTGACGCGCCCCTGCTGTTGGCAGGTATCTTGTTCCCTCTGGAGTAGCTAAGGTCTTCCTGCATCTGCCGGTTGGCATCGGCCTGCTCGTCCGGGATGCGGAGGAGATCCTGCACGTGAGCGTGCTAGCGGGCTCGCGCCTCGCCCTCCAGGCTGGGAAGCTCCTCTGCTGCGGCTCGCGCCACGCGCAGGTTCTTGATGGGCGTGCTGTAGGTGGGCCGTGTGAGGGCACGCGCGGGATCCGGTTCCCCGTCCTTTTCCATCCTACCGCCCAGCTCACCGCCCCGACGCCGTACCTGGCCGCGCCGGCTCGGCTCCGCGGTAGTCGGAGTAAGGCCGTGCGCGCGGTCGTACTCGCACCGAGTGATCTCAAGTTGCTTGCGGGCTGCTGCCAGCTCCATGGCCTCCTGGAGGAGGATCTGTCTCTCCATGGTGAAGTTGGCCTCCGCCTCCTCCGGGTTATCCCCGAGGTTAACCGGCGTCAGGAGCCGATCAATGGCATCCTCCACCGGGTTCCGAGGCTGCGGGGGAGCGGAAGTTCCGACCTCGTCCGCGCCTCGCTCCCGTGGCTGGCGGGGATGCGAGCTGGATCCGGCCATCATGACCTCCACGCCGCGGGGTGCGGCGGAGGTGCTGCCGTTTGAGCGCGGCACACTCCGCGACAGAGACGATTTCCCTAGGTAAACGCTCCGGGACGGTGGCAACATAGACGGGGAGATCGCCGAATAGCAGGACGGTGCCATTCGCTGGGAAGGAAGTTCCGGCGAAGCAGGAGGCATTGTCGATGACGCAGTCAAACTTGCCAAGCGTGAGCACCAGGCCGGAGGCCACGCGCTCACCGGCTGAAGTGCGGGGTCCCGTGCGGAACGTGACTCCGGTCGAAGCCATCTGCCCCACGGTGGGCGCCATCTGTCGTTGTATTGGGAACGACAGTACCTGAGGAGGTTAGATAGAGGTGTGGGGACTAGCAGGGAAGCTATCGACGGCGTCTGCAGGCGAGATTGGATACAAGCGAGCATAGCGGGACTCAATAAGTACCCAGGTTCAGGGCCCTCGTGGTGAGGTAAAGCCCCTACTCCTGCCTGATCTGACTATGAGGGATATACGAACTACAAGTGCTCCTTGAGCTGTGTTTTCTAGCTACTGCCTAAAATGCACTGAGACCAACCCTTTCTACTGAGGCCTTGCCTCTCCTTATATAGGCAGAGAGGCAAAGGTCTCACTGGCAGGCCCCACAGGCGGGTCCCAGCCGACTAGTCATCTACAGTATCCAGTATGGCTTGTCCTATCGGAGTATGAGCGGTATGGCTGTCGTAGGTACAGTGGACGCCATGCGAGCCCGTCGTCAGCACATGCCACTGTTCCAGCGTCACCCACGCAAAGTCTTCGGTGTGGGCGGGTGGTTGCCCATCTTGTCTTCGTACAGGGCGTACCGTGCACTGATACGCACGTCGTCCTGTCTCACTGATTGGGTCCGGCTACGTCGCCGTATCCGGCTGTCTCTTGCTGATCCGGCTACCGGGTGATAGCCGGCCTGTCTTGCCTTGTCCGGCTGCATCTGGTCAGCCGGACGCGATCCGACTGTCCTGTTTCTTATCCGGATGGGGTACCTGGGGATCATCCCCCTGACAATCATAGTACTTCAATCATAACATGAAAGATAAAGTTCTAGCAATAAGACAAACAAACTATGATGCAACATGAAAAGGCACAAACAAAAGATTCATGAATAACAATGCTTTGCAAGACATTTGTTTGTTTCACATAAAGAAAACATAGCATAATAGTATTCAGCTTGTCCCTCAATAGAGTAGCAAATATAAATGCATAGGACACCTTCAAAGTTCATAAGAGTGACTAGATACAAATAGTTTAAAACAAGCAATATCAAAGCTATGCATCAATCAACAAGTCTTGGGACAAAGCACATCAACAAGTCTCTCAAAGTAGGTGCATAAAGATAGAAGGTGGAGACTCAACATATAAGTGGAAGAAAGGCCTTCATAGAAGGAAGTAGGGATTCAAGTCTCATAAAGAGCTTCCAAAAATTATGGTACTTAATAGCTTTCAGCTCTCATTGCCCCTATCATAAGCATCTTGAAGTGATTAAGGTTAAAGTGAACAAACTATGGTGTACATGCTTGACGAAGTATAAGTTAGAAATCTCATGTCCCTTGAATACGAGGGCCGCTCCTCATGCTACTCAAGTTTAGTCACCGGTAAGTTCTTGTCATCGTAAGTACATGTGTATCATAGAGAACCGCCAATAGGGTACCCCTTGCCTGATGATACGGAAGAATCCCCATATCAAAATGACAAGGCAAGCAGACAACGAGCATCTCAGCAATCTTCTTATTTACCATGGGAATATGGTGCTTTTTTCTCTCTTTCCTCTTTTCATAATGTTTTTTTTCTTTTCTCTTTTTTCTCAATATAGGACTCTTTTCTTTATAAGAAGAATGCTTCATAGACAGCTCATTATGGTTACGCTGCAGGTTTCCACCATGTCAGCATGGATTAGACCAGTGGCCCAGGCGTTTCTCTAACACATATACATAACTCCATGGACTTACAAGCTCCCCTTTCATTTCACACCGACAACATCCATATACAAAAGAGCATGATAACAACTAGGTACAAAGTACCCGTGCAATGTTGAAAGCGTTCCCCATGACAGCATGGTTCTGCTAATTCCCAACAAATAAGTGCAAGCATATACAACATAGACGACTCAATGGTTCAAGTTTATTAAGGGCAAGAAAAGTAAAGTGTGCCATCAAGTTCGTGAGAGCTTTAATCACTAGTTTTCTCATAACAAGTTTAATTTGGAAGATAAACAAAAACATGAATATACTTGGAATAGCATAAGCTAGTAGGTAGGTATGGTGGACTCTTTGGAATAACTTGGTTTAGGGAGTTGGATGCATGAATGGAACTCATACTTGGTTGTGGAGGCTAGCAAAAGACTGGGAGCGACAAACTAAGAGAGCAATAATGGCCATAATCATGCAGAGCGACAAAACATCATTGATCAAAGCATAAAGTGATACTACAAGTTGAAAACTAAAGGATCATAAAGGCTATGGTGACTTGAGATAGTCATAACATGGTGTGAGCATGCGCCAAGTCTACCCAAATAAATCATCAAAGGAGAATACCACTATACTATGCCTTAATATGCTAAAACAACGCATGATTCATCCAAGGCACTATACTATAATACTAAGCATAAAGCCAAAACAATATCAAGCATGGCATGACAAAGCATAGGCCACAGTCAAAAACAAGCTCTCTTTAACACTTAAGCATGAATTTTCCTACTCTTTTCCAATCCTAACCAAACTATTTGAAAACCAATGTATGAAAGAGGGGGTCCAACCAATTTATTCAGCAAACTAAGAAAACCAAGCAAAACGAAAAACCAAAATGAAAACGAAAACGAAAAAGAAGACGCTCCAACAACAACACAACTGTGCATGAAACAATAAAAATGAAGCGTTTGGAAGAAACCTGGGATTTTTATTGATGAAGAAGGGGATGCCTTGGGCATCCCCAAGCTTTGACGCTTGTACTTCTTGGATATTTCTTCGGGTGACACGCGTGGCACCCCCAAGCTGGAGCTTTAGTCAATCCTTCATCTCATTACTCATTCCTTCCATACACCTGAAATTTTTCCTTCATACAAAACTTCACACAATCTTTATTAGCAACATTAGTGCACTCAAGATAATAGGTATTTAGGTTCAGTTATAATACCAATAAAACTTCCAATAAAACACTAGCTACTGTAGCACTTCCCTCAAAAACTTCAATTCCCCAAAAGAACTCAAAAAGGAACCAACAAGAAGCAAATGCAGAAAATGGCAGAAATCTGTCAAAACAGACCAGCAGGTAAAGACGAATTTTTTCGAAGAACTACTGTTGCTCAAATAAAAAAGTTTTGAACTAACGAAAGTTAGATAACAACCTGGGGCAGAAGCACAAACATTCACGCCTTAAAAAGAGGTTCAGAGATTTTACACGAATTTTTACGGTAAAGCACAGAAATCTGTTTCGGGACAGCAACTTTCCCAATCATTACTTCTCTCTCATTAGAGGTTACTCTTGGCACAAAAAGCAAATAAAAAGGATAAGGAGCGGTTATTACTGAATTAATAACGTCCAAGACTCATCTAAAACTTTTGGGTTATCTCCCAATAAGTACTTTTCTTTAACGCCTTTAAGTTAGGCATGATAGTTTGAGAAGATGCTCACATAAGAAATATGAATTGAAGTAAAAGAGAGCATCAAGAAGCAAATTCAAAGCACATTTAAGTCTAACCCATTTCCTATGCATAGGAATCTTGTAAAGAAACAATTCATGAAAGCACAAAGCAACAAGCATAGGAAAGCAAAACAAGTGCAACTTCAAGACTTTCAACATAAAGAGGGGAAACTTAATATTATTGAGATGCATAAAACCATGTTTCCCTCTCTCATAATAACTTTCAGTAGCATCATGAATAAAATTAAGAATATAACTATCACATAAAACATTCTTATCATGAGCCACATGCATAAAAGAATTAATACTCTCCACATAAACATAGTCATTCTTATTAATTGTAGTGGGAGCAAATTCAACAAAATAGCTATCATTATTATTCTCATCACCATAATCATCAAATATAGGAGGCATATTGTAGTCATAATTAATTTTCTCCTCAATAGTAGGTGGAATGAAAATCTCATACTCATCATTGTAATCATCATATATTGGAGGTATAGAATCATCAAAGCAAATTTTCTCCTCTAAAGATGGGGGACTAAAAAGATCATTTTCATCAAAACTAGCTTCCCCAAGCTTAGAATTTTCCATAGTATTAGCAATAATGGTGTCCAAAGAATTCATACTAACAACATTGCTATTAGCATGCAAATAAAGTTCCATAGGTTTTTTAATTTTCTCTTCAAACACTTCATGTCCTAACTCAAGATAAATACTATAAAGCTCTCTAATTTTGTTGTTGTTTTCCATTAAGCCTAACTAGTGAAAACAAGAAACAAAAAGACAAAATTGCAAAATCTAAAGGAAATAACTTCGAGCACTCACACCGAAGGATGTGAGTACCTTTTACCTTACCTCCCCGGCAACGGTGCCAGAAAATAGACGTTTGCCGTGGGAGGTTCTTCTTCTTTAATCCTCCGATGTGAATACCTTTTACCTTACCTCCCCAGCAACAGCGCCAGAAAATAGCTTGATGTCCACACACTTCTATTCTTGTAGACAGTTGTTGGGCCTCCAAGTGCAGAGGTTTGTAGAACAGCAGCAAGTTTTCCCTTAAGTGGATCACCCAAGGTTTAGCGAAGTCAGGGAGGAAGTGGTCAAAGGTATCCCCTCTCAAGCAACCCTGCAATCAATATACAAGAAGTCTCTTGTGTGCCCAACACACCCAATACACTTGTCAGGTGTATAGGTGCACTAGTTCGGCGAAGAGATAGTGAAATACAAGTGGTATAGATAATTATAAGTGGTAACAGTGATAGAGAATAGCTTGATGGCGTGGAAAAGACTATAGTAAAACTGAAATAAAGATGGAAGCAAGCAAACATGTAATAGATCTAATAGCAAACGGTGTTTCAGTGCTTAGAAACAAGGCCTAGGGATCATACTTTCACTAGTGAACACTCTCATATAAATATATTCTCTTCATGATACTACTCTTAACTACTCTCCGGTTGAACACTCTAATCGATGGTAGGGCTATAACAGCACACCTCAAAGTTCATCTTTCCCATCTAGAAAACCCCACACTGTCACCTTGAGTACTAGATGAGTCCAACAAACACCACAATTTCATAAAGACATCCAACTCCAAATATAACTCATAACAAGTATTTGTAATCTCTAGCCTAAGTGCCACCATGGTGAGCACGCTGTCACTTTCACACACATGGGGAGAGCAGAGATTCATTAAAGCACTTGAGTAGCAAGGTAGATCTATAGATTACAAGCTCATGATCTCAATAAGATCATGCATTAATAGAGAGATGAACACATAGCTACCGGTAGAACCCTTAGCCTCGAGAGAGAACTACTCCCTCCTCATCATGGGAATCAACAATGGTGATGGAGATGGTGGTGGAGATCGATGGAGATGGCTCCGGGGGCACTTCCCCGTCCCGGCAAGGTGCCGGAACAGAGACTTTCTGTCCCCCGAATATCCCCTTCGGTGGTGGCGGCACAGCAGAACTTTTTGTGGATTTCTGATTGACTTTTTAGGGTTTATGCATCGGGAGGCTTCTTATAGGCAAAGAGGCAAGGTCGGTGGAGTGCCAGGGGGCCACACCACCTGGTGGCGCGGCCAGGGCTAGCCCGCGCCACCATATGGTGTGGCCAGGCCCTGGCCCTCCTCCGTCTCTGCTTCTGGCTCCGTGAGTCTTCCGGTAAAATAGGAACTTTGGCTTTTGTCCCGTCCAATTCCGAGAATATTGATTTTTTGACTTTCCTGGAACCAAAAACAACAGAAAATAGGCAACTGGCACTGTGGCTCTTGTTAATAGGTTAGTCCAAGAAATCATATGAAAAGTACTCCAAAGTGTGGACAAAACATAAGAAAGTAGATAAAACCAAGCATGGAACATCAAAAATTATAGATACATTTGCAATGTATCAATCTGTTACATGTTTGCTTGCTTCCTTCTTTATTTCAGTTTGCCTTTAGTCTTTTTCCACATCAACCACACGCTAGCAAGCTATTTTCTATCACCATTACCACTTATAATTATCCATACCACTTGTATTTTACTATCTCTTCGCCGAACTAGTGCACCTATACACCTGACAAGGGTATTGGGTGTGTTGGGGACACAAGAGACTTCTTGTATCTTGATTGTAGGGTTGCTTGAGAGGGGATACCTTTGACCACTTCCTCCCTGAGTTTGATAAACCTTGGGTGATCCACTTAAGGGAAAACTTGCTGCTGTTCTACAAACCTCTGCACTTGGAGGCCCAACAACTGTCTACAAGAATAGAAGTGCGTAGACATCACGCGCTGTCCACTGTCGGCCGGCGACAACCACAATTGGGCGACGCTCCACTGTGCACCACGGCTAAGGCGGGGCTTGTATAGTGCTTGGCTAGGCTTAGGGGAGACAAGGGAGTGAAGAGGGGACACTGGGGTGGAGGATTACTGCTCAGAACAGTGAAGTTAGGCAGTAGTTAGATTAGTGTCTGCAAGGTGTTTGTTGTAATGGCCGCAAGAAAATCACTTTGAAATTTTTGATTCAAATTTGGTGAGTGATCTTTAATTAAGCTTGAGTATCTATGTTTGCTTGGAGAGGTCAAGGGGAATTGGTTTGATAGGTTTTTGAAAAAGTGGGATCTTACCATATGAACTAGATTCAATTTTCAACTATCCATTAAATTGATTTGGAAAATGTTTTTGTAAGTTTGTAAAGTGGGCCTTGATACACTTCTACTTGGCCTAGAAAGGGGTGAAAAGAAGTGGAATTGTTTCTGTTAAAATTTCTCTTCTAGGAACACCTAAAGTGACCTAGTGGTTAACTTTGGCCAAAATGACCATTTACTTTATTTATTCATATTTGATTTCTTTTTCTTTTGATTTTGTTTGTAATTGGTCTAGATGATGTAGCATTCATCCTTAAATATTTTCTCATCATTTGTAAGAATCAAGCATGGCAAATACACTCAATTCTACACTAATGTCAATCACACATGCATTCATATTCATTTTCTTAATAAAAGTTTTTGTTAACCCTAAATTGGGTGATTAGAACTTGATAAGTTTGATTAAAGTTTTGGAGTGTTACAAAGCACCTCTTTACAGAATAGTTATAATTAGAAGCGAACAGTCACTACATTAATACACCTATGATATAGTAAATTGTCCATCAAATGATGGGTGATAACCTGCACATTTGATCACCTTCTCGCAGTTATCATGATCAAATACTATTACCTTAAAGGAAGTGGTGGCAAGCTTCTTGAATACTAGAAAGTATCCTACCTTCAAGTCATGTGCTTTGGCAAAATCTAGCCATCCTTCGTCAAGGATTACCTTGCCATCTTGCTTCTTCAGGTCGACGTCTCAGCTGCAGGCTTTGCATATCTTCAGCTTGACGGCCTCTGGATTCTCACCGCCAAACATTGGCAAAAAGGAGCTAGCTATGCTCTGCACGTCTAACCCTCCCAGTATTAACAACATCTTGCAGAACTCGTCACAAGTGTTCTCCACGTGGGTGTTCCTAGCTCGCCCCTCCGTCCACACTACACAAGGCTCTCTTGTCTTCTACAATGATGATTCCCTCCAAGCTTGAGCATCTTGCCCGAACACTGCAAAAAAAATCCCGTGGATAGATAATGTCTCTACCAACTGTAAATAATTGTGAAATAGTACAGTATTAGCTGATAGAGTATAATACAAGATCAGCTAAGAAAGTAAAGTGGAGCAATTTTCTTATCGATGTACACAAATTAAAGCCTTAACTCTAGCTAGCATGAACGTCGGTTATATTAGTACTACTTCCAAGGTCTAGGCATCATATTAGTGCAGTTCATTATTGAGCAGTACATATACCGAACACCCAGGAACAGACGAACGGACGAATATGATGAGATCCATCTGCTGCCGATGCTAGAGATGCATACATATACTTGAAATTTTGGCAAAAATCAGGGTAGGGCAGTAGCTTCCCTAACTTGCCCAAATTAAAGGGACCTCCGCCCCTAAGACCAATCAAGCAAAACATGCCGAGTGGCCTCCCAAATCATCATCAGCCGTGGATCAATCAATACAAAATTTGAACTTATTATTACAGTTCACCATAGATCTATCCCCGGAACTAGCTTGCATGTGTAAAACTGAACTGTAGTATATAAACGGGTTAAATGCACTAGATGATAACTATACTCGACACCAACCCAATGTTAACCAAGCACTAATAAAAGCTTGACCGCATCTCATCATCAAGATCAAGGGTTTTGGGGATTATGTACATACCGCACTACCACCGCGATGTCCAAGGGATGCGACGACTCTATAGATGAGGTTGCAGGGCCTGCCGCCCGTAGCCGACCCGCCTAAGACAAGTAAGTTGTGGCCGTGGTTGTCGTCAATGGAGGGAAGCACGATGGCGATTAAGGAGTGTTGTGTGAGAGAGCTGGGGCTGGTGAGGGAATAAATGCGGTGAGGTCAGACGAATGGTGGGGACAAAGCAAACCTTTCCACCAATACAGTACTACTAATTTTCATGCCAAAATTAATAGCCTAGAAAATTAGGCCCGACAGCTTAAGTGCTTGAATAGGGAAACATCAAACACATACTATGAAATTATATTATTACGTACATGGTGCCTAGTACAAGCAATAGTGGAAATGATGTTGCAAGTACTAATACTATAATAAAGTATGAAAGTACTACGTACTTAGTATTGTACATTACATGGCGACATGTACTAGCTACAGACATGATGTTGTGAGTGCTCATAATCAGCTTTTCTGTATTTTGGTCAAACTTCACATAGTTCTAATGAGGCAGGATTGGCACAAACCATATTGGCGCCTCGAACATTTGCTCCCTATGTTCCGCTCCAGTGTAGTTAAGCGATGAACCTATGGCAGCTGATAGCTGTGAGATTCGACATATTTTTGATGGTTTTTATTGATAGTTTTCTTCTGGATTTGATTATTTTCTAGATTTACCTAACGCTAATACTTCGGTAGCAAAGAAAACTTGGTTTTCAATGTGTGTTTTAGGTTCTGAACATCAACAGAAGGTTTTAACAAAGGAAACACAATATTCAGGCAAAAACAAGCAAGTCTCTCTTTGGAAGCAATCAAGGGAGGCAAACAGACGCTTTAACGAGCAACTATACAGCGGGAACATTTTTCCAGCTGTATAGTTCCCGCCGTATAGCTTCCGCCACCTCCGTCTTGTCAAACGGGACAACTTCCGTGAAGAGGCCAGAGGCAAAATCATAACACAGCAGCCACCATCCCAACAAGAAAGGAGAAAGAAGAGATCCAAAGAAGAAGGGGAAGACGTTCTTCATCTCGCTCCATGATCTTCGACCTCCCAGCCATCACACTCTAATAGCCATTACTTGTACTTGAGAGAGATATCTTCAACTTGCAAGATTAGGGTTTGAGATTGTTTCTTCCTATCTTGAATTGTGTTGGATTACTTTCTTATTCCTATTGTGGATCTTCATGGTAACATCAAGAAGAACTCACTTTATTTAATTATATTGATGATGCTTTCTTCTCTCATGTGTGAGTAAGTTCCTTGGGCATGGAGATGTAAGGGATTGGTGAGATGTGATGTGCCTCCATATATTTTACATTAGTCTGTGATTGATTTTAATTACTATATTATGTGTGCTTGACTATCTGTGGGATGCCTAATGCTTGTTGTACAATTAAGGGCCCAGACAACATGATGCTTTGTTCTACATAGATAGGATCTTGTTTGCTAGCAGACTGGTGACCCCCGAGTGACACGGGGATATCAATGGAAAACAAGTAGACTCAAGGATAATGAGGAACCACCATGCTTATTGCATTAGTCCGATCCAAGGAGCTTAATTTCTAAGCAACCTGAAGGGTCTTAATCATCTAGTGTCTGACCATGGTTTTGGTAACAGACTAGTAGGATTATTGAAGTTGGGATGAAATCTACCAAGAGGACTTTCGGCTAATTATGGGTTGCTCGTCTACACATATACTTATAAGATTACAATTGTTACACTTACCACTCGTCCACCTGGCACAGTCACTATCACCATGACCTGTATCTCCCTGCGCCTTCTTTAGCATCTGTAGAAAACAACAAACAATCAAATCATTCTCTAATTTTATGCTTTTTATTTCTGAAGTTTACATTTTAGTTTTATTTAAATACATCCAGTTTAATCCAAATCCCATTCTCATTTCCAGACTTGCAGTCAATTCACTCGAAGACCTGTGACAACTTTGAGTGTGACAGAGACTTCATTCATAAACATTACCTTTGGGCTCCCAGTGGGATCGATATCTATACTTCGAAACTAGCTACAAACGATCTATGCACTTGCAGACATCAAGCTATTTTCTAGCGCTGTTGTCGGGGAGCTAAGCGCTAAGTGTTTGTCTCTTGACATTTCAGGTGTTACTACTACAAAATGGTCTCCCTAGGAGACAAAGGATCTACACACTCTAGTAGGACCTATTTACCAGATTATTTTGAGCGCGTGCCTATTCAATGGCGCGGAGAAAATTTTGAAAACTTTTAAGATCAGACAAAGTTAAAGTAGAAAACCTGAGTGATTTTATGGAAATCATGTCCATTTATAGGATAACTCCCATGAAACCGGCGAAAACTCTCAGGGAATATAGTGCTCCAAACATAGCTTTCCTTAAACAACCAATAGAAGTTCCTAACCCTGTAGTTAGAGAATATCGATTTGATGGTGGAATTATTAAAATTTTGCAGAAAAAAGCTTTCAATGGAAGGGAAGATGAAGACCCAGGAAGACATATTAGAGAGTTTGACAATTTGATGACAACACTTGGACCAAAAGGTTCGCCAAGAGATTTCTCTCGTCTAATTGTTTTTCGTTGGTCTCTTAAAGGTAAAGCTCTAGACTGGTTATATTCTCTCCCTCGTCATTACATTAAATGTTGGGAAAACTGTATTGTCAAATTCATAAATAGGTTTAATCCTTTTAAAAAGGTAACTGAAACTAGAAAGAATATAGGCAACTTTAGTCAGAACATGGGAGAAAACTACCCACAAGCCTGGGCTAGATTGTTTGGAATGGTCAATAGAATTCCTAATCATGGCTATTCTGAATCAACTATTTGCCATTTATTTTTACCATGATCTTAATACTCAAAGCAGAGAGTTGCTCGACTTATCAGCAGGAGGATCGATTAATACTTTAACTGTTAAAGCATGTTTGGAATTAATGTCTACTAGGGCTAAAAATGATTCTATATACAATCCTAATTTCGACACTAAGCTAGAAAAAGGGATGCTTCGTATAAATCCTGATCTTATGCCTAAAGTATGCAAAAACTATGAAAAAAAAAGGTATACCTTCTGAACTTGTTAAAGAAAACAAAGTAGACTTGTTACAAGTTTTTATCGAAGAAGATGAAACTAGAAAAGTTTTTCAAGAATTAAAACATCGATAAGAAAAATCTCATAATAACGTGCATAAGCATTTTCAAAAACATAAAAAGATTTTGGCGGAACTCACAGAAAATTATGATGATATTGGCCAAGAAATAAAATTATTTCACAAGTATCTTAGTATGATCGAAACCCAATGTGAACAAATAGCATTTGGTTATCAAATTTTTCTTCGAGATGATATAGATATTCTTGTTTCTACTAATGTTGTTACAGGAAGAGGTGCAGTTGTTACAAGACCACTAGGATCACCAGAATATGAAGCTAAAAAGAGCGAAAGGAGAAAGCCTTGCTCAAAGCAAGCCAAGAAGATGATACACTGGCGGATCCTCAAGATGAAACTGCTCAAGAAACACAAGATCAAACCAAGGAGGACCAAAATGATGCACATGATGACTGTTATGACTCTGATGCAGAGACGGTTGATCCAAGAGAAAAAAAGAGACAAGGAATGAAGATGAAGTTGTTGTAGTAGAAAAGAAGAAAAGCGATAAACAATAACAAAATAAAGCAACGAAAGAGCCTGACACCCCACAAAAGGTAAAAGACAAGAATAAGAAAGGTGAGCAAAAGTGTCCTTATCTAGATCGAAAAAAGCACCGGATCAGGTAATCTATGATTCTTTTAAAAAGGCACTTGGTGATCTTCGTCTATAAATTCCATTTGTAGATGCAATAAAAGTTCCCACCTATTCTAAATTCCTCCATGATATTCTTAGTAGAAATAAAGAAATAACTGAAACCGTTCCCATGGTGACTACTTATCCTGCTAATGGGAAGCTATTGTCTAAATTGGGAGATCCCGGAATACCAACTATTTCATGCTTAATTGGCAAAAATGATATTCATAATTCCTTATGTGATTTAGGTGCATGAGTTAGTGTAATGCCATATTCCCTCTATAAAAATTTAGGATTAGGGGAGTATTCCCTTACTACTATCACTTTACAGATGGCTGACAAGTCCACTAAACAACCCATTGGTATGATTGAGGATGTTCTACTTAGAATAGATGAGCATGTTATTCCCACTGATTTTATTATTCTTAAGATGCCAGATGATCAAAAATTATCTATAATACTTGGAAGACTTTTCCTTAGTACTGCAGGAGCATCAGTTGATTGTGCCGAGGGAAAAATAATCTTCAATGTCTATGATGCTGAAATCATCCGGTATTTTCCAAAGAAGCTAGAAGTAGGAGAAAGCTATATTTTCACGAGCAAAACAAGCTCATGTGGTAAGTGCCTTTGATAAGGGCCAACCCAAGGTAAGAATTCGAGAACAGAGAAGGGGTTGAGTTATTCAACCATTCTTAATAAAATGCTTAATGGGAGTTAACACATCACATCAATAAAATAAACTAAAGAATAAAATGTTCATCGCATTCCTACAACTTTTTCACAGACATTCTTGTAGAAGCGCAGCCGTGAAGATGCAGCTATCAAAAAGTAGTAGAAACATTGATCGAACAAGTGTAGAATAAATATAAAAATAAAAGTTTGAGTTTTATCTACAAAAACTAGCTTAATCATTTAGTTCATATTAAAAAGTAAATCTCCAGTTAAGGAGAAGAAGTTAGGTAGTAGTAGAAATCCTGCTCTATACATGCCATTATTGGTCGACAATTTTTACTGTCATTTTTCTGTCAAAAACAAGGTGTTTCGCTAAGTTTCAGGATAAGAAGGTATTGTCAAAGAAATATAATTTTTTATGGATACTGAAGGTTTAACGACCAACTATACAGCGAGAATAAAAACTTTGGCTGTATAGATATCTTTGCCACCAACAAATTTTCTTTGGAAGGTATAGAGGATTTAATGACCAACTATAGAGCAGGAATAAAAATTCCGGCCGTATAGATATCGATGCCTTCATTAAATTTCTTCTCAAAGGTACTGATGGTTTAACGGCCAACTATATGACGGGAATAAAAATTCCGGTCGTATAGTTCCGGTCGTATAGATATCGATTTCTGTTTTAGAAAATTTATCTCGAGGACATAGAAGGTTTGACGACCAACTATATGGTGGGATCATTATGATCTGGTCATATAGTTGCATCCGTATAGTTGTGTTCTGGCATAAAAAACCCTAGTTGGTGGTGCCTCCGCAACTATATGGCGAGAACCACATATCCTGCCCGTATAGTTGCGGCCGTATAGTTTGGCGTGACCTATAATCGGGCCGAGGCGGCTAGATTTCTTCTTCCTCCTCACTTTTTCTCACATATTCTCTCTCCAAACCTCTCAAAACCTACCTAGAACTCTTGATTCTTCGTGGATTTCATTTGTTTGAGTGGGGGAATCAACAGATCGGTATGTTTCTCTCCCTATCCATGCTTTATTTTCAGAATTCCATGGTTGAAACTCTCACATTGATCTAGTGGATGAACTCAAGATTATTTTATTTTTCCTATTAATTTCTCATGTTAGGTTTAAATTTTTCCACGTAGAATCGTTCATATATCATGTAGAAACTATATGCCTAAGGTTTCATGGTGAATTTTTTTAGTGCATCAAGATGAAAAAAATTGGTAGCATTTTTTGCAAGAGCAAGTGCCAACGTGGTGAGAGTTCGGGGCACCGGGCCGAGCTCAACCCCAAGCTGGCCATAGTTTAATCAAGGAGGAAGTTGCCCACACGTTGGGCCGATGATAGCTTTCTTACCGCGGCAGGGTTGAGGGCGGACTTCGACCACTACTCGCCTATGCAAGCCACAATACCTACGCGGAGCTCACCTATGAGTTCCTTGCCTCCTTCTACGATTACCACAGGGAGAAAGGTAATGCATGCACGGTAAGCTTCACCATGAACCAGCAGCATTATGAAATAACTTTCCAACAATTTTGTGATGCTTTTGGTTTCCCTCACGATGGGGATCCAACTGCTACAAACTTGTATAGCGTCTCAAGTGGAGAAACTTGGGAGGTTATTTCTGTTAACGATGGCAGGGAATTCTACCAGAAGAAGATGTCCACCATTTAGAACCCAAAAATTTGCTACTACGCCTTGTTCCTCGCCAATACACTTCTGGGAAGAGGATATACCGGCTCCATGGCCAATGTGGACATGACCATGATCACCAAGGCACTCTTCCCCAATGCACCATAAAGCCCCAATCCTGCAGCTCTACTCATCCAGCACTTTCATCACCAGAGCAATAAGACAAAAGGTTACATTCGCATTGGTGGATTGGTAACCCACCTTGCCCATGCATTAAATATTACATTACCTATTATGCAACCTGTTGACGGCTCAAAACTCATGAATGTCAAGTATTTAACTGCTTGTGGCTTCCTTGGTGTTTACCAAGCTAACAAGAGGCTCCGAGCATATCCGTTTGGTTACCTTGGTGATGCACAGGTGATGACTACAAGTGCACAGATCATTTGTAGCTAGTTTCGAAATAAAGATATCGATCCCACAAGGAGCAGGAGACTGAAGTCTAATAACTCTTGAAATAGATACTACAATAGAAATTTTAAATAAAATTCTAAGTGCCAAGGTAAAATGCGAGTATTGCGTAAAAAGGTGTTTTTGGGGTTTTGGTATAAGAGCAAAAATAAGTAAAGTAAAACAACTGAACACAGAAAGTAAGTATCGCGTATGTAAGAGAGACTGGAACTGTAATAGGGAAAAGTGTTCTCAGGGAGTGGCCGATACACCACTAGCATTACAAGGAGCTAAGGCAAAGATTATTATCATGAACATTCTCAACTATGTATGTGTGGGACGAACTCCGTATTTGGACAAATAGGTAGCAACCACTACTCACATCATCCTCATAACCACAGTAGTTAGCAATCGACATCAATCAAATTACTGTGCTATTAAGGGACGTAATCCCGTAGGACGTATCCCATGGCATCGATAGTGTTTCGTGAGTTTCCTCGGTTCCCAAGTTGATACGTAAGGGGTGCCAACAACTTTATAGTCACTATAAGTGCTAATACACCTCCGTCTACCAACAAGTAGTTCCCTCCATCAAGTCCCCATGAGAGGCAAATATTGAGAGGTCGACTTCTCTCAACATCAAGATGAAGACAATCTAACACATGGTCATAGTGATGAATATCATAATAAACTTTATCTTATGTCAATCTCATACTAGGGTTTCTCCATATCCCCAAGAACTAATGATGTAATTAGACATGGAGGCAATCAACATCATGGCAATAACAATGGAATCTATCATAGATGAATAGTACTTGTATAAATCCACAATGAGTATGGAAATTACAACAAGATCTAGACAAGATGTAGATGGGATGGATGGAGATGGTGGTGATGCAGCGGTTGATGATGAAGATCAATGTATTAGCCTTCTAGATCTATGCAGGGCGAAGATGGATTCCCGGTGGACGAGTTCCCCCTCCAGATGCCTTCCGGAGGTGAGGTTTCGGTGATTTCTGATTGTTTTGTATGTCGTCTCTCCGATCTAGTTGCATGGGGTGAAACTATTTGAGGAGGCGGTCGCGGCACCAACTATACAACGGGAATTATATGGCCGAAAAAATTATTCCCGTTGTATAGTTGGTCGTTAAACCGTTTGTGTGCCTTAATCTCTTCGGGTTTTCTTCTGGTATTATTGATATTTACCAAATAAGCGATTTACATTGTTTTTTACTCCTTTTATCCCTAGTATAACTGCTCCAAGAATTGTGTCCATTGTATCCATAATATGTTTTGATCCTGGTGAGAACAGACATAAAATGTGCGTGTGAGCACCGTAAAATACCAAGATCCTACATCTACAATGCAAAATAATAATATAAAACATGATGCAAATATGCAGTCATCAACTTCCCCAAGCTTAGACTCTTGCTCGTCCCGAGCAAGTTTAGCTTAATGGATGTGATCCTCATATTCATGATGCTGAGTCGATAAAATAAATGAGGCAGTTGCAGCATGCATTTATCATATATGATACATAGGAATAAGTTCATGAATATTACCTTATTCGAACCATCCAAATAATATTAGCAGGCTTCCACACCTTAGCATTTAACATTCACAAAAGATCACTCTCAATATGATGTAGAGATATTCAGTTCAACTTGGGATTCAAAATCTCAAAGCTTCACTTTGTCATACTACAATATAGTGGTGTATGCCTATTTGCTCTTTGCACATTCACTCTTTCTCTTCTTTCTTTTCTTTTCTTTTGTGTATATGCTCACACTTTTGTTTAAATGCTGTGCAAAGGTGCTAGCCATACATTCCACTTCATGTAGGAATTCAAAGTTTAACAATCTCAATTACCAAATTCCAATTGTATATGGAGCACTCTTTGTAGCTTGAATATTCTACCTCATATTGTTCTCACTCTAATTTGATATCACTTTTTCCTTTGTCCAAGGTTTATTTTCAACTTAACTAATTAGATAATTTTTCTTTCTTTGTAAATCAAACCATGTACTTACAACATATTGACCAAATTATCTTTGTATGTTCCATTAATACCAATGGTGGGGAAGACTTCTATTGCTATCATCAAGTGCAAGTAAAATTATACTCAAGCAATTCATATATCCAATAGAACAAACAAAAACTCAATATTGCTCCATATATGATAATAAACTCGGAATTTCATAAAAGGGATCGACTTTCCTGAAGGGAATTCTAATGATGCCAACTTTATTCCAAGTTTGAACTCATGAAAGACTAAAATAGTAATGTAAAACTTATACGATAGATTACAAGGTCTTAAAGATCTCCCCAAGCTTGGAATCAAGCCAGGCGGGATCAAATAATCCCTTGCGATTATTTTATACTATGATTATTGTAGATCACTTTGGTGCCATGACACACGGTATCTTCTCTTCACGGGCCAGCCTGAAACGAAGGGATTGATTGACAGCCTCCAATTCTTTAACACGCAACTTGTAGAAAAGATTATTCCTCTCTAGCACTTCCACTTGTTCTTTAATGAGCTCATTATTATATTGAAGGGTTTGTATCGCCTTAAGACTCATAGAAAAACCTGATTCGGTTATCTTCTTAATATCGTCATCAAGTTTATCAAGATAAAGTCGCAGCAATCGAAGATGTTTGGGTATCCCCGATGTCTCCTTGTCCATCACTTCAATCTTCAGCTCGAGGGCTTTCAGCTCCCTCTTCCGACGTTCATTGTCGGTGTTGAGGAACTCCAAAGGGATGATCTTGATCTCCTTGCCTTGCTCGCTACTGCTCCCGATCTCCATAGGAACTTCTCTCCTTGGCTTATGTCCCTTGGTTTGCGTGTCCTCATGTATGAAGAGGTAGATTGGTTTCTGGAGATTATGATTAGAGAGATAGAATGGAAGTATATAAGGGCGGTCAGAGGTCGGTAAAACTCGCGAGAAACACCAAATTCACGCCCAAGAAAAGAATCTTAACGGAATAGGGAAAGAAATTGTGGATTTGAAGAAGTCTTGCCGTATAACGACCAACTATACGGGCTTGGCCCGTATAGCTCTGGCCGTACAGTTGGTTCCGGGTAGATATTTTCAAATATCTTGAGTCTAGGTCAGTTAAGTTATGACTCGGAACCAGCAATAATGTTTTTTTTAATCGGAGAAAACGAAAAAGTAAACGAAGATGTCTGAGAGTTTAACGACCAACTATACGGCCGGAATATCATCTCCGGTTGTATAGTTGCGACTGTATAGATACAAACATCAAAAATCGAAAGTGTCTGAGAGTTCAACGACCAACTATACGGCCAGAATTTTGTCTCCGATCGTATAGTTGCGACTGTATAGATACAGACATCAAAAACAATTTCACGAAGAAGATAGAAAGGGTTTAGCGACCAACTATATGGCGGGAGATTTTTCTCCGTCATACAGTTGCACCCGTATAGTTGGTAAAAACCTCCTGAAACTTCAGAAAAACACGAGGAATTCAAAGGCAACATTTCCAGAAGTAAAATCTATGAAAATAAATCACTTATTTGAGTAAGAACACTTACCTTGAACTTACCGTTTACTTATTCGAGGATGACAAGCTCCTCCAACAACAAAGACTTCTTCTCTTTTGGAGGAATTGACCTTAGTTCATTGAATGATTCTCGTAAGCGAAAATCACCCGGACTAAAGTTTCTCTCAATAAGATTGGTGTCTTGATGGGCAAACATGGACAGTACATCCAACATCTTTATTTCTTGCCTCTGCATAATCTGTAACTCAAATTCTTGAAGTAAAAGAATCCAACAGACCAGTCTTGGCTTATGGTTTTTCCTCTCAAGGAGTTCTTTTAAACCATCATGATCCGTATGAACTCTTACTTTTGCATCAACTATATAAGAACGAAATTTATCGCAAGAGAAGAGTATAGCGAAAAGTTCCCTTTCTTCCTTAGGATAATTCTTTTAGCATTATTAAGAGTTCTACTAGCATGATGTATAATATTAAATCTGGGACCTATGTGTTGTCCCAGAGTTACTCCTACAACATCATCACTAGCTTCACATATTAAATCAAAAGTCCTATCCCAGATAGGTGGTTTAATGATAAGAGCATGGGATAAAGCATATTTAAGTTTATCAAAGGCTACAAGACATTTATCATCAAAATTAAATCTTACTCCCTTTTGCAGAAGGTTAGTCAAAGGTTTAGATATTCCTCAGAAATTTCTAATGAACCTTCTATAAAAACCCACATGACCAAGGAAACTTCTTATACCTTTTATATCCCTAGGTTGTGGCATTCTTTCTATGGCTTCAAACTTAGCTCTATCCACTTCAATTCCCTTACCTGATACCTTAAGTCCAAGGACTATACCTTCTTTGACCATAAAATGGCACTTCCCCCTAGTTTAGAATAAGATTGTTTTCTTCGCAATGCTGCAAAACTCTTTTGAGATTATCCAAGCAACTAGTAAATGAAGTTCCATAGACAGAGAAGTCATCCATAAATACTTCCATTATCAGTTCTATAAAATCTGCAGAAATAACAGTCATGCATCTTTGAGAAGTAGCTGGAGCATTACATAAACCAAAAGGCATATGTCGGTAAGCATGTAAACCATAAGGACTAACAAAAGTTGTTTTAAGTTGGTCATCAGGATGAATAGCTATTTCAGAAAAACCAGAGTATCCGTCCAAGTAGCAAAAATGAGTGTGGTTTTCTAACCTTTCTAAAGTTTGGTCTATGAATAGTAAAGGATAGTGATCTTTCCTAGTTTCTTTATTCAATTTCCTGAAGTCTATGCACATCCTATGTCCAACAATAGTTCTAGTAGGTATCAATTCATTGTTTTCATTAGGAACAATAGTAAAACCGCCCTTCTTAGGGACACAATGAACAAGACTTACCCATTCACTTTCTTTTACAGGATAGATTATACCTGCGTCTAGTTGGCATACAATTTTTTCTTACCACTTCCTTCATTTCAGGCTTCAATCTTCTATTAAATTCCGCAACTAGTTTAGCACCTTCTTCCATGAATATTCGATGGACAGTTATCATGGGACTAATGTCCGTCAAATCATCCATTGAGTACCCAAAGGACTTGTGATGCTCCTTAAGTATTTTCATGAGTTCTTCTTCTTCCCCTAAAAGTTTTGCACTAATAATAATAGGGATTTTATTTGTATCATCTAAAAATCTATATTTAAGATTATCTGGTAGAGTCTTCAACTCTAGGGGTGGTAATTCCTCGTCCGCTCTCTTTTCTGGCTCTTCGAAAGCCTCATTAGTTGGAGGCCCTATAATGGGAAGCGAACCGAATTCATCTTCTAGTTATTCTAGGGACTTGTCCTCCATAACTATTTCTTCATAATTTAAGTCTTCATTTGTTTCTTCTTTTTGATCACTAAAGAAGAGAGCTGCCATTTCCTCAACAGTTTTCTCTTTCTCTTCTTCTTGTATTTGTGGAGGCCTGTCTTTAAATTTGGAAAAGTGGAATTCTTTTTCCGCTCCCCCAAGCTTCAGAGACACAATCTCCTTTTTGAAATCAACATAGGAACCTACGTCACTCAAAAAGTTTCTTCCAGATATAATCGGGCAAAGAGTGTCAGCTGGCATATCAACAACTACAAAATTGATAGGAAAGTTTTTGTTGCCAATTGTGACAGTTGCATCTTCAACTACTCCCATTGGAATTCTAATAGTTTTATTGGTTAACATGATTATCATGTCAGTATTTTAAATTGTAGCCGGTTCTATTTCTTCTTTTATTTCCAAATAGAAATCATAAGACATAACATTAACTTCAGTGCCAAGATCGCATAAACCATAATGTAAGGTTTCCTTAAAGATGCAGGGAAGAATAGGCTTACCCACATCTTTTACCTTTGTTTTACCTTCAACCAATTCAGAAGTCTCTTCAACAAGTTCAGTTATGTTACAATGTGCATACATAGCCATAATTGCTTCCTTTGTTACCTCTTCATCTTTGGTTTCTTCCAGATGTTCCATGACTTCTAGCATACTTTCCTCTTCCTTCTTCTCCTGAACTACTTTGACCTGTTCATATTCAAAAATATGCTTCTATGCAGTGTTAGGGAAAGGTATCTCATATGTTGGTTCTAGGGAGGCTAGTGTTGCTTTAACTTCTCTTTTCTTCTCATGTTTGGGTGGTGGATCATACTTGACCAAACCCTCTTTTGGAGCTTTGATGTGTTCTGTAAAAGCTTTAAGAACTTACAACACAAGATCTGAATCCAAATAAAGTTCTTTAGATAATTCTTTAACATGGTCCTTTTTATTATTGTCATGAATACAATCATGATCTATTTCTATGCCTCCTTCGCTTCCTAGACCAAACTTCCATGAAACTCTATGATCGCGAATTCTATTAAGTAAAGCCCAATCTTTAATTATAGGAAGATTCATAAAGGCTCCTTCCGTGAAAGAGTCTAGTTCAATTTTCTTAGGTTCAATTAAACCGCCATAAAACATACACAATAAATACCATTCAGGCAAATCATGATGAGCACATAGACGTAGTAAATCTTTAAATCTGATATAATATCTTTCTAGTCATTCATTAGGACGGTTCCTCCAAGTCATTATAACACGCCTGATTCCAAAAGATTTTTATAATGGATAATATTTTGCTAGAAACTCACATGCTAAATTATCTCAAGTAGTACTGGCTTCTGGGGGTAGAAATCTATACCATGAGAGAGTTGTACTAGTAAAAGTCTGACTAAAAAGTTTAACCCTTACCTCATTAGCAGTATATCCCGTCAATTGAAAAGTTCCACATATATCTTTGAAACATGCAATATGCTCATATGGATCAGGATCTTATTCATCCCCAGTAAATTGCTTCTTGTGTAGAATACCAAGTAATAGAGGATTTATTTCAAACCCCCTTGTGTTCTCATTGGAGTTGTCTCTTTTATAAATATCATAGGGCTTCCCAAACTGGCTGGGTGGGTTAGCACTAGTCATATGCTCAAACTCCATCATGTTGGTGGAAACCTGTAACTCAAAACAAAACTTAGCAAGAAAAAATAAATAAACAAACACTAAAAGACCTACATCGCTTAGCTCCCCGACAACATCGCTAGAAGATAGCTTGATGACTGCAAGTGCACAGATCATTTTTAGCTAGTTTCGAAATAAAGATATCGATCCCACAGGGAGCAGGAGTCTGAAGTCTAATTACTCTTGACATAGATACTACAATAGAAATGCTAAATAAAGTTCTAAGTGACAAGATAAAATGTGAGTATTGCGTAAAAAGGTGTTTTTGGGTTTTTGGTATAAGAGCAACAATAAGTAAAGTAAAACAACTGAACACAAAAAGTAAGTATCGCATATGTAAGAGAGATTGGAACTATAATAGGGAAAAAGCATTCTCAGGGAGTGGCGGATACACCACTAGCATTATAAGGTGCTAAGATAAAGATTATTATCATGAACATTCTCAACTATATATGTGTGGGTGGAACTCTGTATTTGGACAAATAGGGAGTAACCACTGCTCACATCATCCTCATAACCACAACAGTCAGCAATCAACATCAATCGAATTAATGCGCTATTAAGGGAGGTAATCCCGTAGGACGTATCACATGGCATGGATAGTGTTCCGTGAGTTTCCTCGGTTCCCAAGTTGATACGTAAGGGGTGCCAACAGCTATAGTCACTATAAGTGCTAACACACCTCCATCTACCAACAAGTAGTTCCCTCCATCAAGTCCCCATGAGAGGCAAATATTGAGAGGTCGACTTCTCTCAACATCAAGATGAAGACAATCTAACACATGGTCACAGTGATGAATGTCATAATAAAATGTATCTTATTTCAATCTCATACTAGGGTTTCTCCATCTCCCTAAGAACTAATGATCTACTCAGACATGGAGGTAATCAACATCATGGAAATAACAATGGAATCTATCATAGATGAATAGTACTTGTATAAATCCACAACGAGTACGGAAATTATAACAAGATCTAGACAAGATGTAGATGGGATGGATGGAGATGGTGGTGATGCAGCGGTTAATGATGAAGATCGATGCCTTAGCCTTCCGGATCTGCAGGGCGAAGATGGATCCCTGGTGGACGAGTTCCCCCTCCAGATGCCTTCTAGAGGTGAGGTTTCGGTGATTTCTGGTTGTTCTATATCTCGTCTCTCTGATCCAGTTGCACGGGGTGAAACTATTTGAGGAGGCGGTGGTGGCACCAACTATACGACGGGAACTATACGGCTGGAAAATTTATTCCTGTTGTATAGTTGGTCGTTAAACAGTTTGTGTTCCTTGATCGCTTCGGGTTTTCTTCTGGTATTATTGATATTTCCCAAATAAGATATTTACATTGTTTTTGACTCCTTTTCTCCCTAGTATAACTTCTTCAAGAATTGTGTCCATTGTATCCAGCATATGTCCTGATCCTGGTGAGAACAGACATAAAATGTGCGCGTGAGCGCCATAAAATACCAAGATCCTACATCTACAATGCAAAATAATAATATAAAACTTGATGGAAATATGCACTCATCAATAGGGTGAGCAGGTTCCGTTGCCCTGTCCACAAGCCTTCTCGATTGTGGAGAAGGACACTTGGATCCTCACCAAGGATCAAGTAATGGAGATCATGGCTGAACTCCGGCCTGATCAAGAGTAAGATGAAGAAACAGAGCAGCATGATGAGGATGAGCAAGAGCAGGATCAGGAAGACAACCTTGCTTGGGATGGACAACAGCAGCAGCAGGGGGATCATGGGACCCATGGCCTAATCAGCCGCAGCAGGGGTTCAACTACATCCCCTATCAAGAATTTCAGCAACTCAATCAGCGTGTTGGGGATATCGACCACACTCTACAAGGAGTGAATGAAGATGTGAGTGGCTTAACTCAAAACTTCAGTCACTTCATGACCAACTTCCCCAACTACTACCAGCAGTATCCGCACTAGCCGCCGAATGACGGCAACAACTGAGCTTCTAAATAGCCTAAGCTTGGGGGAGGTTTGAAAGCCTCCAAACCTTGCATTCATATTTTTATTTCTTCTTTTGATTTATTTTACTTCTTCATAATTGCATGTTTACTTTTAGTTTGCATTCCTAAATCAAAAATACAAAAAAAAGTTGTAACTTTTATTGCAAATTCGTTTCTTTGTTTCTCTCGAAGATTGCTCAATTTCAGGTGATTTGGAAATAGGGAAATATAGAGGGGGTTCGACTCAAGTACGAGAACAAAGCAAGCAAGAGGAGGTATCACATTCCTTACATCACCTTTTCTGCAACTTTAAATTGATCCTAGAATTATTTACTCGCTTGCACTAGAGTCACTCCCCACTTAGCTTGCAATCTTATAAATTGTATTCCTTTGTTAGTGTCTCCTTTTTAGCTTTGAAACAATCAGCAATGAACTTCATTAAAAATAATTCCTACACTTTTACAACAAGAAAAAGCATCCAAAAGATGACTTGAGTCCATGTTTAGCCCAAAGGATTTGATTTTAGAACTACTCCATCCCATTATAGCTTAATGTAAATAGACTCGATAGCACCCTTGAATGAAATTGTTTGATAAAATGGATGCTTCAAAGTAGTAGAGATTATGCCACTAGTTTATCTAATAATTACCATAAGATATTGCTTTACACGTGTCATTAGAACACTATCGTACTTGATGACTACAAGTGCACAGATCGTTTGTAGCTAGTTTCGATATAAAGATATCGATCCCACAGGGAGCAGGAGTCTGAGGTCTAATAACTCTTGAAATAAATATTACAATAGAAATGCTAGATAAAGTTCTAAGTGACAAGATAAAATGCGAGTATTATGTAAAAAGGTGTTCTTGGGTTTTAGGTATAAGAGCAATAATAAAGTAAAGTAAAACAACTGAGTACAGAAAGTAAATATCGCGTATGTAAGAGAAATTGGAACTACAGTAGGGGAAAAAGCGTTCTCAGGGAGTAGCGGATACACCACTAGCATTATAAGGATCTAAGATAAAGATTATCATCATGAACATTCTCAACTATGTATGTGTGGGAGGAACTCCGTAATTGGAAAAACAGGCAGCAACCGCTGCTCACATCATCCTCATAACCACAACAGTCAACAATCGACATCAATCGAATTACTGCGCTATTAAGGGACGTAATCCCATAGGACGTATCCCATGGCATGGATAGTGTTCCCTGAGTTTCCTAGGTTTCCCAAGTTGATATGTAAGGGGTGCCAACAACTTTATAGTCACTCTAAGTGCTAGCACACCTCCGTCTACCAACAAGTAGTTTCCTCCATCAAGTCCCCACGAGAGGAAAATATTGAGAGGTCAACTTCTCTCAACATCAAGATGTAGAAAATCTAACACATGGTCACAACGATGAATATCATAATAGACTTTATCATATTTCAATCTCATACTAGGGTTTCTCCATCTCCCCAAGAACTAATGATCTACTCAGACATGGAGGCAATCAACATCATAGCAATGGTAATGGAAACAATGATAGATGAATAGTACTTGTATAAATCCACAACGAGTACAAGAATTACAACAAGATCGAGACAAGATGTAGCTGGGATGGATGGAGATGGTGATGATGCAGCGGTGGATGATGAAGATCGATGCCTTAGCCTCCCGGATATGCGCAGGGCGAAGATGGATCCTTGGTGGATGAGTTCCCCCTCCACATGCCTTCCGGAGGTGAGGTTTCTGCGATTTCTAGGTGTTCTGTATGTCGTCTCCTCGAACCAATTGCATGGGGTGAAACTATTTGATGAGGCGAAGGCGGCGCCAACTATACAGCCAGAGCTATATGATCGAAAAATTTGCTACGGTCGTATAGTTGGTCGTTGGACTCTTTGCCTCCCTGGTTCGCTTCTGGTTTTCTTCCGGTATTATTAATATTTCCCAAATAAGCAATTTACGTTGTTTTTGACTCCTTTTCTCCCTAGTACAGCTGCTCCAAGAATTGTATCCATTGGATCCATCATCTGTCCTGATCCTGGTGAAAACAGACATAAAATGTGCGTGCGAGCGCCATCAAATACCAAGATCCTACATCTACAATGCAAAATAATAATGTAAAATATGATGCAAATATGCACTCGCCAACTTCCCCAAGCTTAGACTCTTGCTCGTCCTGAGCAAGTTTTAGCTTAATGGATGTGATCCTCATATTCATAGAGCTGAGTCGTTAAAATAAATGAGGAAGTTGCAGCATGTGTTTATCATGTACGATACATGGGAATAAGTTCATGAATAGTACCTTACTCGAACCATCTGAATAGTATTAGCAGGCTTCCACACCTTAGTGATCAACGGTTCATAAAAGATGAATCTCAACATAATGTAAAAGTATTTGGTTCAACCGAATGAGTTAGCGAGGTAGTCCCAAGTGTTTTAGGATCAATGTATTCACTTAGGATTCAGAATCTCAAAAGTGTCTCTTTGTCATACTACAATACAGTGGTATATTCCTACTTGCTCTTTGCACACTTGCCCTTTTTTTCTTCCTTTTCGTTTCTTTTATATATGCTCACACTTTTGTTTAAGTGCTATGCAAAGGAGCTAGCCATACATTCCATTTCATGTAGGAATTCAAAGTTTAACGATCTCAATTACCAAATTCCAATTGTATATGAAGCATTCTTATGACTTGAAGATTCTACCTTGACTTGTTCTCACTCTATTTTGATAGAACTTTCATTTTCCTTTGTTCAAGGTTTCTTCAACTTAACTGTATAGGTAATTTTTCTTAAATCAAACCATAGACTTACAACATATTGACCAAATTATCTTTAGGTGTTCCATTAATACTAATGGTGTGGAAGACTCCTATTGCTATCATCAAGTGCAAGTAAAATTATACTCAAGTCATTCATATATCAATAAAGTAAACACAAACTCAATATTGCTCCATATATAATAATAAACTCGGAATTTCATAAAAGGGATCGACTATTCCTAAAGGGAATTCTAATGATGCAAACTTTATTGCTAGTTTGAACTAATGCGAAAATAGTAATAAAAACTTATAGGATAGATTATAAGGTCTTAAAGATCTCCCCAAGCTTGGAATCAAGCCAGACGGGATCACATAATCCCTTCCGATTATTTGATACTGTGATTGTTGTAGATCACTTTGGCGCCATGGCATGTAACACCGCAGTGCGTAGCTTCTTGTTGGTCTCCTCCAAAGTAGTTATGTGGCTGTAGCACCTCCGCAAATCAGACTGCAGAGTGTCCACTCTATCAGCGAGCTTAGTCACCAATGGAAGGAGGTCTTCCTTCTTCTCCATCTTATTGAGATGGTGATAGACTTCAATGCGATGGAGTAGCTCTTGCTTCTGATATATCTCCAATGCCAGCATGCGATCCTTGGTCATGGAGATAGCTTCTTCTTTCTCGTCCATAATTGATGGATCGGGGAAGTGGAAACCATACCTCCACTCTTCTTAAGGCCTGACCTTCATACGAGCACCAATGGTTGGCTTCGAGAGTGGTTCCTCTGCTGTTTTGCTAGCACCTGCACCAATACTAGATAATTCCTTATGCTTGTGTGGCATTTGATCCGTGGTGATGAACTTGACCGTCTCCACACACCCTTTTCCATGCAGCTTGCAATCTTCTCTCTCTTGTTAAGATTTCTTCATTGCCACCCAATTGATCTACGGTGGATCATAGACGTCACGGCAGATCTAGACGTCAACCACGTCATCATCGGAATCATTGTTGAAGTAGATTGGCTCGACGTACTCCTTGTACTTTGGCCTAAAACTCTCCACCTCCTCATCATCGTCCTCCATGGACGGGCTGCTAGAGCGGTCCATGGAAAGAGCGATGAGCCCCAAGGGTTTTCCATGGCCTGGGACAGGATAACGCATCGCTAGATTGGTTCCTAGAGATTATGATTAGAGAGAGAGACAATAGCAGTATATAAGGGGGGTCAGAGGTCGGTAAAACTCACGAGAAACACCAAATTGTCACCCAAGAAAAGAATCTAAACAAAATAGGGAAAGAAATCACGAATTTGGAAGTTCCCTGCCGCGTAACGACCAACTATATGGGCGCGGATTGTATAGCTCCGCCCGTATAGTTGGTTCCGGGAAGATATTTCCAAATATCGATTCCAGGTCGATTAAATCATGACTCGGAACCAACAATATGTTGGGTTCGCAGGATAGAAAACAAAATTTTCCTACGATGGGAACTATACACCAAGATATATCTACTAGATACAAGGAACGGGTGGATATACATCCATAGAGAACTTACCCTCTAAGACAACAAAGCTTTGTTAACAAGATGGAACTTGTGGATGATGTAGTCGTACACTTGCCAATCTCAAGATTGTGATGAAGTCCTTCAGGTCCAGCAGTTTTAGCACCATCAAGTCCAGCAATGCAAAGAAGCGGTGCATCCGTTACCACACACACGTTCGGTCCACCGAACAACCTCCGCCTCCTTGCTCCAGCGATGCAGCGGAAGCAGCAACTCCTTTCTAGAAAAAGCCACCGGGAACATGTATCTCGCTAATCCGAGACCATGGGAATAACTAGAGGGAGAAGAGAACCTTCACGAGGAGGTGGTGCAAGAGGAGAGGAGGAGGAGGTGCTCCTTATATAGGGGAGGGGGCAGCCCAAGGGGGCATGGCGCAGGCCATGGTGGGTGCCCCACCTCTCCCTCATTCATGTGGGTGGAGCTCCCACTCACATAAACACACACCTCCACTCATGTCCACTCACATGCATTAATTTTCCACCAAATTTAATGCAAAGTCTCATTAAATAAAACACTTTTATTTATTTTGTTCAAAATTTTCTTAATTACTTTAATTAACAAACATTCACATAAAACTCCCTGCAACATTTCAATATCACATGCAGAACCAGTTTCAGCAATTTCACCTGAAACAATCCTGGTTTCCATCAAAATGATTCCAGCGCTTTCTTAATATTTATCTAAAACATATTTGATCCTAAATGGTGTTGGTATCCCTTAAGTGTGTCACCCTATGGTTCGTGAATAATGCAGACATGATCGAGACCCCTCTCCGATCAATAATCAGCAGCGAGACCTAGAGATCCGTACTGACTCCCACATATTCAACAATGACTCTTGTAATTGTGTGAACCTTTAACGTCATAACTAAATCCCTTTGTCTCGTGAGATATTACATGTCCGAGATTCGATCATCAGCATCCAAATACCTAGTTTGATCTCGTTACCGACATGCACTCTTTTCTCGTTCCCGTGAGATAACATTCTAGTGATCACATCACTTGCTTGCAAGCTATCTTTATGTGATATCACCGAGAGGGCCCAGAGTATATCTAGCCGTCATCGGGATTGACAAATTCCACGCTTGATCCATGAGCCTCAACATAACACCTTTGGATTATCCGAACCCACCTTTATAGTCACCCTTTTACGGTGTGACGTTTGATGTTATCAAGTTACTCTTCCGATGTTTGCAATTAACATGGTCTCATGGTCTAAGGACTAAGATTACTTCATATGATGTTATAGCAATATAAACATAATGACTTTGATCGTAATGTTATAATTCGGATGAATGTTCATCACATCATTCCACCAATGTTGTGACCTTGTTATTAACAACATCCAATGTCCATGATCTGGAAACCTTGATCATCTTGTTAATCAACGAGCTATTTTATAAGAGAGGCATAACTAGGAACTTTCCTTTTGTTTATTACACACACATGTATTAACATTTCCAAATTAATACAATTATAGCATGCAAAATAAACATTTATCATAAACAAGGAATAAGATAATAACCACTTTATTATTGCCTCTCGGGCATATTCCCTTCAGTCCCCACTTGCACTAGAGTCAATAATCTAGTTTGAAAAACTTTGCTTATTGAACACCTATGGCTTTCTGGTGTTGCATATACGCGATTTCTAATGGTTAACATAATCTCCGGCTCTGACAGTTTCAGGTCCGTGTGTATTTGCATGTCTTTGCGTCTCTACACATCACTCATTCTCAAATGAGATGGCATTGTATAAATTTGGTCCTTTGGTGAGACCTTTAGTTCGTTCGGGTTAAAATATGTTGATATTATTGTCATACAATATATCTTCATAGTACTAGCCCACTTTGAACCACACCTAGTGACGGGGGTTTAACTCATCAATGTCCATTGTTATGGACTTGGGTTTTGGAGAAGGAGAGAGCGCTGGAAGCATCAATCGGCTAGCAAACAAGCACACGGGGACACAAGGTTTACCCAGGTTCATGCCTCGTAGAGGCCCTACTCCTGCTTGTCTGATCTTGGAATTAACGAAGGAATCGAAGATTACAGGGGCGCGCAGATGCGATCTGGCGAGAGTTGTGGAAACTAGGGTTGTGTGTGTCCTCCTCGCCGCCCCCTCCTAGCCTTTATATAGATAGGCTAGGTCTTGGGTAGTAGGTCCAGTCGGTTATAGATTAGGGCTTTCCCTTTAAACTTTCTATCTTTAAACTTCTTGTCTCGCAAGTCATCGAGAGTCCGCGGGCCACTCTAAGTCTTCATTGGGCCGTGGAAACATCGTAGGATTCCACTTTATCTGGACCGTATATACCAAACTCGAGTACCTGCAGGGTATACCCATGTCAGTAGCCCCCGAGTGTCCAGTGGAATCGTAGATTCGACTGGGGACTTTATGAAGCCTTTCGAGTGCATAACTGAGTATTTTTTTTTGAGTGTTTTGTATATATCATAGGGATTGTTGATATGCGTGCCTGATTTTACCGATGCATCAGTATCATTTATCTGCCTTAGAGCAAAACCACGCAATCTACTCGAACTTGAGTCCCTGGACTCGAATTCGGAGAAGTGCTGGTGTAATTCGACTCAAGCCGCAGAGGTCTTACATGAGTCGAATTCTAGTATATGAGTGTTAGCACTCGACACGTCCATCAAGGCACGTTCATCATACCTGTAGGAACGGATATATTTCTGGTAGTGCGCAGCAAATGTGTTTCCAGGCCTTATTCAGGTCTTATCTTCATGCTGCAAGCCCGGCATCCGAATTTTTGTCATCATGGAGATGATTCGGGTGGCCCAGGAGACGCAGTCTCTTTGTAGGGAAAAATACGAGGCGGTGTCGCTATAGACTTCAAGTGTGGATATTATCAACACACAGTACGGCATACAAATAATCATAGGGTGCACGACCAGCGCTCCCTATGGGAGTAACCCCCGAGTGCCTAGTTAAGTCAAATACTCAGGCAGGGACAAAAGAACTTTTGCGACTGTTGTCGTCTTTTGTTTTCTTGTTTCAGTCGAATTTGTTTCCGGTGCTCCCTATGGGAGTAACCCATGATCCATAATCGAATCATAGATTCGAGTGGTTGGGTATGCTTTGAATGTCCATATTCCTGCATAAAAAAGAAAATCATAGGGTGCGCGGCCAGCGCTCCCTATAGGAGTAGCCCCCGAGTGCTTGGTGGAGTCGAAGACTCGAGCAAGGACTAAAGTAGTCGAAGTCTTCTAGTGCTCAATGTGATGACATCAGTGTTGACGATGTGATGACCTCAGTTGCCTGCGTGAGCGGCTTTGACGGGACGTGACGAGCGGTGGGTCCCACTTTCTAACCTTGATTTGACCGGGAGTGCGTAAGCTTTTGTTTTAACTGCGCCTCCTAGATTTCCGTGCGTAATGGAGATAGTGGGGGATGGTTCGTGCTTTGGCTTCTCCACGTGTTGACCATGATGTGCGCCACGCATCCAGTAGGGTTTCTGCTGGCTGTTGGATTGCATCCGCAATGGGGTTAAGTAGCAGCGCAACTGCGGTAATTTCCCCTCTACTCTTTTCTCTACTTGTGCTTCCATCGCCATTGCCGCTGCTCTCTGCCTTCTAGAGATCGTTTTCTTCGTGGTGCTGGACCAACTCCGTGTATTCCTGAGCTACTTCCTTCGCTCGCACCACCACCGCAAGATGGGGAAGAAGAAAGGAGGCACCACCGCTGAGTCCGTCGTCGCCATTGCTGCTGCCAAGAAGAAGGGCGGCTCCGCCACTGTGGGCACCAGCGCCGCCGGCGCCGGAAAAAAGAAGGGTGCAGGCACCCACGTCACCAATGGTGCGTGGCGCGCATCCATCATCAAGTCATCCGAGCTCCGTCTTCTCCATCAAGATGGAGTTCTATCACCCGTGGTGGATGACTCGCGAGTGCCAGGTGGCGAGGCAACTCCTTGTCCACCTGCTGGTTTCCGGGTGATGTTCCTAGCATTCATGATCTATGGTCTTTCCCTGCCCCTGCATCCTTTCTTCAGGGGCCTCCTTTGTTTCTATGGGCTCCAGCTGCATCAGCTGTCCCCAAACTCTATCCTCCATATCGCTTGCTACATTACCTTTTGTGAGTGCTGGCTCGGAATTGAGCCACACTTTTGCCTCTTTAAGAGGATTTTTAAGCTGAAGCCCCAATCAGCATCTGGTTCCGTAGTCTATGACATAGGAGGCTGCGGAATCTATGTCGATTCCTCCACCACCTATTTTGATATCAAGATCATGGCGTCCGTCCAAGGGTGGAGGGGCAAGTGGTTCTACATCCACGACCAGTAGGCTGACGGAGAGCACTACGGACTCGCGCCTTTCGACCCCGCGACACCGTGTAGGAGGAGGCATTCTTGGAAGAACATGGTTATGCCTGGCGAGTCCAAGGAGACGGAAGTGCTGTACGAGCGCGTCTGTGACGTCGAGAGTCGCATGAGTAAAGAGGAGGGAGGCGTCGCCCTCATTCGCACATGGTTGCGCCGTTGCATCCAGCCTCTGCAGGCCAGAGTCCACCCCATGTTCCAATGGGCTGGTGCGGACGATGTCACTCGTGTATCTACCGATGGCATTTCTGCGGGTGAAGTAGATAAGAGGGTGCGACTGGTGACCAAGTACACCACCAAGGATGTTCTCCCCAGTGAACCAGTCGTGCCTCCCTTCGATGCCTCGAACCTCCTCCTGAGGTATGATTGTGCTATGAAGTAGCTTTATTTGTCGATTGCTTCTGATTTCTTGACGTGTACTGAATTGTCTTCTGTATACAGGATTGGAAGGTGTCTCCCAGTTTGCCCCCTCTTCCTGAGGGGATTATTCCTCGCGAAGTAGAGGAAGAGTACGAGTCGGAATCGACCATCCCACTTGAAGAGGAGGAGGAAGCCCCCGAGTCCAGCGCTCCGGACACTCGCAAGCGTTCTCGCAGCGAGGATTTGGATGCTTCGTCTCTGTCAACTCCAGAAGGCCCATCCATTGGTGTGGAGGAGCCTATTCCCGATGTTCATGTTCGCTCCATGGTGCCATCTGCTCACAAGAAGATGCGGCTGCCGAAGGAGTCGTCGGAGTCGGAGGAGCAAACCTTCGACTTTGATAAATTTGACTGGTAAGTATATAACTCTCATTTTGGTTCCTTTTGGAGTTGCATTTCCTGATGCTGGATTTTTTTTGAAGTCAAGAGGCGTCGTCGTCGTCTGGTGACGTCCAGTTTTTGAAGGAGTCCGGAGTCGCAGACTCCAAGTCCAAGAAGGTGGCCTCGCGGTCTCCTTCTCCTCCATTGGCGGCCCACTCCGGGCATAACTCATCGAGTTCCCCACACGCTGGGGGGCATCAGATGGTTACCCGGATGATTGTGCAACAACCTTCTTCAGAGTCTATGGAGGATCATATAAGTACCTTGTAGTTGGCAGTCGAATTTATTCTTGGCGTGCTTTTACTTGAACTTGGAATGTCTTTGATGCAGCTCATCGTGAAGGAAGCCACCCGCTTGGAGGAGCAGGTCCTTGACATGGTCGACAGCATGCGCGACTAGACAATCACCATCGTATTGTCGAAAGTAAGTGTTGTCTTAGTCCTTGTCTTTTTCGGATATTATTGATTCGATTTGGTAACACTATTTGTTTGTTGCATCTGAGCACAATGAATTACTTCGCCATGCTGCTGCATTGGAGAAGACATTGGCCGCGGCAACAAAGAATCGTGACGAGGCAGTCGCAGCCTTAGAGGAGTCGTGGAAGCGAGAGCAGGATCTCCTTGCCTTTACTGTTGAGATCTAAAAGTTGTTCGAAGAACAGCTCTTCTCGATTGCCAAATCTCTTTCAGGTATTTTTCTTCTGGATCTTGATTGCTTCTTTCTTCGATATCTTGCTATTGTGTTGACGCTTTGCTCTGTGCAGATGCTGGCGGTTTGAGCTTCGATGCCCAAGCGCTTCGTCGCGATGATGCTTTGGCGGGGGCCATCACGGCAGTCGAGGACCGCAGCGCTTCCATTCAGGGGACGCTAACTAAGGCCAAGGTTGTGCTCAGTCGCATCCGCGAGGAGCTGACGCCGAAGGCTAAGCTGATTGAGAACTTGGAGGACCTGGTGGAGTCCCTCACTGGAGGTATCCCCGTGGACTTCAGGAAATCACAGCGTGCGGTTGGAGCCTCCATGGCACTCGCCAAGGTGCAAGCCCATGGGGTGGAGGTGGATCCAGCCGCGGTCTCCAAGGCAATGCCCGTCGGCGCAGATGGTCAACAGATAGTTTGTGCTCCCTTTGCAACTTTCGGCGGCAAGTATGGGCTACAACTCATCAACACAGTCGCCAAGTATTCCGAGGAGCTGCAGCGAGCCAAGAATGCGGCGAAGGCTGCAGCGTCAGGGGCCGGCGGGAAGTCTGTGGCGTCTGATACTGCCACGGACTCGATGAGGCCCCCGAAGCTGAAGTCCAAGTCAAAGAAGTAAGCTGCTCCTCAATAGTTATATTTGTAATAGTTGATAGTTCGACTCCTTTTGTTGAGAACATGCCGCTAGCTGAGTGTCTCTGTTGATAGTTTTTTCATGTTTGAATACACTTGAGCTTTTGTCCATGTGTTGCTTGGTCCCTTATTCTCTCTTGCTTGGCTTGTGATAGGGTACGTCGAGTGGTCCTTCGGGTGATCCTCGGGACCCTCCATCCGCTGACGAAACTTTGGCGCATTCGTGTTCCAGGGTGGATGAATTGTCTCTGCTTTCGTGACTACGCGATCGCGTTAAGCAGCTGGAACATGAGCTGCCCGTCCTTCGCAGTAATGCAGATGAGTGGAAGTCAAGGGCGGAGAAGGCTACTGCCCGAGAGCAATATCTGTTGGAGGAGGTGATGCATTTGGGCGATCAATTCAAATGTTAGCTTCCTGCCCTCTTATCTTTTCTTGTAGTTAGTCGCGATAGTTCCTTGTCTTCATATGTTGCCTTTTTTGCTTGGTGTAGTTGTCAGTGCTCATCATCCGCAGGATGAGAAGGACAGGATCGCCATTTAAATGAACAACCTGACCCAGGAACAACTTTAGGCAACTAGGTACTTCTAGGTGGATCATGATCGCGCAATCGCACTTGCAACCCTGGAGGATCGTGCTTCTCGAGTACTCCACTTCCTCAAGAAGGCACATTCATGTCTGAGGAATATCTATCAGACAATGTTTCCGCTAGACGCCGTCCCTTCGAGCCTGTTGGCTCTTCGGGCTAAGTTCCAGGATTTAAGTGCAGTTCGCGAGTGTGTGCAACAATAGTTAGTGGCTGGTACCAAGGCTGCTCTGTCGCTGGTGCGACTGCATAGTCCTTATGTAGACGTTGCAGCTGTAGCTGCTGGACCGCCGACGCTGCCGGAAGGTTCGACCTAGAACATGATTCCACATTACCAGGCGGTGGATCGTCTGGCAGAGGAAATTGTCGACTTTTTTGAGGAGCAAACAAACGTTCTTCTACTGCAGCAGTAGTTTAACATGTATCCTGCATAGAAGTATACCAGTGTTGTAAAGTTCGTATGTATATGCTAGGTGTAATTGATTTTATATTGATATGTAAAGAGCTTGCTAGCTTATTTGTTTTGCGAGTGCGTTGCAGTATGCGAGTCCTTTTCATTAGCCTGATGTGTGTATCTCACTACCTTGCAACTCGCCAGGTGCGTTGCAGCTGGGTTATTGTTTGTCAAGGGTTCGATTATTGCGTCAGCTACTCAGGATATCGCGATTGGTTCGTAGAACAGGTGCGTAAAGGTGGCATATCCCCCGAGTAATAAGATTGCGAAAAATAATAGAAAACCGCAGAGTTTGGGGCACTTAGCTTTATTTATTCGTAGAACAACACGAGGTACAATGTGTGGCTAAGTAGCCTGGCTGAAAAGCCTTATTTGTAATGTAAAAGAAAGAAAAATGACTAGGGGTAGAAGCGCCGCAGCTATGCAACGTTCCAGGGGTTGGAGTAGGCGACTCCTGTCTCGAAATTTTTAAGGTGATAGGCGCCACCTGGGATTACTTCTGTAATGACGTATGGTCCCTCCCAACGGGACTCGAGCTTGAGATGCCCTTGCTGCTTCAATCGCAGAACCAGGTCTCCTTCGATGAAGGACTAGGGGCGTAGCCTTCTGCTGTGGTAGTTGCGGAGGTTTTGCTGGTAGATCGCTGATCTTTTTGCTGCGATTTCTCGTGCCTCGTCGAGGGGGTCGATAGAGTCTTCGAGTGCGAGAGTTGACTCCTTCTCACTGTAGGCGACTACCTGCGGTGCTTTGTAGCGTACTTCGGCGGGTAGCACCGCTTCGGCACCGTGCACCATGAAGAACGGGGTATATCTCGTGGCGCTGTTGGGAGTTGTGCGTAGGCTCTAGAGTACAGATTGCAGCTCGTCCGGCCAGCATCCATCAGCTTGCTCGAGTGGTTAGAGGAGTTGTTTCTTGATTCCACTGTAGACGAGGCCGTTGGCCTTTTCGACTTGACCTTTGGTTTGCGGGTGAGCCACCGAGGCGTAGCTTATGTTGATTCCCAGGTTTTCACAGAAACCCTGGAACTCCTTGGAGGTGAAGTTCGCCCCATTGTCCGTGATGATGCTATGCGGTACGCCGAAGCGGTGGATTCGAAGAACTTGATGGCGTTGGCCCCTGACTGGTTTGTCACAGCATGGCCTCTATCCACTTAGTGAATTTGTCGACTGCGACCAGGAGGTAGACATATCCCCCTCACGAGGACTTTGGGAGCTTGCCGACCATGTCGAGTCCCCATTTCACAAAGGGCCAAGACAATGGTATTGGCTGTAGTTTCTCGCCAGGTGCATGGGTTTATCCATGAATCGCTGGCAAGCATTGCAGCGCTGGACGATGTCCTTGCATTGCACATGGTCGTGGGCCAGTAGAATCCAGCTCGTAGAGCTTTGGCGATGAGAGCGCGACTGCCGGCATGGTGCCCGAAAGTTCCTTCATGTATGTCGAGGAGGACGGCCCTTCTGTCTGCGTTGGAGACGCATCATTGGAGTACTCCTGTGATGCTGTGCTTGTATAGTTCGCCATTGATGATGGCGAATGCCTTGGATCGCCGTGCGATGTGTCGCGCGTCAGTCGGGTCGTCTAGAAGCCTCTCGCTGAGAAGATATGTGATGTAGGGTTGAGTCCAAGATGACTCGATCATCATGACCCCCATTGGTCCCTCGAGTCCTGTGTCAAGCTCCAGGTCATTGAGTGCCATTGGCTCATGGGGTGGCGTAGCGCCCAAGTACGTTGTTGGGCTTCTTTTCTTCTCTATGGCCTTTGGCTTGATGGAGCATTCGTAGATACGCTCGAGAAATACCCCAGGTGGTATGGGGGTGCAGGTGGAGCCAATGTTGGCGAGTGCGTCTACCTCTTCATTACTTTCGCGGCCTACGTGCTGCAGCTCGCAGCCGTCGAAGTCCCCTTCGAGTGTGTCATAGAGGTCGCGGTAAGCAATCATATTGTTGTTTAGTGCATCGCACTCGTGCATTGTCTGGTTGACGACCAGCTTGGAGTCGCTGTAGATGATGAGCCTCTTGGCGCCGCAGGCTTTTGCCATCCGCATCCCGTGCAACAAGGCTCATATTCAGCTTCGTTGTTGGAGGCGGTGAACTGCATTCGCATAATGTATTTCAGCTTGTCTCCTTGGGGCGATGTCACTATGACACCTGCGCCAGCCCCGTCCTTACGCTTTGACCCATCGAAGTGCATCATCCAGAGGTAGGACATATCTGGCTTTACGGGGAGCTGGTTCTCCATCCAGTGTACGAGGAAATCAGGGAGGCTTGTGACTTGATCGCGTCGCTTTTCTCGTATGTAATGTCTCGTGGGGACAACTCGATTCCCCAAAGCGCGACTCGTCTGGTGGCATCGGGGTTGTTGAGAATATGTCCAAGCGGGGCATCATTGACCACCACGATTGGGTGCTCCTGGAAGTAGTGACGCAATCGCCTGGCTACCATGAAGATGCCGTATGCCAGCTTCTAGTAATGCGGATACCGTTGCTTTGTTGGCGTGAGCACCTTGATGAGGTAGTAGACTGGGCGTTGTACCCTGTGGACTTTGTTTTCTTCAGCTCGTTCCACCACAAGTACCGTGCTGACCACCTGGTTGGTGGCGGAGATGTATAGCAGTAATGGTTCTCTTTCACGTGGAGTCACCAGTACTGGTGAGGTAGATAGTAGATGCCTGAGGTCTTCGAATGCTTCCTATGCCTCGTCGGTCCACTCAAACTTGTCAATTTTGCGGAGAAGTTGGTAGAAGGGCAGTGCATTTTTTCCCATTTGACTGATGAATAGACTGAGCGCCATGATTCGCCCCACCAGCTGTTGGACGCCTCTTACGTTCTTCGGCTTCTCCATGGCCAGTATGGCCTTTATTTTCTTCGGGTTCGCCTCAATCCCCCTCGCGGAGATGAGGTACCCGAGTAATTGCCCAGATGGTACGCCGAAGGCGCATTTGTCTGGATTGAGCTTGATCCGGTAGCGGTCGAGGTTGGCGAAGGTCTCACGTAAATCGTCGATTAGCGAGGCTTCTTCCTTGGTTTTGATGATGATGTCATCAACGTATACTTGGATATTGCGACCAAGTTGGCTCTTGAGGCAGGCTTGCATGCATCATTGATAGGTGGCTCCTGCGTTTTTAGCCCGAAGGGCATGGTGTTGTAGCAAAATACACCAAAGGGCTTTGTAAACATCGTCTTCTCTTGATCTTCCTCCTTCATTCGAATCTGATTATAGCCTGAGTAGGCATCGAGGAAGCAGAGGCGCTCACATCCCGCGGTGGCGTCGATGATTTGGTCGATTCGCGGTAGCGGGAAGTGATCCTTTGGGCAGTGCTTGTCCAGGGAGGTAAAATCCATGCACATCCGCAGGATATTCGTGTCTTTTTTAGGTACTAGCACCGTGTTGGCGAGCCAAGTGCTTTCCTTGATCTCGCGTATGAAGTTGGCATCGAGGAGTCTGTTGATCTCCATTCCGACCGCCTTTGCCCTTGGTTCGGACAGTCGCCGAATTGTCTATTTGACTGGCCTTGCGTCTAGGTTGACGTTGAGTGCGTGCTTGGCGAATTCCCTGGGAAACCCTGGCATGTCCGCTGGACACCAGGCAAAGATTTCCCAGTGCTCACGGAGGAATTCGACGAGCGCGAGTTCCTATGCGGAACTCAAGTTGTTTGCGATGAGGGTCGTCTTGGTCGAGTCCAATGGATGGACCTGGACTTTCTTCGTGTGCACCGACGAATCGAAGGACAGGTCGGGTGAACTAGGCCGGCTGAGGGGAGGCAAACTATTGTCTGTCGACTCCTTCAATCTTGTGAGCTCTTCCTGCATGCCGAAAGATTGGGAGATTCTGTTGAATACCCTGTTGCAGCTGTCGGACCTCTCAAAGCTCCCGTTGATTGTGATGACGCCGTTTGGACCTGGCATTTTCATCTGCAGGTAGGTGTAGTGCGGTACTGCCATGAACCTAGCGAACGCGACACGTCCGAGGATGCAGTGGTACTGCGAAGGCTAGTCAACGACTTCAAAGTCGATGCGTTCGCGCCGAAAGTTTTTCGGCGTGCGGAAGATGACGCCGAGGTTGATTTTGCCCAGGGGATATATGCCCTTGCCTAGGACGATGCCGTGGCATGTCGTGACTGATACCTCTACGCATGTCAGAGGGATCCTCATTGCACGCAAGGTACTGGCGAACATGATGTTGATGTCGCTTCCTCTGTCCATGAATACGCGACTCATGTCGAAGCCTCCGATATGCGCCTCGAGTACGAGGGGATAGTAGCCTAGGTGAGGGACTTAGCGTGGATGGTCACGCTTGTTGAAGGTGATGCAGGAGTCGCTTCCCCTAAGGTACTCAGTGGTGGACGGTGGGGAGTTTGTTGCCAAGTTGACTTGGCGAGTGATGGCCTTCTGCACCCTATTCAAGGGGCGTCCCTTTTGGATCATCATGTTTCCCATGACCCGTGGGTACGGCTCGCCTCCGTGATGCTGGTCTGGCGCAGCCGTGGGCGGTGGTGGAGGAGCTCCATGTGCCACGGCGCTTGGGGAGGTTCCATAACCCCTGTTGACCGCGTCGCGATTCATCCGATCCAGGCCTTCATGGAGTTTGAGAAACTCGCGGCAGTCCTTAAGGAGGTGGCTAGATTTCTTTTTGCCATCATGCTTATTGATGTAGAAGTGCACATTGCACGACCCGGACAGTTTGTCTTCGATGGATGCTGCAGGTGCTTCTTCACGAGTGCGGCTTTGCCATACTTGCGTGGTTTTCGAGGAGTCGTGGTATCCACCTCTGCGATAGACGCTGTTGCGGCCATCGTCGCGTTTGTCGGCGTAGCTGGCTGCGACCATGTTGACGTCGTCGCTGTCATTGTAGGAGCACATTCGCCGCTTGCCTCGACGATTGCATCTGCGCCCGAGGTCTTCGTCGTCATCGGAGTAGGTGCGGTTTCTCACCGAATCTTCTCCATCGGCCCACTGATTCGCGATTTCCATCAAGTGGTCGATTGTTTTGGGCTTCGAGTGGCCCAACGCCTCTCTGAGCTCTATGCGGCGGACGCCACCGTTGAATGCGTCGATTGCGCGATCCTCTGACATGTTTTCTGCGGAGTTCTTGATGATGGACCATCTCTGGATATACGAGCATAGCGATTCACCCATCCTTTGCTGGTAGCTCCTCAGTTCTTCGATTGATGCGGGCCTTTTGTAAGTGCCCTTGAAGTTGCGCACAAAGCTATAGACTAGCTCTTCCCAGCTGCGAATGGATCCGCGCGGGACATTGTTGAGCCATGCTCGGGCGACGCCCTGCAGCTGTAGCTGCAGGCATTGCATGGCCGTGCTTTGACTCCCGCCGTGAAGCTTGACGGAGGAGAAGTGGTCCTCCAACCAGATTTTTGGGTCCTGCAGACCGTCGAAATTTGGTTTCTCTGATGGGAGCTTGAAACACTTGGGCATTCGCTTCTGCTGGATAGCTCTGCGGAAGCATCTAGCGCCACAGAGTTCCACGTCTTCGTTCTCTGAATCAGTCGAACGGGCACGCCGTGCCCTTGACTTGTCGATTTTGCACTATGTGAGGTCATCGCACGCATCGTAGTCGTGGTCGTGTCGTCGCGAGTAGCAACGTCGAGACAGATTGTGACTATCATCGCTGGACGAAGGTGAGGAATAGCGTTTTGCCAGAGCTTTGCCTTTCTTCGGCTCCGATGTCTGTTCTTTGTCGAGAGCGGCCTCGATTAACCCCAATCCCGTGATCGTAGATCGGTGCATGGCGGCTCGGGGATCCCCAGCCGACGGCTGATTGTTGAGGAGGTACATGGTGGCCACTGTCACCTGATGGCTCAATGCACGGCGCCCAGAAAAATGCTTGTTAGCGGTGTTGATGTAGAGCTCGTTGGGAACCCCAAGAGGAAGGTATGATGAGCACAGCAGCAAGTTTCCCTCAGTTATGAAACCAAGGTTTAATCGAACCAGTAGGATCAAGGAAACACCTCAAATGTGTTACTAGCTGAGCTTTGGCAGGGCGCACTACCGGTGCTAGTAGCAACGTGGAGACCTGCACAACACAACCACGGAACTTTGTCCCCAACTTGTGATGAGGTTTTCAATCTCACCGTGTTTTGCGGAAAACAAAGGATTAAACGTATTGAATGGAAAGAAGTAAAAGTTTGTAGAAAGTAAACACAAAGCAGTAAAAGATTGTAGATTGTATGTAAAGAAAAGGACCGGGATCCATAGTTCACTAGAGGTGGCTCTCCTTAGATAGATAACATGCTGGGTAAACAAATTACAGCGAGGCAATTGACAAACACCAAGAAAGCAATACATGCATATACTAATCATCTTGACTCCTTTGAGACTTGATTGGGCATTACAACATAATACATAGACCGCCATCCAACTGCATCTATGACTAATAATCCACCTTCAGGTTATCATCTGAACCCCCTCCAGTATTAAGTTGCAAGCAACAGATTATTGCTTTACGAACTGCGTGTAAAGTAAACAATATGATTGTTCTATGAACAAAGGATTGTTGTTTTCTCCCTAGTAGCAACAATACATCTAGTACCTTAGAGATTTCTATCACTTCCCTAGATTACCAGAGGTATGAACCCACTATCGAGCATAAATACTAACTCTTGGAGTTGCTAGCATCTACTTGGCCAAGATAGCTACTAACAACGGAAAGCATGCAAGATCACAAATAACAAAGACATGATAGAATCAATAATCAATCTGAAATAGCATCTCAATATCCATCGGATCCCCGCAAACACAGCATGTATGAATTACAAATAGATGATCTTGATCATGAATGGAGCTCACAAGATCTAAAAATGAAGGCACAAAGGAGGAGAAACCAGCCATCTAGCTACTACATGGATCCGTAGTCCAAGGATGAACTACTCACGCAACACACCAGAGGCTTGCATGGTGATGAAGAAGGCCTCCAGGGTGAATTCCCCTCTCCGGCAGGGTGCCGGGAAGAGCTTCAGATCCCTCCCGATCTAGGGATGGAGATGACGGCGACTACAGACTCTTTCGTGGATTTTTGATCGGGTACTTAGGGTTTTCGTCCCGAGGGCAACTTATAGGCGGAAGGAGAGGCCGAGGGGGTGCCAAGAGCCACCACACCACCCCCTGGCGCGGGCCAGGCCTGGCCGCATGGCCAGGTGGTGTGGTCGGCCCCTGTCCCCTCTCCGTCTTGTATTCTAGCACTTGATCCCTTCCGGAAAAATAGGCACTTTGGCTTTTGTCCTGTCCAATTCCAAGAATATTCATTTTCTGACTTTCCTGGAACCAAAAACAGCAGAAAACAGGCAGCTGGCACTGTGGCTCTTGTTAATAGGTTAGTCCTAGAAATCATATGAAAAGTACTCCAAAGTTGGAACAAAACACAAGAAAGTGGATAAAACCAAGCATGGAACATCAAAAATTATAGATACATTTGCAATGTATCATCACCGCAGCTTGTGGCGTCTTTGGGACCATGTTGCCCCGCGTGTCGACTATCATGGAGCTGAAGTCGAGGACTTTTGCAGCTTCTATGCATTCCTGCTCGCTGAGATGAGCCATTCGAGATCGCCTCTTTTTGGCGATGTACTCGTTGCCTTTGGAGGAGGATCCTCCGTGGGAGGAGAGCCCGGCCCGTCGGAGACTTGATTCATCCGCCGCCTTTTTATGCGTATCCATTTGCGCGATTATGTGCAGATGGCGTCTGTACTCCTCCTTTAGCAGCCAATGGTAGCCCATCAACAGGTCATGCAGCGTGCCGGGGGCAGAGGGTTTCCTCGTAGTGCTTCTCGGCAATGGGCCCATTCGTTGTTGTTGAGCCTGATCACGACACGTTTGCCACTGTGTTCGTTCACCATGGTTGGTGGCTCGACTGCCCCTCCATTGTTGACGGGCACGCCATTGCCACCGTTAGCGGGGCCACCGTTGGGCGGTCCGCCATTAGATGTGCTACCGTTGGGCGGATCAGGCCCTTTGCCACCGTTTTCACGATTGGCGTTGGTTTCGCCAACGTTGATGACGGCGCACATGAAGTGGTTGGGGAAGTTGTTGTTTCCACAACTTTCGGATCCGGAGCCGTAGACTCCATCTTCCGTCGCTAGGTCACCTAGATCGGATCCATGACTGCTGTCGCTGTCCGTGCTCTCAGCTGTTGCTGAGGCGTTGAGCTCGCTAAGGGTGCCGATTGGTGGCAGGAACCACGATGCTGGAGCAATCGTGGGTCCTGTTGGCTGGTCAGGCATGCGAAGCGTGCCCATCTGACCAACCTAGAAGCGGAAGCTCCCAATCGCCAAGCTGATTCCGTCGCCCACGGACTCGAGAGCCGGGCGAGTGGCCGGCATGTGGACGGTGAAGTCGAACGCGCCGAAGAGCTGGCGAATCTCCACAGTTGCAGAGTTGTAGATCGTGGTTGATGGGGCCAAAGAAGTCGCGACATCAGCACTCCCAATTCCCACAGACGGCGCCAATTGACGAGGGTTTAACTCATCAATGCCCATTGTTATGGACCTAGGTTTTGGAGAAGGAGGGAGAGCTGGAAGCATCAATCGGCTAGCACACAAGCACACATGGACGCAAGGTTTACCCAGGTTCAGGCCTCGTAGAGGTCCCTACTCCTGCTTGTCTGCTCTTGGAATTAACGAAGGAATCAAAGATTACAGGGGCGCGCAGATGCAATCTAGCGAGAGTTGTGGAAGTTAGGGTTGCGTGTGTCCTCGTCTCCGCCCCCTCCTAGCCTTTATATAGATAGGCCAGGTCTCGGGTAGCAGGTCGAGTCGGTTACAGATTATGGGTTTCCCTTTAAACTTTCTATCTTTAAACTTCTTCTTGTCTCCCAAATCATCGAGAGTCCGCGGGCCACTCGAAGTCTTCATTGGGCCGTGCCAATGCCGTAGGCTTCCACCATATCTGGACAGTATATACCAAACTCGAGTACCTACAGGGTATACCCATGTCACCTAGTTTGATAACAAACTACTTAACACAAATGCTCTCCTTTGCTGCTACTATAGCAGTCATATACTTAGCCTTTTGTTGTAGTATCCGTCACAATGTCTCAACTTGGGAACTCATCCAAATCCATCATGGAACATCCTTTCCATTACATTGTGCCACTCATAGGCTAAATTGAGATAAATTTAATTTGTATCTTGTGACAAAACTAGTATCAATGTAACACTTTACAATGAACTACCTTTAACTATTTGTCACTTATACATGATATATTCTTAGTTCTTCCAAAGCTCATAAGAATATCTTTACTATCGTCCAATGATCATCTTATGAATCATTCTGGTATGTGCTCACAACATTTAGATCATAGGACATATCTGGATATATACATATCACGGTATAATCGATCAAAATCTTGATGTGATTTTACTCACCAAGTGTTGAAACACTTGAATCTTGATACAACCCTTTCCATGCAGCAAGAACCTTTCTTGTTGTTTCCATATTGAACCCTTTCAATATCTCATATATGTATGTCTGGCATAACCATATTAGCGCCTCAATCTATCCATATAGACATTGATGCCAAATATTCCGGTTTTGCCCAAGTCTTTCATCGAAATCCTATTTTAATGAAATTCTTAACTTGTGTCAATAAAAGATACATCATTTCCAATCAACAACATGTACTCTGCATAATGTATTGCAAATTTTTCTCAGCGCTCCCACTTAATTTCTTGCAAATGCAAGCATCTTCATCATCTCCGATGAAATTAAACTCCTTTAACATTTCCATCATGGTGAAGATTCCAACTCCGCTATGCTCACTTCAACTATTGAAGTTTGCATGCCCTTTTAGCACCCTTTGAATTAACAAAACCCTTCGAACCATGTCATGTACACATCCTAGGTAACCATTCTATTAGAAGAACCTTGTTTTGTTTATTCAACTACCATATACCAAATTATATGTAGTGGTTGCTACATTAATCCGTCAAGACTAAATATCGCTATGGAAGATCAAATCTTGTCATAGTCAACTCCTTGAACATTGTCGTAAACTTCTTTCCGACATGTCAACTATTTCATAGATGTTAAACATCCATGTCTATTTCTTTATAGATCCAAACATGACAGATAGGCTTCACACCTTTTTAGAGGGTCTTCCAAGTTCAGAAACTTGATTTCTCGTGTATGGATACTTTCACGGATTCTATGACTTCTAGTCATTTTATGGAGCCAGGGCTCATCGCCGCTTCTTTGCATGTAGTCGGTTCATCATTGTCAAAAAAATAATGACTTATGTTTCAAATCTTACTATTTGATTCTTACCGACCCACATGGTTCAATAGGAACTCTAATCTCCAAGATCACACCCTTTGTAATCACGGGAGCCATGAGCATTGTGGCCACCACCAGGACACTTTACGGCACTGCTCTACTTAGCGCATATAGCTAAGGTTCAACAACCTTATCAAAGTTCTATTGTCCTCCCACTTAACTTTTCACGAAAAATTCCTTCTCAAGAAACTTGACGTTCCAAGCAACAAACTCTTTTGTCCTCGGTGTTATGGAGGAATTCCCAACAAATTCTTTGGGATAACCTACAAAGACGTGCTTATCCGACTTTGGTTGTAAACATTTTTACTTATGCATAGCATACCAAAATTTAAGAAAAGACAATTCGGGTTTTATCCCAAACCATAACTCATATGGTGTCATTTCAACGGATCATTCTTTTCAGTGTAAAAGCGGTAGTCTCTAAAGCTTTAATCCTTAAAACATAATGGCAGTTTTATAAATGACACCTTTGATCTTACCATGTCAAACAAGGTTTGATTTGATCTCTCAAACATACCATACTCATGTGGTTTATCGGGAAATGCAAATTCATGGAACAATTCCTGAAATCTTAGGTGTTTTGCTAAACCTGTAACTCAAATATCTTCCTTTATGATCAAATCATAAACTCTTTTATTTTCTTGTTACAATGATTTTTCACTTCATCTTGAAAGTCTTTGAAAAAATTTCAAACGTTTCATACTTCTTCCTTATTAAGTAAATATATAAATATATTCACTCAAATTTCTAGAGAAAGCATATGAAGCAAAAATATCCATCGCATATGGCTACACATAATGGATTATGCACATCAGCATGCACAATTTCCAGTAAGCTAGTCATCCATTCCTCTTTGGCATATGAACGGAGTTTCAATTATCTCGAGGAAAGTTTCACAAGCGTCAATTGATCAAAATCAAAAGACTCCAAAAATCCATCAACATGGAGTTTCTTCATGTTTACTTTCCAATATAATTCAAACAGTGATGTCACTTCATAAGTGATCTTCCAATCATTTGTCTTATGATATTTTAGCAATAATGTTTATGGATGTGATTTCTGTGGAGCCCCCGAATTAATCCTCCGAGAATCCCTGTTATGCATACACCATGATCCCATGATCAGTTAGTCGGGAAAATAACCGACAAGTATCAAAGTAAACATCCATTACTTAAGAGGATACATGTCATGCCTTACATGCCATTATGGCTACAACAACCATGATCAGCGGAACTTCATCAAGCGTAGAGCCTGAGCCACGCCTTAACCTACAGGCAACTGACTGGGAGAACGTCCTAGCACGCATAGTTGTCAACTCCACCATCTTCTTGATATCTGACCAAGTTAATAGCCAGGGACAATGCTAGTGAGTACTTTGAATGTACTCGCAAACCACCTTAAGAGAAAAGTAATAACAAGAGGATATGCAATATGGCTGTGGTAGTAGGAAGGCTCCAAGAGAGGTTCTTTTCTCAACTATTTCTCTTGTAGATATAGCATCTCCCTATCTTTGTTGAAACCTTTGTAAACATTTTGGAAACCATTTTGGAGAAGTTTTGGAAAACATTAGGACTAGGTCACCCATTAGTTCCTCCTACCGGTCATCTCATGACCAACTCCTTTCCTTTCCTTCCGACCATCCCATGGTCAACACATTCATCCTTTTCGACCATCCCATGGTCAAATCATTTCCAAGGCCATTGCTTTTCAGAAATCCTTTTTGAAAAAAAACCAGCACCGCTCTATAGAAGTTTGTCCAACCCGTCCATAATCGCGGACACAGCTATTCGAATAGATTTACACTCTGCAGAGGTTGTACACTTTACCCACACCATCCGGGTACACTACCCTGATCTACACCGATCGTGGGTCGAGTAACCGATCAAGACTCTCCGGATGCCCACTCCAATATAAGTGCCTACCCTATGAGTGTTGTTCCCCTCAACACCGGGACACCCTATATAGTTCCCAAGCCAACCAGAGCGCTTTTTCCACTTCCCAAGTGTGCACTTTCAATGAGGGGCTCATAGTAACGCGTGGAGGCCCGTAGACCCTTCGTTCCTTCTCTAGGTCGATGTCTCACATGGACCCTTACAGGAGAAGGCCCACCCTCTAGGGATTTTTATCCCTTGTAGTCGTTGCGAGGAACCATATACCAGAATAAACAAACATCAAATCCAGCCCTGTCCCATTCCAGAGTAATGTGATTACACGGGTTAAGTTGTTATAGCTAAACTGCAAAGAACCGGGCGTGTTTTCGTAAAACCTTTTCCTCTAGCTTTCCTTTAGCATTTTGTAAAATAAAACCTTTTTCTTTCTCAACATCTCTTGGGAGGTCCTACCTCACCAAGGTTTTATCAGAAAACATTTGGTAAAACTTTTCTAGGGTCTTCCCATCCTATAGCTTTGCTTCGGCTAAAATAGGGTCTCTAAACGGTTATGGTGTTATACACCATCTATTCTACTAGGGTCCAGTAGGTGTCATCAAGGGGGTTGTACTTAATAGTACAAAAGTGTAATAGTTTGGAAGAGCCAAACCACTACCATATATACATCAACATATAGTAAAATAGTGCAGTTTTCATAAACAGTAGATAAAACATGCATAAGTAAAACAGTAGGACAAGGCTTATGAGCAAGAAGGTGGCTTGCCTGAGATCAGCAATCTGGCAATATATGTCTCTGGACTTCTCCTTAGAAAACTATAATAACCAATAATAATAACCAACTTCTTCTGGTCTCCGATATAATCGCATCTATCGTCGATATGGATCACATGCAGGCAAACAAATGACACAATCAACACCAGGCATACAAACATCAATACATACAACAAGCAATGAACAATACAAGTTTACAAATTAGTAGGTCTTAGGAAGAATGGATTTAATAAGATTGGCCTTGTCTTGGAAACATGGAAGAAAATCCCTTAGGATTTATAGTCTAGAAACTACCTAAGAGACGGGTTTTGGACCAAGACCATATCATGTATGATCTCATTGTATAAAAATGGTACCATTAGATAGGTATTGACAAAATGAAGCCAGCAAAAGTGGTTTCACTATTTTATCAATCTCCCTCGATTTATAAAGCATTTTCTAGTGATTAAAACTCTAGTTTTAGGAAATAATTCACCAGAAATGTTCTGTATGTCCAAAATTATTTCCTTGGATGGTTAGGTAGAGTTTGATGTACTGATTTACTGAGAGTTGGAATCATATCAAAATATTTACCATAATGCCCTCTGGAATTTCCCAAAGGCAGCTCTGTAGACAAATTATCTTTGTCATCCAATTTAATATACAAGGACTTTTGATATGAAGTAAAGGGCAATGGATAGGTATTGCAAATACCTCCCAATACCAACTGGAATCACTATTTTTGGAGTTGCAGAGCTACTGTAGTGATTTATCTAGTGAATTAACAATGCATAGAACAGTTTAAATCCTAATAAATCAACCCGGGTTTAATTAGATTTGGTCTCCTGGGTTTTGAAGGATATTGGTAAGCATGTGCTCTGGGAGTTTGAATTGGGTCAAAATCAATATTGGTTTGGCCTAAGGAATTTCCCAAAGACAGATCTAGGGACCTTTTGTCATTTTTACAGAAGTCAAACTACTAATCCACTTGGCATGAGGCTAAGTTCATGAGATAGGTGCATAAAATTCCTAGCAGAGGCAATTGGATTTATTCCATTTGGGATTTCAAAACTCCCTACAAGGATTTATTAGCAAAACTGATACTTCTTTGCATTTTAAAAACTAGGAATAAACTGGAAAACTTTATGGTGTAAAAATGGTTCTGCATGTTGTACAAAACATGTGGGAACCAAAAGAAATTTAGATCTAGATAGTTTGGATCCTTTTTCATCTTCTTTTTGGATTAAACCAACATGCCTATTAAACAGATCTAGAAAATATGTAAAAAGAAAAAGGGAGGGAGAGCAGTGTGGGCCAGATCCGTGGGGATACTGGGCCACGCAGGGTAACAGCCGGCCCATCTCGCACCGGAGAGCACGGGAGGCTGTTTTTGAAGCTGACTGGCGGGGCCCGGTCGTCAGTGGCTCTCAGCGCCGAAGGGGTATCAGGCCCTGTAGGCCGTCTGATGAAAAGGCCGATCGATGGCTCGTGCTCGTCTCTCTCCTCGTGACGGTGCTCAGGAGGGGAAACACTAGGTGGGGTTTGATATGGTTGGGGGCTCACCTGGAGGCACGGAGGCCGGCGGGGAAGGAGGGGAATGGATGGGGTACACCTGTGCGAGCTCAGGGATGGGCGGCGGTGGTGATTTTGGCACCAGGGATTGCTCACGCGACGACCACCGACAGGGGCTTCAGGATCTCGCCGGCGACACTGCTCTGAAAGCTCCTGAGGAGAGAGAGAGGGACATGGTTAGATGCAGGGGAACATGGAGGTCTCAAATATGCCACATGAACGGGGAGGGGAGCAGGGAAGAGAGCACGTAGCTCGATCCTTGGAGATGACCAAGAGGGGAAGTTCTTCTTCTAGGATGGAGTAGGGGCAGGGTCCTGTGGGGAAGCTAGTGGAGGTGGAGAGGGTGCGAGGGAGAGTGGAAAATGAGAGCGGAGTGAGGATCGGGGGTGGCCTCTAGCCTTAAAACCAAGGGAGTGTTGTCCACGGTGCACCAAGTCCATTTTGGACAGAAGGGAGGGGTGCTTCTCATTGATAGGGCCTCAGAGGCGGTGGAGTGGTAGAGTGGGGTAGAAGGGAGGCAGTGGAGGGCATCATTACGTTTGAAAAGGCCAGATTGGCTCTCCTTCTTTATCTCGGGTAAATAAAAAGAACAAGGGAGGGAGTGAGGCTAGGGTGAGCTAGGGCAGTGGTTAGGGTGCAAGGAGGGTAGGGTGGGACCCTGTACTCGCCATGTGAGTGGAAGGAGGGGTGGTGACAGATGTTTCATTGATTCTCTAAGATTTTGCAAGATGCACGAGTTTTCTCTCTCTCTCTCTCTCTTACTTGCTCCAAGCACAAGGGACAAGAGAGTGATGCTATAGTGGCACGTCGACCAGAGGGTGGGAGGTGTACTGTGGAAGTTTGGCTGACCCAAAGGGTTGAGGTTGGATGGGGTTTTGATTTGAGGTTTTGCTTAATGTGCAAAATTTATCAACTAGATGGTTATGCAGGAAGTCTAGAAACTTGACTTATGCAAGAGGGGGCAAGGGTGTTGGGGCAAGGGTAAGGTCAATAGTCACCTCCTGGAATTATTTGGGATTTTTCAGTGGTGCTTAGATCCTCTTTATATCAATTCTTCAATTATTGTTGAATCTGTTTTATTGATTTTAATTGAATAATTTGGATTGGACCAATATGGTTTTTGGGCTTGATATGGTCCCAAATATGATTACACACTTAGGAGATCTTTCACTGAATTTATTGATGAAGGAAAGTATTTAAAACAGTTATTATTCTATTTCTGCCATTTAAGAAAATAGGCAAAAAGAATTATTGAAACTCTTCAAAAATATTTATTTTTGAAAGTTGTATGATAGGGTATGATATATGGACCTCAATTGACCCAAAAGTTGGGGAAGTGTTTTGTCAAAAACCAAACTTTCCTTTATGGAAGAAGTTTTGGAGGTTTTGACTATTAAAGGAATTAAATAGATCTTGGTCCAAAATAATTATTCAAAAACCTTAGTAAATATTTATAAGCAAGGTATATGGTGTACGCAAGGTGAAACAAGCACTTGAAACTTTGGGATTTGAGAATCCAACTTGAATTTGGTGGAAAACAAGGAAAAGGGATCTAGGGTAATGTTAATTTCATACCAACAAAATATTGCTGGATCTTGCAGCTCAATTCTCCCCTTGGGGCATGGGATAGATGGATGGATATAACAAGTTATTTATATCACAATGGTGTATAGGTTTGAGCTTGATCAGGCTTGAGGGTTCCAAGGAATGATCTCAAACTTTGAATAAAATAAGCCTGCCAAAAGCAGATTATTAGATAGCCTTCAAAACCTTGTGGGTTTAAGAAGCACAAAGTTCCAATGGAAACAAGTGAAGTAGGTATTGATAGAAATATATGAGTAGAACACAACCATGCAAAGAGTTGGTCCGTAGAATGTGGGATGATGGTGTGAGCTTCTGTCAAAGTAGGCATGTTGATAAGATTTGCAGGAAGAGTTACTTTCTTGCCTGCAAAATCATCAAGAACGAGTGGGTTGGAGGATGATCTAACCAAGGGAAAGAGTGGGCCTTGGTAGTCCTTAGTATGGTTAACAAGATGGTTCAAATTCATTTTTAAAAATGCACCAGGGTTGAGAAAAGGAGGCACTCAAAAAGGTGATGTTGGAACAGATTCCAAACTTAGCCACATTTGGCAGATTTAGGGTTTTTGACTAGAATATGAGAGAGGAGGCTTTTGATGGGTAGCAAGGTACCAAAGCATCATCAAGTGGATGAGATTGAAGAGTAGATTGAGTAGAAGGGATCCATGCTTGATATTGTTCTTCATTGACTTGGAAGCTTCTGGAATTAGATCACTTCAGAGCTGATCTGGTTAAGGGTTTTAGATGATTACTCAGTAGCTAGGGATCGGATCCATATTGTATTCTTGCTTAGGTTTTGGTGAGTTTAAAGTTTATTTATCCTATAGGATGAGCTCCTAGAGTAGCTCATACTACTTCTAAGCAATCAAGTCAAACAGCAGATCAAGGTAACTCATCTTACAAACAAATCAACTACTACTAGGGTTACTGATACATTGCAAATGTATCTATAATTTTTGATGTTCCATGCTTGGTTTTATCTACTTTCTTGTGTTTTGTTCCAACTTTGGAGTACTTTTCATAGACTTTCTTGGACTAACCTATTAACAAGATGCCACAGTGCCAGTTGCATGTTTTCTGCTGTTTTTGGTTCCAGGAAAGTCAGAAAATGAATATTCTCACAATTGGACAAGACAAAAGCCAAAGTTCCTATTTCCCCGGAAGACTCACAGAGCTAGAAGGAGAGTCAGAGAGGGGCCAGGGCCTGGCCACACCCCCGAGGCGCGGGCAACCCTAGGCCACGCCAGGGCATGGTGTGGGCCCCCTGGCCGGCCACCGACCTTGCCTCCTTCGCCTATAAGAGCCTCTTGATAGCAAAACCCTAAATAATCAATCAGAAATCCATGAAAAGTTCCACAGCGCCGCCGCCACCGAAGGGGAGATTCAGGGGACAGAAAGTCTCTGTTCCGGCACCCTGCCGGGACGGGGAAGTGCCCCTAGAGCCATCTCCAATGATCTCCACTTCCATCTCCATCACCATTGCTAATTCCCATGATGAGGAGGGAGTAGTTCTCTCTCTAGGCTAAGGGTTCTACCGGTAGCTATGTGTTCATCTCTCTCTCTATGCATGATCTTATTGAGATCATGAGCTTGTAATCTATAGATCAACCTTGCTACTCAAGTGCTTTAATAGGTCTCTGCTCTCCCCATGTGTGTGAAGTTGACAGTGTGCACACCATGGTGGCACTTAGGCTAGAGATTACAAATACTCGTTATGAGTTATATTTGGAGTTGGATGTCTTTATGAAATTCTGGTGTTTGTTGGACTCATCTAGTACTCAAGGTGACAGTGTGGGGTTATCTAGATGGGAAAGGCTTACTTTGAGGTGTGTTGTTATAGCCCTACCATGGATTAGAGTGTCCAACCGGAGAGTAGTTCAGCGTAGTATCATGAAGATGATATATTTATATGAGAGTGTTCACTAGTGAAAGTATGATCCCTAGGCCTTGTTTCTAAGCACTAAAACACCGTTTGCTATTAGATCTGTTACATGTTTACTTGCTTCCATCTTTATTTCAGTTTTACTTTAGTCTTTTCCACGCCACCAAGCTATTCTATATCACCATTACCACTTATAATTATACATCCCACTTGTGTTTCACTATCTCTTCGCCGAACTAGTGCACCTATACACCTGACAAGTGTATTGGGTGTGTTGGGGACACAAGAGACTTCTTGTATATTAATTGCAGGGTTGCTTAAGAGGGATACCTTTGACCACTTCCTCCCTGAGTTCGATAAACCTTGGGTGATCCACTTAAGGGAAAACTTGCTACTGTTCTACAAACCTCTACACTTGGAGGCCCAACAACTGTCTACAAGAATAGAAGTGCGTAGACATCAAGCTATTTTATGGCGCCGTTGCCGGGGAGGTAAGGTAAAAGGTATTCACACCAGAGGATTAAAGAAGAACCTCCCACGGCAAATGCCTATTTTCTGGCGCCGTTGCCAGGGAGGTAAGGTAAAAGGTACTCACATCCTCTGGTGTGAGTGCTCGAAGTTATTTCCTTCAGATTCTACAGTTTTGTCTTTTTGTTTCTTGTTTTCACTAGTTAGGATTAATGGAAAACAACAACAAAAATAGAGAGCTTTTTAGTATTTTTCCTAAGTTAGAACTTGAATTGTCTGAAAAGAAAATTAAAAAACCCATGGAACTTTCTTTGCATGCTAATAGCAATGTTATTAGTATGAATCTTTTGAACACCTTTGTTACTAATGCGATGGAAACATCTAAGCTTGGGGAAGTTGGTTTTTATGAAAATGATCTTTTTAGTTCCCTAGCTTTAAAGAAGAAAAGTTGCTTTGATGATACTTTATCTCCAATATGTGGTAATTCTAATGATACTTGTGATATTTTAAATCCACATACTGAAAGCATCCCTTTTAAAATACCTATAAAAATTGTTGAACGTGTTATGAATAACTGCTATTTTGGAGATGGAACTGTCCATCCTGGTGATCATTTACTCTTTATACATGAACTATGCGAGTTGTTCAAGTGTGCAGGTATTTCCATGAACCAAGTTAAGAAAAAGCTATTCCCTATTTCACTTAAGGGCAAAGCAAGGGAGTGGTATGAGCTACTAGATGATCCTCATCATTTAGATTGGAAGGAACTTGAATCTCTCTTTTACTCTAAATTTTATCCTCCTCATGAAATTCATAAAGATAGGAGTTATATTTATAATTTTCATCCTCATAATGGAGAAATTATTGCCCAAGCATGGGGGAGATTGAAGTCACTAATGCTCAAATGTCCCATTCATGAGCTCCCCAGGAATATTGTTATTAATAATTTCTATGCAAGGCTTTCAGGACATTACAAGGACTATCTAGATACTTGTTTAGAGGGATCCTTCACGAGTAAGGAGGTCAAAGCTAAGTGGGATCTTCTTGAAACAATTCAAAGCAATACCTAAGATTGGGATAACAACAAAGGTAAAGAACCAGGTATAAACTATGAGTATGATTCAATTAAGTCTTTCGCTGAAACTGCTGATTTTCAAGAGCTTAGTGCTAAATATGGTCTTGATCCTCAAATTCTTATTGGTTGTTTTAAAACCTTTTCTTCTCATATTAATGCTCCTAAAGAAAAATGGGACATGTATCATGAGCCTTTTAAAGACACTTGCATGGAAAATTAAATTGTTATTAATGATAGCAATAAACATGCTCAAACCTTTGAAAGTACTACTTCTTATAAGCATGTTAATTTTTGTGGAATACATAACCTTGTGAGAATAATCAAATGGAAGAAGAATATTGTATCACCCACATGAATGAAAAAACTAGAACGTGGTATAGGGCTCTAAATGATCTTGGTAAAAAGTTTGTGCCCTCTACCCTTTTATTTGTGAACTTTGCTTTGAAGTGGGTCATTTCAATTTTCAATGCTCAGGACATAATAATAGCCCTTCTAATCCAATGAGTAGTGCAAGTTTGTATTGTGATGACATGATCACTCCTAATCAGCATGATGAACTTACATTATTTTTGGGATGTGAAGAGTTATCAAGAAAAACCTCTTTGGTAGATATGAGTGCTTTTGATATGAATAGTGTCCTGCATGGTTGTCATCTTTATTGTGTTGATAATTGCCACACAAACACTTACATACAAAATATTATAGAAGATGAGATTTTACCAAAATATGATAGGACTAATACGTGTTTTGATCTTATTAATGAAAAGAAGGAATCCTCCAAAGTTTCTTCTATTGTCTCTAATGATAAACCAGGGTATATGGATAAGCTTCCTTTAAGCCTCTCCCTCCTAAAGAGAAGAAGATAAAGAAGAAAAGGAGGAGTAAAAGGAGGGAAGAAACAGTATTTCCCCCTAAGCATGTAGCTCCTATTATAGTTTTTGATGAGTCTGAACTCGATGATGTTCCTATACCTATTACCTATAGTAGTGATCATGATTGGGAAAAGCACACTTCTTTTGATATTGAAAATCTCTTTGGTACCAATTCTGAAAATGATGATATTAATAATTGTTGTACTATTAGTACTATACATGATCCTTCCAATGATGATATGTTTACAAATGAACACACTTGGAAAGATAACTATTCTATTGCTTGTGACGATTGCAATGATGAATATGATATTTTCAGTCCACCTACTATTGAGGAGGAAATTAATTATGATTACAATATGCCTCCTATATTTGATGATTATGGTGATGAAAATAATAATGATAGCTATTTTGTTGAATTTTCTCCCACTATAATCAATAAGAATGACTATGTTTATGTGGGGAGTATTAATTCTTTTATGCATGTGGCTCATGATAAGAATGTTTCTTGTGATAGTTATATTTTTAATTTTATTCATGATGCTACTGAAAGTTATTATGAGAGAGGGAAACATGGTTTTATGCATCTCAATAATATTAAGTTTCCCCTCTTTATGTTGAAAGTCTTGAAATTGCACTTGTTTTGCTTTCCTATGCTTGTTGCTTTGTGCTTTCATGACTTGTTTCTTTACAAGATTCCTATGCATAGGAAGTGGGTTAAACTTAAATGTGCTTTGAATTTGCTTCTTGATGCTCTCTTTTACTTCAGTTCATATTTCCTATGTGACCATCTTCTCAAACTATCATGCCTAACTTAAAGGCATTAAAGAAAAGTACTTATTGGGAGATAACCCAAAAGTTTTAGTTGAGTCTTGGAAATTATTACCTCTGTAATAACCGCTTCTTATCCTTTTTATTTGTTTTTTGTGCCAATAGTAACCTCTAATAGAGAGAAGTAATGATTGGGAAAGTTGTTGTCCCGAAACAGATTTCTGTGCTTCACCGTAAAAATTCGTGTACAATCTCTGAACGTCTTTTTGAGGCATGAATTTTTGCGATTCTGCCTCAGGTTGTTATCTAACTTCCATTAGTTCAACACTTTTTGATTTGAGCAACATAAGGTCTTTGAAAAAATTCGTCTTTACCTGCTGGTCTGTTTTGACAGATTTCTGCCATTTTCTGCATTTGCTTCTTGTTGGTTCCTTTTTAAGTTCTTTTGGGGAATTGTGCTTTTTGAGGGAAGTGCTACAGTAGCTTGTGTTTTAATGGAAGTTTTATTGGTGTTGGAACTGAACCAAAAAACCTATTATCTTGAGTGCACTAATGTTGCTAATAAAGATTGTGTGAAGTTTTGTATGAAGGAAAAATTTCAGGTGTATGGAAGGAATGAGTAATGAGATGAAGAATGGACTAAAGCCCAAGCTTGGGGATGCCACGCGTGTCACCCGAAGAAATATCCAAGAAGTACAAGCGTCAAAGCTTGGGGATGCCCAAGGCATCCCCTTCTTCATCAATAAAAATCCCAGGTTTCTTCCAAACACTTCATTTTTATTGTTTCATGCACAGTTGTGTTGTTCTTGGAGCGTCTTCTTTTTCGTTTTCGTTTTGGTTTTTTGTTTTGCTTGGTTTTCTTAGTTTGCCGAATAAATTGGTTGGACCCCCTCTTTCATACATTGGTTTTCAAATAGTTTGGTTTGGATTGGAAAAGAGTAGGAAAGTTCATGCTTAAGTGGTAAAGAGAGCTTGTTTTTTACTGTGGCCTATACTCTGTCATGCCATGCTTGATATTATTTTGGCTTTATGCTTAGTATTCTTTGCTGTAGCATGACTTGTTATAAACAATTGAGATTGATTAATGTGCCTTGGATGAATCATGTGTTGTTTTAGCATATTAAAGCATAATATAGGGGTATTCTCCTTTGATGCTTTATTTGGGTTGACTTGGCCCATGCTCACACCATGTTATGACTATCTCAAGTCACCATAGCCTTTATGATCCTTTAGTTTTCAACTTGTAGTATCACTTTATGCTTTGATCAATGATGTTTTGTCACTCTGCATGATTATGGCCATTATTGCTCTCTTAGTTTGTCGCTCCCAGTCTTTTGCTAGCCTCCCCAACCAAGTATGAGTTCCACTCATGCATCCAACTCCCTAAACCAAGTTATTCCAAAGAGTCCACCATACCTACCTACTAGCTTATGCGATTCCAAGTATATTCATGCTTTTGTTTACCTTCCGAATTAAACTTGTTATGAGAAAACTAGTGATTAAAGATCTCACGAACTTGATGGCACACTTTATTTTTCTTGCCCTTAATAAACTTGAACCATTGTGTCGTCTATGTTGTATATGCTTGCACTTATTTGTTGGGAATTAGCAGAACCATGTTGTAATGGGGAACGCTTTCAACATTGCACATGGTACTTGTACCTAGTTGATATCATGATCTTTTGTATATGGATGTTGTCGGTGTGAAATGAAAGGGGAGCTTGTAAGTCCATGGAGTTATGTATATGTGTTAGAGAAACGCCTGAGCCGCTAGTCTAATCCATGCTGACATGGTGGAAACCTGCAGCGTAACCATAATGAGTTGTCTATGAAGCATTCTTCTTATAAAAAAAGAGTCCTATATTGATAAAAAGAGAAAAAAAGAGATATTATGAAAAGAGGAAATAGAGAAAAAAGCACCATATTCCCATGATAAATAAGAAGAATGCTGAGATGCTCGTTGTCTGCTTGCCTTGTCATTTTGATATGGGGATTCTTCCGTATCATCGGGCAAGGGGTACCCCGTTGGTGGTTCTTTATGATACACATGTACTTACGATGACAAAAACTTACCGGTGACTAAACTTGAGTAGCATGAGGAGCGGCCCTCGTATACAAGGGACATGAGATTTCTAACTTATACTTCGTCAAGCATGTACACCATAGTTTGTTCACTTTAACCTTAATCACTTCAATATGCTTATGATAGGGGCAATGAGAGCTGAAAGCTATAAGTACCATAATTTTTGGAAGCTCTTTATGAAACTTGAATCTCTGCTTCCTTCTATGAAGGCCTTTCTTCCACCATTATATTGAGTCTCCACCTTCTACCTTTATGCACCTACTTTGAGAGCATAGTGGCCATTCGTAGTTCTATGTGCATTGTCCCAAGACTAGTTGACTGATGCATAACTTGATATTACTTGTTTTAAACTATTTGTATCTAGTCACTCTTATGAATTTTTAAGGTGTCCTATGCATTTATGTTATGTTTTCTTTATGTGAAACAAACAAATGTCTTGCAAAGCATTGTTATTCATGAATATTTTGTTTGTACCTTTTCATGTTGCAACATAGTTTCTTTGTCTTATTGCTAGAACTTTGTCTTTCATGTTATGATTGAAGTACTATGATCCTAGCTTTGAATGTTTTACAAATACTTTGATCAAGTTTATGATGGTGCATGTCACCTCAAAAATTATTCTTTCTTTTTATCACTTACCTACTCGAGGACGAGCAGGATTAAGCTCGGGGATGTTGATACATTGCAAATGTAACTATAATTTTTGATGTTCCATGCTTGGTTTTATCTACTTTCTTGTGTTTTGTTCCAACTTTAGAGTACTTTTCATAGACTTTCTTGGACTAACCTATTAAGAAGATGCCATAGTGCCAGTTGCATGTTTTCTGCTGTTTTTGGTTCCAGGAAAGTCAGAAAATGAATATTCTCAGAATTGGATGGGACAAAAGCCAAAGTTCCTATTTTCCCAGAAGACTCACGGAGCCAGAAGGAAAGTCGGAGAGGGCCAGGGCCTGGCCACACCCCCCCAGGCACGGGCAACCCTAGGCCGCGCCAGGGCATGGTGTGGGCCCCCTGGCCGGCCACCGACCTTGCCTCCTTCGCCTATAAGATCCTCCCGATACCAAAACCCTAAATAATTAATCAGAAATCCACAAAAAGTTCCGTAGCGTCGCCGCCACCGAAGGGGAGATTCGGGGGACAGAAAGTCTCTGTTCCGGCACCCTGCCGGGACGGGGAAGTGCCCCCAGAGCCATCTCCATCGATCTCCACCGCCATCTCCATCACCATTGCTGATTCCCATGATGAGGAGGGAGTAGTTCTCTTTCGAGGCTAAGGGTTCTACCGGTAGATATGTGTTCATCTCTCTCTATGCATGATCTTATTGAGATCATGAGCTTGCAATCTATAGATCTACCTTGCTACTCAAGTGCTTTAATAGGTCTCTGCTCTCCCCATGTGTGTGAAGTTGACAGTGTGCACACCATGGTGGCACTTAGGCTAGAGATTACAAATACTTGTTATGAGTTATATTTGGAGTTGGATGTCTTTATGAAATTCTGGTGTTTGTTGGACTCATCTAGTACTCAAGGTGACAGTGTGGGGTTATCTAGATGGGAAAGGCTTACTTTGAGGTGTGTTGTTATAGCCCTACCATGGATTAGAGTGTCCAACCGGAGAGTAGTTCAGCGTAGTATCATGAAGATGATATATTTATATGAGAGTGTTCACTAGTGAAAGTATGATCCCTAGGCCTTGTTTCTAAGCACTGAAACACCGTTTGCTATTAGATCTGTTACATGTTTTCTTGCTTCCATCTTTGTTTCAGTTTTACTTTAGTCTTTTCCACGCCATCAAGCTATTTTCTATCATCGTTACCACTTATAATTATCCATACCACTTGTATTTCACTATCTCTTCGCCGAACTAGTGCACCTATACACCTGACAAGTGTATTGGGTGTGTTGGGGACACAAGAGACTTCTTGTATCTTGATTGTAGGGTTGGTTGAGAGGGAATACCTTTGACCACTTCCTCCCTGAGTTCGATAAACCTTGGGTTATCCACTTAAGGGAAAACTTGCTGCTGTTCTACAAACCTCTGCACTTGGAGGCCCAACAACTGTCTACAAGAATAGAAGTGCGTAGACATCAGTTACCATCAAGCTTCGTTTGAGGTAAGGATGGGTAATTTTGAAAGGTTGGAGTTTGAATAAGGTAAGAGTCCTTGGTATTTCTACTAGGAGTAGCATTCAAAAGTTTTGTAACTAGGTTTTGGAAAACTTAGAGGTCAGAGTAGTTGAAGTTCTGTCTTGAAAACATAAGGAGATTATATTATATAGCTCTCCATAGTTTGATCAATATAAGCTAATAAAATAGTTTGGGTTGCAATGGCATCTTGGCTCAGGTTTTGAAATGCCAAAATATTTGAGAATATGCAACATAAGCCAAGACAGTTTTTGTTAAATAGCTTTTGTCAACTGATGTTGAGGTAACGACTATATCATAAGATGTACAATCAGAAGAATAAGAACATACAACAACAAGCAAGCACTGCACAATTACATAAGAAAAAGTTTTTGTTCCCCCTGATTTTTGCATTCTGGACAACTAATCAGGGTTGATGAAATTGGGATGTTACAGACCTTTCCCCCTTAAAAGAATCTCGTCCCGAGATTCGGGAGAGTAATGTTAGGGGATTTGTGTTGGAGTTAGTGCTATGTGTTTCTCGCATACTAACTTGTCGGCTTTGTCTTTGAATAGGGTCACTACGATAGTGAGGTTGAACTTCAATCGTCTTGGATGCACGAGTATTGAGCAGGCTTCAATCGGGATTGTGAGGGGTGATCTTCCTTCTGTAAGGATTTATGGCATTTCTCTTAAGGGATCATCGTATCCTAGTTTATGTCTTTGTGTCTACCTGCTGGATTTTTTCTGGCAGAGGTTTTTTCTATTTTGTGGGAAAGACGCCCCCTTAAGGTTAAACTAGGGTGGCTCGGAGTTAACGTAGTCCTTCCTTCTTGGAGTCGTCAAATTTGGTACTTTTTCTGGAGTATCTTTTGGTGGACAGTCTTCGAGAATTGAGTGGAAAGACGCAGTCTTTCCCCCTTAGAGCTTTACATGAGGTCATCGAGGTTGGGGTAGATACTTCGTCTTGGAGAAGAGGTGTGACGCTTGAGTTGAGGTCTTTGGGTGACACCTTATTTTGACTACCTTGCTGCGATGGTTACCTAACAAAGCTTTAAGTAGTTAGGTCGGAGAAAGTTAGCGGTTTACGACACGTCTTGATAGTCTTCAGTCAAGGTAGGGAAACTAAATTCGGAGAGACGTATTCACTTGAATTCTTTGTGTTGCTCCTGCTCGATGGCGGAGTGGAGTCGTTGTCATCATGCTTCCTTATCATCCGGATATGGGGGGGGTATTTCTAACCTTCTAGGGAGGAACTTCCCGTTGTTTTGGGTAGGATAGGCTAGAATAGTTAGTCTCCTGTGGTGGTCGGAAGCTCCAGTATACCAAAGGTTAGTGTAGTTAGGTCTTCACTTCTTGTCTTGGTAGGTAAGTCTGGTGGTTTCTTCCGGATAGTGAAGATCCTTCGAAGATCGACTTCCGGCTTCAACGGGATTCTAGCTATAATAGACGATGAATAATGGAGCACTGCGCTATTGACGAGTCTTGTGAGGTGAGTTGGATGAGGTATGCCATCCTGCTAAGGTGAAGTCTTCGAGTGGTTCTAACTTGATGATGTCGAAGTCCTGGTTCCTACAATACTCTTCCTCTCATAACTCCCGAGGTTAGTATGGATTCTTGTTAGCGACAACTATTGGGGTTTCCGAGTTGCTGGGTGTGTTATCGCTCCTAGATTCATATTTGTCAGAGGTCTAAGCAACCAGAACACACATACAAGGCGAACAGAGCGAGGGGATTGCAAAGTATTTGGCATATAGCACACATCAAACAACACATGATGCACTTAGGCAAGCAAACATGGCCTACTATGGGGACCAAGGAGTTAACTACTCGCAATGAAGGGGAATCCTAGTCTTAGGACTATTGATCCTAGAGATCACATTATTGAGGTCTGGGTCACTATCTTGCGAATGAGGCCTTCACCGTGTCATCGGACGCTTCTCGAGAGTGCGGTACTTGATTTCTTTGGATTAGGAGGATTCTGCTGGTAGGGCAATCTTGTAGTCTCCTTGTGTTTGCTGGTAGTTGCTTCTTTTTATCTTGTTCTACTCGTCTTTACCTAGTTCAAGGTCCTATTTGCTTGAAATCCCTATGTTTGAAATTTGGATGGTAGCTAGAGGAAGTCATTTTCAAAATCATCTAAACTAGATTGAGATAAGAAGTAGAATCTTTCGAAATGTTTTGAGGAATTAGTTTTCAAAAGCCGGTGTTTCCAAAAATAGTTTTCCTGTCTAACGACCATGCTAACTAAGGTTCTCCTACAGTCAGGATGGCTCTGATACCAAGTCTATGGAGCCCCCAGATTAATCCTCCAAGAATCCCTGTTATGCATACACCACGATCCCATGATCAGTTAGTCGTGGCACATAACTGACAAGTATCAAAGTAAACATCCATTACTTAAGCGGATACATGTCATACCTTACATGCCATTATGGCTAAAACAACCATCATCAGCGGAACTTCATCAAGCGTAGAGCCCGAGCCATGCCTTAACCTACAAGCAACTGACTGGGAGAATGTCCTAGCGTGCATAGTCATCAAATCCACCATCTTCTTGATATCTGACCAAGTTAATAGCCAGGGACAATGCCAGTGAGTACTTTGAATGTACTCACAAACCACCTTAAGAGAAAAGTAATAACAAGAGGATATGCAATATGGTTGTGGTAGTAGGAAGGCTCCAAGAGAGGTTCTTTTCTCAACTATTTCTCTTGTAGATATAGCATCTACCTATCTTTTTTGAAAACCTTTGTAAACATTTTGCAAACCAGTTTTGGAAAACATTACGACTGGGTCACCCATTAGTTCCTCCTACCGGTCATCCCATGACCAACTCCTTTCCTTTCCTTCCAACCATCCCATGGTCAACACATTCATCCTTTTCGACCATCCCATGGTTAAAAACATTTCCAAGGCCATTGCTTTTCAGAAATCCTTTTTGAAAACAACACCAGCACCGCTCTACAGAAGTTTGTACACTTTACTCGCAAACATAGTCAGAAGTTTGAAATGCTAAAATATTTGAGAATATGCAACATAAGCCAAGACAGTTTATGTTAAATAGCTTTTGTCAACTGATGTTGAGGTAAGGAGTATATCACAAGATGTACAATTAGTCCTCCCTTCTTGGAGTTAAACTAGGGTGGCTCAGAGTTAACTCAGTGCTTCCTTCTTGGAGTCGTTAGATCTGGTACTTTTTTTTGGAGTATCTTTTGGTGGACAGTCTTCGAGAATTGAGTGGAGCAGAGGCATGACGCTTGAGTTGAGGTCTTCGGGTGACACCTTATTGCGACTACCTTCCTGTGATGGTTACCTAACGAAGCTTTAAGTAGTTAGGTCAGAGAAAGTTAGCACACACGTTCGGTCCACCGAACAACCTCCGCCTCCTTGCTCCAGCGATGCAGCAGAAGTAGCAACTCCTTTCTAGATAAAGCCACCGGGAACATGTATCTCGCTAATCCGAGACCATGGGAATAACTAGAGGGAGAAGAGAACCTTCACGAGGAGGTGGTGCAAGAGGAGAGGAGGAGGAGGTGCTCCTTATATAGGGGAGGGGGCAACCCAAGGGGGCATGGCGCCGGCCATGGTGGGTGCCCCCACCTCTCCCTCATTCATGTGGGTGGAGCTCCCACTCACATAAACACACACCTCCACTCATGTCCACTCACATGCATTAAATTTCCACCAAATTTAATGCAAGCTCTCATTAAATAAAACACATTTATTTATTTTATTCCGAATTTTGTTAATTACTTTAATTAACAAACATTCACATAAAACTCCCTGCAACATTTCAATATCACATGCAGAACCAGTTTTAGCAATTTCACCCGAAACAATTCCGGTTTCCATCGAAATGATTCCAGCGCTTTCTTAATCTTTATCTGAAACATATTTGATCCTAAATGGTGTCGGTATCCCTTAAGTGTGTCACCCTACGGTTCGTGAATAATGCAGACATGATCGAGACCCCTCTCCGATCAATAATCAGCAGCGGGACCTGGAGATCCATACTGACTCCCACATATTCAATGATGACTCTTGTGATCGTGTGAAACTTTAATGTGGTAACTAAATCCCTTTGTCTCGTGATATATTACATGTCCGATATTCGATCATCGGCATCCAAATACCTAGTTTGATCTCGTTACCAACATGCACTCTTTTCTCGTTCCCGTGATATAACATTCTAGTGATCACATCACATGCTTGCAAGCTATCTTAATGTGATATCACCGAGAGGGCCCAGAGTATATCTATCCATCATCGGGATTGACAAATTCCACTCTTGATCCATGAGCCTCAACATAAAACCTTCGGAGTATCTGAACCCACCTTTATAGTCACCCTTTTACGGTGTGACGTTTGATGTTATCAAGTTACTCTTCCGATGTTAGCAATTAACATGATCTCATGGTCTAAGGACTAAGATTACTTCGCATGATGTTATAGAAATATAAACATAATGACTTTGATCGTAATGCTACACTTCAGATGAATGTTCATCACATCATTCCACCAATGTTGTGACCTCGTTATTAACAACATCCAATGTCCATGATCAGGAAACCTTGATCATCTTGTTAATCAACGAGCTAGTTTATAAGAGAGGCATAACTAGGAACTTTCCTTTTGTTTATTAAGCACACATGTATTAACGTTTCCAAATTAATACAATTATAGCATGCAAAATAAACATTTATCATAAACAAGGAATAAGATAATAACCACTTTATTATTGCCTCTCGGGCATATTCCCTTCACAATAACATTTTTATATATAATAAACGAAAGATCAAATGAAAAAGTGTCTAAGAGTTTAACGACCAACTATATGGCCAGAATTTTGGCTCCGGTTGTATAGTTGCGACCGTATAGATACAAACACCAAAAATCAAAAGTGCTGAGAGTTTAACGACCAACTATACGGCCAGAATTTTGGCTCCAGTTGTATAGTTGCGATCGTATATATACAAACACCGAAAATCAAAAGTGTCTGAGAGTTTAACGACCAACTATACAGCCAGAATTTTGGCTTCGGTCGTATAGTTGCGACCATATAGATACAGACACCAAAAATCAAAACCATCTGAGAGTTTAACGACCAACTATAGGGCCAGAATTTTTGGCTCCGGTCATATAGTTGCGACCGTATAGGCTCAGATAGCGAAAACAGTTTCACGAAGATGATACAAAGAGTTTAATGACCAACTATATGGTGGGAGCTTCCTCTCCGGTCGTATAGCTCTGCCCATATAGTTGGTAAAACCCCTCTAAAACTTCAGAAAAACACAAGGAATTCAAAGGCACAATTTTCAAAAGTAAAAGTTTTGAAAACAAATTACTTATTTGGGTAAGAACACTTACCTTGCACTTACCATTATTTATTCGGGGATGAAAAGTTCCTCCCACAACAAAAACTTCTTCTCTCCTGGAGGAATTGACCTTAATTCATTGAATAATTCTCGTAAACGAAAATCTCCAGGACTAAAGTTCCTCTCTATAATATTGGTGTCTTGTTGGGTAATCATGGACACTGCATCCAACATCTTTATTTCTTGCCTCTGCATAATCTGCAACTCAAATTCTTGAAGTGAAAGAATCCAACGAATCAGTCTTGGCTTATGGTCTTTCCTCTCAAGGAGTTCTTTTAAGCCATCATGATCCGTGTGAACTCTTACCTTTGCATCAACTATATAGGAATGAAATTTATCACAAGAGAAAAATACAGCAAAAAGATCCTTTTCTTCCTTAGGGTAATTCTTTGGAGCACCATTAAGAGTTCTACTAGCATGATGTATAATATTAAATCTACGACCAATATGTTGTCCTAGAGTTACTCCTACAACATCATCACTAGCTTCACATATTAAGTCAAAGGTTGTATCCCAGATAGGTGGTTCAATAATAGGAGCACGATATAAAGCATTTTTTAGTCTATCAAAGGCTTCAAGACACCTATCATCAAAATTAAATCTTATTCCCTTCAGGAGGTTAGTCAAAGGTTTAGATATTCCAGATAAATTTCTAATGAACCTTCTATAAAAATCCACATGACCAAGAAAACTTCTTATACCTTTAATATCCCTAGGTTGTGGCATTCTCTTTATTGCCTCAACCTTAGCTCTATCAACTTCAATTCCTGCACCTGATGCCTTGTGTCCAAGGACTATACCTTCTTTGACCATAAAATGGCATTTCTCCTAGTTTAGAACAAGATTAGTTTCTTCACAATGCTTCAAAACTCTTTTGAGATTATCCAAGCAACTAGTAAATGAAGTTCCATAGACAGAAAAGTCATCCATAAATACTTCCATTATAAGTTCCATAAACTCCACAAAAATAGTAGTCATACATCGTTGAAAAGTAGCTCGAGCATTACATATACCAAAAGGCATATGCCGATAAGCATGTAAACCGTAAGGGCTAATGAAAGTTGTTTTAAGTTGGTCATCAGGATGAAAAGCTATTTGAGAAAAACCAGAGTATCCGTCCAAGTAGCAAAAATGAGTATGGTTTGGTAACCTTTCGAAAGTTTGATCTATGAACGGTAATGGATAGTGATCTTTCCTAGTCTCTTAATTTAATTTTCTAAAGTCTATGCACATCCTATGCCCAACGATAGTTCTAGTAGGTATGAATTCATTGTTTTCATTAGGAACAACAGTAAAACCGTCCTTCTTAGGGACACAGTGAACAGGACTTACCCATTCGCTTTCTTTAACAGGGTAGATTATACCTATGCCCAGTAGGCATACAATTTCTTTTCTTACCACTTCCTTCATTTCAAGCTTCAATCTTCTATTAAATTTTGCAACTAGTTTAGGACCTTCTTCCATGAATATTCGATGGATGGCTATCATGGGACTAATGCCCTTCAAGTCATTCATTGAGTACCCAAAGGCCTGGCGATGCTCCTTAAGTATCTTCATGAGTTCTTCTTCTTCTCCTAAAATTTTAGCACTAATAATAACAGGAAATTTATTTGTATCATCTAAAAACCTGTATTGAAGATTTTTTGGTAGAGTCTTCAATTATGGGGGTGGAAGTTCTTCGTCCCCTCTCTTTTCTAGCTCTTCAAAAGCCTCATCGGTTGGAGGTCCCATTATGGGAAGTGAATCGAATTCATCTTCTAGTTCTTCCAGGGACTTGTCCTCCATAACTATTTCTTCATAATTTGGATTTTCATTTATTTCTTCTTGTTGATTTCCTAAGAAAAGAGTCACCATTTCCTCAATAGTTCTCTCTTCCTCTTCTTCTCGTATTTGTGGAGGCCTGTCTTTAAATTTGGAAAAATGGAATTTATTGTTTGTTCCCCCAAGCTTAAGAGACACAATCTCCTTCTTGAAATTAACATAGGCACCTATATCACCCAAAAAGTTCCTTCCAAATAATAATTGGGCAAAGAGTGTCAGCTGGCATATCAACAACTACAAAATCGATAGGAAAGTTTTTGTTGCCAATTGTGACAGTTGCATCTTCAACTACTCCCATTGGAATTCTAAGGTTTTTATTGGCTAACATAATTGTCATATCAGTATTTTCAATTGTAGCCGGTTCTATTTCTTATTTTATTTCTAAGTAGAAATCATAAGATATAACATTAACTTCAGTGCTAAGATCACATAAACCGTAATGCGAGGTTTCTTTAAATATGTAGGGAAGAATAGGCTTACCCACATCTTTTACCTTTGTTTTACCTCCAACCAATATGGAAGTCTCTTCATCAAGTTCAACTATGGTACAATGTGCGTACATAGCCATAATTGCTTCCTTGGTTACCTCTTCATCTTTGGTTTCTTCCAGATGTTTGATGACTTCTAGTATGGTTTCCTCCTCCTTCTTCTCCTATATTGCTTTGACATGTTCATATTCAAAAATATGCTTCTGTGCAGTGTTAGGGAAAGGCATTTCATATATTGGTTCTAAGGAGGCCAATGTTGCTTTATCTTCTCTTCTCTTTTTTGGTTCGGGTGGTGGATCATAGTTGACTAGACCCTCCTTTGGAGCTTTGATATGTTCTGTAAAAGCTTTAACAACTTGCAACACAAGATCTGAATCCAAATAAAGTTCTTTAGATAATTATTTAACATGGAATTTTTTTACTATAGTCATGAATACAATCATGCTCTATTTCTACGCCTCCTTCACTTCCTAGACCAAAATTCCATGAAACTCTATGATCACAAATTCTATTAAGTAAAGCCCAAGCTTTAGGTATAGGAAGATTCATAAAGGCTCCTTCCGTGAAAGAGTCTAGTTCAATTTTATTAGGTTCAATTAGACTGCCATAAAAGATATGTAGTAAATTCCATTCAGGCAAATCATGATGAGTACATAGACGTAATAAATTTTTAAATCTAATATAAGCTCTTACTAGTCCTTCATTATAACGATTCTTCCAAGTCATTATAAGACGCCTGATTCCAAAAGATTTTGACAATGGATAATATTTTGCTAGAAATTCACAGGCTAGATTATCCCAAGTAGTAGTGGCTTCAAGGGGTAGAGATCTATACCATGAGAGAGTTGTACTTGTCAAAGTCTGACTAAAAAGTTTAACCCTTACCTCATCAGCGGTATATCCCGTCAATAGAAAAGTGCCACATATATCTTTGAAACATGCAATATGCTCATATGGATCAGGATCTTCTTCATCTCTAGTAAATTGCTTCTTATGTAGAATACTAAGTAGTAGAGGATTTATTTCAAACCCCCTTGTCTTCTCATTGGAGTTGTCTCTTTTATAAATATCATAGGGCTTCCCAAAGTGGTTGAGTGGGTTAGCACTAGTCATATGCTCAAACTCCATCATGTTGGTGGAAACCTGTAACTCAAAACAAAATTTAGCAAGATAAAAATAAATAAGCAAAAACTAAAAGACCTACAACACTTAGCTCCCCAGCAACGGCGCCAGAAAATAGCTTGATGACTGCAAGTGCACAGATCGTTTGTAGCTAGTTTCGAAATAAAGATATCGATCCCACAAGGAGTAGGAGTCTAAAGTCTAATAACTTTTGAAATAAATATTACAATAGAAATGCTAGATAAAGTTCTAAGTGACAAGATAAAATGCTAGTATTGTGTAAAAAGGTGTTTTGGGGTCTTAGGTATAAGAGCAATAATAAAGTAAATTAAAACAACTGAGTATAGAAAGTAAGTATCGCCTATGTAAGAGAAATTGGAACTGTAGTAGGGGAAAAAGCGTTCTCAGGGAGTAGCGGATACACCACTAGCATTATAAGGATCTAAGATAAAGATTATGATCATGAACATTCTCAACTATGTATGTGTGGGAGGAACTCTGTAATTGGACAAATAAGCAGCAATCGCTGCTCACATCATCCTCATAACCGCAGTAGTCAGCAATCGACATCAATCGAATTAATGCGCTATTAAGGGACTTAATCTCGTAGGACGTATCCCATGGCATGGATAGTGTTCTGTGAGTTTCCTCGGTTTCCCAAGTTGATACGTAAGGGGTGCCAACAGCTTTATAGTCACTGTAAATGCTAGCACACCTCCGTCTACCAACAAGTAGTTTCCTCCATCAAGTCCCCACGAGAGGCAAATATTGAGAGGTCGACTTCTCTCAACATCAAGATGTAGAAAATCTAACACATGGTCACAGCGATGAATATCATAATAGAATTTATCTTATTTCAATCTCATACTAGGGTTTCTCCATCTCCCCAAGAACTAATAATCTACTGAGACATGGAGGCAATCAACATCATAGCAATGGTAATGGAAACAATGATAGATGAATAGTACTTGTATAAATCCACAACGAGTACGGGAATTACAACAATATCTAGACAAGATGTAGATGGTATGGATGGAGATGGTGATGATGCAGCGGTGGATGATGAAGATCGATGCCTTAGCCTCCTAGATCTGTGCATGGCGAAGATGGATCCTTGGTGGATGAGTCCCCCCTCCAAATGCCTTCCGGAGGTGAGGTTTCTGCGATTTCTAGGTGTTCTATATGACGTCTCCTCGAACCAATTGCATGGGGTGAAACTATTTGACGATGCGGAGGCGGTGCCAACTATACGGCCGGAAAATTTGCTCTGGTCATATAGTTGGTCGTTGGACTCTCTGCCTCCCTTGTTCGCTTCTGGTTTTCTTCTGGTATTATTAATATTTCCCAAATAAGAGATTTACGTTGTTTTTTACTCCTTTTCTCCTCAGTACAACTGCTCCAAGAATTGTATCCATTGGATCCATCATCTGTCCTAAACTTGGTGAAAACAGACATAAAATATGCGCGCGAGCGCCGTAAAATACCAAGATCCTAGATCTACAATGCAAAATAATAATGTAAAACATGATGCAAATATGCACTCATCAGTGCTCCATGCGGAACTATTACCTCCGATGGCCAACGAACAATCTAAATGTTGGAAACCACTTGATTTCGGCTAGAGTTATGTAAACGTCTGTAGCAGCAATGCTATGACAGGTAAAATTTTAGTCTCCTCGTGGTTTCACATTCCAAGTGAAGGTGTACTACTCCTCTGACCCACTATTTCTCAACAATTATTTATTAGCATGGTCACGAGTGCACAACAACACCCCAATTAACATGTTAAAAATAGTGGCATGATTTCTCTATGAAAGAGCTGAAGTTTTTGAAAGGCAAGAAAAGGAAAAGGTGCTTTGATAGTCTTGAAATTTTGATGTGGGAATAGATGAGTTGTTCTTAAATTGAATGTTCTTGGTGCCAACTTGAGTACTCTTAATTGATTAACGAAACAAGAGAAAAAAGTTTTCATCTCTCAACAAAGAGAGACACCAAAAGAATTTGTCTCACTTTCCTAGCTAAACTTTTGACACTTGCTCGGGCATATCATTTATTTGCTAGCAAGATATACGTGGTTAGGAAGTGGACTCAGTGCAATCTTGTGAATACTTGTATGATCATGTTTAAGATTGCAGGAATTGTGAAGAAAAGAATTTGACACCAATCCGAGCTTGTAAGTTCTTTTATTTCAGTCTCGAATCTCCGCTATTCTTCCTTATTTTCTTGTCACTCAAGGGCGAGCAACATCTAAGCTTGGGGGAGTTGATAGCTGTGAGATTCGACATATTTTTGATGGTTTTTATTGACAGTTTTCTTCTGGATTTGATTGTTTTCTAGCTTTACCTAACGCTAATACTTCGGTAGCAAAGAAAACTTGGTTTTTAATGTCTAGTTTAGGTTCTGAACATCAACAGAAGGTTTTAACAAGGAAAACACAATATTCAGGCGAAAACAAGCAATTCTCTCTTTGGAAGCAATCAAGGGAGGCAAACGAGCAACTATATGGCGGGAACATTTTTCCGGCCGTATAGTTCCTGACGTATAGCTGTCGCTGCCTTCGTCTTGTCAAAAGGGACAACTTCCGTGAAGAGGCCAAAGGCGAAATCATAATACAGTAGCCGCCATCCCATCAAGAAAGGAGAAAGAAGAGATCTGGAGAAGAAGGGGAAGATGTTCTTCATTTCGCTCACGATCTTCGACCTCCCAACCATCACACCCTCATAGCCATTACTTGTACTTGAGAGAGAGAGAGAGATATCTTCACCTTGCAAGATTAGGGTTTGAGATTGTTTCTTCCTATCTTGAATTGTGTTCGATTACTTTTCTATTCCTATTGTGGATCTCCACGGTAACATCGAGAAGAACTCCCTTTATTTAATTATATTGATGATGCTTTCTTCTCTCATATGTGAGTAAGTTCCTTGGGCATGGAGATGTAAGGGATTTGTGAGATGTGATGTGCCTCCATATATTTTCCATTAGTTTGTGATTGATTTTAATTACTATATTATGTGTGCTTCACTATCTGTGGGATGCCTAATGCTTGTTGTCCAATTAAGGGCCTAGACCACATGATGCTTTGTTCTACATAGATAGGATCTTGTTCGCTAGCAGACCGGCGACCCCCGAGTGACACGGGGATATCAATGGAAAACTATTAGACTAGAGGATAACGAGGAACCACCGTGTTTATTGCATTAGGCCGATCCAAGGAGATTAATTGCTAAGCAACCTGAAGGGTCTTAATCATCTAGTGTCTGACCATGGTTTTGGTAACAAACTAGTAGGATTATTGAAGTTGGGATGAAATCTACCAAGAGGAGTTCCGACTAATTATGGGTTGCTCGTCTACACATATACTTATAAGATTACAATTGTTACACTTACCACTCGTCCACCTGGCACAGTCACTATCACCATGACCTGTATCTCCCTGCGCCTTCTTTAGCATCTGTAGAAAACAACAAACAATCAAATCATTCTCTAATTTTATGCTTTTTATTTCTGAAGTTTACATTTTAGTTTTATTTAAATACATCCAGTTTAATCCAAATACCATTCTAATTTCCACACTTGCAGTCAATTCACTCGAAGACCTGTGACAACTTTGAGTGTGACAAAGACTTCATTCATAAACACTTACCTTTGGGCTCCCTATGGGATCAATATCTACACTTAGAAACTAGCTACAAACGATCTATGCACTTGCAGACATCAGCAGCCCCCCCCATTGACGTGCATGCGGCTCCAATCTAGAACTGGTTGTGGGTGATGTTCGCAGCGCACGTGTGTAGCAAACACACAGTCTCCTCTGAACACTAGAAGAGCTTCTTCAACATCGGTAGTACCAGGTTCGGGGTTTGTAGGGGGATCGAGGATGAATGGGTGGTTGATTCCCACAAACACTGACCTCCCTTCAAGATTATCCCTTCTGAACCAGTCCGGTGCTACAGGGTCATCCAAATTAAGGGCCCTCTAGAAAAGGTGGCAGCAGAGCGAGGGATAAGAGAGCAGTTCTCTACCCATGTATGATATAGGATCACCATGGCTGCTTGTTCATGCACCCCTGGTGTGAATCCATAGGATAACCCAGCCAAGATCTGCCAAGTACCAGCTATGTAATGCAATATCTTTAGCCTCGGCATCGTCATTGGTTTGGACTTTTGCCGGCTCTTCAATTACTGTAGCATTTATGACACGCGGGCCTTCAAGTATACCTATGTGTGCATTCTAGTTAGCAAAAGTATCATGAACAATGCAGTTGTAAGTAATTTATAAATTTTACTTTTAAATAACGAGACTCACTCCACTTGTTTGGTTCCTAGATAAGAACATCTCCTCGTCGTTCTGTCACCGTGTATATGCGATCAATAGAAACACTGATTAGGCACGTGGCAATGGCATCGACATACGTTGCTGGTGCAAGATAGTCGTTTCGAAGGATAATCCAGTCCCTGTCACAAGGAAAATCTATGGTAGCAATGAATTTGTCAAACACCGCCATCGCGCTGTAGTGCCATTGGTTGTCAAATTTGTACAGTTTTTCTTTGATATTTGTATCTTCAGCAGATCGATATTCACGTGCTTGTAGTGGTAAGTGCATGGGGGGCCAGGGAAACACTGGTTACCTGATGGATAAATATCAGCATGTTGCACACATGGTAGCTCGATACGTGCCATATTATAGACGTTATGGAGGTACCAGCGCCCTGGGTGCTTTGCAATCGCAATCCATTCTCCATTGGCACCAACCCAGCGACCCTTGTTTTCAAATCCTTCATCATCCCATGTTTCGGGTATGTCATCATCAACTATTGGATTGTCTAGTAGCATCAGCAATGCGACAATGCCCTACAACAGATTTTCTTCATATCTAGGGGCATGCAAGGTGTTTGACAAAGGGGGAAGTGCTAACTAGCTTTGTTAAAAAACTACTATATGAAAGATGCAGAAACATGATGAATAAAACATGAATGCATACAGCCAAACACACCAAGGAATAAGGTCTTGTTTGCATTAAAGAAAAAGTGTAGGAATAGTTAAGTTTCGTATGCTGGCACTATTCAGCCGTTTGGTTCAGAGGAATGGACTAGAGGAAAAAACGCAGGCAATTTTACTATGATTGATTAACAAGATTAGGGGCCTCTTTCGATCAATGGTTTTTAAAAAATGTAGGAATAGGAAAACACAGGATTGACATGGTAGGTACAGTAAATTCATATTCGGAATTAAAAATGCAGGAATTTTGTAACAGGTGTCTCTGGATGGTGAATAGGAAACAAACACGGGAGTTTTGCAGATATAGTGTGAGCGCATTGGACTTCTCAAAGAAGAAATAGAATGAGGTTGGAGCTCATGTTTAGATTCTTATGGAATGGAGGGCATAGGAACTAAGAAGGGACACCAAAATTCCTATGGGTTACAATCCTCCAAAACCCATATGCAATTCTTCATATCGAACTTGTAACTCATTTTCAAATTCCTACGCACGCAAAGAACAAGAATGAGGTCCCAAGAGACACGATAACATCATAAATATACTCTCTCGTGAGGTTTGACTTTGATTTTACCATGTTTTAAAGTAATCCTATGTTTTTTATTCATGTAAACCAAACAGCCAACTTTTTACAGAAATCTTGTGTTTCTAAAACACATGAAACTTAAAATATAACGCCAGCCTTGATTGGCCAATACACCCTCCGTTACGGGTATCAGCAATCCTGGTCATTCTTGTGTTTTTAGATTAGTATGTTTGGAGAAGAGGGGGGACATTGAAGCAAAAGTCTTGGGCCTCTTTGGATCGCAGGATTGAGAACACAGGAATTTATAAAACATAGGAAAACTACCTACGTGAATGACATGTTTAGATCCTACACACGCGATGAGAGTTGAGGCTCAAATAGATGTTCCAATTCCTACATGATTTATGTCTGGATGGAGGGTTGCAGTTCAAAAGAATTTGGGTACCATGATTCCTTTGATCCAAATGCAATCCATAGGAAAGAATCTGAAGATTTGAATCCTACAAAAATCATGAAAACTGATCTTTACCTGCTCATCACGGTCTAGTGGCCAAGTCTGTGGGTCAGAGTGAAGTAGGAAGGGCAAACCAAATGGGAGACCAGGATCTTCTGCAATCCCTTGATGCATGACAACCATGCCGCGAGCTAGGTGAGTGGTGCTCAGAAGATTAGCGCGACCGGTGATGTTGCTCAGCGGTCCGTAGTGGAGGTTGCCAAATCACATTGCCTGGTTGTAGCGCTCAAATATCTTACGCTTCATCGCTCCAGATGTCATTCGGGGGAAGAGTACTATGGAAGATTAGTCGGGATGGGTTGGCGGTTTCTACCTTTCTACAAGGGTTAAGAGGGGATACGATGGTGCACAAGCCACCGGAGCGGCAGAGGAAGACGATGAGGGGCGCACGGTTTCTCAGCCAAAAAAAGATGGGGGTGGGCGGTTCTCCTCCGGTTATCGGATCGACTCCTCTGACCCGGTATATTAGGGAAAAACTAACGTGGGATGTTAACATGGACGTTTATGCAAAAAGGAATAATAAAGAAAATTAGATATATTTTTTAAATGCTCCAGCCCACAACGCTGGCCCCTAGTTTGAGGCGCTACTGTTTTTTCCTGTCGGTAACTAGGTATAGCAAATCACACTGTGCCAAAGAAAAAAGTTAAAAATATCCTCAAATTTGTTTTGCGTGTGGGGATGGTGATGAGAGAGAAAAAACAATTTATATTGAATGCATATATACTACTCCCTCTGATCCATATAATGTTCTCAGATTTATCTAGATTAGAATTTATATAGTCATGTTTTAGTGCTAGATTTATCTAATGGTTGGAAACTCCAAGTGGCAACATTGTTACCATGCCATGATTCATCCATTTACTCCCAAATATGGGAACATCATGGACGATGAGAGTATAATTTACATCAAGAACCTAAAAATGGAGAAAATTACATAAAGGTCCTTACATTTAGGACGGAGCACCCTAAAATTAAGCAAGGGAAATAGTCGGGTGCGGCTCCTTCTCGAGAGAGCAGCTGCTCGAGCCATACTCTTCATACTACTTTCTCTTTGTTTTTTTTCGAAATATATGGCCAAATTTGGCGGCATGAAAATTCCTGGATATGGGATCATCATCAGCATCAAGTATGATGTAGATATGGCCATGACCTTGGTCATTCAGCTTGAAATTCAAGAATGTTTATACTCATTGACAACTAATAATTTTAAATACGTTTAAATGTTAGCATTTGCTTTTAGGTTCGAATTTTACACATACGGACGGTGGGAGTACATTTTACATCAAGGACCTAAAACAGGTAAAATTACATCGAGGTCCATATATTTAGCATGAAGCACCCTAAAATTAAGCAGGGGAAACAGTCATGTTTTGCTCCTTCCCGTGAGAGAAGCTGATCGAGCCATAATCTTCATACTACTTCCTCTTTGTTTGTTTTCAAAATATGGCGAAATTTGGCGACATGCAAATTCTTGGATATGGATCATCATCAGCGTAAAGTATGATGTAGATATGGCCATGATCTTGGTCGTTCGTCTTGAAATCCAAGAATGTTCATACTTATTGATAACTAATTGATAACCCACAAGTATAGAGGATCATGTGTAGCCTTTTCGATAAGTAAGAGCGTCGAACCCAATGAGGAGCTAAAGGTAGGATAAATATTCTCTCAAGTTCTATCAACCACTGATACAACTCTACACACACTAAACGTTCGCATTATCTAAGAAATAAAACTAGAGCAACAATACAAGTAATAGAGATAGCTTTGCATGATAATAAATAACAAGAAAGTAAAGCTAGTTGCTGCAACAATCAAATACACTAAACTAACAGAACCATGAGTGTGGAATAGTGGTGGTAATTGTGGTGGCTTTGTCCAAGTTTAAATAGCGAATAGATCGGGTTCATTGTCTTTGATGCAGTTTTCTATGTGGGAGAGACTAAATATACATGCGCTTCACATTTAGAATTACATGTACTATATGATTGGATTGTTAGCAAACATCCATAAGTACTAATCAATGCATTAAGGTTTCCCCAACCATAGCCTTAAGTTTAATGGTCCTCTTACTCCCATACGTGCAACATTCCGGTTCGTGTCCTTAGGTTTCTGTCACTCTGGCAGAACTTCACCCTTCCTCTTACACATACTACAAACCATATGATGTTTAATCCATGCGCGCACAAATATAATAGATACCAAAGGATTGTACCATATCAAAATACAACTCTAATGAACCAAAGACGTTCAACCATTCAATCTAAGAACAAAGAAACTACGCAAACATGACATAGATCATAGGATTATAACTTATAGCATCAAACACCATGTTTACATAGGATGGTACAGAGGTGTGTGGGAGGATGAACCACTGCATACTAGGAGGATTAGGTGATGGATATGGCGGTGAAGATGGTGAATAGGGCGGCGGCATCAGCGGCGGCGGCGCGGGGGACTCCTTCCCTGCCGCTGGTATCATGGGGGAGCACCACCCCTTAGCCCCCTTCCTTCATGGCTTCTTGGGAGCCCTCCCCCATGGAGATGGGATCAATGGTGGATGCAAAAACGTGGCTTTGGTGGATGCAAATTCGTGGGTGGAGATGCCCTGGGCGAATTAGGTTTCCTCCCTTTATATAGCTTCTCGGATTCCCATCATCACATCTTGGTCTATAGTAAAATCGGGCCTAAACGGCCCATATGAACTCAGAATCAGTTAGATTTTATGTCCAGAACGTTTACCGTGAAATTTCCAACAACTTTGTAGTGGAAGAGTTTTCTGTTTGACGCCGTCTTCGACACGAAACTTGACTATCTTCAAAAAGAGTTCTGAGACAGATTTCTGGAAAAATCCCAATTTGACTCCAACAAGGTTTCCACTTGTATTCTTGGTAATTCCTACACATCAAAGTGTAAAACAAAAACATTGTGCAGCTTTACAAATATTAGTAGGTTAGTCCAAATAAATCATAAACTTTATACAAAAAAGAGTGTCAAAAACATATTATTAGCATAAAACCATCAAAAATTATAGATACGTTATGGACGTATCACTAATAATCTTAAATATGTTTAAATTTTTACTACTTCTTTTAGGTTTGAATTTTACACGAACGGACGGTGGGAGTACATTTTACATCAAGGACCTAAAATGGTAAAATTACATCGAGGTCCATACATTTACCACGAAGCACTACAAAATTAAGTAGGGAAACAGTCATGTTTTACTCCTTCTCGAGAGAAAAGCTGATCAAGCCATACTCTTCATACTACTTCCTCTTCGTTTGTTTTCAAAGTATGGCCAAATATGACGGCATGCAAATTCTTGGATATGGGATAATGAATCATCAGCATAAAGTATGATGTAGATATGGCCATGACCTTGGTCGTTGATCTTGAAATCTAATAATGTTCATACTCATCGACAACTAATAATCTTAAATACATTTAGATTTGACCACTTGCTTTTAGGTTTGAATTTTACACGTACAGATGGTGGGAGTACATTTTACATCAAGGACCTAAAAAGGTAAAATTACATCGAGGTCCATACATTTAGCACGAAGCACCCTAAAATTAAGCAGGGAAAATAGTCATGTTTTACTCCTTCTCGAGAGAAAAGCTGATCGAGCCATAATCTTCATACTACTTCCTCTTCGTTTGTTTTCAAAATACGGCCAAATTTGGCCACATGAAAATTCTTGGATATGGGATCATGAATCATCAGCATAAAGTATGGTGTAGATATGGCCATGTCCTTTGTCGTTCGTCTTAAAATCCAAGAATGTTCATACTCATCGACAACTAATAATCTCAAATACATTTAAATTTTACCACTTGTTTCTTCCGAATTTTACACGTACGGATGGTGGGAGTATATTTTACATCGAGGACCTAAAAAGGTAAAATTACATCGAGATCCATACATTTAGCACGAAGCACGCTAAAATTAAGCAGGGAAAACAGTCATGTTTTGCTCCTTCTTGTGAGAGAAGCTGGTCAATGCATACTCTTCATACTACTTCCTTTTCGTTTGTTTTCAAAATATAGCCAAATTTGGCGGCATGCAAATTCTTGGATATGGGATCACGAATCATCGGCATAAAGTATGATGTAGATACCGCCATGACCTTGGTCGTTCTTCTTTAAATCCAAGAATGTTCATACTCATGGACAAATAATAATCTTAAATACGTTTAAATTTTACAACTTGCTTTTAGGTTCGAATTTTACACAGACGATGGGAGTACATTTTACATCAAGGACCTAAAAAGGTAAAATTATATCGAGGTCCATACATTTAGCACGAAGCACCCTAAAATTAAGTAGGGAAAACAATCATGTTTTGCTCCTTCTCGTGAGAGAAGCTGATCGAGCCATACTCTTCATACTACTTCCTTTTGGTTTGTTTTCAAAATATGGCCAAATTTGGCAGCATGCAAATTCTTGAATATGGGATCACGAATCATCAGCATAAAGTATGATGTAGATATGACCATGACCTTGGTTGTTCGTCTTGAAATCCAAGAATGTTCATACTCATCAACAAATAATAATCTTAAATATGTTTAAATTTTACAACTTGCTTTTAGGTTCAAATTTTACACGTACGGTAGGAGTACATTTTACATCAAGGACCTAAAAAGTTAAAATTACATCGAGATCCATACATTTAGCACGAAGCACCCTAAACTTAAGCAGGGAAAACAATCATGTTTTGCTCCTTCTAGAGAGAGAAGTAGATCGAGTCATACTCTTCATACTACTTCCTCTTTGTTTGTTTTCAAAATATTGCCAAATTTGGCAGCATGCAACTTCTTCGATATGGGATCATGAATCATGAGCATAAAGTATGATGTGGATATGCATGACCCTGGCCGTTCGGCTTTAAATGCAAGAATTTTAATATTCATTGACAACTAATAAGCTTAAATACGTTTAAATTTTACCACATGCTTTTATGTTCGTATTTTACATGGACGATGGGAGTATATTTTACAGCAAGGACCTAAAAAAGGTAAAATTACATCGTGGTTTATACATTCGCATGAAGCACCCTAAAATTAGGCAAGTAAATTAGTCGGGTTTGGCTCCTTCTCGAGAGAGGAGCTGGTCGATGCATACTCTTCATACTACTTCCTCTTTGTTTGTTTTCAAAATATGGGCAATTTGGCGGTATGCAAATTCTTAGATATGAAATCATGAATCATCGATATAAAGTATGATGTAGATATGGCCATGATCTTGGTCATTCGGCTTGAAATCCAAGATTGTTCATACTCATTTACAACTAAGCTTAAATACATTTAAATTTCACCACTTGCTTTTATCTTTGAATTTTACACGAACGGTCGGAGTACACTTTATAGCAAGGACCTAAAAAGGGGTAAATTACATCGAGGTCCATACATTTAGGCGAAGAACCCGAAAATTAAGCAGGGAAAATAGTCATGTTTGGCTCCTTCTCGAGCGAGAAGATAATCGAGCCATACTCTTCATTCTATTTCCTCTTTGTTTGTTTTCATCAAGAACCTAAAAGTGGAAAATTACATCAAGGTACATAAATTTAGCATGAAGCATGCCTTAAAATTAAGCAAAAGAAAATAGTCGGGTTTGGCTCCTTCTCGGGAAAGAACATGACCAAGTCATACTTTTCGTACTACTTCCTCTTTGCTTGTTTTCAAAGTATGGCCAAATTTTGCATCATGCAAATTTTTTGATATGGGATCATGAATCATCAGCATAAAGTATGATGTACATATGTCTATGACCTTGGTCGTTCGTCTTGAAATGCAAGAATATTCATACTCATTGACAACTAATAAGCTTAAATACGTTTAAATTTGACCACTTGCTTTTATGTTCAAATTTTACACGGATGGTGGGAGTACATTCTACAATAAGGACCTAAAAAGTGGTAAAATTACATCGAGGTCCATTCATTTAGCACAAAACACCCTAAAATTAAGCAGGGAAAACAGTCATGTTTAGCTCCTTCTCGAGCCATACTCTTCATACTACTTTTTCTTTGTTTAATTTCAAAATATATGGTCAGATTTGGCGGCACGAAAATTCCTGGAGATGGGATCATCATCAGCATAAAGTATGATGTAGATATGGCCATGACCTTGGTCGTTCGGCTTGAAATCCAAGCATGTTCATACGCATCGATAACTAATAATCTTAAATATGTTTAAATGTTACCACTTGCTTATAGGTTCGAATTTTACACGGATGGTGGGAGTACATTTTATATCAAGGACCTAAAAAAGGTAAAATTACATCGATGTCCATACATTTAGCACGAATGAAGCACCCTAAAAATAAGCAAGAAAAATAGTCAAGTTTGGCTCCTTCTTGAGAGAGAAGCTGATCGATCCATACTCTTCGTATACTTCCTCTTTGTTTTTTTTCAAAATATGGCCAAATTTGGTGGCATGAAAATTCTCTGATATGGGATCATCAACATAAAGTATTATCGAAAACAAAGAATAGTTAATAATGTTTGTATTATACTTTTCATAACGCGTGTTTCCGGATACACGTAATATGATGCCACAAAAAAATATTGTACTTTTTATTCTTTATTTGAAATGTTATGAAACCGTGTCAACTTTGTCGGGATGCGGATGCATAGCAAGAACATGATTTTTTCAGAACTTTCGGTGGGTTTTTTATGTATCGAATTCCTGCTTAGCTTCAAGAGATTTTTGGAAAATTTTAAGAGCAGTCTATCGCGCTTACATTTAGTTAAAATGTGAGAAGGTCAGTGGGAGTACAGTTTACATCTAAGACCTCAAAAAATAGAAAATTACATAGAGGTCCATACATTTATCACAAAGGGCCCTAAAATGAAGCAATGAAAAGCATTCGGGTGCGGGTCCTTCTCGAGCGTGCGGCCGAGCCATACCCTTCGTACTACTCCTACTGTAATTTTGATCCAGCGTGTTGCGGGTGTGCTTGGTGGCTTCCTCTTTGCAGGGTGTGAAATGGAGTACTATGGAGTAAAGCTGGCCAGATCATAATAAAGTGCATCGAATGCGATGGGGCGTACTGTAGACAATAAACAATCCCTTGTGCACCACTATATTTTGAACAACCTTCCCTCTGGATGTTTGGGAAGGAAGTGAAAATTTCGAAAGTGCAAAAGTTTGATCTCCGACTCTATTAATAGTATGAGTATTATACCTTTTGTCGCCAAGCCCTAAAATGGTTCCTTCTACGCAGCATGCCTGATACTGACATGGAGCCGACGGCAAGGCAGGGCTACACACGTGTGCAGCACCACATTTTGGACGAGGGAGAGATCTACTAGCCGGGGTGTGGGGATGGTGATGACGCAGTGAAGGAGAGAGAAAACACAATTTGTTTTGCGTGCATAAAGTATATAGTAAAGGTCCTGAAATTTACTATTACTAGTTCTATACTACTAGTACTTCTAGGTGACTATACCCGGTACCTCGTGTCAGGAAGCCATCACAGCTTTGCTCTGATATCGCACCGTTTTCAACTCCTCCTCGTCGCTACTCTCTCGAGCTGCTTCCTCTGTGCTCATAGTTTCTCTTCTTTCTCTTTGTTTCTTTTCTACAGAAAATGCATATTCTTCCTACTTGCTTTAGGGAATTCACTATGTTGTCCATAGGGTTATCCACAAGACAAAAAGTAGTCCATAAGGATATCCATCTTATCTTATCTTATCTTATCTTATCTTACCACTAGATAGTGTACGAATAACTTTGAATGTCGACCATTGGATCAAGACTAGCGAATCCTAGCTGTTGGATCTTTTTTCCATCCTAGCATCTAGAAGATTCCATTGATAGTCTTCGGCATAATGAATGCTATGCACAAACCTCAAAACACACTTCTCCATCATAGTAGAATCTTCTCCCTTGTTTCTCTAGACCATGTTATCAAAAATTTCATGTGTTAGGCAGCTAATAATCTGGGGGTTCTACATGATGATACAAAGTACAAGGACCAAATATACACCAATACTTTATACATATTGATCAAATTTATAATATTTTGTGCTTTACTAATTATAATTTTATATAGTGATGATATGTCATAGGTCTACTATCTGAGTCTCACGTGCAAGGCATATGCAACTTACTAGTATACATAGTGGAGGTTCACTTTAGAGGAATTTTCTTAAGGGTGACCTACAATCTTGTGGGATATCCATAAGCAATAAAAAATTATTTTACTCTCTCCTCTCTCTCTCTTGATTATGTGTACTTTTAACATATTAGTGGGTCCCAGCTTATGGTGAAGTTGATCTCATACATTGTAGTTATTTTCATAAGCTGTGTGAGTCCCATCATATGGCAAAAGTTCACCTTATTCATAGGTGATGCCCTTACAGAAAATACACTCTTACCACTTGGAAAATTGATTTCTTTCCTTTCCTAATGGTTGGAAACTCCGAGTGGCAACATTGCTACCATGCCATGATTCACACCCATTTTACTCCCAAATATGGGAACATCACCGACGGTGGCAGTACAATTTACATCAAGGACCTAAAAATGGAAAAAATTACATAGAGGTCCTTACATTTAGCAAGAAGCACCCTAAAATTAAGCAAGGGAAATAGTCGGGTGCGGCTCCTTCTCGACAGAGCAGCTGATTGAGCCATACTCTTCATAATACTTTCTGTTCGTTTGTTTTCAAAATATATGGCCAAATTTGGTGGCATGAAAATTCCTAGACATGGGATCATCATCAGCATAAAGTATGATGTAGATATGGCCATGACCTTGGTCGTTCGGCTTCAAATTCAAGAATGTTCATACTCATCAATAACTAAAAATCTTTAATACGTTTAAATGTTACCACTATCTTTTAGGTTTGAATTTTACACATATGGACAGTGGGACTACATTTTACATCAAGGATCTAAAAATGGTGAAATTACATCAAGGTCCATACATTTAGCACGAAGCATCCTAAAATTAAGCAGGGGAAATAGTCATGTTTTGCTCCTTCTCGTAAGAGAAGCTGATCGAGCCATAATCTTCATACTACTTCCTCTTTGTTTGTTTTCAAAATATGGCCAAATTTGGCAGCATGTAAATTCTTGGATTTGGGATCACGAATCATCAACATAAATTATGATTTAGATATGGCCATGACCTTGGTTGTTTGTCTTAAAATCCGAGAATGTTCATACTCATCGACAACTAATAATCTTAAATACGTTTAAATTTTACCACTTGCTTTTAGGTTCGAATTTTACACGTATGAATGATGGGATAAATTTTACATCAAAGGACCTAAAAAGGTAAAATTACATCGAGGTCCATACATTTAGCACGAAGCACCCTAAAATTATGCAGGGAAAACTATCTTGTTTTGCTCCTTCTCAAGAGAAAAGTTGTTCGAGCCATACTCTTCATACTACTTCCTCTTCATTTGTTTTCAAAATATGGCCAAATTTGTCCGCTTGAAAATTCTTGGATATGGGATCATGAATCATCAGCATAAAGTATGATGTAGATATGGCCATGACCTTGGTTGTTCGTCTTGAAATCCAAAAATGTTCATCCTCATCGACAACTAATAATCTTAAATACGTTTAAATTTTACCACTTGCTTTTTGGTTCGAATTTTACACGTACGGACGATGGGAGTACATTTTACATTAAGGATCTAAAAAGGTAAAATTACATCGAGGTCCATATAGTTAGAACGAAGGACCCTAAAATTAAGCAGGGGAAATAGTCATGTTTTTCTCCTTCTCGAGAGAAAAGCTGATCGAGCCATACTCTTCATACTACTCCCTCTTTGTTTGTTTTCAAAATATGGCCAAATTTGGTGACATGCAAATTCTTTGATATGGGATCATGAATCATCAGCATAAAGTATGATGTAGATATGTCCATGATCCTGGTCGTTCGGCTTGAAATGCAAGAATGTCCATACTCATCGACAACTAATAATCTTAAATACGTTTAAATTTTACCACTTGCTTATATGTTTGAATTTTACACGGACAGTAGGAGTACATTTTACTTCAAGAACCTAAAAAAGGTAAAATTACATCGAGGTCCATACATTTAGCACGAAGCACCCTAAAATTAAGAAGGGAAAACAATCATGTTTAGCTCCTTCTCAAGAGAGCAGCTGGTCGAGCCATACTCTTCATACTACTTCCTCTTCGTTTGTTTTCAAAATATGGCCCAATTTGGCGGCATGCAAATTCTTGGATATGGGATCGTGAATCATCGATATATAGTATTTTGTAGATATGGCTATGATCTTGGCCGTTCGGCTTGAAATCAAAGATTGTTCACACTCATTCACAACTAACCTTAAATTTGTTTAAGTTTTACCACTAACTTTTAGGTTTGGATTTTACACGGATGGTAGTAGTACATTTTACTTCAAGGACCTAAAAAGGGGAAAATTGCATCGAGGTCCATACATTTAGCACGATGTACCCAAAAAGTAAGAAAATAAAATAGTTAGTTTCGGCTCCTTCTCGAGAGAGAAGCTGATCCAGCCATACACTTCATAGTACTTCCTCTTCGTTTGTTTTCATCAAGGACCTAAAACAGGAAAATTACATCGAGGTACATAAATTTAGCACGAAGCATGCCTTAAAATTAAGCAAAGGAAAATAGTCGGGTTCAGCTCCTTCTCGAGAAATAACCTGACCAAACCATACTCCTCGTACTACTTCCTCTTTGTTTGTTTTCAAAATATGGCCAAATTTTGCGTCATGCAAATTCTTCAATATGGGATAATGAATCATCAGCATAAAGTATGATGTACATGTATCCATGACCCTATTTGTTCTTCTTGAAATGCAAGAATGTTCATACTCATTGACAACTAATAAGCTTAAATGCGTTTGAATTTTACCACTTGCTTTTATATTCGAATTTTACACGGGCGGTGGGAGTACATTTTACAGCAAGGACCTAAAAGGGGTAAAATTACATCCAGGTCCATACATTTAGCACGAAGCACCCTAAAATTAAGCAGGGAAAACAGTCATGTTTGGATCCTTCTCGAGAGAGAAGCTGATCGAGCCATACTCTTCATACTACTTTCTCTTTGTTTGTTTTCAAAATATATGGCCAGATTTGGCGGTATGAAAATTCCTGGACATGGGATCATCATCAGCATAAAGTATGATGTAGATATGGCCATGACCTTGGTCGTTCGGCTTGAAATCCAAGAATGTTCATACTCATCGACAACTAATAATCTTAAATACATTTAAATGTTACCACTTGCTTTTAGGTTCGAATTTTACACGGACGGTGGAGTACATTCTACATCAAGGACCTAAGAAAGGTAAAATTGAATTAACGTCCATACATTTATGTCTGAAAACTTGTCTTGTGGTATTCATATCCATATTATTCGGAGTTTCTTTACATAAAAGAACAATCTTGTCATCACTCGAAAAATTGAGAATTAAATGTACTTTTGTGATAGTTGGAAACTAACACCGACGACATTGTTTACTAAATGAAGATGCACCCATCTACCTATGAAAATACATTTAAATCAATAGAAATCAATTGCCCTTACTTGTGTAGATACTAAGAATGGAAAAGAAGATCCAATAGTTAGCAATGTTTGGATTTGCCAGTCTTGATCCAATGATCAATGTTCGAAGTTATCCGTACACTATATAGTGGTGTGGTATGCTATTGTAAGAAATAAGACAAGATAGAGATAAGATAAGAAGTACTGTAAATGGCTGATCTTTTGAGTAACCTTCCCTCCCGATGTTTGGGAAGTAATTGAAAATTTTGAAAACCGGAAAAGTTTGAATTTTTTTGCTGCCAAGGACCAAAGTGGTTTCCTTCCTATGTACTCATCGTCCCTACTCCACACCAACGCGGCTGCAGAACACACCAGAGACATAGAGCCGCCGTACCAAGGCACACGTGCGCAGCACCATGCTATGGACGAGGGAGAGATCAGCCGAGCCGGTGCGTGAGGGGAAAGGGGAGGAGAGAGGCAGCAAAGGAGAGAGAAAACACACAATTTGTGTTGCGTGCATAGGTCCTAAAATTTACTACTAGTAGAGTGTCCATAGGAGTACCTCGTATCAGGAAGCCATCATAACTTTCCTCTGACATCGAACCGCCTTTAACTTCTCTTCATTGTTGCCCTCTTACCCTACCTACGTTTTATTCTCTCAGCATGTACAGCGCATGGACAGAGGTGAGCATATGTCTAAGCAAAGAAATGATTACTACTACTAGTGTACTACTACTGTACTATTTGATTTTTCCCTAATAAGGGCATCAGCAATGTGTATAAAGCACACCTTAAGGCCTAGTATGTGGCATCCTCTAAGGTTCACCATATACATTGTGGAGAAAATAAATTTGTATCTTTAAGCCTAAGGTGCACCTTAAGCTTGTGGGTTGCCCATAGAGAACAGAAAAATCATTTCCCCTCTCTCCCTATTTCATGTGATCATTTTTAAAAGGTGTTCAAAATTTTCATGATGCAAAATGTTAGCTAGAAGTCGAACCAGTCGTCAAAACTCTATGTGGTTTCTGATATATTAATTAACTGCTCGATGGGTACCTCCAAATCTTTTTTTGTAAAACTTTCAAAGAAACCTACAATTTATTACTTGTAGTTCAAGTTTAACCTAATTTCATTAAATTCAAGAGAAATCTATCTCGCTTACTTGTAGCTCAAGTTTACCCTATTTCATTAAACTATCAAGATGCAAAAATCTTAGCAAGAAGATGAACCTGTTGTCAGAACTCTCTGTGGTTTCTGATATATTAATTGACCCTCCTTCCCCCTCTGATGGGTATCTCTAAGATCTTTTTCGTAAAACTTTCAAAGCAACCTACACAGTTTACTTGTAGTAGTTCAAATTTTACCTATTGTATTATTTTCTGCTTTACCTATTATAATTTTATATAGTGATGATATGCGAGACGTCTATTATCTGAGTCTCGTGTGCAGGACACGTGTAATTTACTAGTACTTGTAGTTTCAAATTCGACCTAATTTCGATAAATCAACATAAAGTCATTCTAATGGGCAGAGCTAGCTAGGAAGTTTGAAAACCCATAAAACATGGGAATTTTTGGTACAACATGTTGTTCCAATATATATGTTGTAACTTGCTTGTGGCATTCAGATCCAATATTCTTCGGACTTTTCTTTAGGAAAAAGAACAACCCTACTCGTATTCACTTGGAAAGTTTAGAATTGAATGTTCTTTATTGATAGTTGGAAACTCACACCGATGACACTGTTTACTACAAGAAGATGCACCGATCTACCTCTAAAAAGACATTTGATTCAAGAGAAATCTATGGCATTTACTTGTAGCTAGCTCAAGTTTGACCTAATTTCGTTAAATTTTCAAGATGCAAAGCCTTAGCAAGAAGTTGAACCTATCATCGAAACTCTCGCTGATTTATGATATATTAATTTTGATCCCTCGATGGGTACCTCCAAAAGCTTTTTCGAAAACTATCAAAGAAAAACCTACAATTTACTTGTAGTTTCAAATTTGACCTACTTCCAAGATATCGACATAAAGTCATTCAAATGGGCGGTGTTTGCTAGGAAGCTTGAAAACTCATAAAACATGGGAATCACAAGTTCAACATGTTGTCGATCCACTATATATGTCTGTCAACTTGGCTTGTGGGATCCCCATCTAATACATGGCCAAATTTGCGGCATGAAAATTCTTGGATATGGGATCATCAACATAAAGTATTATCGAAACCAAAGAATAACTAATAATTTTTGTATTATACTTTTTATAATGTGTGTTTCCAGATACACGTAACATGATGCCACAAAAAAAATATTATACTTTTTATTCTTTATTTGAAATGTTATATAAATCGTGTCAGCTTTGTCAAGATGCAGATGCATAACAAGACCATGAATTTTTCAGAACTTTTGATGGTTTTTCGATGTACCGAATTCTTTCATAGCTTCAAAAGATTTTTGGAAAATTTTAAGAGCAATTTATTGCGCTTACGTTTAGTTAAAATTTGAGAAGGTCGTGGGAGTATAGTTTACATCCAAGACCTCAAAAAATAGAAAATTACATAGAGGTCCATACATTTAGCACAAAGGGCCCTAAAATGAAGCAATGAAAATTAGTCGGGTGCGGGTCCTTCTCGAGCGAGCGGCCAAGACATACCCTTTGTACTACTCCTACCGTACTTTCGATCCAGCGTGCTGCGGGTATGCTTGGTGTCCACCCCTTCACAGGGTGTAAAATGGAACGATAATGGAGTACTACAGAGTAAAGCTAGCCAGATCATAATGAAGTGCATCGAATGTGATGGGATGTACTACAGACAGTAGACAATCCCTTGTGCACCACTAACTTTTGAATAACCTTCCCTCTGGATGTTTGGGAAGGAGGTGAAAATTTCGAAACTGCGAAACTCTAACTCTAATAATAGTATGAGTATTGTACCTTTTGTCGCCAAGACCCAAAATGGTTCCTTGTACACAGCATACCTGATACTGACATGGAGCCGATTATAAGGAAGGCCCACATACGTGCGCAGCACCAAGTTTTGGACGAGGGAGAGATCTGCTAGTCGGGGTGTGGGGATGGTGATGATGCAGTGAAGGAGAGACAAACCACAATTTGTTCTACGTGCATACAATATATAGTAAAGGTCCTAAAATTTACTAGTACTAGTTCCGTACTACTAGGATTACTAGGTGACTATACCATGTACCTCGTTTCAGGAAGCCATCAAAGCTTTGCTCTGATATCACACCGCCTTCAACTCCTCCTCTTCGCTGCTCTCTCGAGCTGTTTCCTATGTGCTCATAGTTTCTCTTCTTTCTCTTTGTTTCTTTTCTACAGAAAATACATATTCTTCCTACTTGCTTTAGGGCATTCACTATGTTATCCATAATGCTATCCACAAGACAAAAAGTAGTCCATTGGGATATCCATCTTATCTTATCTTATATTACCACTATATAGTACCCAAGGTTTATCGAACTCAGGGAGGAAGTGTTCAAAGGTATCCCTCTCAAGCAACCCTGCAATCAAGATACAAGAAGTCTCTTGTGTCCCCAACACACCCAATACACTTTTCAGGTGTATAGGTGCACTAGTTCGGTGAAGAGATAGTGAAATACAAATGGTATGGATATAAGACAACGGTGCCAAAAAATAGCTTGATGGCGTGGAAGAGACTAAAGGCAAACTGAAATAAAGATGAAAGCAAGCAAACATGTAACAGATCTAGTAGCAAACGGTGTTTCAATGCTTAGAAACAAGGCCTAGGGATCATACTTTCACTAGTGAACACTCTCATATAAATATCTTCTCTTTATGATACTACTCTTAACTACTCTCCGGTTGGACACTCTAATCCATGGTAGGGCTATAACAACACACCTCAAAGTTCGCTTTCCGCATCTAGATAACCCCACACTGTCACCTTGAGCACTAGATGGTTCCAACAAACACCACAATTTCATAGAGACATCCAACTCCAAATATAACTCATAACAAGTATTTGTAATCTCTAGCCTAAGTGCCACCATGGTGTACACGCTGTCACTTTCACACACATGGGGAGAGCAGAGATCTATTAAAGCACTTGAGTAGCAGGGTAGATCTACTTAATTACAAAGCTCATGATCACAATATCATCACGCATAAAGAGAGAGATGAACACATAGCTACCTGTAGAACCCTTAGCCTTGAGGAAGAACTACTCCCTCCTCATCATGGGAATCAGCAACGGCGATGGAGATGGTGGTGGAGATCGATGGAGATGGCTCCGGGGGCACTTCCCTGTTCCGGCAGGGTGCTAGAAGAGAGACTTTCTGTCCCTCGAATCTCCCCTTCGGTGGCGGCGGCGCTGTGGAACTTTTCGTGGCTGGAGGCTGTTCGATTTAGGGCTTTTGCATCGGGAGGCATCTTATAGGCGAAGAGGCAAGGTCGGTGGGTGGCCAGGGGGCCCACACCACCTGGTGGCGTGTCCAGGGCTAGCCCGCACCGCCACATGTTGTGGTCGCCTTGTGGCCCCTCTCCGTCTTGTCTTCTGGCTCCATGAGTCTTCCGGTAAAATATCAACTTTGGCTTTTGTCCCGTCTAATTCCGAGAATAATCATTTTCTAACTTTCTGGAACCAAAAATAGTAGAAAATAGGCAACTGGCACTGTGGCATCTTTTTAATAGGTTAGTCCTAGAAAATGCATAAAAGTATCTCCAAATGTAGACAAAACATAAGAAAGTAGATACTAAACAAGCATGGAACATCAAAAATTATAGATACGTTTGCAATGTATCAACATCCCCAAGCTTAACTCCTACTCGTCCTCGAGTAGGTAAGTGATAAAAAAGAAAGAATAATTTTTGAGGTGACATGCACCATCATAATCTTGATCAAACCATTTGCAAGCATTGAAAGCTAGGATCAAAGTACTCTAAACATGAGCATGAAAGATGAAGTTCTAACAATAATACATAGTAATTATGCATGCAACATGAAAGGATACAAACAAAAGATTCATGAGTAACAATACTTTGAAAGACGTTTCTTTGTTTCACATAGAGAAAACATAATGAGAATGGTATTCAGCTTGTCCCTCATAGTGTAGCAAAACATAAATGCATAGGACACCTTCAAAGTTCATACGGGTGACTAGATAAAAATAGTTTAAGAACAAGCAATATCAAAGTTATGCATCAATCAACAAGTCTTGGGACAATGCACATAGAACTAAGAATGGCCACTATGCTATCAAAATAGGTGCAAAAAGATAGAAGGTGGAGACTCAACATAAAAGTAAAAGAAGGGCCTTTGTAGAAGGAAGTAGGGATTCAAGTTTCATAAAGAGCTTCCAAAAATTATGGTATTTATTAGCTTTCAGCTCTCATTGCCCCTATCATAAGCATCTTTAGGTGATTAAGGTTAAAGTGACACAACTAAGAGGATATGCTTGACAAGTTATAAGCTGAAATCTCATGCCCCTTACTTACAAAGACCGAACCTCATGCTACTCAACTTCAGTCACAAGTAAGATCTTGTCATTGTAAGTACATATGTATCATAGAGAACTGCCAATGGGGTACCCCTTGCACATGATACAGGAGCCATCCCATAATCAAAATGACAAGGCAAGCAGACAATGAGCATCTCAGCAATCTTTTTATTTGCTATTTGCATAGGTTTTTATTGAGGATGCTTCATAGAGTGCTCATTATGGTTATGCTGCAAGTTTCCACCATGATTAGGCATGGCTTAGGCTAGCAGCCTAGGCATTTCTCTAACACACATACAAACTCCATGATCTTACAAGTTCCACTTTTATTTCACACCGCCGGGATCCATAAGCAAAAGAACATCATATCAACGGGGTACAAAGTACAAGTGCAATGTTGAAAGCATTCCCCATGATACGTGGTTCTGCTAACTTCAACTTATAAAGCGCAAGCATATACGCAACAAATATGGACGCAATGGTTCAAGTTTATTAAGTGCAAGAAAGTAAAGTGTGCCATCAAGTTCGTGAGAGCTTTAATCACTAATTTTCACATAACAAGTTTAATTCGGAAGGTAGATAAAAACATGAATATACTTGGAATAGCAAATGCTAATAGGTAGGTATGGTGGACTTTTTGGAATAACTTAGTTTTAGGAGTTGGATGCATGAGTGGGACTCATACTTGATTACGGTGGCTAGCAAAAGACTGGGAGCGACCAACTAAGAGAGCAATAATGGCCATAATCATGCAGAGTGATAAAACATAATTAATCAAAGCATAAAGTGATACTACAAGTTAAAAACTAAAGGATCATAAAGGCTATGGTGACTTGGGATAGTCATAACATGGTGTCAGCATGCGCCAAGTCAACCCAAATAAAGCATCAAAGGAGAATACCACAATACTATGCTTTAATATGCTAAAACAACACATGATTCTTACAAGGCACATTAAGCAATCTCAATTGTTTATAACAAGTCATGCTACAGCAATAATCACTAAGCATAAAGCCAAAATAATACCAAGCATGGCATGACAAAGCATAGGCCACAGTCAAAAACAAGCTCTCTTTACCACTTAAGCATGAACTTTCCTACTCTTTTCCAATTCAAACCAAACTATTTGAAAACTAATGTATGAAAGAGGTGGTTCAAACAATTTATTCAAGCAAACTAAGAAAACCAAGCAAATGAAAAACCAAAACAAAAATGAAAAAGAAGACGCTACAAGAACAACACAACTGTGCATGAAACAATAAAAATGAAGTGTTTGGAAGAAACCTGGGATTTTTATTGATGAAGAAGGGGATGCCTTGGGCCTCCCCAAGCTTTGACGCTTGTACCTATTGAATATTTATTTGGGTGACACGGGGTGGAATCCCTAAGCTTGAGCTTTAGTCCATTCTTCATCTCATTACATCATTCTCTCCATACCCCTGAAGTTTTTCCTTCATACAAAACTTCACACAATCTTTATTAGCAACATTAGTGCACTCAAGATAATAAGTCTTTGGGTTCAGTTTCAACACCAATAAAACTTCCATTAAAACACAAGACACTGTAGCACTTCCCTTGAAAATCTCAATTCCCCAAAGAGAACCCAAAAAGGAACCAACAAGAAGCAAATGCAAATAATGGCAGAAATCTGTCAAAACAGATCTGCGGGTAAAAACCAATTTTTTCAAAGACCTTCTGTTGCTCAAATCGAAACGTGTTGAAATAACAAAAGTTAGATAACAACCTGGGTCAGAAGAAAAAATTACAGCTCAAACCGATGTACCGAGATTTTACACGAATTTTTACAGTGAAGCACAAAAATCTGTTTCGGGGCAGCAACTTCCCCAAATCTTTCTTCCCTCTCATTAGAGGTTATTCTTGGCACAAAAATCAAACAAAAATGATAAGGAGAGGTTATTACAGAGGTATTAACTTCCAAGAGTCATCTAAAACTTTTGGGTTATCTCCCAATAAGTACTTTTCTTTAACGCCTTTAAGTTACGCATGATAGTTTGAGAAGATGCTCACACAGGAAATATGAATTGAAGTAAACGAGAGCATCAAGAAGCAAATTTGGAACAAATTTAAGTCTAACCCACTTCCTATGAAAAATAATCTTGTAAAGAAACAAGTCATGAAAGCACAAAGCAACAAGCATAGGAAAGCAAAACAAGTGCCATTTCAAGACTTTCAACATAAAGAGGGGAAACATAATATAATTGAGATGCATAAAACCATGTTTCCCTCTCTCAAAATAACTTTCAGTAGCATCATGAATAAAATTAACAATATAACTATCACATAAAACATTCTTATTATGAGCCACATGTTTAAAAGAATTAATACTCTCCACATAAACATAGTCATTCTTATTAATTGTAGTGGGAGCAAATTCAAGAAAATAGCTATCATTATTATTCTCATCACCATAATCATCAAATATAGGAGGCATATTGTAATCATTAATTTTCTCCTCAATTGTAGGTGGACTGAAAATATCATATGCATCATTGTAATCATCATATATTGGAGGTTTGGTTATCATCATAAGCAATAGAATAGCTATCTTCCAAAGCTGGGGAACTAAAAAGATGATTTTCATAAAAACTAGCTTCCCCAAGATTAGACTTTTCGATAGCATTAGCAATAATGGTGTCCAAAGAATTCATACTAACAACATTGTTATTAGCATGCAAATAAAGTTTCATGGGTTTTTTAATTTTCTCTTCAAACACTTCATGTCCTAACTCAAGATAAATACTATAAAGCTCTCTAACTTTGTTGTTGTTTTCCATTAAGCCTAAGTAGTGAAAACAAGAAACAAAAAGACAAAATTGCAGAATCTAAAGGAAATAACTTCGAGCACTCACATTGGAGGATGTGAGTACCTTTTACCTTACCTCCCCAGCAACGGCGCCAGAAAATAGCTTGATGTCTACGCACTTCTATTCTTGTAGATAGTTGTTGGGCCTCCAAGTGCAGAGGTTTGTAGAACAGCAGCAAGTTTCCCTTAAGTGGATTACCCAAGGTTTATCAAACTCAGGGAGGAAGTGGTCAAAGGTATCCCTCTCAAGCAACCCTACAATCAAGATACAAGAAGTCTCGTGTGTCCCCAACACACCCAATACACTTGTCAGGTGTATAGGTGCACTAGTTCGGCGAAGAGATAGTGAAATACAAATGGTATTGATATAAGACAACGGTGACAGAAAATAGCTTGATGGCATGGAAGAGACTAAAGGAAAACTGAAATAAAGATGAAAGCAAGCAAACATGTAACATATCTAGTAGCAAAGGGTGTTTCAATGCTTAGAAACAAGGCCTAGGGATCATACTTTCAGTAGTGAACACTCTCATAAATATCTTCTCTTTATGATACTACTCTTAACTCCTCTTCGGCTGGACACTCTAATCCATGGTAGGGCTATAACAACACACCTCAAAGTTCGCTTTCCGCATCTAGATAACCCCACACTGTCACCTTGAGCACTAGATGGTTCCAACAAACACCACAATTTCATAGAGACATCCAACTCCAAATATAACTCATAAGAAGTATTTGTAATCTCTAGCGTAAGTGCCACCATGGTGTACACACTGTCACTCACACACATGGGGAGAGCAGAGATCTATTAAAGCACTTGAGTAGCATGGTAGATCTACTTGATTACAAAGCTCATGATCACAATATCATCACGCATAGAGAGAGAGATGAACACATAGCTACCGGTAGAACCCTTAGCCTTGAGGAAGAACTACTCCCTCCTCATCATGGGAATCAGCAACGGCGATGGAGATGGTGGTGGAGATCGATGGAGATGGCTCCGGGGGCACTTCCTCGTTCCGGTAGGGTGCCGGAAGAGAGACTTTCTGTCCCCCGAATCTCCCCTCCAGGGGTCCCACACCACCTGGTGGCGCGGCTAGGGCTAGCCCGCGCCACGACATGGTGTGGCCGCCCTGTGGCCCCTCTCCATCTCGTATTTTGGATCCATGAGTCTTCTGGTAAAATATCATTTTTGGCTTTTGTCCCGTCCAATTCTGAGAATATTCATTTTCTGACTTTTTGGAACCAAAAATAGCAGAAAACAGGCAACTAGAACTGTGGCATCTTGTTAATAGGTTAGTCCCAGAAAATGCATAAAAGTATCTCCAAATGTAGACAAAACATAAGAAAGTAGATACTAAACAAGCATGGAACATCAAAAATTATAGATACGTTTGCAACTTATCATAACTTCACTACGCTTCTGCTTCCCGAGGATTCAATAAACCTAGGTCTACTAGGGAAAAAGAGATATACTACATCCATAATCTGGATCAAAGGTATCATGGCCTTTTGTGGCATTGCTCTTGGGGCCTCCAATTGAGTTGTGCAGATTCCCCAACCTTGTGGCCTTTGTGGTGTTTCTTGGGAGCCCTCCAATTGAGTTGTGGAGATTGCCCCAAGCCTTGTACGGGTTCGGTAACCGCCCTCAAGTGTACCATAGTGGATCATGAGTAGGCCTTTGTGGCGAGCTCATGGGAGAATAGGGTGAGCCTTTTGTGGCATCGGTGAGTTGCATGCCTTCACATCTTGGGGTGAGGCCTTGTGTGGCGTTGGGTGAGCATCGAGCCACCACACCTCAAGGTGATCCATTTGTGGAGTTCGGAGAGCATTGTGCCATCGCACCTCTCCAACGGAGACATAGCTTATTTGGAAGCGAAATTCAGGATAAAGAACATCGTCTCCGCGTCCATCGATTATCTCTCAACCAAGCCCTTTACTTATGCAATTTACATTGTGATAGCCATCGTGTTTGAAGTATTATATCTTGATATCACCTTGTTGCTTGTCTTTCTTAGCATAGGTTATTGGTACACTTAGTGAACCTAGTGGATATAGGTTTTGGCTTGATAAATTAAACGGTAGTTTTATTCTATATTTATTAGAGCCTAGACCGTAACAATTTTAAAACGCCTATCACCCCCCTCTTAACTGCCTTTTTCCGAGGCAACTGGCCTGGAGTGCATGTAGCAGATAACGTCCAGAGGGCAAAAAAGGAAAATGAAAATGCACGGACCGGATGCTCCGTGGGGAGGCGATCGGATGACCCAGAGTGGCAAACCGTCGAGGAGCCTCCCAGGGGGTGCCCCTATTATACCTTTAGATTTCTGACTAATCACAGATAGATGATTGTTGTTTGGTTGCCATCAAACTTGCCAACACCCATAATGAGATGTGCTCACCATATATAAAAATGATGAGGTTACCAGCACACACACACATAGACATTCATCATTGTAGTAACACAACTGAAGTACTAACTAAACATGCATAGTTAAGAGGTAACATGGTAGTTAAGTTTGAGAGTGCATCACATGCAACCTGAGTACTACTTAAGCCACAATACACTCCCCTAGCACAAAATAAGGGTTCATTCAGTCCTCCCAACAAACTCGAACTACTTACATATATAGACATCATCAGTTGGTAACCAAGATCAGGTGCCATGGTGGGTGAAAATGTACAACCCCCGGGAGTGGGTGATGTAAATCATCCTCTTCATCTTGAAGCCATTGGTCATCAACTTGAATAAGAGGATGTCGTCATCTTACATTTCTTTCTTACTAACAAACTGCTTCCACCTTCTCATGAAGAATACACAGCCATCAAACCACTCAATTTATATGCCGTGCTCACATAACTTACATGTCCTTGCCAACACTTTGTCAATGTCAAGTACCATTTTCTTAGACCATGAGATCATGTTACTCCATAGTACCAGAAGAATGTTTTGTGGACATCAACCTTCACTTTGTCATTGGATGATCATAAAGGTGTATTTTAGGTATCTTTGACGGTACTTGTTGGGTTGCATGAATTGAGACTATAATTTGTCACTCCACGTGACGAAGAGAGATATCTGGGCCATCTCGGTAATATAACATCCCAAGTAGCTTGCAAGCATGTGAATAATGTGTTTAGTCACAGGGATGTTATATTATGGAATGAGTAGAGATAACTTATCGATGGCGAAATTGAACTAGGTAGGTCATACCGAAAATCAAATCCCGAGCAAGTAATATATCACGAGACAAAGGGAATTGGATACCGGAATAATTGAATCCTCACATCATGGTTCAACCGATGAAAGAACTTCGTGGAATGTGTGGGAACCATTATGGGCATCCATGGTCGCGCTATTGGTTATTGATCGGAGAGGTGTCTAGATCATGTCCACATGTTCTCAAACCTGTAGGATCACACACTTAATGTTTCGATGTCGCTAGGTGATGGCTGTGAAAAAACGCCATTTCTCTTTATGTTTAAACCTCATATTTCTCAAATACTTGACAAAATATCTCTCTAGCATGGCAATAATGACTAATTATTGTATAGACTAGACTTCTCTCTATGTCCCCTCGGGCCTGGCCGATAGGCAGAACGCCTTATGATATGATCACGCTATAACCACGTGCAAGATAAAAGATCTGCAATCTGTGCATCACAATGATGTTACAAGGCAGTGGAAAAACAATTCGTCTGATGATAAATTTGGTCCACAGCTCGATGAATCCGTCGATATGTCACGGGTAGCATCGAAAGTGCAATCGGTTAGACGCTAATTCTATCTAAGATTTGGCCATACACCTTTTGATAGCTAATATGCTATTGCACGACAACTCCTACGTAGACACATTCTAAGTAAAACGCTAGACGAAAGAAAGAAACAATATGTAAAGATAGAAAGTAAATAGTATTCATTATTCATGGAAATTATTACAGTATATATAGAACCACATTAAATTCTATGTAGACCCATCGCTTTGTAGGTCATCTTCGTCGTCGGAGTCCAACATCATGTTCTCCCAAAATGACTCATGATTCAGGTCTTCCTTCTCGTTCAAAGACAAAGACTTTGAGATTGCCTGAGTCAAAGACAGAGCAATGTCCATCCCCAAAATATCTCCATCGGCAGCTCTACAGATTTCTTTAGCGGTCGTCGTTGCTGAAGACGCACGCATACGCTCTTCGTGGACGGCTTCCCACATTGCTTCCTTATAGGCTTCCACGACACGAGAATTTTTGTGACCTCCTTGATGAGTGCATATTTGCATCATGTTTTAAATTATTATTTTGCACTGTAGTTGTAGGATCTTGGTATTTTACGGCGTTCGTGCGAACATTTTATGTCTATTTTCACCAGGATAAGGACAGATGATGGATACAATGGACACAATTCTTGGAGCAGTTGTATTGGGGAGAAAAGGAGTCAAAACAACGTAAATCGCTTATTTGGGAAATATCAATAACACCAGAAGAAAAACCGAAGCGATCGAGGCATCCAGACGGTTTAACGACCAACTATACGGCGGGAATTAATTTTCCGGCCATATATTTTTGATCGTATAGTTGGCGCCGCCACCACCTCCTCAAATAGTTTCACCCCGTGCAATTGGAATGGGGAGACGACATACAGAACAACCAGAAATCGCTGAAACCTCGCCTCCAGAAGGCATCTGGAGGGGGAACTTGTCCACCGGGGATCCAACTTCGCCCTACGCAGATCCGGGAAGCTAAGGCATCGATCTTCATCATCAACCGCTGCATCACCACCATCTCCATCCATCTCATCTACATTTTTTCGTAACTTCCGTACTCGTTGTGGATTTATACAAGTACTATTCATCTAAGATATATTCCATTGTTATTTCCATGATGTTGATTGCCTCCATGTCTGAGTAGATCATGAGTTCTTGGGGAGATGGAGAAACCCTAGTATGAGATTGAAATAAGATAAAGTTTATTATGATATTCATCATTGTGACCATGTGTTAGATTGTCTTCATCTTGATGTTGGGATAAGTCGACCTCTCAATATTTGCCTCTTGTGGGGACTTGATGGAGGGAACTACTTATTGGTAGACGGAGGTGTGTTAGCACTTACAGTCACTATAAAGCTGTTGGAACCCCTTATGTATCAACTTGGGAACCGACGAAACTCACGGAGCACTATCCATCTCATGGGATACGTCCTATCGGATTAAGTCCCTTAATAGCGCAGTAATTCGATTAATGTCGATTGCTGACTGTTATGGTTATGAGGATGATGTGAGTAGTGGTTGCTGCCTATTTGTCCAAATACGGAGTTCCTCCCACACATACATAGTTGAGAATGTTCATGATAATAATCTTTACCTTAGTTCTTTATAATGCTAGAGGTGTATCCGCTACTCCCCGAGAACGCTATTTTCCCATTGTAGTTTTCAAATCTCTTTTACATATGTGATACTTACTTTATGTGTTTAGTTGTTTTACTTTACTTATTGTTCTCTTATACCAAAAACCCAAAAACATATTTTTACACAATACTCGTGGTTTATCTTGTTACTTAGAACTTTATTTAGAATTTCTATTGTAGTATTTAATTCAAGAGTTATTAGACTTCAGACTCCTGCTCCCCGTGGGATCGATATCTTTATTTCGAAACTAGCTAAAAACGATTTGTGCACTTGCAGTCATCAAGCTATTTTTTGGCGTCTTTGTCAGGGAGCCAAGCATTATAGGTATTTTAGTTTTTGCTTATTTATTTTTGTTTTGCTAAGTTTTATTTTGAGTTACAGGTTTCCACCAACATGATGGAGTTTGAGCATATGGCTAGTGCTAACCCACTCAGCCACTTTGGGAATCCCTATGATATTAATAAAAGAGACAACTCCAACAAGAAGGCAAGGGGGCTTGAAATAAATCCTTTACTACTTGGTATTCTACACAAGAAGCAATTTACTGGAGATGAATAAGATCCCGATCCATATGAGCATATTGCATGTTTTAAAAATATATGTGGCACTTTCCAATTATCGGGATACAATGCTAATGAGGTAAGGGTTAAACTTTTTAGTCAGACTTTGACTAGTACAACTCTCGCATGGTATAGATCTCTACCCCTAGAAGCCACTACAACTTGGGTTAGTTTAGACTGTGAATTTCTAGCAAAATATTATCCATTATCAAAATCTTTTGGAATCAGGCGTCTTATAATTGAAGGATAATGGGTAGGCTACACTAGCATAAAATCAAAATTTTCTACCGCGTCAACCAGGAATACTATTATCATAGATCACAGGATTACCGCTAGACGCGCAGTTGCGGAACTCGATAAAGCACGTAGTGGCAGTGTAGATGTTCTACGTCTCCTCCTTGTCCTCATCCCACGAGCAGCTCCCCTATGCACGGCTCGTCCAAGTGCTACAGCTGCAGCACCTCCGAGGTATCCACACGTTCGGAGTGGAAGGTCACACGACAGACTTCTAGGTCCGCACGTGCAAGACGGGCGTAAGAGGAGTGGTGTCTAGGTGGAATGCTCAACCCTATTCAGCTCGCCTCACTCTCTCTTATATAGGCATCCCTAGTGAGCTTCTCCATTAGCAGTCCATTAGCAGCCTAAGCCTAGTCTAATTTGGATCCAATCCTCATTAGGCTTCTAGCCCCTAAAGTGTGTAACCCTATAGGTTCATACACGTATAGACATGACATGAGTACAATTACTCCATCAATAGTTGGTAGCAGCCTCTAGCAAGACGTGCCAACTCCTAAATGTATATAAAGATCATTCGGACGAACCATCACAAGGTAGAGTACATGTCTTTCCCTTTGCCCTATGATATTTGGTCTAGCTCCAAGATGACCTCTCTTTCTTGATTCTATAATTCAGAATCCCTTTACTAGGTTAACTCTTAACCATATGTAGCACGGCCATGCATTTCTGGATCCGATCATGCGAGGGGCCTAGAGATATCTCTCTCAAGTAGAGAGGGGTAAATCCCATCTTGATCGACCGATGCCTTGTAGCATGTATCAGGACAAACCCGGAAGCTACCTTTATAACTACCCAGTTACGGAGTAGTGTTTGATAGCCCCAAAGTAGGTCAATCCACATCTCAAGTACATGCGACAATCTCAGGTCTAAGGATAAAACGTACATGGTGTGTGGAGAGAGATGCAAGTATAATTGCCAGTCTCAAGTTGGGCCAGTCCAACCCCATGTTCATAATATGTGTTCACATCATTGGTTTGACATCACCATGTCTATGACTTGCAAAACATAGTCATCAACCAATCGATGTGCTAGTATAATATTCACGTGTGTCCTCACATGAACTCCGACTAGGGACAACTATTAGATAACCATATAAGTAAAGAGTTTCACAAACAATTCACATAATTGCCAATCAATACAAGTTGCCTGATATATGGATATTCAAGGAACATTATAAAAATTCATGGATACATATGAAATACAATCATCTCTATGATTGCCTCTAGGGCATATTTCCTTCAATAATGACTTGGAGGAACCGTCCTAATGAAGGACTAGTAAGAGCTTATATCAGATTTAAAGATTTACTTAATCTATGTCATCATCATGATTTGCCTAAATGGTATTTATTGCATATCTTTTATGGCGGTTTAATTGAACCTAATAAAATTGAACTAGACTCTTTCATGAAAGGAGCCTTTATGAATCTTCCTATAACTAAAGCTTGGGCTTTACTTAACAGAATTCGCGATCATAGAGTTTCATGGAATTTTGGTCTAGGAAGCGAAGGAGGCATAGAAATAGATTATGATTATATTCATGACTATAATAAAAAGGGCCATGTTAACGAATTATCTAAAGAACTTTATTTAGATTCAGATCTTGTGTTTCATGTTGTTAAAGCTTTTACAGAACACATCAAATCTCCAAAAGAGGGTTTGGTCAAGTATGATCTACCACCCGAACCTGAGAAGAAAACATAAGTTAAAGCAACACTGGCCTCCCTAGAACCAATATATGAGATACATTTCCCTAACACAGAAGCATATTTTTGAATATGAAAAGGGCAGAGCAGTACAGGATAAGGAGGAAGAGGAAAGCGCCAGAAGTTGAGGAACATCTTGAAGAAACCAAAGATGAAGAGGTAATCAAGGAAGCAATTATGGCTACGTATGCACATTGTAACATAGTTGAACTTGATAAAGAGACTTCCATATTGATTGAAGGTAAAACAAAGGTAAAAGATGTGGGTAAGCCTATTCTTCGCGGCATATTTAAGGAAACCTCGCATTATGGTTTATGCGATCTTGGCACCAAAGTTAATGTTATACCTTATGATTTCTATTTAGAAATAAAAGAAGAAATAGAACCGACTACAATTGAAAATACTGATATGACGATCATGTTAGCCAATAAAACTCTTAGAATTCCAATGGGAGTAGTTGAAGATGCAACGATCACAATTGGCAATAAAAAGTTTCCTATCGATTTTGTAGTTGTTGATATGCCAGCTGACACTCTTTGCCCAATTATATTTGGAAGAAATTTTTGAGTGATATAGGTGCCAAAGTTGATTTCAAAAAGGAGATTGTGTCTCTTAATCTTGGGGAAGCGGAAAAATAATTCCACTTTTCCAAATTTAAAGACAGATCTCTACTAATACAAGAAGAAGAGAAAGAGAAAACTATTGAGGAAATGGCAGATCTCTTCTTTAGTGATCAAAAAGAAAAAATAAATGAAGACTTAAATTATGAAGAAATAGTTATGGAGGATAATTCCCTACAAGAATTAGAAGGAGAATTCGATTCACTTCCCATTATAGTGCCTCCAACTAATGAGGCTTTCAAAGAGCCAGAAAAGAGAGGGGACGAGGAATTACCACCCCTAGTGTTGAAGACTCTACCAGATAATCTTAAATACATATTTTTAGATGATACAAATAAATTTCCTGTTATTATCAGTGCTAAACTTTCAGGGGATGAAGAAGAAGAACTCATGAATATACTGAAGGAAATATGCCCTGAGAGGCAATAATAAAGTTGTTATTATGTATTCCTTGTATATGATAGATGTTTATTTTTCATGCTATAATTGTATTGATAGGAAACATCAATACATGTGTGTTTAATAAACAAAAAGGGTTCCTAGTCATGCCTCTCTTATAGACTAGCTTGTTGATTAACAAGATGATCAAGGTTTCCTGATCATGGACATTGGTTGTTGTTAATAACAAGGTCACACCATTGGTGGAATGATGTGATGAACATTCATTCGAAGTATAGCATTACGATCAAGTCATTGTGTTTATATTGTTATAACATCATACGAAGTAATCTTTATCCTTAGACCATGAGATCATGTTAATTGCTAACACCGGAAGAGTATCTTGATAACATCAAACGTCACACCGTAACAGGATGACTATAAAGATGGGTTCAGTGCTACGAAGGTGTTATGTTGAGGCTCATGGATCAAGAGTGGAATTTTTCAATCCAGATGACGGATAGATATACTTTGGGCCCTCTCGGTGATATCACATTAGGATAGCTTGCAAGCAAGTGATGTGATCACTAGAATGTTATATCACGGGAACAAGAAAAGAGTGCATGTTGGTAACGAGATCAAACTAGGTATGGAGATATCGATGATCGAATCTTGGAAATGTAATATATCGAGAGACAAAGGGATTTAGTTACAAGCGTTAAAGGTTCTCACGATCACAGGAGTCATCGTTGAATGTGTAGGAGTCAGTATGGATCTCCAGGTCCCGCTGCTGATTATTGATCGGAGAAGGGTCTCGATCATGTCAGCATTATTCGCGAACCGTAGGGTGGCACACTTAAGAGTTACCGGGCACCATTTTGGAGCACATATGTTTCAGACGAAAGAATTGCAAAGCGCAGGAATTGTTTCAATAGAAACCGGAAATTGTTTCGGGTGAAATTGCAGAAGGTGGTTCTGCATGTGATATTGAAATATTTCAAGGGGCTATATGTGAATGTTTGTTAATTAAAGTAATTAACAAAATTCTGAATAAATTTAATAAAAGAGTTTTATTAAATGAGAGAGCATTAAATTTGGAGAAACTTAATGCATTTAAAGTGGAGACTTTAAAAGGGAATGTGAAGAGGCATTTTAATGTGGAGGAGTTACCACCACATGAATGGGGGAGGTGAGGGGTCACCCCCCCATGCGCCGGCCATGGAGAGAGGGGGCACCCCCCCTCCTCCTATAAAAGGCCACCCATTCCCTCCTTCATCCACACACCTCCTTGTGAAGTATCTCTCTCCCCCTCTAGAATTATTCCCCCATGGTTTCGGATTTGCGAGATACATGTTCCCGGTGGCATTTCGTCTGGAAGGAGTTGCTTCTTCCGCTGGATCACTGGAGCGAGGAGGTGGAGGTTGTCCGGCGGCTTGAACGTATGTGCGAGTGTGGATGCGCTGCTGAGTTGCGGCGCTCGGACTTCCTCACGATCTTGAGATCGGCAAGTGTACGACTACATCAACCACGAGTTCCTACTCGTTAACAAAGCTCGTTGTCTTCGAGGGTAAGTTCTATATGGATGTATGTCCACCCGTTTGCTTTGTACCTAGTAGATAGATCTTGGCGTGTAGTTCACACCGTAGGAAATTTTTTGTTTTCTATGCTGCGGACCCAACATATACCTAAGGAGCATCGCAAGTCCTTTGGGTACTCAATGGATGATTTTAAGGGCATTAGTCCCATGATAACTGTCCATCGAATATTCATGGAGGAAGGTGTTAAACCAGTTGCGGAATTTAATAGATGACTGAAGCCCAAAATGAAGGAAGTGGTAAGAAAAGAAATAGTTCACCTATTGGATGCAAGTACAATCTATCCTGTAAAAGAAAGTGAATGGGTAAGTCATGTTCATTGTGTCCCTAAGAAGGGCGGTTTTACTGTCGTTCCAAACGAAAACAATGAATTGATACATACTAGAACTATTGTTGGACATAGGATGTGTATAGATTTCAGGAAATTGAATAAAGAAACTAGGAAGATCACTATCCTTTATCGTTCATAGATCAAACTTTAGAGAGGATAGAAAACCACACTCATTTTTTCTACTTGGACGGATATTCTGGTTTTTCTCAAATAGTTGTTCATCCTGATGACCAACTTAAAACAACTTTCATTAGTCCTTATGGTTTGCATGCTTACCATCGTACGTCTTTTGGTTTATGTAATGCTCCGGCTACTTTTCAAAGATGCATGACTGCTATTTTTGCAGATTTTAGAGAACTAATAATGGAAGTATTTATGGATGACTTTTCTGTCTATGGAACTTCATTTACTAGTTGCTTGGATAACCGCAAAAGAGTTTTGTAGTGTTGCGAAGAAACCAGTATTGTTATAAACTAGGAGAAGTGCCATTTTATGGTGAAAGAAGGTATAGTCCTTGGACATAAGGTATCATGTAAGGGAATTGAAGTGGATAAAGCTAAGGTTGAGGCCATAGAGAGAATGCCACAACCTAGGGATATAAAAGGTATAAGAAGTTTCCTTGGTCATGTGGGTTTTATATAAGGTTTATTAGGAATTTCTCTAGAATATCTAAACCTTTGACTAACCTTCTACAAAAGGGAGTAAGATTTAATTTCGATGATAAATGTCTTGTATCCTTTGATAAACTTAAATATGCTTTATCCCATGCTCCTATGATTAAACCACCTATCTGGGATATGACTTTGACTTAATATGTGAAGCTAGTGATGATGTTGTAGGAGTAACTCTGGGACAACATATAGGTCGCGGATTAATAGTATACATCAAGCTAGTAGAACTCTTAATAGTGCTCAAAAGAATTATCCTAAGGAAGAAACAGAACTTTTTGTTGTATTTTTCTCTTGCGATAAATTTCATTCTTATATAGTTGATGCAAAAGTAAGAGTTCATACGGATCGTGATGGTTTAAAAGAACTCCTTAAGAGGAAAAATCATAAGCCAAGACTGATCTGTTGGATCCTTTTACTTTAAGAATTTAAGTTGCAGATTATGCAGAGGCAAGAAATACAGATGTTGGATGCAGTGTCCATATTCGCCCAACAAGAAACCAATCTGATAGAGAGGAACTTTAGTCCTGGTGATTTTTGTTTACAAGAATTATTAAATGAACTAAGGTCAATTCCTCCAAAAGAGAAGAAGTCTTTGTTGTTGGAGGAGCTTGTCATCCCCGAATAAGTAAACGGTAAGTGCACGGTAAGTGTTCTTACTCAAATAAATGATTTGTTTTCACAAATTTTACTTTTGAAATTTTTTCCTTTGAATTCCTCGTGTTTTTCTGAAGTTTCTGAAGGTTTTTACCAACTATACGGTCGCAACTATACGACCAGAGAAAAATCTCATTTCGTATAGTTGGTCGTTAAACCTTCTGTACCTTCTTCGTGAAATTGTGTTCGATGTCTGGAAACTATACAGTCGCAACTATACGGCCGGAGAAAATCATGTCGCCATATAGTTGGCCGTTAAACTCTCAGACATTTTCGATTTCAATGTTTGGAACTATACGGTCGCAACTATATGGTTGGATAAAGTCCTCCCGCCGTATAGTTGGTCGTTAAACTCTCACACATTTTTCGATTTCCTTTTTCATTTTAGACTCATAAAAAACGGTTTTGTCGGTTCCAAGTCGGTAACTTAATTGACCTGGACTTGAGATATTTGGAAATATCTGCCGGAACCAACTATACGGTCGGAACTATACGGGTCGCGCCCGTATAGTTGGTCATTATGTGGTAGGACTCCTCCAAATCCATGATTTCTTTCCCTATTTCGTTAAGATTCTTTTCTTGGGCGTGAATTTGGTGTTTCTCACGAGTTTTACAGACCTCTAACCCCTCTTATATACTGCCATTGTGTTTCTCTCTAATCATAATCTCTAGAAACCAATCTACCTCTTCATACGTGAGGACACGCAAACCAAGGGATAGAAGCCAAGGAGATAAGTTCCTATGGAGATCGGGAGCAATAGCGAGCAAGGCAAGGAGATCAAGATCGTCCCTATGGAGTTCTTCGACACCAACAATGAACATCGGAAGAGGAAGTTGAAAGCCCTCGAGCTGAAGATTGAAGAGATAGACAAGGAGACACCGGGGGCACCCAAACATCTTCGGTTGCTGCGACTTTATCTTGATAAACTTGATGAAGATATTAAACAGACAACCAAATCAGGTTTTTCTATGAGTCTTAAGGCGATACAAAACCTTCAAGATAACAATGAGCTCATTAAAGAACAAGTGAAAGTGCTGGAAAGGAATAATCTTTTCTACAAGCTGCGTGTTAAAGAATTAGAGGTTGTTAATCAATCCCTCCGCTTCAGGCTGGCCTATGAAGAGAAGATTTCGCATGCCATGGCACCATAGTAATCTATAATAATCATAGTATCAAATAATCGCAAGGGATTATTTGATCCCGCCTGGCTTGATTCCAAGCTTGGGGAGATCTTTAAGACCTTGTAATCTATCTTATAAGTTTTACATTACTATTTTAGTTTTGCATTAGTTCAAATTAGAAATAAAGTTGCATCATTAGAATTCCCTTCAGGAATAGTCGATCCCTTTTATGAAATTTCGAGTTTATTGTCATATATGGAGCAATATTGAGTTTGTGTTTGTCCTATGGGATATATGAACGGCTTGAGTATATTTTTACTTACACTTGATGATAGCAATAGGAGTCTTCCACGCCATTAGTATTTATGGAACATACAAAGATAATTTGGTCAATATGTTGTAAGTACATGGTTTGATTTACAAAGAAAAAATTATCTAATTAGTTAAGTTGAAAAAGAAACCTTGAACAAGGGAAATTAAAAGTGCTATCAAATTAGAGTGAGATAAGATGAGGTAGAATATTCAAGCTATAAAGATTGCTTCATATACAATTGGAATTTGGTAATTGAGATCGTTAAACTTTGAATTCCTACATGAAGTGGAATGTATGGCTAGCTCCTTTGCACAACACTTAAACAAAAGTGTGAGCATATATATATATATAAGAGCGAATGTGCAAAGAGCAAATAGGCATACACCACTATATTGTAGTAAGACAAAGAGACGTTTTGAGATTTTGAATCCCAAGTGAATATTTTAATCCTAAAACACTTGGGACTACCTCGCTAACTCATTCGGTCAAACCGAATACTTTTACATCATGTTGAGATTCATCTTTTGTGAACTGTTGATCACTAAGGTCTGGAAGCCTTCTAATTTTATTCAGATGGTTCGAGTAAGGTACTATTCATGAACTTATTCCTATGTATCATATATGATAAATACATGCCGCAACTGCCTCATTTATTTTATCGACTCAGCTTCATGAATATGAGGATCACATCCATTAAGCTAAACTTGCTCGGGACGAGCAAGAGTCTAATCTTGTGGAAGTTGATGAGTGCATATTTGCATCATGTTTTATATTATTATTTTACACTATAGTTGTAGGATCTTAGTATTTTACGGTGTTCGCGTGCACACTTTATGTCTATTTTCACCAAGATCGGGACATATTATGGATATAGTGGACACAATTCTTGGAGCAGTTGTATTTAGTGACCATAAGAAAATCCGAAGCGATTGAGGCATCCAAACGATTTAACGACCAACTATACGGCGAGAATTAATTTTCTGGTCGTATAGTTGGCGACACCACCGCCTCCTCAAATAGTTTCACCCCGTGCAACTGGATTAGGGCGACGACATATAGAACAATCAGAAATCGCCGAAACCTTGCCTCCGGAAGGCATCTAGAAGGGGAACTCGTCCCTCAGGGATCCATCTTCACCCTGCGCAGATCTAGGAGGCTAAGTGATGGGGATATAACGAATGGGGTATGCCCAGCAGGACGTTTGGACTAGGCCAAGGGCCTAACGGGTGGGCCTGAAGGATGGCGACTAGAATGCGACTAAGAGCAAGCCTGGCGACTAGACATTGGAGGCCCAGAAGCATAGCTGAAGCCAAGTCAGATTAGGTCAAACCCTCTGAATCCTTGATTAGTTAGGTTGTATATCTGTAAACCCTAGCGAGGTACCCCCTATATAAACCTCCCTAGGGTTCCCTTTGTACTCACATTCCATCATACACCCCTTCAAGCGAATCGCTGCCTAGCCGTCGAGCTCGCCACCCCTGTAACTCGCTCGCCACTAATACAATCTAACAGGAGTAGGTCTTTACCCTCCGAGGGGCCGAGTCTGGGTAAACTCATGTGCATCCGCCCCATCTTGCTCCGCAGATGGCCGCTAGCTCTTAACCTCAATCCTATCAATCGCTACCCCTGGTAGCGACTGGCGTGGTCATTCCCACGATAGTGGCGCCCACTGTGGGGCTTGGCCGGTCTAGCCTGAGTTCTATGGCGAGACCCTATTCGCCAATCGATCGGCCGATCGCCACCGGCCGTATGATCGTGAGCGGTAGGATCCTTCAGATCCTGCCCAGCAGCTACATCCCGGCGTCGTGCCCGATCATGCATAACGCAGTGATGCCGGTCGGCACCATCAATCTGTTCATCGGCTTCACCGACATAGTCGACTCAGCAGGAATCGTGATCTTTGGCGGATCGCCACCACGCCACGATCTGCTCTCTGAGGTCTAGATCCGCTCCATCAGTCGCCTCACCACCGAGTACGACTCGGCCGCCTGCAACGCGGTCGGGACTGATGCCGCCACAGACGACGTGGCTCTCCATGACGACGCTGACTTAGTGACCTGTGCCTCCGTCGCTGGATCCATCACCGCCGCGTCACGGGAGGACTCCATCACGCGGGTCTCCAACCCTAAGGATTTCGAGGACCCCTCCATCCTCGGGATCTTCGACTCTGATTCTGGCTCGGAATCTCCTGAGGACTTCCGCACCAGATCCAATCTCTTCAATGCAATCTACATGGCGGGTAGCACGGACGCCCCGCCAGATCCATTCTCCATGCCGATTCCACCGACCACAATGGCGACAGAGATGGAGGAAGCCCGCCTGCGACTGGAGGAGGCATTGCGCAGGGAACAGTCCGAGCGCGAGAAATTCCACCTCGAGCAGGAAACGGCGCAGGAGCTATCACTCTACCATCAACGCCGCATTAGGACCCGCCTGCACTCCAACGTCTAGGGCCGCGTCCTGAACTTCCATGACGAGAGCAACCCCGCATGCACGACCGAGCGCAAATACTGTGAGAACGCGCCACCCGGCTGCAGCAACCGCCTACCACCTGGCGCACCGATGACTGGAGCCCCACCGCCACCCATAGGTCGTGCGCCCATGCCGGACCAGCCGCGAATGATCATCTCGCCTCAAGCCCGTGACACCAAAGGGCTCCCGTTGTACTCCACTCCAATGGATAACGTCATCGTGGTAGACGCCGCAATCGCCCACCTCGACTTCCAAGGAGAGGGCACGCTACAAATCCAGTATGCCAAGTCCCTACTCGCTAGGGCCGTCGAGCAGCAAGCCACGGGAGTTAACCCGCGGGGGCGGATGTATTCTCGCTTATCGGCAAGCAGGGCGGTCTCAAGCGACCCTCCAACCATTGCCAACGCCCCCAACTTCCCACCGCCCGAGCCCCTGCCACACCAGCCATGGGCCGCCAACCCCGCACTCTCCACCAACGAGCCGCGGCCAGCGAACAACATGGTCACCGCCAACGGCTAGCACATCGACGCACGGACGCACATCGTCAACAACCAGGCCTGGCGGGCACGCCAGTCCAACAACTTGAGGCACACCCTCAACAACCGAGGCGACCCCGAGCCAAGGGGCTCGCTCAGCCGAGTCGGCCCCCAGTGCTTCGGACCAATGATTCGAGGCGAGAAGTATCCCGCCAACTTCAAGGTGCCCAAGGAGATCGAAAAGTATGATCCAACACACTACCCAGCGGTGTGGCTAGACATGTACCTTATGGCGATGGGAATCACCGGCCACACCGACCTGCTCGCCGCTCACTACCTCCCCCTGGGAGGAGATGCGCGACACCTTCGTCAGGCACTTCGAGGGCTCCTACACCCGTGCCACCACCATCGAAGACCTATAGTGTTGCATCCAGGGACAGTGTGAGTCGACCCGCCACTAGATCCAGAGGTGGCAGGAACTGTGGATCAATGCCTCCGGCATCCACCTGGACACAATGATCCACTGCTTCAAGAACGTGTGCTGGTATGATCCTCTGGTCGCCAAGATCAAGAGGGTCTACTGGACGCTCGACAACATCCCCGATCTCCTCGAGATTGCCAAGCGCTATGCGGAGGAGGACCCCAACCAAAACTCCAACGACGAGTCGGGGGGAAGATGTCGCACCAGCAGCACGATAACGGGCGACAGCGCGACATGTGCTACAGCAACACTCGCCTCACCGGCAAGCTCCATGGTGATGGGCGAGTCGACTTCGTTGCCAACGTCGGCTACGGACAACGAGACCCGAAGAACTTCTGCCGCGATGGAGGAAACTACCGCGATAGCGGAAACTATCGCGCCAACAACACGGCGAGGCTGAAATTTGACCCTGCTGCCCTGCTCAACCAGCCCTACGTCTACCATGGCAGGCAGGGAAAGCCTGCCACCCACACTACCGCAGACTGCCATTCTCTGAAGGAGATCGAAAAGGCGAGGCTGGCAAGGGACGACCCTAACAACAACCCACCCAGGGACCACGACAACACTGGCGGATTCGACAACATCGTCGGCTCGCTGCACACCTTCATCAGGCTCGGCACCAAACGCGGGAAGAAGATGCTCGCCCGTGTTGTTGCCGTCAATGCGATGACCCAGGTTGACATCCCCCGCTTCCTCAATTGGTCCGAGCAAAGCATCACCTGGAGCCACCAAGATCACGTGCCTAGGATCGAGTACCCAGGCCGAGTCGCCCTGGTGGTCAGGCCCAAAGTGGCCGACTACTAGCTTCCCAAGACGCTGATGGACGGCGGAAGCTCCATCACCATCACGTACTTCGACACAATCAAGAGGCTCCACCTCCTGGAGTCGGAGATCGAGTCGACACTCACCACCTTCCACGGCATCATCCCTGGTCATAAGGCGTACCCAATCGGCAAGGTGACACTGCCAGTCACCTTCAGCACACCAGCAAACTTCCGCACCGAGCAGATTGTCTTCGAGCTGGTGAACTTCCGTAGCTCCTACCACTGTGTCCTGGGGCGCCAGGCATTCGCCAAATTCATGGCAACCCCGCATTACGCTTACAACATGATGATGCTCTCGGGGCCAAGCGGCATCATCACCGTCCACGACGACCCCGACATGGCCGTGGAGTGCAAAGACAAAGGTGCCGAGCTTGCTGATGCCATCATCGCCGCGGAGACAAACCACACGAACGAGCTCACGAAATACGCGAGCAACATTGACAAGGAAGACCCCACCATTCTGAAGAAGCCAACCGCCGGAAGCTCCACTTTCGAGGCAACCATGCACACCCGCACCGTCGAGCTCGTCCCAGGCGACTCCAGCCAGACGGTCACCATCAGGACGAACATAAGTCCCGCATAGGAAAGCACGCTCATTGGGTTCCTGCGTGAGAATCACAACATATTTGCATGGACACAATCCAACATGCCTGGTGTCCCGAGGGAACTCGCTGAGCACAAACTTAACGCTGACCCCAAAGTGTGACCGGTGAAGTAGTCGCTGCGACACTTTAATGAAGAGCGCCACCAAGCAATCGCTGAAGAAGTCCAGCATCTACTCGTCATAGGCTTCATTCGGCCCATCAAGTACTCCAAGTGCCTGGCAAACCTAGTCCTGGTTTTGAAAAATAACAACACCTGGAGAACGTGTATCGACTACACCAACCTCAACAGCGGCTTCCCGAAGGAGGAGTTCGTCCTACCGCGCATCGACCAGATCATCGACTCGACCGCAGGATCGGAGTCGTTGTGCTTCCTTGACGCGTACTCTGGTTACAACTAGATCAAAATGGCGGTCGAGGATGAGGAGAAGACGGCGTACATCACGCCATTCGGCGCCTTCTGCTACACCACCATGACATTCGGCCCCAAGAACGCTGGCGCGACCTACCAAAGGTGCATGCAGGAATGCCTTGTGAGCCAAATTGGCCGCAACATCCACGTCTACATTGACGACGTGGTGGTAAAATCCACCCGCTAGAGCGACCTGCTCGCCGATCTGGCCGAGACCTTCGTGAATCTATGGAGGTACAAGATCAAGATCAATCCAGGAAAATGCACCTTCAACGTGCCCACCGGATAGCTCCTGGGGTACATAGTCTCCAAACGAGGCATCGAGGCAAATCCCACCAAGATCAGCACCATCGCGTGACTCGAAAAACCCGAGTGCCTGCGCGACATTCAAAACCTGGCTGGGCGAGTCACGGCTCTCAGTCGCTTCATCCCCCAGCTTGGCGAGAAGGCGATGCCTCTCTACCGCCTGATGCACAAGAACCCCACGTTCCAATGGGACAAAGAAGCAGACAATGTGCTCAAAGTGCTAAAGGTAGTGTTGCTCGTGGCACCGCTGCTCCTCGCCCTAGTCGACAAAGAGCCAATGCTCGTCTACGTCGCGGCCTCCACTCGAGTCGTCAGTGCCGTGATGGTCGTCGAGCGACCAGAAGAGGGCAAGGAGCGCCCCGTACAGTGCCCGTCTACTACATCAGCGAGGTCCTAATGGACTCAAGGTAGCGCTACCCGCAGTACCAGAAACTGGTGTACATGGTCTTAAGAGCCCAGCAGCGACTCCCCCATTATTTCCAGGATCACCCCATCACGGTCGTATCCTTCGCAACGCTGCAGGACATCATCCGCAATCGCGAGGCGACCGGGCGAGTCGCTAAGTGGGTCGTCGAAATCGGCGTCCACAACATCAAGTATGAGCCACGCAAAGTGATCAAATCGCAGGCCTTGGCAGATTTCCTCACCGACTGGGAAGAAGCACAACAGCCAGAGAAGATACCCTATCTCCATTAATGGTCGCTCCACTTCGACGGATCCAAGAACACGGATGGCGCCAGGGATGGGGTCATACTGACCTCCCCCAAAGGCGACAAGATCCACTACATGCTCCACCTTGACTTCAAGCCCTGCACCAATAACATGGCCGAGTACGAGGCCCTCCTCCACGGCATGCGGGCCGCTAAGGACATGAACGTGAATCGCCTAAGGTGCTACGGCGACTCCGACCTAGTCGCCGGCCAAGTCGCGGGGACCTGCGACGCCGTCTCCCCCCCCCCATGATAGCGTATCGCTAAGCGGTGGACTAGTTGGGAGGTCACTTCATCGGCTATTCAGTCGAGTGGATCAACAGGCACAAAAACAAGGAGGCCGATGCTCACTCTAGCATCGGATTGGCCCGCCAAATGCCACCCGTAGGCGTCTTCCTCGACATCATCCACAGGCCTTTGGTCTCCCCGCCTAAGGAGGTCGACATCGAGATACCTCTGCAACCCGAGCCCACCCTAGTCGCCATAGTCATAGAGCCCAGCGACTGGACCGCACCATACATCGCCTTTCTCGAGCACAAGGTCCTACCCAACAACGAGATGGAAGCGCAAATGATCGTGCGTCAATGTAAATCCTTCATCATCATCAATGGCGAGCTACACAAACGCAGTGTGACTGGCTTATTCCAGCACTGTGTACAGTCATAAGAAGGATGCAAGATCCTCCAAGACATCCACGCCGGCAACTGCGGCCATCACGTCAGCGCCAGGTCGCTAGTCGCTAAAGCCATGCGACACGGCTTATACTGGCTCACCACACATGCCGATGCCATTGACATCGTCCAACGGTGTGTCGGGTGCTAGAAGTAAGCCAACCAGACGCACATCCCTGGTTCAGCACTCAAGACCATCCCCATCACCTAGCCATTCGCTGTATGGGGCATGGACATGGTCGGCCCGTTCAAGAAGGCCCCATCTGGCTTCACCCACCTCCTGGTCACAGCCGACAAGTTCACCAAGTGGGTCGAAGCCAAACCAATCAAGAAGTGCGACAGCAAGACCAGCACCAAGTTCCTCCGCGAGCTCATCTACCGATACGGCTAGCCGCACAACATCATAACGGACAACGACACCAACTTCGCCAAAGGGGCCATGGAGGAATTCTACGAGGAACACGGCATACGGCTCGACCTCGCCTTCAGTCGCCCACCTAGAGTCAAACGGCCAAGCATAGCGTGCTAACCAAAGCATCCTAAATAGGCTCAAGCCGCAACTTCAGGTGCCCCTCGAGCGAACCCCCGGAAGCTGGGTCGAAAAACTCCCCTCCGTGATATGGAGCATTCGCACCTCCGTCAATCGTTCCACGGGGTTCACGCCCTTCTTCATGGTGTATGGCGCTGAAGCCATAATGCCAACCGACCTAGAACACGACTTGCCTCGGGTCGTCAACTATGTGGAGGCGACAAACGAGATCTCCCGCCAAGATGGGGTTGACCACCTCGACAAAGCACGCGACCTAGCTTGCTCCTGCACCGCCATCTACCAGCAGGGACTCCGCCGCTACCACAGCCGCCGAGTCCGGACCCACACCTTCCAGGAAGGTGACCTGGTCCTACGACTAGTCCAGGACAAGAAGGGCACGCACAAGCTTTCTGCCCCATGGGAGGGGCCATTCGCCATAGGACGAGTCCTTGGCAACAACGCCTACTACCTGGTCGATGTAAGAGGCAACGGCCAGCTCAAAGTTGGGAGGCCATGGAATGTAAACCTCCTCCGAAAGTTCTACTCATAGAACTAAAGCTTGTACTCAGCTTCTACATAATAAAAAGTCAGATCGCACAAATTGTGTCTACTCGTCATACTCTTGTGCCAATCACACTCGTATGTTTAGCAACACGCTACCCACGGAAGTCAACCCTTGGTCGAGTGGCCGGTACGGCTAAGTAGTACGACCCAAGGGTACCGAATACACTCGGGCCTTGTGTCGTCCACGAACATGCCAACCCGGGATCCACCATTGGAGTCGCCTAGCTAGACTGGCCCGTCAAGCCAAGAAAACTGACAACACTTCTCACAATGACCCGTCCTCCCCATCCTCGCGCACGGCGACTCGAACGGTTAAGTATTACGCACGGGGACTTGTCTACAATAACTCCTACGCAGCTCGAGAACACACCAAGTAAGAGAGCCTGCCTTGGACTCGCCACGCGACTGACTCTCCGAGCCGGGGGAGAGACGCGTTATGAACAACGCACCAGATCCTCACCTACCTTGGGCATCCGACTAGAATGACTAAGTACCACTCTTGGGAACTCGCCTAAATCGACCCTGCTTGCACTCAGGAAAACAGCCAAGTACAGAGCACCCTTGGGGTCGCCAAGTGACTGGCTCCACGAGCCACGGTGAGTCGATTCAAACCAAAATAACAAACTCAATACAACCAAACTTACATACATATGAGGTAAACCCGAAGAAAGGGTGGACAAGCTCGGGGACTCGTATAAACAAATACTCAACATATCACAGAAACCACCATGCATTGCGAGTCAATTGACACCTTCCACTTCAGCAACAAAATACACTATTTAGATTACAATAGTGACCAGTCGCCATAACTTACAAAAGCCCCTCAGGGTAGTCACTCATTTTGCAGGAGCCGAAAAAGAAGCACCGCCATCACCCTTGACTCGGATGTATGGCTCCCAAGGGTTCGCCGGGTATGTCTCAACTGCTTCGCCAGCGACGACCGAAAGGGTTGCTCTGACTTCAAGTCACACTGCTTCGGCTCAGGGTCGCCTAGCGCCACCACCATCTCATGGTACGGCAATAGGTCCCCCATCGCCAACACCCGCTCTGCTAACGGCGTAGCCTTGGCAGTCAGCCTTAGCACCTCAACGATCTCCACCAATCCAGTCGCCGAGGGATACCCGTTGGTGACGTCGTTGAGGTCAAAGTCGTCGGGAAATTGCGCGAGCTCGAGACTGAGCACCGTGGTAGCTCCTCGCTAGAAGGCCGATCGCGCCATCCACTCGACCACATCAGGCGCCTCCTCAAGGTAGTGCCACACCTCCGTCAACCCACCAGGAATCACCTCGATGGGAGAGATCCCTTGAAGGGTGGCCTAAACACAAAGCACAGAGGCGGTGGCCGCGTTCGCCACCGCTTTCATGCATTGTGAAGTGTCAAAGGTCTACACCACCGGATCATTTTGACCTATCACAGCTGCAACATCAGAAAATCAACATCATGTTGCCTTAAGCAGACTCACCCGCTCGGGGACTCACCCTCCAGGGGACTTGCCGAATACCAGGAAGAAGGAGTAAATGAATAGACACTCACCAAGGAGTTTGCGGCAGCTATCTATCATGTCCTTCTCCAACGTCCCAAGGCTATCCTGCAACCCAACGATGACAGAATCGGAGGCCTTCCAATCCTCCACCACCACGGCGACTGCAGCCTTGGCCCTCTCTTCAGAAGAGATCATCGACACCTTTGCGGCCTCCAACTCTTTCATCAACAAGACGATTCGTTCCTCCGCCGTGGCCAGAGTAGCCTTCGCCGCCTCCAGCTCAGCAACTGGAATGTAGCCCTCGTGGGCCTTGGCGATCGCAGCACAAGAATCAACTGAAAGAAGGAAGACCATATTTCAAACCCCTTTCCACAATAGTGAGAGCCAAAACTTACAGAAGATAGTATAGCTTACTAGTGGAAGCTTGGAGTCACTGGTTGGCCTCCTGTGTTTCCTGCAGATCACGCTCCAAGCATTCCTTCGCGGACAGCCGGTCCACAGACTCCTGTTGCAAATCCTGAAGAAATAAGCAGTAATGCACTGGACGGCTAAAAACTCTAAGCGTCTAGCCGCTAAAATTCAGCGACCAGACCCTCGGGGACTGGACGACTAAAAGTTCATTCAGCGGCTAGACCCTCGGGGACTATACATACATGTATAGCAGCACCAAGCATGTTGTGGGGCTCGATGGCATCCGTTGAGGCAACCACAAATGAGGTACGTCCGCGACGCTGCCCGGCATCGCCATCAACAACCTCAGGGATCTGCGGTGACTGTGCTGCAGTCATCGTGGTAGAAGCCCTCGCCGAAAAGCGAGGGAGCGAGGTGGCCGTCATGACCGGAGCATTGGCCACAGGCATCGGCACCTCTGCCGACCTGATAGGTTTGCTCAGCTCCGAGTTGGCGGCCACTTCACCTTCAGCGGGAGCAGTGGAATTGCCCTTCCCGCGTCTTCTTCCACGATAGCGGAGGCGCCCCCCTCCTTCTTCTTCTTAGCGCTAGCGACTGGCGCCTCCACCGGGTCAGCCTTCCTCTTCTTGGAAGGTTCAACCCTCTCCTTGGTGTCAACTGGCGGAATCTTGGCCACCGAGGGACGGCTAATCTTCTTGGCACCGGACCTGCAAAATCGCCATGATCAGCAAGCCAATTACACAGGAAAGCATTGAAGTACGAAAAAGAGAACATCAAACTTACTTGGTGACCGGAAGAAAGCGCAGTCCCGTACTAATATGGACAGGCTTCTCCAGCTTTGGGCCCAACTTGCGCGAGAGACCCTTCTCGAAGACACTCGCGGCCCACGACACCACGGGCTTCTTCGATGTCGAGGTCGCGGTTGCAGGAACCTCCGGCCCCGGCGACACGATCGCCTCCTCCAGTGGCGGCGACTTTGACCCCATGGTTTCAGCAGCCCTTGACTCCAGGGCGACCAAGACTGTTGGCGCAATCATGGCAAGTGGAACCACTGATTCCACCACCACGGCCGCGGCTTCTGAGCCCATCATCGGAGCTCGGTCCTTAGGTATCTTGGTTGAAGCATCAACTGCCTCATCACCGGACTCCTCGTCCGACTCAAATGCCACCACCGATCTAGGCGGCGATGCTGGCTTCGATACTGACTTCTTCGCAGGCGACTTCAGCTCTCGTGCAGGCTTCGCTGGCGTGGCCACTTGCTGTAAGCTATGCTCCTGCAGGATCTCGTCATCATTGTCGCGCTCCTCAAGGCTGCGACTCGCCTCGATCTCGCTATGCTTCTGCATGCGAGTCTTGCGGGTCACAGGTGTTGGCGGGGGAATGTCCCTCGCTTCTTATTCGCTCTCGGAGAACTCCCCCTCGGTCCCCTTGATACGTTGGAAACGTATCTACAATTTTCGATATTCCATGCTTGTTTTATATCTACTTTCTTATGTTTTGTCCACACTTTGGAGTATTTTTGCACAATTTCTAGAACTAACCTAATAACAAGATGCCACAGTGCCAGTTGCCTGTTTTCTGCTGTTTTTTGGTTTCATAAAAGCTAGTAAGGAAATATTCTCGGAATTGGACTGGACAAAATCCCAAGTCAATATTTCACCAGAAGGAATACGGAGTCCGGAGGGGAGACGAAGAGGGGAGCCAGGGAGGCCACACCTGGTGGCGACGCGGGCTACCCTAGCTGCGCCACCAGGGGTGTGGGCCCCCTAGTACTCCACCGACCTTGCCCCTTCTCCTATAAAAGTCTCCCGGGACGAAAACCCTAAGTACTCGATCAAAATTCCATGAAAGAGTTTATAGTCGCTGCCATCTCCATCCCTGGACCAGGAGGGATCAGAAGCTCTTCCTGACACCCTGTCGGAGGGGAGAGATCACCCTGGAGGCCTTCTTCATCACCATGCCTGCCTTCGGTGTGATGCGTGAGTAGTTCATCTCTGGACTACGGGTCCATGTAGTAGCTAGATGGTTGGTTCTCCTCCTTTGTGCCACCATGTTTAGATATTGTGAGCTCCGTTCATGATCAAGATCATCTATTTGTAATCTTACATGTTGTGTTTGCGGGGATCCGGTGGATATTGAGATGCTATTTTGAAATTGATTATTGATTCTATCATGTCTCTGTTATTTGTGATCTTGCATGCTTTCCGTTGTTAGTAGTTATCTTGGCCGAGTAGATGCTAGCAACTCAAAGAGGGAGTATTTATGCTCGATAGTGGGTTCATGCCTCTAGGAATCTGGGGAAGTGACAGAAATCTCTAAGGTACTAGATGTGTTGTTTCTACTAGGGAGAAAACATCAATCCTTTGTTCATAGAACAATCGTATTGTTTACTTTACACACATTGCTTAATGCAATTATCTGTTGCTTGCAACTTAATACTGGAGGGGGTTCGGATGATAACATTAAGGTGGATTATTATGCAGTTGGATTATGGTCTATGTATAATATTGTAATTCCCAATCAAATCTCATAGGAGTCAAGATGATTAGTATATGCATGTATGCTTTCTCGGTGTCTGTTAATTGCCCCGCTGTAATTTGTTCACCCAACATGTCATCTATCTTAAGGAGAATCACCACTAGTGAACTATGGACCCCGGTCCATTCTTTTACCATTAATCTACAACTATTTATTGTTTTCTATTTACTTTCTGCAAGCAATTACTATCTTCCACACAATACGTTTAATCCTTTGTTTTTAGCAAAACCTGTGAGATTGACAACCTCACTATAAGTTGGGGGGAGAGTTTTGTGGTTGTGTTGTGCAGGATTCCAAGTTGGAAACAACACCTTGGAGGTGTTTCCTTGCTCCTACTGGTTCGATAACCTTGGTTTCATAACTGAGGGAAAACTTTCTACAGTGCTCATCATCCCTTGGTTTCATAACCCAATGAGCTCGATACATTTTGAGCCATCAAGCACTTTTTCTGGCGCCGTTGCCGGGGAGTCAAGGACATCTTCACAAGGGGAGTCCCTCATAACCAATCTCTTTACTTTGTTTTATTTGTTTTTCTTAGTTTATTTATGCTTTGTTTGCTAGTTTATTTGTCAAAAACACAAAAAAATTAGTTGTTACCTCGTCCTTAGCACACCATGTTGACTCCTAAGTTCACCCTGAAAGACCTTTCAATAGGTAGTGGCTCTATAATTGGAAAATATAATATTATAGAATTCTTTAATCATGTTAGCAAGCATGAGGATATTGAGGATAGGTCCCTAGCAGAACTTGCTCCAAATTATGAAATTGCTGCAACTTCTTTAGTTCACATGTTGGAAGTTAGGTTTTTTAACCTTAACCCCATAATGCAAGTAATGTTTCTTAAGCTTAAAGATATTGAGGACACTGAAAAGAGAGATTTTATTCTGGAAACTTTGCTTAAAGAATTCTATGATGTTGTTAAGGAAGATAGAAAAGTCTTTGATCGTTTTAATATGCTAGGCTCATGCGTAGATGTTATTGGTACATGAGAAAAGATGCGTAAAACCGAACCTAGAAATGGAGAGGAAATTAAAATACCAATACATTTTAAACTTGTAGGAATGCATGAAGCCTTAGAAAAGAATTTTGATTGGATTGTTCCTAAAAACCCGTTTGATGAAAATAGTGAACCCAAGAGCATTGAGAGAGGATCCTCTAGAACCTATTTCGATGAGATACCTTGCCTTGTTGACGATATTTCTGGTATTGATCTTAATGCTTCTTCATTTGAGAATACTTGATTCTTTTCTGACTTCTTATGCCTAGCTCAAAGGCGTTAAAGAAAAGCACTAATTGGGAGATAACCCAAATTTCTTTAGGAATCTTTCGTTGAGTCTTGGAAGTTATTACTGTAATAACCGCTCCTTATCATTTTTGTGTGGTTTTTGTGCCAAGAGTAACCTCTAATGAGAGAGAAATAATGCTTGGGAAAATTTCTGTCCCAAAATAGATTTTTGTGCTTCGTTGTAAAAAATCGGGAAAAATCTCTATACGTCAGTTTAAGCTGTAATTTTTTGTGCTTCTGCCACAGGTTGTTATCCAACTTTTGTTAGTTCAACACTTTTGGATTTGAGCAATAGAAGGTCTTCGAACAAATTGGTTTTTACCTGATGGTCTGTTTTGATAGATTTCTGCCATTATTTGCATTTCCCTCTTAATCTCTTTCTCTTTGAGTTCTCTTTGATCATTTGAACTTTTGTGTTCTAATGGAAGTTTTACTTGTGTCGAAACTGAATCTAAAGACTTATTATCTTGAGTGCACTAATGTTGCTAATGAAGATTGTGTAAAGTTTTGTATGAAGGAAATTTTTAAGTGTAGGGAAGAGTAATGTGATAAGATGAAGTATGGACAAAAGCTCAAGCTTGGGGATGCCACCCGTGTTACCCCAAGAAATATTCAAGAAGTACAACCGTCAAAGCTTGGGGATGCCCAAGGCATCCCCTTCTTCATCAATAAAAATCTCAGGTTTCTTCCAAACACTTCACTTTTATTGTTTCATGCACAATTGTGTTGTTCTTGGAGCGTCTTCATTTTGTTTTTAGTTTTCTTTTGCTTTGTTTTCTTAAATAAATTGGTTGGACCCCCTCATTCATATATGATAGTTTTCAAATAAGTTGATTTGGATTGGAAAAGAGTAGGAAAGTTCATGCTTAAGTGGTATAAAAGGAGCTTGTTTTTTAGTGTGTCCTAGGCTTTATCATGTCATGCTTGATATTGTTTTGACTTTATGTTTAGTGATATTGATGTAGCATGACTTGTTCCAAACAATTGAGATTGCTTAATGTGCCTTTAAAGAATCATGCGTTATTTTAGCATATTAAAGCATAATATTTTCTCCTTTTATGTTTTATTTGGGTTGACTTGGCGCATGCTCACACCATGTTAAGACTATACCAAGTCACCATAGCCTCTATGATCATTTAGTTTTCGACTTGTAATATCACTTTATGCTTTAATTAATGATGTTTTGTCACTTTGCATGATTATGGCCATTATTGCTCTCTTAGTTGGTCGCTCCTAGTCTTTTGCTAGCCTCCATACCAAGTATGAGTTCCACTCATGCATCCAATTCCAAATAAAACCAAGTTATTCCAAAGAGTCCACCATACCTACTTATTAGCATTTTCTATTCCAAGTATATTCATGTTTTTATCTACCTTCCGAATTAAACTTGTTATGTGAAAATTAGTGATTAAATCTCTGACGAACTTGATGGCACACTTTACTTTTCTTACACTTAATAAACTTGAACCATTGTGCCCATCTATGTTGCGTATATGCTTGCGTTTTGTAAGTTGTGAATTAGCAGAACCATGTTATCATGGGGAACGCTTTCAACATTTTACTTTATTCAGTTGATATCATGTTCTTTTGCTTATGGATCCCGGCGGTGTGAAATGAAAGGGGAGCTTGTAAGGCTCATGGAGTTAGTATATGTGTTAGATAAACGCCTGGGCGGCTGGTCTAATCCATGCCTAATCATGGTGGAAACCTGCAGCGTAACCATAGTGAGCAATATATGAAGCATCCTCTATAAAAAAAGAAGCCTATGCAAATAGGAAAGAAAAAAACAGAAAAAAAGAGGCCTATGCAAATAGGAAATAAAAGGATTGTTGAGATGCTCATTGTCTGCTTGCCTTGTCATTTTGTTATGGGGAATCTTCCATATCATCGGGCAAGGGCTACCCTCTTGGCGGTTCTCTATGATACACATGTACTTACAATGACAAGAACTTACTTGTGACTAAACTTGAGTAGCATGAGGAACGGTACTCGTAAGTAAGGGGCATGAGATTTTCAGCTTATAACTTGTCAAGCATATCCTCATATTTGTTCACTTTAACCTTAATCACCTAAAGATGCTTATGATAGGGGCAATGAGAGTTGAAAGCTAATAAGTACCAAACATTTTGTAAGCTCTTTATGAAACTTGAATCCCTACTTCCTTCTATGAAGGCCTTTCTTTTACTTTTATGTTGAGTCTCCATCTTCTATCTTTATGCACCTATTGAGAGAGCATAGTGGCCATTCTTAGTTTAATGTGAATTGTCCCAAAACTTGTTGATTGGTTCATAACTTTGATATTGCTTGTTCTTAAATTATTTGTATTTAGTCACCCTTATGAACTTTGAAGGTGTCCTATGCATTTATGTTTTGTTACACTATGAGGGACAAGCTGAATGCCATTCTTATTATGTTTTCTATATGTGAAACAAACAAACGTCTTTCAAAGCATTGTTATTCATGAATCTTTTGTTTGTACCTTTTCATGTTATAACATAGTTACTATGTCTTATTGTTAGAACTATATCTTTCATGCTATGTTAAAGTACTATGATCCCATCTATCAATGTTTTACAAATACCTTGATCAAGATTATGATGGTGCATGTCACCTCAAAAATTCTTCTTTTTTATCACTTACCTACTCGAGGATGAGCAGGAGTTAAGCTTGGGGATGTTGATATGTTGGAAACGTATCTATAATTTTTGATGTTCGATGCTTGTTTTATATCTACTTTCTTATGTTTTGTCCACACTTTGGAGTATTTTTGCACATTTTATGGAACTAACCTATTAACAAGATGCCACAGTGCCAGTTGCTTGTTTTCTACTGTTTTTTGGTTTCAGAAAAGCTAGTAAGGAAATATTCTCGGAATTGGACCGGACAACAGCCTAAGTCAATATTTCACGAGAAGGAATATGGAGTCCAGAGGGGAGACGAAGAGGGGAGCCAGGGCGGCCACACCTGGTGGCGGTGCGGGCTGCCCTACTCGTGCCACCAGGGAGTGTGGGCCCCCTGGTACTCCACCGACCTTGCCCCTTACCCTATAAAAGTCTCCCAGGACGTAAACCCTAAGTACCCGATCAAAATTCCACGAAAGAGTCTGTAGCCACCGCCATCTCCATCCCTAGATCAGGAGGGATCTGAAGCTCTTCCTGGCACCCTGTCGGAGGGGAGAGATCACCCTGGAGGCCTTCTTCATCACCATGCTTGCCTTCGGTGTGATGCGTGAGTAGTTCATCTCTGGACTACGGGTCCATGTAGTAGCTAGATGGTTGGTTCTCCTCCTTTGTGCCACCATGTTTAGATCTTGTGAGCTCCGTTCATGATCAAGATCATCTATTTGTAATCTTACATGTTGTGTTTGCGGGGATCTGGTGGATATTGAGATGCTATTTCAGATTGATTATTGATTCTATCATGTCTTTGCTATTTGTGATCTTGCATGCTTTATGTTGTTAGTAGCTATCTTGGCCGAGTAGATGCTAGCAACTCCAAGAGGGAGTATTTATGCTCGATAGTGGGTTCATGCCTCTAGGAATCTGGGAAGTGATAGAAATCTCTAAGGTACTAGATGTGCTATTGCTACTAGGGAGAAAACAGCAATCCATTGTTCATAGAACAATTGTATTGTTTACTTTACACACTTTGCTTAATGCAATTATCTGTTGCTTGCAACTTAATACTTGAGGAGGTTCAGATGATAACCTTAAGGTGGATTATTATGCAGTTGGATTATGGTCTATGTATAATGTTGTAATGCCCAATCAAATCTCATAGGAGTCAATATGATTAGTATATGCATGTATGCTTTCTCGGTGTCTGTTAATTGCCCCGATGTAATTTGTTCACCCAACGTGTCATCTATCTTAAGGATAATCACCACTAGTGATCTATGGAGCTCGGTCCATTCATTTACCATCAATCTACAACTATTTACTATTTTCTGTTTACTTTATGCATGCAATTACTATCTTCCACATAATATGTTTAATCCTTTGTTTTTAGGAAAACCGGTGAGATTGACAACCTCACTGTAAGTTGGGGGCAAAGTTCTGTGGTTGTGTTGTGCAGGATTCCAAGTCTGAAACAACACCTTGGAGGTGTTTACTTGCTCTTACTGGTTCAATAACCTTGGTTTCATAAGTGAGGGAAAACTTGCTACTTTGCTCATCATACCTTCCTCTTGGGGTTCCCCAACGAGCTCGATACATTTTGAGCCACCACCCCTCTTCGAGCTCCTTGGGAATTTCCTCATCGAGTGGGGGAAGCCAACCTTCAAGGATCTGGAACAGCTGAGAGTGGACAGGGAGAATTGGTTCGGTTAATAATCACGATTGGACATTACGAGTAGAGGGCACAAATTGCACCCGCATGAGTCGTGGCTAAAGACAAAAGCGACAGGGAAAGGCTTACCGTGGGAGCTTCATTCTTCCCGGCCACGTACGGAACGAGCCCGGCCGCCGTGTCAGTAAACTCCACGTCCATGATTTTCTTCAAGGCGGCCGTGTAGTCCGTGACGTCCTAGAACTCCTTACTCATCCTGGAAGGGTCGTTCTCCCGATGTAGTCATACATCTAGTGGGGCCGGGTCGCTAGTGGGACCAGCCGCCGCCTGAGCCAGCAGTTGTAGAGGTTAATTTTCTCAAGCCCCTTGTTCTTCAGCTCCTGGATCTGCTCCATCATCTCGGTGATGGCCATCTTTTGGTCGCCAGGGAGCTTCGTCGCTATCAGCCGATGAGGCTCTCTCCTGTCCACGACGTACGTCAGGAGTACCACTTCACTTGAGGGAGTGGACTTCTTCACATAGAACCAGCTTTTCTTCCACTCGCTCGCGGCTTTCTTCGGCAGCAGGAGCTTGAAGAAGTTCACTTTTAGCTTCAATTGGAAGGTAACACCGCCTGTCACCAGGATGGGGCCGCTAGATCCGTCGCGGCTGAGACGGCCGTGGAATAGCTCCAGCCACAATGGGAAGTAAGGCTAGCACCCTAGGTAGCATTCGCAGAAGGCTATGAAGATCGCCAACTGTTCGATGTTGTGCGGACCCAGATCCGACGGTTTGATCGCGTAATACGTGCAGAACCGCTGGAAAAAGATCGAGGTGGGTAATCCCAAGCCCCTCTCTAGATGGCTGGGGAAACAGATGAATTCGCCGGCGTGAGGCTTCGGCTCGTTCTCGCCGGGTGCGGGAATCCACCAGTTCCCCTTGTAAAGAACCCCCGTGTCCTCGAACGACTTGAGCTGGGTGGTAGTACACTTGGTTTTCCCCCACAAATCCTTTGGAGGCGCCATCAAGGGGAAGACGAGGTCACCTAGTCTAGAAATTTTGGATCTAGAAGAGGCAGAGAGACTGGGAGTGCGCGGGAGTGAGAAATGCGAAGGAAGATCTGCAGGGTTTCTGATGACCCACAAGTATAGGGGGTGTATTGCAGTATTTTTGAGGGAAGTGAAACCCAATTTATTGATTCGACACAAGGGGAGCCAAAGAATATTTATAAGACTTAATAGATGAGTTGTCAATTCAGCTGCAAACATTTTATGCAGTGCCCAAGATGACTGATGGTCATGGTGAAAACTAAACGAAAGCAAAAACTAAAATAGATAAACTAGATGTAAGCGGAGATAATCATGGTGAAAACATTGTTTTGTTCATTAAAATCCTTTTGTTAACAAGGTTGATCAGGTCTTGTTACCAAAACAATTTTATATGAAGCAAAACTTTGTATTTCACTAATGATTATGTTACCTCAACCTTGATAGCAATGGTCCCAATCATAATAGTTTCATATTTTTCTCTTGGTATGGGATAATATATTTCTCCAACTTGGATGCCCTCAACATATTCAATTGAATTTAAACCATAAGTCCTATCAATCTTCTTGGGGAAATAGACAATATGCTCCTTGTCATTAACATTGAAAGTCACATTTCCTTGATTACAATTAATAACAGCTCCTGCAGTATTAAGAAAAGGTCTCCCAAGAATAATAGACATATTATCATCTTCAGGCATCTCAAGCACAACAAAATCAGTTAATATCAAGCAATTATGAGCCACTTGAACAGGTACATCCTCACATATACCAACAAGAATAGTAGTAGATTTATCAGCCATTTGCAAAGATATAGCAGTTGGTATTAATTTTTCAAGTTGAAGTCTCTTATAGAGAGAGAAAGGCATAACACTAACTCCTACTCCCAAATCACACAAAGTAGTTCTAACATAACTATTTTTAATAGAGCAAGGAATAGTTGGAATCCCTGGGTCTCCAAGTTTCTTAGGAACCTTACCATTAAAGGAATAATTAGCAAGCAAAGTAGAAATTTCTTCATTAGGGATCTTCCTTTTATTCGAGACAATATCCTTCGTATACTTTGAATAAGGAGGCAATTTAATAGCATTAGTCAAAGGAATTTGCAAGAATAAAGGTTTCATCCACTCACAAAACTTATTATAGTGTTCATCTTCCTTTGACTTGTGTTTCTTATCAGGGAAAGGCATAGGTTTTTGGACCCAAGGCTCTCTTTCACTACCATGTTTCTTAGCAACAAAATATTCTTTAGTGTATTTAGTATTCTTAGTGTGCCTTTCAGGTTCTTCTTCAACTTTTTCTTTATCAGGGACATCATTTTCTTCATTACCACTTTCAGTTTCAGCATCAGAGATAGATATACTATTGGGATCTTTAGCAGGTTCAGAGGGTTCTACAATAGTTTTATGTTTCTTCTTTCTTTTTTAGGAGTAGTACCACTATTTTCAGCTTTTTGAGAATCCTGCTCAATTCTTTTAGGATGCCCCTCAGGATATAGAGGATCCTGGGTAGCAGCACCACTTCTAGTTCTAATTTCATAAGCATGTTTTTCTTTAGCATTAACTAGCAAGTCTTTTTGCACTTTAATAAGTTGATCTATTTGAGTTTGAACCATTTGAAAATGTTTAACAAGCATTTTAACATCATTAGAGGTTCTTTCCACAATATCTTTTAACTCAACAATAGCTCTAGAGTTTTCCATTAAATGATTTTGCACCCTTTTATTGAAATTATCTTGCTTAACAATAAAAATATCGAATTCTTCTAAGCTTTGATTAGAAGGTTTAGAGTAAGGGATATCACCTTCATCAAAATGTTGGAGAGAGTGTACCTCAATAGTGGATGAGTGGGGGATAGGCTTACATAATTCTTCTATAGGAGGTAAATTCTTGACATCTGCAACTTTAATTCCCTTCTCCTTAAGACATTTCTTAGCTTCCTTCATCACTTCATCATTTAGTTTAATAACTCCCCTCTTCTTTGATGTTGGTATATGCACAGTGATAGTTGGTTCAGGTATAATTGTTTCAGGTATAGCTGGTTCAAGAGGAGTCCAATCTTCATAGTTCTTACTTATTTTAGCCATTAATTCCTCAGCTTCCTTGAGAGTCCTATTTCTGAAAACACAATCAGCACAACTATCCAGGTATGTCCTAGATTCTTCAGTTAGTCCATTATAAAATATATCAAGAAGCTCATTCTTAGGTAATAGACATCCAGCATGTGCATGAATCAAAGCACAAAACCTTGCCCATGATTCAGGCAATATCTCTTCTTCTCCCTGTTTAAAATCAAAAAGTTCCTGCAAAATAGCATGTCTAGCACTAGGAGGAAAATATTTATGCAGGAAAGTACTAATCAAGCAATTAGGGATATCAATAGATCCAGGAGGTAAATTATTAAACCAGGTTTTAGCTTCTCCTTTCAGTGAAAAAGGGAAAATCTTAGCGACAAAGTAAGTGCGCATCTTAATATCATCAAAAAACAGGCCACTCATGGTAGAAAGCTCAGTCATATGTGCTACCGCACTTTCATTCTTAGTCCCACAAAAAGGTTCTTTCTCAACAATAGCTATATAAGATAGATCAAGAGAGAAATCATAATCTTTATCTTTAATGTTTATGGGAGATGCGACAAACTTAGCATTAGGAGACAATTTGGGTTTTATAGTACGCCTCTCAAGGAGACTCTTAACAGCACTCCTATCATGGGTGTTTTGACATTCTTTAATAAATTCATCGGTCATCTCAATATAACCGTCTTCAATATCATAGCTCTCTCTAGACTCAGGTGAACTAACAGGTGTAGTAGTGTCTTCATTAGGAGTTTCAGTATTTCCAGCTATTATTCTAGCAATCGTAGCATCTAGGAAAGGACCTAATGAACCACTCTTATCAAGCATAGTAGAAGCAGCATCATAAGTATCAGAAGTTTCAGATTCAGCAGTAGTAGCAGTGTGTGTAGCATGTGTATGTGGTGGTGTAAGGAGCTTACTCATAATAGATAGTGAATCAAGAGCAACGGAGGTGTTCAGAACCGTACCTCTTCTTGTAGTGGATGGTAAAATAGGAACCTTGCCATCACGAGACTTACCCATGATGGATGGATGGCAGCGAACAATAGTGATTCCAAGTGAACTTGATAAATAAAGCTATGCTCCCTGGCAACGGCGCCAGAAAATAGTCTTGATGACCCACAAGTATAGGGGGTGTATCGTAGTATTTTCGAGGGAAGTGAAACCCAATTTATTGATTCGACACAAGGGGAGCCAAAAAATATTTATAAGCCTTAACAACTGTGTTGTTAATTCAGCTGCACCTAGAAACAATCTTGCTCACAACAATTTATCAGTAGCAACAGTTTTGTAGTAGCAACAGCAAAGTAGTAGCAGTAGTGAAAGTAAAGACAGTAGTAACAATTGCAGTAAACAGTAGGATTAAAGCGCGGTAGGCATAGGGATGGATGGGCGGGCATTGCATGGACAAGACAATTCATATAGCAATCAAAACATAGGGCATTTGTAGATAAATAAGATAAAGCATCCAAGTACTAAATAATCCTAGGCATGTGTTCCATATATAGTAATATATGCTCGCAATGAGAACTTGCACAACATCTTTTGTCCTGCCAGCCCGTTTGCAGCGGGGCCTCAAGGGAACTACTGGCAATTAAGGTGCTCCTTTTAATAGAGCACCGGAGCAAAGCATTAACACTCCATGAACACATGTGATCCTCACATCAAAGCCATTCCCTCCGGTTATCCCGATTGTTGTCACTTCGGGGCCATTGGTTCCGGACAACAACATGTGTATACAACTTGCAGGTAAGACCATAAACAATACTATCATAATGAATCAATAACATGTTCAGATCTGAAATCATGGCACTCGGGCCCTAGTGACAAGCATTACGCATAACAAGTTGCAAAAAAGTCAAAAAGCACTAATAGTAGATACTAGGCACCATGCCCTAACAATATGATGCCATTACATGAACGATCTCATCCAATCCCTACCATCCCCATGGCCTATAGCGGGGGATTACTCACTCATAGATGGGGAAGCATGGATGGACGACGGAGAAGCGATGGTGATGATGATGGCGATGATCTCCTCCAATTCCCCGTCCCGGCAGGGTGCCAGAACGGAGTTTCTGGTTCCGAATCGCGAAATCTGGTGGTGGCGGTGAAGCGGAACTCTCCCTGGAAAAATGTCGAACCCCCCTTGGTTTTAGGTCAAGAGGCAACTTATAGGCGAAAAGGGAGGCCGAGGGGTCAGCCGAGGCGGCCACACCACCGCCAGGCACGGACTGGCCTGGCCCGTGCGGCCAGGTGGTGTGGGCCCCTCATAGCCCTACTCCATCTTGTCTTCTAGTTCCGGGAGTCTTCTAGTGAAATAGGATTTTTGGCATATTTTCCGGGATTTTTCCTAATAGTTGATTTTCTGCACAAAAACTAGACACCAAGGTAATTCTGCTAAAAACAGCGTCAGTCCGTGTTAGTTGTATCCAAATCACACAAGTTTAGAGGAAAAACAATAGCAAAAGTGTTCGGGAAAGTAGATACGTTTTGGACGTATCAGGTTCCTCGCCACTCTCCTTATAAAGATAACGCTGCCTGCCAATCTCGGGATAGCCGTTACCCGCGGTAATTATGCCAAAGTTACCGTTGGTTTACCCAACGGCTAGTTTGACCAAATTAGTGGTACAACTTCTTCCACTCGACTCGCTTGCTGGTACGCCTTGTCCATTCGACATGGGCAGCGGTTTGAGCATGATCCCACTCGCCAATGCTGTGACTGGAGACCTGGTGTAGAAATTTCCTCCTTCATCAAGGGAGTCCATCACCGATTCTACTGGGTGTCCAAATTGGACTCGCCTACTCCAACTAGCAAATGAACACCTGCGCTGAATCGATGCTGGCCTCGGGGACTATTGATGGGGATATGCTGAATGGGGTATGCCAAGCAGGACGTTTCGACTGGGCCAAGGGCCTTGCGATTGGGCCTGCAGGACGGCAACTAGAATGTGACTAAGAGCAAGCCTGGCGACTGGAAGCTACAGGCCCAAAAGCGTAGCTGAAGCCCAGTCGGATTAGGTCAAACCCTCTGAATCCTTGATTAGTTCGGTTGTATATCTATAAACCCTAGCAAGGTACCCCCTATATAAACCTCCCTAGGGTTCCCTTTGTACTCACGTTTATCATACACCCCTTCAAGCGACTCGCTGCCTAGCCGCCAAGATTGCCACCCCTGTAACTCGCTCGCCACTAATACAATCTAGAAGGAATAGGTCTTTACCCTCCGGGGGCGAACCTGGGTAAACTCATGTGCATTCGCCCCCAGTTCGCTCCGCCGATGGCCGCCAGCTCTTGCCCTCAATCCTATCAATCGCTACCCCCGGTAGCGACTATCGTGGTCATTCCCACGACACTAAGGCATAGATCTCCATCATGAACCGCTGCATCACCACCATCTCCATCCATCTACATCTTGTCTAGATCTTGTTGTATTTTCCGTACTCGTTGTGGATTTATACAAGTATTGTTCATCTATGATAGATTCCATTGTTATTTCCATGATTTTGATTGCCTCCATGTCTGAGTAGATCATTAGTTCTTGGGGAGATGGAAAAACCCTAGTATGATATTGAAATAAGATAAAGTTTATTTTGATATTCATCGTTGTGACCATGTGTTAGATTGTCTTCATCTTGATGCTGGGAGAAGTCGACCTCTCAATATTTGCCTCTTGTGGGGACTTGATGAAGGGAACTACTTTGGTAGACGAAGTGTGTTAGCACTTACAATGACTATAAAGCTATTGGCACCCATTACGTGTCAACTTGGGAACTGACGAAACTCACAGAACACTATCCATGCCATGGAATACGTCCTACGAGATTAAGTCCCTTAATAGCACAGTAATTCGATTGGTGTCGATTGCTGACTATTGTGGTTATGTGGATGATATGAGCAGTAGTTGCTTCCTATTTGTCCAAATAAGGAATTCCTCCCACACATACATAGTTGAGAATGTTCATGATAATAATCTTTACATTAGTTCTTTTACCAAACCCCCCCCCCCCCAAACACCTTTTTACACAATACTCGCCTTTTATCTTGTTACTTAGAATTTTATTTAGCATTTCTATTGTAGTATTTAATTCAAGAGTTATTAGACTTCAGACCCCTGCTCCCTGTGGGATCGATATCTTTACTTCGAAACTAGCTACAAACAATCTGTTCACTTGCAGTCATCACTCCTCCTCTTCCTCTGCCTCTTTTTCCTTCCACGCGCACTCAAGAAGTTCATGCTTGCAAAGCTGAAACCACGATGGGTCCTCATCACCGCTTTATCCTGGCAGCAGTAGAGAAGTATCGGTGCACCGCGTCCATCTCGAGAAACAACAGAGCCAGCAACATCAAGTAGGTATAAACGCATATGCCTCCTCGTCTCACGCTGCCAGTCGAAGGTGCCATCATGAGAACTGGGAATAGAAAAAGGTGGAGATGCGTATCAGGAACCCAGAAGACACACATAAATAGCAAGAAGGGATAAGAGAGAAAGACATATGTGTGACACAGGTTGCATACCCAGTTAACTGTGACATATCACGTCACAACGCAGAGTACGCTGAGATACCTGCGACATTGAAGCGACCGTGCAAAATCCAGCGCGGCGTGACATTAAAGTTCATGTAACGCATACGAAGAACGTTTTCTTCCGTGCGAGATCATGTACCACTATAATGAACCTACGCGATAGACGTGAAGGGCTAATGATGTCGTCCAGATAATAAGTATTGATGGCAATAAATAACGTTGATGATTTTCATACTATGCACGGAGCTGACACAATGACATGTTGAAAAAGATGATACCATTCATGTATGACTTATATTTTCTGATTCAGCGTTTCATCTTGTCAAGAAGACGAGAAGACAAGAGACATCCAACACCTTTTTCTATAACACACGCAAGCGACGGTTTCAAAGCCGCATAGTTATTCCCTCATAATAAAATGTAACATGCAGAGCCACGACATAACGCACCGGCGAGGGCATGTATGATACAATAGGAAGCATACTTTGATAACACATAAGCACATACGATTTCACGGCAGAACACACCATAGAAGATACAATAGAAAATAAAAAAATTATATAACACAATACGAACAACTATTACAGAATACACTTAGTTAGACATGAGGTTACATAGCTAAGAAAACACTTAATGCTAAAGACGACAGAACAACTCAAAAATGAAAATTTAGACTTCCATACACGTATGAGTAGACTAATCGGGACTACACTACATAAATCATTCCTTCCTCATCCGGAGCGACACCTCCTCCATAAACTTATGCCTTCTCATCTACGTCGAAGGCCCAGTGTTCCCTGGGAATCCCCAGAGGTATTGAAAAACAATTCCAGAGAGTTATCATACAATGTCTATGGAGGAAGATGAATCCAACTAGCTCCAAGGTGCAGTCATTGGCATCTTGGGAAATGATTTCCAAGCCTAAAAGCAGTGGTGGTCTGGGCATTATTTATTTTAAGAAACAAAATGAAGCCTTATTGATGAAACATTTACCCAAGTTTTTCAGCAAGGAGGATATACTATGGGTTAAATTAGTATGGCGGTATTATCCTGATGGAGTTCCTCAAGCTTCTAAACTTTGTGGGTCCTTCTGGTCGCGGGATATTATGAAGCTTGCGCCTGATTACAGATCAGTTTGCAATGTCAAAATCTCCAGGGGAGACTCTGCTCTTTTCTGGTCAGACACCTGGCAAGGGAAACCGTTGCAGCATGTTTTCCCTAGACTTTTATCTTTCTCCTTGGATGCTAATCTCTCTGTGACGGACGTGGTCAGTTCAGAGGATCTATCACACATGGTCTATCTCCCTCTGTCTCCATGGGCGTTTATTGAGTTTCAGCAACTGACGCAGATTGTTGGAAGAACCACCCTTGGGAATTCGGAAAATGTTTGGACAACCATTTGGAAAGATGGTGCTTATACCTCCAGTAGATATTATCATCACTATTTCAGAGAGTCTAAAGCCAACAAGGTTTTCTCATGGCTATGGCAGAGTAAGGTAATGCTCAGGATTAAGGTTTTTGCTTGGCTTATGATCAGCGATCGTCTAAACACAAGGGACATGTTGCGAAGAAGGAACTGCAATGTCACGAGGGAATATCATTGTATCTTGTGTCCCAGCAGAGCTACTGAAGATTGGATGCGGCTCCTTTTTCACTGCCCTTTCAGTATTAGAATCCGGAATTACCTTCAGATTAAGTGGGAACATGGAGATTCTTTTGAGGAAATTTTCTCGCGCTCTAGGAAGGATTTTGGCCATCCTTTCTTTGCTGAGTGGTGATACTGGCTTGCTGGCACATATGGAAAGTTCATAACGAGGCTATTTTTCAAAATGTGCTGCCAACTTTCAGAGCTTGGAAGACAGCTTTTGTTCGTGGTTCCACCATGCATGTGCATAGGGTGAAGGCTGGACACTCTAACTCTCTGTCAAGATGGATTGAAAACTTACATTAGAATGTTTTTTATTTTTGTACAGTTTTGGTCCTCTTGTAATCTCTGAACTCCTAGCTCTAGTTATGCAATAAAATGATGTGGGGTTTTACCCCATAGTCTCAAGTTAAAAAAATGTACAGTGTCACCGTAGGCCCGTGGCGAAGCATCGATATCTGGTAAGCACGACGCTGAAGGGAGGAGCATGAAAATACACCATCACTTGGCGAGGCAGTGACGCTTGGTAAGTAGGACACCAGAGCGAGACCAATAAAATGTAGCGAGAGGCACTTCTCTAGAGACGGTTTACACGGTAGGCGTCAGCTAGAAAGAGCGTCCTTGTCAGGCGATGTTGGCAAGACGAAGGAAACGGAGATGGCCGAAACCGATCGACCATGAAGGGCCACCGAGTGTCCATGAAACGCCACCGAAACCGTAGGAAAGACCATGCCTAGTGGTGGCATCAGGACGTCTAACACCAAAGAGATGAAGAAAGGCTGGCAAGGTGAAATGCATCGCAAGATCGAACAACCACACCCTGCTCCACTTGGAGCTCAACCAGAGATTGATATGCTTCTAAGGAGTAACAATGTGCTTCAAGTTCACATTACACTTCAAGCTAGACTTCCTCTTTCCTAGCAGTGTGAACGAAAGGATCTCTAGTGCGACGAGCGCGAGGAACAGGATATGGGTCTTTGTGGTGCAGTTCTGAGTAAGCTTTCAAGGGCCACTTGAAGATTTTCTTCTTGTTGTTTGCGGGTCCCTTGGTGGTTTTCTTATTGGTGGAAGAAGCAGGTTTCTTCCTTTGGACGCGGCTACACGGAGGGCTGCTGCTACTTGTTGGTGATCTGTCTGAGAAGTGGGGTGAACAACCTCAAGATCTTCATCATCAATCTCTGGTGGTCAAACAACAACATCCGGGTTGGAGGTGCGAGCAATATAGGGACACTGCTTGCACTTAGTGCCACCTTGAGAACCACCTTGCCCTGAGAAGAAAGCACATAGGTAGGGAGGGAATGGGAGGGTAAGTGCACAAGTTCAAAAGAGAAACAAAGTATAGATTAAAGAGATACATGAGACGATACATTACTCCTATTCACCGAAAGTTCCGGTGAGTAGCCAGAACTACCAGCTGGAGCAGCCAGTCAGAAGTACCGGCCGCGCCCATCAGAAGTACCGGTGATGGCAACAACAACAACAACATCTGGGTTGGAGGTGCGAGCAATATAGGGACACTGCTTCCACTTAGTGCCACCTTGAGAACCACCTTGCCCTGAGAAGAAAGCACATAGGTAGGGAGGGAATGGGAGGGTAAGTGCACAAGTTCAAAAGAGAAGCAAAGTATAGATTGAAGAGATACATGAGACGTACATTACTACTGTTCACCGGAAGTTCCGGTGAGTAGCCAGAACTACCAGCTGGAGCAGCCAGTCGAAAGTACCGGTCGCGCCCATTGGAAGTACCGGTGATGGCACGACCTAGGCATTTCATCGGATCTAGAGCAAACCGAGAGTAAAATCGACCAATGTATGACAACAATCTACACAAACATGGTAACCCTAGACCTACCAAGATCTTCCCAAGAAGTTCTAGCCAAAGAACATGCCTAGACAAGGTGTGCCCTAACTTGAGCTATGTAAGGAGCAAGATCTCCATAAATGGAGGGAGTTGACGGAAAATACTAGGGTCCATGGTGGGAGATCGAGGTGGGGAAGGTTCCCACAGAGCCGATTCTAGAGGGGGAGGGCGGAGACGGAGGAGACAGCGGCACCTCCGTGGGGAGTTCTCGTCCAGCGACTGCTCTGTAAGGGACGGGCCTGGGGGAAATTAGGGACAAGATCCCATGTTTCTGCCTGGGCCCGTCACTTAAAGTGGAGTCCACAGCCAGAACTACCAGTTAGTGACCGAAAGTTCCGGTCACACAGGAGTTCCAGGCGTAATCGGTAGTACCGTTATGGGGAGAAATTCCGAAGAATTCATCCCAGGGCCGGTAGTACCGATGCCCGGCCGGAACTTCTAGTGCCGCTGACAAAGAATTTCCCAGTTTTGTACTATGGAAAGGATTGAACTGCTTGTGCATAAGATAGAGGTGGTTTCAGGATAGGAGATAGGCTTAGGATAGACATAAGGGATAGAAAAGAACCAAAATAACACTAAAAATGCCAAAAGCAGAAACACACAAGAAATAAAGGATAAAACCGAGTAGGATCGAAACAAAAGTGTCGGTAGCCGAGGCCATCATATATGAGTAAACTTGGCTAGAAACCATGAAGATATATCTTGGGTTCATTACCAAAACTCATAATTGAATCTCATTTTATCTCCTTGAGAGACTATAGAGAATGAATGCATTAATGTGCACATGATAGGAGAAGTGTTGGTCCATATGAGGAACTACACTCCCCTAAATTCATGCCTACATCCAAACAAAGATGTTCTTTGAGACACCGGTAGGTGTGCAGGCTACTCAAGCCACATTGCTCGAGTCTATGATATTTAGCTCATGCCTTAACTCTCGGAACCTTGCTTCATCAAGTGGCTTCTGATACATCATAAATGTATCTATAATTTTTGATGTTCCATGCTTGTTTAGTATCTACTTTCTTATGTTTTGTTCATACTTTGAGGTATTTTTATACATTTTCTGGAACTAAACTATTAACACGATGCCACAGTGCCAGTTGCCTGTTTTCTGCTGTTTTTGGTTTCAGAAAAGCTAGTAAGGAAATATTCTTGGAATTGGACTGGACAAAAGCCAAAGTCAATATTTTACCCGAAGCAACACGGAGTCCGGAGGGGAGACGAAGTGGCGCACCAGGGCGGACACACCTGGTGGCGGCGCAGCCTGGGGGGCGCGCCACCAGGGGTGTTGGCTTCTAATGGCCCAAAATATATCGAGCTCGTTGGGGAACCCCAAGAGGAAGGTATGATGATCACAGCAGCAAGTTTTCCCTCAGTACGAAACCAAGGTTATCAATCCAGTAGGAGCAAGGAAACAACCTAAAGGTGTAGCTAGCTGAACGATGGCAGGGCACACTACCGTTGCCAGTAGCAACATGGAGACCTGCACAACACAACCACAGAACTCTGTCCCCAACTTGCGATGAGGTTGTCAATCTCATCGGTTTTGCTGAAAACAAAGGATTAAAAGTATCGAATGGACGGAAGTAATACTTTGCAGAAAGTAAACACAAAGCAGTAAACAGTTTATAGATTATATGTAAAAGAAAGGACCGGGATCCATAGTTCACTAGAGGTGGCTCTCCTTAAGATAGATAACATTCTGGGTGAACAAATTACAGCGGGGCAATTGACAAACATCGAGAAAGCAATACATGCATATACTAATCATCTTGACTCCTTTGAGATTCGATTGGGCATTACAACATTATACATAGACTGCCATCCAACTGCATCTATGACTAATAATCCACCTTCAGGTTATCATTCGAACCCCCTCCAGTATTAAGTTGCAAGCAACAGATTATTGCTTTACGAATTGCGTGTAATGTAAACAATATGATTGTTCTATGAACAAAGGATTGTTGTTTTCTCCCTAGTAGCAACAGCACATCTAGTACCTTAGAGATTTCTGTCACTTCCCCAGATTACCAAAGGCATGAACCCACTATCGAGCATAAATACTAACTCTTGGAGTTGCTAGCATCTACTTGGCCAAGATAGCTACTAACAACGGAAAGCATGCAAGATCACAAATAACAAAGACATGATAGAATCAATAATCAATCTGAAATAGCATCTCAATATCCATCGGATCCCCGCAAACACAACATGCAGAATTACAAATAGATGATCTTGATCATGAACGGAGCTCACAAGATCTAGACATGAAAGCACAAAGGAGGAGAACCAGCCATCTAGATACAAATGGATACGTAGTCCAGAGATGAACTACTCACGCATCACACCGGAGGCTCGCATGGTGATGAAGAAGGCCTCCAGGGTGAATTCCCCTCTCTGGTAGGGTGCTGGGAAGAGTTTCAGATCCCTCCCGATCTAGGGATGGATATGACGGCGGCTACAGACTCTTTCGCGGATTTTTGATTAGGTACTTAGGGTTTTCGTCCCGAGGGCATCTTATAGGCGGAAGGAGAGGCCGAGGGGGTGCTGGGGTCGGCCAGACCACCCCTTGGCATGGGCCAGGCCTGGCCGCGCGGCCAGGTGGTGTGGCCGGCCCCAGCCCTTCTCCGTCTTCTATTTTGGCATCTGATGACTTCCGGAAAAATAGGCACTTTGGCTTTTGTCTTGTCTAATTCCGAGAATATTCATTTTCTGACTTTCCTGGAACCAAAAACAGCAGAAAACAGGCAGCTGGCACTATGGATCTTATTAATAGGTTAGTCCAAGAAATCATATGAAAAGTAATCCAAAGTGTGGACAAAACACAAGAAAGTGGATAAAACCAAGCATGGAACATCAAAAATTATAGATACATTTGCAATGTATCAACATCCCCAAGCTTAACTCCTGCTCGTCCTTGAGTAGGTAAGTGATAAAATGAAAGAATAATTTTTGAGGTGACATGCACCATCAAAGACTTGATCAAAGTATTTGTAAAACATTCAAAGCTGGGATCATAGTACTTCAATCATAACATGAAAGACAAAGTTCTAGCAATAAGACAAAGAAACTATGATGCAACATGAAAAGGCACAAACAAAAGATTCATGAATAACAATTCTTTGCAAGACGTTTGTTTGTTTCACATAAAGAAAACATAGCATAATAGCATTCAGCTTGTCCCTCATAGAGTAGCAAATATAAATGCATAGGACACCTTCAAAGTTCATAAGAGTGACTAGATACAAATAGTTTAAAACAAGAAATATCAAGGTATGCATCAATCAACTAGTCTTGGGACAATGCACATAGAACTAAGAATGGCCACTATGCTCTCAAAGTAGGTGCGTAAAAGTAGAAGGTGGAGACTCAATATAATGGTGGAAGAAAGGCCTTCATAAAAGGAAGCAGGATTTCAAGTCTCATAAAGAGCTTCCAAAAATTATGGTACTTATAGCTTTCAGCTCTCATTGCCCCTATCATAAGCATCTTGAAGGTGATTAAGGTTAAAGTGAAAAAACTATGGTGTACATGCTTGACGAAGTATAAGTTAGAAATCTCATGTCCCTTGGATACGAGGACCGCTCCTCATGCTACTCAAGTTTAGTCACTGGTAAGTTCTTGTCATCGTAAGTACATGTGTATCATAGAGAACCGCCAATGGGGTACCCCTTGCCCGATGATACGGAAGAATCCCCATATCAAAATGAGAAGGCAAGCAGACAACGAGAATCTCAGCAATCTTCTTATTTACCATGGGAATATGGTGCTTTTTTCTCTCTTTCCTCTTTTCATAATCTCATTTTTTTCTCTTTTTCTCTTTTTCTCAATATAGGACTCTTTTTTTATAAGAAGAATGCTTCATAGACAGCTCATTATGGTTACGCTGCACGTTTCCACCATGTCAGTATGGATTAGACCAGCGGCCCAGGCGTTTCTCTAACAGATATACATAACTCCATGGACTTACAAGCTCCCCTTTCATTTCATACCGACGACATCCATATACAAAAGAGCATGATATCAACTAGGTACAAGTACCAAGTGCAACGTTGAAAGCGTTCCCCATGACAGCATGGTTCTCCTAATTCCCAACAAATAACTGCAAGCATATACAACATAGACGACACAATGGTTCAAGTTTATTAAGAGCAAGAAAAGTAAAGTGTGCCATCAAGTTCGTGAGAGCTTTAATCACTAGTTTTCTCATAACAAGTTTAATTCGGAAGGTAAACAAAAGCATGAATATACTTGGAATAGCATAAGCTAGTAGGTAGGTATGGTGGACTCTTTGGAATAACTTGGTTTAGGGAGTTGGATGCATGAGTGAAACTCATACTTGGTTGTGGAGGCTAGCAAAAGACTGGGAGCGACAAACTAAGAGAGCAATAATGGCCATAATCATGTAGAGTGACAAAACATCATTTATCAAAGCATAAAGTGATAATACAAGTTGAAAACTAAAGGATCATAAAGGCTATGGTGACTTGAGATAGTCATAACATGGTGTGAGCATGCGCCAAGTCAACCCAAATAAAGCATCAAAGGAGAATACCACTATACTATGCTTTAATATGCTAAAACAACGCATGATTCATCCAAGGCACATTAAAAAATCTCAATTTTTATAACAAGTCATGCTACAGCAAAGAATACTAAGCATAAAGCCAAAACAATATCAAGCATGGCATGACAGAGAATAGGCCACAGTCAAAAACAAGCTCTTTTTACCACATAAGTATGAACTTTCCTACTCTTTTCCAATCCAAACCAAACTATTTGCAAACCAATGTATGAAAGAGGGGGTCCAACCAATTTATTCATAAAACTAAGCAAACAAAGCAAACGAAAAACCAAAAATAAAACGAAAAAGAAGACGCTCCAAGAACAACACAACTGTGCATGAAACAATAAAAATGAAGTGTTTGGAAGAAACCTGGGATTTTTATTGAAGAAGAAGGGGATGCCTTGGGCATCCCCAAGCTTTTACGCTTGTACTTCTTGGATATTTCTTGGAGTGACACGCGTGGCATCCCCAAGCTTGAGCTTTAATCCATCCTTCATCTCATTACTCATTCCTTCCATACACGAATTTACACGAATTTAACACGGGGGGCAGAAGCTTAAAAATCCATGCCTCAAAAAGACGTTCAGAGATTTTACACGAATTTTTACGGTGCAGCACAGAAATCTGTTTCGGGACAGCAACTTTCCCAGTCATTACTTCTCTCTCATTAGAGGTTACTCTTGGCACAAAAAGCAAATAAAAAGGATAAGGAGTGGTAATTACTGAAGTAATAACTTCCAAGACTCATCTAAAACTTTTTGGTTATCTCCCAATAAGTACTTTTCTTTAACGCCTTTAAGTTAGGCATAAGAAGCAAGAAAAAGGATCAAGTGTTCTCAAATGAAGAAGCATTAAGACCAAATTTTGTTTTCATAGGAGAAGCAAAAGAAATCTTTTCTCTCTTCTTAGGGAAGTGTTCTTAACCTTTCTTAAGTGGGAGTTGATATTTAATGGTGCCTTCTTTCATAACAATAATGGCACCAACAGTTCTAAGAAAAGGTCTTCCCAAAGTAATAGGACAAGAAGCATTACATTCAACATCCAAAACATAGAAATCAATGGGGACATAGGCATTGTTAACCATAATAAGAATATCATTAATACTCCCCATGAGTTTCTTTTTAGCATTATCATCAAGTGGGACATTCAAATAACAATCTTCAAGTGGAGGAAATCAAGCATATCATAAATCCTTCTAGGCATAATAGAAACACTACTATCAAGATCACATAAAGCTTTGAAATCAAAATCATTCACTTTCATATTAATGATGGGTTCCCAAGCATCTTCTTGTTTTATAGGAATAGAAGCTTTATGTTTCATCTTTTCTTCTTTAATCTTTATGAGAGCATCAGTAATGTGTTTTGTAAAGGCCATGTTCATAGAACTAGCATTAGGACTTTTAGCAAGCTTTTGGAGGAACTTAATAACTTCAGAGATATTGCAACCATCAAGATCAAAATCATACTTATCATCTAAAGTAGTAGAACTATTACTAGCCTCAACACTAGTGGTGGTGATAGTAGAAACACTAATGTTTCTAACAATTTCATCTTCTCTTTCCCACTTAGCATGTAATTCAGCTAATAGTCTAACATTTTCATCAATTCTTACTTGTATAGCATTAGTAGCTGCAAATAGATTATCATTAGTTTCAGGTTTAGCAGCCATTTTATTGATCAAATAGGATTGAGCTTCATACAAAGATGATATATTTCTTTCAGCGTTAGAGAGTTTCAATTGTAAACTAGGAATTTCCCTATTTAGACTCTCAAGTTGATGGCTAATGTTCTTCAAAATGGTAGATTGTTCCTCCATAGTTTTAGTGAATAGTTTATTTTGCCCATATTGCATTTGCATGAAGTTTTCAGTGGCTCTTTCAACTTCTAAAATTTTTCCTTCACTAGGTAATCCAGGTTTACCATTATAGCCATAAGTATTATTAGGAGGGTAGGGCCTATAATTGTTATTACCATAAGCATTGTTGCCAAAATTGTTATTTCTTATGAAGTTCACATCAACTTGCTCTTCTTGAGCAACCAAAGAAGCTAAACGAACATTATTTGATCACTATGGCTTTCCCATTCAGAAGCATAGACATAATAATATCAATCTTATCACTCAAGGAGGAAGTTTCCTCAACAGAATTTACCTTCCTACCTTGTGGAGCTCTCTCAGTATGCCATTCAGAATAATTAACCATCATATTGTCCAGAAGTTTTGTTGCAGCACCCAAAGTGATGGTCATAAAGGTACCTCCAGCAGCAGAGTCCAATAGGTTCCTTGAAGAATAGTTCAATCCTGCATAAAAAGTTTGGATGATCATCCAAGCAGTCAGTCCATGAGTGGGACAATTCTTTACCAAAGATTTCATTCTTTCCCAAGCTTGAGCAACATGCTCATTATCAGATTGTTTAAACTTCATTATTTCAGTTCTCATAGATATAATCTTAGCAGGAGGATAGTATTTTCCAATGAAAGCATCTTTGCACTTAGTCCAAGAATCAATACTATTCTTAGGTAAGGAATTCAACCATTCTTTAGCTTTTCCTCTCAAAGAGAAGGGAAACAATTTCAGCTTAATAATATCACCATCTACATCCCTATGCTTTTGCATCTCACAAAGTTCAACAAAGTTATTTAGATGGGTAGCAGCATCTTCATTACCAATACCTCTGCAGAGTGTCAAACTATTCGAATAGCCGCGTCCGCGGTTATGGACAGTTGGAATGGCCATACTGTTTCGTTGTTAGATGTTTTTCAAACAACTTATGAAATGAATGATGAATCTTGACTTGACCACAACAGGGTTGTGTTTATGATTTAGCTTCCCAACTTAAGTGATTCTAGAACTTTATTTTATCTTTCTTTGCTTCAGAACTCGGCTTAGGTTTCAAACTTAACTTTATAGTTAAACTTAGATTTAGCACTTTGACTTAGAACTATATTACTTGTTAGAGGTAGTTTGCGAGTACTTAAAGAGTACTCATGGCTTTTGTCCCTGGTTATTCTCATGGCCATACTATGAAGGAGACTATCAAGATGATGGCTAGCAGGACGGCTATGATAACTAGGACTATCTGCCTTTGTCAGCATTGCCTGTGCCCCTGAAGATGGATCCCACCACTACGCTTATCTTTTATTTCCGCTGCTTGTTGTATTAAAGACTGGATCATGAGATCCTTATTTGTGTAAGACCTTATGTATGGTTTGTAATGGATGATGTACTATGATATCCAATCCGTTATGGCTCGCAAAAATGGTAATCCTGGGATTGCAAGGTATGGCATAACGGGCATCTGGGATTAAAAATCCAGGTGTTGACAAGTTGGTATCAGAGCCATCCTAACCATAGGAGACCCTAGTTAGAATGGATGTCCAAACAAAAAACTTAGTTTCAAAACCAAAGTGAGTAGTTATGAAAAACTATTTCCTCTCTTATCCTTGTGAACTCATTCTTTCTCAAAAATTCATGTTCCTCAAAATTCTTACATTACTACTTAAAATTTGACACACTTGATCACTTCACTAATTTCCTCATCCTTAATTCTTGTAGATGGAGACTCAGTTCAGCAAGTTCTACCAGTTGGGAAACGGAGGTCAGCTGATCTTCAAGAGGGATCTGGATTCACTGTCGGAGTTACTGGGACGCCCACATCCGGAGTTTCTTGGAGCTCAACTTCTAGGACCCCCAGGAGGAGACCTACAGTGGCTAGTCACCGCAGATCTTAGAGGAAGCATCGAAGCACCAACTTCTGGGAGAATTCAGTTCTCCGTGAGAGAGAACAATTGGCTAGATCGATTAGCTAGGGCAATGCATGAAGCTCTCGCACGTCTATGTGCCCTCAGCGTCAACAAGATCCAAGGAACCCGTTTTGCCCACTATGCAAGATGTGACTTCATGGGAATGCCGATGGATATGCCAAGTCACCCAGAGTTGAGGCGTCAAGTGGAGAATCTTGACTTCTTGCTGCACGACAGACAGCAGGAACTGGACAATGCCCAAGAGTTAGCCAACCAAAACCGTGCCATTGCTGACCAGAAGGCCCGGACTTTCGCACTGCTCGTCCAAGATTGTCCGTCTCTATGCCGCCAGCGTGCAAAGAAGGATCACACCATAACCCGTCTTCGCAAGAAGGTGGCCGACCTCGAGAAGACCATCAAGGAGCAGGAAGCTCAGCTTGCCGCCAAGGAAGAAGAAGATGAGGGTGAAGACATCCAGGGAGACATGGACTCTTACCTCAGCAATGATGATGACTTTCTGGAGGAGGATGTCGTGGACTTCTACACTGATGATGAGGACTCCGACTTCATCGATGATGAGTAGATGCACTAGAGCACTGTCGTAGCATGAGTTGTATCGGTCCCACAGTATCGTAGCTTACAGAATGGTTCTTCAAACCATCTGTTTTCCTTTGATTGTTGTGGTGTGTGTTGTATCGTGTGCTTGCTTGCATGAATGAAAATGAAGTTAGTTGAAAAACCTGAGTCTAACTCAAAATTTTAGCTTTGAAAAACCAAAACCATGAACCTTAGAATTTCCCTCTTACCCCTATATCTATCTCAATCTTCAGATGACTCGTGGAAACCAAGGAGGGAGCAGCTCGTCGCAAGACCCAATGCTGCAGATCTTGCAGAATCTCATTGCAGACCATGAAGCAAGGAGGGCAGAGCGCCAAGCCAACTTAGCAACATTGCAGCAGATCACCCAGATGGCTCTCAACAACCAAGGGCATGGAAATCAGGATCACCAGGGATCCAAACTCAAAAAAATTTAGAACACCAATCCCCCAATCTTCAGCCAATCTGAAAACCCATTAGATGCGGATGACTAGTTACAGACAATGGAAAACAACTTAGAAGTTGCAAGAGTTGATGAAAATGAGAAACTTCTCTTTGCCGCCCACTACCTAGCAAGAGATGCAAGGGCTTGGTGGAATAGTATCCGCAATATGAACCATGGTCAAGTGATGACATGGGAAGCGTTCAAAGTCAAGTTCAGTCGCACCCACATGCCGCAAGGTCTAGTCAACAGGATGAGAGATGAATTCCACGAATTGAAGCAAGGAAGAATGACTGTGGTGGAGTACCGTGATAGATTCCTGTCACTTGCCAGATATGCACCTGATGAGATCAACACGGAGGCCAAGAAAAAGGAGAGATTCCTGAACGGACTGCATGATGAGATGCAGACTGTCCTCGTCAACATCCGTTTCGAGGATCTCGAAGAACTAGTCGACTCTGCCATTCAGATGGAAGGGAAGATTAACCAGGCAAATGACAACCGCAAGCGTCGCATGATGTAGCAATCTGGATCCAGCAGTCACCAGAAGTACCATCCCAACCCTTCACCAGGATATGCACCAAGGAACAACCGACCCCCAACATCTCGCCCAAGCTACCCCAACCGTAGCGGGGGCAATGTGAAGTCCGGAGGAAATAATCACAACTCCGGTAATGCCAACAATTTCAACCGTGCACCTCCCAAGAACACCAGCAACAACAACAACAACACTGCACCCAGAACTGGCAGCAATGTTGTACCTGTCGCAGTCAAGGACAAGTCCCAGATCACTTGTTTCGAGTGTGGAGTGAAGGGTCACTACTCCAATGAGTGTCCCAAGAAGACTGCAGCCAATACCAATGTGAATGCCCCAGCTCAGCAGCAGCGTCATGTTCAACCAGGAAGAAGAGTTGCCCCAGGGAACCCTCACAACCGCAACGGTCGTCTCTTCCACATGAACGCAGAAGAAGCCCAGGAAGCGCCTGATGTAGTGCTGGGTATGTTTTCTGTCAACTCAGTTTTAGCAAGAGTATTGTTTGATTCGGGAGCATCGCATTCATTTGTCACCGAAGAATTTGCATGCACTAGTAAGATTCACCCAACCAACTTGAAGCATGTCATGATAGTTCAAATCCCCGGTTCAACAACCAAAGCTAGAAAAATTTGCAAAGTTGTGCCTATCAGAATACATGGGATAGATTTTTATGCCAACCTAATTGTACTTGGAACTAATGGATTGGAAGTAGTACTAGGTATGGACTGGATGACAAGGCATAAAGGACTGATAGACTGTGCTAAGAAAGCCATCACCATGACCAGTAGTTCTGGAGTAACAGTAGAGCATATCTCTGAAACCTTACCCCGTCAATTCAAGTGCAACAAGAGTGTAGCCCTGCCCACCATAGACCAGGTCAGAGTAGTTTGTGAATACCTCGACGTATTCCCAGATGAATTGCCAGGTATGCCCCCGAATAGGGATATTGAGTTCATTATCGAACTAATCCCCAAAACCGGACCCATAGCCCAGAGACCCTATAGCATGAACCCCTCAGAGTTAGTGGAACTGAAGAAGCAGTTGGATGCCATGTTAGAGAAAGGCTTGATTCAACCAAGCGCATCGCCATGGATATCACCAGTGTTATTCGTTGACAAGAAAGATGGAGGCAATCATTTGTGCATAGATTACAGAAAGTTGAATGACGCACCATCAAGAACAAGTACTCATTGCCAAAGATAGAGGATCTATTTGATCAATTGACTGGAGCCCAGGTATTCTCAAAGATTGATCTTAGGACTGGTTATCACCAACTTAAGATTCGTGCAACGGATATTCCGAAGACCGCCTTTACTACTCGCTATGGTTTGTACGAGTATACGGTTATGTCTTTTGGATTAACCAATGCCCCTGCTTATTTCATGAATCTCATGAATACGATATTTATGAATTTCTTAGATAAGTTTGTAGTTGTGTTTATCGACGACATCCTTATCTACTCCAAGTCAGAAGAAGAGCATGAGCAACATTTGAGAGTTATCCTAGAAACCCTGAGAGAGCATCAGTTATATGCCGAGTTCAGCAAGTGTGAGTTTTGGCTGAAAGAAGTAGGATTCCTAGGACATATTGTGTCTGCCGAAGGAGTCTCTGTTGATCCTGCTAAGATCAAAGATGTCAAAGAATGGGAAGCTCCAACCACTCAAACCCAAGTCCATGCATTTCTCGGATTAGCGGGATACTATTGCTAGTTCGTAGAAGGATTCTCAAGCATCGCCCAACCCATGACCCAATTGTTGAAGAAGGACAAGAAGTTTGAATGGACTGACAAATGTGAAGCCAGTTTCCAGGAGCTGAAGAAGAGATTGATATCAGCCCCAATATTGGTCATGCCAGACATCAAGAAGCCGTTTGATGTGTATTGTGACGCATCCAAGATTGGTCTAGGATGTGTATTGATGCAAGAAGGCAAAGTCATCGCGTATCTGTCTCGACAACTGAAGCAGCATGAGCAGAACTATCCGACCCATGATCTTGAGCTAGCAGCTATGGTTCTAGCATTGAAGACATGGCGTCATTATCTGATGGGTAATCGCTGTGAGATTTACTCAGATCATCAGATCTTGAAATATATTTTCACTCAGAAAGAGCTGAATATGAGACAATGGAGATGGATAGAGTTAATCAAGGATTATGACTTTGACATTCACTATCACCTCGGCAAAGCCAATGTGATAGCGGATGCTCTTAGCAGATTGCCATGTAGGCTAAACACCATGATCAAGGAGAAGCAGCCAAGTTTGTATGAAGAGTTGGAGCAGTTCAGGACTGAATTAGTTAGCAAAGGATTCTTAGCTAGCATTGAACTTCAACCCACTTTGATTAGCCAAATCAAGGAAGCCTAGAAGGGGAATGAAAGTATCGATGGAATCAAACGTCGTATTGGTACAGGAAAGGTACCTGGATTTATGGAAGATGAAGAAGGAGTTATGTGGTACAAAGGCCATATCTATGTGCCAGCAGATTCGGAGCTGAAAGAAGTTATCATGAAGGAAGCTCATGATACTCTTTATTCTATCCACCCCGGAGGAACAAAGATGTATCAGGATTTGAAAGAGCAATTTTGGTGGCACAAGATGAAGAGAGAAATCTGAAGCTACATCGCCAAATGTGACATCTGTCAAAGAGTCAAAGCAGAGCATCAGAGACCTGCAGGACTATTGCAACCATTGCAGATTCCGGAATGGAAATGGGATTCCGTCGGAATGGACTTTATCACCGGTTTGCCTACTTCCAGTAGGGGAAATGACTCAATCTGGGTCATAGTTGATAGACTGTCCAAGGTAGCTCACTTCAAACCGGTCAAGACTACCTACCAGAGTGTGAAGCTAGCAGAGATGTATATTGCTAGGATTGTCAGTCTGCATGGAACCCCCAAGACCATCGTATTAGATCGAGGAACCCAGTTTACCTCAAGATTTTGGCAGAAATTTCAAGAAGGATTGGGAACCAAGTTGAACTTCAGTACCGCTTATCACCCGCAAACTAATGGACAGACTGAGAGAGTCAACCAGATCCTAGAGGATATGCTTAGAGCTTGTGTGTTGGAATACGGATCAAAATGGGAAGAATGTCTGCCTTTCACAGAGTTCTCATATAACAATAGTTATCAAGCTAGTTTGCAGATGGCACCCTTTGAATTCCTATACGGAAGAAAGTGTCGTACCCCTTTGAATTGGTCGCAAGTAGGAGAGAGTCAGATCTTTGGACCCGACATTCTCCAGGAAGCAGAAGAGAAAGTTCACAAAGTCCGTGAGCACCTCAAGACCGCTCAATCCAGACAAAAGAGTTATGCTGACAAGAGAAGGAGATACCTGACTTTCAATGTTGGAGATTTTGTGTATCTCAAGGTTTCACCATTGAAGGGAACTCAACGCTTTAGTCTGAAAGGAAAGTTAGCCCCCAGATATATCGGACCTTTCAAGATTCTGAACCGTCGGGGAGAAGTATCGTATCAACTAGAACTGCCTGAAGAGATGTTAGCCATCCAAATGTGTTCCATATTTTGTTACTTCGCAAATGCTTGGAAGTGCCCGAGAAGACTGAAGTTTTCAAGAACATCGATCACAGAGCTGTAGAAATCAACAATGACCTGACCTATCGGGAAGTGCCCATTCGTATCTTAGAAGAAGCCTACAGAACCACCAGGACCAGGAGTATCCAGTTTCTCAAGATTCAGTGGAGCAACCATACCAAGGAGGAAGCCACTTGGGAGCGTGAAGATTACATTAGGACAGAGTTCCCAGATCTATTTAGTACCTAATTTTCTTTGTAAATCTCGGGACGAGATTTTTTTTTAAGGGGGGAAGGTTTGTAACACCCCAAAACTTTAATCCAAGCTTATCAAGATCCAAATCATCAAAATTAGCGTTAACAAAAACTTTCCCAAATTAAAAATGAAAGCATTCATGTGTATGAGCATTTAATTTAGGAATTGATTTGAATTGCCATGGTTTGTGATTCTTTGGTTGTAAAATGTTTCTTAGGTGATTTAAACATCATCTAAACCTTTCCCAAGCAAATCCCAAAGAAAATCAAATCAAAAACAATTAAAAAGGAGGAATGGTCATTTTGGTCATTTTAATCCACTACACTACTTTGAGTGTTCCTAGCACTCATTTCTCAACAGAGATAATTCTAGATCTTTACACCCCTTGCTAGTACACATAATGAGGTACCAAGGCCCACTTTTTGATCTGCTAAAAACATTCAAATACTTATTTTAAATGGCATGTGAAAATTGAATTCAATGCATATGCCTAGATCACCCCTATTTCAAAAACCATCAATTTGAGATCCACTTTCAAAACCCTTGCAACCAGAGACTACCTAGTACCAGTGGAGAACACCCAAAAATTTTGAAACCAAAATTCAAACTTTTACTTCTTGTGGCCATTTCATCAAACAGGTGGCAGACACAAATCTTGCAATTTCCAAAACACTATAGTGAGCAGTGAATTTGGTCACTATTTGGGCTTAACTTGGTCCCCTTGTCCCCCAGCTAAAACCCCGGTCCTAGCTCTCTCTCCCTCTCCCCTAGCTGCTCCAGTACCAAGCCGCCCGATGCCATGCGCCAGGTCGACCATGGACAGCTCGCACCAAGCCGTCCTGCGCTCTCCTTTGCTCGCTGGGAGACAGGCACCATCACACCGCACCGCCTCGACCAGCCCCTGACCAAAATCGAGCGGAGGACCAGCCGCATTTGCTCACGCCCATGCCTCTGTCCGCCATGCCGATCACCCCGGAGCGCCGCGCCCGCCAGAGCAGCACCGGCCTCGCCTAGCCCTAGCCTTGCGTGGCAGCACCTGCAGCAGGCCCAGCAACCGCCTAGACATCCTCGTTCGCCGCCTCGCGACCAGCAGCCCGGAGGAACCGTGTCGAACACCGCCGCCCGCGCTCAGTTCACCGCACGCCCCCGACCAGTAGAGCCCTCGCCTTGCCGCGCCTTTAAGCCCTAGAGGACTGCCGGGGGACAGAGAACCCATCGCCGCCCTCGCCCATGCCGAGAGCGCATCGCATCATCGTCACCGATGACCTCATCAGCGCCCGCTCTGCCCCCTCGTCGACCCTATATAAAGCGGCCACCCCAGCCTCAATTCTCCACACTCACTCACTCCCCACCTCTCACTGAACCTCACCCACCTCTAGCCGACACCGCTCGAGCTCAGTCTCGCTGGAATTGGAGCTGAAGCCGCCGCAGTAGGAGGAGAAGAGCGTCTGCGATTTAGGGCACCCCAAGCTCCACCGCAACCGCGGCTCGCCTCGCCGTTGTCTACCAGCCCGTTTGCCCGCCTCACCGACCTTGCTGGAGCCCTGGTATGCCCCCAGTCGACCCCCGCCGCCGCGTCTAGGTCAGACTCTCACCGGAGTAATCCGTCGTCGACGAGGACCTCCTACCGTTGGATCGTCTTTAGATCGTGTGGCCTAGGATGCTAGATACCGTTTCGGTGTTTTTGTGCCGCTGATAGGTGGAGCCCGCATGTCAGGCAGCCCGTTGCGCGCACTGTGCGTAGCTGGGCCGGCCCAGTTAGTTCCCGCGCGAGTTAGAAATTCAAATTTAGTTATTTCTATTTAGAGTTAATCTAGTTTCTGTCCACTAGTTTAAAAATCAATTCTAGGAGTTTGACAAATCAAAATTGCATGAAACCAATTTTGCCTGAAAGGTATTGAAAAGATCTATCCAAGCCTGTTGGATTTAATTCAATTAGAGTTATAGATCTCTCCTAGTAAAAATAATAAAACAAAAGCATTTGCACCTTGCAACATTTTTATAAAATCAACCAAGATAGGTTTTGAGTTGATTCCAACTCTCAAAATTCACATTTCATCATACCTATCTGAATATGTCATAATATTAAGGTTACATGCAGTGACTTTGGACTAGTACCAAAATAATGCTATATAGGCATTTCTAGTCACTTTAAATCATTAAATAATGAACTTAAACCAAAGTAATTATGATCCAACCCTTAAATCTCATTCCCACATGTTAGAATATGTGGTGATGACATGTGTCCACATGATCCCATATTTTAAGTGGTGAATATTAAATCTTAGTTAATTCTTCAATGAGTAGAAATTACTTTTCTAATTTAAAAAGAATGAAAATAGTGAATTAAACTTGTGATGCTTGTGATGATAATAGATCATCAAATGTGTGTTTTAGAATGCTAATTAGACTATTTAAGTATTGTTTGGTGATTGTGTACTCTGTATGTATTTATAGATGATAGTACCGACCAAGTCTACGAGGAGGAGGAGTTCTACCAAGAAGAAGAAGAAGAAGAAAACTTCAACCACTACACCAACCAAGGCAAGCCACCCTTAACAGTGCAAGCTATTGTAGCAAGCTAGAATTAAGTTAGTTAACTTGATCCAAGATGCTATAGGCAGGCTTGAGTCATATCACTTTGACTATTAGTTACCCCAAGTCTTATTTCCAAGCTTTACTTCCTTTACTTTACACAAAGTTCTCTACCTTTTGAAGGAAGCATAAAGAGTATAAAACTTGACCTATTTAGAAACCTTTAGATGTCATTCTATGGCATGAGATTGAACCCATCTTTTCCACCTTAGTGAACACTCAACTTAGTAGTTTAGAGTAGATAAAAACTTGAGTCATTTTAGATGGGAGCACTTGGTGAAAATGAATTATGAAAACCTTGGAATGATGAGTCATTCTATTGAGATGTTTTGACATGTGTTGAGAAACACAAATGATTTATGATGATGAAAACGTTGAGGCATGAGCCTTAACCCTTTTATAAAACTGATGGTTGGATTCGGATGCGATACCATTCCAAATATATCGTACAACCACACTACCTGAATTGGGTAAGGCTTAGCTAGAAATTTATATGCGTTAGTATTAGTTCCCTCGCGGGAGAGGTTTGAGCTGACGCTACCTCTCAATGTTGTCCACCTATGCAGTGCCCAAGATGACCGATGGTCATGGTTGGGAGGCCATGCTCATAGGAGAGGTGCTTATACTAGGGTGTGTAAAGGGAAGGTTATGTTTGATTATCTACATACTAAGTATGATGATTCAGGGTTATCCCTGACAGATGTATCGAATCTTATGGTGAAAGTGTACTACCTCTGCAGAGTGTCAAACTATTCGAATAGCCGCGTCCGTGGTTATGGACAGTTGGAATGGCCATACTGTTTCGTTGTCAGATGTTTTTCAAACAACTTATGAAATGAATGATGAATCTTGACTTGACCACAACAGGGTTGTGTTTATGATTTAGCTTCCCAACTTAAGTGATTCTAGAACTTTATTTTATCTTTCTTTGCTTCAGAACTCAGCTTAGGTTTCAAACTTAACTTTATAGTTAAACTTAGATTTAGCACTTTGACTTAGAACTATATTACTTGTTAGAGGTAGTTTGCGAGTACTTAAAGAGTACTCATGGCTTTTGTCCCTGGCTATTCTCAGGGCCAAACTATGAAGGAGACTATCAAGATGATGGCCAGCGGGACGGCTATGATAACTAGGACTATCTTCCTTCGTCAGCATTGCATGTGCACCTGAAGATGGACCCCACTGCTACGCTTATCTTTTATTTCCGCTGCTTGTTGTATTAAAGACTGGATCATGAGATCCTTATTTGTGTAAGACCTTATGAATGGTTTATAATGGATGATGTACTGTGATATCCAATCCGTTATGTCTCGCAAAAATGGTAATCCTGGGATTGCGAGGTATGGAATAACGGGCATCTGGGATTAAAAATCCGGGTGTTGACACATGATGGGTGACCAAATTACAGCGGGGCAATTGACAAACATCGAGAAAGCAATGCATGCATATACTAATCATCTTGAATCCTTTGAGATTCGATTGGGCATTACAACATTATACATAGACTGCCATCCAACTGCATCTATGACTAATAATCCACCTTCAGGTTATCATCCGAACCCCCTCCAGTATTAAGTTGCAAGCAACAGATTATTGATTTACGAATTGCATGTAATGTAAACAATATGATTGTTCTATGAACAAAGGATTGTTGTTTTCTCCCTAGTAGCAATAGCACATCTAGTACCTTAGAGATTTCTTTCACTTCCCCAGATTACCAGAGGCATGAACCCACTATCGAGCATAAATACTAACTCTTGGAGTTGCTAGCATCTACTTGGCCAAGATAGCTACTAACAACGGAAAGCATGCAAGATCACAAATAACAAAGACATGATAGAAACAATAATCAATCTAAAATAGCATCTCAATATCCATCGGATCCCTACAAACACAACATGCAGAATTACAAATAGATGATCTTGATCATGAACGGAGCCCACAAGATCTAGACATGAAAGCACAAAGGAGGAGAGCCAGCCATCTAGCTACTACAATGGATTCGTAGTCCAAAGACAAACTACTCACGCATCACACCGGAGGCTTGCATGGTGATGAAGAAGGCCTCCAGGGTCAATTCCTCTCTCCGGCAGGGTGCCGGGAAGAGCTTCAGATCCCTCCCGATCTAGGGATGGAGATGACGACGGCTACATACTCTTTCATGGATTTTTGATCGGGTACTTAGGGTTTTCGTACCGAGGACATCTTATAGGCGGAAGCGAAGTCTAAGCTTGGGGGGAGTTGATACGTCCATTTTGCATCACTATTCTATGTCATAATTCACTATTATTTATTGATATATTTCATATTGAGAGGTGATACTTATATTATTTTATCTGTTTTTGCATGGTTGATGACTTTTGGAGCATGGACCGCTGTAGTCAGGATTTCTGATGGAAAAGGTGCTGTTTGGAGGCAAAATTCGCGAAGATCAGAAAATCCGGGAAAATATACAGAAAATCCTATTTTCCAGAAGACGAAGGAAGCCAGAAGAGGGGATGGAGATGGGCCACAGGGGGCCCACACCACCCCCTGGCGCGGGCCAGCCTAGGCCGCGCCACCAGGTGGTGTGGCCACCCTGGTCCACCCCTGGCACTCCCCTCTGGCATATATTATCCTCCCGAAACCCTAAGAATCGGGGAGCAACCACAGAAAGATTTCGCCGCCTCTGCGGGGCGGAAAACACCGAGAGAGAAAGATCTCTCCGGCAGACAGATTTCTGCCAGGGGAATTCCTTCCCGGAGAGGGGAGATCGTCGCCATCAACACCACCATCAAGCTGGACTTCATCGGGATCATCATCATCATCATCACCATCATCACCATCAGCACCATCAGCACCCTCATCACCATCTACATATTGCTGTAACAATTGGGTTGAATCTTGCATAGTTCATAGGGGAACCTTTCCTGGTGTTGATTACTCTTTGTAGTTGATGCTATTGAGTGAACCGTTGAATTATTGTTTATGTTCAGATTGTTATACATCATTATTCCATCCCTGATCATGATCCATATGATGTCTTGTGAGTAGTTCGTTTTGTTCTTGAGGACATGAGAGAAGTCATGTTGTTAGTAGTGGAATTGTGTTGAGAAAGATTCAATAGTTTGATATTTAAGTTGTGGTGTACTTCTTCTAGTGGTGTCATGTGAACGTCGACTACATGACACTTCACCTATATGGGCCTAGGGGAATGCATTGTGTATTTGGCTACTAATCGTAGGGGTTGCCGAAGTGACAGAAACCTGAACCCCCGTTAGGAAACCATTGCACAAGGGACGTAAGGGTCTTAGAGTTTAAAGCGGTGGTTAGGTTTCTACCTTAATTACTTTCTTGTACTTACGAATGTTTGCAAGGGGTATAATCACAAGTATGTATTAGTCCTAGGAAGGTTGGTACATTAGCACAGGTTCACCCACACAACACTTAGCAAGCTAAAGAAGATTAATCAGCTATATGAAGCGAAAGCACTTGACAGTCTTCCCATGTGTCCTCGAGAACGTTTGGTCATTTATTAGTAATACAACCGGCTTGTCCTTTGCTGCATAAAGGATTGGGCCACTTGATGCATTTATACCTACTGTCTTTTATTTACTCGTACTTTGTTTACTTGCTTTATCGAAAACCCCTAAAAATCCGTTTGCTAAGTATTTGCAGAGAATTCCTGATCCATACCACTAGCCAGCACCTTCTGCTCCTCGTTGGGTTTGACACTCTTACTTATCGAAAATACTGCGATACACCCCCTATACTTGTGGGTCATCAAGACTATTTTCTGGCACCGTTGCCGGGGAGTGAAGCACTATTGGAGAGTGGAACTGGTAAAGGAAACTTCTACTATCAGTATTGTTTACTTCTGTCAGTTGCTTTATTTTCGTTATGGATAATTCGCTGAGTTTCTTATTTGGTAATGCTACTACCACTCCTAAGGTAGTAGATAAGCCACCACTTGCTGAGAATGATGCTTTCAAAATACCTACAAGAATTATTGATCGTGTTATGGATAACTACTATGTTGGGGATGGAACTGTCCATCCCGGTGATCATTTGCTTTTTATACACGAATTATGCCTGTTGTTCAAGTGTGCAGGTATTACTACAGATCAATTTAAGAAGAAGTTATTCTCATTGTCACTGAAAGGAAGAGCTGAGGAATGGTATAAGCTGCTGAAGAATGGTCAAGCTCTAGAATGGGATGAAATAGTACCTCTCTTTTATTCAAAGTTTTATCCTCCTAGTGAGATTCATAAAGATCCGAATCAAATATACAACTTTTGGCCTCTTGATGGAGAGAGTACGGCTCAAGCTTGGGGGAGATTGAAGTTACTAATGCTCAAATGTCCCATTCATGAGCTCCCCATCAATATTATTATCAACAACTTTTATGCAAGGCTCCCTCTACATGACAAGGATTTATTAGATGCTTCTTGTGCTGGATCATTCACTCGCATGGAAGAAGAAGCTAAATGGGATCTTCTGGACCGTATTCAAGACAATGCTGAAGCTTGGGAGAATGACAAAGGTAGAAAGTCAGGTGTAAATTATGATTATGAATGCATTGAATCTTTTATCGGAACTGATGACTTTCAAAATATTAGTAATGATTATGGTCTTGATTTGCAAGTTATTACGAATTGCTTTAGAGCTTTTGCTTCTTATATTGAAATTCCAAAAAGGGGATGGAATAAATACCATGCACCTTAAAAAGATATTGTTGACTGTGTTCCTATTGGGAGTGCTGAGTATTGCATTATTGATCCCATCTTACCTGAACCTTATATCGGGAAGATTCCCTTCCCAGAAAAGGTAAAGGATCATCCTATGATAACTAATGTAATCACCAAAAGTGAAAAGAGAACTATAAAACCTGATGAACAAATAAACGTTGAACCTGTGGTAGCAATTGTGAAAGACCTTGTCACTAAAAGCATAGAAGATGGACACATAGTCTTTTGTGAGGATGCTTCCAATATTGTTTCACATCCTAATAGAACTAAAAAAGCTAGTGTTCCTGTGCTTTCTGTTAGAATTGGTGATCATTGCTATTATGGTTTATGTGATATTGGTGCAAGTTCCAGTGATATTCCTTATGAGCTTTACAGAGAAATTATGCATTAAATCAGTCCCTGCAAATTGGAAGAGATTGATGTGGTTATTCACCTTGCTAATAGAGAGATCATCTCTCCAATTGGTATTGTACGAGACGTGGAAGTTCTTTGTGGTAAGATTAAGTACCCTGCTGATTTTCTAGTACTCGGTTTAGCTGCTAGTAAAACTTATCCTATTATTTTTGGTAGACCTTTCTTGAGTACTTGTGGAGCTATTATAGATTGCAAAAGGGAGAAAAACTTGACTAAGTTTGTTGGGGAATCTTATGAGTTTAATTTCTCTAAATTTGCTAAAGAACCTTGTGAAGAGGAAACCCATAATGAGGATTTTAGAGTTGAACAACTTGCTTCTATTTCTCTTGCTCCTAACAATGCTTTGTAGCAATTTATGGAAGATAATGAAAGTGAAATCTTCATGGAAGAAAGGAATGAGATTGACAAGATTCTCCGTGATCAGCCTAAGATGCTTAAGCATAACTTGCCTGTAGAAGACTTGGGTACCACGTTTCCACCTAAAAAGGATCCGGTTTTCGATCTAAAACCTCTCCCTGATGATCTTAAATATGCTTATATTGATGATAAAAAGGCATATCATGTTATTATTAGTGATAAACTTTCAGGAAAGGAAGAAGAAAGGCTATTGGAGGTTTTGAGGAAACACCGAGGAGCTATGGGTTATACTTTGGATGATTTAAAAGGGATTTCACCTACTATATGTCAGCATTCTATCAACATAGAACCAGATGCAAAGCCAGTAGTAGAGCACCAGCGACGTTTAAATCCTAGGATGAAGGAAGTGGTAAGGAATGAGGTATTGAAACTCCTTGATGCTGGTATTATTTACCCTATTGCTGATAGTGAATGGGTTAGTCCTGTTCATTGTGTTCCTAAAAAAGGAGGTATTACCGTTGTTCCTAATGATAATGATGAGCTTATTCCTCAAAGAATAGTAGTAGGCTATAGGATGTGCATCGATTTTAGAAAAGTCAATAAAGTTACTAAGAAAGATCACTACCCGCTTCCTTTTATTGATCAAATGTTGGAAAGGTTGTCTAAAAAGACCCATTTTTGTTTTCTTGATGGTTATTCTGGTTTCTCTCAAATTGCTGTTAAACAACAAGATCAAGAAAAAACTACTTTTACTTTCCCTTACGGGACTTATGCTTATAGACGTATGCCTTTTGGTTTATGTAATGCTCCTGCTACTTTTCAAAGGTGCATGTCTGCTATCTTTCATGGTTTTTGTGAGGAAATTGTAGAAGTGTTCATGGATGACTTTTCTGTCTATGGAACTTCTTTTGATAATTGTCTGCACAACCTTGATAAAGTTTTGCAGAGATGTGAAGAAACTAATCTTGTTCTTAATTGGGAGAAATGCCACTTCATGGTTAATGAAGGGATTGTCCTTGGGCATAAAGTTTCTGAAAGAGGCATAGAAGTTTATAGAGCTAAGGTTGAGGCAATTGAGAAGATGCCATGCCCAAGAGACATCAAAGGTATTTGTAGTATCCTTGGTCATGCTGGTTTCTATAGGAGGTTTATTAAAGACTTTTCTAGGATATCAAAACCCCTTACTAATCTTCGTCAGAAAGATGTACCCTTTGTTTTTGATGATGATTGCAAGGAGGCTTTTGAAACTCTTAAGAAGGCTTTAACTACAGCCCCTATTGTTCAACCACCTAATTGGAGTCTACCCTTTGAAATAATGTGTGATGCTAGTGATTTTGCTGTAGGTGCTGTCCTTGGGCAACAAATTGATAAAAAGTTAAATGTTATTCATTATGCTAGTAAAACTCTAGACGCTGCTCAAAGGAATTATGCTACTACTGAAAAAGAATTTCTAGCTATCGTTTTTTCTTGTGATAAGTTTAGACCCTATATTGTAGACTCAAAAGTCACCATTCATACTGATCATGCTGCTATTAAATACCTTATGACAAAGAAGGACGCTAAGCCTAGGCTTATTAGATGGGTCATGCTTTTACAAGAGTTTGATCTACATATAGTAGACAGGAAAGGTGCTGAAAACCCTGTAGCTGATAATTTATCTCGATTGGAAAACATCTCTTTTGACCCTATGCCTATTAATGATAGTTTCCCAAATGAGTAGTTAGCCGCAGTAGGGGTAAGCTCGCGAGGGAGCCCTTGGTACGCTGATTATGCTAACTTTATTGTCTCCAAGTATTTGCCTCCAACTTTTACAGCTCAGCAAAGGAGGAAGTTCTTCTATGATTTGAGGCATTATTTTTGGGATGACCCACACTTATACAAAGAGGGAGTGGATGGTATTATGCGAAGATGTGTTCCAGAATATGAACAAAAGGAGATATTGCGTAAATGTCATGGTAGTGCTTATGGAGGACATCATGCAGGAGATAGAACCGCACAAAAGGTGCTACAATCAGGTTTCTATTGGCCTACCCTTTTTAAAGATGCAAGAAAGTTTGTTTTATCTTGTGATGAATGTCAACGTGTTGGTAATATTTCTAGACACAATGAAATGCCTATGAACTACTCTCTAGTTATAGAACCCTTTGATTGTTGGGGATTTGACTTTATGGGTCCTTTCCCTCCCTCGAAAGGTTATACTCATATTCTTGTTGCCGTTGATTATGTTACTAAGTGGGTAGAAGCCATTCCTACGAAGAGTGCTGACAGGGAAACTTCTCTAAAAATGCTTAAGGATGTTATCTTCCCTAGGTTTGGAGTGCCCGAGTATCTCATGACTGATGGGGGTTCTCATTTCATTCATGGTGGTTTTAGAAAGACCCTTGCTAAATATGATGTTAATCATAGAATTGCTTCAGCCTATCACCCCCAAACTAGCGGGCAAGTGGAATTATCAAATAGAGAAATTAAATCCATCTTGCAAAAGACTGTTAATAGATCTAGAAAAAACTGGGCTAAAAAGTTGAATGATGCTTTATGGGCTTATATAACTGCCTACAAAAACCCCATGGGGATGTCTCCTTATAAAATGGTTTTTGGGAAAGCTTGTCACCTACCTTTAGAATTAGAACACAAAACTTACTGGGCAGTTAAAGAACTAAATAGAGATTGTAAGCTCGCTGGCGAGAAAATATTATTTGACTTAAGTTCTTTAGATGAATGGAGGAGTGAAGCCTATGAAAATGCTAGGCTCTTTAAGGAAAAAGTTAAAAGATGGCATGACAAGCGAATACTTAAGAGAGAATTTCATGTTGGTGAGAAAGTTCTATTGTATAGGTCTCGTCTCAGATTTTTTGCAGGAAAGCTACTGTCAAAATGGGAAGGACCCTTCATTATTGAAGAAGTATACCGTTCAGGAGCAATAAAAATTTCTTCTTTAAAAGATAATACCACACAAGTAGTGAATGGGCAACGACTCAAACACTATATTGCTGGGGATTCTTATAATGAAGATGTTTATGCCTTTCAAGTTATAACTCTAGAAAAAATTATCAAGGACCAAATGCAGAGACCTACAGAGTCCGCTTTCAAATAGGTAACAGTTCTGGTAAGAAAAGTTCCGCAAAAATACTATCCAACTATATTTTCGCAGTTTTCAGTCAATAAGGAAAGCTACGAAGCGAAAAAGGGACGGAAACGGAGCCAGGGTGGCTCACACCACCCTGTGGCATGGGCCCACCCTTGGTCGCGCCACCAGGTGGTGTGGCCACCCCAAACTCCGTCTCCGACCCGTTTTCTCCCAGTACCTTCGTTTTGATATGAAACTTCGTAATATATAATCCCCTGAATCTCCCGAGGTTTGTATATCGTGTTTTCGTCGTGTTTTCGTTTCGATCTGTTTCTAACAGGTAGAGTCCCAGATTTGGAGCTACAATGTCTTCCTCTGGATCAGCTAAGGAAGATTCTTTAGAGGATATCATCAACCCATACATGAGAGAGTTGAAGATTCATCCCAAGGAGTTGTTGCTTGAAGATGGGGAACTCCGGATAAAAGAGGTTCGGTGCCCTAAAGGTGAAGGAAGTCTGGAGGACAGGATGGAAGCACTAGAGCAAGAAGTCTTTAGGTACAAGAAGATGGTGGAACGCGAAGTGGATATCATCCATAAGATTTGTTCCGAACTTATCGCCGGGCACCAAGAGGAGACAGCTGAGCTCAAGGATGAAGTCCTCTCACTCCGCCAAACAACCAACGAACTGCAAGCACAGCTCTATGGTGTTCAGAATCAAAACTGTGAGTATGAGGATAGGTTTAAACGCATAAGTGCTGCTGCAAGTTTCAGGATGCTGGAGACCACGATGTCCTTTGTTGATGGGAAGCCCTTACCCTTGAAGTCAGACGATGATGAGAAAACACCACCACCAAAGGAGTAAGTCGTCATCAGGTTTGGCATCCCCTTGGTTTGTTCCAAGCTTGGGGGAGTGCCGCGATATCACATCACTATCTTCTATCTTTTTACCTTATTAGTAGAGTCATATCATGAATAGAGAAGTTATTATGTAGCATGGTTTGTATTATGGAAGTGTCCCCTCTCTCGTTAGATATGTATCCCTTGGTGTGAGTTGCCGTTATGGAATATTAATGAGAAGTTCTATCATTCACTCATTTTCATAGCTTATATTAGTTTTCAATTCGTGGTTATATGATTGATCTTGTTGTTAGTATTGGTATCACTTTGGGATCATTGAGTTAATTTAGTTGGTTTTGGCAAACCTGGCTCGGTCAGTAGCAACACTATTTTTGAGAGTTGAATGAAAAAGATAAAAGTACTCAAAAGAAAAATAATTTCATCATCTTTCTTTCTTGATTTGCTCATAAGTCTAGTATTCTCTAGTTAAGATCTTTTGTGCTTCCAAGGAAGTTTGCATGTTTGTCATTATCACTTGTATGTTTGTTTGTTTCCTTCAACACTTATACTTGCTACCCAGCCTTGCTAGCCAAAAACCTGTACTGAGAGGGAATTCTTCTCGTGCATCCACCTCCTTTAAACCAAAACCTTTGTCATTTGTGTCCACCATACCTACCTATTAGCATTATTGCTATTCCAAATAAATTCTTGTTTTATCTACCTCCCAAATTGAACTTGTTATGTGAAAATTAGTGATTAAAGCTCTCACGAACTTGATGGCACACTTTACTTTCTTGCACTTAATAAACTTGAACCAATGTGCTCACCTATGTTGCGTATATGCTTGCGCTTTGTAAGTTGTGAATTAGCAGAACCATGCTGTCATGGGGAACACTTTCAACATTGCACTGGTACTTTGTACCTAGTTGATATCATGTTCTTTTGTCTATGGATGTTGTCGGTGTGAAATGAAAGGGGAGCTTGTAAGTCCATGGAGTTATGCATATGTGTTAGAGAAATGCCTGGGCCGCTGGTCTAATCCATGCTGACATGGTGGAAACCTGCACCGTAACCTTAATGAGCATCTATGAAGCATTCTTCTTATAAAAAAGGAGATAGAGATTGAGAAAAAAGAGAAAAGAAAAAAAGAGATATTATGAAAATAGGAAAGAGAGAAAAAAGCACCATATTCCCATGGTAAATAAGAAGATTGCTGAGATGCTTGTTGTCTGCTTGCCTTGTCATTTTGATATGGGGATTCTTCCGTATCATCGGGAAAGGGGTACCCCGTTGGCGGTTCTCTATGATACACATATGCTTACGATGACAAGAACTTACCGGTGACTAAACTTGAGTAGCATGAGGAGCGACCCTCGTATTCAAGGGACATGAGATTCTCAATTTACAACTTGTCAATGCATATCCTCATATTTGATCACTTTAACCTTAATCACCTAAAGATGCCTATGATAGGGGCAATGAGAGTTGAAAGCTAGTAAGTATCATAATTTTTGGGAGCTCTTTATGAAACTTGCAATCCCTGCTTCCCTCTGCGAAGGGCCTTTCTTTTACTTTTTAAGTTGAGTCAGTAAACCTATTCCCTTCTATATCAGCAAGTATTTTGAGTTGTTGTGTTTCATTAATTTATATGATGGTTTATTCAATCATGTTTCTTATGTTCCTTGTTTTGCACATTGCTCTTATCTTGATGTTTACTACTTTGAAAGCTATCATTGAAAACCAGTTATTTGTGAACTCTAGCAAATTACCAACTATTCTTCGACCAAGAGCTAAGTTTGCTATTACCAATTATGATTCAGTTTATGTATCTTTATTGTGTTTCCTTTACTTATTGCAAGTTAAGTTATATAATAATGAGTTGTCTTCTATTATGATCTATGTATTTGATGAATGTGATGCTTCTTGTCCGTATTCTTTTATCGACTCTTCACTCCATAAACCTGAGGCCATGTTTATTGAGCTCATTTTCGCTTGGGGACAAGCGAAGTCTAAGCTTGGGGGGAGTTAATACGTCCATTTTGCATCACTATTCTATGTCATAATTCACTGTTATTCATTGATATATTTCATATTATTTCATCTGTTTATTTCATCTGTTTCCAGCTTGGGGGAGGTGATACTTGTGTTATTTCATCTGTTTTTGCATGGTTGATGACTTTTGGAGCATGGACCGCTGTAGTCAGGATTCTGATGGAAAAGGTGCTGTTTGGAGGCAAAATTCGTGAAGATCAGAAAATCCGGGAAAATATACGGAAAATCCTATTTTTCCAGAAGACGAAGGAAGCTAGAAGGGAAGCTGGAGATGGGCCAGCCTAGGCCGCGCCACCAGGTGGTGTGGCCACCCTGGTTCACCCCTGGCACTCCCCTCTGACGTATATTATCTTCCCGAAACCCTAAGACTCGGGGAGCGACCACAGAAAGATTCCGCCGCCTCTACAGGGCAGAAAACACCGAGAGAGAAAGATCTCTCCGGCAGACAGATTTCTACCGGGGGAATTCCTTCCCGGAGAGGGGAGATCGTCGCCATCAACACCACCATCAAGCTGGACTTCATCGGGATCATCATCATCACCACCATCATCACCATCACCACCCTCATCACCATCTCCATATTGCTGTAACAATTGGGTTGAATCTTGCATAGTTCATAGGGGAACCTTTCCTGGTGTTGATTACTCTTTGTAGTTGATGCTATTGAGTGAACCGTTGAATTATTGTTTATGTTCAGATTGTTATACATCATTATTCCATCTCTGATCATGATCCATATGATGTTTTGTGAGTAGTTCATTTTGTTCTTGAGGACATGGGATAAGTCATGTTGTTAGTAGTGGAATTGTGTTGAGAAAGATTCAATAGTCTGATATTTAAGTTGTGGTGTACTTCTTCTAGTGGTGTCATGTGAACGTCGACTACATGACACTTCACCTATATGGGCCTAGGGGAACGCATTGTGTATTTGGCTACTAATCATAGGGGTTGCCGGAGTGACAGAAACCTGAACCCCCGTTAGGAAACCATTGCACAAGGGACGTAAGGGTCTTAGAGTTTAAAGTTGTGGTTAGGTTTCTACCTTAATTACTTTCTTGTACTTATGGATGTTTGCAAGGGGTATAATCACAAGTATGTATTAGTCCTAGGAAGGTCGGTACATTAGCATAGGTTCACCCACACAACACTTAGCAAGCTAAAGAAGATTAATCAGCTATATGAAGCGAAAGCACTTGACAATCTTCCCATGTGTCCTCGAGAATGTTTGATCATCTTAAGTAATACAACCGGCTTGTCCTTTGCTGCATAAAGGATTGGGCCACTTGCTGCATTTATTCCTACTGTCTTTTATTTACTCGTACTTTGTTTACTTGCTTTATCAAAAACCCTTAAAAATCCGTTTGCTAAGTATTTGTAGAGAATTCCTGATCCATACCACTAGCCAGCACCTCCTGCTCCTCGTTGGGTTCGACACTCTTACTTATCGAAAATACTGTGATACATCCCCTATACTTGTGGGTCATCACATAACTGAGGAAAAACTTGCTGCTGTGCTCATCATACCTTTCTCTTGGGGTTCCCAACAAGCTCGATATATTTTGAGCCATCAGCTTCGTGAATAGATTCGCTAGATTTTCCTAGGTAGGAACATACTCCAAAGAAATATCCCCTCTTGTTACATGATCTAGGATGAAATGATGAAAAATCTCAATATGCTTGGTCTTATTGTGTTGCACCGGGTTGTGATCAATGGCAATGGCACTCTGATTGTCACAAAGAAGGGGCACCTTATCAAAAGATAAGCCGAGACCCTTCAATGTTTGCTTCATCCATGGCAATTGAGCGCAACAACTTGTGGCGGAGATATATTTGGCTTCGACGGTGGACATGGATACACAATTTTGCTTATTTGATGACCAACATACCAAAGATCTTCCAAGGAATTGGTAAGAGGTTGACTTCCTCTCCACTTTATCTCCCGCCTAATCCGAATCCATGTATCCAACGAGGTCAAAGCTAGCTCCCTTGGGGGTACCACAACCCAAAGTTTGGGGTATGAACCAAATATCAAAAGATTCTCTTGATCATCACCATGTGTATTTCTTTTGGTGCGGCTTGGAATCTTGCACACATACCCACGCTCAACACAATATCTGGTCGATATGTACAAAGGTAAAGCAAAGACCTAATCATAGAGCGGTAGAGCTTTTGATCCACATCCTCACCCTTGGAGTTGAGATCAAGATTAACCTTTGTGGGCATAGGGGTCTTGGCACCTTTCACTTTGTCCATCTTGAACTTCTTCAGCATATCTTGAATGTACTTGGCTTGGTTGATGAAGGTCCCTTTCCTCAATTGGTTTACTTCAAACCTAAGGAAGAATTCCATCTCACCCATCGTAGACATCAAAAACCAGTCGGTCATGAGCTTGGCAAAATCCTCATTTAAAGCTTTGTTAATAGATCCAAAAATAATGTCATCAACATAAATTTGGCAAATGAATAAGTTACCTCCAAATATATTAGTAAAAGAGTGGGGTCAATTAGCCCTACTTCAAAACCATGGTCAAAAATAGCTCTCTAAGGCACTCATACCACACACATGGGGCTTGTTTTAGGCCATAGAGTGCCTTGTCAAGCCTGTAGACATGGTCCAGGAAGAGAGAATCCTCAAAACCTAGAGGTTGCTTGACATAAACCAACTCTTTCAAAGGACCATTAAGGAAAGCACTTTTAACATCCATTTGTTGCAATTTAAAATTATGATGAGTGGCATAAGCAAGAAGCATGCATATAGATTCTAGACGAGCAATGGGGGACTAAGTTTCACCATAGTCAAAACCATCAACTTGAGAGTATCCTTGGGCCACCAACCTTGCCTTGTTGCAGACGACTATCACATTGGCATCACGCTTGTTCTTGAATATCCACTTGGTCCTAATGACATTTTGACAATCTTTTGGCCACTTCACCAATGTCCACACCTTGTTCCACTTGAAGTTGTGAAATTCTTCATTCATAGCATTAAGCTAATCATCATCTTCAAGTGCTTCGAAGACCTTTTGGGTTTCAACATGAGAGATAAAAGCATGCTCCACTCAAGTGGGTCCCTCACTCTCACAAGATCATCTTTCCCCTCAAGGACCAATGGTTGCACCTCAAGATTCTCCAAGCTATTCCCAAGTTTCTCATGTACATGAATCTTCAAGCCCTGGTCAATGTCAAGCTCTTCAAGATCCACCTCTCCAAGATAGTGGAACATCACAAGACAATGACCAAAGTCAAGCTATTGTAGAACAATGCCAAGCCAATGATGATCACGCCAAGCTAATAACTATCCAAATGTTGATGATGATACTCCAATGATTGATATTGACGAAGATAGTGATCAAGTTCATGCTAATAGTCAAAGCAGGGACTCAAATGGTGGTGATGACCAAGTGGTAGCTCGAGAATCCAGTCTTGAGACCCAAGCCCGTCGTCAAGCATATCGACTCACCAAGCTCATCAAAGATGGACATATCATTGATAATGTTTATGGAGATCTCAATAGGGGTTCTACTACTAGAAGGTAATTAACTTCTTTTAGCTCTCACCATGGGCCTTCTCCTTCGGCCACAAGGGTTCCTCAATGGAGCGGAAGAATCCCACACCCATTCTTATTATGGATTGAGGAGGAATTTCATCGCTAGGATCACAAACACCATCTTGCCTCACGAGGGACTCGTGTTCTTCATTAAACCTTACATTGCTTATTTCTTCAACTCTTCCATTGGCTTTGTTGTAGACTCTGTAAGCGTGAGATTGATTAGAGTACCCAACAAAGATACCCTCTTGTGTCTTTGACTTAAACTTTTTGAAAATTGAACAACCTTCTTGAGAATGAAGCATCTACAACCAAATACCCGGAAGTAACTAACATTGGGCTTGTAACCGGTGAGGATTTCATAAGGAGTCTATTTATTATGATTGCGAAGGTATAGCCGAATGATTGCATGGCAAGCGGTGGATATGGCCTCGACCCAAACATTATATGGTGAATTGAATTTTACCAACATGGTCCGAGCCGCATTCATCAAAGTATGTTTTTTTCCTTTCGGTAACACATTTGTTGAGGGGTATATGGAGTGGAGTATTGGTGCTTGATCCCCTCATCACTAAGGAACTTGTCCAAAGTATAGTTTTTGAACTCGGTGGAATTGTTTCTTTGAATGGACAAGATTATTTCATTGTGTTTCCGTTGAACATGATTAGCAAACACGATGATATCCTTTTGAGTCTCACTCTTGAACTTCAAGAAATAAACCCAAGTGTATCTTGAGAAGTCATCCACAATCACTGAGCAATATTTCTTCTCTCTAAGACTATCATGAGATATGGAGGCCTAAAAAGATCCATGTGAAGCAGTTCCAAACAATGTTCCATGGTAATTTGATTGAGGACCTTGTGGGGTGACTCATGCATCTTCCCTTCAATACAAGCCCTGCACACACGATCTTTGGCAAAGGGATGTCTTTTAGTCCAAGGATGTGGCCCCTTGTGTAGAGACTTTGCAAAGTCCTCATGTTTACATAGGCCAAGCGGTGATGCCATAACCAGTCTACGTCGGATTTAACATAGATACATATTGCACGTGTAGTGGTGTTTCCGGAGAAATCCACCACACACAAGTCATGCTCTACGTGCCCTATGAAAGCCACCACGATAGTCTTGCTCCACATGAGGACCACAAAGTGCTCATTAAAGAAAGATGAAAGACCCATAATGGCTAGAGCACAAACGAAAAGGAGGTTGTAGCCAAGAGTTTTGACAAGCATGACGTTAACCAAGGATACATCCAGGGTAACCACCACCTTTCCAAAACCTAATACCCGAGAACTTTTTTATCATCGTAGGAGACCATAGTTTTAGCAAAGTTTGTCCTTATCTCTGACATCATTAACTTGCTTCCGGTCATATGGCTTGTGGTTCCACTATCGAGCACCCATTTTGCTCCATCAGAAGCAAGGTCCTACAAGAAAATCAAGCTTTGATTTTACATACCCATTTTGAAGTGGGTGATACGTTGCTAATGTATCTATAATTTTTATGTTACATGCTTGGTTTTTATCTACTTTATTATGTTTTGTCCACACTTTGGAGTACTTTTTATACAATTTCTTCGACTAACCTATTAACAAGATGCCACAGTGCCAGTTGCATGTTTTCTGCTGTTTTTGGTTCCAGGAGAGTCAGAAAATGAATATTCTCGGAATTGGACGGGACAAAAGCCAAAGTAGATTTTTCACCGAGGGGGGGAGACGGAGCTAGAATACGAGACAGAGAGAGGCCAGAGGGCCGGCACACCACCTGGTCGCGCAGGCTAGGCCTGGTCGCGCCAGGGGTGGTGTGGCCACCTAGGGCACCCCCTCGGCCTCCCCTTTTGCCTATAAGATGCCTCTGATACAGAAACACTAAGGACCCAATCAAAAATCCACGAAAGAGTCTGTAGCCGCCGTCATCTCCATCCCTAGATCAGGAGGGATCTGAAGCTCTTCCCGACACCCTTCCGGAGGGGAGAATTCACCCTGGAGGCCTTCTTCATCACCATGCAAGCCTCCGGTGTGATGCATGAGTAGTTCATCCTTGGACTACGGGTCCATGTAGTAGCTAGATGGCTGGTTCTTCTCCTTTGTGCTATCATGTTTAGATCTTGTGAGCTCCGTTCATGATCAAGATCATCTATTTGTAATCCTACATGTTGTGTTTGCGGGGATCCGATGGATATTGAGATGTTATTTCAGATTGATTATTGATTCTATCATGTCTTTGTTATTTGTGATCTTGCATGCTTTCCGTTGTTAGTAGCTATCTTGGCCAAGTAGATGCTAGCAACTCCAAGAGTTAGTATTTATGCTCGATAGTGGGTTTATGCCTCTAGTAATCTGGGGAAGTGACAGAAATATCTAAGGTACTAGATGTGATGTTGCTACTAGGGAGAAAACAACAATCCTTTATTCATAGAACAATCGTATTGTTTACTTTACACGCAATGCGTAATGCAGTTATCTATTGTTTGCAACTTAATACTAGAGGGGGTTCGGATGATAACCTGAAGGTGGATTATTAGTCATAGATGCAGTTGGATTATGGTCTATGTATAATGTTGTAATGCCCAATCAAATCTCAAAGGAGTCAAGATGATTAGTATATGCATGTATGCTTTCTCGATGTTTGTCAATTACCCCGATGTAATTTATTCACCCAACATGTCATCTATCTTAAGGAGAACCACCACTAGTGAACTATGGAACCCGTTCGTTTATTTTATCATCAATCTACAACTGTTTACTGTTTTCTATTTTATTTCTTCCACACAATACGTTTAATCCTTTGTTTTCAACAAAACCGGTGAGATTAACAACCTCACTAAAAGTTGGGGCAAAATTCTGTGGTTGTGTTGTGCAGGATTCCAAGTTGGCAACAAAACCTTGGAGGTGTTTCCTTGCTCCTACTGGTTTGATAACCTTGGTTTCATAACTGAGGGAAACTTGTTGTTGTGCTCATCATACCTTCCTCTTGTGGTTCCCTAACGAGCTCGAGATATCTTGGGCCATCAAGCTCTTTTTTGGCGCCATTGTCGGGGAGTCAAGGACATCTTCACAAGGGGAGTCCCTCATAACCAATCTCTTTACTTTCTTATTTTTGTTTTGCTTAGTTTATTTTTGTTTTATTTGCTTGTTTCTTTATCAAAAACACACAAAAATTAAGTCTTTCTATACTTGTTACCTCTTTCTTAGCTCACCACGTTGATCCCTAAGTTCACCCTGAAAGACCTTTCAATAGGTAGTGGCTCTATAATTGGAAAATATAATATTGAAGAATTATTTAATCATGTGAGTAAGCATGAGGATATTGGGGATAGATCCCTTGTAGAACTTGCTCCAAATTATGAAATTGCTGCAGCTTCTTTAGTTCACATGTTGGAAGCTAGGTTTGTTAACCTTAACCCCTTAATACAAGTAATGTTTCTTAAACTTAAAAAATTGAGGACCCTGAAAAGAGAGATTTTATTCTGGAAACTTTGCTTAAGGAATTCTACGATGTTGCCAAGGAAGCTAGAAAAGTCTTTGAAAATTTTAATATGCTAGGCTCATGTGTAGATGTTATTGGTACACGAGAAAAGATGGAAAAACCCGAACCTAATGGGGAGGAAACTAAGATACCAATACCTTTTAAACTTGTAGCAATGCATGAAGCCATAGAAAAGAATCTTGATTGGATTGTTCCTGAAAACCCGTTTGGTGAAAATAGTGAACCCAAGAGCATTGGTAGAGGATCCTCTAGAACTTATTTGGATGAGATACCTTGCCTTGTTGAAGATATTTCTGGTATCAATCTTAATGCTTCTTCATTTTAGAACACTTGATTCTTTTTCTTGCTTCTTATGCCTAACTTAAAGGCGTTAAAGAAAAATACTTATTGGGAGATAACCCAAAAGTTTTAGATGAGTCTTGGAAGTTATTACCTCTGTAATAACCTCTCCTTATCCTTTTTATTTGCTTTTTGTGCCAAGAGTAACCTCTAATGAGAGAGAAGTAATGCTTGGGAAAGTTGCTGTCCTGAAACAGATTTCTGTTCTTCACCATAAAAATTCATATAAAATCTTTGTACGTCGGTTTGAGGCGTGAATGTTTGTGCTTCTACCCCAGGTTGTATCTAACTTTCGTTAGTTCAACAATTTTCGATTTGAGCAACATAAGGTGTTCGAAAAAATTGGTGTTTACCTGTTGGTCTGTTTTGACAGATTTCTGCCATTATTTTCATTTGCTTCTTGTTGATTCCTTTTTGAGTTCTTTTGGGGAATTGAGCTTTTTGAGGGAAGTGCTACAGTATATTGTGTTTTAATGGAAGTTTTATTGGTGTTGAAACTGAACCCAAAGACTTATTATCTTGAGTGCACTAATGTTGCTAATAAAGCTTGTGTGAAGTTTTGTATGAAGGAAAAATTTCAGGTGTATGGAAGGAATGATGTAATGAGATGAAGAATGGACTAAAGCTCAAGCTTGGGGATGCCACCCGTGTCACCACAAAAAATATCTAAGAAGTACAAGCGTCAAAGCTTAGGGATTCCCAAGGTATCCCCTTCCTCGTCAATAAAAATCTCAGGTTTCTTCCAAACACTTAATCTTTATTGTTTCATGCACAGTTGTATTGTTCTTGGAGCGTCTTCTTTTTCATTTTCGTTTTGGTTTTTGTTTTCTTGGTTTCCTTAGTTTGCTTGAATAAATTTGTTGGACCCCCTCTTTCATACATTAGTCTTCAAATAGTTTGGTTTGGATTGGAAAAGAGTAGGAAAATTCATGCTTAAGTGGTAAACAGAGCTTGTTGTTTACTGTGGCATATGCTTTGTCATGCCATGCTCGATATAGTTTTGGATTTATGCTTAATGATATTTGTTGTAGCATGACATGTTATAAACAATTGAGATTGCTTAATGTGCCTTGGAAGAATCATGCGTTGTTTTAGCATATTAAAGCATAGTATAGTGGTATTCTCCTTTGATGCTTTATTTGGGTTGACTTGGCGCATGCTCACACCATGTTATGACTATCTCAAGTCACCATAGCCTTTATGATCCTTTAGTTTTCAACTTGTAGTATCACTTTATGCTTTGATCAATGATGTTTTGTCGCTCTACATGATTATGGCCATTATTGCTCTCTTAGTTTGTCGCTCCCAGTCTTTTGCTAGCCTCCACAACCAAGTATGAGTTCCACTCATGCATCCAACTCCTAAAACCAAGTTATTCCAAAGATTCCACCATACCTACCTATTAGCATTTGCTATTCCAAGTATATTCATGTTTTTATCTACCTTCTGAATTAAACTTGTTATGTGAAACTTAGTGATTAAAGATCTCACGAACTTGATGGCACACTTTACTTTTCTTGCACTTAATAAACTTGAACCATTGTGTCCATCTTTGTTGCGTATATGCTTGCGCTTTATAAGTTGAAATTAGCAGAACCATGTATCACGGGGAACACTTTCAACATTGCACTTGTACATTGTACCCCGTTGATATCATGATTCTTTTGCTTATGGATCCCGGCGGTGTGAAATAAAAGTGGAACTTGTAATATCATGGAGTTTGTATGTGTGTTAGAGAAACGCCTGGGCCGCTAGCCTAAGCCATGCCTAATCATGGTGGAAACTTGCAGCATAACCATAATGAGCACTGTATGAAGCATCCTCAATAAAAACCTATGCAAATAGCAAATAAAAAGATCACTGAGATGCTTATTGTCTGCTTGCCTTGTAATTTGATTATGGGATAACTCATGTATCATGTGCAAGGGGTACCCCGTTGATACATATGTACTTACAATGACAAGAGCTTACTTGTGACTAAAGTTGAGTAGCATGAGGTTCGGTCTTCATAAGTAAGGGAGATGATATTTCAGCTTATAACTTGTCAAGCATATCCTCTTAGTTGTGTCACTTTAACCTTAATCACCTAAAGATGCTTATGATAGGGGCAATGAGAGCTGAAAGCGAATAAGTACCATAATTTTTGGAAGCTCTTTATGAAACTTGAATCCCTACTTCCTTCTATGAAGGCCTTTCTTTTACTTTTATGTTGAGTCTCCACCTTCTATCTTTATGCACCTATTGAGAGAGCATAGTGGCCATTCTTAGTTCTATGTGCATTGTCCCAAGACTTGTTGATTGATGCATAACTTTGATATTGCTTGTTCTTAAACTATTTGTATCTAGTCACCCTTATGAACTTTGAAGGTGTCCTATGCATTTATGTTTTGCTACTAACATGGGTATACCCTATAGCTACTCGAGATTGGTATATGCGGTCCAGATACGGCGGAAACCCACGGCATTGCCAAGGCCCAAATGAAGAATTCGAGTGGCCCGTGGACTCTCATTGCTTGCAAGACAAGAAGAAGCTTAAGATAGAAAGTTTAAAGGGAAAACCTTAATCTGTAACCGACTCGGCCTACTACCCGAGACCTATCCAATCTATATAAAGGCTAGGAGGGGGCAGCGAGGAGGACACACGCAACCCTAGTTTCCACAACTCTCGCCAGATTGCATCTGCGCACCCCTATAATCTTCGATTCCTCCCTTAATTCCAAGAGCAGACAAGCAGGAGTAGGGACCACTACGAGGCCTGAACCTAGGTAAACCTTGCGTCCCTGTGTGCTTGTTTGCTAGCCGACTAATGCCTCCAGCGCTCCCTCCTTCTCCAAAACCCAAGCCCATAACAGTGGGTATTGATGAGTTAAACCCTCGTCAATTGGCGTCGTCTGTGGGAATAGGGAGTGCTGATGTTGCGGCTTCTTCGGCCCCATCAACCATGATCTACAACTCCGCGCCAGCGGAGATTCAACAGCTCTTCGGAGCGTTCGACTTCACTGTCCACACGCCGGCCACTCGCTCGGATTTCGAGTCCGTGGGCGACGGGATCAGCCTGGCAATCGGGAGTTTCCGCTTCCAAGTGGGCCAGGTAGGCACGCTTCGCATGCCTGACTAGCCGACGACACCATCGATTTCTCTAGCATCATGGTTCCCTCCGCCAATCGGCACCCTCAACGAGCTCAACGCCTCGGCGACAGCTAGGAGGCGGATCCGATCTGGGTGACCTGGCCACTAAAGATGGAGCCTACAGCTCCGGATCTAAAAGTTGTGGGAGCAACAGCTTCCCCAACCACTTCATGTGCGCTGTCATCAACGTGGGCGACACCACCGCCAATCGCGACAACACTGGCAACGGATCTGGCAGCGGGCCACCAAACGGTGGCATACCCAACGGCGGCATACCCAACGGTGGCCCCACCAACTGTGGCAACGGCGCGCCCGTCAACAATGGAGCGGGAGGAGATCCGCCAACCATTGTGAATGAAAACACTAGAGAGCACGTAGTGATCAGGCTCAATGACAACGAGTGGGCCCGTTGTCGAGAAGCCCTATGAGGCAATCCTCTGCCTTTCGGCTCCTCACAGGACATGTTGATGGGCTACCATTGGCTGATGAAGGAGGAATACAGACGCTAGCTACATACAGTCACGCAACTCGAAGCGCGTAAAAAGCCGGCAAATGAGTCGAGCCTTCGGTGAGCTGGGCTCTCCTCCCATGGAGGATCCTCCTCCAAAGGCAACGAGTACGTCGCCAACAAACGGCGATCTCGACTGGCCCACCTCACCGAGCAAGAATGCGTAGAAGCCGCGAAAGTCCTCGACTTCAGCTCCATGACGGTGGACACATGGGGCAATGTTCTCTCGAAGACGCCGCAAGCCGCGGTGACGGCGGCCACCATGTACCTCCTCAATAACTAGCCACCAGCTAGAGATTCACGAGCCGCCATGCACCGATCTACGATAGCGGGCTTGGGGCTAATCGAGGCCGCCCTCGACAAGGAACCAACGCCGGAGCCAAAGAAAGGCAAGGCTCTGGCAAAACGCTATTCCTCGCCCTCATCTAGCGACGACAGTCACGATCTGTCTCGACGTCGCCGCTCATGGCGGCACGATCGCGACTATGATGCGCGCGATGACCTCACACAGTGCAAAGTCAATAAGATGCAGGCACGACGTGCTTGTTCGACTGATTCAGAAGAGGATGAGACTAAGCTCTGCGGCACCAAATGCTTCAGCAGGGCCATCAGGCAGAAGCGAATGCCTAAAGGGTTCAAGCTCCCGTCGGAGAACCCAAAGTTCGACGGCCTACAAGACCCAAAGATCTGGCTAGAGGACCACATCTCCTTCGTCAGGCTACACGGTGGGAGTCAAAGCACGGCCATGCAATGCCTACAGATACAGTTGCAGGGCGCCGCTCGTGCGTGGCTCAACAACCTCCCGCGTGGATCCATTCACAGCTGGGAAGAGCTAGTCTACAGCTTTGTGCGCAACTTCAAGGGCACCTATAAAAGGCCCGCATCAATCGAAGAGCTGAGGAGCTGCCAGCAAAGGCCAGGTGAATCGCTCCGCTCGTACATCCAGAGGTGTTCCATCATCAAGAACTCCGTGAAAAGCATCTCGGAGGACCGCGCAATCAACGCATTCAATGGAGGCGTCTGCCGTATAGAGCTCAGGGAGGATCTAGGTCGCACTAAGCCCAAAACAATCGACCACCTGATGGAAATCGCGAATCGATGGGCCGGCGGAGAGGATTCGGTGAAAAACCGCACCTACTCTGACGATGACGACGACCTCGAGCGCAGAAGGGAACGTCGAGGCAAGCGTCGAATGCGCGTCTATGACGATCGTGACGATGTCAACATGGTCGCAGTCGGCTACGCCGACAAACGCAACGACAACCGCAACAACGGCTATCGCAGTGGTGGATATCGCGACTCTGGGAAAACCATGGAGGTGCGGCAGCGCCGCACTCGCGAAGAGGCACCCGCAACAACCATCAAGGACAAACTGTCCGGGCCGTGCAACGTGCACTTCTACATCGACAAGCATGACGGCAAGAAAAAGTCCAGCCACCTTCTCAAGGACTGTCGCGAGTTTCTCAAACTCCATGAGGGCCTGGCCCAGATGAACCACGAGGCGGTCAGCAGGGGCTATGGAGCAGCCCTAGGCGCTATAGCACACGGAGCTCCTCCACCACCGCCTGGACCACCACCACCCGCGGTTGTGCCAGTCCAGCACCATGGAGGTGAGTCGTACCCCCGGGCCGTGGGCAACATGATGATCCAAAAAGGACACCCCTCAAATTGAGTGCAGAAGGCCATCACTCACCAAGTCAACTTGGCGACAAATTCCCCGCCCTCCACCACTGAGTACCTCAGTGGAAACGACTCCTGCATCACCTTCGACAAGCGCGATCACCCGCGCTAAGTCCCTCGTCCAGTCCACTGTCCCCTTGTACTCGAGGTGCAGATCGGAGGCTTTGACATGAGTCGCGTCTTCATGGACGGTAGAAGCGGCATCAACCTCATGTTCGCGAGTACCTTGCGTGCAATGAGGATCCCTCTAACATGTCTGGAGATCTTAGACACGACGTTCCACGGCATCGTCCCAGGCAAGGGCATATATCCCCTGGGCAAAATCAACCTCGACGTCATCTTCGGCATGCCGAAAAACTTTCGGCGTGAACGCATCGACTTCGAAGTCGTCGACTGGCCTTCGCAATATCACTCATCCTCGGACGTGTCACGTTCGCAAGGTTCATGGTAGTGCCACATTACGCCTACCTGCAGATGAAAATGCCAGGTCCAAACGGTGTCATTACAATCAACGGAAGCTTCGAAAGGTCCGACAGCTATGAGGAATTCAATAGAATCTCCCAATCCTTCGGCATGCACGAGGAGCTCGCAAGATTGAAGGAGTCGATAGATAACACTCTGCCTCCCCTGAGCAGGCCAAGTTCACCCAACCTGTCCTTCGACTCGTCAGTGCACACGAAGAAAGTCCAGGTTCACCCAACGGACCCGACCAAGACGGCCCTCATCACCAACAACTTGAGTTCCACATAGGAACTCGCGCTCATCGAATTCCTCCGTGAGCACTGGGAAATATTCGCCTGGTGTCCAGCGGACATGCTAGGGGTTCCCAGGGAATTCGCCAAGCATGCACTCAACATAAATCCAGACGCAAGGCCAGTCAAGCAGACAATACGACGACTGTCTGAACCAAGAGCAAAAGCGGTCGGAATGGAGATCAACAGACTCCTCGACGCAAACTTCATCCGCGAGATCAAGGAAAGCACTTGGCTCGCTAATACAGTGTTGGTGCCCAAAAAATACACGGATATACTACGGATGTGCGTAGACTTCACCTCCCTGAATAAGCATTGCCCAAAGGATCACTTCCCATTGATGCGAATCGACCAAATCATCGACTCCACTGCGGGATGTGAACGTCTCTGCTTCCTCGACGCCTACTCAGGCTACAATCAGATTCAAATGAAGGAGGAGGACCAAGAGAAAACGGCGTTTACGACGCCATTCGGTGTATTATGCTACAACACCATGCACTTCGGGCTAAAAAACGCAGGAGCTACCTATCAGCGGTGCATGCAGGCCTGCCTCAAGAACCAACTTGGTCGCAATATACAAGGCTATGTTGATGACATCGTCATCAAAACCAAGGAGGAAGCTTCGCTAATCGACGATCTCCGCGAGACCTTCGCCAACCTCGACCTCTACCGGATCAAGCTCAATCCGGATAAATGCGCCTTCGGTGTGCCATCCGGGAAACTACTCGGGTATCTCATCTCCGCGAGGGGGATCGAGGCAAACCCGAAGAAAATAAAAGCCATACTAGCCATGGAGAAGCCGAAGAACGTAAGAGGCGTCTAGCAGCTGGTTGGGCGAATCGCGGCGCTTAGTCGATTCATTAGTCGCATGGGCGAAAAGGCACTGCCCTTCTACCAACTTCTCCGCAAAACTGACAAGTTCGAGTGGACAGACGAGGTGCAAGAAGCATTCGAAGACCTCAAACGTCTGCTATCCACCTCGCTAGTATTGGTGACTCCACGAGAAAAAGAGTCGTTGTTGCTCTGCATCTCCACCACCAACCAGGTGGTTGATGGCCCAAAATATATCGAGCTCGTTGGGGAACCCCAAGAGGAAGGTATGATGAGCACAGCAGTAGGTTTTCCCTCAGTATGAAACCAAGGTCATCAATCCAGTAGGAGCAAGGAAACACCCCAAAGGTGTAGCTAGCTGAACATTGGCAGGGCGCACTACCGGTGCCAGCAGCAACTTGGAGATCTGCACAACACAACCACAGAACTCTGTCCCCAACTTGCAATGAGGTTGTCAATCTCACCGGTTTTGCTGAAAACTAAGGATTAAACGTATCGAATGGAAGGAAGTAATAGTTTGCAGAAAGTAAACACAAAGAAGTAAATAGTTTATAGATTGTATGTAAAAGAAAGGACCGAGATCCATAGTTCACTAGAGGTGGCTCTCCTTAAGATAGATAACATTCTGGGTGAACAAATTATAGCGGGGCAATTGACAAACATCGAGAAAGCAATACAAGCATATACTAATCATCTTGACTCCTTTGGAACTTGATTGGGCATTACAACATTATACATAGACCGCCATCCAACTGCATCTATGAATAATAATCCACCTTCAAGTTATCATCCGAACCCCCTCCAGTATTAAGTTGCAAGCAACAGATTATTGCTTTACGAATTGCGTGTAATGTAAACAATACGATTGTTCTATGAACAAAGGATTGTTATTTTCTCCCTAGTAGCAACAGCACATGTAGTACCTTAGATACTTCTGTCACTTCCCTAGATTACCAGAGGCATGAACCCACTATCGAGCATAAATACTAACTCTTGGAGTTGCTAGCATCTACTTGGCCAAGATAGCTACTAACAACGGAAAGCATGCAAGATCACAAATAACAAAGACATGATAGAATCAATAATCAATCTGAAATAGCATCTCAATATCCATCGGATCCCCGCAAATACAACATGCAGAATTACAAATAGATGATCTTGATCATGAACGGAGCTCACAAGATCTAAACATGAAAGCACAAAGGAGGAGGACCAGCCATCTAGCTACTACATGGATCCGTAGTCCAAAGATGAACTACTCACGCATCACACCGGAGGCTTGCATGATGATGAGGAAAGCCTCCAGGGTGAATTCCCCTCTCCGGCAGGGTGCCGGGAAGAGCTTCAGATCCCTCCCGATCTAGGGATGGAGATGACGGCGGCTATAGACTCTTTCATGTATTTTTGATCGGGTCCTTAGGGTTTTCGTCCCGAGGGCATCTTATAGACGGAAGGAGATGCCGAGGGGGTGCTGGGGTCGGCCAGACCACCCCTGGCGTAGGCTAGGCTTGGCCGCACGACCAGGTGGTGTGGCCGGCCCCCAGCCCTTCTCCGTCTCGTATTCTAGCATCTGATGACTTCCGAAAAAATAGGCACTTTGGCTTTTGTCCCATCCAATTTCGATAATATTCATTTTCTGACTTTCCTGGAACCAAAAACAGCAGAAAACAGGCAAGTGGCACTGTGGCTCTTGGTAATAGGTTAGTCCAAGAAATCATATGAAAAGTACTCCAAAGTATGGACAAAACACAAGAAAGTGGATAAAACCAAGCATGGAACATCAAAAATTATAGATACATATCAACATCCCCAAGCTTAACTCCTGCTCGTCCTCGAGTAGGTAAGCGATAAAAAGAAAGAATAATTTTTGAGGTGACATGCACCATCAAAGACTTGATCAAAGTATTTGTAAAACATTCAAAGTTGGGATCATAGTACTTCAATCATAACATGAAAGACAAAGTTCTAGCAATAAGACAAAGAAACTATGATGCAACATGAAAAGGCACAAACAAAAGATTCATGAATAACAATGCTTTGCAAGACGTTTGTTTGTTTCACATAAAGAAAACATAGCATAATAGTATTCAGCTTGTCCCTCATAGAGTAGCAAATATAAATGCATAGGACACCTTCAAAGTTCATAAGAGTGACTAGATACAAATAGTTTGAAACAAGCAATATCAAGTTATCCATCAATCAACTAGTCTTGGGATAATACACATAGAACTAAGAATGGCCACTATGCTCTCAAAGTAGGTGCATAAAGGTAGAAGGTGGAGACTCAATATAATGGTGGAAGAAAGGCCTTCATAGAAGGAAGTAGGGATTCAAGTCTCATAAAGAGCTTCCAAAAATTATGGTAGTTATAGCTTTCAGCTCTCATTGCCCCTATCATAAGCATCTTTAAGGTGATTAAGGTTAAAGTGAGATAACTAAGAGGGTATGATTGACAAGTTATAAACCGAAATCTCATGCCCCTTACTTACGAAGACCGAACCTCATGCTACTCAACTTTAGTCACGAGTAAGCTCTTGTCATTGTAAGTACATGTGTATCATAAAGAACCACCAACGGGGTACCCCTTGCACATGATATAGGAGCTATCCCATAATCAAAATGACAAGGCAAGCAGACAATGAGCATCTCAGCGATCTTTTTATTTGCTATTTGCATAGGTTTTTATTGAGGATGCTACAAGTTTCCACCATGATTAGGCATGGCTTAGGCTAGCGGCCCAGGCGTTTCTCTAACACACATACAAACTCCATGATCTTACAAGTTCCACTTTTATTTCACACCGCCGGGATCCATAAGCAAAAGAACATGATATCAACGGGGTACAAAGTACAAGTGCAATGTTGAAAGCGTTCCCCATGATACATGGTTCTGCTAATTTCAACTTATAAAGCGCAGGCATATACGCAACAAAGAAGGACCCAATGGTTCAAGTTTATTAGATGCAAAAAAGTAAAGTGTGCCATCAAGTTCGTGAGAGCTTTAATCACTAGTTTTCTCATAACAAGTTTAATTTGGAAGGTACACAAAAACATGAATATACTTGGAATAGCATAAGCTAGTAGGTAGGTATGGTGGACTCTTTGGAATAACTTGGTTTAGGGAGTTGGATGCATGAGTAGAACTCATACTTGGTTGTGGAGGCTAGCAAAAGACTGGGAGCGACAAACTAAGAGAGCAATAATGGCCATAATCATGCAGAGCGACAAAACATCATTAATCAAAGCATAAAGTGATACTACAAGTTGAAAACTAAAGGATCATAAAGGCTATGGTGACTTGAGATAGTCATAACATGGTGTGAGTATGCGCCAAGTCAACCCAAATAAATCATCAAAGGAGAATACCACTATACGATGCTTTAATATGCTAAAACAACGCATGATTCATCCAAGGCACATTAAGCAATCTCAATTATTTATAACAAGTCATGATACAGCAAAGAATACTAAGCATAAATCCAAAACAATATCAAGCATGGCATGACAAAGCATAGGCCACAGTCAAAAACAAGCTCTTTTTACCACATAAGTTTGAAGTTTCCTACTCTTTTCCAAACCAAACCAAACTATTTGCATACCAATGTATGAAAGAGGGGGGTCCAACCAATTTATTCAGAAATCTAAGCAAACAAAATCAAATGAAAAACCAAAACAAAAACGAAAAAGAAGAAGCTCCAAGAACAACACAACTGTGCATGAAACAATAAAAATGAAGCGTTTGGAAGAAACCTAGGATTTTTATTGATGAAGAAGGGGATGCCTTGGGCATACCCAAGCTTTGAAGCTTGTACTTCTTGGATATTTCTTGGGGTGACACGCATGGCATCCCCAAGCTTGAGCTTTAGTCCATCCTTCATCTCATTACTCATTCCTTCCATACACCTGAAATTTTTCCTTCATACAAAACTTCACACAATCTTTATTAGCAACATTAGTGTACTCAAGATAATAGGTCTTAAGGTTCAGTTCTAACACCAATAAACTTCTATTAGAACACTATCCATTGTAGCACTTCCCTCAAAAAGCTCTATTCCCCAAAAGAACTCAAAAAGGAACCCACAAGAAGCAAATGCAGAAAATGGCAGAAATCTGTCAAAACAGACCAGCAGGTAAAGACGAATTTTTTTGAATACCTTATGTTTCTCAACTCAAAAAGTTTTGAATTATCAGAAGTTAGATAACAACCTGGGTCAGAAGCACAAAAATTCACGCCTCAAAAGGACGTACAGAGATTTTACACGAATTTTTACGGTGAAGCACAGAAATCTGTTTCGGGACAGCAACTTTCCCAATCATTACTTCTCTCTCATTAGAGGTTACTCTTGGCACAAAAAGCAAATAAAAAGGATAAGGAGAGGTAATTACTGAAGTAATAACTTCCATGACTCATCTAAAACTTTTGGGTTATCTCCCAATAAGTACTTTTCTTTAACGCCTTTAAGTTAGGCATAAGAAGCAAAAAAAAGAATCAAGTGTTCTCAAATGAAGAAGCATTATGACCAAATTTTGTTTTCATAGGATAAGCAAAAGAAACCTTCTCTCTTTTCTTAGGGAAGTGTTCTATACCTTTCTTGAGTGGGAGTTGATATTTAATGGTGCCTTCTTTCATATCAATAATGGCACCAATAGTTCTAAGAAAAGGTCTTCCCAAAGTAATAGGACAAGAAGCATTGCATTCAACATCCAAAACATAGAAATCAACAGGGACATAGGCATTGTTAACCATAATAAGAACATCATTAATACTCCCCATGAGTTTCTTTTTAGCATTATCATCATGTGGGACATTGAAATAACAATCTTCAAGTGGAGGCAAATCAAGCATATCATAAATCCTTCTAGGCATAATAGAAACACTACTATCAAGATCACATAAAGCTTTGAAATCAAAGTCATTCACTTTCATATTAATGATGGGTTCCCAACCATCTTTTTGTTTTATAGGAATAGAAGCTTTATGTTTTATCTTTTCTTCTTTAATCTTTATGAGAGCATCAGTAATGTGTTTTGTAAAGGCCATGTTCATAGCACTAGCATTAGGACTTTTAGCAAGCTTTTGTAGGAACTTAATAACTTCAGAGATATTACAACCATCAAGATCAAAATCAAAATTATCATCTAGAGTGGTAGAACTATTACTAGCCTCAACACTAGTGGTGGTAATAGTAGAAACACTAATGTTTCTAGCAATTTCATCTTCTCTTTCCCACTTAGCATGTAATTCAGCTAATAGTCTAACATTTTCATCAATTCTTACTTGTATGGCATTAGTAGCTGCAAAGGGATTCTCATTAGTTTCAGGTTTAGCAGCCATTTTATTGATCAAAGAGGATTGAGCTTCAGACAAAGATGCTATATTTCTTTTAGCATTAGAGAGTTTTTCCTCAATAGTTTTATTGAAAGCAGTTTGTTTACTAATAAAGTCTTTAAGCATAACTTCAAGTTGAGAGGGCGCACTCCTATTATTGTTGTAGGAACTTCCATAAGCATTACCATTGTTGGGAGGATAAGGCTTATAATTGTTGTTACCAAAATTATTCCTATAATCATTATTGCCAAAATTGTTATTTCTTATGAAGTTCACATCAACTTGCTCTTCTTGAGCAACCAAAGAGGCTAAAGGAACATTATTTGGATCAATATGGGTTTTCCCATTCACAAGCATAGACATAATAATATCAATCTTATCACTCAAGGAGGAAGTTTCCTCAACAGAATTTACCTTCCTACCTTGTGGAGCTCTCTCTGTATGCCATTCAGAATAATTAACCATCATATTGTCTAGAAGTTTTGTTGCAGCACCCAAAGTGAAGGTCATAAAGGTACCTCCAGCAGCAGAATCCAATAGGTTCCTTGAAGAATAGTTGAATCCTCCATAAAAAATTTGGATGATCATCCAAGCAGTCAGTCCATGAGTGGGACAATTCTTTACCAAAGATTTCATTCTTTCCCAAGCTTGAGCAACATGTTCATTATCAGATTGTTTAAACTTCATTATTTCACTTCTCATAGATATGATCTTAGCAGGAGGATAGTATTTTCCAATGAAAGCATCTTTGCACTTAGTCCAAGAATCAATACTATTCTTAGTTAAGGAATTCAACCATTCTTTAGCTTTTCCTCTCAAAGAGAAAGGAAACAATTTCAGCTTAATAATATCACCATCTACATCCCTATGCTTTTGCATCTCACAGAGTTCAACAAAGTTATTTAGATGGGCAGCAGCATCTTCATTACCAATACCAGAAAATTGTTCTCTCATACAAGATTGAGCAAAGCAGGTTTTATCTCCAAGAAACTATCTTCAGGCACAGGTGGAGCAATAGGTGTGCTCATGAAATCATTGTTGTTGGTGCTAGTGAAGTCACACAACTTAGTGTTTTCAAGAGTAGTCATTTTTTTGTGTTTTCAAATAAGAAAGCAAACCAGTAAAACTAATTTTTTTGTGTTTTTGATAAAGAAACAAGCAAACAAAGCAAAAAGAAACTAAGCAAATCAAAAATAATAAAGTAAAGAGATTGGTATGAGGGACTCCCCTTGTGAAGATGTCCTTGACTCCCCGGCAACGGTGCCAGAAAATATGCTTGATGGCCCAAAATATATCAAGCTCGTTGGGTAACCCCAAGAGGAAGGTATGATGAGCACAGCATCAAGTTTTCCCTCAGTACGAAACCAAGGTTATCAATCTAGTAGGAGCAAGGAAACACCCCAAAGGTGTAGCTAGCTGAACATTGGCAGGGCGCACTACCGGTGCCAGCAGCAACATGGAGACCTCCACAACACAACCACAGAACTCTGTCCCCAACTTGCGATGAGGTTGTCAATCTCACCGGTTTTGCTGAAAACAAAGGATTAAACGTATTGAATGGAAGGAAGTAATAGTTTGCAGAAAGTAAACACAAAGCAGTAAATAGTTTATAGATTATATGTTAAAGAAAGCACCGGGATCCATAGTCATTTTATTGATCAAAGAGGATTGAGCTTCAGACAAAGATGCTATATTTCTTTCAGCATTAGAGAGTTTTTCCTCAATAGTTTTATTGAAAGCAATTTGTTTACTAATAAAGTCTTTAAGCATAACTTCAAGTTCAGAGGGTGCACTCCTATTATTGTTATAGGAACTTCCATAAGCATTACCATTGTTGGGAGGATAAGGCTTATAATTGTTGTTACCAAAATTATTCCTATAATCATTATTTCCAAAATTGTTATTTCTTATGAAGTTCACATCAACTTGCTCTTCTTGAGAAACCAAATAGGCTAAAGGAACATTATTTGGATCAATATGGGATTTCCCATTCACAAGCATAGACATAATAATATCAATCTTATCACTCAAGGAGGAAGTTTCCTCAACAGAATTTACCTTCCTACCTTGTGGAGCTCTCTCTGTATGCCATTCAGAATAATTAACCATCATATTGTCCAAAAGTTTTGTTGCAGCACCCAAAGTGATGGTCATAAAGGTACCTCCAGCAGCAGAATCCAATAGGTTCCTTGAAGAATAGTTTAATCCTGCATAAAAAATTTGGATGATCATCCAAGTAGTCAGTCCATGAGTGGGACAATTCTTTACCAAAGATTTCATTCTTTCCCAAGCTTGAGCAACATGTTCATTATCAGACTGTTTAAACTTCATTATTTCACTTCTCATAGATATGATCTTAGCAGGAGGATAGTATTTTCCAATGAAAGCATCTTTGCACTTATTCCAAGAATCAATACTATTCTTAGTTAAGGAATTCAACCATTCTTTAGCTTTTCCTCTCAAAGAGAAAGGAAACAATTTCAGCTTAATAATATCACCATCTACATCCCTATGCTTTTGCATCTCACAGAGTTCAACAAAGGTATTTAGATAGGCAGCAGCATCTTCATTACCAATACCAGAAAATTGTTCTCTCATACAAGATTGAGCAAAGCAGGTTTTATCTCAAAGAAAGTATCTTCAGGCACAGGTGGAGCAATAGGTGTGCTCATAAAATCATTGTTGTTGGTGCTAGTGAAGTCACACAACTTAGTGTTTTCAAGAGTAGTCATTTTTTTGTGTTTTCAAATAAGAAAGCAAACCAGTAAAACTAATTCTTTTGTGTTTTTATAAAGAAACAAGCAAACAAAGCAAAAAGAAACTAAGCAAATCAAAAATAACAAAGTAAAGAGATTGGTTATGAGGGACTCCCCTTGTGAAGATGTCCTTGACTCCCCGGCAATGGCACCAGAAAATATGCTTGATGGCCCAAAATATATCGAGCTCGTTGGGGAAACCCAAGAGGAAGGTATGATGAGCACAGCATCAAGTTTTCCCTCAGTACGAAACCAAGGTTATCAATCTAGTAGGAGCAAGGAAACACCCCAAAGGTGTAGCTAGCTGAACATTGGCAGGGCGCACTACCGGTGCCAGCAGCAACATGGAGACCTCCACAACACAACCACAGAACTCTGTCCCCAACTTGCGATGAGGTTGTCAATCTCACCGGTTTTGCTGAAAACAAAGGATTAAACATATTGAATGGAAGGAAGTAATAGTTTGCAGAAAGTAAACACAAAGCAGTAAACAGTTTATAGATTGTATGTAAAAGAAAGGACCAGGATCCATTGTTCACTAGAGGTGGATCTCCTTAAGATAGATAACATGCTGGGTGAACAAATTACAGCGGGGCAATTGACAAAAATCGAGAAAGCAATACAAGCATATACTAATCATCTTGACTCCTTTGGAACTTGATTGGGCATTACAACGTTATACATAGACCGCCATCCAACTGCATCTATGACTAATAATCCACCTTCAGGTTATCATCCGAACCCCCTCCAGTATTAAGTTGCAAGCAACATATTATTGCTTTACGAATTGCATGTAATGTAAACAATACGATTGTTCTATGAACAAAGGATTGTTGTTTTCTCCCTAGTAGCAACAGCACATCTAGTACCTTAGAGATTTCTGTCACTTCCCCAGATTACCAGAGGCGTGAACCCACTATCGAGCATAAATACTAACTCTTCGAGTTGCTAGCATCTACTTGGCCAAGATAGCTACTAACAACAGAAAGCATGCAAGATCACAAATAACAAAGACATGATAGAATCAATAATCAATCTGGAATAGCATCTCAATATCCATCGGATCCCCGCAAACACAACATGCAGAATTACAAATAGATGATCTTGATCATGAACGGAGCTCACAAGATCTAAACATGAAAGCACAAAGGAGGAGAACCAGCTATCTAGCTACTACATGGATCCGTAGTCCAAAGACAAACTACTCACGCATCACACCGGAGGCTTGCATGATGATGAAGAAAGCCTCCAGGGTGAATTCCCTTCTCCAGCAGGGTGCCGAGAAGAGCTTCAGATCCCTCACGATCTAGGGGTGGAGATGACGGCGGCTACAGACTCTTTCGTGGATTTTTGATCGGGTCCTTAGGGTTTTCGTCCTGAGGGCTCTTATAGGCGGAAGGAGAGGCCGAGGGGGTGTTGGGGTCGGCCAGACCATCCCCTGGCGCGGGCCAAGCCTGGCCACGTGGCCAGGTGGTGTGGCCGGCCCCCAGCCCTTCTCTGTCTCGTATTCTGGCATCTGATGACTTCCGGAAAAATATGCACTTTGGCTTTTGTCCCGTCCAATTCTGAGAATATTCATTTTCTGACTTTCCTGGAACCAAAAACAGCAGAAAACAGGCAGCTGGCACTGTGGCTCTTGTTAATAGGTTAGTCCAAGAAATCATATGAAAAGTACTCCAAAGTGTGGACAAAACACAAGAAAGTGGATAAAACCAAGCATGGAACATCAAAAATTATAGATACATTTGCAATGTATTAGTGGTCAGCACGGTGCTCGTGGTGGAACGAGCCGAGGAAAACAAGGTCCATGGGGTCCAGTGCCCAGTGTACTATCTCAGTGAGGTGCTCACGCCAACAAAACAGCGGTACCCGCACTACTATAAGCTGGCGTACGGCGTCTTCATGACAGCCAGGCGACTGCGCCACTACTTCCAGGAGCACCCAATCATGGTGGTCAACGATGCCCTGCTCGGGCATATCCTTAACAACCCTGACGCCACCAGACAAGTCGCGCTTTGGGGAATCGAGTTGTGTCCACGAGACATCACATATGAAAAGCGCGACGCGGTCAAGTCACAAGTCCTCCCTGATTTCCTCGTGCGTTGGATGGAGAACCAGCTCCTCGAAAAACCAGATATGTCTTATCTCTGGACAATGCACTTCGACGGGTCCAAACGAAACGACGGAGCTGGTGAAGGTGTCATACTGACATCGCCCTAGGGAGACAAGCTGAAATACATTCTGCGAATGCAGTTCACGGCCTCCAACAATGAAGATGAGTACGAGGCCCTACTCCATGGGATGCGGATGGTGAAAGCCTGCGGCGCCAAGAGGATCATCATCTATGGCGACTCCAAACTGGTGGTGAACCAAACAATGCACGAGTGCGACGCCCTGAGTGACAACATGATCGCCTACCACGACCTCTACGACATACTTGAAGGGGATGCGACGGCTGTGAGCTATGACACGTAGGCCGCGAAAGCAACAAAGAGGCGGCCACACTCGCCAACATTGGCTCCACCTGCGCCCCATACCACATGGGGTATTTCTCAAGCGTATATGTGGACGCTCCGTCAAGCCAAAGGCTACATAGAAGAAAGCAAGCGCGTCAACGGACTCGGGGGCTATGCTACTGATGGCTCGATGTTGATGTAGAGCTCGTTGGGAACCCCAAGAGGAAGGTATGATGAGCACAGCAGCAAGTTTCCCTCAGTTATGAAACCAAGGTTTAATCGAACCAGTAGGAGCAAGGAAACACCCCAAAGGTGTTGCTAGCTGAGCCTTGGCAGGGCGCACTACCGGTGCTTGTAGCAACGTGGAGACCTGCACAACACAACCACAGAACTCTGTCCCCAACTTGCAATGAGGTTGTCAATCTTACCGTGTTTTGCTGAAAACAAAGGATTAAACGTATCGAATGGAAAGAAGTAATAGTTTGCAGAAAGTAAACACAAAGAAGTAAACAGTTTGTAGATTGTATGTAAAAGAAAGGTCCGGGATCCATAGTTCACTAGAGATGGCTCTCCTTAAGATAGATAACATGCTGGGTGAACAAATTACAGCGGGGCAATTGACAAACATCGAGAAAGCAATACATGCATATACTAATCATCTTGACTCCTTTGAGATTCGATTGGGCATTACAACATTATACATAGACCGCCATCCAACTACATCTATGACTAATAATTTGAGCTTCAGATCCCTCCCGATCTAGGGATGGAGATGACGGCGGCTACAGACTCTTTCGTGGATTTTTGATCGGGTCCTTAGGGTTTTCGTCCTGAGGGCATCTTATAGGCGGAAGGAGAGGCCGAGGGGGTGTTGGGGTTGGCCAGACCACCCCCTGGCGTAGGCCAGGCCTGGCCAGGTGGTGTGGCCGGCCCCCAGCCCTTCTCCGTCTCGTATTCTGGCATCTGATGACTTCCGGAAAAATAGGCACTTTGGCTTTTGTCCCGTCCAATTTTGAGAATATTCATTTTCTGACTTTCCTAGAACCAAAAACAGCAGAAAATAGGCAGCTGGCACTGTGGCTCTTGTTAATAGGTTAGTCCAAGAAATCATATGAAAAGTACTCCAAAGTGTGGACAAAATACAAGAAAGTGGATAAAACCAAGCATGGAACATCAAAAAAATAGATACATTTGCAATGTATCAGCTACCCAATGAGCCAATGGCACTCGACGACCTGGAGCTCGACACAGGACTCGAAGGACCAATGAGCATCATGATGATCGAGCCATCCTGGACTCAACCATACATCACATATCTTCTCAGCAAGAGGCTACCTGAAGACCCGACTAACACGCAGCACATTGCGCGATGATCCAAGGCATTCGCTATCATCAACAGTGAACTATACAAACGCAGCATCAAAGGAGTACTCCAACGGTGCGTCTCCAACAGGGATGGAAGGGACGTCCTCCTTGATATCAACGAAAGGACCTGCGGGTACCATGCTGGCAGGTTCGCTCTCGTCGCCAAAGCTCTACGAGCTGGATTCTACTGGCCCACGGCCATGCGCGACACCAAGGACATCGTCCAGCGCTGCAATGCTTGCCAGCAATTCGTGGACAAACCGCACGCACCTGGCGCGGAGCTCCGGCCAATACCATTGGCTTGGCCCTTCGCGCAATGGGGACTCGACATGGTCGACAAGCTCCCGAGATCCTCACGAGGAGGTTACGTATACCTCTTGGTCGCAGTCGACAAATTCACCAAGTGGATCGAGACCATGCCGGTGACAAACCAATCAGGGGTCAGCACCGTCAAGTTCTTCGAGTCCATTGTCTACCACTTCGGTGTGCCACATAGCATCATCACGGACAATGGGACGAACTTCTCCAAGGAGTTCCAGGTATTCTGCGAAAACCTGGGAATCAACATAAGCTACGCCTCGGTAGCTCACCCATAGACAAATGGTCAAGTCGAAAAGGACAATGGCCTCGTCTCCGGTGGAATCAAGAAACGACTCCTCTGGCCACTCGAACAAGCCGCGGGATGCTGGCCATATGAGTTGCAATCCGTACTCTAGAGCTTGCACACAACTCCAAACAGCGCCACGGGATACACCCTGTTCTTCATGGTGAGCTTGCACACAACATTCTGGACATAACATTTAGCTGATTCCGAGTCCGGACGAGCCTTATAGGCCCGATTTACTGTAGACCAAGATGGGGTGACGGGAATCCGATAAGCTATATAAAGGGAGGAAACTTAATTTTCCCAGGGCATCTCCACCCACGAATTTGCAGCCACCAAAGCCACGTTTTTGCCTTCCCCATGGATCCCATCTCCATGGGGGAGGGCTCCCAAAAAGCCATGAAGGAAGGGGCTAAGGGGCGGTGCTCCCCCATGATATCGGCAGCGGGGAAGGAGTCCCCCGTGCCGCCGCCAGCGCCACCACCGCCCTCTTCACCATCTTCACCACCATCTCCATCACCTAATCCTCCTAGTATGCAGTGGTTCATCCTCCCACACACCTCTATACTGTCCTATGTAAACATGGTGTTTGATGTTATAAGTTATAATCCTATGATCTATGTCATGTTTGCGTAGTTTCTTTGTTCTTAGATTGAATGGTTGAACGTCTTTTGTTCATTAGAGTTGTATGTTGATATGGTATAGTCATTTGGTGTCCATTATATTTGTGCGCGCATGGATTAAACATCATAGGGTTTTTAGTATGTGTAAAAGGAAGGGGGAGTTCTGCCAGAGTCACAGAAACCTGAGGACGCGAACCAGAACGTTGCACATATGGGAGTAAGAGGAGCATTAAACTTAAGGCTATAGTTGGGGAAACATTAATGCATTGATTAGTACTTATGGATGTTTGCTAACAACCCAATCATATAGTACATGTAATTCCAAGTAGTGAAGCGCATGTATATTTAGCCTCTCCCACATAGAAAACTGCATCGAAGACAATGAACCTGATCTATTTGCTATTTAAACTTCGACAAAGCCACCACAATTACCACCACTATTCCACACTCATGGTTCTGTTAGTTTAGTGTATATTATTGCTGCAGCAACTAGCTTTACTTTCTTGTTATTTATTATCATGCAAAGCTATCTTTATTACTCGTACTGTTGCTCTAGTTTTATTTCCTAGATAATGCAAACGTTTAGTGTGCGGTAGAGTTGTATCAGTGGTTGATAGAACTTGAGAAAATATTTATCCTACCTTTAGCTCCTCATTGGGTTTGACACTCTTACTTATCGAAAAGTCTACACACGATCCCCTATACTTGTGGGTTATCACTATTCAGCCAGGCTACCTAGCCACACATTGTACCTCATACTATTCTGCAAATAAATAAAGCTAAGTGCCCCGAAACTCTGTGTTTTTCCTCATTTTTCTAGCAATCTTATCACTTGGGGGCTGCACCTCCCTTTACACACATGTTCCACGAACTCATCGCGATATCCTGAGTAGCTGACGCACTAATCGAACCCTTGACAAACACCAACCCAGCTGCAACGCACCTGACAGGTTGGCAAGGTGCTGAGATAAACACACGCTAGGCTAACGAAAAGGAATCGCAAAGTGCAACACACTCGAACAAATATACAACCCGCAAGCTCTTTACATATCAATATAAATTAATTACACCCAACATATCCATATAAACTTTACAACACTTGTACAATTATGCGTAGGATATAAACTAAAGCTACTGCCGCAACAGAAGAACGTTCGTTTGCTCCTCGAAGAAGTCGACGATTTCTTCTGCTGGGCGATCCACTGCCTGGTAATGTGGAACCATGTTCCAGGTCGAACCTTCCGGCGGAGTCAGCGGCCCAGCAACAACAGCTGCAACATCTACATCTGGCCTATGAAGTCGTACCAGCGACAAAGCAGCCTTGGCACCAGCCACTAACTGTTGTTGCACACACTCGCGAACGGCACTTAGATCTTGGAACTTCACCAGAAGAGCCAACAGGCTTGAAGGGACGGCGTCCAGCGGAAACATCGTTTGGTAGATATGCCTAAGGCATGATTGTGCCTTCTTCAAAAAGTGAAGTACTCGCGAAGCACGATCCTGCAGGGTCGCAAGTGCGATCGCATGATTATGATCCACCCAAAAGTACCCACTTGCCTGAAGCTGCTCCTGGGTCAGGTCATTCATTCGAATGGCAATCCGGTCTTTCTCATCCTGCGGATGACGAGCACTGACAACTACACCAAGCAAAAAAGCAAAGTATGAAGACAAGGCATTGTCGCGACTGACTAAAAGAAAAGATAAGAGGGTAGAAAGCTAACACTTGAATTGATCACCCAGCTGCGTCACCTCCTCCAATAGATACTGCTCGCGGGCGGTAGCCTTCTCCGTGCTCGACTTCCATACATCCACGTTACCACGGAGGATGGGTAACTCACGTTCCAGCTGCTTAACGCGATCACGCAGTCACAAAAGCAGGTACACCTCATCCACCCTTGAGCGCGGCTGTGCCAAGGTCTCATCAGTGGGTGATGAATCACGAGGATCACTGAAAGGACCACTCGATGTACCCTATCACGAACCAAGCAAAAGCAAATAAGAGGCCGAGGATACATTGACGAAAGGCTTAGATGCATTCAAATATATCAAAGTCCTGACTGGGGTACCCCCATAAAAGCATTGTTCCACAAACAAAAGGCCAAACATTAGAAGCTATTACACAGACAGACTACGGAGCATTTTTCTTCGACTTGGACTTGGGCTTCGGGGGCTTCATCGCATCCGTGGCATTTTCCGACGCCACAGACTTGCCGGTATTACCCCCAGATGCCACAGCCTTGGTAGCCTTCGCTTGACGCCGCTCCTCAGAATACTTGGCGAGTGTCTCGATAAGCTGATGACCGTAATTTTTGCATTTACTAGCAAAGGGAGCAAACACTACCTGCTGGCCTCCAACATCGACAGGCATCGCCCTAGAAATAGCGGCAGGGTCCATCTCCACTCCATGGGCTTGCACCATTGCGAGTGCCATGGTGGCGCCAACGGAGTGCTATGAGTTCTTAAAGTCTGCGGGGATTCCTCTAGCAAGGGACTCCACCAAGCCTCCAAGATTGTCGATCAGTCCGGCCTTGGGAGTTAAGTCCTCGCAGATACGACTGAGTACATCCTTGGCCTTCTCCAATGTCTCCTGGAGGGATACACGACGGTCTTCAACTACAGCGACGGCGCCTGCCAATGCATCTGCGCGGCACAGAGATTGGGCATCAAAGCTCAAGCCGCTGGCATCTGCATACACAATAGTGTTAGTATAACAACCATACGTCAAAGCACAGAAGGGCAGGGCACATCCTGATGAAAAAAGAAGACCTAAGAGGGACTTGGCAATCGAGAAAGGTTGCTCCTCAAAAAACTTCTCCCTCTCAGCAGTGGAGACACGGAGATCCTCCTCTCGCTTCCGCGACTCCTCCAAGGCTGCGATCACCTCGTCGCGATTCTTCATCGCCGTGGCCAGTGTCTTCTCCAGTGCAGCAGCATGGCAAAGTAATTCATTATGTTCGGCTGCGACAAACAGGGAATATCACCAAATTGAATCAATGCAAGTCGCAAAGACAAAGAGGAAGTCAAGACTTACTTTCGACAATGTGATGGCGATTGTCCAGTCGTGCATGCTGTCGACCCAGGTTAAGGACTTGCTCCGCCAGGCGGGCAGCTTCCTTCATGAGGAGCTGCATCAGGAAACAATAAAAGTTCAAGTAAACAGTGCCAAGAATAAATTCGACTGCCAATTACAAGATACTTACATGATCCTCCATGGACTCCGAAGAAGGCTGTCACACAGTCATTCGGGTAACCATCTGATGTTCCCTAGCATGTGGGGAAACTCGATGATTATGCCTAGAGTGGGCCGCCAATGGAGGAGAAGGGGACCGCTCGGCCATCTTCTTGGCCTTGGAGTCTACGACTCCGGACTCCTTCAGAAATTGGACGTCGTCAGAAGACGACGATGCCGCTTGGCTGGAACACACATCAAGCAAAAGCTTCAGGAAAAACAGCAACTCCAAGAAGAAACCAAAACGAGGTCGCGAATACGGAACTTACCAGTCAAATCTATCTAGGTCGAAGGATTGCTCCTCGGACTCCGACGATTCATTTGGTAGTCGAAGCTTCTTCCGGGCAGGAGCGGCCATGGAGTGCATAGGAACGGCGGGGATTGGCTCCTCTGCAACAACAGAGGGGCCTTCTAGCATCGTTGGCGATGAGGCATCCGAGTCCTTGCTGCGGGAACGCTTGCGAGTGTCCTGGCTGCTGGACTCGGGGGCTCCCTCCTCCTCTTTGACTGGGACGGCTGACTCCGACTCGTCCTCTTCATCCACTTCATGTGGGATAATCCCCTTAGGCAGAGGGGGCAAGATGGGAGACACCTTCCAATCCTACATTCATAAAATACGACAACATATGACAAAACATCATAAAGGCAGTCGACAAAGGAAACTACTTCGCAGAACACTTTTACCTCGGGAGGGGGGTTAGAAGCATCGAAAGGGGGCACGACTGGTTCGCTCGAGAGAACCTCCTTGACGGTGTATTTGGTCACCATTCGCACCCTCTTATCAACCTCACCCGTGGAAATGCCATTGGCAGATATACGAGTGACATAGTTTGCGCCAGCCCAGCAAAACATGGGATGGACTCTAGCTTGCAGGGGTTGGACGCGACGGTGCAACCATGTGCGAATAAGGGCAGTGCCTCCCTCTTCTTTGCCTATGCGACTCTCGAGGTCGTATACGCGCTTGTACATCACTTCCGTCTCCTCGGACTCGTCGGGCATCACTATGTTCTTCCAAGAACGCCTCCTCTTGCACGGCGTCGCGGGATCGAAGGGCGCGAGTCTGAAGTGCTCTCCGTCGGCCTTCTGGTCACAGATGTAGAACCACTTGTCTCTCCACCCTTGGACGGACATCATGAGTTTGATATCAAAATAGGTGGCGGAAGAGTCAACATGGATTCCGCAGCCTCCTACGTTGTAGACTACAGAACCAGATGATGACTGGCGTTTTAGCTTGAAAAGCCTCTTAAAGAGGCCGAAGTGCGGCTCGATTCTGAGCCAGCACTTGATTTCTACGCACTTCTATTCTTGTAGACAGTTGTTGGGCCTCCAAGTGTAGAGGTTTATAGAACAGCAACAAGTTTTCCCTTAAGTGGATCACCCAAGGTTTATCGAACTCAGGGAGGAAGTGGTCAAGGGTATCCCCTCTCAAGCAACCCTGCAATCAAGATACAAGAAGTCTCTTGTGTCCCCAACACACCCAATACACTTTTCAGGTGTATAGGTGCACTAGTTCGGCGAAGAGATAGTGAAATACAAGTGGTATAGATAATTATAAGTGGTAACGGTGCTAGAAAATATCTTGATGGCGTGTGGTTGACGTGGAAAAAGACTAAAGTAAAACTGAAATAAAGATGGAAGCAAGCAAACATGTAACAGATCTAATTGCAAACGGTGTTTTAATGCTTAGAAACAAGGCCTAGGGATCATACTTTCACTAGTGAACACTCTCTCATATAAATATCTTCTCCTTATGATACTACTCTTAACTACTATCCGGTTGAACACTCTAATCGATGGTAGGGCTATAACAGCACACCTCAAAGTAAGCCTTCCCCATCTAGATAACCCCACACTGTCACCTTGAGCTCTAGATGGTTCCAACAAACACCACAATTTCATAAAGACATCCAACTCCAAATATAACTCATAACAAGTATTTGTAATTTCTAGCCTAAGTGCCACCATGGTGTGCACGTTGTCACTTTCACACACATGGGGAGAGCAGAGATCTATTAAAGCACTTGAGTAGCAAGGTAGATCTACTTGATTACAAAGCTCATGATCACAATAAGATCATGCATAGAGAGAGATGAACACATAGCTACCGGTAGAACCCTTAGCCTCGAGAGAGAACTACTCCCTCCTCATCATGGTAATCAGCAATGGTGATGGAGATGGTGGTGGAGATCGATGGAGATGGCTCCAGGGGCACTTCCCCGTCCCGGCAGGGTGCCGGAACAGAGACTTTCTGTCCCCCGAATCTCCCTTTCGGTGGCGGCGGCGCTGTGGAACTTTTCGTGGATTTTTGATTGATGATCTAGGGTTTTGGTATCGGGAGGCTCTTATAGGCGAAGGAGTCAAGGTCGGTGGCCGGCCAGGGGGCCCACACCATGCCCTGGCGTGGCCTAGGCTGGCCCATGCCAAGGGGGGTGTGGCCACCCTGTGGCCCCTCTCCGACTCTCCTTCTGGCTCCGTGAGTCTTCCGGGAAAATAGTAACTTTGGCTTTTGTCCCGTCCAATTCAGAGAATATTCATTTTCTGACTTCTTGGAACCAAAAACAGTAGAAATAGGCAACTGGCACTATGGCATCTTGTTAATAGATTAGTCCAAGAAATCATATGAAAAGTACTCCAAAGTTGGAACAAAACACAAGAATGTAGATAAAAGCAAGCATGGAACATCAAAAATTATAGATACATTTGCAATGTATCAGCACTCGCAAAGAGTAATGAAGCAGGAGATATGGAGAATAGAATTCGGGGTCAGCTGATGCAGCTGGAGGCCTTAGAAGCAAAGGAGGCCCCTGAAGAAAAGATGCAGGGGCAGAGAAAGACCTCGGATGATGAACGCAAGGAACATCACCCGGAAACCAGTAGGAGGGCAAGGAGTTACCTTCACGCCGGGCACTCGCGAGTCGTCCTCCACGGAGGGAAGAACTCCATCTTGACGCAGGAGATGAAGCTCGGAGAACTTGATGATGGATGCGTGCCACGTGCCATTGGTGACGCGGGTACCCGCACCCTTCTTCTTCCCAGCGCCGGTGGTGCTGACACCCACGGTGGTGGCACCGCCCTTCTTCTTAGCGGTGGCAATGGAGGCCGCGGAACCAGCGGCGGTGCCTCCTTTCTTCTTGCGCATCTTTCAATGGCGGTGAGAGCGGAGGAAGTAACTGGGGAAGACACGGAGCTGGTCTAGTGCCGCGAAGAGGATGTGCGCAGGGAAGCAGAGAGCAGCAGCAATGGCAATGGAGGCATGAGCAGAGAAAGGCAGATGGGAAAATTACCGCAGCTGCGCTGATACTTAACCTCCTCGCGAATGCCATCCAACGGCCAGCAGAAACCCTACTAGACGCGTGGTGTACATCGCCATCGACACGTGGTGAAGCCAAAACATGAACTATCCCCCACTATCTCCATTACGCATGGAAATCGAGGAGACACAGTCAAAACAGAAGATTACGCATGCCCGGTCAAATCAAAGTCAGAAAGTGGGACCCGCCGCTCATCACGTCCCTTCAAAGCCGCTCACGCGGGAAACTGAGGTCATCAAATCGTCAGCACCGATGTCATCAAGTTTAGCAGCAGAAGGTTCCAACTACTTTAGTCCTTGCTCGAGTCTTTGACTCCACGAAGCACTCGGGGGCTACTCCCATAGGGAGCGTTGGTCGCGCACCCTACGATTTATCTTTATGCAGGAATAGGAACATTAAAAGCATACCCACCACTTGAATCTTTGATTCGATTGTGAGTCATGGGTTACTCCCATAGGGAGCATTGGAAGCAAATTCGACTGAAACAAGCAACAAAAGACGACAACAATCGCAAAAAAAATTTAGTCCCCGCCTGAGTCTTCGACTCAACCAGGCACTCGGGGGCTACTCCCATAGGGAGCGCTGGTCGCACACCCTATGATTATTTGTACATCGTACTGTGTGTCGATTACATCCACACCCGAAGGCTATGGCGACTCTGCCTCATACTATCCCTACAAAGAGACTGTGTCTCCTGGGCCACTCGAATCATCTCCGCGATGACAAAAAAGTCGGATGCCGCGCTTACAGCGTGAAGATAAGACCTGAATAAGGCCTGGCAACGCATCTACTATGCGCTACCAGAAACATATCCGTGCCTGCAGGTGCGATGAACATGCCTTGACGGACGCGTCGAGTGCGCACACCCATATACTGGAATTCGACTCCTGTAAGACCTCCGCGGCCTGAGTCGAATTATACCAGCACTTTTCCAAATTCGAGTCCAGGGACTCGAATTTGAGTAGATTGCATTGTTTTGCCCTAAGGCAATTAACTGACACCGATACATCGGTTAAATCAGGCACGCATATCAACAATCCCTATGACACAAACAAAACACTCGAAAAAAAATACTCAGTCATGCACTCGAAAGGCTTCATAAAGTCCCCAGTCGAATCTGTGATTCCACTGGACACTCGGGGGCTACTAACATGGGTATACCCTATAGGTACTCGAGCTTGGTATATACGGTCCAGATACGGCGGAAGCCCACGACATTGCCAAGGCCCAAATGAAGAATTCGAGTGGCCCATGGACTCTCGATTGCTTGCGAGACAAGAAGAAGCTTAAGATAGAAAGTTTAAAGGGAAACCCTAATCTGTAACTGACTCGACCTGCTACCCGAGACCTAGCCTATCTATATAAAGGCTAGGAGGGGGCAGCGAGAAGGACACACACAACCCTAGTTTCCACAACTCTCGCCAGACTGCATCTGCGCACCCCTGTAATCTTTGATTCCTCCATTAATTCCAAGAGCAGACAAGAAGGAGTAGGGACCTCTACGAGGCCTGAACCTGGGTAAACCTTGCGTCCCTGTGTGCTTGTTTGCTAGCTGACTGATGCCTCCAGCGCTCCCTCCTTCTCCAAAACCCAAGCCCATAACAATGGGCATTCATGAGTTAAACCCTCGTCAACTACTCTATGAGGGACAAGCTGAATGCCACTATGCTATGTTTTCTTTATGTGAAACAAACAAACGTCTTGCAAAGCATTGTTATTCATGAATATTTTGTTTGTGCCTTTTCATGTTGCAACATAGTTTCTATGTCTTATTGTTAGAACTTTATCTTTTGTGTTATGTTGAACTACTATGATCCCAGCTATCAATGTTCTACAAATACTTTGATCAAGTCTATAATGGTGCATGTCATCTCAAAAATTATTCTTTCTTTTTATCACTTACCTACTCGAGGACGAGCAAGAGTTAAGCTTGGGGATGTTGATACGTTGCTAACGTATCTATAATTTTTGATGTTCCATGCTTGGTTTTTATCTACTTTCTTATGTTTTGTCCACACTTTGGAGTACTTTTTATACAGTTTCTTGTACTAACCTATTAACAAGATGTCATAGTGCTAGCTGCCTATTTTCTGCTATTTTTGGTTCCATGAAAGTCAGAAAATGAATATTCTCGGAATTGGACAGGACAAAAATCCAAAGTTAGTTTTTCACCGAGGGGGACACGGAGCCAAAATACGAGACGGAGAGGGGCCAGAGGGCCACCACACCACCTGGCCGCGCGTGCCAGGCCTGGCCGTGCCAGGGGGTGGTGTGGCCGCCTAGGGCACCCCCCGGCCTCCCCTTTCGCCTATAAGATGCTGATGGCCCAAAATATATTGAGCTCGTTGGGGAACCCCAAGAGGAAGGTATGATGAGCACAGCAGCAAGTTTTCCCTCAGTACGAAACCAAGGTTATCAATCCAGTAGGAGCAAGGAAACACCCCAAAGGTGTAGCTAGCTGAACGATGGCAGGGTGCACTACCGGTTCCAGCAACAACGTGGAGACCTACACAACACAACCATAGAACTTTGTCCCCAACTTGCGATGAGGTTGTCAACCTCACCGGTTTTGCTGAAAACAAAGGATTAAACGTATCGAATGGAAGGAAGAAATAGTTTGCAGAAAGTAAACACAAAGCTGTAAACAGTTTATAGATTGTATGTAAAAGAAAGGACCGGGATCCATAGTTCACTAGAGGTGGCTCTCCTTAAGATAGATAGCATGCTGGGTGAACAAATTACAGCAGGGAAATTGACAAACATCGAGAAAGCAATACATGCATATACTAATCATCTTGACTCCTTTGAGATTCGATTCGGCATTACAACATTATACATAGACCTCCATCCAACTGCATCTATGACTAATAATCCACCTTTAGATTATCATCCGAACCCCCTCCAGTATTAAGTTGCAAGCAATAGATTATTGCTTTACGAATTGCGTGTAATGTAAACAATACGATTGTTCTATGAACAAAGGATTGTTGTTTTCTCCCTAGTAGCAACAACACATCTAGTACCTTAGAGATTTCTGTCACTTCCCCAGATTACCAGAGGCATGAACCCACTATCGAGCATAAATACTAACTCTTGGAGTTGCTAGCATCTACTTGGCCAAGATAGCTACTAACAACAGAAAGCATGCAAGATCACAAATAACAAAGACATGATAGAATCAATAATCAATCTGGAATAGCATCTCAATATCCATCGGATCCCCGCAAACACAACATGCAGAATTACAAATAGATGATCTTGATCATGAACGGAGCTCACAAGATCTAAACATGAAAGCACAAAGGAGGAGAACCAGCTATCTAGCTACTACATGGATCCGTAGTCCAAAGACAAACTACTCACGCATCACACCGGAGGCTTGCATGATGATGAAGAAAGCCTCCAGGGTGAATTCCCTTCTCCAGCAGGGTGCCGAGAAGAGCTTCAGATCCCTCACGATCTAGGGGTGGAGATGACGGCGGCTACAGACTCTTTCGTGGATTTTTGATCGGGTCCTTAGGGTTTTCGTCCTGAGGGCTCTTATAGGCGGAAGGAGAGGCCGAGGGGGTGTTGGGGTCGGCCAGACCATCCCCTGGCGCGGGCCAGGCCTGGCCACGTGGTCAGGTGGTGTGGCCGGCCCCTAGCCCTTCTCTGACTCGTATTCTGGCATCTGATGACTTCCGAAAAAATAGGCACTTTGGCTTTTGTTCCGTCCAATTCTGAGAATATTCATTTTCTGACTTTCCTGGAACCAAAAACAGCAGAAAACAGGCAGCTGGCACTATGGCTCTTGTTAATAGGTTAGTCCAAGAAATCATATGAAAAGTACTCCAAAGTGTGGACAAAACACAAGAAAGTGGATAAAACCAAGCATGGAACATCAAAAATTATAGATACATTTGCAATGTATCAGTGGTCAGCACGGTGCTCGTGGTGGAACGAGCCGAGGAAAACAAGGTCCATGGGGTCCAATGCCCAGTCTACTATCTCAGCGAGGTGCTCACGCCAACAAAATAGCGGTACCCGCACTACTAGAAGCTGGCGTACGGCGTCTTCATGACAGCCAGGCGACTGCGCCACTACTTCCAGGAGCACCCAATCATGGTGGTCAACGATGCCCTGCTCGGGCATATCCTTAACAACCCTGACGCCACCAGACAAGTCGCGCTTTGGGGAATCGAGTTGTGTCCACGAGACATCACATATGAAAAGCGCGACGTGATCAAGTCACAAGTCCTCCCTGATTTCCTCGTGCGTTGGATGGAGAACCAGCTTCTCGAAAAACCAGATATGTCTTATCTCTGGACAATGCACTTCGACGGGTCCAAACGAAACGACGGAGCTGGCGAAGGTGTCATACTGACATCGCTCTAGGGAGACAAGCTGAAATACATTCTGCGAATGCAGTTCACGGCCTCCAACAATGAAGATGAGTACGAGGCCCTACTCCATGGGATGCGAATGGCGAAAGCCTGCAGCGCCAAGAGGATCATCATCTATGGCGACTCCAAACTGGTGGTGAACCAAACAATGCACGAGTGCGACGCCCTAAGTGACAACATGATCGCCTACCACGACCTCTACGACATACTTGAAGGGGATGCGACGGCTGTGAGCTATGACACGTAGGCCGTGAAAGCAACAAAGAGGCGGCCACACTTGCCAACATTGGCTCCACCTGCGCCCCATACCACATGGGGTATTTCTCAAGCGTATCTGTGGACGCTCCATCAAGCCAAAGGCTACATAGAAGAAAGCAAGCGCGTCAACGGACTCGGGGGCTACGCTACTGATGGCTCGGTGTTGATGTAGAGCTCGTTGGGAACCCCAAGAGGAAGGTATGATGAGCACAGCAGCAAGTTTCCCTCAGTTATGAAACCAAGGTTTAATCGAACCAGTAGGAGCAAGGAAACACCCCAAAGGTGTTGCTAGCTGAGCCTTGGCAGGGCGCACTACCGGTGCTAGTAGCAACATGGAGATCTGCACAACACAACCACAGAACTCTGTCCCCAACTTGCGATGAGGTTGTCAATCTTACCGTGTTTTGCTGAAAACAAAGGATTAAACGTATCGAATGGAAAGAAGTAATAGTTTGCAGAAAGTAAACACAAAGAAGTAAATAGTTTGTAGATTGTATGTAAAAGAAAGGTCCGGGATCCATAGTTCACTAGAGGTGGCTCTCCTTAAGATAGATAACATGCTGGGTGAACAAATTACAGCGGGGCAATTGACAAACATCGAGAAAGCAATACATGCATATACTAATCATCTTGACTCCTTTGAGATTCGATTGGGCATTACAACATTATACATAGACCGCCATCCAACTGCATCTATGACTAATAATTTGAGCTTCAGATCCCTCCCGATCTAGGGATGGAGATGACGGCGGCTACAGACTCTTTCGTGGATTTGATCGGGTCCTTAGGGTTTTCATCCTGAGGGCATCTTATAGGCGGAAGGAGAGGCCGAGGGGGTGTTGGGGTCGGCCAGACCACCCCCTGGCGTAGGCCAGGCCTGGCCACGCGGCCAGGTGGTGTGGCCGGCCCCCAGCCCTTCTCCGTCTCGTATTCTGGCATCTGATGAGTTCCGGAAAAATAGGCACTTTGGCTTTTGTCCCGTCCAATTTTGAGAATATTCATTTTCTGACTTTCCTAGAACCAAAAACAGCAGAAAATAGGCAGCTGGCACTATGGCTCTTGTTAATAGGTTAGTCCAAGAAATCATATGAAAAGTACTCCAAAGTGTGGACAAAATACAAGAAAGTGGATAAAACCAAGCATGGAACATCAAAAAAATAGATACATTTGCAATGTATCAGCTACCCAATGAGCCAATGGCACTCGACGACCTGGAGCTCGACACAGGACTCGAAGGACCAATGAGCGTCATGATGATCGAGCCATCCTGGACTCAACCATACATCACATATCTTCTCAGCAAGAGGCTGCCTGAAGACCCAACTAACACGCAGCACATTGCACGATGATCCAAGGCATTCGCTATCATCAACAGCGAACTATACAAACGCAGCATCAAAGGAGTACTCCAACGGTGCGTCTCCAACAGGGATGGAAGGGACGTCCTCCTTGATATCCACGAAAGGACCTGCGGGCACCATGCTGGCAGGTTCGCCCTCCTCGCCAAAGCTCTACGATCTGGATTCTACTAGCCCACGGCCATGCGCGACGCCAAGGACATCGTCCAGCGCTGCAATGCTTGCCAGCAATTCATGGACAAACCGCACGCACCTGGCGCGGAGCTCCGGCCAATACCATTGGCTTGGCCCTTCGCGCAATGGGGACTCGACATGGTCGACAAGCTCCCGAGATCCTCACGAGGAGGTTACGTATACCTCTTGGTCGCAGTCGACAAATTCACCAAGTGGATCGAGACCATGCTGGTGACAAACCAATCAGGGGTCAGCGCCGTCAAGTTCTTCGAGTCCATTGTCTACCACTTCGGTGTGCCACATAGCATCATCACGGACAATGGGACGAACTTCTCCAAGGAGTTCCAGGAATTCTGCGAAAACCTGGGAATCAACATAAGCTACGCCTCGGTAGCTCACCCACAGACAAATGGTCAAGTCGAAAAGGACAATGGCCTCGTCTGCGGTGGAATCAAGAAACGACTCCTCTGGCCACTCGAACAAGCCGCGGGATGCTGGCCATATGAGTTGCAATCCGTACTCTAGAGCTTGCACACAACTCCAAACAGCGCCACGGGATACACCCCGTTCTTCATGGTGAACAGCGCTGAAGCGGTGCTACCTGCAGAGGTACGCTACAAAGCCCCATGGGTGGTCACTTACAGTGAGCAGGAGTCAACTCTTGCACTCGAAGACTCCATCGACCTTCTTGACAAAGCGCGCAAAATCGCAGCGGAAAGATCAACGATCTATCAGCAGAGCCTCCGCAACTACCACAGCAGAAGGCTACCCCCAAGATCCTTTGTCAAAGGAGACCTGGTCCTGCGACTCAAGCAACAAGGGCATCTTGAGCTCGAGTCTCCCTGAGAGGGACCCTACGTGATTACAGAAGTAATCCTAGGTGGCGCCTATCGGCTTAAAGATTTCAAGACAGGAGTCGCATACTCCAACCCCTGGAACGTCGCATAGCTGCGTCGTTTCTACCCTTAGTCGTTTTTATATTACAAATAAGGCTATTTGATACGTCCATAACGTACCTATAATTTGTTATGGTTTTATGCTAATAATATGCTTTTGACACTCCTTTTTGTATAAAGTTTATGATTTATTTGGACTAACCTACTAATAGTTGCAAAAGTGCACAATGTTCTTGTTTTACACTTTGATGTGTAGGAATTACCAAGAATACAAGTGGAAACCTTGTTGGAGTCAAATTGGGATTTTTCCAGAAATCTATCTCAGAACTCTTTTTGAAGATGGTCACGTTTCGGGTTGAAGACAGCGTCAAACGGAAAACTCTTCAACTACAAAGTTGTTGGAAATTTCGTGACAAATGTTCTGGACATAACATTTAGCTGATTCCGAGTCCGGACGAGCCTTATAGGCCCGATTTACTGTAGACCAAGATGGGGTGACGGGAATCCGATAAGCTATATAAAGGGAGGAAACTTAATTTGCCCAGGGCATCTCCACCCACGAATTTGCAGCCACCAAAGCCATGTTTTTGCCTTCCCCATGGATCCCATCTCCATGGGGGAGGGCTCCCAAAAAGCCATGAAGGAAGGGGCTAAGGGGCGGTGCTCCCCCATGATATCGGCAGCGGGGAAGGAGTCCCCCGTGCCGCCGCCAGCGCCACCGCCGCCCTCTTCACCATCTTCACCACCATCTCCATCACCTAATCCTCCTAGTATGCAGTGGTTCATCCTCCCACACACCTCTATACCGTCCTATGTAAACATGGTGTTTGATGTTATAAGTTATAATCCTATGATCTATGTCATGTTTGCGTAGTTTCTTTGTTCTTAGATTGAATGGTTGAACGTCTTTTGTTTATTAGAGTTGTATGTTGATATGGTATAGTCGTTTGGTGTCCATTATATTTGTGCGCGCATGGATTAAACATTATAGGGTTTTTAGTATGTGTAAAAGGAAGGGGGAGTTCTGCCAGAGTCACAGAAACCTGAGGACGCGAACAAGAACGTTGCACATATGGGAGTAAGAGGAGCATTAAACTTAAGGCTATAGTTGGGGAAACATTAATGCATTGATTAGTACTTATGGATGTTTGCTAACAACCCAATCATATAGTACATGTAATTCCAAGTAGTGAAGCGCATGTATATTTAGCCTCTCCCACATAGAAAACTGCATCGAAGACAATGAACCTGATCTATTTGCTATTTAAACTTGGACAAAGCCACCACAATTACCACCACTATTCCACACTCATGGTTCTGTTAGTTTAGTGTATATTATTGCTGCAGCAACTAGCTTTACTTTCTTGTTATTTATTATCATGCAAAGCTATCTTTATTACTCGTACTGTTGCTCTAGTTTTATTTCCTAGATAATGCAAACGTTTAGTGTGCGGTAGAGTTGTATCAGTGGTTGATAGAACTTGAGAAAATATTTATCCTACCTTTAGCTCCTCATTGGGTTTGACACTCTTACTTATCGAAAAGTCTACACACGATCCCCTATACTTGTGGGTTATCACTATTCAGCCAGGCTACCTAGCCACACATTGTACCTCATACTATTCTGCAAATAAATAAAGCTAAGTGCCCCGAAACTCTGTGTTTTTCCTCATTTTTCTAGCAATCTTATCACTTGGGGGCTGCACCTCCCTTTACACACATGTTCCACGAACTCATCGCGATATCCTGAGTAGCTGACGCACTAATCGAACCCTTGACAAACACCAACCCAGCTGCAACGCACCTGACAGGTTGGCAAGGTGCTGAGATAAACACATGCTAGGCTAACGAAAAGGAATCGCAAAGTGCAACACACTCGAACAAATATACAACCCGCAAGCTCTTTACATATCAATATAAATTAATTACACCCAACATATCCATATAAACTTTACAACACTTGTACAATTATGCGTTGGATATAAACTAAAGCTACTGCCGCAACAGAAGAACGTTCGTTTGCTCCTCGAAGAAGTCGACGATTTCTTCTGCTGGGCGATCCACTGCCTGGTAATGTGGAACCATGTTCCAGGTCGAACCTTTGGCGGAGTCAGCGGCCCAGCAGCAACAGCTGCAACATCTACATCTGGCCTATGAAGTCGTACCAGCGACAAAGCAGCCTTGGCACCAGCCACTAACTTCTGTCGCACACACTCGCGAACGGCACTTAGATCTTGGAACTTCACCAGAAGAGCCAACAGGCTTGAAGGGATGGCGTCCAGCGGAAACATCGTTTGGTAGATATGCCTAAGGCATGATTGTGCCTTCTTCAAAAAGTGAAGTACTCGCGAAGCACGATCCTGCAGGGTCGCAAGTGCGATCGCATGATTATGATCCACCCAAAAGTACCCACTTGCCTGAAGCTGCTCCTGGGTCAGGTCATTCATTCGAATGGCAATCCGGTCTTTCTCATCCTGTGGATGACGAGCACTGACAACTACACCAAGCAAAAAAGCAAAGTATGAAGACAAGGCATTGTCGCGACTGACTAAAAGAAAAGATAAGAGGGTAGAAAGCTAACACTTGAATTGATCACCTAGCTGCGTCACCTCCTCCAATAGATACTGCTCGCGGGCGGTAGCCTTCTCCGTGCTCGACTTCCATACATCCACGTTACCACGGAGGATGGGCAACTCACGTTCCAGCTGCTTAACGCGATCACGCAGTCACAAAAGCAGGTACAACTCATCCACCCTTGAGCGCGGTTGTGCCAAGGTCTCATCAGTGGGTGATGAATCACGAGGATCACTCAAAGGACCACTCGATGTACCCTATCACGAACCAAGCAAAAGCAAATAAGAGGCCGAGGATACATTGACGAAAGGCTTAGATGCATTCAAATATATCAAAGTCCTGACTAGGGTACCCCCATAAAAGCATTGTTCCATAAACAAAAGGCCAAACATTAGAAGCTATTACACAGACAGACTACGGAGCATTTTTCTTCGACTTGGACTTGGGCTTTGGGGGCTTCATCGCATCCGTGGCATTTTCCGACGCCACAGACTTGCCGGTAATTACCCCCAGATGCCACAGCCTTGGTAGCCTTCGCTTGACGCCGCTCCTCAGAATACTTGGCGAGTGTCTCGATAAGCTGATGACCGTAATTTTTGCATTTACTAGCAAAGGGAGCAAACACTACCTGCTGGCCTCCAACATCGACAGGCATCGCCCTAGAAATAGCGGTAGGGTCCATCTCCACTCCATGGGCTTGCACCATTGCGAGTGCCATGGTGGCGCCAACGGAGTGCTATGAGTTCTTAAAGTCTGCGGGGATTCCTCTATCAAGGGACTCCACCAAGCCTCCAAGATTGTCGATCAGTCCGGCCTTGGGAGTTAAGTCCTCGCAAATACGACTGAGTACATCCTTGGCCTTCTCCAATGTCTCCTGGAGGGATACACTACGGTCTTCAACTACAGCGACGGCGCCTGCCAATGCATCCGCGCGGCACAGAGATTGGGCATCAAAGCTCAAGCCGCTGGCATCTGCATACACAATAGTGTTAGTATAACAACCATACGTCAAAGCACAGAAGGGCAGGGCACATCCTGATGAAAAAAGAAGACCTAAGAGGGACTTGGCAATCGAGAAAGGTTGCTCCTCAAAAAACTTCTCCCTCTCAGCAGTGGAGACACGGAGATCCTCCTCTCGCTTCCGTGACTCCTCCAAGGCTACGATCACCTCGTCGCGATTCTTCATCGCCGCGGCCAGTGTCTTCTCCAGTGCAGCAGCATGGCAAAGTAATTCATTATGTTCGGCTGCGACAAACAGGGAATATCACCAAATTGAATCAATGCAAGTCGCAAAGACAAAGAGGAAGTCAAGACTTACTTTCGACAATGTGATGGCGATTGTCCAGTCGTGCATGCTGTCGACCCAGGTTAAGGACTTGCTCCGCCAGGCGGGCAGCTTCCTTCATGAGGAGCTGCATCAGGAAACAATAAAAGTTCAAGTAAACAGTGCCAAGAATAAATTCGACTGCCAATTACAAGATACTTACATGATCCTCCATGGACTCCGAAGAAGGCTGTCGCACAGTCATCCGGGTAACCATCTGATGTTCCCTAGCATGTGGGGAACTCGATGATTATGCCCAGAGTGGGCCGCCAATGGAGGAGAAGGGGACCGCTCGGCCATCTTCTTGGCCTTGGAGTCTACGACTCCGGACTCCTTCAAAAATTGGACGTCGTCAGAAGACGACGATGCCGCTTGGCTGGAAACACACATCAAGCAAAAGCTTCAGGAAAAACAGCAACTCCAAGAAGAAATCAAAACGAGGTCGCGAATATGGAACTTACCAGTCAAATCTATCAAGGTCGAAGGATTGCTCCTCTGACTCCGACGATTCATTTGGTAGTCGAAGCTTCTTCCGGGCAGGAGGAGCCATGGAGTGCATAGGAACGGCGGGGATTGGCTCCTCTGCAACAACAGAGGGGCCTTCTAGCATTGTTGGCGATGAGGCATCCGAGTCCTTGCTGCGGGAACGCTTGCGAGTGTCCTGGCTGCTGGACTCGGGGGCTCCCTCCTCCTCTTTGACTGGGACGGCTGACTCCGACTCGTCCTCTTCATCCACTTCATGTGGGATAATCCCCTTAGGCAGAGGGGGCAAGATGGGAGACACCTTCCAATCCTACATTCATAAAATACGACAACATATGACAAAACATCATAAAGGCAGTCGACAAAGGAAACTACTTCGCAGAACACTTTTACCTCGGGAGGGGGGTTAGAAGCATCGAAAGGGGGCACGACTGGTTCGCTCGAGAGAACCTCCTTGACGGTGTATTTGGTCACCATTCGCACCCTCTTATCAACCTCACCCGTGGAAATGCCATTGGCAGATATACGAGTGACATAGTTTGCGCCAGCCCAGCAAAACATGGGATGGACTCTAGCTTGCAGGGGTTGGACGCGACGGTGCAACCATGTGCGAATAAGGGCAGTGCCTCCCTCTTCTTTGCCTATGCGACTCTCGAGGTCGTATACGCGCTTGTACATCACTTCCGTCTCCTCGGACTCGCCGGGCATCACTATGTTCTTCCAAGAACGCCTCCTCTTGCACGGCGTCGCGGGATCGAAGGGCGCGAGTCTGAAGTGCTCTCCGTCGGCCTTCTGGTCACAGATGTAGAACCACTTGTCTCTCCACCCTTGGACGGACATCATGAGTTTGATATCAAAATAGGTGGCGGAAGAGTCAACATGGATTCCGCAGCCTCCTACGTTGTAGACTACAGAACCAGATGATGACTGGCGTTTTAGCTTGAAAAGCCTCTTAAAGAGGCCGAAGTGCGGCTCGATTCTGAGCCAGCACTTGATTTCTACGCACTTCTATTCTTGTAGACAGTTGTTGGGCCTCCAAGTGTAGAGGTTTATAGAACAGCAACAAGTTTTCCCTTAAGTGGATCACCCAAGGTTTATCGAACTCAGGGAGGAAGTGGTCAAGGGTATCCCCTCTCAAGCAACCCTGCAATCAAGATACAAGAAGTCTCTTGTGTCCCCAACACACCCAATACACTTTTCAGGTGTATAGGTGCACTAGTTCGGCGAAGAGATAGTGAAATACAAGTGGTATAGATAATTATAAGTGGTAACGGTGCTAGAAAATATCTTGATGGCGTGTGGTTGACGTGGAAAAAGACTAAAGTAAAACTGAAATAAAGATGGAAGCAAGCAAACATGTAACAGATCTAATTGCAAACGGTGTTTTAATGCTTAGAAACAAGGCCTAGGGATCATACTTTCACTAGTGAACACTCTCTCATATAAATATCTTCTCCTTATGATACTACTCTTAACTACTATCCGGTTGAACACTCTAATCGATGGTAGGGCTATAACAGCACACCTCAAAGTAAGCCTTCCCCATCTAGATAACCCCACACTGTCACCTTGAGCTCTAGATGGTTCCAACAAACACCACAATTTCATAAAGACATCCAACTCCAAATATAACTCATAACAAGTATTTGTAATTTCTAGCCTAAGTGCCACCATGGTGTGCACGTTGTCACTTTCACACACATGGGGAGAGCAGAGATCTATTAAAGCACTTGAGTAGCAAGGTAGATCTACTTGATTACAAAGCTCATGATCACAATAAGATCATGCATAGAGAGAGATGAACACATAGCTACCGGTAGAACCCTTAGCCTCGAGAGAGAACTACTCCCTCCTCATCATGGTAATCAGCAATGGTGATGGAGATGGTGGTGGAGATCGATGGAGATGGCTCCAGGGGCACTTCCCCATCCCGGCAGGGTGCCGGAACAGAGACTTTCTGTCCCCCGAATCTCCCTTTCGGTGGCGGCGGCGCTGTGGAACTTTTCGTGGATTTTTGATTGATGATCTAGGGTTTTGGTATCGGGAGGCTCTTATAGGCGAAGGAGTCAAGGTTGGTGGCCGGCCAGGGGGCCCACACCATGCCCTGGCGCGGCCTAGGCTGGCCCATGCCAAGGGGGGTGTGGCCACCCTGTGGCCCCTCTCCGACTCTCCTTCTGGCTCCGTGAGTCTTCCGGGAAAATAGTAACTTTGGATTTTGTCCCGTCCAATTCAGAGAATATTCATTTTCTGACTTCCTGGAACCAAAAATAGTAGAAATAGGCAACTGGCACTGTGGCATCTTGTTAATAGATTAGTCCAAGAAATCATATGAAAAGTACTCCAAAGTTGGAACAAAACACAAGAATGTAGATAAAACCAAGCATGGAACATCAAAAATTATAGATACATTTGCAATGTATCAGCACTCGCAAAGAGTAATGAAGCAGGAGATATGGAGAATAGAATTTGGGGTCAGATGATGCAGCTGGAGGCCGTAGAAGCAAAGGAGGCCCCTGAAGAAAGGATGCAGGGGCAGAGAAAGACCTCGGATGATGAACGCAAGGAACATCACCCGGAAACCAGCAGGAGGGCAAGGAGTTACCTTCACGCCGGGCACTCGCGAGTCGTCCTCCACGGAGGGGAGAACTCCATCTTGACGCAGGAGATGAAGCTCAGAGAACTTGATGATGGATGCGTGCCACGTGCCATTGGTGACGCGGGTACCCGCACCCTTCTTCTTCCCAGCGCCGGTGGTGCTGACACCCACGGTGGTGGCACCGCCCTTCTTCTTAGCGGTGGCAATGGAGGCCGCGGAACCAGCGGCGGTGCCTCCTTTCTTCTTGCGCATCTTTCAATGGCGGTGAGAGCGGAGGAAGTAACTGGGGAAGACACGGAGCTGGTCCAGTGCCGCGAAGAGGATGTGCGCAGGGAAGCAGAGAGCAGCAGCAATGGCAATGGAGGCATGAGCAGAGAAAGGCAGATGGGAAAATTACCGCAGCTGCGCTGATACTTAACCTCCTCGCGAATGCCATCCAACGGCCAGCAGAAACCCTACTAGACGCGTGGCGTACATCACCATCGACACGTGGTGAAGCCAAAACATGAACTGTCCCCCACTATCTCCATTACGCATGGAAATCGAGGAGACACAGTCAAAACAGAAGATTACGCATGCCCGGTTAAATCAAAGTCAGAAAGTGGGACCCGCCGCTCATCACGTCCCATCAAAGCCGCTCACGCGGGAAACTGAGGTCATCAAATCGTCAGCACCGATGTCATCAAGTTTAGCAGCAGAAGGTTCCAACTACTTTAGTCCTTGCTCGAGTCTTCGACTCCACCAAGCACTCGGGGGCTACTCCCATAGGGAGCGTTGGTCGCGCACCCTACGATTTATCTTTATGCAGGAATAGGAACATTAAAAGCATACCCACCACTTGAATCTATGATTCGATTGTGAGTCATGGGTTACTCCCATATGGAGCATTGGAAGCAAATTCGACTGAAACAAGCAAGAAAAGACGACAACAATCGCAAAAAGTTTTTAGTCCCCGCCTGAGTCTTCGACTCAACCAGGCACTCGGGGGCTACTCCCATAGGGAGCGCTGGTCGCGCACCCTATGATTATTTGTACATCGTACTGTGTGTCGATTACATCCACACCCGAAGGCTATGGCGACTCTGCCTCATACTATCCCTACAAAGAGACTGTGTCTCCTGGGCCACTCGAATCATCTCCGCGATGACAAAAAAGTCGGATGCCGCGCTTACAGCGTGAAGATAAGACCTGAATAAGGCCTGGCAACGCATCTACTACGCGCTACCAGAAACATATCCGTGCCTGCAGGTGCGATGAACATGCCTTGACGGACGCGTCGAGTGCGCACACCCATATACTGGAATTCGACTCCTGTAAGACCTCCGCGGCCTGAGTCGAATTATACCAGCACTTTTCCAAATTCGAGTCCAGGGACTCAAATTTGAGTAGATTGCATTGTTTTGCCCTAAGGCAATTAACTGACACCGATACATCGGTTAAATCAGGCACGCATATCAACAATCCCTATGACACAAACAAAACACTCGAAAAAAAATACTCAGTCATGCACTCGAAAGGCTTCATAAAGTCCCCAGTCGAATCTGTGATTCCACTGGACACTCGGGGGCTACTAACATGGGTATACCCTATAGGTACTCGAGCTTGGTATATACGGTCCAGATTCGGCGGAAGCCCACGACATTGCCAAGGCCCAAATGAAGAATTCGAGTGGCCCATGGACTCTCGATTGCTTGCGAGACAAGAAGAAGCTTAAGATAGAAAGTTTAAAGGGAAAACCCTTATCTGTAACTGACTCGACCTGCTACCCGAGACCTAGCCTATCTATATAAAGGCTAGGAGGGGGCAGCGAGAAGGACACACACAACCCTAGTTTCCACAACTCTCGCCAGACTGCATCTGCGCACCCCTGTAATCTTTGATTCCTCCATTAATTCCAAGAGCAGACAAGAAGGAGTAGGGACCTCTACGAGGCCTGAACCTGGGTAAACCTTGCGTCCCTGTGTGCTTGTTTGCTAGCTGACTGATGCCTCCAGCGCTCCCTCCTTCTCCAAAACCCAAGCCCATAACAATGGGCATTCATGAGTTAAGCCCTCGTCAACTACTCTATGAGGGACAAGCTGAATGCCACTATGCTATGTTTTCTTTATGTGAAACAAACAAACGTCTTGCAAAGCATTGTTATTCATGAATCTTTTGTTTGTGCCTTTTCATGTTGCAACATAGTTTCTATGTCTTATTGTTAGAACTTTATCTTTCGTGTTATGTTGAACTACTATGATCCCAGCTATCAATGTTCTACAAATACTTTGATCAAGTCTATAATGGTGCATGTCATCTCAAAAATTATTCTTTCTTTTTATCACTTACCTACTCGAGGACGAGCAAGAGTTAAGCTTGGGGATGTTGATACGTTGCTAACGTATCTATAATTTTTGATGTTCCATGCTTGGTTTTTATCTACTTTCTTATGTTTTGTCCACACTTTGGAGTACTTTTTATACAGTTTCTTGTACTAACCTATTAACAAGATGTCATAGTGCTAGCTGCCTATTTTCTGCTATTTTTTGTTCCAGGAAAGTCAGAAAATGAATATTCTCGGAATTGGACAGGACAAAAATCCAAAGTTAGTTTTTCACCGAGGGGGACACGGAGCCAAAATACGAGACGGAGAGGGGCCAGAGGGCCGCCACACCACCTGGCCGCGCGTGCCAGGCCTGGCCGTGCCAGGGGGTGGTGTGGCCGCCTAGGGCACCCCCCGGCCTCCCCTTTCGCCTATAAGATGCTGATGGCCCAAAATATATTGAGCTCGTTGGGGAACCCCAAGAGGAAGGTATGATGAGCACAGCAGCAATTTTTCCCTCAGTACGAAACCAAGGTTATCAATCCAGTAGGAGCAAGGAAACACCCCAAAGGTGTAGCTAGCTGAACGATGGCAGGGTGCACTACCGGTTCCAGCAACAACGTGGAGACCTACACAACACAACCATAGAACTTTGTCCCCAACTTGCGATGAGGTTGTCAATCTCACCGGTTTTGCTGAAAACAAAGGATTAAACGTATCGAATGGAAGGAAGAAATAGTTTGCAGAAAGTAAACACAAAGCTGTAAACAGTTTATAGATTGTATGTAAAAGAAAGGACCGGGATCCATAGTTCACTAGAGGTGGCTCTCCTTAAGATATATAACATGCTGGGTGAACAAATTACAGCAGGGAAATTGACAAACATCGAGAAAGCAATACATGCATATACTAATCATCTTGACTCCTTTGAGATTCGATTCGGCATTACAACATTATACATAGACCTCCATCCAACTGCATCTATGACTAATAATCCACCTTCAGATTATCATCCGAACCCCCTCCAGTATTAAGTTGCAAGCAATAGATTATTGCTTTACGAATTGCGTGTAATGTAAACAATACGATTGTTCTATGAACAAAGGATTGTTGTTTTCTCCCTAGTAGCAACAACACATCTAGTACCTTAGAGATTTCTGTCACTTCCCCAGATTACCAGAGGCATGAACCCACTATCGAGCATAAATACTAACTCTTGGAGTTGCTAGCATCTACTTGGCCAAGATAGCTACTAACAACAGAAAGCATGCAAGATCACAAATAACAAAGACATGATAGAATCAATAATCAATCTGGAATAGCATCTCAATATCCATCGGATCCCCGCAAACACAACATGCAGAATTACAAATAGATGATCTTGATCATGAACGGAGCTCACAAGATCTAAACATGAAAGCACAAAGGAGGAGAACCAGCTATCTAGCTACTACATGGATCCGTAGTCCAAAGACAAACTACTCACGCATCACACCGGAGGCTTGCATGATGATGAAGAAAGCCTCCAGGGTGAATTCCCTTCTCCAGCAGGGTGCCGGGAAGAGCTTCAGATCCCTCACGATCTAGGGATGGAGATGACGGCGGCTACAGACTCTTTCGTGGATTTTTGATCGGGTCCTTAGGGTTTTCGTCCTGAGGGCTCTTATAGGCGGAAGGAGAGGCCGAGGGGGTGTTGGGGTCGGCCAGACCATCCCCTGGCGCGGGCCAGGCCTGGCCATGCGGCCAGGTGGTGTGGCCGGCCCCTAGCCCTTCTCTGACTCGTATTCTGGCATCTGATGACTTCCGGAAAAATAGGCACTTTGGCTTTTGTTCCGTCCAATTCTGAGAATATTCATTTTCTGACTTTCCTGGAACCAAAAACAGCAGAAAACAGGCAGCTGGCACTGTGGCTCTTGTCAATAGGTTAGTCCAAGAAATCATATGAAAAGTACTCCAAAGTGTGGACAAAACACAAGAAAGTGGATAAAACCAAGCATGGAACATCAAAAATTATAGATACATTTGCAATGTATCAGTGGTCAGCACGGTGCTCGTGGTGGAACGAGCCGAGGAAAACAAGGTCCATGGGGTCCAGTGCCCAGTCTACTATCTCAGCGAGGTGCTCACGCCAACAAAATAGCGGTACCCGCACTACTAGAAGCTGGCGTACGGCGTCTTCATGACAGCCAGGCGACTGCGCCACTACTTCCAGGAGCACCCAATCATGGTGGTCAACGATGCCCTGCTCGGGCATATCCTTAACAACCCTGACGCCACCAGACAAGTCGCGCTTTGGGGAATCGAGTTGTGTCCACGAGACATCACATATGAAAAGCGCGACATGATCAAGTCACAAGTCCTCCCTGATTTCCTCGTGCGTTGGATGGAGAACCAGCTTCTCGAAAAACCAGATATGTCTTATCTCTGGACAATGCACTTCGACGGGTCCAAACGAAACGACGGAGCTGGCGAAGGTGTCATACTGACATCGCCCTAGGGAGACAAGCTGAAATACATTCTGCGAATGCAGTTCATGGCCTCCAACAATGAAGATGAGTACGAGGCCCTACTCCATGGGATGCGGATGGCGAAAGCCTGCAGCGCCAAGAGGATCATCATCTATGGCGACTCCAAACTGGTGGTGAACCAAACAATGCACGAGTGCGACGCCCTGAGTGACAACATGATCGCCTACCACGACCTCTACGACATACTTGAAGGGGATGCGACGGCTGTGAGCTATGACACGTAGGCCGTGAAAGCAACAAAGAGGCGGCCACACTTGCCAACATTGGCTCCACCTGCGCCCCATACCACATGGGGTATTTCTCAAGCGTATCTGTGGACGCTCCATCAAGCCAAAGGCTACATAGAAGAAAGCAAGCGCGTCAACAGACTCGGGGGCTACGCTACTGATGGCTCGGTGTTGATGTAGAGCTCGTTGGGAACCCCAAGAGGAAGGTATGATGAGCACAGCAGCAAGTTTCCCTCAGTTATGAAACCAAGGTTTAATCGAACCAGTAGGAGCAAGGAAACACCCCAAAGGTGTTGCTAGCTGAGCCTTGGCAGGGCGCACTACCGGTGCTAGTAGCAACGTGGAGATCTGCACAACACAACCACAGAACTCTGTCCCCAACTTGCGATGAGGTTGTCAATCTTACCGTGTTTTGCTGAAAACAAAGGATTAAACGTATCGAATGGAAAGAAGTAATAGTTTGCAGAAAGTAAACACAAAGAAGTAAATAGTTTGTAGATTGTATGTAAAAGAAAGGTCCGGGATCCATAGTTCACTAGAGGTGGCTCTCCTTAAGATAGATAACATGCTGGGTGAACAAATTACAGCGGGGCAATTGACAAACATCGAGAAAGCAATACATGCATATACTAATCATCTTGACTCCTTTGAGATTCGATTGGGCATTACAACATTATACATAGACCGCCATCCAACTGCATCTATGACTAATAATTTGAGCTTCAGATCTCTCCCGATCTAGGGATGGAGATGACGGCGGCTACAGACTCTTTCATGGATTTGATCGGGTCCTTAGGGTTTTCATCCTGAGGGCATCTTATAGGCGGAAGGAGAGGCCGAGGGGGTGTTGGGGTCGGCCAGACCACCCCCTGGCGTAGGCCAGGCCTGGCCACGCGGCCAGGTGGTGTGGCCGGCCCCCAGCCCTTCTCCGTCTCGTATTCTGGCATCTGATGAGTTCCGGAAAAATAGGCACTTTGGCTTTTGTCCCGTCCAATTTTGAGAATATTCATTTTTTGACTTTCCTAGAACCAAAAACAGCAGAAAATAGGCAGCTGGCACTGTGGCTCTTGTTAATAGGTTAGTCCAAGAAATCATATGAAAAGTACTCCAAAGTGTGGACAAAATACAAGAAAGTGGATAAAACCAAGCATGGAACATCAAAAAAATAGATACATTTGCAATGTATCAGCTACCCAATGAGCCAATGGCACTCGACGACCTGGAGCTCGACACAGGACTCGAAGGACCAATGAGCGTCATGATGATCGAGCCATCCTGGACTCAACCATACATCACATATCTTCTCAGCAAGAGGCTGCCTGAAGACCCGACTAACACGCAGCACATTGCACGATGATCCAAGGCATTCGCTATCATCAACAGCGAACTATACAAACGCAGCATCAAAGGAGTACTCCAACGGTGCGTCTCCAACAGGGATGGAAGGGACGTCCTCCTTGATATCCACGAAAGGACCTGCGGGCACCATGCTGGCAGGTTCGCCCTCGTCGCCAAAGCTCTACGATCTGGATTCTACTAGCCCACGGCCATGCGCGACGCCAAGGACATCGTCCAGCGCTGCAATGCTTGCCAGCAATTCATGGACAAACCGCACGCACCTGGCGCGGAGCTCCGGCCAATACCATTGGCTTGGCCCTTCGCGCAATGGGGACTCGACATGGTCGACAAGCTCCCGAGATCCTCACGAGGAGGTTACGTATACCTCTTGGTCGCAGTCGACAAATTCACCAAGTGGATCGAGACCATGCTGGTGACAAACCAATCAGGGGTCAGCGCCGTCAAGTTCTTCGAGTCCATTGTCTACCACTTCGGTGTGCCACATAGCATCATCACGGACAATGGGACGAACTTCTCCAAGGAGTTCCAGGAATTCTGCGAAAACCTGGGAATCAACATAAGCTACGCCTCGGTAGCTCACCCACAGACAAATGGTCAAGTCGAAAAGGACAATGGCCTCGTCTGCGGTGGAATCAAGAAACGACTCCTCTGGCCACTCGAACAAGCCGCGGGATGCTGGCCATATGAGTTGCAATCCGTACTCTAGAGCTTGCACACAACTCCAAACAGCGCCACGGGATACACCCCGTTCTTCATGGTGAACAGCGCTGAAGCGGTGCTACCTGCAGAGGTACGCTACAAAGCCCCACGGGTGGTCACTTACAGTGAGCAGGAGTCAACTCTTGCACTCGAAGACTCCATCGACCTTCTTGACAAAGCGCGCAAAATCGCAGCGGAAAGATCAACGATCTACCAGCAGAGCCTCCGCAACTACCACAGCAGAAGGCTACCCCCAAGATCCTTTGTCGAAGGAGACCTGGTCCTACGACTCAAGCAACAAGGGCATCTTGAGCTCGAGTCTCCCTGAGATGGACCCTACGTGATTACAGAAGTAATCCTAGGTGGCGCCTATCGCCTTAAAGATTTCAAGACAGGAGTCGCATACTCCAACCCCTGGAACGTCGCATAGCTGCGTCGTTTCTACCCTTAGTCGTTTTTATATTACAAATAAGGCTATTTGATACGTCCATAACGTACCTATAATTTGTTATGGTTTTATGCTAATAATATGCTTTTGACACTCCTTTTTGTATAAAGTTTATGATTTATTTGGACTAACCTACTAATAGTTGCAAAAGTGCACAATGTTCTTGTTTTACACTTTGATGTGTAGGAATTACCAAGAATACAAGTGGAAACCTTGTTGGAGTCAAATTGGGATTTTTCCAGAAATCTATCTCAGAACTCTTTTTGAAGATGGTCACGTTTCGGGTTGAAGACAGCGTCAAACGGAAAACTCTTCAACTACAAAGTTGTTGGAAATTTCGTGACAAATGTTCTGGACATAACATTTAGCTGATTCCGAGTCCGGACGAGCCTTATAGGCCCGATTTACTGTAGACCAAGATGGGGTGACGGGAATCCGATAAGCTATATAAAGGGAGGAAACTTAATTTGCCCAGGGCATCTCCACCCACGAATTTGCAGCCACCAAAGCCATGTTTTTGCCTTCCCCATGGATCCCATCTCCATGGGGGAGGGCTCCCAAAAAGCCATGAAGGAAGGGGCTAAGGGGCGGTGCTCCCCCATGATATCGGCAGCGGGGAAGGAGTCCCCCGTGCCGCCGCCAGCGCCACCGCCGCCCTCTTCACCATCTTCACCACCATCTCCATCACCTAATCCTCCTAGTATGCAGTGGTTCATCCTCCCACACACCTCTATACCGTCCTATGTAAACATGGTGTTTGATGTTATAAGTTATAATCCTATGATCTATGTCATGTTTGCGTAGTTTCTTTGTTCTTAGATTGAATGGTTGAACGTCTTTTGTTTATTAGAGTTGTATGTTGATATGGTATAGTCGTTTGGTGTCCATTATATTTGTGCGCGCATGGATTAAACATTATAGGGTTTTTAGTATGTGTAAAAGGAAGGGGGAGTTCTGCCAGAGTCACAGAAACCTGAGGACGCGAACAAGAACGTTGCACATATGGGAGTAAGAGGAGCATTAAACTTAAGGCTATAGTTGGGGAAACATTAATGCATTGATTAGTACTTATGGATGTTTGCTAACAACCCAATCATATAGTACATGTAATTCCAAGTAGTGAAGCGCATGTATATTTAGCCTCTCCCACATAGAAAACTGCATCGAAGACAATGAACCTGATCTATTTGCTATTTAAACTTGGACAAAGCCACCACAATTACCACCACTATTCCACACTCATGGTTCTGTTAGTTTAGTGTATATTATTGCTGCAGCAACTAGCTTTACTTTCTTGTTATTTATTATCATGCAAAGCTATCTTTATTACTCGTACTGTTGCTCTAGTTTTATTTCCTAGATAATGCAAACGTTTAGTGTGCGGTAGAGTTGTATCAGTGGTTGATAGAACTTGAGAAAATATTTATCCTACCTTTAGCTCCTCATTGGGTTTGACACTCTTACTTATCGAAAAGTCTACACACGATCCCCTATACTTGTGGGTTATCACTATTCAGCCAGGCTACCTAGCCACACATTGTACCTCATACTATTCTGCAAATAAATAAAGCTAAGTGCCCCGAAACTCTGTGTTTTTCCTCATTTTTCTAGCAATCTTATCACTTGGGGGCTGCACCTCCCTTTACACACATGTTCCACGAACTCATCGCGATATCCTGAGTAGCTGACGCACTAATCGAACCCTTGACAAACACCAACCCAGCTGCAACGCACCTGACAGGTTGGCAAGGTGCTGAGATAAACACACGCTAGGCTAACGAAAAGGAATCGCAAAGTGCAACACACTCGAACAAATATACAACCCGCAAGCTCTTTACATATCAATATAAATTAATTACACCCAACATATCCATATAAACTTTACAACACTTGTACAATTATGCGTTGGATATAAACTAAAGCTACTGCCGCAACAGAAGAACGTTCGTTTGCTCCTCGAAGAAGTCGACGATTTCTTCTGCTGGGCGATCCACTGCCTGGTAATGTGGAACCATGTTCCAGGTCGAACCTTTGGCGGAGTCAGCGGCCCAGCAGCAACAGCTGCAACATCTACATCTGGCCTATGAAGTCGTACCAGCGACAAAGCAGCCTTGGCACCAGCCACTAACTTCTGTCGCACACACTCGCGAACGGCACTTAGATCTTGGAACTTCACCAGAAGAGCCAACAGGCTTGAAGGGATGGCGTCCAGCGGAAACATCGTTTGGTAGATATGCCTAAGGCATGATTGTGCCTTCTTCAAAAAGTGAAGTACTCGCGAAGCACGATCCTGCAGGGTCGCAAGTGCGATCGCATGATTATGATCCACCCAAAAGTACCCACTTGCCTGAAGATGCTCCTGGGTCAGGTCATTCATTCGAATGGCAATCCGGTCTTTCTCATCCTGTGGATGACGAGCACTGACAACTACACCAAGCAAAAAAGCAAAGTATGAAGACAAGGCATTGTCGCGACTGACTAAAAGAAAAGATAAGAGGGTAGAAAGCTAACACTTGAATTGATCACCTAGCTGCGTCACCTCCTCCAATAGATACTGCTCGCGGGCGGTAGCCTTCTCCGTGCTCGACTTCCATACATCCACGTTACCACGGAGGATGGGCAACTCACGTTCCAGCTGCTTAACGCGATCACGCAGTCACAAAAGCAGGTACAACTCATCCACCCTTGAGCGCGGTTGTGCCAAGGTCTCATCAGTGGGTGATGAATCACGAGGATCACTCAAAGGACCACTCGATGTACCCTATCACGAACCAAGCAAAAGCAAATAAGAGGCCGAGGATACATTGACGAAAGGCTTAGATGCATTCAAATATATCAAAGTCCTGACTAGGGTACCCCCATAAAAGCATTGTTCCATAAACAAAAGGCCAAACATTAGAAGCTATTACACAGACAGACTACGGAGCATTTTTCTTCGACTTGGACTTGGGCTTTGGGGGCTTCATCGCATCCGTGGCATTTTCCGACGCCACAGACTTGCCGGTAATTACCCCCAGATGCCACAGCCTTGGTAGCCTTCGCTTGACGCCGCTCCTCAGAATACTTGGCGAGTGTCTCGATAAGCTGATGACCGTAATTTTTGCATTTACTAGCAAAGGGAGCAAACACTACCTGCTGGCCTCCAACATCGACAGGCATCGCCCTAGAAATAGCGGTAGGGTCCATCTCCACTCCATGGGCTTGCACCATTGCGAGTGCCATGGTGGCGCCAACGGAGTGCTATGAGTTCTTAAAGTCTGCGGGGATTCCTCTATCAAGGGACTCCACCAAGCCTCCAAGATTGTCGATCAGTCCGGCCTTGGGAGTTAAGTCCTCGCAAATACGACTGAGTACATCCTTGGCCTTCTCCAATGTCTCCTGGAGGGATACACTACGGTCTTCAACTACAGCGACGGCGCCTGCCAATGCATCCGCGCGGCACAGAGATTGGGCATCAAAGCTCAAGCCGCTGGCATCTGCATACACAATAGTGTTAGTATAACAACCATACGTCAAAGCACAGAAGGGCAGGGCACATCCTGATGAAAAAAGAAGACCTAAGAGGGACTTGGCAATCGAGAAAGGTTGCTCCTCAAAAAACTTCTCCCTCTCAGCAGTGGAGACACGGAGATCCTCCTCTCGCTTCCGTGACTCCTCCAAGGCTACGATCACCTCGTCGCGATTCTTCATCGCCGCGGCCAGTGTCTTCTCTAGTGCAGCAGCATGGCAAAGTAATTCATTATGTTCGGCTGCGACAAACAGGGAATATCACCAAATTGAATCAATGCAAGTCGCAAAGACAAAGAGGAAGTCAAGACTTACTTTCGACAATGTGATGGCGATTGTCCAGTCGTGCATGCTGTCGACCCAGGTTAAGGACTTGCTCCGCCAGGCGGGCAGCTTCCTTCATGAGGAGCTGCATCAGGAAACAATAAAAGTTCAAGTAAACAGTGCCAAGAATAAATTCGACTGCCAATTACAAGATACTTACATGACTGTCGCACAGTCATCCGGGTAACCATCTGATGTTCCCTAGCATGTGGGGAACTCGATGATTATGCCCAGAGTGGGCCGCCAATGGAGGAGAAGGGGACCGCTCGGCCATCTTCTTGGCCTTGGAGTCTACGACTCCGGACTCCTTCAAAAATTGGACGTCGTCAGAAGACGACGATGCCGCTTGGCTGGAAACACACATCAAGCAAAAGCTTCAGGAAAAACAGCAACTCCAAGAAGAAACCAAAACGAGGTCGCGAATATGGAACTTACCAGTCAAATCTATCAAGGTCGAAGGATTGCTCCTCTGACTCCGACGATTCATTTGGTAGTCGAAGCTTCTTCCGGGCAGGAGGAGCCATGGAGTGCATAGGAACGGCGGGGATTGGCTCCTCTGCAACAACAGAGGGGCCTTCTAGCATTGTTGGCGATGAGGCATCCGAGTCCTTGCTGCGGGAACGCTTGCGAGTGTCCTGGCTGCTGGACTCGGGGGCTCCCTCCTCCTCTTTGACTGGGACGGCTGACTCCGACTCGTCCTCTTCATCCACTTCATGTGGGATAATCCCCTTAGGCAGAGGGGGCAAGATGGGAGACACCTTCCAATCCTACATTCATAAAATACGACAACATATGACAAAACATCATAAAGGCAGTCGACAAAGGAAACTACTTCGCAGAACACTTTTACCTCGGGAGGGGGGTTAGAAGCATCGAAAGGGGGCACGACTGGTTCGCTCGAGAGAACCTCCTTGACGGTGTATTTGGTCACCATTCGCACCCTCTTATCAACCTCACCCGTGGAAATGCCATTGGCAGATATACGAGTGACATAGTTTGCGCCAGCCCAGCAAAACATGGGATGGACTCTAGCTTGCAGGGGTTGGACGCGACGGTGCAACCATGTGCGAATAAGGGCAGTGCCTCCCTCTTCTTTGCCTATGCGACTCTCGAGGTCGTATACGCGCTTGTACATCACTTCCGTCTCCTCGGACTCGCCGGGCATCACTATGTTCTTCCAAGAACGCCTCCTCTTGCACGGCGTCGCGGGATCGAAGGGCGCGAGTCTGAAGTGCTCTCCGTCGGCCTTCTGGTCACAGATGTAGAACCACTTGTCTCTCCACCCTTGGACGGACATCATGAGTTTGATATCAAAATAGGTGGCGGAAGAGTCAACATGGATTCCGCAGCCTCCTACGTTGTAGACTACAGAACCAGATGATGACTGGCGTTTTAGCTTGAAAAGCCTCTTAAAGAGGCCGAAGTGCGGCTCGATTCTGAGCCAGCACTTGATTTCTACGCACTTCTATTCTTGTAGACAGTTGTTGGGCCTCCAAGTGTAGAGGTTTATAGAACAGCAACAAGTTTTCCCTTAAGTGGATCACCCAAGGTTTATCGAACTCAGGGAGGAAGTGGTCAAGGGTATCCCCTCTCAAGCAACCCTGCAATCAAGATACAAGAAGTCTCTTGTGTCCCCAACACACCCAATACACTTTTCAGGTGTATAGATGCACTAGTTCGGCGAAGAGATAGTGAAATACAAGTGGTATAGATAATTATAAGTGGTAATGGTGCTAGAAAATATCTTGATGGCGTGTGGTTGACGTGGAAAAAGACTAAAGTAAAACTGAAATAAAGATGGAAGCAAGCAAACATGTAACAGATCTAATTGCAAACGGTGTTTTAATGCTTAGAAACAAGGCCTAGGGATCATACTTTCACTAGTGAACACTCTCTCATATAAATATCTTCTCCTTATGATACTACTCTTAACTACTATCCGGTTGAACACTCTAATCGATGGTAGGGCTATAACAGCACACCTCAAAGTAAGCCTTCCCCATCTAGATAACCCCACACTGTCACCTTGAGCTCTAGATGGTTCCAACAAACACCACAATTTCATAAAGACATCCAACTCCAAATATAACTCATAACAAGTATTTGTAATTTCTAGCCTAAGTGCCACCATGGTGTGCACGTTGTCACTTTCACACACATGGGGAGAGCAGAGATCTATTAAAGCACTTGAGTAGCAAGGTAGATCTACTTGATTACAAAGCTCATGATCACAATAAGATCATGCATAGAGAGAGATGAACACATAGCTACCGGTAGAACCCTTAGCCTCGAGAGAGAACTACTCCCTCCTCATCATGGTAATCAGCAATGGTGATGGAGATGGTGGTGGAGATCGATGGAGATGGCTCCAGGGGCACTTCCCCATCCCGGCAGGGTGCCGGAACAGAGACTTTCTGTCCCCCGAATCTCCCTTTCGGTGGCGGCGGCGCTGTGGAACTTTTCGTGGATTTTTGATTGATGATCTAGGGTTTTGGTATCGGGAGGCTCTTATAGGCGAAGGAGTCAAGGTTGGTGGCCGGCCAGGGGGCCCACACCATGCCCTGGCGCGGCCTAGGCTGGCCCATGCCAAGGGGGGTGTGGCCACCCTGTGGCCCCTCTCCGACTCTCCTTCTGGCTCCGTGAGTCTTCCGGGAAAATAGTAACTTTGGCTTTTGTCCCGTCCAATTCAGAGAATATTCATTTTCTGACTTCCTGGAACCAAAAATAGTAGAAATAGGCAACTGGCACTGTGGCATCTTGTTAATAGATTAGTCCAAGAAATCATATGAAAAGTACTCCAAAGTTGGAACAAAACACAAGAATGTAGATAAAACCAAGCATGGAACATCAAAAATTATAGATACATTTGCAATGTATCAGCACTCGCAAAGAGTAATGAAGCAGGAGATATGGAGAATAGTATTTGGGGTCAGATGATGCAGCTGGAGGCCGTAGAAGCAAAGGAGGCCCCTGAAGAAAGGATGCAGGGGCAGAGAAAGACCTCGGATGATGAACGCAAGGAACATCACCCGGAAACCAGCAGGAGGGCAAGGAGTTACCTTCACGCCGGGCACTCGCGAGTCGTCCTCCACGGAGGGAAGAACTCCATCTTGACGCAGGAGATGAAGCTCAGAGAACTTGATGATGGATGCGTGCCACGTGCCATTGGTGACGCGGGTACCCGCACCCTTCTTCTTCCCAGCGCCGGTGGTGCTGACACCCACGGTGGTGGCACCGCCCTTCTTCTTAGCGGTGGCAATGGAGGCCGCGGAACCAGCGGCGGTGCCTCCTTTCTTCTTGCGCATCTTTCAATGGCGGTGAGAGCGGAGGAAGTAACTGGGGAAGACACGGAGCTGGTCCAGTGCCGCGAAGAGGATGTGCGCAGGGAAGCAGAGAGCAGCAGCAATGGCAATGGAGGCATGAGCAGAGAAAGGCAGATGGGAAAATTACCGCAGCTGCGCTGATACTTAACCTCCTCGCGAATGCCATCCAACGGCCAGCAGAAACCCTACTAGACGCGTGGCGTACATCGCCATCGACACGTGGTGAAGCCAAAACATGAACTGTCCCCCACTATCTCCATTACGCATGGAAATCGAGGAGACACAGTCAAAACAGAAGATTACGCATGCCCGGTCAAATCAAAGTCAGAAAGTGGGACCCGCCGCTCATCACGTCCCATCAAAGCCGCTCACGCGGGAAACTGAGGTCATCAAATCGTCAGCACCGATGTCATCAAGTTTAGCAGCAGAAGGTTCCAACTACTTTAGTCCTTGCTCGAGTCTTCGACTCCACCAAGCACTCGGGGGCTACTCCCATAGGGAGCGTTGGTCGCGCACCCTACGATTTATCTTTATGCGGGAATAGGAACATTAAAAGCATACCCACCACTTGAATCTATGATTCGATTGTGAGTCATGGGTTACTCCCATATGGAGCATTGGAAGCAAATTCGACTGAAACAAGCAAGAAAAGACGACAACAATCGCAAAAAGTTTTTAGTCCCCGCCTGAGTCTTCGACTCAACCAGGCACTCGGGGGCTACTCCCATAGGGAGCGCTGGTCGCGCACCCTATGATTATTTGTACATCGTACTGTGTGTCGATTACATCCACACCCGAAGGCTATGGCGACTCTGCCTCATACTATCCCTACAAAGAGACTGTGTCTCCTGGGCCACTCGAATCATCTCCGCGATGACAAAAAAGTCGGATGCCGCGCTTACAGCGTGAAGATAAGACCTGAATAAGGCCTGGCAACGCATCTACTACGCGCTACCAGAAACATATCCGTGCCTGCAGGTGCGATGAACATGCCTTGACGGACGCGTCGAGTGCGCACACCCATATACTGGAATTCGACTCCTGTAAGACCTCCGCGGCCTGAGTCGAATTATACCAGCACTTTTCCAAATTCGAGTCCAGGGACTCGAATTTGAGTAGATTGCATTGTTTTGCCCTAAGGCAATTAACTGACACCGATACATCGGTTAAATCAGGCACGCATATCAACAATCCCTATGACACAAACAAAACACTCGAAAAAAAATACTCAGTCATGCACTCGAAAGGCTTCATAAAGTCCCCAGTCGAATCTGTGATTCCACTGGACACTCGGGGGCTACTAACATGGGTATACCCTATAGGTACTCGAGCTTGGTATATACGGTCCAGATACGGCGGAAGCCCACGACATTGCCAAGGCCCAAATGAAGAATTCGAGTGGCCCATGGACTCTCGATTGCTTGCGAGACAAGAAGAAGCTTAAGATAGAAAGTTTAAAGGGAAAACCCTTATCTGTAACTGACTCGACCTGCTACCCGAGACCTAGCCTATCTATATAAAGGCTAGGAGGGGGCAGCGAGAAGGACACACACAACCCTAGTTTCCACAACTCTCGCCAGACTGCATCTGCGCACCCCTGTAATCTTTGATTCCTCCATTAATTCCAAGAGCAGACAAGAAGGAGTAGGGACCTCTACGAGGCCTGAACCTGGGTAAACCTTGCGTCCCTGTGTGCTTGTTTGCTAGCTGACTGATGCCTCCAGCGCTCCCTCCTTCTCCAAAACCCAAGCCCATAACAATGGGCATTCATGAGTTAAGCCCTCGTCAACTACTCTATGAGGGACAAGCTGAATGCCACTATGCTATGTTTTCTTTATGTGAAACAAACAAACGTCTTGCAAAGCATTGTTATTCATGAATCTTTTGTTTGTGCCTTTTCATGTTGCAACATAGTTTCTATGTCTTATTGTTAGAACTTTATCTTTCGTGTTATGTTGAACTACTATGATCCCAGCTATCAATGTTCTACAAATACTTTGATCAAGTCTATAATGGTGCATGTCATCTCAAAAATTATTCTTTCTTTTTATCACTTACCTACTCGAGGACGAGCAAGAGTTAAGCTTGGGGATGTTGATACGTTGCTAACGTATCTATAATTTTTGATGTTCCATGCTTGGTTTTTATCTACTTTCTTATGTTTTGTCCACACTTTGGAGTACTTTTTATACAGTTTCTTGTACTAACCTATTAACAAGATGTCATAGTGCTAGATGCCTATTTTCTGCTATTTTTGGTTCCAGGAAAGTCAGAAAATGAATATTCTCGGAATTGGACAGGACAAAAATCCAAAGTTAGTTTTTCACCGAGGGGGACACGGAGCCAAAATACGAGACGGAGAGGGGCCAGAGGGCCGCCACACCACCTGGCCGCGCGTGCCAGGCCTGGCCGTGCCAGGGGGTGGTGTGGCCGCCTAGGGCACCCCCCGGCCTCCCCTTTCGCCTATAAGATGCTGATGGCCCAAAATATATTGAGCTCGTTGGGGAACCCCAAGAGGAAGGTATGATGAGCACAGCAGCAAGTTTTCCCTCAGTACGAAACCAAGGTTATCAATCCAGTAGGAGCAAGGAAACACCCCAAAGGTGTAGCTAGCTGAACGATGGCAGGGTGCACTACCGGTTCCAGCAACAACGTGGAGACCTACACAACACAACCATAGAACTTTGTCCCCAACTTGCGATGAGGTTGTCAATCTCACCGGTTTTGCTGAAAACAAAGGATTAAACGTATCGAATGGAAGGAAGAAATAGTTTGCAGAAAGTAAACACAAAGCTGTAAACAGTTTATAGATTGTATGTAAAAGAAAGGACCGGGATCCATAGTTCACTAGAGGTGGCTCTCCTTAAGATAGATAACATGCTGGGTGAACAAATTACAGCAGGGAAATTGACAAACATCGAGAAAGCAATACATGCATATACTAATCATCTTGACTCCTTTGAGATTCGATTCGGCATTACAACATTATACATAGACCTCCATCCAACTGCATCTATGACTAATAATCCACCATCAGATTATCATCCGAACCCCCTCCAGTATTAAGTTGCAAGCAATAGATTATTGCTTTACGAATTGCGTGTAATGTAAACAATACGATTGTTCTATGAACAAAGGATTGTTGTTTTCTCCCTAGTAGCAACAACACATCTAGTACCTTAGAGATTTCTGTCACTTCCCCAGATTACCAGAGGCATGAACCCACTATCGAGCATAAATACTAACTCTTGGAGTTGCTAGCATCTACTTGGCCAAGATAGCTACTAACAACAGAAAGCATGCAAGATCACAAATAACAAAGACATGATAGAATCAATAATCAATCTGGAATAGCATCTCAATATCCATCGGATCCCCGCAAACACAACATGCAGAATTACAAATAGATGATCTTGATCATGAACGGAGCTCACAAGATCTAAACATGAAAGCACAAAGGAGGAGAACCAGCTATCTAGCTACTACATGGATCCGTAGTCCAAAGACAAACTACTCACGCATCACACCGGAGGCTTGCATGATGATGAAGAAAGCCTCCAGGGTGAATTCCCTTCTCCAGCAGGGTGCCGGGAAGAGCTTCAGATCCCTCACGATCTAGGGATGGAGATGACGGCGGCTACAGACTCTTTCGTGGATTTTTGATCGGGTCCTTAGGGTTTTCGTCCTGAGGGCTCTTATAGGCGGAAGGAGAGGCCGAGGGGGTGTTGGGGTCGGCCAGACCATCCCCTGGCGCGGGCCAGGCCTGGCCATGCGGCCAGGTGGTGTGGCCGGCCCCTAGCCCTTCTCTGACTCGTATTCTGGCATCTGATGACTTCCGGAAAAATAGGCACTTTGGCTTTTGTTCCGTCCAATTCTGAGAATATTCATTTTCTGACTTTCCTGGAACCAAAAACAGCAGAAAACAGGCAGCTGGCACTGTGGCTCTTGTTAATAGGTTAGTCCAAGAAATCATATGAAAAGTACTCCAAAGTGTGGACAAAACACAAGAAAGTGGATAAAACCAAGCATGGAACATCAAAAATTATAGATACATTTGCAATGTATCAGTGGTCAGCACGGTGCTCGTGGTGGAACGAGCCGAGGAAAACAAGGTCCATGGGGTCCAGTGCCCAGTCTACTATCTCAGCGAGGTGCTCACGCCAACAAAATAGCGGTACCCGCACTACTAGAAGCTGGCGTACGGCGTCTTCATGACAGCCAGGCGACTGCGCCACTACTTCCAGGAGCACCCAATCATGGTGGTCAACGATGCCCTGCTCGGGCATATCCTTAACAACCCTGACGCCACCAGACAAGTCGCGCTTTGGGGAATCGAGTTGTGTCCACGAGACATCACATATGAAAAGCGCGACATGATCAAGTCACAAGTCCTCCCTGATTTCCTCGTGCGTTGGATGGAGAACCAGCTTCTCGAAAAACCAGATATGTCTTATCTCTGGACAATGCACTTCGACGGGTCCAAACGAAACGACGGAGCTGGCGAAGGTGTCATACTGACATCGCCCTAGGGAGACAAGCTGAAATACATTCTGCGAATGCAGTTCACGGCCTCCAACAATGAAGATGAGTACGAGGCCCTACTCCATGGGATGCGGATGGCGAAAGCCTGCAGCGCCAAGAGGATCATCATCTATGGCGACTCCAAACTGGTGGTGAACCAAACAATGCACGAGTGCGACGCCCTGAGTGACAACATGATCGCCTACCACGACCTCTACGACATACTTGAAGGGGATGCGACGGCTGTGAGCTATGACACGTAGGCCGTGAAAGCAACAAAGAGGCGGCCACACTTGCCAACATTGGCTCCACCTGCGCCCCATACCACATGGGGTATTTCTCAAGCGTATCTGTGGACGCTCCATCAAGCCAAAGGCTACATAGAAGAAAGCAAGCGCGTCAACAGACTCGGGGGCTACGCTACTGATGGCTCGGTGTTGATGTAGAGCTCGTTGGGAACCCCAAGAGGAAGGTATGATGAGCACAGCAGCAAGTTTCCCTCAGTTATGAAACCAAGGTTTAATCGAACCAGTAGGAGCAAGGAAACACCCCAAAGGTGTTGCTAGCTGAGCCTTGGCAGGGCGCACTACCGGTGCTAGTAGCAACGTGGAGATCTGCACAACACAACCACAGAACTCTGTCCCCAACTTGCGATGAGGTTGTCAATCTTACCGTGTTTTGCTGAAAACAAAGGATTAAACGTATCGAATGGAAAGAAGTAATAGTTTGCAGAAAGTAAACACAAAGAAGTAAATAGTTTGTAGATTGTATGTAAAAGAAAGGTCCGGGATCCATAGTTCACTAGAGGTGGCTCTCCTTAAGATAGATAACATGCTGGGTGAACAAATTACAGCGGGGCAATTGACAAACATCGAGAAAGCAATACATGCATATACTAATCATCTTGACTCCTTTGAGATTCGATTGGGCATTACAACATTATACATAGACCGCCATCCAACTGCATCTATGACTAATAATTTGAGCTTCAGATCCCTCCCGATCTAGGGATGGAGATGACGGCGGCTACAGACTCTTTCGTGGATTTGATCGGGTCCTTAGGGTTTTCATCCTGAGGGCATCTTATAGGCGGAAGGAGAGGCCGAGGGGGTGTTGGGGTCGGCCAGACCACCCCCTGGCGTAGGCCAGGCCTGGCCACGCGGCCAGGTGGTGTGGCCGGCCCCCAGCCCTTCTCCGTCTCGTATTCTGGCATCTGATGAGTTCCGGAAAAATAGGCACTTTGGCTTTTGTCCCGTCCAATTTTGAGAATATTCATTTTTTGACTTTCCTAGAACCAAAAACAGCAGAAAATAGGCAGCTGGCACTGTGGCTCTTGTTAATAGGTTAGTCCAAGAAATCATATGAAAAGTACTCCAAAGTGTGGACAAAATACAAGAAAGTGGATAAAACCAAGCATGGAACATCAAAAAAATAGATACATTTGCAATGTATCAGCTACCCAATGAGCCAATGGCACTCGACGACCTGGAGCTCGACACAGGACTCGAAGGACCAATGAGCGTCATGATGATCGAACCATCCTGGACTCAACCATACATCACATATCTTCTCAGCAAGAGGCTGCCTGAAGACCCGACTAACACGCAGCACATTGCACGATGATCCAAGGCATTCGCTATCATCAACAGCGAACTATACAAACGCAGCATCAAAGGAGTACTCCAACGGTGCGTCTCCAACAGGGATGGAAGGGACGTCCTCCTTGATATCCACGAAAGGACCTGCGGGCACCATGCTGGCAGGTTCGCCCTCGTCGCCAAAGCTCTACGATCTGGATTCTACTAGCCCACGGCCATGCGCGACGCCAAGGACATCGTCCAGCGCTGCAATGCTTGCCAGCAATTCATGGACAAACCGCACGCACCTGGCGCGGAGCTCCGGCCAATACCATTGGCTTGGCCCTTCGCGCAATGGGGACTCGACATGGTCGACAAGCTCCCGAGATCCTCACGAGGAGGTTACGTATACCTCTTGGTCGCAGTCGACAAATTCACCAAGTGGATCGAGACCATGCTGGTGACAAACCAATCAGGGGTCAGCGCCGTCAAGTTCTTCGAGTCCATTGTCTACCACTTCGGTGTGCCACATAGCATCATCACGGACAATGGGACGAACTTCTCCAAGGAGTTCCAGGAATTCTGCGAAAACCTGGGAATCAACATAAGCTACGCCTCGGTAGCTCACCCACAGACAAATGGTCAAGTCGAAAAGGACAATGGCCTCGTCTGCGGTGGAATCAAGAAACGACTCCTCTGGCCACTCGAACAAGCCGCGGGATGCTGGCCATATGAGTTGCAATCCGTACTCTAGAGCTTGCACACAACTCCAAACAGCGCCACGGGATACACCCCGTTCTTCATGGTGAACAGCGCTGAAGCGGTGCTACCTGCAGAGGTACGCTACAAAGCCCCACGGGTGGTCACTTACAGTGAGCAGGAGTCAACTCTTGCACTCGAAGACTCCATCGACCTTCTTGACAAAGCGCGCAAAATCGCAGCGGAAAGATCAACGATCTACCAGCAGAGCCTCCGCAACTACCACAGCAGAAGGCTACCCCCAAGATCCTTTGTCGAAGGAGACCTGGTCCTACGACTCAAGCAACAAGGGCATCTTGAGCTCGAGTCTCCCTGAGATGGACCCTACGTGATTACAGAAGTAATCCTAGGTGGCGCCTATCGCCTTAAAGATTTCAAGACAGGAGTCGCATACTCCAACCCCTGGAACGTCGCATAGCTGCGTCGTTTCTACCCTTAGTCGTTTTTATATTACAAATAAGGCTATTTGATACGTCCATAATGTACCTATAATTTGCTATGGTTTTATGCTAATAATATGCTTTTGACACTCCTTTTTGTATAAAGTTTATGATTTATTTGGACTAACCTACTAATAGTTGCAAAAGTGCACAATGTTCTTGTTTTACACTTTGATGTGTAGGAATTACCAAGAATACAAGTGGAAACCTTGTTGGAGTCAAATTGGGATTTTTCCAGAAATCTATCTCAGAACTCTTTTTGAAGATGGTCACGTTTCGGGTTGAAGACAGCGTCAAACGGAAAACTCTTCAACTACAAAGTTGTTGGAAATTTCGTGACAAATGTTCTGGACATAACATTTAGCTGATTCCGAGTCCGGACGAGCCTTATAGGCCCGATTTACTGTAGACCAAGATGGGGTGACGGGAATCCGATAAGCTATATAAAGGGAGGAAACTTAATTTGCCCAGGGCATCTCCACCCACGAATTTGCAGCCACCAAAGCCATGTTTTTGCCTTCCCCATGGATCCCATCTCCATGGGGGAGGGCTCCCAAAAAGCCATGAAGGAAGGGGCTAAGGGGCGGTGCTCCCCCATGATATCGGCAGCGGGGAAGGAGTCCCCCGTGCCGCCGCCAGCGCCACCGCCGCCCTCTTCACCATCTTCACCACCATCTCCATCACCTAATCCTCCTAGTATGCAGTGGTTCATCCTCCCACACACCTCTATACCGTCCTATGTAAACATGGTGTTTGATGTTATAAGTTATAATCCTATGATCTATGTCATGTTTGCGTAGTTTCTTTGTTCTTAGATTGAATGGTTGAACGTCTTTTGTTTATTAGAGTTGTATGTTGATATGGTATAGTCGTTTGGTGTCCATTATATTTGTGCGTGCATGGATTAAACATTATAGGGTTTTTAGTATGTGTAAAAGGAAGGGGGAGTTCTGCCAGAGTCACAGAAACCTGAGGACGCGAACAAGAACGTTGCACATATGGGAGTAAGAGGAGCATTAAACTTAAGGCTATAGTTGGAGAAACATTAATGCATTGATTAGTTATTATGGATGTTTGCTAACAACCCAATCATATAGTACATGTAATTCCAAGTAGTGAAGCGCATGTATATTTAGCCTCTCCCACATAGAAAACTGCATCGAAGACAATGAACCTGATCTATTTGCTATTTAAACTTCGACAAAGCCACCACAATTACCACCACTATTCCACACTCATGGTTCTGTTAGTTTAGTGTATATTATTGCTACAGCAACTAGCTTTACTTTCTTGTTATTTATTATCATGCAAAGCTATCTTTATTACTCGTACTGTTGCTCTAGTTTTATTTCCTAGATAATGCAAACGTTTAGTGTGCGGTAGAGTTGTATCAGTGGTTGATAGAACTTGAGAAAATATTTATCCTACCTTTAGCTCCTCGTTGGGTTTGACACTCTTACTTATCGAAAAGTCTACACACGATCCCCTATACTTGTGGGTTATCACTATTCAGCCAGGCTACCTAGCCACACATTGTACCTCATACTATTCTGCAAATAAATAAAGCTAAGTGCCCCGAAACTCTGTGTTTTTCCTCATTTTTCTAGCAATCTTATCACTTGGGGGCTGCACCTCCCTTTACACACATGTTCCACGAACTCATCGCGATATCCTGAGTAGCTGACGCACTAATCGAACCCTTGACAAACACCAACCCAGCTGCAACGCACCTGACAGGTTGGCAAGGTGCTGAGATAAACACACGCTAGGCTAACGAAAAGGAATCGCAAAGTGCAACACACTCGAACAAATATACAACCCGCAAGCTCTTTACATATCAATATAAATTAATTACACCCAACATATCCATATAAACTTTACAACACTTGTACAATTATGCGTAGGATATAAACTAAAGCTACTGCCGCAACAGAAGAACGTTCGTTTGCTCCTCGAAGAAGTCGACGATTTCTTCTGCTGGGCGATCCACTGCCTGGTAATGTGGAACCATGTTCCAGGTCGAACCTTTGGCGGAGTCAGCGGCCCAGCAGCAACAGCTGCAACATCTACATCTGGCCTATGAAGTCGTACCAGCGACAAAGCAGCCTTGGCACCAGCCACTAACTGCTGTCGCACACACTCGCGAACGGCACTTAGATCTTGGAACTTAACCAGAAGAGCCAACAGGCTTGAAGGGATGGCGTCCAGCGGAAACATCGTTTGGTAGATATGCCTAAGGCATGATTGTGCCTTCTTCAAAAAGTGAAGTACTCGCGAAGCACGATCCTGCAGGGTCGCAAGTGCGATCGCATGATTATGATCCACCCAAAAGTACCCACTTGCCTGAAGCTGCTCCTGGGTCAGGTCATTCATTCGAATGGCAATCCGGTCTTTCTCATCCTGTGGATGACGAGCACTGACAACTACACCAAGCAAAAAAGCAAAGTATGAAGACAAGGCATTGTCGCGACTGACTAAAAGAAAAGATAAGAGGGTAGAAAGCTAACACTTGAATTGATCACCCAGCTGCGTCACCTCCTCCAATAGATACTGCTCGCGGGCGGTAGCCTTCTCCGTGCTCGACTTCCATACATCCACGTTACCACGGAGGATGGGCAACTCACGTTCCAGCTGCTTAACGCGATCACGCAGTCACAAAAGCAGGTACAACTCATCCACCCTTGAGCGCGGTTGTGCCAAGGTCTCATCAGTGGGTGATGAATCATGAGGATCACTCAAAGGACCACTCGATGTACCCTATCACGAACCAAGCAAAAGCAAATAAGAGGCCGAGGATACATTGACGAAAGGCTTAGATGCATTCAAATATATCAAAGTCCTGACTCGGGTACCCCCATAAAAGCATTGTTCCATAAACAAAAGGCCAAACATTAGAAGCTATTACACAGACAGACTACGAAGCATTTTTCTTCGACTTGGACTTGGGCTTTGGGGGCTTCATCGCATCCGTGGCATTTTCCGACGCCACAGACTTGCCGGTAATTACCCCCAGATGCCACAGCCTTGGTAGCCTTCGCTTGACGCCGCTCCTCAGAATACTTGGCGAGTGTCTCGATAAGCTGATGACCGTAATTTTTGCATTTACTAGCAAAGGGAGCAAACACTACCTGCTGGCCTCCAACATCGACAGGCATCGCCCTAGAAATAGCGGTAGGGTCCATCTCCACTCCATGGGCTTGCACCATTGCGAGTGCCATGGTGGCGCCAACGGAGTGCTATGAGTTCTTAAAGTCTGCGGGGATTCCTCTAGCAAGGGACTCCACCAAGCCTCCAAGATTGTCGATCAGTCCGGCCTTGGGAGTTAAGTCCTCGCAGATACGACTGAGTACATCCTTGGCCTTCTCCAATGTCTCCTGGAGGGATACACTACGGTCTTCAACTACAGCGACGGCGCCTGCCAATGCATCCGCGCGGCACAGAGATTGGGCATCAAAGCTCAAGCCGCTGGCATCTGCATACACAATAGTGTTAGTATAACAACCATACGTCAAAGCACAGAAGGGCAGGGCACATCCTGATGAAAAAAGAAGACCTAAGAGGGACTTGGCAATCGAGAAAGGTTGCTCCTCAAAAAACTTCTCCCTCTCAGCAGTGGAGACACGGAGATCCTCCTCTCGCTTCCGTGACTCCTCCAAGGCTGCGATCACCTCGTCGCGATTCTTCATCGCCGCGGCCAGTGTCTTCTCCAGTGCAGCAGCATGGCAAAGTAATTCATTATGTTCGGCTGCGACAAACAGGGAATATCACCAAATTGAATCAATGCAAGTCGCAAAGACAAAGAGGAAGTCAAGACTTACTTTCGACAATGTGATGGCGATTGTCCAGTCGTGCATGCTGTCGACCCAGGTTAAGGACTTGCTCCGCCAGGCGGGCAGCTTCCTTCATGAGGAGCTGCATCAGGAAACAATAAAAGTTCAAGTAAACAGTGCCAAGAATAAATTCGACTGCCAATTACAAGATACTTACATGATCCTCCATGGACTCCGAAGAAGGCTGTCGCACAGTCATCCGGGTAACCATCTGATGTTCCCTAGCATGTGGGGAACTCGATGATTATGCCCAGAGTGGGCCGCCAATGGAGGAGAAGGGGACCGCTCGGCCATCTTCTTGGCCTTGGAGTCTACGACTCCGGACTCCTTCAAAAATTGGACGTCGTCAGAAGACGACGATGCCGCTTGGCTGGAAACACACATCAAGCAAAAGCTTCAGGAAAAACAGCAACTCCAAGAAGAAACCAAAACGAGGTCGCGAATATGGAACTTACCAGTCAAATCTATCAAGGTCGAAGGATTGCTCCTCTGACTCCGACGATTCATTTGGTAGTCGAAGCTTCTTCCGGGCAGGAGGAGCCATGGAGTGCATAGGAACGGCGGGGATTGGCTCCTCTGCAACAACAGAGGGGCCTTCTAGCATTGTTGGCGATGAGGCATCCGAGTCCTTGCTGCGGGAACGCTTGCGAGTGTCCTGGCTGCTGGACTCGGGGGCTCCCTCCTCCTCTTTGACTGGGACGGCTGACTCCGACTCATCCTCTTCATCCACTTCATGTGGGATAATCCCCTTAGGCAGAGGGGGCAAGATGGGAGACACCTTCCAATCCTACATTCATAAAATACGACAACATATGACAAAACATCATAAAGGCAGTCGACAAAGGAAACTACTTCGCAGAACACTTTTACCTCGGGAGGGGGGTTAGAAGCATCGAAAGGGTGGTTCGCTCGAGAGAACCTCCTTGACGGTGTATTTGGTCACCATTCGCACCCTCTTATCAACCTCACCCGTGGAAATGCCATTGGCAGATATACGAGTGACATAGTTTGCGCCAGCCCAGCAAAACATGGGATGGACTCTAGCTTGCAGGGGTTGGACGCGATGGTGCAACCATGTGCGAATAAGGGCAGTGCCTCCCTCTTCTTTGCCTATGCGACTCTCGAGGTCGTATACGCGCTTGTACATCACTTTCATCTCCTCGGACTCGCCGGGCATCACTATGTTCTTCCAAGAACGGCTCCTCTTGCACGGCGTCGCGGGATCGAAGGGCGCGAGTCTGAAGTGCTCTCCGTCGGCCTTCTGGTCACAGATGTAGAACCACTTGTCTCTCCACCCTTGGACGGACATCATGAGTTTGATATCAAAATAGGTGGCGGAAGAGTCAACATGGATTCCGCAGCCTCCTACGTTGTAGACTACAGAACCAGATGATGACTGGCGTTTTAGCTTGAAAAGCCTCTTAAAGAGGCCGAAGTGCGGCTCGATTTCGAGCCAGCACTTGATGTCTACGCACTTCTATTCTTGTAGACAGTTGTTGGGCCTCCAAGTGTAGAGGTTTATAGAACAACAACAAGTTTTCCCTTAAGTGGATCACCCAAGGTTTATCGAACTCAGGGAGGAAGTGGTCAAGGGTATCCCCTCTCAAGCAACCCTGCAATCAAGATACAAGAAGTCTCTTGTGTCCCCAACACACCCAATACACTTTTCAGGTGTATAGGTGCACTAGTTCGGCGAAGAGATAGTGAAATACAAGTGGTATAGATAATTATAAGTGGTAACGGTGCTAGAAAATATCTTGATGGCGTGTGGTTGACGTGGAAAAAGACTAAAGTAAAACTGAAATAAAGATGGAAGCAAGCAAACATGTAACAGATCTAATTGCAAACGGTGTTTTAATGCTTAGAAACAAGGCCTAGGGATCATACTTTCACTAGTGAACACTCTCTCATATAAATATCTTCTCCTTATGATACTACTCTTAACTACTATCCGGTTGAACACTCTAATCGATGGTAGGGCTATAACAGCACACCTCAAAGTAAGCCTTCCCCATCTAGATAACCCCACACTGTCACCTTGAGCTCTAGATGGTTCCAACAAACACCACAATTTCATAAAGACATCCAACTCCAAATATAACTCATAACAAGTATTTGTAATCTCTAGCCTAAGTGCCACCATGGTGTGCACGTTGTCACTTTCACACACATGGGGAGAGCAGAGATCTATTAAAGCACTTGAGTAGCAAGGTAGATCTACTTGATTACAAAGCTCATGATCACAATAAGATCATGCATAGAGAGAGATGAACACATAGCTACCGGTAGAACCCTTAGCCTCGAGAGAGAACTACTCCCTCCTCATCATGGTAATCAGCAATGGTGATGGAGATGGTGGTGGAGATCGATGGAGATGGCTCCAAGGGCACTTCCTCGTCCCGGCAGGGTGCCGGAACAGAGACTTTCTGTCCCTCGAATCTCCCTTTCGGTGGCGGCGGCGCTGTGGAACTTTTCGTGGATTTTTGATTGATGATCTAGGGTTTTGGTATCGGGAGGCTCTTATAGGCGAAGGAGTCAAGGTCGGTGGCCGGCCAGGGGGCCCACACCATGCCCTGGCGCGGCCTAGGCTGGCCCATGCCAAGGGGGGTGTGGCCACCCTGTGGCCCCTCTCCGACTCTCCTTCTGGCTCCGTGAGTCTTCCGGGAAAATAGTAACTTTGGCTTTTGTCCCGTCCAATTCAGAGAATATTCATTTTCTGACTTCCTGGAACCAAAAACAGTAGAAATAGGCAACTGGCACTGTGGCATCTTGTTAATAGATTAGTCCAAGAAATCATATGAAAAGTACTCCAAAGTTGGAACAAAACACAAGAATGTAGATAAAACCAAGCATGGAACATCAAAAATTATAGATACATTTGCAATGTATCAGCACTCGCAAAGAGTAATGAAGCAGGAGATATGGAGAATAGAATTTGGGGTCAGCTGATGCAGCTGGAGGCCGTAGAAGCAAAGGAGGCCCCTGAAGAAAGGATGCAGGGGCAGAGAAAGACCTCGGATGATGAACGCAAGGAACATCACCCGGAAACCAGCAGGAGGGCAAGGAGTTACCTTCACGCCGGGCACTCGCGAGTCGTCCTCCACGGAGGGAAGAACTCCATCTTGACGCAGGAGATGAAGCTCGGAGAACTTGATGATGGATGCGTGCCACGTGCCATTGGTGACGCGGGTACCCACACCCTTCTTCTTCCCAGCGCCGGTGGTGTTGACACCCACGGTGGTGGCACCGCCCTTCTTCTTAGCGGTGGCAATGGAGGCCGCGGAACCAGCGGCGGTGCCTCCTTTCTTCTTGCGCATCTTTCAATGGCGGTGAGAGCGGAGGAAGTAACTGGGGAAGACACGGAGCTGGTCCAGTGCCGCGAAGAGGATGTGCGCAGGGAAGCAGAGAGCAGCAGCAATGGCAATGGAGGCATGAGCAGAGAAAGGCAGATGGGAAAATTACCGCAGCTGCGCTGATACTTAACCTCCTCGCGAATGCCATCCAACGGCCAGCAGAAACCCTACTAGACGCGTGGCGTACATCGCCATCGACACGTGGTGAAGCCAAAACATAAACTGTCCCCCACTATCTCCATTACGCATGGAAATCGAGGAGACACAGTCAAAACAGAAGATTACGCATGCCCGGTCAAATCAAAGTCAGAAAGTGGGACCCGCCGCTCGTCACGTCCCATCAAAGCCGCTCACGCGGGAAACTGAGGTCATCAAATCGTCAGCACCGATGTCATCAAGTTTAGCAGCAGAAGGTTCCAACTACTTTAGTCCTTGCTCGAGTCTTCGACTCCACCAAGCACTCGGGGGCTACTCCCATAGGGAGCGTTGGTCGCGCACCCTACGATTTATCTTTATGCAGGAATAGGAACATTAAAAGCATACCCACCACTTGAATCTATGATTCGATTGTGAGTCATGGGTTACTCCCATATGGAGCATTGGAAGCAAATTCGACTGAAACAAGCAAGAAAAGACGACAACAATCGCAAAAAGTTTTTAGTCCCCGCCTGAGTCTTCGACTCAACCAGGCACTCGGGGGCTACTCCCATAGGGAGCGCTGGTCGCGCACCCTATGATTATTTGTACATCGTACTGTGTGTCGATTACATCCACACCCGAAGGCTATGGCGACTCTGCCTCATACTATCCCTACAAAGAGACTGTGTCTCCTGGGCCACTCGAATCATCTCCGCGATGACAAAAAAGTCGGATGTCGCGCTTACAGCGTGAAGATAAGACCTGAATAAGGCCTGGCAACGCATCTACTGCGCGCTACCAGAAACATATCCGTGCCTGCAGGTGCGATGAACATGCCTTGACGGACGCGTCGAGTGCGCACACCCATATACTGGAATTCGACTCCTGTAAGACCTCCGCGGCCTGAGTCGAATTATACCAGCACTTTTCCAAATTCGAGTCCAGGGACTCGAATTTGAGTAGATTGCATTGTTTTGCCCTAAGGCAATTAACTGACACCGATACATTGGTTAAATCAGGCACGCATATCAACAATCCCTATGACACAAACAAAACACTCGAAAAAAAATACTCAGTCATGCACTCGAAAGGCTTCATAAAGTCCCCAGTCGAATCTGTGATTCCACTGGACACTCGGGTTACTAACATGGGTATACCCTATAGGTACTCGAGCTTGGTATATACGGTCCAGATAGGACCGAAGCCCACGACATTGCCAAGGCCCAAATGAAGAATTCGAGTGGCCCATGGACTCTCGATTGCTTGCGAGACAAGAAGAAGCTTAAGATAGAAAGTTTAAAGGGAAAACCCTAATCTGTAACTGACTCGACCTGCTACCCGAGACCTAGCCTATCTATATAAAGGCTAGGAGGGGGCAGCGAGAAGGACACACACAACCCTAGTTTCCACAATTCTCGCCAGACTGCATCTGCGCACCCCTGTAATCTTTGATTCCTCCATTAATTCCAAGAGCAGTCAAGAAGGAGTAGGGACCTCTACGAGGCCTGAACCTGGGTAAACCTTGCGTCCATGTGTGCTTGTTTGCTAGCTGACTAATGCCTCCAGCGCTCCCTCCTTCTCCAAAACCCAAGCCCATAACAATGGGCATTCATGAGTTAAACCCTCGTCAACTACTCTATGAGGGACAAGCTGAATGCCACTATGCTATGTTTTCTTTATGTGAAACAAACAAACGTCTTGCAAAGCATTGTTATTCATGAATCTTTTGTTTGTGCCTTTTCATGTTGCAACATAGTTTCTATGTCTTATTGTTAGAACTTTATCTTTCGTGTTATGTTGAACTACTATGATCCCAGCTATCAATGTTCTACAAATACTTTGATCAAGTCTATAATGGTGCATGTCATCTCAAAAATTATTCTTTCTTTTTATCACTTACCTACTCGAGGACGAGCAAGAGTTAAGCTTGGGGATGTTGATACGTTGCTAACGTATCTATAATTTTTGATGTTCCATGCTTGGTTTTTATCTACTTTCTTATGTTTTGTCCACACTTTGGAGTACTTTTTATACAGTTTCTTGTACTAACCTATTAACAAGATGCCATAGTGCTAGCTGCCTATTTTCTGCTATTTTTGGTTCCAGGAAAGTCAGAAAATGAATATTCTCGGAATTGGACAGGACAAAAATCCAAAGTTAGTTTTTCACCGAGGGGGACACGGAGCCAAAATACGAGACGGAGAGGGGCCAGAGGGCCGCCACACCACCTGGCCACGCGTGCCAGGCCTGGCTGTGCCAGGGGGTGGTGTGGCCGCCTAGGGCACCCCCCGGCCTCCCCTTTCGCCTATAAGATGCTGATGGCCCAAAATATATCGAGCTCGTTGGGGAACCCCAAGAGGAAGGTATGATGAGCACAGCAGCAAGTTTTCCCTCAGTACGAAACCAAGGTTATCAATCCAGTAGGAGCAAGGAAACACCCCAAAGGTGTAGCTAGCTGAACGATGGCAGGGTGCACTACTGGTTCTAGCAACAACGTGGAGACCTACACAACACAACCACGGAACTTTGTCCCCAACTTGCGATGAGGTTGTCAATCTCACCGGTTTTGCTGAAAACAAAGGATTAAACGTATCGAATGGAAGGAAGTAATAGTTTGCAGAAAGTAAACACAAAGCTGTAAACAGTTTATAGATTGTATGTAAAAGAAAGGACCGGGATCCATAGTTCACTAGAGGTGGCTCTCCTTAAGATAGATAACATGCTGGGTGAACAAATTACAGCAGGGAAATTGACAAACATCGAGAAAGCAATACATGCATATACTAATCATCTTGACTCCTTTGATATTCGATTGGGCATTACAACATTATACATAGACCTCCATCCAACTACATCTATGAATAATAATCCACCTTCAGATTATCATCCGAACCGCCTCCAGTATTAAGTTGCAAGCAATAGATTATTGCTTTACGAATTGCGTGTAATGTAAACAATACGATTGTTCTATGAGCAAAGGATTGTTGTTTTCTCCCTAGTAGCAACAACACATCTAGTACCTTAGAGATTTCTGTCACTTCCCCAGATTACCAGAGGCATGAACCCACTATCGAGCATAAATACTAACTCTTGGAGTTGCTAGCATCTACTTGGCCAAGATAGCTACTAACAATGGAAAGCATGCAAGATCAAAAATAACAAAGACATGATAGAATCAATAATCAATCTGAAATAGCATCTCAATATCCATCGGATCCCCGGAAACACAACATGCAGAATTACAAATAGATGATCTTGATCATGAACAGAGCTCACAAGATCTAGACATGAAAGCACAAAGGAGGAGAACCAGCCATCTAGCTACTACATGGATCTGTAGTCCAGAGATGAACTACTCACGCATCACACCGGAGGCTTGCATGGTGATGAAGAAGGCCTCCAGGGTGAATTCCCCTCTCCGGCAGGGTCCCGGGAAGAGCTTCAGATCACTCGCGATGTAGGGCTGGAGATGACGGCTGCTCCAGACTCTTTCGTGGATTTTTGATCGGGTACTTAGGGTTTTCGTCCCAAGGGCATCTTATAGGCGGAAGGAGAGGCCAAGGGGTGCTGGGGTCGTCCAGACCACCTCCTGGCGTGGGCCAGGCCGGCCCCCAGCCCTTCTCTGTCTCGTATTCTGGCATCTGATGACTTCCGAAAAATAGGCACTTTGGCTTTTGTCCCATCCAATTCCGAGAATACTCATTTTCTGACTTTCTTGGAACCAAAAACAACAGAAAACAGGCAGCTGGCACTGTGGCTCTTGTTAATAGGTTAGTCGAAGAAATCATATGAAAAGTACTCCAAAGTGTGGACAAAACACAAGAAAGTGGATAAAACCAAGCATGGAACATCAAAAATTATAGATACATTTGCAATGTATCAACATCCCCAAGCTTAACTCCTGCTCGTCCTCGAGTAGGTAAGTGATAAAAAGAAAGAATAATTTTTGAGGTGACATGCACCATCAAGGACTTGATCAAAGTATTTGTAAAACATTCAAAGCTGGGATCATAGTACTTCAATCATAACATGAAAGACAAAGTTCTAGCAATAAGACAAAGAAACTATGATGCAACATGAAAAGGCACAAACAAAAGATTCGTGAATAGCAATGCTTTGCAAGACATTTCTTTGTTTCACATAAAGAAAACATAGCATAATAGCATTCAGCTTGTCCCTCATAGAGTAGCAAATACAAATGCATGGGACACCTTCAAAGTTCATAAGAGTGACTAGATACAAATAGTTTAAAACAAGCAATATCAAGGTATGCATCAATCAACTAGTCTTGGGACAATGCACATAGAACTAAGAATGGCCACTATGCTCTCAAAGTAAGTGCATAAAGATAGAAGGTGGAGACTCAATATAATGGTGGAAGAAAGGCCTTCATAAAAGGAAGTGATGACCCACAAGTATAGGGGGTGTATCGCAGTATTTTCGAGGGAATTGAAACCCAATTTATTGATTCGACACAAGGGGAGCCAAAGAATATTTATAAGCCTTAACAACTGAGTTGTCAATTCATCTGCACCTGGAAACAATCTTGCTCACAGTAGTTTATCAGTAGCAATAGTTTTGTAGTAGGAATAGTAAAGTAACAGCAGTAGCAAAGCAAAGACAGTAGTAACAAAAGCAGTAAACAGTGGGATTCGAGTGTGGTAGGCATAGGGATGGATGGACGGGCGTTGCATGGACAAGACAATTCACATAGCAATCAGAACATAGGGCAATTGCAGATAAATAAGACATAGCATCCAAGTACTAGACAATCCTAGGCATGTGTTCCATATATAGTCATACGTGCTCGCAATGAGAACTTGCACAACATCTTTTGTCCTGCCAGCCCGTTTGCAGCGGGGCCTCTAGGGAACTACTGGCAATTAAGGTGCTCCTTTTAATAGAGCACCGGAGCAAAGCATTAACACTCCATGAACACATGTGATCCTCACATCAAAGCCTTTTCCCTTCCGGTTATCCCGATTTCTGTCACTTCGGGGCCATAGGTTCCGGACAACAACGTGTGTATACAACCTGTAGATAAGACCAAGAACAATACTATCATAATGGATCAATAACATGTTCAGATCTGAAATCATGGCACTCGGGCCCTAGTGACAAGCATTAAGCACAACAAGTCGCAACAAAGTCATAAAGCACTAATAAAAGATACTAGGCACCATGCCCTAACAATCTGATGCCATTACATGAACAATCTCATCCAATTCCTACCATCCCCATAGCCTACAGTAGGGGATTACTCACTCATAGATGGGGAAACATGGATGGTCGATGGAGAAGCGATGGTGATGATGATGGCGATGATCTCCTCCAATTCCCCGTCCCGGCAGGGTGCCAGAACGGAGTTTCTGGTGCTATTTCGTGGAATCTGGTGGTGGCGGTGGAGCAGAACTCCTTTTGGAAAAACGTCGACCCCCCCAAAATTTTTAGGTCAGAAGGCTCCTTATAGGTGAAGAGAGAGGCCGAGGGGGTGCCTGGGGGGCCCACACCACCCCCTGGCGCGGCCTGGCCTGACCCGCGCCACCAGGTGGTGGGGCCACCCCTGGCTCTTCTCCGTCTCGTATTCTGGCTCCTGGAGTCTTCGGGTGAAATAGGATTTTTGGCATATTTTCCGGGATTTTTCCTGATAGTTGATTTTCTGCACAAAAAAGTAGACACCAAGGCAATTCTGCTGAAAACAACGTCAGTTTGCATTAGTTGCATCCAAATCACACAAGTATAGAGGAGAAACAATAGCAAAAGTGTTCGAGAAAGTAGATACGTTTTGGACGTATCAACTCCCCCCCAAACTTAGCTTATTGCTTGTCCTCAAGCAATTCAGTTGAAAACTGAGTGCGATAAAAGAACTTTCATGAACACATTTGCTTCATATGATGTAAATATTCTCAGCAATGTGATCAACTACTTGGACAATTCATAATAAAGAGTATGCAACTGAGTCTACTTAATAGTCATTGGAAGCTATGAAGAGATTCCAACTCAAGAATAATAAGTAGCATGAAACACGAACATAAGCAACATTACAATGCTCATATAAAGGTATGATAGAGTGGTATCTCGCTTGCCTTTGATTATGAATGCCAAGGCACCTCTGAAGTTCAAGTGATGACTAGAAGTAAAGATATCAAGGATACAAGCATCAAAGTCATAACACAAATAATCAAGTAATGAGACAAGCACAAAGAATGACAACTATGCTCTCAAGAAGGTGCTCAAAGAATATGTGGAGACTCAACAAGTAGAAGAAAAAGGTTTTGAATAATTTTGAAAGGCTTCCAAATGCTGAAAGTATGGTACTCGTTAGCTTTGAGCTCTCATTACCCCTATCATAAGCATCTCTAATGTGGTTAAGGTGAAAGTGAGGTCCAATCTGAGTTATATGCTTGACAGACTATAAACTGAAAATCCCAAGTCCCTTGAGTACGAGGGCCGCTCCTCATGCTACTCAACTTTAGTTACCGGTAAGTTCTTGTCATCGTAAGTATGTGCGTATCATTGAGAACCGCCAACGGGGTACCCCTTGCCCGATGATACGGAAGAATCCCCATATCAAAATGACAAGGCAAGCAGACAATGAGTATCTCAGCAATCTTCTTATTTACCATGGGAAAACGGTGCTTTTTTCTCTCTTTCCTCTTTTCATAAAACTCTTTTATTTTATTTTTCTCAATAGCTATCTCTCTCTTTTTTTATAAGAAGAATGCTTCATAGATATCATTATGGTTACGCTGCAGGTTTCCACCATGTCAGCATGGATTAGACCAGCGGCCCAGGCGTTTCTCTAACACACATACATAACTCCATGGACTTACAAGCTCCCCTTTTATTTCACACCGACGACATCCGCAAACAAAAGAGCAAGGTATCAACTGGGTATATATTTACAAGTGTTGAAAGCGTTCCCCGTGACAGCACGGTTCTGCTAATCCCCAGCCTATAATTTGTAAGCATATAACTTTCATGGAGAGTTCACAATGGTTCGGGTTTATTAAGTGCGGAAAATAAAGTGTGCCATCAAGTTCGTGAGAGCTTTACTAACTAATTTTCCCATAACAAGCAAACATTTTATTTGGAAGAAAACAAGGCACATCGAATATGCACGGGAGTAGCAAATGATGCTAATAGGTAGGTATGATGGATACTTTGGAAATATTTGGTTTAGGGAGTGAAAACATGAGTAAAACACTCAGTGGAAGTGAAGGCTAGCAATAGTAAGGGAGCGACAAACGAGAGAGCAATAGCTGTCATTATCATGCTTGCAACAAAACAAGACTACTCATGGCATGAAAGTAATTCAAGATCCTCAAGGCAAAATAATTTGTCAAGGCTTAACTGATTATTACAGTCATGTGCATGCGTGAGCATGTGCCAAGTCAATTCAAATGAAACATTCATAGGAGGATACCACGGTGTCATACCAATTTATGAATAGAGCAATGCAAGCAAACATTCATAAGACATGCTACAAACTATTAGCGAGCTGGAGCTAATCATAAGAAAGCAAGAACTATTAAGCATCCAAAGAAAACATACACTCTACATGAACGGACTAAGCAAGCTCACAATGATGAGTATATGTACAAAAATGAAAACAAATAGAGTTCGTTACCAGCCTCTTACCATGCCTCCAGTTGTCATTAATCCTCATTATTGCTCTTCACTTGTGTGGCTTAAATAATAATATGAAACCAATATTCCACTGAGAACTGCCGAACCCTGTAGCAAACTCGCAAAAACCAAAGAAGAACGACAAATATTTTTGGTGTTTTCGATTTTTAAACAAGAACCAAAAGGGAAAAACAAACAAAGCAAAACGAAGAAGCAAACCAAAGAGAAAAAACAAAAATATTTTTGGTCTTTTTGTGTTTTTAGAGAGCAAAAGCAAAGAAGAACGAAAACTAAAAAGAGAACAAAAACATGAATATACAAAGTACCGAGGCAACATGATGTGGAGATGAGTGCGGTGTCGGCGTACCTCCCCCAAGCTTAGGCTTTTGGCCTAAGTGGGTATCAATACCAAGCTGGCCAAGATGAAGTGTCACCGTGGTACGACGAGGAGGTATCCTCATCCTGGCGCGAGCTCGAGTACGTTCCTCCGTAATGTGCGGAGTAATCATAGGAGGGCACATCCTCCCGGTGCTGCTCATGGAAACCTAGCAAGCGAAGATGCTCGTCCACCTCCTCCTTGGAGCGCGACCACAGTCTCCTGTCAACACTAAACAAAGCAGGTTGTGGCAAAAGGATCTCCCTTTCATCCCCGTCAGTGAAAAGCATCCTATATACTATATTGTTCAAATCAGAGGTAGCAGTGACAAAGTGATGAGTTTTCATGGCAACAAGGTCAAGCCTCTGTGGTGCTAGCATAGCATCATCGGGATCCACCGAAAGACCTAATGCATTGACTGCACGCGAGGCAATGATGCCCCCATAAATAGGCCCCCTAGCAGCTAGGCGGCGAGCAATAAGCGAGCCAAGATTGTACCGAGTATCATTGTTAAGCGCAGCAGCAAGGAATGCTAAATGATAATTGGAGATATTACTAGTGTTCTCCCTACCCAGTACACTAGTAGCAAGATAGTATGCAAAGTATCTAAGAGCAGGGAGTTGGATATTTCTTATCTTTCCGCGCTGCGCCACGCGGTCATCATCATTGATCACCCCTCGGTAAAGCTCCAACAAATCAGCGGGTTGCCCTTGAATTTTCTTCACGGTCCCTGTCATACGCACACCTACAATACTGCAAAATCTCTCCAAAGGCATGGTGAAGGGCATATCATAGATTTTAAAAGAGACAGTAGATTGATATGGTGTGTTAGTAAACGCGAAGCTCTCAACAAAAGTTTTGGTGAGCATAGCGTATTGTGCACTCTCATCTTGCATATAAGAGGTCAAACCAACCCTCTCAATCAGTAGCAAGAAATCATCAAGAATACCTGCAGCTTGCAAGAAAGTAAAACAAGGAAAAGAGGATGGGTGAGCATCTCCATCATCCCTTTCACTGCCAATACGTGTTGCAATGAGGTCTTCATTGTATGATGGCCTAGCTTGAGAGGTTGTTCTTGAGGGCCTCGACCTCCTAGGTGCATCACTCTCAAATATCTCTCCAAAAGTATGGTTGTTCATGCTTGGTATTCTGAAATTTAAACACCTATTAAACAAGTGATTGCAAAGTAAATACAAGGAAGGATTCTACTCATAGGTACTTGCAAGAGGCCTAAACATGCATCAAAACTATATCTCTAAGCATCAAACAAGCTTACAAGATCTCATAACCAGTCACCTAGAGCAGCAAAATACTCAACATATAATCCATTAAACACAAATCTACTTGGACAAGGGGAGGAGTCACATACCAGAGAACAAATGCTCCAAATTTCAACAAGAAAGATGGGCTGAGCAAGCAGATCGAAAAAATCGAGAGAAAGCACAGAAAGAACACGATTTTGAGCTATGAACTGGAGCTTACTCGGGAGAGAGAAGAAAATGGCAGGTGAGAGAGGTAGTAGGGGGCCAGGGGTGGCCCACACCAAGGCATGGCGCCACCCAGGGCTGGCCGCGCCACCACATGGTGTGCCTGCCTGGTGGGGCCCCCTGGTACCTACCAGGTACTCCTCTGCCCCTTTTTCACATAAAAATTTAATATGAATTTTCTGGAATTTTCCGAGACACTTTATTTTTGGGCTTTTTTCAGAAATAGAAGAATGATTTTTCTGACAGACAGATTTTTTTTCTTTTGGAAACATGATGCAAGGACAAAACAAGGCTAGAACTACAGAAGTTCTAGCATGCAAGCAACTAACAACACAAATAAAACTAAACAAAAACAAAAACTAAAATGCAAAGGATAGAAATAAACAGAGATAATCATAATGAAAACATTGTTTTGTTTAATGGAATCCTTTTGTTAGCAAGGTTGATCAAGTCTTGCTACCAAAACAATTGCATATGAGACAAAACTTTGTACTCCACTAATGATTATGTTACCTCAACCTTGATAGCAATGGTCCCAATCATAATAGTTTCAAATTTTTCTCTTGGTATGGGACACTATATTTCTCCAACTTGAATGCCTTCAACATGTTCAATTTAATTCAAACCATAAGTCCTTTCAATCTTCTTGGGGAAATAGACAGTATGTTCCTTGTCATTAACATTGAAGGTCACCTTTCCTTGATTACAATTAATAACAGCTCCTGTAGTATTAAGAAAGGGTCTCCCAAGAATAATAGACATATTATCATCTTCGGGCATTTCAAGCACAACAAAATCAGTCAATATCAAGCAATTGTGAGCCACCTAAACAGGTACATCCTCACATATACCCACAGGAATAGTGGTAGATTTATCAGCCATTTGCAAAGATATATCAGTTGGTATTAATTTTTCAAGTTGAAGCCTCTTATAGAGAGAGAAAGGCATAACACTAACTACAGCTCCCAAATCACACAAAGCAGTTCTAACATAATTGTTCTTAATAGAGCAAGATAGTTGGAATCCCTAGGTCTCCAAGTTTCTTAGGAACCTTACCATTGAAGGAATAATTAGCAAGCAAAGTAGAAATTTCTTCATTAGGGATCTTCCTTTTATTCGAAACAATGTCCTTCATATACTTTGAGTAAGGAGGCAATTTAATAGCATCAATCAAAGGAATTTGCAAGAATAAAGGCTTCATCCACTCACAAAACTTATTATAGTGTTCATCTTCTTTTGACTTATGTTTCTTATCAGGGAAAGGCATAGGTTTTTGGACCCAAGGTTCTCTTTCACTACCATGTTTCTTAGCAATAAAATATTATTTGGTGTATTTAGTATTCTTAGTGTGGTTTTCAGGTTCTTCTTCAACTTTTTCTTCATTAGGAACAACATTTTCTTCATTGCCACTTTTAGTTTCAGCATCAGAGATAGATATACTATTAGGATCTATAGCAGGTTCAGAGGGTTCTACAACAGTTTTATGTTTCTTTTTCCTTTTCTTACGAGTAGAACCACTATTTTCAGCTTGTTGAGAATCCTGCTTAATTCTTTTGGGATGCCCCTCAGGATATAGAGGATCCTGGGAAGCAGCACCACTTCTAGTTCTAATTTCATAAGCATGTTTTTCTTTAGCAGCATTAACTAGCAAGTCGTTTTGCACTTTAACGAGTTGATCTATTTGAGTTTGAACCATTTGAAAGTGTTTAATAATCATTTTAACATCATTAGGGGTTCTTTCCACAATATCTTTCAACTCAACAATAGCTCTAGTGTTTTCCATTAGATGATTTTGCACCCTTTTATTAAAGTTATCTTGCTCAACAATAAAGATATCAAATTCTTCTAAGCATTGACCAGGAGGTTTAGAGTAAGGGATATCACCTTTATCAAAGTGTTGGAGAGAGTGTACCTCAATAGTGGGTGAGTAGGGAATAGGCTTACATAATTCTTCTGTAGGAGGTAAATTCTTGACATTTTCAGCTTTAATTCCCTTCTCCTTAAGACATTTCTTAGCTTCCTTCATCACTTCATCATTTAATTCAATAACTCCCCTCTTCTTTGATGTTGGAATAGGCTTAGGAATAGATGGTTCAGGTACACAAGGGGAGCCAAAGAATATTTATAAGCCTTAACAACTGAGTTTTCAATTCAGCTGCACCTGGAAACAATCTTGCTCACGGCAGTTTATCAGTAGCAACAGTTTTGTAGTAGGAATAGTAAAGTAACAGCAGTAGCAAAGCAAAGACAATAGTAACAAAAGCAGTAAACAGTGGGATTCGAGTGCGGTAGGCATAGGGATGGATGGACGGGCGTTGCATGGACAAGACAATTCACATAGCAATCAGAACATAGGGCAATTGCAGATAAATAAGATAAAGCATCCAAGTACTAGACAATCCTAGGCATGTGTTCTATATATAGTCATACGTGCTCGCAATGAGAACTTGCACAACATCTTTTGTCCTGCCAGCCCGTTTGCAGCGGGGCCTCTAGGGAACTACTGGCAATTAAGGTGCTCCTTTTAATAGAGCACCGGAGCAAAGCATTAACACTCCCTGAACACATGTGATCCTCACATCAAAGCCTTTCCCTTCCGGTTTTCCCGATTTCTATCACTTCGGGGCCATAGGTTCCGGACAACAATGTGTGTATACAACTTGTAGATAAGACCAAGAACAATACTATAATAATGAATCAATAACATGTTTAGATCTGAAATCATGGCACTCGGGCCCTAGTGACAAGCATTAAGCACAACAAGTCGCAACAAAGTCATAAAGCACTAATAAAAGATACGAGGCACCATGCCCTAACAATCTGATGCCATTACATGAACAATCTCATCCAATCCCTACTATCCCCATGGCCTACAACGGGGGATTACTCACTCATAGATGGGGAAACATGGATGGTCGATGGAGAAGCGATGGTGATGATGATGGCGATGATCTCCTCCAATTCCCCGTCCCGGCAGGGTGCCAGAACGGAGTTTCTGGTGCTGTTTCGTGGAATCTGGTGGTGGCGGTGGAGCAGAACTCCTTTTGGAAAAACGTCGACCCCCCCGAAATTTTTAGGTCAGAAGGCTCCTTATAGGCGAAGAGAGAGGCCGAGGGGGTGCCTGGGGGGCCCACACCACCCCCTGGCGCGGCCTGGCCTGGCCCGCGCCACCAGGTGGTGTGGCCACCCCCTGGATCTTCTCTGTCTCGTATTCTGGTTCCTGGTGTCTTCGGGTGAAATAGGATTTTTGGCATATTTTCCGGGATTTTTCCTGATAGTTGATTTTCTGCACAAAAAGTAGACACCAAGGCAATTCTGCTGAAAACAGCGTCAGTTCGCATTAGTTGCATCCAAATCACACAAGTATAGAGGAGAAACAATTGCAAAAGTGTTTGGGAAAGTAGATATGTTTTGGACGTATCAGGAAGCAGGGATTCAAGTCTCATAAAGAGCTTCTAAAAATTATGGTACTTAATAGCTTTCAGCTCTCATTGCCCCTATCATAAGCATCTTGAAGTGATTAAGGTTAAAGTGAACAAACTACGGTGTACATGCTTGACGAAGTATAAGTTAGAAATATCATGTCCCTTGTATACAAGGGCCGCTCCTCATGCTACTCAAGTTTAGTCACCGGTAAGTTCTTGTCATCGTAAGTACATGTGTATCATAGAGAACCGCCAATGGGGTACCCCTTGCCCGATGATACAGAAGAATCCCCATATCAAAATGACAAGGCAAGCAGACAACGAGCATCTCAACAATCTTCTTATTTACCATGGGAATATGGTGCTTTTTTCTCTTTTTTCAATATAGGACTCTTTTTTTATAATAAGAATGCTTCATAGATAGCTCATTATGGTTAAGCTACAGATTTCCACCATGTCAGCATGGATTAGACCAGCGAACCAGGCGTTTCTCTAACACATATACATAACTCCATGGACTTACAAGCTCCCCTTTCATTTCACACCGATGACATCCATATACAAAAGAGCATGATATCAACTAGGTACAAGTACCAAGTGTAATGTTGAAAGCGTTCCCCATGACAGCATGGTTCTGCTAATTCCCAACAAATAAGTGCAAGCATATACAACATAGACGACACAATGGTTCAAGTTTATTAAGGGCAAGAAAATTAAAGTGTGCCATCAAGTTCGTGAGAGCTTTAATCACTAGTTTTCTCATAACAAGTTTAATTTGGAAGGTAAACAAAAGCATGAATATACTTAAAATAGCATAAGCTAGTAGGTAGGTATGGTGGACTATTTGGAATAACTTGGTTTAAGGAGTTGGATGCATGAGTGGAACTCATACTTGGTTGTGGAGGCTAGCAAAAGACTGGGAGCGACAAACTAAGAGAGCAATAATGGCCATAATCATGCAGAGCGACAAAACATCATTGATCAAAGCATAAAATGATACTACAAGTTGAAAACTAAAGGATCATAAAGGCTATGATGACTTGAGATAGTCATAACATGGTGTGAGAATGCGCCAAGTCAACCCAAATAAAGCATCAAAGGAGAATACCACTATACTATGCTTTAATATGCTAAAACAACGCATGATTCATCCAAGGCACATTAAGAAATCTCAATTTTTTATAACAAGTCATGCTACAACAAAGAATACTAAGCATAAAGCCAAAACAAATATCAAGCATGGCATGACAGAGCATAGGCCACAGTCAAAACCAAGCTCTTTTTACCACATAAGTATGAACTTTCCTACTCTTTTCCAATCCAAACCAAACTATTTGCAAACCAATGTATGAAAGAGGGGGTCCAACCAATTTATTCAGAAAACTAATCAAACAAATCAAATTAAAAACCAAAACGAAAACAAAAAAGAAGACGCTCCAAGAACAACACAACTGTGCATGAAACAATAAAAATGAAGCGTTTGGAAGAAACCTGGAATTTTTATTGATGAAGAAGGGGATGCCTTGGGCATCCCCAAGATTTGACGCTTGTACTTATTGGATATTTCTTGAGGTGACATGCGTGGCATCCCCGAGCTTGAGCTTTAGTCCATCATTCATCTCATTACTCATTCCTTCCATACACCTGAAATTTTCCTTCATACAAAACTTCACACAATCTTTATTAGCAACATTAGTGCACTCAAGATAATAGGTCTTAAGGTTCAGTTCTAACACCAAATAAACTTCCATTAGAACACTAGCTACTCTAGCACTTCCCTCAAAAAGCTCAATTCCCCAAAAGAACTCAAGAAGGAACCAACAAGAAGCAAATGCAGAAAATGGCAGAATTCTGTCAAAACAAACCAGCAGGTAAAGACGAATTTTTTCGAAGACCTTCTGTTACTCAAATAAAAAAGTGTTGAACTAACAAAAGTTAGATAACAACCTGGGGCATAAGCACAAAAATTCACGCCTCAAAAAGACGTTCAGGGATTTTACACGAATTTTTACGGTGAAGCACATAAATCTGTTTCGGGACAACAACTTTTCCAATCATTACTTTTCTCTCATTAGAAGTTACTCTTGGCACAAAAAGCAAATAAAAAGGATAAGGAGCGGTTATTACTGAAGTAATAACTTCCAAGACTCATCTAAAACTTTTGGGTTATCTCCCAATAAGTACTTTTCTTTAACGCCTTTAAGTTAGGCATAAGAAGCAAAAAAAGAATCAAGTGTTCTCAAATGAAGAAGCATTAAGACCAAATTTTGTTTTCATAGGAGAAGCAAAAGAAATCTTCTCTCTCTTATTAGGGAAGTGTTCCATACCTTTCTTGAGTGGGAGTTTATATTTAATGGTGCCTTCTTTCATATCAATAATGGCACCAACAGTTCTAAAAAAAGGTCTTCCCAAAGTAATAGGACAAGAAGCATTGCATTCAACATCCAAAACATAGAAATCAATGGGGACATAGGCATTGTTAACCATAATAAGAACATCATTAAGACTCCCCATGAGTTTCTTTTTAGCATTATCATCAAGTGGGACATTCAAATAACAATGTTCAAGTGGAGGCAAATCAAGCATATCATAAATCCTTCTAGGCATAATAGAAACAATACTATCAAGATCACATAAAGCTTTGAATCAAAATCATTCACTTTCATATTAATGATGGGTTCCCAACCATCTTCTTGTTTTATAGGAATTGAAGCTTTATGTTTCATCTTTTCTTCTTTAATCTTTATGAGAGCATCAGTAATGTGTTTTGTAAAGGCCATGTTCATAGCACTAGAATTAGGACTTTTAGCAAGCTTTTGTAGGAACTTAATAACTTCAGAGATATTGCAACCATCAAGATCAAAATCATACTTATCATCTAAAGTAGTAGAACTATTACTATCCTCAACACTAGTGATGGTGATAGTAGAAACACTAATGTTTCTAGCAATTTCATCTTCTCTTTCCCACTTAGCATGTAATTCGGCTAATAGTCTAACATTTCCATCAATTCTTACTTGTATAGCATTAGTAGCTGCAAAGGGATTATCATTAGTTTCAGGTTTAGCAGCCATTTTATTGATCAAAGAGGATTGAGCTTCAGACAAAGATGATATATTTCTTTCAGTTGTAAACTAGGAATTTCCCTATTTAGACTCTCAAGTTGATGGCTAATGTTCTTCAAAATTGTAGATTGTTCCTCCATAGTTTTAGTGAATAGTTTATTTTGCTCATATTGCATTTGCATGAAGTTTTTAGTGGCTCTTTCAACTTCTAAAATTCTTCCTTCACTAGGTAATCCAGGTTTACCATTATAGCCATAAGTATTATTAGGAGGGTAGGGCCTATAATTGTTATTACCATAAACATTGTTGCCAAAATTGTTATTTCTTATGAAGTTCACATCAACTTGCTCTTCTTGAGCAACCAAATAAGCTAAAGAAACATTATTTGGATCAATATGGGCTTTCCCATTCACAAGCATAGACATAATAATATCAATCTTATCACTCAAGGAGGAAGTTTCCTCAACAGAATTTACCTTCCTACCTTGTGGAGCTCTCTCAGTATGCCATTCAGAATAATTAACCATCATATTGTCCAGAAGTTTTGTTGCAGCACCCAAAGTGATGGTCATAAAGGTACCTCCAGCAGCAGAGTCTAATAGGTTCCTTGAAGAATAGTTTAATCCTACATAAAAAGTTTGGATGATCATCCAAGCAGTCAGTCCATGAGTAGGACAATTCTTTACCAAAGATTTCATTCTTTCCCAAGCTTGAGCAACATGCTCATTATCAGATTGTTTAAACTTCATTATTTCACTTCTCATAGATATAATCTTAGCAGGAGGATAGTATTTTCCAATGAAAGCATCTTTGCACTTAGTCCAAGAATCAATACTATTCTTAGTTAAGGAATTCAACCATTCTTTAGCTTTTCCTCTCAAAGAGAAAGGAAACAATTTCATCTTAATAATATCACCATCTATATCCCTATGCTTTTGCATCTCACAAAGTTCAACAAATTTATTTAGATGGGCAGCAGCATCTTCATTACCAATACTAGAAAATTGTTCTCTCATAACAAGATTGAGCAAAGCAGGTTTTATCTCAAAGAAAGTATCTTCAAGCACAGGTGGAGCAATAGGTGTGCTCATAAAATCATTGTTGTTGGTGCTAGTGAAGTCACACAACTTAGTGTTTTCAAGAGTAGTCATTTTTTTGTGTTTTCAAATAAGAAAGCAAAGTAGTAAAACTAATTTTTTTTGTGTTTTTGATAAAGAAACAAGCAAACAAAGCAAAAAGAAACTAAGCAAATCAAAAATAACAAAGTAAAGAGATTGGTTATGAGGGACTCCCCTTGTGAAGATGCCCTTGACTCCCCAGCAACGGTGCCAGAAAATATGCTTGATGGCCCAAAATATATCGAGCTCGTTGGGGAACCCCAAGAGGAAGGTATGATGAGCACAGCAACAAGTTTTCCCTCAGTACGAAACCAAGGTTATCAATCCAGTAGGAGCAAGGAAACACCCCAAAGGTGTAGCTAGTTGAACGATCACAGAACTCTGTCCCCAACTTGCGATGAGGTTGTCAATCTCACCGGTTTTGCTGAAAACAAAGGATTAAACGTATCAAATGGAAGGAAGTAATAGTTTGTAGAAAGTAAACACAAAGTAGTAAACAGTTTATAGATTGTATGTAAAAGAAAGGACCGGGATCCATAGTTCACTAGAGGTGGCTCTCCTTAAGATAGATAACATGCTGGGTGAACAAATTACAGCGGGGCAATTGACAAACATCGAGAAAGCAATACATGCATATACTAATCATCTTGACTCCTTTGAGATTCGATTGGGCATTACAACATTATACATAGACCGCCATCCAACTACATCTATGACTAATAATCCACCTTCAGGTTATCATCCGAACCCCCTCCAGTATTAAGTTGCAAGCAACAGATTACTGCTTTACGAATTGCGTGTAATGTAAACAATACGATTGTTCTATGAACAAAGGATTGTTGTTTTCTCCCTAGTAGCAACAACACATCTAGTACCTTAGAGATTTCTGTCACTTCCCCAGATTACCAGAGGCATGAACCCACTATCGAGCATAGATACTAACTCTTGGAGTTGCTACCATCTACTTAGCCAAGATAGCTACTAACAACGGAAAGCATGCAAGATCACAAATAACAAAAACATGATAGAGTCAATAATCAATCTGAAATAGCATCTCAATATCCATCGGATCCTCGCAAACACAACATGCAGAATTACAAATAGATGATCTTGATCATGAACGGAGCTCACAAGATATAGACATGAAAGCACAAAGGAGGAGAACCAGCCATCTAGCTACTACATGGATCCATAGTCAAGAGATGAACTACTCACGCATCACATCGGAGGCTTGCATGGTGATGAAGAAGGCCTCCAGGGTGAATTCCCCTCTCAGGCAGGGTGCCGGGAAGAGCTTTAGATCCCTCCTGATCTAAGGATGGAGATGATGACGGCTACAGACTCTTTCGTGGATTTTTTGATCGGGTACTTAGGGTTTTCGTCCCGAGGGCATCTTATAGGCGGACGGACAGACCGAGGGGTGCTGGGGTCGGCCAGACCACCCCCTAGCGCAGGCCAGGTGGTGTGGCCGGCCCCCATCCCTTCTCCGTCTCGTATTCTGGCATCTGATGACTTTCGGAAAAATAGGCACTTTGGCTTTTGTCCCGTCCAATTCCTAGAATATTCATTTTCTGACTTTCCTGGAACCAAAAACAGCAGAAAACAGGCAGCTGGCACTATGGCTCTTGTTAATAGGTTAGTCCAAGAAATCATATGAAAAGTACTCCAAAGTGTGGACAAAACACAAGAAAGTGGATAAAACCAAGCATGGAACATCAAAAATTATAAATACATTTGCAATGTATCAGATGCCTCCAATACAGAAACCCTAAGGACCTGATCAAAATTCCACGAAAGAGTCTGTAGCCGCCATCATCTCCATCCCTAGATTGTGAGGGATCTGAAGCTCTTCTCGGCACCCTGCCGGAGGGGAGAATTCACCCTGGAGGCCTTCTTCATCACCATGCAAGCCTCCAGTGTGATGCGTGGGTTGTTCATCCTTGGACTACGGGTCCATGTACTAGCTAGATGGCTGGTTCTTCTCCTTTGTGCTATCATGTTTAGATCTTGTGAGCTCCATTCATGATCAAGATTATCTATTTATAATCCTACATGTTGTGTTTGCGAGGATCCGATGGATATTAAGATGCTATTTCAGATTGATTATTGATTCTATCATGTCTTTGTTATTTGTGATCTTGCATGCTTTCCGTTGTTAGTAGCTATCTTGGCCAAGTAGATGCTAGCAACTTCAAGAGGGAGTATTTATGCTCGATAGTGGGTTCATGCCTCTAGTAATCTGAGGAAGTGACAGAAATCTCTAAGGTACTAGATGTGATGTTGCTACTAGGGAGAAAACAACAATCCTTTGTTCATAGAACAATCGTATTGTTTACTTTACACGCAATGCGTAATGCAATTATCTGTTGCTTGCAACTTAATACTAGAGGGGGTTCGGATGATAACCTGAAGGTGGATTATTAGTCATAGATGCAGTTGGATTACAGTCTATGTATAATGTTATAATGCCCAATCAAATCGCAAAGGAGTCAAGATGATTAGTATATGCATGTATGCTTTCTCGATGTTTGTCAATTGCCCCACTGTAATTTGTTCACCCAACATGTCATCTATCTTAAGGAGAACCACCACTAGTGAACTATGGACCCCGGTTCTTTCTTTTATCATCAATCTACAACTGTTTACTATTTTTTGTTTACTTTCTGCAAGCTTTTACTTTCTTCCACACAATACGTTTAATCCTTTGTTTTCAGCAAAACCGGTGAGATTGACAACCTCACTGTAAGTTGGGGGCAAAGTTCTATGGTTGTGTTGTGCAGGATTCCAAGTTGGCAACAACACCTTGGAGGTGTTTCCTTGCTCCTACTGGTTCGATAAACTTGGTTTCATAACTGAGGGAAACTTGCTGTTGTGCTCGTCATACCTTCCTCTTGGGGTTCCCCAACGAGCTCGAGATATCTTGGGCCATGAGTGGGTCCCTTTTTGTTAGCAACAAGGGGTTTTGGTACCCAAATAGTCCACAGATAATCATGAGTGAAATAAGTGCTAATGTATTTTGCATAAACATGACCATCATAAGATTTGCAAAGGATATAGGATTGAATATTTTTCCCGGCAAAGTTATCACTTTGCACAACGGTAGGACCACGAGGAGGTGTTAGAGCAATGCCCTTGTTCTTCTTCTTCGTCTTCTTATTCTTGTTTTTCTTCTTCTTCTTGGGCTTGGGGATATACCCAACTCCTCTCTTGTCAACTTGCCCTTTTGCAAGTTGATCTTTCAACTTCTTGTTCTCTTCAACAAGAGTCACATGCTTGCAACAAAGGTTAGAAGAACTAGGCAAATCTACAATATGCATGGTGGAAGACTTTGATTTTTCATTGTTCAATTGAGTTTGAAGTTTCTCGCGGGCTTCAAAGAGGCTTGAGAATTTACTCTCCAAGGCATGGTGTTCCTTTTTGAGTTTCTCAAGATCCTCTTGACTCCTCTCATGACCAACACCAAACTCAACTTTCTCATTTTAAGCACTTTAACCAAAGCAAGAGCATGGTCATGTTCTTTAGTGAGTTGAGAAATGGTAGAATCATGATCCTCTATAAGCTTAGTGATACTCTCCTCGAGAGTGAATCTCAGATTTTGTTCATCCTCAAGAGATTGTGAAGGGAGGCAATTTCATTGGCGAACTCTCTTTCATTTTTACCTAACAAGTTAATTAGTTCTTCCTTTTCATCTAGAATTTCCCTAGCATGATCCAGTTGGCTTAAAAGAGTTTCAAAGCAAGTTTTAGTATCATCATCCATATGATCGATGAAGTCACACATGATTACTATAGTTTTCTTTACCTTGAGACCATCAAGATCATGCAAAGTATGTTCATTGGAAAGGGATTTGGAAGTGGGTGTTACCTCGGTGGCTTTAGCCACATTACACTTTTGGTTGGGGTAGATGATGTTCTCATCTAGAGAGTCGAATAGGGACATTCGTGGAGTATAAGAAGTGGCAATAGTGGCAACTCCCACGATCTCACCACCTTGACCTTCCTTATCATCATCATCATCCATACCCGAGAAGTATTATTCATGGACCACCATTGCCATTTCCTTGGTTGTGAGGTTCTTGTTTGGAAAGTTCTTGTTCATTGGATGAGGAGGTCTTGACTTGCTCTTGCGGATAAGACGACAACCATTGTATTCTCTATTCTCGAAGGGACATCAGGCCACAAAGTGACTCTTGTCATTGCAATTGTAGTAAGACCTCACTTTAGGAGCCTTTGTCGATGAGTTGAATCTCGTGTTGTCCCTTGACCTTGATTTCATGCTCGACTTGTTCCAAAAGGCTCTTGATGCAAGCGTTAAGTTCTCGTTGAAGACATACTTGATATCTTCTTGAGACCATTCACTAATGTCTTCTTCTTCACCAACTTCTACCACTTTGGACTTCAAGGCAAGATTCACCTTTTGAGATCCATAAGCTCAAGCGCGTGCGGATTCCGCATTCTTCTTAGCGATGGTCATGGCAATCACTTCACTCGATACTTCTTGTGATGTCATGATGTGATAGTTGCTTCTTCCCTTGATGGAGTTGAGCTTTTGTTGTTCAAAGGGAAGAAGAGCTTGAACAAACTTTCTCTTCATGAACTTGTCATCAACATAGGTAGCTCCAAGATCCCTCATGGTGACACAAAGGACTTTGAGTTGCCGATACATTTCTTCGGGAGTCTCATCATCTTGCATAGCAAAGCCACCAGACTCATTGTTGACCTCATCAAACTTGGAGCTTTGAATGCTTGCATTCCCCACAAATAGCTCGGTGAGATGATCCCAAGATTCTTTTGTGGTGGAGAATTGGAGAATTGGAGAATGTGAGAAAAGTCCTTGGGAGTCAATGCCTTTTGAATCATGCCCAAGGCGGTGGCATTGAGTTCCTTATACACAACCTCGGCTCAAGTCAACTTCTTTGCATCATACAACGAGAATCCTTCTTCCACAATCCTCATTAACTCGATAAAAGATCTAGAAATATGAGACTTCATTAGATATTTCCAATTGTTGAAGTTTGAAGTATCTAACATGGGCGGTGCTCCTTGAGGAATGATGTGAGGCATGGGGATAATCGGTTCCAGAGTATACTTCAACGGTGGGGGAACCGTAGAATAATCCTTTTCCTCCCCTTCCTCTTTGGATGTCGAGTCATCGAGCCCCTCCGTGCTCTCACTTGGTTGTTTAGGAGTTTTAGCGACAAAGCCCAAACCCAAGTGAGTAGCGGCCGCAATGGGAGCGACCTCGGGGGAGGCTCTATGGTTTGGGGAGTGGTATCCATGTCATTAGGCTTAAATGAATACAAAAGGGTCATTATTTCCTCAATTTTGGTCAACATGGATGTCTCTAATCGCTTGAGGCCATCCATGGAGGCCAAATCTTGGTGGCTTCACCACCACTGCCCTCGTTGCCGGCCATAGACTTTTAGGCGGTAAATCCCGAAATAATAGCCTTGGCTCTGATACCAATTGAAAGGACCAATTAGGGTCAACTAGAGGGGGGCGGGGGGTGAATAGGAGAGTACCATTTTTTATCTTTTTCTTCAATTTTAGGCTTTGTAAGAATTTAAGTTTTCTAGAGATGCAACTAGGTGAACAATACTATATGAAGAGAATAACAACAAGTAACAAAGCGGTAAGGACAAGTAGTGAAGGAGAGGAGCGAGTAAACCGGCAAGGAGACACAGAGATGAAATTCTCGTAGTTCACTTCCAAGGAAGCTACGTCTACGTTGGAGAGGTGTTGGGGCCACACAAGGTCACACAAGCATGACAAAGGCCTCACCTTCTTCTTTGGTGAACTCACCACAAAGGCGAGCCCACATTCCACTAACAGGTGACCTTGAAGGCGCCAACCAAAACCTTTACAACAAGGTTGAGAGAAATTTGCACAACTCAATTGGAGTGCCCTCAACAACTCCACGAATCTTCACAACACATGCCCGAGCTTCGAGGATGTCCTACACCGTATAGGGTTCCAAGAACCCAAGAGTAACAAGATCCACTAAGCATGGGTGGGGGGAATCAAATTTCCTTTGGTGGATGTGTAGATCTAGGTCACCTCTCCCACTCCTCAAAAGATCTGTGGCAGTACTATGAGCAACCCCGGAAAGATCCTTTGGTGGAAGTGTAGATCTAGGAATCTAGGTCACCTCTCCCACTCCTCAAAAGATCCACCGAACATGGAAGTGACATGGCAACACCAGCCAGGAATTCTGTTCAGGAACAACCAGAACTTTCGACCGGCACTACCGGTCTACTTCTGACCCAAGTTCCGGTTATAGGGTATTGCAAAATAGATAGCTTACTGTGAGCAACCCCGTGTGCACCAGAACTAGGCAGGTACTTGTATTGGTACTACTGCCGACGCCAGCCCCGCAAAAACCTTCGGGCGGAACTACCGGTGCATGGCCGGTACTTCCGGACAGAACAGGTAACATCTCAAACCCTCAAACGGATCACTCTCTTGCTGAAAACTGGGAAGGTTGTGGAAGTGCAAATATGGTTTGCGCAAGAAACGTGATTCCCCTCAACCTTCCACAATGGACCCTCTATTGGTAGTACGAGCTCCTAAAACAACAAAATAGAGAGAAATGCAAAATAAGGAGCACCATCTTCATGAGTCTTCAAGAGAGGACTCCACCAACTATGATGTGCACATATATAATTCCTGCAACTTAGGCACACGATTAAACCACAAGTGTAGTTGTCATCAACACCAAACACATAGACAGATCAATGCCCTTTCACCTGAGTTGCAAGCAAAATATGGAATAACACTTTTGACCGGAATGGTTACATAAGTCTATCCTAATCTACACAGTCTAGTTAAACTCACTAAGTTTTGGCATGGTCTCGTTACTACTGAACTGAAGTTCTTGAAGGACAAATAATAGAAACGAAGTATTTGGTAGTCTTGATATATTGATGTGGGTGCTATACAATGGGACACTCCAATGCTTTGCTTCTTTTGACATGATCGCTCACTCCTAATTTGTTTAATGAATCTTCCAATGTTGCTTGGCAAGCTAAGAGTTAACTAGAGGAATTAGAATAAATGTTTGCTCGTCTAGTTGTTCTTACTAATGAACTCTTTCCTTTAATTGTCTTGCCTTAACACCACTTGCATAATATTATTCGCATTACTATTTCTATGCTAAGCTTTTAGGTTGGAGCAGTGGTGGGTGCATAAAACTACTGATTGTAAGTGAAGTCGTTTTTTCGTTGATTCTGTTTAAATACTGAGATCCTTATGATTTTTCTCTCTTTCCTGACTGAGGGTGGCAATGTTTAAGCTTGAGGATGTTGATGGCTATAAAATACAACCATGTCTCTCCACACTAAAACTGTATATTTATCAAGAATTTGATGAAATATCTCTCTAACATTGCCACTAATGACTAATTATTGCAAATCTTCTCCTTGATCTTTTCCCTTGCAAAATTAGACACTTTTATGATGAAATCTAGAGCAATTAATATACATGTATGAGTTTCCAATATTCTGAAGTCAATGGTTCTTCAGGGAAGGCTTCCAGTCATTTTAATGAGCACTTGTACGATACGCCGAAGGCTTGCCAAGTCAAACCAAGCAACTTTCGTGAAGGAGGCTATATAAGAATCGTTTCGTAATCGCTAGAAACCCTAAAGCTAGTCTGTAGAACACATCTGAATCCATTTGCATCTGAGGAGATGATATCCCATCTTCATTACCATAGCCACAACTCCTCTCACTCCTCCATTTCCACTCTATACACATAGTCATCCACTTGTAATCTTGATCTCATCACGATTGGCGATATTGTAAGACTATTTGTCATTTGTCTTAAGATTTTTTAATACAATATTTATGATTGTTGATCTAATCATGTGTGAGTAGTCCTCATGTGACGAGATCTGAGACATAGCCCCGCAACAATTATGTGCAATTTCTAACACCATGGGATATTATGTTGCAATTGAATGTTAGATCTATCATTTTGTATTCTTGTCTTTTGTCTTGATCCAAGGACTTGTCAGGTACCCAAAACCCCGAGGATCGATCTAGGTATCAAGGTGAGAGAAGTGGTGATCGTCTTCTACATGTGAAACCCAGTGACAACAAAGGGAGTACAATAGTTGTTTAGAGATCCATTTAGGAGTAACAGTAACGTCATTAATTATTATGTTTTGGTCTGTTTTACTTAATAACTGCACAACCCGCACGACAGTGGTGTAGTGGTTGGGCAAAATCTATAGTATGCGTTGCTGACAATTACTATAATAGTTACGGACGTACATCCCATAACCTTTATCAATATTAAATCACAACCCATGAACGATATGATTAAGTTTATATTTATCCTAACATATGTGCACACCTGCAGGTGAATCCTTAGCACTGGTCTATTTTCATCCATTGATATAAAATCACAAAAGGTAAACGTGAAGGGCCCGGTAAGTAAAAATACTACGAGTTTTCAAGGTTTTGTTTAAGTAATCTTACACCAAGCAAATATTTCTCAAGGATTCGATAAACCTAGATCTACTAGGAAGAAAGAAGCTATACTACAATCCTAATCCGGATCAAAGGTATCATGCGTCATCTATGAAATGCTCAACGCTAGCGAAACTAATAAGGATAAGCTGAAAAAAATCAAGGAAATTTGTGACGTTGTAACAGTGTCCTAAAAACTTCTAATGTTCGAATCTTGTCATGAGGTGGTACATAATAACCTCTCATGTGATGGTGAACTGGTGGTGGTGGTGTTACGATAACATCCACTTTTGATGTGCTGGTAGGTTAACACCATGGTGATATGATGAACCGCATTCCCCTTTTGCCAACGATCGTGCATGCACACGTTCGTGTTGATCCTATTTTTTCCTTTGATATGCTCCTGATGTTCTGATTCTGATGTTCTACTTGTGATGCTGCTAATGCTGTGCTTGTGAAGTTTTCAATGATGTGCTTGTGATGTTGCTGATGTTGTGCATGTGAAGTTTCTGATGATGTGCTTGTGATGTTGCTGCTGATGTGCTTATGAAGTTTCTAATGATGTTCCCGATTATGTGCTTCTGATGTTCCTGATGATGATCCTGATGTTGTGCTTCTGATGTTCCTGATGTTGTATTTCTGATGATCTTCCTGATGTTGTGCCAGTGGTGTTCCTGCTGTTATGTTGCTAATGTCGCGTGGTAAGCTCAACACATGTTCATGTGGTAACCATATACAGAGTCAAGTGCGCAACCAAACTATTCTAATTCGCAATGACGACCGATGAGAGTTTTGTGTAGACTAACAAACAAAATGAGATTGATGTCCACCCCACAAAGTTAGAGATTTTGTGGGCAACCAAACTATGTGAAGAATATGGTTTTTGGCTCATCTCGCCGTGGCCATGCCCTCGAAAGACCGCCCCCGGGAGCCGAAAAATAGGTGCAGGTAACCAAACGCGCCCACAGGGAATTCACTTGTCTGCACGGCCCATGTCTAAGTATACTAGGAAACCATCAGATGATCATGGTTAGTTTACGAATAATTTATATATGAATATCACATACCATATTCTATACCATATTCAGTGTAATGTCCCAACTGGATATAGTTGTTCTTCAGAATTCTGCGGTGGTTATTAAAATTATTCCGGAGACAAATTTGGTATGTACGAAAATGTTTCTATCAGCGTACTCCCAGTCCACTAATAAGCGTACTTCTAGTTATTGTCTTAAGTCAAATTTAATAAACTTGACCAACTTTATAAAAAATATAGCAACACATATGACATTAAATTGGTATATTATGAAACTACATCAAAATAGATCTAGTTACACTACATTTCTGTCATAAATATTGCTAGCTTTTCTATAAAGCTGATCAAATTTTACCAAGTTTGATTTAGAAGAAAAGGGGAAATACACATAGGGACGCCCATAGTTGTTCTTACTTACACGGTGCAGAATTTCCAGCGGAGAGGGGGAAAATAGTCATTTCTGTTTCTCCTCCTACCACCAGCACCAGGTCTCTGTTTCTCCAACGCCCACCGGCATCTCTCATCCCAAATCAAACCGCCTCCCCGTCGCATCGATCCCAATCTGACCACCCCCAAAACCCTAACCCTCACTTGCCTCGTAGCACGGCGGCTGATTGCGGCGGCAGAGGCACGAGATGACCGCGCGTGCTTAAGCATTGCGGAGGCGATCGCGGAGGTGGGGGCTGCCAGCGACCTGCGAGCGGTGTTGCTGGTGCCGGCGCGTGGGTATGGCGACGTCGTCGTCGGCTGGTGGGAGCGGCGCGGCCGGGGGCGCGCCCGGTCTGAAGACCTACTTCAAGACCCCCGAGGGGCGGCATAAGCTGCAGTACGAGAAGACCCACTCCCCCTCCGTGCTGCACTACAACCACGGCGCCGGCGGCAAGACCGTCTCCGAGGTATGAACGGCAACGACTCCGCAACGCTGGCGATCGGGCCGTGGGGTTTGTTGTTAGCGCAAGGGTTGGTTCGACTGTCGGGATCTCGATGGGCTGTTCTGGATGGGGTATGGAATTGGGCAGGGGTGCTGGGTGTTGACCTGATCAGGTGCCGGATTCGGGTGTGTCCTTCTTCATGTATGTGGTTGGGATTTTGATTGGTTTTAGTTAGGATTTCTGGTAAGTTTTGGGTTGTGGTAATTCAGGTGACATTTTGTAAGAAGTTACTTTATATTTAGTGCCTCCGGTAAAATTGGCATCCGTTGCTGCCAGTCCCTTAGGAGTGACCATCTATGGGGCCTCACATATTGATGAATTTAGAGGGGTTTCTTGTTGGGGGTTCTAATGGTATATTGAAACCGATGATTTCAGTTATCTTGCTTGCTCCGTGATGATCGACTTCATAGCGATGTTTATTCTTCTATTTTGAAAAGTTAAGATTGTACCACTAACTTTTGATGTTGGCAGATGACAGTGGCATATTTGAAGGAGAAACCAGTGGCGCAGGGTTCTACACCTTCGACGCCAAGTTCTGGCAGTGGTATGCGATCTGCAGCTGCGAGACTGCTTGGTACCGGGAATGGGAACCGGACACTTAGCTTTGCGGGGAGCAATGGTGTCAGCAGGGCTGTTTCGGGAAGCAGCCGTGTGGGAGGAGGCATCGGTATGTCAACGAGCGTTAGTGGATCACAAGCCGTGGTGAATTATGATGGCAAGGGCACGTACATCATCTTCAATACTGCTGATACACTGTTCATCAGTGATCTCAACTCACATGACAAAGTATTTAGTTCCTTTGCCAAATGCATGCTAAAGTTACTTACAACTATGTTGCCATGTTGCTCTCTGACCAAGTTATTAGCTTCACCAGGATCCAGTGAAGTCCATCCACTTCAGCAACTCAAACCCGCTTTGTCATGCATTTGACTCGGAGGCCAAAGATGGGCATGACCTGATCGTTGGAGTATGGTCAGGAGATGGTCAGTGCTTTGTAATTGATAATGCTTCACTCTTAAATTGAACCATCTCCTGAGTCGAGTTATGTGCACATTGTGCAGTCTATTCGATGTCACTGAGGCAGCAGTTGCAAGATCCTGGAAAGAAGCCTGTTGCATCTCAACATTTTATAAACAAAGACAAGGATGGAACTGCCAACAGGCATGATTGCTTCTTCCTTTTTTTTTGAAAAATGGAAGCGATAAAATTTCATAGTATGATTGTTAAATTTTTATATCATAATTGCCTCACAAGTGCTCCAACTGTTTCATATTTTTGTTTCATTCCACATCCTCAATACACTATTGTTAACAAAAGCTCAGAGTTTCTATTTTTTCTTATTATTAAGTTGTAACCTGTAAGAGAGTGATGCTATTTCTAGTGGTTAAGGACTACGCCAAAGACTTATTTTACTTCATTTGATGGAGCTTAGTGGATAGTAGCAAACATTAATTTCCCTCCATCATCTATGTAAGCACTATTGAAATGCCTTGTAGTATGCTCTGCAGTGCATGCTTTTTCATGCCGACTGTTTCAAATTGGCATGCAAGAGCTGTTGTCAACTTGTCAGTTCCTTGTTTTGAATGTACCCTAATGCCACCCTACTATGGTGGGTCCAATAGTTATCTTGTTCCTGCCCTCTTTATGGAGTTCGTGAGGAGCGTTTAGTGTTAGCCTTTTTTTCGGTACAGAGAGCTCAAGCTGAATAATGATATACCTCCCATGCCTAGTCAATCTGAAGTGAAGCATTTTGGTTGCATGCATGTTCTTCTTGCCAACCGAAGGACATGAGCTCTGCCATTCGATATATGAAAAATATGAGGTAGTTACAGGTGTCATATTTGTATGGGAACATGGTGGAAAATGCAAACCTCACGAGGTTTACTCCCAACTTAGCAAAACTCACTACTGACAGCAAAATGCCCATTGGTAACCTGCAACTCAGGAAATGTAAAAACCCTCGAAACAAAATCCAGTAAGGGGCTTGTCTAAGACTTCCCTACAGGCAGCACAAAAATTCCTTCTCTGTGGTGGCCGAGCTACTGAATGATACTGTTGATTGTTGAAGATGTTATGGGCTGACTGCTGCGGTACCTAATTTGTATGTTCCTAAATAAGTAAATAATATCTTCTTGGAGTTTTGGGCTGATCTGATATCTCTTTAGATTTGAGGTCTTTTTAACATAGCAAAAATAAATAAACGGAAAGTGGACTTCCCCTCCCCTATACTACTGGCTTGGTTTACCTCCCCCCACCCCCACCCCCTCTGAAACACTTAAGCCCCCAAAATATCATATTTGAAAAAAAAACTCCAAAAAAAAAAAACCATACATGTAGGTTTTCGGATGACTGAAGTATATACATTTAAATATTGGTTGAAAAATATGACTATATGCGACCAGTTCAAATTTGACTTTACTGGATGCTGTCATTGCAGCCGATGTACTTGTGTTGCATGGGTGCCGGAGCGTGAAGGCATTTTTGTTGTCAGTAATGCTGATGGAAATCTGTACGTTTATGACAAAGTGAGCCCCTACCGTTATCATATTTTGTTACAATATAATCATGCGTTGTCACATCAATTTTTTTAACTGATTATTTTTTATGTTCAGTCCAAGGATGGAAATGCTGACTGGACATTTCCAACTGTAAAGGATCAAAATCAGCTGATGATTTCACATGCAAAGTCCAGTAAGGTATTGTAGAGCACTTGATTTCCATCTACTAATGGCATTTGATATCTTTTAGAGTTGACATCTATGGCATATGATATCTTCTACTCCCTCCGTCCAAAAATAACCGACTTGAGTTTGTCTAGATTCGTATGTATCTATACACTAAAATGCGTCTAGATACATTCGAATCTAGACAAACTCAAGTCAGTTATTTGTGGACGGAGGGAGTACTAAAAACACGCACACACATGGATATCGATGTTGTGATGGTTTAACATTTGGTAACGAGGAAATACTTGTTTTGAAAACTTTCTTAAGGAAAGAATTAGCATCTGTATGTCCGGGGAAACTAATGCACTCTCATACAATAATTTGTTTGGTTTGATAGCCAAAATGTATGCCTGTAATTTTTTTTCTTTAGTTCATTACTGGATTTTAAGATCCGTGGTTGTTATTCTTTGTTTTTAACAGCCCTTAAAGGGTAGAATGATTCACCATTTCAAAAACTTACTGTGGCACGTTAAAATATTATTTATAAGATTTCAAACACAGCATCAGCATGTTGTCAAATCTGCATCAGGAAAATAAAAAAACTGATAAAAGTACGTACATTTTGCACATATTGGTCAAATCTTTTTTGGTTGCAAATGAAAGCATTTCGTGCAATATTGTATCCGGCATCTTTAGGATGCGCATAGCATTTAAACATTCCAATTTTTTCTGATGCTTTATTGAAGCACTCCAGAATATATGATGCAAAAACTTTAAGTTAGCCGTCACAGACTCACAGCACATGAGGTTTGCAACAACACAAAATAGATACTCCCTCCGTCCCAAAATGAAAGGTCGCTTGACTTTTTCTGGTTTTCGCTGCACAGCTTGATTATGATATTCACTTATAATATGTCTAAAAAATTAATATGAAGACATGAAATAGAAGTATTTCACAAGACAAATACAACAATACTAGCCCACCAAAACATCTTATATTTAGAAACGGAGGTAGTATATGCCTAATCCATATACTTTGGCATATGTTATTAGTCAAAGTTGTGCATTGAAGACCATGCAAAGTCAAGCGTGCCTTATATTTGGGACGGACTGAGTATTGAGATACCATTTGTTGAGGGAGCTGCTACAATATGTTGTGTAACTTCTGCACCAATGTAAACTAGATGTCGTAACATGAAAAAGAATGTATGCAACAAAAGTATGGGGGTTATGAGGCGTACCCCCACTCACACGACAGTATGACACAATAACTTTCAGTTCACTTGGCTGTAAACCGTGCGGGTGAAGTACCTGGTCAGTTTCTCTATGTCAGAATAAGTTCCTCTAGGGAAGGGGGACACCACATTTATTTTCCTATAAGTGGGTAGTGCATTTCATTTCTTCCCTATCTCATGGTAGAAATTGTGTGATATATATGAGGTCATATGTCGTGCACCAGCCTATATTTCTATATAAACTGGTAAGGTAAACCAGTAGTCTAGAATTACGAATCATAGGCCTGTAGTTGTTGCAGAACGTAAAAGTTAGTTCTGGTGTTCTTTCTTGCTAACTGACACACTCTCCACAAGCTTCATGTGGCCGTGCTGGCTTGACACTTGCTAGTTGACAACAGAGCATTAACCAATATTCTTGAATTATGAATCATATGCCTCTAGTTGTCACAAAGGTAAGAAGTTAGTTTCCCTGGTGTTCTTTCTTGGTAACTGACACATTCTGCACAAGCTTCATGTGGTTGTGCTGGCCTGACACTTGCTAGTCGACAATAGAGCACAAACTGTGTGTTCTTTTGCTAGCTCAACTTTCATTGAATTTACTGTAGTGATGTCTATCTATCACTTGATTCTACTTCTACCGTATCAGGCTATGTCAGGTTCTTAAGTAGTACTTTACCAGCAGGTCATACTGTTACCAGTACTATGAACCTGGAAGTCGATTCTTGCTGCTAAGATTTCTTTTCTAAATGCTGCAAAATATCAATTCAAGTGAAGTTAAGAAATTTCTGAACATGATGATTTTTAGACTGTAGCTGCTATCATTAATTCTGGGATGTAAATAATAATGCAGAGCAATCCTACAGCAAGATGGCACATCTGTCAAGGTGCAATCAATGCCATTTCATTTTCTCCTGATGGAGCTTACATGGCAACTGTTGGTCGAGATGGTAATTTCTCTAGCCAAGAACGAGAATTGACATGCACTAAAATTTTCTTGTCTGTGATATATTGTACTCAAGTTTTTCAATTGCTTGCAGGCTATTTAAGAGTATTTGACTTTGCGAAAGAACAACTAATATTTGGTGGGAAAAGTTACTATGGTGCTCTTTTATGCTGCTCATGGAGGTAAATTGCTGATTGCATGCACTGTTGCGCTGATCTATGGTGCCTACTTTGTTGCATGCGCTCACCTACTTTGCGAAACCAGCAAGGTTCCAAAAGCGCTAAGCTTTAATGTCTAATTTTGCATCTGCCTAGCGCTCATCTTGCCTAATCGCATGCCTAGGCACACATAAGCGCTAGATGTTTTGCTGTAGCCTAGGCACGCTAAAGCGCATGTGTAGACGTCCCTTTTTTAACCATGGAAACTCGTACTTCAAATCTGACAAAACAAAAACCAATATTTCTGTTCTGTATCTGTTTTGTGCATCAGTTCTGTTACATCCACTTTTAGGATTGTCATGTTCACCGCTTGTAATTGTGTCGATTAATCTGTGAATCACACAAACCGTTTTAGATCTTCTGTAAATTATCCCTGTCGTTGTGAGACTATTTTTTTGCGTTTTTCATCAGAAGTGACCAATCTACATGTAGAAACTGTGGAAGAACATCAGCCAAGTGTATTTATGATGGACAGTTGTAAACTAGCAGCAACATAGTTTGTGCAGACAGCACGCTTGTCTATTTCTTATTTATGGTTATATATTAAGTTAATCTGAAAATTTAAGCATCCATCTTACACAACCCAATGTGACTACATGTGAAGATGGTGCTTGCTACTTTGCTTAGTAAGAACTCAAAACTGCACACCAAACTTGAAAGATCTTGTACTGAAGCACTACATACGCAACATGTTGTAGCAGGCTACTGTAGCCCCTCAACTGTTCTAGCAGCCGATACAATGAGCTATAGAAGTCATGGCTATTCATGCACTAGACCTATAGCATGGTACTAAAAGTGATTTTCTTGGCCTCTCAGTTAGAACTCAGCCTTATTTGACTGCTAGCATATTGTGTTATAATTGACTGGTATATACTGTATAAACTAGAAGTTATTTATCTTCCACCCGCTTGCATATTGAGTTACGTTTGACATGGCATTTCTGTTTATGTTCTTGTAAATTATTTGAGTATTCTTTGTTATCACAATCATCTGGAACTCCAAATCTTGAAATGTCATGTAATAAAATATTAAAGAAATCGTTGTCCATTTGTCCAATGCACATTGGGTCAAGATCGCACCTTATCTAGGCTCCCGCAGCTCTATCTGTCCTGATATTTTGTTGTCTTACTATTTTCTGGTTTCCAAGGAAGTTTGTCCATTACTGTGTAATATGCTGAGTAGTATTCGTACTTGCATCTCTTATCCCTTTGCATATTGTCAACGATTTTCCTGATGCAATTGGATCTGTTTGTGCCATTTCACAATGGCTATATAATCGTTGAACAGCATACCCATATAGAAAAATGCTGCTAGATATGAATGTGGTAGTGTATTTATATAGCCATTGCATTTTTTCTCCGTTTTTCTTTCTTCTCTAAAAAAGAACCAGGAAGATGTCAATAATTTGTCTGTGTTGTCCTTTTACAGTGCGGATGGAAAATATTTATTATCAGGTGGGGAGGATGATCTTGTGCAAGTATGGAGCATGGATGACAGAAAGATGGTTGCATGGGGCGAGGGACATACATCATGGGTGATATTATCGTTACAGTTGTCTTTGTTTACCAGCTATTTTGTCGAAACTTGCTATTTTTATGCAAATCTCTTTTCTGGTTCGCAGGTTAGCTCAGTTGCCTTTGATTCTTATTGGTCCCCACCAAATTCTGATGAAGCAGTAGAAAGTGTGATGTATCGCTTTGGTTCTGTCGGTCAGGTAACAATAACTTCATATAAAATACTCCCTCCGACCCATATTAGTTGACTCAAGTTTGTCTAGATTCATATGTATCTAGTTAAGCATCTAGTCTAGATGCATCCGTATCTAGACAAAGTTGAGTCAACTAATATGGGTCGGAGGGAGTAACAAATTTGTAAATCTGGGGCGTAATTTGAGATTGATATAGCTCTTGCTCAAACTGACATAATAATAATAAGTGGTAGAAAGAATCTGTTTGTTTTCTTATATAGCTGTGAGTACTGATAAGGATTGACATGTTAGTAATATCTAAGTTTTGTATCAGTACTTGCTTTCTGGGTCGATTAACCTTACAGTTGTGAACAATGTGCATGCCTCTAGAGTTGGATCTCACTAGCTTTTTGCTAAAAGAAGTAGTGACACGCTGTCTGCCGCTTACCACATGCTCATGCTGGCTCTTTCCCCCTTGTTTGGGAGGCCCAGTTCAGGCAGGCATCCTGGCTTAAGCCTGGACAAAATGGACTGGACTGGATTTGGCAGGAGGTGCTGGGGAGAGTCCGGGCATCACAAATAAGTTGGTTGTATTTCCTATTATATGCCTCCCAAATAAGTATTTTGTCTTTCCTATTTCATGTGTTTGTTGTTTAGGTGTGGCATTAGATATTTACTCTTGACCACGTAGTACAACTTGAAATTTCATGAATATATCTTGGACATAGGATGTGCTATTATCATGTGGTTTATGCTTCAATTTACCATTTAGCATATTGTTTAATACTGGAAATAATGCCTTTTCATCTTTCCATGCACTTAGGATACTCAACTGCTTCTCTGGGATCTGGCAATGGATGAGATTGCTGTGCCACTACGACACCCTTCCAGTGGCTCACCAACATTTAGCAGTGGAAGCCCTTCTGCACACTGGGACAGTGCATGCCCTCCTCCCACTGGTGTTCTTCAGCCTTCTCCACGGATGCGAGATGTACCAAAGCTCTCGCCCCTCGTTGCACACAGAGTACATGCTGATCCCCTCTCTGGCTTAGAATTCACCAGCGAATCAATTGTCACCATATGCCGTGAGGGGCTAATCAAAATCTGGGCAAGACCACTCCACAGTGAAAATAGCCAGCGGCCAAATTCTTCTGAGCTGGTAGCTGGTAATGTCATCTCAAAGGATAAGATGATAACATCACCAAACAAAGCTGGTGCTTCCAGCTCTAGCTTCAAGCAACCATCATCTGTTCTCTTCTCGTGACTGGAGGCTTCTGCTTGCATTTTTATCATGCTTGCTCGGCCAGGGCTACTCATATCTTGTCACTAACGGGGTGATTAGTGAACAGGGCTTCGCTGGGAAATCTTCCAGCGCCGGAGGCGTACTCAATAGATGTCTATGTGGCAAAAGAAAAATAACGGAACTTGCTCCTGTACAGATACATACATTGTCCCGAGATGAATAGTACAAGTTTACGGGTTGTGTTCCATATCATTTGGCTGGTTTTCCGTAACATCTCCATAGATTAGAGTATGTACCAATTCTTTGCATAGTAACTTGCTTTCTGGGTGCTCCTGAGGCTACAGATCAGATTCCATTTGGCCATTTGGCTCCCTGAGATGTTGCTTTCTGGTTAACTCCATGGAACTGTAAATTACTATTGTTTATACAACGTTTTTGAATCTAGTTGGCTTTGTGTTCTGTTCGTTTTCTTCTCTGATTTTTGTGAGAAATACAGTTAGCACATACCAGTTTGGGGCATGTTCATGCTGAAAATTTGTGGAAATGCATGATGGATCTCAATTAAAATGATTTGGTCTGCCACTTGCGCTCTGTGCTTTCTCTAATATCTGTTTTGACCTTTATTGAAGGTTTTTGGATGTGTTGATGAAACTTGGTTGTTGAATCTTGTTGGCTCGGGTCTAGGGGTGGTAGTATAGTATTTGTTGATGGGAATTAGAGGCCTTTAGATTGTAAAGTTGTGTATCTTAGAGAACAATAATACTACCTCTGATCCATAATAAATGTCGCTGATTTAGTATGAAGATGTACTAAATCAGCGAGATTTGAGGGAATACAAGATTAGGCTATTTCCAGTAGATGATGGCATATTCTCAAAGTAGAGCGTGAAAATGGCAAATCAATTCCAAAACAAGACGAAGGGAGTGGGAAAGGTGTATTCGGTCACGTGCGATGTATATAGGCTGTAGGACAAGTTGTCCTAAAGAGAAACTTTCGGGCTTATTTGGTAGTATGACGAAAGAGAAATTAATGACATTTGTTTGAATAAAGGTCTAACTTAACTTTTTGAACTTCATCACCGATATGTTTTAAAATGCACATCTGAATACCATGTGTAACTTTTCTCGCAATGTCACAATTCTATTGTGGTTAAATCAATATATTTGACTAGGCATTTGTAGCCAAATTAAAATTTGTAGACCTTGTTGATTTCAACAATGTCACCCTTTCAAGAAATTGTAGACATATACCGAGTTAGGCCAAAATGTACTCGTTCCATTCCAAAATATATGGGTTTTAGTGAGGATACAATCTGTAAAATATTGTTGACCAATTTATATGTGCATTTTGTTACTGAAAAACAAACAAACAAATAAAATACCACGGCAAACATAATTATGTAATTTCTATTTGCGGTAGCTGAATAATCTTCTACATAGCAATAAAAAAACTTGAGAATTATGATTACACACTTTTTATGTATCCATGTTTTCTTTTGGAACAAAAATCAGTATGTACTTCCTATTTTTCATCTAGCATGCATATCGAAAAGACACTAAATATATACTTGAGAGTCAATGAGAAATGACTATGCATATCTCATCTTGGTACGAAGAAGATGAGAAATGACTATGCATATCTAAAACCACCTAACCTATTTCAAACCCTTGAAGTATACCAAGAGTACCAATGACCTCGCTCAGGTTTGTCGGTGGGAAGATGTTTTGAAATGAATCTCCTAAAGGCCACTTACAACTTCGGAAGGTGTAACAATTTAAGTACTATTCCCCCTGTTTTATAATATAAGATGTTATATTATGGGACAGAGGAATTATTATTTATTCTGCTAAAATGGTGCTAGCTAAAACTCTAATTCCTAATTGACAATGTTATCAGTAAAATCTCATAAAAATGCCAAACAGAAGATTGATTCTATTTACCACCAGCCAATATCTGGCAGAGGACTCTCGTGACACCATATCGAACACAAAGACAAGGACACTTAAGATCATGATATATGCTTTTCCATGCCTTGGTTTGGGGTCAGAAAATAATAAAATCTACAGAAATTACCTTGTGAGGAAAAAGCAATGGATAACATATTTTCTAATCACAGACACTCTTAAATGTTTCAATTTCCCTTATCCATGGTTGCAGAAAGCCAGCTCATAGAAGTTTCATCAAAGCTAAATCACATTAATGAATCTCAAGATACTGATATTTGGTCCTTTCCATGGGAGGGGAAGTAAGAGAGTCTATCTGGCCTTGACAAAAGCTCCTGATGCTCCTGATCCCTTTAAATGGATTTGGAAGTCTCCATGCCTACCAAAACACAAATTCTTCTTTTGGCGTATGATTCAGGAGAGACTGAACACTAGAGAAATTATGAGCAAAAAGAACTTTGAGCTGCAGAGTACAAAATGTGTGTTGTGTGATGAAGGAACCAAGGAGTCCATGCTTCATCTCTTCTTCTCATGTGATTTTAGCCAGAATCTATGGTGGACGATTGGAGAAGAATCGAATACTAACTTGCCTTTCATAGATATGCTAGTGGAAGCCAAAAATAGATCCATCAATCCCTTCTTTAAGGTGTCTATGATTACTGGATGCTGGACCTTGTGGAATCGCAGAAATAAAATCATTTTTGACGGTGAACAGAGAACACATGGATACTTGTTGTTCCTTCTTCAAAAGCTCTGTCAATAAGATCAGGTATAGAGTTAAGCCTAGCCTGAAGGTGGGCATTGTTAGAACATCTCTAGCAAATACCGCATATCGGTTGGCGCGCAAATTTTTGCGCCGATATGCGGTACCTAAGTCTAAAGGTGGCATTTCCAGATACCGTAAACCGACCCGTATCGCAATTTTTTTTGCCGTTTCTCTGTCCCGCATATATTTGGTGCAGGGGAGGGGAGGAGGGGGAGCTGGATGCGGTACCCCGCATCCATTTTTCCCTTCCTCCCCCGCCCAGAAACCCACGCCGCCGCCCACCCCCGTCTCCAATTCCGGCCGAGTGCGTCCACGGAAAACACATCGCCGCCGCCAACCTCAGTGTCCACCCCTCTTTCCATGGCCGCCCAATCGAGCCGCGATTTGGGCGGATGCAGCCGTGGTTGTCGTCGGAGCAGGAGGAGCTCCGGCCTGCGAGCTCGCCTGCCGCTGCCATCGGAGGAGGAGGAGGAGCGCGAGCGTGTCCCCGTGCAGGGACATGGCGTTGGCGCCCATGGGCGCACCCCCGTTTCTGCCCGACGATGCCGCGGATGAGGCAGAAGAGCTGTTGCTGGCGGAAATGTGCGCCCTCTCGCCGGTCGTCCGCAAGCCTCCTGTCAACGACGAGCAGGCGGAGGTCTTGGTCACCGAGGCCAAGTTTCACTCGCTATGCACCGCGGTCATGCAGCGCCGGAAGCGCCGTCGTGACGCGTGCAGGGCGGAGAAGTGCGAGTTTCTCCGTGCCTGCCGCCTCTCCTTCCGCGAGCACATAGGGCGACTGGAGGCCGTGGAAGCCCAATTACCCGACGAGTACTTCATGGCCGACGACTTCGGCAACGCTGAAACCGACGAGGTGTAAAGCTGAATAGATGCTAGGTGAAGTCTGGATGCAGGACGCGACATCAAATCCTGTTAAACTTTATATGTAGATCTAGATGATCAAAACCTCATCTATTTAGTCAGGCGCTAATGTGTGATGATTTTTAAATATGCAGTTTGGATTAGTGTATCTGTTCTGTCCCATGGTTTTCCATACCGCAAACAAGGTTTCCGATTTACCGCATCCGCCTTTTGCAGTACCGTGATATGCGGTATCTACAAGAGATACTCTTAGACTGGATTGATCTTTTGTAATTTTTCCTCTTTTTCATCCCTCCCCACACCACTTGTAACTACCATCTTCTTGGTCTTTACATAAATGAAAAATGACATAGCGGAGGCCTTCCCTACTGTATTTTTGCAATTTTGCGTAAAAAAAACACCAACACTCTTAATTCTTGTATGTATCCAACTCTAAAAAAGATACGGAGTACCAGTATATCTGTTTGGAAACAAGACTAGCGCCAGCCTTCCTCTCCCGTCGTCCCCTAACACCTCGCCAGCGAGACCGCGCAAACGTATCCAGTCCAGACCAGACCGGACTCGCTGCAAATAGCAAGGCAAGCACAACCAGCTGCAGCGCGCCACCGCCACCGCCTCCGGTCCCTACCCGGTACCCCGATGCCGCCCCGCGCCGCCGCCGGCGACCTCTGCTGAGCATGGTCGCCGCCCCCGCGGGCCCCCAGAACCGCTGCGTCTTCGGTACACTCCGCCCTTCTCTCTCGCAACCCCCACCCCATCCCCTCCCGGGGTCTCCGTGTAGTCTGTCCGTGCGTCCGTGCTTGCGTGTGTGTTTCTGCCCCCGATTCGATCCGGAGGTTCGGAGCTTCTTCGACGGGATTCGTCTTGGGAGTGGTCTGCCGAGGGCTACGCGAGCAAGAGCTCGATTTGGGTCCCCACCCAATCGCTGCCGACTCGTCCGTCGATTCGTGGTGGATTTTGCTTGTGTACGGATGGTCGGTACGGTTTCCGGCGGAACGAAGCGCGTTTAGCTGGGCCCTGCCGCTCGATTTGGAGTGCAGCTTCATTTCACTCGAGTGTTGTTATACTGTCTAGGGTTTGCCTCTCTGTTATTGTTCATGTTCGTTGCGCCATTGGCATTCCCCTTCAATTTGGCTTATTTTATATCGCGTGGAGTGTAGGTTCCTGAGTTCGATTGACGTGGGTGTTGGCTGTTGAATTTGGTTGCAGTTGGGAACATACCGTACGATGCGACGGAGGAGCAGCTCGTGCAGATATGCGAAGAAGTCGGCCCAGTTGTCTCCTTCAGGTTTAGCTCAACCGTGCAAACCCTATAAAAGTTATATGTGGTGGCACTATCTAGTTGGTTAAGTTAACAAGATTGTGCAAAGACGTGATTTTTGATTGTGCAAATACCCACAACACACCCTCTTTTCATTTCCTTCCAAAATGAGGAATTTGTTATGTGTATATATGCTTTTGATGATATTATTTTCTGAACACTAGTGTTGCACATAACATCTAGAATACACATTAGTGTGGCACATTGCTGCTAAGATGATCTCATAACTTATACTTGTTGTAGGGGCTGCCCTGTTTACGACTGCTGCCTTTCAGGTCTATAGAAAGTGTTGAGTGATGATATAATATCCTGGATACCTAATTTACCTAGTGTTGTAGATATCACTTTTTGAACTAACATGCAAACTGCTAATTAATCCTTAATCAAAATCAACACGATTTAGTGCGAAACCCTATACATGTGTTCTGCTTCTTGATCATGGTTTCTCCTAAATGACATTATGCTAAAACTGGTTATTAGTTATTTTTTACTCCTGATAATTTGTGACATCCATGAGGCTGATGACACAGGTGGGCTATGACTTCGCTGAATACTTACTGCTCAAAATTGCTTGCAGACTGGTTGTTGATAAAGAAACCGGAAAGCCGAAGGGTTATGGATTTTGTGAGTACAAGGATGAAGAGACAGCTCTAAGTGCACGCCGGAACCTTCAGGGTTATGAAGTTAATGGTCGTCAGTTACGTGTTGATTTTGCAGAAAATGGGAGGAACAATGACAGAAATAGAGAAAAGGTCGAAGATCCTCAGTTCATTACTGTAGAAGAGCCTTATTTCTCACCTTGCAAGTCCTACATTAAGATGAAAGCTTGTATGGTTTTGGTTCCCATGAATGATAATAGTAGTCTTCTCGCCAACCACCCTGTGTCTCCTGTTTCAGTTTCTTGCACAGCATGTGTATGCATGTACAGCTGCCTGGCTGTACATATGCACACCTGCTATTTTTGCCAATTACCTTGTGAAATTATCGTTCTGGTATTGTGCATCATCTTTGGTATCGCAGTTCCAAAATTATCTCTGTTGTCTCGACTTTGCCTTCTTTTAAGAAAGTAACGAGCCAAAGCTACTGGCTTAACAAAAGCATATCATGGTTTGGAAGATCTTGCCAGAATTTTATTGAACACATGTGGTTCTCTGCAAATAGCAGCAGAAGAATGATCTTGTAGAAGATGTACACTTGGTCAGTGCATCTGTAGTTGCATCCTTTTGATATACTCAGGCAAAGGGGTTCAATTAATAGCAAATTGATCCCTGAAAAGAATATGCAATAGACCTTTTCTTTTGGTCTACCATTATATCAATACCTTTTTCTCTCAAAATAACTGCTATCACTTTAGCTGCTATCAGCAGCCCTTGTAGCAGTCTTCCACACCAGTGACTGATGCTGACATATGTGTCAGTTTTGTTGCCAAGATGTCAAAGCGCATCCACAAGAAAATATTGTGTACTATCAAATTTCACAACTGGATGCATTTTTTTTTGCGGGAATGCAGTTTTGATTGGTTGATCCAGTGATTAACACAAGGACTCTATATTTATGCTAAATTATCTTGAGATCATAGTGAAATGGTCGTGCATGATGTAATTCTGCACATTGGAAATCAAGTAGCTTCTGTATGGAAATTGAGTTAGTGCAATCTATACTTAATTCATGCCTGAACAGTACGGAATCTTAACCAATTGAAGTTAACATAGGAAGCAGCTATTGACTTATTCTTGATATGTTTATGCATTTCAGGGTCGTGGAGGACCAGGAATGGCATCTAGCGTTGGTTGGTTTCAGTTTCTTGATAATCATTTATCTATCAGTTTATATGTATGCTTTAAGATAATAAATGTGCCAATTTTATGTCCGTGCATTTTAACATTGACACCTTCCTGCAGATGCCCAGAAACAATCAACTACAGCTCCCGTTGTAGGAGACACCAGCATTCATCAGCTTCTTGGTCTTCCACCGGCAATACATGCTGCATCTGTGATGGCTGGTGTTCTTGGGGGAGCTCAAACTGCCAATGTGCAAAACGGTTTACCTGTCCAATATGGGCTTGGAAATGACCCTCTTACCCATTACTTGGCTAGGATGTCAAGGCATCAGTTGTATGAAATCATGTCCGAGTTGAAGGTTATCTTGAAACATCAATATTAACTTTGTGAAGATGAAAAATTCTCCACTGCTAAGTTTGTTTGGTAATGCTTTTTTTACGACAGACCTTAACTACTCAAAATAAGGACCTTACCAAAAAATTGCTGCAAGGAATTCCACAGCTTCCAAAGGCCCTATTTCAGGTTTGCTTTGCTGAAATTGTTTGTGCAATTAATCAATCGCTTATTAGTTCTTCCTATTTTTGCATATTTGGTCCAATTTTTTTATCTTAAAAGTATTTTGTAGGTTATTGAGTCTATGAGTTCTCTTACCCAAAGTTTGTGCCTATTTTTTTGGTTATGCTTCATCATCTTGACACATTTCTTACACCCTTTTCAATATAAGTTTAACCAACTCCCATATTTAAGTTTCCTAATAACCTACAACCAACACTGAAGCTTTCTTGTTCCAAATGTTTGCTTCAGTGTCCTGATTCTGCTTGTTAGAATTTTGTATGATTGGCTGTCTTGTTCTCCTTGAAGGACCAAACAAATCAGGTTCCCTTATTGTTGAATAGGTTTGGCTTTCTGTGTATATAGATAAAATATTTGTTGTGTTTACATGGAGCACCGTTGTGAAAAGATTCGATGGCCAGCCAACTTTAGTTCTTGGGCTTTGTTATTCCATGGAAGAGATTCTTTTGAAATTATTTTATTAATTGTAATTTTTGAACAACTTCTGTTAATTGTTCAGTTGTCACTTGCATAGAATGGAAGAATAGGACCTCATTTTTTTTCTTGTTGTGTTGTAGGCACAAATAATGCTCGGGATGGTGACACCTCAGATGGTACGTTCCTGATTTGTTCTGAGCTTGATGTACCTGGTGTTTTCCTTGATTCTCTAATATAATAATCTAGGTCTGTTCAAATTGCAGATGCAGATGGCGAAGAACCAACAACCCTCTAGCTCGTTGGCACAATCTTCTCACCTCAATGAATCATTTCCGCAGCCAGTTGCTTTGTTACCAGCTGTTCCAATACCTCCACAAAACCCTAATGCCCTGCAGGAACCACTGCATAATTTTCCTCAGTATCAGCATTCGTCTGAGCCTCCAGTCAAAATGTTTCCACATGGACATCAGTCTGGGGTGATGGCACACCCTCCAATGCTGTCTCAGCCCTTTGGCACCTCTTCAAGTGTTCCCACTCAACCCCTTGTGACCTCAGGAGGCTTGATATCGCAAGTCCAGCCTCCATTCTTGCCACCTCACCATAGATCCCCAGTTATGCCAACTAATGTACAGCAACTACCTTTGACCAATCCTCATCTTCCCCAGGTATTTCTTTTTTCACATGTGAAAGAGATTGTTGTAATTCGTGAATGATGTGATAAGTAGCAAATCCAAAGTTTGTGATGACTTCTGAATCATCTCAATCAGGCCTTCTAATTTTCATAGCTCCTGCAAACTATGTACTTCAAACCAAACTCTACAGTACATTAACTGTTGATCTAAGCTTGTTTATACCCAGAAACTAACTACATTTTGTTGTCATGTTTCTGTCAGTCTGTGGATAAGATGCACTTTTAGTTTTACTGTCGACTCAATCCAACTCAATACTGTCATATGCAGGTTGCTGCTGCACCTGATATACCCCTGCAGGAAACTAGATTGCCTGATCGAGCTAGTCATCAGGCAGAGTTGGCTCATCCCTCAAAATTGCGGAAATTGGAGGATGGAACGTCAACGCCTGGAAATGTAAACAATAGTCATGCTGTGTATTCTGCTCCATCGCAGATAGTGGTCCCTGGTGGACCATCAGGGAGCTATAGTTCTGGTGCTGTTAATTTTCAGCCACCAGAGAATGAAGTAGCTCAGGTAATGCCCTTTATATGTTAATTTGGTCTCTAGGTTATCTGTTATTTTATCCTGCCTTACATTCTTGGACGCGCTTGTATATATATATACAATTCAATTGTGGAGTTGAATTGTTGCCAACACAAGGTTTGTAGACTTACAATTTTCACGTGCTCACAATTCCAATTCTTGTCGTGATGTGCAGCTCACGCCCGACGATGAGTCAGCTCTTCTGCAGCAGGTCTTACAATTGACACCGGAGCAGCTGAGCTCGTTGCCACTAGAGCAGCAGCAGCAGGTGATACAGCTTCAGAAGATGCTATCAGCTGGTAAATAGCACCAGCGGAATAGACACACCTAAACTGTTACATACATAGACAGCGTGGAAGGAGTGGCGAAACTGAAACACGACCGTCGTCGATTCCTCTAGCCACACATGTAGCTTCTCAACTTTGTTGGTATCTCTGGGCCATCAGTTTTGTTCTTGGTTATTTATCTGGCATTCTTTGTAAAGTCTGAGATAGAAATTTGATGGCAATAGATGTAGCGAGGAAAGGTGATAGTTGTCAATCTGTTTGTAACAGTTTAGAAAAGAATAATCAGGAGAAGGGAGGTGTATCTATGTCCTTGTATTGTTTGTAGCATCGGATGTTTTTTTATTTGAGACTCTGAAAGTGGTATACCTGAAAGTGAGGGCAGAAGGCTCCAGATGTATGCACGATGAGCCATAAATTTGTTACATCACTGTTGTGCAAGTACTAAGTTTTTTGGCATCCCACAAGTGTAAACCTTTAATATTCCAGATTCACACTTTATTCCTGCATGTACACGTTGTTTTCTTGAGAATATTTGGAATATGATTATGCAATTCTGGAAATTCTCAAAATAAATAGATTGCAAGAGCTTGGCAGACAAAATCGAATATTCATGTTATATATAGCTCTATAGTAAGATTAGAGTAGGTGAATGGCGAGGAGTGATTGCGCACATTAGCTGTGTACATTCTGTCATGCAAATAGGACTGAATTAAACACGGAAAACTCCAGATATGGATGCCCATAGTTCTGGAAGAACCTAGGTAAACTTCCACAGACAATTCTCTTATATATATCCTGCGTTCGTTCAACATTGATATATATCACATTCAATTTCTACATGTATAAGGGCATGTTTGGTACATATATTTGCCCCCTTAGGGCTTGTTTGGATGTACCAGGATTTTTATCTCGGGAAATCAAATCCCGACCAGGAATTCAAAAAAGAGTTTAAATCACCGGAGTTTTATTCCCCGTCTCCCTACTAGTGGACTTATTTCCCTAGAAAAGGGTTGGGTTCCCCTCCTACCAAACGAGCCCTTATTCTATCGAGCTGTGATAGGCAACAATATGAATTTATGACATGTGGGGCCACCTGCTAAGATATTGTAAGAACTATGGCAAAGTTTAGCAACATGTGTCCATAAGACAAACACATCCTTGAATCATCTCCAGAGACATAACAGCAAAAGAAAATACTCCATCTGTCTCTAATTAGGTTTGTCTAGGTACATAAAAATCTAGATAAATAATTCGAGACAGAGGGAGTATATATACTCATATACTCCCTTCGTTTAGAAATATAAGACGTCTTAGCTTTGTGAATCGAATCGTACCTAGACGTGTTTTAGTGTATAGGTAGGCTTATAGTCGTGATGGTTGATACATCAATTTTTATTTCCTATTCTACCCCTGCGTATTACAGAATATTACACGTTCTGCCACCGGTAAGTCGCACTTACCGGTTCATCGCTCCAGTCGAAAAAAATCCTATAGCGTCCACGACAGAAAAACCAAAACACCAAAGCAGAGAAAATCTCTTGTCCCGTCTGCCGGCTTCCGACTTCTACGGCGTTGACGAAGCAACCAACGCGACGACCACCGCCTCTTCTTCGAGCCCCGCTGGATGCCCACCATCGCCGTGGCCTTCCTGCTCTACGTGCACGCCACCGGCTCCCCTCGTCCTCTCTCTCAACTCACCATCAGCCGCCGCCCCTTCTCCCTGGAGTTTTACCTCGCTGCCTAACCCGCGTCCTTGTCCGGTTGTCCCAGAGCACCCCGCCGCCGCGCCGTCCCGGACGCCCTCATCACCAGCCAGGCAGCCACCCGCGCCCCTCCTGCTCGTCCTCGACTGCACGTGTGCCGCCGCTCCGACCCGCCTCTGCCCTTTTTTATGGAGCAGTTGTAGACTTCTAATGTATTGAGATCTGATCGTGATGTTTGTAATATTTCTGCAACTAATTTTAGTCAGTTTGTGAGCGTTGCTGTCCGGCCGGCCGAGCCATACCTTACTAGCTTCCTCCCCAGGATGCAGATGGTTTGTCGTTGTCTCGTTCTCTGGCGCATCCAAGGATTCCAACTTCCAAGCCAACGTCTTGTCCATCTTCTGGTGAGCACAAAAAGGATTGGAACTCTGAACTCGTATAATGTTTAACTGAATGTGCTTCCGTCTCACACACTCACTGAAGAAAATTCAGTAATATGTTTTGGGCACTGAGGTAAGTTCAGTTTAGCTGAGCTATTGTTGTTCCCACTGACATTTAACCTTGTCATCAGTGCATAACTGGGTGAAGTGGTCCGTCTGATGCTCGCCTCCATGTGTTAATAATTAATTAGACTTAAGGGCACATAGCTTTTTGAACTCTACCCATAGACTCCTCCCTTGCAAAACTAATCTAACATTTGCACCTGCTGACATTTAGCAGCAGATCCATTGCAGGACGTGACCGCTGAGAATACCAAGACTGAGGATTATGCACATGCCGCCGCGGAGAAGGCCGTGAGACTCACACTCAGGGTCGTGCACCCCAACTAAGGAAGCGGAAGGACAACAACAAGTTGGGCGGTGCCCTGTGTCATTCATTATCTCAATGTCGATGGGGGCAGGAAAAGAAGGGGCAAGCAAAGTTCGCCATCGAGGGTTACCCTTTTGAAGATGCAAGAGCTTTGGGGACTAAAGGACTTTTTTAGACGGCATTGCGGGGAGAAGCAAGTAAACTGATGGATCGTGTGGTCGCAATGAAAATTCTAATAGACTTTGTCTATATCGTGCTTGAGAGAAGCACCGTGAGAGATTTTTTGAGTAAACTTAGGAAAAGGACGACGATGAGGCCTAGGGAATATGAAGTACCACTTTTTCAATACAATCATGTTTTTAATGGTTGGATGACATTGAGTCACCGAGCGGTTCAGATGGGAAAAAAAAATACTCTTTACACAATGTCCACCGACTTAAGAAGATAACTAAGCATTGGATAAATTTTACTTGGCGCAATGGGCTATCTTATGGCTTCCGTGAAAGAACAATCGATAAGTCCTAAGACAATTTATTTGTGCTTAATGACACAAATGTAACAATACATTATCCTGGCAAATTCGTTTCATTTACACAAATCATCGAACAAATGTTAATAGTAAGTGTACATGAATTATAATTATCATCTTTTACTATTTAATAGATTTATATTTCCATAACAAAGCATGGACATGTTGCTATTATGTTTACACATGTGACACGAAACAAATTTTATGCGCTGTGGCAACGCACGGGCATTCAGCTTATTTCAATAACTAACTAGATTTCAGAATACATGCGGTGGCAACCTGAAGAGAACTGCTTGATAAACAACGAATAAAAAACCTCCAATGCACATCATCAAAAAATGATGTCTAAATTGAGACAGGAATAATAAAGCTTCCGCACCATTTCATATCGCTTACCAAAATGTTAGCACCACCTAGTGTACATGTATGAATCATCGATGAGTTAATGTACTCCCTCCGTCTCAAAATAGATGTTGGATATTTGTCTAAATTTGGATGTATCTATATACTACTAAATAGTGTCTAGATACATCTAAATTTTAAAAAATTTGCGATATCTATTTTGAGACAGAGAGAGTATATCGGATGGCTTTCGATCTTCTGATGGAATAGCTGCTGCCTCAGGGGTTACCAGGGTAGAAGGCTACAACCTACAGTCCAACAGATTAGGGCTACATTTCCATGCCATGTCAAAAACAGAAAAGTGCGTAGAATAAAGTGGATGACGATCACAATTCATATATAGAGATAATACAGGACTAGGAAACGTTTCTTACACATGGAACTACATTTCCTCGTACCAGCAGGTGTACAGTTGGTCTACCTGATTCAGAAATTCATCCAGCCTCCTAACTAGCCGTATGATGCTTCCTTCAAAAATAGTGTATCAGTCATTTCTATGACCCCTGTGTGGAAAAAATAATCATGAATCGACACAGGGTAAAGAAATTGCATCTGATGGGAAGAGTGATTAATATGGTAATATTTAACATTATCATGAGAACAAGCTTAAGTTTTTAAAAAAGACCGATACCCTACATGTTAAGATAACTGCATTCAATGTATAGTTTTCCAAATGACTCATTTTTTTGTCACTTAACTTATCTTTTGTAATCAAGAAAATGCAATAATTGCTTAGCTGTGATGTTTTATGTCACTGAAATCCAGGAAGAAAAAACTGTTCAAACATGTCCTAGCGATTGATCGTTGGCACTATTACGACAAATAACCGTCGCGCTTATCACGCCACACGTTTCGTATGCCATTTAGCATTTTCCCTGTCGCGGTCTATATAAGAGAGGAGACCCTCGTATGCTACATCATTCATCTTCGATTATGAGAAATCTGAGTGCGCTAATGTTGATATTATGTTGTTACAAAATACATGGCATTCCAGATAAGAGACATGGTCTCCAAGTTGCGTATAACTATGACCATTATTTTGGGTACATATATGTTAGTAGAAAATCAAAAAGATTGCATTTACAATTTTTCAAATAAGTACAATGGGGCAATATCAGTATGCCTATTATTAATTAGTTGTCAAAGGTAGAGAAGTTTAGTGCGTACTTCTAGGATGTCATGTAATCTCAGACTTTAAATTAGTCATGATACCCTTGTAAATATTAAGACCATTACTTGAAAATATATTTGTAGACATTCTTCCTAAAATGTAATCATGATATATTTTGTAGCAAAAGTAAATTAGTTGTCTAGTTTGCAGTCTCCAAAATTATGTCTGTATCCAAAAATACCTGTTTTAGAGAACTACAGATACATATCGTAGTTTATAGAAGTCTAGTTATCCTCTCCATCCTTTTATTTGTTAATCACCATGGTTGAACTAAGCTAAACACTATTTCCTGTGTACGCTGTATTTAGTTAGTATGAATTTCCCATTCCGCTGCGGAAAAGTTTATGTTACCACTAGTTATTTATGATTACAATATCTATGTGAAATCAAGACTACCGTGGAATGAAAGTATAAACATGCAAACTTTAGGTGGAAATGTGTTTCCATTTTTTGTTGGAAATTATGAAGAAGTAGCGTGTATCCAATTTAATACAACATAGAAGTGGACATATTTTTCACTGTAAAACATGAGAATACTACATCATCCATAGTTTATTTTGGAAGTAAGTGTGCAATATACATACCTTTTAAGAGAGATGCCGTGTAACAACTTATGGCAGTTTTTTCACAAAAAAATGTCAGTTTCTATTTGTCGACATTTACAACTTCCAAACTTTGGCAACAAGTAACTAAGTTCCAAAGTGTTCTTATAATAAAGACAAAGTGGATAACCACATGCAACATATGCAACATCATTGTAATAAAAAACAACATATCACTATAATATTCGCTTCAGTGTTTATATTGATAGTCATAATTTTCTTCTTTCTAATATAATAAAAAACAACATATGCAACATCATTGTGAACTTCTCCATAATCTATGGACTGCATCAAGTAAGCATTTAAGGATCATAATTAGAACTAAAGTAAACTAAAATCAAATTATGAAATTGTATAGTTTCACGGCATATGCTGTACTGGAGATTTGGGTTATAATTTTTTTTAAATAAGAAGGAATATGGAGAAGGAAACAAGCAGCACCATCAATGTTAGCGCATGACACAGCTTAATAATAAGCCTTATCTTTTTCAAAGACAGGACAACAGTTACTTACAGAAATTATGGGAAATAAAGGGAAGAAGAAGGATGTCCATATACCCAAGCAAAGTGCCTATCTTGCTGAATTTAGCACACAGAAAGCATCATGTTAAAGAGTCATCATTCAGATGCAAACATTCAGGTCGAAAAGGGAGCCCATATGAACCTCCGTGTAACAAGGAACTGTTACTATTGCCTTTGTGGTTTACCCTAAAAAATCTATCTAACCGCCTCCCGAAATCCAGTGAAAAGTTTCGCACTTTAGTGGCATACCTGAAGTGCTTACCGGCAACCTCTCACATGTTCACAAGCAATGGTCACCGTGCCTTTGTTCCTTTAATTAATCTCCCATTTGTACTGAAAAGATAATGGATGAGACTAATCTTGTGGTGAAGCTCGCCTATAAATACAGCTGGTCTTTCTCAATGTTCTTGCACTCCAGAGAACTACAAGTCCTCAAGTAGTGATCAGTCAATCTGTGATCATCCTGTAGTTGGTATGGCTCGAGGGGATAAGGATGACAATTCAGTCAGAATGCACGCTGAAGATTTCAATGCATGGGTAAACTGGCATCCTCCTGATGTGTATGTTTGTGCGTTTTTTCTTTCGGGGAGGGTCTCAGTGGGTTTGTACTTTGTACTCCCCACGTACGTTTCATAATACTGTTCGATCGAGGCAGCATTTTCTCTAGAAACCAGGAGACTCGGTACATATTCGTAATGTTTTAGTACGACCAGATCATGATATAGTTGTTGGCAGCTGGCAAGGATGGAGGCCATGGATGCCGACGAGCTAAGGGAGTATTATAGGGAGAACAAAGATGTGCTCTCTAGTCAAATGAAAGCAGCAATTAAAATGGTATGCAACTTAATTTGTTCTTCTGATAAAATATTCACCATTCAATAATTTTTGTTGCAACTTAATTTGTTCTTCTGATAAAATTTCACGGTCATGTATATGCATACTTTTTTTTGCGGGTAACATGTATATGCATCCTTGCAGGTGATGCAAAAGAAACAGCTGAAGAAGAGAAAGAAGAGGACCGCGCCGCAACCAATTTTGGGTGCGGTGCTCAAGTTCCACAAGGACGACGATGATACACCACCTCCTGGCCCGGGAGGTGCTAATGCATGCTGAAGAAGGCTCTCGGTCTTGGTTTAATAAGTTATTAGTAGTACCAGAAGGTGTTTGATTTTCATGTTTTATGTATCGTCCTAGAGTCTGCTCCTTGCTGTCTTTCAGACAACGTTCCTATTGACCAAGTGTGGTCGTTTCTGTATCGCTGGATTACATTTCATGTAAGAGTTTTTTCATTGATGATAAGATACCTAATTCTGAGTTTGTGTCGCTCGCAAGGTTTCTATCGTGATATGTTGGACATATTTTTTCCAAACAATGATTTAACCTTTTGGGTGAACTGGTGGCTAGGTGCATCTAAATCGATATTGCTCATTCTCGATTTGGTCGAAATTTTGGTACGGAGCGAAATATGGGTTTTAGACTTGGCCAAAATTGTAGTCAAAATGTCAGTTGGGTCCAATTCGAGTTTGGCCTGAATTCATGTACTTACAAGAGGCTCTCTCAAACCGAGATATGGTCTAGAATTTTCTCTGGAGCTCTGGAAACTGTTAACTGCCAAACGGTATAACAGATAACGGAGTTGGAGGCTTTCAGTTCCAACATTTCTGAAACAGATAGTACCACAAAGTTCACGAGTATCTTGGACAGTTCCTCGTGCCGCGAGTCTCTAACATGCAAGCTGATTATTCCCTTAGCCCTCTATGGCGAGTATGCCCTGGAGGGTGGCAATGACAGCCGTCATAACAGGTTGCATTCTCCCAAGCGGGCTATGAACAGCCATATCACGCCGGCGAACAATAGCTAGATGGATCTACGGTTGTTGGAGTACATATGACGAAGATGTGGTGGTAACCTCTATACTAAGGGCAACCTGTTAGTCAAGTATGAGCGCGACGACGACACGACCACTAACCAAGGCCCCAATAATATTGGTGGGTAAAAGAGACGAGGTAGAAAAATATGCAAATATTACAGAAATCTGAACAATGTTACTATCGAGAAAAAATATCCGTTATCAAGAATACAAGATTTGTTCGATCAAGTCAAAGGAGCATGAGTTTTCTCCAAGACTGACTTAAGATCGGGATACCATCAAATCAAATAAAGGAAAAATATATTCCTAAGACAACATTTATATCTCGATATGGACACTATGAATACTCGGTGGTACCATTTGGATTAACCAATGCACTAACAATTCATGGACCTGATGAACACAATATTTATGCCCTATTTGGATAAGTTCGTCATAGTGTTCATAGATGATATCTTGATGTACTCAAAGGACAAATCAGAGCATGCCAACCATTTTAGAATAGTTCTACAAATCTTAAGAGAGCACCAACTCTATGTCAAGTTTAGCAAGTGTGAATTTTGGCTAGACAAAGTAGAATTTATTGGATATGTGATTATCAAGGAACGGATTCCGGTGAATCTGAACAAAGTTCAATTTTTTTTGGATTGGAAAGCACCCAAGAATGATAAAGAAGTTCAATAATTCCTGTGAATGACATGATACTATCGAAGATTTATAGAAGAATTTTCTAAGATATCCAGGTCAATGAGGAAGTTATTGAAAACGTATGTAGCGTTTGAATGGACAGATAAACGTGAGAAAAGTTTTCAAGAACTTAAGAAAAAGTTAACAACATCACCAGTTTTAGCAGTATGTGAAACTGGAAAAGATTATAAGGTGTATTGTGACACATCTAAGAATGGACTAGGATGTGTTCTGATGCAAGATATGAAAGTGATTGTGTATGGTTCAAGATAATTGAAACCACATGAAATGAAATACCCAAGACATGATTTGGAGTTAGCAACCATAGTATTTGTACTTAAAAGTTGAAGACATTTCTTATATGGATCTAAGTGTGGATTATTTACAGATCATAAAAGTCTCAAGTATTTATTCACTCAAAAAGAGTTGAATATGAGACAAATAAGATGATTCGAGTTAATCAAAGACTATGACATGACTATCAATTATGGCATCTGGAAAATCCAATGTTGTAGCAAATCACATTGAGCAGAAAAGTTACATGCAATATGTTAATAGGAAGAAAGTTACTGAAAGAGTTAGAAAAAGAACTAAACCAAGTCTAAATATAACTTTGGAATGGAAAACCCATGGTAACTATGGATGCTGTAAGAGCTATGACACGTATGAATGTGAATCTCAAGGAAGGGATCATAAACCGACGGAAAGAGGATGCATTCTTAGTAGAAGAAATTAGTAAAATAACCGAAGGAATGCAAACAACTTTTGAACTAGGAGAAAAGAATTCTCTATGATTCTAAGGAAGAATTTGTCTATCAGATATTCCTAAAATCAAAGAAGTAATACTAAGGGAAGCACACCAAAGACCTTATTCAATACACCTAGGAAGTCGAAAGATGTACATTGGATCTAAAAGGAATGTTTGGTGGAATACCATGAAAAGGGAGATAACACAGTATGTTTCTAAATCTCATACTTGATAGCGAGTAAATGCAGAACATGAGAGACCAACTGGAAATCTACAACCATTAACAATTCCATTATGGAAATGAGAAGAGTTAGGAATGCATTTTTTACTAAATTGCCCATGACAAAGAATCACAAGGATATGATCTAGGTAATTGTGGACTGATTGACAAATAGTGCACATTTTATAGTCGTAATAAAAAATATAGTTGTAAAAGGTTATCCAAAATATATGTTAAGGAGACTGTGAGTAAACATGGAGTGCCTAAGAAGATAGTATCAGACCGATGATCTGTATTCACTTCAGCATTCTAGAGACACTTACAACAAGCCTAATGATCCCAATTAGACTTTAGTACTACATATCTGAAGGGGTTCGTCACATGGAAAACAAAAAATTCCTACAGTTGCAACCACCAAGATCATATCTAGGAGATACATGTAACGGTTTCAGATGGACTCACCCTCGAAGACCATAACCCGGGATAATGTTCCCGCAAACAAACGTGGCTGTTGTAGAGTGTACTTGACCGTCCTCAAGGACGCGATGACAGTGCAACACATGCAGCACCTCCGTAATCGGTCACAAGTACGGTGTGCCGACGACTCCCGAATCCTCGCTCTAGCCGGGAAGCGGAAGTAGTGGATATCCGGGAACTCCAACAGTGCTACGCCATGGTAGAGATGGTGGAGGGGAAGATCTCGAGCAGGGCTTCGCCTAAGCAGTTTTTCTAGTGGCAATGGACAAGGCTAGAAAGAGGGAGAAGATGCCAACCAAAGGGCATATGAGAGGAGTGGGAAATTGTGTGAGAGGGAGGAGGTCTCAACCTCCTTTTATAGGGGAGAGGGGGGGGGGGGGGAGGGGGGAAGTACCCCTCCTTGGCCGGCTCCATGGGGTTCCCCCTCCCCTCCTCTCATTCATGTGGGTGGACACTCCACTCACACATAATTCAATCTCCACTTTCTCCATTTATTCTCCACTAAAAAAACCAAAGGTCTTTCAATTAAAGCACTTTAATTCTCTTGTTTTAATGCAACTCAATTGAATGAAAACTTCATTTAATGAACACTTTATTTAATGAACAAATTAACATTTTATTTCCTAGCTTTGTTTCGATACCCCGAAACAATTTTGGCAGATTCAATAGAACAAATTCCTGTGATGTCCATTATCTTCTACGGTGTTCCCTATCCACTCAAATGCGTCGGCCACCCTTAACTGTGTGGACATGATCGCGACATTCTCTAATCAATAATCATTAGTGGGACCTGAAGATCCATAATGACTCCCACCAGTTCATGCAATAACTTAGTGATCGCGTGTCCTTTTATTCGTAGTAACCAATTCCTTTTGTCTCGCGATATTTTACTTGTCCGAGATCCAATCATTCGGTATCATTCATACCTAGTTCGATCCCATTACTGACAAGTACTATTTTCTTGTTTCCGTGATATAACATTCTTAGTGATCATTATCACTTGCTTGTAAGCTATGTCAATGTGATATCACCGAGAGGGCCCTGAGTATATCTCTCCGTCATCAGGATGGAAAAATCCCACTCTTGATCCACGAGCCTCAACTAACACTTTCCAAGTATCTGACGACACCTTTATAATCACTCTATTATGGTGTGATGTTTAATGCGATCACAATACTCTTCCGAAGTCAGTGATTGACGTGATCTCATGGTCTAAGGATTATGATTACTTTGAATGACGTTATAGTAGTGTAAACACAATGGCTTGATCGTGTTACTATACTTTGGGAGTATGTTCATCACATCATTCAATCAATGGTGTAACCTTGTTATTAACAACATCCAATGTCATGTTCAGGGAACCTTGATCACCTGTTAATCAACAAGCTAGTGTAACGAGAGGCATCACTAGGAACCATCTATTTGTTTATTAAACACACATGTATTAACGTTTTCTTTTAATACAATTATAGCATGAGAAATAAACATCTATTATAAACCTGGAATAACATAATAACCATTTATTATTGCCTCTCGGGCATATTCCTTTCAGTCTCCCACTTGCACTAGAGTCAATAATCTAGTTTTACATAGTTATGAATCTAACACCCATAGCATTCTAGTGCTGATCATGTTTTGCCTTTGGGAGAGCTTTAGTCAACGGATCCACAATGTTCAAATCTATGTCTACTTTGAAAATCTCTATATCGCCAGCCTGGACATGTTCCTAGATGGAGTGATAACGACGCTTGATATGCTTGGAATTCTTGTGAAACCTTGGTTCCTTAGCATTGGCTATGGCACCATTGTTGTCACAATAGATAACCATTGGATCCAAAGTAGTTGGAACCACACCTAGTTCGGAAATGAAATCCTTCATCCAAACCACTTCCGCCACTGCTTCTGAAGCAGAGATATATTCCGCCTCCATTGAAGATCTTGCCACCACAGGTTGCTTGGAACTCCTCCAACTCACCGCTGCACCATTCATAATAAATACATATCCATATTATGACTTAGAGTCATCTGGATCTGTGTCGAAGCTAGCATCAACGTAACACTTTGCGACGAGCTCTTATTCACCCCCATAGATGAGAAACATGTCTTTAGTTCTTCTTAAGTACTTAAAGACATTCTTGACTACTTTCTAGTGTTGTACACCTAGATCACATTGGTACCTGCTTGTCAAACTAACTCATGTGCCACATCCGGTCTTATGTGTTGAAATCCGGGCTCATCATCGCTTCCTCATATGTCGCAGGGTCATTGCTTCCATCTACCATGAAATTTAAGACTAGATTACCGTACAGTTCAGGAGCTGCACATATTCTGCTTGACCTGCGAGGTAAGGTAGTGTTCTCTTCCAGAGTTTCATGATCCTCATCATTAGTTCCCTCTTCATTTGGTGGAGTCACCACTAGAACAGTTTCTGGTGCTGTGCTACTCGCCACTTTAAGAGGAGGAGGAGGTTCAATAACCTCATCGAGTTCTACCTTCCTACTACTCACACCTTTCGCGAGAAACTCTTTCTCCAGAAAGGATCCATTCTTGGAAATCAAAACCTTGCCTTCGGATTGGTCATAGAAGGTGTACCCAATTGTTTCTTTTGGGTATCCTATGAAGACACATTTTTCCTCTTTGGGTTCAAGGTTATCAGGTTGAAGCTTCTTCACATAAGCATCACAACCCCAAACTAGAAATGATAGCTTAGATTTGTGACCAAACCATAATTCGTACGGTGTCGTTTTAATGGACTTTTATGGTGCCCTATTTAAAGTGAATGCAACCATACCTAATGCATGACCCCAAAATGACAGTGGAAAATCAGTAAGGGATATCATAGATCGCACCATATCTAATAAAGTTCGATTACGATGTTCAGATACACCATTTATTTGTGGTGTTCTAGCAGGAGTGAGTTGTGAAACAATTCCATATTATCTCATGTGCGTGCCAAACTCGTAACTAAGATACTCACCTCCACGATCGGATCGAAGAAATTTAATCTTTCTATTACGATGATTTTCTACTTCACTCTGAAATTATTTGAACTTTTCAAATGTTTCAGATTTGTGTTTAATTAAGTAAATATACCCATATCTACTTAAGCCATCCATGAAGGTTAAAAAATAACGATATCCACCATGTGCAAACACACTTATTGGACCACATACATCGGTATGTATTATTTCCAATAAGTCGGTTGCTCGTTCCATTGTTCTAGAAAATGGAGTTCTAGTCATCTTGCCCATAAGGCATGGCTCACATGTCCCAAATGATTCATAATCAAGTGATTCCATTAGTCCATCAGAATGGATCTTCTTTAGGCATTTAACACCAATATGACCTAAACGGCAATGCCACATATATGCAGCAATATCATCCCTTAGCTTGATTCTTTTGGCATTCACATTATGAATATGTGTACTACTAATATCAAGATTCAAAACAAATAAACCATTCAACACAGGGGCATGACCATAAAATATATTATTCATATAAAAGGAACAACCATTGTTCTCAAACACGAATGAATAACCGTCTCGCATTAAACATGATCCATACATGATGTTCATGCTTAACACAGATACCAGATAACAATTATTTAGGTTTATTGTCAATCCTGATGGAAGATGAAGTGGCAGTGTCCTAACAGCTATCACATCCACCTTGGATCCATTGCCTACGCGCATCGCTACTTCATCATTCACCAGCGGTCGACTATTCCTTAGCCCCTGTTTCGAGTTACATATGTTAGCAACTGAACCGGTATCAAATACCTAGGCGATACTTCGACTACTAGTGAGGTACACATGAATAACATGTATATCACGTATGCCTTTGTTCATGTTCCTGGCCTTCTTATCTGCCAAGTACTTCGGCAGTTCCATTTCCAGTGACCAGTCCCCTTGAAGTAGAAACAATTAGTGTCGGGCTTAGGGCCTCCTTTGGTTTTCTTTTCAGGCTTGGCAACATATTTTCCATCCTTCTTAGAGTTACCTTGGATTTTCCTCTCTTGCCCTTTTTCTTAAAACTAATGGTGTTATTGACCAAGAACACTTGGTGTTCTTTCTTGATGTCTACCTCAGCAGTTTTCAGCATAGCTGCGAGTTCAGTGAGCGACTTGTTTGCTCCACTCATCTTGTAGTTTAGCACAAAGCCTTTGTAGCTAGGTGTGAGCGACTGCAAAACCCTATCCATCATGAGATCAGGTGGAATCTCACATCCCAGTGTCTCAAGACATTGAGCATAGCCCGTCATCTTAATGCCGTGCTCGTTCACAGAGCTATGCTCCTCCATGTTAGTGCTAAAGAACTTATGATCTCATATCTCTCAGCACGGATTTGGTCCCCAAACATAGTTTTGAGTTCCTCCACCATGACATCAGCATCAGTATGTTCAAAGCGTTTTTGGAGTTTAGGCCACCGCGACTGGAGGATCGCACACCACACAAGAGTGTAGTCATCATATTTCACGTCATACGGGTCGCGCTCTTCTTGAGTCGCGCTAGCTGCAGGGGCGTCACCTAACGGACCGTCCAACACATAGGACTTCTTCATGCCCATGAGGATAATCCTCACGTTGTGGTGCTAGTTGGTGAAGTTAGACCCATTATCTTGCAACTTTTCTCTATCTAGGAATGCATTGAAATTGAATGCAGGGGGTGCCATGATCTACAATATATTTGCAAAGACTATTTTAGACTAGGTTTATTAAAGATAGAGTTCAAGTAAACTAAAAATTACTATGAGAACTTCCACTCAAAGATGACATCCCTCTAGTCATTTTTAGTGATTACACGAACCAAATTCACTACACCACGACCGATCATCATGAGTGGTGGTGCAACTCCAATGACGAGAATCATATGGACATCATATCTTTCATATGACTCGTGCTTTACCTTTCGGTTCATGTTTCGAGGCCATGTCTATACATGCTAGTCTCGCCAAGTAAGAACCTTAGTACCCGTGTGTGTAAAAATGTCTTACACCCATTGTATGCGAACGTATATTCTATCACACCCGATCATCACGGGTGCATCGAAATGACGAACTTTCTTAACGGTGCATACTAAGGAAGAACATATTATTATCTTGATATTAGTGGGAGGGATCATCTTATAATGCTACCTCCAAGAACTAAGCACGACATAAGAAAAATAAGATGCATAAAAGGGATAAACATCACATGCATATAAAATGTGATATGATATGGTCCTTTATTGCACTTGATCTCCATCATGTGCTCCATGGTATGATCTCCATCATTCCACCGGCATGGATCCAAGGTTCATGGCGCCACCATCATGGCCATCTTCTCCATTACAATATATCTCTTGGATATACATGAACAACACACAGGCTATAAAAGATAAAGACAACCATATGCTCCTGCCGGTTGTTTAACTCACAATAAATCTCATTGCATATAACAATTTTTGTAAAAATGACCATATCACATCATATGCCCTGCAAAAACAAGTTAGACGTCTTCTGATTTTTTTTCATATTTTATGCGGCTTTGGGCTTTCTAGGAGAGAAGCTCTACCTAGGAATTTCAGCCACAACATTGATAATAAAGTTATTTGCAAACCGTTGTAAATTAGATCACGATTATGTTGGGATAGATGGACACCCGTTGAGCCACTTATGCAATACGAGTTGCATGTCAAGCGTGGGGCATGTCTCATGTGCAAGGACATGTAAAGTTAGTCCGGACCGCTTCATCCCAAGATGCCACCATGATCAAAATTTATGCAAGTATGAAACAACAAGACTATCAACACCCACATCTCTATGTGTTCTAACCGTACAAACAATCTACGCATAGACATAGCTCTGATACCACTGACGGGGTTCATTGCATGGGAAACAAATTTTTTTCCTACGGTTACAACCACCAAGATCATATCTAGGAGATACATATAACAATTTCAGATGGACTCACCCTCGAAGACCGTAACGAGGGATAACGTTCCCACAAACAAACATGGATGTTGTAGAGTGCACTCGACCGTCCTCAAGGATGCAATGATAGTGCCACATGTGTAGCACCTCCGTAATCGGTCGCACGTACGGTGTGCCGACGACTCCCGAACCCTCGCTCCAGCTGGGCAGCGGAAGTAGTGGATCCCAGGAACTCCAACAATGCTACGCCATGGTAGAGATGGTGAGGGGAAGATCTCGAGCAGGGCTTCACCTAAGCACCTTTTCTAGTTGCAATGGACAAGGCTAGCAAGAGGGAGAAGATGCCAACCAAAGGACATATGAGAGGAGTGGGCAAGTGTGTGAGAGGGAGCAGGTCTCCACCTCCTTTTATAGGGGAGGGGGGCAAGCCCCCCTCATTGGCCGGTGCCATGGGGTGCCCCTCCCCTCGTCTAATTCATGTGGGTGGACACTCCACTCACACATAATTCAATCTCCACTTTCTCCATTTATTCTCCACTCAAAAAACCAAAGGTCTTTCAATTAAAGCACTTTAATTATCTTGTTTTAATGCAACTTAATTTAATGAACACTTCATTTAATGAACACATTAGCATTTTATTTCCTTGCTTTGTTTTGATACCCCGAAATCATTTTGGCAGATTCGACAGAACAAATTCTTGCGATGTCCATTATCTTCTCCGGTGTTCCCTATCCACTCAAATGAGTCGAATACCCTTAAGTGTGTCTCCCTAGGGGTCGCGAACTGTGTGGACATGATCGAGACATTCTTTGGTCAATAATCATTAGCAGGACCTGGAGATCCATAATGACTCCCACCAGTTCATGCGATGACTTAGTGATCGCGTGACCTTTTATTCACAGTAACCAATTCCCTTTGTCTCGCGATATTTTACTTGTCCGGGATCCGATCATTCGGTATCATTCATACCTAGTTTGATCTCGTTATTGACAAGTACTCTTTTCTCGTTCCCATGATATAACATTCTTAGTAATCATTATCACTTCCTTGCAAGCTATGTCAATGTGATATCACCGAGAGGGCCCTGAGTATATCTCTCCGTGATTAGGATGGACAAATACCAATATTAATCCACAAGCCTCAACTAACACTTTCCAAGTATCCGACGACACCTTTATAATCACCCTGTTATGGTGTGATGTTTGATGCAATCACAATACTCTTCCGGAGTGAGTGATTGACGTGATCTCATGGTCTAAGGATTATGGTTACTTTGAATGATGTTATAGTAGTGTAAACATAATGGCTTGATCGTGTTACTATACTTTGGGAGTATGTTCATCACATCATTCAATCAATGGCGTGACCTTGTTATTAACAACATCCAATGTCATGATCAGGAAACCTTGATCATCTATTAATCAACAAGCTAGTGTAATGAGAGGAATCACTAGGAACCATCTATTTGTTTATTAAACAAACATGTATTAATGTTTCCTTTTAATACAATTATAGCATGAGAAATAAACATCTATTATAAACCTGGAATAACATGATACCATTTATTATTGCCTATCAGACATATTCCTTTTAGTATCATCCTTAAACCGGAGGACAAATGGAAAGAACAAACAAGATTCTTGAGGATATGTTGATAGCATGTGCTCTAGATTTTAGAGGATCATTGAAATGGATACAGATGCCACCTAGAGGGGGGGGGTGAATAGGCAGTTTAAATCTTTTATGAGAAGGGCTTAACAAAGGTGGAATGAAACTAGTGTTTACTTTGTTAAGCACAAAACCTATATAAACTACGGTTCACCTATGTGCACCAACAACTTATGCTAAGCAAAACAAGCAACTATGTGATAACTAGATATAAGACTTCAAGCACGAAGGCTATCGCAAAGTAAAGTGCATAAGTAAATAATTTGGGTATACAGATAACTGAGGCACGTGGAGATGATGATTTATTACCGAGTTCCTCCCATAAAGACAGTACGTCTCGTTGGAGGGGTGGGCGGTACTAAGACCACCATGCCGAAAGAGGCCTCACCCTATTCTCCTGTGAACCTCGCCACAAGAGGCCTGGTTCACTTCTTCACTATCGGTGCACTTGTTGGTGGCCATCCGTAACCTCTCACAAAGATTGGTGTAACACCCTCGAATCGGCCCTATGCAAGTTTTAGCGCTTCTCGCCAAACCCGCATAGAAACGATTCAAGGACGCCCACCAGGCACTTTCGTGCGGGTGGAAAACGAAGTAATATCATTACACAATAGTCCACGATGGAACCCACAGAACAGATATATATATATAGCAACGACTTACTGAGTCAAGAATACAGATATACAGTACAAAGATCCAAATCACCTTGAAAACGATACAACATCCGAGTACGGATAAGAAGCAAATTGAGCTAAGAGCCCTGAAGAATAACCAATGGCGTCCATAACCCTGCCCAGGCCAAGCCGGAAGGGTAACCCTGCTAACGACGTCGAACTTGAACCTGCTATAACAAAAGGGGTGCCGAAAAAGGGCAAAGGAAAAAGAGGAGCGTTAGTACTAAGGTCAGTACACGGCGAGGCTAGAATTCGGCGGCTCTCGCCTACATAGGTATGGTGGACTGAAGCGGCAACGAAGCATGCACTAAACAACCTATAGAGACTCGCTAAACTGCCGGCTATTAGAGAGAGATAAGAAAGACCTATTCGGAACCAACCTTATACTAACACCAATCATACCCATCATGGTATTCCCCCTCGAGACTAAATGAGGAAGTCAAACCGATGAACTCACACAGTTGGAAGTTTTATTCATTCCATTATAGTTGCAGCACTTACTAGTCAGATATCGATAGCACGAGTCATCCTGATAGCATAAGTAGTGGGCAGTTTTAGTTAACCATTCAGTTGTAGTTACATGGCTTACTAGTCAGATACAATTAGCACGTGACATCCCAAACCCAGCAGTTGTTGGCACTTTTATTTCATTCCATTGGAGTTGCGATACTTACTAGGCAGGTATAACATGACACGATACACCCTAGTTCCACCAGTTGTTGGCACTTTTATTATCCATTCCATTATAGTGAAGTTGATTACTAGTCACATATTAAGTCAAATTTATAGCACTACTTTAGTTATGCTTGTCTATGATCGAGATACTGTGCTCCAAGTCGTCCATAACCGTGGGCACGGCTTTCAAAAAGATTTACCCTGCAGGGGTGCACAAATAGCAACACACACACAATCAACCTCGGAAAAACCAAATCAAAACCCAATGAGGCCTTCACGACAAAGCAATCACAGGATTCATAAAATATTTCAGGGGGTCACCCCATTAAGCTACCCGCAACAAAGTTGGCTGGCTCCGAGACGGACCCAAGGTTTGCGCCAATGGCTGTAAACGACTAGGAACCCAAAAGTGTGACTGGGCTTGTCGATACCGCGAAAACACTCTACAATTCCTAAGCAGTACAGGTGCTCCATGCACAATCGTAAATAAAGCAATAAAGCATGGCATAAGTACATGATAGTAATAAAGCCCCAAACTAGTTTGTGGCCCCAAGAAATAAGAAATGAATCAAGCTCTGGCTAAGGGGGATCCATAGGGTCTCCCGGATGTGGATAGTGCGAATAATCAAGGAACAGGTATCAAGTACTCGGGGCCTACGGGACACAAGTGGACATGAAAAACCAAATAGCATATATTGCCCACCGGTGCCTCTTTCATTAGTTATCCCAGCAATTTAATAGTTGTATTTAAAGTCATGATCCTCTCCACCGTAAAGCATATGACAACATTCCAACAACTGTGAGGTACTTCATGACACGGGATCGCACCTGAGCAAGCGACTACGACTCGCAAGACCATCTATCTACCAAACAACAGGTAATAGGAGGTGTCCAAGGCAATATAAAGGCTGCACGGAATATATCTGGTACGAAACACTAAAGCACCGCAACACGGATAGCAATAGATCAACATGAGGAAATAAAGACTATAAATGCAAAATAGGTAGAAAGGGGGAGAATGCTCGCCTGGGAAACACTGCCGAAGATACATTGTCTGAAGAACTTGTCGATACTCGCATCCACTCAACGGCCTAATCCGCGAAGAACCAAAACACTAAAAGAAACACCGAATCCACTATTTAATACTATGACAGAAGATCGGGCATGTTTATGATATGATGCATGACATGGCAAGGATGCGATGTAACTAGACAATATTAAGCGGAACCGGGGTCCCAACAATTAATTAATGGTTCATGTTGTTTAGTTACCCCGCAATTTAAATGTTGTATTAACAAGGCAAAACATATCGTCGGTACGCTACACAAATTTAAATGGGGCCATATGAGACAAATATAGCCCGCATATAGTCTCCATATTTAATTATGAGTGAATCGGCATAATGCCCCCAAACCCCACAATATGCATGCAAGTATGAACAATTTAAATGCAACAAGTATATGTCATATTATAAAATAGGGGTCTCGGATAAAGGAATCACACATCTCGGTTCGGAGATCTTGGGGTTCCGAGGGTTGCGGGTTCGGTCTCGACGGGATCGGTCTTCGGGGTTGGATTTTCAGGGTTTGATCTTCGGATCTTCGGATCCAGGGTCTTCGGGGTCTCCGCCATCTGATTCGGGAAGGAGATCTTGGCGCCGTGCTGGGTTTAGGATCGGTCTTCAGTCCTTGGTTCCGAAGAAGGTCTTGTAGATCCGGTTTCCATGTTGAAGTACTCGTTGCCCATCATTTTATCAATGTCAAACATTGGGACAAATGTAGCCAATGTCATACCCAGCTTGCTCTACCGTCGATCTTGTCAAGGGCTTGCAGCTACAGGGCACCCAAGGAAACATTCCGACCGGCTTTAGCTCACACAAGCACACATATGCATCCATACACACCTGCACGCTTGGAAACACAGAGAGTGCCGAACTGAACATGGCAGGAACAAGGAGGCGTCCTCGCGAGGGGCAGGGTTGCCGGAGACGGGGTCGGGGTCGAACATGGCGGCGGCACCGTGCAGCAGAACAACGCAAGGGAGGTGACACGGTGGTCTGGTTCACGGACGGAGGCGTCGGGGCTTGACGGATCAGGCGCGAGACAGGAGGGCGACACGGGTAGAGGCCGACGGGGTCCCATGGGGCGCCGCTTGCGGGGAGGTGGTGCTCTATGCGCGGAGGGAGGAGGCGGCACCTGGGGTCGAGGTCGAGGGCGGCCAGACACGACAGCGCTCGGGGTGAGACAGGCAGAGCGGAGCATCTGGCGGCGGGGAGCGACACGGGGCAGCGGCCGGGCACGGTGGAGGTGGAGGAGCTTGAGACGCGGACGAGCGACGGCCGTCGCGAAGGGGCTCGACCGCAGGCGGTAGACAGCAAAGGAGAACGGACCACAGCGGCGGTTGCTGGCGGCGGGGAAGAGGAGAGATGGGGCGTTGAGGGAGACCGACGGAGGTGCTGCGGTCGAAGGTGAACGACACGGAGGAGAATCAACGGCTTCACGCGATCCAGAGAGGGCCGTGGGGCGGAGGCCTGCAGGGAGAGGCGGCAGAGCTCGCAGGTGTGGCGACGGTCACGGTCGCAGCCGAGCGGCACGCGAAGGGACGCATCGATGGTGCAGGGTCGAGGACGGACGACGGGGCGGCCCTGCCAGAGAGTGGCAGCGACCGTGGCCTAGGAAGGCACCGGGGAAGCTCGTGAGCGACGGCGGCCCGAGAGGAGGGAGACGCGGGCGAGGGGAGCCGAGGAAGAGCGAGACCATGAGGTTCGCAGTAGGTAGAAAGGGATGAGGGAGAGGGGACACGGGGATTGCGGCATGTGTCGGGGGTCCGTGTCGGTAGCGATGGGGTGGGGCCAGGTCGCGCGATGGGAGCGGGGCGAGCGATGCGTGAGGACGGGAGCGGGGTCGCACGTTGTGGGTGTGTGGGTGCTGCATGTTGTGTCGCTGCGCGCTGTGTTGCATGCACGCACGCTGCGGATCACGTCGATGCATTGCACCGAGCATGCGTCCAGGGTGGGTCGGGGTTAGATGGAACTGGGGTGCGCGTGGTGCACATCGGCGGCGGTGGTGGTAGGTAGGGTGGGTCTAGGGTTTCAGTTGGTTGTTCTGGTTGGGTCTCAGGGGTAGGTTAGCTAGGGTTTGACTAGTTTGGGTCGGGTAGTAGGCAGTTTGGTCTGGTTGGGCCTCTGGCCTGACCGGCTGGACTGCCTCCCCGGGGTTTTATAAAAAAACTATTTTATTATATGTATTTGTTCTCTTTTATTTTAAAGACCTTTGTAAATTATTTTGAGACAAAACAAAAATAACCGGATGAGGCTGGGGTTTTGATTTGAAATTAAGACGGGGGTATTTAGGAAACAAAACTAGGCTTTTCGAAAATAGTTTTAGGCAAATAATATGCATGATGATGACGGTGCTCAAATGCAATGTGGCATGATGACATGAGCATGCGGTCATGATAATGCACAAAACAAAAACACAACGATTTTCTAGTAGTGGTTTTATCGGGGTGCTACAATTCGACACCACTAACAATGGATCTCGCCCTCGAGATCCACCTCATGGTACGGGGAAGAAGGCTAATGATCTAGATCTTCTCGCTTCGTGTAGATCCTCGCGACACCACTAACAATGATCCTGCTCCATCTTGAATCCAGCGACACCACCAACAAGGGTCGTTGCTCACGTCCGTCGAGAGCGCACTCTAGAGAAACAAAGGAGAAGGTAGAGGTTTCAAAAGGTAAGGCTACCTTTAACTTCCGTTGAAGGAGTGAGATTGCATTGATCCACCGATTCAATGTACACAAGCGAATGATAAGAGTAGTGGTATGGTCGCGACTCCATCCCGCACTCAAAGTATTACTCTGTACCCAAATAGAAGAATCATGCGACCAACTCTCAGAATTCAGACTGAATATCTTGACAAGCGATATTCGAATAACAAAGGAATGATGCAGGCTCTTCATTAGATATGACGTAGATGATGTGGTCGTATTGGAAACAGCGGAAGTCACAAGAAGGAACAAAGAGAAGTCCAACAGATGAAGGATTCCTCAGATAGCATGAAGACCGGATGTAGAAGCACCGTTACCAAAGGAGGAAGCGAAACCTTGAAGGTACGACGGAAACCCAACCACGAGAATTCCTGGACTTGAAGAAAAGATAAGAGAGCAGATTCAAAGCACGCAGAGGTAAGAGCTGAATAGCATAGGGGTAAGGAGTAAAATCAGACCTAATTAGATCTATCCAATTGATTTTGCCAAATTGTTTTGACACTCTACATCGTCCCTTAGCTAGGTTATCCTATCGGCTGGACCAGTGGGGTATCGCAACTGCTGAGCTCTGATACCACTTTGTAACACCCTTGAATCGGCCCTATGCAAGTTTTAGCGCTTCCCGCCAAACCCGCATAGAAACGATTCAAGGACGCCCACCAGGCACTTTCGTGCGGGTGGAAAACGAAGTAATATCATTACACAATAGTCCACGATGGAACCCATAGAACAAATATATATATGGCAACGACTTACTGAGTCAAGAATACAGATATACAATACAAAGATCCAAATCACCTTGAAAACGATATAGCATCCGAGTACGGATAAGAAGCAAATTGAGCTAAGAGCCCTGAAGAATAACCAATGGCGTCCATAACCCTGCCCAGGCCAAGTCGGAAGGGTAACCCTGTTAACGACATCGAACTTAAACCTGCTAAAACAAAAGATGTGCCGACAAAGGGCAAAGGAAAAAGAGGAGCATCAGTACTGAGGCCAGTACACGGCGAGGCTAGAATTCGGCGGCTCTCGCCTACATAGGTATGGTGGACTGAAGCGGCAGCGAAGCATGCACTAAACAACCTATAGAGACTCGCTAAACTGTCGGCTATTAGAGAGAGATAAGAAAGACCTATTCGGAACCAACCTTATACTAACACCAATCATACCCATCCTGGTATTCCCCCTCGAGACCAAATGAGGAAGTCAAACCGATGAACTCACACAGTTGGCAGTTTTATTCATTCCATTATAGTTGCAGCACTTACTAGTCAGATATCGATAGCACGAGTCATCCTGATAGCATAAGTAGTGGGCAGTTTTAGTTAACCATTCAGTTGTAGTTACAAGGCTTACTAGTCAGATACAATTAGCATGTAACATCCCAAACCCAACAGTTGTTGGCACTTTTATTTCATTCCATTGGAGTTGCGATACTTACTAGGCAGGTATAACATGACATGATACACCCTAGTTCCACCAGTTGTTGGCACTTTTATTATCCACTCCATTGTAGTGAAGTTGATTACTAGTCACATATTAAGTCAAATTTATAGCACTACTTTAGTTATGCTTGTCTATGATCGAGATACTGTGCTCCAAGTCGTCCATAACCGCGGACACGGCTTTCAGAAAGATTTACCCTGCAGGGGTGCACAAATAGCAACACACACACGATCAACCTCGGAAAAACCAAATCAAAACCCAACGAGGCCTTCACGACAAAGCAATCACAAGATTCATAAAATATTTCAGGGGGCCACCCCATTAAGCTACCCGCAACGAAGTTGGCCGGCTCCGAGACGGACCCAAGGTTTGCGCCAATGGCTGTAAACGACTGGGAACCCGAAAGTGTGACTGGGCTTGTCGATACCGCGAAAACACTCCGCAATTCCTAAACAGTATAGGTGCTCCACGCACAATCGTAAATAAAGTAGTAAAGCATGGCATAAGTACAGGATAGTAATAAAGCCCCAAACTAGGTTGTGGCCCCAAGAAATAAGAAATGAATCAAGCTCTAGCTAAGGGGGATCCATAGGGTCTCCCGGATGTGGATAGTGCGAATAATCAAGGAACGGGTATCAAGTACTCGGGGTCTATGGGACACAAGTGGACATGAAAAACCAAATATCATATATTTCCCACTGGTGCCTCTTTCATTAGTTATCCCAGCAATTTCATAGTTGTATTTAAAGTCATGATCCTCTCCACCGTAAAGCATATGACAACATTCCAACAACTGTGAGGTACTTCATGACACGGGATCGCACCTAAGCAAGCGACTACGACTCGCAAGACCATCTATCTACCAAACAACAGGTAATAGGAGGTGTCCAAGGCAATATAAAGGCTGCACAGAATATATGTGGTACGGAACACTAAAGCATCGCAACACGGATAGCAATAGATCAACAGAAGGAAATAAATACTATAAATGCAAAATAGGTAGAAAGGGGGAGAATGCTCGCCTGGGAAACACTACCGAAGATACATTATCCGAAGAACTTGTCGATACTCGCATCCACTCAACGGCCTAATCCACGAAGAACCAAAACACTAAAAGAAACACCGGATGCACTATTTAATACTACGACAGGAGATCGGGCATGTTTATGATATGATGCATGACATGGCAAGGATGCGATGCAACTAGACAAGATTAAGCAGAACCAGGGTCCCGACAATTATTTAGTGGTTCATGTTGTTTAGTTACCCCGCAATTTAAATGTTGTATTAACAAGGCAAAAAGTATCGTCGGTTCGCTACACAAATTTAAATGGGGGCCATATGAGACAAATATAGCCCGCATATAGTCTCCATATTTAATTATGAGTGAATCGGCATAATGCCCCCAAACCCCACAATATGCATGCAAGTATGAACAATTTAAATGCAACAAGTATATGTCATATTATAAAATAGGGGTCTCGGATAAGGGAATCACACATCTCGGTTCGGAGATCTTGGGGTTTCGAGGGTTGCGGGTTCGGTCTCGACGGGATCGGTCTTTGGGGTCAGAGTTTCAGGGTTTGGTCTTCGGATCTTCGAATCCAGGGTCTTCGGGGTCTCCGCCATCTGATTCGGGAAGGAGATCTTGGCGCGATGCTGGGTTCAGGATCGGTCTTTAGTCCTTGGTTCCGAAGAAGGTCTTGTAGATCCGGTTTCCATGTTGAAGTACTCGTTGCCCATCATTTTATCAATGTCAAACATTGGGACAAAAGTAGCCAATGTCATACCCAGCTTGCTCTACCATCGATCTTGTCAAGGGCTCGCAGCTACAGGGCACCCACGGAAACATTCCGACCGGCTTTAGCTCACACAAGCACAAATATGCATCCATACACACCTACACGCTTGGAAACACAGAGAGTGCCGAACTGAACATGGCAGGAACAAGGAGGCGTCCTCGCGAGGGGCAGGGTTGCCGGAGACGGGGTCGGGGTCAAACATGGCGGCGGCACCGTGCAGTAGAACAACGTGAGGGAGGTGACGAGGTGGTCTGGTTCGCGGACGGAGGCGTCGGGGCTTGACGGCTCAGGCGCGATACAGGAGGGCGACACGGGTAGAGGCCGACAGGGTCCCATGGGGCGCCGCTTGTGGGGCGGTGGTGCTCTATGCACGGAGGGAGGAGGCGGCACCCGGGGTCGAGGTCGAGGGCGGCCGGACACGATGATACATTGCAAATGTATCTATAATTTTTGATGTTCCATGCTTGGTTTTATCTACTTTCTTGTGTTTTGTCCACACTTTGGAGTTTCATATGGTTTCTTGGACTAACCTATTAACAAGATGCCACAGTGCTAGTTGCCTATTTTCTGCTGTTTTTGGTTCCAGGAAGTCAAAAAATGAATATTCTCGGAATTGGACGGGACAAAAGCCAAAGTTCCTATTTTACCGGAAGACTCACGGAGCCAGAAGGAGAGTCGGAGAGGGGCCACAGGGTGGCCACACCACCCCACGGCACGGGTCCACCTAGGCCGTGCCAGTGCATGGTGTGGGCCCCCTGGCCGGCCACCGACCTTGCCTCCTTCGCCTATAAGATCCTCCCGATACCAAAACCCTAAAGAGTCAATCAGAAATCCACGAAAAGTTCTACAGCGCCGCCGCCACCAAAGGGGAGATTCGGGGGACAGAAAGTCTCTGTTCCGGCACCCTTCTGGGACGGGGAAGTGCCCCCGGAGCCATCTCTATGGATCTCCACCACCATCTCCATCACCATTGATAATTCCCATGATGAGGAGGGAGTAGTTCTCTCTCGAGGCTTAGGGTTCTACCGGTAGCTATGTGTTCATCTCTCTCTATGCATGATCTTATTGAGATCATGAGCTTGTAATCTATAGATCTACCTTGCTACTCAAGTGCTTTAATAGATCTCTGCTCTCCCCATGTGTGTGAAAGTGACACCATGCACACCATGGTGGCACTTAGGCTAGAGATTACAAATACTTGTTATGAGTTATATTTGGAGTTGGATATCTTTATGAAATTGTGGTGTTTGTTGGACTCATCTAGTACTCAAGGTGACAGTGTGGGGTTTCTAGATGGGAAAGATGAACTTTGAGGTGTGCTGTTATAGCCCTACCATCGATTAGAGTGTCCAACCGGAGAGTAGTTTAGAGTAGTATCATGAAGATAATATATTTATATGGGAGTGTTCACTAGTGAAAGTATGATCCCTAGGCCTTGTTTCTAAGCATTGAAACACCGTTTGCTACTAGATCTGTTACATGTTTGCTTGTTTCCATCTTTACTTCAGTTTGCTTTTAGTCTCTTCCATGCCATCAAGTTATTTTCTAGCACCATTATCTTATATCCATACTACTTGTATTTCACTATCTCTTCGCCGAACTAGTGCACCTATACACCTGACAAGTGTATTGGGTGTGTTGGGGACACAAGAGACTTCTTGTATCTTGATTGCAGGATTGCTTGAGAGGGAATACCTTTGACCACTTTCTCCCCGAGTTCGATAAACCTTGGGTAATCCACTTAAGGGAAAACTTGCTGCTGTTCTACAAACCTCTGCACTTGGAGGCCCAATAACTGTCTACAAGAATAGAAGTGCATAGACATCAAGCTATTTTCGGGCGCCATTGCCGGGGACTGAATAACAAGAAGAAGCTCCCACGTCAACCACGCGCCAACAAGCTATTTTTTGGCGCCGTTGCCGGGGAGGTAAGGTAAAAGGTATTCACACTAGAGGATTAAAGAACAAGAACCTCCCACGGCAAACGCCTATTTTCTGGCGCCGTTGCCGGGGAGGTAAGGTAAAAGGTACTCAATCCTCCGATGTGAGTGCTCAAAGTAATTTCCTTTAGATTCTGCAATTTTGTCTTTTTGTTTCTTGTTTTCACTAGTTAGGCTTAATGGAAAACAACAAAAAAATTAGAGAGCTTTTTAGTATTTTTCCTAAGTTAGAACTTGAATTGTCTGAAAAGAAAATTAAAAAACCCATGGAACTTTCTTTGCATGCTAATAACAATGTTATTAGTATGAATCTTTTGAACACCTTTGTTACTAATGCTATGGAAACGTCTAAGCTTGGGGAAGTTGGTTTTTATGAAAATGATCTTTTTAGTTCCCCAGCTTTAAAGAAGAAAATTTGCTCTGATGATACTTTATCTCCCATATGTGGTAATTCTAATGATACTTGTGATATTTTAAATCCACATACTGAAAGCATCCCTTTTAAAATACCTATAAAAATTAATGAACGTGTTATGAACAACTCTTATTTTGGAGATGGAACTGTCCATCCTGGTGATCATTTACTCTTTATACATGAATTATGCGGGTTGTTCAAGTGTGCAGGTATTTCAATGAACCAAGTTAAGAGGAAGCTATTCCCTATTTCACTTAAGGGCAAAGCAAGGGAGTGGTATGAGCTACTAGATGATCCTCATCATTTGAAGTGGAAGGAACTTGAATCTCTCTTTTACTCTAAATTTTATCCTCCTCATGAAATTCATAAAGATAGGAATTACATTTATAATTTTCATCCTCATGATGGAGAAAGTATTTCCCAAGCATGGGGGAGATTGAAGTCACTAATGCTCAAATGTCCCATTCATGAGCTCCCCAGTAATATTGTTATTAATAATTTCTATGCAAGGCTTTCAGGACATTACAAGGACTATCTAGATACTTGTTTAGAGGGATCCTTCACAAGTAAGGAGGTCAAAGCTAAGTGGGATCTTCTTGAAACAATTCAAAGCAATACCAAAGATTGGGATGACAACAAAGGTAAAGAACCAGGTATAAACTATGAGTATGATTGCATTAAATCTTTTACTGAAACTACTGATTTTCAAGAGCTTAGTGCTAAATATGGGCTTGATCCTCAAATTCTTATTGATTGTTTTAAAACCTATGCTTCTCATATTAATGCTCCTAAAGAAAAGTGGGACATGTATCATGAGCCTTTTAAAGACACTTGCATGGAAAATGAAATTGTTGTTAATGATAGCAATAAACATGCTCAAACCTCTGAAAGTACTACTTCTTATAAGCATGTTAATTTTTGTGGAATACATAGACCTTGTGAGAATAATCAAATTGAAGAAGAATATTGTATCAACCACAGGAATGAAAAAACTAGAATGTGGCATAGGGCTCTAAATGATCTTGGTAAAAAGGTTTGTGCCCTCTATCCTTTTATTTGTGAACTTTGCTTTGAAGTGGGTCATTTCAATTTCCAATGCCCAGGCCATAATAATAGCCCTTCTAATCCAATGAGTACTACAAGTTTGTATTGTGATGACATGATCACTCCTAATCAGCATGATGAACTTACATTATTTTTGGGGTGTGAAGAGTTATCAAGAAAAACCTCTTTGGTAGATATGGGTGCTTTTGATATGAATAGTGTCCTGCATGGTTGTCATATTTATTGTGTTGATAATTGTCATACAAATACCTACATACAAAATATTATAGAAGATGAGATTTCACCAAAATATGATAGGACTAATATGTGTTTTGATCTTATTAATGAGAAGAAGGAATCCTCCAAAGTTTCTTCTATTGTCTCTAACAATGAACCAGGGTATATGGAGAAGCTTCCTTTCAAGCCTCTCCCTCCTAAAGAGAAGAAGATAAAGAAGAAAAGGAGGAGTAAAAGGAGGGATGAAACGGTATTTTTCCCTAAGCATGTAGCTCCTATTATAGTTTTTGATGAGTCTGAACTCGATGATGTTCCTATGCCTGTTACCTATAGTAGTGATCATGATTGGGAAAAGAACACTTCGTTTGATATTGAAAATCTCTTTGGTACCAATTCTGAAAATGATGATATTAATAATTGTTGTACTATTAGTGCTATCCATGATCCTTTCAATGATGATATGTTTACAAATGAACACACTTTGGAAGATAATTATTCTATTGCTTATGATGATACTACACCTCCAATATATGATGATTGCAATGATGAATATGATATTTTCAGTCCACCTACTATTGAGGAAGAAATTAATTATGATTACAATATGCCTCCTATATTTGATGATTATGGTGATGAAAATAATAATGATAGCTATTTTGTTGAATTTGCTCCCACTACAATTAATAAGAATGACTATGTTTATGTGGGGAGTATTAATTCTTTTATGCATGTGGCTCATGATAAGAATGTTTATTGTGATTGTTATATTGTTAATTTTATTCATGATGCTACTGAAAGTTATTATGAGAGAGGGAAACATGGTTTTATGCATCACAATAATATTAAGTTTCCCCTCTTTATGTTGAAAGTCTTGAAGTTGCACTTGTTTTGCTTTCCTATGCTTGTTGCTTTATGCTTTCATGACTTATTTCTTTATAAGATTCCTATGCATAGGAAGTGGGTTAGACTTAAATGTGTTTTGAATTTGCTTCTTGATGCTCTCTTTTACTTCAATTCATATTTCTTATGTGAGCATCTTCTCAAAATATCATGCCTAACTTAAAGGCGTTAAAGAAAAGTTATTGGGAGATAACCCAAAAGTTTTACATGAGGCTTGGAAGTTATTACCTCTGTAATAACCGCTCCTTATCCTTTTTATTTGCTTTTTGTGCCAAGAGTAACCTCTAATGAGAGAGAAGTAATGATTGGAAAGTTGCTGTCCCTAAACAGATTTCTGTGCTTCACCGTAAAAATTCGTGTCAAATCTCTGAACGTCTTTTTGAGGCGTGAATTTTTGTGCTACTTCCCCAGGTTGTTATATAACTTTAGTTAGTTCAACACTTTTTTATTTGAGAAACATAAGGTCTTCGAAAAAATTCGTCTTTACCTGCTGGTCTGTTTTGACAGATTTCTGCCATTTTCTGCATTTGCTTCTTGTTGGTTCCTTCTTGAGTTCTTTTGGGGATTTAAGCTTTTTGAGGGAAGTGCTACAGTATCTAGTGTTCTAATGGAAGTTTATTTGATGTTAGAACTGAACCTTAAGACTTGTTTATCTTGAGTGCACTAATGTTGCTAATAAATATTGTGTGAAGTTTTGTATGAAGGAAAAATTTTAGGTGTATGGAAGGAATGCGCAATGAGATGAAGGATGGACTAAAGCTCAAGCTTGGGGATGCCACGCGTGTCACCCCAAGAAATATCCAAGAAGTAAAAGCGTCAAAGCTTGGGGATGCCCAAGGCATCCCCTTCTTCATCAATAAAAATTCCAGATTTCTTCCAAACGTTTCATTTTTATTGTTTCATGCACAGTTGTGTTGTTCTTGGAGCGTCTTCTTTTTCGTTTTCGTTTTGGTTTTTAGTTTGCTTGGTTTGCTTAGTTTTATAAATAAATTGGTTGGACCCCCTTCTTTCATACATTGGTTTTCAAATAGTTTGGTTTGGATTGGAAAAAGAGTAGGAAAGTTCATGCTTATGTGGTAAAAAGAGCTTGTTTTTGACTGTGGCCTGTGCTTTGTCATGCCATGCTTGATATTGTTTGGCTTTATGCTTAGTATTCTATGTTGTAGCATGACTTGTCATAAACAATTTATATTGCTTAATGTGCCTTGGATGAATCATGCGTTGTTTTAGCATATTAAAGCATAGTATAGTGGTATTCTCCTTTGATGCTTTATTTGGGTTGACTTGGCGCATGCTCACACCATGTTATGACTATCTCAAGTCACTATAGCCTTTATGATCCTTTAGTTTTCAACTAGTAGTATCACTTTATGCTTTGATCAATGATGTTTTGTCGCTCTGCATGATTATGGCCATTATTGCTCTCTTAGTTTGTCGCTCCTAGTCTTTTGCTAGCCTCCACAACCAAGTATGAGTTCCACTCATGCATCCAACTCCCTAAACCAAGTTATTCCAAAGAGTCCACCATACCTACCTACTAGCATATGCTATTCCAAGTATATTCATGCTTTTGTTTACCTTCCAAATTAAACTTGTTATGAGAAAACTAGTGATTAAAGCTCTCACGAACTTGATGGCACACTTTACTTTACTTGCCCTTAATAAACTTGAACCATTGTGTCGTCTATGTTGTATATGCTTGCACTTATTTGTTGGGGATTAGCAGAACCATGCTTTCATGGGGAACGCTTTCAACATTGCACTTGGTACTTGTACCTAGTTGATATCATGCTATTTTGTATATGGATGTCGTCGGTGTGAAATGAAAGGGAACTTGTAAGTCCATGGAGTTATGTATATGTGTTAGACAAACGCTTGGGACGCTGGTCTAATCCATGCTGACATGGTGGAAACCTGCAGCGTAACCATAACGAGATGTCTATGAAGCATTCTTCTTATAAAAAAAAGAGTCAGATATTGAGAAAAAGAGAAAAAAAGAAAAAGTGATAAGAGAAAAGAGGAAAGAGAGAAAAAAGCACCATATTGCCATGGTAAATAAGAAGATTGCTGAGATGCTCGTTGTGTGCTTGCCTTGTCATTTTGATATGGGGATTCTTCCGTATCATCGGGCAAGGGGTACCACGTTGGCGGTTCTCTATGGACACATATACTTACAATGACAAGAACTTACCGGTGACTAAACTTGAGTAGCATGAGGAGCGGCCCTCGTATACAAGGGACATGAGATTTCTAACTTATACTTCGTCAAGCATGTACACCATAGTTTGTTCACTTTAACCTTAATCACTTCAAGATGCTTATGATAGGGGCAATGAGAGCTGAAAGCTATTAAGTACCATAATTTTTGGAAGCTCTTTATGAGACTTGAATCCCTACTTCCTTTTATAAAAAGGCCTTTCTTCCACCATTATATTGAGTCTCCACCTTTTATCTTTATGCACCTACTTTGAGAGCATAGTGGCCATTCTTAGTTCTATGTGCATTGTCCCAAGACTAGTTGATTGATGCATAACTTGATATTGCTTGTTTTAAACTATTTGTATCTAGTCACTCTTATGAACTTCGAAGGTGTCCTATGCATTTATATTTGCTACTCTATGAGGGACAAGTTGAATGCCACTATGCTATGTTTTCTTTATGTGAAACAAACAAACGTCTTGTAAAGCATTGTTATTCATGAATCTTTTGTTTGTGCCTTTTCATGTTGCATCATAGTTTCTTTGCCTTATTGCTAGAACTTTGTCTTTCATGTTATGATTGAAGTACTATAATCCTAGCTTTGAATGTTTTACAAATACTTTGATCAAGTTTATGATGGTGCATGTCACCTCAAAAATTATTCTTTCTTTTTATCACTTATCTACTCAAGGACGAGCAGGAGTTAAGCTTGGGGATGTTGATACATTGCAAATGTATCTATAATTTTTGATGTTCCATGCTTGGTTTTATCTACTTTCTTGTGTTTTGTCCATACTTGGAGTACTTTTCGTATGATTTCTTGGACTAACCTATTAAAAAGATGCCACAGTGCTAGTTGCCTGTTTTCTGCTGTTTTTGGTTCCAGGAAGTCAGAAAATGAATATTCTCAGAATTGGACGGGACAAAAGCCAAAGTTCCTATTTTACCGGAAGACTCACGGAGCCAGAAGGAGAGTCAGAGAGGGGCCACAGGGTGGCCACACCACCCCATGGCGCGGGTCCACCTAGGCCACGCCAGGGCATGGTGTGGGCCCCCTGGCCGTCCACCGACCTTGCCTCCTTCGCCTATAAGAGCCTCCCGATACCAAAACCCTAAAGAGTCAATCAGAAATCCACGAAAAGTTCCGCAGCGCTGCCGCCACCGAAGGGGAGATTCGAGGGATAGAAAGTCTCTGTTCCGGCACCCTGCCGAGACGGGGAAGTGCCCTCGGAGCCATCTCCATCGATCTCCACCACCATCTCCATCACCATTGCTGATTCCCATGATGAGGAGGGAGTAGTTCTCTCTCGAGGCTAAGGGTTCTACCAGTAGCTATGTGTTCATCTCTCTCTCTCTCTATGCATGATCTTATTGAGATCATGAGCTTGTAATCTATAGATCTACCTTGCTACTCAAGTGCTTTAATAGATCTCTGCTCTCCCCATGTGTGTGAAAGTGACAGCATGCACACCATGGTGGCACTTAGGCTAGAGATTACAAATACTTGTTATGAGTTATATTTGGAGTTGGATATCTTTATGAAATTGTGGTGTTTGTTGGACTCATCTAGTACTCAAGGTGACAGTGTGGGGTTTCTAGATGGGAAAGATGAACTTTGAGGTGTCCTGTTATAGCCCTACCATCAATTAGAGTGTCCAACCGGAGAGTAGTTTAGAGTAGTATCATGAAGATAATATATTTATATGAGAGTGTTCACTAGTGAAAGTATGATCCCTAGGCCTTGTTTCTAAGCATTGAAACACCGTTTGCTACTAGATCTGTTACATGTTTGCTTGTTTCCATCTTTACTTCAGTTTGCTTTTAGTCTCTTCCATGCCATCAAGTTATTTTCTAGCACCATTGTCTTATATCCATACTACTTGTATTTCACTATCTCTTCGCCGAACTAGTGCACCTATACACCTGACAAGTGTATTGGGTGTGTTGGGGACACAAGAGACTTCTTGTATCTTGATTGCAGGATTGCTTGAGAGGGAATACCTTTGACCACTTTCTCCCTGAGTTCGATAAACCTTGGGTAATCCACTTAAGGGAAAACTTGCTGCTGTTCTACAAACCTCTGCACTTGGAGGCCCAACAACTGTCTACAAGAATAGAAGTGCGTAGACATCACACGACAGCGCTCAGGGTGAGCCAGGCGGAGCGGAGCATCTGGCGGTGGGGAGCGACACGGGGCAGAGGCCGGGCACGGTGGAGGTGGAGGAGCTTGAGACGCGGGCGAGCGATGGCCGACGCGAAGGGGCTCGACCGCAGGCGGTAGATGGCGAAGGAGAACGGACTGCAGCGGCGGTTGCTGGCGGCGGGGAAGAGGAGAGATGGGGCATTGAGGGAGACCGACGGAGGTGCTGCGGTCGAAGGTGAACGGCGCGGAGGAGCACCGACGGCTTCAGGCGATGTAGAGAGGGCCGTGGGGCGGAGGCTTGCAGAGAGAGGCGGTGGAGCTCACATGTGTGGCGGCGGTCACGGTCGCGGCCGAGCGGAACGCGAAGGGACGCGTCGACGATGCAGGGTCAAGGACGGACGACGGGGCGGCCCTGTCAGAGGAGTGGCGGCGACCGTGGCCTAGGAAGGCACCGGGGAAGCTCGTGAACAACGGCGGCCCGAGAGGAGGGAGACGCGTGCGAGGGGAGCCGAGGAAGAGCGAGACCACGGGGTTCGCGGTAGGTAGAAAGGGATGAGGGAGAGGGGATGCGGGGATTGCAGCAGGTGCCGGGGGTCCGTGTCGGTAGCGATGGGGTGGGGCCAGGTCGCGCGATGGGAGCAGGGCGAGCGATGCATGAGGACGGGAGCGGGGTCACACGTTGCGGGTGTGTGCGTGCTGCAGGTTGTGTCGCTGCGCGCTGTGTTGCATGCACGCACACTGCGGGTCGCGTCGATGCATTGCACCGAGCATGCGTCCAGGGTGGGTCGGGGTTAGATGGAACCGGGGTGCGCGTGGTGCACAACGGCAGCGGTGGTGGTAGGTGGGGTGGGTCTAGGGTTTCAGTTGGGTTTTCCGATTGGGTCTCAGGGGTAGGTTAGCTAGGGTTTGACTAGTTTGGGTCGGGTAGTAGGCAGTTTGGTCTGGTTGGGCCTCTGGCCTGACCGGCTGAACTGCCTCCTCGGGGTTCTATAAAAAAACTATTTTATTATATATATTTGTTCTCTTTTATTTTAAAGACCTTTGTAAATTATTTTTAGACAAAACAAAAATAACCGGATGAGGCCGGGGTTTTGATTTGAAATTAAGATGGGGGTATTTAGGAAACAAAACTAGGCTTTTCGAAAATAGTTTTAGGCAAATAATATGCATGATGATGACGGTGCTCAAATGCAATGTGGCATGATGACATGAGCATGCGGTCATGATAATGCACAAAACAAAAACACAACGATTTTCTAGTAGTGGTTTTATCGGGGTGCTACAACTGGGGAACTTCTCCACAACTCAATTGGAGGCTCCCAACAAACAAGCTCAGGGAAAGCTCCACAACTTATTTAGAGGCCCCAAGTAATCCACAAACCTGCAAAACAACTAAACCGTCTAGGGTTCCAAGAACCCAAGAGTAAAAAGCTTCTCACCTTTTACCCAATCGAAACCTCACCGAGAACTCAAACCGATGCACTAAATGTAATGGCAAGAACACAAGAAGTTCTCCAGTCCTTCTTTCCCAAATTCCACCAAAGCTACAAAAGCTAGTGGGAGAATAAGAGAGGAAGAACACAAGAGGAAATCCACAAAAGAAACCCTAAGATATAGATCCCAATATGTTCCCCTCACATAGAGGAGAGATGGATTGGTGGAGTTGTAGATCTAGACCCCCCTTTCAAATCCCCCAAAAAGATTCAAGAAATATGGGAGGGATTGAGAGTATTTGCAAGCTCTTGAAGGTCAAAACAATGGAGGAGAGAGAGAATGCAAGCAACCAGCCTAAGGAGGAAGAAGGGGTCTATTTATACCCCTCCCAATGAAATATTACCATTTGGGACCTCCCAGGCCGGATAATCCGCCCCTCCCCTGGATATTCCAGGTTCCTCGGGCCAAAATATGGCTAAGGACTTCGCGGCTCGACCCTCTGTTTAGGGGCGGATATTTGGGCCGGATAATCCACCCCCTAGAGGCCCGTATAATCCGCCCATGTTACAAGGAGCCACGCCTCAAAGTCCTGAGCCGTTTTCTGAAAATTGGGCCGGATAATTCGCCCCCATGGCCGGATAATCCGCCCCCCTGAAAACTGGCAGAAACATTGAATCTGAAACAATCATAACTTTTACATGCGGACTCTGTTTTTGATGATCTTGGGATCGTTTTAAAGAGGACAATGAGCTCTACAAGTTCATCCAAAGAAACATCATAGTACATCAAGGTAGGATAGAACCAAATGATGAAAGGTTTGACCTCTCTCAAAAAGAGAACCGATAAAACCTCCAACATCTAAAACGCAATAGAGAATGCATATGAAATTTGTTTTTGATGAATTTGAGCTTGTTATGGAGATTAACACAAGCTCTAAATACTCACATGAGTAAGACCCAAATAAGAACCAAGAAAGATGATGCCAACTATGGAAAGGTTTGAGCTCTCACCAAGGGATATGATCAAGTTACTCACCCGAGAGCCCCTCTTGATAGAACGGTTATCTATCCTATAACCGGTCTCCCCAACTAACACCACGAGACCGGTAAGAAAGAAACCCTATCAATATCAAACAATTTTCTTGTGTATATTCCACTTGATGTTGATGATGACGATCTTCTACACCTCAAGATGGAACACCTTTCTTGATTGCGCTAGCTTGGTGAAGACTTGGAATTTGCTCCCGCATACTGCACTATGGAAGAGCCTCTCTTTTAGGCATATCTTCACATATACATGATCACCATAAGGATGGAAAGCTATACTTCAGATCATCTTATTATTCAAGACACACTTGCCATAGGCTCAACTTCTAGTTGACCAATCTCCGGATCATTCCTTGAAACCTTGATCAGCACTTGATCTTCTTCACTTTCTTCTTCTTCCAACCTTGAAGCCAACATATGGTTCAAGCATTGCCTATGGAAAAATCCTACAAGTAAAACTCAATGCAAACATAAGTCCATAAAGATTGTCATTAATTACCAAAACCACACATGGGGCACACATGTTCTTTCAATATCCCCCATTTTGGTAATTGATGACAATCCCTTTGAGAGGGTTTATATCTATATATTCAACATGCAAAGAAACAACAAAGATGAAAGAGGATGAGAGGCAAATGCATATATTTAACATGAAAATCAACAACAAAGATTCAAGAGGATGAGAGGCAAATGCTTAAGAACAGACTCAAAGCATGAAACCAACTTCCCTTAAACCCTCCAAAACTTCTCCCCCATTGGCATCGATTGCCAAAATGGGTGAAAAGCTCTAGATGGCCAATAGAGTGATACTTATTCCAAAATGTGTAAATTTCTCATAGTGTGAGTGGAATAAAATGCATGTATCCAATGACGAGTACTTAGGAGGAGGTCAAACAATACTGAGGATCAAAAGATTGCAAAAAATATTAACAAGGTGAAGAAGCATCAAAAAATAAAGCAAGCAATCAAAATATCCAAAGAACCACTTGACAAAAAGAACATACCAAATGAAAGATAGATATTATGATAACTATATAATACGAGGAGGCTGTTGGGGTTCGTAGCATGGAAAACAAAAATTTTCTATCGCATACAAACAAACAAGCCAAGATCTATCTACTAGATTGCAGCAACGAGTCGATGGAATAACTCACCCTCGAAGATTCCAAAGTGTTTAACGAGAGCAGATTCTCGTGGGTGATGTAGTCGTACTCTTTCCGATCTCAAGATCGCGTAGACGATCCTTCCGGCGCCGCGTTCCCGCAGCGCTCCCGCAGTCGGTCACACGTTCGGTACTCTACGAAGACCTTCCTCTCCCTTGTTCCAGCAGGCAGCGGAGGTTGTAGCACTCTCCTCGTGATTCCGGCAGCACAACGGCGTGGTACCGGAGGTAGAGGGGAAATCCCGCAGGGCTTTGCCTTAAGCCGGTGCGAGTATGGTGGAGCTTATGAGAGAGGCTATTAGTGGTCTAGTAATTAGACACACCAATTAGAAGGCTCTAAACCAATTAGAAGGCTCTAAACCGAATAGCTCTAAACCGGGGTCTAGATCTAGGGTTTAGTTTAGAGGATAGGAAACTTGTGTGTCTAGGAGGGGAGCCCTGCCCCTCCTTATATAGGTGGGAGGGCTGGCCGGCCAAGGGGAGGAGTTCCTCCCCAACTCGGCCTAGGGAGGTGCGCCGGCCAAGGGGAGGAATTCCCCTCCAACTCGGCCTCCACCTCTCCTCCTCTTTTCCCACTTCCCAAAACTGCCGTTTGACTTTCAAACTAGCCGTTTGACTTTTCAATTTAGGATTTAAATAAATCCTTTATTTGGGACAGCAAGAACACTTAGTACATGATGCAATCATTCCAATATGCAATGACACACTCATGTACCCTTCCCCCTCCGGAGTGCCGGACATTCCGGGACCTTCTAGAATGTTCCCGATGAAAACACCGGAACCATTCCCCAACTCCGAAACGGGACTTTCCTTATATGAATCTTATTCTCCGGACCATTCCGGATCACCTCGTGATATCCCGGATCCCATCCGAGACTCCGAACAACATTCGGTCTCTTTCTCATAATACCATAACTACTCAAACAACGTCGAATCCTTAAGTGTGTCTCCCTACGGTTCGTGAATTATGCGGACATGATCGAGACACTTCTCCGAACAATAACCAATAGAGGAATCTGGAAATTCATATGGCTCCCACATATTTCTACGATTACTTTGCGATCGAATGAACCACTTACATACGATACCAATTTCCCTTTGTCTCACGATATGTTACTTATCCGAGGTTATGATCGTCGGTATCTCTGCATACCTAGTTCATCCTCGTTACTGATAAGTACTCTTTTCTCGTTCCCGTGATATGTGATCCCTTGTGACCAAGTCACATGCTTGCAAGCTAATTGGATGACATTTCACCGAGAGGGCCCAGAGAATATCTATCCGTCATGTGGATGGACAAATCCCACTCTTGATCCATGTGTTTCAACCAATACTTTCCGAACACTCAATGCCACCTTTATAGCCACCCTGTTACGGTGTGGTGTTTGATGACATCAAAGCATCCATCCAGCAAAGGTGATATGCATGATCTCATGGTCGAAGGAATTAGGTTACTATGTATCAGAAAGCATATAGCAATTGAACTATTGAAATGACTTGATCTTTATGCTACGCTTGTCTATAGGAGTATGTCCACCATATCATTCTCCTAACGATATGATCTTGTTGTTGATAACATCTCAATGTTCATGACAAAGAAACCACATCATCAATCAACCAACAAGCTAGTGAAGTATAGAGGCTATACTAGGGACTTCAAATTAAGTTTACAAATCACACAAGTATTAATGGTTTCCTTGTTAATACTATTATAGCATGAATGCAAACATTTATCATAAATACAAAGATATATAATAATAACTATATTTATTATTGCCTCTAGGGCATATCTCCAACAGTCTCCCACTTGCACTAGAGTCATCTAATCTAGATTACATGGTAATATACCGAACACCCATGGCAGTTTGGTGTTGGTCATGTTTTGCCCTCGAGAGAGGTTTAGTCAACGGATCCGCCACATTCAGATCTGTGTGTACTTTGCAAATCTTTATATCCCCATCCTGGATATGTTCTCGAATAGCGTGAAAACGCAGCTTGATATGCTTCAGCTTCTTGTGTGACCTTGGTTCTTGCGCATTGGCTATGGCGCCCATGTTATCACAGTAGATAGACATTGGGTCCAGCGCACTAGGAACCACACCCAGCTCTGTAATGAACTCTTTCATCCATATCGCTTCTTGTGAAGCCTCCGAAGCAGCCATGTATTCCGATTCAGTTGAAGATCTCGCCACAACGCTTTGCTTTGCACTCCTCCAGCTAACTGCTGCACCATTCAAAATAAATACGTACCCAGATTGTGATTTAGAATCATCTGGATCGGTGTTCCAACTAGCATCGGTGTAACCATTAACAACGAGCTGTTCATCACCTCCATAAGAAAGAACCATATCCTTAGTTCTTCTCAAGTACTTAAGGATGTTTTTGACCGCTGTCCAATGATCCACTCCTGGATCACTTTGATATCTGCTAGTTAAACTAACAGCATATGCAATGTCGGGTCTAGTACATAGCATGGCATACATTAGAGATCCTATGGCTGATGCATAGGGAGTCTTGCTCATCCTTTCTCTATCTTCTGCCGATGTCGGACTTTGAGTTTTACTCAAGGTCGTATTGGGCAACATGGGCAAGAACCCTTTCTTGCTTTCTTCCATTCCAAACCTCTTTAGAACTTTGTCCAAATATGTACTTTGTGACAATGATATTTGGCGTTTCGATCTATCTCTATAAATCTTTATGCCTAATATGTAAGCTGCTTCGCCAAGATCCTTCATTGAAAAACTATTATTCAAATACTCTTTGACACTATTAAGAAGGTCTACATCATTCCCAATCAACAATATGTCATCCACATACAGTATTAAGAATGCTACAGAGCTCCCACTCACTTTCTTGTAAATACAAGCTTCTCCATAAGTTTGTATAAAACCAAAACTTTTGATTACCTTATCAAAACGTTGATTCCAACTTCGGGATGCTTGCTTCAATCCATAGATGGACCGTTGAAGCTTGCATACCTTGTTAGCATCTTTAGGATCGACAAAACCTTTGGGTTGTATCATATACAACTCTTCATCAATGTCTCCATTGAGGAATGCTGTTTTGACATCCATCTGCCATATCTCATAATCATAATATGCAGCGATTGCTAACATAATCCTCACAGACTTTAGCTTCGCTACCGGTGAGAAAGTCTCATCGTAGTCAACTCCTTGAATTTGTCGAAACCCTTTTGCGACAAGTCGAGCTTTATAGACAGTAACATTACCATCAGCATCTGTTTTCTTCTTGAAAATCCATTTGTTCTCGACAGCCTTCCGGCCATCCGGTAAGTCCACCAAAGTCCATACTTGGTTTTCGTACATGGATCCAATCTCGGATTTCATGGCTTCTTGCCATTTATTGGAATCTGGGCTCATCATCGCTTCCTCATATGTCTCGGGGTCATCGGTGTTGTCCACCAACATGACATTCATAACGGAATCATACCAATCTGGAGTGGTACGAGTTCTCGTTGACCTCCGAGGCTCTGTAGCAACTTCAACCGAAGTTTCATGATCACTATCATTAGCTTCCTCTCTTATTGGTGCAGGCACCACAGGAACTTCTTCCGGTGCTGCGCTACTCGCAATTTCGAGAGAAGGTTCGACAACCTCGTCGAGTTCTACTTTCCTTCCAGTCACTACTTTCGAGAGAAATTCCTTCTCTAGAAAGGATCCATTCTTGGCAACGAAGATTTTGCCTTCGGATCTATGATAGAAGGTATACCCAATAGTTTCCTTCGGGTATCCTATGAAGACGCATTTTTCCGCTTTGGGTTCAAGCTTGTCCGGCTGTAACTTCTTTACATAGGCTTCGCATCCCCAAATTTTAAGGAACGACAATTTAGGTTTCTTCCCAAACCATAATTCATACGGTGTCGTTTCAACGGATTTAGATGGTGCCCTATTTAAAGTGAATGCGGCTGTTTCTAATGCATAACCCCAAAATGTTAGCGGTAAATCTGTAAGTGACATCATAGAACGAACCATATCTAAGAGAGTTCGATTACGACGTTCAGACACACCATTACGCTGTGGTGTTCCCGGCGGTGTCAACTGCGAAAGTATTCCACATTTCCTTAAATGCTCGCCAAACTCGTAACTTAGATATTCACCTCCACGATCAGAACGTAGAAATTTAATCTTCTTGTTACGTTGATTCTCTACCTCACTTTGAAACTCCTTAAACTTCTCGAAAGTTTCGGACTTATGTTTCATGAAATAGATATACCCATATCTACTCAAGTCATCCGTGAAGGTAAGAACATAACGATAACCACTGCGCGATGCTACACTCATTGGACCACACACATCGGTATGTATGATTTCCAATAAGTCTGTAGCTCGCTCCATCATACCAGAAAATGGAGTCTTAGTCATTTTACCCATCAGACATGCCTCGCATCTTTCAAGTGATTCAAAATCAAGTGATTCAAGAAGTCCATCGGAATGGAGTTTCTTCATACGCTTCACTCCAATGTGACCAAGACGACAGTGCCACATATAGGTCAAATTATCGCTTGATTTCAAACGTTTAGCCTCAATGTTATTAATATGTGTATTTCTACTATCGAGATTCAATATGAATAGACCATCTATCAAAGGTGCATGTGCATAAAACACATTACTCATATAAATCGAACAACCATTATTCTCGGATTTAAACAAGTAACTGTCTCGCAATAAACAAGATCCTGATATAATGTTCATGCTTAATGCAGGCACCAAATAACAATTATTTAAGTATAAAACTAATCCCGATGGTAGATGAAGAGGTAGCGTGCCGACCGCGATCACATCAACCTTTGATCCGTTTCCTACGCGCATCGTCACCTCGTTCTTCACTAGCTTCCGTTTATTCTGCAGCTCCTGTTTCGAGTTACAAATATGAGCAACCGAACCAGTATCAAATACCCAGGCACTACTACGAGTACTAGTGAGATACACATCAATAACATGTATATCAGATATACCTTTCTTCTTGATGTTGCCGTTCTTCAAATCCGCCAAGTACCTTGGGCAATTCCGCTTCCAGTGACCTTCTCCCTTGCAGTAAAAGCACTCAGTTTCAGGTTTAGGTCCAGCCTTGGTCTTCTTCGTCGGCGTGGTAACTTTCTTACCACCCTTCTTGAAGTGTCCCTTTTGCTTAGACTTGCCTTTCTTGAATTTGATGGTCTTATTGACCATCAACACTTGGTGCTCTTTCTTGATCTCCACTTCTGCAGATTTTAACATAGCAAATAGTTCTGGCAACTCTTTGTTCATGTTCTGCATGTTGTAGTTCATCACAAAGTTCTTGTAACTTGGTGGTAGTGATTGGAGGATGCGGTAAACTCCCAAAGTATTAGGAATCACTATACCCAAACTTTGAAGTTTATTTGCGTGCCCAGACATCTTAAGCACATGCTCACTGACGGAGCTACCCTCTTCCATCTTGCAGTTAAAGAACTTTTCAGAAGCTTCATAACTTTCAATTGCCGCATGAGTCTCAAAAATTAATTTGAGATCCTCAACAATATCATATGGGTCTGAATTCTCAAACCTTTTCTGAAGCTCCGATTCTAAACCATACAAGATAGCACACTGAACTATGGAGTACTGATTCTTCCGAGCGAGGTAAACATTCTTTACTTCATCGGGAGCATCAGCTGCAGGTGGGTCACCCAGCGGTGCATCCAGCACATAGGTCAAATTACCAGCTGTGAGGACAATCCTCAAATTGCGGAACCAATCCGCGAAGTTGCTTCCATTGTTTTTTCAACTTTTCTTTCTCTAGGAACGCATTAAAATTGATGGTAGGGGCTGCCATTGATCTACAACATATTTGCAATAGTTTAGACTAAGTTTATGACAAATTGAGTTCAAATTAATTAATGAAATTAAACTAGGTGAACTCCCACTCAAAACAACATCCCTCACATTGTTTTAGTGATCACACGAACCAAATCCACTACATCAACACCGATCATCACGAGAGCTGATATAGTTTTAATGGCGAACAATCATCATGTTCATCATATCTACTATATGATTCATGCTTTGCCTTTCGGCGATCCGTGTTCCTGAGGCCATGTCTGTACATGCTAGGCTCGTCAAGATCAAACCTTAGCTACCGCATAAGCAAATCTGGCTTGCTTACGTTGTATTCACCCGCGGAATCAAAGACACCCGATCATCACGTGGTGCTTCGAAGCAGCAAGCTTTGGCAACGGTGCATACTAAGGGTGAACACTTTTAGAACTTGAAATTTATGTGCATGAGGGATCATCTTATAATGCTACCGTCGTCTACTAAGCAATACAAGATGCATAAAGGATTAACATCACATGCAATTCATAATATGTGATATGATATGGCCTTTCTTCTTTGTGCTTCCGATCTCCATCTTCAAGCACGAATATGATCTCCATCATCACCGGCATAGCATCAAGGTCAATGACGCTTCTCCATGGTTGTCGTCCACCAGCTTCAACTATTACAACTATTTTGAATAGACACGCAGGTCTTAACAGAAATTAAAGACAACCATATGGCTCCTGCCGGTTGCCAACTTACAATAAGGAACATTGCATACATCAAATATAATCACAATCATGGCCATATCACATCACTGCACACCCCTGCAAAACAAAGTTAGACGCTTCTACTTTCTTTGCATATTTTACGTGGTTTGGGGCTTTCCATAAGTGTCGTTCTAACTTACGAACAAGAACCACAACATTGATACTAGCATTGTTGATCACCCGTTGTAAATTGGATCTTTACTATGCTAGGAGAAACAGGCACCCGCAAAGCCACTTATGCAAAACGAGTTGCATGTCAAGCGTGGAGCAAGTCTCATGAACGATGTCATGTAAGGTTAGCCCGGGCCGCTTCATCCCAACATACCGCAAGATGCAAAGTACACAAAAAGCAATCTACAATAAAAGCATCAATGCCCACAATGACCATTGTGTTCTACTCGTGCAACAGATCTACATATAGACACGGCTCTGATACCACTGTTGGGGTTCGTAGCATGGAAAACAAAAATTTTCTATCGCATACAAACAAACAAGCCAAGATCTATCTACTAGATTGCAGCAACGAGTCGATGGAATAACTCACCCTCGAAGATTCCAAAGTGTTTAACGAGAGCAGATTCTCGTGAGTGATGTAGTCGTACTCTTTCCGATCTCAAGATCGCGTAGACGATCCTTCCGGCGCCGCGTTCCCGCAGCGCTCCCGCAGTCGGTCACACGTTCGGTACTCGACGAAGACCTTCCTCTCCCTTGTTCCAGCAGGCAGCGGAGGTTGTAGCACTCTCCTCGTGATTCCGGCAGCACAACGGCGTGGTACCGGAGGTAGAGGGGAAATCCCGCAGGGCTTTGCCTTAAGCCGGTGCGAGTATGGTGGAGCTTATGAGAGAGGCTATTAGTGGTCTAGTAATTAGACACACCAATTAGAAGGCTCTAAACCAATTAGAAGGCTCTAAACCGAATAGCTCTAAACCGGGGTCTAGATCTAGGGTTTAGTTTAGAGGATAGGAAACTTGTGTGTCTAGGAGGGGAGCCCTGCCCCTCCTTATATAGGTGGGAGGGCTGGCCGGCCAAGGGGAGGAGTTCCTCCCCAACTCGGCCTAGGGAGGTGCGCCGGCCAAGGGGAGGAATTCCCCTCCAACTCGGCCTCCACCTCTCCTCCTCTTTTCCCACTTCCCAAAACTGCCGTTTGACTTTCAAACTAGCCGTTTGACTTTTCAATTTAGGATTTAAATAAATCCTTTATTTGGGACAGCAAGAACACTTAGTACATGATGCAATCATTCCAATATGCAATGACACACTCATGTACCCTTCCCCCTCCGGAGTGCCGGACATTCCGGGACCTTCTAGAATGTTCCCGATGAAAACACCGGAACCATTCCCCAACTCCGAAACGGGACTTTCCTTATATGAATCTTATTCTCCGGACCATTCCGGATCACCTCGTGATATCCCGGATCCCATCCGAGACTCCGAACAACATTCGGTCTCTTTCTCATAATACCATAACTACTCAAACAACGTCGAATCCTTAAGTGTGTCTCCCTACGGTTCGTGAATTATGCGGACATGATCGAGACACTTCTCCGAACAATAACCAATAGAGGAATCTGGAAATTCATATGGCTCCCACATATTTCTACGATTACTTTGCGATCGAATGAACCACTTACATACGATACCAATTTCCCTTTGTCTCACGATATGTTACTTATCCGAGGTTATGATCGTCGGTATCTCTGCATACCTAGTTCATCCTCGTTACTGATAAGTACTCTTTTCTCGTTCCCGTGATATGTGATCCCTTGTGACCAAGTCACATGCTTGCAAGCTAATTGGATGACATTTCACCGAGAGGGCCCAGAGAATATCTATCCGTCATGTGGATGGACAAATCCCACTCTTGATCCATGTGTTTCAACCAATACTTTCCGAACACTCAATGCCACCTTTATAGCCACCCTGTTACGGTGTGGTGTTTGATGACATCAAAGCATCCATCCAGCAAAGGTGATATGCATGATCTCATGGTCGAAGGAATTAGGTTACTATGTATCAGAAAGCATATAGCAATTGAACTATTGAAATGACTTGATCTTTATGCTACGCTTGTCTATAGGAGTATGTCCACCATATCATTCTCCTAACGATATGATCTTGTTGTTGATAACATCTCAATGTTCATGACAAAGAAACCACATCATCAATCAACCAACAAGCTAGTGAAGTATAGAGGCTATACTAGGGACTTCAAATTAAGTTTACAAATCACACAAGTATTAATGGTTTCCTTGTTAATACTATTATAGCATGAATGCAAACATTTATCATAAATACAAAGATATATAATAATAACTATATTTATTATTGCCTCTAGGGCATATCTCCAACAGAGGCTCCCCAGGTTTGTGCAAAAAATTGCATTTGAATACAATATGGACAAACATGACATCCTCACTCCCTCGATATTATTTAAAACCCAACTATGTACAAAAGAGCATATACTAAGGCATAAAACTTGCAATAAACAAATGGTTGAGCAATGAGTAAGAGACAACATAATAGCAGGCTCAACCACAAGGATGTGTGAGAGGCATGTCAAAGCATAGTATAAGACTAATGCAAGTATGATCATTGAGCATCAACATAGTCTTCAATAAATGATATTGCTTAGTATGACCACACAAAACACGCGAAACAAAGATGTCAAAAATGGAGAAGTAACATCTCTCATGTGTATAAGTTTCTAAGTAGACAATCTCACAAAGATATTGATCCACAAAGAAACATGTACACACAAAATAGATACTAAAATAAATAGAGCAAGATATCCAAAATAAAGTCATGACAATACACCACTAAGATCTTTGCTTGATATCATGGCCAAAAGGCTCAATTTTATCTTATTGTATATTCATGAACTTCAACCATAAACATATCAAATACATCACAACTATCACTAAGGGAAGTAGAGATAGGTGGAATGTATTGCGATAGGAATCAAGTATCACAAAGAAAGAATCAACTTTGCAAATTCATCAATATTGCACATGAGAGTACTTTGAGGAAACAATAGGCAACATAATTGCTAGATTGACATATTTGGGATTGGTGAATCATGAGCATGATTTTTTATAGTCCCAATTATATGAACTCATCTCAACTTACTCACGTATGCAATAGAGAGCGTTCTTTAAGGCCAAAGAAAGAACCACAACAACTACAAATACAAAAAAATCATGCCAATATGCAACCTACCATAGGTTGGAAGACGATATGTATGTATGAGTAAGAGATACTTGTTACCGAGATATCATTGTTGTGATGAAGTAGATAGGAGTTTGTTGATCATCCTTGCTTATCTCTAATTATCATTGAGTCATCACTTATTCCTTATGAAAGAGACAAGCATCCAATGCACCTCCAATGTACCTAAAACAAAATTCAAGTACAATATGGTCCCCAAACTTATTGGGTCCAATGTAGTTAGAGCAACTACAATACATAGGAGAGACTCCACATAAATATGTGCATACTGATATGAATTGAATTTCATGCACATATTACCCAATTAGGATTTTGTGGAGTTTCCCCTATATATTGGATCAAGTAAAGCAAGCATGCCATAATATATACATTTATTAAATATGCATGCACACTACTTTCAAAAACCAAAGGAGATACACTTTGAACAAAATACAAAGTAAACCAAGAAGAAACACCAAAGTGTGACACGATAAAAGGTTGTTCAAATTATATCAAATAACCAAATCAACTCATGAAAGACCACATGTTCAACAAATGAACTAGGCAAAAAACAAAAAGAAAGAGATAGAAAAAAACACAAATGCTCAAGGATTTGTCTCATTCTAAAAGGTCATAAAAGTTAACAAGGAATGAGATAAAGCCAACTCCCCAAAAGAGAAAGGTTTAAAAAACCACACCAAACTCTTAGCACTTTTCAAGATGTCACAAAGTACCAAAATAATATTTATCTTCCAAAGACATAAAACACGATATGGAGCAAAACATGTTGTGAAGAAGCATAAAAGGAGTGTTCTACGCAATATAGGAAAACTCCCCCATGATTAGTGCATTATTTAAGATTTTGCATTTGAATACAAAATACACCCACATGGGATCATCATCTCTACCTACATCAAATAGAGCACTAAATGATTTCAAGTCAAAGGAATATCCAAAAATGAGATAACATGTAGATTCAATAAAGGCTTAACACAAAAAAAACAAGTACATCGTTTGCAAGCCAACATACACAAATAAACTTATAACTCAAGATAAGTAAGTGGTTATGCACAACATATAAAAACACATGCAAGGTACAAACCAAGACATGCACAAGGGGCGAGTAACTTTAAATGTAAATGAGTTGAGAACATGTTACCACAAAGAGGAACAATGGATATATGATAGAGATAAGATAATATAAATCACTTGGCTTGAGACAATATAATTGATGAAGTTCCCTTAATTATTCATGATTTAGCCAAGTCTCAAATGCCCTCCACCAACACCTATTAAGCAAGTTTTTTGCTTGTTGGTCCCCAACCAAGTTGGGTCCTAAGAAGTTAGTCACAATAGGCTTGGAAACCCAAATGGTTCTTTTCTTGACACCACATTGGGCACCAACATATTTGGCAAACACATTTCCAACCTCATCCTTACAAAGAGAATAAACATCATCAATCATAATAGGGTTGGATGAGGAGTTACCAATAGTGCATGAATAAGAGAGGTGCCATTTCTCACGACATATGTAGCAAGTTCTTTTCTTCCATTTGTTCACACTTGATTTATCCACCATGGGAGTATTATCTTGATTCTTTTTGCGAAGTGGCCTTTCTTCAACTTGAGGTACACCATGACCTTGAACTTGAGGCCTCATCCCTTTTTTCTTCTCACTGAGAGTCTAATTCTTCAATGGGCAAGATCTAACATGGTGCCCTTCAATTTTGCACTTGAAGCAAACAATCTTGGCCAAATTATTGACATGTTCTTGGCCCTTCTTCTTGTTTCTCTTGAACTTATTATTGTTAGTGGACTTGTTCTTGACATTGGATTTGAATCCAAGCCCACTCTTGTCATTGGGGAATTTTTGCACACTCAAGGTCTTGTTGAGTGTGTCCCTCCCTTCCTGACCCTTTTTCAAGTCCCTCTTCAAAGATGAGACTTGGGCCTTGAGCTCTTTGATTTCCTCTACATGGTTAGTATCAACACAAATACTAGAGGAAGTAGAAGCTTCATTGTTAGAGCAACAAGGCAAGTAATGTAATTCATTACAAGATGTAGCAATAATATGAGATGATGAATTACTAGGACTAGCACATGGCAGTACGACATTTGTAGTGGATGTAGTGCTAATGTCCGCATGAGGATCATTAGATGTTACCTTTGACATAATAGACCCATGAGCTAACTTTAGGTTATCATGGGAAGCTAGAAGATCCTTATGAGAGCTTGATAGCATACCATGACTTTCTTCCAATTTCCCATAATTGCTAGTAAGCAAAGCAAGTTGAGCCTTTAGCTCAACATTCTCCTTCAAAATAGATGCTTCAAAAGAAGTAGAGTTAGTAGCACAATCATCATTATAATTAGCAATAGTAGAAGACAACTTGGCAATCTCATTATATTTTCTTTTGAGATCAATTGACATCTCAAGAGCTTTATCACAGGTTTCCTTTACTTTAGACACTTCTAGAGTAAATGTCTCCTGAAGAGATTCTTTGGTTGCTTGTGCTTCTTCAATAGCTTCATTTAGATTTGCAATATCATTAGCGTACACACGCTCAAGGCTACTCATTTTGTCAATTGTGTTCTCATGCTACTCAACTTGAGCTTCTAACTTATCAATATGTTCTTTGCTCTCAATATAAAAACCCAAGATTTCAACAAAGTTAGAGCAAGCAATATTATTATTAACAAGAGCATGATAAACAGTCTCACCCTTTTCATGTAACAAATCAACATCAATCTCTTCTTCCTCATTATACTCATCCTCATCATCACAAGAGGTATTGGGTTCCAAAGTAGGAGATACCTTTGAATCCCTAGCCATAAGGCATAGATGGGAACCATGAGATGATGATAATGAAGAATTACTTGAGGCTTCATTCAAGATGTTGCCTTGACCCGTAGAATCTTCAGTTTCCTCTACATTGTTAGAAACACAACAACTAGATAGAGAGGAGGGATTACAAATAGTAAGAACACTATCCATATTGCAATTTATATCACCACTTACCATATCATTACCTTGTGAAAAATCACATGTTGGTGAAGTGGTAGAAGATGAGAACTCATATCAACCGGAAGTGGAAGCAACACAATCATCCTCCAAAATATTGGACACAACATATTTATCTTGAAGTTTTGTCCATAACTCATGAGCGCTCCAAAAAGGTATGACTGAAGAAGTAACTACATAGCTCAAAGCATTAACAAGCACATTAGAAGCTTGAGCATCGAGATATAAGTTTTTCTCATCCTCACAAGATAGATTAAGGAAATCCATTGGAGGAGAAAAACCTATATCTACAATTCGCTCCAAATTTGGGTCCATGGCCTGAAAATGATTAAGCATACAAATTTTCCAAATCTCATAACATGTGCCATCAAATTTGAAAATGTCATCCTGCACTAATCCCCGAGCCGACATCTTTACTCTCAAGGCGGTGAAGCACAAAAAGAGAGACCAGGCTCTGATACCAATTGAAATGGATACAGATGCCGCCTAGAGGGGGGGTGAATAGGCGGTTTAAAACTTTTATGAGAAAGGCTTAACAAAGGCGGAATAAAACTAGCGTTTACTTTGTTAAGCACAAAACCTATATAAACTACAGTTCAACTATGTGCACCAACAACTTATGCTAAGCAAAACAAGCAACTATGTGATAGCTAGATATAAGACTTCAAGCACGAAGGCTATCACAAAGTAAAGTGCATAAGTAAATAACTCGGGTATAGAGATAACCGAGGCACGCGGAGACGATGATTTATTACCAAGTTCCTCCCATAAAGAGAGTACGTCTCGTTGGAGGGGTGAGCAGTACTAAGACCACCACGCCATAAGAGGCCTCACCCTATTCTCCTGTGAACCTCGCCACGAGAGGCCTGGTTCACTTCTTCACTATTGGTGCACTTGTCGGTGGAAATCCGTAACCTCTCACAAAGATTGGGGCACTTCTCCACAACTCAATTGGAGGCTCCCAACAAACAAGCTCGGGGAAAGCTCCACAATTTATTTGGAGGCCCCAAGTAATCCACACACCTGCAAAACAACTAAACCGTCTAGGGTTCCAAGAACCCAAGAGTAAAAAGCTTCTCACCTTTCACCCAATCGAATCCTCACCAAGAACTCAAACCGATGCACCAAATGCAATGGCAAGAACACAAGAAGTTCTCAAGTCCTTCTTTCCCAAATTCCACCAAAGCTACAAAAGCTAGTGGGAGAATAAGAGAGGAAGAACACAAGAGGAAATCCACAAAAGAAACCCTAAGATCTAGATCCCAATATGTTCCCTCACATAGAGGAGAGATGGATTGGTGGAGTTGTAGATCTAGACCCCCTTTCAAATCCCCCCAAAAGATTCAAGAAATATGGGAGAGATTGAGAGTATTTGCAAGCTCTTGAAGGTCAAAACAATGGAGGAGAGAGAGAATGCAAGCAACCAGCCTAAGGAGGAAGAAGGGGTCTATTTATACCCCTCCCCAACGAAATATGACCGTTTGGGCATCCCAGGCCGGATAATCCGCCCCTCCCTCGGATATTCCGGGTTCCCCGGGCCAAAATATGGCTAAGGACTTCGCAGCGCGACCCTCTGTATAGGGGTGGATATTTGGGCCGGATAATCTGCCCCCTGGAGGCCCGGCTAAGACGCCCCTGTTACAAGGCCCCACGCCTCAAAGTCCTTAGCCGTTTTCCAAAAATTGGGCCGGATAATTCGCCCCCATGGACAGATAATCCGCCCCCCTGAAAACTGGCAGAAACAGCGAAACTGAAATAATCATAACTTTTACATCCGGACTCCATTTTTGATGATCTTGGGATCATTTTAAAGAGGACAATGAGCTCTACAAGATCATCCAGAGAAACATCATAGTCCATCAAGATAGTATAGAACCAAATGACGAAAGGTTTGACCTCTCTCAAAAATACGAATCGATAAAACCTCCAACATCGAAAACACAATAGAGAATACATATGAAATTCGTTTTAGATGAACTTGAGCTTGTCATGGAGATTAACACAAGCTATAAATACTCACATCAGTAAGACCCAAACAAGAACCAAGAAAGATGATGCCAAGTATGCAAAGGTTTGAGCTCTCACCAAGGGATATGATCAAGTTACTCACTCGAGAGCCCCGCTTGATAGAACGGTTATCTATCCTATAACCGGTCTCCCCAACTAACACCACGAGACCGGTAAGAAATAAAACCTATCAAGATCAAACAATTGCCTTGTGTATATTCCACTTGATGTTGATGATGACGATCTTCTACACCTCAAGATGGAACACCTTTCTTGATTGCGCTAGCTTGGTGAAGACTTGGAATTTGCTCCCCATACTCCACTATGGAAGAGCCTCTCTTTTAGGCATATCTTCACATATCCATGATCACCATAAGGATGGAAAGATACACTTGAAATCATCTTATTATTCAAGACACACTTGCCATAGGCTCAACTTCTACTTGACCAATCTCCGGATCATTCCTTGAAATCTTGATCAACACTTGATCTTCTTCACTTTCTTCTTCTTCCAACCTTGAAGCCAACATATGGTTCAAGCATTGCCTATGGAAAAATCCTACAAGTAAAACTCAATGCAAACATAAAGATTGTCATTATTTACCCAAACCACACATGGGGCACATATGTTCTTTGAATTTTGACTTAGGTCAACACTAGGATTTGAATTGAAGTTTGAAAAGGATCTTACATTTTCAACACTTAGGAATTCAAATTTCAACACACACATATTTGATTCAAAGGCTAAAAAACACTTACATTCAATTATTAAGATTCTAAAAGAAGTTATAATCAACCTTGAATTCAAAATTTAGGTTTGAATTATTCAAACTTGAATTCAAAAAAATATGAGACAAGAAATAAAATTCATAAATATATAAGAAAAATATGGGAATGATCAGAATTCAAATTCCATTAATAATAAAATGATCACAATTTTGTTTACAAGATGGTTCAACTTAAAACAATACATTTTAGGATCTGATCCTATTACAAACTACCAAAGAAAAGAAAAATACAAAACCTAAACTACACTAGCTAGTCTTCTTATCTCATTCTTGCCCTTCTCGATCTTCGTGCCATCGGATTTGCAAAAAAAGCATCGAAGAAAACCATTTTGTGATGGTAAAAATGTTGATTTTACCCTAAGGCAAAACCAGTTAATATAGAATCTATTTAGAAGTCCAAGAACTTGTCCTGAACCTCAATAGTTTGAGGTGTTTAGCAAAATTGATGGAAACAAGAGCAACAAGTGATCAATGTTTTGCAAAGGAAAACAGAGTAACGAAAGTACATTGGATCAACAACAATTGATCACTAGGAAACATCAATAGCAACAGTTACAAACATGACAGTAGCCAAAACCACCAGCCAAACCAAATAGACCAACACAAGTAATTGGACAAGTAAGAAACAACAGTAGCTCACAAATTACCTCAAACTATTCTTTGAAAGAAGCAAAGAACCAAGCTAGTGAACACTTGCAGTTCACCAAGCTTGACAAGTAAATCATGAATAGTTAAACATCTAGGTCAAGTTTGATAATCTTAAGCAAATAAACATTTAGACAACAAAGTAAAGTTCACTCTAAGTAAAATAGGTAGTGACAAAAATCAAAGACTCAAAGTAAATATATTGTCCAAATTGTTAAAGGACAAATTACCAAAATAAAACTAAACTAACCTGCCTATTTCGGCAAATGACTTCAAGCAACTTATACACTGAATCCACATATAAAAAAATAGGGAGGCGGTATAAGTAGCTTGTTCACCTACATGCAAAGGTGAGGTGTCACCATAAAATGAACCCTATAACACTATAAATCGTGACCCAAACCCAACCCAGAGACACTTAGAGCAAAACTCATAAGAATCACACTTTGGCCATAAGCTGAGTGAGAGAAAGCAAACAGAAATCCCACACTTAAGTGTGTGCGAGAGAGATCTGAGAAGGAGAAGTAAGCAAGAACAAGAGAAAGAAAAGGAAGAATTGTACCAGATCTTTATCTAGAAAATTTAGGAATCTACAAATTTTTATAGCTACAATCCTATGATAAGATCATAGTAGAGAGAGAAACGGTAGCACCTTAGTATATATTATCATACTAGCTATCTATGCATCTTCTTGAGAGAAGAACACCACATAAATGTTAAGTATGAATTGACCATACTAGACACAACCAGATAATTAAAAAAAATTCTTCATATGTAGCCTCACATCCCTATATAAGATCATATGATCAACCTAAGGATGAAAAAAGCAGACACAAAGAGACAAACAGTTATATCAATATGTAATTAAACCTACACAAGTAAGTGTAGACAACACTTAAATAACACACTTATAGATAATGCATGGAGTTAAGGTTCATGAACACTTGATCAATTAGACATTATATCCCTAATACTACAATCTTGAGAGCACATCTTTCTATCAGTTTAACACTAACAAACAAGCTCACTAAACAGTTAACAGAGACAATCAAATTTAAAGAATTACAATTAGACATGAATAGGATCATTGAGTTGTGGATTTTGACTAAACTAGTAGAAAAATCAACCACAAGTTGAAATACACACTAATACTTGAACACATAAACAAAGCATCACTAACACTAGAGTAGAAAACTCTAACTGAATAATACTACGGTTAACTGACAGATTGAATTTGAGAAATTCATTTAAGAATTTCTACACCTAAACCTAGAATCCCTAAACCAAACTAGTAGTAAGAACATCACCTATGACCTAGAACATGATAGAGCATTATAGAAACTTCTAGAAGAAAACTTAGCGGCATAATCGACTGAAATAGAACCAAACCCTAGAAATTAGTAGGAGAGCCACTAGTAGAAATAGAATAAGAGAGAGAAGAGAGATAAGGGGAACTAATCTTGGACAAACAGGAGCCGAGCTCACCAACATATAGAGAGGAGCAAGAAGTAGTAATGACAATAGTAGCACGAGAACCCATGGGTGGGCACCTTGACCTGTGCCAGCCATGCTAGCAAGGGGAATACGTTGGGGACGTACTCCAGTGCTAGCTCAACACACGGAAGCACCAGAGTTGCACCAGAGAACGATGGAGTCGCCGTAGCCGAAACCCTAGTTAGGGTTAGGGTTGTGGATAATCAAGGATGAGAGAGGGGAATCTGAGAGGTAGGATTATAGAATGGAGTGAGGGGAGTGCTTAGAGAGGGACGGCCGATAGCATCCGGAATCAAGCAGCGTCACCAAGGCAACTCGTAGTTGCTAGAGCCAGTGTGTGCATGAGCGAGCAAGAGGGATAGGAAGAGAGTGTGCGAGTCAGTTCGATCGTACCAAACAGTTCGGTCAAGTTAACCATTTTGGTCTGACTAGTGGGCCCATGGGAAATTTAGTAATTTCAAAATTACTGAAAATTCCCATTTAACAGAAAAAACCCTAGAAATTTTCAAAAAAATAAAATAAAAATACTTTTGAGTAGATAAAATACAAGGAATTCAAAGACTATTTTTGTGAAATTATTAAAAATACCTTTGTTTGAAGAATTTTTGAGTGGTTTAAATCACCATTTAAAAATATTTTGATAATTAAAAGTTAAACCTAAAACACAAGAAATTGGTAGAAGTGTTTTGTAAAATTAATTTCCACAAATATATGAAAATTCTAAAGTGAAATTCATATAAATTTTTGAAAATTCTAAACTGAGATTAAATGAAAATTCTAAGTGAAATTCAAATAAAGCCTAAAAAGGGAAAATTCACTTAAACGCAAGGAAACTCAAATCAAAGAAAATTTGAACATAACAAATGAAGAAATTGCATTTCATATAGTTGCATTAGAACATCAATTTTATTTTTACTGAAATATTGTATTTATTGGAAAACAATTGCTATTTACAGTAGCCGAGGTCAAAGGTCTAGTAGAACCTTCGAATAACATTATCTAGCAAATACCAGTCAAGGTTAATCTTGCACATCCTTATATCTTACTAGACTCTTCCCTACACCCTCGGGATGCAGCCGCAAACATAAAGGTTCAAGAAGCGTTGAATATATCGAATATTTTTTTCATATAAACCCAAAAAAATAGCAAAGTTTCGTTTCATATAAAGGAAAAAATAGATTAAATCCGTCTGATCAATTCACGAAAATGAATTGATCAAACGAATCAAAGCTACAGCTGGTACCTGTGCGCTTAAGTGTATAAAAGATAAAATATAGCGCTTTGATCGATAAGAGCATAATCTACAACTATACAACTGTGCAAGACTTCATCGTACATACAACAATACATAAATAGTAGATCCATGATGATCATTGCATCCCATAGTACGATGCATTTTTACAGAGTATATGTCGTACATAGACGTACCCATCACGCGTTCGGCTAATGGTCGTCATCCAAACAAAGAATGGTGATAAAAACTACTCGGTCGGCATATACTATGTTGCTCCATAAGTGGAAGCACCTATGGACATGCAGATATTTTTTGGCCGCATTTGCTACGTTCCCTCGTATAACGACCGAGAGGAGGAAACACTACCTGAGACGCGAGTGTTCTAAGATATGTCGAGCGGGTGATCTTACATGTTTTTTAATGTACCAAAACAGAAAATGGGGCACATAAGAAGACACCTACGTTGCGGTGCCTCGCAACATGATGTCATGGAGATAACCCTCGAACGTGCGCATTTTCATTTGTTCTCGGGTCATTTGCGTACCGGTCGTTTCGTTGGTGCTGAACGCCCAACAGGTGTTAAAAAAATCACTTCTTGTATGCATCCACATCCGTCTAGACCCACCGAACACCATGCCGTCATACGCGTGCACCGCTGGTTACGATGCTCGCGTGATAACAATAGTCTAGCTGTCAGTAAACACGTACATCACGTACGCATGCAACACGTCTTGATAAGCTTTCGAGCGTAACACGTGCTGATACACCCAAAGTAGGATACTAAAAATAAGAGATGACCTCTTAGCGGCGGTAATCAATTTCATTGAGCGGATATTAGGCGTAAACTGACACGTTCGGTACAGGATACCGTTAGTAGACATGTTCTTTCGATTAAAACACTTAGAACACTGAGGAGATCAAAAGGCGTTTGTTGCGGTGTATGTCGGTTGCCGCGTGTAGAAAAAAATTATAAATGCTTTCTGCTTCGTACATGAAGATGCTGCTGAGAACCTTTATGGCTCTAAAGATAGGAAAGTGTTTAAAGAAAACAAAGGAACGAACACGAATATATATAAGACCGCACACATCCAATATATTAAAGGATCATCATGTTTTTATTAATAGTCACTCTTGTAAAATAAAGTAGTACAAATGGACCATTTTTGACAAACCTAAAAGTAATCTAAAAAGGAAACAAAGCCCTAGCGAATATTGGTACTAAACAACACACACGAAGCCTATACGCGCTAAGCACTTGGCAATGAAGTCTATGATTACAGAAGTTCTCTACTCGGCCTTCCAAAGTGAGGACTTCCGTCTCTATGAGCTGTTCACGACGCGCCACACAGAGCGTCGATGGGAGTCGCGTGCTCCTCACGGCAATACCATCCGCTTCACTCCAACATCGTTGCCTACGTTTGCAACCGGAACTCGAGCTTCTGCAACCATAAGCGAAAAACACAGTTAGCCACCAAAAAATTTAAGAGCATGATGCGAAATATAAAAATAGTACGAAGAAATTACATGCAAGGAGAGGAGAAGCATCCATCCTCATACACGCATGTATGCCTATTTTTCACGCTCACCGACCTATTCAAAATATGAGCAACAATTCCTATGATGATAAAGCGAAAAAAATAAGGACGTAAGCATGTCGTTGAAGAATTTTAGACCGGGGCACACCTTGGAGAGCTACACACACGAACACATGAAGCAGTAATCAAAGAGGACACCATTGATTAAAGAGATTGCGTAGGCAGATGAAAGCTCCCGTAGGTGGTCATAGAAGCCTGCAGGTAGCCTGACAACCATGTAAGGGAGAGAAAATAGTTTTTGTTGTCATCGTTAGGGTGTTTGAGACTAGGTACCTGACGTACGGCGCGCCGCAGAAGCTAAGCCCTGGTGAGAGCCTAAAAGCTATACCTAAATTCCTAACGCCTGAATGGCTCTCCTATCAGTGAAATCTACGTGAACGAGCTATCGCTTGCAGCACTGCTCTGCCTAAAAGCAACAACGCTGGCACCCAGAACACGTAAGATATGGCTATGCCGTCATTCGGAGTGCTCAAGCCTGGCTACCTAAAGGACGACGCGCCGCTGAAGCTAAGACGCGATGAGGAAGAAGAAAAAGAAAAACGATGCGAGAAGTAACAAAGAGGGATGATGTTTTATAGTGGCACGGACCCTGCCATGCATTCTACGTAGGGGACCCACCATACTATATCGACGCGAGAACACACGCTAGCCTATAGAGTCTACTCTTCCACGTCGGGTCTTTGCCGCAAGAAACCGCGGACCCGTACATCGAAGGATGCCAGCTCATCCACCCAACGCGAAAAAATGCTACCAGCGAGACTCCACACTGCCACGTCGCGCATGTATATCTATAGCCTACGCTACCATATCGGTTGTAGACGGGTCACGAAAAACCGCGTATGTCTATAGCCCACGCTTCCAGCTCAGCTGTCTACTGTGAAAAAATGCGTCCGAAAAGGATCCACAATGCCACGTCAGTGGTGGACGCAATAACTAACGACCGTCTATAGCCTACGGTCGAAGCTCACCTGTAGACCGCCCCCAAAAACCCACGTACTTATACAACCTACACTACTAAGACATCTCTCTACCGCCAGAAAACGATTCTGTCCATGCCTTACGACGCGTCATGTCGGCTCTCGGCGAACCACCTGGCGGGTGCGGAAGCGTGTCACACCGGGAATGCATCTCGCAGAGCGCGGTTCTGCCTGTGCACGCTGACAGCGAGCCCATGACGCGCACGCGGACCACCGTCCAACGACGTGGGGTACGCCGTCGCGCGGTACACCCGTTCGTGGTATGGAATCTTTCGCCCTGTCCCGCAGCAGGATCCGCTTCACAGGATCGCCGGCTCCGTTGCAACGTCGCCGCGTGTCTACTTCAGCGTCCATCCCAAGGACAAAAAGAATCGGGATGACATGGATAACCGTTTGAGCCAAAAAATCTAGCGCTATTATTTACTCCTGATATATAAAATTATTTTCAAAAGTATCACAAACGGAATCACTATTTTATGATTGAAATGAATTATAAATTGGAGGAAAATGATATCATGGTTGGAATACATGATGGGAAATCACGTGATGGAGATTTTATTGTACCGAGAAAGTTATACGAGAATTTAAACAACAACTGTAGTTAGTTATTTCAACACACCGTATAAATCGCGCCGACTACAAATTTTGGAATGGGACAAGCGATTCAGAAGTTTCTTGTTCATTTCGTATATCTTCGGATGACTAGGTGGGGCTGTATTCTCAGCAAGGAATGGCAGCGATGTGAGCAATTGACATCCCCATCTTGTGCTACAACATGACAACTCTAGTGCCTTAGCAGGGATGACATTTGAACAACGGTTTGTTGACCGGGTTTAGTGCAAAGTGTAGAATAAGGATTTTGGCAGAGCTTGACATGACTCAAAAAAACATGAACTCAAAAAAATGATAACATGCCTCACACCTAAGAAAATGGATTACAAACGCAACATGAAAAGAAACTAAATAAAGTTCTAACAACCCATGAAGAATAGCAAATATAGTTTTTTCTAAACTAAAACTTACCTTTTCTAAAAACTATTTTCGAAAACAAAGCAACCTAGATGGTTTGATCCTTAGTTACACATCACACACCCAATTATAGAATTTGTTGAGTACGCTCGTACTCAATCGTATCTTTTTAAATACTTGCTAGACTTTGAGATTTATAAACTAAGGACCACGATAACACTAAGGACAATGGAGAGATCTACTACGAGGAGCCAGATCTTTCAGGAGGCATTGAAAGCATAGATTACAGTATAGAATATAGAATGTGGTACGAAGACACCGAAACAGAAGCATAGTTTGTAGGCTAATGTAAATAAGCTGAGGAGCTAGACTTACATAAATAAGTTGCTGAGATAGAGTGGTACTAAGCCTAGTGATGTGATTGATAATCAAGCTAGCTAGTTGGCATTCAAAATCAAATATGAATCCTCATTGTACCAAAGAGGAAATCAAATATTTTGTACACTTTTGTTGATAATTATGAACATGGAAAATAGCGGAACCGCAATGTTTTTGTTGTACCGTTCTGAGTGGTGTAATATTTACAAAACAATACTTCATGTGTATTATGTCAATATCTTGCGCACTGCAACATACAGTGGTGTGCTAGGTCACCGCAACGACCTGTTCATGGGAATGCCAAAGAAAAAAAGATCGACAAAACAATATAAGTACAAACTGATTAGCGACTGCCACTTCGGGACATGCTCCGAATCACAATAGGTTTGTTCGGGCACACCCAATACAGTGTCTAGTCAGTGTAAATCTAGACAACGTTTGGGATCTCCGCCTGGAGATGCTTTTAGGCTGGTATGTATAAGTACTCATATTGTTGTGTTTCATCAAACTTCGATGTTTTCATGTCAATCCGTTTATTTTTTCCTAAAGATATTCTCAATCCTCCACCAGCGTGTTCTTCCCTACGGCTCACTCAATTTTATGTTCCATGAGTCTTTGAATCATTGCTGTACACGAGAAAAAAACTATTATTTCCGTACCATTCAACTATTTGCCTTGGAGGCGTGCCCTATGAGGCACATACTCAGACTAGTGGTTAACATTTTGTTGTTGATACATGCATTTTTATCGAGTAATTTGGAGGTAAATTATTTTTCTTATTATTATTTTACCTATTTATTCTACCTAATTTTTGAATTCATAGGCTTATTTTCATGGGTATCCTGCATAATGGAAGAAAAATGTATACTATGTGAGATCGAACAACTGAACAATGGGTTTGACATAGGTATGTCCTACGGATACCTACTATTAGTCTATCTGGTCCGGCCCAACGGGAGGCCCATGTGAGGCCCATGAAGGATTTGACTCCTTGGTGGATACAACAAGACTAGGTAGAAAACTTTAGGGTTCCGCCCTCAGACCTGTAACCGACTCGAACGTCTCCCGAGATCTGGCCTCCCCATATAAAGGTCAGGAGGGAGTGAGGAGAAGGATTATTGAAACTCTCACACATACACCTACCAGATTCAATCTGCGCTCCATATCCATCTCAGTGTCCTTGTAACTTTCGGTTCCTTAATCAATCAAGAATAGACAAGCATGAGTAGGGTTTTCCTTCCGGGGGCCTAAACCTATGTATTCCTCGTGTATCCTTTGTGTTTGTCTGTTAGCTGACGAAGTTTTTAGCGTGCCTCTCTTCCCTAAACCCAAGTCTATCAAGTATGAGAATTGACGTGATCACCCCATGTCAATTGGCGCCATCTGTGGGAAGCCCGTGCGCTGATGTTGCGACTTCGGCGGCCTCATCACAGACATCTATGTTTTGTCGGCATCAGAGGAGCAGATCTTTTTCGGCTCCTTCAATTTCACCATCCACTCGCTAGACACACGCCCGGTCTTAGGCTCCCTCAACAACGGAGCCGATATTATGATCGGCGATCTGTACTTCCAAGTCAGCAAGATCAACACACTTCGCCTCCCAGACTAGATCCGTTCGGACCCTCAGCAAACTCAACGCCTCTTCCTCGACCTACTGCTTGTATAGCAACAACAGTTGTAACTCTGACCTGAGCAACCCACTTGGAGGAGATGGTGACATCAGATCTAACCCGGAGAGCGGTGGGAGGAACGTCTACATCAACCATTACAACTACACCATCATCACCCCAACACCGGCAATGGACCGAAAGACGTGAATGACGCCAACAAACACCCTCAGATCCATTTCTCAAACGATGAGTAGGAGAGGATCAAGCTAGCCCTAAAAGGCACTCCCCTGCCAGAAGACTCGTCACACGAGATGCTCATGGCCTATCACTAGTACCTGAACAAAAAGTTCCAACACCAATAGGTGCTGTATGCCCATCTCGAAGAACGCAAGCGACATGCTAACACTTCGAGTGCTCGACGGTCAGAACTCTCCTCCATCGACGGGTCCTCATCAAAGCAGAGCCACCATGTGGGGGCACACAAGAAACGCTCTCGAACAAACCTCATGGATGAGGAAGCAAGGCATGAAGTCAGTCAAAGCCTCGATTTATCGTTCATGTCGGTGGACTCGCGGGACAACATGGTGCCCAAAACTTTAGAGGTTGCCATCATCGCAACCACCACGTACCTGCTATCCAACCACCCTCCAGCGGTGGATCTGCGATCTACCGTTCACATATATGCCATCACTAGGATCAACCTGGTTGAAGATGCACTTGTAGGGGAACCCGCCAAGGAGCCATAGAAAGCACCTGCGGTGCACAGAGCAACTGCTCACCATCGTGCAACGACGAACCGCCATGGCGACGCCCTAGCCTGCGACGGATGAACCACGACTACAAAGCTCGCGATGAGATCACACAATGAAAAATCAACAAATCGCGCGCAAAACGCGCCTACTCCACCGAATAGGATGATGAAGACACTAAACTTTGCAGTTCCAGATGCTTCAGTCGTACCATACGACAAACTCGGATGCCAAAGGGCTTCAAGCTACCTTGAGATAATCTAAAATGCGATGGTCTCTAGGAACCAAAAACCTAGTTAGATGACCACCTGTAATCCGTCATGTGCCATACCGGAACAAATACACAACAATGCAATGCCTACAACTGCAGCTGAAAGGTTCTGCGCATGCTTGGCTCAACAACCTCCCCTCAAGCTCGATTTGTAGCTGGGAAGAACCAATGTACAGTTTCGTCCTAAATTTCAAGGGCACATACAAAATCCCTGCGTCCATGGAAGAGCTCTGGGCATGCACCCAACGATATGGCGAGTCCCTCCGATCATACATCCAACGCTGGTCTATCATCAAGAACTCCATAGAAGACATCTCTGAGGAGCGGTCAATTGACACGTTCAACAACGACGTCCACTAGCGAGCTCAAGTAGGATATGAGGCTCACCAAGCTAAGAACCATGGACCACCTGGATATTTCCAATCGCTGGGAGGATGGCGAAGACGCCATCCACAATAGTCGCACATGCTCGGATGATGAGGATGACCAGGGTCACCGACACAATCGCTGAGGAAAGCGCATGATGCACGACTATGAAGACAATGATAGAGTCGACATAATTGCAGCTAGCAACACTGACAAGCGTGACAACGGCAACCACAACAGTGGCTACCACATAAGCGGTTACCACGATGACAGGAACACTAGCAAAACAACCCAAGTGTGGCAATGGCGTACCCGCGAGGACATGCCATACCCGATACAGCGGCTATCAGGACCGTGCAACGTCTAGTTCTACATCAACAACAAGGACCAAAAGCGCAAATCTAGCCACCTCCTCAAAGATTTCCATGAGTTCTAGAAGCTCCAAGACGCTTATGCCCAGCTGCAGTGAGAGGCAACAAATAAAGGCTACGGAACAGTCCCAGGCCCTGTAGCATTCAGAGCGCCACCACCACCTCCACTGCTGGCTAATGCACCACCACCACCACCCGTGGTTGCGGCAGCTCAAAATAATGTGGTAGAATAGTACCCACGTCCACTAGGGAACATGCACATGATCTAGAAGGGACACCCCTCCAATAGGTCCCACAAGACGATCTCCCGGCAAGTGAGGATGGCTGTATCTTCACCTCCTGCCATCTGCGAGTACCTTAGCGGCTCTAAGTCCTGCATCACCTATGATCGATCTGACCATCCGCATCAGGTCCTGAGACCAGGCCATGCTTCCCTAGTGCCCGAAGCACAGATTGGTGGCTACAAGATGAGCAAGGTCATCATGGACGGTGGAAACGACATCAACCTCATCTTCGCTAGCAGTCTACATGCGATGAACATCCACCAAACAAGCCTCAAGCCATTCGAAACAACTTTCCATGGCATAGTATCAGGGAATCCGATCCTCCCCCTGGGCAAAATCTACCTGGACATAATATTCAGCAAGCCAGATAACTTCAGGTGCGAGAGACTCGACATTGAAGTCGTCAACTGGCAATCATAGTACCACGTAATACTTGGATGGGTCGCATTCACCCGGTTCATGGTGGTACCACACTATGCCTACCTCATGCTGAAGATGCCAGGACCTCATGGTGTCATCACCATCCGCGAAAGCTTCACAAAATCCGACAACTGCGACATGGAGTTCAACAAAATATCCCAATCTTTCAGGATGCAAGAAGAACTACTGAAGCTTAAGGAGTCGATGGACCACAGTGTTCCTAATGTGAGCCCATAGAATTCACCCGAGCAATCATTTGACTCCACTGTCGACAGAAAGGAGGTCCAGGTCCACTCGACGGACCCCACGATAATAGCCCTCATCGCAAGCAACTTGAGTTCTGCATAGGAACCGCGCTTGTCGAATTCCTCTATGAGCGCTGGGAAATCTTTTCCTGGTGTCCTGCAGACATGCCAGGAGTTCCTAGGGAGTTCATCAAGCATGCACTCAATTTATACCCGAACGCTAGACCGGTCAAGCAATTGATGCATCGCCTCTCCGAGCGGAAGGCCAAAGCTGTTGGTGTTGAGGTCAACAGACTCCTAGACGCCAACTTCATCTGCAAGATCAAGATAAGCACCTGAGTAGCTAATCCCGTGCTAGTCCATAAGAAGGGAACATAAATACTCCGCATGTTCATGGACTACACGTCCCTGAACAAGCACTACTCGAAGGGCCACTTCCCCTGCCGTGGATTGACCAATTCGTCCATTCCACCACAGGCTGTGAAAGCCTCTCGTTCCTCGATGCGTACTCAGGCTATAACCAGATTTAGATGAAAGTGGAGGACTAGGATAAAAATACCTTCATCATGCCCTTCAGAGTGTACTGCTATAAGACCATGCCCTTCGGGCTGAAGAACGCGGGTGCCACCTACCAAAGGTGTTGAGTAGCAAACAACATAGGTGTTGAATGCTTAGCCCTGCTATAGATCTCGTGGGTGGATTCATATTAAGTTATGTGATGTTGAAGTGAAAACTACTTTTTTTTAATGAAAACAACATAACTTAATGAACCACCTGAGTGAATGTGATTGATATTTTATGGTTGAGTGCCAAGTTCAGGTGTCATTCACATGAGACCCTGTCAACGATCGCACCTCCCTATCAACGGAGGCCATTCTATGGAGCCCTATCAACGGCTTGCCCCTTACTTGTTTGCACCTATGGAAAGCACATAGGCTTAAAGAGATTTGGCGGCGTTCTTGTCTACGAGCTTCCATGTACAACCATGTAGCACCCAATTGTCTAACAATTGCAATGCTACTAGCCTAGTCTATATAATGCTACTTCCTACATATAATTGTTGCATCATAATTATATCATGCTCATGTCATCATGCCACCTTGCATTTGAGCATCATATAAAACCCTTTTCATTTGGTTCTTCTCTCATATGCATTAGTAATTGTATTTGACTCTTGATATATTGTATTTGGTTCTTGATAAATGCTTGATGCCCAAGTTGAGTTGGGGGCATATCTTTCATTCAACTCCACCACCTTTTCCTTGTCACCACCTTATAATTCCACCATCCTAATTATCCATGAGCTTTTACACTTTTCCTTTGGCATTTAAATCTAGCTCATGTGGGTTGGGATGGATCCACTTCTATTTTTCACATGCCCTCACACTAGCATCATGTTGTTTTCACATTATTGATATGTGGAGCCACCTTTGCATGCCTTGTGAGTGGTACCCCTTTTTCTAGCTTCCATATGGATTGGTTTGGAATAATTGCTCATGTTGGAATATTATTGAGGATATAATGCACCTAGTGGAATATACACACTAGCAAAAGTCCTAATTATATTCAAATATGACCTTCTCCATCTACTCCACATGGAACATCCTTTTTCAATTCTTTTAGCTTGGCCTTAGCTCCATATTTTGGAATGCATGTGAATAAATTCCATGAGACCTTATTATTGTTTTAACAAAATGAGCATGGCATTTATTAATAATGCATGGGCCATGCAAGTCACCACCATTTTGAGCTCCTTTGGTTTTCTTTGTTTGGTTTGAATGTTCTTCTTTTGTGAGCTTCCCCTTGTTCTCTCAACCCTCATCATCTTGGACCTAGTTCCTTGCTATGTGCATCATATCTCACCCCTCACATGTGTATGTTTCCATGCATGATCATGTGTGACCATGCCCAAAAATCCACACACACCTTCTTCTCACCCCACCTTTGTTTGATCTTGTTAGATCCTAACAAAACACTAAACCCCTTGCTTGATCTTGTCTTGACCATGCTCAAAATCCTAACCATCATCACCCCTCCTTGCTTTGTTCATGAGAAACCCTAACCCTCACCACCCCCATGCCGAGCCATACCCCTCCACCCTAAACCGAGCCCAACCCTAGCTCCATGCCACCCATGCCGTCTACCCCTCCCCTCTCGGCCTCTCTCTCTCACTGCAGGCCAGCCCCACCGAGCCGTCCCTCCTTTCCCTTTGCTGGTCCCAGCCGCAGCCACCCTGCCTGGCCCCTTCCCACGTCGAGCACGTGAGGGAGGAGAAGAAAAAGGTGGCCGAAGCCCCCTTTTCTCCACCCGATCCCCCACGGCACCCCCTCTCCTCTCCCGTCCCTATCTACTCCCTCCTCTCTGCCTGGCATCGCCCAGATCCACCCAGGGCCCTGCCATCCCCCTCTCCTTCTCCACCTACCGCGACCCCTCTCTCTTCCAACTCCGGCGGCACCGTCGGTTTGCCTCTCGGCCTCATCGTGATAGGCGGCGGGCGTGGCGTTTGGCTGTCGGGGAAGACCGAGGCAACCCTCTGCATCACCCCTGTGGCCCCAGACGAGGAGGAGGAGGCCCAGGACCGCTGCACATCCACGATGCCGACCCGAAACCCTAGCTCCGCCGGCCGCCTGCAATGTCGCTGATCCCCGGCCCGATCTGACCCCACCAGCAGCCTCGCGGTGAGCCACCGAACCTCCCTGACACCCTCTCTCTCTCGCCTGGTCCCCCTGGTCTCGCCGGACTTTGTGCCGAGCGCTCTCGGTGCAACGGCGGGTGCTGGTTTCTGCTCGTTGTCGCGCCGCGACGCGATTAACTAGCCGCCCGGTCCTCCCTTAGCAACATCCCCCACCCTACCGCAGCGGCTCCGCCTCTGTGCGCGCGCCGCAGGTCGCGGGTTCGATTCCCCGCGCAGCGCTCTGTCCTCTGTCGATCACGGATCTCTCGTCAGTTAACTCAGGAAGAAAAACAGTACTGCGGGGCACTTTGCAAATCCCCCACCTTTTTGTCTCGCAACCCGCGGTCCAGCCCAGGCCCACCTGTCGGTGGCTGTGACCGTTTTACAAAAAGGCAACGCGTTTTCGTAATCCTCAACCCGCGGTCCCCGGCTCCGCCGCGTGGCACCCGCTCGCTCAACCACTGTCGCGTGGGCCCCTTCTTGTCGCGGGTCCACCTGTCTGTCACCGTGGTTGGCTACACTCGCGGTGCAAAAGGGTTTTCGCCGCACCGTTTCGCCCAGTCAGCGTTGGGCCCAGTTGTCAGCGACTGTGGCTAGCTCGGCCTGGGTACGAAAAGTTTCTGCGTTTATCTGTTTTATAAAAACAATTTCAGAAATGTTTTAATATGATTTAAATTCTATTTTTAATAACTTTTAATTTGTAAATCCAAATAATACAAATAATATATGTTTTGGAATCAGAAAAATGTGAGGATTTCAAATATGCTTTTCAAAATATTATTTGGGCACTTTAAAATTTCGAAATTGTTTAAATGCAATAAAAATGCCTTTTCTTAAATAATTAATAACTTTAATTCTACAACTCCAATTTTGACAAATAATATGTCTAAATCGATCAGCGCGACGAGCCCGTTCTAACTATGCATTCCATGTTCTGAATTGCAGCATGCATCATATAAATATAAAGTATACATCAACTTATTTGGGGATAAAATGTGACCAAAAACTTTAATACATGCTTTATTCTTGAACCCACACCTCACCCATGCCATGCTACATTAGTGCCATGCAAATTGTGCATCATTCATCATGGCATGCTTGTTTGCTTGTCGCATTTTAATTCATATGCTTGTGCACTTTATTTATGTTGGCCCTTGTTTGTTTGGTTCTTCTTCGAATAGACGCCGAGCAGGGGAAATATCAGGAATCCCAGGAGTACTACCCAGATCCGTCTCTCGCTTCAACTGAGCTGCCAGGCAAGCACTACCACATGCTTGCATACATATAGTACCTATTGCCTATATCTTGTTCTTGCATCATTGAGTCGCGATTGCATTAAAATGAATCCCAAGTACTGCATAGTCTTTACTTTTAAACCCCACCGAAGCTTGTCCTCCATCCCATGAGCCATTACTACAGGAGTTATTAGAGCCATGCGAGTCGTAGAACAACATATGTAGGGTATGTGAGTGTCTGATGGATAACGAGGTACCTAAACAACTTAACCCGAGTAGTAATGGGATAACTAATGAAAGAGGCACCGGTGGGCAATATCTGCTATTTGTTTTTTCATGCTCACTTGTGTCCCGTAGGACCCTGAGTACTTGATTCCTATTCCTTGACTATTCCTGTTTTATTTAAGATTGTGCGAGGAGCACCTGTACTGTTTAGGATTGCAGAGTGTTTTCGCGGTATCGACAAGCCCAGTCACACTTTCGGGTTCCCAGTCGTTTACAGCCATTGGCGCAAACCTTGGGTCCGTCTCGGAGCCGGCCAACTTCGTTGCGGGTAGCTTAATGGGGTGGCCCCCTGAAATATTTCGGAATCCTGTGATCGCTTTGTCATGAATGCCTCGTTGGGTTTTGATTTGGTTTTTCCGAGGTTGATCGAGTGTGTGTTGCTATTTGTGCACCCCTGCAGGGTAAATCTTTCTGAAAGCCGTGTCCGCGGTTATGGACGACTTGGAGCACAGTTTCTCGATCATAGACAAGTATAACTAAAGTACCGCTTTTAATTTGACTAAGTACCTGACTAGTAAATAGTGCAATACTCATGGAATGGTTAATAAAATTGCCAACGGATGGGTTGTTCGTCCGCTTTCTCATTGGTAAGCGAGAAGGAGGATGGATCTGTTAATTATACTGTTATAACTGTTGTTACTAATTAACGAACATCCATCTATCATTGGTTAGGCGGATGGTTAGCGAGTATTTGTAGACTTGTTATTTATTATCTTTTGCTGCAATTGCGTCACCCAGGTATATGTCCCCTTTAGAGGCATAAAGACTTGCTGAGTACCCCTAGGGTCTCACACGATAAATTGTTTGATTCAGATGAACAGGTGTACTCGCAAGATGGATACTGGGTGAAGGAGACAGATGATGTTGGCAACGATCACTCGGTGTAGAGATTCCGGGGATGGGGATCCGCGAGATCTGTGGGCGGGATGTGTTTCTTTATGTGGCATCTTATGCCGATTTGCTTCTTATCCGTACTCGGATCTTGTTTTCCGCTTCCGCCTGATACTCTGATGTTTGATGTATGAGGAGCTATCCTAAATTATTATCTCTATCTAGGGTATTTGGATTTTGCCGTATGGCATTGCAATATTTCTATTTCTTTTAGATGGAATGGCTCTGAGAACTGTTGTATGGTAGCTTGCATACATACTCACTTGTGTATGTATTTGATCTCTTCGCCTGTTGCCTACGCCGCTCGCTCTTGTCCTGATGTCTTGGAAGTGGTTAGGACGACCGACGGGTCTATACGTGGGCGGTCCTCTGGGCCCCCGCTGTACTATTTTAACCACTTCCGTTTCATCCAGGCTTGAACTTAGAGCATAGGGTCTGAGGTAGGTACAAACCACTTGTAAAATAGGCTCTGTCTTGATTAACTAAGTTGTGAGAACTCAATCCGGTGTGACAAAGGGTGGTAGAATTTTGTAGGTATAACGAGTCCGTCGTGGTTGAGGGACTACTTCTGAAAGGTCTTGTCTCGGTTTCAGATGAAAGTGGAGGAATAGGATAAAACTACCTTCATCATGCCCTTCAAAGTATACTGCTATAACACCATGCACTTCGGGCTGAAGAACACGGGTGCCACCTACCAAAGGTGCATGTAAGCCTGCCTCAAGGACCAAATTGGTGGGAATGTCCAAGTCTATGTGGAAGATGTGGTCGTCAGAACCAAGGAACGTACCTCACTCATAGATGATCTCTGCGAGATCTTCGATAACCTCGACCGATACAAGATCAAGTTGAACCCGCTCAAATGCGTGTTCAGTGTCCTATCTGGAAAACTCCTCGGTACCTCATTTCTGCAAGGGAAATCAAAGCAAACCCGAAGAAGATAAAGGCCATACTGGCAATGCAGAAGCTGGAGAATCTTAAGGGCACCCAACAGCTCGCTGGACATATTGCAACACTCATCCAATTCATCAATCAGATGGGCGAAAAAGCGCTACCTTTCTACCAAATGCTTTGCAAAACGGACAAATTCGAATGGACAATAGAAGCGCAGATCGCTTTCGAAGACCTCAAGTGCTTATTGTCAACCTCGCTAGTTCTGGTGACCCCCAAGGATAAGGAGCTAATAATGATGTACATTGTTGCCACCAACTAGGTGGTCAATACCGTCCTTGTCATCGAGCATGCGGAAGATGGCAAAATCCACACGGTACAGCAGCCTGTATACTACCTCAACGAGGTACTAATGTTAACCAAATAGCTGTACCCACACTACCAGAAGCTGGCGTATGGTGTCTTCATGACGGCATGTCGGTTGCGCCACTACTTCATGGAGCACCTGAATGTTGTGGTCAGCAACGCACTGTTGTCCCACATCCTAAAAAAATCCCAAAGCAACAGGGCGAGTCGCCCCCTGGGGCATCGAACTGTCCCTACGAGACATCCCATATGAAAGGCACACAGTGATAAAGTCGTAGGTGCTCCCGGACTTCCTAGTCCACTAGATAGAGCTCCAGATCCCATAGGTCCTGGACATGTCGGGTGTCTGGTTGATGTACTTCGAAGGTTCGAAGCAGGAAGAGGATGCAGGCACTGGTGTCATCCTGAAAATCCCCGCAAGGAGAAAAGATGCGCTACATACTTTGGATGAAGTTCCGTGTATCCAACAATGAAGCAGAGTACGAAGCCTTAATTCATGGCATCCGCATGGACAAAGCCCGCGACACCATGCGACTGATGATATATGGCGACTCCAACCTCGTGGTGCAGCAAACAATGAACCACTGTGACGCGGTCATCGACAACATGATTGCCTACCACAAGCTCTACATCTCCCTAGAAGGAAATTTCGATGGGTGCAAACTCAGGCACATCAGTCGCGAGAGGAATGAGGAGTCTGACAAACTAGCCAACATTGAGTCCACTTGTGCACCCATACCACCTGGTGTCTTCCTGGAGCAGATTACCGAATGATTGATACATTGCAAATGTATCTATAATTTTTGATGTTCCATGCTTGGTTTTATCTACTTTCTTATGTTTTGTCCACACTTTGGAGTACTTTTCATATGATTTCTTGGACTAACCTATTAACAAGATGCCACAGTGCCAGTTGCCTATTTTCTGCTGTTTTTGGTTCCAGGAAGTCAGAAAATAAATATTCTCCGAATTGGAAGGGACAAAAGCCAAAGTTACTATTTCCCCGGAAGACTCACGGAGCCAGAAGGAGAGTCGGAGAGAGGCCACAGGGTGGCCACACCCCCCTTGGCGCGGGCCAGCCCAGGACACGCCATGGCATGGTGTGGCCCCCCTGGTCGGCCATCGACCTTGCCTCTTTCGCCTATAAGAGCCTCCCGAGGCAGAAACCCTAAATGGTCAGTCAGAAATCACGAAAAGTTCCGCTGCACCGCCACCACCGGAGGGGAGATTTGGGGGACAGAAAGTCTCTATTCCGGCACCCTGCCGGGATGGGGAAGTGCCCCCGGAGCCATCTCCATCGATCTCCACCGCCATCTCCATAACCATTGCTGATTCCCATGATGAGAAGGGAGTAATTCTCTCTCGAGGCTAAGGGTTCTACCGGTAGCTATGTGTTCATCTCTCTCTATGCATGATCTTATTGAGATCATGAGCTTGTAATCTATAGATCTACCTTGCTACTCAAGTGCTTAAATAGATCTCTGCTCTCCCCATGTGTGTGAAAGTGACAGCATGCACACCATGGTGGCACTTAGGCTAGAGATTACAAATACTTGTTATGAGTTATATTTGGAGTTGGATGTCTTTATGAAATTGTGGTGTTTGTTGGACTCATCTAGTACTCAAGGTGACAGTGTGGGGTTATCTAGATGGGAAAGGCTTACTTTGAGGTGTGCTGTTATAGCCCTACCATCGATTATAGTGTTCAACTAGAGAGTAGTTAAGAGTAGTATCATAAAGAAGAATATATTTATATGAGAGTGTTCACTAGTGAAAGTATGATCCCTAGGCCTTGTTTCTAAGCACTGAAACACCGTTTGCAATTAGATCTGTTACATGTTTGCTTGCTTCCTTCTGTATTTCAGTTTGCCTTTAGTCTTTTCCCACGTCAACCACACGCCATCAAGTTATTTTCTATCACCGTTACCACTTATAATTATCCATACGACTTGTATTTCACTATCTCTTCGCCGAACTGGTGCACCTATACACCTGACAAGTGTATTAGGTGTGTTGAGGACACAAGAGACTTCTTGTATCTTGATTGTAGGGTTGCTTGAGAGGGGATACCTTTGACCACTTCCGCCCTGAGTTCGATAAACCTTGGGTGATCCACTTAAGGGAAAACTTGCTGCTGTTCTACAAACCTCTGCACTTGGAGGCCCAACAACTGTCTACAAGAATAGAAGTGCGTAGACATCAAGCTATTTTCTGGCGCCGTTGCCGGGGAGGTAAGCTAAAAGGTATTCACACCGGAGGATTAAAAAAGAAGAACCTCCCACGGCAAACGCCTATTTTCTGGCGCTGTTGCCGGGGAGGCAAGGTAAAAGGTACTCACATCCTCCGGTGTGAGTGCTCGAAGTTATTTCCCTTAGATTCTGCAATTTTGTCTTTTTGTTTCTTGTTTTCACTAGTTAGGCTTAATGGAAAACAACAAAAAAATTAGAGAGCTTTATAGTATTTATCTTGAGTTAGGACATGAAGTGTTTGAAGAGAAAATTAAAAAACCTATGGAACTTTATTTGCATGCTAATAGCAATCTTGTTAGTATGAATTCTTTGGACACTATTATTGCTAATGCTATGGAAAAGTCTAAGCTTGGGGAAGCTAGTTTTTATGAAAATGATCTTTTTAGTTCCCCAGCTTTGGAAGATAGCTATTCTATTGCTTATGATGATACAAAACCTCCAATATATGATGATTACAATGATGAGTATGATATTTTCAGTCCACCTACTATTGAGGAGAAAACTAATTATGATTACAATATGCCTCATATATTTGATGATTATGGTGATGAAAATAATAATGATAGCTATTTTGTTGAATTTGCTGCCACTATAATCAATAAGAATGACTATGTTTATGTGGGGAGTATTAATTCTTTTATGCATGTGGCTCATGATAAGAATGTTTCTTGTGATAGTTATATTGTTGATTTTATTCATGATGGTACTGAAAGTTATTCTGAGAGAGGGAAACATGGTTTTATGCATCTCAATAATATTAAGTTTCCCCTCTTTATGTTGGAAGTCTTGAAGTTGCACTTGTTTTGCTTTCCTATGCTTGTTGCTTTGTGTTTTCATGACTTGTTTCTTTACAAGATTCCTATGCATAGGAAGTGGGTTAGACTTAAATGTGCTTTGAATTTGCTTCTTGATGCTCTCTTTTACTTCAATTCATATTTCCTATGTGAGCATCTTCTCAAACTATCATGCCTAACTTAAAGGCGTTAAAGAAAAGTACTTATTGGGAGATAACCCAAAAGTTTTAGTTGAGTCTTGGAAGTTATTACCTCTGTAATAACCGCTCCTTATCCTTTTTATTTGCTTTTTGTGCAAAGAGTAACCTCTAATGAGAGAGAAGTAATGATTGGGAAAGTTGCTGTCCCGAAACAGATTTCTGTGCTTCACCGTAAAAATTCGTGTACAATCTCTGAACGTATTTTTGAGGCGTGAATTTTTGTGCTTTTGCCCCAGGTTGTTATCTAACTTTGTTTAGATCAACACGTTTTGATTTGAGCAACAGAAGAACTTCGAAAAAATTCGTCTTTACCTGCTGGTCTGTTTTGATAGATTTCTGCCATTTTCTGCATTTGCTTCTTGTTGGTTCATTTTTGAGTTCTTTTGGGGAATTGAGCTTTTTGAGGGAAGTGCTACAGTAGCTAGTGTTCTAATGGAATTTTATTTGGTGTTAGAACTGAACCTGAAGACTTATTTATCTTGAGTCCACTAATGTTGCTAATAAAGATTGTGTGAAGTTTTGTATGAAGGAAAAATTTCAGGTGTATGGAAGGAATGAGTAATGAGATGAAGGATGGACTAAAGCTCAAGCTTAGGGATGCCACGCATGTCACCCCAAGAAATATCCAAGAAGTACAAGCGTCAAAGCTTGGGGATGCCAAAGGCATCTCCTTCTTCATCAATAAAAATTTCAGGTTTCTTCCAAACGCTTCATTTTTATTGTTTCATGCACAATTGTGTTGTTATTGGAGCGTCTTCTTTTTCTTTTTCATTTTGGTTTTTCGTTTGATTTTGTTTGCTTAGTTTGCTTAATAAATTGGTTGGACCCCCTCTTTCATACATTGGTTTGCAAATAGTTTGGTTTTGTTTGGAAAAGAGTAGGAAAGTTCATGCTTATGTGGTAAAAAGAGCTCGTTTTTGACTATGGCCTATGCTCTGCCATGCCATGCTTGATATTGTTTTGGATTTATGCTTAGTATTCTTTGCTGTAGCATGACTTGTTATAAACAATTGAGATTTCTTAATGTGCCTTGGATGAATCATGCGTTGTTTTAGCATATTAAAGCATAGTATAGTGGTATTCTCCTTTGATGCTTTATTTGGGTTGACTTGGCGCATGCTCACACCATGTTATGACTATCCAAAGTCACCATAAGCCTTTATGATCCTTTAGTTTTCAACTTGTAGTGTCACTTTATGCTTTGATCAATGATGTTTTGTCGCTCTGCATGATTATGGCCATTATTGCTCTCTTAGTTTGTCGCTCCCAGTCTTTTGCTAGCCTCCGTAACCAAGTATGAGTTCCAATCATGCATCCAACTCCTAAAACCAAGTTATTCCAAAGAGTCCACCATACCTACCTACTAGCTTATGCTATTCCAAGTATATTCATGCTTTTGTTTACCTTCCAAATTAAACTTGTTATGATAAAACTAGTGATTAAAGCTCTCACGAACTTGATGCCACACTTTACTTTTCTTGCCATTAATAAACTTGAACCATTGTGTCGTCTATGTTGTATATGCTTGCACTTATTTGTTGGGAATTAGCAGAACCATGCTGTCATGGGGAATGCTTTCAACATTGCACATGGTACTTGTACCTAGTTGATATCATGCTCTTTTGTCTATGGATGTCGTCGGTGTGAAATAAAAGGGGAGCTTGTAAGTCCATGGAGTCATGTATATGTGTTAGAGAAACGCCAGCGCCGCTGGTCTAATCCATGCTGACATGGTGGAAACCTGAAGCGTAACCATAATGAGCTGTCTATGAAGCATGCTTCTTATAAAAAAAGAGTCCTATATTGAGAAAAAGAGAAAAAGAAAAAAAAGATTATGAAAAGAGGAAAGAGAGAAAAAAGCACCATATTCCCATGGTAAATAAGAAGATTGCTGAGATGCTCGTTGTCTGCTTGCCTTGTCATTTTGATATGGGGATTCTTCCATATCATCGGGCAAGGGGTACCCCGTTGGTGGTTCTCTATGATACACATGTACTTACAATGACAAGAACTTACCGGTGACTAAACTTGAGTAGCATGAGGAGCGACCCTCGTATTCAAGGGACATGAGATTTCTAACATATACTTCGTCAAGCATGTACACCATAGTTTGTTCACTTTAACCTTAATCACTTCAAGATGCTTTTGATAGGGGTAATGAGAGCTGAAAGCTATTAAGTACCATAATTTTTGGAAGCTTTTTATGAAACTTGAATCTCTGCTTCCTTCTATGAAGGCCTTTCTTCCACTTATATGTTGAGTCTCCTCCTTCTACCTTTATGCACCTACTTTGAGAGCATAGTGGCCATTCTTAGTTCTATGTGCATTGTCCCAAGACTTGTTGATTGATGCATAGCTTAGATATGGCTTGTTTTAAACTAATTGTATCTAGTCACTCTTATGAACTTTGAAGGTGTCCTATGCATTTATGTTTGCTACTCTATGAGGGACAAGCTGAATGCCACTATGCTATGTTTTCTTTATGTGAAACAAACAAACGTCCTGCAAAGCATTGTTATTCATGAATCTTTTGTTTGTGCCTTTTCATGTTGCAACATAGTTTCTTTGTCTTATTGCTAGAATTTTGTCTTTCATGTTATGATTGAAGTACTATGATCCCAACTTTGATTGTTTTACAAATACTTTGATCAAGTTTATGATGGTGCATGTCACCTCAAAAATTATTCTTTCTTTTTATCACTTACCTACTCGAGGACGAGCAGGAGTTAAGCTTGGGGATGTTGATACATTGCAAATGTATCTATAATTTTTGATGTTCCATGCTTGGTTTTATCTACTTTCTTATGTTTTGTCCACACTTTGGAGTACTTTTCATATGATTTCTTGGACTAACCTATTAACAAGATGCCACAGTGCCAGTTGCCTGTTTTCTGTTGTTTTTGGTTCCAAGAAGTCATAAAATGAATATTCTCGGAGTTGGACGGGACAAAAGCCAAAGTTACTATTTTCCCGGAAGACTCACGGAGCCAGAAGGAGAGTCGGAGAGGGGCCACAGGGTGGCCACACCCCCCTTGGCGCGGGCCAGCCCAGGCCGTGCCAGGGCATGGTGTGGGCCCCCTGGTCAGCCACCGACCTTGCCTCTTTCGCCTATAAGAGCCTCCCGAGGCAGAAACCCTAAATGGTCAGTCAGAAATCCACGAAAAGTTCCGGTGCACCGCCACCACCGAAGGGGAGATTCGGGGGACAGAAAGTCTTTGTTCCGGCACCCTGCCGGGACGGGGAAGTGCCCCCGAAGCCATCTCCATCGATCTCCACCACCATCTCCATCACCATTGCTGATTCCCATGATGAGGAGGGAGTAGTTCTCTCTCGAGGCTAAGGGTTCTACCGGTAGCTATGTGTTCATCTCTCTCTCTATGCATGATCTTATTGAGATCATGAGCTTGTAATATATAAATCTACCTTGCTACTCAAGTGCTTAAATAGATCTCTGCTCTCCCCATGTGTGTGAAAGTGACAGCGTGCACACCATGGTGGCACTTAGGCTAGAGATTACAAATACTTGTTATGAGTTATATTTAGAGTTAGATGTCTTTATGAAATTGTGGTGTTTGTTGGACTCATCTAGTACTCAAGGTGACAGTGTGGGGTTATCTAGATGGGAAATGCTTACTTTGAGGTGTGCTGTTATAGCCCTACCATCGATTATAGTGTTCAACTAGAGAGTAGTTAAGAGTAGTATCATAGAGAAGAATATATTTATATGAGAGTGTTCACTAGTGAAAGTATGATCCCTAGGCCTTGTTTCTAAGCACTAAACACCGTTTGCAATTAGATCTATTACATGTTTGCTTGCTTCCTTCTTTATTTCAGTTTGCCTTTAGTCTTTTCCCACGTCAACCACACGACATCAAGTTATTTTCTATCACCGTTACCACTTATAATTATCCATACGACTTGTATTTCACCATCTCTTCGCTGAACTAGTGCACCTATACACCTGACAAGTGTATTGGGTGTGTTGTGGACACAAGAGACTTCTTGTATCTTGATTGCAGGGTTGCTTGAGAGGGGATACCTTTGACCACTTCCTCCCTGAGTTTTATAAACCTTGGGTGATCCACTTAAGGGAAAACTTGCTGCTGTTCTACAAACCTCTGCACTTGGAGGCCCAACAACTGTCTACAAGAATAGAAGTGCGTAGACATCAATGATCCGTCAAGACCAGAGCATCTGACACTAGCAACAACGACGCAACCGAGGACTATACCACTCGCATATCCAATGCACCCGCAACCGCGAAAACAGATCTAGCGCCGGAAGGTCCAATGGCGGTCATGCTAATAGAACCAACCTAGATGCACCCATACATCACATACCCGCTATGCAAGGACCTCCTAGATGATCCAACCAAAGGGCAACACATCGCCCGCTGTTCAAACGCCTTCGCCATAATCAACGACGAGCTCTACAAGAGAAGCATCACTGGCGTCCTGCAAAGGTGTGTCGCACCTGGAGATGGTATTAGCATTCTACTCGACATACACGAAGGCAGCTACAGACATCACACCGACAACCGTGCACTAGTCGCAAAGGCCCTACGAGCGGGTTTGTATTAGCCAACCGCGATCCATGATGCCAAGGACATGGTCGAGAAGTGCAACGCCTGCCAGAGGTTTGCGGAGAAACCTCACGCACTAGGATCTGAACTATGACCAATACCACTAGCCTGGCCCTTTGCACAATGGGGACTCGATATGGTGGGGAACATGCAAAAATCCTCGCACGGAAGCCATATGTACCTTCTCGTCACAGTCGACAAGTTAACCAAGTGGATCGAGGCAATGCCCGTCACCAACCAAAGCGGCACAACCATTGTGAAGTTCTTCAAGTCCATCGTCTATAGATTCAGGGTGCCACACAACATCATCACCGACAATGGATCCAACTTCACCTTGAAGGAACTCCAGGGCTTCTGTGAGACGATGGGGATCAATGTCAGCTAGGCCTCGGTGGCACACCTGCAAACCAATGAGCAAGTTAAAAAGGCCAATGGCCTCGTTTGCAACAACATCAAGAAAATGCTTCTCCGGCCCCTCGAAAGAGCAGCAGGAGCTTGCCCTCAGGAACTACCCTTGGTGCTCTGGAGTCTTCGGATAACCCCAAACAACGCCACGAGCTACACAACCTTCTTCCTGGTGCATGGCACAGAAGCTGCTGAAGTGCACTACAACGCCCCTCGGGTGGTGGCCTATGTAACATCCCAAAACTTTTCAAATTTTGGAGTGTTAAAATAGCATAGAATTATTTAAATAGTTTGCTAAAATTTTCCTTTTCCCTTAATTGAATTTTCAAAATAAAAGAAACTTTTCAAAGTTTATGAAAATAAAGCAAATCCTATTTCTAAACAAAAGATTTTGAAACAAATGGATAGGAAAAAAACCATTTTCAAAACTCTTTAAAGATTATTTTGTTCTTAAGAAAACAAAGGTTTTTAAAATTGATTTTATAAACCTAAAACCTTTTGTCAAAATATATTATCTACAAAACATATTTACAAAATCATATTTATAAGATTTAATAATTTTTAGTTTCGAAAATAACTTTCCTAAAACCCTATTTTTGCAAACCTCCATATTATCCATAGGGCATTAAATGCTTAGATTAAAAGATTACTTTGTAAAGCTTATGTAGTGTGTTTTGATTTTACAAAATTATAGAAATTGGAATTACTCAATTTGGAGTTATAAAACTAAAGTTACAAAAAGATTTGTGAAATAGAAAACATAAAAATAAAAGAAACCAGCCAGCCCAGCCCGCTCACCTACCTCCCCCGCGACCTCCCCTCTATCTGCCACGCGCGTGCCGCATAACGGCCCACCCTAGCCCGTCTCTCCCTCTCTGTCTTACTGCCATGCAGGACCCATCCGTCAGCACGGTCATCCCCAACCTCCACCCCACGACCTCGCGCCAGAGCCCGACCACCACGTCCCTGTCGCCCACGTTCCCCACCCCTCTGGCTCACCCGCACCCTGACCGAGCCCCCTGCTTAAATCCCCCCGTGCCGCCCCACCAATTCCCCCACTCACTACTCAGAACCATGCCGCCAGGCTGCCGCGATTCCTCCCCGGAGCTCCGTCTCCTGCAGCCGTGTTCAAGCCTTCTACGGCGAACCCGTGAGCCGCACCACCCGCTCCTCCCTCCTCTCTCTCCCTCTCGTCCATGTGCACCTCCTCACCCCCTCTTCTCTCTTCTTCCTGCAACCGAGCGTCACCGCGACGAGCTCTTAAAGCCGCCGCTGCCCGAGCCTCTCTGGTTGCTCGCCTCTGTGATGTGCTCGTCGTTCGACGTAGAGCTCGTTGGGAACCCCAAGAGGAAGGTATGATGAGCACAGCAGCAAGTTTTCCCTCAGTTATGAAACCAAGGTTTAATCGAACTAGTAGGAGCAAGGAAACACCCCAAAGGTGTTACTAGCTGAGCTTTGGCAGGGCGCACTACCGGTGCTAGTATCAACGTGGAGGCCTGCACAACACAACCACAGAACTTTGTCCCCAACTTGCGATGAGGTTGTCAATCTCACCGTGTTTTGCGGAAAACAAAGGATTAAACATATCGAATGGAAAGAAGTAAAAGTTTGCAGAAAGTAAACACAAAGCAGTAAAAGATTGTAGATTGTATGTAAAGAGAAAGGACCGGGATCCATAGTTCACTAGAGGTGGATCTCCTTAGATAGATAACATGCTGGGTGAACAAAAAACAGCGGGGCAATTGACAAACACCGAGAAAGCAATACATGCATATACTAATCATCTTGACTCCTTTGAGACTTGATTGGGCATTACAACATAATACATAGACCGCCATCCAACTGCATCTATGACTAATAATCCACCTTTAGGTTATCATCTGAACCCCCTCTAGTATTAAGTTGCAAGCAACAGATTATTGCTTTACGAACTGCGTGTAAAGTAAACAATACGATTGTTCTATGAACAAAGGATTGTTGTTTTCTCCCTAGTAGCAACAGCACATCTAGTACCTTAGAGATTTCTGTCACTTCCCTAGATTACCAGAGGCATGAACCCACTATCGAGCATAAATACTAACTCTTGGAGTTGCTAGCATCTACTTGGCCAAGATAGCTACTAACAACGGAAAGCATGCAAGATCACAAATAACAAAGACATGATGAGATCAATAATCAATCTGAAGTAGCATCTCAATATCCATCGGATCCCCGCAAAAACAACATGTATGAATCACAAATAGATGATCTTGATCATGAATGGAGCTCACAAGATCTAAACATGAAAGCACAAAGGAGGAGAACCAGCCATCTAGCTACTACATGGATCCGTAGTCCAAGGATGAACTACTCACGCATCACACCGGAGGCTTGCATGGTGATGAAGAAGGCCTCCAGGGTGAATTCCCCTCTCCGGCAGGGTGCCGGGAAGAGCTTCAGATCCCTCCCGATCTAGGGATGGAGATGACGGCGGCTACAGACTCTTTCGTGGATTTTTGATCGGGTACTTAGGGTTTTCGTCCCGAGGGCAATATATAGGCAGAAGGAGAGGCCGAGGGGGTGCCGGGAGCGGCCACACCACCCCCTGGCACGGGCCAGGCCTGGCCGCGCAGCTAGGTGGTGTGGTGGCTCCCTGGCCCTTCTCCGTCTCGTATTCTGGCACTTTATCCCTTCCGGAAAAATAGGCACTTTGGCTTTTGTCCCGTCCAATTCCGCGAATATTCATTTTCTGACTTTCCTGGAACCAAAAACAGCAGAAAACAGGCAGCTGGCACTGTTGCTCTTGTTAATAGGTTAGTCCAAGAAATCATATGAAAAGTACTCCAAAGTTGGAACAAAACACAAGAAAGTGGATAAAACCAAGCATGGAACATCAAAAATTATAGATACATTTGCAATGTATCAGCATCCCCAAGCTTAACTCCTGCTCGTCCTCGAGTAGGTAAGTGATAAAAAGAAAGAATAAGTTTTGAGGTGACATGCACCATCAAAGACTTGATCAAAGTATTTGTAAAACATTCAAAGCTGGGATCATAGTACTTCAATCATAACATGAAAGACAAAGTTCTAGCAATAAGCAAAGAAACTATGATGCAACATGAAAAGGCACAAACAAAAGATTCATGAATAACAATGCCTTGCAAGACGTTTTTTTTGTTTCACATAAAGAAAGCATGGCATAATAGTATTCAGCTTGTCCCTCAATAGAGTAGCAAACATAAATGCATAGGACACCTTCAAAGTTCATAAGAGTGACTAGATACAATAGTTTAAAACAAGCAATATCAAGTTATGCATCAATCAACTAGTCTTGGGACAATGCACATAGAACTAAGAATGGCCACTATGCTCTCAAAGTAAGTGCATAAAGATAGAAGGTGGAGACTCAATATAATGGTGGAAGAAAGGCCTTTGTAAAAGGAAGTAGGGATTCAAGTCTCATAAAGAGCTTCCAAAAATTATGGTACTTATAGCTTTCAGCTCTCATTGCCCCTATCATAAGCATCTTGAAGGTGATTAAGGTTAAAGTGACACAACTAAGAGGATATGCTTGACAAGTTATAAACCGAAATCTCATGCCCCTTACTTACGAAGACCGATCCTCATGCTACTCAACTTCAGTCACCAGTAAGCTCTTGTCATTGTAAGTATATGTGTATCATTAAGAACCGCCAATGGGGTACCCCTTGCACATGATACGGGAGCTTTCCCATAATCAAAATGACAAGGCAAGCAGACAATGAGCATCTCAACGATCTTTTTATTTGCTATTTGCATAGGTTTTTATTGATGATGCTTCATAGAGTGCTCATTATGGTGATGCTGCAAGTTTCCACCATGATTAGGCATGGCTTAGGCTAGCGGCCCAGGCGTTTCTCTAACATACATACAAACTCCATGATCTTACAAGTTCCACTTTTATTTCACACCGCCGGGATCCGTAAGCAAAAGGACATGATATCAACGGGGTACAAAGTACAAGTGCAATGTTGAAAGCGTTCCCCATGAAACATGGTTCTGCTAATTTCAACTTATAAAGCACAAGCATATACGCAACAAAGAAGGACCCAATAGTTCAAGTTTATTAGAGGCAAAAAGTAAAGTGTGCCATCAAGTTCGTGAGAGCTTTAATCACTAGTTTTCTCATAACAAGTTTAATTTGGAAGGTAAACAAAAGCATGAATATACTTGGAATAGCATAAGATAGTAGGTAGGTATGATGGACTCTTTGGAATAACTTGGTTTAGGGAGTTGGATGCATGAGTGGAACTCATACTTGGTTGCGGAGGCTAGCAAAAGACTGGGATCAACAAACTAAGAGAGCAATAATGGCCATAATCATGCAGAGCTATAAAACATCATTGATCAAAGCATAAAGTGATACTACAAGTTGAAAACTAAAGGATCATAAAGGCTATGGTGACTTGAGACAGTCATAACATGGTGTGAGCATGCGCCAAGTCAACCCAAATAAAGCATCAAAGGAGAATACCACTATACTATGCTTTAATATGCTAAAACAACGCATGATTCATCCAAGGCACATTAAGCAATCTAAATTGTTTATAAAAAGTCATCCTACAGCAAAGAATACTAAGCATAAAGCCAAAACAATATCAAGCATGGCATGACAAAGCACATGCCACAGTCAAAAACAAGCTCTTTTTACCACATAAGCATGAACTTTCCTACTCTTTTCCAAACCAAACCAAACTATTTGCAAACCAATGTATGAAAGAGGGGGTCCAACCAACTTATTCAGAAAACTAAGCAAACCAAGCACACAAAAAACCAAAACGAAAATGAAAAAGAAGACGCTCCAAGAACAACACAACTATGCATGAAACAATAAAAATGAAGCGTTTGGAAGAAACCTGGGATTTTTATTGATGAAGAAGGGGATGCCTTGGGCATCCCCAAGCTTTGACACTTGTACTTCTTGGATATTTCTCGGGGTGACATGCGTGGCATCCCCAAGCTTGAGCTTTAGTCCATCCTTCATCTCATTACTCATTCCTTCCATACACCTGAAAATTTTCCTTCATACAAAACTTCACACAATCTTTATTAGCAATATTAGCGCACTCAAGATAAATAAGTCTTAAGGTTCAGTTCTAACACCAAATAAACTTCCATTAGAACACTATATACTGTAGCACTTCCTTCAAAATGCTCAATTCCCCAAAAGAACTAAAAAAGGAACCCACAAGATGCAAATGCAGAAAATGGCAGAAATCTGTCAAAACAGACCAGCAGGTAAATACGAATTTTTGCGAAGCCCTTATGTTGCTCAAATCAAAAAGTGTTGAACTAACGAAAGTTATATAACAACCTGGGTCAGAAGCACAAAAATTTACAGCTCAATCCGACATACAGAGCTCTCTCACAAATGTTTACGGTGAAACACAAAAAATCTGTTTCGGGACAACAACTTTCCCAATCATTACTTCACTCTCATTAGAGGTTACTCTTGGCACAAAAAGCAAATAAAAAGGATAAGGAGAGGTTATTACAGAGTTAATAACTTCCAAGACTCATCTAAAACTTTTGGGTTATCTCCCAATAAGTACTTTTCTTTAACGCCTTTAAGTTAGGCATAATAAGCAAATAAAGAATCATGTGTTCTCAAATGAAGAAGCGTTAAGACCAAATTTTGTTTTCATAGGAGAAGCAAAATAAATCTTTTCTCTCTTTTTAGGGAAGTGTTCTATACCTTTCTTGAGTGGGAATTGATATTTAATGGTGCCTTCTTTCATATCAATGATGGCACCAACAGTTCTAAGAAAACGTCTTCCCAAAGTAATAGGACAAGAAGCATTTTATTCAACATCCAAAACATAGAAATCAACGGGGACATAGGAATCATTAACCATAATAAGAACATCATTAAGACTCCTCATGAGTTTCTTTTTAGCATTATCATCAAGTGGGACATTCAAATAACAATCTTCAAGAGGAGGCAAATCAAGCATATCATAAATCCTTCTAGGCATAATAGAAACACTACTATCAAGATCACATAAAGCTTTGAAATCAAAGTCATTCACTTTCATATTAATGATGGGTTCCCAACCATCCTCTTGTTTTATAGGAATAGAAGCTTTATGTTTCATCTTTTCTTCCTTAATCTTTATGAGAGCATCGGTAATGTGTTTTGTAAAGGCCATGTTCATAGCACTAGCATTAGGACTTTTAGCAAGCTTTTGTAGGAACTTAATAACTTCAGAGATATTGCAACCATCAAGATCAAAATCAACTTTATCATCCAAAGTAGTATAACTATTACTAGCCTCAACACTAGTGGTGGTGATGGTAGAAACACTAATGTTTCTGGCAACTTTATCTTCTCTTTCCCACTTAGCATGCAATTTAGCTAATAGTCTAACATTTTCATCAATTCTTACTTGTATAGCATTGGTAGCTGCAAAGGGATTATCATTAGTTTCAGGTTTAGCAGCCATTTTATTCAAAGAAGATTGAGCTTCAGCCAAAGATGCGATATTTCTTTCAGCATTAGAGAGTTTTTCCTCAATAGTTTTATTAAAAGCAGTTTGTTTACTAATAAACTCTTTAAGCATAACTTCAAGTTCAGAGGGAGCACTCTTATTATTGTTGTAAGAATTTCCATAAGCATTACCATTGTTGGGAGGATATGGCTTATAATTCTTATTACCAAAATTGTTCCTATAAGCATTGTTACCGTAAGCATTGTTGCCAAAATTATTATTTCTTATGAAGTTCACATCAACTTGCTCTTCTTGAGCAACCAAAGAAGCCAAAGGAACATTATTTGGATCAATATGGGCTTTCCCATTAACAAGCATAGACATAATAATATCAATTTTATCACTCAAGGAGGAGGTTTCCTCAACAGAATTTACCTTCCTACCTTGTGGAGCTCTCTCAGTATGCCATTCATAATAATTAACCATCATATTGTCTAGAAGTTTTGTTGCAGCACCCAAAGTGATGGTCATAAAGGTACCTCCAGCAGCAGAATCCAATAGGTTCCTTGAAGAATAGTTCAATCCTGCATAAAAAGTTTGGATGATCATCCAAGCAGTCAGTCCATGAGTGGGACATTTCTTTACCAAAGATTTCATTCTTTCCCAAGCTTGAGCAACGTGCTCATTATCAAGTTGTTTAAACTTCCTTATTTCACTTCTCATAGATATAATCTTGGCAGGAGGATAGTATTTTCCAATGAAAGCATCTTTGCACTTAGTCCAAGAATCAATACTATTCCTAGTTAAGGAATTCAACCATTCTTTAGCTTTTCCTCTCAAAGAGAAAGGAACCAATTTCAGCTTAATAATATCACCATCTATATCCCTATTCTTTTGCATCTCACAAAGTTCAACAAAGTTATTTAGATGGGAAGCAGCATCTTCATTACCAATACCAGAAAATTGTTCTCTCATAACAAGATTGAGCAAAGCAGGTTTTATCTCAAATAAAGTATTTTCAGCCACAGGTGGAGCAATAGGTGTGCTCATAAAATCATTGTTGTTGGTTCTAGTGAAGTCACACAACTTAGTGTTTTCAAGAGTAGTCATTTTTTTTGGTTTTCAAATAAGAAAGCAAACTTGTAAAACTGATTTTTTGTGTTTTTGATAAAGAAACAAGCAAACAAAACAAAAAGAAACTAAGAAAAACAAAAACAACAAAGTAAAGAGATTGGTTATGAGGGACTCCCCTTATGAAGATGTCCTTGACTCCCCGACAACGGCGCTAGAAAAGATCTTGATGTGCTCGTTGTTGGACGTAGAGCTCGTTGGGAACCCTAAGAGGAAGGTATGATGAGCACAGCAACAAGTATTCCCTCAGTTATGAAACCAAGGTTTAATCGAACCAGTAGGAGCAAGGAAACACCCCAAAGGTGTTACTAGCTGAGCTTTGGCAGGGCGCACTACCGGTGCTAGTAGCAACGTGGAGACCTGCACAACACAACCATAAAACTTTGTCCCCAACTTGCGATGAGGTTATCAATCTCACCGTGTTTTGTGGAAAACAAAGGATTAAACGTATCGAATGGAAAGAAGTAAAACTTTGCAGAAAGTAAACACAAAGCAGTAAAAGATTGTAGATTGTATGTAAAAAGAAAGGACCGGGATCCATAGTTCACTAGAGGTGGCTCTCCTTAGATAGATAACATGCTAGGTGAACAAATTACAGCGGGGCAATTGACAAACACCGAGAAAGCAATACATGCATATACTAATCATCTTGACTCCTTTGAGACTTGATTGGGCATTACAACATAATACATAGACCGCCATCCAACTGCATCTATGACTAATAATCCACCTTCAGGTTATCATCCGAACCCCCTCTAGTATTAAGTTGCAAGCAACAAATTATTGCTTTACGAACTGCGTGTAAATTAAACAATACGATTGTTCTATGAACAAAGGATTGTTGTTTTGTCCCTAGTAGCAACAACACATCTAGTACCTTAGAGATTTCTGTCACTTCCCCAGATTACCAGAGGTATGAACCCACTATCGAGCATAAATACTAACTCTTGGAGTTTCTAGCATCTACTTGGCCAAGATAGCTACTAACAACGAAAAGCATGCAAGATCACAAATAACAAAGACATGATGAGATCAATAATCAATCTGAAAGAGCATCTCAATATCCATCGGATCCCTGCAAACACAACATGTATGAATTACAAATAGATGATCTTGATCATGAACAGAGCTCACAAGATCTGAACATGAAAGCACAAAGGAGGAGAACCAGCCATCTAGCTACTACATGGATCCGTAGTCCAAGTATGAACTACTCACGCATCACACCGGAGGCTTGCATGGTGATGAAGAAGGCTTCCAGGGTGAATTCCCCTCTCCGGTAGGGTGCCGGGAAGAGCTTCGGATCCCTCCCGATCTAGGGATGGAGATGAAGGCGGCTAAAGACTCTTTCGTGGATTTTTGATCGGGTACTTAGGGTTTTCGTCCCGAGGGCAATATATAGGCGGAAGGAGAGGCCGAGGGGGTGCCGGGAGCGGCCACACCACCCCCTGGCGTGGGCCAGGCCTAGCCACGCGGCCAGGTGGTGTGGTGGCTCCCTGGCCCTTCTCTGTCTCGTATTCTGGCACTTGATCCCTTCCGAAAAATAGGCACTTTGGCTTTTGTCCTGTCCAATTTCGAGAATATTCATTTTCTGACTTTCCTGGAACCAAAAACAGTAGAAAACAGGCAGCTAGCACTGTGGCTCTTGTTAATAGGTTAGTCCAAGAAATCATATGAAAAGTACTCCAAAGTTGGAACAAAACACAAGAAAATGGATAAAACCAAGCATGGAACATCAAAAATTATAGATACATTTGCAATGTATCACTCCGTCGCGGCAGGAAGCGAGGCTCCGTGCCATCGCCACCTTGGCCCCCCTCGTCGCGTCGCACCTCGCTGTCCTCTCCACGCTCGACGGAGACCATGGCCGCCTCAGCAACATCCAGAACCGAACCATCCACCGCCGTCTTCTCCAGGTCCGGCGACCCAACCCTAGTGAGCTCCTCTCCCCTGTGCCCTCTACCGTCCGCTCGCAGATCAACGCCTAGGATTAGAAAGCGATACCGAAAGGGTATCGGCCAATAGGAACGCGCCGCGTGCGTGCTACGTCAATGACCGCATCTATGCAGCGCCAGCGCTGCGTGGATGCCATGTCAACGCCACGTGGGTAAATCAGCCCAGTGTGTAATTTTTGTATTTTAAAATAGGCAGAAAATGTTTAAAGGTTGTGAAATTCATAGAAAATGTCATGCTTATCATGAAAATACATATGATATATGCCTAGATTTAGAAAAATGTGTAGAATATTTTAGTGATAAAATTTTGAACTTTGAAAAACAAAACTATTTTAATTTTTTTTGAGGAAGTACAGCAGGAGAGGCTCCTACTGCTTATATATTAAAAGAGGCAAAAATATTTACAATAGTGTTACAAATGTACCATGGTTAGGCCATGGTTCCTTATAGGAACAACTTTAGACTCTCAAAGTGGCTGCAAAACTTTTTATAGTCTCTCTAAGCTCTAATTTGACCCCGCAACTTAGTAAATCCAAATCTACTAAGAAATGAACCAGCCAGCTTTCAGTTGAAGGGGTCATGCTATCAAAATGCTTCCTGTTCCTTTGTTTCCATATATTCCATGCACCCATATTACATATTCCAGAAACATGGGTCCCCTCCAAGCATTACTAGCTTTCGATATTCTATCACTCAAGCCAAGAGAAAGGTCCCACCGAATATCCAATACAGACCAACATGATTTGCTGAATATACATTCAAAAAACAAATGGTCTCTAGTCTGATGACACAGAACACACTTGTCATCGGGTATAGGACATTGTCGGCAACACATCATGTCTCGTGTGTTTAATCTGTCCACAATAAGCAACCAAGCAAAAACATTTTGCCTGTTTACACATTTAGTATTCCATATGAGCGGTAAACTAGGGTTTGGGATCACCTCTCTGAAGTAAAAATCATAAAACTTCTTCACGCTGTATGTGTTCTGCCCCATACATAAGTCCACTAATCACGCATGTTCCTATCTCTTTCCATTTGCAATAGCCTGTTCTGAAGTTCTGTCAGTTCCAAACCAGCTTCTTCAGACATTGGTAGGAAGAAATGCTCAGAGATTAATTCTCTATCAGTATAATCTAATACGGAGCAATCTTCATTTAGGGAAAACGAGAAAAAATGTGGGAAGATGTCCTATGGAGTGCTGCCATCTATCCAACAGTCTTTCCAAAGTAAAATAGTGTCTCCCATATTGGCTGAGCATTTGGTAACACCTCTGTAGATATCAAATAAGCTGCTCATGTCTCTCCACCAAAAAGATCGGCAGGGTCTCTTGGCGTGAGGGATACCATTTTGATAGTATTTCTCCCAGACAAGCATTACCCACGGCACATCATGCTTGTTAAAAAATTTATGAAGGAATTTCAAGAGCAATCCTTGGTTTTGAAATTTCAGGTCCATTATTCCCAAACCACCTTTTTTCTTGGGCTGACAGACAATGTCCCAAGCAGCAAGTGAGTATGTTTTTTCGTCTCTATCCTCAGTTTTCCTCCAGAGGCAATGTTTCCTGGCTCTATCAATAAACTCAATAATTTGTAAGGGGATCTTTAGCGCACATATGACATAGATGATGAGAGGAGAGAGTGCCGAATTAATAAAAGTGACTCTGCCACCATATGTGAGCCAAATGGCTGTGCTTGTTAGTCGTCTCTCCACTCTATCTACAAGTGGCATCAATTCAGCTACCGTAAGTCTCGTAGTGCCTACAGGTAAACCAAGGTATGTGAATGGCATTATTCCCACTTGGCAGCCAAGAATCTGAGCAAGATCACGACCTTTGGCACCATCAATATTTATTGGGATCATCTGAGATTTATGAAAAAATTTTTAGACCTGTACATCGAGCATATGCTTCTAGAATTGAGTGTAGGTTTAGCAACTGAGTTCTATCAGCATGTAATATAATAATGGTGTCGTCTGCATATTGTACCACTGGATAATCTTCAGAGGCAGGTTGGACAATGGGGAGCCTGATAATACCTTCCTCAAGAGCATGATTAACTATAACTTGGAAAAGTTCTGCCCCAGTTACAAACAACAAAGGAGAGAGGGGCTCTCCTTGTCTTACACCTCTCCTACATTTGAATTATGTACCTGGCACTCCATTGACAAGGATAGAGGAGGAGCCTGATTGTAAAATAAGTTTTATCCAGTTTACAAATCTCCTACACTGAGCCAGTTTACAAATATTTAAAATATTATTTAAAATATTTAAACTCTACTATAGTGTAATTAAATTTTAGTAAATATTCTGTATATCCACAAATTGCAAATAATACCATTCTGAAATCCTTGTGAAAAGTACTACTATATCCCACTATTTGTTTTCAAACTTGGACATTTTAAATTGAATAATATTTCAGAAATGTCATTTGGCCATTATAGGCATATTTTTAATTCTAAAAGTGGTTTTTAAATGATTCTTTTTACCAAATACTCATATTTTAATCGTCTATCCATTAGGACCAGAGGGTAAAATTATATTAAAGTTTTACATTGAGGTTATTTAAATTATAAAGCCTTACCTCCTTCAAATGCTATTTTGGACAATGCTAAAATTAGAAAATGGTTTTAAAATGAAAACTTTTTGCAAATTGTTCAAAAATGATTTATTTGTCCAATAGGACTAAAATAAAATATTTTCCAAACATATTTACAACATATTAGTTGCATATGACCTAGTGCTACTATAAGCACTAAGTAGTCAAAAGCAATCATAAGAAGGTAAATATTCAAACCTAGGGTTAGTAAAGTATTTTGTGAACCTAGTATTGCTATAATAAAACAAGTGCATCCTAACCCAAACCTTTTATCATGCTTTGCTTGCTTTCATTGTATTGCCTTGACTAGTGTGTCTGTTTGGTTTGTTTATTTGTTGCAATGTTTGTGAATCGTGTAGATTGACTGGAGAGTAACCGTTGTCTTGTGAAGAGAGTGATTCTGACAACTTCAACAAGAAGCAAGTTCACTATGTAAATGTCCTACTATTTTCTACTATGCACTTAGTTGTTTTCCAAAGATTGAGTGAGTAGGATTGCATAAAATAGTATGTTATTCTATGCAACCCACGTAGGATAGCCACATGTATTTCTTACTATTGAGTAGCAAACAACGTAGGTGTTGAATGCTTAGCCCTGGTATAGATCTCGTGGGTGTATTCATATTAAGTTATGTGATGTTGAGGTGAAAATTCCTTTTTGTTTAATGAAAACAACATAACTTAATGAACCACCTGGGTGAATGGGATTGATATTTTTTGGTTGAGTGCCAAGTTCAGGTGTCATTCACATGAGAACCTGTCAATGGTCGCACCTCCCTATCAACAGAGGCCATTCTATGGAGCCCTATCAACAACTTTCCCCTGACTTGTTTGCACCTATGGAAAGCACCCAAGCTTAAAGATTTTTGGTAGCGTTCTTGTCTATGAGCTTCCATGTACAACCACTTGTCAAATGGGCTCTGTCTTGACTAACTAAGTTGTGAGAACTCAACCCGGTGTGATAGAGGGTTGTAGAATTTTGTAGGTGTAACGAGTTCGTCATGGTTAAGGGACTACTTCTGAAAGGTCTCGTCTCGGTTTTTTCCCGGCCGTGCCACATCTGGGTGGTATTGTGTGTGGGGGTTGACTGGGTCTTGTGGGTAAAGTTTACAAACCTCTTGAGAGCGTCAGAACTAAGTACTTAGCCATGTCCCTAGTTACGGATGGATTTGAGCGAATAAACTTGAAGCAGTTCAAGAGATCTCATCATTCCAATTTCCTTAAATTAAAATTTGGTGGGTGAACTAGGGTAGTTTTCAAAATAAAAGTAGAGGGTTCATTGCTATCAACCAATGGTACCCCGGTTCACTGCTATTAACCAGTGGTACCATTTGGAAATCAAAGTTTTGGGTTCATTGCTATCAACCAATGGTACCCCGATTCACTGCTATCAACAAGTGGTACCATTTTCAAAGTAAACATTTTCGGTTCATTGATATCAATCAATGGTACCCCTTTTGTTTTAAAAGAAAGATTTGTATTTCAAAATTATAGGATAAAACCAGTGCTTTACGCAAAATCAGCCAAAGCTCCACCTAGCCAGATATGCATGTACTTATAGGTTGAGGTTTATATTCCACCAAATAGGTGAACTTGCCAATACATTCCAAGTATTGACCATTCGTGGCTGCAAAATTTCATGTTACAGGTTGCCTTGAAGATGAGTGAGGTATGATGTTAGGGTTACGAGTCTATACTCAGCATGTCTTCGCATGTGGCTCCTAATGGAGATCTTATAGTTATTAGTCTTCCGTTGTTGATCTTTGTTTATGAGGAGCTAGCCCTTCTACTATGCAACTTGTATGTGTCTATGTAAAGTTCTGCATCATGTGATGTAATAGAAATACGGCCTTTGTTTTGTGATATTACATCATGAACTGTGTGTGCTAGCGAGTCGATCTAGGGACTAGCACTAAAGAGCATAGCGACTTGGACCCCTACCAGGTCAGGTCGCTTCAGATGGTATCAGAGCATTGTGTTGACTGTAGGTTCGTGACCCTAGAACTGGTTTAGAAACTAGGAAAGAACCTAGGAAAATAAAAGTAGTATGTTTCTTCAAAATCATGTATTTTTGCAACTTCCTTATTCTCGTATGACTCTTCCTAACCATTTTTCTCGTTTTCCAAATCTTAGATGGCCACCATCAACGAGTCCATCAAGAAGGGACCACTAAATACCATGACAGTAGAGTGTGAGACTGAGTTCGCTAAGGCACTGAAGGCCATCATGTCAAGCATGGGACTCAAAGGTGAAGTAGTGTACAAGGGCTTTCCTATGATGGATGAAGGCCAAGAGTATTGTTGGGTGTAACTCCATCTGTACAAGAACAAGGAGGATGACCACAAGCAAATGGGACATTGGATGTTCACCAACTCCGAACTCCGAACTCCGTACTTCCTTCTTTGACTCGGTAAGAAGCGCGGCATGGAGTGCCATTGATGAGATTGGAGAAAGACTCAAGTGGAGGTTGCACAACACTCAAGAGGACCTCAAGGAAGAAAAGAAGAAGAACCATGAATTGGAGAAAGAGGAAAAGAAGCTTAGGAAGGATATCATTGGTGCGGTCTTGGAACTATGCGACCAAGACAAAGTGATTGCCGCCAAGTATGCTATTGTTGCATCCATGAAGCCCTGAATGGGAAGGAAGATGGAACTCCTCTGGATGCACCCTATAGTGTGACCACCACCATAGCATTTTCGTTTAGTCCATATCTATCGTGTTAGTTTATTAATCATATCCACCATTGGGGTATGGCATATCTTAGTTGTGTGTTTGCTTTGTTGTGACGAACCTTGTTGTTTGAGATTTGAGTTGGTCATGTTTGAATTTATGAGTGAATTGTACTTTGTTTGTTATGTTTTATCTCGTGGCTGAGCGTATATCTTGTTAGCCGGTTAGAAACCAGGACGCATAGAGAATTTGAGAACACATATTTTAATTCTGATGTTTTAATCTAAATTGTTTTCAATACATTTTACTTCTCGTAATTCTATCGTTGTCAAATGTTCTCACACTCTTCTCAATTTTCAAAATGATAGATGGCAGATGAGTACATGCTCTTTTTCGCTGCCGGAGATGCTGGAGACCACCACTTTAGCCACAACATGTCCAAGCTGACTGATAGTCTGTCGTTGCCTAGCCCTGAGTTCAGGGGCAAGCAGTTGTCCATGGAGCCAAGACTTACACGCTTTGAGATTGAAACCAGGATCCGTGGGCCACTCACCACCCTAATGACCCAAGACATAGTGTATGTCCAGAAGTGCAATGACTGGGAAGGTAGACTCAAGATAGCCATGCATGATGCCATGTCCCACCTCTGCTTCATGTTCAAGTCTGTTATGTCGAATGACTCTTTCCGTTAGTTTGGAAGACGCACTATTGATGGTACCCCTGTTTGGTACACCAACGGTAAAGAGAAGATGACCCCATGTGCCTTTTAGTTGATGGAGATGGAAGGCATCACTGCCAACATGGATGACATGATTCAGTATGAGATGGGGAAGAATGATGATGCCCAGGACACTCTGCAGCAGATGAAGAACACTATGGATGGGCAGCATGCCTACATCAGCACCCTAGAGATTATGCCACTGAATGCGGGACAACATGTTGATGAGCTGCTCAAGGAGAATGCAACACTGAAGAAGCAGATGCAGGAGATCCTTCAGGCCATACCAGGACCTTCTGCCACTCCGATAGATCAGTTGATGAAGAAAGCCAAGAAGGAAGATCTCGATGATGACACAAAGATAGAGCCTGCTGGGATACAACCACAGATCACAAGCAAGGAGGCACTGATGCAGAAGAGGCTTGAGAGGAGCGTTGAGTACAAGAAGCGCCTCAGGCCCCGTGCTTAGGTTAGATCACCAACATCGAGTCGTACAGTAATAAGAATCATAAATACTCAAAGTGAAATGTCCATTTATAACCTAGTGATTTTTTTATTTTAAGGGTGGTAGCACCCCAACGTTTCCCAAGCCCTTTCTTACCAACTTTTCCGAATCTCAGGACGAGATTCCTTTTAAGGATGGTAGTCTGTAATATCCCAAAACTTTTCAAATTTTAGAATGTTAAAATAACATAGAATTATTTAAGGAGTTTGATAAAATTTTACTTTTCCCTTAATTGAATTTTCAAAAGAAAAAAAACTTTTGAAAGTTTATGAAAATAAAGCAAATCCTATTTCTAAACAAAATATTTTGAAACAAATGGATAGGAAAAAACCATTTTCAAAACTCTTTAAAGATTATTTTGTTCTTGGGAAAACAAATGCTTTTAAAATTGATTTTATAAACCTAAAACCTTTTGTCAAAACAGATTATCTACAAAACATATTTACAAAATCATAATTATAAGATTTAATAATTTTTAGTTTTGAAAATAACTTTCCTAAAATCCTATTTTTGCAAACCTCCATATTAGCCATAGGGCATTAAATGCTTAATGGAATTATGGAATTTTCCTTAGATTAAAAGTTTATTTTGTAAATCTCATGTAGTGTGTTTTGATTTTACAAAATTATAGAAATTGGAATTACTCAATCTAGAGTTATAAAACTAAAGTTACAAAAAGATTTGTGAAATATAAAAATAAAAATAAAAGAAACCAGCCAGCCCACCCCGCTCACCTACCTCCCCCACGACCTCTCCTCTATCTGCCGCGCTCGCCCCATAACGGCCCACCCATCAGCGTGGCCATCCCCAACCTCCACCCCACGACCTCACGCCAGAGCCCAAGCACCACGTCCCCGTCGCCCATGTTCCCCACCCCTCTGGCTCGCTCGCGCCCTGACCGAGCCCCCTGCTTAAATCCCCCGTGCCGCCTGACCATTCCCCCCACTCACCGCTCAGAAGCACGCCGCTAGGCCGCCGCAATTCCTCATGAGAGCTCTGTCTCCCGCCGCCGTGTTCGAGCCTTCCACGACGAACTAGTGAGCCGCGCCTCCCCCTTCTCCCTCCTCTCTCTTCCTCTCATCCTTGCGCACCTCTAATGACTATAAGTGCACGGATCGTTTGTAGATAGTTTGGAAATAAAGATATCGATCCCATAGGGAGCAGGAGTCTGAAGTCTAATAACTCTTTGAACTAAATACTGAAATAGTAATGCTAAATAATGTTCTAAGTAACAAGATAAAATGCGAGTTTTTTGTAAAAAATGTTTTTGGGTTTTCAAATAAGAGAAAAATAAGTAAACTAAAGCTGAAAATAAATAAGAGCATTAAAGTATGATGACGAAAGTCTGCAAGATGATGAAAAGAGTTCTCAGGGAGTAGTGGATCCACCGCTAGTATTTAGAAAGAGTGATCAAAATTATTATAATGAATAAGACCATTTATGATATGTGTGGGAGGAGCTCCATATATGGATGAATAGCCAGTAACCGCTGCACACATCATCCTCATAACCACAGCAGAGAACAATCGACATCAATCGAATTACTGCGCTATTAAGGGATTTCTCCCATGGCATGGACATGGCTTTATGAGTTCTCCTTGATTCCCCCAAGTTAGTACGTAAAGAATGACAACAACTTTATAGTCACATTAAGTGCTATCATCCCTCTGTCTACCAACAAGTAATCCCCTTCATCGAGTCCCCATAGGAGGCAAATATTAAGGATGTGCACAACTCCCAACATCAAGACGAAGACAATTAACATAGACACATAATGAACAATATCACATAGTAATATTTGTCTCAATCAATCTCATACTAGGGTTTCTCCATCTCCTCAAGAACAAAGGAAAATACTCACACATGAAGGAAATTAACATCATGGATAGAATATGGATGAAGTATGATGATACATTGAAGACAAGTGCAAATCTCAGATTCAATATAGAATTACAACAAGTAACCAAAGGGGATCGGTGACGGAGACGTTGATGAAGATGACCATGTAGATCGATGTGGAGGACTTCAAGATACTAGTCCCTTATCCTCTTGTGTGATGGTGATGGTGTAGATCTGTTTGGAGGCGGCTATGGCGGTGGCACGGTGGCAGGGCTCCGCCGTGGTAGAGGATATGTCTTCGTGGCTCTCTCTTGGGCCCCCCTCCTTTATATAGGCCTTGGGGGTGCCAATACCATCATATGACTTAGGGAAGGTTCTGGAGCTTTTCTAGGGTGAAATCCCATCGTTTGTGACCTTTTTGGCAACTATACGGGCGGAGCTATACGACCAGAAAAACAGCTCTGACCGTATAGTTGCTCGTCAAACCGTGTGTCCCCTTTAGTATTTTGGCCGCCATTTCTTCAAACGAACTCTGTTTTGGGTGTTCTTGGGATCGTTGAGTTCGTATCGTCGAGGGATACAACCCTATGATCTTGGATATTTATTTTGAGAAGTTGAAAAAATTCACTTTTCCAACACGTCAAATGGCTAAGTCTGGTCCCTATAGCTCCTCCATACTATGCTTTCTTTGTTCCTTTTACCTTTGTTTTATCCATAATCATAATCAACACCTACACACATGTCATAGACAAGGAAAGTGATAAAATTATACCTAAACTACTAAATGTGCAAAGCTCATATGAAAGTAAATGAGAAAAAGAAATCATGCATATAAGGCATATCTATAGCTGGAAGAAACATGATATGAGAGATAAATGGCACAATTTATATGGCTAAAAGAGGTGGTATTTCACAGCCATCAACTTCCCCAAGCTAGACCTTGCTCGTACTCGAGCAGGAAGGGTCGAGAATAAATTAATGGTTGTGAAATAGCTTATCATTGGAAATCAATGCCTTGCATCCTTATTTCTTATACAAGCTTGAAGAGAGAAAACATGTATTCATACAAGGCAACACAAGCTCAGTTATAAAGACCGCCAAAGATTCATCAAAACTTATATACTCCATGTAAACAGTGAATCTACTTGCAGACAAACTTGTGATCCTCTTATTGCACCTATTGTATAACTTCTCATATCATTATTTTTTATGAGGCAAAACTTAGTCACAAATAGATGTCAAGCATAAATAGGAATAAAATCTACCCGATCATGTCATCTAGTTAAGGCTCTCAAGTGCAAACATCAGTTATTGAGTTTCAGAAAGTTTATCTCTTAGTAACGAGATTTATGCCAAAAATAAATGCGAGAACATGTCCAAAGAAGCATAGCATTAGAGTGTCTCATTTGGTCATCCACATCAATGAATCATGGCTATCAAACACTCATTTTATATTCGTTGTCTTTCTAAAACTTCAGTTCATCAGTAATGAGATCATGCCAAAACTTAGTGTGTTTAATCATACTGTGCAGGCTAAGAATGGATACTCGTGACCATTACCAAGGTTTCTCTTTTCAGTATAATGATTTCTCATAACGGTCAGAGGAGTATTCCCTCTTTCGATTTGAACGCAGGCCCATGAGAATACCAATGCATACCCAAATATAGAATTTATGCTACATATGTTGGGCAACTCATAGCCAAAGTCCAAGAGTTTTCTCTTTTTGGGCTGTTCAAAGGCCAGCGCAGTTGTTAGCATCCCATGTTGTGCGACAGTGGTGCAGACACGCATAAAGCAATATCATACTTTAATCAACATGTCAAGATTTGGCATGCATCTCAATTACTACTAAAAATTAGTTTCTTCAAACAAATCCTTTCAAAGAGTATTATAAAGTCGATCATCACATCTATGGTGTTGAGTATCTTTAAGGCTAAACTCTTAGGACAATTAAACAACACCTTATTTAGCATAGAACTCAAAACTTCAAAATATCATTTCCAATTAACAACTCGTTCCGTAAGCAAACTATCAAGTCTATTGTTTTGACATTATGGGGTCGAGCATAACCTATTCATTTAAGACAAAGCTATTTAGTGACAATCAACAAATTTCAAAAGATCTTGATCAAGTATTCATTCTTTCCAAGTGTAGAGATTGTGGCAATGTTTTGTAGAGGATCACAAGTAGTGTCACAAGCTTGATAAACAAATTGGCAAGATGCATACAAGCTCTAAGTCAACTCCTATGGTGCCTATCATGATCAAGTGTATCCCCATATGAATACAGAACTAGACTCACTTAAACCAGCATTCAAAAATAGCGGGATACATGATTGAATTAAACCTTTATCAAATACGAACATTTCATAAGACTCCACACATGCAGAAGTAACCTCTCCAAGCTTAGAACTTTGCAAGAACCAAACTTGAGTATATCACCAAAAGAAAATAGAAAATATAGATTCCAAAAGAGAGTGTGATAAGTGGCTACCTCCCCAAGCTTAGTTGAAAACAAGGGTGACACACTTTACCATTGAGGTACAAGTAACCTCTCCTTTGATGGACAAAGAACCTTTGCTTCAACATGTATTTCTTGATATGGCCCGGTGTGCCTTCCTTGAGGACCTGCTTAAAAACTAAAAAGAAAACAAAATATTTTTGTGTTTCTGAAGACACGGGTTTAGTTGACAAGTGATAAAAATACAAGTCCCACTGAGTTGGTTCATCAACAACAAACTAGTTCTAGAAGATGCCTCTCCTAGATTGTGATGAGGTGCAAGTGAAACAGGATACGAGACTTGAGTGTGTAACCCCTATGTGCTTATTAAAAGAGGTTCGAGTTGGAAGGTTTTACCAGACATTGATTGTCGAAGCGTTGAACTGAAACAACCAAGTGGCTCATGCGAGTGTTTGCACGGTTGGCACTACCATACACGTCATCACACAAGGTTCAAGTCTCTGCGAAAATAACACACAAAATAAAATACATCGGTTTGGTATACGGACATAGTTCGTTTACCCCACCGATAAAAGGAAAGTAAAAAACAAAACATGAACTTCTATAGAGAATTACAGACTAGGAGGTTTCTGAGGTAGAAATTTATTGCTTACATATGCCCGACTTCTCTAGATCATGGGAGAAGCTCCTAGGTGGTGTTTCGAGGTTTTTAGAAGAAGGAAGAATAAAATTTTGAGCAATGATTACCTTCCAGTTGGTGTTTGAGGGGTTTTCTCAACTATACGAGCGCAACTATACGGCCGGACCAAAAGGGTCCCGCCGTATAGTTGGTCGTCAAACTGTCTGTCCCTGGGAAAAGAAAATATACAAAGGCATCGATATCTATATGACCGGAACTATACGACCAGAATTTTTATTCCTGCCATATAGTTAGTCATTAAACTATCAGTACATTGGAAAAGAATTTGTACAGAGGCACCGATATCTATACGACCGGAGCTATACGACGGGAAATTTTATTCCCGCCGTATAGTTGGTCATTAAACTCTTAGTGAATATGAAAGAAAAATTGTCGATGGCCAAGATATCTATACGACCGGAATTTTTATTCCTGCCGTATAGTTGGTCGTTAAACTCTCTATATGGTTCAAAAAGTTTCCGTTTCTTCGAAAATTATTTCTTTTCCTGTAACTTAGTGATATACCTTGTTTTTGATAGAAAATTGACAATAAAAATTGTCGACCAACAACATCATGAATAAAGCAAGATTTTTAAGTACAACCGAGTTATGCAACACATATTAACAATAAATTCTACCTTTTGAAAACTACAACAAGATAACTCTAATAGCAAATCATGCAAAGTATAAAAATGCCAATGCAACATGAATGCATCAAGACTTAAGACACACAACTAAGAAAGACACCTAATGACTTCCGGGTTGCCTCCCGAGAAGCGCTTTCTTATAACCAAGTAGCCAGGCTATTCTCCATTATTATTTCAGTAGATAGGAGCCAGAGAATTATTTATTCTTACCTCTAAAATAGGTTTGGAGCACTTACTATTATATCCCGGTAGAAGTCTCACCCGCTTGCGGTGCATCGGAGTCTTGTAGATAAATGTGTTATTGCTCACAAAGGATGATTGATGTGCCATGTGTGGTGAGCATACCTTCCTAGATAGCTTCAACAAAATGATTAGATATTTACATGTAAAGTCAAACATTTTATCTTTGATAGCATCATCGGGATACAATTCATAGTACTCTTCTTGGGCTACACTATCACGAGGAAACACTTCATAATACTCATCTTTAGCAGGGAAAAATTCAAAAGTGTCTCTATTCTCTAGTTCATCACCCTTGCTAACAAGTTCCTTAGTTCTAGAGTTATCAATCCAATCACAAAAAGAAGTATCATCAACAAATGTTTCATCAAATACGTGCTCTCCCAAAACCTGCTCATTAATACTACAAGGATTTATCTGCAGTTCATCATTATTAGTGTTCTCCAAATGAGTATCTAGGCATAAAGCCTCCGTAGATAAATTATCTTCAGTTTCAACACAATAAGAATCATTACTAGAGACCGAGGCATCATAAACAAAATTATTATTAGTAGAATGATGTTTGTCTTCAACCTCACCTTTTTGGTGTTCCTCCTTGTTATCCAGTGGTTCCTGCAAAATGTTAGTTTTGGGAACTATTGTTTTACATAGCTCCTTGCTCTTTATCACAAGTGCATTCCCACTAAAATGTTCTTGACAATAATTGACAATATAATCCATAATATTATGATACCTTGCTAAATCCTTATTATCGCTACTTTTCATAATAATACCAATTTTTCTAAGCATCTCATGAGACCCTTCATAAACTATGTATTCCAAGAGTTTTACATTATTACCATTTATGTGAGTATCGGTTGATAAAAATTCTTTAAAGAGAGGAATGCATTCATAATCATAAAGCTTGGTAGGCTTACCATTATACTGCCTCATCCTTCAAATAAATTTAACAAATTATCGGAAGAGTAATCCACCTGCTCCCACATGTCCAGTAGTTGCATATCCTCAAGGATTAGCAGTTCTTCTTCGTGTTCATCCTCTTCTTGGGAAGGAACTCCGTCCTTCTCCAATGAGATTTCCTGCAAACAAGTAACTTTGTGCGCTATGGGTTTACTCCGTGCCTTACTCCTCATAATAAGTGTATTTTCACTAAAACGTTCATGATAATACCAAGAAATATTTTGTAGGATTTTATAAGCTGTTTTTATGAGAACACTATCTTCACTATTAATACGTGATATGACATGTATTATCAACTCATGGGCACCTTCAAAGATAATATACTCTAATACTTCACTAGTAACATCACCTTTATTATAAGACGCTGAAGATTGATTAAAGGTATCAGAGCATTGAAAACGAAAGTAGTGCCCAAGTTTCATACACTAAGGACATATTATTGGATCGTCTATCGTATCCGAAGAAATAGCATATTCCACTATTTGGGAATACATTTCTCTTACCATCATATTGCTCATTAGTTTGTCAAAATACTCATCCTCCTCTTCCAATGAGGATTCCTGTCCCATGTTAATAGCATCACAATATTCATAGAAAGATTCATCTTTTAGTCCCTCACCAAAGTCCCCAAAATCACTGTCTAGGCACGAATCCTCCTCAGAACAATCATCATAAGTTTGGGACTTATAGAAATCATTACTAGGTAATGATATATCCTTTGCATGCATACTATTTGTGTGTGGAAAGTTATTTTCAGATGTAGGAGATTCAAGTGGTTGATCAAGTTGCTCCTCTTCGTTCTTACTAAGATAATTTATGAGTAGCTCAGCGATACTCTTACCTTCGGGCTTACCTTTCACTAGTTGAGAGGGTGCAACATCAAGTGCCACCTCTTTATTAACAACATGTTCTGGTGGTTTAGGTGGAGGCTTTTTGAGTGGAGTTCCCTCCACATTATCTTTTGGAGCACCCTGTAAAAGGTTAGATTCTTCTATGGCGGCTTTAATCTGCCCAACAATAAATTCATTATCATGGAAGTTATCTTGGCAATAGCAGAATATAGGGTGAACTTCTTTATAGATCATATCAAGTGGTTTACTTTCTACCTGTATATCTCTTAAACGAAATATAAACTCTTGGCAACCAGTAAAAAGCACAAATTGTAATGTATCCTCCCCAGCAAGGCATTTAAACTCATCTCTATTATAGTTTGCTAGTTTGGTATCAAAATAATTATACTTACATTGATAATTGAGGTGATCTGGAGATCGCAATAATCACAACATAATTGATAAGAGGCACATAGTGTGGATGAATACTTGTCCACCCAAGTCAACCATTCTTTTAATATGCCTTGCCTCTTATGAATATCTCCCAAAGTCCTTCCCTTTGACTCCTCCATTATAGATTTCATCTGTTGGAGGGTAGTTATCTTGAAAGACATGATTAGTAACAAATATTTATATGGGTTTTTTGTTTGTAAACAAAAGCAAAAATACAAATGCAGCAAATAAAGAAAGCTTAAAAAAAAATCTAGCAAAACTAAAATAAATAAACAAAAGCTAAAAAACTTGCAACGCTTAGCTCCCCGGCAACGGCGCCAGAAAATAGCTTGATGACTGCAAGCGCACAGATTGTTTGTAGCTAGTGTCAAAATAAAGATATCGATCCCATAGGGAGAAGGAGTCTGAAGTCTAATAACTCTTTGAACTAAATACTGAAATAGTAATGCTAAATAACGTTATAAGTAACAAGATAAAATGTGAGTTTTGTGTAGAAGATATTTTTGGGTTTTCAAATAGGAGAACAATAAGTAAACTAAAGCTAAAAGTAAACAAGAGCATTCAAGTATGATTACGAAAGTCTGCAAGATGATGGAAAGAGTTCTTAGGGAGTAATGGATCCACCGCTAGTATTTATAAAGAGTGATCAAAATTATTATAATGAATAAGACCATTTATGATATGTGTGGGAGGAGCTCCATATATGGATGAATAGCCAGCAACCGCTGCACACATCATCCTCATAACCACAATAGAGAACAGTCGGCATCAATCGAATTACTGTGTTATTAAGGGATTTCTCCCGTGGCATGGACATGGATTTATGAGTTCTCCTTGATTCCCCCAAGTTAGTACATAAAGAATGACAATAGCTTTATAGTCACATTAACTGCTATCATCCCTCTGTCTACCAACAAGTAATCCCCTTCATCGAGTCCCCATAGGAGGCAAATATTAAGGATGTGCACAACTCCCAACATCAAGACGAAGACAATTAACATAGACACATAATGAACCATATCACATAATAATCTTTATCTCAATTCAATCTCATACTAGGGTTTCTACATCTCCCCAAGAACAAAGGAAACTACTCACACATGAAGGCAATCAACATCATGGATAGAATATGGATGAAGTATGATGATACAATTGAAGAAAGTGCAAATCCCAGATTCAATATAGAATTACAACAAGTAACCAAAGGGGATCAATGATGGAGATGTTGTTGATGAAGATGACAATGTAGATCGATGTGGAGGCCTTCAAGATCCTAGTCCCTTCTCCTCTTGTGTGATGGTGATGGTGCAGATCTGTTTGGAGGCGGCTATGGCGGTGGCACGGCGATAGGACTCTGCCGTGGTGGAGGATATGGCTTCATGGCTCTCTCTTGGGGTCCTCCCTCCTTTATATAGGCGTTGGGGGTGCCCTAGGGTTCCCCCAATACCGTCATATGACTTAGGGAAGGTTCTAGAGATTTCCTAGGGCAAAACCCCGTCGTTTGTGACCTTTTTTGGCAACTATACGGGCGGAGCTATATGACCAGAAAAATAGCTCCGGTCGTATAGTTGCTCGTCAAACCGTCTGTCCCCATTAGTATTTTAGCCACCATTTCTTCATACGAACTCTGTTTTGGGTGTTGTTGGGCTTGTTGAGTTTCTATCATCGAGATCTACAACCCTGTGGTCTTAGATCTTTATTTTGAGAAGTTGGAAAAATTCACTTTTCCAACACCTCAAATGGCTAAGTCTAGTCCCTGCAGCTCCTCCATACTATGCTCTCTTTGTTCCTTTTGCCTTTGTTTTATCCATAATCATAATCAACACCTACACACATGTCATAGACAAGGAAAGTGATAAAATTCTACCTGAAATACTAAATGTGCAAAGCTCATATGAAAGTAAACGAGAAATAGAAATCATGCATATAAGGCATAGCTATAGCTGAAAGAAACATGATATAAGAGATAAATGACACAATTTATATGGCTAAAAGAGGTGGTATTTCACAGCCATCAACCTCCTCACCCCTTATTCTCTCTTCCCCCACAGCCGAGCATCGCTGCGACAAGCTCCTAAAGCCGCCGCCCGAGCCTCTCTGGTTGCTCGCCCCCGTCGCTGCAGGAAGCGAGGCTCCGCGCCGTCGCCACCTTGGGCCTCTCCTCGTCGCACCGCACCTCACCATCCTCTCCACGCTAGATGGAGACCACCATCGCCTCGGCAACATCCATGACCGATCCATCCATCGCCATCTTCTCCAGGTCCAGCGACCCAACCCCGGTGAGCTCCTCTCCCCTGTGTCCTCTGCCGCCCGCTCTCAGATCAATGCCTAGTATTAGAAAGTGATATCGACCAATAGGAATGTGCCATGTGGAGTGCCGCGTCAACGACCGCATTAGCGCAGCGCCAGTTCCGCATGGACGCCACGTTAATGCCACATGGGCAAATCGGCCCAGTGTGTAATTTTTGTATTTTAAAATAGGCAGAAAATGTTTAAATCTTGTGAAATTCATAGAAAATGTCCCGCTTATCATAAAAATGCATATGATATATGCCCCGATTAGAAAAATATGTAGAATATTTTAGTGATTTAAAATTTGAACTTCGACAAAACAAATTATTTTAAATATTTAAACTCTATTATAGTGTTATTAAATTATAGTAAATATTCTGTATATCCACAAATTGCAAATAATACCATTCTGGAATCCTTGTGAAAAGTACTACTATATCCCACTATTTGTTTTCAAACATGGAAATTTTAAATTGAATAATATTTCAGAAATGACATTTAGCCATTATAGGCATTTTTTCTAAAAGTGGTTTTGAAATGATTCTTTTTGCAAAATACTCATATTTTAATCCTCTATCCATTAGGACTAGATGGTAAAATTATATAAAAGGTTTACACTGAGGTTATTTAAATTATAAAGCCTTACCTCCTTCAAATGCTATTTTGGACAATGCTAAATTTAGAACATGGTTTAAAATGAAATCTTTTTGCAAATTGTTCAAAAATTATTTATTTGTCCAATAGGACTAAATTAAACTATTTTCCAAACATATTTACAGCATATTAGTTGCATATGACCTAGTGCTATTATAAGCACTAAGTAGTCAAAAACAACCATAAGAAAGTAAATATTTCAAACCTAGGGCTAGTAAAGTATTTTGTGAACCTAGTATTGGTGTAATAAAACATGTGCATCCTAACCCAAACCTTTTATCATGCTTTGCTTGCTTTCATTGTATTGCCTTGACTAGTGTGTCTGTTTGGTTTGTTTATTTGTTGCAATGTTTGTGTATCATGTAGATTGACTGGAGAGTAACCGTTGTCTTGTGAAGAGAGTGATTCTGACAAATTCAACAAGAGGTAAGTTCACTACATAAATGTCCTACTATTTTCTACTATGAACTTAGTTGTTTTCCAAAGATTGAGTGAGTAGGATTGCATAAAGTAGTATGCTATGCTATGCAACCCAGATAGGATAGCCACATGTATTCCTTACTGTTGAGTAGCAAACAACGTAGGTGTTGAATGCTTACCCCTACTATAGATCTCGTGGATGGATTCATATTAAGTTATGTGATGTTCAGGTGAAAACTCCTTTTTGTTTAATGGAAATAACATAACTTAATGAACCACCTGGGTGAATGGGATTGATTTTTTTGGTTGAGTGCCAAGTTCAGGTGTCATTCACATGAGAACCTGTCAACGGTCGCACCTCCCTATCAATGGAGGCCATTCTATGGAGCCCTATCAACGGCTTGCCCCTAACTTGTTTGCACCTATGGAAAGCACCCAGACTTAGAGAGATTTGGCGGCGTTCTTGTCTACGAGCTTCCATGTACAACCACTTGTAAAATGGGCTCTGTCTTGACTAACTAAGTTGTGAGAACTCAACCCGGCGTGACAGAGCGTGGTATAATTTTGTAGGTGTAACGAGTCCGTCGTGGTTGAGGGACTACTTCTGAAATGTCTCGTCTCGGTTTTCTCCTGGCCGTGGCACATCTGGGTGGTATTGTGTGTGGGGGTTGACTGGGTCTTGTGGGTAAATCGTACAAACCTCTAGAGAGTGTCAAAACTAAGTACTTAGCCATGTCCCTGGTTACGAACAACTTTGAGCAAATAGACTTGAAGCAGTTCAAGAGATCTCATCATTCCAATTTACTTATTTTTTTTTTGGGTGAACAAGGGTAGTTTTCAAATATAAGTAGAGGGTGCATTTCTATCATCCAATGGTACCCTGGTTCACTACTATCAACCAGTGGTACCGTTTGGAAATCAAAGTTTTGGGTTCATTGCTATCAACCAATGGTACCCCGGTTCACTGCTATCAACCAGTGATACTGTTTTCAAAGTAAACGTTTCGGTTCATTGATATCAATCAATGGTACCCCTTTTGTCTTAAAAGAGAGATTTGTATTTCAAAATGATAGGATAAAACCATTACTTTACACAAATTCAGCCAAAGCTCCACCTAGCTAGATATGCATTTACTTATAAGTTGAGGTTTATATTCCACCAAGTAGGTGAACTTGCTAATACATTCCAAGTATTGACCATTCGTGGCTGCAACTTTGCATGTTGCAGGTTGCCTTAAAGATGAGTGAGGTATGATGTTAGGGTTACGAGTGTATACTCAACATGTCTTCGCCTGTGGCTCTTAATGGAGCTCTTATATTTATTAGTCTTCCGCTGTTGATCTTTGTTTATGAGGAGCTAGGCCTTCTGCTATGCAACTTGTATGTGTCTATGTAAAGTTCTGGATCATGCGATGTAATAGAAATATGACCTTTGTTTCATGATATTACATCATGAACTATGTGTGCTAGCTTGTCGATCTAGGGACTAGCACTAAAGAGCACAGACACTTGGACCCCTACTGGGTCAGGTCGCTCCAGCCTACAACAAAGCCGATTCTACAACTGCACTCAAAAATGACGTCGACCTGCTCGACGAGGCATGCAACATCGCCGCCACTCGTTCAGCTGTCTACCAACGAAACCTCCACAACTACCATAGCCTCTGGCTCCATTCCAAGTCCTTCTCGGAAGGAGACCTCGTGCGGAGACTCTAGCAGAAGGGTCATCTCAAGTTCAAATCCCCTTGGGAGGGGCTTTACATCATTACAGAAGTAATCCTAGGTGACGCCTATCGCCTCAAGGACATATAAACTGTAGTCGCATACTCCAACCCTTGGAACATCATGAAGTTGCGTAGTTTTTACACCTAGATGTCTTTACTTTTCAATAAGGCTACTTAGCAAGGCTACTCAGCCGAAACATGTACCTGCTACCTACAATCAATAAAGATAAGTTCCTCTACTAAGATTTGATTTCTCACCTTTCAGTTTTATGCATAAAACACTCGAGGGCTACGCCTCCTCGAGCACATTGACATATTGTCGACTCAATGCACTCAAAATACCTCACGCGACAGCCCGAGTAGCTGACTCTGCTTATACGTCAAATCTTTGAAAACTCCAACCTAGCTACAGCCCAGCTGGCAGGTTGGCAAGGCACTGAGACAAAATAAGAGTTACACTAATGAAAGGCCTAGCATAAAGTGTTTCAGCTCAAAGATACCAAACTAAGAAAACAATTTACAATAGGACAAAAGGCGAAAGTTCTTTACAAGTTACAAATATTTTACATACTATACTTTATGTGTAGATTGCAATGAAAAGCACTCGCTATACATGCAGATGATCCCGTTGTTGCTAAAGGAACATCTGCTCACTCATATCAAGATGGCGAGCTATATTAATGGCCGGTGCACGAACAACCTCGAAGTGCACCACAAGATCGCTCGTGGAACCATCCGGAGTTGGAGGAAGGTCTTGGGAAACGACACACGCGTATAGCTGTAGGTGATGGATCCGAACAAACATCAATGCCCTATGCACCCTAGCAACAAGTTGGGCATGCACAAATGCCACCAATTGGTTGCAATCGTGGAACCTACACATCAAGCCCAGCAAACTGGTTGACCCGAGATCTAGTGGAAATATAATATCATGCACCACAACCAAAATGTTACAGGCACCCTTCATGCACTTGACTACCTGTCGAACGTGTTCATGAAGCTTAGCTAGCACAAAGCCTCTATTCCTATCTACCCAGTAGGATCCACCAACCTTCCTCTTCACTCAGCGAGTTTAGCCAACAATTAATGATATTCTCCTCTTCTTGTGGGCCACGACTGACAATTGTGAAAGCAAAGAGCAAACCAAACTTCTGAAAATGGCAAACAAAAGGAATTATCGGAATAGGCGAATCCTTACAGTTCACGTACTCACTGATTTTCTCCAATTCCTCAAAGAGGCACCCTTCATGCAAAATGGCTCTCTGCCTTGGATTTCTAGATATCTGCAAGGCCCTTGAGGGTCACATGTAGTTTTTCCAAACTTTTCACCCAGTCACGAAGTTGCACATTCAGCGACAACTCCGGAACTCTATTGGCCGACGACAGCCAAACCGAAGATTCTTGGGTTTTGGGGAACTCGATGATCCCATGGCTATTTCCTGCATAACATAAGCGAGAAACATTTCAAACATCCAAGTGGTAGAACGGGAGAGACATGATACCCCTTCGAGTCATACACTGAGGGGCTAAAACAAAGACAATACATGAAGCAACTTAATATCATCACTAGCATTTCATCAGGATAATGGATCTTAACACAAACAACAAACGAAGGAGTTCATATTACAAAATACCAAAAGCCTAGCAGTTGAAGAACTAGGCTAATGCAACACTCCACGACACGGTGTCCTATGGCTTTGCAGAACCTTCTGGTATGCTAGCCTTGGCAAGATGCTTCTACCCTTGAAAGTACTTCTCAAGCAGCGAGACTAAGGGAGGGCCATACTTCTTTGCTCGCTTGATATAGGAACGAATTCCTACCTCCTTGGCTTCGGATGTCATGGGTAGAGAAGAAGACACCTTGTCGAAGTTGACCTTTGCTCCATGAACAATAGCTGAACCAAAGGCCAGGGATGCACCAGCTGCCTTCTAGACCTTCTTGAACTCCTTTATTTGATTCGCCATTGTGCTAAGTGCATCCGCAAGCCTTCTAACATCCTCAATGGAAACAACCTTTAGGAGAATCTCCTTGTGGAAGCTCCCCAGTATGCCCTTGGCCTTTACTAGCACATCCTTCAGATGGACGCTGCGGTTTTTGACTATTGCAACAACATCAACTAAAGGATCTGTACCAGCCTAGGCATGGCGATCCAGAGGACTTCCGATGGTGTCTACACATACAAGTAGCAATACATTCAAACAAAATCATGAAGATGAAGATAGAAGAACCTGGCAGTGTCTACTCACCCAAAAAAATCAGAGTAACAATCAAAATATGTTCACTCAATGCATCCTCGTGCTCTTTGGATGCGACCAAGAGATCTTATTCATGTTTCCCGGTTTCAGATTTGAGTACGTCAAGGGCCTCTCGAGCGCTCTTCGCCTTGTTCTACGCACGCCCAAGACTCTTATTGAGCTCCTTCACATGGCGTGCGCCATATTTCTCGACTGTCTCGACACAATAATTTAAGAAGAAAGGAAATAATTCCACATTTGCATAACACATCAGAGATACTTACACTTTATTTGTTCCCACTTCGCCTCCACCTAAACATATTGTTGGCCCATCTCCACCATATTTTGGAAAAATGGCTAGGTAACACTCGAGTCAGCAAATAAGGACTCGAGGGCTTCACGAATGATGCTACTCAAAAAGCAAGCTCCACAACAGAGAAGTGTACTTACATGGTCACGGGCTGATGATGAAGGACCCTGGGGGCAGGTTGTGAGCACCCTCTTCCTCTTTCGAAGCTTGTAGGAGCTGGAGGACCCATCGCCATCATGAGCATCCACCATCTTGGCAATCTCAATGATATCTTTAGAACTCACGGCTTTAGAGTTTATGACTCCCTCCTCTACACCATCTCTAGCATCAACATCAAGTGGAGAATTAGTGATGCAGAAATATCACAATCAAGCACAAAACAACACAATAGTTCCAAGCACTAGTACAAAATCAATGAAGGGTGCTCACGAGCTCATGGCATCGAGGTCCCAAACAACTTGGATTTCTTGGCTAATGGCACTAGTGGCGCATTTCACAAAGGAACCACAGCGTATGGATGTGAACCGCTCGGGGACACATCAGCCTCTCTCGGATCTTCATGCGTCGAAGAATCCGAATCTTCAGTACGACTACGCTTTCGGGTGCCGTCATCACTATCCTCTTCAACAGTCTCAGCGGGAGGAACGATTGAGTCGGATTCATCTGTCTTGTTTCCTTATGCCACTTCGTATTGCTCGGGAAGAGGAGGTAGCAATGACTTCACCTTATAATCTTATACCCCAAACAAAACCTCAACACTTGACGGATTGCAAACTGCTACAACCGAAGGATAAAAGACAAATGAAATGCAAAACATTTACCTTGGGCACCTTCTTACTAGAGTCGAATAGAGTCACCGGCAAAGGCTTCAGAAGGGCCTTATCATTGGTAAGCTTTATCAAATTCTTGATTTTCTTCTCAAGCTCGGCGGAAGATAGATTCTCCTCAAGGTAGCGCGTTGGGTCATTTTGACCAGTATACATCCACATTGGTGACTCCTGGTTTGGAGGAGCTGGATGCATCTCTCGAGGAAGGCACACAGGATGTCAACTCCTTGCACTATCTTTCCAGGAGTCAGTTGCATATTTTCACTCGAGCATATAGCGCCTAGACATCTTCTTCTTCTGGCACCTTGTTCTTCCAAGACCTCTTCCTCCCCATAGTGGTACTCAGGTCAAAGGGCGCTAGACCGTACTTCTTCTCCCCCACCTTGTGGTCGCTGATGTAGAATCAGTTATCCTCCATCCTTGTACGAAGTTGACGATCTTGTAGGCAAACTGCTACATGTTTCCTCGCACGGAGATGCCGCACCCGCCAAGAGGATATACTCCCTGGTCTCCCGCCTTCCTCTTCACAGAATACAACTTCTTCCCCACAACCTGAAATGAGGAGCAATGTCGAGCCAATAGTCGCAAAGAGTGATGAAACAAGCAATATACAAAATCAAGTTGGGTGTCAGCTAGTGCAGCTGTACCTCATAGAGAAAAAGCATCCCATGAAGAAACTCGTGGGCTGGGAGAGATAGGCTACGGAGAACGAAGGCAACAAACATCACCTAAAACCTAGGAGGGGAGTGGGGATTACCTCTAGACCGGGGATATTGTAATATTCCTCGGAGGGAAGCAACCCAACCTACTTCATTGGGCTTAAATTTGTTGCCTACATGGTGGAGCGCTGCTAATCTCCATTGGTAACTCTTGACGCGGTGGAGACCTTCTTCTTGGGGGTAGCGGTGGTGTTGGAACCGGTTCCTCCGGTACACTTGCCCTTGCCCTTCACCATTGCCGCGGTGCGTCTCCTCCTGGAGGCGCAAATAAATTCTCTAGGAAATACACGCAAAACATTCAGTGCATCAAGAAGCAGAGTAATGACAGGAAGCACAAAGGAGGAAGATGGAGATTGCAAGGAAGAAGAAGGGGAAATTTTACTATGCTCACCCTGTACTTATAGTACTAGTGGATCAATCCTAGCCACAAGGTTGTGATCAAGGATGCTTCGATAAACAAACCACCGCCACACTTTCCCCACTACACGTGCAAATTGAGGAGGCGCAGTTAAAGCTCCATTTTTACGTGTTGTGTGGTCAAATCTGGCCAGCCTTCCACTGATGCCCAATATGTCACGTCCCATCGGTCATTCAGACTGACAATGGGACTCACCAAAACTTCACCCCTAACGTCATCGTTCATTCAAATTGAGAGCAACTCATCCACAAATCCGACGGAGCATTTGATTGCATCCACAAGAAGAGCACCTGAGTCGAGTAACTTCTCGAATGCTGATGCATGCAAAATTCATGCATAAACTTTGTAGTTTATTGATGTATATTCCAACATATTAAGATTTTATTAGATGTTATAATCATGTTTTGCATTGATTTATGTGGATTTTCCATCGATAACCCTTAATTTGGTTATAACTCTACATGACATGAAATCCCTGTTTTGTGTATTTTGACGTTTTAGGAACCTTCCTAAACTCAATTTGACCTGGGATTTTTCAGGCGTTAATATTTTATCATGAGAACCTTCTAGATCACAAGAAGTCAACGAGGGAGGCCACGAGGCCCATTTGAGCATAGGTGGCACGAGCACCAGGCCTGGCCATGCCACCCATGCTCGTTTGGTCCTCGGACCTCCGATGTTGTCCGTCTTCATCTCAGATTGATAAGCTTGACCTAAAAACACCTATATATAGACCCCCAGCTTTCTTGCAAAGAAGTGGTGGAGAAACACGAAACCATGAAACAGAGGTTGTTCTAGTGAAGATTGGAGGGGGAAACACTGCCGGATTTGCCCCCGGTCGCTTCTCCAACCTCTCCGACATCACCAACACTGCCATTGTCATGAAGAGGGAGTAGTCCACCTTTGGACTATGGGTTTGTGGCGGTAGCTTGTTCTATTTCTCTCTTATGCTATGATGTTTAGATGCCATATGATCTGCAAAACATGATTATGGTGCATATTATGTAATTACTATGTGGTGGATCTTTATTTTATTGGATGATCTATGAAATGTGATATGTTATTATGTTCTTGATGTATGAGTAGATGTATATTGTTACCCCTTTCTTTATTACTTGTTCTGATCCAACATGTATGTGAGGGTGCGAGAGGGGGATGTTGTGTATTAGATGGAGTAACTAGGTAGTAGTAGTGAAGTGTGACAGAAATCATGATCTGCTATGGTTTTCACCAATTCATGGTTACCTCACTAGGGATAAAAATAATGCATGTGCTATAATTTCTTAGTGACAGCTGAGAGTTCCAAGTGACATTCATATACAAATTGTTCTATTGTAATATGTCCAAGCGGTAGCATATTTGTTGTTCACCATCATGTCAAAGTACCTAAGGCTATACTCCGTTAATTCTTAATACTAGATTGCTTGAAGTTTATTCCTTTCTAGTGGAGTATAAGTAAGATGTGTAGTATCATATTTATGTAAGGACGTGATTCCCATATGAATTTTGTCGAGTAACATAATAAAAATCATGTCAATGTTTCGATCATCTATGTTACTCTTAATGCCACCACAACTTTATGAGAGAGTAGACAAGTGAACCCATGAACCCAGGTCCATTGTTCTCTTTTGCAGAAACTCATTGTCTTGTCCTCTTGAATTTAGAGGATTGGGACACTTTTATTACTATTTTGTTACCTTTTACTTTATTACATTAAATCAATCTCCGTTGTTACTTTAAATTGTTGAGTGCATAAACAACTAGAATTGTGACATTCTAGTTGGAGAGAGAAATAGCTTTTCATTCTTGCTCCTGCGGATTGATACTCATACTTCCATATTGAGAGGTGCTACAGTGATCCCCTGCTCTTGGGGGTTACCAAGTACTTTTCTGGCACTGTTGCTGTGGAGCGTAGCACTTAGGCTTTTATTCTTATGTGCACTAAATTTAGTTTTACTTTTAGTTTTGCATCTTGCATTTGTGTTAATTTCATCTTGTTTTATATCTTGCAAACATCTAAGCTTGGGGAGGTTTACTTCTTTAACTTGTTTGGTTGTGAGTTTGTTTCTAGTTTATTTTTTCATCTTAGTTTAATTTACTTTTAGTTTTGTGTTTACTTTTACTATACACAAAAATCCATAAAAATTAATGTAGTCCTTGTTTTTGCATACTAAACCATGGGGGAACTTCATAGTATCTCTAAGGCTGATAATTATGTTGAGATTATTAAATCTTACAATGATTATCGATCAACCAAGGAAGGAAACAGAATGGATGAATTGCTTAGACATCTCACCATTTAGCTGTTGATTTTTGTGAACTACATGATGTGACTTCCTACACCAGGTAATGCTATAAACACTCTCATTATCAATTCAAACATAATAGTGATCCTATAGTTGGTTCTTATTGGAAGATTAGACTCTTGTGCCATGATATAGAACAATTTGAGAAGTATATTTCTTATTGGAGCCCATGAGCTAGACTCTCTTATTAATGAAAAACTTGAAACTAGTAAAGAGGCTCACCTGATAAAATGTCACCTATATGTTATCCTCCAAATCTGCATAAATGAATTTAGTGATAATGCTTATGTTATTAAATATAAATAAAGAACTCTTGTTGACATGGAAAGTACTAATGTTTTGCTGGAAGAAGGTGATGAAAACATAAGCATGAAAGATGAAGTATGTGAGGAGGAGAAAGAAGAAGATATGGTTCAACCTAAGCTTGGTGATGTTTTATAACCTCTCGAAGATGATAGTAACACTCAAACTCAAAACTCAATTGTGATTTTTGAAAATCCATGTCCTTCTTCTACTAGTGAAATTATTGATAATAATGAGTGTTGCTTGGACATCCCATATGATAATGCTTTATATGATGTTCCTATACTTATTGATAACTCCCATGTATACATGAGGATAAAAATGATGAACTTGCTGGTTGTGATGATGCTCTCATTCATAAGAGTCCCATATTATTCTTGAAATCTCCTATTTACACGATAGAGGAGAAATATACTTATGTTGAGAAGTACCTGTGTGGTTTCCAACTTTCTTATGAAAAATCTTATCACATCCATGATACTATGAAAGAGGAAATCACACTAATGAATGTCATAATAAATTTGATGATCCTCATTATTTGCCCCAAAATTCTAAGATGCATGATTCAAATAGTCATTCTATTAAATTTTCTTCTAGTAATTGCAACTATTATGAGAGAGGAGGACCTCTATATGACACTAATAATTATAAGTTGCATTTACCGACTGTATATATGCATTGGTATACTCTTATTGGCAGTGATTCATTCATATATAAAATCCCAATACATAGGAAGAACGTTAGACTTCGATATTACTTGTTGTATACTTTATAGTGTGCACTATTATGCTTTAAATTGTTAGATGTGTTTATTGGTATGATCACACCTTGGGACCCAGGTATTTTGTCATTTTGTCCTCTTTCTAATGATGATAAGGGGAAACTCAAGAATCATTACTTCATACAACATCATTGCCCCTACTAAAAAGGTATGAAAATCCTAGCTATATAGCTATAAAGAAAGCGCTTTGCGGGAGGTAACCCGGTTATATTTATTTTGAAGTTTTATTTTTGTGTCCTTGCTGTAGTAAGAAAGTTTTTAGTGTATATATTGTATAATAAAATAAAGTGCCAAGTTTTACCCATCTTGGATGTTTTAAGGTTGCAATACTTATTCGGAGTTTCTGAAATCTGCATAACACTTTTTGGTGCACGAAATGAAGGGAATATGCCCTGAGAGGCAATAATAAAGTTGTTATTATGTATATTCCAAGTATATGATAGATGTTTATTTTGCATGCTATAATTGTATTAATACGGAAACATTAATAAATGTGTGTTTAATAAACAAATAGAAAGTTCCTAGTTATGCCTCTCTTTAAACTAGCTCGTTGATTAACAAGATATTAAAGTTTCCTGATCATGGACATTGGATGTCGTTAATAAAGAGGTCACAAAATTTGTGAAATGATGCGATGAACATTCATCCGAAGTATAGCATTACGATCAAATTCATTATTTTTATATTGCTATAACATCATATGAAGTAATCCTAGTCCTTAGACCATGAGATCATGTTAATCACTAACACCAGAAGAGTATCTTGATAACATCAAACGTCACACCGTAAAAGGGTGACTATAAAGGTGGGTTTAGTGCTACGAAGATGTTATGTAGATGCTCATGGACCAAGAGTCGGATTTGTCCATCCTGATGACGGATAGATATAATCTAGGCCCTCTTGGTGATATCACATTAAGAATAGTTTGCAAGCAAGTGATGTGATCACTAGAATGTTATATCACGGGAAGAAGAAAAGAGTGCATGTCGGTAACGAGATCAAACTAGGTATTTGGATACCGATGATCGAATCTTGGACATGTAATATGTCGCGAGACAAAGGGATTAAGTTACTAGTGTTAAAGGATCTCACGATAACAGAAGTCATCGTTGAATGTGTAGGAGTCAGAATGGATCTCCAGGTTCCGCTTCTGATTATTGATCTGAGAGGGGTGTTGATCATGTATGCATTATTTGTGAACTGTAGGGTGACACACTTAAGGGTTTCCAAACACCATTTGGAGCAAATATGTTTTAGACGAAAGAATTGCAAAGCGCTGAAATTATTTCAATGAACACCGAAATTGTTTTGGGTGAAATTGCTGAAATTGGTTCTGCATGTGATATTGAAATATTGTAGGGGTTTTTATGTGAAGCGCTGGAATTAAAGTAATTAACAAAATTCTGTATAAAATAAATAAAAGAGTTTTATTAAATGAGAGTTGCATTAAATTTGGTGGAAATTTAATGCATGTGAGTGGAACTTTGAGTGGAGGCAAAATTGATGTGAGTAGATCTTCCACCACATGAATGAGGAAGAGGTGGGGGCACCCCCCATGGGCGCCGGCCATGGTAGGGGAGGAGCCCCCTCTCCTATAAAAGCCCCCCTCTCCTCCCTCACAAAACACACCTCCTTGTGAAGGATCTCTCTACCCCTCTAGATATATTCCCCCATGGTCTCGGATTAGCGAGATACATGTTCCCGATGGCATTTAGTCTGGAAGGAGTTGTTGCTTCCGCTGATTCGCTGGAGCGAGAAGGTGGAGGTTGTTCGGTGGCCTGAACGTGTGTGCGAGGACGGATGCACTGCTGATTTGTGGCGCTAGGACTTCCACACGATCTTGAGATCGACAAGCATTCGACTACATCATCCACGAGTTCCATCTCGTTAACAAAGCTTTGTTGTCTTTGAGGGTATGTTCTCTATGGATGTATATCCACCTGTTGCTTGTATCTAGTAGATAGAATCTTGGCGTATAATAGTTCCCATCATAGGAATTTTTTTTGTTATCTATGCTGCGAACCCAATAGTGGTATCAGAGCCTGATCTATGCGTAAATGCTTTGCACGGGTAGTACACATATGCTTATGTGGGCGATGATGATCATGTTATTGCTTCTTTCATGTATTTTGGATATTGGTCGCATAGTGGGATGAAGCGGCCCGGACTAACTTTACATGTCCTCGCACATGAGACCGGTTCCATGATTGACATGCAACTAGTTTTGCATAAGTGGCTAGCGGGTGTCTATCTCTCCTACTATAGTCAATATCTGATTTACAATGAGTTTCTAATAACTTAGTTATCATCGTTGTGGTTCCATGTTTGTAGGTAAGACCGGTTCTATCTTCGAAATCCCTAGGCCACGTAAAACTTGCAATGGATAAATTAGAAGCGTCTAGTTTAGATTGTTGTTAGGCTAGTGTCATGATATGGTAATGTTGAAAGCTGATGTATAGTTGATACTCTTACAACACACCTAACGTGTAAGTTCCATAGACCTTGGCCTTACACACAAAGGAATGATAGAGATCATACCACGATGCACGTGACGGTGATCAAATGCATGGACCATATCATTCCACTTTACACATATGATGTTTGCATCTTATATTGCTAGTTTGGTGTTTTAGTAGCATTATAAGATGATCCCTCATTTAGATATCAAGATAAAAATGTGTTATTCCTTAAGTATGCATCGTTCTATGGATCGTGTTTCGAGACATCACATGATGATCGGGTGTACTCGACTCTGCGCTTTCATACAACTGGTGCAAGACAGTTTTACACACGCGAGTACTAAGGTTCTTACTTGGCGAGCCTAGCATGTAAATACATGGACCGAAAGGTTAAGCATGAGTCATATAGTTGATATGATGCCCATATTGATGCTCGCCTTTGAAGCTAGACCAACTCATGTGATGATCAGACTTGGTGTAGTGGATTTGGTTCATGTAATCACCAAAAAGACACGAGTGATGCTGTTTTTGAGTGGGAGTTCATTTGTAATTTGGATTAGTTGAACTCGATCTATAATAAACTTAGTCTAAACTTTAAAAATGCTGTTGTAGATGGCACCACCTGCTTTTAATTTCAATGTGTTCATGGAGAAAGAGAAACTTGCAATGAATGGTAGCAACTTTACCGACCGAGCCATGAATTTGAGGATTCTCCTCAATGCTGCACACAAGCTATATGTGCTAGAAGCGACGCTAGGCCCTCCACCAGCTCCTGATTCCCCTGATGAGGAAAAGAACGTCTATCTGACTCGTTAGGAGGACCACAAATTAGTTCATTGCGGCATACTGTATGGTATAGAGCCGAAACTTCGAAAGCATTTCAAAAATAGCAATGCCTTTGATACCATGGGTTAATTGAAAATGATTTTCAATACTCATGCTGCTGTAGAGAGTTATAATGCTTCTGAAAAGTTCTTTAGATTCATGATGGAAGAGGACATCTCCGTTAGCAAGCACGTACTCAAAATGTCTGGGTACGCAGATAGGCTTGTGTCCTTGGGAATAGCGATTCCCATTGACTTAGGCATACATCATGTTCTACAATCTCTCCCACCTAGATAAAAGATCTCCATGATGAACTATAATACGTATGGTATGAAGAAGTCTCTCCCCGAGCTTCTGTCAATGCTTAAGACTACAGAGGTGGAGATCAAGAAAGAACATCAAGTGGTGATGATCAATAAGACCACCGGTTTCAAGAAAGACAAGAAGGGTAAGCAGAAGGGAAAGAAGGGCGGCAAATCTGTTGCCACGCCTGAAAAGAAATCCCGAGCTAGCCCTAAGTATGATACCGAGTGCTACTATTGCAAGGGGACTAGCCATTGGAAGCGCAATTGCCCTAAGTATTTGGCAGACAAGAAGGCCGACAAGGCAAACAAAGGTATATATGGTATACATGTTATTGATGTGTACTTGACTAGTACTCACAGTAGCACCTGGGTATTTGATATAGGATCGGTTGCTAATATATGTAACTCGATTCAGGGGCTGCAGGACAAGCGACAACTAGCAAGGGATGAGGTCACGATGCGTGTCGGCAATGGATCAAGAGTTGATGTGATCGCTGTCGGAACGCTGCCTCTCCACCTACCGTCAAGATTAGTTATAAATCTGAATAATTGTTATTTGGTGCCTGCACTAAGCATGAACATTATATCTGGATCCTGTTTGATGCGAAGTGGTTATTCATTTAAGTCCGAAAATAATGGTTGTTCGATTTATATGAATGATATCTTTTATGGTCATGCACCTATGATGAATGATTTATTTCTGTTGGATCTCGATAATAGTATTACACATATCCATAATGTTGATGCTAAAAGGATTAAATGTGATGATGATATATCTGCATATATGTGGCACTGTTGTCTAGGTCATATTGGTGTTAAACGCATGAAGAAACTCTATTCTAATGGACTTTTGGAAGCACTTGATTTTGAATCATTTGATACATGTGAGCCATGCCTTATGGGCAAGATGACTAGAACGTTGTTTTCCGGTTCAATGGAACAAGCGACAGATTTATTGGAAATCATACATACTGATGTATGTGGTCCAATGAGTGTGTCAGCGCGAGGTGGATATCGTTATTTTGTTACTTTCATGGATGATTTGAGTAGATACGGGTATATCTATTTGATGAAACATAAGTCTGAAACCTTTGAAAAGTTCAAGGAATTTTAGTGTGACGTGGAAAATCATCGTAATAGAAAGATCAAATTTCTGCGGTCTGACCGTGGAGGTGAGTATCTAAGTTACAAGTTTAGCACACATATAAAATAGTGTGGAATAGTTTCACAACTCACACCTTCCGGAATACCACAATGTAATGGTGTGTCGGAATGTTGTAATCGTACTTTATTAGATATGGTTCGATCTATGATGTCTCTAACTGACTTGCCACTGTCATTTTGGGGTTATGCACTGGAAACTACTGCATTCACTTTAAATCAGCCACCATCTAAATCCATTGAAATGACACCGTTTGAATTATGGTTTGGAAACAAACCTAAGCTGTCATTTCTTAAAGTTTGGGGTTGCGATGTTTATGTGAAGAAACTTCAACCAGATAAACTCGAACCCAAAGCAGAAAAATGCGTCTTCATAGGATACCCTAAGGAAACTATTGGGTATTCCTTCTATCACAGATCCAAGGGCAAGGTTTTCGTTGCCAAGAATGGATCCTTTCTAGAGAAAGAGTTTCTCCCGAAAGGCGTATGTAGTTGGAAAGTAGAACTCGAAGAGGTTATTGAACCTTATCTTCATGCAACGACGAGTAGCGCAACACCAGAAATTGTTCCAGAGTTGACTTCACCGAATGAAGAGGGAACTGATGATAATGATCATGAAACTCCAAAAGAGGACACTACCGAACCTCGCAGGTCAAGCAGGACATGTGTAGCTCCTGAATTGTACAGAAATCCTGAATTTCATGGTTGATGAAATAGATTACCCGACGATGTATGAAGAAGCGATGATGAGCCCATATTCCAACAAATGGCTATAAGCCATGAAATCCGAGATGGAATCCATGTATGAAAACCAAGTTTGGACTCTGGTGTACTTACCTCATGACCGAAAGGCCATTTAGAATAAATGGATTTTCAAAAGAAAAACTGATGCTGATGGTAATGTGACCATCTATAAAGCTCGACTTGTCGCAAAGGGGTTACGAAAAATGCAAGGAGTTGACTATGATGAGACATTCTCTCCTGTAGCGATGCCAAAGTCGGTTAGGATTATGTTAGCAATTGCTGCATATTTCGATTATGAGATATGGCAGATGGATATCAAAACTGCGTTCCTCAATGGTAACATTGAAGAAGAGTTGTATATGATACAACCAAAGGGTTTTGTCGATCCTAAGGATGCTGACAGGGTATGCAAGCTTCAGCGATCCATCTATGGACTAAAGCAAGCATCCCGGAGTTGGAATCTCCGCTTTGATGAGGTGATCAAAGAGTTTGGATTTGTCCAAACTTATGGAGATGCTTGTATTTACAAGAAAGTGAGTGGGAGCAATGTGGCATTTCTAATATTATATGTGGATGACATATTACTGATTGGAAATGATATAGATATTTTAAACAGTGTTAAAAGTTATCTAAACATCAATTTTTTTATGAAGGACCTAGGTGAAGCGTCATACATATTAGGCAAAAGATCTATAGATATAGATCAAGGCGCCTAATAGGGCTATCATAGAGTACATACCTTGATAAGATTTGAATGAAGTTTAAAATGGAAGGAAGTAAGAAGGGGTTCTTACCAATGTTGCAAGGCAAGACATTGAGTAATACTCAAAGTCCGCTACGGTGGAAGAAAGAGAGATAATGGATAAGATCCCCTATGCTTCAGCCATAGGCTCTATAATGTACGCCATGCTATGTACAAGACCGGATGTGGCACATGCTATTAGTTTGACTAGTATGTACCAATCTGATCCAGGTTCAGAACACTAGATAGCAGTAAAGAATATCCTTAAGTACTTAAAAAGAACTAAGGATATGTTTCTTGTATAAGGAGGTGAAGAAGAGCTGGTCGGTAAGTGTTATGTCAATGATCGCTTTGACACCGATCCGGATGACTCTAAGTCTCAATCCGGATACGTATTTCTCTTGAACGGAGCAGCAGTTAGTTGGAGGAGTTCCAAACAACCTATGGTGGCTGGATCAACAACGGAGGCGGAATACGTTGCTGCTTCAAAAGCGACACAGGAAGCGGTTTGGTTGAAGGAGTTCATAACCGAACTAGGTGTGGTTCCTAGTGCATTGGACCCAATGGTTATCTATTGTGAAAACAATGGAGCCATAACCAACGCCAAGCAAACAAGGTCTCACAAGAATTCCAAGCACATTAAGCGCCGGTTTCACTCCATCCGCGAGCATGTCAAGGATGGAGATATAAAGATTTGTAAAGTACACATGAATCTCAATGTAGCAGATCCGTTGACTAAAGTTCTCCGTAGAGAAAAACATGATCAGCACCATAACTCCATGGGTGTTAGATTTATCACTATGTAACTAGATCATTGTCTCTACTGCAAGTGGGAGACTGAATGGAATATGCCCTGAGAGGCAATAATAAAGTTGTTATTATGTATATTCCAAGTATATGATAGATGTTTATTTTGCATGCTACAATTGTATTAATATGGAAACATTAATACATGTGTGTTTAATAAACAAATTGAAAGTTCCTAGTTATGCCTCTCTTTAAGCTAGCTTGTTGATTAACAATATGATCAAAGTTTCCTGATCATGGACATTGAATGTCGTTAATAACGAGGTCAGAACATTTGTGAAATGATGTGATGAACATTCATCCGAAGTATAGCATTACGATCAAAGTCATTATGCTTATATTGCTATAACATCATACGAAGTAATCCTAGTCCTTAGACCATGAGATCATGTTAATCACTAACACCGGAAGAGTATCTTGATAATATCAAACGTCACACCGTAAAAGGGTGACTATAGAGGTGGGTTCAGTGCTACGAAGATGTTATGTAGACGCTCATGGATCAAGAGTGGGATTTGTCCATCCCGATGATGGATATATATATATACTCCGGGCCCTCTCGGTGATATCACATTAAGAATAGCTTGCAAGCAAGTGATGTGATCACTAGAATGTTATATCACGGTAACGAGAAAAGAGTGCATGTCGGTAACGAGATCAAACTAGGTATTTGGATACCGATGATCGAATATCGGACATGTAATATGTCGTGAGACAAAGGGATTAAGTTACTAGCGTCAACAGTTTTTAACGAGAACAGAAGTCATAGTTGAATGTGTAGGAGTCAGAATGGATCTCTAGGTCCCACTTCTGATTATTGATCTAAGAGGGGTCTCGATCATGTCTGCATTATTCGTGAACCGTAGGGTGACCCACTTAAGGTTTACAAACACCATTTGGAGCAAATATGTTTCAGATGAAAGAATTGCAAATCGCTCGAATTATTTCAATGGACACCGGAATTGTTTCAGGTGAAATTGCTGAAATTGATTCTGCATGTGATATTTAAATATTGTAGGGGGTTTTATGTGAATGTTTGTTAATTAAGTTAATTAAAAAAATTCTAAATAAAATAAATAAAAGAGTTTTATTAAATGAGAGTTGCATTAAATTTGGTGGAAATTTAATGCATGTGAGTGGAACTTTGAGTGGAGGCAAAATTGATGTGAGTGGAGCTTCCACCACATGAATGAGGAAGAGGTGGGGGAACCCCCCATGGGCGCCAGCCATGGGAGGGGAGGATCTCCCTCTCCTATAAAAGGCCCCTCTCCTCCCTCACAAAGCACACCTTCTCATGAAGGATCTCTCTCCCCCTCTAGATATATTCCCCCATGGTCTCAGATTAGCGAGATACATGTTCCTAGTGGCATTTCGTCTGGAAGGAGTTGCTGCTTCCGCTGATTCGCTGGAGCAAGGAGGTGGAGGTTGTTCGGTGCCCTGAATGTGTGTGCAAGAACGGATGCGCTGCTGATTTGCGGCACTAGGACTTCCACACGATCTTGAGATCGGCAAGCGTTTGACTACATCATCCACGAGTTCCATCTCGTTAACAAAGATTTGTTATCTTCGAGGAAAAGTTCTCTATGGATGTATATCCACCCGTTGCTTGTATCTAGTAGATAGATCTTGGCGTATAATAGTTCTCATCGTAGAATTTTGTTTTATTTTCTATGCTGTGAATGAACACGAAATTCCTAATTTTTTCCGTATCTCCTATGGACCTAAATTTTTTTACTGAAGTTCAAATTTTCATCCCCTATATGCACAAAAATCAGCTAAAATTCCTAACATGTTTACAAAGTTGCTGCTCTTTTTATTGACAAATTGTGTCTTTTGTAATTTCAAGCATTTGTTTGAGTATCAAGATGATTCTTTTTGAGTCTTTTGATATTTAGTGAATGTTTGAAACTTAATATAATCTTTGGACACCTTTCACCAAATTTTATTTGGGGTTTTCCTTACAGTACACATATTATCTTTGTTCCCTCTAATGTCATCCACTCTAGAAAAGAGATGGGAAATAGTTTTGTGGTGAAGGTTTTTTACAAGAAAGGAATAATCATCAAACAAGGAGTCATCTAAGTAATGGACAACACCATAATCTTGGGGATGCCCCATGGCAACCCCCTGGACCTATCAACTCTTTGGTTTGCAAACTATCCTTTCCTTGTTTTTTGAGCACCATTTTACCGTTGCATAAACTTGGAGCGTCTGTGTCTAGTTTTTAGTCCGCATCTTTTGTTTTGAATAAATGGACCACCACCTGTAGGAATACTTTATATTTATGAGAAATCTACTGGATAAAAATAAAAGTTAAGTTTTGAAGGAAAGGGATATTGCAATGCAAGTTATGCTTATGTTCTATGCTTCATGTGCTTTGATTTAATATTAATTCACTAGTGCCATATTTAGTGCTATTTCTTAGTTGCGCATTGATGGTTAACTTTGAGTTACTTAGTTCATTATTAAATGTGTAGAATTACATACATTATGTATGCTTGTGACATTATACGTTTCCAATGGCCAAGAAAAAGAAAAAGAAAGAAAAACACAAGTAAAGACTTGTTGTATACAAATACCTTGAGCCATACTTCTCCACAAAATATCCACTATACCTACCTATGTAGCAAAAAATGCTATTCCAAGTATAGTATATGTGCCATGTCTTTGCATTCAAAATCATACCTTTTTATTGTGCAATTAAAAGCTCATGGGAAAGTAGCAGTCTACGGTGGAGTTCATTTATGAAAGTTACATACTTGAAAGTTTATTAGTTGGGGTTAAGTTAAACCATGATGTCATGGAACAAGACTTTCAACATTGCACCATATTTAAGCTGTTGTCATACACCTTGGGTTATGCATATCTTTTCAATGTGAAATGAGTGGGGGTTATCATGCGAAAGATTCGAGTGTGCATATTTGTTAGAGAAGAGCATTGGTCCGCTAACCGAAACCATGCCTAATCACGGTAGAAGTTTCAACATGGACTTCCTCATTAGCTTTCACAAGTTTGATTTACTACTCAGTTGGTACTTTAAGAGAAGTTCATTTGTCTGTTGTCATATCGTCCTGGTATGTGTTGCCTTTGCAAAAAGATGAAAATCTCAAAAGGCATTGTGTACAGGTGGCATGGAGGTACCCCTTTGCGAGCACTTGGTTCAAACAGTATGCATACGATCAGAGTCTATGGTAATTCTAAAGTTGAGTAGCGTGTGGTGGAAGGTACTATTAACAATGGGGTATGAGACTTGCAACTTGTAAGGGGTTAATCATGTGAACCATATTTGTGTTGGGAATATGCCTAGATGCAATCATGTATGATGTAATTCCCAATGTATTCATAAAGTTATTAAGTTGTCTTAGTATGAACATCATATATATATATCATTGAATAGGTGATTTAATTGTGGAACTATATATTCATGTTGTTTATACTAGATGTCCTTGGTTGTTGAGGTTGTGTTGGACACACAACTTAGACCAATGTGAAAGTCGGCTGATGACTAGGTTCCACTTTTCATGGGCATGGTGATACTATTCTGACTTACATGGACTCGGCTAAAGAGTTTAGCAAGTCGGACTGACCCAAAGTTGAGATGCAACGAGCATGTTGTCATTTGCACTCTCAAGCAATGGAATCCTTTGACCTGAGGTGATCGCATAATCCAAGTTGTGGATCGCCAGCTTTGATTCTATCAAACGCTATTTCGTAAATGGGCAGTCATAAAGATAGAGTTCAGGCTGGTTTTGAATCAAGCTACATGACATGGATTACCAAGATGGGATTTTCCCTTCCATAATGAAGAGATATTCTTTGGTACCTCTCATGTGATATGATTTGAAAGCATGGCCATGCACGACTTGGTTAAGTGTTAACCAAGGAGTCAGACTAAGTGTTAGTCCAGTGAATCGTATATCATGGAACGAGAAGAGAGAGTTGAGCTATTAAAGGGATGTAAGTTATTCGCTTATAGCTTGACAAGCTATATCGTGAGGAAAAGGGACATGGAAAAAGTCACATTGAGAAAGGTTTGTCTTCTAACTTTAAGGCGCTTGGGAGTTAGCTGATACGTTTCTAACGTATCTATAATTTTTGATGTTCCATGCTTGTTTATATCTACTTTCTTATGCTTTGTCCACACTTTGGAGTACTTTTACACATTTTCTCGAACTAACCTATTAACAAGATGCCACAGTGCCAGTTGCCTATTTTCTGCTGTTTTTGGTTCCAGGAAAGTTAGAAAATCAATATTCTCGAAATTGGACCGGACAAAAGCCAAAGTCGATATTTTACCGGAAGACTCGCGGAGCTAGAAGACGAGACAGAGAGGGGCCACAGGGTGGCCACACCACCCCTTGGCGCGGGCAACCCTAGGCCGCACTAGGGCATGGTGTGGGCCCCCTGGCTGCCCACCGAACTTGCCTCTCCACCTATAAGATGCCTCCCGATGCAAAAACCCTAAATCGTCAAGCCTCTAGCCGCGAAAAGTTCTGTAGCGCCGCCGCCACCGAAGGGGATATTCAGGGGACAGAAAGTCTCTGTTCCAGCACCCTGCCGGGACAGGGAAGTGCCCCCGGAGCCATCTCCATCAATCTCCACCACCATCTCCATCACCATTGTTGATTCCCATGATGAGGAGGGAGTAGTTCTCTCTCGAGGCTAAGGGTTCTACCGGTAGCTATGTGTTCATCTCTCTCTATGCATGATCTTATTGATATCATGAGCTTGTAATCTATAGATCTACCTTGATACTCAAGTTCTTTAATAGATATCTTCTCTCCCCATGTGTGTGAAGTTGACAGTGTGCACACCATGGTGGCACTTAGGATAGATATTTCAAATACTTGTTATGAGTTATATTTGGAGTTGGATGTCTTTATGAAATTGTGGTGTTTGTTGGATCCATCTAGCGCTCAAGGTGACAGTGTGGGGTTATCTAGATGGGTAAAGCGAAATTTGAGGAGTGCTGTTATAGCCCTACCATGGATTAGAGTGTCCAACCGGAGAGTAGTTCAGCGTAGTATCATAAAGAAGAATATATTTATAGGAGAGTGTTCACTAGCGAAAGTATGATCCCTAGGCCTTGTTTCTAAACATTGAAACACCATTTGCAGCTAGATCTGTTACATGTTTGCTTGCTTCCATCTTTATTTTAGTTTGCTTTTAGTCTCTTCCACGCCATCAAAGTATTTTCTAGCACCGTTATCTTATATCCATACCACTTGTATTTTACTATCTCTTCGCCGAACTAGTGCACCTATACACCTGACAAGTGTATTGGGTGTGTTGGGGACACAAGGGACTTCTTGTATCTTGATTGCAGGGTTGCTTGAGAGGGATACCTTTGACCACTTCCTCTCTGAGTTCGATAAACCTTGGGTAATGCACTTAAGGGAAAACTTGCTGCTGTTCTACAAACCTCTGCACTAGGAAGCCCAACAACTGTCTACAAGAATAGAAGTGCGTAGACATCAAGCTATTTTCTGGCGCCGTTGCCGGGGAGGTAAGGTAAAAGGTACTCACATCCTCCGGTGTGAGTGCTCGAAGTTATTCCCTTTAGATTCTGCAATTTTGTCTTTTTGTTTCTTGTTTTCACGAGTTAGGCTTAATGGAAAACAACAAAAAAATTAGAGATCTTTATAGTATTTATCTTGAGTTAGGACATGAAGTGTTTGAAGAGAAAATTAAAAACCTATGGAACTTTATTTGCATGCTAATAGCAATGTTGTTAGCATGAATTCTTTGGACACCATTATTGCTAATGCTATGGAAAAGTCTAAGCTTGGGGAAGCTAGTTTTTATGAAAATGATCTTTTTAGTTCCCCAGCTTTAGAAGATAGCTATTCTATTGCTTATGATGATACCAAACCTCCAATATATGATGATTACAATGATGAATATGATATTTTCAGTCCACCTACTATTGAGGAGGCAATTAATTATGATTACAATATGCCTCCTATATTTGATGATTATGGTGATGAGAATAATAATGATAGCTATTTTGTTGAATTTGCTCCCACTAGGATTAATAAGAATGACTATGCTTACATGGAGAGTAATAATTATTATATGCATGTGGCTCATGATAAAAATGTTTTATGTGATAGTTATATTGCTAATTTTATTCATGCTGCTACTGAAAGTTATTATGATAGAGGGAAACATGGTTTTATGTATCTCAACAATATTAAGTTTCCCCCCTTTATGTTGAAAGTCTTGAAGTTGCACTTGTTTTGCTTTCCTATGCTTGTTGCTTTGTGCTTTCATGACTTGTTTCTTTACAAGATTCCTATGCATAGGAAGTGGGTTAGACTTAAATGTGTTTTGAATTTGCTTCTTGATGCTCTCTTTTACTTCAATTCATATTTCTTATGTGAGCATCTTCTCAAACTATCATTCCTAACTTAAAGGCATTAAAGAAAAGTACTTATTGGGAGATAACCCAAAAGTTTTAGATGAGTGCTGGAAGTTATTACTTCAGTAATAATCGCTCCTTATCCTTTTTATTTGCTTTTTGTGCCAAGAGTAACCTCTAATGAGAGAGAAGTAATGATTGGGAAAGTTGCTATCCTGAAATAGATTTTTGTGCTTCACCGTAAAAATTCGTGTAAAATCTCTGCATGTCCTTTGGAGGCGTGAATTTTTGTGCTTCTTCCCCAGGTTGTTATCTAAGTTTCGTTAGTTCAACACTTTTCGATTTGAGCAACATAAGGTCTTCGAAAAAAATTCGTCTTTACCTATTGGTCTGTTTTGACAGATTTCTACCTTTATTTGCATTTGCTTCTTGTTGGTTCCTTTTTGAGTTCTTTTGGGGAATTGAGATTTTTGAGGGAAGTGCTACAGTAGCTTGTGTTTTAATGGAAGTTTTATTGGTGTTGGAACTGAACCTAAAGACTTATTATCTTGAGTGCACTAACGTTGCTAATAAAGATTGTGTGAAGTTTTGTATGAATGAAAAATTTCAGGTGTATCGAAGGAATGAGTAATGAGATGAAGGATGGACTAAAGCTCAAGCTTGGGGATGCCACGCGTCTCACCCCAAGAAATATCCAAGAAGTACAAGCGTCAAAGCTTGGGGATGCCCAAGGCATCCCCTTCTTCATCAATAAATATCCCAGGTTTCTTCCAAACACTTCATTTTTATTGTTTCATGCACAGTCGTGTTGTTCTTAGAGCATCTTCTTTTTCGTTTTCGTTTTGGTTTTTAGTTTGCTTGGTTTTCTTAGTTTGCTGAATAAATTGGTTGGACCCCCTCTTTCATACATTGGTTTTCAAATAGTTTGGTTTGGATTGGAAAAGAGTAGGAAAAGTTCATGCTTAAGTGGTAAAGAGAGCTTGTTTTTGACTGTGGCCTATGCTTTGTTATGCCATGCTTGATATTGTTTTAGCTTTAGGCTTAGTATTCTTTGCTGTAGCATGACATGTTATAAACAATTGAGGTTTCTTAATGTGCCTTTGAAGAATCATGCGTTGTTTTAGCATATTAAAGCATAGTATTGTGGTATTCTCCTTTGATGCTTTATTTGGGTTGACTTGGCGCATGCTCACACCATGTTATGACTATCCGAAGTCACCATAGCCTTTATGATCCTTTAGTTTTCAACTTGTAGTATCACTTTATGCTTTGATTAATAATGTTTTGTCGCTCTGCATGATTATGGCCATTATTGCTCTCTTAGTTGGTCGCTCCCAGTCTTTTGCTAGCATCCATAACCAAGTATGAGTTCCAGTCATGCATCCAACTCCTAAAACCAAGTTATTCCAGAGAGTCCACCATACCTACCTATTAGCATATGCTATTCCAAGTATATTCATTGTTTTATCTACCTTCTGAATTAAACTTGTTATGAGAAAACTAGTGATTAAAGATCTCACGAACTTGATGGCACACTTTACTTTTCTTGCCCTTAATAAACTTGAACCATTGTGTCGTCTATGTTGTATATGCTTGCACTTATATGTTGGGGATTAGCAGAACCATGCTGTCATGGGGAACGCTTTCAACATTGCACTTGTACTTTGTACCTAGTTGATATAATGCTCTTTTGTCTATGGATGTCATTGGTGTGAAATGAAAGGGGAGCTTGTAAGTCCATGGAGTTATGTATGTGTGTTAGAGAAACGCCTGGGCCGCTGGTCTAATCCATGCTGTCATGGTGGAAACCTGCAGCGTAACCATAATAAGCTGTCTATGAAGCATTCTTCTTATAAAAAAGGTCGGATTGAGAAAAATGAGAAAAACAAAATAAAAATAGATATATGAGAAAAGAGGAAAGAGAGAAAAAGCACCATTTTCCCATGGTAAATAAGAAGATTGCTGAGACGCTCGTTGTCTGCTTGCCTTGTCATTTTGATATGGGGATTCTTCTGTATCATCGGGCAAGGGGTACCCCGTTGGCGGTTCTCTATGATACACATGTACTTACTATGACAAGAACTTACCGGTAACTAAACTTGAGTAGCATAAGGAGCGGCCCTCGTATTCAAGGGACATGAGATTTCCAACTTATACTTCGTCAAGCATATACACCATAGTTTGTTCACTTTAACCTTAATCACTTCAAGATGCTTATGATAGGGGCAATGAGAGCTGAAAGCTAAAAAGTACCATAATTTTTGGAAGCTCTTTATGAGACTTGAATCCCTACTTCCTTCTATGAAGGCCTTTCTTTTACTTTTATGTTGAGTCTTCACTTTCTATCTTTATGCACCTACTTTGAGAGCATAGTGGCCATTCTTAGTTCTATGTGCATTGTCCCAAGACTTGTTGATTAATGCATACTTTGATATTGCTTGTTTTAAACTATTTGTATCTAGTCACTCTTATAAACTTTGAAGGTGTCCTATGCATTTATGTTTGCTACTCTATGAGGGACAAGCTGAATGCCACTATCCTATGTTTTCTTTATGTGAAACAAACAAACGTCTTGCAATACATTGTTATTCATTAATCTTTTGTTTGTGCGTTTTCATGTTGCAACATAGTTTCGTTGTCTTATTGCTAGAACTTTGTCTTTCATGTTATGATTGAAGTACTATGATCCCAGCTTTGAATATTTTACAAATACTTTGATCAAGTTTATGATGGTGCATGTCACCTCAAAAATTATTCTTTCTTTTTATCACTTACCTACTCGAGGACGAGCAGGAGTTAAGCTTGGGGATGTTGATACGTTGCTAACGTATCTATAATTTTTGATGTTCCATGCTTGTTTTATATCTACTTTCTTATGTTTTGTCCACACTTTGGAGTACTTTTACACATTTTCTGGAACTAACCTATTAACAAGGTGCCACAGTGCCAGTTGCCTGTTTTCTGCTGTTTTTGGTTCCAGGAAAGTTAGAAAATCAATATTCTCGAAATTGGACCGGACAAAAGCCAAAGTCGATATTTTACGGGAAGACTCACGGAGCCAGAAGACGGGACGGAGAGGGGCCACAGGGTGGCCACACCACCCCTTGGCACGGGCAACCCTAGGCCACGCCAGGGCATGGTGTGGGCCCCCTGGTCGCCCACCGACCTTGCCTCTCCGCCTATAAGATGCCTCCTGATGCAAAAACCCTAAATCGTCAAGCCTCTAGCCACGAAAAGTTCCGCCGCTCCGCCGCCACCGAAGGGGAGATTCGGGGGACAGAAAGTCATCGTTCCGGCACCCTGCCAGAATGGGGAAGTGCCCCCGGAGCCATCTCCATCGATCTCCACCACCATCTCCATCACCATTGCTGATTCCCATGATAAGGAGGGAGTAGTTCTCTCTCGAGGCTAAGGGTTCTACCAGTAGCTATGTGTTCATCTCTCTCTATGCATGATCTTATTGAGATCATGATCTTGTAATCTATAGATATACCTTGCTACTCAAGTGCTTTAATAGATCTATGCTCTCCCCATGTGTGTGAAGTTGACAGTGTGCACACCATGGTGGCACTTAGGCTAGAGATTTCAAATACTTGTTATGAGTTATATTTGAAGTTGGATGTCTTTATGAAATTGTGGTGTTTGTTGGATCCATCTAGCGCTCAAGGTGACAGTGTGGGGTTATCTAGATGGGTAAAGCGAACTTTGAGGAGTGCTGTTATAGCCCTATCATGGATTAGAGTGTCCAACCGGAGAGTAGTTCAGCGTAGTATCATAAAGAAGAATATATTTATATGAGAGTGTTCACTAGCGAAAGTATGATCCATAGGCCTTGTTTCTAAACATTGAAACATCGTTTGCAACTAGATCTGTTACATGTTTGCTTGCTTCCATCTTTATTTCAGTTTGCCTTTAGTCTCTTCCATGCCATCAAAGTATTTTCTAGCACCGTTATCTTATATCCATACCACTTGTATTTTACTATATCTTTGCCGAACTAGTGCATCTATACACCTGACAAGTGTATTGGGTGTGTTGGGGACACAAGAGACTTCTTGTATCTTGATTGCATGGTCTCTTGAGAGGGATACCTTTGACCACTTCCTCCCTGAGTTCAATAAACCTTGGGTAATCCACTTAAGGAAAAACTTGCCGCTGTTCTACAAACCTCTACACTTGGAGGCCCAACAACTGTCTACAAGAATAGAAGTGCGTAGACATCATTGGCACGTCTTGATAGAGGCCTCTACCAACTATCGACTCAGAGTGGTGACTCATGTCATGGCTGTGTGTACGTAAACCTACAAGGTCACCCACTTAAGGAAAAGGAGCCCATGTGGATTCGATCCATGTGGAGATTGGGATACGACCTAGATGGGCCTCAAGCGTTGAGCACAGCTAGGAGTGTACATAAGTGGAGTGACAAGGGATTGTCCCTGACCTAGCCCTCACTTTCTCCACTCCCATTTCAGGCTATACATGATCTAACAGTCCTCTGCCTGGAGCTCCTCCCTATATGTGTGGATACCGGTAGAGGCATTATAGGTGCGACACTGGAGATGAAGGAGTTCGTGGGGATCTGTATGTGCTGTACGTGGGATCGTTCGGCACGGCATCAACTCACGCGCTTCATCGATAATACACACCTATGCGTCTAGTGCTAAATCTTGTGGCCTATCACCTGAGCTAGATCTTGGGAGTACCGCATAAGGCAAAAAGTTTTGTTTATCTCTACGTGGCCCAATAGTGGTATCAGAGCGATATCTTCTAGTTTTAGACTCAAGATCACGCATATGTGATATGCGGTTGGCATTAGATTGGATCTAATTGCTATTTTGGTGGTCGATCTATGAGATAGATCGGTTTTGAACTAGGTTGATTGGATCAACTGTTCTCAGGGAAATAGATGATCTGGATTCCGTGATCATACTGCTAAGGTCGTGGAACGACATACCCCTACCGGTCGACTTCCGCTATCGGGGTAGACTATGACACGTAAATCCAAATGTGGTGTTCGAAGATCGAAGAGTTTGATCGAATCATAGTACAGATTGGATTTGGGTAAAATTGTTTTATCCGATGAGATCTGCGTTTTTAGAAAAATTGTCGGGCGCTGCCCGCACCCACGAGGGGAGTTGCCCCTTCGATCCCCACCAGTAGGACCGCCGGCTTCGCCCTGTCGTATTGCCTTAGTTGTCGTTGCGAGTTTCACAACACTGGTAGATGTTGTATCTCTGCATAACTTGTTTTGCAGGATGATGTTGTGAATGGTATGGCTTATGTACATGTGATACGTGTAATCCATACATGATCTGCACATCACGGTTTTTGTCAGCTGACTGGAGCCTAGGTGTTGTCAATTTATTGTTTTACGACCTTCCTGTCAGATTCTCTATGTAATTTACTTTACTAAGATAGTGTAGCTTTTTGGAGAATGCAGATGGCATGCAAGTCGATGTACAAGTCGACGACATGGAGTAAGATGGCACGTGACAAGATTTGGCACGAGCCGACTTACAAGCTTCATGGAGATGGAGATCACCATGAACAGAGCCATACAATTTCACATTAAAATTGCTTTATTTTGTGCTATGTTTATGTCTCTGTTTTACCTCTCTTAGATAGTTGGTAGAAAGTAATCCCTCAAAGAAGGTCTAGTCGGTATCCCCGCCGGTTCTGCACCATCACAAGTCGGACATTCTTTGTAGTGGGCTCATAAAATTGAGGTCCTACCAATTGTTTTTGACTAGGTGGGTTCGAGTCGGACTCTTATAGCGGAAGCACTTAGTAAGCTAGACGGTCCTATCACAACGGTTGTGGGACGCGGGGAGAGGTCGTTCGGGAGCTAGGGCATGTGATGCCACCCAACCAACAGGAGTCACATGAGATTCGATTGTCAAGGAGTTTCCTACCTAGATCACTTGGCGGCTAGCAGTGATGCTAAAGCTCACTAGTCGGCTTGCTTATTTAGGATCCTGGGTGTTGGTTCTAGTGGGGCATAAGTATTAAAATATTTAATATGCTTGCTCTTTTATGGATACATGTCTTAAGTGTTTTGCATATTTTCTGTTGTAGATCAACGGCACCTAGTAGAAGTCTCCCTCAAATATCCAATTTTGCATTGAGAACGAAAATAGAGAAAGATAAACTTATGGAAATAATTTCACCAACTGGTATCGTAATTTGAGAATTGTTCTCAAACAAGAAAAGATGGACCATGTTCTAGATAACCCGCTTCCAGATGAGCCGAATGAGAATGCGAGTGTCGCTGCAACCAATTCCTACCGTAGGACTTGTGATGAGTCCACATAAATTAGCTGTCTTATGCTTTCTCACATGGAACTAGACTTGTAGCAGTAGTTCGAGAATGTTGAGACCTACGATATGATCGAAAGCCTCAAAAGTATGTTATAGGCTTAGGCAAAGACCGAGAGGTATCAAGTCTCTCAAGCTTTGCTGAGTTGTAAGCTTAAGGATGGTGATCCACTAAGTCCACATGTGATCAAGATGGTTGGTTACGTGCAGTCTCTGGAGAGGTTGGGCTATCCCATTAGCGAAGAGTTCATTACATACATAATTCTGAACTCTCTTCCTAGTGCATATGGCCAGTTCATCTCGAACTACCACATGCATGGTATGGATAAGAATCTCACTAAATTACATGGGATGCTCAAGTAGGTAGAGGCTAATCTCAAGAAGAGTGGTAGTCAAGTGTTTATGGTACATAATAAGGCTAAGTTCAAGAAGAGTTCTTGGACTAAGACAAAGAAGGCTAAGTCAGGAGGTAATGCTCAGGATTCGAGCCTAAGCATTTCCTTGTGGACTAAGCCATCTCCTTCAGCTGTATCCACTTGCTTATATTGCAAGGCGAATGGCTACACATAGAAGAGGAATTGCAACAAGTATTTGGCTGACAAAGCCAAGATTGGAGGTGTGACTTCCAACTCAGGTACGCTTGTATGCAATGTTATAGAAATTTACCTTGCCGATGCACCTAACAGTTCTTGGGTATACGATACCGGATCAGTAATTCACATCTGCAACTCGTTGCAGGGACTGGTAAGAACTAGGAGCATGGCAAGAGGAGAGGTTGACATTCGAGTCAGCAACAAAGCAAGAGTCGCTGCGTTGTAAATCAGCACGATGCAACTTCATTTACCTTCATTATTCTTAATGGAGCTAAATAATTGTTATTATGTTGCAGTGCTTAGTCGAAACATCATTTCTGCCTCATGTTTGATGAGATAAGGCTATGAGTCGAATATTAAGAATAATGGTTGTTCTTTATATTTGAATGGTATGTTTCACGGCTTTGCACCCATCCAGGATGGGTTATTTATTTTGAATATCGATGGTGAATTGGTCTATAACATAAATGTGAAAAGGTTGAAACCAAATGATCTGAATATGACTTACTTTGGGCACTGTCGGCTTGGTCATAAAAGTTGGAAACGTATGAGGAAGCTCCATGATGATGGACTCCTAACTTCGTTCGACTTTGAGTCGTTCAAGACATGCGAATCCCACCTACTCGGCAAGATGACCAAGACACCTTTCAAAGAGTTGTGAAAGGGTGTCTGACTTGTTGGGACAAGTACATAGTGATGTCTGTGGCCCGATGAGCACGACAACCAGGGTGATTATGAGTACTTCATTACCTTCACTAATAATTTGAGTAGGTATGAATTATATCTACTTGATGAAACACAAGTCAGAAGCCTTTGAAAAGTTCAAGGAATTCTAGAATGAGGTACAAAATCAACCCGGCAAGAAAATAAAGTTTCTTCGATTGGACCGAGGAGGTGAGTACATGAGCCACGAGTTTGATGACCATCTGAAGAATTGTGGAATAGTTCCTCAAATCACTCCGTCGGGAATGCCGTAGAGAAACGGCATGTCGGGATGGTGGAATCAAACCTTGTTAGACATGGTACGATCAATGATGAGTTAGAAAAAGTTGCCTTTATCATTTTGGGGTTATTTTCTAGAAACTACAGCGTTCACACTAAACAGAGTACCATTAAAGTCGGTAGAGAAGACACCGCATGGGATGTGGACTAGCAAGAAGCTGTGTTTGACTTTTCTTAAGATTTGGGGTTTTGAAGCATTTATCAAGCGACTTTAGTCAGACAAGCTCACAACAAAGTCGGATAAGTGTATTTTTTTGGGGTATACGAGGGAAACCTTAGGTTACTACTTCTACAATCGAGAAGAGCGCAAAGTGTTTATCGCTCGGAACAGTGTCTTCCTTGAGAAAGAGTTTCTCGGTCGGGGAGTTAGTGGGAGCATGGTGCAGCTCGAAGAAATTCGAGAGGAACCGGCCAGTGGAAAGTCAAAAAAAGCCTTGGAGGTTGAGCCGATCATGGTAGCCGAGCCAGCAGCTGCACCTACACTGCGAATATCGGCCAGATTGTGAAGTGTTTGTGATGTATTACTGTTAGACAGTGATGAGCCAGCAAATTATTTGGAAGGAATGGTGGGATCCGAAATGAGTCATGGCTTGGAGCCATGAGATCCGAGTTAAAGTCCATGGATGAAAATGATGTTTGGAACTTGGTTGATCTGCTAGATGGTGCAAGACCCGTCGAATGCAAATGGGTCTTTAAGAAGAAAACTGATATGGATGGAAATATTTTTGTCTATAAAGCATGGCTTGTCGCGAAAGGGTTCCGATAAGTTCAAGGAGTTTACTACGATAAGACTTTTTCACCCATAGCGATGCTTACGTCAATTCGGATCATGTTAGCTATAGCAACCTATTTTGACTATGAGATATGGTAGATGGATGTCAAGATGAATTTCCTTAATGGAAAATTAACCGAGGACGTGTATATGATACAGCCCGAAGGTTTTGTCGATCCAGTTAATGCTGACAAGGTATGGAAACTTTAGAAATCCTTTTATGGGTTGAGGCAAGCATCTCGGAGTTGGAACATTCACTTTGATGAGGTAGTCAGAGCGTTTGACTTCATCAAGAGTGGCCATGATTCTTGTTTATACAAGAAGTTTAGTGGGAGCAAAGTAAACTTTATGATCTTATATGTGGATGACATGTTACTGATTGGAAATGATGTCCATATGTTTCTAGAAACCAAGGAATCATTAGAAAGGAGTTTCTCAATGAAGGACTTGGGTGAGGCAACTTACATATTAGGAATCAAGATCTATAGAGATAGATCAAGGCGGCTCATTGGATTGAGTCAGAGTACATATTTGGACAAAGTGTTGAATAATTTCAACATGGAATCGTCTAATAAGGGGTTCTTACCGATGCCCGATGGTGTAGAACTTAGCAAGACTCGGTGTCCTTTGACAACTGATGAGCCAAGTCGGATGAGTGCGATTCAGTATGCTTCGGCAGTTGGATCCATCATGTATGCCATGATTTGTACTAGGCCAGATGTTTCCTATGCTCTAAGTGTTGTGAGCAGATATCAGGCTGACCTTGGATAAATCCACTGGGCAGGGGTTAAGAACATTCTTAAGTACTTGAGCAGGACTAAGGATGTGTTCCTAGTTTATGGAGGTGAGGTTGAACTCGATGTAAAGGGTTACACAGATGCAAGTTATCTTACCGACTCAAATGATTCTTGTTCACAATCTGGATACATGTTTGTTATAAACGGAAGGGCTATGAGCTAGAAGAGTTCCAAGCAATAGACCGTGTCTGCATCTACAACAGAGGCTGAGTATATCGCCACTTCGGTGGTGGCGAAGGAAGCCGTTTGGATCAGGAACTTCCTAATGGATCTTGGTGTGGTTCTAGGCTCATCCAATCCGTTGGGCGTTTATTGGACAACAATGGTGCTATTGCACAACCAATGAACCTAGACAACACCATAAGAACAAACATATACTCATGCGGTACCACCTGATTCGCCAGTTTGTGGATCAAGGTGATATCAAGTTATGCAAGGTACACATGGATGCAAACGTTACAGATCCATTGACAAAGCCTCTTCCATAGCCTAAGCATGAGGCACACGTAAGCGCCATGGGCATTAGATGCCTATACATGTGATGTCGAGATGATTTATGTGGGCTCCCCCGGATTTAAGCATCCGAGAAATCCCTGTTATGTAAATATCCATGTTCCCATGATCAGTGAGCCATGGAACATAACCGACAAGTATCATTATAGCATCCAAAACATAACGAATACAAGACTCACATAGTTGCCATTACATTTACACAACTTTCATTAGCAGAGCTTCATCACACGTAGGGCCCAATCATGCTTCAATCTACAGGCGACTGACTGGGAAGACGGCCTAGCTTGTTGGATGTCACCTAATCTTCCAATATTCGAACCTCTGAAAGCCTGGCCAAGTAAATAACCAGGGACAATTCCATGACACTACAAGAAATGTGTCAACTTGTGACGTTTTGGTAGTGACCATCTACAAAATCGTCTTAGATTTATGAAGATTCTGCACCAGGTGATCTCAAGCTACATGAGAGGGCCAAAGCCTTAGTAAACTATGACGATTTTGCTCAGAAACGTCGTAATTTCTTTCAATGAAATCGTCATAATAGCTAGGCAGATCTAACTATAAGGGATAGCAACATGGACCGTTGGATGTGAACGAGATGGACGGGTGGATGCTGATTTGCGGGAACTTGACATGGATCGATGACATGGCTTGGTACGCATCGCGCGCAGACACCAAAATTTTTCACCATCGCGCGCAAACACAGCGTATATCGCGCGTGCCAGCTGAGCCAAAATCGACATGTCCCCACACTCCCAGCAAACACTGCTCCCCAACCCTAATCCTATCGCCCGTTGCCCTCCGTCCCCAGCGAGCTCAGCGCGCCGCCACCGCCACCGCCCTCTGTTCGAGAGCTTTTCCCCGCTTGCTCCAGCCGCTCCCCTCCTTCTCCAGCGAGATCCGCACCCCTCCCTACCTTTAGATTTGTGGGGCTCGTCGAGGAGGGTCTGCAGCTCCCAGATCCCTTCCGACATTCACATCGACACCATCTTCCCCGAGGCTGGTGAGTGTTCTGTCGGCGCCAGGAGGGAAAGGTTGAAGGGCTCCAAGGTCGTCTGGTGGTCGTCCATGGCCAGCTTCCTATTCCCTTGGTGCTTCCCAGTTTCGCCGCCAGCTAGTCCGGCCGCCCCACGCCCTCCCGCCGGCCAGATCCGTCGTCTCTATAGCTCGCCGTCCACACACGCAGGAGCTCCCACTCCCCAGGTGATAGGCGGATTTGCCTCTGTCCATCTCCCCCTTTTCCCTCAGGTACCATCCACCCCTCTCATGTGCCGCATATCTACAGGAACCCGACGACGATGTCCTCCTCCTTACATAGCGGCAATAAAACCGACGACGCCTGAGGGACCCTCTTCGAGAAGACCAAGCATGCATCCTCGTCTACGGGCTCCTGCTCGCTTGTGAGGTTCGTGTACCATGGCAGGACAGATCCATCGAGATGGCAATTATTGTGCCATAGCATTGAGAACATATTTATGTATGAGGCTGTGGATACTGTATGTTTCACTCTGACTATTCCCTTTCAGTTCTTACTTTGTAGTATGAATACTTCATCCATAATGTTTTGTTATAGTGGTTTAGTGCTTTGTTTCATCTTGGAGCAATCCATCATTCTGTGTTGCACTACATGATGAGCCACTTTAGTTTTACAAACGTTAATGCTCTAGGGAGTAGATTATATGAGAACAATATCATTAGGAGTATTACTTTTGCTGATGACTGTTTAATTAGGAGTAGAACTTTCAGAGATGGAGTATTAGCATGGGAAGATGGAGTACTAATTTGCTGATGATTTTTGGACATTATAGACTCTGAACATTACTCCTAGTTGAAACCTAACTGAATTTTCTGAATTACTCGGTAGAGATAGATGCATGGATAGATGAAATTGATTCAGTAGTCCTTGTATTGTCTTAGCCACACATATTTTGTGCTCTGTTTTACAACTGATTGTTCTATATCATCATAAATCAGTTAGGACAATATTAGGCAAACTGATTTGTCAAGATGTGTCTGCAATTGAACACTTAATGCATATGGTTAATTGTCGTTGTTTGTTCAGAAGTTATATTCAGGATTATGTTCTCTCATCTTTGTATGAGACTGACACATAACATGATTTATCAAGTTGTAGCCTCTAGCTGAATATTTACCCATGTGTTTTGTGGTACATGCATAGGTAAATTATGATTATTCATATGCATTGAGAAACTAGTTATGCCTTTCTCAGCCACGTACTGCACACATTTAACAAGATAGATGTGCAGCAAACCTTTTCTGTCCATATCCTGAATTATGATTTCTACTAAGTATGAAAAGGATAGCTAATGTTCTTCTAAAACTTCCTAGGACTATGCTTGTTTATAGATGAGTTAACATGTAATCTCCTAGTTAGTGTTATTTGTACTACTAATTTTCCTTGAGTTGAAACCATATTGGCATAACATTATATCGGTTTTCATACCCTCAAATCAGGATATGCTTCTCAGGAAAAGTCTGTAGCATAAGATAATGAAGCCACCCTTTATCATTACTGTCGCATCCCCCACCCTCACTGTCTCCATCACTGTGGTTTGGTTCAGATAAGTATTTAGTCTCCCCCACTCCCTTATAGTCCTTGTTAATTCACCTAAGTGAGTTGCTAGCTCGAAGTTATAGTTTGATAATCAATTGATGGTGATTGGTAGCTCCTATTTTCGATATGATCTGATCTGACCTGGGATGGGAACATGACCGTGCATGTTTGTGTGTTTGATATAGTATTCCCTTCTTTTTCTAATAGAAGGCAAGAGATTATTATGCAACATCTTTTCCTCTAGTAGCAGTAGTACTACTGATTTATGTATAGATAACAATATAGGTATAGGACATGTATAGGCTTCCTTTTGATCCAGGACTTCTTGTGTGTATATTAATGTTCTGTACTTATATCATCTGGCTGGAAGATTCCTATTCAGTTTTGTTTCTTTTTCATCTTGTACACATTGTTTTTGGTATTTCTCTGATCAATGAAAGCAGGGTTGATATAAGATTGATCTAGTTGTTGTGATAAAAGTAGTTGATATATGAATACTGTGAGCATGTAGTTGATATATGAATACTATGAGCATGTAGTTGATATATGAATACTGTGAGCATGTAGTTGATATATGAATACTGTGAGATTTATTTCATCTTGTACACATTGACTGTGAGCATGTAGTTGATATATGAATACTGTGAGCTTTATTTTTTGTCGAGTTCTGTGTGTTGATGCTTCATTTCATATTCTCCTTAGGATATGTCTGCCCAGCCATGGCTTCTCCCCTGGAGACTGCCGCTAGGCATGCCTGCATCCGAGGACTGTTAATTTCCACAACAATCAAGTACTTACATGGAGTAGCTACAACGACCAGCGTCAACGACATTTCTATGGTCTTCTACGATAATGCCATTATGCGTGTCCTCTGCTGCTCCACAACGGGCATCAGTGAGAGCTCAAGATTAAGAACCTCATATCTTCTTGTTCTACTTGTCCTCGTATAGTTTCATCTATCTCAATTGTATCCAAAATACATAGAATCTGGTCTCTAATTCACTGTGTGTGACACCTGTGAGTTAATACACATAATTTTCTAAACTTGGCTTTTCCTCTTTTCCAGGAGTTCTAGCCAAAGAAAGTCGAGAAAAGCTTGAAGACCCAATAATTTTAGAGCTACTTGTATTCTAACAGTCAAAATATCTAACTGTTTGGAACAAACCATGTAACGATTGTAATAGATAATAGACTATTCTTGGCTGTTATTTGAAATTTTCCATGTCTTTTATGTTTTAGTTCAACAAATGTTATGTAATATGATGAATAGAAATTTGATGAGCAGAATCATATTATAAAATTATTGACTGTGATTTTTGGGATAGAAGAAATAAGGAAAAAGGGCCGAAAATTTTACTGGACCAAATATTATTTGGGCTCTAAATAGGCCATGGCCCAAATTATATTGAAAGAAATGTTTTGAAAAAATAGAAAAAACTATGAACAAATTGGACGGTAAAAGGGCCAAGGCCCAAAGCCCATAGCAGTAACGAACCATGGTAGAGGAAGTAAAAGGCTAAAATTATTGGGCTCAGCCCAAGCAAGCAACCAAAATGGATTGGGCTGATTTCGATTTAAGACGATTTAATTTCGTCACAATTTTGCCACGTAGGATCGGCCACGTAGGATCTGACTTGGCCAGGCTAGATGGCCCGTGACGATATTGGATCGTCATAGACGTTATGACGATCCAATATCATCATAGACAGTTATGACGATTTTACCAAAAACGTCGTTATAGTTCATTTGCGACGCCCAGCTTTCGACGATCTCAAAATCCTCAAAGAATCGTCATAAACGGACTATTGCGACGATTTTGTGATGAAAATAGAGGGTCATACATAGCCAGATTCCTTGTAGTGAGTACTTTTGAATGTACTCGCAAATCACCAAGATAAGTGAAATAAGGGAATGCAATTCTGGCTGTGGCGAGATAGCTGTATCTAGGGTTGTTTTTGGAAAAGCCTAGACTATCTCTTGTAGTTATGGCATCTCCATATCTTTGTTGAAAAAGAGTTTTGAAACATGCCTCTGTTTTATAAAACAAGATATCACCATATCCTTGTTGAAAACCTTTTTGAAAACAGTTTTGGAGTAAAAACCCTTTTTAAACCTCTTTGACCTCCTTTGGTCAAACAAAACTTTAAACTCAGGTTCCCTCGGAACCTCCATATCTCATCCATTTTTCCAAACAACCACCATTTGGGTACTCCTAGCCAACACCTTTCCAACCGTCCTTGACCGGGGACACGGCTATTCGAATAGATTATACTCTGCGGAGTTTGTGCACTTTCCCCACAAGAATCAATACATCCATCGGGATAAAACCACGGCCCACTACCACGGTAGATGGGGGTCCGGATAATCAAACCTAACCTTTCGCTTGTCGACCCTAGCAAAGGTTGCTTTTCCTTTTGGGTTTGTTCTCCTCAGCAACGAGTATGTGGCTCCCAGCCATAGACATGCCTTCCATACACGCGTATACCCAAACCGCAGCTTGGCGTATACCTTAACTTGGTGACTCCACTTCCTTCCATACCACCTAAGTCATACCGTCCGCGGGAGACCCAATTGTTGCACTGGCACTCCTGCCAAGATAGGCTCACTCTTGTAGAAGCAAGCTACAGGCTCCAAATCCGTAGATCTGTTAGCGCCTGCCTAGAATTCAAGGGATTTCTCACAATAAGCATTGTACAATCTGCCTCGGCTAAAGAAGACAAACTACGAGCTAAGCCCCAGCACCTGGGGTAATGTGGTTGCACGGATAAAAATTGTTCTGGTAAAGGCGTAGAACATCTCTTCTCTTTCTCTTGTCCATTTTCTCATTTCTCATCATCACCACTTCTTTAGTTAAAACATCCGCTTGGAACGATGCCCCTTCCCAAGGGTTTTACAAAGCAGTTTTGAAACATTTGTAGTAGGGTAAATCCCCAAAACAACTTATTCAACAAAAATCCGTGGTTTCCAACAAGGTAGGATGCTAACCATAATAACCTCGATCTAAAGGGAAGTAAATGGTAGGTTTACATCAGGGTGGGTGCCATGATGGACACCAAGTCATAACTTTGAGGAGCCAAGTCATTAGCGTAGTATTTATAAAGCAAGACATGCAGATAAATAATGCAATTTATAAAGGAGATACAAAACAGGTAATAAGACGAGTAGGACAAGTATCGGAATTTGGGATTGGTGGCTTGCCCATGATCAGCGATAAGTCCCTGGACTTCTTTAGATAACCAAGAATACCCAACAAATAATAATAAGAGTCCCTTTCTTCTCCTCGTCAAACAATAACACTATCGCCATCATCGAGTATACATGCAAGCAGACAATACCACAATCAATACAAGGCATGCAGGCATCAAACCATACAGCAAACAAACATAAGGAACACTACTTAACTTAGTAGGTTTTGGAGAAGTTGGGTATTATTAATGGAATTACTAGATTGCCATAGAGGTGTTTTTCCCTTGGAAGATAGTTGTCAAAGTTATTTATCAAGAACTTGGATTGGGTGTCTGAGGTCTGTAGGATGCCAATGTGCAACAATGATATCCTCAGATAGGTCTTGGCAAAACAAGACCAACACAAGTGGTTTCACTAGATTATCATTTATCTAGATTTAGTTATGCTTTTTTATAGTGTAATAAACTCTAGTTTGAGGAAATAATTCACCATAATTTATATGGAGTGCTAAACATTATTTCCTTGGGTGGTTAGATAGTGTTTGATGTACTGAACCACATAGAAGTGGAATCTTGTCAAAAGAATTACCAGAATGCCCTTAATAAATCATCAAAGGCAGTTCTGCAAGGTTTTTGTCTTTTTCAGCAGAATTTTTTTACAGAAGGTTTTAGGGTGATTCCAACTTTGCATGGTAGGTATTGGAATTACTTTTCTGTAGAAATTGGAATTATCCATTTTGGATGACCAGAACTACTAGAGGGATTTATCTAGTGAAAAAGTGGTACACAGAACAGTTTAATTCGCTATAATTCAGCCAGAGCTCAATAAAATCTGAGCTGCTGGGGTTTGATAGTTTTTGAATAGACACAACCATGGGAGTTGGAAATAGGTCAACACCTCATTTGGTTTGACCTTGAGAAATTACCTAAGGCAGATAATGGTTGTTTTTGTTATTTTTGCTAAAGGTGGTTCATAGCCCCACTTGGTATGGGACCAAAGCTAGTTGCTAGATATTGTCAACTTATCCCTGAGGGAGTTGGATTTACTCAATTTGGATCAAAAAAACTCACTAAGGAAATCCTTGAGTGCAAAGGACACCTGTTGGGAGATAAAATGCCATTAATTAAAGAAAATTGTTTTTGGCAAGGGAGAAGTTCTACATGTTGCACAGAACACCCAGGAACATGACGAAATTTTTCTCTGGACGAAATACCCCAGTTTTCATTTTGAAAACGATTTAAATTGAACAGTTATAAATAGAACAGATCTGAACAGATTTAAATAAAAAGAAAAGGGAAATAGGGGCTACTGGGCTGGATCTGGGTGAGGAGATGGGCCGCCGAGCCAATTTGGCCAAGTAGGGGAGGAGTCGCCAGTGGGAGTGGGGTTTGAATCCCGCTGGGAGGGGCCCAGCGGTCAGCGGGGCGACGAGGCGAAGTGGTATGGGGGCATTTGGGCCGTCCGATTAAGAGGCAATCGATGGCCCTTGCTCGTCTTCCTTCTCGCGACGGGGAGCCATGGAAGAAACCCTAGCAGCGGGCAGAGAAAGGGCGGGGTGGCTCACTAGGGGCCCGGGAGAGGTCGGGGAGGCGGCAGGGTGACGCGGGGCATCGAGGGGACTCCAGGGATGGGCGGCACCGCTGGTTTCCTTGACGGGATCTGGCCCGCGCGATGACACCGGCGACGGCAGTGGTGGGCCTCGTCAGGGAAGCTTCAAGGGACAATCCTAGGCCAAACAAAAACATGGGGAGAGTCAGGGGAGGTTGGGGAGCATGATAGGGTGACATGTAGAGGGGGAGAAAGAGAGGGCGAGGAGCTACACTCGAGTTTCTGAAAGAGGCCGAGAGCTCCGCTTCTTCTTCTCTCGAGCAGGATAGAGCAAGGGAGGGAGAGAGGAGGACTCTGGGAGGTGAGGGGGAGTGTGATGGAGCAAATGAGCCAGAGTGGGGAGAGCTGGGTGGCCTGGGATATTTAACCCGAGGGGGAGAGGTCCATGATGGACTTGTTCCATGGGGAGGACAAGGGGAGGGAGCTGGCCATCCATTGGGTGTGGAGGGCGGTGGAGAGAGGGTGGAGGTGTTATCTGGGGTCGTGGTTAGGGCAGAGGGACAGTGGGGCTGCTGTACAATCACTTTACACGATTTGCAATAAATGGCTTCTCTCTCTCTCTAGTCTCCCTCTCTCCAAGAGGTAAGGGCAAGGGTGTTGCAGGGTGGACCACGACCAGGGGTGGGTGTGGTTGCTATGGGGATGTGCTGGGCAGGATTTGAGACAATTAGATAGTGGTTTTGGTGTTATGGTCAAATATCCCATCATTGATGATTATGAAGGAACTCTTGAATTTTGATCTTGCCAAAGAGAGATAAGGGTGCTGCTAGATGGGTAAGGTTAAGATATATCTCCAAGATTTATTTGGGATTTTTCAGATGGATAAGGGTGTTGCTAGATGTGAGGTCGTTCCAAATGTGAATACACACTTAGGAGAAATTTCCCAAGATTTATTGGGGATTAAAAGTATTTAAAACTATTATTATTCCATTTCTGCCATTTTGGAAAAAGGGCAAAAAGAAATAATAAAAGATCTCAAAGATATTTATTTTTGAAGTGGGAAGATAGGGTAAGATATATGGGCCTCAAAAGTGCTTAGAGTTGGGAAAGTGTTTTGGCAAAAACCAAACTTTCCTTTGGGAAGGGAGTTTTGGAGATTCTTCTAATAAAGAGATTAATTAGATTTGGATCCATAATAATTATGGATAATATTTGATAAATCTTGATAATCAAGGTAGATGATGTAGACAAGGTGTAGCAAGCATGTGCAACCTTGGGAATTGGAAATCCAACTTGAATTAGGTGGAAAACAAGGAGTTGGGGATCTAGGGTGATGTTATTTTTATACCACCAAAACCTTGTTGGCTCTTGGAATTCAGATCTCACCTTGATGCAAGGGATAGATGGATAGTTAGACCAAATCATATATATGATAATGGCATAAGGAGTTTGGATTGGTTATATTTGAGTTGGTCTGGAAGTGATGGCAAACTTTGTTGAAAATAAGGCTGCCATACCAGATGAGTCATGATGCCTTAAAAACCATGTGGGTTTAAGAAGCAAAAGGATCCACTTGGAGCACGTGAAGTATATGCTGATAGAACTATATGAGTAGAGCACAACCATGCAAAGAGTTGGTCCATATAATGTGGGATGATGGTGTGAGCTTCTGTCTAAGTAGGCATGATGACTAGATTTGCAGGAAAAGTTATTTTCTTGCCTGCAAAACCATCAAGAACAAGTGGGTTGGAGGATGATCTAACAAAGGGCAAGAGTGGGCCTTGGTATTCCTTAGGATGGTTAACAAGATGGTTCAGGTGCATTTCCAAAAATGCACATGGTTTGAGAAAGGGAGGCATTCAAAAAGGTGATGAAACAAATTCCAGACTTGGTCAAATTTGGCAGTTTTGAGGATTTTGACTATAGTAGGAGAGGGAGTGTTTTTGAGGGGTTGCAAGGTACCAAATCATCATAAATTGGATGATATTGAAGTGTAGAGGGAGTAGAAGGGATCCATGATTGATGTTGGTCTCCATTGACTTGGAAACTTCTAGACTGGATCACTGCAGAATTGATCTGGTTAAGGGTTTTAGATGACTACTTAGTAGCTAGGGATCAGATCCAGATTGTATTCTTGCTTAGGGTTTGGTGAGTTTTAAGGTATATTAATCCCAGGGATGAGCTCCTAGAGTGGCTCATACTACTTCCTAAGAAATCAAGTCAGACAACAGATCCAGGCAGCTCATCTTATAAACTTAGCAAATCCACTACTAGGGTTACCATCAAGCCTAGCTTGAGGTAAGCTTGGGGCATTTTGAAGAGGTTGGATTTTGAATGAGATGAGAGTCCTTGGTATCTCTACCCAGAGTAGAATTCAAAATCTTTAAGAAGAGGTTTTGGGAAACCTAGAGATAAGAGTAGTTGAAGGTTCTGTCTATAACCATAAGGAGGTTATAACTCTTCATAGTTTTGTCAATGGAATCTACTAAACTAGTTTTGGTTACATAAGCATCTTGGCTCAGGTTTTGAAGTGCCAGAACGTTTGAGAATATGTAAAATGAGCCAGGATAATTTTGTTAAATAGCCTTTGTCAACTGATGGTGAGGTAAGGAGTATCATATGGTATACACTCACATGCACAGGTACAAGCAAACAACAAGCAAACACTGCACCAATGAACAAGAAACAGTTTTTGTTCCCCCTGATTTTTGCATTCTGGACAACTAATCAGGGTTGCTGAAATTGGGATGTTACAATTTACTCTAGTGCAAGTGGGAGACTGTTGGGAATATGCCTAGAGGTAATCATGTATGATGTAATTCCCAATGTATTCATGAAGTTATTAAGTTGTCCTAGTATGGACATAATATATATCATTGAATATGTGATTCAGTTGTGGAACAATATATCAATTCTGTTTATACTAGATGTCCTTGGTTGTTGAGGTTGTGTTGGACACACAACTTAGACCAATGTGAAAGTCGGCTGATGACTCGGTTCCACTTTTCATGGGCATGGTGATACTATTTTGACTTACATGGACTCGGCTAAAGAGTTTAGCGAGTCGGACTGACCCACAGTTGAGATGCAATGAGCATGTTGTCATTTGCAGTCTCAAGCAATGGAATCCTTCGACCTGCGGTGATCGCATGATCCGAGTTGTGGATCACCAACTTTGATTCTATCAAACGCTATTCCGTAAATGGGCAGTCATAAAGATAGAGTTCAGGTTGGTTTTGAATCAAGCTACGTGACATGGATTACCAAGATGGGATTTTCCCTTCCATAATGGAGAGATATTCTTTGGTACCTCTCATGTGATATGATTCGGAAGCATGGCCATGCACGACTTGGTTAAGTGTTAACCAAGGAGTCGGACTAAGTGTTAGTCTAGTGAGTCATATGTCATGGAACGAGAAGAGAGAGTTGAGCTATTAAAGGTATGACAACTATTCACCTATAGCTTGACAAGGTATATCGTGAGGCAAAGGGACTTGGACAAAAGTCACATTGAGAAAGGTTTGTCTTCTAACTTTACGATGCTTGGGAGTTGGCACGTCTTGCTAGAGGCCGCTACCAGCTATCGACTCGGAGTAGTGACTCATGTCGTGTCCAGGTGTACATAAACCTATAGGGTCGCACACTTAAGGGAAAGGAGCCCATGTGGATTCGATCCATGTGGAGATTGGGATACGACCTAGATGGGCCTCAAGCGTTGAGCCCAGATAGGAGTGTATATAAGTGGAGTGACAAGGGATAGTCCCTGACCTAGCCATCACTTTCTCCACTCCCATTTTGGGCTAGATAGTATCTAGCAGTCCTATGCTTGGAGATCCTCCTTGTACGTGTGGATACTGGTAGAGGCGTTGCACGTGCGGTGCTGGAGACGCTTGGGGATCTGGACATGCTATACGTGGAACCGTTCAGCACGACATCAACTGACGCGCTTCATTGATAATCCGTACCTGCACGTCTAGTGGTAAATCTCGTGGCCTATCACCTGAGCTAGATCTTGGGAGTACTGTGTAAGGGAAAAGGTTTTGTTTATCTCTACGTGGCCCAACAATTTTCTCTTCACTACCATGGTTGCACAATTCTAAAATTATTTTCTCTTTAGCATCAAATCTTGGCACATATATTCCCTACTTACTTTTAGTGTCCACTTGTTCAAAAGAAAAAGAAAAGAGAAGAAAGAAAGAAAGGAAGAAAGAAAGGCAGAAAGAAAGAAAAAGTTCTGAGCACAAGCACTTGCATGTTTAATGTCCATAGTACTTTCATTTATTTTTGCAGTTTGTCATTGATTGTTGGAAGTCATTGAGTTGAATTAGAAGCACCACTTGATATCTCATTTGCTTGTTGTTGTTCATTAAAGTTTGAATCATTGATCATATACATTACTACTTGTTATTTTCATAGAAGAAATAAACTCCAAAGTTCTTGTTTAGTTTTATCACCTTCATACTCGAGGACGAGCATGGGTTAAGCTTGGGGATGTTGATGCATGCAAAATTCATGCATGAACTTTATAGTTTATTGATGCATATTCCAACATATTAAGATGTTATTAGATGTTATAATAATGTTTTGCATTGCTTTATGGGATTTTCCATCGATCCGCCTTATTTTGGTTATAACTCTACATGACAGGAAATCCCTGTTTTGCGTATTTTGACATTTCAGGAACCTTCCTGAACTCAGTTTGACCTAGGATATTTCAGGCATTAATATTTTATCATGAGAACCTTCTGGCGCATAAGAAGTCAACGAGGGAGGCCACGAGGCCCATTTTAGCACAGGTGGCGCGGGCCCTAGGCCTGGTAGCACCACCCATGCTCGTTTGGTCCTCAGACCTCCCATGCATTCCGTCTTCATGTCAAATTGATCAAAGGCTGTTCTAGCAAAGATTGGAGGGGTGAATGCTGCCAGAGTCGCCCCCGGTCGCTTCTCCAACCTCTCCGACATCAGCAACACCGCCACCATCATGAAGAGGGAGTAGTCCACCTCTGGACTATGGGTTTGTGGCAGTAGTTTGTTCTATTTCTCTCTGATGCTATGATGTTTAGATGCCGTATGAACTGCCAAACATGATTATGGTGCATATTATGTAATTCCTTTGTGGTGGATCTTTATTTTATTGGATGATGTATGATATGTGATATGTTATTATGCTCTTGATGTATGAGTAGATGCATATTGTTACCCCTTTCTTTATTACTTGTTCTGATCCAACATGTATGTGAGGGTGCGAGAGGGTGACGGTGTGTATTAGATGGAGTAACTAGGTAGTAGTACTGAAGTGTGATAGAAATCATGATCTGCTATGGTTTTCACCAATTTATGGTTACCTCACTAGGGATAAAAGAATGCATGTGCTATAATTTCTTAGTGAGAGCTCAGAATTCCAAGTGACATTCATAGACAAATTGTTTTGTTGTAATATGTCCAAGTGGTAGCATATTTGTTGTTCACCATCATGTCAAAGTACCTAAGGCTACACTCTGTTAATTCTTAATACTAGATTGGTGGAAGTTTATTCCTTTCTAGTGGACTATAAGTAAGATGTGTAGTATCATAGTTATGTTAGGACGTGATGCCCATATGAATATTATCGAGTAACATAATAAAAATCATGTCGATCTTTCAGTCCTCCATCTTGCGCTTAATGCCACCACAACATTATGAGAGATTAGACAAGTGAACCCATGAACCCAGGTCCATTATTCCCATTAGCGCAAACTCCCTGTCTTGTCCTCTAGCATTTAGAGGACTGGGACACTTTTATTACTATATTGTTACTTTTACTTTATTCCATTAAATCAACCTCACTTGTTACTTTAAACTGTTCAGCGCATAAACAACTAGAATTGTGACACTCTAGTTGGAGAGAGTAATAGCTTTTCCTTCTGTAGCATCCCAATTGTCTAACAATTGTAATGCTACTTGGTCTAGTAATATAATGGCTACTTCAAATATATAATTGTTGCATCATAATTATATCATGCTCATGTCATCATGCCACCTTGCTTTTGAGCATCATATAAAACCCTTTTTGTTTTGGTTCTTCTCTCTTATGCATTGTTAATTGTATTTGCCTCTTGATATTGTATTTGGTTCTTGATATATTGTTTAATGCCCAAGTTGAGTTGGGGGCATATCTTTTATTAACTCCACCACCTTTCTTTCATCACCTTATAATTCCACCATCCAACTAAATATGAGCTTTGCACTTTATTTGAGTTTACCTCTAGCTCATGTGGGTTGGGATGGATCCAATTCTTTTCCACATGCTCTCATCTTAGCATCATGTTGTTTTCACATTATTGATATATGAGAGCCACATGTCCACCTTTGCATGCCTTGTGAGTGGAACCCTTTTTTCATAGCTTCCATATGGATTATCATGGATTTATGCTCATGTTGGGGTATTATTGGGACTACTAAACATCTAGTGGAATAAACACACTAGCAAGTGCCAATTATAATCAAATGTGAGCATCTCCATCTAATTCATCTGAAACTTTCACTTGCTTTCTGTTGCTTGGCCTTACTCCACATTTCTGGGTAATGCATAGTAGTAATGCCTTGTTATTAATATTGTTTTCACAAGGATAATCATGGCATTAATTATTTATGCATGGGCCATGCAAGTACCACCTTTTGCTTGTCCTTTGGTTTTTATTTAAATTCTGGAGTGGTTCATCTCTCATCTCTTCCTCTTCTGATCTTTTGGCTTGATCTAGTTTGTCTTGCAAAAATCCATCATCACACCACATCCCTCTCTCTCTCTTTTTCCACATGTTCTTGCTTGATCTATGTTTGGAGCATGCTAGCTCTAAAAACCTAGATCTCACCCTCCCTCTCTTATCCTCTATCTAAGTTCCTCTCTAATCACCTTACCCCTCTACCCCATCCTCTCTAAACCACCCCATCTAACCAAACCCTAGCTTCCATGCCACCCCTCTCTCTCGGCCTCCCTCTCTCTCTCACCCACCTGGCCACCCTCTCTCCCTGGCCCACCTAGCTACCCTCCCACCACACGAAACCCTAACCCGAGCCATACCCCCCTCCCTCCAAACCTAGCATCTACCCGAGCTTACCCCCTCTCCCCTCTAGCTCTCTCTCTCTACCATGAATGCCCCAGCCCGAGCCTCACCACCTGACCACCCTGCCCCACCTGGAAGCCCCTGCCAGCTGCCCCTGCCCTGCCCTGCCCCGACCGAGCACGTGAGGAGGGAGGAGAGAAAGGTGGCCGAGCCACCTTTTCCATCTACCTGCTCCCCACGGCATCTCCCTATCCCTCTCTGCTTTATCTCCACCTCATGGCACCTCTGCATCCTCCCAGATCCGCTCCAGGGCCCTGCCCTCTCCCCCTCTTCTCCACCGTCTCCGTCTACCCCATCGCCGGCAAACCGTCGGCCTCCTCCACGTCCCGTTGATCCAGTCGAGCCACGCGTCCGTGAAGTGGCTTGGGAGATCGTGGACGCTCCCCTGCATCGTCCTGTACTCGCAGTCGCGGAGGAGAAGCACCAGAGCCACCAGGATCATCACCGCATCTCCGAAACCCTAACCTCGCCGTCCGTCTGCGTCGTCGCCGATCCACTGCGCCTCGAGCCGATCCTCCACCACCGACACACTCTCGGTGAGCCATCCGACCCCGCGGACACCTCCGTCCTCGCCGTAGCTCGCTGTTCTCGCCGGACCAAAAGTCGAGCGCTCTCGGTGCGTCGTGTGCGCGTGCGTCCTCTGCGTCGCCGCGTCGCGGAGAGCCTCATCTAGCTGCCTTTCCCCCTCCTAGCAACTCCCCTAGCCCTATCGCACTGGCTCGCACCCCCAACGCGCACCAGCACGTCCCAGGTTCGAACCCCCCCGCCCCGCGCTGTCGCGCACCGATCCGTCCGCGACGCGGAGAAGAGGAACAGTACGGCGCCCCTTTTTGTGCATAACCCCCTGACTCTTTTTCTGCATCCACCCGCGGTACCTTTTGGCCCGCCAGTCAGCCGCCGTCCAATCTTGCAAAAGAGCCCCCCAGATCTGCCAGCCTCAACCCGCACTCCCTCTCAGCGCCACATGGTCAGTTCCCCACCTTTCTCTGTCAAGTGGGCCTGCGAGCCAGCGGGTCCCATCTGTCAGTGTCACGGGCTGGGCGTGCTCGCGGTGACAGAAACATTTCTGTGCGCGTGTGTCCCAGTCAGCAGTGGCCCACTGGTCATTGACTGTGGCTAGCTTTGAGCTGGGTGACAAAAGTATTTTCGGATATCTGATATAATTCAAATCTTTTTCAAATTATTTCAAATTCAAATTCAAATCTGTTTTCAAATATCTTTTGAAATATAAATCCAAATAATGCAATTAATATATGTTTTCAAATCAGAAAAATGTGAGGAATTCAAATATGCCCTCCAAAATATATTTTGAACACTTAAAATTCCAAGTTGAGTAAAATTACAATAAAATGCCCTTTTTCCTTAAATAATTAATAGCTTTTGTTTTATAACTCCAAATTTAACAAATAATATGTCTAAAATGATTAGCTCGACGAGACCTTTCTGTTTATGCAATCCTTTATCTGTTTTGCAGCATGCATCATATAAATATAAAGTGTATATCAACTAATATGAGGTTAAAATGTGGCCAAAACTCAATAAAATGATTTATTCTTGTATTCCACACCTCACCCACGCCATGCTACTTTATTGCCATGCAAATTGTGCATCATTCATCATGGCATGATTGTTTGCTTGTCGCATTTTATTCATATGCTTGTGCACTTTATTTATGTTGGCCCTTGTTTGTTTGGTTCTTCTTCGAATAGACGCTGAGCAGGGGATATACCAAGAGAACCAGGAGCACTACCCAGATCCTTCTCTCGCTTCAACTGAGCTGCCAGGCAAGCACTACCACATGCTTGCATACATATAGTACCTATTGCCTCTATCTTATTCTTGCATCATTGAGTCGCGATTGCATTAATCTGAATCCCAAGTATTGCATAGCCTTTACTTTTAAACCCCACCGAAGCTTGTTCCTCCATCCCATGAGCCATTACTACAGGAGTTGTTTGAGCCATGCGAGTCGTAGAACAGCATGTGTAGGGTATGTGAGTGTCTGATGGATAACAAGGTACCTAAACAACTTAACTTGAGTAGTAATGGGATAACTAATGAAAGTGGCATCGGTGAGCCATATTCGCTATTTGGTTTTTCAGGCTCACTTGTGTCCCGTAAGACCCCGAGTACTTGATTCCTGTTCCAAGAATATTCGTGCTATCCACATCCGGGAGGCTTATGAACCCCCCTGAGCCAGAGCTTGATTCATTATTATTTCTTGGGGCCACAAACTAGTTTGAGGTTTTATTTACTATCCTGTACTTATGCCATGCTTTACTGCTTTAATTTAAATTGTGCGAGGTATTGCACACTGTACTGTTTAGGGTCGTGACCCGTTTTCGCTGTATCGACAAGCCCAGTCACACTTTCGGGTTCCCAGTCGTTTACAGCCGGCTCCACAAACCTTGAGGCCGTCTCGGAGTCAGCTAACTTCGTTGCGGGTAGCTCAATGGGGTGGCCCCCTGAAATATTTCTGAATCCTATGATCGCTTTGTCGTGACTGCCTCGTTGGTTTTGATTTGGTTTTTCCGAGGTTGATCGAGTGTGTGTTGCTATTTGTGCACCCCTGCAGGGTAAAACTTTCTGAAAGCCGTGTCCGCGGTTATGGACGACTTGGAGCACAGTTTCTTGATCATAGACAAGCATAACTAAAGTACCGCTTTTAATTTGACTAAGTAACTGACTAGTAAATAGTGCAACACTCATGGAATGGTTAATAAAACTGCCAACGTATGGGGGGGTTGTTCATCCGCTTCCTCGTCGGTAAGCGAGGAGGAGGATGGATCTGTGGATATTACCGTTATAACTGTTGTTATTAATTCACGGACATCCGTCTATCTCTGGTCAGGCGGATGGTTAGCGAGTATCTATAGAATTGTTAGGGTTTATCTTTTGCTGCAATTGCATCACCCCAGGTTGTGTCCCCTTTAGAGGCATAAAGACTTGCTGAGTACCCCTAGGGTCTCACACGATAAATTATTGGTTCAGATGAACAGGTACCCTCGCAAGATGGATACTGGGTGGAAGAGACGGACGATGTGGGCAACGATCATTCGGTGTAGAGATTCCGGGAACGGGGATCTGTGAGATCTGTGGGCGGGATCTGCTTATTTATGGGGCATCTTATGCCGATTTGCTTCTTATCCGTACTCGGATTTTGTCTTCCGCTTCCGCCTGATACTCTGTTGATTGACGTATGAGGAGATATCCTAAACTATTATATCTATCTAGGATATTTGGATCTTGCCGTATGGCGTTGCTATATTTCCTTTCTTTTTAGATGGAATGGCTCTGATGTACTGTTGTATGGTGGCTTGCATACATACTCATTTGTGTATGTAGTTGGTCCCTTCGCCTGCCGATTACGCCGCCCGTTCTTGTCCCGATGATTGGAAATGGTTAGGACGGCCGTAAGGTCTACTTGTGAGAGGCATTTGGGCCCCACCGTACTATTTTAACCATTTCCGCTCATCCAGGCTTGTAACTAGGAGCGTAATTCACCGAGGTAGTTACACCTTCTTGCTCCTACGGATCGATACTCATACTTCCACATTGAGAGGTGCTACAATGATCCCCTACTCTTGGGGGTTATCAGATGCAACAACATATAAAGCTATGCCAACGAACAAATACTGAGTTTCTGTTCGAGTCTACGACTCGATCAGACACTCGGGGGCTACTCCTAACAAGAGCGCTGGCCGCGCACCCGATGTACTTCTGGGTCCAGTGTAAGCTTGTGACACTATCAAGTACAACCATCAGGTGCAAGACTCGAATATTTGCTTGAATCTACGGTTCGACCAGATACTCGAGGGATACTATAAACTAGAGCGTTGGTCGCGCACTCTTAAAGACTTTCGAGTGACATGCTCTGAATCTTTATCCAAATCCATGATTCTACTAAGGACTCAGGGGCTACTCCCATGGGGAGAGCTATTTAGACATTCGAAAAAGTGTCGATGCTGATGACATTTGTAGGATCATCCGGAATACTTCCAGATTGTCATCGACAACTTTAAGTTAATGCTCGAGTCCGCGACTCGCACAGACACTTGATGGCTACTCCCATGGAAACCGCTGGTCGCGCACCCTATAGAAAATAAAAGATTTACATAGTGGTCCATTGTGTCTACTATGTCCAGAATGTAGACTCGCTTACATCAATCGAACTCATTCGCGACTTTGCCTACTTACATTGCAAATGTCAAGTTCAGAGATGATGTCTCCTTGGCCATCCGAATCACCTCCATGGTGACAAACATTCGGATGCTACATCTACAACGTAAAGATAAGATCTACTATGTAATCTGATGGCCTGGCAATCGCACCCGCTGCGCTTTACCAGATAAATACCGCGCCTGTACGCGTGATGAAAATCTCTACACATGCATTGGATACATATGTATTAAAACTAGAGTTCGGTTTAGTAAGGCCTCCACGACATGAGTCGAACTACGTTAGCAAATTCCAAATTCGAGTCCCTAGACTCGAGTTTGAGTAGATAACATTGTTTTTTTCCCAAGAGAAATTAAGTGGTTCCAATTCGTCAGATGAACCATGCACATGTGCCACAATTCCTATGAACCAATCAAATGCCGCGGCCAGCCCGACAAACTTTCGGGTTGATACTATGCATCTCCTACGGCAAACGTCTTATAAGTCTTCATCCGAATCTACGATTCAAACGGACACTCAAAGGCTACTGGCATAGGTATGTCCTACGGATACCTACTATTGGCCTAGCTGGTCCGGCCCAGCAGGAGGCACATGTGACGTTCCACTAGTGATGGTGACCCCAATGCAATTTGGGAGAGACCAAGCCCATAAAGGATTCGACTCCTTGGCGGATACGGCAGGACTAGGTAAGAAACTTTAGGGTTCTGCCCTCAAACCTATAACCGACTCAGACACCTTCCAAGACCTGGCCTCCCATATAAAGGTCAGGAGCGAGCGATGAGAAGGATCGTTGAAACTCTCGCACATACACCTGCTAGATTCAATCTGCGCTCCATATCCATCTCGACGCTGTAACATCCCAAAACTTTTCAAATTTTGGAATATTAAAATAGAATAGAATTATTTAAAGAGTTTGTTAAAATTTTCTTTTTCCCTTTATTGAATTTTCAAAAGAAAAGAACCTTTCCAAAGTTTATGAAAATAAAGCAAATTCTATTTCTAAACAAAAGATTTTGGAACAAGTGGATAGGGAAAAACCATATTTCGAGAACTCATTAAAATTATTTTGTTCTTGGAAAAACAAAGGCTTTTAAAATTGATTTTATAAACCTAAAATCTTTTGTCAAAGGGATTTCTATTTTCGTGCCCCTGGTTCGTTAGTTATACTCAGTTTTTCTCAGCCGCTTAGTTTTTCCTCACTTTTGCCCTCCTTCCATTCCGAAACCCTCACATGCGCTCAAACGGGGGGATGCCGTCAGGTCAAAGGCTTGACCTTTAGATGCTGACCGGTCGGATAGCATTGGAGCAGGTCGTGCGTTGAGCGTTACATTACGTCACCTTGACCATTACATACTGACAGGTGGGGCTAGGATACACAGCGGACCAGCCATCCATCTCTCGCTGATTATGAGGGACGTGGTGTGGGACCATGTGGGGCACATTTGGTGGTTACGTGCGTCCTGTCGCCTAAATTGGAAGTTTTTATTTTTATTATTTTTATGATTAGCCTTTTTAAGAGCGCCTTTTCACCCTCTCTCTCGCTAACAGTTGTGTTTTTTTTGCCCAAAAAGATAGCGAATCTAGAGCAGCTTCTCTCTTCATTCATCGTTCCTTTTTCCCTCGTTTTCCCCAATTTGGTAGCAAATCTAGAGCAGCAAAACTAACCAGCAACATAAATAAATTCAGTAAACAGAGTAGATATAGATAAAGCAGCTAATATAGGTTATATAGTACGGTACTTAATGAGGTTCGACAATTAGGCTGCTCAGCAGCAGCAGCGGACAAGTTCAACACAGACACGACAAAAGAAGCTGCTTTACAGCAACAGCAGATCAGTGGCCCCTCATGGCCTCTACCAGGAGGGCCTCCGCCTCCTCCCTCTGACGCCTCCTCCACTTCTTGCTGCCCAGTCCCTTGACCTTGGGCTCCTTGGGCTTGATTGGGGGCATGCGACCCTCCTCGATAGCCACCTACTGGAGGTTGCGGAGGTGAAGACCGAGCACCTAATGCTTGGCTATGAAGCCGTGGATGTTCACAGACTCGCCGCATGTCCTTACGTCCTCGGCATTGAAGTCCGTGACGTACAACCTCCTAGTGGGGCAGAAGGGGCACCTGTACATGTCGCCGACGAAGAAGTTGTTGTACTGGCCGGACTTCAGCCTCCTCAACACATGATGAGTCTTGGTGTCCTTGGACTCGTCATTGATGCGGACGTCGATGCTATCCTCCTGTAGAGTGCAATAAGGACATGATTGAGATACTTTGATTATCGGGATTGATTATTTGCATAAATTAACCGATTGAGATCTCCTGATTATTCTCCAAATCTCAAACCAAATCGAATACTGATCCCAACTACGAATAGGGGGTTCAAATACGAAAAGGGGGATTCATCGAAATACGAGATCTAACACAAGATGATTAGCTACTGTAAAAATACAAACAGCCAGTCCCTAATAACATACGATCTAGCATCCAACGATGGGAATGGGGGAAGAACAAGGGAAGGGGAGAAAACCTTGGTTACCTCCGACCATGGGTCGGCGGTGCTGGTGTCGTAGGGGTTCTCCGGCCTTATGTAAACAACCTCCTCATAGGGGTCCCAGCCGAGCAGGATCTGTCCGAGACCGGCAGGGGCCTCCTCGCTGGCAGCTATGATGGATGCGGGGATGGGGACAGGGGCCTCCTTGTCGACGGCCTTGGAGGCGCCGATGGCCATCGTGTCGTTCTTCTCCATCACCGGCATGGTTGGGGTTTTTCTTAGGGGTTTGCAGAAGGTGATGTGATAGTGGAGACAGTTGAGTGAGCGAGTGAGTGATGAGTGAGAGTGGGGAGGCCTCTATTAAAGGAGAAGGGAAGCAACGTTTCGTTGCACTACCATGCACCGCGTAAATGCGTACGCTACTGCACCGTGTACGACCACACGTCTCCGCTACCTCCCCGTGCGCCGCACACACGTACCGTGAGTCGCATTTTTCCCTCGTGTCTAACCCTGACGACTCAGTTGTACTTAGTTTTTCCCTCGAGTGTAACACTGGTAGTTTGGTTCTACTCAGTTTTGCCCTCCAGTACTAACACTGCCGTGTGCAATATACTCAGTTTTACCCTCCGGTGGCTGGTCAACAAAGAGTCAACGAATAGGTTTTAGCTAGATAATTGAGTCATTTTATGCACAACAAATTCAAAAAGAGCAAAACACAGTGGCATCTACCCAGGGAGTCTTATTATGTGACCTGCCACCATAAGAAATGTATATAAACCAAGCTTTAACCTAAATCACCTACTATCTATGAAGGTTCATGGCTTTCTACTCAATCCTCTTCCCAAAACATCCCTCCCCAAAACATAGTTTATCTAAATGAGGCAATAATTGTCAAACTGGTGTATATTTGAATTGCAAATAGTTTGATGTATGCCAAGATGTATTTTATTGTATAAAAGACGCATTTTCCATTTTTAAATCTTTTTCTATTTTCTATTTGAATCCCTTTGTCAGTCTTGCCCTTGGTTTTTAAGTTCTACTTAGTTTTGCCTTTGGTTATTAAGTGTTACTCAGTTTCCCCCTCTCTTTGTATCCATTTGTCGCACCTGTGCTCATCTTCGCTGCTACGCTCTGATTAGTCGAGACAGTTGTCACACGGATCGTGCCCACCAACCGTTGATCCTCTGTGATCTAGCGGACATGATAACCCCTATATCTGTCGAGGGGCACTCCTCTATCCGTGAAAAATAACGAGTATGCCACCAGTACTTTAACTCCATAAACAAATGAACTTGAATATAATTTGAAGGGAACGTATTCAAAGGTGTATAATTTATACATTATATTTCACTCCATGGAAATGGTAATGTCTCAAGATTTTCTTAGCACAACATTATCACGTATTAAGTGTGATTTCAAAGAGTTCAAAGGTGTATTTTGTATACGCAAGTTTATGCATTATATTTCACTCCATGGAAATGGTAATGTCTTAAGATTTTCTTAGCACAACATTATCACGACCTAAGTGCGATTTCAAAGAGTTCAAAGGTGTATAATTTTTGTATATATAAGTTTATGCATTATATTGCACTCCATGGAAATGGTAATGTCTCAAGATTTTCTTAGCACAACATTATCATGACCTAAGTGCGATTTCAAAGAGTTCAAAGGTGTATAATTTTTATATACGCAAGTTTATGCATTATATTTCACTCCATGGAAATGGTAATCTCTCAAGATTTTCTTAGCACAACATTATCACGACCTAAGTGCGATTTCAAAGAGTTCAAAGGTGTATAACTTTTGTATATACAAGTTTATGCATTATATTTCACTCCATGGAAATGGTAATCTCTCAAGATTTTTTTAGCACAACATTATCACGTATTAAATGCGATTTCAAAGAGTTCAAAGGTGTATAAACTTCGTATATGCAAGTTTATGCATTATATTTTACTCCATGGAAATGGTAATCTCTCAAAATTTTCTTAGCACAACATTATCACGTATTAAGTGCGATTTCAAAGAGTTCAGAGGTGTATAAACTTCGTATGTGCAAGTTTATGCATTAAATTCCACTCGAAAATGGGGGAGAAAATAGTAATCTCTCAAGATTTTCTTAGCACGACATTATCGCATATTAAGTGCGATTTCAAAGAGTTCAAAGGTGTATAATTTTTATATACGCAAGTTTATGCATTATATTTTCACTCCATGGAAGTGATAAATGATTAGGATTTTATTAGCACAACATTATCATGTCCTAAGTGCAATTTAAAAGAGTTCAAAGGTGTATAACTTTCGTATAATTTCCGTATATGGATTACATTTCACTATATGAAAATGAAGCAACGACACGGGCATGGGCGCGGGGCTGGCTCGGGGTCCCATCTTGCAACACCAACCTGGTTAAGCTGTGGGTCCGGAGCTCATGTGGATAAGCTGTGCGTCCGATGCTGATTTGGATAAGTTGAGACAGGTGTCCACTACGGGAATCGACTGAACGCGGCCCCACTTGTCACCATGTAACAGTAAGGGTACACTACGGGACCTGACATAACGCGGTCCTACTCGTCAGCACGTAATAGCGAGGGTCCACTACGGAGCCCGACTGAACGCGGTCCCACTTGTCAGCACGTAACGACAAGGCTGACGGACAGCGAGTTTCAGACCATGTGAGAGTTTCGTACAAGGAGATGGGCAAAAGTGAGGAAAAACTAAGCGACTGAGGAAAACTGAGCACAACTAATGAACCAGGGGCACGAAAATAGAAATCCCTTTGTCAAAATAGACTGTCCACAAAACCTATTTACAAAATCATATTTATGAGATTTAATAATTTTTAATTTTGAAAATAACTTTCCTAAAACTCTATTTTTGCAAACCTCCATATTAGCCATAGGGCATTAAATGCTTAATGGCATTATGGAAATTTTCCTTAAAATAAAAGTTTATTTCGTAAAGCTTATGTAGTGTGTTTTGATTTTACAAAATTATAGAAATTAGAATTACTCAATTTGAAGTTATAAAACTAAAGTTACAAAAACATTTGTGAAACAGAAAATAAAAATAAAAAAGTAACCAGCCAACCCAGCCTGCTCACCTACCTTCCCCGCGGCCTCCCCTCTATCTGCCGCACACGCGCCGCACAATGGCCCAACCCCGGCCCGCCTCCCTCTCTCCCTCTCACTGCCACCGGGACCTACCCCTCGTCCCCTTCCTCCAACCGCCTCAGCGCTGCACGCCCACGACGCCGACGCCGACGCCATCGCCCCACTCCCCTCCTTCCCCCACTCGCCCGAGATCCTCCCTCTTGCCTCCTCTATAAAGCCCACACTCCCCTCTCTCATTACCCTCCTTTTCCCCTCTTCGACACGCCCCCAGGCTGTCGAGATTTCTCGACGGAGCCCGCGGTCACCGCCGCTGTTTTTCTGGTCGTCGATGTCGACCCAATACGCCCACTCCACCCCTTTTGGGTCCATCCTCACCCCCTCGATCTGGCGCACACCCTCACCCCTTTACCTCTCTTTATCCCGCAGCCGAGCATCGCCGCCGCGAGCAGCCGAAGGTCGTCGCCGTCTGTTGTTGCTCCGTTCGCGCGCCCCAGCCACTACAGGAAGCGACCAAAGACGCTGCTATCGCCATCGTCTTAGTCGTCCCAGCCCACGTGTCATTGTCTCCTCCGTGCTCGCCACCGGCCACCGCAGCACCCTCCCTCGCCGACGACTGCGTCATCCGCCGTGACCGTCCCCAACTCCGATGACCTCCCTAGTGAGCTCCTCCTGGGCTCCCCCACTTCCTGGAGATGCCCCTATAAAGCCCAAGCCCCTCTCTCTTTCCCCTCTTTTCCCCCACTCTGAAACGCCCCCAGGCTGCCGTGATTTGTTGGCGCGGCTCCACTCTCTGCCGCCGTCTGGATGACGATTCCGTCGGGTACAGGAGATCCCCCACCCCCTTCTCCTCCATTTCGTTTCCGCTTGTCTGCGCGCACCCAATTGATGCAGCTTGCGTGTCTTAGGGAGTTGCAGAGCAACGTCCACGAGGAGAACTAGAAGGTCACCGCCGCGCCCATGAACTCCAGCGAGGAATCACCATCACCACCGTCTGCCTCCGTCCGCCTCGAGACCATCCTCGAACCCGCAGGTAAAAACCATGCTCCCTAGGCCCCCCCTAAGCACCGCCTAGGACCACATCCTACCGCGCCGCCGCTACCTAGTCGCTGGCAAGAGAACTGTCGCTTGGCAGACGTGGCCCAATCCTATCCGGCAAAGTGATGTGGATCGTCTGGCCCGGATCTGTTCCATGGCCGAACCGGTACCGATGAATAGGAGGCCGCCACGTGGCAGCCAAGTCAGCGCGCAACGTTAGTGCCAGCTATTCGCCGTGTGTCCGCCGCGTCAGCCCAGCGGGCCAATCGCGTGCCGCCTTGTGGACGGCATTATCCATTTGTTTCTGTTTTTATTATAATAGGCAAAAAATGATATAATCTTCTAAAATTCATAGTAAATGTTTTGTATATTGGAAAAATGCATATGATATATGCCTGGATTCAGAAAACTGTGTAGAATATTATAGATATTTAAAATTTGAACTTCGCCAAACAAAATTATCTTAAACATTTAAACTCTATTATAGGTTAATTAAATTATAGTAAATATTCTATATATAAAAAATTGCAAATAATACCTTTCTAGAATCCCTGTGAAATTAATACTGTATAACACTGTTAGTTTTTAAAATTTAATGTGTTAACTTAAACAATATTACATAATTTCCATTTAGCCATTATAGGCATATCTTTAATTCTAAAAATGATTTTTAAAATGATTCGTTTTGCAAAATGATCATATGTTAGTCCTCTATCCAATAGGACCATAGAGTAAAATTATTTTGTAGGTTTACAACAATGTTTTAAAAATATGGAGCCTTACCTCCTTTAAATAGTATTTTGGACATTATTAAATTAAGAAAATAGTTTTAAAATAAAACCTTTTTGCAAAATATTCAGAAATGGTTTATTTGTCCAATAGGGATAAATTAAACACTTTTGCAAACATAACCACAACATATTATGTGCATATGTACTAATGCTACTATAAGCACTATGTGGACAAATGCAACCATATGAGAGTAAATATTTGAAATCTAGTAGTAGTAAATTATTTTGTGAATCAAGTCTTGGTTTAACAAAACTTTTACAACCTAAGCAAAACCCTTTAGCATGCCTTGCTTCCCTTCCTTTGTATTTCCTTGGTTGATGTGTCTGCTTGTTTGTTTATTCATTGCAATATTCGTGAACCATGTAGATTAACTGGAGAGTAACCGTTGTCTTGCAAAGAGAGTGTTTCCTACAACTTCAACAAGAGGCAAGTTCACTACATAAATGTCCTACTATTTTTCCTATGCACTTAGTTGTTTCTCAAAGATTGATTTAGTCGGACTACATATAGTACTATGCTATTCTATGCAACCCCAATAGGATAGCCACATGTATCCTGATTATTGTGTAGCAAATAACGTAGGTGTTGAATGCTTAACCCTACTGTAGATCTCGTGGGTGGGTTCAAATCAAGTTATGTGATGTTGAGGTGAAACTCTTTTTGTGTAATGAAAACAACATAACTTAATGAACCACCTGGGTGAATGGGATTGATATTTTTGGTGGAGTGTGATACGTCCATTTTGCATCACTATTCTATGTCTTAATTCACTATTATTCATTGATATATTTCGTATTGATAGGTGATACTTATGTTATTTCATCTGTTTTTGCATGGTTGATGACTTTTGGAGCATGGACCGCTGCAGTCAGGATTCTGATGGAAAAGGTGTTGTTTGGAGGCAAAATTCGCGAAGATCAGAAAATCCAAGAAAATATACGAAAAATCCTATTTTTCCAGAAGACTAAGGATGCCAGAAGACAGAGTGGAGATGGGCCACAGGGGGCCCACACCACCCCCTGTCGCGGGTAGCCCTAGGCCGTGCTAGCAGGTGGTGTGGCCACCCTGGCCCACCTCTGGCTCTCCCCTCTAGCGTATATCATCCTGCCAAAACCCTAAGACTAGGAGAGCAACCACAAAAAGATTATGTCGCCTCTGCGGGGCGGAAAACACCGAGAGAGAAAGATCTCTCCGGCAGACAGATTTCTGCCGGGGCAATTCCTTCCCGGAGAGGGGAGATCATTGCCATCAACACCACCATCAAGCTGGACTTCATCGGGATCATCATCATCATCACCACCACCATCATCACCATCATCACCCTCATCACCATCTCCATATTGCTGTAACAATTGTGTTGAATCTTGCATTAGTTCATAGGGAAACTTTCCCGGTGTTGATTACTCTTTGTAGTTGATGCTATTGAGTGAACCATTGAATTATTGTTTATGTTCAGATTGTTATACATCATTATTCCATCTCTGATCATGATCCTTATGATGTCTTGTGAGTAGTTCGTTTTGTTCTTGAGGACATGGGAGAAGTCATGTTGTTAGTAGTGGAGTTGTGTTGAGAGAGATTCAATAGATTGTTATTTAAGTTGTGGTGTACTTCTTCTAGTGGTGTCATGTGAATGTCGACTACATGACACTTCACCTATATGGGCATAGGGGAATGCATTGTGTATTTGACTACTAATCATAGGGGTTGCCGGAGTGACAGAAACCTGAACCCTTGTTAGGAAACCATTGCACAAGGGACGTAAGGGTCTTAGAGTTTAAAGTTGTGGTTAGGTTTCTACCTTAATTACTTTCTTGTACTTACGGATCTTTGCAAGGGGTATAATCACAAGTATGTATTAGTCCTAGGAAGGTCGATACATTAGCACAGGTTCACCCACACAACACTTAGCAAGCTAAAGAAGATTAATCAACTATATGAAACGAAAGCACTTGACAGTCTTCCCATGTGTCCTCGAGAACGTTTGGTCATCTTAAGTAATACATCCGGCTTGTCCTTTGCTGCATAAAGGATTGGGCCACTTGCTGCATTTATTCCTACTGTCTTTTATTTACTCGTACTTTGTTTACTTGCTTTATCGAAAACCCCTAAAAATCCATTTGCTAAGTATTTGCAGAAAATTCCTGATCCATACCACTAGCCAGCACCTTCTGCTCCTCATTGGGTTCGACACTCTTACTTATCAAAAATACTATGATACACCCCCTATACTTGTGGGTCATCAAGACTATTTTCTAGCGCCGTTGCCGGGGAGTGAAGCGCTATTGGAGAGTGGAACTGGTAAAGGAAACTTCTACTGTGAGTATTGTTTACTTCTGTTAGTTGCTTTATTTTCATTATGGATAATTCGCTGAGTTTCTTATTTGGTAATGCTACTACCACTGCTAAGGTAGTAGATAAGCCACCACCTGCTGAGAATGATGCTTTTAAAATACCTGCAAGAATTATTGATCGTGTTATGGATAACTACTATGTTGGGGATGGAACTGTTCATCCCGGTGATCATTTTATCTTTATACACGAATTATGCGGGTTGTTCAAGTGTGCAGGTATTACTATAGATTAAGTTAGGAAGAAGTTATTCTCATTATTGCTGAAAGGAAGAGATGAGGAATGGTATAAGCTGCTGAAGAATGGTCAAGCTCTAGAATGGGAGGAAATAGTGCCTCTCTTTTATTCAAAGTTTTAGCCTCCTAGTGAGATTCATAAAGATCGGAATCAAATATACAACTTTTGGTCTCTTGATGGAGAGAGTACAACTCAAGCTTGGGGGAGATTGAAGTTACTAATTCTCAAATGTCCCATTCATGAGCTTCCCAACAATATTATTATCAATAACTTTTATGCAAGTCTCCCTTTACATGACAAGGATTTATTGGATGCCTCTTGTGCTGGATCATTCACTCGTATGGAAGAAGAAGCTAAATGGGATCTTCTGGACCGTATTCAAGACAATGCTAAAGGTTGGGAGAATGACAAAGGTAGAAAGTCAGGTAGAAATTATGATTATGAATGCATTGAATCTTTTATGGGAACTGATGACTTTCAAAATATTAAAAATGCTTATGGTCTAGACTCTCAAGCTATTGCTTATTATTTTAAGGCTTTTGCTTCCTATATTGAAGTCCCTAAAAAGAAGTGGAATAAGTATCATGAACCTTATAAAGATGTTGCTAAGAGTGTTCCTGCAAGAAATACTGAAGTTTATACTACTAATCATGTTTTACCTAAACCTTACATTGAGAAAATCCCTTTCCCATGTAAGGTAAAGGAACATTCTAGGATGGCTAGTATGGTTGATGAAAGTACAAGTAAAGCTGTTGAACCTGATAAACAAATGGTTGATGAACCTATAATAGCAAATGTGAAAGACTTTGTTACTAAGTATGAAGAAGAGGGACACACTATCCTTTGTAAGGATACCTCTAATTTTGTTTCACAAAGTATTGTTATGAGAGCTAGTATTCCTGTGTTTTCTGTTAGAATAAGTGATCATTGCTACGATGGTCCTTGTGATAGTTATATTGTTAAGTTTATGCATGATACTGAAAGTTACTATGAGAGTGGGAAAAGTGTTCTTGTGCATCTCAATAATATCAAGTTTCCTCGTTTTATGCTGAAAGTTTTTATGTTGCACTTCTTTTGCCTTCTTATGCAAGTAGCCTTTGTGACGAGGGTTTAACTCATCAATGCCCATTGTTATGGACTTGGGTTTTGGAGAAGGAGGGAGCGCTAGAGACATCTATCGGCTAACAGACAAGCACACAGGGGACAAAGATTTACCCAGGTTCAGGCCTCGTAGAGGTCCCTACTCCTGCTTGTCTGCTCGTGGAATTATCGAAGGAACCGAAGGTTACAATGGTGCGCAGATGCAATCATGCGAGGGTTGTGGAAACTAAGGGTTGCGTGTGTCCTCCTCGCTGTCCCCTCCTAGCCTTTATATAGATAGGCTAGGTCCCGGGTAGCAGGTCGAGTCGGTTACAATTTAGGGTTTTCCCCTTTGAACTTTCTATCTTTAGCTTCTTCTTGTTCTTCAAGCAATCGAGAGTCCGCAGGTTACTCGAATCCTTCGTTTGGGCCTTGGCGACACCGTGGGCATGTATGTATTTAGACCGTATATACCAAGCTCGAGTACCTGTAGGGTATACCCATGTTAGTAGCCCCCGAGTGTCCAGTGGAATCGCAGATTCGACTAGGGACTTTTGAAGTCTTTCGAGTTCCTGAATGAGTATATATTTTGACTGCTTCTAATTGTGTCATAGGCATTGTTGATATACGTGCCTGATATAACTGAAGTATCGGTATCAGTTAACCACCTTAGGGTGAAACAATGCAATCTACTCGAACTCGAGTCCCCGGACTCGAATCCGGAAAAGTGCTCGTGTAATTCGACTCAAGCCATGGAGGTCTTATAGGTGTCGAATTCCAGTTATATGGATGTGATCACTCGACGCGTCCGTCAAGGCATGTTCATCGTACTTGTAGGCACGGATACATTTCTAGTAGTGCGTAGCTAATGTGTTGCCTGACCTTATTCAGGTCTTACCTTCACGTTGTAAGCACGGCATCCGAATTTTATCATCGCGGAGACGATTCGGGTGACCCAGGAGACGCAGTCTCTTTGTAGGGAAAATTATGAGGCGGTGTCGCCATGAGTTTCAAGTGTGGATGTTATCGACACACAGTTCTTGCATAAATAATCATAGGGTGCACGACCAGCGCTACCTATGGGAGTAGCCCCCGAGTGCCTGGTTGAGTCGAAGACTCAGGCAGGGACTAAAGAATCATTTTGCGACTGTTGTGCTTGGTTGAGTCGAAGACTCAGGAAGGGACTAAAGAATCATTTTGCGACTGCTGTCATCTTTTGCTTGTTTCAGTCGAATTTGTTTCTGGCACTCCCTATGGGAGTAACCCATGTCCATAATCGAATCGTATTTCGAGTGGTTGGGTTTGCCTTTTGATTGTCCATGTTCCTGCAAAAAGAAAATAAAAAAATCATAGGGTGCGCGACCAGCGCTCCCTATGGGAGTAGCCCCCGAGTGCTTGGTGGAGTCGAAGACTCCAGCAAGGACTAAAGTAGTCGAAACCCTCTGCTTCATAGCTTTGATGATGTCAGTGCTGGCGATTTCATGACCTCAGTTGCCCGCGTGAGCGAGTTTGACAAGACGTGACGAGCAGTGGGCCCCACTTTCTGACTTTGATTTGACTGGGCTTGCGTAATCTTTATTTTAACTGCGTCTCCTCGATTTCCGCGCGTAATGGGAGTAGTGGAGGGACGGTTCGCGCTTCCACTCCTCCACGTGTCCAGCACGATGTTTGCCACGCGTCCAGTAGGGTTTTTCTGAGACGTTGGATTACATCTTCCAGGGGTTAAGTAGCGGCGCTGCGACGGTAATTTTCTCATCTGCTCTCATTCATCTTTGCTTCCATCGCCATTGCCACTGCTCCTCTCTGCTTTCTCTGTGCTCGTTTCCTCCACGACGCTGGACCAGCTCCGCTTGTTTCCGAGCTACTTTCTGCGCTTGCATCGCCGTCGCGCAATGGGGAAAAGAAGGGAGGTGCTGCAGCTGATTCCGCGGCCACCGTTGCCGCGGCGAAGAAGAAGGGCGGATCCGCCGCTGCAGGCACCAGCACCGCTGTCGGCGGGAAGAAGAAGGTCGCGGGCACTCACGTCACAAATGGTGCGTGGCGCCCCTCCATCATCAAGGCGTCTGATCTCCATCTTCTTTGCCAAGATGGAGTATTGTCTGCCGCAGTCGCTGACGCGCGCGTCCCCAGCGGTGAGACCATTCCTGCTCCTCCCGCTGGTTTTCAAGTGATGTTTTTAGCATTCATCATTCGCGGTCTCTCCTTGCCTCTTCACCCCTTTTTAGGGGTCTCCTTTGTTTCCACGGGCTCCGACTCCATCAGCTGTCCCCAAATTCGATCCTCCATATCTCTAGCTTCATCACACTCTGCGAGTGCTGACTCGAAATCGAGCCACACTTCGGCCTTTTCAAGCGCATCTTCAAATTGAAGCGCCAGTCTGCGTCTGGCTCTTTAATTTACGATGTGGGTGGTTGTGGAACCCACGTCGACCCATCCTCCACCTACTTCGACATCAAGCTCACGGCGTCCGTCCAAGGGTGGAGGGACAAATGGTTCTACATCCGCGATCAGAAGGCCAATGCTGAGCACTTTGGACTCGCGCCCTTCGATCCCGCGACGCCGTGCAGGAGGATGCGCTCCTGGAAGAACGTAGTCATGCCTTGCGAGTCCGCGGAGACAGACGTGCTGTATCAGCACGTCTGCGACCTCGAGAGTTGCATAGGCAAAGAGGAGGGAGGTTGCGCTCTCATCCGCACTTGGCTGCGCCGTCGCGTCTAACCTCTGCAAGCCAGAGTCCACCCCATGTTTCAGTGGGCTGGCACTGATGATGCCACTCACGTGTCTGCCGATGGCATGTCCGCGAGTGAGGTGGACAAGAGGGTTCGACTGGTCACCAAGTACACCATCAAGGATGTGCTTCCCAGTGAGCCAGTTGTTCCTCCCTTTGATGCTTCGAACCCTCCTCCTGAGGTATAGTTGTGCTACGCAGTAGCTGATTTTGTCGATTGCTTCTCTGTTGCTTACTTGCTTTTTGCTGAATTTCATTGTCCGTATGCAGGATTGGGCGGTGTCGCCTTATATGGCCCCTCTTCCTAAGGGGATTATTCCTCGCGAAGCTTTGGAGGAGGATGAGTCGGAGTCAACTGTCCTTTCTGATGTGGAGGAGGAAGCCCCCGAGTCTGATAGTCCGGATACTCGCAAGCGTTCGCACAGCAGGATTCCAACGTGTCATCTCCTTCGACTCCGGAAGGTACGGGCGTTGGTGCGGAGTCGCCAATTCCTGCCGTTCCTGTGAGCGTTGTGGCACCATCTTCTCGCAAGAAGATGCGATTGCCCAAGGAGTCTTCGTCGGAGTCAAAGGAGGCCACATTTGATTTTGACAAGTTTGACTGGTAAGCTTTCTATCTTTCTTGTCCTTTTCTATTTTGCCCTTGTTGGCTTGTCTCTGGGTTTGCCATTTTGTTGATATGGTTTTTATCTTTTGCAGTCAAGAGGCATCGTCATCTTCTGGCGACGTCCAATTTTTGAAGGAATCAGGAGTCGCGACCTCAAGGGCCAAGAAAGAGGTCGAGCGCGCTCCTTCCCCTCCATTGGCGGCCCACTCCGGGCACAAGTCTTCTAGCTCTCCCCATGCAGGGAGCATCGAATGGTTGCCCGGATGACGGTACATCAGACATCTTCGGAGTCACTGGAGGACCATGTAAGTGTAGCTTTTCTCCTTTTTAGTGTTGTAGTCGATGTTATCTATTGTCTCTGCTGATTCTTTGTTGTGCGATAGCTCCTTGTGAAGGAAGCCGCGCACTTGGCAGAACAAGTGATGGCGATGGGCCGCCAGCATGCAATGCTGGAGACGCGTCACCGCGTGGTTGAAAGTGAGTCTTCTACACTTATTCTTCTTTGTCTTCTCCCTTTGATATAGTCGACTCATAATCAACTTTTTGTTTGTCGTGTAGCTGAACATAATGCCTTATTGCGTGACGCCGCCACCTTGGAGAAGACACTTGCCGCGGCTGTGAAGGGTTGCGACGAGGCAATCGCAGCGCGTGACGAGGCGTGGAAGTGTGAAGAGGATCTGCATGCCTCCTTCGCGGCCAGGGAAAAGTTGTTCGAAGAACAACTGTTCTCAATCTCCAAGGCTATCTTAGGTACTTTTGCTTGTGGATATTGTTATCCTTCTCTGCTTCTAATGTTTTTGCCGGTGGCGCTGATGTTTTTTTTTCCATGTGTGGGTTTATGTACAGATGCTGGCGATTTGAGCTTCAATCTGCAGGCCCTTCGTCGTGATGACGCTCTGGCGGGTGCACTGTCAGTAGTCGAGGACCGTAGCACCACCGTCTAGGATACACTTTCCAAAGCCAAGGGCGCCCTCAGTCACCTCCGGGAGGAGTTGATGACCAAGGCGCAGCTGATCGATAATATAGGCGAGCTGGCGGAGTCACTCGCCGGGGGTGTGCCCTCCAGCTACAAGAACTCACTCCGCGTGGCTGGCGCGTCCATGTCGCTTGCCATGGTGCAGGCCCACGGAGTCAAGATCGATCCTGCCATGGTGTCGAAGGCGATGCCTGTTGGCGCGGACGGTCAGTAGGTAGTCTTTGCTCCTTTCGCGACTGCATGTGGCAAATATGGGCATCATTTGATAAATACTGTTGTGAAGTACTCTGAGGAGCTCCAACGTGCCAAGAAGACGGCAAAAGCTTCGGCATCAGGGGCCGGCGGAAAGTCAGTGGCGTCTGACACTACCACAGACTTGATGAAGCCCCCGAAGCCGTCGAAGTCGAAGAAGCCAGTTGCTCCTTAGTTAGCTTTGTAATAGTTGATTAGTTTATGTCCTTATGTTTAAGAACGTGCCTGCTGGCGAGTGTATCTGCTGATACTTTTGCTAGTCTTGAATGCATCTGATCCTTTTGTCTGTTTGTTGATTTGGTCGTCTTATTTGCTTCTATGTTGACTTGTGGTAGGGTACATCGAGTGATCCTTTGAGGGAAACTCAGGACTCGCCGACCCTTGATGATACCGTGGCGCCGCCGTGCTCTAGGGTAGATGAGCTATCCTTGCTTTCGCGACTGCGTGACCGCGTGAAGCAGCTGGAGCATGAGTTGCCCATGCTCCGCGGTAATGCGGATGTATGGAAGTCGAAGGCGGAAAAAGCCGCCGCCCGAGAGGAATATTTGCTTGGCGAGGTGACGCAGCTAGGCGAACAATTCAAGTGTTAGTTTGCTTGTTCTCATCTTTTCCTTGTAGTTACTCGCAGTTGGTACGTTGTACTCATGCTGCTGTTGCTGCTTTGTGTAGTTGTCGGAGCGCGTCATCCGTAGGAGGAGAAGGATAGAATTGTCATTCGCCTGCATGATCTTACCCAGGAGAAACTTCAAGAGAGTGGATACTTCTGGGTAGATCATGATCGTGCGACTGCACTGGCGACCCTGCAGGATCGTGCGTCGCGAGTGCTGCTTTTTCTAAAGAAGTCGCAGTCATGCTTGAAGAACATTTATCGGGCGATGTTCCCGCTGGATGATACTCCATCAAGCTTGCTAGCCCTCCTTGCCAAGTTTCAAGATCTGTCCGCGGTTCGTGAATGCGTGAGGCAACAGTTGGTGGCTGGTGCCAAGGCTGCCCTGTCAATGGTGTGACTGCATAGGCCTGACGTAGATATTGTAGCGATTGCGTCTGGGCCGCCTGCCCCACCAGCAGGTTCTACTTAGAATATGGTGCCTCACTACCAGGCGGTGGATCGCCCAGCAGAAGAGATCGTCGACTTCTTTGAGGAACAAACCAACGTTCTCCTGCTGCAGTAGTAGCCTAGTTTGTATCCTACACATAAGTGTACTTGTGTTGTAAAGTTCGTATAGGTCTTGTAAATAATTTATTGTTGAATGTGCATAAAGAGCTTTGTTAGCATGGAGTGCGTTGCACTATGCGAGTCCTTTTCGTTAGCCTGGCCATGCTTTATCTCAGTCCCTTGTCAACCTGTTAGGTGCGTTTCAGCTGGATTGAGGATGTGCTTAAGGGTTTTGATTGATGTACCAGCTACTCAGGATATCGCGTTTTGGTTCGAAGAACAGATGTGTATAGGGTGGCGCAACCCCCGAGTAGGTAAATTGAAAAAGTAAAGGAGAACACAGAGTTTTGGGGCACTTAGCTTTTATTTATTCGAAGAACAGTGCGAGGTACAATGTGTGGCTAAGTAGCCTTGGCTGAGTAGCCTTATTTGTAATGAAAAGAAAAAACGACTAAGGGTAGAAGCGTCGCAGTTGTGCGACGTTCCAGGGGTTGGAGTATGCGACTCCTATCTCTAAATCTTGAAGGCGATAGGCACCACTAATACATTGCAAATGTATCTATAATTTTTGATGCTCCATGCTTGGTTTTATCCACTTTCTTGTGTTTTGTCCACACTTTGGAGTACTTTTCATATGATTTCTTGGACTAACCTATTAACAAGAGCCATAGTGCCAGCTGCCTGTTTTCTGCTGTTTTTGGTTCCATGAAAGTCAAAAAATGAATATTCTCGGAATTGGACGGGACAAAAGCCAAAGTGCCTATTTTTCTAGAAGACTCTAGGAGCTAGAATACGAGAAGGAGGAGGGCCAGGGGCTGGCCACACCCCCCAGGCGCGGGCTGGCCCTGGCCGCGCTAGGGCATGGTGTGGTGGCCCCAGGCACCCCCTCGGTCTCCCTCTTTGCCTATAATAAGCCTTCTGACCTAAAAACTTTGGGGGGTTCGACGTTTTTCCACAAAAAGTTCCGCTGCGCCGCCGCCACCAAAGGGGAGATTCGGGTGACAGAAAGTCTCTGTTCCGGCACCCTGCCGGGACGGGGAAGTGCCCCCGGAGCCATCTCCATCGATCTCCACCATCATCTTCATCGACCATCCATGTTTCCTCCATCTATGAGTGAGTAATCACCCGCTGTAGGCTATGGGGATGGTAGGGATTGGATGAGATCGTTCATGTAATGGCATCAGATTGTTAGGGCATGGTGCCTAGTATCTTTTATTAGTGCTTTATGACTTTGTTGCGACTTGTCGTGCTTAATGCTTGTCACTAGGGCCCGAGTGCCATGATTTCAGATCTGAACATGTTATTGATTTATTATGATAGTATTGTTCTTGGTCTTATCTACAAGTTGTATACACACATCGTTGTCTGGAACCTATGGTCCCGAAGTGACAGAAATCGGGGTAGCCGGAAGGGAAAGGCTTTGATGTGAGGATCACATGTGTTCATGGAGTGTTAATGCTTTGCTCCGGTGCTCTATTAAAAGGAGCACCTTAATTGCCACTAGTTCCCCAGAGGCCCCGCTGCAAACGGGCTGGCAGGACAAAAGATGTTGTGCAAGTTCTCATTGCGAGCACGTATGACTATATATGGAACACATCCTAGGATTGTCTAGTACTTGGATGCTTTATCTTATTTATCTGCAATTGCCCTATGTTCTGATTGCTATGTGAATTGTCTTATCCATGCAACGCCCGTCCATCCATCCCTATGCCTACCGCACTCGAATCCCACTGTTTACTGCTTTTGTTACTACTGTCTTTGCTTTGCTACTGCTGTTACTTTACTATTCCTACTACAAAATTGTTGCTACTGATAAACTGCTGTGAGCAAGATTGTTTCCAGGTGCAGCTGAATTGACAACTCAGTTGTTAAGGCTGATAAGTATTCTTTGGCTCCCCTTGTGTCGAATCAATAAATTGAGTTTCACTTCCCTCGAAAATACTGTGATACACCCCCTATACTTGTGGGTCATCAAGACTATTTTCTGGCGCCGTTGCCGGGGAACATAGCTTTATTTATCAAGTTCACTTGGAATCACTATTGTTCAAGCTAAGTTTATCTTTCTCCTTGTTTGCTTGTTTCTTTATCAAAAATACAAAAAAAATTTGGTTCCTACTCTAGTTGTTATTTTCGTTCCTTTGTTATTGTCTTGCTTTATCATACTTGTTGTCAATGGTTGGTTTCTTTGAAACTGAATCTTATTGGCAAGGTGGGTTCACGGAAGATGAAAAATATTATTATAAGGAACACCACTTGTCACAAAAAGGGAAACACTTATGGGGACAAATTGATAGATTATATACCATTGCTAGAAATGTGTGCTCTACTTATAATGTTACTTATTGCTTTGATAAATCTTGTTGCTGTAGGAGGTACAAACACCTCCCTTTTCAATGTGAGTATAATGATAATGTTACCATATCTTCCTATGTTAAGGGAAATTATGATCTTTATGATGTGGAACAAATTGAGGAATTTATTTCTTGGAAGGGTGCATTTGAACTTGCTAGTTTGCTTGAAAATATTGATGATTCACCTTATAAGTATGAGGTTTATGGTATACTTAAATTTTTCTTTGAGAATTACAAGGAAGAAAACGGCTATATTCTTGAATATACCAATAGATTCTTTCCACAAATGGAAGAGACTAATGCCTTGCAGGATCCTATGGAAGAAGAAATTGATGAACCTAAAATCTCATTAGATGAAAAAGAGGAGGAGAGTGATGAACAAAAGGAAGAAGAATGGATTAGCTACCCATGCCTACCTTCTAATGAGAGTAACTCTTTATCCCTTACATTATTTGATTGTCCTCCATGCTTACTAAAGGAGGATGAATGTTATGTTCCCAAGGTACCTTTTGAAGATGTTTATGATAAAGCCCTAGTGCTTGTAGATCATGAAGAGCATGCTTTAGGTGATAGTTATATTGTTGAGTTTATTCATGAGGCTACTGAAAATTATTATGAGAGAGGAAAATATGGTTGTAGAAGTTTTCATGGTATTGAAACACCTCTCTATGTGCTGAAAGTTTTGAAGTTACTCTTGTTTTATCTTCCTATGCCTGCCACTTTGTTCCTTGCGAATTTATTTGCATACACGATTCCTATGCATAGGAAGTGGGTTAGACTTAAATGTGTTTTGAATTTTCTCCTTGATGCTCTCTTTTACTTCAACTCATATTTCTTATGAGAGCATCCTCTCAAACTTTTATGCCTGAAGATGATAATATGTCTATTATTCTTGGGAGACCTTTTCTTAAATACTGCAGGAGCTGTTATTAATTGTAATCAAGGGAAGGTGACCTTCAATGTCAATGATAAGGAACATACTATCTATTTCCCCAAAAAGGTTGAAAGGAATTATGGTTTGAATTCGATTGAACATGTTGAGGGCATTCAAGTTGGAGAAATATATTGTCCCATACTAAGAGAAAAATTTGAAACTATTATGATTGAGACCATTGCTATCAAGGTTGAGGTAACATAATCATTAGTGGAATACAAAGTTTTGTCTCATATGAAATTGTTTTGGTAACAAGACCTGATCAACATTGTTAACAAAAGGATTTCATTGAACAAAACAATGTTTTCACCATGATTATCTCCGCTTACTTCTATTTTATCTATTTTAGTTTTTCCTTATTCCTAACTTAAAGGCGTTAAAGAAAAGTACTTGTTGGGAGATAACCCAAGAGTTTTAGCTGAGTCTTGGAAGTTATTACTTCAGTAATAACCGCTCCTTATCCTTTTTATTTGCTCTTTGTTCCAAGAGTAACCTCTAATGAGAGTGAAGTAATGATTGGGAAAGTTGCTGTCCCGAAACAATTTTTTGTGCTTCACCATACAAATTCCTGAGAGAGCTCTGTATGTCGGATTGAGTTGTAATTTTGTGTGATTCTGCCCCAGGTTTTTATCTAACTTTAGTTAGTTTAACACTTTTGATTTGAGCAACAAAAGGTCTTCGAAAAAATTCGTCTTTACCTGTTGGTCTGTTTTGACAGATTTCTGCCATTTTCTGCATTTGCTTCTTGTTGGTTCCTTCTTGAGTTCTTTTGGAGAATTGAGCTTTTTGAGGGAAGTGCTACAGTATCTAGTGTTCTAATGGAAGTTTACTTGGTGTTAGAACTGAACCTTAAGACCTATCATCTTGAGTGCACTAATGTTGCTAATAAAGATTGTGTGAAGTTTTGTATGAAGGAAAATTTGCAGGTGTATGGAAGGAATGAGTATTGAGATGAAGGATGGACTAAAGCTCAAGCTTGAGGATGCCACGCGTGTCACCCCAAGAAATATCCAAGAAGTACAAGAGTCAAAGCTTGGGGATGCCCAAGGCATCCCCTTCTTCATCAATAAAAATCCCAGGTTTCTTCCAAACGCTTCATTTTTATTGTTTCATGCATAGTTGTGTTGTTCTTGGAGCGTCTTCTTTTTCGTTTTTTGTTTTGGTTTTCATTTGCTTGGTTTGCTTAGTTTGCTGAATAAATCGGTTGGACCCCCTCTTTCATACATTAGTGTTCAAAAGGTTTGGTTTGGTTTGGAAAAGAGTAGGAGAGCTCATGCTTAAGTGGTAAAGAGAGCTTGTTTTTTACTGTGGCCTATGCTTTGTCATGCCATGCTTGATATTTTTTTGGCTTTATGCTTAGTATTCTTTGCTGTAGCATGACTTGTTATAAACAATTGAGATTACTTAATGTGCCTTGGATGAATCATGCGTTGTTTTAGCATATTAAAGCATAGTGTAGTGGTATTCTCTTTTGATGCTTTATTTGGGTTGACTTGGCACATGCTCACACCATGTTATGACTATCCAAAGTCACCATAGCCTTTATGATCCTTTAGTTTTCAACTTGTAGTATCACTTTATGCTTTGATCAATGATGTTTTGTCGCTCTGCATGATTATGGCCATTATTGCTCTCTTAGTTTGTCGCTCCCAGTCTTTTGCTAGCCTCCACAACAAAGTATGAGTTCCACTCATGCATCCAACTCCCTAAACCAAGTTATTCCAAAGAGTCCACCATACTTACCTACAAGCTTATGCTATTCCAAGTATATTCATGCTTGTGTTTACCTTCCACTTGTTATGAGAAAACTGGTGATTAAAGCTCTCACGAACTTGATGGCACACTTTACTTTACTTGCCCTTAATAAACTTGAACCATTGTGTCGTCTATGTTGTATATGCTTGCACTTATTTGTTGGGAATTAGCAGAACCATGTTTTCATTGGGAACGCTTTCAACATCGCACTTGGTACTTGTACCTAGTTGAAATTATGCTCTTTTGTATATGGATGTCGTCGGTGTGAAATGAAAGGGGAGCTTGTATGTCCATGGAGTTATGTATATGTGTTAGAGAAACGCCTGGGCCGCTGGTCTAATCCATGCTGACATGGTGGAAACCTGCAGGATAACCATAATGAGCTGTCTATGAAGCATTCTTCTTATAAAAAAAGAGTCCTATATTGAGAAAAAAGAGAAAATAAAAAAAAGAGATACTATGAAAAGAGGAAAGAGAGAAAAAAGCACCATATTCCCATGGTAAATAAGAAGAATGCTAAGATGCTCGTTGTCTGCTTGCCTTGTCATTTTGATATGGGGATTCTTCCGTATCATCAGGAAAGGGGTACCCCGTTGGCGGTTCTCTATGATACACATGTACTTACGATGACAAGAACTTACCGGTGACTAAACTTGAGTAGCATGAGGAGCGGCCCTCGTATACAAGGGACATGAGATTTCTGACTTATACTTCGTCAAGCATGTACACCATAGTTTGTTCACTTTAACCTTAATCACTTCAAGATGCTTATGATAGGGGCAATGAGAGCGGAAAGCTATAAGTACCATAATTTTTGGAAGCTCTTTATGAGACTTGAATCCCTACTTCCTTTTACAAAGGCTTTTCTTCCACCATTATATTGAGTCTCCACCTTCTATCTTTATGCACCTACTTTGAGAGCATAATGGCCATTCTTAGTTCTATGTGCATTGTCCCAAGACTAGTTGATTGATGCATACTTTGATATTGCTTGTTTTAAACTATTGTATCTAGTCACTCTTATGAACTTTGAAGGTGTCCTATGCATTTATATTTGCTACTCTATTGAGGGACAAGCTGAATACTATTATGTTATGTTTTCTTTATGTGAAACAAACAAACGTCTTGCAAAGCATTGTTATTCATGAATCTTTTGTTTGTGCCTCTTCATGTTGCATCATAGTTTCTTTGTCCTATTGGTAGAACCTTGTCTTTCATGTTATGATTGAAGTACTATGATCCCAGCTTTGAATGTTTTACAAGTACTTTGGTCAAGTCTTTTATGGTGCATGTCACCTCAAAAATTATTCTTTCTTTTTATCACTTACCTACTCGAGGACGAGCAGGGGTTAAGCTTGGGGATGTTGATACATTGCAAATGTATCTATAATTTTTGATGCTCCATGCTTGGTTTTATCCACTTTCTTGTGTTTTCTCCACACTTTGGAGTACTTTTCATATGATTTCTTGGACTAACCTATTAACAAGAGCCACAGTGCCAGTTGCCTGTTTTCTGCTGTTTTTGGTTCCAGGAAAGTCAGAAAATGAATATTCTCGGAATTGGACGGGACAAAAGCCAAAGTGCCTATTTTTCCAGAAGACTCCAGGAGCCAGAATATGAGAAGGAGGAGGGCCAGGGGCTGGCCACACCCCCCAGGCGCGGGCTGGGCCTGGCCGCGCCAGGGCCTGCTGTGGTGGCCCCAGGCACCCCCTCGGTCTCCCTCTTCGCCTATAAGAAGCCTTCTGACCTAAAAACTTCAGGGGGTTCGACGTTTTTCCACAAAAAGTTCAGATGCGCCGCCGCCACCGAAGGGGAGATTCGGGGGACAGAAAGTCTCTGTTCCGGCACCCTGCCGGGACGGGGAAGTGCCCCCGGAGCCATCTCCATCGATCTCCACTATCATCTTCATCGACCATCCATGTTTTCTCCATCTATGAGTGAGTAATCCCCTGCTGTAGGCTATGGGGATGGTAGGGATTGGATGAGATCGTTCATGTAATGGCATCATATACTTAGGGCATGGTGCCTAGTATCTTTTATTAGTGCTTTATGACTTTGTTGCGACTTGTCGTGCTTAATGCTTGTCACTAGGGCCCGAGTGCCATGATTTCAGATCTGAACATGTTATTGATTCATTATGATAGTATTTTTCTTGGTCTTATCTACAAGTTGTATACACACATCGTTGTCCGGAACCTATGGTCCCGAAGTGACAGAAATCAGGGTAGCCGGAAGGGAAAGGCTTTGATATGAGGATCACATGTGTTCACGGAGTGTTAATGCTTTGCTCCGGTGCTCTATTAAAAGGAGCACCTTAATTGCCAGTAGTTCCCTAGAGGCCCCGCTGCAAATGGGCTGGCAGGACAAAAGATGTTGTGCAGGTTCTCATTGCGAGCACGTATGACTATATATGGAACACATCCTAGGATTGTCTAGTACTTGGATGCTTTATCTTATTTATCTGCAATTGCCCTATGTTCTGATTGCTATGTGAATTGTCTTATCCATGCAACGCCCGTCCATCCATCCCTATGCCTACCGCACTCGAATCCCACTGTTTACTGCTTTTGTTACTACTGTCTTTGCTTTGCTACTGCGGTTACCTTACTATTCCTACTACAAAACCGTTGCTACTGATAAACTGCTATGAGCAAGATTGTTTCCAGGTGCAGCTTAATTGACAACTCAGTTGTTAAGGCTGATAAGTATTCTTTGGCTCCCCTTGTGTCGAATCAATAAATTGGGTTTCACTTCCCTCGAAAATACTGTGATACACCCCCTATACTTGTGGGTCATCAGCCACCTGGGATTACTTCTGTAATCACGTACGGTCCTTCCTAGGGGGACTCGAGCTTGAGATGCCCCTGCTGCTTCATTCGCAGGACCAGGTCACCATCGAGGAAGGATCTGGGGCGAAGCCTCCTACTGTGGTAGTTGCCCAGGTTCTGCTGGTAGATCGTGGATCTTTTCACGGCGATTTCCCTTGCCTGTTCAAGGAGGTCGACGGAGTCTTCGAGTGCGAGGGATGACTCTTGCTCGCTGTAAGCGCCCACGCGTGACGCCTTGTACCGTACCTCGGCGGGTAGCACTGCTTCAGCTCCGTGCACCATAAAGAATGGCGTGTAGCCCGTGGCGCTGTTTGGAGTTGTACGTAGGATCCAGAGTACGGATTGCAGCTCTTCCGGCCAGAAACCCGCAGCTTGTTCGAGTGGCCGAAGGAGTCGCTTCGTGATGCTGCTGCAGACGAGGCCATTTGCTTTTTGCACCTGACCGTTGGTCTATGGATGCGCTACTGAGGCGTAGCTGATGTTGATCCCCAAGTTCTCGCAGAATTCTTGGAACTCCTTGGATGTGAAGTTCGTCCCGTTGTCGTTGATGATGTTGTGCGGCACCCCGAAGCGGTAGACGATGGACTCGAAGAACTTGACTGCACTATGCCCTGATTGGTTGGTCATTGGCATGGCCTCAATCCACTTGGTGAATTTGTCGACTGCGACCAAGAGGTAGACATAGACTCCTCACGAGGACCTTGGAAGTTTGCCGACCATGTCGAGCCCCCATTGTGCGAAGGGCCAGGCCAATGGGATTGGCTATAGCCCTGCGCCTGGTGTGTGTGGCTTGTCCGTGAATCGCTGGCAACCGTTGCATTTTTGGATTATGTCCTTGGCATCGTGCATGGCCGTAGGCCAGTAAAATCCAGCTCGTAGAGCTTTGGCAACGAGGGCGCGACTGCCGGCATGGTGCCCGCAGGTCCCTTCGTGGATGTCTAGGAGAACTGCTTTTCCATCGGCGATGGAGACGCATCGTTGGAGTACTCCTGTGATGCTGGGTTTATACAGTTCGCCATTGATAATAGTGAATGCCTTGGATTGCCGCGCGATGTGCCATGCATCTGTCGGATCGTCTTGTAGCCTCTTGCTGAGGAGGTATGTGATGTATGGCTGCATCCAGGATTGCTCGATCATCATGACGCTCATTGGTCCCTCGAGTCATGTGTCCAGCTCCAAGTCATCGAGTGCCATTGTCTCATTGGGTGGCATAGCCCCCGAGTCCGTTGCTGCGCTTGTTTTCTTCTCTGCGGCCTTTGGCTTGATGGAGCATTCGCAGATGCGCTCGAGAAATACCCCAGGAAGTATGGGGGTGCAGGTAGAGCCTATGTTGGCGAGTGCGTCCGCCTCCTCGTTGCTTTCGCGACCTACATTTCACAGCTCGCAACCGTTGAAGTCTCCTTCGAGTGTGTCGTAGAGGTCGCGGTACGCGATCATGTTATCGTTCAGTGCGTCGTACTCATGCATTGTTTGGTTGACGACCAACTTGGAGTCGCCGTATATGATGAGCCTCTTGGCGCCACAGGCTTTTGCCATCCTCATCCTGTGCAACAGGGCCTCGTATTCAGCCTTGTTGTTTGAGGTTGTGAACTGCATTCGCAGGATATATGTCATCTTGTCCCCTTGAGGTGATGTCAGTATGAGACCTGCACCTGCTCCGTCTTTTTGCTTGGACCCATCGAAGTGCATTGTCTAGAGGTAGGACATATCTGGCTTGTCTGGGAGCTGGTTTTCCATCCAGTGCACGAGGAAGTCTGGGAGAACTTGCGACTTGATTGCGTCGCGCTTTTCGTACGTGATGTCTCGTGGAGACAATTCTATTCCCCAAAGCGCGACTCGTCCCGTGGCGTCGGGGTTATTGAGGATATGCCCCAAGGGGGCGTCGTTGACCACCACGATTGGGTGTTCCTGGAAGTAGTGGCGCAGTTGCCGGGCGGTCATGAAGACGCCGTATGCCAGCTTCTGGTAGTGCGGGTACCGCTGTTTTGTTGGCGTGAGGACCTTGCTGAGGTAGTATACTGGGCGTTGTACGCCGTGGACCTTGTTTTCCTCGGCTCGCTCGACGACAAGCACTGTGCTGACCACCTGGTTGGTGCGGAGATATATAGCAACAGTGGTTCCCTTTCTCGTGGAGTCACCAGTACTGGCGAAGTGGATAACAGGCGCTTGAGGTCTTCGAATGCTTCTTGAGCTTTAGTGGTCCACTCGAATTTTTCAGTTTTGCGGAGGAGCTGGTAGAAGGGCAGCACCTTTTCGCCCATTCGACTGATGAATCGACTGAGGGCCGCGATTCATCTAGCCAGCTGCTGGACGCCCCTTATGTTTTTCGACTTTTCGATGGCTAGTATGTCTTTAATCTTCTTCGGGTTCGCCTCGATTCCCCTTGCGGAGATGAGATACCCGAGCAGCTGCCCAGATGGTACACCGAAGGCGCATTTGTCCGGATTGAGCTTGATCCGGTAGCGATCGAGGTTGGCGAAGGTTTCGCGCAAATCATCGATTAGAGAAGCTTCCTCCTTGGTCTTGATTACTATGTCGTCGACATAGACTTGAATGTTGCGACCCAGTTGTTCCTTGAGGCAAGCCTGCATGCACCGCTGGTAGGTGGCTCCCGCGTTCTTTATCCCAAAGGGCATTGTGTTGTAGCAGAATACACCAAAGGGCGTTGTAAATGCTGTTTTCTCTTGATCTTCCTCCTTCATTCGAATTTGATTATAGCCTGAGTAGGCGTCGAGGAAGCAGAGGCGCTCGCATCCCGCGGTGGAGTCGATGATCTGGTCGATCCGTGGCAACGGGAAGTGATCCTTTGGGCAGTTCTTGTTCAGAGAAGTGAAGTCCACGCACATCCGCAGGATATCCGTGTCCTTTTTCGGTACCAGCACCGTGTTGGCGAGCCAAGTGCTTTCCTTGATCTCGCGTATGAACTTGGCCTCTAGGAGTCTGTTGATCTCCATTCCAACTGCCTGCGCTCTTGGCTCAGACAATCGCCGAATTGTTTGCTTGACTGGCCTTGTGTCGGGGTTGACGTTGAGTGCATGCTCGGCGAATTCCCTGGGAACTCCTGGCATGTCCACAGGACACCAGGCGAAAATTTCCCAGTGCTCACGGAGGAATTCAACGAGCGCGAGTTCCTATGCGGGACTAAAGTTGTTGGCCATGAGGGCCGTCTTGGCGGGATCCGATGGGTGGACCTGCACTTTCTTCGTGTGCACCGATGAGTCGAAGGAGAGATCGGGTGAGCTTGGCCGGCTCAAGGGAGGCAGACTGTTGTCTGTCGTCTCCTTTAGTCTCGCGAGTTCCTCCTGCATGCTGAAGGACAGGGAAATTCTATTGAATTCCCTGTCGCAACTGTCAGATCGCTCGAAGATCCCGTTGATCGTGATGAAACCATGGGGACCTGGCATTTTCATCTGCAGCTAGGCGTAGTGGGGCACTGCCATGAACCTAGCGAACGCGATGCGCCCGAGGATGCAGTGGTACTGTGAGGGCCATTCGACGACCTCAAAGTCGATGCGCTCGCACCGGAAGTTTTTAGGCGTGCCGAAGATGGCATCGAGGTTGATTTTGCCTAGGGGGTATACGCCTTTCCCTGGGACGATGCCATGGAACATTGTGTCCGAGGCCTCCAGGCAAGTTAGGGGGATCCTCATTGCTCGCAAGGTACTCACGAATATAAGGTTGATGCCACTTCTGCCATCCATGAAGATGCGGCTCATGTCGAAGCCTCCGATTTGCGCCTCGAGTACGAGGGGGCAATGGCCTGGACAGGGTACCTGAGGCGGATGGTCGCGTTTGTCGAAGGTGATGCAGGACTCGCTTCCACTGAGGTACTCAGTGGTGGATGGTGGCGAGTGTGTGGCCAAGTTGACTTGGCGAGTGATGGCCTTCTGCACCCTATTGGAGGGGCGTCCCTTTTGGATCATCATGGTGCCCATGGCTCGTGGGTACGGTTCGCCTCCGTGGTGCTGGTCCGGTGCAGCTGCATTCGGGGGTGGCCCAGGTGGAGGTGGCGGATTGCCATGTGCCACGGCGCCTGGTGCGGCTCCGTAGCCTCTTTCGACTGCATTGCGGTTCATCCGAACCAGTCCCTCATGTAGCTTGAGAAATTCGCGAAAATCCTTGAGGAGGTGGCTGGACTTCTTCTTGCCATCATGCTTGTCGATGTAGAAGTGCACCATACATGGCCCGGACAGTTTGTCCTCAATGGAGCTCGCGGGTGCTTCGTCACGAGTGCAGGGTTGCCACACTTGCATGGTTTTCCCGGAGTCGCGGTATCCGCCGCTACGGTATCCGCTGTTGCGGTTGTCGTCGCATCTTTCGGCGTAGCCAGCCGCGACCATGTTTACGTCGTCGCGGTCATCGTAAATGCGCATGCGACGCTTTTCTCGGCGGTCGCGTCTGCGCTCGAGCTCCGCCTCCTTGTCAGAGTGAACGTGATTCTTCACTGAGTCTTCTCCATCGGCCCACCGATTCGCGATCTCCATCAGGTGGTCGATGGTCTTGGGCTTTGAGCGGCCCAGCTCCTCTCTGAGTTCTAAGCGGCGGACGCCACCGTTGAATGCATCAATTGCACGATCCTCCGAGATGTTTTCTGTGGATTTCTTGATGATGGACCACCTTTGGATGTAGGAGCGCAGCGATTCGCCAGATCTTTGCTGGCAGCATCTCAGCTCTTCGATTGATGCGGGCCGCTTGTATGTGCCCTTAAAGTTGCGTACGAAGCTGTAAACCAGCTCGTCCCAACTGCGAATGGATCCACGTGGGAGGTTGTTGAGCCATGCTTGGGCGGCGCCCTGCAGCTGTAGCTGCAAGCATTGCATGGCCACGCTTCGACTGCCTCTGTGGAGCCTGACGGAGGAGATGTGGTCCTCCAGCCAGATCTTCGGGTCCTGTAGGCCGTCAAACTTCGGGTTCTCCGACGGGAGTTTAAACCCTTTAGGCATTCGCTTCTGCCTAATGGATCTGCTGAAGCATCTGGCGCCGCAGAGCTCCACGTCCTCCTCTTCCGAGTCAGTCGACCGAGCATGTCGTGCTCTTGATTTGTCGATCTTGCGCTGCGTGATGTCATCACGTGCGTCGTAGTCGTGGTCATGTCATCGTGAGCGGCAACGTCGAGACAAGTTGTGGATGTCATCGCTAGATGAGGGCGAGGAGTAATGCTTTGCTCGCTTTGCCCTTCTTTGGTTACGGTGTCGGCTCCTTGTCGAGGGCGGCCTCGATTAATCCCAAGCCCACGATCGTAGATCGGTGCATGGCGGCCCGGGGGTCCCCAGCTGGTGGCTAGTTGTTCAGGAGGTACATGGTGGCCGCTGTCACCGCAGCCTGCGGCACCTTGGGGACCACATTGCCCTTGGTGTCGACTGTCATAGAGCCGAAGTCGAGGACCTTTGCGGCCTCTATGCGTTCCTGCTCGGTGAGAAGGGCCATCCGAGACTTCCTCTTCTTGGCGAGGTGCTCGTTGCCCTTTGAGGAGGATCCTCCGTAGGAGGAGAGTCCAGCACGACGAAGGCTCGACTCGTCTGCCGCCTTTTTGCGCGCCTCGAGTTGCGCGATTGTTTGTACTTGGTGCTTGAATTCTTCCTTCAGGAGCCAGTGATAGCCCATCAGCAGCTCCTGCAGGGATCCGAAGGGTAGAGGGGTGCCTCGCAGGGCCTCGCGGCAGCGAGCCCATTCTTGCTCATTGAGCTTGATTACGACGCATTCGCTGGTTTGCTCATTTACTATGGTTGGAGGTTTGACTGCCCCTCCGTTGTCAACGGGGACGCGATTGCCACCGTTACCGCCGTTGCCGCCATTGCCACCGTTGCCGCCGTTAGGCTGGTCGGTTCCGTTGCCGCGATTGCCGCCGTTGTCGCGGTTGGCAGAGGTGTCGCCTGCGTTGATGACGGCGCACATGAAGTGATTGGGGAATTTGCTGCTTCCACAACTCTCAGATTCGGAACCATAGGTTCCATCTTCAGTGGCCAGATCGCTCAGATCGAAGTCACGACTACTGTCGCTGACCATGTTCTCGACTGTTGTCGGGGCATTGAGCTTGCTGAGGGTGCCGATCGACGGAGGAAACCATGATGCTGGGGCAATCGCCGGTGTTGTCGGCTGATCAGGCATGCGAAGCGTGCCCATCTAACCAACTTGGAAGCAGAAGCTCCCGATCGCCAGGCTGGTTCCGTCACCCATGGACTCGAAGGCCGGGCGAGTGGCCGGCGTATGGACGGTGAAGTCGAACGCGCCGAAGAGCTGGCGAATCTCCGCCGTTGCCGAGTTGTAGATCGCGGTTGATGGGGCCGAAGAAGCCGCAACATCAGCACTCCCAGTTCCCACAGACGGCGCCAATTGACGAGGGTTTAACTCATCAATGCCCATTGTTATGGACTTGGGTTTTGGAGAAGGGGGGAGCACTGGAGACATCTATCGGCTAACAGAGAAGCACACAGGGGACAAAGATTTACCCAGGTTCAGGCCTCGTAGAGGTCCCTACTCTTGCTTGTCTGCTCGTGGAATTATCAAAGGAACCGAAGGTTACAATGGTGCGCAGATGCAATCTAGCGAGGGTTGTGGAAACTAAGGGTTGCGTGTGTCCTCCTCGCCGCCCCCTCCCAACCTTTATATAGATAGGCTAGGTCCCGGGTAGCAGGTTGAGTAGGTTACAATTTAGGGTTTTCCCCTTTGAACTTTCTATCTTTAGCTTATTCTTGTTCTTCAAGCAATCGAGAGTCCGCAGGTTACTCAAATCCTTCGTTTGCGCCTTGGTGACACCGTGGGCCTGTACATATTTAGACCGTATATACCAAGCTCGAGTACCTATAGGGTATACCCATGTCACTCTGGTTTCAGCAACTTGTTTATTTACAAAATTCCCTTGCATAGGAAGTGGGTTAGACTTAAATGTGTGTATGTTTGCTTCTTAATGCTCTCTTTCGCTTCAATTCATATTCCTATGTGAGCATCTTCAAAATTATCATGCCCATCTTAAATGGCTATAAAGAAAGAGCTTTTTGGGAGACAACCCAATTTGTTTTTGCTTTCAGTTTGTTTTTGTTTCTTTGAGTCTTGGAAGTTATTACTTCAGTAATAACCGCTCCTTATCCGTTTTGTTTGGTTTTTATGTCAAGATCAACCTCTAATAAGAGAGAAGTAAGATTTGGGGGAAGTTGCTGTCCCGAAACAGATTTTTGTGCTTCACCGTAAACATTCGTGAGAGATCTCTGTATGTAGGATTGAGCTGTAATTTTTTGTGCTTCTCTCCCAGGTTGTTATTTAACTTTCGTTAGTTTGGCACTTTTTGATTTGATCAACACAAGAGTTTCTAAAAAATTGATCTTTACCTGCTGGTCTGTTTTGACAGATTTTGCCACTCTTGCATTTGCTTCTTTATTCGATTTCCTTTTTGAATTCTTTCTGGGTTTTCGGAAGGAGTTACTACAGTAGCTTATGTTTTGATGGTTTTTAGTTGAAGTTGGACTCAAAAGGTTTCATCACTTCACTTATACTAATGTTGCTAATAAGAACCGTGTGAAGTTTTGTGTGAAAGAAATTTCCAGGAAGTGGAGATAATGGTGTAATAAGGAAGAGAAGGGTTTTATGACTCAAGTAATAAGTATATAAAGATGAAGATATTGATGTTATTCAAGTGATGACTCCGGAAGGATCCACTAAATACCAAATTCAGAGACCTACAGAGTCTGTTTTCAAATAGGTAACAGTTCTGGTAAGGAAAGTTCCGCGAAAATACAATCCAACTATATTTCTATAGTTTTCAGTCAATAAGGGAAGCTACGAAGCGAAAAAGGGACGGAAACGGAGCCAGGGTGACTCACACCACCCTGTAGCGCGGGCCCACCCCTGGCCGCGCCACCAGGTGGTGAGTCCATCCCAGACTCCGCCTCCGACTCGTTTTCTCCTAGTACCTTCCTTTTGTTATGAAACTACGTAATATATAACCCCCGGATCCCCCGAGGTTTGTATATCGTGTTTTCATTGTGCTTTCATTTCGATCTCTTTCTGCCAGAACATACTCTTTGAAATATTAGAAGCACCATGGTGTCCGCCAAGGATAAAGGGAAGGAGCCTATGGAGGAAGACCTCCAAAACCCCGGGAAGGAGAAGGAGATCAAGAGTGAAGGTGAAGAGGAGTGATGACCCACAAGTATAGGGGGTGTATCGTAGTATTTTCGAGGGAAGTGAAACCCAATTTATTGATTCGACACAAGGGGAGCCAAAGAATATTTATAAGCCTTAACAACTGAGTTGTCAATTTAGCTGCACCTAGAAATAATCTTGCTCACAGCAGTTTATTAGTAGCAATAGTTTTGTAGTAGGAATAGCAAAGTAACAGCAGTAGTAAAGTAAAGACAGCAGTAACAATAGCAGCAAACAGTGGGATTCGAGTGCGGTAGGCATAGGGATGGATGGATGGGCGTTGCATGAACAAGACAATTCACATAGCAATCAGAACATAGGGCAATTGCAGATAAATAAGATAAAGCATCCAAGTACTAGATAATCCTAGGCATGTGTTCCATATATAGTCATACATGCTCGCAATGAGAACTTGCACAACATCTTTTGTCCTGCCAGCCCGTTTGCAGCGGGGCCTCAAGGGAACTACTGACAATTAAGGTGATCCTTTTAATAGAGCACCAGAGCAAAGAATTAACACTCCGTGAAAACATGTGATCCTCACATCAAAGCCATTCCCTCCGGTTATCCCGATTTCTGTCACTTCGGGGCCATTGGTTCCGGACAACAACGTGTGTATACAACTTGCAGATAAGACCAAAAAAAATACTATCATAATGAATCAATAACATGTTCAGATCTGAAATCATGGCACTCGGGCCCTAGTGACAAGCATTAAGCACAACAAGTCGCAACAAAGTCATAAAGCACTAATAAAAGATACTAGGAACCATGCCCTAACAATTTGATGTCATTACATGAACGATCTCATCCAATCCCTACCATCCCCATACCCTACAGCGGGGGATTACTCACTCATAGATGGGGGAAACATGGATGGTCGATGGAGAAGCGATGGTGATGATGATGGCGATGATCTCCTCCAATTCCCCGTCCCGGCAGGGTGCTAGAATGGAGTTTCTGGTGCTGTTTCATGGAATCTGGTGGTGGCGGCGGAGCGGAACTCCTTCTGGAAAAATGTCGAACCTCCCGGAGTTTTTAGGTCAGAAGGCTTCTTATAGGAGAAGAGGGAGACCGAGGGGGTGCCTGGGGGGCCCACACCATGCCCTGGCGTGGCCAGGACTAGCCCACGCCTGGGGGTGGTGTGGCTAGCCCCTGGCCCTCCTCCGTATCGTATTCTAGCTCTGTGAGTCTTCCGAAAAAATAGGCACTTTGGCTTTTGTCCCGTCCAATTCCGAGAATATGCATTTTCTGACTTTCCTAGAACCAAAAAAGTAGAAAACAGGCAGCTGGCACTGTGGCTCTTGTTAATAGGTTAGTCCAAGAAATCATATGAAATGTACTCCAAAGTGTGGACAAAACACAAGAAAGTGAATAAAACCAAGCACGGAACATCAAAAATTATAGATACATTTGCAATGTATCAACAACCCCAAGCTTAACTCCTTCTCGTCCTCGAGTAGGTAAGTGATAAAAAGAAAGAATAATTTTTGAGGTGACATGCACCATTATAAACTTGATCAAAGTATTTGTAAAACATTCAAATCTGGGATCATAGTACTTCAATCATAACATAAAAGACAAAGTTCTAGCAATAAGACAAAGAAACTATGATGCAACATGAAAAGGCACAAACAAAAGATTCATGAATAGCAATGCTTTGCAAGACGTTTGTTTGTTTCACATAAAGAAAACATAGCATAATAGTATTCAGCTTGTCCCTCAATAGAGTAGCAAACATAAATGCATAGGACACCTTCAAAGTTCATAAGAGTGACTAGATACAAATAGTTTAAAACAAGCAATATCAAGTTATGCATCAATCAACTAGTCTTGGGACAATGCACATAGAACTAAGAATGGCCACTATGCTCTCAAAGTAGGTGCATAAAGGTAGAAGGTGGAGACTCAATGTAATGGTGGAAGAAAGGCCTTCATAGAAGGAAGTAGGGATTCAAGTATCATAAAGAGCTTCCAAAAATTATGGTACTTAATAGCTTCCAGCTCTCATTGCCCCTATCATAAGCATCTTGAAGTGATTAAGGTTAAAGTGAACAAACTATGGTGTACATGCTTGACGAAGTATAAGTTAGAAATCTCATGTCCCTTGTATACGAGGGCCGCTCCTCATGCTACTCAAGTTTAGTCACTGGTAAGTTCTTGTCATCGTAAGTACATGTGTATCATAGAGAACCGCCTACGGGGTACCCCTTGCTCGATGATACGGAAGAATCCCCATATCAAAATGACAAGGCAAGAAGACAACAAGCATCTCAGCAATCTTCTTATTTACCATGGGAATATGGTGCTTTTTTTCTCTCTTTCCTCTTTTCATAATCTCTTTTTTTATCTTTTTTTTCTCAATATAGGACTCTTTTTTTATAAGAAGAATGCTTCATAGACAGCTCATTATGGTTACGCTGCAGGTTTCCACCATGTTAGCATGGATTAGACTAGCGGCCCAGGCGTATCTCTAACACATATACATAACTCCATGGACTTACAAGCTCTCCTTTCATTTCACACCGACGACATCCATATACAAAAGAGCATGATATCAACTAGGTACACGTACCAAGTGCAATGTTGAAAGCGTTCCCCATGACAGTATGGTTCTGCTAATTCCCAACAAATAAGTGCAAGCATATACAACATAGACGACACAATGGTTCAAGATTATTAAGGGCAAGGAAAGTAAAGTGTGCCATCAAGTTCATGAGAGCTTAAATCACTAGTTTTCTCATAACAAGTTTAGTTTGGAAGGTAAACAAAAGCATGAATATACTTGGAATAGCATAAGCTAGTAGGTAGGTATGGTGGACTCTTTGTAATAACTTGGTTTAGGGAGTTGGATGCATGAGTGGAACTCATACTTGGTTGTGGAGGCTAGCAAAAGACTGGGAGTGACAAACTAAGAGAGCAATAATGGCCATAATCATGCAGAGCGACAAAACATCATTGATCGAAGCATAAAGTGATACTACAAGTTGAAAACTAAAGGATCATAAAGGCTTATGGTGACTTGAGATAGTCATAACATGGTGTGAGCATGCGTCAAGTCAACCCAAAAAAAGCATCAAAGGAGAATACCACTATACTATGCTTTAATATGTTAAAACAATGCATGATTCATCCAAGGCACATTAAGCAATCTCAATCATTTGTAACAAGTCATGCTACAGCAAAGAATACTAAGAATAATGCCAAAACAATATCAAGCATGGCATGACAAAGCATAGGCCACGGTCAAAAACAAGCTCTTTTTACCACATAAGTATGAACCTTCCTACTCTTTTCCAAACCAAACCAAACCAAACTATTTGCAAACCAATGTATGAAAGAGGAGGTCCAACCAATTTATTCAGAAAACTAAGAAAACAAAGCAAACAAAAAACAAAAACGAAAACGAAAAAGAAGATGCTCCAAGAACAACACAACAATGCATGAAACAATAAAAATGAAGCGTTTGGAAGAAACCTGGGATTTTTATTGATGAAGAAGGGGATGCCTTGGGCATCCCCAAGCTTTTACGCTTGTACTTCTTGGATATTTCTTGGGGTGACACGCATGGCATCCCCAAGATTGAGCTTTAGTCCATCCTTCATCTCATTACTCATTCCTTCCATACACCTGAAATTTTTCCTTCATACAAAACTTCACACAATCTTTATTAGCAACATTAGTGCAATCAAGATAATAAGTCTTAAGGTTCAGTTCTAACACCAAATAAACTTCCATTAGAACACTAGCTACTGAAGCACTTCCCTCAAAAAGCTCAATTTCCCAAAAGAACTCAAAAAGGAACCAACAAGAAGCAAATGCAGAAAATGGAAGAAATTTGTCAAAACATACTAGCAGGTAAAGACAATTTTTTCGAAAACCTTCTGTTGCTCAAATCAAAAAGTGTTGAACTAACGAAAGTTAGATAACAACTTGGGGCAGAAGCACAAAAATTCACGCCTCAAGAAGACGTTGAGAGATTTTACATGAATTTTTACGGTGAAGCACAGAAATCTGTTTTGGGACAGCAACTTTCCCAATCATTACTTCTCTCTCAATAGAGGTTACTCTTGGCACAAAAAGCAAATAAAAAGGATAAGGAGCGGTTAGTAACTTCCAAGACTCATCTAAAACTTTTGGGTTATCTCCCAATAAGTACTTTTCTTTAGCGCCTTTAAGTTAGGCATGAGAAAAAACTAAAATGGATAGAATAGAACTAAGCGGAGATAATCATGGTGAAAACATTGTTTTGTTCAATGAAATCCTTTTGTTAACAAGGTTGATCAAGTGTTTCTACCAAAACAATTCCATATGAGACAAAACTTTGTATTCCACTAATGATTATGTTACCTCAACCTTGATAGCAATGGTCCCAATCATAATAGTTTCAAATTTTTCTCTTGGTATGGGACAATATATTTATCCAGCTTGAATGCCTTCAACATGTTCAATTGAATTCAAACCATATGTCCTTTCAATCTTATTGGGGAAATAGACAGTATGTTCCTTGTCATTAACATTGAAAGTCACCTTTCCTTGATTACAATTAATAACAGGTCCTGAAGTATTAAGAAAAGGTCTCCCAAGAATAATAGACATATTATCATCTTCAGGCATTTCAAGCACAACAAAATCAGTTAGTATCAAGAAATTATGAGCCACTTGAATGGGTACATCCTCACATATACCCACAGGAATAGTGGTAGATTTATCAGCCATTTGCAAAGATATATCAGTTGGTATCAATTTTTCAAGCTGAAGCCTCTTATAGAGAGAGAAAGGCATAACACTAACTCCAGTTCCCAAATCACACAAAGCAGTTCTTAGAGCAAGGGATAGTTGGAATACCTGGGTCTCCAAGTTTCTTAGGAACCTTGCCATTGAAGGAATAATTAGCAAGCAAAGTAGAAATTTCTTCATTAGGGATCTTCCTTTTATTCGAGATAATGTCCTTCATATACTTTGAGTAAGGAGGCAATTTAATAGCATCAGTCAAAGGAATTTGCAGGAATAAAGGTTTCATCCACTCACAAAACTTATTATAGTGTTCATCTTCCTTTTACTTGTGTTTCTTATCAGGGAAAGGCATAGGTTTTTGGACCCAAGGCTCTCTTTAACTACCATGTTTCTTAGCAATAAAATCCTATTTAGTGTATTTGGTATTCTTAGTGTGGTTTTTAGGTTCTTCTTCAACTTTTTCTTCATTAGGAACTTCATTTTCTTCATTACCACTTTCAGTTTTAGCATCAGAGATAGATATACTATTAGGATCTATAGCAAGTTCAGAGGGTTCTACAACAGTTTTATGTTTCTTTTTCCTTTTCTTACGAGTAGAACCACTATTTTCAGCTTGTTGAGAATCCTGCTCAATTCTTTTGGGATGCCCCTCAGGATATAGAGGATCCTGGGTAGCAGCACCACTTCTAGTTCTAATTTCATAAGCATGTTTTTCTTTAGCACCATTAACTAGCAAGTCGTTTTGCACTTTAACGAGTTGATCTATTTGAGTTTGAACCATTTGAAAGTGTTTAACAATCATTTTAACATCATTAGAGGTTCTTTCCACAATATCTTTCAACTCAACAATAGCTCTAGTGTTTTCCATTAGATGATTTTGCACCCTTTTATTAAAGTTATCTTGCTTAACAATAAAGATATCAAATTCTTATAAGCATTGATCAGGAGGTTTAGAGTAAGGGATATCACCTTCATCAAAGTGTTGGAGAGAGTGTACCTCAATAGTGGATGAGTAGGGAATAGGCTTACATAATTCTTCTATAGGAGGTAAATTCTTGACATCTGCAGCTTTAATTCCCTTCTCCTTAAGACATTTCTTAGCTTCCTTCATCACTTCATCATTTAATTCAATAACTCCCCTCTTCTTTGATGTTGGAATAGGCACCGGAATAGATGGTTCAGGTACAATTACTTCAGGTATAGCCTGTTTAAGAGGAGTCCAATCTTCATAGTTCTTGCTTATTTTAGCCATTAATTCCTCAGCTTCCTTAGGAGTCCTATTCCTGAAAACACAATCAGCACAACTATCTAGGTATGTCCTAGATTCTTCGATTAGTCCATTATAAAATATATCAAGAAGCTCATTCTTAGGTAATGGACTTCCAGCTTGTGCATGAATCAAAGCACAAAACCTTGCCCAAGATTCAGGCAATACCTCTTTTTCTCCCTGTTTAAAATCAAAAAGTTCCTGCAAAATAGCATGTCTAGCACTTGGAGGAAAATATTTCTGCAGGAAAGTACCAATCAAGCACTCAGGGGTATCAATAGATCCAGGAGGTAAATTACTAAACCAAGTTTTAGCTTCTCCTTTCAGTGAAAAGGGGAAAATCTTAGCAACAAAGTAAGTTCACATCTTAATATCATCAGAAAACAAGCCACTCATGGTAGAAAGTTCATGCATACGTGCTACCGCACTTTCATTTTTAGTCCCACAAAAAAGTTCTTTCTTGACAATAGCTATGTAAGATAGATCGAGAGAGAACTCATAATCTTCATCTATAATGTTTATGGGAGAAGCAGCAAACTTAGCAATAGGAGACAATTTGGGTCTAATAGTACGCCTCTCAAGGAGACTCTTAGCAGTGCTCCTATCATGGGTGTTCTTACATTCTTTAATAAATTCATTGGTCATCTCAACGTAACCTTCTTCAATATCATAACTTTCACTAGACTCAGGTGAACTAACAGGTGTGGTAGTGTCTTCATTAGGAGTTTTAGTATTTCCAGCTATAGTTCTAGCAATCATAGCAGCTAGGAAAGGACCTAATGAAACACTCTTATCAAGCACAGTAGAAGCAACATCATAAGCATCAGAAGTTTTAGATTCAGCAGTAGTAGCAGTATGTGTAGCATGCGTATGTGGTGGTGTAAGGAACTTACTCATAACAAATGGTGAATCAAGAGCAGCATAGGTGTTTAGAACCGTACCTCTTCTTGTAGTGGATGGTAAAATAGGAACCTTGCCATCACGAGACTTACCCATGATGGATGGATAACAGCGAACAATAGAGAATCTAAGTGGACTTGATAAATAAAGCTATGCTCCTCGGCAACAGCGCCAGAAAGTAGTCTTGATGACCCACAAGTATAGGGGTGTATCGCAGTATTTTCGAGGGAAGTGAAACCCAATTTATTGATTCGACACAAGGGGAGCCAAAGAATATTTATAAGCCTTAACAACTGAGTTGTCAATTCAGCTGCACCTAGAAACAATCTTGCTCACAGCAGTTTATCAGTATCAACAGTTTTGTAGTAGAAATAGCAAAGTAACAGCAGTAGTAAAGTAAAGACGGCAGTAACAATAGCAGTAAACAGTGGGATTCGAGTGCGGTAGGCATAGGGATGGATGGATGGGCGTTGCATGAACAAGACAATTCACATAGCGATCAGAACATAGGGCAATTGCAGATAAATAAGATAAAGCATCCAAGTACTAGATAATCCTAGGCATGTGTTCCATATATAGTCATACGTGCTCGCAATGAGAACTTGCACACCATCTTTTTTCCTGCCAGCCCGTTTGCAGCGGGGCCTCAAGGGAACTACTGGAAATTAAGGTGCTCCTTTTAATAGAGCACCGGAGCAAAGCATTAACGCTCTGTGAACACATGTGATCCTCACATCAAAGCCATTCCCTCCGGTTATCCCGATTTCTGTCACTTCGGGGCCATTGGTTCCGGACAACAACGTGTGTATACAACTTGCAGATAAGACCAAAAACAATACTATCATAATGAATCAATAACATGTTCAGATCTGAAATCATGGCACTCGGGCCCTAGTGACAAGCATTAAGCATAACAAGTCGCAACAAAGTCATAAAGCACTAATAAAAGATACTAGGCACCATGCCCTAACAATATGATGCCATTACATGAACGATCTCATCCAATCCCTACCATCCCCATAGCCTATAGCGGGGGATTACTCACACATAGATGGGGGAAACATGGATGGTCGATGGAGAAGCGATGGTGATGATCATGGCGATGATCTCCTCCAATTCCCCGTCCCGGCAGGGTGCCAAAACGGAGTTTCTGGTGCTGTTTCGTGGAATCTGGTGGTGGCGGAGAAGCGAAACTCCTTCTGGAAAAATGTTGACCCTCCCGGAGTTTTTAGGTCAGAAGGCTTCTTATAGGCGAAGAGGGAGACCGAGGGGGTGCCTGGGGGGCCCACACCATGCCCTGGCGCGGCCAGGCCCATCCCAGGCCTGGGGTGGCGTGGCCAGCCCCTGGCCCTCCTCCGTCTCGTATTCTGGCTCCGTGAGTCTTCCGGAAAAATAGGCACTTTGGCTTTTGTCCCGTCCAATTCCGAGAATATGCATTTTCTGACTTTCCTAGAACTAAAAAACAGCAGAAAACAGGCAGCTGGCACTGTGGCTCTTGTTAATAGGTTACTCCAAGAAATCATATGAAAAGTACTCCAAAGTGTGGACGAAACACAAGAAAGTGAATAAAACCAAGCATGGAACATCAAAAATTATAGATACATTTGCAATGTATCAAGGAGGCAAAGCACACCGGCACTACCGTTGCAAGCCAAGGTCAGAAGGACTACACGGATGCAGACTGGGGGGAAAGCTCCTCGTCACAGTTTGGCTCCACGGTCACTTTCTCCAAGGACCAAGTGTCCCTTGCATACTTTTATCCATAACCATGTAGGAAAAGAAGACTCCAAGGGGGAAGAGCGGAAAAAGAATCACAAGAGCTGGGATCCACAATCCGACATGATCATGCACCGCATCGAGCACAACTCGGAATTGATTCGTACTCTCACCTTCGAGATTGAGGACTTGGGGAAATTGGTCAAGAAGCTCATCGAGAGGATACCACCACCACCAAAGGAGTAATTCGTCATCAGGTTTGGCATCCCCTTGGTTTGTTCCAAGCTTGGGGGAGTGCCACGGTATCACATCACTATCTTCTATCTTTTTACCTTATTAGTAGAGTCATATCATGAATAGAGGAGTTATTGTGTAGTATGGTTTGCATTATGGAAGTGTCCCCTCTCTCGTTAGATGTGTATCCCTTGGTGTGAGTTGTCGTTATGGAATATTAATGAGAAGTTATATCATTTACTCTTTTGCATAGCTTATATTAGTTTTCAATTCGTGGTTATATGATTGATCTTGTTGTTAGTATTGGTATCACTTTGGGACCATTGAGTTAATTTAGTTGGTTTTGGCAAACTTGGCTCGGTCAGTAGCACACTATTTTTGAGAGTTGAATGAAAAAGATAAAAGTACTCTAAAGAAATATAATTTCATCACCTTTCTTTCTTGATTTGCTCATAAGTCTAGTATTCTCTAGTTAAGATCTCTTGTGCTTCTAAGGAAGATTGCATGTTTGTTTTTATCACTTGTATGTTTGGTTGTTTCCTTCAACTCTTATACTTGCTACCCAGCCTTGCTAGCCAAAAACCTATACTGAGAGGGTATTCTTCTCGTGCATCCACTCCTTTAAACCAAAACCTTTGCCATTTGTGTCCACCATACCTACCTAGTAGCATTATTGCTATTCCAAGTAAATTCTTGTTTTGTCTACCTCCCAAATTAAACTTGTTATGCGAAATTTAGTGATTAAAGCTCTCACGAACTTAATGGCACACTTTACTTTCTTGCACTTAATAAACTTGAACCATTGTGCTCACCTATGTTGCGTATATGCTTGTGCTTTGTAAGTTGTGAATTAGCAGAACCATGCCGTCATGGGGAACGCTTTCAACATTGCACTGGTACTTTGTACCAAGTTGATATCATGTTCTTTTGTCTATGGATGTCGTCAGTGTGAAATGAAAGGGGAGCTTGTAAGTCCATGGAGTTATGTATATGTGTTAGAGAAATGTCTGGGCCGCAGGTCTAATCCATGCTGACATGGTGGAAACCTGCAGCGTAACCATAACGAGTATCTATGAAGCATTCTTCTTATAAAAAAGAGATAGAGATTGAGAAAAATAGAAAAGAAAAAAAAGTGATATTATGAAAAGAGGAAGAGAGAAAAGAGCACCATATTCCCATGGTAAATAAGAAGATTGCTGAGATACTTGTTGTCTGCTTGCCTTGTCATTTTGATATGGGGATTCTTCCGTATCATCGGGCAAGGGGTAGCCCGTTGGCAGTTCTCTATGATACACATATGCTTACGATGACAAGAACTTACCGGTGACTAAACTTGAGTAGCATGAGGAGCGGCCCTCGTATTCAAGGGACATGAGATTCTCAATTTACAACTTGTCAATGCATATCCTCATATTTGATCACTTTAAACTTAATCACCTAAAGATGCCTATGATAGGGGCAATGAGAGCTGAAAGCTAGTAAGTATCATAATTTTTGGGAGCTCTTTATGAGACTTGCAATCCCTGCTTCCCTCTGCGAAGGGCCTTTCTTTTACTTTGTAGTTGAGTCAGTAAACCTATTCCGTTCTATCTCAGCAAGTATTTTGAGTTGTTGTGTTTCATTCATTCATATGATGATTTACTCAATCATGTCTTATGTTCCTTGTTTTGCACATTGCTCTTATCTTGATGTTTACTACTTTGAAAGCTATCATAAACCAGCTATTTGTGAACTCCAGCAAATTATCAACTATTCTTCGACCAAGAGCTAAGTTTGCCATTACCAATTATGATTCACTTTATGTATCTTTATTGTGTTTCCTTTACTCATTGCAAGTTAAGTTATATAATAGTGAGTTGTCTTCTATTATGATCTATGTATTGATGAATGTGATGCTTCTTGTCCGTATTCTTTTATCGACTCTTCCCTCCATAAACTTGAGGCCATGTTTATTGAGCTCAGTTTCGCTTGGGGACAAGCGAAGTATAAGCTTGGGGGGAGTTGATACATCCATTTTGCATCACTATTCTATGTCTTAATTCACTATTATTCATTGATATATTTCATATTGAGAGGTGATACTTATGTTATTTCATCTGTTTTTGCATGGTTGATGACTTTTGGAGCATGGACCGCTGCAGTCAGGATTCTGATGGAAAAGGTGCTGTTTGGAGGCAAAATTCGCGAAGATCAGAAAATCTGGAAAAATATACGAAAAATCCTATTTTTCCAGAAGACTAAGGATGCCAGAAGACGGAGTGGAGATGGGCCACAGGGGGCCCACACCACCCCCTGGCGCCGGTAGCCCTAGGCCACGCCAGCAGGTGGTGTGGCCGCCCTGGCCCACCTCTGACTCTCCCCTCTGGTGTATATCATCCTCCTGAAACCCTAAGACTAGGAGAGCGACCATAGAAAGATTCCGCCACCTCTGCGGGGCGGAAAACACCGAGAGAGAAAGATCTCTCCGGCAGACAAATTTCTGCCGAGGGAATTCCTTCCCGGAGAGGGGAGATCATCGCCATCGACACCACCATCAAGATGGACTTCATCGGGATCATCATCATAATCAACACCATCATCACCATCAACACCCTCATCACCATCTCCATATTGCTGTAACAATTGCGTTGAATCTTGCATTAGTTCATAGGGAAACTTTCCCGGTGTTGATTACTCTTTGTAGTTGATGCTATTGAGTGAACCATTGAATTATTGTTTATGTTCAGATTGTTATACATAATTATTCCATCTCTGATCATGATCCATATGATATCTTGTGAGTAGTTCGTTTTGTTCTTGAGTACATGGGAGAAATCATGTTGTTAGTAGTGGAGTTGTGTTGAGAGAGATTCAATAGATTGTTATTTAAGTTGTGGTGTACTTCTTCTAGTGGTGTCATGTGAACGTCGACTACATGACACTTCACCTATATGGGCATAGGGGAATGCATTATGTATTTGACTACTAATCGTAGGGGTTGCCAGAGTGACAGAAACCTGAACCCCCGTTAGGAAACCATTATACAAGGGACGTAAGGGTCTTAGAGTTTAAAGTTGTGGTTAGGTTTCTACCTTAATTACTTTCTTGTACTTACGGATGTTTGCAAGGGGTATAATCACAAGTATGTATTAGTCCTAGGAAGGTCGGTACATTAGCACAGGTTCACCCACACAACACTTAGCAAGCTAAAGAAGATTAATCAACTATATGAAACGAAAGCACTTGACAGTCTTCCCATGTGTCCTCGAGAACGTTTGGTCATCTTAAGTAATACATCCGGCTTGTCCTTTGCTGCATAAAGGATTAGGCCACTTGTTGCATTTATTCCTACTGTCTTTTATTTACTCGTACTTTGTTTACTTGCTTTATCGAAAACCCCTAAAAATCCGTTTGCTAAGTATTTGCAGATAATTCCTGATCCATACCACTAGCCAACACCTTCTGCTCCTCGTTGGGTTCGACACTCTTACTTATCGAAAATACTGCGATACACCCCCTATACTTATGGGTCATCAGAGTGCCAATCAGGAAATCAACCCTGTCAACGGCTGACTCCTGTCGTATGTGCACACGCGGAAAGCGCCTAGGCTTAAAGAGATTTGACGGTGTTCTTGTCTATGATCTTCCATGTACAACCACTTGTCAAATGGGCTCTGTCTTGATTAACTAAGTTGTGAGAACTCAACTCGACGTGACAGAGGGTGGTAGAATTTTGTAGGTGTAACGAGTTCGTCGTTGTTGAGGGGCTACTTCTGAAAGGTCTCGACTCGGTCTTCTTTCGGCCGTGCCACATTTGGGTGGTATGTGTGCGGGGGTTGACTGGGTCTTGTGGGTAAAGTGTACAAACCTCTCGAGAGTGTCAAATCTAAGTACTTAGCCATGTCCCTGGTTATGGACGACTTTGAGCGGCTAGACTTGAAGCAGTTCAAGAAATCTCATCATTCCAATTTCCTTAAATTAAAATTTGTGGGTGAAGAAGGGTAATTTTCAAAACAAAAGTTTTGGGTTCATTGCTATGAACCAATGGTACCCCGGTTCACTTCTATCAACCAGTTGTACCGTTTTCAAAGTAAATGTTTTTGGTTCATTCATATCAATCAATGGTACCCCTTTCATTTTAAAATAAAGTTTTGTATTTCAAAATGATAGGATAAAAACATTGCTTTACGCAAATTCAGCCAAAGTCCACCTAGCCAGATATGCATGTACTTATAGTTTGAGGTTTATATTCCTCCAGATAGGTGACCTTGCCAATACATTCAAAGTATTGACCATTCGTGGTTGCAACCTTTCATGTTGCAGGTTGCCTTGAAGATGAGTGAGGTAGGATGTTAGGTTTACGAGTCTATACTCAGCATGTCTTCGCCTGTGGCTCTTGATGGAGCTCTTTATAGTTATTAGTCTTCCGCTGTTGTCCTTGTTTATAAGGAGCTAGCCCTTCTACTATGCAACTTGTATGTGATTATGTAAAGTTCTGGATCATGCGATATAAATAGAAATATGACCTTTGTTTCGTGATATTACATCCTGAACTGTGTGTGCTAGTGAGTCGATCCAGGGACTAGCACTAAATAGCACAGAGACTTGGACACCTACCGGGTCGGGTCACTTCAGACGCCCTTGTAACCTTCGGTTCCTTAATCAATCAAGAACAAAGAAGCATGAGTAGGATTTTCCCTCTGGGGGCCTAAACCTGGGTAAACCTCATGTCCCCTTTGTGTTTGTCTATTAGCCGATGAAGTTTCTAGCGTGCCTCTCTTCCCTAAACCCAAGTCCATCATGTATGGACATTGACGTAATCATCCCACGTCACAGTTAGTCTTAAAAGATATAGAATTTATAGAAAAAATACATCATTAAATTAAAATAATTATCTAATATGGTAGATTTTATATTAATATGGGAACAAGCTCAATTTCCAAAAATGATATTAATACCCTACATGTTGAGTTAACTTTTTTCAATTTGTACTCGTCCAAATGAGTCATTATTTTTGTCATTTAACATATTTTTTGGAATCAAGAAAATGAAATAATATGTCTCGTGTCACCGAAATCTGGGAAGAAACGGTTCATACCTGTTCACGCGACTAACTATTGGCACTATTGGCAACAAATAACCGTCACACTTATCACTCAACATGTTTCGTATACTCTTTATTATCCACCCCATCACGGTCTATATAAGAGAGCCGAGCCTCGTATGCTGCATCATTGATCTTCCACAGTGAAAAATGGAGTGTACTGATGTTGTTGACGCTGGTGATATTTCTTGATCCAATCATGACCGAAATCCTATGCGCATATAAGGTTCCTTTTCTTCTATTACATGCTTTGATTTTTCTTATTGAGGTTCGAATTGTGGCTACAAAGTAGTGTAATTTTTTTTTTGCTGTGATACGCATGGCAAACCACCTATGGGGTATTCCCAAACTTATTCTTGGATCATATTAGACATATTATACCGTGAAAACCAATTATAGAGCTTGTGGAGTTGATGTGTATTATCACTATTTCTAAGCAGGGATAATTTTTTTATGTAGTACAACATTCATACATTCGTTGAGTTTTTCTAGTTTCAAACACATCGAATTGGTAGGTATATATTGGTTATGTCTGTGCAATAATATTTGTGTTAGTTGCACTATTCTCTGCATTATAAAATAAATGGAATTCCAGATAAAACATGGTATCCACGGTGCAAATAACTCTGACCATTTACCTATATGCCAATATAAAATAAAAGATTGTATTTACAATATTTCTTTACCAAATCTAATCAGACATTCAGACCATTTACCTATATGCCAATATAAAATAAATGCATTTCGGTTTGCTTGTTGGAATATAATAAGATAAAGCGGGTGTCTAATTTAATACATCACAAAAATGGACATAATTTTCACCACAATAGGAGGTTTCTACATCCCATGGTTTAGATCTATATATTCTTGGAAGCAAGTGTGCAAGGTGCAACATACATACCTTTTAGCGAGCTGTCTTGTAAGAATTTAGGGCAGTTTTTTTTCACAAAAGTGCCCGTTTCAATTCATCAAGAGTTACAACTTTTGATCTTTGACAACAATTTATTAAGTTCCAAAGTATGTTTCTAATAAAGACAAAGTGGATAACCAACATGCAGATTAAAAATACATTTATTTTGTTTCAATTAAATCAAATAATTAACTTTAGCAACAATTAACTCATCAGCTAAAAACTTTGGCAAAAGTTAATTAAGTTCCAAAAGTAGCTTTCTAATCCCAAATTAAAAGGATCTTAAAGACTTAACTAGGTATATTGGCACAAAATACTTTTAACAACTATGTGGATTATACATAGTTTCTCATCCTTTTCAATACTTAATAACATCATTGACTGCAACAAGGACATCATTGCACAAGACCAAAGGGAGTTTGCTAGGAAAGAAATGTACATTAGTTCCTTTAATCGCACCATAATACCGCTCTTCTCAAATTACGAGGAATAAATGTATGACTTATTTCTCATTCATAGTCACGAGTTTAATGATTTCTAACCATATTTCCCTCTCCATACAATGTATTTAATATGGTCATTGTAGCTTTTATACCATTTTGTAGTAGTATATTAGAATTTTGTTAACATAACTACATTCGAGTAAAAAAAAATCTGGAGAGTGTGGGAGATACTATAATGTAGAGAAATGTAGTGCACATGTATGCCACTACTACAAATAAATGACAAATATAGAACACTTGCCATGTAAGATTAGTCATAATTTGCTGCAAAGCTCTTTCCTTTTCCAAAGGGCCACTTGAAACCTCCATTTTAGCCGGATTCTAGGAGGGAGCTCACATGGCTTATTGTCCTAATGTTGAATTCACAGAATTCATATGAATTTGTAGATCCAAATCTTGTATGCAATTTGTAGCTTTAACATTGTTGCATGAGCAAATTTGAAAAGTACACATCTCACGTTTTCTTACACTTACCTGAGTATCTAGGACATTTCCATCTTGTTTTCTGTCGCTAGATGCTAAATTCAGACTTAGTATCTTTAAGATACTAAGTTATCAAGAGTTGCTGAATTTCAGGAGGTTCACATTGTTCCCTTGGTAATGAAGACAAGGGAAATAAGAAACTTGCGAATATCAATAATAAGGGGAGGAATCATCGGAAGAAGGGAGTGAAGGTGCCACATTTGTTTTCGACCCACATGTCTTCTTTTAGTTAATGTTTACAAATAACTGTATTTGCTTCAACGTTTTATGTTGATACTCATATTTTGCCCCTTGCTAATGTAAAGCAAAGAACAATGGATACACCACTATTGTAGACTTCTCCATAATCTATGGCCTGTATCAATTAAACTTTTATGGATCAGAGCTAGAAAAAGTAAATAAAAATTAATGATTCAATGTATAATTTCACTGCATATGCTGTACTAGAGATTTTGGTTACAAAAAATAATAATGAAAAAGGGAATATGGAGATGGAAACAAGCAGCACCGTCCATATTAGCGCATGACACAGCCTAAATAAGCCTGACCTTTTCCAAAGACAGGCCAAACGGTTACTTGCAGAAATTATGGAAACCAAAGGGATGAAGAAAGATGTCCATATCCCAAGCAAAGTGCCTATCTTCCTGAATTTTGCACAAAGAAAGCATCATATTAAAGAGAAACCATACAAATGTACACATTCAGGTCGAAAAGGCCATCCGAAGATCCTTATATTAAGGAACTGTTATTTCCTTTGTGGTTTATGCTAAAAAAATCCAGGTAACTGCCTCCTTAAGTTCAGTGAAAACTTCCACATTTATTGGCGTATATGAAGTGCTTGCTAGCTAGCAACCTCTCACATGTTCACAAGCAACAGACACGTACCGTGACTTTCTTTCCTTTAATTAATCACCCTTTTGTAATAAAAAAAAGAAATGAGACTAATCTTGTGGTGAAGCTCGCCTATAAATACATATGGTCTTTCTGAAGGTTCTTGCACTCCAGAACTACAAGTCCTCAAGTAATCAGTTAATCTGTGATCATCCCTGTAGTAGTGTACTAGTAGTTGGTATGGCTCGAGGTGGTAAGGATGATAATCCAAACTGGGTGCACACCGAAGAGTACAAAGCATGGGTAAAATGGCAACCTGATGTCTATGTTTGTGTTTTGTTTTATCAGTGGGTTATTTGTACTCCCCACGCTTCATAATACTCTTTGATCGAGGCAGCATTCTTTTCTGATCTCTGCCAAGCTTGCTAGTGTCTAAATAGTATCTAGATATATCCGGATTTAGACAAATTTACGACATATATTTCGAGAAGAAGGGAGTACAATTGATCGTATCATCATTTACATGCCCATCATTTGTATAATCGACGACTTTGTTGGCAGCTGGCGAGGATGGAGGCCATGGATGTAGAAGAGCTAAGGGAGTATGCTAGGGTGAACAAAGATGTGCTCTCTGGAGAAATGAAAGCAATAATTAAAAAGGTGAGCACACGTTTAACATGGACACCACTCATTAATTCATTGAAACATACACGTTCCTCAGATAAAAAGGTTAGCACACGTTTAATATGCACCACATCTCATTAATTTGTTGCAACTTAATTAGCTCCTAAGATGAAATTTCACGGTTGTGTTTGTATGGGATGTAATTAGTTTCTTCCAGACTAATTCGTCCTGTCTTTGCAGCTGATCCAAAAGAAGCAGCCGAAGAGGAGAAAGAAGAGAGCATTGCATCCAATTTTGGGTGCAGTTCTCAAGTTCCACAGGGATGACGATGATACACCCCCTCCGGGTCCGGGAGGTGCTAATGCATGCTGAACAAGGCTCTGGGTTATCAGTCTTGGTTTAATAAGTCGGCATTACCAGAAGGTGTTTGATTTCCATGTGTGACTGTTTCCGTATCGTCCTAGAGTCCGTTCCTTGCCGTCTTTCGGACAAGGTTCCCGTTGACCAAGTGTCGTCATTTCTGCATCGCTGGATTACATTTCATGTAATAGTGTGTCGTGGCTGATAATATACCTAATTATGAGTTTGTGTCAGTCGCAAGGTTTCCATGGAGATATGTTGGACATATTTTTCCAAACAATGATTTAACCTTTTGGGTGAACTAGTGGCTAGGTGCATCTAAATCGATATTGCTCATTCTCGATTTGGTCGAAATTTTGGTATAGAATGAAATCTGGGTTTTAGATTTGGCCAAAATTAAGGGCGGTGCTACGCGTCTCTCAGGGGATATTTTCCCCGATGTCCGCCAAAAGTCTCTAAATTTCTCTTTTGCTACAAACATACCCGCTTTTGCTATAAAAAGTCTCGTTTTTACTACATGTACCAGAAAACGGTTCAGTTCAGAAAAAGAACACACAGACTAGACCTCGCCGAAGACTTTTTAGCAAAAAAATATCTTAATATAGCAAAACCGACATGCAAGAGACTCCCGCTAGAAAAAATAAAAAGTCGTCGAAGACCTCGTCGCAGAACTTATAGCAAAAGCTTTGCGCTAATGTAGCAAAAGAATAAAACGGTTGTAGCAACTAAAATGTCCTAATGTAGCAAATCCGATCTCGTCAGAGATTTCGCCGGAGATTTTGTAGAAAAACCTGTATACTATTGTACCAAAACAATAAAAGTTTATAGCAAAAAAAATTGTAGCGAAATTCGACACTGCACGTAGCACCGTCGATGGTCTCATAGCGCCACCGTCGGTCGCATGTAGCAAATCCAACGCCCGCTAGTAGCACCAACACCTTCCTCATATAGCAAATCCGACACGGCTTGTAGCACCGCTCTCAGGCACACGTAGTGCTGCTATTGGCCCCATGTAGCAACCCTCGACACACGACGTAGTAGCGCTGCCAGCTACATGTAGCAAGTCCTGACGCGGAGTTGTAGCAGCGCCGTCCCTAGCATTGAGGAGGGAGCTCCGGCGTTGGAGCCTCGCATCACTAGCCCCCGGTCGCCTCACCGAAGAAGCTTATTCGTCACCGCGGGGCTGTGCCATGGCCATGGCGGAGAAGCGTGGGCACGGGATAGGATGAGGAGAGAGCTCTGTCTCCGGCTCCGTCTCCGGCGAAGGGCGGGCAATGCGGGGTGCGGAGGCGGAGCAGAGGGCGGCGGCCATGGCGGCCGGGCATCGGCGGTGCCCATGGTGAATGCCCATGCTGCATGCCACACACGCGACCTTCCATCTCCGGCGATGGCAGAGTGCGGGGAGGTAGGGCGGTGGGGGCGGCCGGCGCTAGGCTAGGGCGGTGGCGGCGTCAATGGATTGTACAACCGCGGCGTGTTCCTAGAGCGAGGAAGAGGATCAGATGCGGTTGTCTTCAGGCCCACTTCTTTCGGGAAAGTGCACCGCGAGGAGCTGGGGATGTGAGCAACGCGATCCCGAGGGCACTATATCCTTTTCCCAAAATTAAAGCCGAAATGTAAGTTGGGTCCAATTCGAGCTTGGTCTGAATTCATGTACTCCTCCAACCTATATTAGTTGACTTGATTTTTTTTAGATTTAAATATATCTAGACATGTTTCAGTACTAGATACATCCGAATCTAAATAAATTCAAGTAAAGTCGGCTCTCTCAAACCGACATATGGCCTAATTTTTTTTCTTGATCTCTAGAAACCGTTAACTGCAGACCACTTTTTTTCTTGAGCGGGAACTGCAGACCACTTTCATTTCCAGCATTTATGAAACTAATAGTACCGCGAAGTTCACAGGTATCTTGGACAGTTCCTCGAGCAGCGAGTCCCTAACATGCAAGCTGATTATGCCCTCAGCCCTCTATGGCCAGTATGCTCTGGAGGGTGGCGATGGCGGCTATTACAACAGGTTGCATTCTCCCAAGCAGGCTCTGAACAGCCGTATCACGCCGGTTAACAATAGCTGTATGGTTGTACGGTTGTTGGGGCACATATGAAGGAGACGTCGCGGGTTAGTGGCCGCCAGTACACAACAACCTCTATGACTATTTCTTTGGCGTCGAGGTCAAGTATGAGCGCAACGACGACACGACTGCTGACCAAGGCCCCAATAATCTTTGTGGATAAAAGAGATAGAGGTAGACAAATATGCGAAGATTATAGAAATCTGAAAAATGTTACTATCAAGAATAAATATCTATTACCACAAATACAAGATTTGTTCAATCAAGTTTTCTCCAAGATTGACTTAAGATCGGGATACCATCATATCAAAATAAAGGGAAAATATATTCCTAAGAAAACATTTTGATATGGACACCATGAATATTTAGTTATACCATTTGGATTAATCAATGCACCAACAATTTTCATGAACCTCCGATGAACAAAGTATTTATGCCCTATTTGGACAATTTCGTCATAATGTTCATAGACGATATCTTGGTGCACTCAAATTACAAAGCAGAGCATGACAAGCACTTGATAATAGTACTACTAATCTTAAGAGAGCACCAGCTTTATGCTAAGTTTAGAAAGAGTGAATTTTGGCTAGACAAAGTAGAATTTGTTGGACATGTGATTATCAAGGAAGGGATTCCGGTCAATCCGACTAAAGTTCAATCTATTTTGGATTGGAAAGCACCCAAGAATGTTAAAGAAGTTCGAGAATTCATATGAATGGCAGGATACTATCGAAGATTTATAGAAGGATTTTCTAGGATATCCAGCTCAATGACGAAGTTATTGAGAAAGGATGTACCGTTTGAATGGATAGAGAAATATGAGAACAGTTTCCAAGAACTTAAGGAAAAGTTAACAACACCACTTGTTTTAGCAGTACCTGAAACTAGAAAAGATTATACAATGTACTGTGATGCATCTAAGAATGAACTAGGATGTGTTCTGATGCAAGACAGAAAAGTGATTGTGTATGGTTTAAGATAAATGAAACCACATGAAATGAACTACCCAACACATGATTTGGAGTTAGCAGCCGTTGTATTTGCACTTAAAAGTTGGAGACATTTCTTAGATGGATCTAAGTATGAATTATTGACGGATCATAGAAGTCTCAAGTATTTCTTCACTCCAAAGGAGTTGAATATGAGACAAAGAAGATGGTTAGAGTTAATCAAAGAATATGAACTGACTATTAATTATGCACCTGGAGAAGCCAATGTTGTAGCAAATGCATTGACCAAAAAAGTTACATGCAATGTGTTAATAGGAAGAAAGTACCAAAAGAGTACAGAAAGAACTAAACCAAGTCCAAACAGAACTTTGGAATGAAAAACCCATGGTAACTATGAATATTGTAAGAGCTATGAAATATATGAATGTGAATCTCAAGGAAGGGATCATAAACCAACAGAAATAGGATGCATTCTTCGTAGAAGAAATCATTAGAATTGGTGAAGAAAGGCAAACAACTTTTGAACTAGGAGAAAAGAATTCTCTATGGTTTCAAGGAAGAATCTGTGTATCAGATATTCCCGAAATCAAAGAAGTGATACTAAAAGAAGCACACCAAACACCTTATTCAATACACCTAGGAAGTAAAAAGATGTAAATGGATCTAAGAGGAATGATTTGGTGGAATAACATGAAAACGGAGATGGCGAAGTATGTTTATGAATGTCATACTTGCTAGTGAGTAAAGGTATAACATCAGGGTCAGCTGGAAAGCTACGACCATTACCAATTCCATTATGGAAATGGGAAGAGATAGAAATAGATTTTGTTACCAGATTTCCCATGATAAAGAATCACAAGGATATGATCTAGGTAATTATGGACCAATTGACAAAGAGTGCATATTTTCTAGCTGTAAATCAAAAAGACAATTGTGGAAAGTTAGCCGAAATATATGTTAAGGAGATTGTAAGTAAAGATGGAGTACCTAAGAAGATATTGTCAGATCGACGATCTATATTCACTTCAGCATTCTAGAGACACTTACAACAAGCATTAGGATCACAATTAGACTTTAATGATGCATATCATCCTCAAACCAGAGGACAAATTGAAAGAAAATATAGATTCTTGAGGATATGTTGAGAGCATGTGCTCTAGATTTTGGAGGATCATGGAATGAAAATTTGCCGTTAGTAGATTTTTCATAAACCAGTCACCAAGTAGTATAAAAATGGCACCATTTGAAGCACTTTATGGAAGAAAGTGTAGATCATCTATATGTTGGTATGAAGTAGGTGGAAACAAAGAATTTTAGCCTGACTATATTAAAGACCAAAACATGACAGATATGATCTGAGATCGGTTAAAGATAGCTTAGAGTAGACAAAAAACTATGCAGGTTTGAAACGAATAACATGCACTACAAGAGAAAAGAGTTTTTGTGACAAATCACTTTCGTCACCGAAAATGCCATTTCTGTCACTAAGTACTCCCTCGTGACGAAAACGTGGCGTCATCAGGGTCGTCACGGAAGCTCCGTCACAGATTCTTTTATAGTGACGGAATACAAATTTTCGTCACGCAAGATTGAGCTTCGGTGACGGTCCTTACGGTGTCACCTAAGATAGGTTATCCGGGACGGACCTTCTACGTCACCTAAAATAGGAAAATCTGTCACCGTTTAGCATATTCGTTGACGAAATATGCCGTCACGGAAGATTTATGGCGTCACGCGGATTCTGGCAGGTGGGACCTGCAATGCTGATGTGGCAGCTGGCAGGTGGGTCCCACCAAGATGACGTGGCATCTGACATGTGGGTCCGACGATGCTGACGTGGTAGCTGGCAGGTGGGTCCGACGATGATGACATGGCAGCTGGCAGGTGGGTTCGACGATGCTGACGTGGCAGCTGGTAGGTGGGTCCGACAATGTTGACGTGGCAGCTGGCAGGTGGGTCCCACCACAATGACGTGGCATCTGACAGGTGGGGCCAATGCGATGACGTGTCACCTTCGTGTGGGGCCCGCGGAGATGACGTGGCAGCTGGCAGGTGGGTCCAGCGACGCTGACGTGGCAGCATGTAGGTGGGGCCGTCAACGATGACGTGGCGTTTGCATGTGGGGCCCGCTATGATGACGTGTCATTTTTTGGGCCGGCCCATTCGGAACTGCCTTGTGGGCCGGGAGGAATGTGACGCCGTCACCAATTTTTTTGCACGGAGAAATTTGATTAAAAATTGAAATTCCATGCAAATTACGAAACAAAATTAAATGGAAGCAAATATTTGAAATGGCAGAAAATTTATAAATATGAATTGTATCACACGCAAACTTTAAAATTCTGGTAGACTGAAACTGCTGTATCAAACTCGAATGACTAAAGGAATAAAAAACAATGTTTCGGCCCACCCGGCCCATTAGCGCGCAGAGATTTTTGGCCCAAGTCACGGGGACTGGGACTAGGAGTTCTGCGACATCCTCAACAGGTAACTAAGCATGCCATCCATTTCCTTCTGCCTCTTCTCAAATGCCAGATGATTCGCTTTGCTGGACTTTTTCACTGCTTCAAGTTCATCATCCTGCTTCTTTCTCATCTCTTCAAATCTACTTTCCTGCTCTTGCATCCGTTCCTCCATCTCATGTTGAACCCTTTCAGCTGCATTCAACGAACCTTGCTCCTAACTTGATAACTTTTCTTCTAAATCACGGATGCGCCCAGCTGAGACACTAGACCTCTTGGAAGCAGATGAAACTCCGATGCTGGAAAAGAAAGTAATTGATCTTGAATTCTTCTGGTCTCTCAGGACTTCTTCAACAATCTCCAGATCAGTTTTGGGAATCCAATCTTCTGGGTGTGGTCCCATTTTCTGAAGCACCATCTCAGTCTACAATAGGATAAAAAATAGCAAGTCCAGAGTTAGAAGAAATCAAATAATTAGACAAACTAATGAGAAATGCATAGCACATAAAATAATTTACTTACATAAGCTTCCGCTGATTTCTGGGACATCATACCATCCTTGTTAGTGTGGCTTGCTTTAAAGAAAGCAATCGGGGAGGTATCGACGTCCTAAGTCTTCTGAGATTTCTACAAGAATTATGACACGATGAATTATAAGTGTGTATGGCATGTTCACAAAAAGAAGTAGGTGTTGCATCTGAAGAGTTCGAATACTCACAAGTGCATGGTAATGTGCAACAAAGCTTCTTGAGCCAGTGGTGTGTTTCTTCGTCACAGCATCTCTGTTCTTCTTGTTACTCTCGCAGATTGCCTATGTACAGATGCATGAATTTAGTATTCGATAGTACAGTAGTATGTCTGCGATAGATGTAGCTGAAACAACAGGAATCGTGTACCTTGTAGTGCTCATCATGCCATATATCAAGAAGCTCCGCCCAGCTTTCCTCGTCTACCTCTTTTGGTTTCAACAATAAAGCTTGCTCGCGGGTTAGATGTTTAACATCTTTCCAATAGACCTTTTTCAGCCTCCAACGTTGTTGGTGAATACCTTTCTGTAAAATGTCGGTGCAAATGTCTTTGCCAAGGTCACCACTACTGTCCATTGCAAATTTTCCCTGCAGATAACATGGAACACAAATTCATATCAGCATCGAATGACAGAATTGTTAAAAAATCATCCACCAATGAGACATTTTATATGGAAAATGAATAAGAAGTTAACGGACTTACAGTTATAGACTTAATGGTTTCCGGAATAGTATCTTTCAGACGACTTTCCTTGTCACCATACTGCTTCTAGTGGGTTGCCAGTGGCATCTTGTTGCTTATGTGAATGCCACACTCTGAACTCAGTTTTGCTGCTTGCACAGGATCAGTGGGTCTCCCCATGCCAGGAGTGAAGTTGATCTGCATCTTAGCCCCTCCATTCCTTCTAGACCACTCGTGTACCCCATGCCCCATAGTAGGTTTGTGTACATTACGCTTTTCCTTTAGAGCACCCGTGTCTACAATTGCAACTGAAACCAGTGACAAAACAAGAGTCAAGACTTCAATTGAAAATTTTGCAACTAAACCAGTGAATAAATTGTAAGACGTGCTGTCAATACCTTCCCGTTCGGTGCGGACAAGTACATTCTCCTCAGGTGAGTTGCTTCCTCTAGAGGTTTGAATTAGCATGGGCGAGGATTCATTTCCATTAGTACCCCTTTCCCCTGCTTTCTGGGTAGGGGTCTCTATTTCACCATCATCTTGAGTCTCTGCATTTGCTGCTGACCTTGTTACAACATTTGGAGGCACAAAGGTTTTTGAGTGCTTCCGCTTCTTTTCTTTTGTAGAACCTTCTATTACCTGCATTTTAATAGATCAAGCCATAAATATCCAAGCAATCTGTACATATCCTACATGTGAAGGCAGGAGAATGCTGCATTTCTTCACCTTAGAGGAAGATTTAACAACATCATGGTCCTCTTCATCCGGAACAAACACATCATCATCAGTGGGCTCGTCGGCAGGATCAGGTTCATAATTAGGGTCCTCGGTGATATCCTTCTCCTACGGCTGTGCCTTTTTCCGTGTTGTCACTGCCACCGGTTTCTTAGCAGTACCAAACACAAATTCACGCGCCATCGCCGTGAAATCCTCCATTGGCTTTCCATGTTCAATAGCATTCTGCTTCAGTGCTTCAGACATACGAGACACGTTCTCCTCCATCACTTGTTTCCTAACATTTTGATATGCGTCTGCTGTTTTGACTTGAGTAACTGAAAACAATCAAGCAAAGGCAAGTCATGATCATACTCATTAGTACAAACAGAGTAGACAAGATCATTAAAGCAAAAATTATGTGATCCATACTGTAAAATTAACATGCTCACAAAACATTATTCTATTGCCTCCAAATCTCGTATCGTCATTCAGTTAACTGTCTAAACCCTACTGTCAACAAGTTAAGTTAAGTCTCAGGTTCAGTGTATTAGGTATCAAGTTGTTCAGTTGCGTCAGTTAAGACGCCAAGCAGCAGGGTTTATCCAACAAGTTGTGCCCTATTACCTGAACCATTATGTAGGAACAGAAACCTAAATCTAACACATAGTTATAAGATCGGATCATAGGGTGTCATGTTCAACACATTCATGGCATCTGGAACCATGATCTATGAAATTAAAACCCAAGACAAGCACATTGTCGAAGGATTCAGATCATAGGGTGTCATGTTCAACACGTGCTAGGCATCTCGAACCATGTCTATGATCTAAAACCTAGATCTTGCACATAAGATGCGTCATCTTGAACAACGATCTACACATGTTGATCTACTAGAACTCATGCTTGACTGATCTAGAAAGAGGCATAGACCTAGGGCGGCAGAAAAATGACCTGGGCGTTTACGCTTTTGCTTTGGTGTCAGTGGTAGCACATTCCGGCGTGGTGTGCCGCTTCGAAGACTGCCGGACATGTCGCCCGCCGCAGAGGGGAAATCCGCCGGCAACCAACGCCTTGCTTGACGGATCTGGGGTTGAGGAAAGTGGCGATGGGGTTCTAGGTGGGCGGTGAACAAGGAACGGAATTAGGGGATGGGTATGCGGGAGGTGGGGGCACGCCGTTTTTGAAGTGCCGTGGGGGCGGCAAATTGTTAGCGCCAAAATGGGCGGGCGGGTGGAAAACAAAAGAGGTGGGAATGAATTTTTTCGGTACACAAGTGGAGGGAACGAAAACCATTCATTGTAAATTTGATTGGAAAAAACAGAGGGAACGGAACGGGAGGTTTACAAGCGGGGATTATCTCTAATTACATATTGTAATTAAATAAATCCTAACACATGCAACGGTTTAGGTTTTGCCACTACTTAGACCTCCCGTGCGGAATTTGTAATATGGTTTACAAGCCAGGATTATCTCTAATTCATTGTACTATAAATTTATTTGGCCATGAACCATATTAAATTATTTGAATAAGTCATTTGTTTATATATGAAAAGGAAAACAAAATATGTTCATTCACGTACAACAGTTGGATTACTGAGCAAACAATACCATTAGTTTCCTTCATTCCACAACACCAACTTGAAAGCTGAAGCACAATATCAATTAAACAAGTAAACCTCATTGATTCGAAAAACAAACAGAAGAGCAGAATTATTTCACATATTAGATATGTAGCTAGCAAAATTTTCTAACATCCACCAAAAGGTAGGTGATCTCATTAGACTTTACACCCAGAAACTCAGCAAATAGTTTTGCAACTAGGGATAGGGGTGGATCTGCTTGGTCACACCCTGATGCACATGCAACAGGGTAGAAAAAGCATTTTTAGTCTTACATATTAGACTTAAGCATAGTGTATCAGGAAAACTTAAACAGAGTGCATCAGGGTAAGTTTAGTCCTAGATCCTCTTCCTAGTCTAGGACGAGGCAGACATGGAAATCTGATAGGGTCAGGACACGGTCCGGACGTCCGTACTAGCCCTCTGACATCTCCTCCTACTTGACGGGCATGGTCTGCGTGTCCCTGTCACCGCCACTGCCATCATCGTCGCTGTCATCATCGCTGCTAGTGGCGTACTCCCGGCGGGAGAGCCTACCGCTGTAGATTGTGACGACCAGCTCCCTGTTGCCAGCATAGTAGTCGAACGCCAGGATGTTGCCTAGCGAAATAGTGTAGCACTTGACGAACTTGGGCCAGCCCTTGCGGAGGTACAAGCGGCCGTCTCGATGATCGAAATACATCTCCACATCTAAGGTCAGCCTGCTGTTACGCTCCCGGACGCACATAGTGTTGGGCTGGTCACCGCTGATGTAGTATTTGAAAGCATGGCAGAGGGAGAGCTTGTCCCACTTGTCCTTGTGAAGGACGCGGATGAACATAAAGTCGGGGTTCGGATACAGCGGCAGATGGGGTGGTGGAGACGGTGACGGTGACGGCGACGGCGATGGCAATGGCGATGGCGACAGAGAAGTGGCCCTGCCCTTGCCGCTACCCCTGCCCGTACGACGGCGCCTCTTCTTGACAACGCGCATTGCCGGCGTACGCATCTGTCCTTCACGTCCCCTGCCCGCCGTCGCCTTGGCACCCCTGAGCATGGACATCAGCGTAGGCGACAAATCATTTATTCTTCTAAATATGAAGACGAAACCCTCTCAGTTACGCCACCCTTCTGAATGCACTTTCTTCGAGTATATGAGAACAGCTTGTCCCTCTTCTAGATCTGTGCTCTGTACGAAACACTTCCACCCATCTGGATCGAAGAAGAGACGATCATCCTTTTCTATCTTGAAGTCGATGGGGGTGATCTCCTCTTTAGGAAGACACACTCTAGTTGAGCCTCCCTCACAGATTTGTAGAGCATTAACAACCTTCTTAGGCAATTTCTGATCAATACAAAACAAGATATATAAGTTAGTAAGTCGATGTCATAAACCACATAGACAAATTGCATACATGCATGGCAACAAAAAAGAATTAAAAGAAAGTTATATGAATGTACCATGTGGTACAGCTTAAGATTCGTTTTGGTCAAACGGGTTACGAATGGCAACCCGACAATTTTGCCCATGTTCGATTGAAGTTCCAGCAGATGCTCTTGCTCACTCTCAGTAAGCCGGCATCTTTGGGCGATGAGTGGTCCGAGATCACGCTTCTGCGAAGATGCTCCTGCCATGTTAAAGAATGGGCTGCGCATACAAATTTAGCACACATTAACAAATGGTAAAAGTGTAGGAAACACATTATAGGTATTACATCGTCACAGCAACGTATTTCATCACAACAATACAAATATTGTTTCTGCAAATACTTGCAAGTTATTTCAATGCTACAAGCACTAGTCATAGCATACGAAAGCTCCAGTCTCCTATTCTGTCATATATAAGTTCTCTAAGAACTACCTTTGCTATGTTGGATTTTAGAAACATCGTAAGTACTACATTAGTTCTTGCCATATATAGTAGCTAGATGGCCGATCTTTTTTGGGAGACTAGGAAGTTTAGGCCTATTTCTTATAGAAACAGATCATAGCTAGTAATTATGTTCTGTTTTAGTCACCAGAATATAATGCTTTAGCGATTTAGCACGTCAGAGATGGCAAGTTACTGTAGGTTCTTCCATTTCCGATGTTGTGGTTGCATGTGGTACAGCCGACCCCAAAACTGTCCCTCTATGCATCATGTGGTTGTACTTTCTAGGCATGTGTTTCTGGTTCATTATCATTCATGCTCTGGACCTTGCTTACTGCGAGTTGTTTCCTTGCAACAAGGAAAACAGCCAGGTGGTATTTTCTACACATGAACATCCATCCATAATTCCGGCATCGACAATTTCTTAAGACATGTCATGCCTAACTAATTTATCATCTATATATGTGTGTGTCCAAACAAGTTCCATTTTTCATATCAAGATGTAGCTAGCTAAACTTGTTATGATTGACGGAGAGAATGAATGTGATCTGGTCATCTTGGTCATGGCAGAATGATGCATTATTGTGCACCAAGGAAATGGACCACCACCAAACTTCACTTTGAATCTCTGGCATGTCAGTATTGTACATTAGATTTACTTTTTCATGCCTGATGTGCTAAGTTATAGCTATAGTGTATTCCTACCTATTAGGAAAACATTTATTCACAAGTGTTATCTGTTGCTCACCCTTGGGTAAGATTTTCAAGAAGTGGCACATGTTCTAACATGTTCTAGTTTCTCTTATTTGCAGGCACCCAACGATGCAACTTCCTATAAGTACAAGGTTATCAAGTATTAGGATATAATTATCACACTTTACTCAAGGGATCGAGCTACTGAGCGGGAGCTAGGACTGCAGCTGAAAGCCATGCAAAAATGGCGGACGAGAACGCTAACAATGACAACATCATTGATCAAGCTGAGTTGATATAATGAGCAGACAAGTTTATTTGTGGATACATTGATCTTTATTCATGTTGTAGTTGATTTTTATTTTGAAAATATCATATTTTATTTACATTATGTAATTGAATTTTGAAGCCAAATGTGTTGTTGATTTCACAATTGGCTTAAAATGGCAGCCAAACAGAAGCTGTAAATCATTTCATTTCAGAATTCCAGGTGGCAGCCAAACATAAAAATTCATTAAGGAATTTAAATTCCATCCAAATGAAGTGACATGGGGATTTCATTTCATTTCATTTCAACCAAATGAAATGAATGCATAGGAGCCAAACGAGCCCTAATATATTTTCCTACACATGCATTGTAGAGTTTAGACCTTATGCAATGTTTCCTTCCAGTAGTGTTTGATTCATGGGATTGTAATGTGCAGGAATTATTCCAGTAGGTACACTAGTGTATTTTCATGGGAAATGTAGCTTCAGCACATAGCTCGTGGAAAACCCTACTGGACAAACAATGCAGACATGATTTCAGTGGGCAGCACAAGTAAATCCAACATGATTGGGCTCACCTTTAGCGAGGAGCAAGGTTGCGGATATGCGGTCAACACCGACAAGCCGGCGTCGCGGTGGTGTGGCCGGAGTCGATGCGGACGTGCACGTCGTTACGGGCGGCAGATGCGCGGCGGTGTGGCTGTGGAGAAGCGCGGTGGCGGGGTTGCAGAAATACGATCGTCGGTGGTTGGACGATCCTGACGGAGGCGATGCGGACGGCCACGGCGGTGCGGCGATGCGACGGCGATGCGGAGATGCGGATGGAGAGGAGCAGTTTGGGGAAAGTACGAGAAGGGGCTAGGATATCTACAGGGATAGATTTTTTCCCCAATTAGGTAAACTATTATTTGTACTAACATTGGTGCATGTTGGACCCACTTATACTAACATTGGTGCATGTGGGACCCACTTATCAATGTTTAAAATAGCGGGCTATTTGATTTAGCGGCGCCGATTTTAAAAGCTATCAAAAGCTATAGCGCTATGTCCATTTAGCGGGTTTGCTAAATAATGATTTTTTTTAAAAAAGAGCAGTACATATTGGTATATATATCAATAATTTACAAATATTTGATAGTTTTACAGATCAATGCTCTGATCAACTCACTTATAACAGGTTTGACAGTGCATAGTGCATATTACATAGTAAAATTTGAAACAGAGCCACTTATACTAGCATTGGTGCATGTGAGACCCAATGGCATCTGTGGTTCCTGTTTGGCTGAGTTTGGGCAAAATTTGACCCTGATGACACATGTTGGTCCAGTTACACTAGCATCGGTGCATGCGAGTACCGATGGCATCTGTGGTTGTAGTCTAAGTGAGTTTGGGCAAAAGTTTGACCGAAATTGTGCAAAAGTTGACCCCGATGACACATGTGGGCCCACTTACACTAGCAATGGTGCATGTGGGACCTAATGGCATATGTGGTTTCAGTTTGACTGAGATTAGGCAAAAGTTGATCCCGATGACAAATGTGGGTCCAATAACACTAGCTTAAAATAACTTTGTAATGCTTGCGTTTACAATTCTAGACTTTCATCAAGGCAAGTTTATATCTGTTGACAATCATATTCCTTTGAACTAGTATAGCCAGTGCACAAACACAACTGAACACACATATAACATTACATAGATATGTTTGCTAGCTCACGGTACTTTAAGAAACAAGCATACTTAAGTAGTTCAACTTAGAAAGTAAACAACAACAAAGTACCATGATTTGTACTACATAAACAACATACAACATCACGAATATAACTGGCTATAGTCTAGTAACGTGCATTAATTCCAGCCGGTGGCGTTGGAGGCGGTGGGGTCGGTGGCTTTGTCGCCCCAGGCAGTGGTGGTGGTGTCGCCCCAGCCAGCGGTGGTGGTGTTGCCCCAGCCAGTGGTGTCATTCTGCTCGCCGTCCTGGTCATCTTCGCCCGCTTCCCGTGAGCGTTTGGCGACGCCTCTTCTGCTCCCCAGACCGCCTGCTGCTCTTCCCAGATCGCCCTCGCCAGTTCCCTTTCAGCCTGCTATGTTGCATCATCCTGCTCGTCATCTGCATCACTCTGGTTTGCAGCAGCTGCCGCCTTGGCCGCAGCTTTTGCCGCCTCGGCCTTAGCTGCTGCCGCCTTTTCTGCTGCATTAATTGCAGCCTTGCGAGTCCCCTGGTCTAGCCCGTCCCTTAAGGTAATGAGCCTACGATACAGCTCGTAGGAAACATACCCGTCTCTTGCTGCATACTCTAGGTTCATCACGGAAAGTGGCTTGTTCTCCCATACTTCGTGGCCATCATACGGGAGTGCCTTGCAATTCCCGAGATCTCTGTCAATGATGATCACTGCTAGAGATAACATCCCGTCCCTGTCATACGGCTGATTCCAATGGAACCGTTCTTCGGTCTTAAACATGTCTTGGATGTCGATGTGGTACTGTTCTGGAATGGTGATATCCTCATGTGCAAGCTTCTCTTTATCACTCCTGATGTCCACGCTAGCGAAAGTGATCCCCTTTTCCTGAAGGAACTCTGCCAGTTTCAGATAAGGCTCCCTTCTCCTGCAGTATAAATGCAAATTAAGACATGAAAATAATTTGGATGATGTACAATTATTTGATGATAATGTTAAACAAGGTAATTGCATAACCGTACCATTAGGCCATGTACAACACCCATAGATCATGCATAATACTTGAACTAACATGTCTAAGTATTTGAAATAAATGAGTGCAAGCAATGTATTTGCATTGGCTAATTATACATGATCTCAAATGGAAAATAAAAATATGCACATAACTAGTTTCGGACAAGGCTCCCTTCTCCTGCAGTATAGATGCAAACTATGACATGGCAATAATTTGGATGGTGTATAATTATTTGATGACAATGGTGAACAAGGAAATTGAGAAAACGTGCTATTAGGCCACGTACAACGACCATAGATCATGCATAATACTTGATCTAACAAAATCCACAAGGACTTAAACCTATAGGAATTAAACAATGCACATAGGAAAAATTTCTAAGGATCAAAATCCTCCAAAATTCATATGAGATTCCTTTGAATCAAACAAGCCCTGCATCAAAGGAGGCCTGATGTGAAAACGTTCGTACAGGGTACAAACCTATGAATCAAACATGTGCTGATGGAAAAAACATAGGGATTGAATCCTGTACAAACCCATAGGAAATCCTTTAAATCAAAGGAGGCCTGAAATAGAAATGCCCATCCTTAGTACGTATATTACCTGCAGTAGTGGAACACGAGGACAGTCTCCTTCAGGGCGATCTGGACGATGGCGAGCTTTTGTGACGGAGCTTCGTCCCGCCTATTCCTTGTGTACTCGAGGTCGAGTCCGAGGAACTTGTAAGTCTCTTTCTCGAGCAATTGCTCGAACTTCTCCAGCATGTGATTCAAGTAGTTCACATCGTTGGTGTACACCACCTCCATAATCTTCATGCCATAGGCACAGATGGGCTTGATGTTAACCGTGGTTTTCCCGTCATCGAGGATGTCTCCATAGGGATCCATGGATGCTGAGTTCCCCGTCGTGTGGAGGAGGAAGACGCGAGAGGAAGAAGAACAGACGAGAAGCGGACGCGTTGCGGTTATTGTGGTGTTACGGTGGCAGTGGAGTCAAGGCGAAGGTCCCGTACATCGATGTAGTCGACACATTACGGTGCGATGCGGTTAGTGCAGTGCAGTGCGGTCAGTTTTGTTACGGTGCGGCGCATTTAGGAGTGGTGCGATGCGGTGCAGTGGGGTAAGTTTTAATTTGTTACGGTGCGACATGTTTAGGTGTGGTGCATGCGATGCGGTTATTGCGGTGCAGCAGTGGGATCAGTTTTTATACGATGCGACGCGTGTAGGTGTGGTGCGGTCTGGTCGTGGCTGCAAACTTTCAACAATTGAACGCACGGGGATTTCACCAATCCTCTGGTCGTGGCTGCAACTTAATTTCAAAAATTGAACCCACGGCTTTCCTACAACTTTCAACTTAAGTTTGACCTATGCTTGTACAGTGCATAACTAATTCAAAATATCTCATAAAAATTGAAAACCTACACAATGATAAATTTTACGTGAACTAGTTGACACGAAATTTTTTAAACTTGAAACATTTCATTCTCATCAAAATAACAATCCCGCATATGAGCTTCCACATAGAATGTACCATGACTCACGTGGGTCCACATACACAAGCATTGGTGCAAGTGGGCCCAATAGCATATGTGGGTCCAGTTTGACTAAGATTGGGCTTAAGTTGACCCTGATGACACATGTGGGCCCACATAGCTAGTAGCGGTGCATGTGGGACCCTATGGCATCTGTGGGTCCAGTTTGACTAAGATTGGGCTTAAGTTGACCCTGATGACACATGCGGGCCCACATAGCTCGCAGCGGTGCATGTGGGACCCTATGGCATCTGTGGGTCCAGTTTGACTAAGATTGGGCTTAAGTTGACCCTGATGACACATGTGGGCCCACATAGCTAGCAGCGGTGCATGTGGGACCCTATGGCATCTGTGGGTCCAGTTTGACTAAGATTGGGCTTAAGTTGACCCTGATGACACACGTGGGCCCAGTTTGACTAAGATTGGGCTTAAGTTGACCCTGATGATACACGTGGGTCCACATACACTAGCATTGGTGCATGTGGGCCCAATGGCATCTGTGGGTTCTATGTTGACTCATATCGCTGCAAAAGTTGACCCTGATGACACATGTGGGTCCACTTAGCTAACATTGGTGCATGTGGGACCCTATGGCATCTGTGGGTCCAGTTTGACTAAGATTGGGCTTAAGTTGACCCTGATGACACATGTGGGCCCACATAGCTAGCATCGGTGCATGTGGGACCCTATGGCATCTGTAGGTCCAGTTTGACTAAGATTGGGCTTAAGTTGACCCTAATGACAAATGTTGGCCCACATAGCTAGCACCAAGTGTTTTCACGAAGCCATGGATTTTTGCCCGGTTTCCACGTTTTGGCCGTTCGGTCCAACGTATCGCCCAGTTTTGGCATGTTTTGAGCGTAACCGACCCACGCGAGACGCTAGTCGTGTTTTCCACGATGTCGGGCTGTTTTCCACGATGTCTCCCGGTTTCCATGTTTTGCCCGTTCGGTCCAACGTATCGCCCAGATTTGGCCTGTTTTGAGCGTAACCGACACACGCAAGACGTTAGTCGTGTTTTCCACGATGTCGAGCACCAAGTGTTTCCGCTAATATATGCCAAGATACTTCCATGATGTTGAGGTACGTTCTTCCAGACTTGTTCAGTCTTTTGTTTTGCCAGGTTGTTATGGATTTTTTCCTTCTGGCAATGTTGTCATCTTGCTGCCTTGTTCGAATAGGAATGACTGAGTGTTAGCTTGTTAGATGCATGATGTTCAAACTCATGAACTTGGCTTGGTAAGGTACGAGTGGAACCCAAACATGTTCGTTGCAATTATCTCTCGATGCCTGGTCAGTCTTCTTGAAGTCTGGGGACTTTGTACTTTCATATGGACATAGTTTGTGTGGGAATCCCGATTGCATCTAATATACTGCCAAGTGCCTTACGGTAGCAGCTAAGTGCTTCTCGGCGGACTTGTATATGATATATCTCGGACTTGGAGCTTTTGTGGAAGCACTTGGCAATGTTGGGAGGCTTCACATCTATTTCATGTAATATGCTGCCAGGTTGCTTTGCGTTGATAGCCAAGTGCTTCTCGATGGTCTCGTATATGCTTTCTCCCGGACTTGGTGCTTTTGAGGTAGCACTTGGAAACATTGAGTGGCTTCTCACCTATTTCATGTCATGTACCGCCAAGTGTTTTCTGTTGATCACAAAGTGCTTCTCGGTGGGCTTAAGTTGACCTGATGACACATGTGGGTCCAGTTACACTAGCATCGGTGCATGCGGGTACCAATGGCAACTGTGGGTCCCGTTTGACTAAGATTGGACAAAAGTTGACCTGATGACACACGTGGGTCCACTTTCACTAGCATTGGTGCAAGTGGGCCCAATGGCGTCTGTGGGTTCTATGTTGACTGAGATTGGGTAAAAGTTAACCCTGATGACACATGTGGGTCCAGTTACACTCATGACCCATTGGCATCTGTGTGTTCCATTTTGACCGAGATTGGTTCCAATTTAATTTAGGATTTCAACTAATTTGAACAAATTCAATATTTCTCTATAAAATCTTTTAGAAAACTTATTGTTTTATACACAATATACTTTTTTTACTTATATAATATAGATTTTTTTTAACAATTTATATAATATAGAATTTGTAGAGATTTCCGCTGCAACGCGCCACTCTCCCAAATGTCATGCGTGTGTCCAATGTGAAAGCAATGGGAAAGTGGACTACATGCAGGACTACACGATTCCACACCCACGCGTGCACCAGAGGAAACCGAACCGCCAGCATCTATATAACACATCAGTCTCATTGTCTCTCCCACCATCGTCCACTTCTTCCCCAATCTGCCGAAAACCCCAATCCGCTCCCACCACCGCACCACCAATCTCATCCCTTAGTGAATCTGCAAGATGAAGCATGCTCGTGAAGACGAGCCGGAGTCAAAGGCGGTCGGCGGCTCTGGTGATGCACCCGCTGTCGTCGCCGCGGTGGCGGGCGAGGAGTCTTCTTCGGGAGCACCAGCCGCTCGTCGACGCGTCGTGACCATTGCGGACTCCACCGTACCGGTCATGGTCGCCGTCGATGATGAGAAGAAGGAGGATGTCGTGGCTCCCGCGGCAGATCTACAGAACCCGCATGTAGGCCGCCAGGTCATCGTCGTGCCGGACGATGAGTACTACGATGGCGAAGACCCTGACTCCATCGAGTACCTCTATGAGCAAGCCCGCAAAGAAGATGTACCGTTCAAGGAGGAGGCCTCCAATGATGGCACCGAGGTTCTGAGCTGTTCTGTTCGATCTCCTCTGTTCATCTTACTGTTCACATAGGGTTTGTTTGTAGAGTAGATTGATTTGTGCTGTCTAGGTGGTCTTCTAGATATTCTTGATTCTAGGGTTCGTATGGTTCCTTTGTAGTTGACTTTGATTTGATCTGCCATATAATATTCTTACTCATATGATATATATGGGTTCATGGTTATCAGATTAATTTCTGAATGTTGTGCCTTAAATTCATCCGAGTCTGATTTGATTGTAGAGATTATGATAACAAAGATTTTTGTTTGGGAAGAAAAGATTGATCTGATGCATAGAATTTATAATTACCATTTTCTTAATTTGCTGCTTATTAATGTGTTGATTCCATAGTGTGTATCAATTAGTATCCTGTTAAGTGTAATGATCAATGCGTTTGAAACTTAAATTCATCCGAGTCTTGTTTCATTCTAGTGATTATGATTGCTCATATGATATCTATCAGTTAATAGTTATCAGATTACATTCTGAATATGTTAAGGTAGTTACCTTGCACATGATTGATCAACACAAGCGACTTAAATTTATTTGAGTCTAATTTGATTGTAGATATTATGATAGCAAGAATTTTGTTTGGGAATAAAGGATTGATCTGATGCATGGAATTCATAATTACCATTATCTAAATTTGCTGCTTATTAATGTGATGATTCCATAGTGTGTTTAAATCAGTATCCTGTTTAGTGTAATGATCAATGCATTTAAAACTTAAATTCATCCAAGCCTTCTTTAATTCTACTTATTATGATTGCTCATATGATATCTATCGGTTCATAGTTATCAGATAACTTTCTGAATGTGTTAAGGTAGTTAACTTGTAAATGATTCATCATTAAGTTCCTTAAATTCATCTGAGTTTAATTTGATTGTAGAGATTATGATAACAAGAATTTTATTTGGGAAGAAATGATTGATCTGATGAATGGAATTTAATGTGTAATGATCAATGCGTTTGAAACTTAAATTCATCTGAGTCTTATTTAATTCTAGTGATTATGATTGCAAGAATTTTATTTAGGCAAAATTGGTTATTTGCCCCTAAAGTTCACATGCCTTGAATTATGTCCCCAAAGAATATTGTTCTTTAATAAATTATCCATTATGGACTTTGAAGCAGATAGAAATGAACGCTCAGGCGTTCCAGCGCTCACTAGACATGATAAGACAAAACTGTCCTCGATTCATCAAATATTGGTCACACAACATTATCCTCGATTCATCAAATGTTAGTACTATCACCGCAACACAAAACTGTCCTCGATTCATCAAATGTTAGTACTATCACCGCAACAATTTAGAATAATTTTGGCAGCATTGTTAATTTTTACAGCTTATTTCGTTTGATCGTTGTTGTGCTCCTGTTTATCTCACTTCTTACATATTTCAAAATTCATAGGAAGACTCTGACGACGTGGGCCACGGCAAGGACGACAGGGACCGCAAGAGCCGCTTTGTTCTTAAGCGGCTGGTGAGTGGCCAGATACCTTTCCGCAGCCGTGGGGAGCTATCCTGCCCATTCTGTGGCAGGGTCATCACCAAGAACTTAGAGAGCATGATCCAGCACGCGGATGGCGTTGGCGTAGGCAGCAGGCAGAAGCACAAGGGCCACACCATGGCGAAGCATGCCGCCTTTGGCAGATTCCTCGACAAGTACGTCAAGGGTGGCCTCATCCCGGTTATCGGTCCTGCTGTTGGCCCTCATGTTCTGTTTCTACAAGTTTAGTTTATGTTTGTGTTGTCCCCCTGGAGATGAAGAGAAACTATGTGCTGTTTGAAGACTAAGTTCTTATTATGTATGGTGGAAGCTGGGCAATCATACCCAGTTATTTAAGACTATGTTAATGTGTATGGAGTTTGCTGTTGCGTTACTGGTGCACTTGTTATCTGAATTCTCATGTTGATGCACACTGCATTTGTTTACTAAATTAGATGGTTTGATGCTTTATTTTGTAGCTAAGAAAGTTTGAAGTAAATTTGGACTACAAAAAGTTTTTGAAACCAATCTCAAACCAGAAACTTATGTACTTTACATACTGATGATCCTTCAGAATATCTAAAAACAACCACAAACATGAAAGGCAAACTCCTTATTTCCAATACTTTTCATAAAATTTGCAAAATATTCTAAGTAAAGGATTTAATTAATATAGCTAATTCTTCCCTTGTTAGTCTCAAGATTCTATTGAGGATCTTACAGGACCTAACTATGACGACTAAGTCAGAGCAATAAAAACCAAATCAATTTCCTTAATCTGCGCACTAAATGTAATCAATATATTTCCTTATTTTGCCTAACGGCTAAAGCTAATCACGCCGAGCCCACAAATTAAGCTTACAACTGGGTCCAGGCCCGGCATGCAAGCATAGTCGGACCATATATATACGCTCTCCCTCCAACAAACCCTAAAGTCATAGTTGAAGTCAGCGCCGCCATCTAAACCACCTTTGCCTAGGCCGCAGATCTGTCGAGAGAGAGGGATGGCGAAGGGCAAGATTGTTGCGGTAAAGATCTAACCTATCTAGTTTGCATGTACTGGATCTATTTGGACAAAAATGTACGGCCAATGATCTTTAAATTTTCTTTTTTTGATTCGTAGTGTCCTTGGTGTTTTGACACCAAGGGTCTGTGCGGCCTGGGCGACAAGATCAAGTCCTTTTTCGTTCTCACCTTTGTAGAGAATTTTGAAGAAATGACGGTACTGGTTTTATTTTTTGTATTATCATCAGTCTTTCCTGTTCCACCCTTTTGTCATGAATTATAGCCTCTGTTAGTTTGTCATGTAGTAAACATGTTCCATTTTTCTTCAGTTAATACCCTACTATGCTAGAGCGAATTTCCTTAAGAAGTTTGCCGTCGACTTTGTCGACCACGAGAATGATTTTGTGGTCGAGGTGGTTACGGAAGAAGGGTTCGAATTCAACGTTGATTGTATCAACAAGGATGGAAGAACATATCTTGAAGGCCAATATTGGAGAGAATTTGCTAGAGTCTACAATCTAGATGTTGGAACGAAGCTTGTCTTCTCTACCGACACACAAGGTCCATCTACCCCTGTGACGTCGATCAACCTACCGATCACCCACCCATGTAAGTAACTGCTTATTTGAAGTACTCCCTCCGTTTATAAATATATGATGTTTACGAGTTTGTATAAAATGGATGTATATATGTAGATCCACTAAAATATTTAGGTTCACCCATTTTGCTCGGTTTCTAGTCTACTTTGTAATATGTAGAATGTCACCGATGGAATTGTCTCTAGTTTTTTCGTTATGAAAAAAGAAGTAGTTGCATTGTGTTTAGCACGATATTTTTTCCTTGTTCCTAAACAATCTTAATGTTGACGTACCTACCATGCATTAATCTTAATTTTGATTCAGTAATATTCATTTAATTAAGTATTTGAACTTGTACAACATATTACAATCTGACCCAGGATAAGAAAGGCATACTTGACGCTATGCATGCCACTGATGGAACCATAATTAACTGGAGAATGATGGAGTCAGTGGTCAACAATGTTGACATCATTGACACGCTAGTTGATGAACATGGAGCTGGGCCTTATCAAGTTGGAAAATATGAGTCTCCGATCCACACATTAAGCTGGACAAATTGCCAGAAGAAAGAGCTGGTAAGTATGAGTGATCTACTTTGTTGTGCCTGTAATTTTCCGATTAACAAATGTTCACATTGTGCATGTGGACCAAGAACAGAAACTCCCGCGACGCCTTGTCCCTGAAGACATGGCTGAATATGGTGATATCACAATTGTGTGTGATAAATACACAAAGGTCAAAGGGTCGTACTCAATTTCTCCTGAGGATGGCCGAGTATGCTGCTCTGGGTGGAGGGAAGTGATGTCACAGAAGGAGGATTTTCGGCGAATTGGAGACAAGATGTTTTTCATGCTGTACGTGGGACGTAAGGGGGCTTTCCTATTTGCCTTCTATGTTCCAAATGTGGAACTTTAGTAGCCTTGATCATTTTCACTATGATGGTCATGGGTCATTTGTCGACCTAATAATATGAGATGTTAAGACAATATTTTACGGTCCTTTCATTATGTGGCATTAGTATGTCTAAAGACATGGTTAAGTGTAATGGTACTATTAAATTTTTTATGAGATGAAATATATTATACCTGTCGTTGCTGCCAATTATAGTGAAATCGTGTTAATTGAGTTCATTTCATCGGTATCTATGAATATTTTATGAGATACAAATTTTATGCGTGCACAACTTACTAGACGGACATGTCTGTCGCGTAGGTTGTGTCACGTAAAGAAGTATCTATCTCCAGTAAATCTATTTTGCTGCTCGAAGTAAGTATGACAAAAACAAGCAAAAACATCTAGATACGACCATATATATCATTGTAATTAATAATTTTGTGTATAACATGGTTACTAGGAATTGAATGCACCAGTCTCCATAACTAGTATCAAACAGTACAATTGCGTGCTAGTATTTTAGTAACGCATTTTCACAAGGTACTAGTCAATATCACTATCAACATCTGAAATGCTCCTCCCAAATACATCGACAACCGGTTCCAAGTCTTCTTGTTCTTCGTCGCTCAGGTCCATATCATTGTTTACACCATTTTTCCCTACTAGTTGTCTAACAGTCTGAGAGTCAACAAATATCACATCATCAGAGCAATCAGCCATGTCGTCTTCATGATCATCAACATATTCATCTTCCTTGTCCTAGGCCTTCCTGGTATGCACCTGCATTGCCTTCATCATCTTTTTCTGGAACATCGTATACATTCCTGTGCTTGAAAGTTTGCACCACCTTCCAAGGATCACCAAATTTTGTGTCTTCCAAGTAAAAACAAGTTTCTGCTTGGTGAGCTAATATGAAAGGGGCGTTCTTGTACCACAATACAGACATATTGATGCTTTTAAAGTATCCATCATCCTTCATCTCCGTGGTTTTCCTACTTCCAAGTTCAAACCAATCACAGCGGAACAAGAACACGGATCTGTCGCCGTGCTTGTTTCTCGGGTACTGTAACTCAAGAACCTCCTTCATCACACCGTAGTATTCTTGATCTTGTTCGTCAGAAACGGATCCCCTTGTCATCATGCCTGAGTTTTGAGTCCTCATGTTCTTCTCACGCTCGACGGAACGGAACCTAGCGCCATTTACATTGCACATAGGGTGTACAACTACACGAGCATCTGGACCAAGTTCTAGTGATTTTAAATCTTCTGGAGCATTGTCCAAATACTGACATGTTTTTTAAACCATGCAGGGAATTCTTTCTCTAGTTCCGCCTCAATATTGTTCACACCCCTGTTCTGTAGTTACTGTCGGAAATTCCTAAAAATCAAAAACAAATTAGTAATGGTACTGCTATAACACAAAATATTACTGAAAATTTTGAATGATTAATAAAAAGGTAAATAGACCTACTGAATATAATTTTGTGCCTCATCACAGTTCTGAAGTACATACCAAACCATACTGTCAAATTCTTTGGGAAAATACTTCAACTTGGATAGTCCTAAACCTCTGGCTCCATCTGAAAAAATATCAAACTCTAGCGGATCAACTCTTTGTTTCTTATCTTGGTTCCTCTCAGGCTTGTTATGTCTGGTTTCTATGACATCGCCCAAAAATTTAGAGCAATGATGCAAGCACACATCCATGATATATCCCTCAGCAATTGAACCTTCAGGCCTTGATTTGCTACGCACAGTTGATTTCAGGTACCCGAGCCTTCTTTCAACTGGATACATCCAACCATATAGAACAGGCCCCCTCTAAAGTGCCTCATCGGGTAGATGAATAGCCAGGTGCACCATTACATCAAAGAATGATGGGGGAAATAGCAGCTCAATCTCGCAGAGAATTATGACAATTTCAACCTTCATTCGATGCAGCACAGATATCCTTAGAGTTTTGGCACACAACTCCCTGAAAAAGTTTCCCAGTTCAGCAATGGTCTCATACATCGCCTTTGATGCAATCCCTCTCAGACCAGCTGGCAACACACGCTGCATAAGTATGTGGCAGCCATGCATCTTCAGACCGTGCACTTTACCCCCTGGGATGTCCACACATCTTGCTAAGTTTCCAGCAAAACCATCTGTGAACCTAGTGTTGGCCAAATACTTGCACAATTTTTGTTTGCCTTCCTTTTGAAGCGTCCACGGTGCTTTCTCCTTTGAAAAACCCTTGGCCTCAGGTTTCATCCAGAACTTCTTCCTGACATTAAATTTCTCCAAATCCATTCTACCACCAACAGTGTCCTTGTTCTTTCCATCAAGCTCAAGAAGGGTACCAAGGATATTGTCCAATATGTTCTTCTCAATATGCATCACATCTAGGTTGTGAACAAACTTCAATCTTGACCAGTATGGCAGATCATATAAGCTGATCTTGAGGTGCCAGGTTGGCTCACCAGTCATGCCACACTTTCTATTCCTAGTTGATGGATTTTTCCTTGGCCTGTAATCCTGAACTCTCTATACCCTCTCCTCTCTTTCTGCAAGTGTGAAACTTGTTGGTGCATCCTTAGTTTCAGGTTTTCCATTGAAGGCTCTGCTACTCCTCCACTTGTGATCGTGAGGCAGAAATCAACGATGACCAATATAACCATTTATTATGCAAAGACTCGTAGCAAGGATCCTTATCGTAGTGCGCACATGCGAAAAACCCTCTTGTGCTACGGCCAGTCATCGTGGCATATCCAAGATAGTCATGAATCGACCAAAGAAACGTAGCATGCAACGGAAACTCTCTACCTGTGCACGCATCATATGTGCCCACGCCACTCCATAGCTTCATCATATCTTTTATCAATGGCTACATAAATACATGAAAATCCTTTCCTGGTGAATTTTTTCCAGGGATTAGCAATGACATCATGAAGTTGGATTGATCCATGCACATCCATGGTGGGAAGTTGTATGGAATGACAAAAACTGGCCACATACTGTATGAACTACTCATGTTTCCGTATGGGTTGAATCCATCTGTCGCAATACCAAGCCTTATGTTACGGGCATCTGAAGCAAACCATCCAAACTCCTTGTCAAAGTGCTTCCATGCTTCACCATCAGCTGGGTGCCTCAAAATACCCAGTTGTGCAACCCTCTTCTCCTTGTGCCACTTGGTGTTCATCGATGCTTCCTTGGAAACAAAAAATCTCTATAACCTTGGGATTATAGGAAAGTATCGAAGCACCTTGTGGGGAATCTTTCTCTTTGCTTCCGGGTCTTTCCACCTTGAAAATCCACACTCGGGACAATGAGTTTTTTTGCATGGTCTTCCCAAAACAGAGCACAGTCATACTTGCAAACATGAATTGTGTCATAACCAAGCCCAACCTCAGAAAGTACACTCTTAGCTTCAGCATAGGACTTGGGAAAATTCACTTTTGGCAAAGCAGCACATAAGACAACCATAAATTGATCAAAAGCTCTATTTGTGTCCCGGTTGTATGATTTCACGTAAAGCATCTTCATAATGAATGACAACCTCGTCTCAGTGGTGCATCCCTCGTGAAGCTCTTTCTTAGCTTCTTCGATGAAGTTCGCATATAAATTAGTGTCACTTGGGCCTCTGTCACCAGAATCATGCAGCTCATCTAACATCTTGTCAACATGATCATTATGATTTTCATTTCCATCATCATAATCATCATCGTCATCGCTTTGATACAAACTATGATCATAGTTTTCATCAGGACCATCATCTTCTCCATGACGACTCCACTTTGTGTACGAAACGGCCATACCTTTGACGTGTAAGTGATACTCAATAGTGTCCTAAGTCTGCTGCGTAATATTAAGGCATTTTTGGCATGGACACAATATTGATGCACCTTCATTGCAGTTTGCGTGCGCAAACTCCATAAACTCGCGGACACCTTGTATGTAAAAAGGGGAGAACTTGCGCCCATGAGTAATCCACTATATATAATGTGTTCCACTCGAGTCATGATGCCATTCAATTTGTACTAATCGATGTGAAAATTGTTTACCAAAGTCCAAATAAATCACAATGTGTAACATAAACACCAATCCAAATCAATTTCATAACAGATCTCAAAGGAACTCACATGTGCTTCCTATCACCGTGCGTCGGCCTGCCGCGAAGCCTCGCTAGCTGGGATCGTGATCGATCGTCGTGATCGTGTAGTCGCAAGTCGTTGGGACTTGTAGATGAAGGGCCAGCGAATGTCGTGATCGACTGGACAAGGGATACCGTTGACGGCGCTCGTTCGCAAGAACAGAGAAGAAAACTGTTTGGAAGATCGCACAAGTCCTAACTATAACGATTCGTGTTTGTACATGTCACCTATGGTTACTTTCGGTGACAGTTCTGAGTTTTGTCACCAGGCAATTCGTCACCGATTCTAGGATCTATTGTTGTGATGGGAACCACAAGTTAGAGATATGAAATACTTAAGAGTTAGTCCAACTAAAGGAGTAAAGAGGTTTGGAGTCAAAAGAAAGTTGAGTCTGAGGTATATCAGACTAATCAGAATTCTAAGTAAAAAAATGATATGTAGCTTATGAATTAGAATTACCGAAAGGGTTATCCCAAGTTCAAAAATTGTTCCACGTGTCACAACCACACAATTTCTTGAAAATACCCGAGAAACCATTGCAGTAAATAGAATTAAACTATAGCCAGACCTTACCAATGAGCAAAGACCATCTAAGATTTTAGCAGAGAATTGGAAATGACTAAGAAATAGAGCCATAAAGTACTGTAAAGTACAGTGGAAATATCACCTTGCACGGGAAGACACGTGGGAGAAAGAGGAAGATTTACTCTGAGATTATCCTCAACTCTTCAGGTACCGAGTTTCGTAACTTTGGAGTGAAGTTCTTATAAGGGGAAGAGGATGTAAGATCCCGAAGAATAGGAAACTTTTAGCATTGAAGTGTAAAAAGTGAAATTGTATTGCATGCATTTAAAAAGTGTGAAAATTTCAAACTTTTGTTTTGAGAAGGTATAAGTGATGGAAAATGAACTCCAGTGTTGAATTTTTACTTACAACAACACTAGTATTTGAATTCAAATTTCAAAAGGAAGTTATATTTTCAAAACTTAGGAATTCAAATTTCAACACACATATATTTGATTCAAAGGCTCAAAAACACTTACATTAAATAATTAAGATTATAAAATAATTTAGAATTAATTTTGAATTCAAAACTGAGGTTTGACTTATTCAACCTTGAGTTCAAAAATATATGTGACAAAAGAACTAAAATTCATAAAAATATAAGAAAAATATGGGAATGATTAGAATTGAAATTCCATTAATAATTAAATGAGTGCAATCTTGTTTACAAGATGGTTTAACTCAATATAATACATCTTAGGATGTGATCCTATTACAAACTACCAAAGAAAAGAAAAATGATAAAACCTAAAGTACACTAGGTAGTCTTATTAACTCCTTCTTGGTTTTCATGATCTTCTTGCCATATGATCTGTAAAACAGACATGAAACAAAACCATTTTATGATGGTTAAAATGTTGGTTTTACCCTAAGACAAAACCAGTTAATATAGAATCTATTTAGAAGTCTAGGAACTTGTCCTGATGCTAAACAGTTTGAGGTTTTGAGAAAAGTGAATGGTAACAACAAGAGCATCAAGTGATCAGTGTATTACAAAGGAAAATAGAGTAATATGAAGTACATTGGATCAACAAAAAATAATCACCAGGAAACAATGGTAGCAATAGTTACAAATATGATAGTTGTTGGGGATATAGTTTCTAGGTATCCTCACTGTGCCTCGCTGACCAAGGTGGCCCACTTTGGGTTAGAGCTTTGCTTCATGGGTGGCCCAGTCAGAGAGAACATACGGAGTCTAGTCCGGATACGGGAAGGCCCAGAAGACTTACCAACATAGGCCTATAGTGTTACTTGTAGTTCAAGATGTACTCCATAACCGACTCTTAGTCGTAGCCAGATTGGTCTCTCCTGTAAACCCTAGGCCGGATATCTATATAAGTCATCCTAGGGAGAGCATTTAGGGCACCTCACAATAGTATACAATCTCAACTCGCACAGGCGAAACCCTTGTAACCCATATTCCGGCTCTGCCGTATTACTGGATTGCTAGCAAGAGTAGGACCCGTCCAAAGCCGACGGATTCGAACCTGGGTAAACTTGTGTGCTCACCATCCCAGAACACCGTATGTCCCACACCCCTCTCTTCCACATGCTTCGAGGACCCCCTCATGGCGTACTTATCATCAATCCGATGATAGTTGGCGCCCACCATGGGGCAAGTGAGCTTCGAATCTATGTTCTGAGCGGAATCTGCAAGAATCGGAATCGGCTAGACAATCGCCGTCAGTCGCATCCTCTACGCCAGCGACGTCCCTCTCATCGTTCTCGACGAGACCTGGATTCTGGCTAGGGAGGCTATGACTGCCTACACCATCATGTCTTTTGGAGAGATCCATGTTTACATCGGTTTCACTGAACCTGCCCCACCCACCCTAGTGGTGATGCTAGAGGAAGAAGAAGTTTCTGGGTCCACTTTGTCCGCGGAAGCGGCAGAGTTCCGGGTCCTGGAAAATCCCAACCCCACCTAGCCCGCACCTAACGTGGAGATAGTGGAGAAAGCTGAGCCTGAACAAGATCATAAAGTGAACGTCGGATCTACAGTGGAACTCCCTAGTGAGTTCGAATCCCATATCGATACTCCCATCGAGATCGAGATCCACGAGGAGCAAGAAACAACTCTAGTTCCGGCTCTTCCAACGCTGGAATAAACCAACCTTTCCTAAGGAACACATTGAGGCGCCTGATGATGCAAGCCGCAAGCGTGGATGAGGTTCTCGAGACCATCGAGCGTTTCGAGGAAGCCCACGAGGAAAGCCGCAACTACCTCAGGACACAAGCATCACACTTTGTCGGATATGTTGGATCTGAATCCGGCTCTGCCGATGCTGGAGACAACAAAGACGCGGTGCTCGAGGCAATCAAAACAAACACCGACTTACTAGCATCTTCGGATGACTCCATGACATCGGCGGATTTCGGAAAGTTCTCCGAGGAATATGAAGAGGAGTTCAACTCCAAAGCTATAGAAGAAGTTGAAGCCATGGATGAAGGATCCGAGGAAAATTCTCCCATAGCGCAGGATGACATGGATCTCAGAGGTAATCCCGACGTCCAGATGTATGAAAGTACCAATCAAAGCTTGACTCCGAGAAACGGACCCAAAGCCGTCTTTGCTACCGGCACTGCCAAGAAGGCAAACAAGAGGAACAAGAAGAACAAGACTGTAGCGAAAGATCCTCCGAAGGCAAAAGGAGGAACAAGAAGAACAAGAAGGCAAAGAAGAGGAACAAGAAGAACAAGACTCCGGCAAAGAAGAGGAAGTGGTTGCCGAAGATTACAATGAAGACTCAGATGGAGCCTTAATCCCAGACGAGCCAAAGGATACTCTAGTTGATGGATATGTGATTACCGTTGGTGCTCGTAAACTCATCAAAGATGCGTTAACAACACTAATCCCTACCGCTGCAGAACTTACACCTGCAGAATTGGAAGAAAGGGCTCAAGCCCTAGAAGCGCGTCGTCAAGTACTCCTAGATGAAGCTAACAACATCAAGGAAGAGAAGAAGAGCATCGCAGCTGCGGAGTAGTTCATCTCTCTACAGCATCAGAAGACCCAGAAAGGCCACGTGCGGGCTGGCAAATTTCTAGAGGTCCACTATCAACACCCGGATTTTTAATCCCAGATGCCTGTTATGCCATACATCGCAATCCCAGGATTACCATTTTTGTGAGACATAACATATTGTATATCACAATACATCATCCATTACAAACCATAATAAGGTCTTACACAAATAAAGGATCTCATGATCCAGTCTTAGTACAATCAAGTAGCGGAATAAATAGCATAGCGGTGGGATCCATCTTCAGAGTCACAGGCAATGCTGACGATGGAAGAAAGTCCTAGTTATCATAGCCATCCTGCTGTCCTTCACCTTGGTAATCTCCTTCATAGTGTGGCCATAGGAATAGCCAGGGACAAAAGCCATGAGTACTCTTTAAGTACTCACAAACTCTCACTAATAAGTAAGATAGTTCTAGTAGGAAATGCTAACTCTAAGTTTAATTGTGAAGTTAAGTTTGAAACCTAAGCTGAGTTCAGAAACAAAGAAAGATAAAATAAAGTTTGAAATCACCTAAGTGGGAACTTAGTTATCATAGTCACAACTCTGTTGTGGTCAAGTCATGTCACAATTCATTTCATAATTTGTTTTGAAAACATCTGACAACGGAACAGTATGGCCACTCCAACTGTCCATAACCGCGGACGCGGCTATTCGAATAATTTGACACTCTGCATAGGTGGTACACTTTCACCACAAGATTCGATACATCTATCAGGGATAACCCTGAATCATCATACTTAGTATGCAGATAATCAAACATAACCTTTCTTTTACACACCCTAGTATAAGCACCTCTCCTATGAGCATGGCCTCCCAACCATGACCATCTGTCATCTTGGGCACTACATAGGTGGACAACATTGAGAGGTAGCCTCAGCTCAAACCTCTCCCACGAGGGAACTAATACTAATGCATATGAACTTCCGGCTAAGCCTTACCCAATTTAGGTATTGTGGTTGTACGGTAAAATTGGAATGGTATCGCATCCGAACCCAACCATCAGTTTTATAAAAGAGCCAAGGCTCATGCCTCAACATTTTCATCATCGTCATAAACCATTTGTGTTTCTCAACACATGTCAAAACATCTCAATAGAATGACTCATCATTCCAAGGTTTTCACAAGTCATTTTTCACCAAGTATTCCCATCTAAAGTGAATCAAGTTTTGGGTTTTGTTCCAACTACTAAGTTAAGAGTGTTCACTAGTGTGGGCTGCTAATCTCAATCTCATGCCATAGAATGACATCTAAGTCTAACTAGATAGGTCAAGTTTTGTACTCTTTATGCTACCTTTAAACAAGTAAAGGACTTTGGTAAAGTAATAGGAAGTAAAGCTTGTAAATAAAACTTGGAGTAGGTAATAGTCAAAAGTATAACCAAAGAATGCCTAGTGCATTTGCTTAGGTTATCTAGCTTGCAAGGGTTAGCTTGCTTTTTTAATGATGGCTTGCTAGTATAATACTTGCAAGTGTTAGCTTGCCAATAATAGCTTGCCTTGGTTGGTGCAGTGGTTGAAATTCTCTTCCTCATCCTCTTGGTAGAACTCCTCCTCCTCGTAGACTTGGTCGATACTATCATCTATAAATACATACGGGATACACAATCACCAAACAATACTTAACTAGTCTACTTAGCACATTAAGGCACATATTTGATGATAAAGTATCATCACAAACATCACAAGGTTTAATGAACTACTTTCATCCTTTTTATTTGAGAAAAGTAATTTCTACTCATTGAAATTAACTAAGATTGAATATTCTCCATTTAAAATATGGGATCATGTGGACACATGTCATCACCACATATTCTAACATATGGGAATGTGATTTAAGGGTTGGATCATACTTTAATAAGTTTAAGATTAATACTTAATGATTTAAAGTGACTAGAAATGCCTATATAGCATTATTTTGGTACTATTCCAAAGTCACTGCATGTAAACCTTGATATTATTACTTATTCAGTTAGTTATGGTTAAATGTGATTTTTGAGAGTTGGAATCAACTCAAAAGCTATTATGGTTGATTTTATAAAAATGTTTGAATGTGCAAAAGCTTCTATTTTGTTATTTTAACTAGGAGAGATCTCTAACTCTAAAAGATTTAAATCCAACGGGCATGGATAGATATTTTCAGCAGCTTTCCAACAAAATTGGAATTACTCAATTTGGTTCAGTAAATCTTCCTGAAATGATTTTTAAACTAAGGGACAGAATTGATTCTAAGTCTAAATAGAAAAACCTATATTTGAATTACTGGTCAGCGCGGGAAACTAATTGGGCCGGCCCAGTGGCGCTCCACGGTGCAAGGGGCGACTGACAAGGGGGTCCCGCATGTCAGCGGCACTTAAAACCCGAAGCGGTAAAGGACAATCTGGGCGCTACGATTAGAACACAGATCAACAGTCCACGGTCGTCGTCGATGACAGACTCGTCGCCGACGAGACTGAATCCTAAATGGCCGGTGGGGGTCTACTGGGGACATACCAGGGCTCCAGCTAGTGCGGCCAGGCGGGCAAACGAACTGGTGGACGACGGCGGACTCAGGCGAGGTCGTGGCAGGGGCTGAGGTGGACGAAATCGACGGGGACTTCTCCTCCTCTACAACGGCTACCTCTGGCGCAATTCCATCGAGCGGCGGCTCGAGCGGCTCCGATGATAGAGGGGAAATGGTCAGGGGAGAGAGGGGAATGAGATGGTGTGAAGAAATGGTGCTGGGGTGGCCTCCTTATATAGGCTCGACGAGGGGGCCGACGGGTGTGGGCTGGCGTCTCCAGCAAGAGCGGCACAGGGGGCTACCGGCGTGGGCGAGGTAGGCGGATGGTGGGCGGTCTGCTGGCGGTCAGCTACGGCACAATGGCATGGCTAGGGGCGGTGCCTAACGGTCGGGGGCTTCCCACGCTCTGGGAGACAGAGGCGGTGCTCGACGGCGATCATGGCGACTGTGGGTCGCGCGGCGGTGCACGACCGTGTCTGGCGGAGTGCTGGGTTGATGGCAGAGCGGCGTGCGCGATTTGGTGTCGGGGCACGGTCTGTGGCATGCTGGCAGTGATCGTGCTTTGGCGCGCTCTGGCTGCTCGCAGAGAGAAAGGGTGGCACGGTGCTGAGGTGGTCCAGGGGCTTGCAGGGCTTGGGGAAAGGACAGGGAGTCACGGTGTGGTACGGTCTATCTCCTAGACATGGCGAGAGAGGGAGGGGCGGTCGGCTAGGAGTTGTCCATGCTCGACCAGCGAGCATGGCGCACAGGTGGTGCGGCACTACTGCAAACGACTAAGGGGTAGCCTCTTGATGGCATGGTTGGTACTGGGGAGACAATGGGAGAGGTTTTAGGCCTTAGTGGCATTTGGATCACTGCTTTAAAACAGTAATACTTAGGCAGTTTGATTAGTGCTCACTAAGTGGTCGACACAATGGCCGCATGAAGAAAATATTTGAATTTTTGGGAGATTTTTGCTTGGGATTTTGAAATAGAGTTCATTTGAGTGGTTTTTTAGAAAGTGGTATCTAGACATATGAACTAGACTCATTTTTCAAATGTCAATTAAATTTAGAGTTTGAAGGTTTTTGGGATGAAACAAAGTGGGCCTTAGTACATCACTACTTGTACTAGCAAGGGGTGCAAAGATCCAAAGTGGGCTATGTGATTAAAATGGCAAAAGTGACATTTGCTTATTTAATTCTTTTTTATTTATTTTTCTTTGGGATTTGCTTGGGGAGGATCTAGATGATGTGTAAATCACCTTAGAGTCTTTTTACAACCAATAGATCACTCAAACATGGCAATTCAAAACAATTCCTATTTAAATGCATACACATATGAATGCTTAAAGATTTTTAAATGGAAAAGGTTTTGTTACCCCTAAACTGGGTAGATTTGATCTTGATCACTTGGATTAAAGTTTTGGGATGTTACATCCACAAAGTCCTCTTTGAGGGAGACCCAGGAGCACCTCGGCTCGACAGCAAGGGAGATCTGGTGTATCCAACACCAGTGCAAAACACTGCCGCAGCTCGAGACATCCTGGCGAACAATCCAAACCCAGATCAAGTCCAGTTGGGCGTAAAGCTACTTACCAAGGGTCTAGAGCAGCAGAAGGTCGCGAAATCCGGAGGCGGCAAACTGGTGTCTTAATCCGACCAACGTCGCATGGATCCGGCCTAGAATGACATTCGGCCTCCACGGGACCCGGAATAGCATCATTGTTCTGATCGTCGGGAAGATAATTACTCAAGCATCGGATCTTCAAGGCAACGGCACAGAGCCGCACGTGACTAGAGCATTCTTGCTCCATCCGCAGAGCGAGACGCGGTTGCTGCACTATTTCTGAAGCACCCTCCCCTGCGAGAGTCGAACAATCACAGGGAAGACGACAAAGAGCAACGTCGGGAGGAGGACCGTCAAAGGATGCCACCTCCTAGACATACAAGCCGTCTGGCTGAATCTCATCGCAATGAGCGAAACGACGGATGATGGAGTGACGGACACCACGCCGAGTCAAGCCAGCAGGGGGCTCGTCGTAATCAAGACCCTCCCCGAAACTGGAATAATGACGCTCCGGATGAAGGCTGGCGATCGGCCGGAAACAATCCACCTGCACCACCCTCTCCACCAAGCAGCCATCACAACGGCTCTCGAGCAGGCCAGGGAGGGCGTCGTGGCCGAGGAGGTGGTGGCAGGAGTAAAAGTCCAGTGATGTCTACGCACGTTTCTATTCTTGTAGACAGTGTTGGGCCTCCAAGTGCAGAGGTTTGTAGAACAGCAGCAAGTTTCCCTTAAGTGGATCACCCAAGGTTTATCGAAGTCAGGGAGGAATTGGTCAAAGGTATCCCTCTCAAGCAACCCTGCAATCAAGATACAGGAAGTCTCTTGTGTCCCCAACACACCCAATACACTTGTCAGGTGTATAGGTGCACTAGTTCGGTGAAGAGATAGTGAAATACAAGGAATATGGATGATTATAAGTGGTAATTGCAATCTGAAATAATAGTGGCAGCAAGCAAACATGCAACAAGACTGATTGTAAACGATGTTTCAATGCTTAGAAACAAGGCCTAGGGATCATACTCTCACTAGTTGACACTCTCATATAAATATCTTCTCTTTATGATACTACCCTGAATTACTCTCCGGTTGGACACTGTAGGGCTATAACAGCACACCTTAAAGTTCGCATTCCCCATCTAGATAACCCCTCACTATCACCTTGAGCGCTAGATGGTTCCAACAAACACCACAATCTCATAGAGGCATCCAACTCAAATTATACTCATCATAAGTATTTATGTAACCTTAGCCAAAGTACCACACAGTGTGCACACTGTCAACTTCACACACGTGGGGATAAGCAGAGATTCATTAAAGCACTTGATTAGCAGAATAGATCTATAGATTACAAAGCTCATGATCTCAATAAGATCACGCATAGAGAGAGAGAGATGAACACATAGCTACCGGTAGAGCCCTTAGCCTCGAGAGAGAACTACTCCCTCCTCATCATGGGAGTCAGTAACGGCGATGGAGATGGCGGTGGAGTCGATGGTGATGGATCCGGGGGCACTTCCCCGTCCCGGCAAGGTGCTGGAACAGAGACTTCTATCCCCCGAATCTCCTCTTTGGTGGCGGCGGCGCTGCGGAACTTTTCATGGAAATCTGATCTGGTACTTAGGGTTTTTGTCCCAGGAGGCTTTTATAGGCGAAGATCCAAGCTCGGTGGGCGCCCGAGGTGGCCACACCACCCCCTGGCACGGCCTAGCCTAGCCCGCGCCACTAGGTGGTGTGGGCCCCTCGTGGCCCCTCTCCATCTCGTCTTCTGGCTCCGTGAGTCCTCTGGTAAAATAGGAACTTTGGATTTTGTCCCGTCCAATTCTGAGAATATTTCTTTACGAGCTTTTCTGAAACCAAAAATAGCAGAAAACAGGCAACTGGCACTGCGACATCTTGTTAATAGGTTAGTTCCAGAAAATGCATAAAAGTATCTCAAAATGTAGACAAAACATAAGATAGTTGATATGAAACAAGCATGGAACATCAAAAATTGTAGATACGTGTACGACATATCAACATCCCCAAGCTTAACTCCTACTCGTCCTCGAGTAGGTAAGGCATAAAAAGAATAATTTTTGAGGTGACATGCACCATCACAATCTTGATCAAGGTATTTGTAAAACATTGATAGCTAGGATCATAGTACTTTAACATAGCATGAAAGATATAGTTCTAACAATAAGACATAACAACTATGTTGTAACATGAAAAGGTACAAACAAAATATTCATGAATAACAATGCTTTGAAAGACATTTGTTTGTTTCTTATATAGAAAACGTAATGAGAAATGTATTTAGCTTGTCCCTCATAGTGTAGCAAAACATAAATGCATAGGACACCTTCAAAGTTCATAAGGGTGACTAGATACAAATAGTTTAAGAACAAGCAGTATCAAAGTTATGAATCAATCAATAAGTTTTGGAACAATGCACATTAAACTAAGAATGACCACTATGCTCTCTTAATAGGTGCATAAAGATAGAAGATGGAGACTCAACATAAAAGTAAAAGAAAGGCCCTTCATAGAAGGAAGCAGGGATTCAAGTCTCATAGAAGGAAGCAAGTACTTACTAGCTTTCATCTCTCATTGCCCCTATCATAAGCATCTTTAGGTGATTAAGGTTAAAGTGAACAAATATGAGGATATGCTTGACAAGTTATAAGCTGAAAATCTCATGCCCCTTGCTTACGAGTACCGTTCCTCATGCTACTCAACTTTAGTCACAGGTAAGTTCTTGTCATTGTAAGTACATGTGTATCATAGAGAACCGCCAACGGGGTACCCCTTGCAAGAATATCATTTTGCGGCCCGAGAGTTGGGGTGTCCAGGCAACGCGGTACCCAAGTTCCCTGAAATTAGCCGGGATGACTACAGTTGGTGTGCCAAATACTCAGAGGGTCTTTTTCGGCACGAATTCAACTTTACATTTCAAAACAAAAAATCAGGCTAAATGCCGTCAAGTTGGCCCCCCTGTCAGTTCTCGCCGTTATGTCGCTCATGGCGCTTAGGCAGGGTGGCTGTCACGTAGGCTTGCAACGTTGGCACAGTGGACAGGAATAAACCACATGCCCAGTGTATTGACGTGACAAAACAGGGCACATGTATCGGTGTTATAGTTATTTTTTGTTTACTCAGAAGCTGGAACGGCCACCGCCACGTGTCTCTCCTTGGACTTCCGTCCCCGTCGTTAACCACTACCTTAAAAGCGCATTGACGGTTCCACCGTTCCCCTGCCTCGCAGAAACCACTCTTCTTCTTCCTATCATCTGTCTTCTACCCGTCTTCTCCTTGCCTCCATGGAAGTTCGTTGCACTCTAGAGACAAGCTTCACTACCCATGACAATAAGAAGATAGACATCATCTACACCAACGAGGAGGAGACAGTGGTGCGTGTCCTGAGGATGTACAAGGGTTGGCTTGGGATAGACGAGGACAAGTTTGTGGGATTGGACCTCGAGTACACCTCGGAGCACCCATATGAAGGGAGTGAAGTCGCCATCGTTCAACTGGCCATGCGGAAACACGTCCTCGTCTACCACCTCTCCCGGTTTGTAAATCTGCTCTCTGTAGCTAACCGCTTTTAGGGTTTTCTCCTCTTGTTCTTTATCCACTTGCTCATCTTGCAACTACTGGATTTTATTTAGGACCAAATAATTATGATAAGACAATGTTGAGAGTCTTGATCTTGCATTTACTAAACTTTTCAAAATTATATTCAGATGATGATCTTGCATTGACAAAATATTTGTAGTTACAAATTTTGGTGATGACAAACTACATACTTTCAGGACTGACAGGAATTGTCCGGCGCTGCACCAGTTCCTTGTAGAAAAGGGAATTGTTTTCTGCACTGTCGACAAAACAATTGATTTTTCAAAATTTTATCAAGAGGGAATTATAATTCCTGCGCACAACTAGATCGATATTCAGAGTCTTGTCAAGATCCTAGGGGGCTCGAGGAAGGATGGAATGGCATCACTCGCAACTAGAAACCTCGATGAGTCGAATGACAAAATGAAGGAAGATTTCCCTACGGATAGGCATGATTTCTAGGACGAGTGGTCGTTGTCTAATATAAACCTGAAGTATGCAGCCATAGATGCTTACATGACCTACCAGCTGTACAAGAAGATCCATTTTTTCTACGTTACCTCGTGTTTTGCCCTATTTGCAAGAGGAAAGACGATCTTAGGGGAGACCTTTGTAGAAAATGTAGAATAACTGAGTTTGAAGCTGCATATGCAAAGAAAATGGTTGCATCTGAAGTAGCTGACAAAGAGGCTGCAGAAGCAGCTGAAAGAGAGCTTGCAGCTGAAGCAGAAGCAGCTGATAGAGAGGCTGCAGCTGAAGCAGCTGACAGAGAGGCTGCAGCTGAAGCAGCAAACATAGAGGCAGCATCTTCTAGCAGCAACAATCAGGCCTGTGATGCACCGCTAATTGTGAAGTAGGACGCTGAAGATAGGGAAGCCAAGTCAGATCCTAGGTGGGACGAAGCATTTCGTGAGCTGTGGAGTACCTGGAATGGTCGGAGTTGGTCGCCTAGGAACGATGGCAAGCGCCTCAAGTGGTCTGATGAGAAGTGAATTAAATTTTACTTCTCAGTGTTATGTTTCTTTTTTGTGGAACTCAGTTAGCTTGTCAAGATGTCTAGCGCCTCAAGTGATAGTAGTAAAATAAATTTAACCCTTTTTGTGTTATGTTTATGTATGTGTCTTGTAGCTTGTCAAGATGGTAACTCGTTAACTAGCAGTTGAAAGAGTGCCCTTTTCCTTTCTCGCTAAACAGATATGTTTTATTTTGCCCAAATTGGTAGCAAATCTATAGAAGATTCTCACTTCGATAATTCGTTCCCTTTTGGACCTCTTTTTGCCTCTGATTAGGTAGCAAATCTAGAGCAGCAAATCACACCAGGCAGAATACATTCATTCAGAAAACAAAACAAATGTAGATATAGCTGTGCGCAGCTAAATAGGATATAGCGATAGAAAGTAGGTTTCTTAACGAGATTCGATGCATTCAGCCAGAAATAGGATGCAAGCAAAATATAGAAAATCAAAAGAAGCTGCTTAGCAGCAGCCGCCACAGATGCAGATACATTCAAGGACACATCCAACCCGTCCTTCATGTGCCCGCACCTCCGCCTCCTCCCTCCGGCGCTTCCTCCACTTCTTGCTGCCCAGTCCCTTGATCTTGGGGGCCTTGGGCCTGATTGGAGGCATGCGACCCTCTTTGATGGCCACCCGCTGGAGGTTTCGGAGGTGAATGCCGAGAGCCCGTTGTTCAGCGATGTAGGCGTTGATGTTCACGGTCTCGCGCTCGCCACCTTCGTGGATGCCAGAGCGCGGGGCCTCTGCATGCTTTAGTAAGGAGTTGAAGTCGGTGCCGAGGAGACTCACCCAGCTGAAGGCGATCCCCTTGCAAAAGAGGCAGCGCCGGAAGACGCCCCTGAAGAAGGCGTCGTACTGGCCGGCCCGCAGCCTCCTCAGCACCTGACGAGTCTTGGTGTGGATGGACTCGTCATCGCTGCAGACGTCGCTGTTGGAAACCTATTGGAAGAAAAGGAAAATGGGGGAGTAGATGATGTAAGAAGACTGAGCAATTGAATTGCGAACAAGCGAATCCTAATAAACCAAAATCTAGCATCCAACGATGGGAACGGTAGAAGAACCAGGGGAGGGGAGCAAACCCTAGTTACCTCCGACCATAGGTCGTCGATGCCGGTGTCATAGGGGTTCAGCGGAGCGATGTACTTATCTGGATCATAGGTGCCCAAGAAGTGCTTGATATGCTTGTGACCGGCGGGGGCCTCGTCGCCGGCGGGGGCCTCCTCTTTGGTGGCCCCGTCGGTAGCGGGGATGGGGGCCTGGACGGGAACGACGGCTGCCATCGATGGCTCGACTGGGCCTAGACAGGGACGGCGGCTGCTTTCAATGCATCGAGGGGGACCAGTGAGGAGACGGGGGCCTCCTCGCCAGCGGCCTCGGAGGCGACGATGGCCACCTTATCCTCCTCCACCATCGCCGGCACGGACGGGGTATTCTCGGGAGTTTTCGGGTGCTGGTGGGTAGTGGAGAGGGTTGCGTGGGGAGAGTGAGCGAGAGTGAGAGTGGGTGTGCGGAGAGGGGCTCTATAGTTAAGGTGGATGGAAGCAAGGCACGTTTCGTTGCACCACCATGCAACGCGCCGCGCATTCTACTGCACCATGCACCGCGGCACGCGCATGGTACATCACGTTTTTTTCTCGGGCCATGCATGGCAGTTTTGTATTGAGCCACATGCAAAGGGCGTATACACAATTACTATGTACGAAGTTTGACATGGCCCTAAAATTGGCGATAGTTAAAAGTGGAAATGTAGAGGGGAAGGTAGGTGGTTGTACGGCGAGATTTGTGGGGTTGTGCTAGATCGGGTATAGGGATGTGTTGATGGCTGCGAGGGACTCGATGAAGGTGGAGATGTTAGGTCTCGTCGATCTCATCTCATCGGCCTCCGGTTAGCGCGTGCAAGCTTCTTACGGTGGGGCCCAGTTGGAAGTGAGATTGAGAGCCGTTGCGTAAAAATTGGATATGTCTTATTAAAATCAAGTGGAAATAAATTGCATTTGTCCATCAACGACCGTGCACTCGATGACGCATGTGTTGTGGCGTAGTAGTAGCAGCAGTAAGCTTTTCAGACTTGATTAAACATGACATGACCGCTCGATGACTTTTTCAATGGACGGCTTCGTGTTCCTTCTTGTAGAAGTATCACTGAGGGAGACGTTCGTGATGTCTCACGCTGTACTGTGAAGGGCACGACGTGTGCAACGATCATCGTTGGATCGCACAGAATCAACGGTTGGTGCGCACGATCTGTGTGACAACTGTGACAACCAATCAGGGAGTAGCAAACAGAGTGAGCACATGTTTGGGCTTCTACAAAGATAGAGAGAGGGGGCAAAACTGAGTTGTGCCAAAAAACCAAGGGCAAAACTAAGAAGTATGAAAATGGAAAGTGAGTGTCGTGTAATATGAAATACATGGATCAACCAATGGCATTGCATGTCGGTTCTTCTCACAAACCACATAAGGATACAACAGTGTCATTGCATGTGTGTTCTTTTTATGAATCACACCTAGTGTGATTGCATGTCTGTGCTTTCCACAAACCACATATGGATACACCAGTGTCATTGGAAGTCTATTCTTTTCATGAACCACACCTAGTGTCATTGCATGTGTGTTCCTCTAAACAAACCACACATGGATCCACCTAGTGTGATTGCATGTCTGTTCTTTTCATGAACCACAGCTAGATTCATTGCATGTTTGTTCTTTCCACAAACCACACAAGGATCCACCTAGTGTGATTGCATGTCTGTTCCTTCCACAAACCACACATGGATCCACCAGTGTCATTCCATGTGTGTTCTTCTCATGAACCACAACCAGTGTCATTGCATGTATGTTCTTCTCACAAACCACACAAGGATCCACCAGTGTCATTGCATGTGTGTTCTTCTCATGAACCACAGCCAGTGTCATTATATGTCTGTTCTTCTCACAAACCACATAAGTATCCACCAGTGTCATTGCATGTCTATTCTTCTCACAAACCACACATGGATCCTCCAGTTTGATTGGAAGTGTGTTCTTGTCATGAATCACACATGGAACCACTAGTGTCATTGCATGTCTGTTCTTTTCATGAACCACAGCAAGAGTCATTGCATGTATGTTCCTTCCACAAACCACATATGGATCCACCAGTGTCATTGCATGTCTGTTTTTTTCATGAACCACACCCAGTGTCATTGCATGTATGTTCCTCTAAACAAACCACACATGGATCCACCTAGTGTGATTGCACGTCTGTTCTGTTCACAAACCACACATGGATCCACCAGTGTCATTGCATGTGTGTTCTTGTCATGAACCACAGCCAGTGTCATTGCATGTATGTTCTTCTCACAAACCACACATGGATCCACGAGTGTCATTGCATGTGTGTTCTTCTCATGAACCACACATGGATCCACCAGTGTCATTGCATGTCTGTTCTTTTCATGAACCACACCTAGTGTGATTGCATGTCCGTTCCTTCCACAAACCACACATGGATCCATCAGTGTCATTGCATGTGTGTTCTTCTCATTAACCACAACCAGTGTCATTGCATGTATGTTCTTCTCACAAACCACACAAGGATCCACTAGTGTCATTGCATGTGTGTTATTTTCACAAACCACACGTGGATCCACCGGTGTCATTGCATGTGTGTTCATTTCATGAACCACAACTAGAGTCACTGCATGTGTGTTCTTATAAACAAACCACACATGGATCCACCTAGTGTGATTGCATGTATGTTCCTTGCACAAACCACACATGGATCCACCAGTGTCATTGCATGTGTGTTCTTCTCATGAACCACAACCAGTGTCATTGCATGTATGTTCTCACAAACCACACAAGGATCCACCCATGTCATTGCATGTGTGTTCTTTCCACAAACCACACATGGATCCACCAGTGTCATTGCATGTGTGTTCTTTTCATGAACCACAACTAGAGTCATTGCATATGTGTTCTTCTAAACAAACCACACATGGATCCACTGAGTGTCATTGCATGTTTGTTCCTCTAAACAAACCACACATGGATCCACCTAGTGTGATTGCATGTCTATTCTTTTCACAAACCACACATGGATCCACCAGTGTCATTGCATGTGTGTTCTTTTCATGAACCACAACTAGAGTCATTGCATGTGTGTTCTTCTAAACAAACCACACATGGATCCACCTAGTGTGATTGCATGTCTGTTCCTCTAAACAAACCACACATGGATCCACCTAGTGTGATTGCATCTCTGTTGTTTTCACAAACCACACATGTATCCACTAGTGTCATTTCATGTGTGTTCTTTTCATGAACCACAACTAGAGTCATTGCATGTGTGTTCTTCTAAACAAACCACACATGGATCCACCTAGTGTGATTGCATGTCTGTTCTTTTCACAAACCACACATGGATCCACCAATGTCATTGCATGTGTGTTCTTTTCATGAACCACATCTAGAGTCAGTGCATGTCTGTTGTTTCCACAAACCACACATGGATCCAGCTAGTGTGATTGCATGTCTATTCCTTTCACAAACCACACATGGATCCACCAGTGTCATTCCATGTGTGTTCTTCTCATGAACCACAACCAGTGTCATTGCATGTATGTTCTTCTCACAAACCACACAAGGATCCACCAGTGTCATTGCATGTGTGTTCTTCTCATGAACCACAACCAGTATCATTGCATGTATGTTCTTCTCACAAACCACATAAGTATCCACCAGTGTCATTGAATGTTGATGACCCACAAGTATAGGGGGTGTATCGCAGTATTTTCGAGGGAAGTGAAACCCAATTTATTAATTCGACACAAGGGGAGCCAAAGAATATTTATAAGTCTTAACAACTGAGTTGTCAATTCAGCTGCACCTAGAAACAATCTTGCTCATAGCAGTTTATCAGTAGCAACAGTTTTGTAGTAGGAATAGTAAAGTAGCAGCAGTAGTAAAGTAAAGACAATAGTAACAATAGCAGTAACAATAGGATTCGAGTGCGATAGGCACAGGGATGGATGGACATGCGTTGCATGGACAAGACAATTCACATTGCCATCAGAACATAGGGCAATTGCAGATAAATAAGATAAAGCATCCAAGTACTAGATAATCCTTGGCATGTGTTCCATATATAGTTATACGTGCTCGCAATGAGAACTTGCACAACATCTTTTGTCCTGCTTGCCCGTTTGCAGCGGGGCCTCAAGGGAACTATTGGCAATTAAGGTGCTCCTTTTAATAGAGCACCGGAGCAAAGCATTAACACTCCGTGAACACATGTGATCCTCACATCAAAGCCATTCCCTCCGGTTATCCCGATTTTTGTCACTTCGGGGCCATTGGTTCCGGACAACAACGTGTGTATACAACTTGTAGATAAGACCATAAACAATACTATCATGATGAATCAATAACATGTTCAGATCTGAAATCATGGCACTCGGGCCCTAGTGACAAGCATTAAGCACAACAAGTCGCAACAAAGTCATAAAGCACTAATAGAAGATACTAGGCACCATGCCCTAACAATCTGATGCCATTACATGAACGATCTTATCCAATCCCTACCATCCCCATAGCCTACAATGGGGGATTACTCACTCATAGATGGGGGAAACATGGATGGTCGATGGAGAAGCGATGGTGATGATGATGGCGATGATCTCCTCCAATCCCCGTCCCGGCAGGGTGCTAGAACGGAGTTTCTGGTGCTGTTTCGTGGAATCTGGTGGTGGCAGCGGAGCAGAACTCCTTCTGGAAAAACGTCGAAACCCCCAGAGTTTTTAGGTCAGAAGGCTTCTTATAGGCGAAGAGGGAGACCGAGGGGGTGCCTAGGGGTCCCACACCACCCCCTGGAGCGGCCTAGCCTAGCCCGCACCACTAGGTGGTGTGGCCACCCCTGGCTCTTCTCCGTCTCGTATTCTTGCTCCTGGAGTCTTCGGGTGAAATAGGATTTTTGGCATATTTTCCGGGATTTTTCCTGATAGTTGATTTTCTGCACAAAAAGTAGACACCAAGGCAATTCTGCAGAAAACAGCGTCAGTCCGCGTGAGTTGCATCCAAATCACACAAGTTTAGAGGAGAAACAATAGCAAAAGTGTTCGGGAAAGTAGATACGTTTTGGACGTATCAACTCCACCCAAGCTTAGCTTATTGCTTGTCCTCAAGCAATTCAGTTGAAAATTGAGTGCGATAAAAGAACTTTCATGAACACATTTGCTTCACATGATCTAAATAATCTCAGCAATGTGATCAGCTACTTAGACAGTTCATAATAAGGAGTACGCAACTAAGTTTACTTAATAGGCATTGCAAGCTATGAAGAGATCCCAACTCAAAAATAATAAGTAGCATGAAGTATAAACATAAGCAACATTACAATGCTCATAAAAAGGTATGATAGAGTGGTATCTCACTTGCCTTTGATTATGAATGTCAAGGCACCTCTGAAGTTCAAGTGATGACTAGAAGTAAAGATATCAAAGATACAAGCATCAAAGTCATAACACAAATAATCAAGTAATGGGACAAGCACACAGAATGACAACTATGCTCTCAAGAAGGTGCTCAAATAATATGTGGAGACTCAACAAGTAAAAGAAAAGGTTTTGAATAATTTGAAAGGCTTCCAAATGCTGAAAGTATGGTACTCATTAGCTTTGAGATCTCATTGCCCCTATCATAAGCATCTTTAATGTGGTTAAGGTGAAAGTGAGGTCCAATCTGAGTTATATGCTTGATAGACTATAAACTGAAAATCCCATGTCCCTTGAGTACGAGGGTCGCTCCTCATGCTACTCAACTTTAGTTACCGGTAAGTTCTTGTCATCGTAAATATGTGCGTATCATAGAGAACCGCCAACGGGGTACCCCTTTCCCGATGATACGGAAGAATCCCCATACCAAAATGACAAGGCAAGCAGACAATGAGTATCTCCGCAATCTTCTTATTTACCATGGGAAAATGGTGCTTTTTTTCTCTCTTTCCTCTTTTCAATCTCTTTTTTTCTTTTTCTCAATAGCTATCTCTCTTTTTTTATAAGAAGAATGCTTCATAGATATCATTATGGTTATGCTGCAGGTTTCCACCATGTCAGCATGGATTAGACCAGCAGCCCAGGCGTTTCTCTAACACACATACATAACTCCATGGACTTACAAGCTCCCCTTTTATTTCACACCGATGACATCCGCAAACAAAAGAGCATAGTATCAATATTTGGTTCAGGGAGTTGGAAACATGCACGGAAATAGCAAATGATGCTAATAGGTAGGTATGGTGGACACTTTGGAAATATTTGGTTCAGGGAGTTGGAAACATGAGTAAAACACTCAGTAGAAGTGAAGGCTAGCAATAGTAAGGGAACGACAAACAAGAGAGCAATAGCTGTCATAATCATGCTTGCAACAAAACAGGACTACTCATGGCATGAAAGTGATTCAATATCCTCAAGGCAAAATAATTCATCGAGGCTTAACTGATTATTATAGTCATATGCATGCATGAGCATGTGCCAAGTCAATTCAAATAAAACATTCAGAGGAGGATACCACGGTGTCATACCAAGTTATGAATAGAATAATGCAAGCAAACATTCATAAGACATGCTACAAACTATTAGCGAGCTGGAGCTAATCATAAGAAAGCAAGAACTACTAAGCATCCAAAGGTAACATACACCCTACATGAACGGACTAAGCATGCCCACAGTGATGAGTATATGTACAAAAATGAAAAAAATAGAGTTTGTTACCAGCCTCTTACCATGCCTCAAGTTGTCATTAATCCTCATTATTGCTTCTTTTTGTGTTTAGAAAGAAAAAGCAAAGAAAGAACAAAAACTAAAAAGAGAATAAAACATGAATATACAAAGTACCGACGCAACATCATAAGGAGATGAGTGCAGTGTCGGCGTACCTCCCCCCAAGCTTATGCTTTTGGCCAAAGTGGGCATTAATCCCAAGCTGGCCAGGATGAAGTGTCACCATGGTACGATGAAGAGGTCACCTCATCCTGGTGCGAGCTCGAGTACGTCCCTCCGTAATGTGCGGAGTAATCATAGGAGGGCACATCCTCCTGGTGCTGCTCGTGGAAACCCAGTAAGCGAAGCTGCTTGTCCACCTCCTCCTTGGAGCGCGACCACGGTCTCCTGTGAACACTAAACAAAGAAGGTTGTGGCAAAGGGATCTCCCTCTCATCCCCGTCAGTGAAAAGCATCCTATATACTAGACTGTCCAAATCAGAAGTAGCAGGGACAAAGTCATGAGTTTTCATAGCAACAAGGTCAAGCCTCTGTGGTGCCAATATAGCATCATTGGGATCCACCAAAAGACCTAATGCATTGACTATACGCGAGGCAATGATGCCCCCATAGATAGGACCCCTAGCAGCTAGGCGGCGAGCAATAAGCGAGCCAAGATTGTACCGAGTATCATTGTTAAGCGCAGCAGCAAGGAATGCCAAATGATAGTTTGAGATATTACTTGTGTTCTCTCGACCCAGTACACTAGTAGCAAGATAATATGCAAAGTATCTAAGAGCGGGGAGTTGGATATTTCTTATCTTTCCGCGTTGTGCCATGCGGTCATCATCATTGGTCACCCCTCGGTAAAGCTCCAACAAATCAGCGGGTCATCCTTGAATTTTCTTCACGGTCCCTGTCATGCGTACACCTACAATGCTACAGAATCTCTCCAAAGGCATGGTGAAGGGCAGATTATAAATTTTGAAAGAGACAGTCGACTGATAGGATGTGTTAGTAAACGTGAAGCTCTCAACAAAGGTTTCAGTGAGCATAGCGTATTGCTCACTCTCATCTTGCATATATGAGGTCAAACCAACCCTCTCAATCAGTAGCAAGAAATCATCAAGAATACCTACAGCTTGTAAGAAAGTAAAACAAGGAAAAGTGGATGGGTGAGCATCCCCATCATCCCTTTCATTACCAATACGAGTTGCAATGAGATCATCGTTGTATGATGGCCTAAACTGAGAGGCCGATCTTGAGGGCCTCGACCTCCTAGGTGCATCACTCTCAAATATCTCTCCAAAAGTATGGTTGTTCATGCTTGGTATTCTGAAATTTAAACACCTATTAAACAAGTTATTGCAAAGTAAATATAATGAAGTATTCTACTCATAGGGACTTGTGCGAGGCCTAAACATACATCAAAATTATATCTCTAAGCATCAAACAAGCTTACAAGCTCTCATAACATGTCACCTACAGCAGCAAAATACTCAAGATATAATCCACCAAACACAAATCTACTTGGACAAGGAGAGGAGTCACATACCAGGGAACAATTGCTCCAAATTTCAGCAAGAAAGATGGGCTGAGCAAGGAGATTGAAAAAATCGAGAGCAAGAACAGAAAGAACGTGATTTTGAGCAATGAACTGGAGCTTACTCGGGAGGGAGAAGAAAGTAGCAGGTGAGAGAGTTAGTGGGGGCCAGGGGTGGCCCACACCAGGGCATGGCGCCACCCAGGGCAGGCCGCGCCACCAAGTGGTGTGCCTGCCTGGTGGGTCCCCCTGGTACCTCCCAGGTACTCCTCTGCCTCTTTTTTCACATAAAAATTTAATATGAATTCTCTAGAATTTTTCGAGACACTTCATTTTTGGGCATTTTCAGGCATAGAAGAATGATTTTCTGACAGACAGATTTTTTTTGAAAACAAGATGCAAGGACAAAACAAAGCTAGAACTACAGAAGTTCTAAGACACTCTAACATGCAAGCAACTAACAACAAAGAAAACTAAACGCAAACAAAAACTAAGATGGATAGAATAGAAGTAAACAGAGATAATCATAGTGAAGACATTGTTTTGTTCAATGACATCCTTTTGTTAACAAGGTTGATCAGGTCTTGCTACCAAAACAATTCCATATGAGACAAAACTTTGTATTCCACTAATGATTGTTACCTCAACCTTGATAGCAATGGTCCCAATCATAATAGTTTCAAAATTTTCTCTTGGTATGGAACAATATATTTCTCCAACTTGAATGCCCTCAACATGTTCAATTGAATTCAAACCATAAGTCCTTTCAATCTTCTTGGGGAAATAGACAGTATGTTCCTTGTCATTCACATTGAAAGTCACCTTTCCATGATTACAATTAATAACAGCTCATGTAGTATTAAGAAAAGGTCTCCCAAGAATAATAGACATATTATCATCTTCAGGCATTTCAAGCACAACAAAATCAGTTAATATCAAGCAATTATGAGCCTCTTGAACAGATACATCCTCACATATACCAACAGGAATAGTGGTAGATTTATCAGCCATTTGCAAAGATATATTAGTTGGTATTAATTTTTCTAGTTGAAGCCTCTTATAGAGAGAGAAAGGCATAACACTAACTCTAGCTCCCAAATCACACAAAGCAGTTCTAACATAACTGTTCTTAATAGAGCAAGCAATAGTTGGAATCCCTAGGTCTCCAAGTTTCTTAGGAAGCTTACCATTAAAGGAATAATTAGCAAGCAAAGTAGAAATTTCTTCATTAGGGATCTTCCTTTTATTCGAGACAATATCCTTCATATACTTTGAGTAAGGAGGGAATTTAATAGCATCAGTCAAAGGAATTTGAAGGAATAAAGGCTTCATCCATTCACAAAACTTATTATAGTGTTCATCTTCCTTTGACTTGTGTTTCTTATCAGGGAATGGCATAGGTTTTTGGACCCAAGGTTCTCTTTCACTACCATGTTTCTTAGCAATAAAATCTTCTTTAGTGTATTTAGTATTCATAGTGTGGTTTTCAGGTTCTTCTTCAAATTTTTCTCCATTAGGGACTTCATTATCTTCATTACCACTTTCAGTTTCAGCATCAGAGATAGATATACTATTAGGACCTATAGCAGGTTCAGAGGGTTCTACAACAGTTTTATGTTTCTTTTTCCTTTTCTTACGAGTAGAGCCACTATTTTCAGCTTGTTGAGAATCCTGCTCAATTCTTTTGGGATGCCCCTCAGGATATAGAGGATCCTGGGTAGCAGCTCCACTTCTAGTTCTAATTTCATAAGCATGTTTTTCTTTAGCAGCATTAACTAGCAAGTCGTTTTGCACTTTAACGAGTTGATCTATTTGAGTTTGAACCATTTGAAAGTGTTTAACAATCATTTTAACATCATTAGAGGTTCTTTCCACAATATATTTCAACTCAACAATAGATCTAGTGTTTTCCATTAGATGATTTTGCACCCTTTTATTAAAGTTATCTTGCTTAACAATAAAGATATCGAATTCTTCTAAGCATTGATCAGGAGGTTTAGAGTAAGGGATATCACCTTCATCGAAGTGTTGAAGAGAGTGTACCTCAATGGTGGGTGAGTAGGGAATAGGCTTACATAATTCTTCTATAGGAGGTAAATTCTTGACATCTGCAGCTTTGATTCCCTTCTCCTTAAGACATTTCTTAGCTTCCTTCATCACTTCATCATTTAATTCAATAACTCCCCTCTTCTTTGATGTTGGAATAGGTACTGGTATAGTAGGTTCAGGTACAATTACTTCAGGTATAGCTTGTTCAGGAGGAGTCCAATCTTCATCATTCTTGCTTATTTTAGCCATTAATTCCTCAGCTTCCTTAGGAGTCCTACTCCTGAAAACACAATCAGCACAACTATCTAGGTATGTCCTAGATTCTTCGATTAGTCCATTATAAAATATATCAAGAAGCTCATTCTTAGGTAATGGACTTCCATCTTGTGCATGAATCAAAGCACACAACCTTGCCCAAGATTCAGGCAATACCTCTTTTTCTCCCTGTTTAAAATCAAAAAGTTCCTGCAAAATAGCATGTCTAGCACTAGGAGGAAAATATTTCTGCAGGAAAGTACTAATCAAACACTCAGGGCTATCAGTAGATCCAGGAGGTAAATTACTAAACCAAGTTTTAGCTTCTCCTTTAAGTGAAAAGGGGAAAATCTTGGCAACAAAGTAAGTACGCATCTTAATATCATCCGAAAACAAGCCACTCATGGCAGAAAGTTCATTCATATGTGCTACCGCACTTTCATTCTTAGTCCCACAAAAAGGTTCTTTCTCAACAATAGCTATGTAAGATAGATCGAGAGAGAAATCATAATCTTTATCTGTAATGTTTATGGGAGAAGCAGCAAACTTAGCAATAGGAGATAATTTGGGTCTAATAGTACACCTCTCAAGGAGACTCTTAGCAACGCTCCAATCATGGGTGTTTTTACATTCTTTAATAAATTCATCGGTCATCTCAACATAACCATCTTCAATATCATAACTTTCACTAGACTCAGGTGAACTAACAGGTGTGGTAGTGTCTTCATTAGGAGTTTTAGTATTTCCAGCTATAGTTCTAGCAATCATAGCAGCTAGGAAAGGACCTAATGAAACACTCTTATCAAGAACAGTAGAAGCAACATCATAAGCATCAGAAGTTTTCATGGAAAAACATCGAACCCCCCAAAGTTTTTAGGTCAGAAGGCTTCTTATAGGTGAAGAGGGAGACCGAGGGGGTGCCTGGGGCCACCACACCAGGCCCTGGCGTGGCCAGGCCTAGCCCGCGCCTGGGGGTGTGTGGCCAGCCCCTGGCCCTCCTCCGTCTCGTATTCTGGCTTCGTGAGTCTTCTGGAAAAATAGGCACTTTGGCTTTTGTCCCGTCCATTTCCGAGAATATTCATTTTCTGACTTTCCTGGAACCAAAAACAGTAGAAAACAGGCAGCTGGCACTGTGGCTCTTGTTAATAGGTTAGTCCAAGAAATCATATGAAAAGTACTTCAAAGTGTGGACAAAACACAAGAAAGTGGATAAAACCAAGCATGGAGCATCAAAAATTATAGATAGATTTGCAATGTCTCACTTTTCTCCGTCTCGTATTCTGGCTCCTGGAGTCTTCGGGTGAAATAGGATTTTTGGCATATTTTCCGGGATTTTTCCTGATAGTTGATTTTCTGCACAAAAAGTAGACACCAAGGCAATTCTACTGAAAACAGCGTCAGTCCCCATTAGTTGCATCCAAATCACACAAGTTTAGAGGAGAAACAATAGCAAAAGTGTTCGGGAAAGTAGATATCTTTTGGATGTATCACATGTATGTTCTTCTCACAAACCACACATGGATCCACCAGTCTCATTGGAAGTGTGTTCTTATCATGAACCACACATGGATCCACAAGTGTCATTGCATGTCTATTATTTTCGTGAACCACAGCTAGAGTCATTGCATGTATGTTCCTTCCACAAACCACATATGGATCCACCAGTGTCATTGCATGTCTGTTCTTTTCATGACCCACACCCAGTGTCATTGCATGTCTGTTCCTCTAGACAAACCACACATGGATCCACCTAGTGTGATTGCATGTCTGTTCTTTTCACAAACCACACATGGATCCACCAGTGTCATTGCATGTGTTTTCTTCTCATGAACCACAACCAGTGTCATTGCATGTATGTTCTTCTCACAAACCACACTTGGATCCACCAGTGTCATTGCATGTGTGTTCTTCTCATGAACCACACATGGATCCACCAGTGTCATTGCATGTCTGTTCTTTTCATGAACCACACCTAGTGTGATTGCATGTCCGATCCTTCCACAAACCACACATGGATCCACCAGTGTCATTGCATGTGTGTTCTTCTCATGAACGACAACCAGTGTCATTGCATGTATGTTGTTCTCACAAACCACATGAGGATCCACCAATGTCATTGCATGTGCGTTCTTTTCACAAGCCACACATGGATCCACCAGTGTCATTGCATGTGTGTTCTTTTAATGAACCACAACTAGAGTCATTGCATGTGTGTTCTTCTAAACAAACCACACATGGATCCACCTAGTGTCATTGCATGTCTGTTCGCCTAAACAAACCACACATGGATCCACCTTGTGTGATTGCATGTCTGTTTGTTTCACAAACCACACATGGATCCACCAGTGTCATTGCATGTGTGTTCTTTTCATGAACCACAACTAGAGTCATTGCATGTGTGTTCTTCTAAACAAACCACACATGGATCCACCCAGTGTCATTCCATGTCTGTTCCCCTAAACAAACCAGACATGGCCACACCCAGTGTCATTGCATGTGTGTTCTTCTCATGAACCACACGTGGATCCACCAGTGTCATTGCACGTGTGTTCTTTTCATAAACCACACATGGATCCACCAGTGTCATTGCATGTGTGTTCTTTTCATGAACCACACATGGATACACCAGTGTCATTGGATGTCTGTTCTTTTCATGAACCACAGCTAGAGTCATTGCATGTCTGTTCTTTCCACAAACCACACTTGCATCCACCTAGTTTGATTACATGTATGTTCCTTCCACAAATCACACATGGATCCCCCAGTGTGATTGCATGTGTGTTCTTATCATGAACCATAACCAGTGTCATTGCATGTATGTTCTTCTCACAAACCACACAAGAATCCACCTGTGTCATTGCATGTGTGTTCTTCTCATGAACCACACATGGATCCACCAGTGTCATTGCATGTGTGTTCTTTTCATGAAACACAACTAGAGTCATTGCATGTGTGTTCTTCTAAACAAACCACACATGGATCCACCCAGTGTCATTGCATGTCTGTTCCCCTAAACAAACCAGATATGGCCACACCCAGTGTCATTGCATGTGTGTTCTTCTCATGAACCATACGTGGATCCACCAGTGTCATTGCACGTGTGTTCTTTTAATGAACCACCACTAGAGTCATTGCATGTGTGTTCTTCTAAACAAACCACACATGGATCCACCTAGTGTCATTGCATGTCTGTTCCTCTAAACAAACCACACATGGATCCACCTAGTGTGATTGCATGTCTGTTCTTTTCGCAAACCACACATGGATCCACCTATTGTGAATGCATGCATGTTCTTTTCACAAACCACACATGGATCCACCAGTGTCATTGCATGTGTGTTCTTTTCATGAACCACACATGGATACACCAGTGTCATTGGATGTCTATTCTTTTCATGAACCACAACTAGAGTCATTGCATGTCTGTTCTTTCCACAAACCACACATGGATCCACCTAGTGTGATTGCATGTCTGTTCCTTCCACAAACCACACATGGATCCACCAGTGTCATTGCATGTGTGTTCTTCTCATGAACCACAACCAGTGTCATTGCATGTATGTTCTTCTCACAAACCACACAAGGATCCACCAGTGTCATTGCATGTGTGTTCTTCTCATGAACCACACATGGATCCACTAGTGTCACTGCATGTGTGTTCTTTTCATGAACCATAAGTAGAGTCATTGCATGTGTGTTCTTCTAGACAAACCACGAATGGATCCACCCAGTTTCATTGCATGTCTGTTCCCCTAAACAAACCACACATGGATCCACCTATTGTGATTGCATGTTTGTTCTTTTCAAAAACCACACATGGATCCACCAGTGTCATTGCACGTGTGTTCTTTTCATGAACCAAAACTAGAGTCATTGAATGTATGTTCTTATAAACAAACCACACATGGATCCACCCAGTGTCATTGCATGTCTGTTCCTCTAAACAAACCACACATGGATCCACCTAGTGTGATTGCATGTCTGTTCTTTTCACAAACCACACATGGATCCACCAGTTTTATTGCATGTGTGTTCTTTTCATGAACCACAACTAGAGTCATTGCATGTGTGTTCTTCTAAACAAACCACACATGGATCCACCTAGTGTTTGCATGTCAGTTCTTTTCGCAAACCACACATAGATCCACCGGTGTCATTGCATGTGTGTTGTTTTCATGAACCATAGCGAGAGTCATTGCATGTTTGTTCTTTCCACAAACCACACATGGATCCACCTAGTGTGATTGCATGTCTGTTCTTTTCAGAAATCACACATGGATCTACCAGTGTCATTGCATGTATGTTCTTCTCATGAACCATAGCCGGTGTCATTGCATGTATGTTCTTCTCACAAACCACATAAGGATCCACCAGTGTCATTGCATGTGTGTTCTTCTCATGTACCACAACAAGTGTCATTGCATGTCTATTATTCTCACAAACCACATAAGTATCCACCAGTGTCGTTGCATGTCAGTCTTCTTGCAAACCACACAAGGATCCACCAGTGTCATTGCATATGTGTTCTTCTCATGAACCACACATGGATCCACCAGTGTCATTGCATGTATGTTATTTTCATGAACCATATCTATTGTCATTGCATGTCTGTTCCTTCCACAAACCACATATGGATCCACCAGTGTCATTGCATGTCTGTTCTTTTCATGAACTACACCTAGTGTCATTGCATGTCTCTCCCTCTAAACAAACCACACATGGATCCACCTAGTGTGATTGCATGGCTGTGCTTTCCACAAACCACATATGGATCGACCAGTGTTATTGCATGTATGTTCTTTTCATGAACCACACCTAGTGTCATTGCAGCTTGTTCCTCTAAACAAACCACACATGGATCCACCTAGTGTGATTGCATGTCTGTTCTTTTCACAAACAACACATGGATCCACCAGTGTCATTGCATGTGTGTTCTTTTCATGAACCACAATTAGAGTCATTGCATGTGTGTTCTTATAAACAAACCACACATGGATCCACCTAGTGTGATTGCATGTCTGTTCTTTTCACAAACCACACATGGATCCACCAGTGTCATTGCATGTGTGTTCTTTTCATGAACCACGACTAGATTCATTGCATGTCTATGTTCTTTCCACAAACCACACATGGATCCACCTAGTGTGATTGCATGTCTGTTCTTTTCACAAACCACACATGGATCCACCTAGTGTGATTGCATGTCTGTTCTTTTCACAAACCACACATGGATCCACCAGTGTCATTGCATGTGTGTTCTTTTCATGAACCACACATGGATACACCAATGTCATCATGTATGTTCTTTTCATGAACCACAGCTAGAGTCATTGCATGTCTGTTCTTTACACAAACCACACATGGATCCACCTAGTGTGATTGCATGTCTGTTCTTTTCACAAACCACACATGGATCCACCAGTGTCATTGCATGTGTGTTATTCTCATGAACCATAGCCAGTGTCATTGCATGTATGTTCTTCTCACAAACTACACAAGGATCCACTAGTGTCATTGCATGTGTGTTCTTCTGATGAACCACAGCCAGTGTCATTGCATGTCTGTTCTTCTCACAAACCACATAAATATCCACCAGTGTCATTGGATGTGTGTTCTTCTCATGAACCACACATGGATCCACCAGTGTCATTGCATGTGTGTTCTTTTCATGAACCACAACTAGAGTCATTGCATGTCTATTCCTTCCAGAAACCACATAGGGATCCACCAGTGTCGTTGCATGTCTATTCTTTTCATGAACCACACCCAGTGTCATTGCATGTCTGTTCCTCTAAACATACCACACATGGATCCACCTAGTGTGATTGCATGTCTGTTCTTTTCGCAAACCACACATGGATCCACCTAGTGTGATTGCATGTCTGTTCTTCTCACAAACCACATATGGATCCACCAATGTCATTGCATGTGTGTTCTTTTCATGAACCACACATGGGTACACCAGTGTCATTGGATGTCTGTTCTTTCCACAAACCACACTTGGATCCACCTAGTTTGATTACATGTATGTTCCTTCCACAAACCACACATGGATCGACAAGTGTCATTGCATGTGTTTTCTTCTCATGAACCACAACCAGAGTCATTGCATGTATGTTCTTCTCACAAACCACACAAGAATCCACCAGTGTCATTGCATGTGTGTTCTTCTCATGAACCACACATGGATCCACCAGTGTCATTGCATGTGTGTTCTTTTCATGAACCACAACTAGAGTCACTGCATGTGTGTTCTTCTAAACAAACCACACATGGATCCACCCAGTGTCATTGCATGTCTGTTCCCCTAAACAAACCACACATGGCCACACCCAGTTTCATTGCATGTGTGTTCTTCTCATGAACCACACATGGATCCACAAGTGTCATTGCACGTGTGTTCTTTTCATGAACCACAACTAGAGTCATTGCATGTGTGTTCTTCTAAACAAACCACACATGGATCCACCTAGTGTCATTGCATGTCTGTTCCTCTAAACAAACCACACATGGATCCACCTAGTGTGATTGCATGTATGTTCTTTTCACAAACCACACATGGATCCACCAGTGTCATTGCATGCGTGTTCTTTTCATGAACCACAACTAGAGTCATTGCATGTGTGTTCTTCTAATCAAACCACACATGGATCCACCTAGTGTGATTGCATGTCTGTTCTTTTCACAAACCACACATGGATCCACAAGTGTCATTGCATGTGTGTTCTTTTCATGAACCACGACTAGATTCATTGCATGTCTATGTTCTTTCCACAAACCACACATGGATCCACCTAGTGTGATTGCATGTCTGTTCTTTTCACAAACCACACATGGATCCACCTAGTGTGATTGCATGTCTGTTCTTTTCACAAACCACACATGGATCCACCAGTGTCATTGCATGTGTTTTTTTTTCATGAACCACACATGGATACACCAGTGTCATCATGTATGTTCTTTTCATGAACCACAGCTAGAGTCATTGCATGTCTGTTCTTTACACAAACCACACATGGATCCACCTAGTGTGATTGCATGTCTGTTCTTTTCACAAACCACACATGGATCCACCAGTGTCATTGCATGTGTGTTCTTCTCATGAACCATAGCCAGTGTCATTGCATGTATGTTCTTCTCACAAACCACACAAGGATCCACCAGTGTCATTGCATGTGTGTTCTTCTGATGAACCATAACCAGTGTCATTGCATGTCTGTTCTTCTCACAAACCACATAAATATCCACCAGTGTCATTAGATGTGTGTTCTTCTCATGAACCACACATGGATCCACCTAGTGTGATTGCATGTCTGTTCTTTTCAGAAACCACAGCTAGAGTCACTGCATGTGTTTTCTTCTAAACAAACCACACATGGATCCACCCAGTGTCATTGCATGTCTGTTCCCCTAAACAAACCACACATGGCCACACCCAGTTTCATTGCATGTGTGTTCTTCTCATGAACCACACATGGATCCACAAGTGTCATTGCACGTGTGTTCTTTTCATGAACCACAACTAGAGTCATTGCATGTGTGTTCTTCTAAACAAACCACACATGGATCCACCTAGTGTCATTGCATGTCTGTTCCTCTAAACAAACCACACATGGATCCACCTAGTGTGATTGCATGTATGTTCTTTTCACAAACCACACATGGATCCACCAGTGTCATTGCATGCGTGTTCTTTTCATGAACCACAACTAGAGTCATTGCATGTGTGTTCTTCTAATCAAACCACACATGGATCCACCTAGTGTGATTGCATGTCTGTTCTTTTCACAAACCACACATGGATCCACCAGTGTCATTGCATGTGTGTTCTTTTCATGAACCACGACTAGATTCATTGCATGTCTATGTTCTTTCCACAAACCACACATGGATCCACCTAGTGTGATTGCATGTCTGTTCTTTTCACAAACCACACATGGATCCACCTAGTGTGATTGCATGTCTGTTCTTTTCACAAACCACACATGGATCCACCAGTGTCATTGCATGTGTGTTCTTTTCATGAACCACACATGGATACACCAGTGTCATTGCATGTATGTTCTTTTCATGAACCACAGATAGAGTCATTGCATGTCTGTTCTTTACACAAACCACACATGGATCCACCTAGTGTGATTGCATGTATGTTATTCTCACAAACCACACAAGGATCCACCAGTGTCATTGCATGTGTGTTCTTCTGATGAACCACAGCCAGTGTCATTGCATGTCTGTTCTTCTCACAAACCACATAAATATCCACCAGTGTCATTGGATGTGTGTTCTTCTCATGAACCACACATGGATCCACCGGTGTCATTGCATGTGTGTTCTTTTCATGAACCACAACTAGAGTCATTGCATGTCTGTTCCTTCCACAAACCACATATGGATCCACCAGTGTCATTGCATGTCTGTTCTTTTCATGAACCACACCCAGTGTCATTGAATGTCTGTTCCTCTAAACAAGCCACACATGGATCCACCTAGTGTGATTGCATGTCTGTTCTTTTCACAAACCACACATGGATCCACCAGTGTCATTGCATGTGTGTTCTTCTCATGAACCATAGCCAGTGCCATTGCATGTATGTCCTTCTCACAAACCACTCATGGATCCGCCAGTGTAATCGCATGTGTGTTCTTCTCATGAACCACACATGGATCCACCAGTGTCATTGCATGTATGTTCTTCTCATGAACCACAACCAGTGTCATTGCATGTCTGTTCTTCTGACAAACCACATAAGGATCCACCAGTGTCAATGGATGTGTGTTCTTCTCATGAACCACACATGGATCCACCAGTGTCATTGCATGTGTTCTTTTCATGAACCACAGCAAGAGTCATTGCATGTCTGTTCCTTCCACAAACCACATAGGGATCCACCAGTGTCTTTGCATGTCTATTCTTTTCATGAACCACACCCAGTGTCATTGCATGTCTGTTCCTCTAAACATACCTCACATGGATCCACCTAGTGTGATTGCATGTATGTTATTTTCGCAAACCACACATGGATCCACCTAGTGTGATTGCATGTCTGTTCTTTTCACAAACCACATATGGATCCACCAGTGTCATTGCATGTGTGTTCTTTTCATGAACCACACATGGGTACACCAGTTCCATTGGATGTCTGTTCTTTTCATGAACCACAGCTAGAGTCATTGCATGTCTGTTCTTTCCACAAACCACACTTGGAGTTTGATTACATGTATGTTCCTTCCACAAATCACACATGGATTGACAAGTGTCATTGCATGTGTTTTCTTCTCATGAACCATAACCAGTGTCATTGCATGTATGTTTTTCTCACAAACCACACAAGAATCTCCCAGTGTCATTGCATGTGTGTTCTTCTCATGAACCACACATGGATCCACCAGTGTCATTGCATGTGTGTTCTTTTCATGAACCACAACTAGAGTCACTGCATGTGTGTTCTTCTAAACAAACCACACATGGATCCACCCAGTGTCATTGCATGTCTGTTTCCCTAAACAAACCACACATGGCCACACCCAGTTTCATTGCATGTGTGTTCTTCTCATGAACCACACATGGATCCACAAGTGTCATTGCATGTGTGTTCTTTTCATGAACCACAACTAGAGTCATTGCATGTGTGTTCTTCTAAACAAACGACACATGGATCCACCTAGTGTCATTGCATGTCTGTTCGTCTAAACAAACCACACATGGATCCACCTAGTGTGATTGCATGTGTGTTCTTTTCACAAACCACACATGGAGACACCAGTGTCATTGCATGCGTGTTCTTTTCATGAACCACAACTAGAGTCATTGCATGTGTGTTCTTCTAATCAAACCACACATGGATCCACCTAGTGTGATTGCATGTCTGTTCTTTTCACAAACCACACATGGATCCACCAGTGTCATTGCTTGTGTGTTCTTTTCATGAACCACAACTAGATTCATTGCATGTCTATGTTCTTTCCACAAACCACACATGGGTCCACCTAGTGTGATTGCATGTCTGTTCTTTTCACAAACCACACATGGATCCACCAGTGTCATTGCATGTGTGTTCTTTTCATGAACCACAACTAGAGTCATTCCATGTGCGTTCTTCTAAACAAACCACACATGGATCCACCCAGGGTCATTACATGTCTGTTCCCCTAAACAAACCACTTGGCCACACCCAGTGTCATTGCATGTGTGTTCTTCTCATGAACCACACATGGATCCACCAGTGTCATTGCATTTGTGTTCTTTTCATGAACCACAACTAGAGTCATTGCATGTGTGTTCTTCTAAACAAACCACACATGGATCCACCTAGTGTCATTGCATGTCTGTTCCTCTAAACAAACCACACATGGATCCACCTAGTGTGATTGCATGCCTGTTCTTTTCGCAAACCACACATGGATCCACCTAGTGTGATTGCATGTCTGTTCATTTCACAAACCACACATGGATCCACTAGTGTCATTGCATGTGTGTTCTTTTCATGAACCACACATGGATACACCAGTGTCATTGGATGTGTGTTCTTTTCATGAACCACAACTAGAGTCATTGCATGTCTGTTCTTTCCACAAACCACACATGGATCCACCTAGTGTGATTGCGTGTCTGTTCCTTCCACAAACCACACATGGATCCACCAGTGTCATTGCATGTGTGTTCTTCTCATGAACCACAACCAGTGTCATTCCATGTATGTTCTTCTCACAAACCACACAAGGATCCACCAGTGTCATTGCATGTGTGTTCTTCTCATGAACCACACATGGATCCACCAGTGTTATTGCATGTGTGTTCTTTTCATGAACCACAACTAGAGTCATTGCATGTGTGTTCTTCTAGACAAACCATACATGGATCCACCCAGTTTCATTGCATGTCTGTTCCCCTAAACAAACCACACATGGATCCACAAGTGTCATTACACGTGTGTTCTTTTCATGAACCACAACTAGAGTCATTGCATGTGTGTTCTTATAAAAAAAGCACACATGGATCCACCCAGTGTCATTGCATGTATGTTCCTCTAAACAAACCACACATGGATCCACCTAGTGTGATTGCATGTCTGTTCTTTTCACAAACCACACATGGATCCACCCGTGTCATTGCATGTGTGTTCTTTTCATGAACCACAACTAGAGTTATTGCATGTGTGTTCTTCTAAACAAACCACACATGGATCCACCTAGTGTTTGCATGTCAGTTCTTTTCACAAACCACACATGGATCCACCAGTGTCATTGCATGTGTGTTCTTTTCATGAACCACAGCTAGAGTCATTGCATGTCTGTTCTTTCCACAAACCACACATGGATTCACCTAGTGTGATTGCATGTCTGTTCTTTTCAGAAACCACACATGGATCCGCCAGTGTCATTGCATGTATGTTCTTCTCATGAACCATAGCCAGTGTCATTGCATGTATGTTCTTCTCACAAACCACATAAGGATCCACCAGTGTCATTGCATGTGTGTTCTTCTCATGAAGCACAACAAGTGTCATTGCATGTCTGTTATTCTCACAAACCACATAAGTATCCACCAGTGTCGTTGCATGTCAGTTATTTTCGCAAACCACACAAGGATCCACCAGTGTCATTGAATATGTGTTCTTCTCATGAACCACACATGGATCCACCAGTGTCATTGCATGTCTGTTCTTTTCATGAACCACAGCTAGTGTCATTGCATGTCTGGTCCTTCCACAAACCACACATGGATCCACCAGTGTCATTGCATGTCTGTTCTTTTCATGAACTACACCCAGTGTCATTACATGTCTCTTCCTATAAACAAACCACACATGGATCCAACTAGTGTGATTGCATGCATGTGCTTTCCACAAACAATATATGGATCGACCGGTGTCATTGCATGTATGTTCTTTTCATGAACCACACCCAGTGTCATTGCATATCTGTTCCTCTAAACAAACCACACATGGATCCACCTAGTGTGATTGCATGTCTGTTCTTTTCACAAACCACACATGGACCCGCCAGTATCATTGCATGTGTGTTCTTTTCATGAACCACAACTAGAGTCATTGCATGTGTGTTCTTCTAAACAAACCACACATGGATCCACCTAGTGTGATTGCACGTCTGTTCTTTTCACAAACCACACATGGATCCACCTAGTGTGATTGCATGTCTGTCCCTTCCACAAACCACACATGGATCCACCAGTGTCATTGCATGTGTGTTCTTCTCATGAACCACAACAAGTGTCATTGCATGTCTGTTATTCTCACGAACCACATAAGTATCCACCAGTGTCGTTGCATGTCAGTTCTTCTCGCAAACCACACAAGGATCCACCAGTGTCATTGCATATGTGTTCTTCTCATGAACCACACATGGATCCACCAGTGTCATTGCATGTCTGCTAGTGTCATTGCATGTCTATTCCTTCCACAAACCATATATGGATCCACCAGTGTCATTGCATGTCTGTTCTTTTTATGAACCACACCCAGTGTAATTGCATGTCTCTTCCTATAAACAAACCACACATGGATCCACCTAGTGTGATTGCATGCCTGTGCTTTCCACAAACCACATATGGATCGACCAGTGTCATTGCATGTATGTTCTTTTCATGAACCACACCCAGTGTCATTGCATGTCTATTCCTCTAAACAAACCACACATGGATCCACCTAGTGTGATTGCATGTCTGTTCTTTTCACAAACCACACATGGTTCCGCCAGTGTCATTGCATGTGTGTTTTTTCATGAACCACAACTAGAGTCAGTTGCATGTGTTCTTATAAACAAACCACACATGGATCCACCTTGTGTGATTGCATGTCTGTTCTTTTCACAAACCACACATGGATCCACCTAGTGTGATTGCATGTCTGTTCTTTTCACCAACCACACATGGATCCACCAGTGTCATTGCATGTGTGTTCTTTTCATGAACCACACATGGATACACCAGTGTCATTGCATGTAAGTTCTTTTCATGAACCACAACTAGAGTCATTGCATGTCTGTTCTTTACACAAACCACACATGGATCCACCTAGTGTGATTGCATGTCTGTTCTTTTCACAAACCACACATGCATCCACTAGTGTCATTGCATGTGTGTTCTTCTCATGAACCATAGCCAGTGTCATTGCATGTATGTTGTTCTCACAAACCACACAAGGATCCACCAGTGTCATTGCATGTGTGTTCTTCTGATGAACCACAGCCAATGTCATTGCATGTCTATTCTTCTCACAAACCACATAAGTATCCACCAGTGTTATTGGATGTGTGTTCTTCTCATGAACCACACATGGATCCACCAGTGTCATTGCATGTGTGTTCTTTTCATGAACCACATCTAGAGTCATTGCATGTCTGTTCCTTCCACAAACCACATATGGATCCACCAGTGTCATTGCATGTCTGTTCTTTTCATGAACCACACCCAGTGTCATTGCATGTCTGTTCCTCTAAACAAACCACACATGGATCCACCTAGTGTGATTGCATGTCTGTTCTTTTCACAAACCACACATGGATCCACCAGTGTCATTGCATGTGTGTTCTCCTCATGAACCCGAGCCAGTGCCATTGCATGTATGTACTTCTCACAAACCACACATGGATCCACCAGTGTCATTGCATGTGTGTTCTTCTCATGAACCACACATGGATCCACCATTGTCATTGCATGTGTCTTCTTCTCATGGACCACAACCAGTGTCATTGCATGTCTGTTTTTCTCACAAACCACATAAGTATCCACCAGTGTCGTTGGATGTCTGTTCTTCTCACAAACCACATAAGGATCCACCAATGTCATTGGATGTGTGTTCTTCTCATGAACCACACATGGATCCACCGGTGTCATTGCATGTGTGTTCTTTTCATGAACCACAGCTAGAGTCATTGCATGTCTATTCCTTTCACAAACAACATAGGGATCCACCAGTGTCATTGCATGTCTGTTCTTTTCATGAAGCACACCCAGTGTCATTGCATGTCTGTTCCTCTAAACAAACCACACATGGATCCACCTAGTGTGATTGCATGTCTGTTATTTTCGCAAACCACACATGGATCCACCTAGTGTGATTGCATGTTTGTTCTTTTCACAAACCACACATGGATCTACCAGTGTCATAGCATGTGTGTTCTTCTCATGAACCATAGCCAGTGTCATTGCATGTATGTTCTTCTCACAAACCACACAGGGATCCACCAGTTTCATTGCATGTGTGTTCTTCTCATGAACCACAGCCAGTGTCATTGCATGTCTGTTCTTCTCACAAACCACATAAGTATCCACCAGTGTCATTGGATGTGTGTTCTTCTCATGAACCACACATGGATCCACCAGTGTCATTGCATGTGTGTTCTTTTCATGAACCACAGCTAGAGTCATTGCATGTCTGTTCCTTCCACAAACCACATATGGATCCACCAGTGTCATTGCATGTCTATTCTTTTCATGAACCACACCCAGTGTCATTGCATGTCTGTTCCTCTAAACAAACCACACACGGATCCACATAGTGTGATTGCATGTTTGTTCTTTTCACAAACCACACATGGATCCACCAGTGTCATTGCATGTGTGTTCTTCTCACGAACCACAGCCAGTGCCATTGCATGTATGTCCTTCTCACAAACCACACATGGATCCACCAGTGTCATTGCATGTGTGTTCTTCTCACGAACAACACATGATTCCACCAGTGTCATTGCATGTGTGTTCTTCTCATGAACCACAACCAGTGTCATTGCATGTCTGTTCTTCTCACAAACCACATAAGTATCCACTAGTGTCATTGGATGTCTGTTCTTCTCACAAACCACATAAGGATCCACCAGTGTCATTGGATGTGTGTTCTTCTCATGAACCACACATGGATCCACCAGTGTCATTGCATGTGTGTTCTTTTCATGAACCATAGATAGAGTCATTGCATGTCTATTCCTTCCACAAACCACATAGGGATCCACTAGTGTCATTGCATGTCTGTTCTTTTCATGAACCACATCCAGTGTCATTGCATGTCTGTTCCTCTAAAGAAACCACACATGGATCCACCTAGTGTGATTGCATGTCTGTTCTTTTCGCAAACCACACATGGATCCACCTAGTGTGATTGCATGTCTGTTCTTTTCACATAACACACATGGGTCCACCAGTGTCATTTCATGTGTGTTCTTTTCATGAACCACACGTGGATACACCAGTGTCATTGCATGTATGTTCTTTTCATGAACCACAACTAGAGTCATTGCATGTCTGTTCTTTACACAAACCACACATGGATCCACCTAGTGTGATTGCATATCTGTTCTTTTCACAAACCACACATGGATCCACTAGTGTCATTGCATGTGTGTTCTTCTCATGAACCACAACCAGTGTCATTGCATGTATGTTCTTCTCACAAACCACACAAGAATCCACCAGTGTCATTGCATGTGTGTTCTTTTCATGAACCACAACTAGAGTCATTGCATGTGTGTTCTTCTAAACAAACCACACATGGATCCACCCAGTGTCATTGCATGTCTGTTCCCCTAAACAAACCACACATGGCCACACCCAGTGTCATTTCATGTGTGTTCTTCTCATGAACCACACATGGATCCACCAGTGTCATTGCATGTGTGTTCTTTTCATGAACCACAACTAGAGTCATTGCATGTGTGTTCTTCTAAACAAACCACACATGGATCCACCCAGTGTCATTGCATGCCTGTTCCTCTAAACAAACCACACATGGATCCACCTAGTGTGATTTCATGTGTGTTCTTTTCACAAACCACACATGGATCCACCAGTGTCATTGCATGCATGTTCTTTTCATGAACCACAACTAGAGTCATTGCATGTGTGTTCTTCTAATCAAACCACACATGGATCCACCTAGTGTGATTGCATGCCTGTTCTTTTCACAAACCACACATGGATCCACCAGTGTCATTGCATGTGTGTTCTTTTCATGAACCACAGCTAGATTCATTGCATGTCTATGTTCTTTCCACAAACCACACATGGATCCACCTAGTGTGATTGCATGTCTATTCTTTTCACAAACCACACATGGATCCACTAGTGTCATTGCATGTGTGTTCTTCTCATGAACCATAGCCAGTGTCATTGCATGTATGTTCTTCTCACAAACCACATAAAGATCCACCAGTGTCATTGCATGTGTGTTCTTCTCATGAACCGCAACAAGTGTCATTGCATGTCTGTTCTTCTCACAAACCACATAAGTATCCACCAGTGTCATTGCATGTCAGTTCTTCTCGCAAACCACACAAGGATCCACCAGTGTCATTGCATGTGTGTTCTTCTCATGAACCACACATGGATCCACCAGTGTCATTGCATGTCTGTTCTTTTCATGAACCACAGCTAGTGTCATTGCATGTCTGTTCCTTCCACAAACCACATATGGATCCACCAGTGTCACTGCATGTCTGTTCTTTTCATGAACCACACCTAGTTTTATTGCATGTATGTTCCTCTAAACAAACCACACATGGATCCACCTAGTGTGATTGCATGTCTGTTCTTTTCACAAACCACACATGGATCCACTAGTGTCGTTGCATGTGAGTTCTTCTCATGAACCACAGCCAATGTCATTGTGTATGTTCTTCTCACAAACCACATAAGTTTTCACCAGTGTCATTGGATGTGTGTTATTCTCATGAACCATACATGGATCCACCCAGTGTCATTGCATGTTTGTTCTTTTCATGAACCACAACTAGAGTTATTGCATGTCTGTGCTTTCCACAAACCACACATGGATCCACCAGTGTCATTGCATGTCTGTTCTTTTCATGAACCACACCCAGTGTCATTGCATGTCTGTTCCTCTAAACAAACCACACATGGATCCACCTAGTGTGATTGCATGTCTGTTCTTTTCACAAACCACACATGGATCCACCAGTGTCATTGCATGTGTGTTCTTTTCATGAACCACAACTAGAGTCATTGCATGTGTGTTCTTCTAAACAAACCACACATGGATCCACCTAGTGTGATTGCATGTCTGTTCTTTTCACAAACCACACATGGATCCACCTAGTGTGATTGCATGTCTGTTCTTTTCACAAACCACACATGGATCCACCAGTATCATTGCATGTGTGTTATTTTCATAAACCACACATGGATACACCAGTGTCATTGCATGTGTGTTCTTTTCATGAACCACAGCTAGAGTCATTGCATGTCTGTTGTTTCCATAAACCAGACATGGATCCAGCTAGTGTGATTGCATGTCTATTCTTTTCACAAACCACACATGGATCCACCAGTGTCATTGCATGTGTGTTCTTCTCATGAACCACAGCCAGTGTCATTGCATGTATGTTCTTCTCACAAACCACACAAGGATCCACTAGTGTCATTGCATGCGTGTTCTTCTCATGAACCACAGCCAGTGTCATTGCATGTCTGTTCTTCTCCTAAACCACATAAGGATCCACCAGTATCATTGGATGTGTGTTCTTGTCATGAACCACACATGGATCCACCAGTGTCATTGCATGTGTGTTCTTTTCATGAACCATAGCTAGAGTCATTGCATGCTAGTTCTTCTCACAAACCACATAAGGATCCACCATTGTCATTTCATGTCTGTTCTTTTCATGAACCACACCCAGTGTCATTACATGTGTGTTCTTCTCAGGAACCACACATGGATCCACCAGTGTCATTGCATGTGTGTTCTTCTCATGAACCACAGCCAGTGTCATTCAATGTCTGTTCTTCTCACAAACCACATAAGGATCCACTAGTGTCATTGGATGTGTGTTCTTCTCATGAACCACACATGGATCCACCAGTGTTATTGCATGTCTATTCTTTTCATGAACCACAACTAGAGTCATTGCACGTCCGTTCTTCTCACAAACCACATAGGGATCCACCAGTGTCATTGGATGTATGTTCTTTTCATGAACCACATCCAGTGTCATTGCATGTGTGTTCTTCTCATGAACCACACATGGATCCACCAGTGTCATTGCATGTGTGTTCTTTTCATGAACCACAGCTAGAGTCATTGCATGTCTGTTCTTTCCACAAACCACACATGGATCCACCTAGTGTGATTGCATGTCTGTTCTTCTCATGAACCACAGCCAGTTACATTGCATGTTTGTTGTTTTCACAAACTACATAAGGATCCACCAGTGTGATTGGATGTGTGCTCTTCTCATAAACCACACATGGATCCACCAGTGTCATTGCATGTCTGTTCTTTTCATGAACCACAACTAGAGTCATTGCATGTCCGTTCTTTCTACAAACCACATATGGATCCACTAGTGTCATTGCATGTATGTTCTTTTCATGAACCACATCTAGTGTCATTGGATGTGTGTTCTTTTCATGAACCACACCCAGTGCAATTGGATGTGTGTTCTTTTCATGAACCACACCCAGTGTCATTGGATGTGTGTTCTTGTCACAAACCGCACATGGATCCACCAGTGTCATTGCATGTGTGTTTTTCTCATGAACCACACATCGATCCACCCAGTGTGATTGCATGTTTGTTCTTTTCACAAACCACATATGGATCCACCAGTGTCATTGCATGTATGCTTGATGACCCACAAGTATAGGGGGTGTATCGCAGTATTTTCGAGAGAAGTGAAACCCAATTTATTGATTCGACACAAGGGGAGCCAAAGAATATTTATAAGCCTTAACAACTGAGTTGTCAATTTAGCTGCACCTGGAAACAATCTTGCTCACAGCAGTTTATCAGTAGCAACCGTTTTGTAGTAGGAATAGTAAAGGAGCAACAATAGTAAAGCAAAGACAGTAGTAACAAAAGGAGTAAACAGTGGGATTCGAGTGCGGTAGGCATAGGGATGGATGGACGGGCGTTGCCTGGACAAGACAAATCACATAGCAATCAGAACATAGGGCAATTGTAGATAAATAAGATAAAGCATCCAAGTACTAGACAATCCTAGGCATGTGTTCCATATATAGTCATACGTGCTCGCAATGAGAACTTGCAAAACATCTTTTGTCCTGCCAGCCCGTTTGCAGCGGGGCCTCTAGGGAACTACTGGCAATTAAGGTGCTCCTTTTAATAGAGCACCAGAGCAAAGCATTAACACTCCGTGAACACATGTGATCCTCACATCAAAGCCTTTCCCTTCCGGCTACCCCGATTTCTGTCACTTCAGGACCATAGGTTCCGGACAACGACGTGTGTATACAACTTGTAGATAAGACCCAAAATAATACTATCAAGATGAATCAATAACATGTTCAGATCTGAAATCATGGCACTCGGGCCCTAGTGATAAGCATTAAGCACAACAAAGTTGCAACAAAGTCATAAAGCACTAATAAGAGATACTAGGCACTATGCCCTAACAATCTGATGCCATTACATGAACGATCTCATCCAATCCCTACCAGCCCCATAGCCTACAACAGGGGATTACTCACTCATAGATGGGGGAAACATGGATGGTCGATGGAGAAGCGATGGTGATGATGATGGCGATGATCTCCTCCAATTCCCCGTCCCGGCAGGGTGCTAGAACAGAGTTTCTGGTGCTGTTTCGTGGAATCTGGTGGTGGCGGCGGAGCGGAACTCCATCTGGAAAAACGTCGACCCCCCGGAGCTTTTAGGTCAGAAGGCTTCTTATAGGCGAAGAGGGAGACCGAGGGGGTGCCTGGGGGGCCACACCACCCCCTAGCACGGCCTGGCCTGGCCCGCGCAACCAGGTGGTGTGGCCACCCCCTGGCTCTTCTCCGTCTTGTATTCTGGCTCCTGGAGTCTTCAGGTGAAATACGATTTTTGGCATATTTTCTGGGATTTTTCCTGATAGTTGATTTTCTGCACAAAAAGTAGACACCAAGGCAATTCTGCTGAAAACAGCATCAGTCCGTGTTAGTTGCATCCAAATCACACAAGTTTAGAGGAGAAACAATAGCAAAAGTGTTCGGGAAAGTAGATACGTTTTGGACGTATCAACTCCCCCCAAGCTTAGCTTTTTGCTTGTCCTCAAGCAATTCAGTTGAAAACTGAGTGCGATAAAAGAACTTTCACGAACACATTTGCTTCGTATGATGTAAATAATCTCAGCAATGTGATCAACTACTTAGACAGTTCATAATGCGGAGTATGCAACTAAGTTTACTTAATAGGCATTGCAAGCTATGAAGAGATCCCAATTTAAAAATAATAAGTAGCATGAAGCATAAACATAAGCAACATTACAATGCTCATAAAAAGGTATGATAGAGTGGTATCTCGATTGCCTTTGATTATGAATTTCAAGGCACCTCTGAAGTTCAAGTGATGACTAGAAGTAAAGATATCAAAGATACAAGCATCAAAGTCATAACACAAATAATCAAGTAATGGGACAAGCACAAAGAATGACAACTATGCTCTCAAGAAGGTGCTCAAAGAATATGTGGAGACTCAACAAGTAAAAGAAAAGGTTTTGAATAATTTGAAAGGCTTCCAAATGCTGAAAGTATGGTACACATTAGCTTTGAGATCTCATTGCCCGTATCATAAACATCTTTAATGTGGTTAAGGTGAAAGTGAGGTCCAATCTGAGTTATATGCTTGACAGACTATAAACTGAAAATCTCATGTCCCTTGAGTACGAGGGCCGCTCCTCATGCTACTCAACTTTAGTTACCGGTAAGTTCTTGTCATCGTAAATATGTGCATATCATAGAGAACCGCCAACGGGGTACCCCTTGCCCGATGATACGGAAGAATCCCCATACCAAAATGACAAGGCAAGCAGACAATGAGTATCTCCGCAATCTTCTTATTTACCATGGGAAAATGGTGCTTTTTTCTCTCTTTCCTCTTTTCAATCTTTTTTTTCTTTTTCTCAATAGCTATCACTCTTTTTTTTATAAGAAGAATGCTTCATAGATATCATTATGGTTATGCTGCAGGTTTCCACCATGTCAGCATGGATTAGACCAGCGGCCCAGGCGTTTCTCTAACACACATACATAACTCCATGGACTTACAAGCTCCCCTTTTATTTCACACCGACGGCATCCGCAAACAAAAGAGCATGGTATCAACTAGGTATATATTTCCAAGTGTTGAAAGCGTTCCCCGTGATAGCACGGTTTTGCTAATCCCCAGCCTATAATTAGCAAGCATATAACTTTGATGGACAGTCACAATGGTTCAGGTTTATTAAGTGTGAAAAATAAAGTGTGTCGTCAAGTTCGTGAGAGCTTTACTAACTAACTTTCTCATAACAAGCAAACATTCTATTCGGAAGAAAACAAGGCATATTGAATATGCACGGAAATAGCAAATGATGCTAATAGGTAGGTATGGTGGACACTTTGGAAATATTTGGTTTAGGGAGTTGGAAACATGAGTAAAACACTCAGTGGAAGTGAAGGATAGCAATAGTAAGGGAGCAACAAACAAGAGAGCAATAGTTGTCATAATCATGCTTGCAACAAAACAGGACTACTCATGGCATGAAAGTGATTCAAGATCCTCAAGGAAAAATAATTCATCGAGGCTTAACTGATTATTACAGTCATATGCATGCATGAGCATGTGCCAAGTCAATTCAAATAAAACATTCAGAGGAGGATACCATGGTGTCATACCAAGTTATGAATAGAATAATGCAAGCAAACATTCATAAGACATGCTACAAACTATTAGCGAGCTGGAGCTAATCATAAGAAAGCAAGAACTACTAAGCATCCAAAGGTAACATACACCCTACATGAACGAACTAAGCATGCCCACAGTGATGAGTATATGTACAAAAATGAAAACAAATAGAGTTCGTTACCAGCCTCTTACCACGCCTCAAGTTGTCATTAATCCTCATTATTGCTTCTTCACTTGTGTGGCTTGAATAATAATATGAAACCAATATTCCACTGAGGACTGCTGAACCCTGTAGCAAACTCACAAAACCAAAGAAGAACGACAAATATTTTTGTTGTTTTTGATTTTTAAAACAAGAACCAAAAAGGAAAAACAAGGAAAGCAAAATCTTTTTGGGTTTTTTGAGTAGTTCAAACAAAGCAAAAGGGGAAAAACAAACCAAGGCAAAAAGAAGAAGCAAACCAAAGAGAAACAACAGAAATATTTTTGGTATTTTTGTGTTTTAGAAAGCAAAAGCAAAGAAAGAACAAAAACTAAAAAGAGAACGAAACATGAATATACAAAGTACCGACGCAACATGATAAGGAGATGAGTGCGGTGTCGGCGTACCTCCCCCCAAGCTTAGGCTTTTGGCCTAAGTGGGCATCAATCCATGTACGAATAGGGGTTCCAAGCAGGTGGATCTTGATAAGAATGGTCGTAGTTGGGCCCATGGGAAGAAGAAGAAGCTCCCCAATCATAAGTAGGCTGCTGATATGAAGACTCCCCCTCATTCGAGGGCTGGATGGAATCATCCGTGACCTCCCTTCTAGTATCCTTCTCTTGTTGGGAGAGCTCTCCCAAGTATGTGTCAAGCTCCTCCTCAGTGAGGGACCATCCTAACCTATTATCAAGGTTAAACAAAACAGGTGCAGGCAAATGAACAACACGCTCGGACTTGCTCTTTCTCCAACCAGCCTTGAGAAAGGTTATTTCATACTAGCCCAAGAGGAAACAAATTTATGCTGTATCATGGAATTAAGATCAAGCCTTTCTACGGGAAACTGAAGGTCTAGATGATGAGGCACTAAACCATGCAATGCTAGTAAACGAGAAGCAATGAGGCCTCCACAAACTCCACCTTTCTCACGGTTAGTAGCAAGACGGAAAGCTATCAAAGCACCTAAGTTGTAAGACCTATCTCGTTTAAGAGCAGTAGAGATAAATGCTAGATCATATGAAGATAACTTATTAGCAGTTTTCCTAGCAAGAACACACTTGGCAATAAAGTAGGCAAAGTAGCGAATGGAGGGAAGATGAATGTTACTGATTTTTCCACTCTCCTTCGAGAAGCTGCTCCCTTGGCAAATTTCTGCGTATAAATCCATAAGTGGTTCAGGTCGCTCCTTAATCCTTCTACATGATCCCCATTGAGGTACCTTAATAGCTGCACAAAAGTCATCGAGAGAAAGGTCGACAGCAATATTGTAAATTTTGAAGTGGACCATGGGGTTAGGCAAGGAGTGGCTAAATTGGAAATCCTGCACCACAGACATGGTTAGCTTCATAAATTGACAAGGTTCATCCTCCAAACAGTGCTCCAACCCTGCATTAGAAACCAAAGTGTGGAAATCTTGGAGAATTCCTGCAGCTCTCATGAACTCAGAACATGGATAAATGGAGGGAAAAACTTCCTCCTCCCGGTGGACCTTCATGATCTCAGGCACCCATAGTTCATGTTGGTTTAGGTAGTGCTCACTCATCTTCTATTCTGAAATTTAAACACCTATTAAACAAGTGATTGCAAAGTAAATATAATGAAGTATTCTACTCATAGGGACTTGTAAGAGGGCTAAACATGCATTAAAAATATATCTCTAAGCATCAAACAAGCTTGCAAGCTCTCATAACCTGTCACCTACAGCAGCAAAATACTCAAGATATAATCCACAAAACACAAATCTACTTGGACAAGGAGAGGAGTCACATACCAGGGAACAATTGCTCCAAATTTCAGCAAGAAAGATGGGCTGAGCAAGGAGATCGAAAAAATCGAGAGCAAGCACACCAAGAACGCGATTTTGAGAAATGAACTGGAGCTTACTCGGGAGAGAGAAGAAAGTGACAGGTGAGAGAGTTAGTGGGGGGGCAGGGGTGGCCCACACCAGGGCATGGCGCCACCCAGGGCAGGCCGCACCACTAGGTGGTGTGCCTGCCTAGTGGGTCCCCCTGGTACCTCCCAGGTACTCCTCTGCCCCTTTTTTCACGTAAAGATTTAATATGAATTTTCTGGAATTTTTCGAGACACTTCATTTTTGGGCATTTTCAGGCATAGAAGAATGATTTTCTGACAGACAGATTTTTTTGGGAAAGAAGATGCAAGTACAAAACAAAGCTAGAACTACAGAAGTTCTAAGACACTCTAACATGCAAGCAACTAACAACAAAGAAAACTAAACGCAAACAAAAACTAAGATGGATAGAATAGAAGTAAACAACGATAATCATAGTGAAGACATTGTTTTGTTCAATGAAATCCTTTTGTTAACAAGGTTGATCAGGTCTTGCTACCAAAACAATTCCATATGAGATAAAACTTTGTATTCCACTAATGATTATGTTACCTCAACCTTGATAGCAATGGTCCCAATCATAATAGTTTCAAAATTTTCTCTTGGGATGGGACAATATATTTCTCCAACTTGAATGCCCTCAACATGTTTAATTGAATTCAAACCATAAGTCCTTTCAATCTTCTTGGGGAAATAAACAGTATGTTCCTTGTCATTCACATTGAAAGTCACCTTTCCTTGATTACAATTAATAACAGCTCCTGCAGTATTAAGAAAGGTCTCCCAAGAATAATAGACATATTATCATCTTCAGGCATTTCAAGCACAACAAAATCAGTTAATACCATGCAATTATGAGCCACTTGAATAGGTACATCCTCACATATACCAACATGAATAGTGGTATATTTATCAGCCATTTGCAAAGATATATCAGTTGGTATTAATTTTTCTAGTTGAAGCCTCTTATAGAAAGAGAAAGGCATAACACTAACTCCAGCTCCCAAATCACACAAAGCAGTTCTAACATAACTATTCTTAATAGAGCAAGGGATAGTTGGAATCCCTGGGTCTCCAAGTTTCCTAGGAACCTTATCACTAAAGGAATAATTAGCAAGCAAAGTAGAAATTTCTTCATTAGGGATCTTCCTTTTATTTGAGACAATATCCTTCATATACTTTGAGTAAGGAGGCAATTTAATAGCATCAGTCAAAGGAATTTGCAGGAATAAAGGCTTCATCCATTCACAAAACTTATTATAGTGTTCATCTTCCTTTGACTTGTGTTTCTTATCAGGGAATGGCATAGGTTTTTGGACCCAAGGTTGTCTTTCACTACCATGTTTCTTAGCAATAAAATCTTCTTTAGTGTATTTAGTATTCTTATTGTGGTTTTCAGGTTCTTCTTCAACTTTTTCTTCACTACCACTTTCAGTTTCAGCACCAGAGATAGATATACTATTAGGATCTATAGCAGGTTGGTTCTACAACAGTTTTATGTTTCTTTTTTCCTTTTCTTACGAGTAGAGCCACTATTTTCAGCTTGTTGAGAATCCTTCTCAATTCTTTTGGGATGCCCCTTAGGATATAGAGGATCCTGGGTAGCAGCTCCACTTCTAGTTCTAATTTCATAAGCATGTTTTTCTTTAGCAGCATTAACTAGCAAGTCGTTTTGTACTTTAACGAGTTGATCTATTTTAGTTTGAACCATTTGAAAGTGTTTAATAATCATTTTAACATCATTAGAGGTTCTTTCCACAATATCTTTCAACTGAACAATAGCTCTAGTGTTTTCCATTAGATGATTTTGCACCCTTTTATTAAAATTATCTTGCTTAATAATAAAGATATCGAATTCTTCTAAGCATTGATCAGGAGGTTTAGAGTAAGGGATATCACCTTCATCAAAGTGTTGGAGGGAGTGTACCTCAATAGTGGATGAGTAGGGAGTAGGCTTACATAATTCTTCAATAGGAGGTAAATTCTTGACATCTGCAGCTTTGATTCCCTTCTCCTTAAGACATTTATTAGCTTCCTCAAGTACTTGAGAAGAACTAGGGATATGTTTCTTATATACGGAGGTGAAGAAGAGCTAGTCGCTAAGTGTTATGTCGATGCTAGCTTTGACACCGATCCGGATGACTCTAAGTCTCAATCTGGATACGTATTTCTCTTAAACGGAGCAGCAGTTAGTTGGAGGAGTTCCAAACAACCTGTGGTGGCTGGATCAACGACAGAGGCGGAATATGTTGCTGCTTCAGAAGCGGCGCAGGAAGCGGTTTGGATGAAAGAGTTCATTACGGAACTACGTGTGGTTCCTAGTGCATTGGACCCAATGGTGATCTATTGTGACAACAATGGAGCCATAGCCAACGCAAAGGAACCGAGGTCTCACAAGAATTCCAAGCATATTAAGCGCCGGTTTCACTCCATCCACGAGCATGTCAAGGATGGAGATATAAAGATTTTTAAAGTACACACGGACCTAAATGTAGCAGATCCGTTGACTAAAGCTCTCCCTAGGGCAAATCATGATCAACACCAGAACTCCATGGCTGTTAGATTTATCACTATGTGAACTAGATTATTGTCTCTAGTGCAAGTGGGAGATTGAAGGAAATATGCCCTGAGAGGCAATAATAAAGTTGTTATTATGTATTCCTTATATATGATAGATGTTTATTTTGCATGCTAGAATTGTATTGATCGGAAACATCAATACATGTGTGTTTAATAAACAAAAAGGGTTCCTAGTTATGCCTCTCTTATAGACTAGCTTGTTGATTAACAAGATGATCAAGGTTTCCTGATCATAGACATTGGATGTTGTTAATAACAAGGTCACGACATTTGTGAAATGATGTGATGAACATTCATCCAAAGTATAGCATTATGATCAATTCATTATGTTTATATTGCTATAACATCATACGAAGTAATCTTTATCCTTAGACCATGATATCATGTTAATTGCTAACACCTGAAGAGTATCTTGATAACATCAAATGTCACACCATAACAGGGTGACTATAAAGATGGGTTCAGTGCTACGAAGGTGTTATGTTGAGGCTCATGGATCAAGAGTGGAATTTGTCAATCCCGATGACAGATAGATATACTCTGGGCCCTCTCGGTGATATCACATTGAGATAGCTTGCAAGCAAGTGATGTGATCACTAGAATGTTATATCACGGGAATGAGAAAAGAGTGCATGTCGGCAACGAGATCAAACTAGGTATTCGGATACCGATGATCGAATCTCAGACAAGTATTATGTCATGAGACAAAGGGATTAAATTACAAGCGTTAAAGGTTCTCACGATCACAGAAGTCATCGTTGAATATGCAGGAGTCAGTATGGATCTCCAGGTCCCGCTTCTGACTATTAATCTGAGAGGAGTCTCAATCATGTCTGCATTATTCGCGAACCGTAGGGTGACACACTTAAGAGTTACCGGACACCATTTTGGAGCACATATGTTTCAGACGAAAGAATTGCAAAGCGTAGGAATTGTTTCGATAGAAACAGGAAATTGTTTTGGGTGAAATTGCAGAAAGTGGTTCTGCATGTGATATTGAAATATTGCAAGGGGTTATATGTGAATGTTTTTTAATTAAAGTAATTGACAAAATTCTGAATAAATTTAATAAAAGAGTTTTATTAAATGAGAGAGCATTAAACTTGGAGAATTTTAATGCATTTAAAGTGGGGACTTTAAAAGGGAATGTGAAGAGGCATTTTAATGTGGAGTGGTTACCACCACATGAATGGGGGAGGTGAGGGGTCACCCCCCATGCGCCGGCCATGGAGAGGAGGGGCACCCCCTCCTCCTATAAAAGGCCCCCTCCTCCTCCTTCTTCCTCACACCTCCTTGTGAAGGATCTCTCTCCCCCTCTAGAATTATTCCCCCATGGTCTCGGATTAGCGAGATACATGTTCCCGGTGGCATTTCGTCTGGAAGGAGTTGCTGCTTCTGCTAGAACGCTGGAGCAAGGAGGTGGAGGTTGTCCGGTGGCTTGAATGTGTGTGCGAGTACGGATGCGCTGCTGAGTTGTGGCGCTCGGACTTCCTCACGATCTTGAGATCGGCAAGTGTACGAATACATCAACCACGAGTTCCTACTCGTTAACAAAACTCGTTGTCTTCGAGGGTAAGTTCTGTTGGATGTATGTCCACCCGTTGCTCTGTACCTAGTAGATAGATCTTGGCGTGTAGTTCTCATCGTAGGAATTTTTTTGTTTTCTATGCTGCGGACCCAACACTAGAGCCGGGTTAAGTTCTACTTGGCCCGGATCTTGTATACTTCGAATATGCACCTGACTAAGTTATATTTGCTCTTTTTCCGGTGACTACCAATCGCCGGAGCGCTGAGTTTTAGCGCCTCTTGGACACACATAAGGCGCTGCGTTCGAAACATTCTACGCTTCTTGCTGATTTTGAGAAACGGGGTAAGTTTTCTCCTTGGCTTTTTTCCATCTTTCTTTGTCTTTTCCCGCCAAAATAATCTGTTATTCGGATTGGGCAGCCGGAGTGGAGGCCGAGAACATCCTCATGAGGAAGAACTTGGACGAGATAAAAGGTAAGTCACTTCGGTTACTTAACTTCTGTGCTCTCTTTCCCTTCTCCTGAGCTCGGCAAATATTCATACCTCGGCTTTGCCGGGTCAACAAACTGTTTCAGCATCTCTTGAAGATAGTGTGCCCATGCCTGATATGATGCTGCATTTTCTCTAACAAGCAGGGCAGCATCAGGCCGAACTTAAGAAGAAGGATGATGAGCTCGCCCTTCTCCGGACCAAGGATGATGAAATTGCCAAGCTCAAGGCAGAAATGAAGAAACTCAAGGATCTCCACAAAACCGAGCTGGATAAAGCTGGCCAAGATTTTACTGAAGAGCGAGAACGTCTCAATCTCCAAATTTCCAAAGATCAAGAACTGCTGAAGGAGGCCGGCACTAAGCTTGAGTCGGCAAATGCCGAGCTTGTGCAACTCCGGAAGATGCATGACAACTGCACCAAGGAGCTGACCCGGATCCACAGGCATATTTCTCGTAAGCCCTGTTCCTTCAACCGACATTGATCTTTCTGGGTCAACTTCCTTTACTTATTTCACTTGTTTCATTTTCAGAAAAATTTCCAGAGGGTGATGCCATTGCAGCCACTGTCGTTGCCAAGTTCCGCCAGAAGAGGGGCACCCTAACTGGTTCTGACGCTGAAAACATTCCTTATGACATGGAGGACCTGCTAGTCACCTTATCTTCTCGCGTCGAGATTGTGAAGAACTATGGTAAGGATATCCTGGATGTAGCAGTCCGGTTCTTCAATGCCTTTTGGCCTGATGAAGACACTCCGGAGGGGTCCACTGCTCTAATTAACAAGCTAATGGAGTGCGAGACTCAACTTGACCTCTGGAGGGAATCTGCCGGACGCGCCGGAGCTGAGATCGTCCTCTACTATGTGCTCACATGGTATGAAAAAATAAACCTGAAGCTTCTCGAGCACATGCACACCGGATCAAGGTGGTCCACTGACCCGGATTGGATAGCTCAGCGCAAGGCTTGCGCCCATAGCCTCATTCAGTATGCCCCCATCCATCAATGGGACGAGGGACCAAGCTTCCTTGGCATTGTCGATGATGAATGTGTCGAAGATGGTTCGGGTGAGGAGGAAGAGGACGAAGCCTCGGACGTTGAAGAAGATGAATATGATGCTAAAGCCGAGGCCGGAGTTCCCCCTGCTGGCGTCGGGTTACCTTCCCCTGCTGCTCCTTGATCAAACACTTTGCAGTTTATCAGATCCCCGTTATGCCGGGTGCAAATGTATTAAGCAAACAAATTACGTTTTTCTACTAAGTTGCTCGTGCTGGATTAACTTGGGAGTAGTCCCCGAGTTTCATTTTCTTGTTTCTCCAATTTCTTGGCTCGGCTCGTGTCTACCTTGGTTCGGTTTTATGACTTACGAGTCCGAGTTTCAAAAATTGACTTAACAATACTTGGAAACTTTAGGACTAGCTCAAAATAATTCAGCAAAGTAAAAACAAGGTAAACATAAAGTTAGTCCGAATAACAAATGTCGGCTCGATTAAGTTCTTTTCCTTAGTCGCTTTTCGTGTGCTACGCAATTCCAAACTTGTTCTCTTGCTTGCCATGAAGCCAAATCTTTTTGGACAGCAGCAAATCGAAGAGTTGAGTTTTTGGTGCTCACACACTACTAATCCAGCTTAGGTAGAAGCAACTTACGCCAGCCGACATACGAATAATAAATACAGAAAACAGTAAATATCATTAAGGTAGTCCCCGAGTTACTGCTCGAGGTGCCAAGATTTCATTGATAAACTCATTGTCGACATACATACCGACATATGAGAGACTCGGATACACACACTTCTTTGCTAAGTGTAGAACAGACGAAGTAGAGCTACATTCCATGGACGCTTAGATTCCTCGCCGGACCTGTCCGCCTTGTTCTTCTCCTGTGGTTTTGCATCGATGAGATAATAAGAGTCATTGTGTAGTGCTTTGCTCACAATGAATGGCCCTTCCCATAGGGGGGATAACTTATGCATGCCAGCAGTACGTTGTACCAACCGGAGTACCAGATCACCTTCCCGAAAGACTCGGGGGTTAACTTTCCGGCTATGATAGCGTCGGAGATTTTGCTGATATATGGCAGATCTGGACAATGCCAATTCTCTCGCTTCTTCCAGCAGATCAACATCATTTTGCTAGGCTTCACACACTTCGGCTTCTGTGTATTGGGTGACTCTGGGCGAATCATGCTCTATGTCGGCTGGTAATACAGTTTCTGCCCCATATACCAGAAAGAATGGCGTATAGCCTGTTGATCGATTCGGAGTTGTTCTTAAACTCCATAGTACTGCTGGTAGTTCTTCTATCCAGCACCCTTCTGATCTTTGCAGTGGCTCAATGAGTCGAGGTTTTATCCCGGATAATACTAATCCATTGGATCTTTCCCTTGTCCATTCGATGCAGGGGGCTACCGAGGCAACGTCCAACCGGATCTTCTTATCTCGGCAGAATCCCGTAAACGCTCCTTCAGCAAAATTTGTGCCATTATCTGTTATGATACTGCGAGGATAGCCATATCTCAGAATAATATCTTTAAGGAATGTTACGGCCATAGCTCCATCACATTTTCTTATTGGCTTCACTTCAATCCACTTCGTAAACTTGTCCACCATAACCAAGATATGGGTCATATTTCCCCTTGCTGGTTTAAATGGGCCAACCATGTCCAAACACGATACAACAAATCGCCAGGTAATTGGTATGGTCTTGAGCTCCGACATTGGCATGTCTGTCTTGGTAGCATACCTCTGACAGCCTTTGCATTTTCTAACTAGATCTTCTGCTTGTTCCAAGGCACTTGGCTAGTAGAACCCATGTCGGAAAGCTTTTGCTACTAATGCTCTAGATGAGGCGTGATGCCCACATTCCCCTTGATGTATATCTCGGATGATGTCAAGCCTTTCTTCTGGGTCAACACACCACTGTAGGACATTTGTGACGCCCCTCTTGTATAGTTCGGCATTGATAATTGTGTATGCCTTTGCGCGCCTCTGAACCTGCCTTGAAAGCACTTCATCATCGGGCAAGGATCCATCCTTCAGGAATTGGAATATAGGCAATGCCCAAGCAGGTATGGTTCACACTGGAAACACATCCTCATCTACTTCCATTTGTTCCACCGACATAACCTCGGTCGGATCTTGCTGCGCAGTCCCCGGGTTTCCTGAACCACTTCCCACGTCAATGTCCATGGGCACAGCTCCTGACTCCGGATCTACCGGGATGTAGATTGAGTCGGTTTCTGGGGACGGCCTGATAGATGGTTTTCTGAGGTGTTCCAATGCCACACCCGGTGGAATTGCTTGTCGGGTTGATCCGAGCTTCAACAATACGTCGGCAGCCTTGTTTTCCAGCCGGGGTACATGGTGAAACTCGCATCCCTCAAAGTACCCAGATATCTTTTGCACATGGAATCTGTATAATGCTATGTTTGGATCAAGAGCGTCCCACTGCCCCGAGACTTGCTGAACTACCAAATCTGAGTCGCCAAAGCATTGGATCTGACGTATTCCAATTTCTTTTGCTACTTTGAGCCCATGAACAAGTGCTTCATATTCAGTGACATTGTTTGACGCTGTGAAATGGATTTGCAGCACATACTTCAGCTGGTCGTTCTTTGGCGAGGTAAGTACAACTCCGGTGCCTAACCCGATTTTTGTTTTTGATCCATAAAAGTGCATTCTCCAGTAGTTCGGATCTGGTAACAGTGGCTCATACTGTATCTCGGCCCAATCCACGAAAAAGTCGGCCATAGCCTGAGACTTGATCGCATCTCTCATGTCGTATTGCGGAGCATAAGGGGCTAGCTCAATTGCCCATTTTGCGATTTGGCCGCTTGCATCCTTGTTACCCATTATCTAAGATACGGGGGCTTCACATATCACTTTGATTGGGTGTTCTTCAAAGTAGTGTTTTAGCTTCTTTGCCGACATGTACACACCATATGATTGGGTGTTCTGATAGTGAGAATAGTTTTGCTTTGATGCAGATAATACCTCGCTTAGGTAATAGACTGGCCTTTGCACTAACTTACCCTCTTCATCGCACTCTACCACTACCACTTCACTTACAACTCGGTTGGTTGTGGCTATATAGAGCAACATTGGCTCTTTTGATAGTGGAGAGGCTAACACTGGTGCAGTGGCTAACATTTTCTTTAATTGGATGAAGGCTTCATTGGCCTGCGGCGTCCATACGAACTTTTCCTCTTTTTTCATTAGTTGATAGAGAGGCAATGCCTTTTCTCCCATCCGACATATAAACCGACTTAAAGATGCCAGGGAACCAGTGAACTTCTGGACATCATTAAGACACTTCAGAGATTCCATTCTCTCTATGGCTCGGATTTTCGTCCGGTTAACTTCGATACCTCGGCTGGAGACGAGAGATCCGAGCAATTTTCCAGCCGGGACACCGAAGGTACATTTCTCCGGGTTAAGCTTCACTCGGAATCTTCTTAGGTTCGTGAACGTTTCCCTGATATCGTCAAGGAGCGTTTTGCTTTCCTTGGTTTTTATAACCACATCATGTTGGGTCCGCATCATAAAAAACAAAAAATTTCCTACGGTGTGAACTACACGCCAAGATCTATCTACTAGGTACAAAGCAATGGGTGGACATACATCCAACGAGAACTTACCCTCATAGACAACGAGCTTTGTTAATGAGTAGGAACTCGTGGTTGATGTAGTCGTACACTTGCTGATCTCAAGATCGTGATGAAGTCCAGCAGGTCCGGCTCCAGCACGTCCATCAGATCCAGCTCCAGCACCACCAAGTCCAGCACCGCAAAGCAGCGGTGCATCCGTGATCGCACACACGTCTGGTACCCCTACAACCTCCGTCCCTCGCTCCAGCAAAGCAGCGGAAGCAGCAACTCCTTTCTAGATAAAGCCACCGGGAACATGTATCTCGCTAATCCGAGACCATGGGGGAATAATACTAGAGGGGGAGAGAGATCCTCCACAAGGAGGTGTGTGTGAGAAGTGAGGAGAGGGTGGCCTTTTATAGGAGGAGGGGAGGGTACCCCTCCTTTATGGACGGCGCCCCATGGAGGTGACCCTTCACCTCCCCCATTCATGTGGTGGTAACCCCTCCACATAAATTTGCCTCTTCACATTCTCCATTAAAGTCTCCACTTTAAATGCATTAAATTTCTCCAAATTTAATGCTCTCTCATTTAATAAAATTCTTTTATTATTTTTATTCAGAATTTTGTTAATTACTTTAATTAACAAACATTCACATAAAACCCCCTCCAACAATTCAATATTACATGCAGAACTAATTTCAGCAATTTCACCCGAAACAGTTTCGGTGTCTATTGAAATAATTCCAGTGCTTTCTTAAATCTTTATCTGAAACATATTTGCTCCAAATGGTGTCGGTATTCCTTAAGTGTGTCACCCTATGGTTCGCGAATAATGCAGACATGATCGAGACCCCTCTCCGATCAATAATCAGCAGCGGGACCTGGAGATCCATACTGACTCCTACACATTCAACGATGACTTCTGTGATCATGAGAACCTTTAACGCTAGTAACTAAATCCCTTTGTCCCGCGATATATTACATGTCCGAGATTCAATCATCGGTATCTCCATACCTAGTTTGATCTCGTTACCAACATGCACTCTTTTCTCGTTCCTGTGATATAACATTGTAGTGATCACATCACTTGCTTGCAAGCTATTTCAATGTGATATCATCGAGAGGGCCCAGAGTATATCTATCCATCATCGGGATGGACAAATCCCACTCTTGATCCATGAGCCTCAACATAACACCTTCGTAGCACTGAACCCACCTTTATAGTCACCCTGTTACGGTCTGACGTTTGATGTTATCAAGATACTCTTCCAGTGTTAGCAATTAACATGATCTCATGGTCTAAGGACTAAGATTACTTCGTATGATGTTATAGCAATATAAACATAATGGCTTGATCGTAATGCTATACTTCGGATGAATGTTCATCACATCATTCCACCAATGGTGTGACCTTGTTATTAACAACATCCAATGTCTATGATCAGGAAACCTTGATCATCTTGTTAATCAACAAGCTAGTCTATAAGAGAGGCATAACTAGGAACCCTTTTTGTTTATTAAACACACATGTATTGATGTTACCGATCAATACAATTATAGCATGCAAAATAAACATTTATCATAAACATGGAACAAGATAATAACCACTTTATTATTGCCTCTTGGGCATATTCCCTTCAGTCTCCCACTTGCACTAGAGTCAATAATCTAGTTTGAAAAACTTTGCGTATTGAACACCTATGGTTTTCTGGTGTTGCATATACGCTATTGCTAGTGGTTAACATAATCTCCGGATCTGACAGTTTCAGGTCCGTGTGTATTTGCATGTCTCTGCGACTCTACGCATCACTCATTATCCAATGAGATGGCATTGTATAGATTTGGTCCTTTGATGAGACCTTTAGTTCGTTCAGCTCAAAATATGTTGATATTATTGTCACACAATATATCTTCATAGTATTACCCCACTTTGAACCACACCTAGTTTGATAACAAACTATTTAACACAAATGCCCTCCTATGCTGCTACTATAGCAGTCATATATTTAGCCTTTTGTTGTAGTATCCGTCACAATATCTCAACTTTGGAACTCATCCAAATCTAGTATATTGTGCCATTATATTGTGCCACCCATAGCTTAAATTGAGATAAATTTAATTTGTATCTTGTGACAAAACTAGTATCAATGTAACACTTTACATTGAACTACCTTTAACTATTTGTCACTTATACATGATATATTCTTAGTTCTTCCAAAGCTCATAAGAATATCTTTACTATTGTCCAATGATCATCTTATGAATCATTCTGGTATATGCTCATAACATTTAGAGCATAGGACATTCTGGATATATACATATCATGGTATAATCGATCAAAATCTTCATGTGATTTTACTCACCAAGTGTTGAAACACTTGAATTTTGATACAATCCTTTCCATGCAGAAAGAACCTTTCTTGTTGTTTCCATATTGAACCCTTTCAATATCTCATATATGTATGTCTGGAACAACCATATTTGCGCCTCAATCTATCCATATAGATATTGATGCCAAATATTCTAGGTTTGCCCAAGTCTTTCATCGAAATCTCATTTTAATGAAATTCTTAACTTGTGTCAATACAAGATACATCATTTCCAATCAACAATATGTCCTCTACATAATGTATTAGAAATATGTCTCAGTGCTCCCACTTAATTTCTTGCAAATGCAAGCATCTTCATCATCTCCGATGAATTTAAACTCTTTTAACAGTTTCATCATGGTGAAGATTCCAACTCCGCTATGCTTACTTCAACTATTGAAGTTTACATGCCCTTTTAGAACCCTTTGAATTAATAAAACCCTTCGGACCATGTCATGTACATGTCCTAGGTTACCGTTCTATTAGAAGAACCTTGTTTTGTTTACTCAACTACCATATACCAAATTATATGTAGTGGTTGCTACATTAATCCATCAAGACTATATATTGCTATGAAAGATCAAATCTTGTCATAGTCAACTCCTTGAACATTGTCGTAAACTTCTTTCTGACATGTCGACTATTTCATAGATGTTAAACATCCATGTCTTATTTCTTTATAGATCCAAACACGACCGATAGGCTTCACGCCTTTCCGGAGGGTCTTCCAAGTTCAGAAACTTGTTTTCTCGTGTATGGATACAATCACGGATTCGATGACTTCTAGTCATTTTATGGAGTCAGGGCCCATCATCGCTTCTTTGCATGTAGTCGGTTCATCATTGTCAAAACAATAACGACTTGCTTATTAAATCTTACTATTTGATTCTTACCGACCCACACGGTTCTATAGGAACTCTAATCTCCGAGATCACACCTTTTGTAATCACGAGAGCCATGAGCATTGTGGCTGCCACCGGGAAACTGCGCGTCGCTGCGCTACTTAGCACATATAGCTAAGGTTCAACAACCTTATCAAAGTTCTATTGTCCTCCCACTTAACTTTTCACGAAAAGTTCCTTCTCAAGAAACTTGACGTTCCAAGCGACAAACTCTTTTGTCCTTGGTGTTATGGAGAAATTCCCAACAATGTCTTGGGGATAACCTACAAAGACGTGTTTATCCGACTTTGGTTGTAAACATTTTACTTATGCATAGCATACCAAAATTTAAGAAAAGACAATTCGGGTTTTATCCCAAACCATAACTCATATGGTGTCATTTCAATGGATCATGATGGTGCTCTTTTTAGTGTAAAAGCGGTAGTCTCTAAAGCTTCAATCCTTAAAACATAATGGCAGTTTTATAAATGACACCCTTGATCTTACCATGTCAAACATGGTTTGATTTTATCTCTCGAATATGCCATACTCCTATGGTTTATCGGGAAACACAAATCATGGAACAATTCCTCAGGTCTTAGGTGTTTTTGCTAAACATGTAACTCAAATATCTTCCTTTATGATCGAATCATAAACTCTTTATTTTCTTGTTACAATGATTTTTCACTTCATCTTGAAAGTCTTTGAACAACTTTCAAATGTTTCATACTTATTCCTTATTAAGTAAATATACAGATATATTCACTCAAATTCTTGAAGAAAGCATATGAAGCAAAAAGATCCATCGCATATGGCTACACATAATGGACTTATGCATATCAGCATGCACAATTTCCAATAAGCTAGTCATCCGTTCCTCTTTGGCCTATGAACGGAGTTTCAATTATCTCGAGGAAAGTCTCACATGCATCAATTGATGAAAATCAAGGACTCCAAAATTCCATCAACATGGAGTTTCTTCATGTTTTCTTTCAAATATAATTCAAACAGCGATGTCACTTCATAAGTGATCTTTCAATCATTTGTCTTGCGACATTTTAGCAATAGTGTTTATGGATGTGATTTCTCCAACTAGACTTGTAAAAGTTCATCCATCCTTTATGGAATACGATAATTATTTGAACAACCATTGTTCTCATAATACCGGAACAAAATAATAATTATTTAAACAAATATTGAAGGCTTGGTTTGATGACAACGAAAAACACAATACACTTTATTTGTTTTCGATGAACATCATCACTCATTCTCTTGCTGGTTACTTAAGCCATTGTAGTTCATGAATTGCGTTGTCCTGTATGACACTTCATACCAACCAATTCGGTATCCAATACCTAAGAACCACATTGTTTAACAAGCAAGGAATATAGCCATAACATGTATATCTTCTATATACCTAAGTTGGACATCTCCAACCTTTTATTTTCTGCCAAATATTTTATAGATTCTCTTTCAGCAATTCCTTTTCTTTTAAAAGAATCTATCAACATCAATAGTGGTGTCATCAACATGACACATGGTACAAAGCGTATATAGTCAAATACTAATACCTTTGGACTTGCACTTTGAAGTGGATCACCATCATCAAATGTTTGGTGTTATTTCAAAAATCCATTCTTTAGTAATCTATTAGTGTAGTAAACATTTTACTTACATCTTCTATTCATCCTTATCATGACAACTTTCATGATCAAGCTACTATAGCCTATAAGGAAGAATCGCGAGTATAATATCAGTTCCCAAAACCCTTTTGGTAGATTCGGATGCCTAGCATCTCCATCCTGCACAAATTCTCATACAATATGAGAACATGTATTTTGCTAAATTATACTCTATCATAATGCAACCAAAAACATTGTTTCAGATATCACAATATCTTTCACACATGATGGTTTCTGAAACAATTTTCAGCTCCTATATAATCTTGATATTAAAACAACTTTTTGAATATCAATAATCATGGAGGCAAACATGATACTTTAGATACTAACATTGGAATTGTTACTCTTGATTTAATACTACTTATTAAACTTCATGGAGTAAATAGAGTTTGCTGAAAATTTGCAATAGGACTTATAAACTTTAAATTGACATTCAAAACAATACGATATCAGTTTGTAAAGTAAATATCCAGAATTCTATAGTTCTGTTATCTCAAATAAAAACTAAGCAGACGGTAGAAAATGAATGCCAATGACTACAACAAACTATGCAAATTCACTTTGATTTAATTTATGGCAAACTTGGTTTGACTAATCCAAATTAGAAATGAACTCCCACTCAAAAAACGACATCCCTCGTGCCTTTTTGGTGATTACATGAACCAAATCCACTACACCAAGTCCGATCATCACGTGAGTCGGTGTAGCTTCAAAGGCGAGCATCAATATGGTCATCACATCAACTATATGACTCATGCTTAACCTTTCGGTCTGTGTTCGAGGCCATGTTTGTACATGCTAGGCTCGCCAAGTAAGAACCTTAGTATTCGCGTGTGTAAAACTGTCTTACACCCGTTGCATGAAAGCGTAGAGTTGAGAACACCAGATCATCACGTGATGTCTCGAAACACGATCCATAGAACGGTGCATACTTAAGGAAGAACACATTTTATCTTGATATTTAAATGAGGGATCATCTTACAATGCTACAGAAAGCGCCAAACTAGCAGTATAAGATGCTAACATTTAATGTGTAAAGTGAGATGATATGGTCCATGCATTTGATCTCTATCATTTGCATCGTGGTATGATCTCTATCATTCCTTTGTGTGTAAGGCCAAGGTCTATGGAACTTACACGTTGAATGTGTTGTAAGAGTATCTATCATACATCTACTTACAACAATACCATATCAAGACACTAGCCCAGCAACGATCTAAACTAGACGCCTCTAATTTATCAATTGCAAGTTTTACGTGGCTTAGGGCTTTCAGAGATAGAACCGTTCTTACCTACGAACATGAACCACAACGAGGATAACTAAGTTATTAGCAACTCGTTGTAAATAAGATATTAACTATAGTAGGAGAGACAGACACCCGCCAGCCAGTTATGCAAAACAATTTGCATGTCAGTCGTGGAACCGGTCTCATGTACGATGACATGTAAGGTTGGTCCGGGCCGCTTCATCCCACTATGCCACCAGTATCCAAAATACATGAAAGAAGCAATAACATGATCATCATCGCCCACATATAAACATATGTGTACTACCCGTGCAAAGCACCTACGCATAGATCAGGCTCTGATACCACTGTTGGGTCCGCAGCATACAAAACAAAATTTTTCCTACGGTGTGAACTACACGCCAAGATCTATCTACTAGGTACAAAGAAATGGGTGGACATACATCCAACAAGAACTTACCCTCGTAGACAACGAGCTCTATTAACGAGTAGGAACTCGTGGTTGATGTAGTCGTACACTTGCCGATCTCAAGATCGTGATGAAGTCTAGCAGGTCCGGCTCCAGCACGTCCATCAGATCCAGCTCCAGCACCACCAAGTCCAGCACCGCAAAGCAGCGGTGCATCCGTGATCGCACACACGTCCGGTACCCCGACAACCTCTGTCCCTCGCTCCAGCAAAGCAGCGGAAGCAGCAACTCCTTTCCAGATAAAGCCACCGGGAACATGTATCTCGCTAATCCGAGACCATGGGGGAATAATACTAGAGGGGGAGAGAGATCCTTCACAAGGAGGTGTGTGTGAGAAGTGAGGAGAGGGTGGCCTTTTATAGGAGGAGGGGAGGGTACCCCTCCTTCATGGCCGGCGCCCCATGGAGGTGACCCTTCACCTCCCCCATTCATGTGGTGGTAACACCCTCCACATAAATTTGCCTCTTCACATTCTCCATTAAAGTCTCCACTTTAAATGCATTAAATTTCTCCAAATTTAATGCTCTCTCATTTAATAAAACTCTTTTATTATTTTTATTCAGAATTTTGTTAATTACTTTAATTAACAAATATTCACATAAAACCCCCTGCAACATTTCAATATTACATGCAGAACCAATTTCAGCAATTTCACCCGAAACAGTTTCGGTGTCTATTGAAATAATTCCAGCGCTTTCTTAAATCTTTATCTGAAACATATTTGCTCCAAATGGTGTCGGTATCCCTTAAGTGTGTCACCCTAAGGTTCGCGAATAATGCAGACATGATCGAGACCCGTCTCCGGTCAATAATCAGCAGCGGGACCTAGAGATCCATACTGACTCCTACACATTCAACGATGACTTCTGTGACCGTGAGAACCATTAACGCTAGTAACTAAATCCCTTTGTCCCGCGATATATTACATGTCCGAGATTTGATCATCGGTATCTCCATACCTAGTTTGATCTCGTTACCGACATGCACTCTTTTCTCGTTCCCGTGACATAACATTCTAGTGATCACATCACTTGCTTGCAAGCTATTTCAATGTGATATCACCGAGAGGGCCCAGAGTATATCTATCCGTCATCGGGATGGACAAATCCCACTCTTGATCCATGAGCCTCAACATAACACCTTCGTAGCACTGAACCCACCTTTATAGTCACCCTGTTACGGTGTGACGTTTGATGTTATCAAGATACTCTTCCGATGTTAGCAATTAACATGATCTCATGGTCTAAGGACTAAGATTACTTCGTATGATGTTATAGCAATATAAACATAATGACTTGATCGTAATGCTATACTTCGGATGAATGTTCATTACATCATTCCACCAATGGTGTGACCTTGTTATTAACAACATCCAATGTGTATGATCAGGAAACCTTGATCATCTTGTTAATCAACAAGCTAGTCTATAAGAGAGGCATAACTAGGAACCCTTTTTGTTTATTAAACACACATGTATTAATGTTTTCGATCAATACAATTATAGCATGCAAAATAAACATTTATCATAAACATGGAATAAGATAATAACCACTTTATTATTGCCTCTCGGGCATATTCCCTTCACATCATCCACATATACTTGCACATTTCCACCAATTTGATCGTGCAAATTTTTTTGCATACATCTTTGGTACGTTGCCCCTGCATTATGTAAACCAAAAGGCATGGTGCGATAGCAATAAGCCCCATTCGGGGTGATAAACGCAGTCTTTATTTGATCTCTAGGATTCAGAGGTATCTGGTGGAAACCAGAATATGCATCTATGAATGACAATAGTTCACACCCAGCAGTAGAATCTATGACCTGATCTATCCTTGGTAGTGGAAATGGATCTTTTGGACACGCCTTATTCAGGTTCGTGTAATCGATACACATACGCCAAACCACTGCCACATTCGGATCATTTTTTTCCACAAGCACCGGATTAGATAGCTAATCCGGGTAAAGTACCTCCATGATAAACCCGGCTGCGAGGAGCCGAGCTATCTCATCCCCACTGACTTTTCTCCTAACTTCGGTGAAGAGGCGGAGAGGTTGCTTCATCGGCTTTGCTCCGGGTCTCACATTCAAAGAGTGCTTGGCCAACTGCCTCGGAACACCTTGCAAGTCCTGTGTGGACCAAGCAAAGATATCCTGATTCTCACGGAGGAAGTTCACGACCTCGCTTTCCTATTTGTCATTTAACCCGGCACTAATTGTTACGGTGCGCTCTGGGAACAGATCATCAACAGGAACTTTCTTCGTGTCCTTTGTCGCTTGAAATGAGACACTTCCATGCGGGTTACTCAATGCCGGCATATACTGCTGCGCGGACTGAGCCAATGCCGCCACTTCCTGTATCTTTCTTTTCTCTTGCACAATCACGATTGACTCGGCCAGGTTAGACCCGGCTAACGCACACTCAATGGAACGTCGGAAATCTCCAGCTATGGTAATTACTCCATTTGGGCCGGGCAACTTCATCTTCAAGTAACTGATGTGACAACTTGCCATGAACTTGTTCAGTGCTGGCCTACCGAGTAACGCGTGATACGCACTTTCTAAGTTCACTACCTCAAACTCCAAATTCTCAGTTCGGCAGTTATCTCGTGTGCCGAACAATACGACAACCCGGACCTTGCCAATGGGTTCACATGAAATACCTGGCACAATACAATGGAAAGTTGTTCTTGTGGCCTGGAGCATGTTCTCCGAGATGCCCAACTTGCGCATCGTATCCACGTACATGATATTGATGCTACTCCCATTGTTAATCAGCACCTTGGAGAATCTCACATTTATATTTGGCCCGACGAACGTTGGGTCCAGCACCAACGCGTACGAACCAGGGCTTGGCATAAGCTTGGGGTGGTCCTTGATATTCCATGTGATTTCCTGATCGGACCAAGGCATATACCTTGTCACTGCCGGCATTACCGCATTCACCTCCATATGTCGGTGCTACAAACTCTTTCTATCTGTTTCTTCTGTGGTAAACACGCAGTAACTTTGGTGATGCTCTCTGTATTCATTTCTCCCCTCATTTCCGGGATATCTTTGATCTGGCTGATGCTGATTTTCCACCTGATGCACTGCATCCCTTCTCTCATGGTTTTCATACCTCGGCGGAGGGGGTGGCAACATTAACTGTTGCGTGTTCGCTCCAGAGAGCAATTGCTGCCGGGGTAAATCCTGCCGAGGTTGATTATTCCGAGGTGCCTGAGCATTCCCCGAACCACTTTGTTCTATCTTCCTCATCCACTCACATTGCCGAGTCGTGTGACCCGCCAGGTTACTTGGATTTGGCGTGTGAAATTTACACGGTTGATCCAGCATTGCCTCGTAGGTATACCTCGGACGGTCCTTCTTTTCTTGCCACTGTTTCTTCTGCTCTGGCGTCCAAGTTTTCTTGCCATCATTTCTTGGAGTCCATTATTACCCTCCAGTTTTCTGACCCTGCTTACTCCCTGCTCCGGGTTGATCTTGATTTACAGCTGCAACTTGTTGCGAACTGTACCTGTAATCCGGTCTATCATCTCTTCTCTTACCCCGGTAGTCATTCCACAGGGATGATCCGGCTCCATCTCGCTGGTAGAACTCCTCATTTGATTCGTTTGACACAAGCCTAGGTTGGGTCAGGTCACCCAAGGAATATGAATCAGCAATACGGATCGTCTCTGCCAGTGTAGTTGGCATATCCCTTTGTAGCCTTTGCCACAGCATGCTTGCATATCTACACCCTTGTGCAAACCAAGCTATTGCCTGTGACTCGATCACGCCCTCACATGAGTTTCTCACGGTGCACCAGCGGGTCAAGAACTCCCTGTCTATTTCATTTGGTCGCTGTTTGCACATCGCTAAGGTTTGTGGCCTATTCGGCCTCTGATACGTGCTCGAGAAGTTGCTGACAAACATTTCCTCAAAATCAATCCAACAGTTGATACTTCCGGGTGGCAAATTGTTTAGCCATACCCTTGTTGGCCCCTCCAGCATCTGAGGTACATATCTCACAGGCCATCTCAAGTTGCCTGTAGCAATTTTCATTGCCGTAGCGTAGTTGATCAACCAATCCTCCGGCTTGGTGCTGCCGTCATATGTTTTCGTGCCTCTGGGTAACTGGAAGTTCGGTACCGTAGGCTCCTTAATGATCCGGGGCTCAAAACACGCCGGAGCCAGAGGACCTTGAGAAAGCCGATCCAGTTTTAACCTGGTGTCGTCAGGCATCAAGTCCCTGCTTCCCAATCTTGACCCTATCACGTGATAGTCCGGCCTTGGGTATCCTGCGTTCACCATTTCTGAATCACCGTCATTGTATCTGTCTTGCTCTCGTGGAGCGCCTTTCTGTTGCATACCTTGGCTGGCACTTCGCTCTTGCCGTGGTATATTCTGCTACTGCGGTTGCCCTGCTCCCGCCAAGTTGCGTTGTCTGGCATTGCCGTTTACAACATTTCCCTGACCGACATTGCCTTGGTCGCGGTTACCTTGGCCAGCCTCACCCCGGCTGACACTTTGCCGATCATCATTTCCCTGCACTGCTTTTCCTTTTCCTGCCCTTGTCGGGTCATAGGGGACTATCTGCTTGTTTCTCCTCGCTGAGGTTACCACCTCCTCTCTTCTTGGGTCTCCATGAGAAGATGATGCAGCTCCAGCTGATTTCTCTGGGTTACCTACAGCCGAATGAACAACTTTTGATGCCCCATCCCTTGCCGGGTTAGCCCTAAGCAACTCTTCATTTTGTCTGTTAGCGATCCGAAATAACTCATCGACTCTTTCCTGCTGTCTTTGTCGAGCCTCACCCGTTAAACCCTCTAACTCAGATGCAGCTGCATCCGCTGCTCTGAGATTCTTTGCCGGGGTACTGTACTTTGGCAGCCCCGCGGACAGAAAGTTCTCTGACTCCTCAACTCTAGTATCACCCTCTTTGTTCATTTCACTCATAAGGTTTTTCCCCTTTACTTTTATAGCATCCACCTTATTTGGTCTTGCGTACTCGAGCAGTGTCATGTTCAATGACTGCTGAGCCGTGGCTATCTATTTCGCACCCTCTAGGATTTTCTGCCTAGTTTCCTCTAACTCGGCATGTGCCTGAGCCGGATCTACTGCAGGTGCTATGGGGCTCTCTAGGCTATCTATCGCCTGCTGCAGCACGTTCTCTGGCCTCTCTAGTGGAGGACCTCTACTTTTCCTTGGTGCCTTGGGTGTTACCTCCAGATCTGGTGCCGGATCCTTGCTCGCACCAGGGCCAGGTGCTGTCATCATCACCTCGGCGCGGTCAGGGGAGCGAGTGATACGCGCCCCGTGAACCATGCTAAGGGGTGGCTCGCCTCCCTTGGCGACGTGCCACGGGTGAACGCACGACACATCGATAGCGACGTAGATCTTGTGCGTGCCAAGCTTGACGAAGAGGCCGTTGCGCGAAAGGGGTCATTTCCCAAAGCAGCTAGCATTGTCGCTGACAAAGTCCAGCGCTCCAAAGTGCTGAACAAGCCCAGAGACGATGCGCTCGCCGGTGCCGATGAGGTTTCCCGTCCAGATCTTCACTCCTGCTAGCGCCGCTAGCCCCACGGTGGGCGCCAACTCTCGTGGTGGTGTCACGGCAGATGCCATGGATAGGCTAAAGGCGGGGACAATATGCACTAGAGGAATCTAGGGAGGGATAGTGTGGTGATTCCACACACATATGTTTTGTATTTCGTAGGTCTCCAAGGTTTACAAGTGCTCCTTGAGCTGTGTTGGGGAGAGGAGGAAGAAGGAACTCTCTTACTCTCTCCACTAGCTAGCTCTCATGGACCAACTAGAGATCAACCAAGTAAAACCCAACCCACCCCTTCTACAGATGCCCTAGCCCTCCTTATATAGGGGTGGCTAGGTCTCCAATTAGGGCATACGTGGAGGCATATTCCAGGGAATATGCCTCTTCCCAAAATAGTAAACCGACCGGGTCACTTTTCCCCATCGTAAGCCATGCAGAGGCTACGTGAGCCTCTGCGGCGCCAGCGTCATCCGACACAGGCAGCGTGACCCTTGTCGGTCATGCCTTGGTGGTCCTAGCCTCTGTCCGCTTCGCTCACGCTCCAGCGTACATTGACCTCCTTTTGACCAGCGAGATACTTTCCTTCTCTTGCAAGCCTGATATAACCCGGATCATGCCTGGTTAATCCGGCCACACTGGTACCTGCATACAACATACACAAATCCTGCCGGCATACGACATAAGTCGTCCAGGGCCCAGTTAGGTGGTCATCCTCCGGTCCGGGTTAATCCGTCATTCGGCCTGCCTTGAGGTGACTCGGCAAGCATTCGCTTTGACCTTGTCATACCTCGACTAACTCGGCCATTATACCCCGGCGTGACCCTACCCGGGGGTATCCCCCCAACACATGTGTTCCATATATAGTCATACATGCTCGCAATGAGAACTTGCACAACATCTTTTGTCCTGCTAGCCCGTTTGCAGCGGGGCCTCAAGGGAATTACTGGCAATTAAGGTGCTCCTTTTAATAGAGCACTGGAGCAAAGCATTAACACTCCATGAACACATGTGATCCTCACATCAAAGCCATTCCCTCCAGTTATCCCGATTTCTGTCACTTCGGGGCCATTGGTTCCGGACAACAACGTGTGTATACAACTTGTAGATAAGACCATAAACAATACTATCATAATGAATCAATAACATGTTCAGATCCGAAATCATGGGCCCTAGTGACAAGCATTAAGCACAACAAGTCGCAACAAAGTCATAAAGCACTAATAAAAGATACTAGGCACCATGCCCTAACAATCTGATGCCATTACATGAACGATCTCATCCAATCCCTACCATCCCCATAGCCTACAGCAGGGGATTACTCACTCATAGATGGGGGAAACATGGATGGTCGATGGAGAAGAGATGGTGATGATGATGGCGATGATCTCCTCTAATTCCCTGTCCCGGCAGGGTGCCAGAACGGAGTTTCTGGTGCTGTTTCATGGAATCTGGTGGTGGCGGCGGAGTGGAACTCCTTCTAGAAAAACGTTGAACCCCACGGAGTTTTTAGGTCAGAAGGCTTCTTATAGGCGAAGAGGGAGACCGAGGGGGTGCCTGGGGGCCCACACCACCCCCTGGCGCGACCTGGCCTGGCTTGCGCCACCAGGTGGTGTGGCCACCCCTGGCTCTTCTCCGTCTCGTATTCTGGCTCCTGGAGTCTTCGGGTGAAATAGGATTTTTGGCATATTTTCTGGGATTTTTCCTGATAGTTGATTTTCTGCACAAAAAGTAGACACCAAGGCAATTCTGCTAGAAAACAACGTCAGTCCGCGTTAGTTGCATCCAAATCACACAAGTTTAGAGGAGAAACAATACCAAAAGTGTTCGGGAAAGTAGATACGTTTTGGACGTATCACTGCTCTTTTCACAAACAACATATGGATCCTGATTAACCTTAGCAGAGCCCTAACCTTAGCCCCCTAATGGGTGGCTGTTAGACCAAGTCTTCTAGAAGGCACACCCTCACACAGTTGTTCCGCTTGAGGATTGTTACATACTATTCGATCAGGGCGCTTGGATGATTGGGATGGTCTTCGTGAGAGCGACCCGCGAGTAGGTTGTTCTGCGGCATGATTGGCCATGCTTGCTCTGGACAAACTGGCAACACCAGGCGCTCCCCTGTTGCGAGTGTCACGACTCACGAGTTCAGCGGGCCACATCCTAGTTTCACGTCCCCATTACTTCTCTTCCTCCCCGTACTTCTCTTCCTTCCCCTCGTATACACTTTCCCCACTCCACTCCCATCCTGCCATAGCCGCAAGCCGACGGCGCCTCCATCCCAATCCCCTCTCCGGTAGCCACCCCCTCCCCTCTCGCCATGGGTTCAAGGGGAGATGGTGAGGAAACGCGTCGTGATGACAGGGACGGTGATTTTGATGTGAGTCGTCTCATCTCTATCTCTGACATCTGTGGCCAGTTATCTATTTTTTGAGCTAGATCTACTCTATTTACTCATGCGCGTATGATGTGTTAGGCCAACCAGATGATGTATGACTCCGACTATCACGGTTTAGTGGATGAAGACAGTCCTCTGCTATGTAAACATGGACATGTGCCCGCTAAATTTGTAGCGTTCGAAGGACGAAACACAGGCAGGAGGTTTCTACGGTGTCAAGGACATCATGCAATGATGCAAGGCGGACGTTGCGGTGTTGTCAAATGGGTAGACCCAGAGTGGCCCAAATCGATACAGAAAATGCTGGACAAACTATGGGATATGACTATTGAGTTGAAAGAATCCGTAGTCAGCTCACTTCTTGATAGTGTTGAGATGAAGCTATGGGACCCAGTTGACACGACCAAGCTTAACCAAGATCTCAGGAGGGTGCAAGACAAGGTTAGCAAAGTCGAGAAGGAGAGGGACGTGGTGTTGGCCCTAAAGGCTAAAGAAGAGCAAGAACTGACTCAAGCAAGGAATGATATTCACCAGGCCAAAGTCCTGTAGTTCACAACTACGAGTATTGACAAGTGCATGAGGAAAAATATAGAGAAACAATTGAAGTTGTGCAAGGAAGATGCTAAAAGGAAGGAGCAGACGAATCGATCCTTGCTCTCATAGGAAGATGCGCATCGGGCTAAGATTAGGAAGATCAAGGAGATGTGTGATAACTAGTTCTATTTAGCTTGAGCTCCATGCATTTTTAAGTTGTAATAGTAGTACTTGTTGACCTAGCGATCTGAACTAGTGGTCCCGGAGTCCTGGGAGGAAAAAATTGCTCTCCCGTTAGTCTGTCTTAACCCTGCATCACTTCCTTTTATCTGATCATGGTGGTATTCTAAAATTGGTGGTTTGTTTAAACGTAATCTACGTGGATTGTGCCGCATGCAAATGGCACATCCACAATTTATAAAGTGGAAGCATGTACACCTAGTTAATGGAGATCCGGGAGCTTCGCCAGATGCAGGGGATGCAGGAGCAGGGAGGGGGTGAGATAGACGGGCTCAAGCGTCTGGCATTATCGGTTGCCATTTCTATTTATATTGTCACGTTGTTATGCAGCATCTGAAATAAGTTGCTGCTTCGTGGAGTGTGGTAGCTTAAATAATTTATTTCTGTGCCACTTACATTCCGTTGTATTTGGAGACCTTCTGCCCCTCAACAATCGTGGAACCGGTGCTGCGTGTTTTCAGATAGCAGTGGCACAATCACAATTTCGGATTCAACTACTGACTTGGGCATTTCCAAACCCTAAGTCACGGTACATTGTACTTAGAGAACATGGGTAGATTGTTTCACCCAGCAACGTGCCACACACAGAGCTCTAGAATTTAATGGAATTACATATATAGGTTCAAGTTCAATACATTACTATGCATCTTCATTGCCAGCATCCTTCTTCCGCAGCCTAGGTGCCAAGCCTTCACGTCTACTGGCTTCTTCATTTCCTGCCTTCTTCCTCTTCCTCGGTGCCAATTTTCTTAGCTTCACGTACTCTGCATCACCGGGACAATGGGCACCAGAACCGTGTCCAACATCATCTTTCCACTCTTTTTTAATTTCTTTGGGCAGCAAAATGACATCTTTCCACTCATTTTTAATTTCTTCGGGCAGCAAAATGACTGACCCGGCAGTCATGTTTCTAACCTTGCGGCGCTTCCTGTCAAAGAAACAAGACTGTTGCATAACTGCCCAATATCTACAGAGTAAATAAAACAAAAATTACAATTGAGCACAAACATGGGAACCCCAAGAGACCTTTGCTTGCCAGGAGCTAATTGGGTTCGAGCAACCACCCTATCCAAGAATAGAAGGGTGACTCCTAGTTGCAGTAGCTTCCACAACCAGTACATCACAATTCAGCTCAAACATGGCAGCCGAAGCATACATTTTCATCAACCCAATTAGCTGACGGTCACACGTTAGAGGAACCATGATGCCACGTTCATCCATGAAGCTGAACTTTGCAGTCTACTTCAGCCAGAATTCATCATGATTACATAGAGCAGCCACCATACCAGATATAGTGCAGATCTGCGCAGGCGCTTCTTCCATCGTGATACAATGGTGTCCATACCACTTGCTCTTAGAGTCGTACCTATAGAGGACTATCGTAACTAGGTAAGGGGGTCCACGGAGATCCCACTTGACAGAAAACTGTGGACAAAATATGTTTGTCAGCGTTGACCTAACAAACAATTTGAGGTTCAGTAGCCAGCTAGCAGTTATAATTAGTGCGAATAGCAAAGAGAAGGGTAGCTCACCCAGTTGTAGCCAGAACTTCTTCTTCCTTGGTAGTAGGATCTGCCATCCTCCGATCTTCTCGGCTCATCAGCGGTGGAGGCGGGCTAGAGCCTCGCAACGGTGGCTACGACATGCGCCATTGGAGCTCGGGATCAGCGGCTGGGCGCAGCAACTGGGCGTAGTAACTTGGCGCCAGAAGTCAAATGTCCGAAGGGATCGTCCTGCCTGGAGGGTGGATTCCGATGCCGCCGGTGCTAGGGGAAATGTGGGAATGGATTTGTGAAATTGGTCAACGCATCCAATCCACTTAGCAACTCAATTTGCCTAAGAGATTGCCGTGTTGGCGCTCGCGTCACGGACAGATGACCGACATGAGGGTCCCGACCATCTACTCACGGGGCAGTTTAACAGAATGTTTGAATTTGGCAGGGTGAGATGAGTTTGCCTCGAAATGGCCCCTCTCAGTAGTTGGCGGCCCAACATTTCGAAACGCGGCAATTTTAGGCAACTTAGGTACCGCCATGCCCTGACCTGCGAACTTTGGTACCGCAGACGAACAGGCCCGCCCCTTGCCCGATGATACATAAGCTTTCCCATATCAAAATGACAAGGCAAGTAGACAATGATCATCTCAGTGATCTTTTTGTATGAGATTTGCATAGGGTTTTCCTTTTTTTTATGCTTCACAGATTGCTCATTATGGTATGCTGCATGTTTCCACCATGATTAAGCATGGCTTAGACTAGCCGCCCATGCATTTCTCTAACACATATACGAACTCCATGAGCCTTACAAGCTCCCCTTGCATTTCACACCGCCAAGATCCATAAGCAAAAGAACATGATATCAACTAAATAAAGTGCAATGTTGAAAGCGTTCCCCATGGTAACATGGTTCTGCTAATTCACAACTTACAAAACGCAAGCATATACACAACATAGATGGGCACAATGGTTCAAGTTTATTAAGTGCAAGAAAGTAAAGTGAGCCATCAAGTTCGTGAGAGCTTTAATCACTAATTTTCACATAACAAGTTTAATTTGGAAGGTAGATAAAAACATGAATATACTTGGAATAGCAATAATGCTAATAGGTAGGTATGGTGGACTCTTTGGAATAACTTGGTTTTATTTGGAGTTGGATGCACGAGTGGAAATCATAATTGGTACATGTGGAGGCTAGCAAAAGACTGAGAGCGACCAACTAAGAGAGAAATAATGGCCATAATCATGCAAAGCGACAAAACATTATTAATTAAAGCATAACGTGATATTACAATTCGAAAACTAAATGATCATAGAGGCTATGGTGACTTGGTATAGTCTTAACATGGTGTGAGCATGCGCCAAGTCAACCCAAATAAAGCATCAAAGGATAATACCACAATATTATGCTTTTATATGCTAAAACAACGCATGATTCTTTCAAGGCACATTAAGAAATCCCAATTGTTTGTAACAAGTCATGCTACAGCAATAATCACTAAGCATAAAGTCATAGCAATATCAAACATGACATGATAAAGTCTAGGCCATAGTCAAAACAAGACTCCTTTTTGTACCACTATAAGCATGAAACTTCCTACTCTTTTCCAACACCAATCGACTTATTTGAAACAACTCTCAAAGATAATAATCAATAAATACCAGAGAGCATGTCTCACCCCTCTAAAAATAAGAACTAAAAAGTTCTAAGCCAAAAGAATAAGAAAACTAAAGCTAAACGCAGTGCTAGCAAAGGAGAACACTCACAGAACAATAAGAGTGAAAACTAGAGTATTCTAGGCAATGAATAACGGGGTGTGTCTCTCTCCAAAAGAAGTGTGTTGGGATCCAACCAACTTATTTAAGAAAACCAAACAAAAGAAAACTAAAAGCAAAAATGAAGATGCTCCAAGAACAACACAATTGTGCAAGAAACAATAAAAATGAAGTGTTTGGAAGAAAACCTGAGATTTTTATTGATGAAGAAGGGGATGCCTTGGTCATCCCTAAGATTTGATGCTTGTACTTCTTGAATATTTCTTGGGGTGACACGGGTGGCATCCCCAAGCTTGAGCTTTTGTCCATACTTCATCTTATCACATTATTCTTCCCTACACTTGAAAATTTCCTTCATACAAAACTTCACACAATCTTAATTAGCAACATTAGTGTATTCAAGATAATAAGTCTTTGGGTTTAGTTTCAACACAAGTAAAACTTCCATTAAAACATAAGCTACTGTAGAAATTCCTTCTAAAAGCTCAAGTGATCAAAGAGAACTCAAAGAGAAAGAGATTAAGAGGCAAATGCAAATAATGGAAGAAATCTGTCAAAACAGACCAGCAAGTAAAAACCGATTTTTCCGAAAACCTTCTGTTGCTCAAATCGAAAAGTGTTAAACTAACAAAAGTTAGATAACAACCTAGGGCAGAATCACAAAAAATTATAGCTCAATCCAACTTACATAGATTTTTCACGATTTTTTACAGTGACGCACAGAAATCTGTTTCGAGACAACAACTTTCCCAAGTCTTACTTCCCTCTCATTAGAGGTTATTCTTGGCACAAAAACCGCACAAAAATGATAAGGAGTGGTTATTACTGAAGCAATAGCTTCCAAGACTCAACAAAACAAAAATAAACTGCAAGCAAAAATATATTGGGTTGTCTCCCAAAAAGCTCTTTCTTTATAGCCATTATAAGATAGGCATGATAAATTTCAATGATGCTCACATAAGGATATGAATTAAAGTAAAAGAGAGCATCAAGAAGCAAATATAGAAAAAATTTAAGTCTAACCCACTTCCTATGAAAAATAATCTTGTAAATAAACAAGTCATGAAAACATAAAGCAACAAGCATAGGAAAGCAAAACAAGTCCAACTTCAAAATTTTCAACATAAAGAGGGGAAATTTAATATTGTTGAGATACATAAAACCATGTTTCCCTCTCTCATAATAACTTTCAGTAGCATCATGAATAAAATTAAAAATATAACTATCACATTAAAGCATTCTTATCATGAGCCACATGCATAAAAGAATTAATACTCCCCACATAAACATAGTCATGCTTATTAACTATAGTGGGAGCAAATTCAACAAAATAGCTATCATTATTATTCTCATCACCATAATCATCAAATATAGGAGGCATATTGTAATCATAATTAATTTTCTCCTCAATAGTAGGTGGACTAATAATATCATACTCATCATTGTAATCATCATATATTGGAGGTATAGTATCATCCTAAGCAATAGAATAGTTATCTTCCAAAGTGTGTTCATTTGTAAACATATCATCATTGAAAGGAACATGGATAGTACTAATAGTACAACAATTATTAATATCATGATTTTCAGAATTTGTACCGAAGAGATTTTCAATATCAAAAGTAGTGTGCTTTTCCCAATGATGATCACTACTATAGGTAACAGGCATAGAAACATCATCAAGTACAGACTCATCAAAAACTATAATAGGAGCAACATGCTTAGGGGAAATACCGTTTCCTCTCTCCTTTTACTCCTCCTTTTCTTCTTTTTGTTCTTCTCTTTAGGAGGGAGAGGCTTGAAAGGAAGCTTCTCCATATACCCTGGTTTATTGTTAGAGACAATAGAAGAAACTTTGGAGGATTCCTCCTTTCCATTAATAAGAACAAAACACATATTAGTCCTGTCATATTTTGGTAAAATCTCATATTTTATAATATTTTGTATGTAAGTATTTGTGTGGCAATTATCAACACAATAAAGGTGATAACCATGCAGGATGCTATTCATATCAAAAGCACTCATATCTACCAAAGAGGTTTTTCTTGATAACTCTTCACACCCCAAAAATAATGTAAGTTCATCATGCTGATTAGGAGTGATCATATTATCACAATACAAACTTGAAATACTAATTAGATTAGAAGGGATATTATTATGGCCTGAGCATTGAAAATTGAAATGACCCACTTCAAAGCAAAGTTCATAAATAAAAGGATAGAGGGCACAAACTTTTTTACCAAGATCATTTAGAGCCCTATCCCATGTTCTAGTTTTTTCATTCCCGTGGGTGATACAATATTCTTCTTCAATTTGATTCTTCTCACAAGGTCTATGTATTCCACAAAAATTAACATACTTATAAGGAATAGTACTTTCACAGGTTTGAGCATGTTTATTGCTATCATTAATAACAATTTCATTTTTCATGAAAGTGTCTTTAAAAGGCTCATGATACATATCCCATTTTTCTTTAGGAGCATTAATATGAGAAGTAAAGGCTCTACAACAATCACCAAGAATTTTCGGATCCAAACCATATTTAGCACTAAGCTCTTGAAAATCAGCAGTTTTAGCGAAAGACTTAATGCAATCATACTCATAATTTATACCTGGTTCTTTACCTTTGTCGTTATCCCAATCTTCGGTATTGCTTTGAATTGTTTCAAAAATATCCCACTTAGCTTTGACCTCCTTACTTGTGAAGGATCCCTCTAAATAGGTATCTAGATAGTCCTTGTAATGTCCTGAAAGCTTTGCATAACAATTATTAATAACAATATTACTGGGGAGCTCATGAATGGGACATTTGAGCATTAGTGACTTCAATCTCCCCCATCCTTGGGCAATACTTTCTCCATCGTGAGGATGAAAATTATAAATATAATTCCTATCTTTATGAACTTCAGGAGGAGGATAAAATTTAGAGTAAAATAGAGATTCAAGTTCCTTCCACTCCAAATGATGAGGATCGTCCAGTAGCTTATACCACTCCCTTGCTTTTCCCTTAAGGGATAAAGAGAATAGCTTCCTCTTAACTTGGTTCATTGAAATACTTGCACACTTGAAAACCTCGCATAATTCATGTATAAAGAGTAAATGATCACCTGGATGGACAGTTCCATCTCCAAAATAGTAGTTATTCATAACACGTTCAACAATTTCCATAGGAAAAAGGTGTTCAAAATATTCATACTAATAACATTTCTATTAGCATGCAAAGAAAGTTCCATGGGTTTTTTAATTTTCTTTTCAGACCATTCATGTTCTACCTTAGGAAAAATACTAAAACACTCTCTAATTTTGTTGTTACTAACTAGTGAAAATAAAAACAAGAAACAAAAAGATATAATTGCAGAATCTAAAGGAAATAACTTCGAGCACTCACACACCAGCAACAATACTAGAAGATAGCTTAGTATCCAGAAGATGTGAGTACCTTTTACCTTACCTCCCTGACAACGGCGCCAGAAAATATCTTGATGTCTACGCATGCTTCTATTCTTGTAGATAGTGTTGGGCCTCCAAGTGCAGAGGTTTGTAGAACAGCAGCAAGTTTCCCTTAAGTGGATCACCCAAGGTTTATCGAACTCAGGGAGGAAGTGGTCAAAGGTATCCCTCTCAAGCAACCCTACACTCAAGATACAAGAAGTCTCTTGTGTCCCCAACACACCCAATACACTTGTCAGGTGTATAGGTGCACTAGTTCGGCGAAGAGATAGTGAAATACAAGTAATATGGATGATTATAAGTAGTAATTGCAATCTGAAATAATAGTGGCAGCAAGCAAACATGCAACATGACTGATTGTAAACGGTGTTTCAATGCTTAGAAACAAAGCCTAGGGATCATACTTTCACTAGTGGAAACTCTGATACAAATATCTTCTCTTTATGATACTACCCTGAATTACTCTCCGGTTGGACGATGTAGGGCTATAACAGCACACCTTAAAATTCGCATTCCCCATCTAGATAACCCCTCACTATCACCTTGAGCGTCAGATGGTTCCAACAAACAACACAATCTCATAGAGACATCCAACTCAAATTATACTCATGATAAGTATTTATGTAACCTTAGCCAAAGTGCCACACGGTGTGCACACTGTCAACTTCACACATGTGGGGATAAGAAGAGATTCATTAAAGCACTTGAGTAGCAGAATAGATCTATAGATTACAAAGCTCATGACCTCAATAAGATCACACGTAGAGAGAGATATGAACACATAGCTACCGGTAGAGCCCTTAGCCTCGAGAGAGAACTACTCCCTCCTCATCATGGGAGTGAGCAAAAGGTGATGGAGATGGTGGTGGAGTCGATGGAGATGGATCCGGGGCACTTCCCCGTCCCGTCAGGGTGCCAGAACAGAGACTTCTGTTCCCCGAATCTCCTCTTCGATGGTGGCAGCACTGCGGAACTTTTCGTGGAAATTTGATCTGGTACTTAGGGTTGTCGTCTCGGGAGGCTTTTATAGGCGAAGAGGAAAGGTCGGTGGGTGCCTGAGGCGGCCACACCACCCCCTAGCGCGGCCTGGCCTGGCCAGCGCCACCAGGTGGTGTGGGCCCCTCATGGCCCCTCTCCATCTCGTCTTCTGGTAAAATAGGAACTTTGGATTTTGTCCCGTCCAATTCCTAGAATATTTCTTTACGAGCTTTTCTGAAACCAAAAACAGCAGAAAACAGGCAACTGGCACTGCGGCATCTTGTTAATAGGTTAGTTCCAGAAGATGCATAAAAGTATCTCAAAATGTAGACAAAACAAAAGATAGTTGATATAGAACAAGCATGGAACATCAAAAATTATAGATACGTTTACAACGTATCATCCAGCTTCAAGGCACCGCAGCCACCGCCAACAACCAAGACGGCGTTCTCTGTCACCTAGTGATGCGAGACACCAGATCAATTCTAACATAGAGGCGCGGCTCTACGAGAATAACGATATCTACGTGGGTCCAAAATGCTTCGGACCGTGTGTTCGAGAAACAAGATTCCTGGAAGGATTCGCTATCTCAAGACACATTCAGCCCTACGATCGTGTAGCTCGGCCAGATACTTGGCTCCAGGATTTTTTCCAGGCTTGCTGCATCGCGAAAGGCGAAAACATCTTAGTTGCGACCCGGTATATCCCACTCATGCTATAGAAGACGGCACGGTCCTGGCTCAATGAACTTCCGGAGAATACCATCCACAACTGGTATGACATGCAAAGCGCGTTCTTTCGGAAGTTTGAAGGCACATATCGGAGGCCCTGTATGGTGTAATGTTGCAAACGTATCTATAATTTTTGATGTTCCATGCTCTTTTTATATCTACTTTCTTATGTTTTTTCCACACTTTGGAGTATTTTATACACTTTATTGGACTAACCTATTAACAAGATGCCACAGTGCTAGTTGCATGTTTTCTGCTGTTTTTGGTTCTAGAAAAGTCAGAAAATGAATATTCTTGGAATTGGACGGGACAAAAGTCAAAGTCAATATTTCACCGAGGGGAACACGGAGCTAGAAGACGAGACGGAGAGGGGCCAGGGGCCGGCCACACCACCTAGCCGCGCGTCCAGGCCTGGCCCACACCTGGGGGTGGTGCAGCCGTCTCGGGGACCCCCTCGGCCTCCCCTTCTCCTATAAGAAGCCTCCCGATGAGAAACCCCTAAATAATCCAGCCTCCAGCCACGAAAAGTTCCGCAGCGCCGCCGCCACCGAAGGGGATATTTGGGGGATAGAAAGTCTTTGTTTCGGCACCCTACCGGGACGGGGAAGTGCCCCCAGAGCCATCTCCATTGATCTCCACGACCATCTCCATCGCCCTTGCTGATTCCCATGATGAGGAGGGAGTAGATCTTCCTCGAGGTTAAGGGTTCTACTGGTAGCTATGTGTTCATCTCTCTCTCTATGCATGATCATATTATGATCATGAGCTTTGTAATCAAGTAGATCTACTTTGCTACTCAAGTGCTTCAATAGATCTCTGCTCTCCCCACGTGTGTGAAAGTGATAGCATGCACACCGTGGTGGCACTTAGGCTAGAGATTACAAATACTTGTTATGAGTTATATTTGGAGTTGGATGTCTCTATGAAATTGTGGTGTTTGTTGGAACCATCTAGCGCTCAAAGTAACAGTGTGGGGTTATCTAGATGGGGGAAAGCGGACTTTGAGGAGTGCTGCTATAGCCCTACCATGGATTAGAGTGTCCAACTGGAGAGTAGTTCAGAGTAGTATCATGAAGAGAAGATATTTATATGAGAGTGTTCACTAGTGAAAGTATGATCCCTAGGCCTTGTTTCTAAGCATCGAAACACCGTTTGCAATTAGATCTGTTACATGTTTGCTTACTTCCATCTTTATTTCAGATTGCCTTTAGTCTTTTCCTCCCATCAAGCTATTTTCTAGCACCGTTACCACTTATAATTATCCATACCACTTGTATTTCGCTATCTCTTCGCCGAACTAGTGCACCTATACACCTGACAAGTGTATTGGGTGTGTTGGGGACACAAGAGACTTCTTGTATCTTGATTGTAGGGTTGCTTGAGAGGCAATACCTTTGACCACTTCCTCCCTGAGTTCGATAAACCTTGAGTGATCCACTTAAGGGAAACTTGCTGCTGTTCTACAAACCTGTGCACTTGGAGGCCCAACAACTGTCTACAAGAATAGAGGTGCGTAGATATCAAGCTATTTTCTGGCGCCATTGCCGGGGAGGTAAGGTAAAAGGTACTCACATCTTCTGGCTACTAAGCTATCTTCTAGTACTGTTGCTGGTGTGTGAGTGCTCAAAGATATTTCCTTTAGATCCTGCAATTATATCTTTTTGTTTCTTGTTTTTATTTTCACTAGTTAGGCTTAATGGAAAACAACAACAAAATTAGAGAGCTTTATAGTATTTATCTTGAGTTAGGACATGAAGTGTTTGAAGAGAAAATTAAAAAACCTATGGAACTTTATTTGCATGCTAATAGCAATGTTATTAGTATGAATTCTTTGAACACCATTATTGCTAATGCTATGGAAAAGTCTAAGCTTGGGGAAGCTGGTTTTGATGAGCATGATATTTTTAGTCCCCCAAGCACGGAGGAGAAAATTTACTTTGATGATACTATGCCTCCAATATATGATGATTACAATGATGAATATGATATTTTCAGTCCACCTACTATTGAGGATAAAATTAATGATTACAATATGCCTCCTATATTTGATGATTATGGTGATGAGAATAATAATGATAGCTATTTCATTGAATTTTCTCCCACTACAATTATTAAGAATGATTATGTTTATGTGGAGAGTAATAATTATTTTATGCATGTGGCTCATGATAAGAATGTTTTATGTGATAGTTATATTGTTAATTTTATTCATGATGCTACTGAAAGTTATTATCAGAGAGGGAAATATGGTTTTATGTATCTCAACAATATTAAGTTTCCCCTCTTTATGTTGAAATTTTTGAAGTTGCACTTGTTTTGCTTTCCTATGCTTGTTGCTTTGTGCTTTCATGACTTGTTTCTTTACAAGATTCCTATGCATAGGAAGTGGGTTATACTTAAATGTGTTATGAATTTTCTTCTTGATGCTCTCTTTTACTTCAATTCATATTTCTTATGTGAGCATCTTCTCAAACTATCAATCCTAACTTAAAGGCGTTAAAGAAAAGTACTTATTGGGAGATAACAAAAAAGTTTAAGTTGAGTCTTGGAAGTTATTACCTCTATAATAACCTCTCCTTATCCTTTTTGTTTGATTTTTGTGCCAAGAATAACCTCTAATAAGAGAGAAATAATGCTTAGGAAAGTTGCTGTCCTGAAACAGATTTTTGTGCTTCGCTGTAAAATTTCGTGAAAAATCTCTGTACGTCGGTATGAGCTGTAAGTTTTTGTGCTTCTACCCCAGGTTGTTATCCAAATTTCCTTCGTTCAACACTTTTCGATTTGAGCAACAAAAGGTCTTCGAAAAAATTGGTTTTTTACATGCTAGTCTGTTTTGACAGATTTCTACCATTATTTGCATTTGCTTCTTGTTGATTCTATTTTGGGTTCTTTTGGGGAAATTGAGATTTTTGAGGGAAGTGCTACGGTAGCTTTTGTTTTAATGGAAGTTTTACTTGTGTTGTAACTGAACCAAAAAGACTTATTATCTTGAGTACACTAATGTTGCTAATGAAGATTGTGTGAAGTTTTGTATGAAGGAAATTTCTAGGTGTAGGGAAAGAATGATGTAATGAGATGAAGAATGGACAAAAGCTCAAGCTTGGGGATGCCACCCCGTGTCACCCCAAGAAATATTCAAGAGTTACAAGCGTCAAAGCTTGGGGATTCCCAAAGCATCCCCTTCTTCATCAATAAAAATTTCAGGTTTCTTCCAAACACTTCATTTTTATTATTTTATGCACAGTTGTGTTGTTCTTGGAGCGTCTTTGCTTTTTGTTTTTTGTTTTAATTTTCTTAGTTTGCGTGAATAAATTGGTTGGACCCCCTCATTCATGTGTTAGTTTCAAATAAGATTGGTTTGGATTGGAAAAGAGTAGGAAAGTTCATGCTTAAGTGGTAAAAAGGAGCTTGTTTTTGACTGTGACTTAGACTTTGTCATGTCATGCTTGATATTGTTTTGGCTTTATGCTTAGTGATTTTTGCTGTAGCATGACATGTTACAAACAATTGAGATTTCTTAATGTTCCTTGAAAGAATCATGCGTTCTTTTAGCATATAAAAGCATAATATTGTGTATCCTTTAATGCTTTATTTGGGTTGACTTGGCGCATGCTCACACCATGTTAAGACTATACCAAGTCACCATAGCCTCTATGATCCTTTAGTTTTATACTTGTAATATCACTTTATGCTTTAATTAATGATGTTTTGTTGCTTTGCATGATTATGGCCATTATTGCTCTCTTACTTGGTCGCTCCCAGTCTTTTGCTAGCCTCCATACCAAGTATGAGTTCCACTCATGCATCCAACTCCAAATAAAACCAAGTTATTCCAAAGAGTCCACCATACCTACCTATTAGAATTTGCTATTCCAAGTATATTCATGTTTTTATCTACCTTCCGAATTAAACTTGTTATGTGAAAATTAGTGATTAAAGCTCTCACGAACTTGATGGCGCACTTTACTTCTCTTTCCCTTAATAAACTTGAACCATTGTGTCATCTATGTTGTATATGCTTGCACTTATACGTTGGGAATTAGCAGAACCATGCTATCATGGGGAACACTTTCAACATTGCACTTGTACATTGTACCTAGTTGATATCATGATCTTTTGTTTAGGGATGTCATCGGTGTGAAATGAAAGGGGAGCTTGTAAGTCCATGGAGTTATGTATGTGTGTTAGAGAAACGCCTAGGCCGCTGGTCTAATCCATGCCTAATCATGGTGGACACTTGCAGTATAAGCATAATGAGCAATCTATGAAGCATTCTTCTTATAAAAAAAGAGATAGAGATTGAGAAAAAGAAAAAGAAAAAATAGATGAGAAAAGAGGAAAGAGAGAAAAAAGCACCATTTTCCCATGGTAAATAAGAAGATCGCTGAGATGCTTATTGTCTGCTTGCCTTGTCATTTTGCTATGGGGATTCTTCCGTATCATCAGGCAAGGGGTACCCCGTTGGCGGTTCTCTATGATACACATGTACTTACTATGACAAGAAACCAGTAACTAAACTTGAGTAGCATGAGGAGGGACCCTAGTTTTCAAGGGACATGAGATTGCCAACTTATACTTTGTCAAGCATATACTCCATAGTTTGTTCACTTTAACCTTAATCACTTCAAGATGCTTATGATAGGGGCAATGAGATCTGAAAGCTAATAAGTATCATAATTTTTGGAAGCTCTTTATGAGACTTGAATCCCTGCTTCCTTCTATGAAGGCCTTTCTTTTACTTTTATGTTGAGTCTCCATCTTCTATCTTTATGCACCTATTGAGAGAGCATAGTGGTCATTCTTAGTTCTATGTGCATTGTCCCAAAACTTATTGATTGATTCATAATGTTGATATTGCTTGTTCTTGAACTATTTGTATCTAGTCAGCCTTATGAACTTTGAAGGTGTCCTGTGCATTTATGTTTTGCTACTCCATGAGGGACAAGTTGAATGCCACTATGCTATGTTTTCTATATGTGAAACAAACAAACGTCTTTCAAAGCATTGTTATTCACGAATCTTTTGTTTGTACCTTTTCATGCTACAACATAGTTGCTATGTCTTATTGTTAGAACTATATATTTCATGCTATGTTAAAGTACTATGATCCCAGCTATCAATGTTTTACAAATACTTTGATCAAGTTTGTGATGGTGCATGTCACCTCAAAAATTATTCTTTCTTTTTATCACTTACCTACTCAAGGACGAGCAGGAGTTAAGCTTGGGGATGTTGATACGTTGCAAACGTATCTATAATTTTTGATGTTCCATGCTTGTTTTATATCTACTTTTGTCCACACTTTGGAGTATTTTTATACACTTTCTTGGACTAACCTATTAACAAGATGCCACAGTGCCAGTTGCCTGTTTTCTACTGTTTTTGGTTCTAGAAAAGTCAGAAAATGAATATTCTCGGAATTGGACGGGACAAAAGCCAAAGTCAATATTTCACCGAGGGGAACACAGAGCCAGAACACGAGAAGGAAAGGGGCCAAGGGCCAGCCACACCACCTGGTCGCGCGGCTAGGCCTGGCCTACCTGGGGGTGGTGCAGCCGCCTCGGGCACCCTCTCGGCCTCCCCTTCGCCTATAAGAAGCATCCCGATGAGAAAACCCTAAATAATCCAGCCTCCAGCCACAAAAGGTTCCGCAGCGCCACCGCCACCGACGGGGAGATTCGGGGGATAGAAAGTCTCTGTTCCGACACCCTGCTGGGACGGGGAAGTGCCCCCCGAGCCATCTCCATCGATCTCCACCACCATCTCCATCGCTGTTGCTAATTCCCATGATGTGGAGGGAGTAGTTCTTCCTCGAGGTTAAGGGTTCTACCGGTAGCTATATGTTCATCTCTCTCTCTATGCATGATCATATTGTGATCATGAGCTTTTTAATCAAGTAGATCTACTTTTCTAGTCAAGTGCTTCAATAGATCTCTGCTCTCCCCACGTGTGTGAAAGTGACAGCATGCACACTATAGTGGCACTTAGACTAGAGATTACAAATATTTGTTATGAGTTATATTTAGAGTTGGATGCCTCTATGAAATTGTGGTTTTTAATGGAACCATCTAGCGCTCAAGGTGACAGTGTGGGGTTATCTAGATGGGGAAAGCAGAATTTGAGGAGTGATGTTATATCCCTACCATGGGTTAGAGTGTCCAACTAGAGAGTAGTTCATAGTAGTATCATGAAGAGAAGATATTTATATGAGAGTGTTCACTAGCAAAAGTGTGATCCCTGTGCCTTATTTCTAAGCATTGAAACACCGTTTGCAACTAGATCTATTACATGTTTGCTTACTTCCATCTTTATTTCAGATTGCTTTTACTCTTTTGCTCCCGTCAAGCTATTTTCTGGCACCGTTACCACTTATAATTATCCACACCACTTGTATTTCACTATCTCTTCGCCGAACTAGTGAACCTATACACCTGACAAATGTATTGGGTGTGTTGGGGACACAAGAGACTTCTTGTATCTTGATTGCAGGGTTGCTTGAGAGGGAATACCTTTGACCACTTCCTCCCTGAGTTTGGTCAAAGGTATTACCTCTCAAGCAACCCTGCAATCAAGATACAAGAAGTCTCTTGTGTCCCCAACACACCCAATACACTTGTCAGGTGTATAGGTGCACTAGTTCGGCAAAGAGATAGTGAAATACAAGTGGTATGGATAATTATAAGTGGTAACGGTGCCAAAAAAGAGCTTGATGGGAGGAAAAGACTAAAGGCAAAAGGATGGAAGCAAGCAAACATGTAACAGATCTAGTTGCAAACAGTGTTTCAATGCTTAGAAACAAGGCCTAGGGATCATACTTTTGCTAGTGAACACTCTCATATAAATATCTTCTCTTGATGATACTACTCTGAACTACTCTCCGGTTGGACACTCTAATCCATGGTAGGGCTATAACAACACCCCTCAAAGTTCGCTTTCCCCATCTAGATAACCCTCACTATCACCTTGAGCACTAGATGGTTCCAACAAACACCACAATTTCATAGAGACATCCAACTCCAAATATAACTCATAACAAGTATTTGTAATCTCTAGCCTAAGTGCCACCATGGTGTGCACGCTATGACTTTCACACACGTGGGGAGAGCCAGAGATCTATTAAAGCACTTGAGTAGCAAGGTAGATCTACTTGGTTACAAAGCTCATGATCTCAATATGATCATGCATAGAGAGAGATGAACACATTGCTAACAGTAAAACCCTTAGCCTCGAGGAAGAACTACTCCCTCATCATCATGGGAATCAGCAACGGCGATGGAGATGGTGGTGGAGATCGATGGAGATGGCTCGGGGGGCACTTGCCCATCCCGGCAGGGTGCTAGAACAGAGACTTTCTTTCCCCTAAATCTCCCCTTCGGTGGCAGTGGCAGTGCGGAACTTTTCGTGGCTGGATGATATAGGGTTTCTGCATCGGAGGCTTCTTATAGGCGAAAGGGCGATGTCAGAGGGTGGACCAGGGGCCCACACCACCTGGTGGCGCGGCCAGGGGGACCCACGCCACCACATGGTGTGGCCAGCCCCTAGCCCCTCTCCGTCTCATCTTCTGGCTCCGTGAGTCTTCCGTTAAAATATCGACTTTAGCTTTTGTCTGGTCCAATTCCGAGAATATTCATTTTCTGGCTTTTCTGGAACCAAAAATAGCAGAAAACAGGCAACTGGCACTATGACATCTTGTTAATAGGTTAGTACCAGAAAGTGTATAAAAATACTCCAAAGTGTGGACAAAACATAAGAAAGTAGATATAAAACAAGGATGGAACATCAAAAATTATAGATACGTTTGCAACGTATCAACATCCCCAAGGTTAACTCCTGCTCATCCTTGAGTAGGTAAGTGATAAAAAGAATAATTTTTGAGGTGACATGCACCACCATAATCAAGATCAAACCATTTGCAAGTATTGAAACTGGGATCAAAGTACTCTAAACATGAGCATGAAAGATGAAGTTCTAACAATAAGACAGTGACTATGCATGCAACATGAAAGGATACAAACAAAGATCATGAATAACAATGCATTGAAAGATGTTTGTTTGTTTCACATATAGAAAACATAGCATAGTGGCATTCAGCTTGTCCCTCATGGAGTAGCAAAACATAATGCATAGGACACCTTCAAAGTTCGTAAGGGTGACTAGATACAAATAGTTCAAGAACAAGCAATATCAACATTATGAATCAATCAATAAGTTTTGGGACAATGCACATAGAACTAAGAATGACAACTATGCTCTCTTAATTGGTGCCTAAGGATAGAAGATGGAGACTCAACATAAAAGTAAAAGAAAGGACTTCATAGAAGGAAGCAGGGATTCAAGTCACATAAAGAGTTCCAAAAATTATGATACTTATTAGCTTTCAGCTCTCATTGACCCTATCATAAGCATCTTGAACTGATTAAGCTTAAAGTGAACAAACTATGGAGTATATGCTTGACAAAGTATAAGTTGGCAATCTCATGTCCCTTGAATAAGAGGGCCGCTCCTCATGCTACTCAAGTTTAGTTACCGGTAAGTTCTTGTCATAGTAAGTACATGTGTATCATAGAGAACCGCCAACGGGATACCCCTTGCACATGATACAAGAGCTATAATAACTAATCTTGTTTTCGCATTCTGTCCAGTGATAGAATCAAAAAAGACAAGAGACTTTTTTCTCCTGTAAAGTAAATAAAGCGAGAAAGAAGTTCTCTCAAGGACTACGCAAGCTCGTCTATATTGCATCAAGAGCTTCGACTTTGATTGCATTGCCAGCAGCGGATGCTTCGTACCAGTCTATACTGGGGTTTATTACTCATTTTTGTACTTGCTGTTTTATTTTCCAATTACTTCTTCAATTGAGAGAAAGAAAGAGAGTAATAAGAATTCTCTTATCCCATTTGCAAGGCAGACCTGCCGCGCAAGACCTTTGGTCTTCCCCTGGAACCGATGAAAAAAAGTGGATCGCTTCCCTAGACCACTACCATTTAGTTAGGTAGGGACAATCAATCCATAGTTATGGGAATAACGGAATGCATGGGGATAAAAAAAATAGAAAAATGCAGATTTTCTATGACTCCTTCCCTCTTCCCTTATACGCAAAAGATCGAGAGGGGCCCCGAACCACGCTTTATCATAAATAGGATGAACGCTGAAAGTCCTAGAGTCTCACTCATGGGAGTTATAGAGGCTCTCTGTATATTCTTTTTATCGTGCTTGGATAGCAATCCTTTCTCTCTTCCATCCCGCCTTCTGAACCGAACCCTGGAGAAAGACTTCTTGAACAGAACAGAGCTGCAATTCTAGAAACTTCCATTTTCCAGTAAAAGAATTAATCCGTTTTCAAGAGAAATAAACGATTCCGGAGCAAGAAAGAAAACTGTGGACGACAATGGGTTTTGAATTCTAATAGAACGAGGAACCTATCGAACAAATAGAGGAAAGGGCAGAAAGGGGCAAAAGTAAATGGGCCCTTTTCTTATTTTGAATGTAAATACCTAACTAAATACTAAGAAAATTCTCTGAGATTAATAGAAACAGTTTACCATTTGATTTTGACCACAAGAAACTCTTATTTGGCATTCTTACCTGTTGATACTTGCAAGAAGAGCTTCAGTCTTCGAAACCGCTGCGCGAAACTCATTATCCGGAATGGCCCCATGGTGGCTGCTTCTAGGCAAACCTCCTGGCTGTCTTTGCACCCCCACCTCCTTTATCACTGAGCAGTCATTTAGGGGCCTTAGCTGGTGTCCCCAAAGATTCATATTGAACTTCAATTGGAACTTCTTTTGACCCAATGACACGTTGATCCAGTTTCCATCGTAGCCACAAGGGACTGTCTAAACTGACTTTTTCAATCCTTTCGACCCTGGTTCCGTAGGAGCAAGTCGCAAAAAAGAAATCCTCTTCTAGATCGGGTTGGAGTCGAGTTGCCAACTAAAGGCCCAGTCAAAATAACCTACTGGGTTGAAGCTACTGGTATAAGACCCGGCCTAAAATGGCAAAGCCAGAAAAGTTCTCCAGGAAATCACAACCCGTCGCTGTCTCAGCTGTGATACCGTAGGCTCTAGGGAATTCGGAGGAGAGAGCACTCATCTTGGGGTGGGCTTACTACTTATATGCTTTCAGCAAGTGAAATCCAATCCACGAAATAATTTGATCCATTGTTATTTGATTTGCTACATTGTGCTCGTTATTTGAATTAGCCAATAAATTGGCTATCGTCTTTTCAATATAAATTATTGCAATATTAAAATTGCAATATCAATGAATTACAAAAATTCATTTAAGTGAAAAAGAATACTATGCAATAACCTTCTAGGAAAAAACTTCTCGATGAAAATCGATGCAAAATCATTCCAAGCGAAGGGGTCTCCTGTTCTTCCATCAAATATTCTGCTTTTTCCCGGGTACTCGGGTTCAAATACCCATGGATTTCTTGTTTCTTTACTGGCTTCATATAATCAAATGAACCAAACTAGTGCATCAGCAGTGCATCATGCTTAGGTGCAACACCATCAAACTATGACACCACACTTGAAACAATATCTTGACAAAAAAGACTTGTGGATGTGGGCTCCGCCGCTTTAGTCCACTCAGCCATCTCTCCTCGTTCCAAATCCAAAGGTTTCCTTGATATGATAGAGACAAGGGTTGCGCTCGTTGCGAGACTTAACCCAACACCTTACGGCACGAGCTGACGACAGCCATGCACCACTTGTGTCCGCGTTCCCAACGACTCCTCGGTCAATTCTTTCGAAGGGAAGGATTTTCCTCGTTCGAGAGTCTCTGCCCTTCTTCCACTCCGTCCCGAAGACTAACTAAGACCGACGGATAACTCTCTTATAAAGTTCATTAATGTCCGAAGTCACTACTTTATCTCCAGACCTATAAACGATGGGTCTCAATTTGGGAGGAAGAACCGCTAATAAGCACAAAACCATCCATTCTGGTTCCACATTCCTTTTTCTGACGAATCATGTAATCCCCCAAGTTCACGAACTAATAAGGTTATCAAATGAATCGTAATCACAATAGAAATGGTTGAGAAAGAGATATGAGTTAGTATATGTTCTAAAGTTGCAAATAGCATAAGGGGAAGGTCTCATTACAAAATTGTAAATTTCGAATTGAATCCATTTTCTAATCTATTGTATTCTTTTTCGAGAATGCCGCCACTCGGATTCGAACCGAGATGGGTGACGATACTGTAGGGGAGGTCCTGCGGCAAAATAGCTCAATGCCAGAATGATAAAAAGCTTAACACCTCTTATTTGACTTTTCACTATTTTAAAATACGAAAAAGATCCAAATCTAAAATGCAAAGGTCGGCAATCTTCTTATTTGCCATGGGAAAATTGCGCTTTTTTCTCTCTTTCCTCTTTTCTCATCTTTTTTTCTTTTTTTATAAGAAGAATGCTTCATAAATTTATCACTATGGTGATGCTGCAAGTTTCCACCATGATTAGGCATGGCTTAGGCTAGCGGCCCAGGCGTTTCTCTAACACATATCATAACTCCATGGACTTACAAGCTCCCCTTTCATTTCACACCGACGACATCCATAAACAAAAGAGCCTGATATCAACTTGGTACAATGTACAAGTGCAAGGTTGAAAGCATTCCCCATGACAGCATGGTTCTGCTAATTCCCAATGTATAAGTGCAAGCATATACAACATAGATGACACAATGGTTCAAGCTTATTAGGGGCAAGAAAAGTAAAGTGTGCCATCAAGTTCGTGAGAGCTTTAATCACTAATTTTCACAAAACAAGTTTAATTCAGAAGGTAGATAAAAACATGAATATACTTGGAATAGAAAATGCTAATAGGTAGGTATGGTGGACTCTTTGGAATAACTTGGTTTTATTTGGAGTTGGATGCATGAGTGGAAGTCATACTGGGTATGGAGGCTAGCAAAAGACTGGGAGCGACCAACTAAGAGAGCAATAATGGCCATAATCATGCAAAGCAACAAAACATCATTAATTAAAGCATAAAGTGATATTACAAGTCGAAAACTAAATGATCATAGAGGCTATGGTGACTTAGGATAGTCTTAACATGGTGTGAGCATGCGCCAAGTCAACCAAATAAAGCATCAAAGGAGAATACCACAATACTATGGTTTAATATGCTAAAACAACGCATGATTCTTTCAAGGCACATTAAGCAATCTCAATTGTTTATAACATGTCATGCTGCAGCAAAAATCACTAAGCATAAAGCCAAAACAATATCAACCATGACATGAAAAAGCATAGACCACAGTCAAAAACAAGCTCCTTTTTACCACTTAAGCACGAACTTTTCCTACTATTTTCCAATCCAAACCAACTTATTTGAAAACTAATGTATGGATGAGGGGGTCCAACCAATTTCTTCAAGCAAACTAAGCAAAGGAAAACCAAAAACAAAAATGCAGACTCTCCAAGAACAACACAACTGTGCATGAAACAAAAAAAATGAAGTGTTTGGAAGAAACTAAATTTTTTATTAATGAAGAAGGGGATGCCTTGGGCATCCCCAATATTGAGCTTTTGTCCATTCTTCATCTCATTCCATTACTCTTCGCTTACACCTGAAATTTTTCCTTCATACAAAACTTCACACAATCTTCATTAGCAACATTAGTGTACTCAAGATAATAAGTCTTTTGATTAAGTTCCAACACAATTAAAACTTCCATTAAAACAAAATCTACTGTATCACTTCCTTTAAAAAGTTCAAATTATCAAAGAGAACTCAAAGAGAAAGAGATTAAGAGGCAAATGCAAATAAAGGCAGAAATCTATCAAAATAGACCAGCAGGTAAAAACCAATTTTTTCAAAGACCTTCTGTTGCTCCAATCAAAAAGTGTTGAACAAACAAAAGTTGGATAACAACCTGGGGCAGAAACTCCCAAAATTACAGCTCAAACCGACGTACAGAGATTTGTCATGAATTTTTACAGCGAAGCACAAAAATCAGTTTCGAGACAGCACTTCCCCAAATCTTACTTCCCTCTCATTAGAGGTTATTCTTGGCACAACAATCAAAGAAAAAAGGATAAGGAGAGGATATTATAGAAGTAATAACTTCCAAGACTCAAGAAAACAATTAGGTTATCTCCCAAGAAGTACTTTTCTTTAACGCCTTTAAGTTAGGCATGATAGTTTGAGAAGATGCTCACATAAGAAATATGAATTGAAGTAAAAGAGAGCATCAAGAAGCAAATTCAAAGCACATTTAAGTCTAACACACTTCCTATGCATAGGAATCTTGTAAAGAAACAAGTCATGAAAGCACAAAGCAACAAACATAGTAAAGCAAAACAAGTGCAACTTCAAGACTTTCAACATAAAGAGGGGAAACTTAATATTATTGAGATGCATAAAACCATGTTTCCCTCTCTCATAATAACTTTCAGTAGCATCATGAATAAAATTAACAATATATCTATCACATGAAACATCCTTATCATGAGCCACATGCATAAAAGAATTATTACTCCCCACATAAACATAGTCATTTTTATTAATTGTAGTGGGAGTAAATTCAACAAAATAGCTATCATTATTATTCTCATCACCATAATCATCAAATATAGGAGGCATATTGTAATCATTAATTTTATCCTCAATAGTAGGTGGACTGAAAATATCATATTCATCATTGTAATCATCATATATTGGAGGCATAGTATCATCAAAGTAAATTTTCTCCTCCGTGCTTGGGGTACTAAAAATATCATGCTCATCAAAACCAGCTTCCCCAAGCTTAGACTTTTCCATAGCATTAGCAATAATGGTGTTCAAAGAGTTCATACTAATAACATTGCTATTAGCATGCAAATAAAGTTCCATAGGTTTTTTAATTTTCTCTTCAAACACTTCATGTCCTAACTCAAGATAAATACTATAAAGCTCTCTAATTTTATTGTTGTTTTCCATTAAGCCTAACTAGTGAAAATAAAAACAAGAAACAAAAAGATATAATTGCAGGATCTAAAGGAAATATCTTCGAGCACTCACACACCAGCAACAGTACTAGAAGATAGCTTAGTAGCCAGAAGATGTGAGTACCTTTTACCTTACCTCCCCGGCAACAGCGCCAGAAAATAGCTTGATGTCTACGCACTTCCATTCTTGTAGACAGTTGTTGGGCCTCCAAGTGCAGAGGTTTGTAGAACAACAGCAAGTTTCCCTTAAGTGGGTCACCCAAGGTTTATCAAACTCAAGGAGGAAGTGGTCAAAGGTATCCCTCTCAAGCAACACTTCAATCAAGATACAAGAAGTCTCTTGTGTCCCCAACACACCCAATACACTTGTCAGGTGTATAGGTGCACTAGTTCGGCAAAGAGATAGTGAAATACAAGTGGTATGGATATAAGACAACAGTGCCAGAAAAGATCTTGACGGGAGGAAAAGAGTAAAGGCAAAAAGATGGAAGCAAGAAAACATGTAACAGATCTAGTTGCAAACGGTCTTTCAATGCTTAGAAACAAGGCGTAGGGATCACACTTTCGCTAGTGAACACTCTCATATAAATATCTTCTCTTCATGATACTACTCTGAACTACTCTCCGATTGGACAATCTAATCCATGGTAGGGCTATAACATCACTCCTCAAAGTTTGCTTTCCCCATCTAGATAACCCCTCACTATCACCTTGAGCACTAGATGGTTCCAACAAACACCACAATTTCATAGAGACATCCAACTCCAAATATAACTCATAACAAGTATGTGTAATCTCTAACCTAAGTGCCACCATGGTGTGCATGCTATCACTTTCACACACGTGGGGAGAGCCAGAGATCTATTAAAGCACTTGAGTAACAAGGTAGATCTACTTGATTACAAATCTCATGATCACAATATGATCATGCATAGAGAGAGAGAGATGAACACATAGCTACCGGTAGAACCCTTAGCCTCGAGGAAGAACTACTCCCTCATCATCATGGGAATCAGCAATGGCAATGGAGATGGTGGTGGACATCGATGGAGATGGCTCCGGGGGCACTTCCCCGCCCGGACAGGGTGCCAGAACAGAGACTTTTTGTCCCCCGAATCTCCCCTTTGGTGGCGGCGGCGCTGTGGAACTTTTTGTGGCTGTATGCTGGACGATTGAGTGTTTCTGCATCAGAGGCTTCTTATAGGCGAAAGGGTGATGTCAGATGGTGGACCAGGGGCCCATACCACCTGGTGGCGCGGCCAGGGGCCCACACCACCTGGTGGCGCGGCCAGGGGGACCCGCGCCACCACATGGTGTGGCTAGCCCCTGGCCCCTCTCCGTCTCGTCTTCTAGCTCCGTGAGTCTTCTGGTAAAATATCGACTTTGGCTTTTGTCCGGTCCAATTCCGAGAATATTCATTTTCTGGCTTTTCTGGAACCAAAAATAGCAGAAAACAGGAAACTGTCACTATGGCATCTTGTTAATAGGTTAGTCCAAGAAAGTGTATAAAAATACTCCAAAGTGTGGACAAAACATAAGAAAGTACATATAAAACAAGCATGGAACATCAAAAATTATAGATACGTTTGCAACGTATCACCAGGGAAGTACTTAGCGAGACTTGGAATTTGGATACTTTTGCCTACGTGGGTATGGTGTACTTGAGCGGTAGCAAAGCATGCAATAAAACCAATAGAGACTCGATACAACTTCTGTCTACTAGAGAGGGATACGAGAGACCTATTCGGAACCAACTTGATACTAACACAAAACATAACCTAGCCACAAGAATTACCCATATCACATAACCATTAGGGAGAAATACTCAAGGAACTCACATAGTTGGTAGTTTTATTAACCATTCCATTGTAGTTGCACTATTTAGTAGTCATATATAGATAACACAGGTAAGAACATCCCAATTTTACCAGTTGTTGGCACTTTTAGTTAACTATTCCATTGTAGTTTCACTATTTACTAGGAAAGTTTAGTCAAGTTTATAGTGCTACTGCAGTTCAAGTTATCTATGGTTGAGAAACTGTTCTCCAAGTAGTCCATAACCTCGGACACAACTTTTCGAAAATATCTACCCTGCAAGTGTGCACTATTATACCTATACACACTCGTTTCAACCTCAGAAAATCCAAATGAAAGCAAAAGCAATCAAATATCACAACAAAGCCATCTAGAGAAACTAGAAAATGTTTTTGGGTCCACCCAAACGAGCTACCCATACGAGGTCTAGCTAATCATCATATGGAACCACATGTTACATGGGCTTGTCACGCGAGCAGAGGCCATAAACAAAATATTCCTGTGGCAGAGCAAAACTCCTACACAATAATAATAAACTCTCATCGAGAAACATAATAGTAACATGGAATAAGTACAAATTGTAATGCATAAATCCCAAACTAGGTTGTGGCCCTAAAATATTCTTTACAATCAAGTTCAAGCCTAGGGGGATCCCAAAAAGTCTGCCGCAAGCGGTTAGTGCGATATTCAAGGAACAAGTATCAAGTACCTCAGGTCCTAGTTGGACACAAGTGTGTGGGATAAAACAAAAACCACAACTATTTCCCACCTAATGGCAACAAATCCGTGTGTACCAACTTGTCGGGACTCCAAGTGTAGAGTGTTGTAGCAAGTGTCGTTTCCCCACAAGGGTGACCCAAGGGTTTATATTGAACTCTCAAGGAATTGGCTTAGGAACTTCTCCTCTTGTCTTCTTCAAGAAACTTATAAAACAAAGTATTTGCCATGTGTCCCCAACTCCACCATGTGGTTATAAAGCACAAGGTTTTGTATTCATAAAACTGAAATGAAACTATAAATAAATAAAAGTAAACAATCTATGACTAGGCAAGGAAAGTAAAAAATAAAGTAAAGTTCTTTTTGGAGTTTTTTGTCTTTGCTAATAGTAAAAGTTTTTTTGTATTTTCGTATCTAATTAGTGTAGAAAATATAAAAGAAAATACAAGTAATGGAAAGTGATTTCTCATAATAGAAAGTGGACCAGGGTTCATGGGTTCAATTGACTACTCTCTCATAAGGTGTTATGGACATAAAAATGTTCAGAAAAGATATAAAATTGATGAAACTTCATTATTTGTTTGATTAGCATTCATATGGGCATCAGCTCCTAATATAAAGATGATGCAACACATCTCACTTATACTCCTCTAGAAAGGGAATACTCCATGCAATCTAGAATTAAGAATAAGAAGATTATAGACTTAGGTACTTTGACATGATGTTTGAATACCAAATATGGTACCTTGAACAAACAAGATCACCTTGGTTGTCACTAATGCATGTAAAATGCATACACGAACTTTATAGTTTATTGATACATGTTTCCACATACTTGCAAATTATATGATGTTATATCCATGTTTTACATTGATTTATAGGGATTTACCAATGATCCCTGTTATTTTGTTTATAACTCTGTAGGACAGGAAAACCCTATTTTGCATATTTTTTATCTTTTGGGGACCTAAATGAAGTCAAATTTCCTGAGGATTTTTCGAGGAGTATTTTTTTGCGAAGAGAAACATCTGGAGCACAAGAACCACGAGAGGGGAGGCCCGAGGCCCAAACGATCCCAGTTGGCATGGCCCTACCATGGCACGCGCCACCCTAGCTCGTTCCCTCCTCGAGCCTCTATAATCATCCATCTTCATCTCAGCCTCAAACTCTTGACCTAAAAGCTCTTATAAAAGACCCTCTAGAAAAATCTCAGAGGAGGCAGCATAGAGAGATAGAACCAGCAAATATTGTAGGAGGGAAACACCAGCGGATATGCCACCAAGGGATCTCTACCTTCTCCAACATCTCTAGCTTCATCACCATTATGAAGAGGGAGTAGTTCACCTCTGGACTATGGGTTTGTGGCAGTAGTAGCTTGATCTATATCTCTCTTGATCTATCATTGTTATAGTACCATATGAGCTGCCCAACATGATTATGGTCATCTACGTAATTCCTATTTGGTGGATATTTATTCTATGAGTTGATATTTGAGATTGGAATTCTATTATGTGTGATATGTATTAATAGATGCATATTATGTACCTCATTCTTTATTACTTGTTTTGACCCAACATGTATGAGAGGGCATGTGTGGGGGAACATGTGTAGGTTGGAGTAACATGGTGGTGGTGATTGGATAGTGATAGCAAAATTCAAAGATCTATTATGGTTTTCTTAAAGGAGACACTTCTTTCAAATATATGCCTAAAGCAGATTGTAACACATGCACTCACTTTATCCCTAGTGATATAACAAAAGAAAGGTAAAAACCATAGTGGATCTCGAGTTTTCTATCACTGCCCGATCACCACCACCATGTTACTATATCTAATACACACTCCCCCTACACATGTCTCTCTATAAAAGTTTGATCATAACAAGTACTGAAAACGGGGTACATAATGTGCATCTATCAATACATCTTACACATAATAAAATTCCAATCTCAAATATCAAATCATAAAACAAAGATCCACCACATAGAAATTACATAGATGACCATAATAATGTAGGGCAGCTCATATGGTACAAGAACAATGATATCCCAAGAGAGAGAGATCAAGCTACTACCACAAACCCATAGTAAAGATGTGGACTACCCCCTCATCATCATGGAGATGATGTTGGATAAGATAGAGATCCAACCGGTGGCAGCTTTCCCCCCTCCAATATTCGCTGGTTCTAGCTATGTTTTGGGCCTCTAGGCTCCCCTCCCAAGGTTCCAGTGCTCCATGTTATTTTCTTCACATAGAAATAATCCTCGAAAAATCCTAGGTCCATTTGACTTTGTTGTGGTCCCTGAAATATAAAATTACGCAGAACAGAATTTTCCTGTCCTACAGAGTTATAACCCAAATAAAAGGGATCATTGGTAAATCCCCATAAATCAATGTAAAACATGGATATAACATTCTCTATGATGCAAATACATGGCAATATGTGTTAATAAACTACAAAGTTCATGTATGCCTTTTACATGCATCAACATTCCCAAGCTTAACCTATGCTCATCCTTGAGCATGAAGGTGATAAAACTAAACATGGACTTTGAAGTTTGTTGCTATGTTTACATTATAATTCATGATCATTGCTACAAAGAGTTAAATCGTTCATTCTTTAAAGAATAGAAATAATCAAATAAATCATAAAGTGATATCTTCCACAAACTTCACAAATGCTTAACGGTATGTCACTATTGAAAAAACAAGTACATCAACTATTATGGACCATTAAGCATACAAAGTGCAAGTGAATGTGCATTGTGTGTTGTCCTACTTTGGTATTTTGATTACCTATCATATATATGCACACTTGAAAAGGCTGGGTAAGAAGGGATTAACATGCACAAGATATATTTAGCTTCCAAACACTATCCCTTAAGTTTATGCTTGAACCATAGTTCTTCACTAGTGTTTGGTTCCATTGCCCCTCATCTTTTTATTCTTTTTGGCATTCTTGCTTTTGGCACTTTTTGCTTCTTTCCACTCAACACCTATATACCATCATTTTTCTCTTTTTCTTTCTTTGATACCTTTTGACTACTTTACCTGAATACTCACTCTCTCACCTTTTATTTTTAGAGAAGGATTTTTGTCTTACCTTAGCGTTAGTACCCCTGCTTGGAGGGTTTTTGTCCTCATCTTAGTTGGTATGCATATTTTTGTTCTACTTGCAAGGGGTACTTATGCCTTATGAGTTTGTTCTCACCCCACAACTAACTTCTATATGAAAACCATAACCATAAACAATACTATTTGGAAGCTAAATAAAACTCACACATGAATACTTGGAATAACATAAGATATGTGGGTAGGTATGGTGGACACTACTTGACATGGGTATACCCTACAGGTACTCGAGTTTGGCATATACGGTCTAGATACTGCAGAAGCCCATGGTGTTGCTAAGGCCCAATGAAGAATTCGAGTGGCCCATGGACTTTTCGATAGCTTGCAAGACAAGAAGAAGCTTAAAGATAGAAAGTTCAAAGGACGAACCCTAATCTGTAACCTACTCGACCAGCTATCCGAGACCTAGCCTATCTATATAAAGGCTAGGAGAAGGCGATGAGGAGGACGACCACAACCCTAGATTCCACAACTCTCGCCAGATTGCATCTGCGCACCCCTGTAATCTTCGATTCCTTCGATAATTCCAAGAGCATACAAGCAGGAGTAGGGACCTCTATGAGGCCTGAACCTAGGTAAACCTTGCATCCCTATGTGCTTGTTTCCTAGCCGATTGATGCCTCCAGTGCTCCCTCCTTCTCCAAAACCCAAGTCCATAACAATGGGCATTGATGAGTTAAACCCTCGTCAATTGGCGCCGTCTGTGGGAACTGGGAGTGCTGATGTCGCAGCTTCTTTGTCCCTATCAACCGCGATCTACAACTCTGCAACAGCAGAGATTTGCCAGCTCTTCGGCGCGTTTGACTTCACTGTCCACACGTCAGCCACTCGCCCGGCTTTCGAGTCCGTGGGCGACGAGATCAGCTTGGCGATTGGGAGCTTCAGCTTCCAGGTTGGTCAGCTAGGCACGCTTTGCATGCTTGACCAGCCAACGCCACCCGCGATTGCTCTAGCATTGTGGTTCCCGCCACCAATCGACACCCTCAGCAAGCTCAACACCTCATAAACAGCTAGGAGTATGGACAGCGACAATAGTCGCGGATCCGATCTAGGTGACCTAGTCATAGAAGATGGAGCCTACGGCTCCGGGTCTGAAAGTTGTGGGAGAAACAGCTTTCCCAATCACTTCATGTGCGCCGTCATCAACGCGGGCAATACTAGTGTCAATCGCGAAAACACCAGCACCGGATCTAGCACCGAACCGCCCAACGGCGGTATACCCAATGGTAGCACACACAACGGTGGCCCCACCAACAGTGCACCCACCAATAACGGGACATGAGGAGAACCGTCGCTCATGGTGAATGAGAACACCAGCGACCACATGTTGATCAAGCTCAATGACAACGAGTGGGCCCGTTGTCGAGAAGCTCTACGGGGCGATCCTCTACCCCCAAACACCCCGCAAGACATGGTAATGGGCTACCATTGGCTGCTGAAGGAGGAGTTCAAGAGCCAGCATCAAGTGATCGCGCAACTCGAGGCACGCAGAAAGGTAGCGGACGAGTCGAGTCTTCGACGAGCTGGGCTCTCCTTCCACGGAGGATCTTCCTCCAAAGGCAACAAGTACGTGGCCAACAAGAGGCGATCTCGACTAGCCCACCTCACCGAACAAGAGCGCGTAGAAGCTGTGAAAGTCCTCGACTTCAGCTCTATGACGGTGGACACGTGGGGCAACATGCTCCCAAAAATGCCACAAGCCGCGGTAACGGCGGCTACCATGTACCTCCTCAACAACCAGCCACCGACTAGAGATCCGCGAGCTGCCATGGACCGATCTACGATCGTGGGCCTGGGGCTAATCGAGGCCACCCTCGATAAAGAACCAACACCAGAGCCGAAGAAAAGCAAGGCTCTGGACAAGTACTACTACTCGTACTCCTCTAGTGATGACAGTCACGATCTGTCATGGCGACATCGCTCACGGCGGCATGACCGCGACTACGACGTGCATGATGACATCACGCAGCGCAAGGTCGACAATATGCAAGCAAGGCATGCTCGTTCGACTGACTCGGAAGAAGACGAAATGGAGCTCTGTGGTGCCAGATGCTTCAGTAGGGCCATCAGGTAGAAGCGAATGCCCAAGGCGTTCAAACTCCCGTCGGAAAACCCAAAATTCGACGGCCTGCAGGACCAGAAAATTTGGTTGGAGGACCACATCTCCTCCGTCAGGCTGCACAGCGGGAGTCGAAGCACAACCATGCAATTCTTATAGCTACAACTGCAGGGGCCGCTCGCGCATGGCTCAATAACCTCCCGCGCGGATCCATTCGCAGCTAGGAAGAGTTGGTCTACAGCTTCGTGCGCAATTTCAAGGGCACTTACAAAAGGCCTGCATCAATCGAAGAAGTGAGAAGCTGCCAACAAAGGTCCAGCGAGTCGCTGCGCTCATACATCTAGAGGTGGTCCATCATCAAGAACTCAACAGAAAACATCTCGGAGGACCACGCAATCGACGCATTCAACGGCGGCATTCGCCATATAGAGCTCAGGGAGGAGCTGGGCCGCTTGAAGCCCAAAACGATTGACCACCTGATGGGAATCGCGAATCAGTGGGCTGATAGAGAAGATTCGGTAAAAAACTGCACCTACTCCGACGATGATGACGACCTCGGGCACAGACGCGACCACCGAGGAAAACGTCGAATGCGCGTATACGATGACCGTGACAAAGTCAATATGGTCGCAGCCGGCTAGGCCGACAAACACGACGACAACCGCAACAACGGATATCGCAGTGGTGGGTACCACGATAGTGGGAAAACCACACAGGTGTGGCAGCACCGCACTCGTGAAGAGGCACCCACAATATCTATCTAGGACAAATTGTCTGGACCATGCAACGTGCACTTCTACATCGACAAGCACGATAGCAAGAAAAAGTCTAGCCACCTTCTCAAGGATTGCCGCAAGTTCCTCAAACTCCACGAGGGCCTGGCCCAGATGAATCGTGACGCGATCAATAGGGGTTATGGAGCTGCCCCAGGCGATGTGGCACACGGAGCTCCGCCACCACCACCCGGGCCACCACCACCTGCGGCTATGCCAGTCCAGCATCATGGAGGAGAACCGTACCCACGAGCGGTGGGCAACATGGGGATGATCCATAAAGGGCGTCCCTCCAATAGAGTGAAGAAGGCAATCACTCGCCAAGTCAATTTGGCGATAAACTCCCCAGCTTCCACCACTGAGTACCTCAGTGGAAGCAACTCTTGCATCACCTTCAACAAGCGCGATCACCCGCGCCAAGTTCCTCGTCCAGTTCACTGTCCCCTCGTACTCGAGGCGCATATCAGGGGCTCCAATATGAGTCACGTATTCATGGACGGTGGGAGCGGCATCAACCTCATGTTCATGAGTACCTTGCATGCGATGAGGATCCCTCTGACTTGTCTGGAAGTTTCAGACACGATGTTCCATGACATCGTCCCAGGGAAGGGCGTATATCCCCTAGGAAAAATCAACCTCGACGTCATCTTCGGCACGCTGCAAAACTTTCGGCGAGAGCACATCGACTTTGAAGTTGTCGACTGGCCCTTGCAATACCACTGCATCCTCGGACATGTCGCGTTCGCAAGGTTCATGGCAGTGCCGCACTACGCCTACATGTAGATGAAAATGCTAGGTCCAAACGACGTCATCACAATCAATGGAAACTTCGACAGGTCCGATAGCTGCGACAAGGAATTCAACAGAATCTCCCAGTCCTTCGGCATGCAGGAGGAACTCGCAAGATTGAAGGAGTCGACAGACAACAGTCTACCTCCCCTGAGCAGGCCAAGTTCACCTGACCTATCCTTCGACTCATCGGTGCACACGAAGAAAGTCTAGGTCCACCCAACGGACCCGACCAAGACGGACCTCATCCCCAACAACTTGAGTTCTGCATAGAAACTCGCGCTCGTCGAATTCCTCCATGAGCACATGGAAATCTTTGCCTGGTGTCTAGCGGACATGCCAGGAGTTCCCAGGGAATTCGCTAAGCACTCACTCAATGTGAATCCAGACGCAAGGCCAGTCAAGCAGACAATACGGCGATTGTCTGAACCAAGAGCAAAAGCGGTCGGAATGGAGATCAATAGACTCCTCGATGAAAACTTCATACGCGAGATCAAGGAAAGCACCTGGCTCACTAACATAGTGCTTGTTCCTAAAAGTACACGGATATCCTATGGATGTGCGTGGACTTCACCTCCTTGAATAAGCATTGCCCAAAGGATCAGTTCCTGTTGCCACGAATCGACCAAATCATCGACTCCACCGTGGGATGTGAGCGTCTCTGCTTCCTTGACGCCTACTTAGGCTACAATCAGATTCGAATGAAGGAGGAAGACCAGGATAAAACAGTGTTTACAACACCCTTTGGTGTGTTCTGCTACAACACGATGCCCTTCGGGCTAAAAAACGTAGGAGCCACCTATCAGCGGTGCATGCAGGCTTGCCTCAAGAACAAACTTGGTCGCAATATCCAAGTATAGGTTGACGACATCATCATCAAAACCAAGGAGGAAGCCATGTTAATCGAAGATCTCCGCGAGACCTTTGCTAACCTCGACAGCTACCGGATCAAGCTCAATCCGGACAAATGTGCCTTCGGCGTGCCATCTGGGCAATTACTCGAGTATCTCATCTCTGCGAGAGGGATCGAGGCAAACCCAAAGAAAATAAAGCCCATACTAGCCATGGAGAAGCCAAAGAACGTAAAAGGCGTCCACCAACTGGCTGGGCGAATCGCGACGCTCAGTCGAATGGGCGAAAAGGCACTGCCCTTCTCCCAACTTCTTCACAAAACTGACAAGTTCGAGTGGACAGATGAGGCGCAAGAAGCATTCCAAGATCTTAAGCGTCTACTATCCACCTCACCAGTACTAGTGACACCTCGTGAAAAGGAACCAGTACTGCTCTACATCTCCGCCACCAACCAGGTGGTCAGCACGGTGCTCGTAGTGGAACGAGCCGAAGAAAATAAGGTCCATGGGGTCCAGCACTCAGTATACTACCTCAGCGAGGTGCTCACCCCAACAAAGCAGCGATACCCGCACTACCAGAAGCTGGCCTATAGCGTCTTCATGACAGCCAGGCGACTGCGCCACTACTTCCAAGAGCACCCAATCGTGGTGGTAAACAACGCCCCGCTCGGGCATATACTCAATAATCCCGACGCCACCGGACGAGTCGCGCTCTGGGGAATCGAACTGTCTCCACGAGACATCGCATATGAGAAGCGTGACGCGATCAAGTCACAAGTTCTCCCGGATTTCCTCGTGCACTGGATGGAGAACCAACTCCCGGACAAGCCAGACATGTCCTATCTTTGGACAATGCACTTTGATGGATACAAGCGAAAGGATGAAGCTGGTGCAGGTGTCATACTGACTTTGACCCAAGGGGACAAGATGAAATACATTCTATGAATGCAGTTCACCGCCTCCAACAACAAAGCTGAATACGAAGCCTTAATCTATGGGATGCGAATGGCGAAAGCCTGCGGCGCCAAGCGGCTCATTATATACGGTGACTCCAAACTAGTGGTTGATACGTTCAAAACGTATCTACTTTCCTGAACACTTTTGCTATTGTTTTTCCTCTAAACTTGTGTGATTTGGATACAACTAACACGGACTGATGCTGTTTTCAGCAGAATTACCTTGCTGTCTAGTTTTTGTGCAGAAAATCAACTATCAGGAAAAATCCTGGAAAATATGCCACAAATCCTATTTCACCAGAAGACTCATGAAGCTAGAAGACGAGACAGAGTAGGGCCACGAGGGGCCCACATCACCTGGCCGTGCGGGCTAGGCCAGGCCACGCCTGGGGGTGGTGTGGCCGCCTCGGCTGCCCTCTCGGCCTCCCTATTTGCCTATAAGTTGCCTTCTGACCTAAAAACTCAGGGGGGTTCGATGTTTTTCTAGAAAGAGTTTCGCTGCGCCGCCACCACCAGATTCCGTGATTCGGAACCAGAAACTCTGTTTGGCACCCTGCCGGGACAGGGAATTGGAGGAGATCATCGCCATCATCATCACCATCGCTTCTCCATCGACAATCCATGCTTCCCCCATCTATGAGTGAGTAATCCCCTGCTGTAGGCTATGGGGATGGTAGGGATTGGATGAGATCATTCATTGTAATGGCATCAGATTGTTAGGGCACGGTGCCTAGTATCTTCTATTAGTGCTTTTTGACTTCGTTGCAACTTGTTATGCTTAATGCTTGTCACTAGGGCCCGAGTGCCATGATTTCAGATCTGAACATGTTATTGATTCATTATGATAGTATTGTTTATGGTCTTACCTGCAAGTTGTATACACACGTTGTTGTCCGGAACCAAAGGCCCCAAAGTGACAGCAATCGGGATAACCGGAGGGAATGGCTTTGATGTGAGGATCACACGTGTTCACAGAGTGTTAATGCTTTGCTCCGCTGCTCTATTAAAAGGACCACCTTAATTGCTAGTAGTTCCCTTGAGGCCCCGTTGCAAACGGGCTGGCAGGACAAAAGATGTTGTGCAAGTTCGCATTGCGAGCACGTATGACTATATATGGAACACATGCCTATGATTATCTAGTACTTGGATGCTTTATCTTATTTATCTGCAAATGCCCTATGTTCTGAGTGCTATATGAATTGTCTTGTCCATGCAACGCCCGTCCATCCATCCCTATGCCTACCATGCTTTAATCCTACTATTTACTGCAATTGTTACTACTATCTTTACTTTTACTACTGCTAATACTTTACTATTGCTACTACAAAACTGTTGCTACTGATAAACTGATGTGAGCAAGATTGTTTCCAGGTGCAGCTGAATTGACAACTCAGTTGTTAAGGCTTATAAATATTCTTTTGCTCCCCTTGTGTCGAATCAATAAATTAGGTTTCACTTCCCTCGAAAATACTGCAATACACCCCCTATATTTGTGGGTCATCAAGACTATTTTCTGGCGTCGTTGTCGGGGAGCATAGCTTTATTTATCAAGTCCACTTGGAATCATTGTTGTTCGCTGCCATCCATCCATCATGGGTAAGTCTCGTGATGGCAAGGTTTCTATTTTACCATCCACTACAAGGAGAAGTACGGTTCTGAACACCTCTGTTGCTCTTGATTCACCGTCTGTTATGAGTAAGTTCCTTACACCACCACATACACATGCTACACACATTGCTACTACTGCTGAATCTGAAACTTTTGATACTTATCATGCTGCTTCTACTATGCTTGATAAGAGTGGTTCATTAGGTCCTTTCCTAGATGCTCCGATTGCTAGACCTATAGCTGGAAATACTGAAACTCCTAATGAAGACACTACTACACCTGTTAGTTCACCTGAGTCTAGAGAAAGCTATGATATTGAAGACGATTATATTGAGATGACCGATGAATTTAGTAAAGAATGTCAAAACACCCATGATAGTAGTGCTGCTAAGAGTCTCCTTGAGAGGCGTACTATTAAACCCAAATTGGCTCCTAATGCTAAGTATGCTGCATCTCCTATAAACATTAAAGGTACAGATTATGATTTCTCTCTTGATCTATCTTACATAGCTATTGTTGAGAAAGAACCTTTTTGTGGGACTAAGAATGAAAGTGTGGTAGCACATATGACTGGGCTTTCTACCATGAGTGGCCTATTTTCTGATGATATTAAGATGCACACCTACTTTGTTGCTAAAATTTTCCCCTTTTCACTAAAAGTAGAAGCTAAAACTTGGTTTAGTAATTTACCTCCTGGATCTATTGATAGCCCTGATTTCTTGATTAGTACTTTCTTGCAGAAATATTTTCCTCCTAGTGCTAGACATGCTATTTTGCAGGAACTTTTTGATTTTAAACAGGGAGAAAAGGAGATATTACCTGAATCATGGTCAAGATTTTGTGCTTTGGTTCATGCACAGGCTGGATGTCGATTACCTAAGAATGAGCTTCTTGATATATTTTATAATGGACTAACTGAATAATCTAGGACATACCTAGATAGCTATGCTGATTGTGTTTTCAGGAATAGGAATCCCAAGGAAGCTGAGGAATTAATGGCTAAATTAAGCAAGAATTATGAAGATTGGACTCCTCCTAAACCAGCTATACCTGAGAAAACTATACCTGAACCAACTATTCCTGCGCCTATACCAACATCAAAGAAGAGGGGAGTTATTGAACTAAATGATGAAGTGATGAAGGAAGCTAAGAAATGTCTTAAGGAGAAGGGAATTAAAGCTGTTGACGTCAAGAATTTACCTCCTATAGAAGAACTATGTAAGCCAATTCCCCACTCATCCACTATTGAGGTACACTCTCTCCAACATTTTGATGAAGGTGATATTCCTTACACTAAACCTCCTGATCAATGCTTAGAAGAATTTGACGTTTTTATTGTTAAGCAAGATAATTTTAATAAAAAGGTGCAAAATCATCTAATGGAAAAGTCTAGAGCTATTGTTGAGTTAAAAGATATTGTGGAAAGAACCTCTAATGATGTTAAAATGCTTGTTAAACATTTTCAAATGGTTCAAACTCAAATTGATCACCTTATTAAGGTACAAAAAGACTTGCTAGTTAATGCTGCTAAAGAAAAACATGCTTATGAAATTAGAACTAGAAGTGGTGCTGCTACCCAGGATCCTCTATATCCATAGGGGCATCCTAAAAGAATCGAGCCAGATTCTCAACAAGCTGAAAATAGTGGTACTACTCATAAGAAAAGAAAAAAGAAACATAAAACTATTGTAGAACCCTCTGAACCTGCTAAAGATCCTAATAGTATATCTGTCTCTAATGCTGAAACTGAAAGTGGTAATGAAGAAAATGATGTTCCTGATAAAGAAAAAGTTGAAGAAGAACTTGAAAAGCACACTAAGAATACTAAATACACTAAAAAAAAATTTGTTTCTAAGAAACATGGTAGTGAAAGAGAGCCTTGGGTCCAAAAACCTATGCCTTTCCCTGATAGGAAACACAAGCCAAAGGAAAATGAACACTATAATAAGTTTTGTGAGTGGATGAAACCTTTATTCTTACAAATTCCTTTGACTGATGCTATTAAATTGCCTCCTTATTCAAAGTACAGGAAGGATATTGTCTTGAATAAAAGGAAGATCCCTAATGAAGAAATTTCTACTTTGCTTGCTAATTATTCCTTTAATGGTAAGGTTCCAAAGAAACTTGGAGACCCAGGGATTCCAACTATTCCTTGCTCTATTAAAAATAGTTATGTTAGAACTGCTTTGTGTGATTTGGGAGTAGGAGTTAGTGTCATGCCTTTTTCTCTCTACAAGAGACTTCAACTGGAAAAACTAGTACCAACTGATATATCTTTGCAAATGGCTGATAAATCTATTACTATTCCTGTTGGTATATGTGAGGATGTACCTGTTCAAGTGGCTCATAATTGCTTGATATTAACTGATTTTGTTGTGCTTGAAATGCCTGAAGATGATAATATGTCTATTTCCCCAAGGAGCATAGGATGACCTTTTCTTAATACTGCAGGAGCTGTTATTAATTGTAATCAAGGAAAGGTGACCTTTAATGTTAATAACAAGGAGCATACTGTCTATTTCCCCAAGAATATTGATATGACTTATGGTTTAAATTCAATTGAACGTGTTGAGGGCATTCAAGTTGGAGAAATATATTGTCCCATACCAAGAGAAATATTTGAAACTATTATGGTTGGGACCATTGCTATCAAGGTTGAGGTAACATAATCATTAGTGGAATACAAAGTTTTGTTTCATATAAAATTGTTTTGGTAATAAGACCTGATCAACCTTGTTAACAAAAGGATTTCATTGAACAAAACAATGTTTTCACCATGATTATCTCCGCTTACTTCTATTCTATCCATTTTTAGTTTTTGCTTAAGTTTAGTTTCCTTTTTTATTGTTAGTTGCTTGCATATTAGAGTGTCTTAGAACTTCTGAAGTTTTAACTTTGTTTTGTCATTGCATCCTTCCAAAAACCTTTTTCTGTCAGAAAATCAATCATTTATACCTGAAAATTGCTCAAAAATAAAGTGTCTCGAAAAATTCCAAAAAATTCATATTAAATTTTTACGTGAAAAAAGGGGCAGAGAAGTGCCTGGAAGGTACCAGGGGGGCCCACCAGGTAGGGACACCACCTGGTGGCGTGGCCAGCCCAGGGGTGCGCCTGGCCATGGTGTGGGCCACCCCTGGCCCTCCACTCACTCTCTCACTTCCCACTTTCTTCTCTCTCCCGAGAAAACACCAGTTCATTGCTCGAAATCGCGTTCTTACTATTCTTGACCTCGATTTGTCGATCTCCTTGCTTAGCCCATCTTTGCTGCTGAAATTTGGAGCATTTGCCCTCCGGTATGTGACTCCTCCGCTTGTCCAAGTAGATTTGTGTTTAGTGGTTTATATATTGAGTATTTTGCTACTGTAGGTGATAGGTTTTGAGAGCTTGTAAGCTTGTTCAATGCTTAGAGATATAGTTTTGATGCATGTTTAGGCCTCTACAAGTCCCTATGAGTAGTGCCCTCCATTATATTCACTTTGCAATCACTTGTTTAATAGATGTTTAAATTTCAGAATATCAAAGATGAACAACCACACCTTTGGAGAAATATTTGAGAGGGACACACCTAGGAGGTCAAGGCCCTCAAGATCAGCCTCTAAGTTTAGGCCTTCATACAACGAAGATCTTATTGCACCTCGATTTGGTAATGAAGGAGATGATGGGGATGCTCACCCATCTACTTTTCCTTGTTATACCTTCTGACAAGCTGCAGGGATTCTTGATGATTTCTTTCTACTAATTCAGAGGGTTGGTTTGACCTCATACATGCAAGATGAGAGTGAGCAATATGCTATGCTCACCAAAACTTTTGTTGAGAGTTTCATTTTCACTAACACCCCCTATCTGTCAACTGTTTCTTTCAGAAGTTATAATCTTCCCTTTACCATGCCATTGGAAAGATTTTGCAGCATTATAGATGTAGGCATGACATGGACCATGAAGAAGATTCAAGGGCGACCCGCTGATTTGCTGGAGCTCTATCGAGGTGTGACCAATGACGATGACTGCGTAGCTCAGCGCGGGAAGATAAGAAACGTCCAACTCCCATCTCTTAGATACTTTGCCTATTATCTTGCTACTAGCATTCTTGGTAGGGAGAATATGAGTAATATCTCCAACTATCATTTAGCCTTCCTTGCTGCTACGCTTAACAATGATACTCGGTACAATCTTGGCTCTCTTAGTACTCGCCGCCTAGCTGCTAGGGGGCCTATTTATGGGGGCATCATCGCTTCACGTATGGTCAGTGCATTAGAGCTTTCGGTGGATCCCAATGATACTATATTGGCACCACAAAGGCTTGACCTTGCTGCCATGAAAACACATCACTTCGTCACTTCTAACTCTGATATGGACAGTTTAGTATACAGGAGGTTGTTTACCGACGGGGATGAAAGGGAGATTCCTTTGCCGCAATCTACTTTGTTCAGTGTTCACAGGAGGCTGTGGTCACGCTCCAAGGAGGAGGTTGACGAGCAGCTCCGCTTGTTGGGTTTCCACAGGCTGCACCAGGAGGATGTGCCCTCCTACGATTACTCTGCGCACTACGGTGGGGCATCCTCGAGCTCGCACCAGGACGAGGGTACCTCCTCACCGTACTACGGAGGCGCTCCATCTTGGCCAGCTTGGGATTGATACCCACTTAGGCCAAAAGCCTAAGCTTGGGGGGAGGTACACCGACATCACACTCATCTTCATATCATTTCGCGTCGGTACTTTGTATATTCATGTTTTGTTCTCTTTTTAGTTTTCGTTCTTTCTTTGCTTTTGCTTTCTAAAACACAAAAAGACCAAAAATATTTCTGTTATTTCACTTTGTTTGCTTCTTCTTGTTTTTGCCTTGGTTTGCTTTTCCCTTTTTGCTTTGTTTGAACTTTCCAAAAAACCCAAAAAGATTTTGCTTTGCTTGTTCTTCCTTTTTGGTTCTTGTTTTAAAAAAAAATCGAAAACACCAAAAATATTTGTTGTTCTTATTTGGTTTTGTGAGTTTTTTGCAGGGTTCAGCAGTCCTGAGTGGAATTTGGTTTCATGTTATTATTCAAGCCACACAAGTGAAGGGCAATAATGAGGATTAATGACAACTTGAGGTGTGGTAAGAGGTTGGTAACGAACTCTATTTGTTTTCATGTTTGTACATATACTCATCACTGTGGGCATGCTTAGTCTATTCATGTAGGGTGTATGTTATTTACGGATGCTTAGTAGTTCTTGCTTTCTTATGATTAGCTCCAGCTCGCTAATAGTTTGTAGCATGTCATATGAATGTTTGCTTGCATTACTCTATTCATAACTTGTTATGACACAGTGGTATCCTCCTCTGAGTGTTTCACTCGAATTGACTTGGCACATGCTCACGCATGCATATGACTGAAATAATCAAGTAAGCCTCAATGAATTATTTTGCCGTGAGGGTCTTGAATCACTTTCATGCCATGATTAGTCCTGTTTTGTTGCAAGCATGATTGTGATAGTTATTGCTCTCTAGTTTGTTGCTCCCTTGCTATTGCTAGCCTTCACTTACACTGAGTATGATCTCTACTTGTGTTTCCAATCCCCCAAAACCAATATTGCCAAAAGTGTCCACCATACCTACCTATTAGCACCATTTGCTGTTCCGCGCATATTCAATATGCCTTGTTTTCTTCCGAATAAAATGTTTGCTTGTTATGAGAAAGTTAGTTAGTAAAGCTCTCACAAACTTGATGGCACACTTTATTTCCTGCACTTAATAAACCTGAACCATTGTGACTGTCCATGAAAGTTATATGCTTGCAAATTATAGGCTGGGGATTAGCAGAACGGTGCTGTCACGGGGAACGCTTTCAACACCTGTAAATATATACCCAGTTGATATCATGCTCTTTTGTTTGCGGATGTCGTCGGTGTGAAATAAAAGGGGAGCTTGTAAGTCCATGGAGTTATGTATGTGTGTTAGAGAAACGCCTGGGCCGCTGGTCTAATCCATGCTGTCATGGTGGAAACCTGTAGCGTAATCATAATGAGCTGTCTATGAAGCATTCTTCTTATAAAAAAAGAGTCAGATATTGAGAAAAAAGAGAAAAATAAAATAAAAAAAGATTATGAAAAGAGGAAAGAGAGAAAAAAGCACCATATTCCCATGGTAAATAAGAAGATTGCTGAGATGCTCGTTGTCTGCTTGCCTTGTCATTTTGATATGGGGATTCTTCCGTATCATTGGGCAAGGGGTACCCCGTTGGCGGTTCTCTATGATACACATGTACTTACGATGACAAGAACTTACCGGTGACTAAATTTAAGTAGCATGAGGAGCAGCCCTCGTACTCAAGGGACATGAGATTTCCAGTTTATAGTCTGTCAAGCATATAACTTAGATTGGACCTCACTTTCACCTTAACCATATTAAAGATGCTCATGATAGGGGTAATGAGAGCTCAAAGCTAATGAGTACCATACTTTCAGCATTTGGAAGCCTTTCAAACTAATCAAAACCTTTTTCATTTCCTTGTTGAGTCACCACCTATTCTATGAGCACATTCTTGAGAGCGTAGTTGTCATTCTTAGTATAATGTGCTTGTCTCAATACTGGATTAATTGTGTTATGACTTTGATGCTTGTATCTTTGATATCTTTACTTCTAGTCTTCATCTGAACTTCAGAGGTGCCTTGGCATTCACAATCAAAGGCAAGCGAGATACCACTCTATCATACCTTGTTATGAGCATTGTAATGTTGCTTATGTTTATGTTTCATGCTACTTATTATTTCTGAGTTGGAATCTCCACATAGCTTGCAATGCCTATTAAGTAAACTTAGTTGCATACTCTTTATTATGAATTGCCTGAGTAGTTGATCATATGCTGAGAATATATACATCATATGAAGCAAATGTGTTCGTGAAAGTTTCTTTTATCGCACTCAGTTTTCAACTGAATTGCTTGAGGATAAGCAATAAGATAAGCTTGGGGGATTTGATACGTCCAAAACATATCTACTTTCCCGAACACTTTTGCTATTGTTTTTCCTCTAAACTTGTGTGATTTGGATACAACTAAGACGGACTGATGCTGTTTTCAGCAGAATTACCTTGGTGTCTAGTTTTTGTGCAGAAAATCAACTATCAGGAAAATCTCGAAAAATATGCCAAAAATCCTATTTCACCAGAAGACTCATGGAGCCAAAAGACGAGACAGAGTAGGGCCACGAGGGGCCCACACCACCTGGCCGCACAGGCTAGGCCAGGCCACGCCTGGGGGTGGTATGGCCGCCTCGGCTGCCCCCTCGGCCTCCGTCTTTGCCTATAAGTTGCCTTCTGACCTAAAAACTCATGGGGGTTCGATGTTTTTCTAGAAAGAGTTCCACTGTGCCGCCACAACCAGATTCTGCGATTCAGAACGAGAAACTCTGTTCTGGCACCCTCCCGGGATGGGGAATTGGAGGAGATCATCGCCATCATCATCACCATCGCTTCTCCATCGACCATCCATGCTTCCCCCATCTATGAGTGAGTAATCCCCTGCTGTAGGCTATGGGGATGGTATGGATTGGATGAGATCGTTTATTGTAATGACATTGGATTGTTAGGGCATGGTGCCTAGTATCTTCTATTAGTGCCTTTTGACTTTGTTGCAACTTGTAATGCTTAATGCTTGTCACTAGGGCCCGAGTGCCATGATTTCAAATCTGAACATGTTATTGATTCATTATGATAGTATTGTTTATGGTCTTACCTACAAGTTGTATACACACGTTGTTGTCCGGAACCAAAGGCCTCGAAGTGATAGCAATCGAGATAACCGGAGGGAATGGCTTTGATGTGAGGATCACATGTGTTCACGGAGTGCTAATGCTTTGCTCTGGTGCTCTATTAAAAGGAGCACCTTAATTGCCAGTAGTTCCCTTGAGGCCCCACTGCAAACGGGCTGGCAGGACAAAAGATGTTGTGCAAGTTCTCATTGCGAGCATGTATGACTATCGTCGGATTGAGGACAAGTACGCCATGAGGGGGTCCTCGAGGCATGTGGAAAAGAGGGGTGTGAGACGTACGATATTCCGGGACGGTGAGCACACAAGTTTACCCAGGTTCGAATCCACCGGCTTTGGATGGATCCTACTCCTGCTAGCAATCCAGTAATACGGCAGATCCGGAATATGGGTTACAAGGGTTTCGCCTGTGCGAGTTGAGATTGTAGACTATTAAGGGTGCCCTAAAGGCTCTCCCTAGGATGGCTTATATAGATATCCGGCCTAGGGTTTACAAGAGAGTTTTATCCGGCTACGACTAAGAGTCGGTTACAGAGTACATCTTGAACTACAAGTAACATTATGGGCCTAAGTCGGTAAGTCTTCTGGGCCTTCCTGTAGCCGGATTGGACTCCGTCTTTCTCCCTGACTGGGCCGCCCGTGAAGCAAAGCTCTAACCCGAAGTGGGCCACCCTGGTCAGTGAGGAACTGTGAGGATACCCAGAAAGTATATCCCCAACAGCAGCCCCCGGAGGCCTCCAAGATCCAAAGTCAGATTTATCATCGTCGAGCTTGATCTTCGGCTTGCAGAATCTTGAAGGGTTCCTGAAACTTTACAACAAAAAATATGATCCGGGTCTTAAAAATAAGTCGGACCTATCAACAGGTTACTCGGATTTTCTAGCTTTATTTCAAACTAAGCCGAAACTTGGTCTCTAACGCCACCTGACACAAGTCATGGTCAAGTCACATCATCTGACAGGCATTTCGTCAGCACGACCGTTGGTGGGTTCGCGGTTCGCGGAACCGAGGCGCCGTTTCAATGCGTGCGCGGAGATTGAGGCGACGTAATCATCGCGTGGGGTCCTTCCTAGTTCCTTCCACGACGCGTGGCAGTTACACCGTAGCTTTTGCACGAATCTTGGCACGGTTAGGTGGATATAAGGGGTTAGGATTTTCTCCTTCTCCTTTCACTTGTCCTTTGCCTTTTCCTCTCCTTCCAATCTCTCTACGCGCACAGAGCTCCCCCGTTCCTCCCCAAAGAACTCCCAGTGCCGACCATTCTAGGTTAACTGCTCGCCGGAGAAATGGCCTCATCTTCCTCTTCCGGCTTGGCGGCAGCGGCGGCAGTGACGAAAGCGGTGGTGGAGAAAGAGAGCTTTCGCGGGCTCTGGATTCCCTGCGCGCTCAACGACGAGGGTCTCAAGAATGTGGTGAAAGAAGGGCTCCGCACCGACGACTGGCGGAGTGGCTTCGGGGAAACCGTCCCCAACCCGCGCGACGGCGAGCGGGTCCACTTCGGCACCCACCTCGACAGAGGTTTGTCGTTTCCTCCCTCGGAGTTCTTCTCCGAGGTGATTGATCATTACAGAGTTCAACTCCATCATCTTCCTCCCAACTCTCTCTTAGAGATGAGCGCGTATGCTTCGTTGTGTGAGGGCTTTCTCGGCATTAGGCCGAGTTTGACTCTATTCCGGTACTATTTTCATGTCCGGAGAAACTACATTACCGCCGGTGTTCCTTACATCACCGGTACTATTAGTTTTTCTCTTAGACGCGAGCGCGTGTATCCCAAAATTTTAGCTAGTGACTCGGTCAAACAATGGCCAGCCACGTTTTTCTATCATAGGGATATTCCGGCTCCCGACAAAGCCACTGATTTACCGGCTTTCATCGACGGAGCTGCCACGGCCCAACCATCCTAGGATGAGGCTGCTCCGGCTCTCACCGACGATCTGATCCTCGCTAAGAGGCGGATAGAATACTTGATCAAACACAAGGGTCTGAAGGGATCCGACTTGGTCTAGTGCTGGGTTTCACGTCGGATCCAGCCCCTTTAGTACCACGGAACTCGACTGATGCATTCCATCACGTCGTCCAAGAAAGACTCCCTCCGCATGAGCCCCAAAGCCTACACCACGAAGGGCTACATAAGCCAGGTCAAGTGGCTGATTAGGGAGCGGATCGAGAGGAGAATCCCAGAGGTTTCTCTGGATATGCATATGGCGGAAAACCCCATAGTGCTGGTAAGCTTCCATCAGTACACCTTTTTATGTGTTTCAATCTTTGAGTTACACTGCAATGCTGATATGTTTTTTTATTTTCAGCTTGCTGACCTCCCCGAGTCAGAACTTGCTCCGCTCGAAGGATATCCTCCTGAGTTTTCTCAGGAGACAGAGGTGGTCCCATTGCCAGACCTTGCGCTCAAGAAGCGCAAAGCTCCGACAGTGGTCGTTGGCACAACGGAGGTGCCTGTCGTGAAGAGGTAACTTTCAATCACAACTTCCGCCTTTGTACTTTACTCGAATTTCTTTCCGAGATGAAACGTTTCCGACTTTACTACATTCTCAGAGCAAAACCGCTCATCAAGGGCAAGGGGAAGGGAACTTCTTCGAAGCCCCTGCGACAAACGAAGCTTACAATTGCTTCTCCTGTCGTGGCTCCTCCTACTCCTGCCCCTCAACCTTCTGCAACACCGGTGATCTCCCCGGATGCCACAGAAGATCCGGCTCCTTCAACGGAGCCTGTGAACCTTGAGTCACAAACTAACGTCACCATGGGTGAGTCAGATTTAGATAAGGGTGAACCCTCTTTGGGTAATGATCCCTCGGCAGAAACCTTTGTCGAAAACCTTATTAGCAATCCGGGACTTGCCAAGTTTGGCCTGTCCCGGAAATCTGCTGAAGAAATCCAGCGGCTCGCCAGGCAATGCCTGGAGAAAAGAAACTTATCTCCCGAAGAAGAAGCGCAAGAAGTAGAGGACGTCAAGTTCTCTGACCTTCTCGCCTAGGTGCTCCTTCGCGACGAGAGGATTAGGACTGGTGAGCTTCCAATAGCCCCAGTGATTCCTCTGACTCTCGCCGAGAAGGTTGTCGTTGAAGTGAAGGCGAGTTTGGATAAACTCACTCGCGAACAATATCTAAGTCGGAATTCCAACTCCTGTTTTTCCTTTATTGTATTTTATATCATATCCTCTAGCCCCCAAGCATGAAGTAGGATAAACAATCCGGGTTTATGCTTCATTAGGATGCCAAAGAATGAACTAGTGTAGCCCCTAAGGCTCGTGCTGATATTTAGCAAAAATATTAGCCCGAGTCTTAAGTAGATTTCTGACTTTGGGTATTCTGACTTACAGAAAGTATGTTCCTATAATCAGGATTTATTGAAGAATGTCTACGATAAGAGGAGAGAGATCAAGGCTCTCCGACTTAAAAATGCTGAACTTAAAGTTTCCAAGGATGCGGCCGAAGGTAAACATTCCGAGACTCAAACCTTGTCTTTGTATTTTCAATGTTGAATTTGTTCTGAATTGTTGTTCTTTTTGCCTTACAACGCTGGCGAAACAATCATGCGCCATGATTGAAGAGGCCGAGAACCTCAAGACCTTGGTGGTGGAGAACAAGGAGCTTCGCCAAGAGCTGGACCAGCTCAAGGCAAATCATGAAAAGAGCATTGCGCAAGTCCTTGAGTCCTCCTCCATGGCTACTAAAGAGCGTGATCGCAAGATCGCTGCTCAAGATAAAACAATCTCGGACCTCAAAAATGAGCTTAGCAGAGAGAATGATCCTTCCGATGCGCTCCGGGCTGAACTCCAGAGTCTTCGGGAAGAGAAGACCAAAATCGACGACGTCATTTTCGGTATGTTCCATCTGTCTGACTTTTCCAATTTCTTCGACTTCTATCAATGTCGGACTTTTCTTGACTTGTTTTGTGTATAGGTCCTCTGAACTTGACGAACTCTTCCTCCACCGAGCGTCGTACCCACCGGCTTACCCAAGTCGGTGACCTGCTTCATGACTTCCGCCAATCCCTTGAGGACATCAGCGAAGCTCTCAAGATTCTGGACATGCCTAGCATGTCGGATTTTCAGGTGCGGGACAAGGCAAAGGAGATGCCACAACTTGTTCAGTATTGGAACATGTCCTACGCATGGACTGCTGCGCAGAACGCTCTCACCATGGTCATGAGCCACCATGGAAACATGGAAATATGGCAAGTGACCAGAGGGTACTACAAAGTAGATGAAGACGGCCAGGAGCAGGACCTTCAAGCCATCATGCACTCCTGCGCTGGATATGGGTGTCACGTGGCTGACCTGACCAGCTACGAGATCCCCTTCTTCACCCGTGTGGATACTCCGCCTCCTCCTCTAGAAGAATCAGCAGAATTTTCTGACGACGAATGCACCACCTCAGATGTGGACATCTCGGAACGATATCAAGGCGGCGTATCCAATGAGCCGATAGCTCCTTCATCTCCTCATGCATCATAAATTGCCAGAAATATTTGTATTATCCTGAAAAAACATGATGCGTCTGTAAATATGAAGTACTATGATTTTGCTAGTGCTAAGCTTTTGATCTATTCAGCACTTTTTGGCTTTAAATTTTTTGTGTGCCTGAAATTTTTACATAAGAACTTGTATTTTTTCGTCCCTACTTATCGTTTATCTGGCTTTCCGCCTCGTCCCTTTCGTGAGCCGGCTAAACCTTCTGCCAGAAACCTTGCCGAGCAACAGATCTCAATTGCTAAACCAGTTTAAACTCGGAAACAAAGCCGGCTTCCAGTACCAACAATTCACTACTCAGAAAATGCCCGCATCCAGCGATCAGACAAATAACCAAAGTAAAGACTAGAAAATTTTATACCCGAGGGTAGCAATTTTAGAATCGGAAATCTAAACCAGAACGAGCATGAGCATAAAGTACTTTCAAGCATTCTGGGATTTTCGACTATGACATGATCATTCGGAAATAAGATGGTAAAAACTTCTCAGAAAAAACTTGAGGCAACCAAAACTTTTATTTCTCACAGAACATGTACATATATATGTTTACAAAGAAGGATAAACTAAGAATAAAAGGGACGTAGCTGAGCAATATTCCACGGCCTATCTAACACATCCAGATTTGTACTGCCTCCAGCTCTCTTTCTCTTCTTAGTTGCAGGTCTCCCTTTGACTGGCCTCATGTCAGTTAAGTAGTACGATTCATTGTGCAATACCTGACTAACTAAAAAGGGCCCTTCCCATACTAGGGAAAGTTTGTGCTTTCTTTGTTGCACAAGCTAGAGAACCAAATCACCTTTATTGAAGGATCTGATTTTGACTCTCTGGCTATGATACTTGCGTAACTTCTGTTGATAGGCTGTAGATCGCATTTCAGCAATGGCGCGAACTTCTTTGACTAAGTCGAGATCATTTTGTCGAGAAATCTCGGCATCCTCTTCAATATACGCGGACAATCTAGGAGAGGTGTGAATCATATCACTAGGAAGAACTGCTTCTGCACCATAGACCAAGAAGAAAGGTGTGTATCTGGTTGACCTGTTTGGAGTCGTTCATAAACTCCATATTATAGAGGGTAATTCCTCTGCCCAAGCCCCCACAGCACGTCATAGTGGTGCTTCGAGTCTCGGTTTTAGGCCTTGTAGGATTAAACCATTTGCTCTTTCGACTTGTCCATTAGCCTATGGATGTGCGACTGACGCAATGTCAAGCCGAATATTTTGCTCGTTGCAGAATTCGACCAATTCTCCCATAGAGAAGTTACTCCTGTTGTCCGTGATAATACTATGTGGATAACCATACCGAATTATAACATCCTCGACAAATCTTTTGGCTATTGCTCCATCACAACTAGTGACAGGTTTAGCCTCAATCCATTTGGTGAATTTATCCACCATCACTAAGAGGTGAGTAAATCCACTTGGAGCTCGTTTAAAAGGTCCTACCATATCAAGCCCCCAGACCGCAAAGGGCCATGTTATAGGTATTGTTCGCAACTGATCAGCCGGAACATGAGCTTGTTTGGCGTACTTTTGGCAGCCTTTGCACGTCTTGACTATTCGTTCGGCATCTGCCTGAGCTGTAAGCCAGAAAAATCCGTGTCTAAAAGCTTTTGCCACTAAAGATTTGGCTGCAGCGTGGTGACCACACTCACCTTCGTTGTTCCCTTAAGATTTCCACTCCTTCTTCCGGAGATACACAACGCTGAAACACCCCAGAAACACTCCGCTTATAGAGCTCACCTTTAACAATAGTATAGGATTTTGCTCATCGGATAATCTGTCGGCTCAGCACCTCGTCTACGGGTAATTTGCCATCTACCAAATAATCGAGGTAGGTTTGAGTCCAGCTGGGAATCACAGCCAGATTTGCTATCAAAGGTGAGTCAGATTTGGTCGGATATTCCTCATCTACTCCCTTTATTGAGGGAACTTTAAGGTGCTCTAAAAAAGCGCCATCCGGGACCTCTTTCCGCGCAGAACCTATCCGAGATAGTGCGTCCACTTCCTCATTTTCTGCTCGAGGAATATGTTGAACTTCAAATCCTTCGAACGATTTAGATCGATCATCCACGACAGCTTTATATGCTTCCATGTGCTTACTTGCATTACAAATATCCGACACTTGTTGAGCAACAATATCCGAATCTCCATAACACATCAAACGTCGGATGCCAATATCCTTAGCAATCCGGATTCCATGCAGCAGTGCTTCATACTCGGCAATATTGTTTGTCGCTATGAAGTGGATCTGCAACACGTATAAAAGTTTATCTCCTTGGGGTGATTTGAGCACCACGCCAGCCCCCGAGCCCCCGCGAGCCTTAGACCCATCGAAGAAGAGGGTCCGATATTCCGATTTAGGCAGGATCATGTTCTTCTTCGTCTCTGTCCAATCAGGGACAAAGTTAGCAAGGATCTGGGATTTGATTGCTGTCCGAGGTTTATACTCAATGTCAAAAGCTGAAATCTCTATGCCCCATTTGGCGACGCGTCCTGTGGCGTCACTGTTGTTGATTATATCTCTCATGGGAGCTGTGCTCACCACGATAATCGGATGCTCCTGAAAGTAGTGTCGCAACTTACGAGATGCTAGAAAAACACCGTAAGCCAACTTTTGATAATGCGGATACTGTTGTTTTGACTCTGCTAGGACTTCACTGACAAAGTAAGTCGGACGCTGCACCAGGTGCTCATGATTTTCCTCTAGTCTCTCCACCACCATGACAATACTAACAACCTTATTTGTCGTAGCAAGATAAAGCAACATCGGCTCTTGAGGTTCCGGCGATGCAAGGATGGGAGCAAATGAGAGTACTTTCTTCAGGTCTTGCAGTGCAGCTTCAGCTTCATCAGTCCAAACAAAATCTTTGGTCTTTTTTAGGAGTTTGTATAATGGTGAAGCTCTTTCACCAAACCGGCTTACAAACCGGCTGACTGCAGCAATGTAACCAGTTAGTCTTTGTACGTCCTTCAAGCGAGTTGGCCTGGAAATATTGAGTATAGCCTTGATTTTGTCTCGGTTCACCTCTATGCCTCTCCGAGACACGATGAAACCTAACAATTTTCTGGCTGGTATTCCAAAGAAGCACTTCTTCGGGTTAAGCATGATGTTGTATTTTCGTAGGTTGGCAAATGTTTCCTGCAAGTCGGAAATCAGCGTTTCCTTCTTTTTGGACATTACTGCAATATCATCCACGTATGCATGTACATTACGTCCGAGTTGGTCATGGAGGCAACGCTGCATCATGCGCTGGTACGTAGCTCCCGCGTTCTTCAGCCCAAAGGGCATCGTAACAAAACAGAAGGTTCCGAAGGGGGTTATGAATGGAGTTTTGACTTTTTCAGATTCCTTCATCTGGATTTGGTGATAACCGGAATATGCGTCAAGAAAACAGAGGAGTTTTGAGCCTGCCGTAGAATCGATAACTTGATCAATTCTAGGCAGAGCGAACAGATCTTTTGGACAAGCCTTGTTCAAGGCAGTATAATCAACACACATCCTTAAATCAGTGGTGTCCTTTTTAGGGACCATTACAGGATTGGCCGACCACTCAGTGTGGATGACCTCTTCTATGAATCTGGATAACTCGAGCCGTGCTAGTTCCTTAGCTATTGCCTTACGCTTTTCATCGCCAAATCATCGTAGGGACTGTTTGACGGGTTTAGCGTTCGGGTTTACATTTAGAGAGTGCTCGGCAAGTTCCCTAGGTACTCCGGTCATGTTAGATGGCTGCCATGCGAAGATATCTTGATTTGCTTGGAGGAACTTGACGAGCGCGCTTTCCTATGCGCTACCTAGGCCTACGCCTATCTGGGTCACCTTGGAGGGGTCATCATCCTTCAACACCATCTTCTTCGTCTCTTTTGATGCCTTGAACTCTAGATTTGGCTTTGTCACCTCCTTCTTCGTTGCGGGCATCTCGTACGGATCTATGCTCTTCTTGATCTCCTGGTACTCCTGGGCGTGCAACACGGCTTCAGCAAAGGCGACATTTCCATCCTCGCACTCTCGCACTTTCTTCGGGTCTCCCCTGATGGTGATCACGCTGTTGGGACCTGGAATTTTCATCATATTGTAAATGTAACACGGACGAGCCATAAAAGCCCAGAAGCCGGGCGTCCGAATATAGCATGGTACGCGCTCTTGAACGGGACCACTTCGAAGGAAAGTGCCTCCGTCCTATAGTTATTTGGAGTTCCAAAGGTAACATCCAAAGTGATCTCTCCCAGCGAATTAGCTTGTCTTCCTGGGACAACTCCGTGAAAGATCACAAAGCTATGGTTCAGCTGTGTTTCCGAGATCTTCATCCCGCGTAGCGTTTCGACATAGAGAATATTGATACTGCTACCACCGTCCATGAGGGTCTTGGATAAACCGTAACCGTCAATCAGTGGATTGACGATTAAAGCGTATTTTCCTCGCCTGTATAACTTAGGCGGATGATCATCGTGGTCAAATGTGATTGCCACTTACGACCAGTCCAGACACTAGGGGACAGCCGGAACAGTTGCATTGAGCTCGTGTAGAACTGCTTTCTTGACCTTTGCTGGTTGAGATCCGAGGAAAGTGACATAAGTGTCCTTCTTGGTGGGAAAAGTTTTCTTCCCTTCCGACATGGTATTTGAAGCATCAGCTTCCTCCATGTCGCAATCTTCCATGGTCTCTTTTTATTTTTCGGGATTATTCTTTCCCTTCTTCCTCTTAGCTTTGTAGCCCGTGGTGTCATCTCTTTTAATGTCGTCATTGAAACGACATTCGGCATTGGTGTGGGACGAGCCCCCATTGGCGTCTAGGTGATGCACACATGGGTTATTGGCAATGTCGGCCCAGGAGTAGGTTTTGCCTGGTTGCTGGTCTCCTCTACCCTGGACTCTTGAAGTTCCACGCCCACGCCCGCGGCCTCCGCCGCGTCCTCCTTGTCATCCAGACCTGAAAGTAGCAATGACCACTGCCGTTTCCGGTTGGGTTTTTCCTCCGAGGTATTTTTGCGCTTCTGAGCTTGTTTCTTTGGTTGTTTTGCTGACTGAGGCATAGCTAGGGCATTGAGCAATCCCTCTGCATCGTCGTCAGCATCTGCATACTTGCTCGCTGTTTCTATCATCTCTCCCAAATCAGTGACCTTGTCACACTTCAAGCGATGGCGCAGTAGACCAATTGGAAGACCTGCAATGAAAGCTTCAATCGCAGTTTGATCATTCACACCTTCACAGAAGTTCTTGGTGTCGATCCAACATCCGAGGTAGTCCCAGCATGTTTCTCCGGCTTTCTGGGTGCAACGTTGTAGGTCTCCGACCGTACAGGGCCTCCGATATGTGCCTTCGAAATTCCGAAAGAACTCACTTTGCATGTCATACCAGTTATGGATGGTGTTCTCAAGAAGTTCATTGAGCCATGATCGTGTCGTCTTCCGCAACATAAGTGGGAGATATCGGGTAGCGACCAGGTTGTTTCCGCCTTTAGTGATGCAGCAAGCTTGGAAGAAATTCTGTAGCCAGGTATCTGGCCTAGCAATGCCATTGTAGACTTGGATATGTCTTGAGAGAGCAAATCCTTTCAGGAATTTTGTAGCTCTGATGCATGGTCTGAAGCACTTTGGGCCCACGTAGATATCATCGTTGCCTTGGAGCCGGACTTTGGGCTCTGATCGGTGCCTTGGAGCCGGACTTCGGCTTCTGCCACCACCTCCTCCGCCACGTTGTCCTCCTTGCCCTCCTTGGGAGCTGTTGTGATGACTGTGTGGTTGAGAGGGTGGGGCAGCTGGATAGTTACCGGCTGATTGCCGGCCTCCGTCGGGAACGTCATTATTCCGATTCCGGGGAGGGTCTTGACTACGACGAGCCCCCTGCCGGCTTGTCCCAGCATGGTTTCCGTTGTTTCTTCGTCCGTCGTTCCCACCATGGTGGGGCTCAGCCGGACGGCTTGCATGTCTAGGATGTGGCATTTTTTGACGATCCTCCTCCCGACATTTCTCTTTATCTTCTCCCCTTCAATTGTTAGATTCTCTTCGGGGAGGATTCCTCGGATTCAGAGCAGCGATGGCCTCTTTCTTGGCCGCTGGTGCGATGTTGCCCCAGTCACGCGTAGTCCTGCGATGCTGTCCTGACGATCCGGTTCTCAAATAATTGTCCTCCCATCATTCGGGGCGATAGTGCTGCTCCGGAACGCGGTGGGGTCTTACGTCAGCCCATGCCGGATCTGTGCGACATTGGTCGGAATCCGAGACCAGTTTTTGACTTCCGGATAGGGCGACCTTTTGCTGCTCCAGTCCCTCATTGAGTAGTTTGATACCCAAACGGATCTCCTCTGGTCCTGGATTAGCCGATATAATTTCTCGAGCTGCCACGGTATTCTGTACTGGGGTTGGATATACCCAATCTCCTTTTCTATCTTTCCGTGGCTTCCCCATCTCATCTCCGAAAAGGATGGCACGGATATGTGGGAATTGGTCATCATTGGTGTGACGCTCCCGTGTCTTCTGATGCAATCGAGACATGTAATCTTTAGTTGCCATGCATTTCTTCTCCTCCTCGATGTTTTTGGCTTCATCCAGGAGTTGTTGACGACGCGCTTCTAGGGCTTGGGCCCTTTCGTCCAGCTCTTCAGCAGTAAGTTCTGCAGTTGTAGGGATGGGTGTGGTTAATGCAGCATCGATGAGTTTACGCGCACCTTCAGTGATCACGTGTCCATCCACCGATTCTTCTTTTTTCGGCTCTTTTGGGATAAGTGCTCCATCCGAGTCTTCTTCGTATTCCTCGGCAATCACCTCCTCTACCAGAGGGTCTTTTACCGGGGTCTTGTTTTTCTTGTTCTTATTCTTTGCCTTCTTGGCAGCGCCGGTAGCAAAGACGGCTTTGGGTCCGTTTCCTGGAGTCAAGCTCTGATCGGTACTTTCGGACATTTGGACCTCGGGATTATCTCCGACGTCCATGTCATCCTGCGCTTTAGGAGAGTGTTCCCCAGATCCTTCATACATGGCTTCTCCTTCTTCTGTAGCCTTGGAGTTGTACTCCTCTTCATATTCCGCGGAGAACTTTCGGAAATCTGCTGACGTCATCGATTCATCCGAGGATGCGGGTACGTCGGCGTTTGTTCCAATTGCCTCCAGCACAGAGTCGGTGTTCTCTCCAGCATCGACAGAGCCGGATCCGGATCCCATGTACCCGAAGAAGTGCGACGCGTGCTTCCTGAGGTACCTGCAGCTTTCGCGAAACTTTTGATGGTCTCGAGAATTGCATCTGCGTTTGCATCTTGCATTATCATACGTCGTAGTATGTACCTTAGGAAAGGTCTGTCTGTCCCGGCATCATCAGAGCCGGAATCAGTGTCATTGATATGCTCCTCCTGGATTTCGACTTCCACGGGTGGGTCGATCTGGGATCCGGCTCCTCCAGGGAGATCCACTCCAGATTCGACTTGGACCGCTAGGTCTTCTTCAGGCTCGGATTTCTCCACTATCTCCACAACTGGTGCAGGTTGGGTGGGTTTAGGGTTTTCTGAGATCCAGAACTCTGCCGCCTCCGCGGACAAAGGGGACCTACAAGATTCTTCTGCCTCTATCATCACCGCTGGGGTGGGTGGGGCAGTTTCAGCAAAACCGATGTAAACATCGATCTCGCCAAAAGACATGATTGTGTAGGCAGTCACAGCCTCCCTAGCCGGAATCCAAGTCTCGTCGAGAACGATGAGAGGGATGTCGCTGGCGTAGAGGATGCGACCGACGGCGATAGTCTTGCTGATTCCGATTCTTGTAGATTCCGCTCGGAACGCAGATCCGAAGCTCACTGGCCCCACGGTGGGCGCCAACTGTCGTCGGATTGAGGACAAGTACGCCATGAGGGGGTCCTCGAGGCGTGCGGAAGAGAGGGGTGTGATACGTATGGTATTCCAGGACTGTGAGCACACAAGTTTACCCAGGTTTGAATCCGCCGGCTTTGGATGGATCCTACTCCTGCTAGCAATCCAGTAATACGGCAGAGCCGGAATATGGGTTACAAGGGTTTCGCCTGTGCGAATTGACATTGTAGACTATTAAGGGTGCCCTAAAGTCTCTCCCTAGGACAGCTTATATAGATATCCGGCCTAGGGTTTACAAGAGAGTTTTATCCGGCTACGACTAAGAGTCGGTTACAGAGTACATCTTGAACTACAAGTAACATTATGGGCCTAAGTCGGTAAGTCTTCTGGGCCTTCCCGTAGCCGGATTGGACTCCATCTTTCTCCCTGACTGGGCCGCCCGTGAAGCAAAGCTCTAACCCGAAGTGGGCCACCCTAGTCAGTGAGGAACTGTGAGGATACCCGGAAAGTATATCCCCAACAATGACTATATATGGAACACATGCCTATAATTATCTAGTACTTGGATGCTTTATCTTATTTATCTGCAAATGCCCTATGTTTTGATTGCTATATGAATTGTCTTGTCCATGCAACGCCCGTCCATCCATCCCTATGCGTACCGCGCTTTAATCCTACTGTTTACTGCAATTGTTACTACTATATTTACTTTTACTACTGCTATTACTTTACTATTGCTACTACATAATTGTTGCTACTGATAACCTGCTGTGAGCAAGATTGTTTCCAAGTGCAGCTGAATTGATAACTCAGTTATTAAGGCTTATAAATATTCTTTGGCTCCCCTTGTGTCGAATCAATAAATTGGGTTTCACTTCCCTCGAAAATACTGCAATACACCCCCTATACTTGTGGGTCATCAGTGGTCAACCAAACAATGCACGAGTGCGATGCACTGAGCAACAACATGATCGCCTATCACGACCTCTACGACACCCTCGAAGGGGACTTCGACGGCTGCAAGCTGCAACACGTGGGCCACGAAAGCAACGAAGAGGCGGATCTACTCGCCAACATTGGCTCCACCTATGCCCCATACCACTTGGGGTATTCCTCGAGCGCATTTGTGAGCGCTCCATCAAGCCCAATGCCCCAGAGAAGAAAGCAAATACGTCAACAGACTCTGGGGATACACCACCCAACGAGCCAATGGCACTCAACAACATGGAGTTCGATACAGGACTCGAAGGACCAATGGGGGTCATGATGATCGAGCCATCCTGGACACAATCCTACGTCACATACCTACTCAGCAAGAGGCTGCCAGATGACCCGACTGATGCGTGACACATCGCATGACGATCCAAGGCATTTGCCCTGATCAATGGCGAACTACACAAGCGTAACATCACATGAGTACTTCAACGGTGCGTCTCCAATGGGGACGGAAGGGCCGTCCTCCTCGACATACATGAAGGCACCTGTGGACATCATGCTGGCAGTCGCGCCCTCGTTGCCAAAGCTCTGCAAGCTGGATTCTACTGGCCCACAACCATGCACGACACCAAGGACATCTTCCATCGCTACAATGCTTGCCAGCGATTCACGGACAAACCTCACGCACCTAGCGTGGAGCTCAGGCCAATACCATTGGCTTGGCCCTTCGCGCAATGGGGACTCGACATGGTCGGCAAGCTCCCAAAGTCCTCGCGAGGAGGTTATGTCTACCTCTTGGTCGCAGTCGACAAATTCACCAAGTGGATCGAGGCCATGCCGGTGACGAATCAATCAGGAGCCAGCGCTGTTAAGTTCTTCGAGTCCATTGTCTACCGCTTCGGGGTACCACACATCATCATCACGGACAACGGGACGAACTTCACCTCTAAGGAGTTCCAGGAATTCTATGAAAACCTGGGAATGAACATAAGCTATGCCTCGGTAGCTCACCCGCAGACCAACGGTCAAGTCGAAAAGGCCAACGGCCTCGTCTGCGGTGGAATCAAGAAGCGACTCCTTCGGACACTCGAACAAGCCTCCGGATGCTGGCCATACGAGCTGCAATCCATACTTTGGAGCCTACGCACAACTCCAAACAGCGCTACGGGCTATACTCCATTCTTCATGGTGCACGGTGTTGAGGCGGTGCTACCCGCAGAAGTGCGCTACAAAGCCCCAAGGGTGGTCGCATACAGCAAGAAGGAATCAACTCTGGCACTCGAAGACGTCGTCGACCTCCTTGACGAGGCTCGCGAGATAGCAGCGGAGATCTACCAGCAGAGCCTCTACAACTACCACAGCAGAAGGCTACGCCCCAAATCCTTTGTCAAAGGAGACCTGGTCCTGCGACTGAAGAAACAAGGGCATCTCAAGCTAGAGTCCCCTTGGGAAGGACCTTACGTGATTATAGAAGTAATCCCAGGTGGGGCCTATCGCCTTAAAGATTTTGAGAGCGGAGTCACATACTCCAACCGCTGGAACGTCGCGCAGCTGCGTCTTTTCTACCCCTAGTCGTTTTTACATTACAAATAAGGCTATTCAGCCAGGCTACTTAGCCACATATTGTACCTCGTACTATTCTGCGAATAAATAAAGCTAAGTGCCCCAAAACTCTGTGTTTTCCTTATTTTCTTGCAATTTTATCACTCGGGGGCTGCGCCACCCTTTACACTCTCGTTCTACGAACAAATCACAGTATCCTGAGTAGCTGACACAACACCATTCGAACCCTTGATAAACACCAACCTAGTTGCAACGCACCTGACAAGTTGGCAAGGTGCTGAGGTAAAACACAAGTCAGGCTAACGAAAAGGAACTGTAGAGTACAATACAATCGAAAAATACACAAGCCAGCAAGCTCTTCACATATCAATGGGTACAATATACACCCAACATAATCATACGAGCTTTACAACACTTATACATCTATGTGCAGGATATAAACTACGCTATAGCTGTAGAAGATGTACATTTGTCTGCTAATTCGGCACCTATTCAAGGTCATCCCTTATGGAGGCGGCGGAGGTCCAACAACAATGGTTGCCATGTCCACATCTGGTTGATGAAGTCGCACCATCGACAAGGAAACCTTGGCACCAGCAACCAGCTCCTGCCGCACACACTCGTGTATCGCGCTTATATCTTGAAACTTCACGAAAAAGGCCAACAGGCTTGAAGGGACAACATCCAGAGGAAACATCGTCTAATAAATATGCCCGAGGCACGACTGCGCCTTCTTCAAGCATTGAAGCACTCGAGAAGAACGATCCTGCAGGGTCACCAGCGCAATTGCACGGTCATGGTCCACACAAAAATACCCACTCGCCTGCAGCTGCTCCTGGGTCAAGTTGTTCATTCGAATAGCCACCCGATCCTTCTCATCCTGCGGATGACGAGCGCTGACAACTACACAAAGCAAGCAGAAAGTATGAAGAAAAGGCATCGCCGCGACTAACTAAAAGAAAAGATGAGAAGGAAGAAAGCTATCATGTAAATTGCTCATTCAATTGTGCCACTTCCTCCAAGAGATACTTATCGAGGGCAGTGGCCTTGTCCGCCTTCGACTTCCACACATCCGCACTACCACGGATGATGGGCAACTCACGCTCCAATTGTTTAATGCGATTATGCAGTCGTGAAAGCAACGACAATTCCTCCACCTTCGAACGCGGCTGCGCCGTGGTTTCATCGGTGGGAGGAGAATCATGAGGACCACTCGAAGGACCCTAGGTACACTCAAGCAAGAGGTAGATGAGACTCACCACACATCGATAAACAAAGAACTGCAGTCAAACTTGATAAAATGTCAAGGGAACACCTCCCACAAAAGCACGATTCAGATAAAGGCTAAGCTACAGCTATTACACATGAAGACTAGGGAGCATTTTGCTTCTTCGACTTCGACTTCGACTTTGGGGGCTTCATCGCATCTGTGGCAGTCATCGATGCCACGGACTTGCTAGCAGTAGCCCCAGATGCCGCGGCCTTCGCCGCCATCGCTCGTCGCCGCTCCTTTGAGTATTTGGCGATTGTCTCAATAAGCCGAGGCCCGTATTTACCGCAGCTACTAGCAAAGGGAGCAAACACTACCTGTTGGCCTCCGGCGTCAACGGGCATCGCCTCAGAGATCACGACGGGATCAAAGTCCACGCCATGGGCTTGCACCATCGTGAGTGCCATGGTGGCGCCGACAGACCGCTAAGAGTTCCTGAATTCCATGGGAATACCTCCAGCAACGGATTCCACCAGGTCGTCAAGATTGTCGATTAACCCAGCCTTGGGAGTTAGGTCCTCACGGAGGCAGCTGAGCACATACTTGGCCTTCCCCAACGTCTCTTGAAGGGAAACACTACAGTCCTCGATTGCAGCAACGGTGCCAGCCAACGCATCCGCGGGACGCAGGGACTAGGCATCAAAGCTCAGACCGGCGGCATCTGCATACGCAAAGTGTTAAGGAAAGCAACATGACACCAAATCAGGAGCAACGCAAATCAAACTGAAAATTACCTGAGAGGGCCTTGGCAATTGAGAAAAGTTGTTCTTCGAACAACTTCTCCCTTTCAGCAGATGAAGAGCACAAATCCTCTTCGCGCTTTTGCGACTCCTCTAGGGCTGCGACTGCTTCGTCGCGATTCTTCAGTGCCGTGACAAGCCTCCTTCTCGAGGGATGCAACACGATGGAGAATCTCATTATGCTCACCTACAAAGGACGGGGCACAACAACAATTGAGTCAACAAATTTCCACGAAGACAAATACAAAATCCAAAACAAACCTTCAACTACGCGGTGGCGATTGTCCTGCAGAGCATGCTGTCGACCCATAGCAAGGACTTGCTCCGCAAGGTGAGCAGCTTCCTTCACAATGAGCTACATCAAGGGAAACGAAGATTCAGCGGAAACCCAAAGTAAAAAATCCGACTGTCAAACAATAAAAGAGACACTTACATGTTCCTCCGGGGACTCCGAAGATGACTGACGCGCAGTTGTCTGGGCAACCATCTGGTGCTCCCCAGCATGTGGGGAACTCAAAGAATTGGCGCCGGAGTGGGCCGCCACTAGAGGAGAAGGAGATCGTTTGACCACCTCCTTAGCCTTGGACTCTGCGACTTCGGATTCTTTCACAAATTGGACGTCGTCAAAAGACGACGACGCCGCTTGAATGAAAAAACATGCCAAGAACCACTTCAGAAAAAGCAACTTCAAAGAAAGGAAGACGAACTCGCGGACATTAAAAGCTTACCAGTTGGAATTGTCGAGGTCAAAGGAGTCCTCTAACGACTCCTTCGGCAGTCGCATCTTCTTCCGAGCAGGAGGAGCCATGGTGTGCACAGGAACAGCAGGGATTGGCTCCTCTGCAGCAGCAGCAGAAGGACCTTCCGGTGTTGTCAGGGAAGAAGTGTCAGAATCCTTGTTGCGCGAACGCTTGCGAGTGTCGTGGCCGCTGGACTCGGGGGCTCCCTCCTCTTCTTCAATTGGAACGATCGATTCCGACTCGTCCTCTTCCTCCGCTTCGCGAGGAATAGTCCTTTCAGGATGAGGAGGCAAACTGGCAGCCACGCTACAGTCCTGCAATCAGAAGATGTATCATCATATATCAAGTACTTGGTGGTAGTCGACAAAGAAAACTACTTCATAGTACAGTTCTACCTTAGGAGGAGGGTTAGAGGCATTGAAAGGAGGCACGACTGGCTCGCGTGGGAGATCCTCCTTGGCAGTGTACTTGGTCACCAATAGCAACCTCTTATCTACCTCACTCGCAGAAATGCCATCAACAGATATGCGAGTGATGTCGCCAGCAACGGTCCAACGGAACATAGGATGGACTCTAGCTTGCAGAGGCTGGATGCAGCAGCGCAACCATGTACGAATGAGAGCAGCGCCACCCTCTTCTTTACCTATGCGGCCTTCGAGGTCGTAGACGCGTTGATACAGCATCTCCGTTCCCTCGGACTCACCAAGCATCACGATGTTCTTCCAGGAACGCCTCCTCTTACAAGCTGCCACGGAGTCGAAGGGCGCGAGTCCATAGTGCTCTCCGTCAGCCTTCTGGTCGCAGATGTAGGACCACTTGTCTCTCCACCCTTGGACAGACGCAGTGAGCTTGATGTCGAAGTAGACGGTGGACGAGTCGACATGGATTCCACAGCCTCCTACGTCGTAGACCACCGAACCAGACGCCAACTGACGTTTGAGCTTAAAAATCCTCTTCAAGAGGCCAAAGTATGGCTCGATTCCGAGCCAGCACTGGCAAAGTGTGATGAAGCAAGAAATGTGGAGAATGGAATTTGGGGACAGCTGGTGCAGCTGGAGCCCATAGAAAGAAACAAGACCCCTGAAGAAAGGATGCAGGGGTAGAGAGAGACCTCGAATGACGAACGTAAGGAACATCACCCAGAAACCCGGAGGAGGAATGGGGATTACCTCGTCACCAGGCACCCGTGAGTCATCATCTGTGGGTGGAAGAGCTCCATCTTAACGAAGAATATGTAGCTCGGAAGACTTGATGATGGATGCGCGCCAGGAGCCATTGGTGACGCGGGTGCCCGCACCCTTCTTCTTCCCAGTGCTGGCAGCGCTAGTGCCATGGTGGTGGTGCTGCCCTTCTTCTTGGCAGCAACAATGGCGGCCACAGATCTAGCGGCGGTGCCTCCCTTCTTCTTGCCCATCTTTCTATGGCGATGCGAGCGGAGAAAGTAACTAGAGAAAACATGGAGCTGGTCCACTGCCACGAAGAGGAAGCGTGCAGGGAAGCAGAGAGAACAACAATGGCGAAGGAGGCACGAGCAAGAAGAGAGATGGGGAAAATTACCGCAGCTATGCTGCTACTTAACCCCCTCATAGGTGTCATCCAACGGCCAGCAAAAACCCTACTGAACGCGTGGCACACATCGACACGTGGCGAGGGTGAACCACGAACCCTCCCCCACTACTACCATTGTGCGCGTAAATCGAGGAGACGTAGTTAAACTAGAAGATTACGCACGCCTAGTCAAATCGAAGTCATAAAGTGGGACCCACCGCTTGTCACGTCCCGTCAAAGCCGCTCACGCGGGCAACTGAGGTCATCATATCGTCAGCACTGATGTCATCGATTCCAGCAGAAGAATATTTTGACTACTTTAGTTCTTGCCCGAGTCTTCGACTCAACCAAGCACTCGGGGGATACTCCTAACAGGAGCGCTGGCCACGCACCCGAAAGAATTTTTTATGCAGATGTATGAGCATTCAAGACAAACCCATCACTCGAATCAATGATTCGATTGTGAGCTACGGGTTACTCCCATAGGGAGCGCTGGAAGCATATTCGACTAAAACAAGCAATCAAAGACGACAACAGTCGCAAAATGTTTTTAGTCCCCACTCGAGTAGGCACTCGGGGGTACTCCCATAGGGAGCGCTGGCTGCGCGCCCTATAATTATTTGTACATCGTACTGTGTGTCGATAACATCCACACTCGAATGCTATGGCGACTCTACCTCATATTTTCCCTACAAAGAGATTACGTCTCCTGGGCCACCCGGATCATCTCCGCGATGACCAAAATTCCGGATGCCACGCTTGCAGCATGAAGATAAGACCTGAATAAGGCTTGGCAACGCATATGCTGCGCACTACCAAAAATATATCCGTGCTTGCAGGTACGATGAACATGCCTTGACGGACGCGTTGAGTTCTCGCATCTATATACTGGAATTTGACTCTTGTAAGACCTCCGTAGCGTGAGTCGAATTACGCCAACACTTTTCCAAATTCAAGTCTGGGGACTCGAGTTTGAGTAGATTGCGTTGTTTTGCCCTAAGGCATTTAACTGACATCGATGCATCGGATAAATCAGGCACGTGTATAAACAATCCCTATGACACAAACATAACAACCCAAAAAAATGTTCAGTCATGCACTCGAAAGACTTCATAAAGTCTCACGTCGAATGTGCGACTCCACTGGACACTCGGAGGCTACTAACATGGGTATACCCTACAGGTACTTGAGTTTGGCATATACGGTCCAGATACGGCAGAATCCCACGGCGTTGCCATGGCCCAATGAAGAATTCGAGTGGCCCACAAACTCTTCGATTGCTTGCAAGACAAGAAGAAGCTTAAAGATAGAAAGTTCAAAGGATGAACCCTAATCTGTAACTGACTCGACCTGCTACCCGAGACCTAGCCTATCTATATAAAGGCTAGGAGGGGGCAACGAGAAGGACGACCACAACCCTAGTTTCCACAACTCTCGCCTGATTGCATCTACGCACCCCTGTAATCTTCGATTCCTTCGATAATTCCAAGAGCAGACAAGCAGGAGTAGGGACCTCTACGAGGCCTGAACTTGGGTAAACCTTGCATCCCTGTGTCATTGTTTGCTAGCCGATTGATTCCTCTAGTGCTCCCTCCTTCTCCAAAACTCAAGTCCATAACAATGGGCATTGATGAGTTAAACCCTCATCACTACTGGAATAACTTTGTTTTTCTAAAGGATTGTAGCTGCATATCTCAGGTTTAGAAACATGGAGATAGTTGGCCATCTACAACTATTCAAAATTATCCATAGTACTTAGTCACTTCTTAATAGATAATATTAACATAAAGCCAATCACCTATGTTGTAAATAAAAGCTAGAATTAAATGAGGCACTTGCAAATTGAAGGGAATATGCCCGAGAGGCAATAATAAAATGATTATTATGATATTCCATGTTTATGATAAACGTTCATTTCTCATGCTAGAATTGTATTAATCGGAAACATTTGTGTGTTTAACAAACAAAAGAAAGAGTTCCTAGTAAATCCTCTCTGTTTAACTAGCTCATTGATTAACCGATGATCAAGGTTTCATTATCATGAACATTGGATGTTGTTAATAAAAAGGTCATGTAATTTGAAGAATGATGTGATGAACATACACCCAAATTATAGAAATACGATCAAGTCATTATGTTTACATTGCTATAACATTGAGGCCCACAAGTATAGGGGATCACTGAAATCTTCGATGGGAAGTATTAACCAAATTTATAGTTCGACTCAAGGGAACACACGAATATCAATACGACTTTAGCATTTGATATGTCACTCTCAACCACACCTTTATATCAATAAATCACAAAGCAAGTTTTGATTTATAGCAGTTGATTCAAAGCAGTAAACAATAGAAGTAGATTTCCAGTTTTCACCAGAAGTAGTGATGTGTAAATTTCAGTGGCTAAAATCATAGGCATGAGGTGAAGGGGTGTTGCATGAATGGTATTTATCATATAATGCAATCCTAATAACCTGGAATTCATCTCTAATTCAGTGGTGTGTAGGTGTGTGATCCAAATATAGTTATGCATACTAACTAAGAGAATTTGCATAACATCTATTGTCTTGCCTACCCATTTCACCCGGGGACAACTTGGAACTACATGCAATTAAGGTCTATCCTTTTGAATAACCCAGAACAAGGCATTAACACTTCATGAAAACACAATATCCTCAAACTATCATATATTTCGATTGTTTTCCCTAACTATCACTTTAGGGTTCAAAGGTTCAACATAGTAATAGGCAATACACTTTGCAGATAGACACCAAACTCATATATTTGATGAGCAATAGAAGTTCAGTACTGGAATCATATCACTTGGGCCCTAGCGACAAGCATTAAACATAGCAAAGGTGTACCAACATCATACAAGAATATCCTTAAGACAAACACCTCAAATCTCGATACATATGGATGATTACACGTTCAATCTCATCCCATTCCCTTCCACCTCACATGCCTACAAAGAACTACTCACACATGATGATGGAGAGTGAGCACATGGTTGTTGGTGATGATGGTGGTGGTGGTGGAGAAGACCTCAAAATCCCCCTCTCCGGCGTGGAGAGCAGGAATAATCTGACCCCCGAAACAAAGATCATGGATCTGCCGGTGCTCTGTTTCGCGAAAGGTCCCGTGATTGCAGATACCTAGGTTTTTCAGGTATATATGGGGGTGCGCCAAAGGAGAGGTTAAGGCGATTCTCCAGGACAAAAAGGGCCTAGGTGGCGCGCCTAGTTGAGGGGGGCATGCCACCTATGCTCTTTTTGGCCTCATGGGTCCCCTCATGTGATTCCAAAGCCCAGGCTCCTTGTTTTGGTGAAAAACCCGTGTGGTATTTTTTCCTCGATTTTATGTCAGCGAAAATAGACAGAAAGAAGACTTTTGCTAAAAACAGCATCAAATTCAACAGTTTTTCCAAGTATGGTGAGATTCCGGAGCAAATCATTGAGCAAAGTTGTAAAATTAGATACATTTGAGATGTATCCAACATCTCATACGAAGTAACCCTAGTCCTAAGACCATGAGATCATGTCAATCATTAACACCAGAAGAGTACTTTGATAAGATCAAATGTCATACTGTAATAGGGTGACTATAAAGGTGGGTTCGTGTACTCCAAAAGTGCTATGTAGAGGCTTATGGATCAAGAGTGGGATTTTTTTCATCCGGATGACACAGAGAGATACTCTAGGCCTTCTCGGTGATATCACATTTACAGAGCTTGCAAGCACGTGACTAGGTCACAAAGAATGTCATATCATGGGAACGAGAAAATATTAATTATTGATAACAAGATCAAACTAGGTATGGTTGACACTGATCATCGAATCTTGGACAAGTAATATATCACGAGACAAAGGGATTTAGTTACAATGCTCAAGGTTCCCACGATCACAAGAGTCATCGTTAAATATGTGGGAGTTAGTACAGATCTCTAGGTCCCACTACTGATTATGGATTGAAGAGTTGTCTTGATCATGTCCGCATTATTCGTGAACTATAGGGTGACACACTTAAGGTACACCGACACTATTGGCAGATATATTATATCAGAGAAAGGTTTTGTAAGCGCTAGAATTATTTCGAGGAGTACTAGAATTATTTCGGGGTAAATCATTGAAATCTATTTCAGATGTAATATTAGAATAATGCAAGGGGTTTATGAAAATGTTTGTTAATTAAAGTAATTGACAAATATTAGTATAAAGAAATAAAATTATTTTTATTAAATGAGAGTTTGCATTTAATTGAGTGGAAATTAATGGAAAAGTGAGTGAAATTGAAATTCCTGTGAGTGGGATGAGTGGAGCATCCACTCACATGAATAAAGGGAGAGGTGGGGGCACCACCTTGGCCGCTAGCCATGGCCCTTGGGGTTGCCCCTCTCCTATAAAAGGAGGAATGGTACTATCCTCACACACCATCCTTGTGAAGAATTTCTCCTCTCCCCTCAAGTGGCTCGCATGTTATTCGGACTAGCGATGAACATGTTCTAGTAGTTTCTCTGGCGGTATCTGCTTCTTCCGCTATTCTGCTGGATTGAGAGACCGGAGGTTGTTGGCAATCTAGACGCGTGCCCGAGCATGAATGCACTTCTGGTTTATGGTGCTCTTAAAATCTCCATAGAGTTCATGTACATCATCCACGATATTAAATCCCATAAAGCTTTTCAGGCTTCAAGAGTAAGTTCTCTATGGATATATATCCATCTGTTGATTGCATCTGATAGATAGATATTGGTACTTAGTTGTTCATATCATAGGATTTTTTTGATTTATATGATGACAACCCTTTAGTGGTATTAGAGTCTGATCTATGCGTAGATGTATTGTATGGGTAGAACACATATGAGTATGTGGGTGCTGATGATCATGTTATTTCATCCTCTTGTGTATTTTGGATATTATTGGCATAGTGGGATAAAGCGGCCCGGACTAAGCTTACATGTCCTCGCACATGAGATCCGTTCCACGCTTGACATCCAACTATTCTTGCATAAGTGGCTGGCGAGTGTTTGTCGCTTTCACTATTGTTAATATCTGGTCTACAACATGTTGCTAACAATTTTGTTATCATTGTTGGGGTTCCATGTTTGTAGGTAAGAACGGTTCTATCTTCGAAATCCCCAAGCCACATAAAATATGAAAAGATAAATTAGAAGCGTCTAAATTTTTTTGCTCGACATGTGTTATGATATGGTGAATATTAAAATTTGAAGTATGATATGATACTATTGGAAAATTATAATAAAACAAGGTAGAATCGCCATAGACCTTAGCGCTACACTAATGGAATGATGGAGATCATACCATGATGCACAAGATGGAGATCAAGTGCAAGAAAATATCATATCACTTTTTGCATGTGATGTTTATATGCATCTTATTTTGCTTAGATGGCGTTTAGTAGCATTATAAGATAATCCCTTATTATAAATATCAAGATAAAAATGTATTCTTCCTTAGTATACACCGTTAAGAAAGTCCATCATTTCAAGACACCACGTGATGATCGGGTGTGACAGACTCTACACTTGCATACAACGGATCTAAGCCAGAATTACAAACGAGGGTACTAAGGTTCTACTTAGCGAGCCTAGCATTTATAGACATGGACTCGGAACACGTACGAACGGTAAAGCATGAATCATATGGTTGATATGATGACCATGTCGATGCTTGCCTTTGAAGTTGCACCAACTCACATGATAATCGGTCTTGGTGTAGTGAATTTGGTTCATGTAATCACCACAACGACTTGAGGGGTGTTGTTTTTAAGGTGGGAGTTCTCATAGTAATTTTGAATTAACTTGAACTCAATTTATCATAAACATAGTCTAGATTGTATCTGCATGAATCATATTAGAAATGGCATTCATTATTCTACATTACGCTAGGCCTCATAGTTAAGATTGAAAATTGTTAAAACTGATGTTCACACTACGGACTGGTACTGTATTGTTAAAGAAAGTCGAGAGAAGAGAAATTTCTATTGCAAACTTTCAATAAACCTCAAATTTCTCTAAGTGACTCAAATATAATGACGAATGGTTTTAATTAGCATCCAACATCATACTTGTCTCCATGAAGCCAATTTTCTCCAAATTTGTTTGAGAAACAAGATGATATAAAGAGTTGAAATTGTTGTTTTAAAAAACAATCAAAGTACGAGATATATGTGATATCTAAGACTTAGTTTTGTTGCAAGATGATGGAATATAATCTAGTGAGACTACATCGACTCATAAATGTATGAGTGTATATGAAGGGTAAAAACGCCAGGCGTCCTGATTCTCCAAATAGCTGAACACTAATAATATTCACATATATAATACGATTAAGCCGTGGTAGCTTCATCATGAAGTTGTCATGACGGGATGGATAAAGAGTGTGAGTGATTTGATCATCACACTAAAAAGATTTCTAATAGTGAAATCCAGAAAAAATGTGTCATATGATGATCAACTTTAAAGTGTAAATCCGAGGGTGCTAGTACTTGACTAAACACGCCTAGGAATATGTGTTAAAACTATTGACACCATGTTTGACGTGAGAATTTCTTCTGAAGAAGCAGGAAACCGAAAAAAGAACTGCAAAAGTATTTGGGAGAAAGAAGAGACTAGAAAGTCTAGCCCGGGTATATATATTGGTATATACATATGATGAATGTATTTCTTTGTTGGTCACACAATGTAATTCTTGAGTATTTATACTAGATTGGTTGATCATACAACTCAATAAAAGAATAAAATGGCCTGAGTGGCTAGAAAATAATATGATAAGATGCATGTTGACAACAATAATAAAATGTTATTGTGTTCATCGTCAGCTCTTCCTAGCCATCAAGATTTATTCTAAAGGAACTTAATAAATTATTATTTTGTTCTATTCTGATGAAAAACAAATGGTTGTTTAAATTATGACCGCATTCATAGAAGATCAATTAGTTATTATAAGTCATGTGGGTGAAATACACGTCCATACAAATGATGCTAAAACACCACAAGGCTAAATGATTTGAATTCCACTTATGTGTAACCGCCATTTAGGTCATATTAGAAACAACGCATGAAGAAACCCCATGCAAATGGACTTTAGAAGTCATTTGATTTTTGAATCATTTGACATCTGGAAACCGTTTCTAAATGCGAAAATGACTTGAATTTCTTCATGGGCCAAAAGTTGAACGTGTGATTTACTTACTAGAACTCATACATACTGATGTATGTGATCATCAAGTGTAAATCGTGTGTGGTAGATTCCTCTACTTCATAAAGCTTCCTTTAGTGAATTGAGTCTATATATATGGATGTATCCATTTGATGAGAAACAAGTCTTAAACCATTTGAAAAAGGTTCAAAGAAGTTCAGTGTGATGTAGAAAATCATTTGTGACAAGAAATAAGAATTTATGATTGTGATCATATAGGACAATATTTGAGTTACAAGCTTAGAAAAACATCTAAGTGTTGTGAAATTGGTGCTGCAACTTATGCCTCATGAAATACCACAGGAGCATGGAGTGTTTGAGAGACATAATCGAACCTATTTGGACATGGTAAGATCAATGATGAAAATGAAATAAACTGCCATTATATTTTTGAAGTACTATGCATTAGAGACTACCACTTTAAACTAAATATAGAGCAATCATGATCAGTTGAAATGATATCCATATGAGTTATGGAATGGGATAAAACCCAAATGGTCTCTTCTTAAGTTTTGGTATGCTATGCATAAGTAAACAAGTTTACAACAAAAATCAGATAATTGTCTTTGTTGGTTGTCCCATGGACAAAAATGGGCATTCTTTCCACTATGAAGCCGAAAACAAAATTGTTTTGTCGCGGAATGGATTATTTTTCGAGAAGGGGTCTCTCATAAATTCGATGAGGTTATTGAATCTCAGCAAGATGAGCAGAGTAGTGCAACAATAGAAGGTATTCTATAGACATCCAAGATGTTCATGGGTCGTGTATCTACAAAGTATTGTAGCCCTGGATACCAAAATGTCTATTGAACCTCATAAGATTGGTTAAATATGTAATCAAATAAAATATTGAGGACAAAGAATTGTTGTTGAACAATGATGAACCAACCACATACAAATGATCAATGATGGTTGCTGACTACATTAAATGTCTTGAAGCCATGAAATCCAAGATAGTTTTCATATCAAGTTTTTGAACTTGTTAGATCGTTCAGAAGGGTAAAACCTTTTAGATGTAAATAGAGCTATAAATAGACTTGACTTGTTGAAAACAGTTTACGACAAAAGCTTAAAGAGTTGACTATGATAAGATTAAGATATTCCATAGTAATGCTTAAAAGTCTATATGGATTATTCTAGCAGTCACTACATATTTCAGATATGGAAGCTAGATAGAAAAACTACATACATGTATATCGAGGGTGTATGCAAGATATAACCATGAATTTTGTCAGATCCAAATAGTGCTAGATTGGTATGCAAACTTTGGTAAGAGAAGTATGCATCACAGAGTTAGAATCTTCGCTGGATGAAATGGTCAAAGAGTTTATGATTTCATCAAGAACTGATATGAAACTTGCACTTGCAAGAAATTAAGTGGGAATGCTAAGGCACATTTCTAATACTTTATGTCGACGACATATCGTTGATTAGAAGTTGTGTATATTTACTTTACATAATTCAAGTTTCATTTGAAAATTGTTTTTCAAAATGAAAAGACCTGGACTAACACCATATTAAGTATTAAGATCTATGGAGATAAATCTTGACACCTCATAAGTTTAAATAAAAGTACATATAAGAGATACTGAAGTAGTTCCATATGGAAACATCAAGAAATTGTTCTTGTTGTATGGATTTTATCAAGACTCAAGTGTAGTTGACACTTGATCAATAAAACACGTGAGTGATTTTAGATCATGAAACACCATGATATGTATGAAATCAGATGTCCTGTGTTCTAGGGTGTTATGGCATATACCAGGGTGACTCATATGATGATCACTGGACAATAGTGAGTAAATTCTTGAGTACTTGAGAAGAACCAAGGATATATATTGTATATGATAGTAAAAAACTAAAATCGATGTAATATGTTACACCAGCATTAGTGTCATCACATGTACACAGATATTTCACTCAATTAGGATGAGTAGCACAATAGGCTAAAAGTCTTCCATGCTGGATTTAAACGAGTTCTAAAGTTTGAACATTGTGATGGATTCTACAAATGAAAGGCTAAGTATATCATTATTTTGATAACAATCTTGGAAGGTGCTTGAGTCAAAAGTTCTTTAAAATGTACTTGGTGTAATTCCAAATGTCTCAGAACTATGAAGCTATATTCTGCAGCAATATTAGCAACATAATTCAGATTGAGGAATTGAAGTCTCACCAAAATACCAAACTTGTACATTGCAATATCAACTCATTTGAGACAAGTGTTGCGTATAGACGTAAGTGATCTACAAATACATATGGGTCTCATATGTCAGGGCCATTGAATAAACTGCTTACACAAGCTAAACATGATCATCACCAAAAGGCCATGGGTGTTAGATCTTTGCCAATGTTAACTTGATTATTGACTCTAGTGCAAATGGGAGACTGAAGGGAATATACCCGAGATACAATAATAAAATGATTATCATGAGTAAATAATAGCACTAGATTATTTCGGCTCAAACTGCTATCCACGACGTTCTGATTCTTTTTGGTTGTGGGATGGAGGCCGAAAAGGACACGCGGCGATGTTGCAATGGAGCCATGATATCCCGTGATGCAAGACCCGCTGTGGGTCAGGGCGAAAGATTCTAGATCACGGATGGGTGTCTCACGCACCATCGTACCCCGCATCATAGAATGGTGGGTCGTGCGCGTGACATGGGCCTGCCATCAGCGCATGTGGGTAGGAATGTGCTCTGTGAGAGGCGTTCCCGGCGCGACACGCCTCCGCACCCACCGGGTGGCAGGGCCCGCCGAAAGCAGATGTGGTGGAGTGAGCCCATGTCGTCCGTGGACTCTCGTGGTCATGGGGCCCGATGATAGCCGACATGGTGCCGTAAGCCCATACTAGCCGTGGGTTCTCGCGGTCATGGGACCCTCCAAGAGCCGAAGTGGCACCGTGAGACCATGTCGCACTCAGATTATCGCGGCTGTGTGCCCTGCAAGGAACCTACATGGCAGGATAGACTGTAGTCATCCATGCCTTCTCGTGGGCATAGAGACGACTTGGCAACATAGGTCATCTACGTACGCGGGTTATAGCAGCGAGATCATACTTTTGGTCATGTTCATAGACAAGCTAGCATTGTAGATTGTAGACTTCCATGGGGTTCTGGCGATGATATCATACTATGGGACCCGTTCGTAGCTGAGCTGTTAGCATGGTTTCTCGCGCAAGTTATCGTTTAGCTTGTGTCATCACCCGGATTTTTAATCCTAGATGCCTGTTATGCCATACATCGCAATCCCAGGATTACCATTTTTGCGAGACATAACGGATTGGATATCACAGTACATCATCCATTACAAGCCATAATAAGGTCTTACACAAATAAATGATCTCATGATCTAGTCTTAATACAAACAAGTAGTGGAATAATAAGCGTAGCGGTGGGCTCCATCTTCAGTGTCACAGGCAATGCTGACGATGGGAGATGATCCTAGTTGTCGTAGTCGTCCTGCTGTTCATCTTCCTGATAGTCCTCCTCATAGTCTGGCCACAGGAATAGCTAGGGACAAAGCCATAATTACTCTTTAAGTACTCACAAACTATCACTAACAAGTAAGGTAGTTCTAGTAGGAGTGCTAAGCTCTATGTTTATTTGCAAAGCTAAATTTGAAACCTAAGCTGTGTTCAAAAACAAAGAAAGGTAAAATAAAGTTCTAAATCACTTAAGTTGGGAACTTAGTTTTCATAGTCACAACCCTGTTGTGGCCAAGTCAAGTCACAATTCATTTCACAGAGGTGGTACACTTTCACCACAAAATCCGATACATCCATCAGGGATAACCCTGAATCATCATACTTAGTATGCGGATAATCAATCATAACATTTCCTTTACACACTCTAGTATAAGCACCTCTCCTATGAGCTTGGCCTCCCAACCATGGCCATCTGCCATCCTGGGCACTACATAGGTGGACAACATCAAGAGGTATCCTCAGATCAAACCTCTTCCACGAGGGAACCCATACTAATGCATATAAAGTTCCGGCTAAGCCTTACCCTATTCAGGTATTGTGGTTGTACGGTAAAATTGGAATGGTATCGCATCCGAACACAACCATCAGTTTTTATAAAGGGCTAAGGCTCATGCCTCAACATTTTCGTCATTATAAACCATTTGTGTTTCTCAACACATGTCAAAACATCTGAATAGAATGACTCATCATTCCAAGGTTTTCATGAGCACTTTCACCAAGTATTCCCATCTAAAGTGATCAAGTTTTATGCTTAGCACTAGCTACTAAGTTAAGAGTGTTCACTAAGGTGGGATGCCAATCTCAATCTCATGCCATAGAATGACATCTAGTATAGGTCAAGTTTTATACTCTTTATGCTATCTATACTACTTTCCAAAATCTCACAAAGCATTACTAAAAGTAAAGAAACTTTGGTAAAGCAAAAGTAAAGCTTGCAAGTAAAACTTGGGATGGGTATAAATCAAAATGTATAACCAAAGCATGCCTAATGCATCTTGCTTAGGTTAACTTGCATCTAGTGATGGCTTGCAAGTATTAGCTTGCCAATAATTGCTTGCCTTGATTAGTGCAGTGGTTGAAGTTCTCTTCCTCTTCTTCGAGGTAGAACTCCTCCTCATAGACTTGGTCGGTACTATCGTCTATAAATGAAATACGGGATAAACAATCACCAAACAATACTTAACTAGTCTATTTAGCACACTAATGCACACACTTGATGATCTAGCATCATCACACTCATCACAAGATTTAAAGAACTAGTTTCATTTATTTTATTTGAGAAAAGTAATTTCTACTCATTGAAAATATTTAAGATTTAATATTCTCCAATTAAAATATGGGATCAGGTGGAGACATGTCATCACCACATATTCTAATACATGGGAATGTGATTTTAAAGGTTTGCTCATATTTCAATAAGTTTGAGATTCTTATTTAATAGATTTAAAATGACTAGAAATGCCCTAATAGCATTATTTTGGTACTAGTCCAAAGTCACTGCATGCAAACCTAAATATTATTACATATTCAGATAGATATTATCAAATGTGATTTTTGAGAGTTGGAATCAACTCAAAAGCTATTATGGTTGATTTTTGAAAAATGTTTGAATGCAGAAAAGTCTCTATCTTGTTATTTTTGCTATATGTGATCTCTTACTCCATTTGATTTAAATCCAACGGGCTTGGATAGATATTTTAATTATCTTTATAACAAAATTTGGATCCTGCAATTTGGTTAAGTGAAACTCTCTGGATAGATTTTTGAATCTAGTCATAGAATCTAATTTAAATCTAAATGGAAAAACATTTATTTGAATTTGTGGGCTTGCGCGGGAAAATTAATGGGCCGACCCAGTGGCGCTCCGCGGTGCGGAGGGCTACTGATAGGGGGGCCCGCATGTCAGCGACTAATTCTAACCGAAGCGGTACGGGGCAATCTCAGTCGTGCGATTAGAACAAGAATCTACGACCGTGGTTCATCGTTTCCGGTGAATAGCTCCGGCGAGAGAAAACCCTAACGCGGCATGGTGGGGGTACGTGGGGGCTTACCAGGGCTCTAGCTAGATGTGGCGATGGGGCGATCGAGCTGGTAGATGACGGCGGTTCTAGGCGTGGTCGCGGTGACTCCTAGGGCAGTCGCAATCAACGGTGCCTCTTCTCCTCTGCTACGGCCAGCTCCGGCAAAATTCCGGTGAACTATAGCTCGATTGGCTCTGGGGAGAAGTGCGGGGTGGTCAGTGGTGAGAGGGGAGTGAGATGGAGTGAGGATTGAGGCTGGGGGAGGCCTCCTTTTAAACGCTCGACGACGGGACCGAGCGGCGTGGTCAAGCGACGGTGGCGACACGTCTACAGGGTGCTAGCGGCATGGCTGTGAGTGGCGGTCGACGTAGTGCTCCCTGGCGGTCCTCTACGGATGAAAGGCACGGCTAGGGGCGGTGGCATTTAGTCGGGAGCATCCGATGCTCTACGCGGCAGAAGCAGAGTTCGACGCGGCGCACGGTGGCTGCAGGTCAAACGGCGGCGCACGGGCATGTCTGGGTGCTTCCTGGGGTCGTGGGGAGGCAGTGCGTGCGAGCTGCGGTCGAGGCACGGCGTGTGCACGCTTGTCGGGCGCGGCGCTCTGGCACGTGCTCGGCATGGCACAGACGCGGTGGGTGCGGTTGTTCTGCGGTGGTCTAGCGCTTGGCAGCACTCGGGGAAGGGATAGAGAGGGGCGGTAGGGTGCGGCGATCCTCCTAGGCATGGCGGGAGAGAGCGGGGCGGTCTACTGGGAGTGGTCCATGCTCGACCGGTGGGCATGGCACTCGGGTGGCTCGGCACTACTGCAAGTGGCTAAGGGGGAGCCCTTTTATGGCATGGTTGGAACTGGGGGAGACCAGGGGCATGGATTGATGCCTTAGTGGTGCTTGATCACTGCTCTAAAACAGTAATTGTTAGGCCAGATTCATTTTGTCTGCCAGGTGTTCGATCAAATGGCCGCAAGAAATTTAACTTCGAATTTTGGAAAGATTTTTGGTGTGTGATCTGCACTTATGCTTGAGAGTCTCTGGTTGCTTGGGCTTGGCAAGGTGAGTTCATTTGGTAGGTTTTTCAAAAATGAGGATCTTCACATATGGATTGGATTCCATTTTCAAATGCCATTTAAATTGAGTGGCTAAATGTTTTTGTAAGTTTGTAAAGTGGGCATTGGTATATCTTTACTTGGTCTAGCAAGGGGTGAAAAGATCTAGAAATGTTTCTGTTAGGAATTGACTTCTAGGAACACCTAAAGTGGCCTAGTGGATTAAAATTGTCAAAATGACCATTTGTCTTATTTAATCTTATTTGATTTCTTTTTCTTTGGATTTTTTTTGTAGATGGTCTAGATGATGTGGCATTCACCTTTAAACCATTTCATAACATTTAGAACAATCAAACATGGCATTTTCAAACAAATTCTACACTAATGCAAACACACATGCATTCATATGCCTTTTCTTTAATAAAAGTTTTTGTTAACCCTAAATTGGGTGATTAGGAACTTAATAACCTTGATTAAAGATTTGGGATGTTACCTCTCATGTTATCTTGATTCCTCATTCGCTTATACAAGACGATATGACATCTCTCTCATTCATAGTGTGTTAGATCTACCCTCTCTTTCTCCATTTAGTCAACCCGTCTCTACGTTTTGCCATACTTTGTATGCGACAACTCTGGCGACTGGAAGTATAGTATGTTTAGGCATGGTTCCAGGTAGTTTTCTATAGGTACCTACGTCTCGAGTGTGCGTGCTGCTCAACATTTTGATAATGATCTACAGAGCACAATAGGCCGCTTCTCCGCCTCTCTGCCGACCTTCTTGCCCGCGCTTTCTTGGAGGCCGCTATTTCTGTGAGCATACCTTCACCGACACAGACAGTGTTCTCTGCTTCGCTATCACGGCGGGGAGCCTTGCATCGTTCTTGCTCGCGCTTCCTTGGATATTGGAGTCCACAAAATCTCTACAGGCGTTTACGGTGTTCTCCACGTCTCAGTGGTGGTAGTAGTGTGGCAACGTTCTTGGCCGCGTTTCATCAGACGCTACTGTTTGGGCGTCGAGAGCTGCTATGACCTTGGCTGGCTCTGGCCTCTTGCATCTTGATGCAGTAGTAGGCTGGGGATGGCCTGACTCCTTGCCGACAGTGTCATGGTGGTGAGCTCTACAACATTCGTAACCATGCTTACACGTATATTGGCATTTTGCAGAGAAGAGCTTCGTGGGCGTCGCTAATGATGTTGACGGTATATCATCGAAAGATTCTCCACATCGGCCAGTTTTCCATTTTAGTACTATAGCCTTTTTTCATTCTCCGTTCTTCCGTGTATTCTAGTTGTAGTCTCAATGCATGGAAAATGGGTGTCTGTTGCACCATAAACTATGCTTCCTTGTCGTTGATTATTGTTCGTGTACACTGAACTATCCATCCCGCGTTACGTTGGTTGTTCTCTGTTTTTCGTGCTAAAGGACCACGGCTGGATAGTCGTCAGAGGGTGGATGCAGGAACCAACGGATCAACTCTAAATAGCTCTGACGTTTTCATGTATATTACAGAGAACATGTGAGACACGCTCGTCTGCGTCGATGGTCTCGATATGCGAGCTAGCCATTCGGCACACGAAGGGCTTCATGTGGAAGTAGACACTAACACATAAGCGGTGTACATGTGTGAAATTATACGTCTTTGTACCCTTACTTGCTCGATGCGACCATACTTATTTTCGTGTCTTTCTTGTATGTTTTTGCTATGACTATAGTCTTCGCGGGTATAACAAGGCAATACAAGCGAGTTGTCAGAGAAGTGTCTCTTCGGCTTTGCATGTGTATCTGTATAGTTTTGTGAGTCTGGCATGAAAAGAGCCTTCTTTTCATGTTTTGCGTCTGCGTTAAATGCTAGTAGTGGTTACCACACGCAGAGTACTAGGTGATAGCTATGTCAGGTCATCTCCATGTCAAGTCATCTTTATTTACCATGCATGTCCTGATAGGATGCTTCTATTCAGAGTGTTAATAATGACACTAATCGCTACGACAGCTTGAAAATGTATGTTCCATGTGGCGTTCGATCTGCATGTGGTTGCTCACTTATAATATAAAATCATTTCATTGGCCAAAAATGCCACGATGCAAAAAACATTAGACCTCCTCGTTTCTCTTAAATTTAGTCTTATTCTTAGAAAATCATGTCCACCACACTGGTCGAAGGAATCCCGGTGGCTCGACGATCGCCCAGCGGGCGGTCGGGCTTGTTCCGTTGTTCGCGTGTGTCTTGATGGTCTCCTACGAATGAAGCGGTGGTCATGAACTGTTGGCTTCGCTTCGAAAACGAGGCTGTTAAACGGTTGTCCGTGAAGGCTACCCTGTGCAGCACTAGTCCGATCGTCACAAGAGTCTCTTCTCTGTGTCGGACTTTGCTGGCTTCGCTCTCCTCTAGCCTACTCATCCCGCGCCGGCTGCTTCACAGATGCACCACAACAGCGACGAATGGAATGGGGATTCTTACGGTAAGGCACCGGTGTGCCCAGACTTCGACCGCATCGATGATTCTTCTGGTCCACTCTTGATGGACTTCAACCATGATGAATTTATGGTCTTCCGAGGGACCAGCCAGTTATGCCGCCGGGGATCTACAGATAGTGAACATTTGGCTGGGCGAGAAGACTCGGGAGGTTGTCAGCTCGACCTACCTGATTCAGAAGAGGCATTCTTGGGTCCTCTCGAGCCTATTGATCCTTTGCTCGCGCTTGCTTACGCTTAGGACATGATCCATACCGAGATCGACGACCCTGCGGCTAACTAAGGTGCGTACGTGGGAAGTACTTGATATGGGCGAAACCGACTATCAACTTGCGCTTACCTGCATCCATCGGTTGTTTCTGTACAACCATTGTTGATGTCCGTGACTAGCCAAAGAAGATTAGGGGAGCTATCCATCTGCCGTCATGCGTATGTCGAGAAGGCTATGGAACGCGCGACGAGGAAGATCAGTTCGAAAACGGAAGCGACACATGCGTTAGAGTTCACTGCTTTATTTTTTCCTAGATTTTGATGTATGTATCCATTTAGCGTTTGTAAAACAATAATATGAAATTATCCATCTTTTTACTACTATACGCGACACGTGAGAGCAAACTACTGCTAAACCGGTGGACACACGTTTTAGGATAGATGGTTTGCTATGTCTTTTTCAATAGTGTCCTACTTCGAACTGCTCCTCGGAGGATGCAAAGAGAAGGCTAGTTATCATATTCCATGTTTATGATAAAAGTTCATTTGTCATGCTAGAATTGTATTAATTCGAAAATATTAATATTTGTGTATTTAATAAATAAAACAAAGATTTCCTAGTAAAGCCACTCTATTTAACTAGCTTCTTGATTAATCGATGTTCCTGATCATGAACATTGGATATTGTTAATAACAAGGTCATATCATTGGAAGAATGAGGTGATGAACATACATCCAAAGTATAGCAATACGATCAAATCATTATGTTTACAATGCTATGACATCTCATACAAAGTAACCCTAATCCTAAGACTATGAGATCATGTCAATCACTTGCATCAAAATCGTACTTTGATAACATCAAACGTCACACTATAATAGGGTGACTATAAAGGTGAGTTCAGGTACTTAGAAAGTAACAAGGTGACTATCAACGTCACACAGTAATAGATGACAGAGAGATATACTCTAGGCCCTCTCGGTGATATCACGTTGACACAACTTGCAAGCATGTGACTAGGTCGCAAAGAATGTCATATCACGGGAACAAGAAAAGAGTACTTGTCGGTAACAAGATCAAACTAGGTATGGTTGATATGGATGATCAAATCTCAGACAAGTAATATATCCCGAGACAAAGGGATTTAGTTACAATGCTCATGGTTCTCACGATCACAAGAGTCATCGTCGAATATGTGGGGGTCAGTACGGATCTCTAGATCCCCTTGGTGATTACTGATTGGAGAGGTGTCTCGATCATGTCTACATTATTCGTGAACCATAGGATGACACACTTAAGGTATGCCGACACTAATGGGCAAATATATTATATCAGAGAAAGGTTTTGTAAGCGCTGGAATTTTTCCGAGGAGTACTAGTTTTGGAGCAAATCGCTGAAATATGTTTCAGATATAATATTGGAATAATGCAAGGGGTTTATGTAAATGTTTAATAATTAAAGTAATTGACAAATGTTAGTATAAATAAATATATTTTTTATTAATTAAATGAGAGTTTGTATTTAAATTTGTGGAAATTAGTGGCAAAGTTAGTGGAATCGAAATTCATGTGAGTGGGACGAGTGGAGCCTCCACTCACATGAATGAAGGGAGAGGTGGGGGCACCACCTTGGCCGCCGGACATGGCCCATAGGGCTGAACCTCCCCTATAAAAGGAGGAGTGGTCCTCATATCCTCATACATCATCCTTGTGAAGGATTTATCCTCTCTACCTCTAGTGGTTGCCATGTTTGTCGGACTAGCAATGAACATGTCCTGGTATTTTCTCTAGTGAGATCTGCTGCTTCCGCTTCTCCGCTGGATCGAGAGCCCATAGGTTGTTGGCAAGCACGACATGTTCTTGAGCATGGATGCGATGATGGTTTGCAGTGCTCTACAAGTTGATCTTGAGATCACTAGGAGTTCATCTACATCATCCGCGAGATTAAATCTCATAAAGCTTTTCGGTGTTCGAGGGTAAGTTATCTATGGATATATATCCATATGTTTCTTGCATCTAATAGATAGATCTTGGTACTTAGTTGTTCATATCATAGGAAGTTTTTGGTTTCTGTGCTGAGAACTCTTCACAAATTACCACACAACAAAACAAATGAGCAAATTAACAATATGTGACAACATGCATAACTTGTAATGCAATTTTTGTTTCCCTTTCCCCTTATTATTTTAGCATCGATCTTTGAGTTACTTTTTATTCTAGTAGCTATTTCATATTCATTAAACATATCTCCATGTGGTCTTCTATTTATATCAAAGGCAAAAATGTAAAAGAATACATAAAACTAGATACATACGCTGTAATTTTATGCAAAAAGTATTATGTTTCTCTAAAAACAAAGTTTAGAGGTGTGCAAACCGTGAATTTAATAGGTCTAGTGGGGTGCCTTGGGCATCCCCAAAATTATTTATTTTCACCATTCTTGGATAGCTCATTATATGGTATTCCTCTATTTCCTATGAAAAACCTTCAACACAAACTTTGCTCCCATCTCTTTTCTCAGTCGTGACATTAGTGGGCACAAGGATATATTGCAAGATGCCATACAACTCCCAAATAAATTTTGGTTTGGAATGTACAGAGAGTATATTAAGTTTATAACATCAATATAAGATCAAAATATTCATAAGGAATCAAATTAAAACCCATAACAATGACTTAAACAACAAAAGACAAATTCTGTCTAGAAAAACAATAGATGCAAACATAATTATTTACGTTTTTACCCTACTTAGACACGTCAATATACTTTCCTGATTTTGTTGCATATATAGGATGAAACATTATAATTACAATATAAATATGATCTCAATCGGGGTTACAGAACTATGTAGTGATTTTTTCTCGTAAACAACATCATGCAGAAATCTGCACCCCTATTAGTTCAATCAACTTTTAAAATATCCAAATGGGTTAAACTTGGTACTTTATTAAAAACTACAGAAATTAAAATAAAAATAAAACTCTCTTCCAACAACAAGAGCGCAAAAAGAGAATCCTAAAATAAAAACAACTGGGTTGCCTCCCAAAAAGCACTTTCTTTATAGCCATATAGCTATGCTTACTTGTTTCGAGATGTGTGGAGATAATGTGGTGGCTTGTACCATGGTGATATCTCCTTATTCCTTGGAAAGTGTTCCATGCACTTATTATGAGGGAACTGAAACTTAAAATTCCCTTCCTTTGAATCAATGACAATCCCTGTGATTATCAAAAAAGGTCTTTCCAATATTATAGGAGTAGATGTTTTACTCTCCATGTCCATAACAAGAAAATCAACAGTTACAGAGGTCATATGTAACTCAACCATAAAATTACCTAAAGCACGCTTGGTAGAATCACCAGCAAGTAAAATATATATTTTCCATACTTTTAAGTTCAAGCAAGTCATACAATTATTTTGAAAATGATAAAACATTAGATCCAAGATCTAATATAGCATGGTGAGTTTATTTGCCAATGGTAATTAATATTTTGGGGAGACAAGTATCCCCAAGTTTGTTGGTATCATATCTTCATTATTGTATCTTTCTATATTTTCTCTAATGATATAGTTTGCTATGTATAATCCAATCCTGCTTCATGAATATTAATAGAAGGATCGTTAGATTTTGCTAATATATCAATTTACCTTCATCTACTTGTTTATACTTGATTTCTTTTACTATCCATGTTTACTTTTCTTCCTTTTATTTATCTTTTGGAATCTTAAGAACATTAAGATAGGGTTTGCGTTTGTAATTTTTTGAAAAAAGCGGCTCCTTTAAACATATTACCAAGAAGAAATATCCTTTTTTCATCCCCTATAAGTTTTTGTCATCTTTTTTAAATTCTTCCTCACTAATATTTAGTTTGTGCATAATAAAGGACATCTTGTCTTTTAGTTCTTGTATAATTTTGTTTGAGAAGAGTTTTAAATGATCCATGCTCATCCTATTAGGTAGTCTTTTGAAAAAAGTTCAATTCTCTTTCTTGCTTATGTAAGTAGATTAGTGATATCTTTTACTTCCCTCATTTTTCAAAAATGAGTTCCAAAGATGTTTTTAATTGATAAGTGGGAACCTTTTGATGATGATAAAACAAAACTTCCTCCTATGGCTAGATCTAAGGCATTTTTGTACAAGGGTTCTAATCCATATTTAAAATAGAGATGCATCAATTTGTATATACATGGGTTAGGATCCTCACTATGTATTTTATTTATTCTTACCCAGTTCCAAAGATGTTTTTAATTGATAAGTGGGAACCTTTTGGTGATGATAAAACAAAACTTCCTCCCATGGCTAGATCTAAGGCATTTTTGTACAAGGGTTCTAATCCATATTAAAAATAGAGATGCATCAATTTGTATATACATGGGTTAGGATCCTCACTATGTATTTTATTTATTCTTACCCAAGCATCCTTCAATGTTTTCCCAAAAATTTTCCTAAAAGTGGAGGTAATGCTTCAGATAGGGTTTCCTGCTTCAATTTTACCAAGGTTTTCTTTGTTCATCTCTCCCATGATCTCAAGAAAAGTAAAGTTAAACTGACTTTTATAGTTTTTTATGTATAGTAGAAAGCTGAAAACAAGAATGAAAGTAAACAAACAAAACAATAAATAAAATACAAAAAATAAGACAAACAGAAGTGCTTTGTAAATCTAAAAGAAAAGAAAAGCTCACAGTGGTGCAACCCTCCCAAGCTTAGGTTTTTTCACAAGTTGATGAAGACGATGCTAGAAGTTGTTCTAGAAATTGTTGTGGAAGAAGAGGTGTGCTCCCAACTTGATGAAGATGCCAGAATATGTCTTGACAATTAATGTGGGTATTATTCCACCAAATGTGAATTGTTCCTTGCAATTCGTAGGCAATGGATCCAGAAAATGGTATTGATGGCAACAACTCCGTGTGTACCAAATCATTGGGACTCCAAGTGCAGAGTTTTCTAGCAAGTGTCTTTTCCCCACAAGGGTGGCTCGGGTGTTTATATCGAACTCTCGGGGAATTGTCTTAGGAACCTCTCCTCTTGTCTTCTTCAAGCAACCTAGTGTCCCCAACTCCACCATGCGGTTGTCTAGCACAAGGTTTCATATTAGTAAAACTGAAATAAAAGTATAAATAAATAAAAGTAAACAATCTATGACTAGGCAAGCAAAGTAAAATCAACAAAGTAAAGTTCTTTTTGGGTTTTGTTTGTGTTTGTTAGTAGTAAAGGTGTTTTTGTATTTTCATATTTAATTAGTGCATAAAATATAAAAGGAAATAAAAGTATTGGAAAATTGTTTCTTATAATAAAAAGTGGACTGATGTCTACGCACTTCTATTCTTGTAGACAGTTGTTGGGTCTCCAAGTGTAGAGGTTTGTAGAACAGCAGCAAGTTTTCCCTTAAGTGGATCACCCAAGGTCTATCGAACTCAGGGAGGAAGTGGTCAAAGGTATCCCTCTCAAGCAACCCTACAATCAAGATACAAGAAGTCTCTTGTGTCCCCAATGAAGGGAATATGCCTGAGAGGCAATAATAAAGTGGTTATTATCTTATTCCATGTTTATGATAATTGTTTACTTTGCATGCTATAATTGTATTGATCGGAAACGTCAATACATATGTGTTTAATAAACAAAAAGGGTTCCTAGTTATGCCTCTCTTATAGACTAGCTTGTTGATTGACAAGATGATCAAGGTTTCCTGATCATGGACATTGGATGTTGTTAATAACAAGGTCACAGCATTTGTGAAATGATGTGATGAACATTCATCCGAAGTATAGCATTACGATCAAAGTCATTATGTTTATATTTCTATAACATCATACGAAGTAATCTTTATCCTTAGACCATGAGATCATGTTAATTGCTAACACCGGAAGAGTATCTTGATAACATCAAACATCACACCATAACATGGTGACTATAAAGATGGGTTCAGTGCTACGCAGGTGTTATGTTGAGGCTCATGGATCAAGAGTGGAATTTGTCAATCTCGATGACGGATAGATATACTCTGGGCCCTCTCGATGATATCACATTAAGATAGCTTGCAAGCAAGTGATGTGATCACTAGAATGTTATATCACGAGAACAAGAAAAGAGTGCATGTCGGCAACGAGATCAAACTAGGTATAGAGATACCAATGATCGAATCTCGGACATGTAATATATCGTGAGACAAAGGGATTTAGTTACTAGCGTTAAAGGTTCTCACGATCACAGAAGTCATCGTTGAATATGCAGGAGTCAGTATGGATCTCCAGGTCCCGCTTCTGATTATTGATCTGAGAGGAGTCTCAATCATGTCTACATTATTCGCGAACCATAGGGTGACACACCTAAGAGTTACCGGACACCATTTTGGAGCACATATGTTTCAGACGAAAGAATTGCAAAGCGCGGGAATTGTTTCGATGGAAACTGGAAATTGTTTCGGGTGAAATTGCAGAAAGTGGTTCTGCATGTGATATTGAAATATTGCAAGGGGTTATATGTGAATGTTTGTTAATTAAGTAATTAACAAAATTCTGAATAAATTTAATAAAAGAGTTTTATTAAATGAGAGAGCATTAAACTTGGAGAATTTTAATGCATTTAAAGTGGGGACTTTAAAAGGGAATGTGAAGAGGCATTTTAATGTGGAGGGGTTACCACCACATGAATGGGGGAGGTGAGGAGTCACCCCCCATGCACCGGCAATGGAGAGGAGGGGCACCCCCCTCCTCCTATAAAAGGCCACCCTCTCCCTCCTTCTTCCTCACACCTCCTCGTGAAGGATCTCTCTCCCCCTCTAGAATTATTCCCCCATGGTCTCGGATTAGCAAGATACATGTTCCCGGTGGCATTTCGTCTGGAAGGAGTTGCTGCTTCCGATGGATCGCTGGAGCGAAGAGGTGGAGGTTGTCCGGTGGCTTGAACGTGTATGCGAGTACGGATGCGCTGCTGAGTTGTGGCGCTCGAACTTCCTCACGATCTTGAGATCGGCAAGTGTATGACTACATCAACGACGAGTTCCTACTCGTTAACAAAAATCGTTGTCTTCGAGGGTAAGTTCTCGATGGATGTATGTCCACCCGTTGCTCTGTACCTAGTAGATAAATCTTGGCGTGTAGTTCTCATCGTAGGAATTTTTTTGTTTTCTATGCTGTGGACCCAACAGTGGTATCAGAGTCTGATCTATGCGTAGGTGCTTTGCACGGGTAGTACACATATGTTTATATGTGGGCGATGATGATCATGTTATTGAATATTCTATGTATTTTGGATATTGGTGGCATAGTGGGATGAAGCGGCCCGGACCAACCTTACATGTCATCGTACATGAGACCGGTTCCACAACTGACATGCAACTAGTTTTGCATAAGTGGCTTGCGGGTGTCTGTCTCTCCTACTATAGTCAATATCTGATTTACAACGAGTTGCTAATAACTTGGTTATCCTCGTTGTGGTTCATGTTCGTTGAACGGTTCTATCTCCGAAAGCCCTAAGCCACGTAAAACTTGCAATTGATAAATTAGAGGCGTCCAGTTTAGATCGTTGTTGGGCTAGTGTCTTGATATGGTATTGTTGTAAGTAGATGTACGATAGATACTCTTACAACACACTCAACGTGTAAGCTCCATATACCTTGGCCTTACACACAAAGGAATGATATAGATCATACCACGATGCAAATGATAGAGATCAAATGCATAGACCATATCATCTCACTTTACACATTAGATGTTAGCATCTTATACTGCTAGTTTGGCGCTTTTGGTAACATTGTAAGATGATCCCTCACTTAGATATCAAGATAAAAATGTGTTCTTCCTTAAGTATGCACCATTCTATGGATCGTGTTTCGAGACATCACGTGATGATCGGGTGTACTCGACTCTACACTTTCATACAACGGGTGTAAGATAGTTTTACACACGCGAGTACTAAGGTTCTTACTTGGCGAGCCTAGCATGTACAGACATGGCCTCAGAACACGGACCGAAAGGTTAAGCATGAGTCATATAGTTGATATTATGCCCATATTGATCCTCGCCTTTGAAGCTACACCGACTCACGTGATGATCGGACTTGGTGTAGTGGATTTGGTTCATGTAATCACCAAAAGGGCACGAGGGATGTCATTTTTGAGTGGGAGTTCATTTCTAATTTGGATTAGTCGAACTCAATTTGTTGTAAACTAAATCAAAGTGAATTTGCATAATTTGTTGTAGTCATTGGCGTCTGTTCACTATCTTATGCTTAGTTTTAATTGAGATAATAGAACTATAGAATTCTAGATATTTACTTTACGAACTGGTATCATATTGTTTTGAATGTCAATTTAAAGTTTATAAGTCCTATTGCAAACTTTCAGAAAACTCTATTTACTCCATCAAGTTTAATAAGTATTATTAAATCAAGAGTAAGAATTCCAATGTTAGTATCTAAAGTATCATGTTTGCCTCCATGATTATTGATATTCAAAAGTTGTTTTAATATCAAAATTATATTGGAGTTGAAAATTGTTTCAGAAACCATCATGTGTGAAAGATATTGTGATATCTGAAACAATGTTTTTGGTTGCATTATGATAGAGTATAATTTAGCAAAATACATGTTCTCATATTGTATGAGAATTTGTGAAGGATGGAGATGCTAAGCATCTGAATCTCCCAAAAAGGTTTTGGGAACTAACATTATACTCGCGATTCTTCCTTACAGGCTATAGTAGCTTGATCATGAAAGTTGTCATGATAAGGATGAATACAAGATGTAAGTAAAATGTTTACTACACTAATAGATTACTAAAGAATGGATTTTTGAAAGAACACCAAACATTTGATGATGGTGATCCACTTCAAAGTGCAAGTCCAAAGGTATTAGTATTTGACTATGTACGCTTTGTACTATGTGTCATGTGAATGACACCACTATTGATGTTGATAGATTCTTTTAAAAGGAAAAGGAATTGCTAAAAGAGAATCTATAAAATATTTGGCAGAAAAGAAAAAGTTGGAAATGTCCAGATTAGGTATATAGAAGATATACATGTTATGGTTGTATTCCTTGCTTGTTAAACAATGTGGTTCTTAGGTATTGGATACTGAATTGGTTGGTATGAAGTGTCATACAGGACAACACAATTCATGAACTGCAATGGCCTAAGTAACTAGCAAGAGAATAAGTGATGATGTTCATCGAAAACAAATAAAGTGTTATTGTGTTTTTTTGTTGTCGTCAAACCTAGCCTTCAAGGTTTGTTTTAATAATTGTTATTTTGTTCCGATACTACGAGAACAATGGTTGTTCAAATAATTACCGTATTCCATAAAGGATGGATGAACTTTTACAAGTCTAGTGGGAGAAATCACATTCATAAACATTATTGCTAAAATGTCGCAAGACAAATGATTGAAAGATCACTTATGAAGTGACATCGTTTTTTAAATTATATTGGAAAGAAAACATGAAGAAAATCCATGTTGATGGATTTTTGGAGTCTCTGATTTTGATCAATTGATGCTTGTGAGACTTTCCTCGAGATAATTGAAACTCCATTCATAGGCCAAAGAGGAACAAATGACTAGCTTATTGGAAATCGTGCATGTTGATGTGCATAGTCCATTATGTGTAGCCATATGCGATGGATCTTTTTGCTTCATATTCTTTCTCCAGAAATTTGAGTGAATATATCTATATATTTACTTAATAAGGAAGAAGTATGAAACATTTGAAAAATGTTCAAAGACTTTCAAGATGAAGTGGAAAATCATTGTAACAAGAAAATAAAGAGTTTATGATTCGATCATCAAGGCAGATATTTGAGTTACATGTTTAGCAAAAACACCTAAGATTTGAGGAATTGTTCCATGATTTGTGTTTCCCGATAAACCATAGGAGTATGGCATATTCGAGAGATGAAATCAAACCATGTTTGACATGGTAAGATCAAAGGTATCATTTGTAAAACTGCCATTATGTTTTAAGGATTGAAGCTTTAGAGACTACCGCTTTTACACGGAAAAGAGCACCATCGTGATCCGTTGAAATGACACCATATAAGTTATGGTTTGGGATAAAACCTGAATTGTCTTTTCTTAAATTTTGGTATGCTATGCATAAGTAAAATGTTTACAACCAAATTCGGATAAGCACGTCTTTGTAGGTTATCCCAAAGAATTTGTTGGGAATTTCTCCATAACACCGAGGACAAAAGAGTTTGTTACTTGGAACGTCAAGTTTCTTGAGAAGGAATTTTTCGTGAAAATTTAAGTGGGAGGACAATAGAACTTTGATAAGGTTGTTGAACCTTAGCTATATGTGCTAAGTAGCGCAGCACCCAAAAGTGTCCTGGTGGCGGACACAATGCTCATAGCTCCCGTGATTACAAAGGGTGTGATCTCGGAGATTAGAGTTCCTATTGAACCGTGTGGGTCGGTAAGAATCAAATAGTGTGATTTGATAAGCAAGTCGTTACTGTTTTGACAATGATGAACCGACTACATGCAAAGAAGCGATGATGGGCCCTGACTCCATAAAATGACTAGAAGTCATAGAATCCGTGATAGTATCCATACACGAGAATCAAGTTTCTGAACTTGGAAGACCCTCTGAAAAGGCATTAAGCCTATCGGTCGTGTTTGGATCTATAAAGAAATAGACATGGATGTTTAAAATCTATGAAATAGTCGACATGTCAGAAAGAAGTTTACGACAATGTTCAAGGAGTTAACTATGACAAGATTTGATCTTTCATAGCGATATTTAGTCTTGATGGATTAATGTAGCAACCACTACATATAATTTGGTATATGGTAGTTGAATAAACAAAACAAGGTTCTTCTAATAGAACGGTTACCTAGGACGTGTACATGACATGGTCCAAAGGGATTTGTTAATTCAAAGGGTGCTAAAAGGGCATGCAAACTTCAATAGTTGAAGTAAGCACAGCGGAGTTGGAATCTTCACCAAGATGAAACTGTTAAAAGAGTTTAAATTCATCGGAGATGATGAAGATGCTTGCATTTGCAAGAAATTAAGTGGGAGCGCTGAGACATATTTCTAATACATTATGTAGAGGACATATTGTTGATTGGAAATGATGTATCTTGTATTGACACAAGTTAAGAATTTCATTAAAATAAGATTTCAATGAAAGACTTGGGCAAACCCAGAATATTTGGCATCAATATCTATATGGATAGATTAAGGCGCTAATATGGTTGTGCCAGACATACATATATGAGATATTGAAAGGGTTCAATATGGAAGCAACAAGAAAGGTTCTTGCTGCATGGAAAGAATTGTATCAAGATTCAAGTGTTTCAACACTTGGAGAGTAAAATCACATGAAGATTTTGATCGATTATACCATGATATGTATATATCCAAAATGTCCTATGCTCTAAATGTTATGAGCACATACCAGAATGATTCAAAAGATGATCATTGGACGATAGTAAAGATATTCTTATGAGCTTTGGAAGAACTAAGAATATATCATGTATAAGTGACAAATAGTTAAAGGTAGTTCATTGTAAAGTGTTACATTGATACTATTTTTTGTCACAAGATACAAATTAAATTTATCTCAATTTAGACTATGGGTGGCACAATGTAATGGAAAGGATGTTCCATAATTGATTTGGATGAGTTCCAAAGTTGAGACATTGTGACGGATACTACAACAAAAGGCTAAGTATATAACTGCTATAGTAGCAGCAAAGGAGGGCATTTGTGTTAAGTAGTTTGTTATCAAACTAGGTGTGGTTCAAAGTGGGCTAATTCTATGAAGATATATTGTGTGAGAATAATATCAACATATTTTAATCCGAACGAACTAAAGGTCTCACCAAAGGACCAAATTTATAATGCCATCTCATTTGAGAATGAGTGATGCGTAGAGACGCAAAGACATGCAAATACACACGGACCTGAAACTGTCAGATCCGGAGATTATGTTAACCACTAGCAATCGCGTATATGCAACACCAGAAAGCCATAGGTGTTCAATACGCAAAGTTTTTCAAACTAGATTATTGACTCTAGTGCAAGTGGGAGACTGAAGGGAATATGCCCGAGAGGCAATAATAAAGTGGTTATTATCTTATTCCATGTTTATGATAAATGTTTATTTTGCATGCTATAATTGTATTGATCGGAAACGTCAATACATGTTTGTTTAATAAACAAAAAGGGTTCCTAGTTATGCCTCTCTTATAGACTAGCTTGTTGATTGACAAGATGATCAAGGTTTCCTGATCATGGACATTGGATGTTGTTAATAACAAGGTCACAACATTTATGAAATGATGTGATGAACATTCATCCGAAGTATAGCATTACGATCAAAGTCATTATGTTTATATTGCTATAACATCATACGAAGTAATCTTTATCCTTAGACCATGAGATCATGTTAATTGCTAACACCGGAAGAGTATCTTTATAACATCAAACGTCACACCGTAACAGGGTGACTATAAAGATGGGTTCAGTGCTACGAAGGTGTTATGTTGAGGCTCATGGATCAAGAGTGGAATTTGTCAATCCCGATGACAGATAGATATACTCTGGGCCCTCTCGGTGATATGACATTAAGATAGCTTGCAAGCAAGTGATGTGATCACTAGAATGTTATATCACGGGAACGAGAAAAGAGTGCATGTCGGCAACAAGATCAAACTAGGTATGGAGATACCAATGATAGAATCTCGGACATGTAATATATCGCTAGACAAAGGGATTTAGTTACTAGCGTTAAAGGTTCTCACGATTACAGAAGTCATCGTTGAATATGCAGGAGTCAGTATGGATCTCCAGGTCCCGCTTCTAATTATTGATCTGAGAGGAGTCTCAATCATGTCTGCATTATTCGCGAACCGTAGGGTGACACACTTAAGAGTTACCGGACACTGTTTTGGAGCACATATGTTTCAGACGAAAGAATTGCAAAGCGCAGGAATTGTTTCGATAGAAACCGGAAATTATTTCGGGTGAAATTGCAGAAAGTGGTTCTGCATGTGATATTGAAATATTGCAAGGGCTGATATGTGAATGTTTGTTAATTAAAGTAATTAAAAAAATTCTGAATAAATTTAATAAAAGAGTTTTATTAAATGAGAGAGCATTAAACTTGGAGAACTTTAATGCATTTAAAGTGGGGACTTTAAAAGGGAATGTGAAGGGGCATTTTAATGTGGAGGGGTTACCACCACATGAATGGGGAAGGTGAGGAGTCACCACCCATGCGCTGGCCATGAAGCGGAGGGGCACCCCCTCCTCCTATAAAAGGCCACCCTCTCCCTCCTTCCTCACACCTCCTCGTGAAGGATCTCTCTCCCCCTCTAGAATTATTCCCCCATGCTCTCGGATTAGCGAGATACATGTTCCCGGTGGCATTTCGTCTGGAAGGAGTTGCTGCTTGCGCTAGATCGCTGGAGAGAGGAGTTGCTGCTTACGGATCCCGGCGGTGTGAAATAAAAGTGGAACTTGTAAGATCATGGAGTTTGTATGTATGTTAGAGAAACGCCTGGGCCGCTAGCCTAAGCCATGCCTAATCATGGTGGAAACTTGCAGCATCACCATAATGAGCACTCTATGAAGCATCATCAATAAAAACCTATGCAAATAGCAAATAAAAAGATCGCTGAGATGCTCATTGTCTGCTTGCCTTGTCATTTTGATTATGGGAAAGCTCCCGTATCATGTGCAAGGGGTACCCCATTGGCGGTTCTTAATGATACACATATACTTACAATGACAAGAGCTTACTCGTGACTGAAGTTGAGTAGCATGAGGATCGGTCTTCGTAAGTAAGGGGCATGAGATTTCGGTTTATAACTTGTCAAGCATATCCTCTTAGTTGTGTCACTTTAACCTTAATCACCTTCAAGATGCTTATGATAGGGGCAATGAGAGCTGAAAGCTATAAGTACCATAATTTTTGGAAGCTCTTTATGAGACTTGAATCCCTACTTCCTTTTACAAAGGCCTTTCTTCGACCATTATATTGAGTCTCCACCTTCTATCTTTATGCACTTACTTTGAGAGCATAGTGGCCATTCTTAGTTCTATGTGCATTGTCCCAAAACTAGTTGATTGATGCATAACTTGATATTGCTTGTTTTAAACTATTGTATCTAGTCACTCTTATGAACTTTGAAGGTGTCCTATGCATTTATGTTTGCTACTCTATTGAGGGACAAGCTGAATACTATTATGCCATGCTTTCTTTATGTGAAACAAACAAACGTCTTGCAAGGCATTGTTATTCATGAATCTTTTGTTTGTGCCTTTTCATGTTGCATCATAGTTTCTTTGCTTATTGCTAGAACTTTGTCTTTCATGTTATGATTGAAGTACTATGATCCCAGCTTTGAATGTTTTACAAATACTTTGATCAAGTCTTTGATGGTGCATGTCACCTCAAAACTTATTCTTTCTTTTTATCACTTACCTACTCGAGGACGAGCAGGAGTTAAGCTTGGGGATGCTAATACATTGCAAATGTATCTATAATTTTTGATGTTCCATGCTTGGTTTTATCCACTTTCTTGTGTTTTGTTCCAACTTTGGAGTACTTTTCATATGATTTCTTGGACTAACCTATTAACAAGAGCAACAGTGCCAGCTGCCTGTTTTCTGCTGTTTTTGGTTCCAGGAAAGTCATAAAATGAATATTCGCGGAATTGGACGGGACAAAAGCCAAAGTGCCTATTTTTCCGGAAGGGATAAAGTGCCAGAATACGAGACGGAGAAGGGCCAGGGAGCCACCACACCACCTAGCTGCACGGCCAGGCCTGGCCCGTGCCAGGGGGTGGTGTGGCCGCTCCCGGCACCCCCTCGGCCTCTCCTTCTGCCTATATATTGCCCTTGGGACGAAAACCCTAAGTACCCGATCAAAAATCCACGAAAGAGTCTGTAGCCGCCGTCATCTCCATCCCTAGATCGGGAGGGATCTGAAGCTCTTCCCGGCACCCTGCCGGAGAGGGGAATTCACCCTGGAGGCCTTCTTCATCACCATGCAAGCCTCCGGTGTGATGCGTGAGTAGTTCATCCTTGGACTACGGATCCATGTAGTAGCTAGATGGCTGGTTCTCCTCCTTTGTGCTTTCATGTTTAGATCTTGTGAGCTCCATTCATGATCAAGATCATCTATTTGTAATTCATACATGTTGTTTTTGCGGGGATCCGATGGATATTGAGATGCTACTTCAGATTGATTATTGACCTCATCATGTCTTTGTTATTTGTGATCTCGCATGCTTTCCGTTGTTAGTAGCTATCTTGGCCAAGTAGATGCTAGCAACTCCAAGAGTTAGTATTTATGCTCGATAGTGAGTTCATGCCTCTGGTAATCTAGGGAAGTGACAGAAATCTCTAAGGTACTAGATGTGCTGTTGCTACTAGGGAGAAAACAACAATCCTTTGTTCATAGAACAATCGTATTGTTTACTTTACACGCAGTTCGTAAAGAAATAATCTGTTGCTTGCAACTTAATACTAGAGGGGGTTCAGATAATAACCTAAAGGTGGATTATTAGTCACAGATGCAGTTGGATGGCGGTCTATGTATTATGTTGTAATGCCCAATCAAGTCTCAAAGGAGTCAAGATGATTAGTATATGCATGTATTGCTTTCTCGGTGTTTGTCAATTGCCCCGTTGTATTTTGTTCACCCAGCATGTTATCTCTAAGGAGATCCACCTCTAGTGAACTATGGATCCCGGTCCTTTCTCTTTACATACAATCTACAATCTTTTACTGCTTTGTGTTTACTTTCTGCAAACTTTTACTTCTTTCCATTCGATATGTTTAATCCTTTGTTTTCCGCAAAACACGGTGAGATTGACAACCTCATCGCATGTTGCGGACAAAGTTATGTGGTTGTGTTGTGCAGGTCTCCACGTTGCTACTAGCACCGGTAGTGCGCCCTGCCAAAGCTCAGCTAGTAACACCTTTGGGGTGTTTCCTTTCTCCTACTGGTTCGATTAAACCTTGGTTTCATAACTGAGGGAAACTTGCTGCTGTGCTCATCATACCTTCCTCTTGGGGTTCCCAACGAGCTCTACGTCGAACGACGAGCACATCACAGAGGCGAGCAACCAGAGAGGCTCGGGCAGCAGCGGCTTTAAGAGCTCGTCGCGGTGACGCTCGGCTGCGGGAGGAAGAGAGAAGAGGGGGTGAGGAGGTGCACATGGACGAGAGGGAGAGAGAGGAGGGAGAAGGGGGTGGTGCGGCTCACGGGTTCGCCGTAGAAGGCTCGAACACGGCTGCAGGAGACGGAGCTCCGGCGAGGAATCGCGGCAGCCTGGCGGCATGGTTCTGAGTAGTGAGTGGGGGAATTGGTGGGGCGGCACGGGGGGATTTAAGCAGGGGGCTCGGTCAGGGTGCGGGTGAGCCAGAGGGGTGGGGAACGTGGGCGACAGGGACGTGGTGGTCGGGCTCTGGCGCGAGGTCGTGGGGTGGAGGTTGGGGATGACCGTGCTAACGGGTGGGTCCTGCATGGCAGTAAGACAGAGAGGGAGAGACGGGCTAGGGTGGGCCGTTATGCGGCACGTGCGTGGCAGATAGAGGGGAGGTCGCGGGGGAGGTAGGTGAGCGGGCTGGGCTGGCTGGTTTCTTTTATTTTTATGTTTTCTATTTCACAAATCTTTTTGTAACTTTAGTTTTATAACTCCAAATTGAGTAATTCCAATTTCTATAATTTTGTAAAATCAAAACACACTACATAAGCTTTACAAAATAATCTTTTAATCTAAGGAAAATTTCCATAGTGCCATTAAGCATTTAATGCCCTATGGATAATATGGAGGTTTGCAAAAATAGGGTTTTAGGAAAGTTATTTTCAAAACTAAAAATTATTAAATCTTATAAATATGATTTTGTAAATATGTTTTGTAGATAATATATTTTGACAAAAGGTTTTAGGTTTATAAAATCAATTTTAAAAGCCTTTGTTTTCTTAAGAACAAAATAATCTTTAAAGAGTTTTGAAAATGGTTTTTTTCCTATCCATTTGTTTCAAAATCTTTTATTTAGAAATAGGATTTGATTTATTTTCATAAACTTTGAAAAGTTTCTTTTATTTTGAAAATTCAATTAAGGGAAAAGGAAAATTTTAGCAAACTCTTTAAATAATTCTATGCTATTTTAACACTCCAAAATTTGAAAAGTTTTGGGATGTTACATAGGCCACCACCCGAGGGGCGTTGTAGTGCACTTCAGCAGCTTTTGTGCCATGCACCAGGAAGAAGGTTGTGTAGCTCATGGCGTTGTTTGGGGTTATCCGAAGACTCCAGAGCACCAAGGGTAGTTCCTGAGGACAAGCTCCTGCTGCTCTTTCGAGGGGCCGGAGAAGCATTTTCTTGATGCTGTTGCAAACGAGGCCATTGGCCTTTTTAACTTGCTCATTAGTTTGCAGGTGTGCCACCGAGGCCTAGCTGACATTGATCCCCATCGTCTCACAGAAGCCCTGGAGTTCCTTCAAGGTGAAGTTGGATCCATTGTCGGTGATGATGTTGTGTGGCACCCTGAATCTATAGACGATGGACTTGAAGAACTTCACAATGGTTGTGCCGCTTTGGTTGGTGACGGGCATTGCCTCGATCCACTTGGTTAACTTGTCGACTGTGACAAGAAGGTACATATGGCTTCTGTGCGAGGATTTTTGCATGTTCCCCACCATATCGAGTCCCCATTGTGCAAAGGGCCAGGCTAGTGGTATTGGTCATAGTTCGGATCCTAGTGCGTGAGGTTTCTCCGCAAACCTCTGGCAGGCGTTGCACTTCTCGACCATGTCCTTGGCGTCATGGATCACGGTTGGCTAATACAAACCCGCTCGTAGGGCCTTTGCGACTAGTGCACGGCTATCGGTGTGATGTCCGTAGGTGCCTTCGTGTATGTCGAGTAGAATGCTAATACCATCTCCAGGTGCGACACACCTTTGCAGGACGCCAGTGATGCTTCTCTTGTAGAGCTCGTCGTTGATTATGCGAAGGCGTTTGAACAGCGGGCGATGTGTTGCCCTTTGGTTGGATCATCTAGGACGTCCTTGCATAGCGGGTATGTGATGTATGGGTGCATCTAGGTTGGTTCTATTAGCATGACCACCATTGGACCTTCCGGTGCTGGATCTGTTTTCGCGGTTGCGGGTGCATTGGGATATGCGAGTGGTATAGTCCTCGGTTGCGTTGTTGTTGCTAGTGTCAGATGCTCTGGTCTTGACGGATCATTGATGTCTACGCACTTCTATTCTTGTAGACAGTTGTTGGGCCTCCAAGTGCAGAGGTTTGTAGAACAGCAGCAAGTTTTCCCTTAAGTGGATCACCAAGGTTTATCAAACTCAGGGAGGAAGTGGTCAAAGGTATCCCCTCTCAAGCAACCCTGCAATCAAGATACAAGAAGTCTCTTGTGTCCCCAACACACCCAATACACTTGTCAGGTGTATAGGTGCACTAGTTCAGCGAAGAGATGGTGAAATACAAGTGGTATGGATAATTATAAGTGGTAACGGTGATAGAAAATAACTTGATGCCGTGTGGTTGACGTGGGAAAAAACTAAAGGCAAACTGAAATAAAGAAGGAAGCAAGCAAACATGTAACAAATCTAATTGCAAACGGTGTTTAGTGCTTAGAAACAAGGCCTAGGGATCATACTTTCACTAGTGAACACTCTCATATAAATATATTCTTCTCTATGATACTACTCTTAACTACTCTCTAGTTGAACACTATAATCGACGGTAGGGCTATAATAGCACACCTCAAAGTAAGCATTTCCCATCTAGATAACCCCACACTGTCACCTTGAGTACTAGATGAGTCCAACAAACACCACAATTTCATAAAGACATCTAACTCCAAATATAACTCATAACAAGTATTTGTAATCTCTAGCCTAAGTGCCACCATGGTGTGCACGCTGTCACTTTCACACACATGGGGAGAGCAGAGATCTATTTAAGCACTTGAGTAGCAAGGTAGATCTATAGATTACAAGCTCATGATCTCAATAAGATCATGCATAGAGAGAGAGATGAACACATAGCTACCGGTAGAACCCTTAGCCTCGAGAGAGAACTACTCCCTCCTCATCATGGGAATCAGCAATGGTGATGGAGATGGCGGTGGAGATCGATGGAGATGGCTCCGGGGGCACTTCCCCGTCCCGGCAGGGTGCCGGAACAAAGACTTTCTGTCCCCCGAATCTCCCCTTCGGTGGTGGCGGTGCACCAGAACTTTTCGTGGATTTCTGACTGACCATTTAGGGTTTCTGCCTCGGGAGGCTCTTATAGGCGAAAGAGGCAAGGTCGATGGCTGACCAGGGGGCCCACACCATGCCCTGGCACGGCCTGGGCTGGCCCGCACCAAGGGGGGTGTGGGCACCCTGTGGCCCCTCTCCGACTCTCCTTCTGGCTCCGTGAGTCTTCCGGGAAAGTAGTAACTTTGGCTTTTGTCCCGTCCAACTCCAAGAATATTCATTTTATGACTTCCTGGAACCAAAAACAGCAGAAAACAGGCAACTGGCACTGTGGCATCTTGTTAATAGGTCATTCCAAGAAATCATATGAAAAGTACTCCAAAGTGTGGACAAAACATAAGAAAGTAGATAAAACCAAGCATGGAACATCAAAAATTATAGATACATTTGCAATGTATCAACATCCCCAAGCTTAACTCCTGCTCGTCCTCGAGTAGGTAAGTGATAAAAAGAAAGATTAATTTTTGAGGTGACATGCACCATCATAAACTTGATCAAAGTATTTGTAAAACAATCAAAGCTGGGATCATAGTACTTCAATCATAACCTGAAAGACAAAATTCTAGCAATAAGACAAAGAAACTATGTTGCAACATGAAAAGGCACAAACAAAAGATTCATGAATAACAATGCTTTGCAAGACATTTGTTTGTTTCACATAAAGAAAACATAGCATAGTGGCATTCAGCTTGTCCCTCATAGAGTAGCAAACATAAATGCATATGACACCTTCAAAGTTCATAAGAGTGACTAGATACAAATAGTTTAAAACAAGCCATATCTAAGCTATGCATCAATCAACAAGTCTTGGGACAATGCACATAGAACTAAGAATGGCCACTATGCTCTCAAAGTAGGTGCATAAAGGTAGAAGGAGGAGACTCAACATAAAACTAAAAGAAAGGCCTACATAGAAAGAAGCAGGGATTCAAGTCTCATAAAGAGCTTCCAAAAATTATGGTACTTAATAGCTTTCAGCTCTCATTACCCCTATCAAAAGCATCTTGAAGTGATTAAGGTTAAAGTGAACAAACTATGGTGTACATGCTTGACGAAGTATAAGTTAGAAATCTCATGTACCTTGAATACGAGGGCCGCTCCTCATGCTACTCAAGTTTAGTCACCGGTAAGTTCTTGTCATTGTAAGTACATGTGTATCATAGAGAACCACCAACGGGGTACCCCTTGCCCGATGATATGGAAGAATCCCCATATCAAAATGACAAGGCAAGCAGACAACGAGCATCTCAGCAATCTTCTTATTTACCATGGGAAAATGGTGCTTTTTCTCTCTTTCCTCTTTTCTCATATCTCTTTTTTTTTCTTTTTCTCTTTTTCTCAATCTCTATCTCTTTTTTTATAAGAAGAATGCTTCATAGAGAGCTCATTATGGTTACGCTGCAGGTTTCCACCATGACGGCATGGATTAGACTAGCGGCCCAGGCATTTCTCTAACACACATACATAACTCCATGGACTTACAAGCTCCCCTTTTCATTTCACACCGACGACATCCATAGACAAAAGAGCATGATATCCACTAGGTAGAAAGTACAAGTGCAATATTGAAAGTGTTCCCCATGACAACATGGTTCTACTAATCCCCAACATATAAGTGCAAGCATATACAACATAGACGACACAATGGTTCAAGTTTATTAAGGGCAAGTAAAGTAAAGTGTGCCATCAAGTTCGTGAGAGCTTTAATCACTAGTTTTCTCATAACAAGTTTAATTAGGAAGGTAGATAAAAACATGAGTATACTTGGAATAGCAAATGCTAATAGGTAGGTATGGTGGACTCTTTGGAATAACTTGGTTTTATTTGGAGTTGGATGCATGAGTGGAACTCATACTTGGTTATGGAGGCTAGCAAAAGACTGGGAGCGACCAATTAAGAGAGCAATAATGGCCATAATCATGCAAAGCGGCAAAACATTATTAATTAAAGCATAAAGTGACATTACAAGTCGAAAACTAAAGGATCATAGAGGCTATGGTGACTTGGGATAGTCTTAACATGGTGTCAGCATGCGCCAAGCCAACCCAAATAAAGCATCAAAGGAGAATACCACAATACTATGCTTTAATATGCTAAAACAATGCATGATTCTTTCAAGGCACATTAAGCAATCTCAATTGTTTATAACATGTCATGGTACAACAAAGATCACTAAGCATAAAGCCAAAACAATATCAAGCATGGCATGACAAAGCATGGGCCATAGTCAAAAACAAGCTCTCTTTACCACTTAAGCATGAACTTTCTTACTCTTTTCCAATCCAAACCAAACTATTTGAAAACCAATGCATGAAAGAGGGGGTCCAACCAATTTATTCAGCAAACTAATAAAACCAAGAAAACGAAAAACCAAAACGAAAAACGAAAAATAAGACGCTCCTAGAACAACACAACTGTGCATGAAACAATAAAAATGAAGTGTTTGGAAGAAACCTGGGATTTTTCTTGATGAAGAAGGGGATGCCTTGGGCATCCCCAAGCTTTGACGCTTGTACCTCTTGAATATTTCTTGGGGTGACACGGGATGGCATCCCCAAGCTTGAGCTTTAGTCCATTCTTCATCTCATTACATCATTCCCTCCATACACCTGAAAATTTTCCTTCATACAAAACTTCACACAATCTTTATTAGCAACATTAGTGCACTCAAGATACTAAGTCTTTAGGTTCAGTTTAACACCAATAAAACTTCCATTAAAATACAAGCTACTGTAGCACTTCCCTCAAAAAGCTCAATTCCCCAAAAGAACTCAAAAAGGAACCAACAAGAAGCAAATGCAAATAATGGTAGAAATCTGTCAAAACAGACCAGCAGGTAAAAACCAATTTTTTCGAAGACCTTCTGTTTCTCAAATCAAAAAGTGTTGAACTAATGAAAGTTAGATAACAATCTGGGCAGAAGGACAAAAATTCATGCCTCAAAACTACCTACAGAGGTTTTACACGAGTTTTTACGGTGAAGCACAGAAATCTGTTTCGGGACAGCAACTTTCCCAATCATTACTTCTCTCTCATTATAGGTTACTATTGGCACACAAAAAACAAATAAAAAGGATAAGTAGAGGTTATCACTAAAGCAATAACTTCCAAGACTCATCTAAAACTTTTGGGTTTTCTCCCAATAAGTACTTTTCTTTAACGCCTTTAAGTTAGGCATGATAGTTTGAGAAGATGCCCACATAAGAAATATGAATTTAGAGTAAAAGAGAGCATCAAGAAGCAAATTCAAAACACATTTAAGTTTAACCCACTTCCTATGCATAGGAATATTTTAAAGAAACAAGTCATTAAAGCACAAAGCAACAAGCATAGGAAAGCAAAACAAGTGCAACTACAAGACTCTCAACATAAAGAGGGAAAACTTAATAATGTTGAGATACATAAAACCATGTTTCCCTCTCTCATAATAACTTTCAGTAGCATCATGAATAAAATTAACAATATAACTACAACATAAAACATTCTTATCATGAGCCAGATGCATAAACGAATTAATTCTCCCAACATAAACATAGTCATTCTTATTAATTGTAGTCAGAGCAAAATCAACAAAATAGCTATCATTATTATTCTCATCACCATAATCATCAAATATAGGAGGCATATTGTAATCATAATTAATTTTCTCCTCAATAGTAGGTGGACTGAAAATATCATATTCATCATTGTAATCATCATATATTAGAGGTTTGGTATCATCATAAGCAATAGAATAGCTATCTTCCAAAGCTCGAGAACTAAAAAGATCATTTTCATAAAAACTAGCTTCCCCAAGCTTAGACTTTTCCATAGCATTAGCAATAATGGTGTCCAAAGAATTCATACTAACAACATTGCTATGAGCATGCAAATAAAATTCCATAGGTTTTTTAATTTTCTCTTCAAACACTTCATGTCCTCACTCAAGATAAATACTATAAAGCTCTGTAATTTTGTTGTTGTTTTCCATTAAGCCTAACTAGTGAAAACAAGAAGCAAAAAGACAAAATTGCAAAATCTAAAGGAAATAACTTCGAGTAATCACACCGGAGGAGGTGAGTACCTTTTACCTTACCTCCCCGGCAACGGCGCTAGAAAATAGCTTGATGTCTACGCACTTCTATTCTTGTAGACAGTTGTTGGGCCTCCAAGTGCAGAGGTTTGTAGAACAGCAACAAGTTTTCCCTTAAGTGGATCATCCAAGGTTTATCGAACTCAGGGAGGAAGTGGTCAAAGGTATCCCTCTCAAGCAACCCTGCAATCAAGATACAAGAAGTCTCTTGTGTCCCCAACACACCCAATACACTTGTCAGGTGTATAGGTGCACTAGTTCGGCGAAGAGATAGTGAAATAAAAATGGTATGGATATAAGACAACGGTGCCCGAAAATAAAGATGGCAGCAAACAAACATGTAACAAATCTAGTTGCAAACGGTGTTTCAATGCTTAGAAACAAGGCCTAGGGATCATACTTTCACCAGTGAACACTCTTATATAAATATCTTCTCTTTATGATACTACTCTGAACTACTCTCCGGTTGGACACTCTAATCCATGGTAGGGCTATAACAGCACACCAGAAAGTTCGCTTTCCCCATCTAGATAACCCCACACTGTCACCTTGAGATCTAGATGGGTCCAACAAACACCACAATTTCATAGAGACATCCAACTCCAAATATAACTCATAACAAGTATTTGTAATCTCTATCCTAAGTGCCACCATGGTGTACACGCTGTCACTTTCACACACATGGGGAATGCAGAGATCTATTAAAGCACTTGAGTAGCAAAGTAGATCTACTTGATTACAAAGCTCATGATCACAATATGATCATGCATAGAGAGAGAGAGAGAGAGAGATCAACACATAGCTACCGGTAGAACCCTTATCCTCGAGAGAGAACTACTCCCTCCTCATCATGGGAATCAGCAACGGCGATGGTGATGGCTCCGAGGGCACTTCCCTGTCCCGGAAGGGTGCCGGAACAGAGACTTTATGTCCCCCGAATCTCCCCTTCAGTGGCGGCGGTGCTGCGGAACTTTTCGTGGCTGGAGGCTTTTTGATTTAGGGTTTATGCATCGGGAGGCTTCTTATAGGCGAAGATGTAAGGTCGGTGGGCAGCCAAGGGGCCCACACCATGCCCTGGCGCGACCTAGGGCTACCCGTGCCAAGGGGGGTTTGGCCGCCCTGTGGCTCCTCTCTGTCTTGTGTTCTGGCTCTGTGAGTTTCCGGTAAAAATATCTACTTTGGCTTTTGTCCGGTCCAATTCCGAGAATATTCATTTTCGGACTTTCCTGAAACCAAAAATAGCAAAAAACAGGCAATTGGCACTGTGGCATCTTGTTAATAGGTTAGTCTAGGAAAGTGTATAAAAATACTCCAAAGTGTGGACAAAACATAAGAAAGTAGATATAAACCAAGCATGGAACATCAAAAAATATAGATACATTTGCAATGTATCATGGACCGCAGTTCAGGTTCACTTGACTACTCTCTCACAAGGTGTAATAGACATAAGATAGTTCAGAAAAGATATAAAACTGGTCAAAATACATTATGGGTTTGATGAGCATTCATATGGGCATCACGTCTTAATGTAAAGATGATTCAACACATCTCACTTATACTCCTCTAGAACGGGACATGCAATCCAGAATGAAGAATAAATAGAATATATCCTTAGGTACTTTGACATGATGTTTGAATATCAGATGTGATATCTTGAACAAAAAAGATCACATTGGCTGTCACCAGATGGTTGTAACACATGCATTAACTTTATCCCTTGTTAGATAAGAAAAGAAAGGTAAAAACCATAGTGGATATCGAGTTTTCTATCACTGCCAATCACTGCCACCATGTTACTCCATCTAATACACACGTCCCTCCACACATGTGATGCATGTAAAATGCATATATGAACATTGTAGTTTATTATCATATATTCCAACATATTTGCATGTTATTAGATGTTATATTCATGTTTTGCATTGATTTATGAGAATTTTCCATTGATCCCTTTTCATTGGTTTATAACTCTACAGAACAGGAAACCCCTGTTTTGTGTATTTTTAAATTTCAGGGACCATACGGAACTCAAATAGAGCGAGGATTTTTTGGGAGTCGATATTTTTTCTAGACATAGTATGAGAACAAGAAGTACTAGAGGGGGCCCACGAGGCTTGAATGAGCATAGGTGACGTGGGCCCCACCCTAGGCCACGCCACCATGTCTCATTCCCTCCTCGGGCATCCACAACCTTCTATTTTGATCTCAAACTGATGGGCTTGACCTAAAAACCACTATATATATACCCTTGAGGTGTTCTCGAAGGAGGCGGCAAAGAAACACGAAAACCATGAAACTGAGCCTAAATCTATGAAGATTGGAGGGGGGAACGCTACTAGAGCCATCCCTGGTTGTATCTCTACCCTCTCCAACATCATCAAGACCGCCACCATGATGAAGAGGGAGTAGTCCACCTCTGGACTATGGGTTTGTGAAAGTAGCTTGATCTCTCTCTCTCTCTCTCTCTCTCTCTCTCTTGTTCTATGTTGTTTATATGCCATATGAGATGTCTATCATGATTATGGCCATATTTGTAATTCCTATGTGGTGTATCTTTTGTTTTACTAGATGATCTATGAGATCTAAATCTTTATTGTTTTCTTGATGTATTAATAGGTGCATATTATTAGCTTGTTCTTTATTACTTGTTCTAATCAAACTTGTATGCAAGAGCATGTGTGGGGGATGGTGTGTATTGGATGGAGTTACATGGTAGTAGTGATGGGTTGTGACAGCAAGCCTCATATCTTCTATGGTCTTTACCAATTCTTTTGTTACTTCACTAGGGATAAAGTGAATGCATGTGCTATATAATTCTTAATGACAGCTAAGAATTCTTATTTAATCTATGGATCATATGCTTGATCTATTGTGATATGTTTAATTCAAGATAGCATATTTTGTGTTCAAACATCATGTCAAAGTACCTAAAGGTATGCTGTTAATTCTTAAATCTAGATTGTTTGGAGTGTATACCTTTCTAGTGGAGTATAATTAAGATGTGTAGTATCATATTTATGTTAGGACGTGATGCCCATATGAATGCTAATAAAGACACATAATAAAATTTCTTCAATATTTAGTTATCTATCATGTTCTTAATTCCACCACACCTTTATGAGAGAGTAAACAAGTGAACCATGAACCCCGCTCCACTTTTTATTATAAGAAACAACTTTTAGTTGCCTTTACATGCCTTTACATTTTTATCAGTAATTAATTTCTAAAATACAATAATATATTTACTTCTTGCATCAACAACCAAAAACCAAAAATATCTTTATTTACTTGTTTTAGTTTACTTTTCAGTTTTAGTTTTCTTTCTAGTATTTTATTTATTGTTATTTTATTTACTAATACCAAAGCCTTGTGCTTGGCAAACACATGGTAGAGTTGGGGGCACAAGATAAAGACTTTGCTTTGTACGTTGCTAGACGAGGTTGGAAGAAGCTTTTCCTTTGTTCCCCGAGAGTTCACTATAAAGCCCGAGTCACCCTTGTGAGGAAAATTTCTCTTGATGCATGACTCTACACATTGACACACTTGTTGTAGTGTCATTAAGGCATTTCTGTGTTGTTTCTAGGGAGGAAGAAATCAACACCACAAATGTAATTCCCACAACATAGTCAGACATTTTCTGGTGCCTTGCAAATTCTCAAGATTAGGGAGGTTGCACGACTGTGGGTTCTTCTTGTCCTTTAGATTTGCAAAGCATTTTTCTTTGTTTTGTTTTTGTCTTTCTTGTTCTTTTTGTTTTAATTGTTTCCTTTCAGTTTTGTCTTTACTTTTCTTGTACACGAAAATCCATAAAGATTAGTGTAGCTTTAATTTTCCTACAATACGGGTGAACAAACTACTAATATATGCGACTTCACCAATGTCCCTAATGCTCAATTTATTGCTAATACTATCACATCTCTTGAAATAAAAGCTGATTCATTTGAAGTTAGTCCTGGGATGCTTAATCTTATTGCCAAAGAAAACTTTGGTGGTAGTACTAGTGAGGATTCATCTATGCATTTACATGACTTTTGTTAGATTTGAGATATGCAAAAATTTAAGAATGTGGAAAATGATATTGTTAAGCTTAAACTTTTCCCATTCTCACTTAGAGGAAAAGATCAAAATTGGTTATTTTCATTGCCTAATGGTAGTATCAACTCTTGGGAAAATCTTAAAGAAGCTTTTACTAAAAAAATACTACCCTCCTATTAAAATCTTGCAAAATAGAAATAGCATACTCTCTTTCAATAAAAATGATAATGAACATGTAGCTACAACTTGGGAAAGAATTAAAATCATGCTAAGAACTTGCCCCTCGCATGGAGTGAATGAATTGACTGTTTTGCACTCTTTCTATAATGGTTTAAACTACATGTCTAGAAGTATGTTAGATTCTGCTACTAGAGGTGCTTTCATGACTAAAACTGTTTCTGAAGCTAAAGCTACTTTAGAGAACAAGCTACAAAACTTTGGAAAATGGCATACTGAGAAGGCGCCTACTACATCATCTAGGAAAATCAACTATGTTGAGGAAGTAGATTCCTTGACTCCTAAAGTTGATGCTATATATTCCTACATATCTAAGCAACATATTGATAATGTACCATTGCAAAATCCTGTTGAAAACAATACTAAAATTATAGATATCAACTATATTAGGAACTTGGGAAACAATGGGTATGGTAATAACTATAAGAATTCTTATTTTAGGCCCCCATATGTTCCTAACAAGGACACTAGTGGTAACAATGTTTCTAATGATCTATAAAATACCATTAGATCCTTTATATCTACTCAAAAGAGCTCAATAAATAATTTATTGCTAACTTTGAAAATTATGATGCTTTGAATGACAAGGTAGATCACTTAACTAAGGAAATATTTTCTTTTAAGAATCTTATGCATGCTGAAAAATCTCATGAAGAGACTATTAAATATGTGCAAGACATAATAGATAGATCTTGGGAAACATTAAACATGATGGATGAAGAAGAAGTAGAAAAAATCTATTATGGTAGTAGAAGAGAAACAAGTAGAGGAAATTAAAATGCTAAGTGATAAAATTACGGAACCTCTACTAGATCTTGATAAGTGTAGTTTGAATGAACTTATTACTCTCTTGCAAAAGTTTTCTAATGATCCATTGTGTAATGTTCATCAAACATGATTTGGTTCATACATAGCTAATCATGTTATTAATGGAAAGATAGAAAGATATAATAATGATGCTATGATACCACCAAAGCTTGGGGATGCTTGGATCCCCAAGATACAAGTTACTATTGGAAAATAAACTTATCATGCTATATTATACATAGGATCAAGTGTTTGTGTTCTATCTATAGAATTATATGATTTGCTTGATCTTGATAATAAAATGGAAAAGGTGTGATATGGATCTCTTACTTGCTGATGATTCTGCCAAGAATGCATTATGTAGAATTTATAATATTATGATATAATTACATATGAAATTTTTCCCTGTAGATTTTATTATTATGGGCACGGGGAGTAAAACCTCTAGTCCTATAATCCTTGGTAGACTATTTTTGAGAACAACAGGTGTTATCATTGATTCCAAAGAAGGGAATGTCAGGTTTTAGTTTCCACACCAGAAGTGTATTAAATTTTCCAATAAAGAAGATTATGGTACAGAGGCACAAGTGTCCTCATGACACTTGCTCATCATGAAGAAATAAGGTATGAAGCCTAGCTATATGGCTATAAATAAAGCGCTTCACGAGACGCAACCCAGTGTTTTTGTTTTGTTTATAATTATTTTGTTCTCTTTGAGTTTTAATTTTGTGTTCTTGCATTAGTAAGGTAGTTTTTTGGTCTGTTCTCTATAGTTAGTAATAAAGTGTCAAATTCTACCCATCTTGGATGTTTTAAAGTTGTAATACATATGCGGAGTTGCTGAATTCTGCACGATGCTATTTAGTGCGCAATTTTTCTAAGTTTTCGGGTAGCTCCTAAAATCATGAAAACAATATTGAAGCTGCAAATTTATGTCGTCTGTAAGAAAAAACCAAAAAAAATTATGACATGTTTAAGGGGTCGAAATAAATTCGTTACGTTGCTGCTGTTTTTTGGACATATTCTATATTTTGTTGTTTTAAGCATTCTTTTGAGCTTCAATTTGATTTTTTACGAGTCCTTTTATATTTTATGAATGATAGAATCTTAATACAATCTATGGATATCATGTACCAAATTTTATTTGTAGGTTTTATTGTAGCATACATATTATCTTTTGTGCCCACTAATGTCATCTACTCAGAAAAGAGATGGAAAAGAGTTTTGTGTTGAAGTTTTTCACAGGGAAGTAAGGACTATCAATCAAGAAGTCATTTAAGTAATGGTCAACACCAAAAGATTGGGGATTCCCCATGTCACCCCACTGGACATATCAAGCTCTTGGTTTATACAGCTTTTAACTTTGTTTTTGGAACCATTCTACTTTTGCATAAACTTGGAGCGTCTATGTTTAATTTTTTTGCATTTTTGTTTTGAATAAAGAGACCACCACATGTAGGTATGCTTAATTAATATGAATAAGCTACTGGAATAAAAATAAAGTTATGTTTGTATGACATTAAAAGGAATGTGTAAAGGGGTTAAAAGTGGTAGAGAAAAAGTTATGCATGTTGTTACATTTGGTTGTATTGTTTATACTTTTAATAAATGGTAGTACAAGTGTCATGAATGGTGATATATTTAATTTACATCATGAAAGTTTACTTAAAGTCTTATTTTGCATATTAGTAAATGAGTACACGCTTGCATTACTTTTTTCCGTAGTGGTCAATTTTCTCCCCTTGCCAGACTTTCACTATAACAAGCAGTGCTTGTTTTGCAAACTACTTGAGCCATAGTTATTGCCAATATTATACTTGAGTTCACCATACCTACCTAATATTCAACATGTGCTATCTTTGTTTGTTTCAAAATCATATGTTTTGTGTATGCTCAAAGCTCATGGGGAAGGAGGTAGTGGGGATCATGCACGAACTTGAAGTATCAGCACCCTTGTAGGTTAGAACAAAAAGAGTTGCACACAAAAGATGAGTAAAAAAACCTTCGACCAAGGGTGGAAAGTTAGGAATTAAAAAAATAAAAAAAGAAGAACCAAAAAGCAAAAAGGAAAGAAAAAGCAAAAGCAAACAAATAGGTATGAAGATGAGAAAGAATCTAGCATCTATCTATTATATATTAAAAGTACATGACGGGTTCACCAAAAAAAAGAGAAATACTCTAGAAATTACCACAAAAATTAGAAAGATCTGGCCATCAATTTAACTAAATAACCGACGCAAGCCAATGGATTTTAGAAAAAAAGTTACACCAAAGTTACCCACCAATGCCCCTGTAATGTTATACACACGCTTAGAATAAGGTTATGGACTCCTAAAAAACCTGAGCCAAGGCCTCTCTTAGCGCATCCTAACGTGCGCCGCCGCCCGCCATAATTTCCTTACCGTCTGCAGCCAGCTCACCTCCACAAGTCCATGCCCGTGGATCAGGGCTTAAAGTTTCAATCTTGCTCACTGATTCATGCACTAGATCACCAGTGCACACACAGGTCTCTAGCTCAGCAAGATTTTGGTCAGATGCTTTTCCTCATTGAGATAGCCGAGAAGTAAGTACAATCAATGTCCAAGGTATTCACGATTTCGCGTAGACTTTCAACTAAGGGAGATGCGGTCTATTTATTTGATGTTTTGCTTGGTGCTTGCTTCTATGTGAAGAGAGTTAATGTTAATGGAGAGAGAGAGGAGAAGAGAGCGATGAGGCCCAGATGGAGAAAGAGGAGAGGAGAACGTTCATCGGTCTGCCAGTCTCCAATGGCCGCCTCACCTGCCTGTATATGGCACTCTGGCGCCTACGACGATGGTGAAAGCGCAATGGTGTCAACGATGCTGCATAGGGGCGTCGCTACCTCGCCTCAGCTAAGGCTGCCTCCTAGCTTTTCATTGCTAGAGTATCGCCACTATGATAACGCAGAAGTTGATATACCATATCCTTGATCTGTGCCTGCATCTGTGATCATGCATGCATGCATCCCTCCTCCAGGATTTCATATTTACACGTGGTAACAGACTTTTGGGATTTTTACTTGATTGTCTATGGATGTGTCATAACTTCCAAGTTGATTAAGAGATCTCCATAGAAGTGAACTAAGGAGATCAGAAGAGCAATTTGTGAGGATATAATCTATCAACTAGGTCACATCTATGAGCTCATGACCTCTAATCACCATGTTTCTTTTGGCAAATTTACTGAATTCTTAAGGTATTTGTAATCCTCTAAAAGCTTTGTCGACACTGCTAGCATGATTTGTTAGTCTTTAAATCAATGTGAAGACATGCACAACTCCTTTTTATCAATTAAAGGCAGTGCTGAAAATCCCTGCAAATGTTTAGTAAGTTATGATTGTATGAGTTAATCTTATCATGCATTCATAATCACGCCTGTAGACATATACTGATAAGCACTAAATTAATAGGAATATAATTGATCCAGTGCTGCACTCCTGATTGTTGCATTTACTATCAAATAAGAGTCTATATTAGTGTTAGTTCACTTCATAATAAAAATTTGGTGAAAGGATCACCAAATGTAGTTTTTTGTCAGTTAGACATGAACCATCTTAATCTGAATGAACCATATGCTTATTTGGGTAGATATATGCACATATATACTAAAGATAGGTGTTAGCAACATGTATTGATTACTACTACACATGTTTCAAAATATATGATGTTCCATTATATTGCTAACTACGAAGCCATTATACACCCACATGTAGCATCTGACTTGCCATCAAAGGCGATGCAGGGAACTATGTTTGTCCGATCTAAACTGATTATGTAGTCTATACCAGTTTTCTGCTCCAGGGTTTAAGGATTTTTAGGTTCATAGGAGCACTAGATACGGGCTATCAGGTGTCTTTATCAGTCCCAAGATAATATGCTCTAAGGTGTTGAGTATGCAGATTAATTAGCAAAAGCAAACCTATGTATATGCATAACATATCCAAATTGTTGGTATAATGCAGACCCTATTGTATACGAGGACTACCAAAATGGTATGTACGGACACTTCATTCAACAATGTTTGTAGATTCAAGTTAGTTTTCTTCTCCTATACTACTTTTCCTATGTTCTTCTAGATTACCTGTTGAGAAAAAATGCATTAGAACTTTGCCTTAAGTACGTGGGATAAACCTTGAGACGTTGTGCATAGAGCTAGAATAGTGCTAAATAGATTTGACATAAGAAATGATGAATGTAGACAAATTTTCTGTGCACCTTCCCTGCCTAGAAGTACTTGATGCAAGTTTTACTTATGCTAGAGTTGAATGTTTTTGAGAGGTATATGTGCCTCACACCAGCTAGAGGGAGACCGGTGGCCTCTAAATCGTTCATAACATGGGAACATGGTGTCCCATTGAATGGACACACATGTTTGTCGGTCTCCCGTCTGGGACCGAGTTCAGGGGGCACTTCCATAAGACATGTAAAATTTAGTCGTAAAGTTCAGTCTATCAGGGATTGAACTCTAGTCAGGTTACCATCTAGATTCGCACCTTAATCTTGTTGCCCTAGATTTCAATGCATGGATGCATCAGCATAATTCATCAACAATGATTATAAAAGATAATATATAGATTGTAAAATACTTCTATAAAAGAAATTTTTCGTTTTATGAGGTAGATACCCACCCACATTTTTGTTTGAACTAATTTTGTCAAATGAGACCTACTTAACTTATGGTTTTATTTGAAATTTGAATTGTTCACAACTTGAGACCCATTTAATTTGTAGGAGTTAGATATAGAGAATTTTTCATGTCCATATGGAAGTAATAATTTCCTAAAAGTCATGTTGTTTCGCTTCGTTTTCTTTTACTTTGATTTGCAGTTTATTGTGATTCGTTAAAAAAATTGCGGGTTGACAAGATGCTCGTATACACATTTACCAAAGGATGATGGTTTTTTCTCTCTTGAGCTTGAAACAACACAACGAAATGTTCTTTTTGCGATATATATTTGTTTTGTCAACTGTGTTACAACTCTTATGAAAAATGTGAAGTAAGAAAAATGGCACACCAAGAAAATTTAATGCCTCTTTGTGGATATCATCTGTTTAATGGGCATAAGTTACCCGGAATTGTTTTATCGCACGAAACAATATAGGGATACTCATTTGTTTTAGGGTGGCAGCTTTGCATTTTATCAAGTCGCAAGTTAATTGTTTGATCCAATAACAAATAAAATTGTCAATTAATAGTTGTGCACAATGTATTGTGATATTTTACCTGCGCTAACCATGTTTCTTACTGTCATCTTGCTATGATGTGTTTTAAGTTATTGCAAAAGAACATGATAGACCGTGGTGCATTAATGTTGATGGTTACATAGTGAGCTAAAAAAAAGAACTCAATTTCTTGATTATTCTAAAAATTTGGGATCAAGATTTGTGTATCTGTTTAGTGGCTGGTACATTTTATTCATGACCCAGGAATGATAGATGAGGATGTGAATCCACTCGTGGTGAGTGTATATGAGGTACCAAGCAATAGTTTATCTATGAATTGTTCACCCCAAAAATAGTATGACGTACATACATCTACCTTGAGGTTAATTTCTCCATTTATGATTGTTGTTACTATGTACAGAAGTCTTCAAGAAGCAACATATGTTTACGTAATTCGTTATCATCTAATGTTTTAAATTACCTGTCCCACTTTTACCACTATGAATTAGTCTATTGTTTTACAATGGTTTATTAAAAATACAAAACTTTCTGCCGAGTAATGTTTGTAGAATATCAGTGCAACCTTTTAAGCGCATATCTGAAGCTCGACACTAGCATTATGTGAACATTGACAGACATTTTTTTGCATTTTTTATGCACATTGAAACAAATGCATCCATGGTCGCACTTATGAGACGAAACGATCAAGTGACCGACTCATGGTCTGAAGTTATGTACATGATGGCTTGAGTAGACGAAGTACATTTTATTCCATGGTCGAGTAGTCGCCCTAACATGGCTAGCATTATAGACCACTGCATCCATCTTTGGTTTGAGTTGACCAAGTAGTAATATTTCAATATGAGACCCAAAACTTTGGAGTACAAGAGTAGTAATAAAAACCGTGGATGATTGATTGTTTATTTTGGTATTTTACCCCTCACTGCATACCCAAATGTTAATATATTTATTATCATAAATATATAACTGCATTGATACATGACATTTTGGACTTTTGAGGTATGTTTTTCAACATGTAATTTTAACTATTCTTGAATCTCTTGCAAAACAAAGCAATGACTACCTCGATAATCAAACTTAAATTGTATTACCTACTAATATAATATCAAGTTAAATAATAATATTTAACTCACCATCTAAGTTCTTATTTCATGTGTTGATAATAATGCACAACCAACCAAATGGCAAAAGAGAAATCAATGAAATGACTGACTCAAAAAATTTGAATTTCTATGTATGCAATGTGGTAGTACGATAAAAAGGACAAGCTTTGTCACATTCAAATAATTATTAGACTGGTATACTTTAATGCCTCTAATACAGTGAAATCGAATTATTTGCGCATAGCAATCTAACATATGAAATAACATAGCATCGTCCAAATTTAAGTTTTATGCATTGATATAATATTGTATACATACGACATATAAGGATCTTAATTTCTTACTAACAATGTAGAAAAGTAAAAACACGTGCACCCAAGTAAATTGTCGTCCTATACGATTTTTACGCTGTTATGAGTCCATTCTTGACACAATGACTCCACATACAATAGTGTTGAGTGCGAATGATATATGGTAACATCATACTATGTTCAGCCATGAAAAAATAACAGAGAGCCATATAGCTGGCATACGCAAGCGAGTACAAGCCAAATGATCTAGCTATCACGAGAATTACATGTTATTTTGGTCGGTGCCTCGCAAATCCATGCATAGTTGTATAAGTATATCATTAAAACTAGCAGCAATATTATATATTTTGTAACAAAGTTTCATGTTTTATGTACTTCACAATGAAGAAGGTATTTTGAAGAGAATAATGTTTGCATAATTCACAAAAAAATACATTTTGGACCTACTAAAGAGATACTGCTCTCGCATTTGCGAGAGCCACTGTGCTAGTTAGTATGAATATGTGCAGTCAAATAAGGGGTGTCCCTAGAGAGAAAAAAAAAAATTCTCAATGAAAAGAAAGAAGCAAAAAGTGCCAAATAAAGATGTTTATTATTGGGGGCAATGGGATCACACACTTGCCATTCGTTGACATGAGCTACATATCCCAAAATACCATTTTTTATTTTCTTACTAGTATATTTTATCTTAATTCAAAGATTTAGCACATGCTACCTATCATTTCCTTCTTAGTCAAAAGAATCTATTCTAACCCAAGTTAGAAACAATTCCTTACATCAGCTTGCTTATGGACATTCTTTATATATAGTCTTGCTTAATTGTGCATATTACTTCATGAATTTAGTGATATGCAAGCTTTGCTGATTGTATTACATTCATGAAGTACATGTCATTGAAACATTATGTTTTGAGTGCTTGCTATTCTTGTTTTAATTATAAATGATACTACTCTTTGAAACAATGTTCATGACTTTCATATGTATCAAGTAACAACAAACTCCAAAGTCCATATTTAGTTTTTATCACCTTTATGCTCGAGGACGATGATGTCTACGCACTTCTATTCTTGTAGACAGTTGTTGGGCCTCCAAGTGCAGAGGTTTGTAGAACAGCAGCAAGCTTCCCTTAAGTAGATCACCCAAGGTTTATCGAACTCAGGGAGGAAGTGGTCAACGATATCCCTCTCAAGCAACCCTGAAATCAAGATACAAGAAGTCTCTTGTGTCCCCAACACACCCAATACACTTGTCAGGTGTATAGGTGCACTAGTTCGGCAAAGAGATATTGAAATACAAGTAGTATGGATAATTATAAGTGGTAGCGGTGCCAGAAAATAGCTTTGATGGCGAGTGGTTGACGTGGGAAGAGACTAAAGGCAATCTGAAATAAAGATGAAAGCAAGCAAACATGTAACAGATCTAGTTGCAAACGGTGTTTCAATGCGTAGAAACAAGGCCTAGGGATCATACTTTCACTAGTGAACACTCTCATATAAATATCTTTTCTTCATGATACTACTCTGAAGTACTCTCCGGTTGGACACTCTAATCCATGGTAGGGCTATAACAGCACTGCTCAAAGTCCGCTTTCCCCATCTAGATAACCCCACACTGTCACCTTGAGCTCTAGATGGTTCCAACAAACATCACAATTTCATAGAGACATCCAACTCCAAATATAACTCATAACAAGTATTTGTAATCTCTAGCCTAAGTGCCACCATGGTGTGCACGCTGTTACTTTCACACACATGGGGAGAGCAGAGATATATTAAAGCACTTGAGTAGCAAGGTAGATCTACTTGATTACAAAGCTCATGATCACAATATGATCATGCATAGAGAGAGAGATGAACACATAGCTACCGGTAGAACCCTTAGCCTCGAGGAAGAACTACTGCCTCATCATCATGGGAATCAGCAACGGCGATGGAGATGGTGGTGGAGATCGATGGAGATGGCTCCAGGGGAACTTCCCCGTCCCGGCAGGGTGCCAGAAGAGAGACTTTCTGTCCCCCGAATCTCCCCTTCGGTGGCGGCGGCACTGCGGAACTTTTCGTGGCTGGAGGCTTGATTTCCTAGGGTTTCTGGATCGGGATGCTTCTTATAGGCAAAGAGGCGAGGTCAGTGGCCGGCCAGGGGGCCCACACCATGCCCTGGCGTGGCCTAGGGCTGCCCGCACCAAGGGGGTGTGGCCGCCCTGTGGCCCCCCTTCGTCTCTCCTTCGGACTCCATGTGTCTTCCGGTAAAATATTGACTTTGGCTTTTGTCCCATCCAATTCCGAAAATATTCATTTTCTGACTTTCCTGGAACCAAAAACAGCAGAAAACTGGCAGCTGGCACTGTGGCATCTTGTTAATATGTTAGTCCAAGAAAGTGTATAAAAATACTCCTAAGTGTGGACAAAACATAAGAAAGTAGATATAAAACAAGCATGGAAAAAATTATAGATATGTTAGCAACGTATCAACATCCCCAAGATTAACTCCTACTCGTCCTCGAGTCGGTAAGTGATAAAAAGAAAGAATAATTTTTGAGGTGACATGCACCATCATAATCTTGATCAAAGTATTTGTAAAACATTGATAGCTGGGATCATAGTACTTTAACATAGCATGAAAGATATAGTTCTAACAATAACACATAGCAACTATGTTGTAACATGAAAAGGTACAAACAAAAGATTCATGAATAAAAATGCTTTGCAAGACGTTTGTTTGTTTCACATATAGAAAACATAATGAGAATGGTATTCAGCTTTTTCCCTCACAGTGTAGCAAACATAAATGCATAGGACACCTACAAAGTTCATAAGGGTGACTAGATACAAATAGTTTAAGAACAAGTGATACGTCCATTTTGCATCACTATTATATGTCTTAATTCACTATTATTCATTGATATATTTTGTATTGAGAGGTGTGTTGGGTCCGCAGCATAGAAAACAAAAAATTTCCTACGGTGTGAACTACACGCCAAGATCTATCTACTAGGTACAAAGCAAATGGGTGGACATACATACATAGAGAACTTACCCTCGAAGACAACGAGCTTTGTTAACGAGTAGGAACTCGTGGTTGATGTAGTCGTACACTTGCCGATCTCAAGATCGTGAGGAAGTCCGAGCGCCGCAACTCAGCAGCGCATCCGCACTCGCACACATGTTCAAGCCACCGGACAACCTCCACCTCCTCGCTCCAGCGATCCAGCGGAAGCAGCAACTCCTTCCAGACAAAATGCCACCGGGAACATGTATCTCGCTAATCTGAGACCATGGGGGAATAATTCTAGAGGGGGAGAGAGATCCTTCCCAAGGAGGTGTGAGGATGAAGGAGGGAATGGGTGGCCTTTTATAGGAGGAGGGGGGTGCCCCCTCTCTCCATGGCCGGCGCATGGGGGGTGACCCCTCACCTCCCCCATTCATGTGGTGGTAACTCCTCCACATTAAAATGCCTCTTCACATTCCCTTTTAAAGTCTCCACTTTAAATGCATTAAGTTTCTCCAAATTTAATGCTCTCTCATTTAATAAAACTCTTTTATTAAATTTATTCAGAATTTTGTTAATTACTTTAATTAACAAACATTCACATATAGCCCCTTGCAATATTTCAATATCACATATAGAACCACCTTCTGCAATTTCACCCAAAACAATTTCCGGTTTCTATCGAAACAATTCCTGCGCTTTGCAATTCTTTCGTCTGAAACATATGTGCTCCAAAATGGTGTCCGGTAACTTTTATGTGTGCCACCCTATGGTTCGCGAATAATGCAGACATGATCGAGACCCTTCTCCGATCAATAATCAGCAGCGGGTCCTGGAGATCCGTACTGACTCCTACACATTCAACGATGACTCATGTGATCGTGAGAACCTTTAACGCTTGTAACTAAATCCCTTTGTCTCTCGATATATTACATGTCCGATATTCGATCATCGGTATCTCCATACCTAGTTTGATCTCGTTACCGACATGCACTCTTTTCTCGTTCCCGTGATATAACATTCTAGTGATCACATCACTTGCTTGCAAGCTATCCTAATGTGATATCACCGAGAGGGCCCAGAGTATATCTATCCGTCATCTGGATTGACAAATTCCACTCTTGATCCATGAGCCTCAACATAACACCTTCGTAGCACTGAACCCATCTTTATAGTCACCCTGTTACGGTGTGACGTTTGATGTTATAAAGATACTCTTCCGGTGTTAGCAATTAACATGATCTCATGGTCTAAGGATAAAGATTACTTCGTATGATGTTATAGCAATATAAACACAATGACTTGATCGTAATGCTATACTTCGGATGAATGTTCATCACATCATTCCACCAATGGTGTGACCTTGTTATTAACAACATCCAATGTCCATGATCAGGAAACCTTGATCATCCTATTAATAACCAAGCTAGTCTACAAGAGAGGCATGACTAGGAACCCTTTTTGTTTATTAAACACACATGTATTGATGTTTCCTATCAATACAATTATAGCATGTAAAATAAACATCTATCATATACAAGGAATACATAATAACAACTTTATTATTGCCTCTTAGGGCATATTTCCTTCAAGGTGATACTTATGTTATTTCATCTGTTTTTGCATGGTTGATGACTTTTGGAGCATGGACCGCTGCAGTCAGGATTTTGATGGAAAAGGTGTTGTTTGGAGGCAAAAGTCGCGAAGATCAGAAAATCCGGGAAAATATACGGAAAATCCTATTTTTTCAGAAGACGAAGGAAGCCAGAAGGGGGGCTGGAGATGGGCCATAGGGGGCCCACACCACCCCCTGGCACGGGCAGCCCTAGGCCGCGCCAGCAGGTGGTGTGGCCACCCTGGCCCACTCTAGGCTCTCCCCTCTGGCGTATATTATCCTCCCGAAACCCTAAGACTCGGGGAGCGACCATAGAAAGATTCCGCCGCCTCTACGGGGCGGAAAACACACAGAGAGAAAGATCTCTCTGGCAGACAGATTTCTATCGAGGGAATTCCTTCTCGGAGAGGGGAGATCATCGCCATCAACACCACCATCAAGCTGGACTTCATCGGGATCATCATCATCATCACCACCATCATCACCATCAGCACCCTCATCACCATCTCCATATGCTATAACAATTGGGTTGAATCTTGCATCGTTCATAGGGGAAACTTTCCCGGTGTTGATTACTCTTTGTAGTTGATGCTATTGAGTGAACCATTGAATTATTGTTTATGTTCAGATTGCTATACATCATTATTCCATCTCTGATCATGATCCATATGATGTCTTGTGAGTAGTTCGTTTTGTTCTTGAGGACATGGGAGAAGTCATGTTGTTAGTAGTGGAGTTGTGTTGAGAAAGATTCAATAGTTTGATATTTAAGTTGTGGTGTACTTCTTCTAGTGGTGTCATGTGAACGTCAACTACATGACACTTCACCTATATGGGCCTAGGGGAATGCATTGTGTATTTGGCTACTAATTGTAGGGGTTGCCGGAGTGACAGAAACCTGAACCCCGTTAGGAAACCATTGCACAAAGGACGTAAGGGTCTTCGAGTTTAAAGTTGTGGTTAGGTTTCTACCTTAATTACTTTCTTGTACCTATAGATGTTTGCAAGGGGTATAATCACAAGTATGTATTAGTCATAGGAAGGTCGGTACATTAGCACAGGTTCACCCACACAACACTTAGCAAGCTAAAGAAGATCAATCAACTATATGAAGCGAAAGCACTTGACAGTCTTCCCATGTGTCCTCGAGAACGTTTGGTCATCTTAAGTAATACAATCGGCTTGTCCTTTGCTGCATAAAGGATTGCGCCACTTGCTGCATTTATTCCTACTGTCTTTTGTTTACTCATACTTTGTTTACTTGCTTTATCAAAAACCACTAGAAATCCGTTTGCTAAGTATTTGCAGAGAATTCCTGATCCTTACCACTAGCCAGCACCTTCTGCTCCTCGTTGGGTTCGACACTCTTACTTATCGAAAATACTGCGATACACCCCCTATACTTGTGGGTTATCAAGACTATTTTCTGGCGCCGTTGCCGGGGAGTGAAGCGCTATTGGAGAGTGGAACTGGTAAATGAAACTTCTACTGTGAGTATTGTTTACTTCTGCTAGTTGCTTTATTTTTGTTATGGATAATTCGATGGGTTTCTTATTTGGTAATGCTACTACCACTGCTAAGGTAGTAGATAAGCCACCACCTGCTGAGAATGATGTTTTTAAAATACCTACAAGAATTATTGATCGTGTTATGGATAACTACTATGTTGGGGATGGAACTGTCCATCCCGGTGATCATTTACTCTTTATACACGAATTATGCGGGTTGTTCAAGTGTGCAGGTATTACTACAGATCAAGTTAAGAAGAAGTTATTCTCATTATCGCTGAAAGGAAGAGCTGAGGAATGGTATAAGCTGCTGAAGAATGGTCAAGCTCTGGAATGGGAGGAAATAGTACCTCTCTCTTATTCAAAGTTTTATCCTCCTAGTGAGATTCATAAGGATCGGAATCAAATATATAACTTTTGGCCTCTTGATGGAGAGAGTACAGCCCAAGCTTGGGGGAGATTGAAGTTACTAATGCTCAAATGTCCCATTCATGAGCTCCCCAACAATATTATTATCAATAACCTTTATGCAAGGCTCCCTCTTCATGACAAGGATTTATTGGATGCTTCTTGTGCTGGATCATTCACTCGCATGGAAGAAGAAGCTAAATGGGATCTTCTGGACCGTATTCAAGACAATGCTGAAGCATGAGAGAATTACAAAGGTAGAAAGTCAGGTATAAATTATGATTATGAATGCATTGAATCTTTTATGGGAACTGATGACTTTCAAAATATTAAAAATGCTTATGGTCTAGACTCTCAAGCTATTGCTTCTTATTTTAAGGCTTTTGCTTTCTACATTGAAGTGCCTAAAAAGAAGTGTAATAAGTATCATGAACCTTATAAAGATGTTGCTAAGAGTGTTCCTGCAAGAAATATTGAAGTTTATACTACTAATCATGTTTTACCTGAACCTTATATTGAGAAAATGCCTTTTCCAGTTAAGATAAAGGAACATTCTATGATAGCTAGTATGGTTGATGAAAGTATGAATGAAGCTATTTAACCTGATAAACAAATGGTTGATGAACCTATAATAGCAAATGTGAAAGACTTTGTCACTAAATATGAAGAAAAGGGACACACTATCCTTTGTAAGGATACCTCTAATATTGTTTTGCAAAGTAGTGTTATGAGAGCTAGTATTCCTGTGTTTTCTGTTAGAATAAGTGATCATTGCTGTGATGGTTCTTGTGATATCTATATTGTTAAGTTTATGCATGATAGCGAAAGTTATTATGAGAGAGGGAAAAGTGTTCTTATGCATCTCAATAATATCAAGTTTCCTCGTTTTATGCTGAAAGTTTTTATGTTGCACTTCTTTTGCCTTCCTATGCAAGTAGCCTCTGGTTTCAACAACTTGTTTGTTTAGAAAATTCCCTTGCATAGGAAGTGGGTTAGACTTGAATGTGTGTATTTTTGCTTCTTAATGCTCTCTTTCACTTCAATTCATATTCTTATGTGAGCATCTTCAAAATTATCATTCCCATCTTAATGGCTGTAAAGAAAGAGCTTTTTGGGAGACAACCCAATTTGTTTTTGCTTTCAGTTTGTTTTTGTTTCTTTGAGTCTTGGAAGTTATTAATTCGGTACTAACCTCTCCTTATCTGTTTTGTTTGGTTTTTGTGTCAAGATCAACCTCTAATGAGAGAGAAGTAATATTTGGGGAAGATGCTGCCCCGAAACAGATTTTTGTGCTTCACCATAAAAATTCTTGAGAGATCTATGTATGTTGGTTTGAGCTGTAATATTTTGTGCTTCTGGACCAAGTTGTTATTTAACTTTCGTTAGTTTTGCACTTTTTGATTTGAGCAACAGAAGATTTCCGAAAAAATTGATCTTTACCTGCTAGTCTGTTTCGATAGATTTTGCCAATCTTGCATTTGCTTGTTTATTCGATTTCCTTTTTGAATTCTTTTTGCGTTTTCGAAAGGAGTTGTTACAGTAGCTTATGTTTTCATGGTTTTCAGTTGAAGTTGGACTCAAAAGGTTTTATCACTTCATATATACTACTGTTGCTAATAAGAACTGTGTGAAGTTTTGTGTGAAAGAAATTTCCAGGTAGTGGAGATAATGGTGTAATGAGAAAGAGAAGGGTTTTATGACTCAAGTAATAAGTGTATGAAGATTAAGATATCGATGATATTCAAGTGGTGACTCCAGAAGAATCTACTAGATACCAAATTCAGAGACCTGTAGAGTTCGTTTTCAAATAGGTAACAGTTCTGGTAAGAAAAGTTCCGCGAAAATACAATCCAACTATATTTTTGCAGTTTTCAGTCAATAAGGAAAGCTGCGAAGCGAAAGAGGGACGGAAACGGAGCCAGGGTGTCTCACACCACCCTGTGGCGCGGGCCATCCCCTGGTCGCGCCACCAGGTGGTGAGTCCACCCCGGACTCCGCCTCCGACTCGTTTTCTCCCAGTACCTTCCTTTTGCTTTGAAAGTTCGTAATATATAACCCCCCTGGATCCCCTGAGGTTCGCATATCATGTTTTCGTCATGTTTTTGTTTCAATCTGTTTTTGCCAGGAACTATTCTTTAAGCTAATAAGAATAATGGTGTCCGCCAAGGATAAAGGGAAGGAGCCTATGGAGGAAGATCTCCAAGACCGCAAGTAGGGTTTGGTACCTTTGTTACTTGCCCTGCATCAACGGAAGCCCTACGAGTCACTAAGGAGTTCTGCGATAAGTACCGAGACTTGAGGAGGAAGGTGGACATGCTTCAGTGGGAGAATAATAGGCTTCGCAAGATGCTGGAAGATTTCCTCACGTCAACTAAGAAAATAATACCACCACCACTAAAGGAGTAATTCGTCATCAGGTTTGGCATCCGCTTGGTTTGTTCCAAGCTTGGGGGAGTGCCGCGATATCACATCACTATCTTCTATCTTTTTACCTTATTAGTAGAGTCATCTAATGAATAGAGGAGTTATTATGTAGTATGATTTGCATTATGGAAGTGTCCCCTCTCTCGTTACATATGTATCCCTTAGTGTGAGTTGCCGTTATGGAATATTAATGAGAAGTTCTATCATTTACTCTTTTGCATAGCTTATAATAGTTTTCAATTCATGGTTATATGATTGATCTTGTTGTTAGTATTGGTATCACTTTGGGATCATTGAGTTAATTTAGTTGGTTTTGGCAAACCTGGCTCGGTCAGTAGCACACTATTTTTGAGAGTTGAATGAAAAAGATAAAAGTTCTCTAAAGAAAAATAATTTCATCATCTTTCTTTCTTGATTTGCTCATAAGTTTAGTATTCTCTAGTTAAGATCTTTTGTGCTTCCAAGGAAGATTGCATGTTTGTTTTTATCACTTGTATGTTTGGTTGTTTCCTTCAACTCTTATACTTGCTACCCAACCTTGCTAGCCAAAAACCTGTACTTAGAGGGAATTCTTCTCGTGCATCCACTCCTTTAAACCAAAACCTTTGCCATTTGTGTCAACCATACCTACCTATTAGCATTATTGTTATTCCAAGTAAATTCTTGTTTTATCTACCTCCCAAATTAAACTTGTTATGTGAAAATTAGTGATTAAAGCTCTCACGAACTTGATGGCACACTTTACTTTCTTGCACTTAATAAACTTGAACCATTGTGCTCACCTATGTTGCGTATATGCTTGCACTTTTTAAGTTGTGAATTAGCAGAACCATGCTATCATGGGGAACACTTTCAACATTGCACATGTACTTTGTACCTAGTTGATATCATTTTATTTTGTCTACGGATGTCGTCAGTGTGAAATGAAAGGGGAGCTTGTAAGTCCATGGAATTATGCATGTGTGTTAGAGAAACGCCTGGGCTGCTGGTCTAATCCATGCTGACATGGTGGAAACCTGTAGCGTAACCATAACGAGCATCTATGAAGCATTCTTCTTATTAAAAAAAGAGAGCCCGATATTGAAAAAAAAAGAGAAAAAGAAAAAAAGAGATTATGAAAAGAGGAAAGAGAGAAAAAAGCACCATATTCCCATGGTAAATAAGAAGATTGCTGAGATGCTTGTTGTCTGCTTGCCATGTCATTTTGATATGGGGATTCTTTCGTATCATCGGGCAAGGGGTACCTCGTTGGCGGTTCTGTATGATACACATATGCTTACAATGACAAGAACTTAGTGGTGACTAAACTTGAGTAGCATGAGGAGCGACCCTCGTATTAAAGGGACATGAGATTCTCAATTTACAACTTGTCAATGCATATCCTCATATTTGATCACTTTAACCTTAATCACCTAAAGATGCCTATGATAGGGGCAACGAGAGCTAAAAGCTAGTAAGTATCATAATTTTGGGAGCTCTTTATGAGACTTGCAATCCCTGCTTCCCTTTGCGAAGGGCCTTTCTTTTACTTTGTAGTTGAGTCAGTAAACCTACTCCCTTCTATCTTAGCAAGTATTTTGAGTTGTTGTGTTTCATTCACTCATATGATGATTTATTCAATCATGTTGCTTATGTTCCTTGTCTTGCACATTGCTCTTATCTTGATGCTTACTACTTTGAAAGCTATCATTGAAAAACCAGTTATTTGTGAACTCCAGCAAATTATCAACTATTCTTCGACCAAGAGCTAAGTTTGCCATTACCAATTATGATTTAATTCATGTATCTCTATCGTGTTTCCTTTACCTATTACAAGTTGAGTTATATAATATTGAGTTGTCTTCTATTATGATCTATGTATTTGATGAATGTGATGCTTCTTGTCCGTATTATTTTATTGACTCTTCACTCCATAAACCTGAGGCCATGTTTATTGAGCTCAGTTTCGCTTGGGGACAAGCGAAGTCTAAGCTTGGGGGGAGTTGATACGTCCATTTTGCATCACTATTCTATGTCTTAATTCACTATTATTCATTGATATATTTCGTATTGAGAGGTGATACTTATGTTATTTCATCTGTTTTTGCATGGTTGATGACTTTTGGAGCAAGGACCGCCGCAGTCAGGATTCTGATGGAAAAGGTGTTGTTTGGAGGGAAAATTCGCGAAGATCAGAACATCTGGGAAAATATACGGAAAATCCTATTTTTCCAGAAGACGAAGGAAGCCAGAAGGGGGGGCTGGAGATGGGCCACAGGGGGCCCACACCACCCCTGGCGCGAGCAGCCCTAGGCCGTGCCAACAGGTGGTGTGGCCACCCTGACCCACTCCAGGCTCTCCCTTCTGGCATATATTATCCTCCTGAAACCCTAAGACTCGGGGAGCGACCACAGAAAGATTCTGCCGCCTCTACAGGGCAGAAAACACACAGAGAGAAAGATCTCTCTAGCAGACATATTTCTGTCAGGGGAATTCCTTCCCGGAGAGGGGAGATCATCACCATCAACACCACCATCAAGCTGGACTTCATCGGGATCATCATCATCATCACCACCATCATCACCATCAGCACCCTCATCACCATCTCCATATGCTATAACAATTGGGTTGAATCTTGCATAGTTCATAGGGGAAACTTTCCCGGTGTTGATTACTCTTTGTAGTTGATGCTATCGAGTGAACCATTGAATTATTGTTTATGTTCATATTGCTATACATCATTATTCCATCTCTGATTATGATCCATATGATGTCTTGTGAGTAGTTCGTTTTGTTCTTGAGGACATGGGAGAAGTCATGTTGTTAGTAGTGGAGTTGTGTTGAGAAAGATTCAATAGTTTGATATTTAAGTTGTGGTGTACTTCTTCTAGTGGTGTCATGTGAACGTCGACTACATGACACTTCACCTATATGGGCCTAGAGGAATGCATTGTGTATTTGGCTACTAATCGTAGGGGTCGCCGGAGTGACAGAAACCTGAACCCCCGTTAGGAAACCATTGCACAAGGGACGTAAGGGTCTTAGAGTTTAAAGTTGTGGTTAGGTTTCTACCTTAATTACTTTCTTGTACTTACGGATGTTTGCAAGGGGTATAATCACAAGTATGTATTAGTCCTAGGAAGGTCGGTACATTAGCACATGTTCACCCACACAACACTTTGCAAGCTAAAGAAGATTAATCAACTATATGAAGCGGAAGCACTTGACAGTCTTCCCATGTGTCCTCGAGAACGTTTGGTCATCTTAAGTAATACAACCGGCTTGTCCTTTGCTGCATAAAGGATTGGGCCACTTGCTGCATTTATTCCTACTGTCTTTTGTTTACTCGTACTTTGTTTACTTGCTTTATCAAAAACCCCTAAAAATCTGTTTGCTAAGTATTTGCAGAGAATTCCTGATCCTTACCACTAGCACCTTCTGCTCCTCGTTGGGTTCGACACTCTTACTTATTGAAAATACTGCGACACACCCCCTATACTTGTGGGTCATCAACAAGCAATATAAAAGTTATGCATCAATCAACAAGTCTTGGGACAATGCACATTAAACTAAGAATGGCCACTGTGCTCTCTTAATAGTTGCATAAAGATAGAAGATGGAGACTCAACATAAAACTAAAAGAAAGGCCTACATAGAAAGAAGCAGGGATTCAAGTCTCATAAAGAGCTTCCACAAATTATGGTGCTTATTAGCTTTCAGGTCTCATTGCCCCTATCATAAGCATCTTGAAGTGATTAAGGTTAAAGTGAACAAACTATGGAGTATATGCTTGACAAAGTATAAGTTGGAAATCTCATGTCCCTTGAATACGAGGGCCGCTCCTCATGCTACTCAAGTTTAGTTACCGGTAAGTTCTTGTCGTAGTAAGTACATGTGTATCATAGAGAACCGCCAACGGGGTACCCCTTGCCCGATGATACGGAACAATCCCCATATCAAAATGACAAGGCAAGCAGACAACGAGCATCTCAGCAATCTTCTTATTTACCATGGGAAAATGGTGATTTTTGCTCTCTTTCCTATTTTCTCATCTCTTTTTTTCTTTTTCTCCTTTTCTCAATCTCTATCACTTCTTTTATAAGAAGAATGCTTCATAGATTGCTCATTATGGTTACGCTGCAGGTTTCCACCATTATTAGGCATGGATTAGACCAGCGGCCTAGGTGTTTCTCTAACACACATACATAACTCCATGGACTTACAAGCTCCCCTTTCATTTCACAATGACGACATCCATAGACAAAAGAGCATGATATCAACTAGGTACAATGTACAAGTGCAATGTTGAAAGTGTTCGCCATGACAACATGGTTCTGCTAATCCCCAGCATATAAGTGCAAACATATACAACATAGATGACACAATGGTTCAAGTTTATTAGGGGCAAGAAAAGTAAAGTGTGCCATCAAGTTTGTGCGAGCTTTAATCACTATTTTTCACATAACAACTTTAATTCGGAAGGTAGATAAAAACATGAATATACTTGGAATAGCTAATGCTAATAGGTAGGTATGGTGGACTCTTTGGAATAACTTGGTTTTATTTGGAGTTGGATACATGATTGGAACTCATACTTCGTATGGAGGCTAGCAAAAGACTGGGAGCGACCAACTAAGAGAGTAATAATGGCCATAATCATGCAAAGCGACAAAACATCATTAATTAAAGCATAAAGTGATATTACAAGTCGAAAACTAAAGGATCATAGAGACTATGGTGACTTGGGATAGTCTTAACATGGTGTGAGCATGCGCCAAGTCAACCCAAATAAAGCATTAAAGGAGAATACCACAATATTATGATTTTATATGCTAAAACAACGCATGATTCTTTCAAGCCACATTAAGAAATCTTGATTGGTTATAACAAGTCATGCTACAGCAAAAATCACTAAGCATAAAGCCAAAACAATATCAAGCATGACATGATAAAGTCTAAGTCACGGTCAAAACCAAGCTCCTTTTTACCACTTAAGCATGAACTTTCCTACTCTTTTCCAATCCAAATCAACTTTATTTGAAAACTAATGCATGAATGAGGGGGTCCAACCAATTTATTCAAGCAAACTAAGCAAACAAAAACCAAAAACAAAAACGAAGAAGCTCCAAGAACAACACAATTGTGCATGAAACAATAGAAATGAAGTGTTTGGAAGAAACCTGAGATTTTTATTGATGAAGAAGGGGATGCCTTGGGCATCCCCAAGCTTTAACGCTTGTACTTCTTAGATATTTCTTGGGGTGACATGGGTGGAATCCCCAAGCTTGAGCTTTTTTCCATACTTCATCTTATCACATTACTCTTCCCTGCACTTAAAATTTTCCTTCATACAGAACTTCAGACAATCTTCATTAGCAACATTAGTGCACTCATGATAATAAGTCCTTTGGTTTAGTCTCAACACAAGTAAAACTTCCAATTAAAACACAATATACTGTAGCAGTTCCTTTAAAAAGTTCAAGTGATCAAAGATAACTCAAAGAGAAAGAGATTAAGAGGCAAATGCAAATAATGGCAGAAATCTGTCAAAACAGACCAGCAGGTAAAATCCAATTTTTTCCAAGACCTTCTGTTGCTCAAATAGAAAAGTTTTAAACTAATGAAAGTTGGATAACAACCTGGGGCAGAAGCACAAAAAATTACAGCACAACCCGACGTAGGGAGATTTTTCAAGAATTTTTACAGCGAAGCACAAAAATCTGTTTCGGGACTACAACTTTCTCGAGCATTACTTCTCTCTCATTAGAGGTTACTCTTGGAACAAAAACCACACAAAAATGGAAAGGAGAGGTTATTACTGAAGAAATAACTTCAAAGACTTTACTAAAACTTTTGGGTTATCTCCCAATAAGTACTTTTCTTTAACGCCTTTAAGTTAGGCATGATAGTTTGAGAAGATGCTCACATAGGAAATATGAATTGAAGTAAAAGAGAGCATCAAGAAGCAAATTCAAAACACATTTAAGTCTAACCCACTTCCTATGCATAGGAATCTTGTAAAGAAACAAGTCATGGAAGCACAAAACAACAAGCATAGGAAAACAAGACAAGTGCAACTTCAAAATTTTCAACATAAAGAGGGGAAACTTAATATTGTTGAGATACATAAAACCATGTTTCCCTCTCTCATAATAACTTTCAGTAGCATCATGAATAAAATTAACAATATGACTATCACATAAAACATTCTTATCATGAGCCACATGCATATAATAATTATTACTCTCCACACAAGCATAGTCATTCTTATTAATTGTAGTGGGAGCAAATCCAACAAAATAGCTATCATTATTATTCTCATCACCATAATCATCAAATATAGGAGGTATATTGTAATAATAATTAATTTTCTCCTCAATAGTAGGTGGACTGAAAATATCATATTCATCATTGTAATCATCATATATTGGAGGCATAGTATCATCAAAGTAAATTTTCTCCTCCGTGCTTGGGGGACTAAAAATATCATGTTCATCAAAACCAGCTTCCTCAAGATTAGACTTTTCCATAGCATTAGCAATAATGGTGTCCAAAGAATTCATAATAACAACATTGCTATTAGCATGCAAATAAAGTTCCATATGTTTTTTAATTTTCTCTTCAAACACTTCATGTCCTAACTCAAGATAAATACTATAAAGCTCTCTAATTTTGTTGTTGTTTTCCATTAAGCCTAACTAGTGAAAATAAAAACAGGAAACAAAAAGATATAATTGCAGAATCTAAACGAAATAACTTCGAGCACTCACACACCAGCAACCGCACTAGAATATAGCTTAGTAGCCAGATGATGTGAGTATCTTCTACCTTACCTCCCCAACAACAGCGCCAGAAAATAGCTTGATCTCTACGCACTTCTATTCTTGTAGACAGTTGTTGGGCCTCCAAGTGCAGAGGTTTGTAGAATAGCAGCTAGTTTCCCTTAAGTGGATCACCCAAGGTTTATCAAACTTAGGGAGGAAGTGGTCAAAGGTATCCCTCTGAAGCAACCCTACAATCAAGATACAAGAAGTCTCTTGTGTCCCCAACACACCCAATACACTTGTCAGGTGTATAGGTGCACTAGTTTAGCGAAGAAATAGTGAAATACAAGTGGTATGGATAACTATAAGTGGTAACGGTGCCAGAAAATAGCTTTGATGGAGAGTGGTAGCGTAGGAAGAGACTAAAGGCAATCTGAAATAAAGATGGCAGCAAGCAAACATGTAACAGATCTAGTTGCAAATGGTGTTTCAATGCGTAGAAACAAGACCTAGGGATCATACTTTCACTAGTGAACACTCTCATATAAATATTTTCTCTTCATGATACTACTCTGAACTGCTCTCCGGTTGGACAGTCTAATCCATGGTAGGGCTATAACAGCACTCCTCAAAGTCCGCTTTCCCCATCTAGATAACCCAACACTGTCACCTTGAGCTCTAGATGGTTCCAACAAACATAAAAAGTATTTGTAATCTCTAGCCTAAGTGCCACCATGGTGTGCATGCTGTCACTTTCACACACATGGGGAGAGCAGAGATATATTAAAGCACTTGAGTAGCAAGGTAGATCTACTTGATTACAAAGCTCATGATCACAATATGATCATGCATAGAGAGAGAGATAAACACATAGCTACTGGTAGAACCCTTAGCCTCGATGAAGAACTACTCCCTCATCATCATGGGATTCAGCAACGGCGATGGAGATGGTGGTGGAGATCGATGGAGATGGCTCCGGTGGCACTTCCCCGTCCCGGCAGGGTGCCGGAACAGAGACTTTCTATCCCCCAAATCTCCCCTTTAGTGGCGGTGGCGCTGTGGAACTTTTCGTGGCCGGAGGCTCGATTTCCTAGCGTTTCTGGATCGGGATGCTTCTTATAGGCGAAGAGGCGAGGTCGGTGACCGGCCAGGGGGCCCACACCATGCCCTGGCGCGGCCTAGGGCTGCCCGCGCCAAGGGGGTTTGGCCGCCCTGTGGCCCCCCTTCGTCTCTCCTTCGGACTCCATGTGTCTTCCGGTAAAGTATTGACTTTGGCTTTTGTTCCGTCCAATTCCGAGAATATTCATTTTCTGACTTTCCTGGAACCAAAAACAGCAGAAAACAGGCAGCTGACACTGTGGCATCTTGTTAATAGGTTAGTCCAAGAAAGTGTATAAAAATACTCCAAAGTGTGGATAAAACATAAGAAAGTAGATATAAAGCAAGCATGGAACATCAAAAATTATAGATACGTTAGGAACGTATCAGACGACCATAGGTTAAGCTTGGGGATGTTGATGCATGTAAAATGCATACATGAACTTTGTAGTTTATTCTCATATATTCCAACATATTTGAATGTTATTAGATGTTATATTCATGTTTTCCATTGATTTATGGGGGTTTTCCATTGATCCCCGTTCATTGGTTTATGACTCTGCAGAATAGAAACCCTCGTTTTATGTATTTTTAAGTTTCAGGTTCCATACAGAACTCAAACAAAGTGAAGATTTTTCTGGAGTCAATATTTTCCCGGAGACACAGTATGAGAAGCATAAGTAAGAGTGGGGGCCCAAGAGGCCCGAACAAGCATAGGTGGAGCGGGCCCCACCCTAGGTTGCGCCACCATATCTCGTTCCCTCCCCGAGCGCCCGCAGTCATCTGTTTTGATCTCGAACTAACGGGCTTGACCTAAAAACCACTATATGTAGACCCCTGAGGCTTTCTCAGAGCAGGCAGTGAAGAAACATGAAAAACCACAAAACAGAGGCTAAACTTGCGAAGATTGGAGGGGGAAACTTTGTTGGAGCCATCCCCGATTGCATATCCACCCTCTCCTACATCATCAACACCGCCACCATGATGAAGAGGGAGTAGTCCACCTATGGACTATGGGTTTGTGGCAGTAGCTTGAACTCTCTCTCTCTCTCTTGTGCTATGTTGTTTAGATGTCATATGAATTGCCTATCATGATTATGGTGATACTTTAATTCGGTGGATCTTTTGTTTTATTGGATGATAAATGAGATCTAAATATTTATTGTGTTCTTTATGTATTAATAGATTCATATTTCTACCATATTCTTTATTACTTGTTCTTATCAAACTTGTATGCAAGAGCATGTATGGGCGATGGTGTGTATTATATGGAGTAACATGGTGGTAGTAATGGGTTGTGACCGCAAGCTTCATATCTACTATAGGCTTTACCAATTCTTTTGTTACCTCACTAGGGATAAAGTGAATGCATGTGCTATATAATTTTTAGTGACCCCTAAGAAGTCTTGTTTAATCTATGGATCATATGCTTGATCTATTGTGATATGTTTAATTCGAGGTAGCATATTTGGTGTTCAAACATCATGCCAAAGTACCTAAAGATATTCTCTATTAATTATTCAATATAGATTGCTTGGAGTGTACCCCTTTCTAGTGGAGTATAAGTCAGATGTGTAGTATCATCTTTATGTTAGGACGTGATGCCCATATGAATGCTAATCAAGAGACATAATAAAATCTCATCAGTATTTAGTTATCTATCGTGTTCTTAATGCCACCACACCTTTATGAGAGAGTAGACAAGTGAACCATGAACCCTGGTCCACTTGTTATCATAAGAAACAACTTTTACTTGCCTTTATATTTTAGAATTAATTAATTTCGGAAGTACAAAATAATCTTTACTTCTTGGAACTACAACATAAAACCCAAAAACATCTTTATTTACCTGTTTTAGTTTACTTTCTAGTTTTATTTTTCTTTCTAGTATTTTATTTATTGTTATTTTACTTTACTAGTACCGAAGCCTTGTGATTGACAACCAAATGGTGGAGTTGGAGGTACAAGATAAAGACTTTGCTTTGCATGTTGATAGACGAGGTTGGACGCAGATTCACCTTCGTTCCCTGATAGTTCGATAAAAACCCTGAGTCAGCCTTGTGGGGGAAATTTCTCTTGCTCCATCACTCTGCACTTGGAGTCCGAACGAATCGATACACTTGTTGTAGTCTCATCAACATGTTTCTCCATACAAGTTTGATCATAACAAGTACTTAAAAATGGGGTACATAATATGCATTTATCAATACATCTTACACATATAGAATTCCGATCTCAAATATCAAATCATAAAACAAAGATTCACCACATAGGAATTACATCACCATAATCATGTAGGGTAGCTCATATGGTACTAGAACAATGATAGCACACGAGAGATAGATCAAGCTACGACCACAAACCCTCATCATCATGGAGATCATGGTGTACAAGGTAAAGATCCAACCGATGGTGGATCAGATAGCGTTTCCCCCTCCAATCTTTATTGGTTTTGGCTATGTTTTGATGTTTCTGCTCCACGTCCTTCAAGATCTCCCTATGGGGTCTTTTTATAGGCATTTCTAGATCAAGACTTCGAGGTGATGGATGGTTGTAGATGCTCAAGGAGGGAAAGAACTAAGGTGGCGCAGTGCAGGGTGGGGCCCGCACCACCTTAGATCTTTGGGCCTTCGGGCTCCCCTCCTGAGATTCCAATGCTCCAGATTATTGTCCTAGCATAAAAATAATCCTCAAAAAACCCAGGTCCATTTAACTTCATTTAGGTCCCTAAAAGATAAAAATATACAAAACAGGGTTTTTGTTGTCTTATAGAGTTATAACCCAAATAAAAGGGATCATTGGGGAATCCTCATAAATCAATGTAAAACATGGATTAACACTCCATATTATGCAAATAAATGAGAATATGAGTTAATAAACTACAAAGTTCATGTATGGATTTTACATGCATTACCACTGATGCATCTTTATTAATTATATCTAGTCCCAACATTTTTAATCAACAATTTGTAAGTAGGACCATGATTATCTCTAACATAAAGCATGTGGTAACTTGCCAGCAACTGCAGAACTCGACAACTCGAACAACCACCTGAGAAAGAAAGTACGACTCACAAGGCCAACTATCTACCAAACAACAAACAATAGGAAGTGACCAAGGCAATATAGGCCGCAAGGAGGAATAATGGTATGGAACTGAAGCATCACAACACGGATAAAAATAGAGAGAAGTAAAGCCATAAAGCAAAATACGTAGCATACATAAGATGAGTGCTTGCCTGGGAAACATTGCCAAAGATATATCTGGAGAACTTATCGAAACTCACGTCCTATTCCAGGAAGAAGCAAAGCGCACTAGAAAGAAACACCAGGTGCAATATTTACTGCTACAACAAAATATCTAGCATTTTTATGTTATGATGCATGGCATGGAAAGATGCGATGCAACTTAGCAATATTAAGAGGACAGAGTTGGGGCGCTAGCAGCACTGCCCTCTCAAGTTGGAGGTTGGTGGAGGCACAGGGATCATTGGAGGGGTTGCGTGCTAGTGTTGCATGAGCGTGTGGCTTGTGTGGTGTGTGTGTCATGTGCATGTGTTGTGTTCGACTGAGTCGGGTGTGTGCGTGTTGTGGGCATGGGTTGTGTTCATGGTGGTGTTGGATGGGTGCATGCTTTGAGTCAGGTCGGTGTGTGTGTGACCAGGTGTAGCGACTAGGTGTGTGCTTGGTTTGGCCAGGTGTGGGTCGGTGTGTGTTGCCTGTGTGCATGTTGTGCTATGGCGGTAGGGGTGTGCTCGTGTGTGTTAGCTGTCGTCGGATTGATGACAAGTACGCCATGAGGGGGTCCTTGAGGCGTGCGGAAGAGAGGGGTGTGAGACGTACGGTGTTCCGGGATGGTGAGCATAGAAGTTTACCCAGGATCAAATCCCCTGGCTTTGGACGGATCCTACTCCTGCTAGCAATCCAGTAATACGGCAGAGCCAAAATATGGGTTACAAGGGTTTCGCCTGTGCGAGTTGAGATTGTAGACTATTGAGGTGTTGTAAGGTGGTACCCTAAAGGCTCTCCCTAGGACGGCTTATATAGATATCCGGCCTAGGGTTTATAGGAGAGACCTATCTGGCTACGACTAAGAGTCGATTACAGAGTACATCTTGAACTACAAATAACACTACAGGCCTATGTCGGTAAGTCTTCTGGGCCTTCCCGTAGCCAGACTAGACTTTGTCTCTTCTCCCTGACTGGGCCGCCCGTGAAGCAAAGCTCTAACCTGAAGTGGGCCACCCTGGTCAGCGAGGCACAGTGAGGATACCCGGAAAGTATATCCCCAACAGCAGACCCCAGAAGCCTCTAAGATCCAGAGTCAGATTTCATCATCGTCTAGCTTGATCTTCGGCTCGCAGAATCTTGAAGGGTTCTTGAAACTTCAAAAGAAAGGATAGGATCCGAGTCACAAAACAAGTCAGACTTATAAGTACATTATTCTAGTTTTCAGTTTGAGATTCAAACTTAAACCGGAACTTGTTCCCTGAAGTAACCTGACATCAGTCAAGGTCAAGTCACGTCCATGCTAGACATTCCTAACGACACGACCGTTGGTGGGTCCTCCTTGGGCAGAACCAAGGCGTCGTTTTAATGTGTGCGTGGAGATCGAGGCGACGTAATCCTCGCAAGGAAGTTACCCATCTCCTTCCACGACGCGTGGCACGGTTACTATTTATTTTGCATGAATCTTGGCAGAGGTGGAGGATATAAGGGGTCTAGATCTTCCTCTTTCTTCCCTACCAGTGCCAGTACTTTCTCCTTCCTCCCAAAGCCTCCCTGCGAAAAATCTCTTCTGCCTCCCCCAAATCCCACAGCGCCGCCCACCCTAGGTCACCGACGCCCAAAAAATGGCTAAAGCCTCATCTTCTGCTACGGCGGCGACGGCCTCTGCGGCGGAGAGGGAGAAGTTTCGCGGGGTCTGGATCCTCTACATCCTTGATGACACCAAGCTGCGCGTCGTCGAGAATGAAGGTCTCCTTCGCGCCGGCGATTGGCGAAGTGGCTACGGACAAATCGTCCCCACTGCCAATGCCGACGAGCGAGTGCATTTCGGCACCCACCTCGACAGAGGTTTGAGCTTTCCTCCCTTAGATTTATTTTCTGAGGTTATAGATCATTACGGAGTGCAACTCCACCATCTCCCCCCAAAATCTCTTTTAGAGATGAGCGCTTACACCTCTTTGTGTGAGGGGTATGTCGGTATTAGGCCGAGTCTTCTTCTTTTCCGGTTTAACTTTCATGCCCGGAGAAATTCCATCACCGCCAGTAATCCTTACATTACCGGAACGCTCAGCTTTTTTGTTAGGAGAGAGCGAGTCTATCCTAGGATTAAGGCTAGCAAGTCGGTGAAACAATGGCCGTCCATGTTCTTCTATCATAAGGACAGACCAGCTCCCAACGAAGCCACTCTTTTGCCGGCTTTTGTTGATGGCACCGCCACGCCCCAAGAGTCCTGGGACGCAGATGCACCGGCTCTCACTGACGATCTGCTTCTTGCTAAGAGGTGGGTCGAATATCTGATGAAGGATAAGGGTCTGAAAGGATCCGACTTGGTCCACTGCTGGCTAGCGCGCCGGATTCAACCTCTCCAGCACCATGGTGATATGCTTATGCACTCTATCACCACGAACAAGAAAGATTCCCTCCGGATCTGCTCCAAACCTTATTAGGATAAGGACTATGAGTCCCAGATCAAATGGCGGATTAGGGAGCGGATCGAGAGGAAAATCCCGGAGCTATCTTTGGAAATGCACACGGCTGATGATCCTGTGACACCAGTAAGTTTTCCAACAGTAACTCGAATTATGTGTTCATCTATACATTGTTGTGTCTTTCTGCAATGCTAAGATATTTCTTGCTTTTAGCTTGCTGACCTCCCCGAGTCGGATCTTGCTCCTCTTGAAAGATATCCTCCTGAGTTATCTCAGGATGATGGAAAATTGATTCCACTGCCCGAGGTGCTTACCCGAAAGCATAAGCCTCCGACAGTATCTATTGGCACAAAGGAAGTGCCCGTTGTGAGGAGGTAAACTTCCTCACAAGGTCTTTGTATTTTAATTTTCATTCTTTCTGAAGTGTAACGATCTTTGTTCTATTACCTCTTTAGAGCTAGACAGCTCACCAAGGGCAAAGGGAAATGAGGCTCGACTAAGCCCCTGCGCTAGTCAAAGTTAAATTTGACTTCTCCTACCGCAGCGCCTCCGACTCCTGCCCCACAGCCTTCCATAGCGTCGAAGATTACTCCATCTCCGCCCGCTGCAGAAGATCCGGCTCAACAATCAGAGCCAGCGATCCTTGGCTCTCCAACCGACGTTAACACGGGTGACTCGGTACTGGATAAGGGTGAACTCTCAAAGGGTAATGATCCCTCGGCAGAAGTTTTCACCAAAAACCTCCTCAGCAATCCGGATATTGCCAAACTTGGCATTACGTGGAAATCTGCAGAAGAAATTTAATGGCTAGCCCGACAATTCTTGGAGGACCGGAACATCATCCCTGAGGAAGAAGCGCAAGAAGCCGAGGACTGATGGCTCGGTTTTGAAGTGGAGCTCGTTTGGGAACCCCAAGAGGAAGGTATGATGAGCACAGAAGTAAGTTTTCCCTCAATTATGAAACCAAGGTTTAATCGAACCAGTAGGAGCAAGGAAACACCCCAAAGGTGTTACTAGCTGAGCCTTGGCAGGGCGCAATACCAGTGCTAGTAGCAACATGGAGACCTGCATAACACAACCATAGAACTCTGCCCCCAACTTGCGATGAGGTTGTCAATCTCACCGTTTTTTCTAAAAACAAAGGATTAAACGTATCGAATGGAAGGAAGTAATAGTTTGCAGAAAGTAAACACAAAGCAGTAAACAGTTTGTAGCTTGAATGTAAAATAAAGGACCGGGATCCGTAGTTCACTAGAGGTGGCTCTCCTTAAGATAGATATCATGCTGGGTGAACAAATTACAGCGGGGCAATTGACAAACATCGAGAAAGCAATACATGCATATACTAATCATCTTGACTCCATTGGAACTTGATTGGGCATTATAACATTATACATAGACCGCCATCCAACTACATCTATGACTAATAATCCACCTTCAGGTTATCATCTGAACCCCCTCCAGTATTAAGTTGCAAGCAACAGATTATTGCTTTACGAATTACGTGTAATGTAAACAATACGATTGTTCTATGAACAAAGGATTGTTGTTTTCTCCCTAGTAGAAACACCACATCTATGACCTTAGAGATTTCTGTCACTTCCCCAGATTACCAGAGGCATGAACCCACTATCGAGCATAAATACTAACTCTTGGAGTTGCTAGCATCTACTTGGCCAAGATAGCTACTAACAACGGAAAGCATGCAAGATCACAAATAACAAAGACATGATAGAATCAATAATAAATCTGAAATAGCATCTCAATATCCATCGGATCCCCACAAACACAACATGCAGAATTACAAATAGATGATCTTGATCATGACGGAGCTCACAAGATCTAGACATGAAAGCACAAAGGAGGAGAACCAGCCATCTAGCTACTACATGGACCCGTAGTCCAGAGATGAACTACTCACGCATCACACCGGAGGCTTGCATGATGATGAAGAAGGCCTCCAGGGTGAATTCCCCTCTCCAGCAGGGTGCCGGGAAGAGCTTCAGATCCCTCCCGATCTAGGGATGGAGATGATGGCGGCTATAGACTCTTTCGTGGATTTTTGATCAGGTACTTAGGGTTTTGGTCCCGAGGGTAATATATAGGCGGAAGGAGAGGCCGAGGGGGTGCTGCAGTCGGCCAGACCACCCCCTGGCGCGGGCCAGGCCTGGCCGTGCAGCCAGGTAGTGTGGTCGGCCCCCAGTCCTTCTCCGTCTCGTATTCTTGCATCAGATGTCTTCCGGAAAAATAGGCACTTTGGCTTTTGTCGCATCCAATTCCGAGAATATTCATTTTCTGACTTTCCTGGAACCAAAAACAGGAGAAAACAGGTAGCTGGCACTATGGCTCTTGTTAATAGGTTAGTCCAAGAAATCATATGAAAAGTACTCCAAAGTGTGGACAAAACACAAGAAGGTAGATAAAACCAAGCATGGAACATCAAACATTCTAGATACATTTGTAATGTATCAGCATCCCCAAGCTTAACTCCTGCACGTCCTCGAGTAGGTAAGTGATAAAAAAGAAAGAATAATTTTTGAGGTGACATGCACCATCAAAGACTTGATCAAAGTATTTGTAAAACATTCAAAGCTGGGATCATAGTACTTCAATCATAACATGAAAGACAAGGTTCTAGCAATAAGACAAAGAAACTAAGATGCAACATGAAAAGGCACAAACAAAAGATTCATGAATAGCAATGCTTTGCAAGACGTTTGTTTGTTTCACATAAAGAAAACATAGCATAATAGTATTCAGCTTGTCCCTCATAGAGTAGCAAATATAAATGCATAGGACAACTTCAAAGTTCATAAGAGTGACTAGATACAAATAGTTTAAAACAAGCAATATCAAGTTATGCATCAATCAACTAGTCTTGGGACAATGCACATAGAACTAAGAATGGCCACTATGCTCTCAAAGTAAGTGCATAAAGGTAGAAGGTGGAGACTCAATATAATGGTGGAAGAAAGGCCTTCATAGAAGGAAGTAGGGATTCAAGTCTCATAAAGAGCTCCAAAAATTATAGTACTTATAGCTTTCAGCTCTCATTGCCCCTATCATAACCATATTGAAGTGATTAAGGTTAAAGTGAACAAACTATGGTGTACATGCTTGACGAAGTTTAAGTTAGAAATCTCATGTCCCTTGAATACGAGGGCCGATCCTCATGCTACTCAAGTTTAGTCACCGGTAAGTTCTTGTCATCGTAAGTACATGTGTATCATAGAGAACCGCCAACGGGTACCCCTTGCCCGATGATACGGAAGAATCCTCATATCAAAATGACAAGGCAAGCAGACAACGAGCATCTCAACAATCTTCTTATTTACCATGGGAATATGGTGCTTTTTTCTCTCTTTCCTCTTTTCATAATCTCTGTTTTTTTCTTTTCTCTTTTTTTCTCAATATAGGACTCTTTTTTTATAAGACGAATGCTTCATAGACAGCTCATTATGGTTACGCTGCAGGTTTCCACCATGTCAGCATGGATTAGACCAGCGGCCCAGGCGTTTCTCTAACACATATACGTAACTCCATGGACTTACAAGCTCCCCTTTCATTTCACACCGACGACATCCATAGACAAAAGAGCATGATATCAACTAGGTACAAAGTACCCGTGCAATGTTGAAAGCGTTCCCCATGACAGCATGGTTCTTCTAATTCCCAACAAATAAGTGCAAGCATATACAACATAGACGACACAATGGTTCAAGTTTATTAAGGGCAAGAAAAGTAAAGTGTGCCATCAAGTTCGTGAGAGCTTTAATCACTAGTTTTCTCATAACAAGTTTAATTCGGAAGGTAAACAAAAACATGAATATACTTGGAATAGCATAAGCTAGTAGGTAGGTATGGTGGACTCTTTGGAATAACTTGGTTTAAGGAGTTGGATGCATGAGTGGAACTCATACTTGGTTGTGGAGGCTAGCAAAAGACTGGGAGCGACAAACTAAGAGAGCAATAATGGCCATAATCATGCAGAGCGACAAAACATCATTGATCAAAGAATAAAGTGATACTACAAGTTGAAAAGTAAAGGATCATAAAGGCTATGGTGACTTGGGATAGTCATAACATGGTGTGAGCATGTGCCAAGTCAACCCAAATAAAGCATCAAAGGAGAATACCACTATACTATGCTTTAATATGCTAAAACAATGCATGATTCATCCAAGGCGCATTAAGCAATCAAAATTGTTTATAACAAGTCATGCTACAGCAAAGAATACTAAGCATAAAGCCAAACAATATCAAGCATGGCATGACAAAGCAAAGGCCACAGTCAAAAACAAGATCTTTTTACCACTTAAGCATGAACTTTCGTACTCTTTTCCAAACCAAACCAAACTATTTGAAAACCAATGTATGAAAGAGGGGGTCCAACAAATTTATTCAGCAAACTAAGAAAACCAAGCAAACAAAAAAAACAAAAACGAAAAAGAAGACGCTCCAAGAACAACACAACTGTGCATGAAACAATAAAAATGAAGCGTTTGGAAGAAACCTGGGATTTTTATTGATGAAGAGGGGGATGCCTTGGGCATCCCCAAGCTTTGACGCTTGTACTTCTTGGATATTTCTTGGGGTGACACTCTTGGCATCCCCAAGCTTGAGCTTTAGTACATCCTTCATCTCATTACTCATTCCTTCCATACACCTAAAATTTTTCCTTCATACAAAACTTCACACAATCTTTATTAGCAACATTAGTGCACTCAAGATAATAGGTCTTAAGGTTCAGTTCTAACACCAATAAACTTCCATTAGAACACTAGCTACTGAAGCACTTCCCTCAAAAATCTCAATTCCCCAAAAGAACTCAAAAAGGAACCAACAAGTAGCAAATGCAGAAAATGGCAGAAATCTGTCCAAACAGACCAGCAGGTAAAGACGAATTTTTTTGAAGACCTTCTGTTGCTCAAATAAAAACATGTTGAACTAACGATAGTTAGATAACAACCTGGGGCAGAAGCACAAAAATGTACACCTCAAAAAGACGTTCAGAGATTTTACACGAATTTTTACGGTGAAGCACAGGAATCTAAAACTTTCCCAATCATTACTTCTCTCTCATTAGAGGTTACTCTTGGCACAAAAAGCAAATAAAAAGGATAAGGAGCGGTTTTTACTAATAACTTCCAAGACTCATCTAAAAATTTTGAGTTATCTCCCAATAAGTACTTTTCTTTAACGCCTTTAAGTTAGGCATAAGAAGCAAGAAAGAATCAAGTGTTCTCAAATGAAGAAGCATTAAAACCAAATTTTGTTTTCATAGGAGAAGCAAAAGAAATCTTCTCTCTCTTCTTAGTGAAGTGTTCTATACCTTTCTTGAGTGGGAGTTGATATTTAATGTTGCCTTCTTTCAGATCAATAATGGCACCAACAGTTCTAAGAAAAGGTCTTCCCAAAGTAATAGGACAAGAAGCATTGTATTCAACATCCAAAACATAGAAATCAACGGGGATATAGGCATTGTTAACCATAATAAGAACATCATTAATACTCCCCATGAGTTTCTTTTTAGCATTATCATCAAGTGGGACATTCAAATAACAATCTTCAAGTGGAGGCAAATCAAGCATATCATAAATCCTTCTAGGCATAATAGAAACACTACTATTAAGATCACATAAAGCTTTGAAATCAAAGTCATTCACTTTCATATTAATGATGGGTTCCCAACCATCTTCTTGTTTTATAGGAATAGAAGCTTTATGTTTCATCTTTTCTTCTTTAATCTTTATGAGAGCATCAGTAATGTGTTTTGTAAAGGCCATGTTCATAGCACTAGCATTAGGAATTTTAGAAAGCTTTTGTAGGAACTTAATAACTTCAGAGATATTGCAACCATCAAGATCAAAATCAAATTTATCATCTAAAGTGGTAGAACTATTACTAGCATCAACACTAGTGGTAGTGATAGTAGAAACACTAATGTTTCTAGCAATTTCATCTTCTCTTTCCCACTTAGCATGTAATTCAGCTAATAGTCTAACATTTTCATCAATTCTTACTTGTATGGCATTAGTAGATGCAAAGGGATTATCATTAGTTTTAGGTTTAGCAGTCATTTTATTCAAAGAAGATTGAGCTTTAGCCAAACATGTTATATTTCTTTCAGCATTAGAGAGTTTTTCCTCAATAGTTTTATTGAAAGCAGTTTGTTTACTAATAAAGTCTTTAAGCATAACTTCAAGTTCATAGGGAGCACTCCTATTATTGTTGTAGGAACTTCCATAAGCATTACCATTGTTGGGAGGATATGGCTTATAATTGTTGTTACCAAAATTATTCCTATAAGCATTATTGCCAAAATTGTTATTTCTTATGAAGTTCACATCAACTTGCTCTTCTTGAGCAACCAAAGAGGCTAAAGGAACATTATTTGGATCAATATGGGCTTTCTCATTAACAAGCATAGACATAATAACATCAATCTTATCACTCAAGGAGGAAGTTTCCTCAACAGAATTTACCTTCTTACCTTGTGGAGCTCTTTCAGTATGCGATTCGGAGTAATTAACCATCATATTATCAAGAAGCTTTGTTGCAGCACCCAAAGTAATGGTCATAAAGGTACCTCTAGCAGCAGAATCCAATAGGGTTCTTGAAGAATAGTTCAATCCTGCATAAAAAGTTTGGATGATCATCCAAGCAGTCAGTCCATGAGTGGGACAATTCTTTACCAAAGATTTCATTCTTTCCCAAGCTTGAGCAACATGTTCACTATCAGATTGTTTAAACTTCATTATTTCACTTCTCATAGATATAATCTTAGCAGGAGGATAGTATTTTCCAATAAAAGCATCTTTGCACTTAGTCCAAGAAACAATACTATTCCTAGTTAAGGAATTCAACCATTCTTTAGCTTTTCCTCTCAAAGAGAAAGGAAACAATTTTAGCTTAATAATATCTCCATCTATATCCCTATGCTTTTGCATCTCACAAAGTTCAATAAATTTATTTAGATGGGCAGCAGCATCTTCATTACCAATACCAGAAAATTGTTCTCTCATAACAATATTGAGTAAAGCAGGTTTTATCTCAAAGAAAGTAGCTTCAGGAATAGGTGGAGCAATAGGTGTGCTCATAAAATCATTGTTGTTGGTGCTAGTGAAGTCACACAACTTAGTGTTTTCAAGAGTAGTCATTTTTTTGTATTTTTAATAAAGAAAGCAAACTTGTAAAACTAATTTTTTTGTGTTTTGGATAAAGAAACAAGCAAACAAAGCAAAAGTAAATTAAGAAAAATAAAAATAACAAAGTAAAGAGATTGGTTATGAGGGACTCCCCTTGTGAAGATGTCCTTGACTCCCCGGCAACGGCGCCAGAAAAATACTTGCTGACTTGTGTATTAATGAGCGCTTTGGGGAACCCCAAGAGGAAGGTATGATGAGCAAAGAAGTAAGTTTCCATCAGTTATGAAACCAAGGTTATCAATCCAGTAGGATCAAGGAAACACCCCAAAGGTGTAGCTAGCTGAACATTGGCAGGGCGCACTACCGATGCCAGCAGCAACGTGGAGACCTGCACAACACAACCATAGAACTCTGTCCCCAACTTGCGATGAGGTTGTCAATCTCACCAGTTTTGCTGAAAACAAAGGATTAAACGTATCGAATGGAAGGAAGTAATAGTTTCCAGAAAGTAAACACAAAGCAGTAAACAGTTGATTGTAAATTGAATGTAAAAGAAAGGACCGGGGTCCATAGTTCACTAGAGATGGCTCTCCTTAAGATAGATAACATGTTGGGTAAACAAATTACAACGGGGCAATTGAAAAATATCGAGAAAGCATACAAGCATATACTACTTATCTTGACTCCTTTGAGATTCGATTGGGCATTACAACATTATACATAGACCGCCCTCCAACTTCATCTATGACTAATAATCCACCTTCAGGTTATCATCTGAAGCCCCTCCAGTATTAAGTTGCAAGCAACGGATAATTGCATTACGAATTGCATGTAAAGTAAACAATACGATTGTTCTATGAACAAAGGATTGTTGTTTTCTCCCTAGTAGCAACAGCACATCTAGTACCTTAGAGATTTCTGTCACTTCCCCAGATTACCAGAGGCATGAACCCACTATCGAGCATAAATACTAACTCTTGGAGTTGCTAGCATCTACTTGGCCAAGATAGCTACTAACAACGGAAAGCATGCAAGATCACACACATCAAAGACATGATAGTATCAATAATCAATCTGAAATAGCATCTCAATATCCATCGGATCCCCGCAAACACAACATGCAGAATTACAAATAGATGATCTTGATCATGAACGGAGGACACAAGATCTAAACATGATAGCACAAAGGAGGAGAACCAGCCATGTACCTACTATATGGACCCGTAGTCCAGAGATGAACTACTCACGCATCACACCGGAGGCTTGCATGATGATGAAGAAGGCCTCTAGGGTGAATTCCCCTCTCCAGCAGGGTGTCGGGAAGAGCTTCAGATCCCTCCCGATCTAGGGATGGAGATGACGGAGGCTACAGACTCTTTCTTGGATTTTATTGGGTACTTAGGGTTTCCATATCAGAGGCAATATATAGGCGGAAGGAGAGGCCGAGGGGGTGCCTGGGGCGGCCAGACCACCCCCTGGCGCGGGACAGGCATGGCCGCGTGGCCAGGTGTTGTGGCCGGGCCCCAGCCCCTCTCCGTCTCGTATTCTCGCTCCAGGTGTCCCCCGGTAAAATATTGACTTTGGCTTTTGTCCCGTCCAATTCCGAGAATATTCATTTTTTGACTTTCCTGGAACCAAAAACAGCAGAAAACAGGTAGCTGGCACTGTGGCTCTTGTTAATAGGTTAGTCCAAGAAATCATATGAAAAGTACTCCAAAGTGTAGACAAAACATAAGAAAGTAGATAAAACCAAGCAGGGAACATCAAAAATTATAGATACATTTGCAATGTATCAATAGACAATACGGATTTATGCTTTCATAGAATGCCAAAGAACGAACTAGTGTAGCCCCCAGGGCTCGTGCTGATTTTAGTTAAAATATTAGCCTGAGTCTTTAGTAGACATATGACTCTGGGTATTATTCTGACTTACCGAAAGTTAATGCTTATAACCAGGAATTATTGAAGAATATTTGCAATAAGCGGAGAGAGATCAGAGCTCTCCATCTTGAAAATGCTCAATTGAAGATATCAAAGGATGAAGTTGAAGGTAATCATTTCAGTCTTTAACCTTACTATTTTTTTCTTTCATAGTAGAATTTCCTATTCAACTATTGTATTATGCTTACAACACTGGTCAACAAATTATGTGCCATGATTGAAGAGGCCGAGAATTTTAAGACCCTAGAGGTGGAGAACACCGACTTACATCGGGAGCTGAAGAAGTTGAAGGCGTATCACGAGCACAAAATTTCTCAAGTCCTCGAATCCTCATCCATGGCCACCGAAGAACATAATCGAAAGATCGCGGCCAAGGATCAGAAAATCTCGGATCTCAATGACGAATTATTTAGAGAGAAGGACATCACTCAAGATCTCCGAGATGAACTCCAGAGTCTTTGAGCGGAGAAGACTAAAGTTGATGATTCTATCTTTGGTAATTTTCCCATCTCTGACTTTTAGCCCTTTCTGATTCCTAAGAATCCAGATATTTTTTACTAACCTTTGCTTTAAATGCGTAGGTCCTCTGAATTTACTGGATTCTTCCTCCGCCGAATCTCGCACCAGCCGGCTTACAGAAGTCGGCGATTTGCTTCACGATTTCCGCCAATCATTGGAGGATATTAGAAAAGTTCTCATAGTTCCGGAGATGAATAGAATGTCCGCCTTTAAAGTGCGAGACAAGGCCAAGGAGATGCCCCAGCTCATCCAAGACTAGAACATGTCCTATGCGCGAACTGCAGCACAGAATGCCCTTACCATGGTTATGAGGCACCATGGAAGCATGGAGATCTGGCAAGTGACAAGGGGTTATTCAACTGTGGATGAAGACGGACAGGAGCAAGACATCAAGGCCATCATGGACTCCTGCACCGGTTATGGATGTCACGTAGCCGATCTGACCAGCTATGACACTCCTTTCTTCACTCTCATGGAAACGCCTCCTCCGCCTACCGAAGTGACATGTGAAGCTTCCGACGATGAACAAACCATGTCGGATTTGAACGTCTTGGAAAGATATCAAGTGAGGGCGATGTCTCTAGTGAGCCGGTGGCTCCTACCTCTTCTCCTGCATTGTATAGTATCAAAAACAATGTGTTATTCTGAAACAATGGGATTGTAAATAAGTAGTTTTAATACTTTTGCTAGTGCTAAGATTTAATGCTTCTATTTAGCACTTTTGATTTTATTTTGTCGTGCTTGAAATTTATACTTAAGCACTTCTTGTTTTTTGCCTATACTTACCGCTTATTTGGCTTTCCGCCTCGTCCCTTTCGTGAGCCGGCTAACCTTCCACACGGAAACTCTGCCAAGCAACGGAGCTCAATTGCTAAACCAGTTTAAACTCGGAAATAGAGCCGGCTTTCAGTACCAACAATTCACTACTCGGAAAATTCCCGCATCCGGCAATCAGATAAAGAACCCAAGTATAGACTAGAAAATTTAGATTTATACCCGGAGGTAGCATTTTTAGAATCGGAAATCCAACCAGAACAAACATGAGCATAAAGTACTTTCAAGTATTCTGGGATTTTTGATTGTGACATGATCATTTGGAAATAAGATGGTAATGTAAAACTTCTCAGAAAAATTGAGGCAACCATTACTTTTATTTCTCATTGAGCATGTACACATATATGATTACAAACAAAGAAAAATTTTAAGAATAAAAGGGACGTAGCTAAGAAATATTCCACGGTCTGTCTAATTCTTCCGGGTCTATACTGCCTCCAGCTCTGTTTCTTTTCTTAGTAGAAGGTCTTTCTTTGACTAGCCGCATATCAGCTAGATAGTAAAAACCATTGTTCAATACTCGGCTAACTAAAAAAAGGGCCCTTCCCATACTGGGGAAAGTTTGTGCTTTCTTTTCTGCACAAGCAGTAGAACCAAATCACCCTTATTGAAAGACCGGTTTATGACTCTTTGGCTATGATACTTGCGTAACTTCTGTTGATAGGCTGTTAATCTCATTTCAGCAACGATGCGGACTTCTTTAATGAAATTGAGATCATTTTTTCAAGAAATTTTGGCATCCTCTTCAATATATACAGCAACTCGGGGAGAAGTGTGAATCAAATCGCTAGGAAGAACTGCTTCTGTGCCATAGACCAAGAATAAAGGTGTGTATCCGGTTGACCTATTTGGAGTGTTCTCAAGCTCCATATTACAAATGGTAATTCATCTGCCCAAGGCTCCGCAACACGACGAAGTGGTGCCTCGAGTCTTGGTTTCAGGCCTTGTAGGATTAAACCATTTGCTCTTTCAACTTGTGCATTAGCATGTGGATGTGCGACTGAGAGAATGTCAAGCCGGATATTTTGTTCATCGTAGAACTCGACAAGTTCTCCCATAGAAAAATTACTCTTGTTGTCTGTAATAATGCTATGCGGATAACCGTATCGGATTATAACATCCTCGACAAATCTTCTGGTTGTTGCTCCATCACAACTTGTGATTGGTTTAGCATCAATCCATTTCGTGAACTTATCCACCATCACTAAGAGGTGAGTAAATCCACTTGGAGCTCGTTTAAATGGTCCTACCATGTCAAGCCCCCAGACCACAAAGGGCCATGTTATAGGCATTGTTCGCAGCTGATCAGCCGGGACATGATCTTGTTTGGCATACTTTTGGCAGCCTTTGCACGTCTTGACCAGCCGTTCGGCATCTGCCTTAGCTGTAAGCTAGAAAAATCCGTGTCTAAAAGCTTTTGCCACTAAAGATTTGCCTGCAGCGTGATGACCGCATTCGCCTTCGTGGATTTCCCTTAGGATTTCTACTCCTTCTTCCAAACATACGCAGCGCTGAAAAACCCCAGACACACTCCGCTTATAGAGCTCACCACTTATGATAGTATAGGTTTTCGCTCGTCAGACGATCTGCCGGCTTAGAACCTCGTCTTCAGGTAATTTTCTATCTACCAAGTAGTCAAGGTAGGGTTGAGTCCAGCTGGGAATTACAGCCAGAACTACTTCTAAAGGTGAGTCGTATTTGGTCGAATATTCCTTGTCTACTCCTTTTATAGAGGGAACTTTGAGGTGCTCTAAAAAAGCGTCATCCGGGACCTTCTTCCGTGAAGAGCCTATATGAGATAATGCGTGTGCTTCCTCATTTTCTATTCGAGGGGTGTGTTGAACTTCAAACCCTTCGAATGATTTAGCTAGTTCATCCACGATAGCTCTATATGTTGCCATGTGCTTGTTTGCATTACAGATATCCGACACTTGCTGAGCAACAAGATCCAAATCTCCATAACACATTAATCGCCGGATGCTGATATCTTTAGCAATCCGGACTCCATGCAGTAGTGCTTCATATTCGGCAATGTTATTTGTTGCTGTGAAGTGAATATGCAACACATAGAAAAGTTTTTCTCCTTGGGGTGATTTGAGCACCACGCCATCCCCCGAGCCCCCGAGCGCCTTAGACCCGTCAAAATGCAAGGTCCAGTATTCTGACTCTTGGAGGGTCATATTTTCCGTTGTCTCTGTCCAATCAGCAACAAAGTCAACCAGAATTTGGGATTTGATTGTTGTACGAGGTTTATACTCAATGTCAAAAGCTGAAAGCTCTATTCCCCACTCTGTGACATGTCAATTGGTGTCGCTGTTGTTGATTATGTCTCTCATGGGAGCAGTGCTCACCACGGTAATCTGATGCTCCTGAAAGTAATGTCGTAGCTTCCGAGATGCGAAGAACACACCGTAAGCCAACTTCTGATAGTGCGGATACCGCTGCTTTGATTCAGTTAGGACTTCGCTGAGGTAGTAAGTCGGACGCTGCACCAGGTTTTCCTACTTTTCCTCCGGTCTTTCCACCACCATGACGACATTAATGACTCTATTTGTCGCAGCAAGATAGAGCAACATCGGTTCATGAGATTCTGGTGCTATGAGGATAGGAGCGGACGAGAGTACAACTTCCAGGTCTTGTAGTGCAGCTTCAGCTTCATCAGTCCAAACAAACTTTTTGGTCTTTTTCATGAGCTTGTAGAGTGATGCGGCTCTTTCACCGAGCCGGCTTACAAACCGACTGACTTGAGCAATGCAACTAGTTAGTCTTTGAACATCCTTCAGGCGAGTTGGCCTGGAGATATTGAGTATAGCCTTGATTTTGTCACGGTTCACCTCTATGCCTCATTGTGACATGATGAAACCTAAAAAAATTCCAGCTGGTATTCCAAAGAAGCACTTCTTGGGATTAAGCATTATGTCTTATTTGTGTAGATTGGCGAATGCTTCCTCCAAGTCGGAAATTAGGGTTTCCTTATTTTGGACATCACCGCAATGTCGTCCACATATGCATGTACATTGCGTCTGATTTGATCGTGGAGGTAACGCTACATAGTGCGCTGGTACGTAGCTCCTGTGTTCTTGAGCCCAAAGGGCATCGTAATGAAACAGAAGGTTCTGAAGGGGGTTATGAATGAAGTTTTGACTTTGTCTGTTTCCTTCATCCGGACTTGGTGATAATCGGAGTATGCGTCGAGAAAACATAGGAGTTCCGAGCCTGCCGTAGAATTGATAACTTGATCAATTCTAGGCAGAGCAAATGGATCTTTGGGATAGGCCTTGTCCAAGGCGGTATAATCAACACACATCCTTAAATCAGTGGTGTCCTTTTTAGGGACCATTACAGGATTAGTCGACCACTCAGTGTGGATAACCTCTTCTATGAATCCGGCTAACTCGAGTCGAGCTAGTTCCTTAGCTATTGCTTTTCGCTTTTCATCGCCGAAACATTGTAAGGACTGTTTGACAGGTTTAGCGTTTGGGTGTACATTTAGAGAGTGCTCGGTAAGTTCCCTAGGTACTCCGGTCATGTCAGATGGATGCCATGTGAAGATATCTTGATTTGCATCGAGGAACTTGATGAGCGCGCTTTCCTATGCACGGTCTAAACCTACACCTATTTGGGTCACCTTGGAGGGGTCATCATCCTTCAACGACGTGGTCTTTGTCTCTTCCGATGCCTTGAACTCCGGAGTCGGCTTTATAACCTCCTTCTTCGTCGCGGGCGTCTTTGACGGGTCGATGGTCTTCTTGATCTCCTAGTACTCTTGGGCGTGCAACACGGCTTCAGCAAAGGCGACATTTCCGTCCTCACACTCTCGCGCTTTCTTCGGGTCTCCCCTGATGGTTATCACGCCTTTGGGACATAGAATTTTCATCATATTATAAATGTAACACGAACGAGCCATAAAAGCCTAGTAAGCCAGCCGTCCGAATATAGCATGGTATGCACTCTTGAACGAGACCACTTCGAATTGGCTTGTCTTCCTGGGACAACTCTGTGAAAGATCATAGAGCTATGATTCAGCTGTGTTTCCGAGATCCGCATCCGACGTAGCGTTTTGACATATAGAATATTGATGCTACTACTGCCATCCATGAGATTCTTGGAGAAACCATAGCCGTCAATAAGTGGATTGATGACTATGGCGTATTTTCCTTGCATGTGCAACTTAGGCGGATGATCAGCATGGTCAAAGGTGATTGCCACTTCCTACCAGTCCAAAAATTGTGGGACAGCCGGAATAGTTGTCTTTAGCTCATTCAATACTGCTTTCTTGACCTTAGCTGGTTGAGACCCAAGGAAAGTAACATAAGTGTCTTTCTTCATTGGGAAGTTCTTCTTTCCATCTGACATGGGATTTGAAGGCTCTGCTTCCTCCATGTCGGAATCTTCCTTGGTCTCTTTTTCTTTTGGGGATTCTTCGTTCCCTTCTTTCGTTGAGCCCTTTAGCCAGCAGAATCGTCTTTCTTGATGCCGTCGTTGAAACGACACTCGGTGTTTGTGTGGGATGAGCCCCCATTGGCATCTAAGTGATGCACACACGGGATATTGGCAATATCGGCCCAAGAGTAGGTTTTGCCTGGCAGCTGGTCTCCTCTACCTTGGACCCTTGACGTCCCACGACCGTGTCCACGGCCACCGCCGTGCCCTCCTCGTCCTCCAGACCCAAACGTAGCAGTGACGACCGCTGTTTCCATGTTGGCTTTTTCTTCCGAGGTATTCTTGCGCTTCTGAGCTTGTTGCTTTGGTTGTTTCGCTGATTGTGGTACATCCAAGACATTAAGTAATCCTTCTGTGTGGTCATCGGCATTTGCATACTTGCTCGCTGTTTCTATCATCTCTCACAAATTAGTGACTTTATCGCACTTCAAACGGTGACGCAGTAAACCAATTGGGAGTCCTGCAATGAAAGCTTCAATCGCAGTTTGATCGTTTACTCCTTCACAAGAGTTCTTAGTGTTGATCCATCATCCCAGATAGTCTCGGCAAGTTTCTCCGGCTTTCTAGGTGCAATGTTGTAGGTCTCCTACCGTACAGGGCCTCCGATATGTGCCTTCGAAATTCCGAAAGAATGCGCTTTGCATGTCATACCAGTTGTGGATGGTATTCTCCGGAAGTTCATTAAGCCAAGATCGTGCCGTCTTCCGCAGCATAAGTGGGAGATATCAGGTTGTGACCAAGCTATTTCCGCCTTTGGTGATGCAGCAAGCCTGGAAAAAATCTTGGAGGCAAGTATCTGGCCGAGCTACACCGTCGTAGGGCTGAATGTGCCTTGAGATAGTGAATCCGTCTGAGAATCTTGTTTCTCGAATGTGCGGTCCGAAGCATTTTGGACCCACATAGATTTTGTCGTTCTCGTAGCGCTGTGCCTCTATGTTAGAATTTATCCTATGTCTCGCATCACTAGGTGACAGAGAACACTGTCTTGATTGTTGACTATGGCTGCGGTGCCCTAGAGCCAGACTTCTGCTCCTGCCACCACCTCCTCTGCCATGACGCCCTCCTTGGCTTCCCTGAGGGTCGTTGTGATGGTTGCTTGGTGGAGAGGGTGGCTCAGGTGGATTATTTCCGGCTAATCGCCGGCCTCCGTCTGGAGCATCATTATTCCGGTTCCGGGGAGGGTCTTGATTACGATGAACCCCCTGCCGGCTTGACTCGGCATGATGTATGTTGTTCCTTCGTCCGTTGTTTCCCTCATTGTGATGAGATCCAGCCGGATGGCTTGTGTGTCTAGGAGGTGGCATCCTTTGATGGTCCTCCTCCCAAAGTTGCTCTTTGTCATCTTCCCTGCAATTATTTTCACCGGGGAGGGTGCCTTGGAACTAGTGCAACAATTGCATCTCGCTCCGCAGCTGGAGCAACATTTCTCCAATCACGTGCGGTTCTGTGTCGTTACCCTAAAGATCCGGTTCTTGAGTAGTTATCTTCCTGATGGTTGGAACGGTAACATTGTTCTGGGACCCGTTGGAGCCTAATGTCATTCTAGGCCGAATCCGTGCGACATTGGTCAGATTAAGACACCAGTTTTCCGATTCCGGACTTCGTGACCTTCTGTTGCTCCATACCCTTGGTGAGTAGCTTTACGCCCAACCGGACTTGATCTGGGTTTGGATTGTTCGCCAGGATAACTCGGGTTGAGGCAGTGTCTTGTACTGGTGTTGAATACACCGGATCTCCCTTGTTTTCATGTCGAGGCGCTGCTGGGTCTCTCTCAAAGAGGACTTTGTGGACTTCCGGATATTTGTCGGCGCACACGTGGCCTTTCCGGGTCTTCTGATGCTGCGGAGAGATGAACTGTTCCACATTAGCAATGTGCTTCTTCTCTTCCTTGATGTTGTTGGCTTCATCGAGGAGTACTTGGCGACGTGCTTCTAGGGCATGGGTCCTTTCTTCCAGTTCTGCTAGTGTAAGCTCTGTAGTGGTAGGGATTAGCGTTGTTAGCACGTCTCCGATGAGTTTACGAGCACCAGCAGTGATCACGTATCCATCAACTGGAGTTTCCTTTGGCTCGTCTGGGATTAGGGCTCCATCCGAGTCTTCGTTGTAATCCTCGGCAACCACTTCCTCTGCAGGAGGATCTTTCGCCGAGGTCTTGTTCTTCACGCCGGTAGCAAAGACGACTTTGGGTCCGTTTCTCGGAGTCAAGCTGTGATCGGTACTTTCGGACATCTGGACATTGGGATTATCTCCGAGATCCATGTCATCCTGCGCTTTGGGAGAGTTTTCCCTGGATCCTTCATCCATGGCTTCTCCTTCTTCTGCAGCTTTGGAGTTGAACTCCTCTTCATATTCCTCGGAGAACTTTCGGAAATCCGCCGACGTCATGGAATCATCCAAAGATGCTGGTAAGTCGGTGTTTGTTCCGATCGCCTCCAGCACCGAGTCTTTGTTGTCTCTAGCTTTTGCAGAGCCGGATCCGGATCCAACATATCCGAGAAAGTGTGATGTGTGCGTCCTAAGGTAGTTGCGGCTCTCCTCGTGGGCTTCCTCGAAACATCTGATGGTTTCAAGAACCTCATCCACGCTTACGTCTTGCATCATCATGCGCCTCAACGTATGCCTTAGGAAAGGTTGTCCTGTTCCGGCGTTAGAAGAGCCGGACCCAGAGTTGTTGCCTTGCTGCTCCTAGATTTCGACCTCGACGAGAATATTAATCTGGGATTCGACCTTGCTAGGAAGATCCACTCCAGATCCGACGTTCGCCGCAAGATCCTCCTTAGGCTCAGCTTTCTCCACTATCTCCGCGTTAGGTGCGGGCTGGGTGGGATTGTGATTTTCTAGGATCCGGAACTCTGCCGCCTCCATGGACAAAGGGGACCCAGAAACTTCTTCTGCCTCTATCATCACCGCTGGGTTGGGTGGGGCAGGTTCAGTGAAACTGATGTAAACATCGATCTCGCCAAAATACATTATGGTGTAGGCAGTCACGACCTCCCTAGCCAGAATCCAGGTCTCGTCGAGAATGATGAGAGGGACATCGCTGGGGTAGAGGACGCGACCGACAGCGATGGTCTCGCCGATTCCGATTCCCGCAGATTCCGCTCGGAACGCAGATCCGAAGCTCACTTGCCCCACGGTGGGCGCCAACTGTTGTCGGATTGATGACAAGTACGCCATGAGGGGGTCCTCGAGGTGTGCGGAAGAGAGGGGTGTGAGACGTACGGTGTTCCGGGACGGTGAACACACAAGTTACCCAGGTTCGAATCCACCGGCTTTGGACGGATCCTATCCTGCTAGCAATCCAGTAATACAGCAGAGCTAGAATATGGGTTACAAGGGTTTCGCCTATGCGAGTTGAGATTGTAGACTATTGAGGTGTTGTAAGGTGGTGCCCTAAAGGCTCTCCCTAGGACGGCTTATATAGATATCCGGCCTAGGGTTTACAGGAGATACTGATCCAGCTACGACTAAGAGTCGGTTACATAGTACATCTTGAACTACAAATAACACTACTAGCCTATGTCGCTAAATCTTCTAGGACTTCCCGTAGCCAGACTAGACTCCATCTCTTCTCCCTGACTAGGCCTCCCGTGAAGCAAATCTCTAACCCGAAGTGGTCCACCCTGGTCATTGAGGCATAGTGAGGATGCCGGGAAAGTATATCCCCAACATTTGGGTTTGTTGTGTGTGTGCATGCTATGTTGCGTGTGGATGGTGGGTGGTTTAGGTGGGTGATGGCTGTGAAATACCACCTCTTTTAGCCATATAAAATGAGCCATTTATCTCTCATATCATGTTTCTTTCAGCTATATCTATGCCTTATATGCATGACTTCTAGTTCTCATTTACTTTCATATGAGCTTTGCACATTTAGTAGTTTAGGTAGAACGTTATCACTTTTCCTTGTCTATGACATGTGTGTAGGTGTTGATGATGATTATGGATAAAACAAATGCAAAAGGAAGAAAGAGAGCATAGTATGGAGGAGCTGCAGGGACCAGACTTAGCCATTTGATAGGTTGAAAAAGTGAATTTTTCAAATTCTCAAAATAAATATCCAAGGCCATGGGGTTATAGCCCTCGATGAGACGAACTCAACGAGCCCAAGAACACCCAAAACAGAGTTCATATGAAGCAATGGCGGCCAAAACACTACGGGACACCAAAGGTTTGACGAGAAACTATACGACCGGAAGTATTTTTCTGGCCATATAGTTGCACCCGTATAGTTGCGAAAAAGGTCGCAAACGACGGGATTTCACCCTAGAGAATCCCCGGAACCTTCCCAAAGTCATATGATGGTATTGAGGGAACCCTAGGGCACCCCCAAGGTCTATATAAAGGACGGAGGACCCAAGAGAGAGCCACCAAGCCATATCCTCCACCACAGCGGAGCCCTGCCACCGTGCCACCCGCCATAGCCGCCTCGAATCAGATCTACACCATCACCATCACACAAGAGGAGAAGGGACTAGGATCTTGAAGGCCTCCACATCGATCTACATCGTTATCTTCATCAATAAAGTCTCCATCATCGATCCCCTTTGGTTTCTTGTTGCAATTCTAGATTAAATCTTGGATTTGTACTTGTCTTCAATTGTATCATCATACTTCATCCATATTCTATCCATGATATTGATTGCCTTCATGTGTGAGTAGTTTCCTTTGTTCTTGGGGAGATGGAGAAACCCTAGTATGAGATTGAATTCAGATAAAGATTATTATGTGATATTGTTCATTATGTGTCTGTGTTAGATTTCCTTTATCTTGATGTTGAGTGAAGCGCGCCACTCAATATTTGCCTCACTGAGGACTATATGGAGGGAACTAGTTGTTGGTAGATGGAGGGATGATAGCACTTATGGTGACTATAAAGATGTTGTCATTCCTTACGTATCAACTTGGGAACCGAGGAGAACTCACGGAACATTATCCATGCCATGGGATACATCCTATGGGGTAAACTCCCTTAATAGCGCAGTAATTCAATTGATGTTGATTGCTATCTGTTGTGATTATGACGGATGATGTGTGCAGCGGTTGCTGGCAATTCGTCCATATATGGAGCTCCTCTCACACATATCATAAATGGTCTTATTCATTATAATAATTTTGATCACTCTTTCTAATTACTAGTGGTGGATCCACTACTCCCTGGGAATTCTTTCCATCATCTTGCAGACTTTTGTAATCATACTTGCATACTCTTGTTTACTTACAACTTTAGTTAATTATTGTTCTCCTATTTGAAAACCCAAAAATATCTTTTACACAGAACTCGTATTTTATCTTGTTACTTAGAACGTTATTTAGCATTACTATATCAGTATTTAGTTCAAAGAGTTATTAGACTTTAGACTCCTGCTCCCTGTGGGATCGATGTCTTTATTTCGAAACTAGGTAAAAACGATATGTGCACTTGCAGTCATTAGTCGGTCAGGGGTTGTAGGGTGCTAGCTACTGGGCCTATGGCCTGGTAGCTGGTTGCCCCCCCCTAAAAAACTTTTTCTTTTATTTTTGTTTTAAAACCCTTTAGCAAATAGTGTTTAGACACATAATTTTGGCATTTTTATTTTCGTGCCCTCGGTTCCTTAGTTGTACTCAGTTTTCCCCAGCCGCTTAACTTTTCCTCACTTTTGCCCATCTCTTCTTGGAAACTCTCACACGGTCTAAAAACTCGCCATCCATCAGCCTTGTCGTTACGTGCTGACAAGTGGGGCCGCGTTCAGTCAGGTCCCGTAGTGGACCCTCGTCGTTACATGCTAACAAGTGGGGCCGCGTTATGTCGGGTCTCGTAGCGGATACTTGTTGTTACATGCTGAAAAGTGGGGCCGCGTTCAGTCGGTACCCCGTAGTGGACACCTCTCACCACTTATCCAGATCAGCATGGGACCCACAGCTTATCCACGTGAGCGCCGGACCTACAGCTTACCCAGGTTGGCGTTGCAAGATGGGACACCAAGGCAGCCTAGCACTCGTGCCTGTGCCATTGTCTCCCCTTTCTTCTTCTTCTTCTTGTTCTTCTTCTCCGGCGATGATGACCCTTTATCTAGCTTCATTTTCATATAGTGGAATGTAATGCATAAACTTGCATATACGAAAATTATACACCTTTAAACTCTTTGAAATCGCACTTAGGACATGATAATGTTGTGCTAATAAAATCCTAATCATTTATCATTTTCATGGAGTGAAATATAATGCATAAACTTGCGTATACGAAAATTATAAACCTTTGAACACTATAAAATCGCACTTAATACGTGACAATCATGTGCTAACAAAATTTCGAGGGATTATCATTTTCTCCCCCATTTTCTTAGAGTGGAATGAAATACATAAACTTGCATATATGAAAATTATACACATTTGAACTCTTTGAAATCGCACTTAATATGTGATAATGTTATGCTAAAAAATCTTGAGAGATTATCATTTTCATAGAGTGGAATGTAATGCACAAACTTGCATAAACGAAAATTATAAACCTTTAAACACTGTGAAATTGCAGTTAATATGTGACAATGATGTGCTAACAAAATTTTGAGAGATTATCATTTTCTCCCCCATTTTCATAGAGCGGAATGTAATGCATTAACTTGCATCTACGAAAATTATACACATTTGAACTCTTTGAAATCGCACTTAATACGTGATAATGTTATGCTAAGAAAATCTTGAGATATTATCATTTTCATATAGTGGAATGTAATGCATAAACTTGCATATACAAAAATTATACACCTTTGAACTCTTTGAAATCGCACTTAGGACATGATAATGTTGTGCTAATAAAATCCTGATCGTTTATCATTTCCATGGAGTGAAATATAATGCATAAACTTGCGTATATGAAAATTATAAACCTTTAAACACTGTGAAATCACACTTATTACGTGATAATGATGTGCTAACAAAATTTTGAGAGATTATCATTTTCTCCCCCATTTTCATAGACTGGAATGTAATGCATAAACTTGTATATATGAAATTTTACACACTTGAACACTTTGAGATCACACTTAATACGTGATAATGTTGTGCTAACAAAATCTTGAGAGATTATTATTTTCATAGAGTGGAATGTAATGCACAAACTTGCATATATGAAAATTATACACCTTTGAACACTTTCCCTTCAAATTATATTCCCTATATTCAAAATCATTTGTTTATGGAGTTAAAGTACCAGTGCCAAACTCGTTATTTTGCATGGATAGAGGGGTGCCCCCGATAGATAAAGGGTTTACCCTATCTGCTAGATCAAAGAGGATTAACGGTTGGTGGAAACGATCCGCATGGCAACTGTCTCAATCAATCAGGACGTAGCAACCAAGAAGAGCACATGTGTGAGAGTTTGTGACTAAGAGAGAGGGGAAAACTGAGTAGAACTTAAAAACCAAGGGCAAAACTGGGTAGAACTTAAAAACGAAGGGTAGAAAGACAAAGGGATTCAAATAGAAAATAGAAAGAGATTTAAAAATGGAAAATGCGTCTTTTATACAATAAAATATATCTTGGCATACATCAAACTATTTGCAATTCAAATATACACTAGTTTGATAATTATTGTCTCATTCGGACAAACTATGTATTAAGGAGGGACGTTTTGGGAAGAGGCTTAAGTAGAAAGCCATGAACCTTCATAGATAGTAGGTGATTTGAGAAGTGGTGATTTAGGTTAAAACTTGATTTCTATACATTTCTTATGTTGGCAGGTCACATAATAAGACTCCCTGGGTAGATGCCACTATGTTTTGATATTTTTGAATTTGTTGTTCATAAAATGACTCAATTATCTAGCTAAACCCCATTTGTTGACTCTCAGTTGACCAACTAGCGGAGGGAAAAACTGAGTATATTGCACACGACAGTGTTAGTACTAGAGGGAAAAGCTGAGTACAACCAAACTTCTAGTGTTACACTCGAGGGTATAACTGAGAACAACTAAGTCGCTAGGGTTACACACGAGGGAAAAATGTGACTCACGGTACGCGTGTCGTGGTGCACGAGGCGGTAGCGGACACGTGTGGTCATGCACGGTGCAGTAGCATACGCGGTTACGTGTTGCATGGTGGTGCAACGAAACATCCCTTCCCATGTCCTTTATAGAGGCCTCCTCACTCTCACTCATCACTCACTTACTCACTCACGCAAACGTCTCCACTGTCTCATCACCTTCTACAAACCCCAAAGAAAACCCCAACCACGCCGGCAATGGAGAAGAATGGCGTGGTGGCCATTGTCACCTCCAAGGCCGCCGGTGAGGAGGCCCCCATCAAGGCATCGAAGGCAGCCGCCGTCCCCGTCCAGAACCCCGTCCCCGCTTCTGCCATAGCCGCCGGCAAGGAGGCCCCCGCCAGTCTCGAGCAGACCCCGCTCGGCTGGGACCCCTACGAGGAGGATGATTACATCAGTTCGGAGAACCCCTACGACACCAGGATCACCGGCCCATGGTTGGAGGTAACTAGGGTTTTCTCCCCTTCCCTTATCCTTACCCCATTCTCATAGTTGGATGCTAGATCGTATGTTATTAGGGTTCAGCTGTTCGTATTTTCAATCGTTGGATGCTAGGTATTTTTACAGTAGCTAATTATCTTGTGTTAGATCTCGTATTTCGATGAACCCCCTGTTCGTATTTCAATCCTATTTTATTTGTCCTCCGAGTTGTAGTTAAGGGATTTCCTAGTTAGCACTAGCGCCGATATGTAGTTGGGATCAGTATTCGATTTGGTTTGAGATTTGGGGATTAGGGAATAATCAGGGGATCTCAATCGGTTAATTTATGCAAATAATCAATCCCGATAATGAAGGTATCTCAATCATGTCCTTATTGTACTCTACTTTTTTTCCAATAGGAGGATAGAAGAGACGTCTGTAGCGACGACGAGTCCAAGGACACCAAGACTCATCATGTGTTGAGGAGGATGAAGTCCGGCGAGTACGACAACTTCTTCGCTGACAACATCTACATGTGCCCCTTCTACACCACCAGAAGGATCCACGCCACCGACTTGAACTCCCCCGTGAAGCATGTCGAGGATGTGAGGACCTGTGGTGAGTCCGTGAACGCCCACGGCTTCAGAGTCAAGCACCAGGCGCTCGGTCTTCACCTCCGCAACCTTGATAAGGTGTCCATCGAGGAGGGTCGCATGCCCCCGATCAATACCAAGGCGCCCAAGGTCTAGGGACTAGGCAGCAAGAAGTGGAGGAGGCGCTAGAGGGAGGAAGCGGAGGCCCTCCTAGCAGAGGCCATGAGGGGCCACTAATCATGTGTTGCTGCTGCCGTAAAGTAGCTTCTTTTGTATTGTCTGTGTTGAACTTGTCCGCTGCTGCTGCTGAGCAGTCTAATTGTCAAACCTCATTAAGTACCATACTATATATATCCTATATTATCTGCTTTATCTATATCTGCTATATATCCTATATTAGCTGCTTTATCCACATCTGATCTGTTTACTGAATGTATTCATGGTGCTAGTTAGATTTGTTGCTCTAGATTTTCTACCAGATGAGAAAAAAACAAGGGCCAAAAGGAACAATGAATGAAGAGAGAAGCTGCTCTAGATTTGCTAACTTTTTGGAAAAAACACAACTGTTAGCGAGAGAGAGAGAGGGGGAAAGGCACTCTTAAAAAGGCCAATCATAAAAATAACAAAAAAGAAAACTTCCAATTTAGGCAATGCTGACTCATAGTGAGTACAGCAGTAAGTTTTTCCTTAGTTATGAAACCAAGGTTATCAATCCAGTAGGAGCAAGGAAACACCTCAAAGGTGTTGCTAGCTGGACTTTGGCAGGGCGCACTACCGGGGCCACCAGCAACATGGAAACCTGCACAACACAACCACAGAACTTTTGCCCCCAACTTACAGTGAGGTTGTCAATCTCACCAGTTTTGCTGAAAACAAAGGATTAAACGTATTGTGTGGAAGAAAGTAATAGTTTGCAGAAAGTAAACAGAAAGTAGTAAACAGTTGTAGATTGATGGTAAAAGAAAGGACCGGGCTCAATAGTTCACTAGTGGTGGCTCTCCTTAAGATAGATGACATATTGGGTGAACAAATTACAGCGGGGCAATTGACAAATATCGAGAAAGCAATACATGCATATAATAAACATCTTGACTCCTTTGAGATTTGATTGGGCATTACAACATTATACATAGATCGTAATCCAACTACATCTATGACTAATAATCCACCTTCAGGTTATCATCCGAACCCCCTCCAGTATTAAGTTGCAAGCAACAGATAATTGCATTACGCATTGCGTGTAAAGTAAACAATACGATTGTTCTATGAACAAAGAATTGTTGTTTTCTCCCTAGTAGCAACAGCACATCTAGTACCTTAGAGATTTTTGTCACTTCCCCAGATTACTAGAGGCATGAACCCATTATCGAGCATAAATACTAACTCTTGGAGTTGCTAGCATCTACTTGGCCAAGATAGCTACTAACAACGAAAAGCATGCAAGATCACAAATAACAAAGACATGATAGAGTCAATAATCAATCTGAAATAGCATCTCAATATCCATCGGATTCCCGCAAACACAACATGTAGGATTACAAATAGATGATCTTGATCATGAACGGAGGTCACAAGATCTAAACATGATAGCACAAAGGAGAAGAACCAGCTATCTAGCTACTACATGGACCCGTAGTCCAGGGATGAACTACTCACGCATCACACAGAAGGCTTGCATGGTGATGAAGAAGGCCTCCAGGGTGAATTCTCCCCTCCGGCAGGATGCCGGGAAGAGCTTCAGATCTCTCCCGGTCTTGAGATGGAGATGATGGCGGCTACAGACTCTTTCGTGGAATTTTGATCAGGTACTTAGGGTTTCTGTATCGGAGGCATCGTATAGGAGAAAGGGGAGGCCGAGGGGTGCCCTAGGCGGCCACACCACCCCCTGGCGCGGGCCAGGCCTGGCCGCGCGGCCAGGTGGTGTGGCGGCCCTCTAGCCCCTCTCCGTCTTGTATTCTGGCTCCATGTCCCCCTCGGTGAAAAACTGACTTTGGCTTTTGTCCCGTCCAATTCCGAGAATATTTATTTTCTGACTTTTCTGGAACCAAAAACAGCAGAAAACAGGCAGCTAGCATTGTGGCTCTTGTTAATAGGTTAGTCCAAGAAAGTGTATAAAAAGTACTCCAAAGTATGGACAAAACATAAGAAAATAGATAAAACCAAGCATGGAACATCAAAAATTATAGATACGTTAGCAACATATCAGGCGACATGGCGCACGTAAACACTAAGCATGCCCCACATGGTTCCACACCATGTCCCCCATAACACAGTCCCAACAAATCGTCCCCACGGATTCCCACATGGCGTGGCCCCACACGTCAGCATAACCTGTTCCTGACCAACCGGCCCCACGTGGTCCCACACCGAGCGACCCCACCCGTCAGTCAATGGTCAACCAGACGGCAGCTGCCATTCGAGCTCTTTGATGAGTATCCGAGAAGGAGATGGGCAAAAGTGACGAAATGTTAAGCGGCTGGGGAAAACTGAGTACAACTAATGAACCAGGGGCATGAAAATAGAAATCCCAATAATTTTAATAGGAGAATAAAATTTAAAGTTGAGATAAAAGAGGGAAGGTAATGTATAAAACAAAATAGGGTTTTGGTGGAAATATTTTTAGGGGCAAAAATATGTATGATAACGTCATGATGATGCAAAAAACACCAATTTCTAATTTAAAGTTTTCCTAGGATGCCACATATAGGAGCATAGTAGATAGATAAAATATGTAGCACCTTAGTATATATTATCATACTAGCTATCTATGCATTTTATTGAGAGAATAACACCACATACACGATAAGTATAAATTTATAATAATAGACACCACCTTGTTAAGATCAAGAATTCACCTGAGATAGATAATTAAGATAACATTCTTCATATTTAGCCTCACATCCCTAGACGAGATCATATGATTAATCTAAGGATGAAAAGGTAGATACAAAGAGATAACTCTATCAATATTAAGTTAAACCTACACAAGTAAATGTAGACAATACATAAATAACACACTTATAAATAATGCATGGACTTAAGGTTCATGAACACTTGAAAAACTAGACAGTATATCCCTAATGACTACAATCTTGAGAACACATCTTTCTATCAGTTTAACACTAAGAGTTGTGGATTTTGACTACATTAGTAGCAAAATTAACCACAAGTAGAAATGCACAATAGTACTTGAACACATAAACAAAGCATAACTTACAATACAGTAGATCATTTTAACTAAAAAATACTAAAGTGAACTGACATACCGAAGCTAAGAAAATCAGTTAAGAATTTCTGCACCTAAACCTAGAATCCCTAAACCAAACTAGTAGTAAGAACATCACCTATGACCTAGAACATGCTAGATCATTCCCGGAACTTCTAGAAGAAAACTTAGAAGTAGAATCGACTAAAATAGAACCAAACCCTAGAAATTACTAGGAGAGCCAGTAGTATAAATAGAAGAAGAGAGAGTAGAGATAGAAGGGGAACTAACCTTGGCCAAACAGGAGCCGAGCTCACCACCGACAGTCGGAGAGGAGCAAGAAGTAGCCACGACGACGGGATAGAGAGCACCCATGGGTGAGAGCCCAGACTTGTGCTAGCCACGCCGATAAGGGGAGGCATTGGGGACGTACTCTCGTGCCGGCTCGTCGGCAAGAAGCACCGGAGAACGACAATGCCATCGTAGCCGAAACCCTGGTTAGGGTTAGGGTTACGAGAAGCCTGTGGAGGAAAATAGAGAGCAATCTGAGCAGTAGGATTGTAGATAAGATTGAAGGGGGTGTTTAGAGAGGAAGCACATCAGCGGGGGTGGCACATAGCAGCCGAAATCGACTAGTGATGGCGAGGCGACGCGTAGTTGTCGGATCTAGTGTGAGAAATGAGCGAGCGAGAGGGAGAGAAAGAGAGTGTGCGGCCAGTTCGGTCGAACCAAACGGTTCGGTCAGGTTGACCATTTTGGTCTGAATTGTGGACCCAAGGGAAAATTATATATTTCACAATTACTAAATATACCCATTTCATAGAAAAGATACTAGAACATTTCAGAAAAATAAAATAGTTTTGAATAGATAAAATACAAGGAATTGATAGACTATTTTTGTGAAATTATTAAAAATACTTCTGTTTGAATTTTTTTAGTTGTTTAAATCGCAATTTCAAAATACTTTGATAATTCAAAGTTAAACCTAAAACACAAGAAATTGGTTGAAGTGTTTTGTAAATTTAATTTTCATAGATGAAAATTCTAAAGTGTAATTCATATAAATTTGCTAAAATTCTAAAATGAAATTACATGCAAATTCAAAATGAAATTCAAATAAAACCCTAAAAATAGAAAATTCACTTAAAAGCAAGGAAATTCAAATTAAAGAAAATTTGAACACAACACATGAAGAAATTGCATTTCATATAGTTGCACCAGAAAATAAATTTGATGTTTACATCGTCTTTATCGGACAATGATTTCTATTTCTAAAATGCGAGGCCAAGGTTTAAGTAGAATGTTCGAACTTTATTATCTTACAGTTATCAGGCAAGTCCAATCTCGCACATACTTATATTAAATATATATATATATAATATGTTCCAAAAGTATCACAAACAGAAAGTACAACAAAGCACTATTTTATGAATGAAATGAATTATAAATTGGTTGGTAATGAAATCATGGATTGAATACATGATGGAAATCATGTGGTGGAGATTTCAATGTAGGGAGAAAGTTGCATCAAGACGTAAACAACAACTGTATTAGTTATTCCAAGATGTCATAGGCACCAGGGATGTGTGTCCCCTTTGTTAGTTTGGCTAGGGGTGCAATGTCTAGCGAGTTCGATCGACGAGGTAAACAAACACACACGCACACACACCCATAGATGCAGTTTTTTCTTACCCAAGTTTTGGTCCGTGGTGTGCGGATCCCTACGCCCTGCAACTATCTACTATCTGAGGATGATCATAATTACACAGTTTCCTTCCCTAGGAAGGTTCTAGCTAGGAAAAATCCCCCCTTTACCGATCGACATGGGCCTCCTTTTATACATGTAAGAGGACACCACAAGGATCGTACACCACACATCATGGACTTAGGGTGCATGCTTTTAACGTGGAGTTGCATCCCTGCCACCCTACTGCGTGTATCTCGTACTGCCAGACTAGTACTAGTGTTGGTCAGTCATACTGTATCTTGTCAAAGGCCATCACTCTAGGTGCACAGTCCCGAGAACCTCCCCGGGGTCCCGAGGGGAATCCCGTCGAGGTCCCTGGAAGCCGCTGGCCTTGCATGGTTGCGATGTGGCACTTCGGTCCTGCTAGCCCGCGTGATGCGGTCGAGTCGATATGCTGTTGTCCGGAGTGGGTCAAGTGATTCCTGGCTAGGTCACGGTACGTCCCCTGGTCCAAGAATCATTGGCTAGCTGTCCTATTTCCTTCCCCGGGCAGCAGTTTGCTTGCCACCCCCGAGCTCCGTGCTTATGCCAGTGGCCTTAGCTCGACGCATGAGCCCCCCGAGAGATTAGAGGGGATACCTCGGATGAGATCCCGTGAGGGCATGACGTAGGGGCCGCGACCCACCCATCAGCACTAGGTTCCCTGAATCCACAGATGCGACAATAGCCCCTTGGCGTGCCATGACCTGTACTGGTCGGGCCGGGGCCACATCCCTAACTTGGGGGGATCGTGGTCCCCATGCATTGCTTCTGGTGGAGGTATGGCTTGGCTAGGCCTGAGGCGTTTACCCAGCCTCAAGTCATGCACTTTTCTCCCGCAGCTCTCACTATATCTTAGGGCTTGATCTGGCAACTAGTCATAGTGGTTGGGAGGGTAAAATTTTGATCTATAGTCCTCCATGCCACACGGAAACCGCCACGGGGCAGCTTCCTTCATGACACACCGCCTAACGTCTTCGGATCCAGCAACCAGGTCATCGCCCCGCCCGTTCAAGGACAAGTCCATAAGGCAGAAGAGAGATGTCCGGGCTGTAGGGGAAAGCTCATCGGGCGAGGGTGTCCCTTCAAATAGCCATCCTTATAAAGGTTGGCATCATCTGAGTGGCCTTGAATAATTTGCGATGTTGGTTTGCGAGCCTAAGGGAGTTCTAGAACTCCCTAGGGTGGTGACCTAGTCCTTTGGTGGCAGCTTCCCTCGGAGCGTGTCAATGGTGGCCGAGGGGTGTTGCCGTGAAAGGGGGTCGGTGAAGGTCTTTCGTGACACGGGCGGGCGGCTGTGCTTCAGGCAAGCATTGGGACGCTTTGTGTCCTCTCACCACCTTGAGCTCAGGGATCTTGTCTTCTTCTCCTTTGATGGAAATGACGAGTTCAGGTTTGTGTCTTTGATGGTTGCCACCGGCGTGTGGAATTCTATTTCAAGGGATTCAATGGTCCCTAGCCCGGCTATCCATGCCACAATTTCTGGCTGCCACTCCTTCAATCAGCTTCCCTATGTAACACGCTTCCCCCTTTTGAGGAGGAAAGTATAGATTCATTAGTATGCTCACATTTCCTTTTTCTTTTCTTGTTTGCTTCTAGGGGTGACTCGGGAGAGGAGGATCGCCATCCAAGGGTGTTTTCCCGGATAGGTCTTTTGCTGCGAGGACCCTCGAAGCACTTCTTCTCTACGGGTAGACATTTAGGATGAAATAGCTAGTGCCCATGAAAACTTGTTCACAGAGTGGACTTATCTTTCTTTTGCTAAGGTAGAGGCTACTGATGGACCCCTATTTCCTGAGCCATGGCTTGGGCAGGAGTAGCACTCGGTTCTCTTCCGGGTGCTGGTCGATGAGCTTCGAGTTCAAACTGCTCCCAATCCCACCTCTCGGTTCGCATCTGGTAATAGGCTCATGAGCTCTGAGTGAATGGTCCCCCTTTATGCCTCCCAATTCGCATCCGGGAAGGCTGGTGAGTTTCTAAGTCTGAGTTGCACCCCATCCCACCTCTAGTTCGCATTCAGGAGCAGTCTTGGGATGCCAAGAAAGACATATTTAAACGCGACTTCCATTAATGAAGCAACCCGGATGAACAATAACCAAGATGAGTGTGATAGATCGACTCATCCATATCCATCCACGAGTGTTGCTTCTAGATAAACTGCTTGCGCTATGGGACCCATCCGTCACACAAGGCTTTTCATTACGAGGGGGGCAACCCACAAGTAGTCTACTCACAAGGGGCTTTATGCCCGTATCATGAGTCAAACAGCGGGCAAGCCTGGATATTCTTTGGTGGAGTGACCGAGGGTCACTATGCTAGGTGCTTCTTCAGGATAAACCTGACCTTCTGTCTACACCCCGGTAGGAACCGGGCAGTGATGCATTTTTCTAGAGCCCCAAGTCGGAAACGCCTCTCTCCTTCCTAGGTACGCTTCTCCTGGTTTTTGGGGGAGGCATCCTACCCACCTCAGGGCCCACCACTAACAAACCACCTGGTCCCCTACGTCCACTCAACAGTATATGCGGGTAAGGGGGATAGGTAGCCGCTATGTTTTTTTGGCTATGGTCTCATCAGCACTTGGTAGGAATCAAGAACTCACGGGAGAAGGGTCCCCTGGGATGGGGTGGCCCTCCAAACTTTCAGTCTTCAGGTTCCTTCAATTGATGAAGGCGGGTTGTAGCAGCGGTAGGGGATGTAGCAAATGCTTTATGCGGCGCTGCAGCCATCGCAACTTGATGTCCTGTGATGTAAGGGGAGTCATTGGCCTCCTGCCACCGGCCCCTCATGGTCTTGGCTTCTTAGGGCAGAGTCGGTTCGGATTTGGTTCCTTTCCCAGCCCGGCCACCGAGGAGACGATGTTTTTTTAGGAACACCTGAGTTTGCCATGGGTGGGCCTCACTCTATCTGGGGCCTTCAGCCGGAAGACCCCGGGTCATATATTAACGATAGGTCAAGCACCACGGTGAAGATGAAGGGAATATGCCCGAGAGGCAATAATAAAGTGGTTATTATCTTATTGCATGTTTATGATAAATGTTTATTTTGCATGCTATAATTGTATTGATCGGAAACGTCAATACATGTGTGTTTAATAAACAAAAATGGGTTCCTAGTTATGCCTCTCTTATAGACTAGCTTGTTGATTAACAAGATGATCAAGGTTTCCTGATCATAGACATTGGATGTTGTTAATAACAAGGTCACACCATTGGTGGAATGATGTGATGAACATTCATCCGAAGTATAGCATTACGATCAAAGTCATTATGTTTATATTGCTATAACATCATATGAAGTAATCTTTATCCTTAGACCATGAGATCATGTTAATTGCTAACACCGGAAGAGTATCTTGATAACATCAAACGTCACACCGTAACAGGGTGACTATAAAGGTGGGTTCAGTGCTACGAAGGTGTTATGTTGAGGCTCATGGATCAAGAGTGGGATTTGTCCATCCCGATGACGGATAGATATACTCTGGGCCCTCTCGGCGATATCACATTGAAATAGCTTGCAAGCAAGTGATGTGATCACTAGAATGTTATATCACGGGAACAAGAAAAGAGTGCATGTCGGTAACCAGATCAAACTAGGTATGGAGATACCGATGATCGAATCTCGGACATGTAATATATCGCGGGACAAAGGGATTAAGTTACTAGCGTTAAAGGTTCTCACGATCACAGAAGTCATCGTTGAATGTGTAGGAGTCAGTATGGATCTCTAGGTCCCGCTGCTGATTATTGATCGGAGAGGGGTCTCGATCATGTCTGCATTATTCATGAACCGTAGGGTGACACACTTAAGGGATACCGACACCATTTAGACCAAATATGTTTCAGATAAAGATTTAAGAAAGCGCTAGAATTATTTCAATAGACACCGAAACTGTTTTAGGTGAAATTGCTGAAATTGGTTCTGCATGTAATATTGAAATGTTGCAGGGGGTTTTATGTGAATGTTTGTTAATTAAAGTAATTAACAAAATTCTGAATAAAAAATAATAAAAGAGTTTTATTAAATGAGAGAGCATTAAATTTGGAGAAATTTAATGCATTTAAAGTGGAGTCTTTAAAAGAGAATGTGAAGGGGCATTTTAATGCGGAGGGGTTACCACCACATGAATGGAGGAGGTGAAGGGTCACCTCCTCCATCCGCCGGCCATGAAGGAGGGGCACCCCCCCTCCTCCTATAAAAGGCCACCCCCTCCTTAATTCTCACACACATCTCCTTGTGAAGGATCTCTCTCCCCCTCTAGTATTATTCCCCCATGGTCTTGGATTAGCAAGATACATGTTCCCGGTGGCTTTATCTGGAAAGGAGTTGTTGCTTCCGCTGCTTTGCTGGAGCGAGGGATGGAGGTTGTCGGGGTACCGGACGTGTGTGCGATCACGGATGCACCGCTGCTTTGCGGTGCTGGACTTGGTGGTGTTGGAGCTAGATCTGATGGACGTGTTGGAGCCGGACCTGCTGGACTTCCTCACGATCTTGAGATCGGCAAGTGTACGACTACATCAACCACGAGTTCCTACTCGTTAACAAAGCTCGTTGTCTATAAGGGTAAGTTCTCGTTGGATGTATGTCCACCCGTTGCTTTGTACCTAGTAGATAGATCTTGGCATGTAGTTCACATCGTAAGAAAATTTTTGTTTTCTATGCTACGGACCCAACAGTGGTATCAGAGCCTGATCTATGCGTAGGTGCTTAGCACGGGTAGTACACATATGTTTATATGTGGGCGATGATGATCATGTTATTGCTTCTTTCATGTATTTTGGATATTGGTGGCATAGTGGGATGAAGAGGCCCGTACTAACCTTACATGTCATCGTACATGAGACCGGTTCCACGACTGACATGCAACTTGTTTTGCATAAGTGGCTGGCGGGTGTCTGTCTCTCCTACTATAGTCAATATCTGATTTACAACGAGTTGCTAATAACTTAGTTATCCTCGTTGTGGTTCATGTTCGTAGGTAAGAACGGTTCTATCTCCGAAATCCCTAAGCCACGTAAAACTTGCAATTGATAAATTAGAGGCGTCTAGATTAGATCGTTGCTGGGCTAGTGTATTGATATGGTATTGTTGTAAGTAGATGTATGATAGATACTCTTACAACACACTCAACGTGTAAGTTCCATAGACCTTGGCCTTACACACAAAGGAATGATAGAGATCATACCACGATGCAAATGATAGAGATCAAATGCATGGACCATATCATCTCACTTTACACATTAGATGTTAGCATCTTATACTGCTAGTTTGGCGCTTTCTGTAGCATTGTAAGATGATCCCTCTTTTAGATATCAAGATAAAAATGTGTTCTTCCTTAAGTATGCACCGTTCTATGGATCGTGTTTCGAGACAACACGTGATGATCGGGTGTTCTCAACTCTACACTTTCATGCAACGGGTGTAAGACAGTTTTACACACGCGAATACTAAGGTTCTTACTTGGTGAGCCTAGCATGTATAGACATGGCCTCGGAACATGGACCGAAAGGTTAAGCATGAGTCACATAGTTGATGTGATGACCATATTGATGCTCGCCTTTGAAGCTACACCGACTCACGTGATGATCGGACTTGGTGTAGTGGATTTGGTTCATGTAATCACCAAAAAGGCACGAGGGATGTCGTTTTTGAGTGGGAGTTCATTTCTAATTTGGATTAGTCGAACTCAATTTGTCATAAATTAAATCGAAGTGAATTTGCATAACTTGTTGTAGTCATTGGCATCTGTTCACTACCTTATGCTTGGTTTTAAATGAGATAATAGAACTATAGAATTCTGGATATTTACTTTACGAACTGGTATCGTATTGTTTTGAATGTCAATTTAAAGTTTATAAGTCCTATTGCAAACTTTCAGCAAACTCTATTTACTCCATGAAGTTTAATAAGTAGTATTAAATCAAGAGTAAGAATTCCAATGTTAGTATCTAAAGTATCATGTTTGCCTCCATGATTATTGATATTCAAAAAGTTGTTTTAATATCAAGATTATATTGGAGCTGAAAATTGTTTCAGAAACCATCATGTGTGAAAGATATTGTGATATCTGAAACAATGTTTTTGGTTGCATTATGATAGAGTATAATTTAGCAAAATACATGTTCTCATATTGTATGAGAATTTGTGAAGGATGGAGATGCTAGGCATCCGAATCTACCAAAAAGGTTTTGGGAACTGATATTATACTCGCGATTCTTCCTTATAGGCTATAGTAGCTTGATCATGAAAGTTGTCATGATAAGGATGAATACAAGATGTAAGTAAAATGTTTACTACACTAATAGATTACTAAAGAATGGATTTTTGAAAGAACACCAAACATTTGATGATGGTGATCCACTTCAAAGTGCAAGTCCAAAGGTATTAGTATTTGACTATATACGCTTTGTACCATGTGTCATGTTGATGACACCACTATTGATGTTTATAGATTCTTTTAAAAGAAAAGGAATTGCTAAAAGAGAATCTATAAAATATTTGGCATAAAATAAAAGGTTGGAGATGTCCAACTTAGGTATATAGAAGATATACATGTTATGGCTATATTCCTTGCTTGTTAAACAATGTGGTTCTTAGGTATTGGATACCGGTCTTGGATACCGAATTGGTTGGTATGAAGTGTCATACAGGACAACACAATTCATGAACTACAATGGCCTAAGTAAACCAGCAAGAGAATGAGTGATGATGTTCATCGAAAACAAATAAAGTGTTATTGTGTTTTTCGTTGTCATCAAACCAAGCCTTCAAGATTTGTTTAAATAATTGTTATTTTGTTCCGGTATCATGAGAACAATGGCTGTTAAAATAATTACCATATTCCATAAAGGATGGATGAACTTTTACAAGTCTAGTTGGAGAAATCACATCCATAAACACTATTGCTAAAATGTCGCAAGACAAATGATTGAAAGATCACTTAGGAAGTGACTTCGCTGTTTAAATTATATTTGAAAGAAAACATGAAGAAACTCCATGTTGATGGATTTTTGGAGTCTTTGATTTTGATCAATTGACGCATGTGAGACTTTCCTCGAGATAATTGAAACTCCGTCCATAGGCCAGAGAGGAACGGATGACTAGCTTATTGGAAATTGTGCATGCTGATGTGCATATTCCATTATGTGTAGCCATATGCGATGGATCTTTTTGCTTCATATGCTTTCTCCGAAAATTTGAGTGAATATATCGGTATATTTACTTAATAAGGAAGAAGTATGAAACATTTGAAAATTGTTCAAAGACTTTCAAGATGAAGTGGAAAATCATTGTAACAAGAAAATAAAGAGTTTATGATTCAATCATAAAGGAAGATATTTGAGTTACATGTTTAGCAAAAACACCTAAGACTTGAGGAATTGTTCCATGATTTGTGTTTCCCGATAAACCATAGGAGTATGGCATATTCGAGAGATAAAATCAAACCATGTTTGACATGGTAAGATCAAGGGTGTCATTTATAAAACTGCCATTATGTTTTAAGGATTGAAGCTTTAGAGACTACCGCTTTTACACTGAAAAGAGCACCATCGTGATCCAATGAAATGACACCATATGAGTTATGGTTTGGGATAAAACCCGAATTGTCCTTTCTTAAATTTTGGTATGCTATGCATAAGTAAAATGTTTACAACCAAAGTCGGATAAGCACGTCTTTGTAGGTTATCCCAAAGAATTTGTTGGGAATTTCTCCATAACACCGAGGACAAAAGAGTCTGTTACTTGGAACATCAAGTTTCTTGAGAAGGAATTTTTCGTGAAAAGTTAAGTGGGAGGACAATAGAACTTTGATAAGGTTGTTGAACCTTAGCTATATGTGCTAAGTAGCGCAGCGCCGGAAAGTGTCCCGGTGGCGGCCACAATGCTCATGGCTCTCGTGATTACAAAAGGTGTGATCTCGGAGATTAGAGTTCCTATTGAACCATGTGGGTCGGTAAGAATCAAATAGTAATATTTGAAATAGAAGTCGTTATTGTTTTGACAATGATGAACCGACTACATGCAAAGAAGCGATGATGGGCCCTGACTCCATAAAATGACTAGAGGTCATAGAATCCGTGATAGTATCCATACACGAGAAATCAAGTTTCTGAACTTGGAAGACCCTCCGGAAAGGCGTGAAGCCTATGGGTCGTGTTTGGATCTATAAAGAAATAAGACATGGATGTTTAACATCTAGAAATAGTCGACATGTCGGAAAGAAGTTTACGACAATGTTTAAGGAGTTGACTATGACAAGATTTGATCTTTCATAGCGATATATAGTCTTGACGGATTAATGTAGCAACCACTACATATAATTTGGTATATGGTAGTTGAATAAACAAAACAAGGTTCTTCTAATAGAACGGTAACCTAGGACATGTACATGACATGGTCCGAAGGGTTTTGTTAATTCAAAGAGTGCTAAAAGGGCATGTAAACTTCAATAGTTGAAGTAAGCATAGCGGAGTTGGAATCTTCACCATGATGAAACTGTTAAAAGAGTTTAAATTCATCGGAGATGATGAAGATGCTTGCATTTGCAAGAAATTAAGTGGGAGCGCTGAGACATATTTCTAATACATTATGTATAGGACATATTGTTGATTGGAAATGGTGTATCTTGTATTGACACAAGTCAAGAATTTCATTAAAATAAGATTTCGATGAAAGACTTGGGCAAACCCGGAATATTAGGCATCAATATCTATATGGATAGATTAAGGCGCTAATATGGTTGTGCCAGACATACATATATGAGATATTGAAAGGGTTCAATATGGAAACAACAAGAAAGTTTCTTGCTGCATGGAAAGGATTGTATCAAAATTCAAGTGTTTCAACACTTGGTGAGTAAAATCACATGAAGATTTTGATCGATTATACCATGATATGTATATATCCAGAATGTCCTATGCTCTAAATGTTATGAGCATATACCAGAATGATTCATAAGATGATCATTGGACAATAGTAAAGATATTCTTATGAGCTTTGGAAGAACTAAGAATATATAATGTATAAGTGACAAATAGTTAAAGGTAGTTCATTGTAAAGTGTTACATTGATACTAGTTTTGTCACAAGATACAAATTAAATTTATCTCAATTTAGACTATGGGTGGCACAATGTAATGGAAAGGATGTTCCATGATGGATTTGGATGAGTTCCAAAGTTGAGACATTGTGACGGATACTACAACAAAAGGCTAAGTATATGACTGCTATAGTAGCGACAAAGGAGGGCATTTGTGTTAAGTAGTTTGTTATCAAACTAGGTGTGGTTCAAAGTGGGCTAATACTATGAAGATATATTGTGTGACAATAATATCAACATATTTTGAGCCGAACGAACTAAAGGTCTCACCAAAGGACCAAATCTATACAATGCCATCTCATTTGAGAATGAGTGATGCGTAGAGACGCAGAGACATGCAAATACACACAGACCTGAAACTGTCAGATCCAGAGATTATGTTAACCACTGGCAATAGAGTATATGCAACACCAGAAAGCCATAGGTGTTCAATACGCAAAGTTTTTCAAACTAGATTATTGACTCTAGTGCAAGTGGGAGACTGAAGGGAATATGCCCGAGAGGCAATAATAAAGTGGTTATTATCTTATTCCATGTTTATGATAAATTTTTATTTTGCATGCTACAATTGTATTGATCGGAAACGTCAATACATGTGTGTTTAATAAACAAAAAGGGGTTCCTAGTTATGCCTCTCTTATAGACTAGCTTATTGATTAACAAGATGATCAAGGTTTCCTGATCATAGACATTGGGTGTTGTTAATAACAAGGTCACACCATTGGTGGAATGATGTGATGAACATTCATCCGAAGTATAGCATTACGATCAAAGTCATTAAGTTTATATTGCTATAACATCATACGAAGTAATCTTTATCCTTAGACCATGAGATCATGTTAATTGCTAACACCAGAAGAGTATCTTGATAACATCAAACGTCACACCGTAACAGGGTGACTATAAAGGTGGGTTCAGTGCTACGAAGGTGTTATGTTGAGGCTCATGGATCAAGAGTGGGATTTGTCCATCCCGATGACGGATAGATATACTCTGGGCCCTCTCGGTGATATCACATTGAAATAGCTTGCAAGCAAGTGATGTGATCACTAGAATGTTATATCACGGGAACAAGAAAAGAGTGCATGTCGGTAACCAGATCAAACTAGGTATGGAGATACCAATGATCAAATCTCGGACATGTAATATATCGCGGGACAAAGGGATTTAGTTACTAGCGTTAAAGGTTCTCACGATCACAGAAGTCATCGTTGAATGTGTAGGAGTCAGTATGGATCTCCAGGTCCCGCTGCTGATTATTGATCGGAGAGGGGTCTCGATCATGTCTGCATTATTCGCGAACTGTACGGTGACACACTTAAGGGATACCGACACCATTTGGAGCAAATATGTTTCAGATAAAGATTTAAGAAAGTGCTGGAATTATTTCAATAGACACCGAAACTGTTTCGGGTGAAATTGCGGAAATTGGTTCTGCATGTAATATTGAAATGTTGCAGGGGGTTTTATGTGAATTTTTGTTAATTAAAGTAATTAAAAAAATTCTGAATAATAAATAATAAAAGAGTTTTATTAAATGAGAGAGCATTAAATTTGGAGAAATTTAATGCATTTAAAGTGGAGACTTTAAAAGAGAATGTGAAGGGGCATTTTAATGTGGAGGGGTTACCACCACATGAATGGAGGAGGTGAAGGGTCACCTCCTCCATGCGCCGGCCATGAAGGAGGGGCACCCCCCTCCTCCTATAAAAGGCCACCCCCTCCTCACTTCTCACACACACCTCCTTGTGAAGGATCTCTCTCCCCCTCTAGCATTATTCCCCCATGGTCTCGGATTAGCGAGATACATGTTCCCGGTGGCTTTATCTAGAAAGGAGTTGCTGCTTCCATTGCTTTGCTGGAGCGAGGGATGGAGGTTGTCGGGGTACCGGACGTGTGTGCGATCACGGATGCACCGCTGCTTTGCGGTTCTGGACTTGGTGGTGCTGCAGCTGGATCTGATGGATGTGCTGGAGCCGGACCTGCTGGACTTCCTCACGATCTTGAGATCGGCAAGTGTACGACTACATCAACCACGAGTTCCTACTCGTTAACAAAGCTCATTGTCTACGAGGGTAAGTTCTCGTTGGATGTATGTCCACCCATTGCTTTGTACCTAGTAGATAGATCTTGGCGTGTAGTTCACATCGTAAGAAAATTTTTGTTTTCTATGCTGCGGACCCAACAGAAGCACCTTAATCTACTTTTGCAAGGTCTTGAGGATGTGATGTCTTGGAGAGAGAACTGGAGGGGGTCATTCATGGGCTCCCCTTCTCATATGTTGATAAGGGCCAAGAGCAGGCATCGGGCATCCTAATCTGCTTTCCTAATTCCAAGAGTCGGAGAAAGAGGGTAGGCTCGTTACTTACACCGCGACCGTGAGTGATGCCTTAATGGCCATCTTCCTCCATGGCTCCACTAGACGTAGAGCCGCTCATCCACGACCTTCTTCTATGTCTGCTTGGGTAGCTATTGGGTTCCTAGGCAATACCTTAGGGTCAATGTCGAGGCCCTTTTTCTCAGTGGGCCTAGTCGAGGTAGAGAGAGGCGCTTTCAGGCATTTGGGGGCATTCCCAGGCTCCTAGGGATCCTATAGGGTATCCCTCAGCTCGACACTAGGATGGGGCCATCAGTGATGCCTTAGGAGACATCTCCTAGCTGTTCCCAGCTGGGCCCATCCCGAGTTGGATAAGTTGGAGACGGGGGTTGAGTCAGGGGCGCCACTCGGGGGGCCCCCTGCTATGCCAATTACTCGTGAGTGCGATCTTGTTCCCGACCGGGAATCAGGCACTGTCGGGGTAGTGAGGGGCGCTTTCAGGCATCTGGGGCATTCCTAGACTCTGTTAGGAGACTATAGGGTATCCCCTAGCTCGGCGCGAGGCCGTGGCCATAGGCGATGCCTCGAGAGGCATCTCCCCTACATCTGGTCAGGGCTCCACCGGGTTTGTGCGACTGGTGGTGACAGTTGCATTAGGGCGTTACTCGGGGTGCCCCTAACAGTTCAGTTGCTTGGGACGGAGTTTATTGATGGCGAGTGATTTCTTGATCGCCAGCCCCCGCGGACTATGATGTGTTCTTGACAGGGTTGCGAGCGATGGGAGGAGGCATTTTCAGGCATCCGAGATGGCTAATCCAACCATTGGTTGGGCGAGCATTCTTAGCTCGGAGGGTTCTCTAGGACCCTCAACGATGACCTACACCATATCCCTCCATCGGGATTACATCGATGCAAGGGGCTCACGCACGCCCGGTTACTATGGGCGAGAGGAAGCATTGTCTTCTGTTCGGGGGCATAGGCGCCCGCGAGGATGATATCTTCAGTTGAGGGTATCTTTTTTTTTCTTTCACCCCGAGAAGGTGGGGACGAAAGGAAATGTTGCTGCAAGGACTGGGAGGAGGTGCCTTCGGGTATCCATGGCTACTTCCCCATGCCGAATCTTGGGGAGCTTTCATGGCTCGGAGAGATCTCCAAGGCCCTAAGCGGTGACAAGTCATCTCCCTCCGCGGCTCCTGTCGAGTCAAGACCGGGAAGATGTGACGACAGGTTTCCAAGGGCTTTCACCTTTTCTGATGCAATTCAGTGCTCTGCCCCTGGCCCAACATGCTAACGGGGCCGTTGGTGATGTCCTGGGGGCCACCTCTTCCTCGTACCTGACTAGTATAGAAATCCCCACACGCACTACTATCTATGCCGGTCAAGCATGCGTGGGGGCTCTTTCTGAGGGGGCGCCATCACCCAACCTATCGCGAAGGATGGGGCGTTGGTTCCCCTTCTTCTATTTTGATGCAGTCATTGGCAACGGAGAACACGTCTGTGACCAATTCGAAGACATGGGAGATCATGCACCTTCTCATCAGGGGGCTTCGTACTCCCCAAAAAAAGGCCAACTCCACCATTTCAAGAGACTCCCCTAGGAGGACAGCGAGCACTCGGATGAATCATCTAGTCAAATCACTCAACCGCTTACATGTTTGATGTCTGACCTGGAGGGGGGCGGTGAAGTTGAGGCTTCACCGCTCCCTCCCTCACCTGGGAGGAGGCAGCAAAAATCTAACAAACTGAGGACCGCTCGATGGTTCACCTCACTCTAGAGTTGTGATAGCTCAAAATATATTCGAGCTCGTTGGGAACCCCAAGAGGAAGGTATGATGAGCACAACAGCAAGTTTTCTCTCAGTTATGAAACTAAGGTTATCGAACCAGTAGGAGCAAGGAAACAACTGCAAGGTGTTGCTAGCAACTTGGAATCCTGCACAACACAACCACAGAACTTTGCCCCAACTTACAGTGAGGTTGTCAATCTCACCGGTTTTGCTGAACACAAAGGGTTAAACGTATAGTGTGGAAGATAGTAATTGCTTGCAGAAAGTAAATAGTAAATGGTAAACAGTAGATGGTCTATCAATGATAAAAGCATGGACCAGGGTCCATAGTTCACTAGAGGTGTTTCTCCTTAAGGTAGATAACATGCTGGGTGAATAAATTACAGCGGGGCAATTGACAGATTTTAGAAAGCATAACAATGCATATACTAGACATCTTGACTCCTATGAGATTTGATTGGGCATTACAACATTATACATAGACCGTAATCCAATTGCATCTATGACTAATAATCCACCTTCAGGTTATCATCCGAACCCCTTCCAGTATTAAGTTGCAAGCAACAGATAATTGCATTAAGGAAAGTGTGTAAAGTAAACAATACAATCGCCCCATGGACAAAGGATTGTTGTTTTCTCCCTAGTAGCAACAGCACATCTACAACCTTAGATATTGCTGTCACTTCCCAAGATTACTAGAGGCATGAACCTAGTATCGAGCATAAATACTCCCTCTTGGTGTTGCTAGCATCTACTTGGCCAAGATAGCTACTAACGACGGAGGGCATGCAAGATCAAAAATAACATAGACATGATAGAATCAATAATCAATCTTAAATAGCATCTCAATATCCATCGGATCCCCACAAACACAACAAGTAAGATTACAAATAGATGATCTTGATCATGAACGGAGCTTACAAGATCTAAACATGATAGCACAAAGGAGGAGAACCAACCATCTAGCTACTACATGGACCCATAGTCCAAAGGTGAACTACTCACGCATCACACTGGTTGCTTGCATGGTGATGAAGAAGGCCTCTAGGGTGATCTCTCCCCTCCGGCAGGGTGCCGGGAAGATCTTTAGATCCCCCCGGTCTAGGGACAGAGATGGTGGCGGCTATAGACTCTTTCGTGGAATCTTGATCGGGTCCTTAGGGTTTTCGTCCCGGAAGGCTTTTATAGGCGAAGGGGTAAGGTCGGTGGAGTACCAGGGGGCCCACACCCCCTGGTGGCACCCCCAGGCCATGCCTCTACCAGGTGTGTCCGCCCTGGTGCGTCACTTCTTCTCCCCTCTGGACTCCGTGTTGCTTCGGGTAAAATATTGACTCTGGCTTTTGTCCCGTCCAATTCCGAGTATATTTCTTTACTAGATTTTCTAAAACCAAAAACAGCAGAAAACAGGCAACTAACACTGTGGCATCTTGTTAATTGGTTAGTTCCAGAAAATGTATAAAAATACCTCAAAGTGTGAACAAAACATAAGAAAGTAGATATAAAACAAGCATGGAATATCAAAAATTATAGATACGTTTACGACGTATCAAAGTGGATCATCGGTAGGAGAAGAACTTGATGACACGCTGAAGTCACCCTATGATTCCTCGTAGGCTCCGAGGAGGCGGAAAGTTGCCCATGCCCTAGGCTGTAAAAGTTCGGGCATGGGAATGGCGACGAGGATCTCATCTTAGATGCGCCCCTACCTGGCGCATCAGATGTCGTGTCTTGATTTTCGAAACCGAGGATGGGTGTCCCTTTTGTTAGTTTGGCAAGAGGCACAACATCCGGCGAGCTCAATCAACGAGCTAGACAAACACAGACACACACACAAGCATAGTTTTTACCCACGTTCAGGTCCGTGGTGTGCGAATCCCTATGTCCTGCAACTATCTACTATCTAAGGATGATCACAATTACACAGGTTTCTTCCCTGGGGAAGGTTCTAGCTAACCAAAATCTCCCCTTTACCAATCTACCTGGGCCTCCTTTTATACAGGTAAGGGGACACCACAATGGTCATACACCACATGTCATAGACTCATGGTGAATTCTTTTAATGTGGGGATGCATCCCTGCCACCCTACCATGTGTATCTCGTACTGAGCAGACTAGTACTAGCACTGGTCAGTTAGACTGTATCTTGTCACAGGCCAGCACTCTGGGTGCACAGTCCCGGGAATCTCCCTGGGGTCCTGAGGGGAGTCCCTTTCGAGGTCCTCGGAAGCCGCTAGCCTTGCATGGTTGTGACGTGGCACTTTAGTCCTGCCAGCCAGCGTGATGCGGTCGAGTCGCGATGCTATTGTGTCCGGAGTGGGACAGGTGATTCCTAGCCGGGGGATGGTCTGTCCCCTGGTCTAGGAATCGTTGGCTAGATCTTCTATTTGCTTGCCTGGGGCAGAAGTTGGCTTGTCGCCCCGAGCTCTACGCTTATGCCAGTGGCCTCAGCTCGACGCATGAGCATGTGAGGAGATTAGAGGGGAGACCTTGGCTGAGATCCCGTGAGGACATGGCATAGGGGTCATGGCCCACCCGTCATCTCCGGGGTGCCCCGGATCCACGGATGCGACAATAGATCTTGGAATGGGATGATCGAGTCAGAAGTTTCTACTTCATTTCGCATATATTCAGGTGACTAGGTCAGGCTATATTCCCACCGAGGAAGGACATCAGGTGAGAGCCTGTAACATCCCCATCTTGGGCTGCAATATGACGAATCTAGTGTGTTCGCATGAATGACACTTGAACATCGGCCGTTGACCGGTTTTAATGCAAAGGTAGATTATAGAATTCGGTAGAGCTCGAAATGTCTCGGATAAACTGGATAATAGGCCTCACACCTAAGGAAGTGTGGTAAGTGCAATAAGACCAAGGACGTTTGTGACAAAGTAGCGAGCCTCTCGAGAGTGTATAATTGTGACATTTTACTTTCTATCTGGGGAATAGATTGTGAAACCATCGTGGAAAGAAACTAAATAAAGTTATAACAACCCGTGAAGACTCACAACCATAGTTTATTCGAAACGGAAACTTACCTTTACTAAAAATCATTTTCAAAAACTAAATTAGCATGCATGGTAGATCTATGGTTACACATCACACATCCAATTATAGAATTTAATGAGTATGCTCGTACTCAATCGTATCTTCTTAAACTCTTGGAGACTTTGAGATTTACAACACGAAGGACCAGGACAACACAAAGGATGAAGGAGAAATCTATTATGAGAATCCAGATCTTTCAGGGGCCATTGAAGACATAGAGTACTGTATAGAATATGGAGTGGAGTATGAAGATTGACACCGAAATATAAGCATAGTTTGTAGGCTAATGTAAATAAGCCGAGCAACATAGACTTACATAAATAAGTTTCTTAGCTCCACTAGTACTAATCCTAGTGGTGCCATTGATAGTTAAGCTAGCTAGTGTGTATTCAAATTCAAATATGGATCCTTATTGGACCAAAGAGGATATTGAATATTTTGTACACATTTCTATTGTACCACTCGGAGGGATGTAATATTTATAAGATGGTACTTCGTGAGTATTATATCAATGACTTGCGCACTACGACATGCAGTGGTGTGCTGGGTCACCGCATTGACATGTTCAAGGGAATGCCAAAGATAAACAGACTAAAAAGCAATATAAGTGCAAAATTGTTCTCCCCGTACCATTCAACTATTTGCCTCATAGGCGCGCCCTATGGGGCGCATACTCGGACTAGTGGTTAATATTTTGTTGTTGATACGTGCATTTTGTATCCAGTAATTTAGAGGTAAATTCTTTTTCTTCTTATTATTTTATCTATTTACTCTACCTAAATTTTAAATTTATAGGCTTGTTTTCATGGGTATGCTCATAATGGAAAAAAAATACTATGTGAGATCTAACAAGTGAATAATGGGTTAGTTAGAAAAGATAAAGAATTTACAAAACATATACATAATTAAATTAAAATAAACACCTAATATGGTAGATCTTATATTAATATGGGAACAATCTCAATTTCCAAAAAAGCAATTAATACCCTACATGTTGAGATAACTTTGTTCAATTTGTACTCATCCAAATGAGCCATTGTTTTTTTGTCATTTAACATATCTTTTGGAATCATGAAAATGAAATAATATGTTTTGTGTGACCGAAAATCCTGGAAGAAACGGTCCATACTTGTTCACGCGACTAATTATTGGCACTATGGCGACAAATAACCGCCGCGCTTATCACTCCACATGTTTCGTATACTCTTTATTATCTGCCCCATCACAGTCTATATAAGAGAGCCGACCCTCGTATGTTGCATCATTGATCTTCCACAGTGAAAAATAGAGTGCGATGTGTTGACACTGTTGATATTCCTTGAGCCAATCGTTACCGAAAGCCTATGCACATCGAAGGTTCGTTTTCTTCCATTACATGTTTTGATATTTCTTATTGAGTTTCGAATTGTGGATACAAAGTAGTGTGATATTTTGCTGCGATACACCTGGCAGACCACCTATGGGTTATTCCTGAAGTTATTTTTGGATCATACTAGACATATTATACCATGAAAACGAATTATAGAAAAGTCATTCCTGATGTCTATTATCACTATGTCTAAGCAGGGCTAAAATTTATATGTAGTGCAATATTCATACATTCTTTGAGTTTTCTAGTCTGAAACACAGTGAATTGGTAGGTATAGATCGGTTATGTATGTGCAAAAATATTTGGGTTAGTTGCACTACTCTCTCTATTATAAAATACATGGCGTTGCAGACAAGAGACATGGTATCCAAGGTGAAAATAACTTTAACCATTATTGTACCTATATGCTAGTAGAAAATAAAAAAATTGTATTTGAAATATTTCTTTACCAAATCTAATCAGACAATTCCAAGATACTTACTATTAATTAGTTGTCAAAGGTAGAGAAGTTTAGTGCACACTTATAGGATGTCATGTATTATTGAGACTACCTTTTAAACTTTATGTTAGTCATGATACTTGTGCAAATACCAAGACCGCTACTTGAAAACATATTTGTAGATTGTCTTGAGAAATGTGATTATAATATATGTCATAGCAAAAATAAATTAATTGTCGAGTTTTGAGTCTGCATGTTTTGGAACTAGGCATATGTATCTATGTTTAGAAAAAATATTTATCCTCTCCATTTATTTTGTTAGTCACCATGTTTGAACTGATATAAACATCTTGTTCATGTGTACATTGTACGGAGTTAGTACGATATTTCCACTATGTCACGGAAATTTTTATGTGATGACTAGTTATTTTTAACTTACAATATCTATGAAAAATCAAGACCATAATGGGATGGAATATAAACATGCAAACTTTTGGAGGAAATGCATTTCCGTTTGTTTGTTGGAAAATATTAAGAAAAAGTGGGTGTCTAAATTTAATACATCAAGAAATGGACATAATTTTTACCATAATAGGAGGTTTCTGCATCCCACAGTGTATATCTGTATTTTTTGGAAGCAAGTGTGCAAGGTGCAACATACAATACCTTTTAAGCGAGATGCCTTGAATAATTTAGTGAAGTTTTTTTTTCACAAAAATGTCTGTTTCAATTCATCGAGACTTACAACTTTCAATCTTTGGCAACAATTAATTAAGTTCCAAAGTATATTTCTAATAAAGACAAAGTGGATAACCCACATGCAGGTTAAAAATACATTTATTTTCTTTCAATTCAATCGAATAATTAACTTTGGCAACAATTAATTAAGTTAAAAAAGTAGCTTTCTAATCCAATATTAAAAGGAGATTAAAGAATTAACTATGCATATTGGCAGAAAATATTTTTAACAACTATGTGGATTATACATAGTTTCTCATCCTTTTCATTACTTAATAACATTGTTGACTGCCAATGAGGACATCATTGCACAGACCAAAGGGAATTTGCTAGGAAAAAAATGTACATTGCTTCCTTTAATCACACCATATTACCCCACTTCTAAAATTACAAGGAATAAATGAATAACTTATTTCTCATTCTCAGTTATGAGTTTACTGATTTCTAACCATATTTTCCACTCCATCCAATGTATTTAATATGGCAATTGTAGCTTTAGTAACATTTTGTAGTAGTATATTAGAATTTTGTTAACATAACTACATTTGATTAAAAAAATTCTAAAGAATGTGGGGGATACTATATTTTAGAGAAATTGTAGTGCACATGTATGTCACACTACAAATAAATGACAAATATAGAACACTTCCATGTAAGGTTAGTCATAGTTGGCTGCCAAGCTCTTTCCTTTTCCAATTGGCCACTTGAAACCTCCATTTTAGCCGGATTCTAGGAGGGAGCTCACATGGCTTCTTGTCCTAACTCCAAAATTAATTCAGTAATTTCTCTTTGGTATATGTTGAATTCACAAAAATTGTATGGGTTCGTAGATCCAGATCTTGTATGCAAGTTGTAGATTTAACATTGTTGCATGAGCAAATTTGAAAAGTACACATATCACGTTTTCTTACACTTACCCGAGTATCAAGGACGTTGCCATCATGTTTTCTGTCGCTAGATGCTAAATTCAGAGGTAGTTGTAATCAGTTTAGTTGATGAAGACTATCGAAAAGATACTAAGTTCTCAAGAGTTGCTGAATTTCAGGAGGTTCACATTGTTCCCTTGGTAACGAAGACAAGGGAAATAAGAAATTTGCGAATATCAATAATAAGGGGAGGAATCATCAGGGGAAGGGAGTGAAGGTGCCACATTTGTTTTCGACCCACATGTCTTGTTTTAGTTAACGTCTACAAATAACTGTATTTGCTTCAACGTTTTATGTTGATAATCATATTTTGCCCCTTGCTAATGTAAAGCAAAGAACAATATATACACCATTATTGTGGACTTCTCCATAATCTATGGCCTGCATCAAGTAAACTTTTATGGATCAGAGCTAGAAAAAGTAAATAAAAAATGTATGATTCAATGTATAATTTCACTGCATATGCTGTACTAGAGATTTTGGTTACAAAAAAATAATGAAAAAGGGAATATGGAGATGGAAGCAAGCAGCACCATCCATGTTAGCGCATGACACAGCCTAAATAAGCCTGATCTTTTCCAAAGACAGGACAAACGGTTACTTGCAGAAAATATGGAAACCAAAGGGATGAAGAAAGATGTCCATATCCCAAGAAAAGTGCCTATCTTCCTGAATTTTGCACAAAGAAAGCATCATCTTAAATAGAAACCATACAGATGTACACATTCAGGTCGAAAAGGCCATCCGAAGATCCTTATATTAAGGAACTGTTATTGCCTTTGTGGTTTATGCTAAAAAAAATCCATATAACTGCCTCATTAAGTTCAATGAAAACTTCCACATTTATTGGCGTATATGAAGTGCTTACTACAGCTAGCAACCTCTCTCACGTTCACAAGCAACAGACACGTACCGTGCCTTTTTTTCCCTTTAATTAATCACCCTTTCGTAATGGAAAAAAAAATAAGGAATAAGACTAATCTTGCCCTGAAGCTCGCCTATAAATACAGATGGTCTTTCTCAAGGTTCTTGCGCTCCAGAACTACAAGTCCTCAAGTAATCAGTTAATCTGTGATCATCCTGTAGTAGTGTAGTTGGTATGGCTCGAGGTGATAAGGATGATAATCCAAACTGGGTGCACACCGAAGAGTACAAAGCATGGGTACAATGACATCCTGATGTCTATGTTTGTGTTTTGTTTTATCACAGCGGTGAGGGATTCAGTGGGTTATTTGTACTCCCCACGCTTCATAATACTGTTCAGTTGAGGCAGCATTTTCTGGCCTTTGGCGAACCTATCTGTAATGTTTAGTACTCCCTCAGTTTCAAAATAGATGTCGCAAACTTTTGTAAATTTAGATGTATCTACACACTATTTAGTATCTAGATTTATCCAAACTTAGACAAACTTTCAATGTTTATTTTGAGACGGAGGGAGTAGAATCGATTGTATCATCATATTCATAATATATGCATGCCCATCATTTGTATAATTAACGACTTTGTTGGCAGCTGGGGAGCATGGAGGCCATGGATGTAGAAGAGCTAAGGGAGTATGGTAGGGTGAACAAAGATGTGCTCTCTGGAGAAATGCAATAATTGAAAAGGTGAGCACACGTTTAACATGCACTCCACTCATTAATACGTTGAAACATACACGGTCCTCAGATAAAAAGGAGGTCCGCACACGACGTTTAATATGCACCACATCTCATTAATTTTTTTGCAACTTAATTTGCTCCTTGGATGAAATTTCTTCCGGACTAATTCGTCCTGTCTTTACAGCTGATCCAAAGGGAGCAGCCGAAGAGGAGAAAGAAGAGAGCCTTGCATCCAATTTTGGGTGCAGTGCTCAAGTTCCACAGGGACGACGATGATACACCTCCTCCGGGCCCGGGAGGTGCTAATGGATGCTGAAGGAGTATCTATGTTATCGGTGGGGTCTGGTTTAATAAGTCAGTGGTTTTGTATCGTACAAACGATGTTTGATTTTCTTGTGTGTGGCTGTTTTTGTATCGTCCTATAGTCTGTTCCTTGCCGTCTTGCCGACAAGGTTCCGATTCACCAAGTGTGGTTCTTTCTGTACGGGTCTGCATTTTATTCCATGTAAAAGTGTGCTAATGATGATGAAGTAAGTGTTCCGATTGAGGTTCTGTCTGAGGTTGAGGATTTTGTGGTGGTTAGACGTGTCTAATTCTTACAGCCGAAAAGTTTAGTTGGGCTTCCTTTGAGGTTTGCCTGAATAAGCTGAATTCATGTGCAAGCGAGTTTCTCAAAACCCAGATTTTTTTTTTCGAAATGGATCTCTGCCTAGATAAACCTAGAAAACGGTGCAATTTTCACCGAAACTCTAGAACACTCTGGATCTCTGCCGACAACAGAACCGCAGAGCAGAGAAGAGGCTTTCAGGTCCAATGGCTGGCACCGCAATGCCCACGCTCTTTTTGGACGGCCAACTCACGGCACTTCACGTCGCAACTTTAACTTCGAGACGACGTACAAGGTGCAATTCACTGAGTCCACCTGATCTAAGGTGAACACCACCGTATGGCAGAATTGCAAAATGCATATTTTTTTCGAGAAAAAGCAAAATGATCTACTCCTATCAACTTGCCCGCATGAACGTTTGGTCACCAACTCGCGAAATCGCAAAAGCGGGGCAGGAACTTGCCGTGCATGAGCGTTTTGACCAGTCCATGACGAAGGTTGTTAGTATGCTGACGTGGCAGCTTTTTTTTGTGTTTCGCCCCCTGAAAATTCTTTGTTTTTCCTTGGATCGAACCTAGGATCTACTGCAGGAGGAGCACCAATGAAACCACTACAGTGGGCAATGGTTAATGAATTTGAAGAGACGCCCTGATTTTGAAGTATCTCGGATAAGGACTTGCCGGCCACATCGCCGTGGAACGGAAGGGAAAGGGCCCGTGGCCAGAGTCGCAGAGGCACACAAGCTCTATGTCACGGAAGCAAACAAAGAGGGGGCTCGCTGGTTGGAGGAGGAAGAGAGAGGTGGGGCTCGCCGCTGGCGGCAGGGCATCGAGTTGGGGATCAGGGAGAGGAACAAGGTGGGTGACAGTGATATCAGCTAGCGGCGACTGCGGGCTCCGGAGTGGGCGGAGAAGGGAGGGCATGGAACGCTGATTCAAACAAGCAGCCAGAGGCGACTTCAGCGACCATCCGAACGGCAACGGATGACGAAGAGGTCCAGGAGGATCTCGGATGGAGGGGGACGATGGAGATGAGCTCGCGAACGGTGGTGAGCTTCGGCCAGAGGCGGGGGAAACGAGTGTGATGCCGATGGATTGAGGTGCTCCTGCTCGCGGTTCCTCTATGTGCCCTTTCCTGCTCGGTGTTGTGACTCCTTAGAACCCGAGGAGGGCCGTGGCGGCGGCATCGTGGGCGGCGGGAGGCGACCGTGGTCAGTCATAAGGGTGGATGGCGGCGAGGAGCAAGCGGATGCATCAGTGCAACGTGTTTGATAAAAATGTCAAATCCATGAGGATGTGCCGGTGAGAAAAAACAATGATTTAGGGGCCAATAAAAAACAGTCTGCCACATCAGCATACTAATAGCCGCCGTCATGGATTGACCAAAACGCTCGTGCATGGAAAGTTCCTCACGAGTTGACGACCACAACGCTCCTGTGTGGCAAATTGATAGACCATTTTGACGTTTTTCACTATTATTTTTCACTTGGGTCATTATTCAAAACCATGTGTCAATGCAGGATCTACTCCAAGTCCAACGAGGTAGATAGCCAAACTGTGGAAATTGTACCTAGTAACCAATCTACCTAGACATCGATCCAAAAAAAATTGAATGTTTGCAATGGAGCTGCTAAATCCATTGATTAGTGATATTTTGAGAAAACAATAACTTGTATTGATTTGATAGAGAAAACAACGACTTAGGGTTTTGCCCAACCGACTATAGGAGTCCTAATCCTATAAAAATACATAAATACATGTTTAATACCCCTCGGTGTCAACGTCGGGCTCCACGATGTTGAGACTGGAGCTAATATCAGTAAAAGCAGCAGTTGGTAGACCCTTGGTGAAGATATCTGCAAATTGTGCACTTGTTGGAACATGAAGAACACGAACCTCTCCAAGGGCCACCTTCTCTTCTAACAAAATGAATATCAATCTCTATGTTCTTGGTACGGTGATGCTGAACCGGATTGAAGGCCATGTAAACCGCAAATATGTTGTCACAATAGACAATGGTAGCATGCTCAATAGGATGATGAAGCTCAACAAGTATATGACGGATCCAAACCGCCTCAGCGACTACATGGGCAACTGATCTGTATTCTGCTTCAGCTGAAGAACTGGAAACTATAACCTGCCTTTAGAAGACCAAGAAACAACATTATCACCCAAATAAACACAAAAGCCAGATATAGATCGTCGAGTATCTAGACAACCTGCTCATTCTGCATCAGAATAAACTAGCAAGCTTGTAGGAGAAGAAGAATTTATAAGTAGACCATGGTCGAGTGTGCCTCTGAGATAGCAAATAATTATTTTGACATGCGAGAGGTGAGGAACATGAGGGTCATGCATGTATAAACAATCTTGGTGAACAGAGTAGGACATATCTGGATGAGTAAGAGTAGCATATTGTAGTGTCCCTGTAATACTACGATAGAAAGTGCGGTTGGGGACAGGATCGCCGTTAGCGAAGAGTTTGGCACTGATATCAACCGGCATACGGCTAGGCTGGCAGTCAAGCATGCCAGCACGAGACAAGATATAGATAAGATACTGTCGTTGGGAAAGAGAGAGTGTTGTAGAATTGTGAGAGGCGGTAACACCGAGAAAATGGTGAAGTGGTACTAAATCAGTCATAGAGAATTCTCGATTAAGAAGTGTGATGATGTGTGTAAGAAAAGAATAAGAAGATGTGGTAAGAACTATATCATCAACATAGAGAAGGAGATAAGCTGTTTGAGTGGCTGAATGAAATATGAAAAGAGAGGAGTCGGATTTGGAGGAGATGAAACCAATGGTTTGAATAAAAGTGGCAAAGCGTTGAAACCACACACGCGGTGATTGTTTGAGACCATACAAAGACTTATTGAAAAGACAGACAAGATCAGGATGAGAAGTATCTTCAAACCCAGAGGATTGTTGACAATAGACAGTCTCATTGAGAGTGCCATGCCAAAAAAGCATTTTTAACGTCAAGTTGATGAATCGGCCAGGAGGAAGAGATAGCAAGACTAACGACAATTCGAATAGTGCTTGTCTTGAGAACATGATAAAAATTCTCATCAAAATCGATCCCTTGCTATGGATAAAAACCCCGGCAAGCCCAACGAGCCTTGTACCATGCTAGAGACCCGTTAGAATTGTATTTGTAGTGAAAGACCCATTTGCCTGAAACAATATTGGCACCAGATGGTTTAGGAACTAAAGTCCATATGTTCTTTTAAAGAAGAGCATCGAATTCGTCTCGAATGGCATAGTGCCAATGTGGGTCAAGGAGTGCTCGTTTGTAGAAGTTGGAATTGGTGAAATAGTTGGGGTAGCATTTAGATTGAGAAGATGACGTGGAACATGGAAGCCCTTTTTCCACGAGTATACATGACGTGATCATTTTCAGGAATAGGTATAGGAACGGCATTAGGAGGAAGGCTTGGAGTAGTAGAAGGAGAGGTTGTACTTGTGGTGGATAGATCGTTGGCGATGGAAGGCACAGAGAGATCCGCCACAAAAGGAGAGGGAGTGATGGTGTTGGTTCGTGTCACTGCAGGAGGTGCTGCCAAGGCAGAAGAAAGAGGCGTGGAAGGCTGCTGTGGGGTCTGGGAAGGCTACCATGGGCGCATAGTAGAGGATTCAGTTGCCGCGGCAGAGGTGGACGCTGGTAGGAAAGCGGGTATGAGGGGGCGCGACGCTATGGTATGTGGGGTAGGTTTAGTAGAGGTGGGCAGGGACGACTGGACGTTTGCATAAGGAAAGGTGTTTTTGTCGAAGATAACGTGACGAGAGATAAGGACACGTCCAGAAGATGGGTCAAAACATCGAGAGCCCTTGTGATCGTCGGAGAGGCCTAAATAAATACATGGCAATGAGCGAGCAAGAAGTTTGCTAGGGCGTTAGACACAATGTTACGATGAAGAAAAAGAGATTGAAAAGGAGTGTATAGTGGACAAGTTTTGGTTGGACGAATGTTGAGGAGATAGGTGGCGGTGTGGAGAGCTTCAGCCCAAAACCATGGTGGGAGAAAAGCTTGGAGTAGTAAAGTGCGTAATATACCATTTAGAGATCGTAGGGAATGTTCAGATTTTCTATTTTGAGAAGATGTATATGGGCATGAAAAACGTAGAATAATACCTTGAGATAGAAAGAAATATCTATTTTGATTGTTATCAAATTCTCGGCCATTGTCACATTGTATGAAGTGGATAGGGAGACTGAAGTGTGTAAGAACATATTGCCGAAAATTAAGAAAGATTTTGTGGACGTCGGACTTGGCACGGAGGGGAAAGGTCCAAACATAATGATATTAATCATCAAGAATAGAAAGATAATATTTGAAACCAGAAACACTAGGGATTGTAGATGTCCATAGATCACAATGCAATAATTCAAACGGAGAAGTACTATAGGTGGGGGAAGTACCAAAAGATAATCTAACGTGTTTGTCGCATTGATAGGCATTAAAAAGCGATGAATCATGAGAAGGTGAGAACTATCACTAGGAAGACTAAACTCTTGAAGCAAAGAGGACAGTGTATTTTTATTGGGGTGGCCGAGCCGACGGTGCCAAAGGTCGACAGAGGTGATCATGGCTTGAGGTGTGGAGGTTGGTGCGCCATGGAGAGGGTAGAGATCGCCTGAACTATTGTAGCGAGCAAGGACCTCTGCTATTTTTAGATCCTTCATAGACAAACCAAAGGGATCAAAATCCAAGGAAACATTGTTGTCAATAGTAAATTATGGAACAGAGATGAGATTTTTGTTTAAGGATGGGGCAAATAGAATGTTGGGAAGAATAAAGTTTGAGTTTGGATTAATGATGAAAGACTAGACGGTGCAAGATATAGGAATAGAGGAGCCATTACTAACAGTTATAGAAGAAAAAGGAGGAGAAGAAGAAGCTAACATAAAATCCATATTTGAAGACATGTGCAAAGAAGAACCAGAATCAAAAATCCAATTTGTACCTTCGTGGTTGTTGAGTGTAAAAATTTTCATGGCAACGATGAAGGCGGCTTGGTCCTAGATTGGTGGAGTGCTTGATGGAGCAGTAATGCTGATGGCATATTCATGTACTGAAGTGCAGGAGGAGCATTGTACATGTAGGGTATCGATGTTGGAGAGCCCATGTGGTGTGTTAGCGCAGGAGGATCCATGTAGGCCGACGATGGAGCCTGGGCAGTGTAGACTTGTTGCGGTGGCATGGATCCAAGGAGACCGGGTGAATCGATTGATGGACGAAGGTCGGGACTCCATGTCCCAGTGTAAGCCAGCGGGGCACCATACGGAGACAGCACAGACTAGGGCATAAACCAGGCTTGGACGAGACCGATCTAGGGGTCATTCTATGGATGCTAAGTCGGAGCAGGTGGTGGCGCGGTTGGAGGCACCGTAGGTATTGCTGGAGAAACGGGTCGGGGCTGAGGCGGCTTGTAGGTGGGATTTTTCCCGTGGTAGTTAGGGCTTGGACGCCATCCTAGAGGAGCATATGGTGCAGTTGGTGGTGGTCCGGTGGGAGGGCCGTAGTGGGAGGCCGGGCAGTAGTGTGAAACACCCGAGGAGATCATGAGGTCTTGTGAGCTTGCATCGTAGCTTTGAGTTGGAGGAGCGATCAGACTTCTACGAAAGTGGGCCGAGGCCGTAACATAGGTATGAAGGCCACCTGCTTGTAAATTGCTCGCCGAGGCCAACGAGGAGGGCATTAATGAGGGTGCAATCTTCAACTAGGTCACTGAGCTCCCCAAGCTTATCACTGATTGCTTTGATCTTTTGAAAGATTACAGTAACAAAGGCGTCCCCTTGAGTGGTGGTGTGTAGCTCAGTATGAAGGGCATTGATATGGGCGTCGTTGTTGTCCTAGAAGAGCTACTAAAGGGAGGCCCATAGCTGAGCTATGATGGCATCGTCGTTGGAGAAAAGATTGAATAGCTCGGTGGAGATTCGGGTGTAGATCCATTGGATGATTGCAAGATCGTCTTTGATCCAACAAGAATCGGCCAGGCGAGGAACCGAGGCTAGATCGACATTATCGCGAAGACCACATCATCCTAGATGAAAATGAAATAGATGACGCCAATGGTAGTAGTTGCAGAGAGCAAGATCTAAAGTAATTGGGATGAAGGGAGAGATGTCGGAGATTGTATTGTCTAGAGAAATTGGGGCTAGTTGGATAGAATTTTGGTGAGTAATTGAGGTGGATATAGAGGAGGAAGATGATGGTGTCTCGCCGGTGGCGCTAGCGTCTACCATGGTCCAGAGAGGAGCCGGCGGTGGTGGTGGGAGCTTTGGCGGTGGAGCCATGCCATGTGTGGAAAACCTAGGCGTAGGATACCATGATATTTTGGGAGAACAATAACTTGAACTGATTTGATAGAGATTACATAGAATATATAGAGGGAGGAGCCGGCCAACTTAGGGTCTTTCCCAACCAACAATAGGACTCCTAATACTATACAAATACATGTCTAATAATTAGAAATAGAATGGTCCAGTAAAATAAGAGAAATAGAATGGTCGAGAGACCCACACTACTTAGTTTATTTAAGAAAAACCTGGTGAAAACTAAACACCCAAGTGTCGCTCGCTCCGGAGTGCACCTCATAAACCATCGCATCGACATGATTCCTCATGAGCATTTTTGTCAACCTCGACGATGCCAGAAAGAACCGACATGCCAAGTTAGGAGGACATGTGCCTCTTTGAGCCCACAAGCAAAGATCAAAGGGCTCATCTGACGTTCCTCGCGTGTGAAGAATGCTCCTACGGCCCATAGTCTCCGCACACTCCACGGACCACGGGTCCCTTTGGATGGATCCACCTCCAAGTATGATGCCCTTCTGAGGGGACTCGACACCATTTGTTTCTTAGCACCGCTATCATCCGATCTGTTAGACCATGTCTAGGGTTTTCCCCGAACATGTTGGGAAGGTTGGTGAAGGTCGCATATCGACACCTCCATCAAGGTAACAATGACCTGTAGGTGCCATCGTCAACAACTCCATTCATAAATGGAGTTTGTTTTTACCGATAGCCTCACTCACCCAAAACCCAAGATTCGGCCAACCACCACGCCCACCGCTACACTTGGCCTCGTGTCCATCCAATTACACCTCTCGGGTAGCTCTACACGCTTCCAACAGTTCTTTCTCCCCCAACACTGGACGGCAGGATACAACACCACATGATGGTGTCATTCATCTCCCATAGCTCATAGACCCAACTAGGCAGATGTTGTTGGGTTTGTAGCATAGAAAACAAAAAAATTCCTACGATGGGAACTATACACCAAGATCTATCTATTAGATACAAGCAACGGGTGGATATACATCCACAGAGAACTTACCCTCGAAGACAACAAAGCTTTGTTAACGAGATGGAGATCGTGGATGATGTAGTCGTACACTTGTCAATCTCAAGATCATGATGAAGTCCAGCAAGTCCAGCAGGTCTGGCTCCAGCACGTCCATCAGATCCAGCTCCAGCAAGTCCAGCACCACCAAGTCCAGCACCGCAAAGCAGCGATGCATCCGTGATCGAACACACGTATGGTACCCGACAACCTCCATCCCTCGCTCCAGCAAAGCAGCGGAAGCAGCAACTCCTTTCCAGATAAAGCCACTGGGAACATGTATCTCGCTAATCCGAGACCATGGGGGATAACTAGAGGGGGAGAGAGATCCTTCACGAGGAGGTGTAAGACGAGAGGAGGGAGTGGGGGGGCCTTTTATAGGGATAGGGGTAGCCCCTCACCATGGTCGGCGGCCAAGGGAGGTGCCCCCACCTCTTCCACATTCATGTGGGTGGAGCTCCCACTCACATAATTAGCCTCCCACTCATAGTTCCACTCACCTCCATTAAATTTCCACCAAATTTAATGCAAGCTCTCATTAAATAAAACTATTTATTTGATTTATTCAGAATTTTGTTAATTACTTTAATTAACAAACATTCACATAAAACCCCCTGCAACATTTCAATATCACATGCAGAACTAGTTTCTGCAATTTCACCCGAAACAATTCTGGTTTCCATCGAAATGATTCCAGCGCTTTCTTAAATCTTTATCTGAAATATATTTGCTCCAAATGGTGTCGGTATCCCTTAAGTGTGTCACCCTACAGTTCATGAATAATGCAGACATGATCGAGACCCCTCTCCGATCAATAATCAGCAGTGGGACCTGGAGATCCGTATTGACTCCCACATATTCAATGATGACTCTTGTGATCGTGTGAACCTTTAACCTCATAAATAAATCCCTTTGTCTCGCGATATATTACATATCCTAGATTCAATCATCGTTATCTCAATACCTAGTTTGATCTCATTACCGACATGCACTCTTTTCTCGTTCCCGTGATATAACATTCTAGTGGTCATATCACTTGCTTGCAAGCTATTTCAATGTGATATCACCGAGAGGGCCCCGAGTATATATATCCGTCATTGGGATGGACAAATCCCACTCTTGATCCATTAGCCTCTACATAACACCTTCGTAGCACTGAACCCACCTTTATAGTCACCCTATTACGGTGTGACGTTTGATCTTATCAAGATACTCTTCCGGTGTTAGTGATTAACATGATCTCATGGTCTAAGGACTAGGATTACTTCGTATGATGTTATAGCAATATAAACATAATGACTTTGATTGTAATGCTATACTTCGGATGAATGTTCATCACATCATTCCACCAATGCTGTGACCTCGTTATTAACAACATCCAATATCCATGATCAGGAAACCTTGATCATCTTGTTAATCAATGAGCTAGTTTATATAAGAGGCATTACTAGGAACTTTGTATTTTGTTTATTAAACACACATGTATTAATGTTCCCAATTAATACAATTATAGCATGCAAAATAAACATTTATCATAAACATGGAATAAGATAATAACCATTTTATTATTGCCTCTCGGGCATATTCCCTTTAGTCTCCCACTTGCACTAGAGTCAATAATCTAGTTTGTAAACTTGTATATACAACACCTAGGTGTTGAATATAAGCGTTTGCTAGTGGTTAACATAATCTCCGGATCTAGCACTTTTAGGTCCGTGTGTATTTGCATGTCTTTGCGTCTCTACGCATCACTCATTCTCTAATGAGATGGCTTTGTATAAATTTAGTCCTTTGGTGAGACATTTAGTTATTCTTGGGTTAAAACATGTTGATAGTATTGTCGTACAATATATCTTCATAGTATTATCCCACTGTAAACAACACCTAGTTTGATAACAAACTTCTTGACACAAATGCCCTCCTTTGCTGCTACTATGGCAGTCATATACTTAGCCTTTTGTTGTAGTATCCGTCACAATGTCTTAACTTTGGAACTCATCCAAATCCATCATGGAATTTCCTTTCCACAAGGTTGTGCCACCCATAGATTAAATTGAGATAAATTCAATTTGTACCTTGTGACAAACTAATATCAATGTAACATATTACAATGAACTACTATTCACTATTTGTCACTTATACATGATATATTCTTAGTTCTTGCAAAGCTCATAAGAATAACTTTACTATCGTACAATGATCATCTTATGAATCATTCTGGTATATGCTCATAACATTTAGAGCATTGGACATATCTCGATATGTACATATCATGGTATTATTGATCAAAATCTTCATGTGATTTTACTCATCAAGTGTTGAAACACTTGAATCTTGATACAATCCTTTCCATGCAGCAAGAACCTTTCTTGTTGTTTCCATATTGAACCCTTTTTAATATCTCATATATGTATGTCTTGCACAACCATATTAGTGCCTCAATCTATCCATATAGACATTGATGCCGAATATTCCGGTTTTTCCCAAGTCTTTCATCAAAATCTAATTTTAATGAAATTCTTAATCTGTGTCAATAAAAGATACATCATGTCCAATCAACAATATCTACTCTGCATAATGTATTGGAAATTTGTCTCAGCGCTCCCACTTAATTTCATGCAAATGCAAGCATCTTCATCGTCTCCGATGAAATTAAACTCCTTTAACATTTTCATCATGGTGAAGATTCCAACTCCGTTATGCTCACTTTAACTATTGAAGTTTGCATGCCCTTTTAGCACCCTTTGAATTAACAAAACCCTTTGGACTATGCCATGTACACGTCCTAGGTAACCATTCTATAAGAAGAACCTTTTTTTTCAACTACCATATACCAAATTATATGTAGTGGTGGCTAGATTAATCCGTCAAGACTAAATATCGCTATGAAATATCAAATCTTGTCATAGTCAACTCCTTGAACATTGTCATCAATTCCTTTTCAACATTTCGATTATTTCATAGATGTGAAACATCCATGTCTAATTATTTATAGATCCAAACACGACCGATAGGCTTCATGCCTTTTCGGAGGGTCTTCTAAGTTTAAAATCTTAATTTCTCGTGTATGAAAACTATCACAGATTTTATGACTTCTAGTCATTCTATGGAGTCAGGGCCCATCAATGCCTCTTTGCATGCAGTCGGTTCATTATTGTCAAAAAAATAACGACTTGTTTATCAAATCTCATTATTTGATTGTTACCCGATGCATATGGTTCAAATCGGAACTCTAATCTCCAAGATCGCAACCTTTATAATCACGTGAGCCATGAGCATTGTGGCCGCCACTGGAACACTTTCCAGCGTTGTGCTACTTAGCACATATAGCTAAGGTTCAATAACCTTATCAAAGTTCTATTGTCCTCCCACTTAAATTTTTGCGAAAAAATCTTTTTCATGAAACTTAACGTTCCAAGCGACAAACGTTTTTCTTCTCGGTGTTATGGAAGAATACCCAACAAATTCTTTGGGATAACCTACAAAGACGTGCTTATCCGACTTTGGTTGTAAACATTTACTTATGCATAGCATACCAAAATTTAAGAAAAGACAATTCGGGTTTTATCCCAAACCATAACTTATATGGTGTCATTTCAACAGATCACAATGGTGCTCTTTTCAGTGTAAAAGCGGTAGTCTCTAAAGCTTTAATATTTAAAATATAATGGCAGTTTTATAAATGACACCTTTGATCTTACCATGTCAAACAAGGTTTGATTTGATCTCTCGAATTACCTTACTCGTGTGGTTTATTGGGAAATGCAAATTCATGGAACAATTCCTGAAATCTTAGGTGTTTTGGTAAACCTGTAAATCAAATATCTTCCTTTATGATCGAATCATAAAATATTTATTTCTCGTTACAATGATTTTCCACTTCATCTTGAAAGTCTTTGAACAATTTTCAAATGTTTCATACTTCTTCCTTATTAAGTAAATATATAGATATATTCACTCAAATTTTTGGAGAAAGCATATGAAGTCGAAAGATGCACCGCACATGGCTAAATATAATGGACTATGCACATCATCATGCACAATTTCCAATAAGTTAGTCATCCGTTCCTCTTTGGCCTATGAATGGAGTTTCAATTATCTCGAGGAAAGTTTCACAAGCGTCAATTGATCAAAATCAAAATACTCCAAAAATCCATTAACATGGAGTTTCTTCATGTTTTATTTCCAATATAATTTAAACGGCAATATCACTTCATAAGTGATCTTTTAATCATTTGTCTTGCGACATTTTAGCATAGGTTTTATGGACGTGATTTCTCCAACTAGACTTGTAAAAGTTCATTCATATTTTATTGAATATGGTAATTATTTGAACAACCAAATATTCTCATAATACCGAAACAAAATAACAATTATTTAAACAAATCTTGAACGCAAGCTTTCATGTCAACGATGAATACAATAACTCCTTAATTATTTTCGATGAACATCATCACATATTCTTTTGCTAGTTACTTAGGCCATTGTAGTTCATGAATTGCGTCGTGTTGTATGATATTTCATACCATCTAATTCGGTATACAATACCCAAAAACCACATTGTTTAACAAGCAAACAATATAACCATAACATGTATATCATCTATATACCTTAACTGGACATTACCAGTCTTTTATTTTCTGCCAAATATTTTATAGATTCTCTTTCAGCATTTCCTTTTCCTTCTAAAAGAATCTATCAACATCAACAGTGGTGCCATACATATGACACATAGTCCAAAGCATGTATAGTAAAATACTAATACCTTTGGACTTGCACTTTGAAGTAGATCACCATCATCAAATGTTTGGTGTTCTTTCAAAAATCCATACTTCAATAATATTTTAGTGTAGTAAACATTTTACTTACATATTATATTCATCCTTATCATGACAACTTTCATTATCAAGCTACTATGGCTTATAAGGACGAATTGTGAGTATAATGTCAGTTCCCCAAACCTGTTTGTGAGATTAGGACGTCTAGCGTCTCCAACCTTCGCAAATTCTCATACAATGTGAGAACATGTATTTTTTCAAATTATATTCTATCATATTGCAACCATAAACATTGATTCAGATATCAAAATATCTTCCACGCATGATGGCTTCTAAAACAATTCTTTCAGCTCCTAGATAACCTCGATATTAAAATTAACTTTCGAATATCAAGAATCATGGAGGCAAACATGATACTTTAGATACTAACATTGGAATTCTTACTCTCAATTTAATATTAACTATTAAAATTCATGGAGTAAATAGAGTTTGCTGAAAGTTTGCAATAGGACTTCTAAAAATGACATTCAAAACAATACGATACTAGTTCGTAAAGTAAATATCCAGAATTCCATAGTTCTATTGTCTCAATTAAAACTAAGCATAAGGTAGTAAACAGATGCCAATGACTACAACAAACTATGAAAATTCACTTCGATTTAGTTTATGACAAATTGAGTTTAACTAATCCAAATTAGAAATGAACTCTCACTCAAAAACGAGATCCCTCGTGTCTTTATGGTGATTACATGAACCAAATCCACTACACCAAGTCCAATCATCACGTGAGTCGGTGTATCTTCAAAGGCGATCATCTATATGGGCATCATATAAACTATATGACTCATGCTTAACCTTTCGGTCCGTGTTCCGAGGCCATGTCTGTACATGCTAGGATCGCCAAGTAAGAACCTTAGTACTCGCATGTGTAAAACTGTTTTACACCTAAAATATGATCGTCGATTCAAGTACACCCAATCATCACGTGATGTCTTGAAGCAGGGAAACATAAACAGTGCATACTTAAGGAAGAACACATTTTTATCTTGATATCAAAATGAGGGATCATCTTATAATGCTACTAAAAACGCCAAACTAGCAATATAAGATGCAAACATCATATGTGTAAAGTGGAATGATATGGTCCATGCATTTGATCACTGTCATGTGCATCGTGGTATGATCTCTATCATTTCTTTGTGTGTAAGGCCAAGGTCTATGGAACTTACACATTAGGTGTGTTGTAAGGGTATCTACCATACATCAACTTACAACATTACCATATCATGACACTAGCCCAACAAAAATCTAAACTAAATGCCTCTAATTTATCCATTGCAAGTTTTATGTGGCTTAGGGCTTTCGAAGATAGAACCGGTCTTACCGACGAACATGGAACCACAACGATGATAACTAAGTTATTAGCAACTCGTTGTAAATCAGATATTGACTATAGTAGGAGAGACAGACACCCACTAGCCACTTATGCAAAACTAGTTGCATGTCAGTCGTGGAACCAGTCTCATGTGCGCGGACATGTAAAGTTAGTCTGGGCTGCTTCATCCCACTATGCCACCAATATCCAAAATACATGAAAGAAGCAATAACATGATCATCATTGCCCACATATAAACATATGTGTACTACCCGTGCAAAGCACCTACGCATAGATCAGGCTCTGATACCACTGTTGGGTTCACAGCATACAAAATAAAAAAATCCTATGATGGGAACTATACGCCAAGATCTATCTATTAGATACAAGCAACGGGTGGATATACATCCATAGAGAACTTACCCTGAAAGACAACAAAGCTTTGTTAACAAGATGGAACTCGTGGATGATGTAGTCGTACACTTGCCGATCTCAAGATCGTGATGAAGTCCAGCAAGACCAGCAGGTCTGGCTCCAGCACGTCCATCAAATCCAGCTCCAGCAAGTCCAGCACCACCAAGTCCAGCACCGCAAAGCAGCGATGCATCCGTGATCGAACACATGTATGGTACCCGACAACCTCCATCCCTCGCTCCAGCAAAGCAGCGGAAGCAGCAACTCCTTTCTAGATAAAGCCACCGGGAACATGTATCTCGCTAATCCGAGACCATGGGCAATAACTAGAGGGGGAGAGAGATCCTTCACGAGCAGGTGTAAGATGAGAGGAGGGAGTGGGGGGCTTTTATAGGGAGACGGGGGCAGCCCCTCACCATGGCCGTCGGCCAAGGGAGGTTCCCCCACCTCTTCCACATTCATATGGGTGGAGCTCCCACTCACATAATTAGCCTCCCACTCATAGTTCCACTCACCTCCATTAAATTTCCACCAAATTTAATGCAAGCTCTCATTAAATAAAACTATTTTATTTATTTTATTCAGAATTCTGTTAATTACTTTAATTAAGAAAAATCACATAAAACCCCCTACAGCATTTCAATATCATATGCAGAACCAGTTTCTGCAATTTCACCCGAAACAATTCCGGTTTCCATCGAAATGATTCCAGCGCTTTCTTAAATCTTTATCTGAAATTTATTTGCTCCAAATGGTGTCAGTATCGCTTAAGTGTGTCACCCTATGGTTCATGAATAATGCAGACATGATCGAGACCCCTCTCCAATCAATAATCAGCAGTGGGACCTGGAGATCCGTACTGACTCCCACATATTCAACGATGACTCTTGTGATCGTGTGAACCTCTAACATCGTAACTAAATCCCTTTGTATCTCAATACCTAGTTTGATCTTGTTACCGACATGCACTCTTTTCTTGTTCCCGTGATATAACATTCTAGTGATCATATCACTTGCTTGCAAGCTATTTCAATGTGATATCACCGAGAAGGCCCCGAGTATATCTATCCATCATTGGGATGGACAAATCCCACTCATGATCCATGAGCCTCTACATAACACCTTCATAGCACTAAAACCACCTTTATAGTCACCCTGTTATAGTGTGACGTGTCATGTTATCAAGATACTCTTCCGGTGTTAGTGATTAACATGATCTCATGGTATAAGGACTAGGATTACTTCGTATGATGTTATAGCAATATAAACATAATGAATTTGATTGTAACGCTATACTTCGGATGAATGTTCATCACATCATTCCACCAATGTTGTGACCTCGTTATTAACAACATCCAATGTCCATGATCAGGAAACCTTGATCATCTTGTTAATCAACGAGCTAATTTATATGAGAGGCATTACTAGGAACTTTGTATTTTGTTTATTAAACACACATGTATTAACGTTTCCAATTAATACAAATATAGCATGCAAAATAAACATTTATCATAAACATGGAATAAGATAATAACCATTTTATGATTGCCTCTCGGGCATATTCCCTTCAGATGCGCACAATGGTCTACGCCCATTGGGCCAAGATCGGGCCTAGACGTGCCCTTCCACACTCCATTGCACATGGGGTGGTATCACCGCATCGGAGAGCACCACCCCAACCCGCCTCCTTGGCTGCTCCTCTGCTGGCCAACGTCGTCGTAGTGCAAGCTCATAACGGGTCTAGTCAGGCTCATGGAGCCACCGATAGCGCCTCCCAAGCATCCTGGGTGCCGCAAAATCTTCACGCCACCCTGCTCCTCTGCAACACCTACTCTGTGTCAACCCTTTAGCTCCTCGACTACCGATAGCTACTCTGCCCCAAAGCGTCATCGACAAAGCTACCGCCTCTCCTCACATAGAGAGGGCATCAGAGTGCGCTCTCCTCGCCCTTCGCCTTCGAAAATGACAATATCCAGATGGGATAGCGGTATGTATGCACTACACCGCTTCAGTCCCGACATGTTCTTCTACCAGTAAATATATGAAACAGTAGAAGCAGCCAAGATACAGCAGATGTGAGAACCAAACATAAGAGATAAGCCCGTCCAAGTATGTGGAGCCTTTAGTGGCTGCCTGATCCCATAGTCAAGTTTGACCGGTTACCGACCGGCATGTGGCACTGTGATGACATGGCATGGTTCGAGCTCCTAGACCCTTGCTGCAGCAAAAGTAGGGTCATCAGCGCCAACAGTGTTGGCGATACCGTGTTGTACGACACCGAAAAGGGGTCATCATTAACACACATCCTATCCACTAACCCATGGGAGAGAACCCAATATGCCTCATGATGACTACAAGTGCACATACCAATTGTAGCTAGTTTTGAAGTAAAGATATGGAACCCACAGAGAGTTATTGGTGAAGGTATTTATGCCCCTCGTTACTCTCTACCAAAGTATACTTATAAGCTGTCTTTGATCTCAAGTAAAGGGTGTTTGAAAGGTTTATGGTTGATTGCAGAAAATTAATTAAAACAAGTAAAAGAAAACAAGTAACAAGTTTATGTGTTAGCGTGGTTGAACTCAATAGGGCTAAAACATTCTCGGGGATGTAGGATACACAACTAGCATAGTATTATTGTTATGTGTAATAAAGATAACATACTACTTGTGTCATGATATGTCTGGAGAGAGCCCCATAATAAGATGTTTACTACAAGGCTCATAGGAAGCCACTTTGTTGAGCCAAGAGTGAGGTCACCTCTAAATAACCACTGTGATGTCTAGGAGCAGTCACCCATACAAACCACCGCAAATAAGGGTTTCCCCGTGGATATCGTAATTATCTTAGGGAGTCCCTCTTTAATCCTCCTTTCATCGTGTAGGTTATGAGCCGGTGCCAATCTGTCACAAGGCATTCTGGGTACGCTTCCAAGATGCGTCCATAGGATTTCTCTCTTAGTCCTGAAGGAAAATGATATGCGGTCGACTACGCATACAATCTAAAGAGAGAGAGATCAACCACAAATCATAATTATATCATAGACAAGCAAGTCATATGGACACAAGAATAGATCATCTTTATTACAAGTTCATAATGGTGCTAGGGTTTCTCCATCTTCCCAAGAACAAAGGAACTAGTCAGTCATGGAAGCAATCAACAACATCATCATAATCAAATGAATGGATAAAAGTATGGCGGTAGATCTAATACAAATCACAATTGGATCTAGAATTACAAAGATATCTAATAGATGAAAGATGGGAGTAATGGTGGTAATGGAGTTGCAGCGGTTGATAATGAAGGGGGTGATGGGTTGTCCTCCAATGATCCGTGAAGAAGCTGGGATTTTGCCCCAGCTAGGTTCCTCCTTCAGATCCCTCTTAGATGTGGTGTTTTGTGGTTTCTGGTGGCTGTGAATGTCAGATCTCCCTCTCGCCTTCACCGGGGAGAAGTATTTGACGAGGCGGTCACGATGGCGCCTGGTACAGGCAGATGGTACGGGCGGGCTCCACCAATACTAGTGGTCGTTAACCATACTGGTGCCTCCTCCTTGTTTAGTATTCTTCCAATTGCAAAGATAAATTCATAAAATGACTTTTATCACTTAGAAATATCATATAATTACACAATATGATAGCTCTAATTGATATGTTCATATATGACTCCATGATTTGGGGTCCTGTTGAAAGAAGAACAAAATGGCACGCGTAGACATAGTGAAATACATAGATCCCTACTCTATTTATGCAAAAACAAAAGGTAAATATGCTTCAAATTTGGACTCACCAACTCCCTCAAGCTAGGCTCTTGCTCGTCCCCGAGCAAGATGGTGGATTATGGACAATATCGTCATGTTCATCAGACACGAGTCATTACAATAAATGAGGTAGAAATTGAAGCAGGAATACAACATCGTATGTAGAGATACGTCGGGGGTATTACCACACCCTTACACATTACATAACTTAGAGGCTTCCACACCTTTTTCAGTATTAATGAAATTATAAGAAGCTTCTGGTGATTCAATATATCATATAATGACAGAGTTTAAAGATATAGAGCACTTAAGTTTAGTAATGAAGATTCATGATCATTTTCTCTTTTTCTTCTCTCTTTTTTTCTATGTTTGATTCTTTTGATAGCTGCTTTCTTCTTCTCGTTTGATACTTGTATGTATATGTTTTTACTTGCTCCCTTTTTATCTTCTTCTTTTCAGAATAGCTATTTGATCATGCTCACTACTTTAATGGCTTTCAAAAAGTCTTAACTATAATATGCTACCAAAATTCTTCTTCTCATAACTTAATGAATACCTTTGTTGGTGTGGAAGTCCCTAAAATTATGACAGTTGTACAAGTATCATAACACTCAACCTAGTTCAATCATCTAATACAATAATCATGAATCGAACACAACTCCAATTATCATAAAGTCTCATAACTCAACGGATATAAATCTTCTCTTGAACAAAGGGAACTCGAAGTTGATGCAACTAATGCAAATTCGGAATTTTAAACCTAACCATGCGTGCAGAAAAGTAAACATGCAAAAACTATAAGATAGATTAAAAGGTTCTCACAGATCCCCCAAGCTTGGAATCAAGTCAGTGGATCAAATAATCCCTTATGATTATTCGATACTATGGTGTGCATCATGGCGAAGAAGTCTTATTGGAGAGTGCCACTTGAAGCTTCTTATTTGTGTTTTCTAGAGCAGTATGCATTGAAGACACTTCTATAGATCCGAACACAAGAGGAACATCCCATCAACAACTTTGCTCATCATGTAATTGAGTTCCTTCTTGCCTTCAAGATCCAAAAGGCGCTTGCACACGATCTCCATGTGGACGAGCTCTTCTTTCTGGTACTTCTCTACCTTGTTAAGACAGTGTTCATTGTCCGGGACATGCGCGCCAACTGGCACGTCCGTAAGGTTGAACCCCCAATCTTCTTGTGGAATCACACTCATGTGCGTGTTCATGGTGATCTTCTTTGTTGTTGACATATGAGCCATAGTCTCGTGATAAGTTCCTGCATTGGAGCGGTTAGACTTCTTACGCTTTGGTGAAGAGTAGTTAACGGAGATGAGCTTGAGCGACTCTGTGCACCCCTTCCCATGAGGTTTCTTGGCTTCTTCCTCATCTTCAGGCTTCACCATTTCCAAGTAGTCTAATTGCTTCCATCCCCTCTTTGATTGCTCCATAAAGATCTAGAACTCCTCGTCTTGAGAATCATCGGAATCATAAGTGTACCGCTTGTCCTTTGGGCTTAGTCCTTGAGCTTCACGATCATCAGCTTCGATGGAGGAGGTCTGGAAACTATCCCATGAACGAGCCATAAGGTTTAGAGGCTTGCCTTTTCCTTGAATCAAGTAGCACATAAAGTAGATTAGATCTGTTGATATAAGAGAGAGGTGGATCTCTAAAGAGACTTATAAAGGGTTAGAGGCAAGGTAAAATTCGTACCGAGAGAAAAAGGATGGCCCAAGAAAAGAATCCTAACAAATATGAAAACAAATAAGTGCAAAAGAAGGAAATTCGGGTCGTAACGACCAGTCGGTATGGGCGCACGCCCGTATAGCGCGCCCGTACCGGGTCGTTTCCAAAAACGACATGGGTTGAAGTCGGTAATTAGTCAACCGACTAAGCAGTACGGGTGGGACCTGCCATACTGCCCATCCATACCGACTTTGCAGCGTGTCAACAAATTTTTTTTGAAGCAGATAAAAAGAAAAGCAGAAGGCGGTCACAGAATAGATAACAACCAGCCGTACAGGGGGGCTGCGTCCATACGGCGCGGTCGTACTGACTATGCGAAAATGAGACCGAGGCACCTACAGGCTTAACGACCATCTATACGGGAGGATCTGGTCGTACCGCTCGCCCGTACCGAGCTCGTAAGACCCGCAATGAACTCAGAAAAACGAGAGGAAATCAAATATGCAAAAATAAATAGCAGGAAATCAACCAGAACAAAGATGTTTTTAGGATTTCATAAGCCATGATCATCAAGGGAATATGTACTCATTTGAGTTTCTTTTCTTCCTCTCTTCGAATAAAATAGGTTGTAGAAAAACGCCAAAACCTTTGCAAGAAGAAATAGAAAACTTCCTTTTTGGTCGTGTGGTTCCCACAGGTATGTACACGGATGACACCTTCTTAGGATGAGCAACTTCTTGAGTGTCCATGAAGGTTTCCTCCATATATTCCTTCCTTTATAGGATCTGTAAATCAAATTCTTGTAAAAGTGGAGTCTAACGAATCATTCTTGGCTTAACATCGGTCCTTTCTAGGATTTCCTTTAAACCAACACGATCAATACGTACTCTAACTTTGGAGTCCATGATATAAGATCTAAATTTATCACAGTAGAAAACTACTGCGAAGAATTCTTTTTCTGCCATAGGATAGTTCTTTTGGGCCCCGTTTAAGGTGCGACAAGCATGATGAATGATATTAAGGTCATCACCATCATACTGACAAAGAATTGCTCCTACAGCTTCATGACTAGCTTCGCAAAACAGCTCAAAAGGTTTCTTCTAATTAGGTGGTTTTATAATGGGAGCTTCAAGAAGGGCTTGTTTTAATATATTAAAAGAAGTAAGACACTTTTCATCAAAATTAAAACGAACATCCTTTTGAAAAAGGTTAGTTAATGGTCTAGCAGTTTTCGAAAAATTCTTAACGAATCTTCTATAAAATCCTACATGACCTAAGAAGCTTCTTATACCTTTTATTTCTTGAGGAGGGGTAACCTTTCTATTGCTTCAATCTCTACCTTCTCGACTTCTATTCCCTTACCTTACCTGAGACTTTATGACCGAGTACTATGCCTTCTTGAACCATAAAATGACATTTATCCCAGTTCAAGACCAACTTAGTGTCTTCACATCTCTGCAAAAATTTATGAAGATTATGGAGACAATGATTAAAGGACGTTCCATAAATAGAGAAATCGTCCATGAATACTTCCATAATACTTTCAACATAATCGGCAAAATAGAAGTCATGCATCTTTGAAAAGTGCCAGGAGCATTGCAAACACCAAAAGTCAGACGGCGATAAGCATAAATGCCATAAGGACAAAAAAATAGTTTTAAGTTGATCATCAGGGTGTACAGCAATTTGGGAAAAAAGGAATAGCCGTCTAAGTGACAAAAATGAGAATGCAAGCAAGCCTTTCTAAAGTTTGATCTATAAACGGTAAAGGGTAATGGTCCTTCCGAGTTTCCTTATTTAGTTTCCTATAGTCAATGCACATTCTGTGCCCAACAATAGTCCTACTAGGTACCATTTTATTATGTTCATTTTCTACAACCAAAAACCCACCTTTCTTTGTAACACAATGAACAGGACTTACCCATTCATTCTCCTCCACATGAAAGATGACGCCTACATCCAACAAACGTATTGTTTGTTTTCTTACCTCCTCTTTCATATGAGGTTTAAGACGTTGCTGAAAGTCCACGACTGGCTGAGATCCTTCTTCCATGAATATTTTATGGGTGGCTATCGAGGGACTAATCCCCTTCAAGTCACTCATCGAATACCCAAGAGAATTTAGATGCATGCGGAGAACCTTCATCAAGTTTTCCTCCTCTTTCTCTGCGAGGTTAGCACTTACAATAACAGGAAATTTATTTGTCTCATCAAGAAACCTATATTTTAGTTCCTTTGGTAGAGTTTTAAGAATTGGAGGAGGAAGACCCTCGTCTCCTTTCCTTATGGGTTCTTCATATGTTTGATTAATCTTGATGTCCACCTCAAGTGTGGAGTCGAGATAATCATCTATTTCAGTTTATTCTATGTCTTGAAGAATATTATTTTTATTGACTAAACTTCTTGCTAGATCATCACCAGGAGTCTCGATGACTATTGAAGCTAAATTTATGATATTACCTTCTTCCTCGCATTCGTACTCATCATCATCTAATTCTTCAATAGTCGGCTTATGGTCAAATTTAGAGAAATGAAAATCCATTTTCTCTTTACCAAACTTGAGAGACACAATTTGCTTCTTGCAATCTATGTTTGCTCCTGCGGTATATAGAAAAGTTCTTCCAAAAATGATCGGACAATAAACGTCAGTGGGCGTATCAATAATTCCAAAATCAATAGGATATTTGTAAGGTCCAATAGAGATTGGTACATTCCTATTTATTCCCATAGGGACTCTGAGAGTTTTATCTACAAGCATTATAGTGATATCCATATCTTCCAATTCAGTTGGAGCTAATTCATTTTGAATTTTTAAATAAAAATTAAAAGGGATAACGTTAACAGCTGTACCAATATCACAAAGACCATAATAGGAAGTTCCTTCAAAAGTGCATGGGAGGATAGGCTTACCCACTTCTTTAGCTTTTACCTTTCCTTCAACAAATTGAGAAGCTTCAGTATCTAGCTCAATCACGTTGCAATGTGCAAACATGGTTAAAATATCTTTCTTTATTGATGCCTCTGTCTCTTGTACAAGCTCTTCTTCAGTTTTCCTTATTTGTGTTTCCTCTTCCGGCTCCTTGAGAAATAATTCTTCCTCTTTGCGTTGATCCTCTAGTTGTTGAGCCATCATATGTTTTCTCATTGTCCTTGAAAAAGGAAAGGGTTCAACATATGGGGGTACATCCCTTAATGGCTCGACAAGGGCCATGATTATTGGATCTTCTTCTACAACTAGCTCGGGTGGCGGAGTATAATGAATCCAGTATTTCTTAGGAGCTTCAATATGTTCTGTAAAAGACTAAAGGATTTGCAAAATAATGTCATCATCAAGTTGTATTTCATTAGCAGTTTATTTTACCTTACTGGAGTCTTTATAAGCATTGAGACAATCATATTCAATTTCTATACCTCCTTCACCTCCTAAATCAAATCCCCATGTTTCTCTATTACGGCAATTTTGTTCTAAAAGTTCTCAAGCTTTAATTATAGTTAGCTCTATGGAAGAACCTCCTGAATTCGTGTCAAGCTCATGTTTAATTTCTTGATTAAGTCCTCCATAGAAAATATGCAAAACGTACCATTCAGGTAAATCATGATGGGGACATTTATGACATAGAGACTTGTACCTTTTGTAGGCTCTTACCAAACCTTCACCTAGGTGGTTCTTGAAGTTTGTAATTTCCTTCTTACTTTAGCAGTTTTTACCTTGGGAAAGAATCGAGACACAAATTCTCCTTTAAGTTTTTCCCAGGTATCAAATTTCTCTGTAGGGCAAATTATATACCAAGCCAAAGCAGTGTTGGTTAGAGATCGGATAAATAGTTTAAGTTTCAATTCATCATCAGAATAGCCTCTCAATTTAACAGTCCAACATAGCTCGATAAAATGCATTAAATGATTGTAAGGATCCTCATCGGGATCATCTCCTGCAAAAGTTTTGTCTTTAATAATAGCAATAAAACGAGGGTTGACCTTGTATTCTGGTTTGCTCCCACTCGGGAATTCTTTAACTAGTCCTCTATTGAACTTCTCGAGGTATTTAGTAGCATCGAGCTGATTAATCAGTCCAAGTGCAGTCATGGTGCTTACTTGAAAGTAATAAACAACTTTAGTAAAACAATGAGTAAAATAGGTAACTAAGAACAAAGACCAAAAGCGCTTAGCTCCCCGGCAACGGCGCCAGGAAATAGCTTGATGACTGTAAGTGCACAGACCAATTGTAGCTAGTTTCGAAGTAAAGATATCGAACCCACAAAGAGCTATTGGTAAAAGTCTTTATGCCCCTCGTTACTCTCTACCAAAGTATACTTATAAGTTGTCTTTGATCTCGAGTAAAGGGTGTTTGAAAGGTTTATGGTTGATTGCAGGAAAGTAATTAAAATAAGTAAAAGAAAACAAGTAACAAATTTATGTGAACTCAATAGGACTAAAATGTTCTCGGGGATGTAGGATACACCACTAGCATATTATTATTTTTATTTGTAATCAAGATAACATACTCCTTGTGTCATGATATGTGTGGAGAGAGCCCCATAATAATATGTTCACTACAAGGCTCGTAGGAAGCCACTTTGTTGAGCCAAGAGTGAGGTCACTTCTAAATAACCACTGCGATGTCTGATAGCAATCACCCATACAAACCACCACAATTAAGGGTTTCCCCATGGATATCGTTAGCTTAGGGAGTCCCTCTTTAATCCTCCTTTGACCGTGTAGGTTACGATCTGGCACCAATATGTCATGGGGCATTGCAGGTACGCTTCCAAGATGCGTCCAAAGGATTTGTCCCTCCCTTTAGTATGGAAGCCAAATGATATGTAGCCGACTACGCATACATCTAAAGAGAGAGATCAAACACAAATCATAATTGTATCATAGATAAAGCAAGTCATATGGACACAAAAATAGATCATCTTTATTACAAGTTCATAATGGTGCTAGGGTTTCTCCATCTCCCCAAGAACAAAGGAACTACTCACACATGGAAGAAATCAACAACATCATCATAATCAAATGAATGGATAAAAGTACGGCGATAGATCTAATGAAAACCATAATTGGATCTGGAATTACAAAGAGATCTAATAGATGAAAGATGGGAGTAATGGTGGTAATGGAGTTGTAGAAGTTGATGATGAAGGGGATGATGCGTTGTCCTCCAATAATCCATGAAGCAGCTGGGATTTTGCCCAAGCCAAGTTCCTCCTTCAGATCCCTCTCGGATGTGATGTTTCATGGTTTCTAGTGGTTGTGAATGTCGGATCTCCCTCTCGTCTTTGCCAGGGAGAAGTATTTGACGAGGCGGTCATGATGGCGCCTGGTACGGGTGGATGGTACAGGCGGGATCCACCCGTACCAGTGGTCGTTAACCATACTGGTGCATCCTCCTTGTTTAGTATTCTTCCAAGTGCAAAGGTAACTTTTATCACTTAGAAATATCATGTAATTACACAATATGACAGATCTAATTGATATGTTCATATATGACTCCATGATTTGCGGTTCTATTGAAAGAAGAACAAAATGGTGCACGTAGACGTAGTGAAATACAAAGATCCCTACTCTATTTATGCAAAAACAAAAGGTAAATATGCTTGAATTTTGGACTCATCACCTCACCATCACCCATCCTGACATCCACGAAGACACTCTCTATGTCTTGTACTACTTACCCGGATGGTCCATCATGGGGCAGACCTTGCCCACTAGGTGCTCGTGCTTCGAGGTGCATGATCACAAGTCCCCATTCGAGGGTCTGGGCGCATGGAGGCGGCGGGTTCTCCCTCCATCATCCTTCGTCAACTAGGATAGGTACAAGCCCACCAGGATCACCTCCTACACCATCGCCGGCAAGAGTTTATAGAATAAAACCACCACAAATTCTAGAAAACCATCACTTTACGTTCAGGTCACACAAAGCCACCATATTCGGGCCTAGTTTTTGCAATGTGCGCTAATATTAAATTGAGAACGAATTGATGCCAAAACTGATAGCGGGACTCATCTAGGAGTCTAACATGGCATGAGATAATAGCGTTGGGTAACGGCTGGTAGCGGGGCCCACGTGTATGCCCAATTAAAAAGGACCCCATTTCCCTATTTATCTTCCATCCTATTGACCACCAGCAGGTTGTGGTGGCCAAGACCTCCCAGCGAACTCATTGGCGCCTCCGCAGCGAAATAGCCAGCCGGTGTCGCCACCAAATCTCACACCATCGCTTGCGACTACACAAGGAAACCATCGATGATGTTTGGGCATGGAAGTGGAGGTGGAGGTGGTGTCAGCGCCTCCTCGAGAGGGAAAGACAAGGTACACCACACTACTGCACTTTCCCAACCTCGAGAAGCCCCACTGTGAGTTTGTCTTTGCGACTGCCGACACGGTCAAGGTCTTGCCTCTAGAGCCTAAGACCGAGAGCCTTATTGACAATATCAGATCCTGTTGTCGCGTCTTCACCTTGGCCGCTAGGGAGAACTGTGTCGATGAGCGGGACCTCAAGCATGGTTTTCTCACTGAGATCCTCGTGGCCATGCGGTCTAGTGCTAAGGGCCAGAGCCAGCCGTGGGGTTTGGACCATCGAGCCAAGCTGACGTTGGCAAAGATGCTCGCGGCCAACATGGACGAGCATGTCATACATTCCAAACATATCTACTTCTCCAAGTACTTTGCTTTATGATTTGCTCCGAAATTTCACCAAACTAGGATAAAATTGTTGAATCTGACACTGTTTGTAGTAGAAGTATTCTTTCTGTCTTTTCACGTAGGAATAAATCGGATAAAATATTATGCAAGTTTTTCATCAGAATAAGGACCACAGGAGCTGGAAACTCACGATACACGCTACGAGGCCCAAACGAGCACAAATGGCACGGCAAATGGTGGGTACGCGCCACCTAGGCCCATTGGGCCCTCGAGCGTCGCCTCGCCTCCTCCGTTCACATACCTTTTTATATACCTAGAAACCCTACCTAGCTAGGGGACAGAGTTTTTCATGATACAGAGTGTTGCCACCATCACGATCTTTGTTTTTGGTATCAAATTGATCCTGATATCCATGCTAGAGAGGGGGATTTCAATGCTTTCTCCACCACTGTTATCACCAACGTCATATCTATCAACCATGTGCTCCCTCTCCCTCTCCATGAGTGATTAGTTCTTTGTAGGCATGTGAGGTGGATGGGGATTGGATAAGATTGATCATATAATCATGCATAGATGGCGAGATTTGAGGTGCTTGTCTAGAGGATATTCTTGTATGGGTGTTGATGAACTTTTGCTATGTTTAATGCTTGTTACTAGGGCCTGACTGACATGATTTCAGTATTGGACTTTTATTGCCTCATCATATATATATGAGTTTGATATTTATCTGCAAAGTGTATTGCCTATTATTATGTTGAACCTTTCGAACCCTAAAGCTACAGGTAGGGAAAACAAGGGGGTTATGAGATAGTTTGAGGATTATTTGTGTTCATGGATTCTTAATGCATTGTTTCAGGATATTCAAAATGGTAGACCTTAATTACTTGTAGTTTTAGGTTGGTGCCAGTGAAATGGAAAGGTAGGACAATAGATATGCAAATTCTCTTGGTTAGTACGCATACCTATATTTGGAACACATAACAAAGTTAGAGATAAGAACCATATTGTTTGTATTTATATTATATCGCAACACCACACTATCACACAATGCCTACGTTTTTAGCCACTAAAAATTACAAGTTACTAGTTCTGGTGAAAGTTGGGAATCTATTGTTATTGTTTACTATTTGCTTTACTGTTTTGTTTCAACTGCTGCAATCACCACTTGTTTCTTGAGAATAAATATACACAGGAGTGGTCAAGATAATTGTATCAATTGCTAAAGTCTTATTGTTATTCTTGTGCTCCCCTTGTGTCTAACTATAAATTTGGATAACACTTCCCATCGAAGATTTCCGTGGTCCTAGACGGGGCTGGACGAGGCTGCGATGGAGGAAGGGGATAGGGCTAGGAAGGAGGAAGAAGATGGGAAGTGGAAAAGGAGGGAAAAGGAGAAAAGGAGAAATAGGGAAGATGTGAGACTAATATGTGGGACCCATGTTTACTATGACGACTTAGTCAAACGTTGTGAAAGTTTGGTGTCACGTCATCTTGATGGATGGGCCCTATTGTCAGTTTTCATGTAAATTCGCGTTGAACTGATGTTTAGCGCACGCTTAAAAACATACACAAATGTGGTCGATTTTTTATCTAGATGTGAAGTAGTGTTGGTCTTCCGAAATTTGAACATAAAAGTGATGATTTATGCTATATGCTCTATGGATGATGACAGTGCCGTGTGAAAATCGCGTGCAAGAAGAACAAAATCAACACCTACTACTTCAACACGATGCGCTTTGACCCTACCCAACCGGATGGGATAACGGGGATGAGTCGAGGGAGGCACGTTGAGGAGTGGGTGCTACCTTCCAAGCAGTGGCGGATCTATGCATTGGTCAGAGGGGGCCACCCCCCCCCCCCCCCACACACACACACACACACAGTTGGAACATTCAGTAAACAAAAAAATTAGGGGCTTAGATGAAATTATTGAGTCATTTGCCCCCTCACCCCCCCCCCCCCCCCACACCAATCAACCTGAGCTAGCTCCACGACCGCTTCCAAGGTAGAGTTGAGTATTCCACTGAGCTCGTACCTTTTTTTGCAAATCCTGAGCTTGTACTATGGTTTGACTTCACGCACTGCCCTATGGACCACAGCCATCGGCCAATTGTACTGCGTACCAATACGTTGTAGGGTACTCGACCTAGGCTCGAGCAGGTTTTGCATCTCGAAGATCATCAATGTGGAGGCAACTAGGATGTTGTTTGTTGTGTTTGCTTGCATCGAGATGGTGTGTGTAGCGATCATGGCCAGAGCATCCGAATGTTCAACCACATGAGCATACGCTACGTCCACTAAAAAAATATCCCCCATACTGGATAGATTTTTAGGGTAGCATAAGCAAAAATTACCTCCAAGTATTGGATACGCGGCGGATGAGCGATCATGAAACCATTTTATCACGGCGGCCACTTATACGCCATGGCCGCCAACAATTTTTTAGCGTTGTCGTACGTGATTGGGGAAGTCAGCGGATTTAATCCCGCGGTAGATGGATGGAGGCATATACTAGGGCGCCGAGTTTTGTAGGTGACATTTACAGCGTATCCCACGCTGCTGACTGGTCAAGCACCCCGCGTTGACTGGTCAGGTTTGTCTCATGGACTGGTGTGGCCCACTACCAACAAGGCATTTATATCTCCTTCTTTAGCTTCTGCTCCCGATCACAATGTAGTCTCTTGTACTCCATGTGCGGTACTCTCCCCAATTCTCCCTCCGGTAATCTGCAGCGGTTGGCGGCGATGAGATCCAGGCCGATGGAGCACTATGTAAGTTATTGATATTTTTATCAATCTCTATTGATCCTCTATCCTCTCTTGATCAGAAGATAATTTGGGGATATTTCTCTCTGTTAGATTTGCTACTGTGGCTGGACACCTCAGCAATATCACGTAGTCGCTGGCGAAAACACTGGCCGCAGGTTCCTCTGGTGCAACTACACACTACCGAGGTGCAATTTCATCACATGGATCGATCCTCCGAACACCCAAGCCGATGGCGCCATTAGTGGTGGTGACGATGATGGTTACAACGAAGAAAAGATGTAACTTCCATCCTAGACCAAAATCGAGTACAAATCCGGTGAACATACGGCAAAATTCATTGGCCTGGTGGCACCAGAGGAAATTCCATCGGTGTACTGATATGTAATTTTCTATTATAGTGTTTAATAAATATATTTGATCACTGTGTTCATCAAATCTTGTTGTTTGATTACTTTATGTTTATATTATCAATCACGAGAGAGTCTAACTCGTTAACCACCTAACCAGCCCACTATGGCTAATGGGATTTTAAGCAAGTCAGGCCCATGATACAAATCCTACATCCGTATAATACAGGAAACACTAACTTCTATCCATGTCGTCGCACTCCCCTCTCTGCTAACCCTAGATCTCTCTCCACACTCTCTCTCCCCACGACTAACACAAGATCCCAGAACCATCTATCTCCACTATATCCTACGGTGTATAGGTCAGCGCCATGCTGATCCACCGCGCGGCGGCGTCCTGTGCGCCGTGCAGATCAACCACGTGGAAGGAGATAACACCCAGCGGCGAGGTCGTCTGCGTCGTGCTGATCCACCGCATCAAAGATGGTTCTTAGGTAATTGGTAAGCCGATGGCGCCGTCCAGATCCACCGCCTTTCAGATCCACCAGGGATCGGATCCACCGCCGTCCAGATCCAACGCCATCTAGATCCACCGGCGACCAGATCCACCGCCGTGTAGAATCTCATGTAGAATAGGGAGGAGCTCAATTTTAGTTTTTTTATTTTTCCCCCTCTTTTCCTATTAGTATTTTTTTGTTTTTCCTTATGTTAGAGAGACTCAAGAAATCTTGTAACGGAAATGTAATTATATCTTAATGTTATGGTTTGGATTTGTCGAATTGCACTAGATTAGCAATCTTAATCAGTTATTGTTAAGATAATTAATTTTCACTAATACTAGAAGGTGTAACATGGCAAATAATTCGCGGTTACATGGCACTAAAGTTCTGCCATCTTTGGTAATGTAACGAGGCGCATCCTCTGCCGTGCCGTGAAAGCGCTACCTCGGTGGATCATGTTGTGTCGAGCTAAAAAATCCTCCATCATTGCACAATCCCGACGCACTTATCCCTGGCGGATTTTTCTTCCACATCAGCGTGAGCGTGGCGACTAAGCCTGTGCCTCAGCGTCTATAAATGTCAGGGCCCGAGATCCGTGTTGTAGTGGTCATCACCTTGCTTGACGACATCCGGTGGTTTCTCTAAACAATCTTGCATGTTATTAATGGCCTACTTGCCATCAAGAAGCAAGTTGAGAGGGTTCGGGGATTGGGCGGCAGGGACTGAAACGCGGGGCCTCTAAACGCTGCGCATTTTGTAGTTTGCACTGTTGTTTGACTATTTGAATGGAAGGTATATCATTCAATGTTGTGGTTGCTCTCCTCTAATCTTATATTTTGTCCACTGTGTTAAATATGACCATACTACATACCCGCACAAAAATATGACCATACATAATGCCTTGGGAGGTTCTACGTTGAAAAATGTTTCTTATCTGTTGCTTAGGACAAATATCTACTCCCTCTCCTCTTTTCTGGGTTTAGTCAAAATCAAATTTATAAACATCTGAATAATCTCTACACCTACAAGGCTACAACTTAAGTAATATTTGTATAAAAGAGACTAACTTAACAAGATAAGAATTAAAACTGGCCCACAATATACGAAAATCCTCTATAATCCGCTAGTTCAAAACAAGAATTGGTTTGCAAAATCAACTCCTTGTTTACAAATCAGGAAGGAAATGTTCTGATTGAACTACAATGAGATGAGATCAAGCACCACTATGGTTCCGGAGACTTATTTCTTCGTATTAGCCGAAAGTTGCTTCGAAAATTTGTACTCTATTTAAATTTCCAATATACTTACATTGCTATGCATGTCTTGGTATTGCAAATGAAAGAAAACACCTTGTCCGAGTAACGGGTTACAATTTCAGCTCTCAATTGTGGCTATGTGTCCATGGCACAAGACACTTTTTACAGAGCTCACTTGTCTCCAAACAATAATGCTATACCTACAGGATTTTGTTTACGCACAAAACTTACGGACACATGTGTTTCCCCACGGTTGGAGAGGCTGAGCGGTTGTTTCCATTTTTTTCTCAACTTTGACTCACGATCGATTGCCACGTCAGTCCGTAAGTTGATTTTGTAACAAACTCTCCCGTAGGTGTAGCATTATTGTTCTCGAAAAGGGGTGTTTTTTTGGTTTTAAATGGATCAGAATATTATTACACAATAACTTCTAAAATGAGCATCAAACTACTACCTGTTTTCGCGCTTGCAATCCTTGAATCAAGCTTTTCAAAATTAAATCTAATGTTAACATGTTCCATGAACTACTCCACATTAAATAGATATTTTTGTGATGATTTTTATGCCATGAATTGTACTGCCTTAAAATGCATCGCTAATTTTGACAAATGCGATGATCTATTTTTTTGTCTGGTGTCTTGTAGGTATAATATCATGCTTGTTTGTACTTTCTTAGAGGTACTGGATTTTTGTGGTAGTGGAATGCTCTAATCGTATTTCTCTACTATCCTCAGTCTCTTGAATTTAACAATACTAAGTGCTTGATTTGTACTACCATAGATACTAGATGGACTGCACAACACTTTTTATAGTGCATTGTTGCAAGTTCCAATTATATTCATTGTATTGCCTTGTGCCTCATATGTGCACTTCCCAATTTTTTCATTTTGTAATGTCTTAGTTGTGCTGCTCTTTTTTGTCAGTGCACTTCTAGAATTGTGTTATTGTGCTGACTTAAATCTCACGGATGCATTATCCCTATCTCTTGTTTGTATTGCCTTAGATGTACTTTCTTTTGTGTTTATAGTGCACTACTCTAACCGCATTGTTCTCTTCGTCTGTTGTATAGTACTACCTTACATGTATTGCTCATTCTGTGGTAGTGTATTGTACTACCTTATATCTTGTAGTGGCATTTTGTACCTCATTGCTTCATCTTCTTACTACTTAATTAAAATCATAAGATACATGGAACTCATAAACGATGGTAAGGACCTGAAATCCACAAACCAGAAAAGTTGATTCGGAGGGAGTAGAAGTAGGAGTTATCAATAAATTCTAAGATCAATAAGCTAATTTACTTTCGCATAAGCGCTCTGATCTAGAGCTCGAAAGTTCGAGAAGGATTGCTCGGTTACATATCTAGATAACAATGTCAAGCGGATCTCAAGCCAAATATAGGCTTGGCGAACTTAATTTGTTCCTATGTAGGCTTATTTATATCAAGCGGATCTCGAGTATCATCTAAGCTAAGCGAACATTTTTTCGTATGTAGGCTTATTTGGTCGAATTGAGCTTAAATCCACCCAAGATTTATGTTTACATGAGTAAACATGTTATTTATTACGGACCTTTGTCAAGACCTTGTGATTCTTTGAGCTCGGCTTGTCGATTGCCAACGCCCATGTTGGGCGCACATCTTGGCTGTAACATCCCAAAACTTCAATCTAAGCTTATCAAGATCTAAATCATCAAATTTGGGGTTAACAAAAACTTTTTCAAATTAAAAATAAAAGCATTCATATGTGTGTGCATCTAAAATAGGAGTAGTGTTGATTTGCCATGATTGTGTGATCCAATGCTTGTAAAATGTTTCTTAGGTGATTTAAACATCATCTACATCATTCGCAAACTTTTCCTAAAGAAAATCTAATCAAAAAGAATTTAAAAGGAGGAATGGTCATTTTGGCCATTTTAATCCACTACACTACTTTGGCTATTCCTATTACTCAATTCTTAACAGAAACAATTCTTGATCTTTGTAGCCCTTGCTAGTACACATAATGAGGTACCAAGGCCCACCTTTGGATCTGCTAAAAACATTCTGTTAACTATTTTAAATGGCATTTGAAAATTGAATCCAATGCATATGCATAGATCACCCCTATTTCAAAACCCATCTATTTGAGCTCCACTTTCAAAACACTTGCAACCAGAGGCTACCTAGCACTAGTGGAGATCACTCAAAAAATTTGAAACCAAAATTCAAAACTTTTTCTCTTGCGGCCATTTCATCAAACACTTGGCAGGCAGATTTCAAACAAAACACATTTTACTATTTCAAATAGTATTCTGGCCAAACTTGTCTCCCATTTGGCCCCTTTTTACTCCCTTTGTCTCTAAATGATCTAGCAAAGCCATTTAAACCCACTCCCCTAGCCCCTAGTGGCATTGCCATGCCATGCCGAGCCACCTCTTGCCGGCCCACCGTGCACCCACTGCAGCAGACCACTCCCCTCTCCCTCGCCATGTCTAGGAGGTAGCCAGCACCTCACCGCCGTGTCTCGCCGTGGACCACCGAGGATACCACGCGCCCAGTGCCACCGCACCATGCCGAGCACGCGCCAGAGCGCCGCACCCGGCACGCGTGCACAGATCGCCGCTCGACCGCAGCCTGCGCCCACCGCTCCGCCATGACCTGGAGAACACCCCAGACACCCCCGTTCGCCGCACAAAGCACCATAGCCACCGCTCGCCGTGGACACCGCCTCCTCTGCCGCTTAGAGTGTCACCTCGCCCAGACCGCATGCCACCGCCCCTACGGCCGCATTCACTTCCTAGAGCATCGCCAGGAGACTGCCTGTCGATCGCCACCCTCAGACATGCTGCTAGCTGGTCGTAGCCATGTCGCCACCGTTGCCTGCCCATCCCGCTCGGTCTCACCGTCGGGCCTATAAAAGGAGGCCTCCCAGCCTCTTCTCTCCACACCACTCCAGTCCCCTCACCTCACTGAACCTCACCCACCTCTAGCCAGAGCAAGAGGAGCACCCCAAGCTCCGCCGCAACCGCGCCTCGCCTCGTCATCGTCTTCCAGTTCGTTTGCCCGCCTCGCTGACCCCGCTAGAGCCCTGGTACGTCCCCAGCAGACCCCCACTGAGCCGCTAGGGTTCGAGCTCGCCGGTGACCTGTTCGTCGTCGACGACGACCCTCAGCCGTAGATTCCCCTTCTAATCCGACGGCCCACAGCGCGTGTACCGTTTCGCGTGTTAAGACCCACTGACAAGCGGGACCGCCCTGTCAGTTGAGCCCCGCGCCGCGGAGCGCCACTGGGCCGGCCCAAGTTCTTCCCGCGCTAGCCCACTCGTTCAAATCTGGATTTTTCTTTTTAGTTAAATCTAGTTTCTGTCCACTACTTTAAAATTCAATTCAGAGAGTTTTATAAATCCAAATTGCATGAAACCAATTTTGTCTGAAAGGTATTGAGATGATCTATCCAAGCCCGTTGGATTTAATTCAATTAGAGTTATAGATCTCTCCTAATAAAAATAACAAAACATAAGCTTTTGCAACTTGCAACATTTTTATAAAATCAACCAAGTTAGCTTTTGAGTTGATTCCAACTCTCAAAAATCACATTTCACCATATATATCTTAATATGTAATAATATTAAGGTTTACATGCAGTGACTTTGGACTAGTACCAAAATAATGCTATATAGGCATTTCTAATTGTTGGGTCCGCAGCATAGAAAACAAAAATTTTGCTACGGTGTGAACTACACGCCAAGATCTATCTACTAGGTACAAAGCAAACGGGTGGACATACATCCATAGAGAACTTACCCTCGAAGACAACGAGCTTTGTTAACGAGTAGGAACTCGTGGTTGATGTAGTCGTACACTTGCCGATCTCAAGATCGCGAGGAAGTTCGAGCGCCGCAACTCAGCAGCGCATCCGCCCTCGCACACACGTTCAAGCCACCGGACAACCTCCACCTCCTCGCTCCAGCGATCCAGCGGAAGCAGCAACTCCTTCCAGACGAAATGCCACCGGGAACATGTATCTCGCTAATCTGAGACCATGGGGGAATAATTCTAGAGGGGGAGAGAGATCCTTCACAAGGAGGTGTGTGGATGAAGGAGGGAATGGGTGGCCTTTTATAGGAGGAGGGGGGTGCCCCCTCTCTCCATGGCCGGCGCATGGGGGGTGACCCCTCACCTCCCCCATTCATGTGGTGGTAACTCCTCCACATTAAAATGCCTCTTCACATTCCCTTTTGAAGTCTCCACTTTAAATGCATTAAGTTTCTCCAAATTTAATGCTCTCTCATTTAATAAAACTCTTTTATTAAATTTATTCAGAATTTTGTTAATTACTTTAATTAACAAACATTCACATATAGCCCCTGGCAATATTTCAATATCACATGCAGAACCACCTTCTGCAATTTCACCCGAAACAATTTCCGGTTTCTATTGAAACAATTCCTACGCTTTGCAATTCTTTCGTCTGAAACATATGTGCTCGAAAATGGTGTCCGGTAAATCTTAAGTGTGCCACCCTACGGTTCGCGAATAATGCAGACATGATCGAGACCCCTTCTCCGATCAATAATCAGCAGCGGGACCTGGAGATCCGTACTGACTCCTACACATTCAACGATGACTCCTGTGATCGTGAGAACCTTTAACGCTTGTAACTAAATCCCTTTGTCTCTCGATATATTACATCTCCGAGATTCGATCATCGGTATCTCCATACCTAGTTTGATCTCATTACCGACATGCACTCTTTTCTCGTTCCCGTGATATAACATTCTAGTGATCACATCACTTGCTTGCAAGCTATCCTAATGTGATATCACCGAGAGGGCCCAGAGTATATCTATCCGTCATCTGGATTGAAAAATTCCACTCTTGATCCATGAGCCTCAACATAACACCTTCGTAGCACTGAACCCATCTTTATAGTCACCCTGTTACGGTGTGACGTTTGATGTTATCAAGATACTCTTTTGGTGTTAGCAACTAACATGATATCATGGTCTAAGGATAAAGATTACTTTGTATGATGTTATAGCAATATAAACACAATGACTTGATCGTAATGTTATACTTTGGATGAATGTTCATCACATCATTCCACCAATGGTGTGACCTTGTTATTAATAACATCCAATGTACAGGATCAGGAAACCTTGATCATCTTGTTAATCAACAAGCTAGTCTATAAGAGAGGCATGACTAGGACCCCTTTTTGTTTATTAAACACACATGTATTGATGTTTCCTATCAATACAATTATAGCATGTAAAATAAACATCTATCATATACAAGGAATACATAATAACAACTTTATTATTGCCTCTCAGGGCATATTTCCTTCACTAGTCACTTTAAATCATTAAATAATGAACTTAAACCAAAGTAATATTGATCCAACCCTTAAATCTCATTCCCACATGTTAGATTATGTGGTGATGACATGTGTCAACATGATCCCATATTTTAAGTGGTGAATATTAAATCTTAGTTAAAGTTTCAATGAGTAGAAATTACTTTTCTAAAATAAAAAGAAAGAAACTGTTGAATTAAACTTGTGATGCTGGTGATGATAATAGAGCATCAATTATGTGTCTTAGAATGCTATCTAGCCTAGTTAAGTATTGTTTGGTGATTGTGTACTCCGTATGTATTTATAAAGATAGTACCGACCAAGCTTACGAAGAGGAGGAGTGCTATCAAGACGAAGACGAAGAAAACTTCAACCACTGCACGAACCAAGGCAAGCCACCATTAACAGTGCAAGCTAATGTAGTAAACTGGATTTAAGCTAGTTAACTTGATCCAAGATGCTTTAGGCATGCTCTGATCACACCCCTTTTTGACTATTAGTACCTCAAGCCTTATTGACAAGTTTCACCTCCCTTAATTACACAAAGTTCTTTACTTATTTTGAAGGTAGCATAAAAAGTATAAAACTTGACCTACTTAGAAACCTTTAGATGTCATTCTATGGCATGAGATTGATCCCATCCTTCCACCTTAGTGAACACTCTTAACTTAGTAGTTTAGAGTAGATCAAAACTTGAGTCACTTTAGATGGGAACAATTGGTGAAAATGAATTATGAAAACCTTGGAATGATGAGTCATTCTATTGAGATGTTTTGACACATGTTGAGAAACACAAATGGTTTATGATGATGAAAATGATGAGGCGTGAGCCTTAACCCTTTTATAAAACTGATGGTTGGATTCAGATGCGATACCATTCCAAATTTACCGTTCAACCACATTACCTGAATTGGGTAAGGCTTAGCTAGAAATTTATATGCATTAGTATTAGTTCCCTCACGGGAGAGGTCTGAGCTGAGGCTACCTCTCATGATGTCCACCTATGCAGTGCCCAAGATGACTGATGGTCATGGTTGGGAGGCCATGCTCATAGGAGAGGTGCTTATACTAGGGTGTGTAAAGGGAAGGTTATGTTTGATTATCTACATACTAAGTATGATGATTTAGGTTATCCATGACAGATGTATCGAACCTTGTGGTGAAAGTGTACCACCTCTGCAGAGTGTCAAACTATTCGAATAGCCGCGTCCACGGTTATGGACAGTTGGAATGGCCATACTGTTTCGTTGTCAGATGTTTTCCAAATAACCTGAAATGAATGATGAATCTTGACTTGACCACAACAGGGTTGTGTTTATGATAATAGCTTCCCAACTTAATTGATTCTAGAACTTTTCTTTTCTTTGCTTCAGAACTCATCTTAGGTTTCAAACTTAACTTTATAGTTAAACTTAGATTTAGCACTTTAACCTAGAACTATAGTACCTGTTAATAGTAGTTTGCGAGTACTTAAAGAGTACTCATGGCTTTTGTCCCTAGCTATTCTCATGGCCAGACTATGAAGGAGACTATCAAGATGATGGCCATCAGGACGGCTATGATAACTAGGACTATCTGCCTTCATCTGCATTTGCATGTGCCCTTGAAGATGGACCCCACCTCTACGCTTATCTTTTATTTCCGCTGCTTGTTGTATTAAAGACTGGATCATGAGATCCTTATTTGTGTAAGACCTTATGTATGGTTTGTAATGGATGATGTACTGTGATATCCAATCCGTTATGTCTCGCAAAAATAGTAATCCTGGGATTGCGAGGTATGGCATAACGAGCATCTGGGATTAAAAATCCAGGTGTTGACAAGTTGGTATCAGAGCCATCCTGACCATAGGGAGACCCTAGTTAGAATGGACGTCCAAACCAAAAACTTAGCCTCAAAACCAAAGTGAGTATTTATGAAAAACTATTTCCTCTCTTACCCTTGTGAACTCATTCTTTCTCAAAAATTCATGTTCCTCAAAATTCTTACATTACTACTTAAAACTTGACACACTTGAGCACTTCACTAATTTCCTCATCCTTAATTCTTGTAGATGGAGACTCAGTTCACCAAGTTCTACCAGTTGGGAAACGGAGGTCAGCTGATCTTTGAGAGGGATCTGGATTCACTATCGGAGTTACTGGGACGCCCACATCCGGAGTTTCTTGGAGCTCAACTTCCAGGACTGATGACCCACAAGTATAGGGGGTGTATCGCAGTATTTTCGATAAGTAAGAGTGTCGAACCCAACGAGGAGCAGAAGTTGCTGGCTAGTGGTATGGATCAGGAATTCTCTGCAAATACTTAGCAAACGGATTTTAGGGGTTTTCAATAAAGCAAGTAAACAAAGTACGAGTAAATTAAAGACAGTAGGAATAAATGCAGCAAGTGGCCCAATCCTTTATGCAGCAAAGGACAAGCCGGTTGTATTTCTATAGATGACCAAACGTTCTCGAGGACACATGGGAAGACTGTCAAGTGCTTTCGCTTCATATAGCTGATTAATCTTCTCTAGCTTGCTAAGTGTTGTGTGGGTGAACCTGTGCTAATGTACAGCCCCATCCAAGACTAATACATACTTGTGATTAATCCCCCTTGCAAACATCCGTAAGTACAAGAAAGTAATTAAGGTAGAAACCTAACCACGACTTTAAACTCTAAGACCCTTACGTCCCTTGTGCAATGGTTTCCTAACGGGGGTTCAGGTTTCTGTCACTCCGGCAACCCCTACGATTAGTAGCCAAATACACAATGCATTCCCCTAGGCCCATATAGGTGAAGTGTCATGTAGTCGACGTTCACATGACACCACTAGAAGAAGTACACCACAACTTAAATAACAATCTATTGAATCTTTCTCAACACAACTCCACTACTAACAACAAGACTTCTCCCATGTTCTCAAGAACAAAACGAACTACTCAGAAGACATCATATGGATCATGATCAGAGATGGAATAATGATTTATAACAATATGAACATAAACAATAATTCAACGGTTCACTCAATAGCATCAACTACAAAGAGTAATCAACACCGGGAAAGTTTCCCCTATGAACTATGCAAGATTCAACGCAATTGTTACAGCAATATGGAGATGGTGATGAGGGTGTTGATGGTGATGATGGTGGTGATGATGATGCTGATGATCCCGATGAAGTCCAGCTTGATGGTGGTGTTGATGGCGACGATCTCCCCTCTCCGGGAAAGAATTCCCTTGGCAGAAATTTGTCTGCCGGAGAGATCTTTCTCTCTCGGTGTTTTCTGCCCTGCAGAGGTGGCGGAATCTTTCTGTGGTCGCTCCCCGAGTCTTAGGGTTTCGTGGGGATGATATACGCCAGAGGGGAGAGGCTGGAGTCGGCCAGGGCGTCCACACCACTCCCTGGCGCGGCCTAGGCCTGCCCGCGCCATGGGGTGGTGTGGGCCCCCCGTGGCCCACCTCCACTCCATCTTCTGGCATCCTGAGTCTTCTAGAAAAATAGAATTTTCCGTATATTTTCCCGGATTTTCTGATCTTCGCGAATTTTGCCTCCAAACAGCACCTTTTCCATCAGAATCCTGACTGCAGCGGTCCATGCTCCAAAAGTCATCAACCATGCAAAAACAGGTGAGTATCACCTCTCAATACGAAATATATCAATGAATAATAGTGAATTAAGACATAGAATAGTGATGCAAAATGGACGTATCAACTCCCCCAAGCTTAGACTTCGCTTGTCCCCAAGCGAATCTGAGCTCAATAAACATGACCTCAAGTTTATGGATTGAAGAGTCGATAAAAGAATATGGACAAGAAGCATCACATTCATCAAATACATAGATCATAATAGAAGACAACTCACTATTATATAACTCAACTTGTAATGAGTAAAGGAAACACAATAAAGATACATAAAGTGAATCATGATTGGTAATGGCAAACTTAGCTCTTGGTCGAAGAATAGTCGATAATTTGCTGAGTTCACAAATAGCTGGTTTTCAAAGAAAGCTTTCAAAGTAGTAAACTTCAAGATAGAGCAATGTTCAAAGCAAGGAACATAAGAAACATGAATGCATAAATCATCATATGAATGAATGAAACACAACAACTCAAAATACTTGCTGAGATAGAAGGGAGTAGATTTACTGACTCAACTACAAAGTAAAAGAAAGGCCCTTCGCAGAGGGAAGCAGGGATTGCAAGTCTCATAAAGAGCTCCCAAAAATTATGATACTTACTAGCTTTCATCTCTCATTGCCCCTATCATAGGCATCTTTAGGTGATTAAGGTTAAAGTGACACAACTAAGAGGATATGCTTGACAAGTTATAAGTTGAAATCTCATGCCCCTTACTTATGAGTACCGATCCTCATGCTACTCAACTTCAGTCACGAGCAAGCTCTTGCCATTGTAAATACATGTGTATCATTGAGAACCGCCAACGGGGCACCCCTTGCACATGACACAGGAGCTATCCCATAATCAAAGTGACAAGGCAAGAAGATAGTGAGCATCTCGGCAATCTTTTTATTTGCTATTTGCATAGGTTTTTATTGAGGATGCTTCATAGAATGCTCACTATAGTTATGCTACAAGTTTCCACCATACTAGGCATGGCTTAGGCTAGCGGCCCAGGCGTTTCTCTAGCACACATATAAAATCCATGATCTTACAAGTTCCACTTTTATTTCACACCGCCGGGATCCATAAGCAAAAGAACATGATATCAACTAGGTACAAGTACCAATGAAGTGCTGAAAGTGGTCCCCATGATACATGGTTCTGCTAACTTCAACTCATAAAGCGCAAGCATATACGCAACAAAGAAGGACCCAATGGTTCAAGTTTATTAAATGCAAGAAAGTAAAGTGTGCCTTCAAGTTCGTGAGAGCTTTAATCACTAATTTTCGCATAACAAGTTTAATTTGGGAGATAGACAAAACAAGAATTTACTTGGAATAGCAATAATGCTACTAGGTAGGTAAGGTGGACACAAATGGCAAAGGTTTTGGTTTTAAGGAGGTGGATGCATGAGAAGAATACCCTCTCAGTACAGGTTTTTGGCTAGCAAGGCTGGGTAGCAAGTATAAGAGTTGAAGGAAACAACCAAACATACAAGTGATAAAGACAAACATGCAATCTTCCTTGGAAGCACAAAAGATCTTAACTAGAGAATACTGAACTTATGAGCAAATCAAGAAAGAAAGATGATGAAATTATTTTTCTTTAGAGTACTTCTATCTTTTCCAATCAACTCTCAAAAAGGTGTTGCTACTGACCGAGCCAGGTTTGCCAAAACCAACTAAATTAACTCAATGATACCAAAGTGATACCAATACTAACAACAAGATCAATCATATAACTACGAATTGAAAACTATCATAAGCTATGCAAAAGAGTGAATGATAGAACTTCTCATTAATAATCCATAACGAAAACTCACACCAAGGGATACATATCTAACGAGAGAGGGGACACTTCCATAATGCAAACCATACTACATAATAACTCCTCTATTCATGATATGACTCTACTAATAAGGGCAAAAGATAGAAGATAGTGATATGATACCGCGGCACTCCCCCAAGCTTGGAACAAACCAAAGGGATGCCAAACCTGATTCCAGCAACTTGCGAAGCCTATTATTCTCCCGTTGAAGCATGCCCACCTTCCTCTGCAGGTCTCGATACTTATCGCAGAACTCCTTAGTGACTCGTAGGTCTTCCGCTGATGCAGGGCAAGATACTAAAGGTACCAGCCCCTGCTTGGGGTCTTGGAGGTCTTCCTCCATGGGCTCCTTCCCTTTATCCTTGGCGGACACCATTGTGCTTCTAAGCTTTCAAAGAGTATGTCCTGACAGAAACAGATCAAAACAAAACCACGACGAAAACACAATATACGGACCTCGGGGGATCCGGGGGGTTATATATTACGAAGTTTCATATCAAAAGGAAGGTACTGAGAGAAAGCGGGTTGGAGATGGAGTCCTAGGTGGCCTCACCACCTGGTGGCACGGCCAGGGGTGGGCCCGCACCATGGGGTGGTGTGGGCCACCCCGGCTCCGGTTCTGTCCCTTTTTCACTTCGAAACTTTCCTTATTGACTGAAAACTGCAAAAATATAGTTGGATTGTATTTTCGTGGAACTTTTCTTACCAGAACTGTTACCTATTTGAACACGGACTCTGCAGGTCTCTGAATTTGGTATCTAGTAGATTCTTCCAGGGTCATCTCTTGAATATCATTGATATCTTCATCTTCATACACTTATTACTTGAGTCATAAAACCCTTCTCTTCCTTATTACACCATTATCTCCACTTCCTGGAAATTTCTTTCACACAAAACTTCACACAGTTCTTATTAGCAACATTAGTATAAGTGAAGTGATAAAACCTTTTGAGTCCAACTTCAACTGAAAACCATCAAAACAAAAGCTACTATAGCAACTCTTTCCGAAAACCCAAAAAGAATTCAAAAAGGAAATCGAATAAAGAAGAAAATGCAAGATTGGCAAAATCTGTAGGAATAAATGCAGCAAGTGGCCCAATCCTTTATGCAGCAAAGGACAAGTCGGTTGTATTTCTATAGATGACCAAACGTTCTCGAGGACACATGGGAAGACTGTCAAGTGCTTTCGCTTCATATAGCTGATTAATCTTCACTAGCTTGCTAAGTGTTGTGTGGGTGAACCTGTGCTAATGTACCGCCCCATCCAAGACTAATACATACTTGTGATTAAACCCCCCTTGAAAACATCCGTAAGTACAAGAAATTAATTAAGGTAGAAACCTAACCACAGCTTTAAACTCTAAGACCCTTATGTCCCTTGTGCAATGGTTTCCTAACGGGGGTTCAGGTTTCTGTCACTCCGGCAACCCCTACGATTAGTAGCCAAATACACAATGCATTCCCCTAGGCCCATATAGGTGAAGTGTCATGTAGTCGACATTCACATGACACCACTAGAAGAAGTACACCACAACTTAAATAACAATCTATTGAATCTTTCTCAACACAACTCCGCTACTAACAACAAGACTTCTCCCATGTCCTCAAGAACAAAACGAACTACTCACAAGACATCATATGGATCATGATCAGAGATGGAATAATGATGTATAACAATCTGAACATAAACAATAATTCAACGGTTCACTCAATAGCATCAACTACAAAGAGTAATCAACACCGGGAAAGTTTCCCCTATAAACTATGCAAGATTCAACGCAATTGTTACAGCAATATGGAGATGGTGATGAGGGTGCTGATGGTGATGATGGTGGTGATGATGATGATCCCGATGAAGTCCAGCTTGATGGTGGTGTTGATGGCGACGATCTCCCCTCTCCGGGAAGGAATTCCCCTGGCAGAAATCTGTCTACCGGAGAGATCTTTCTCTCTCGGTGTTTTCCGCCCCGCAGAGGCGGCGGAATCTTTCTGTGGTCGCTCCCCGAGTCTTAGGGTTTCGTGGGGATGATATACGCCAGAGGGGAGAGGCTGGAGGGGGCCAGGGCGGCCACACCACTCCCTGGCGCGGCCTAGGCCTGCCCGCGCCATGGGGTGGTGTGGGCCCCCTGTGGCCCACCTCCACTCCATCTTCTAGCATCCTGAGTCTTCTGGAAAAATAGAATTTTCCATATATTTTCCCGAATTTTCTGATCTTCACGAATTTTGCCTCCAAACAGCACCTTTTCCATCAAAATCCTGACTGCAGCGGTCCATGCTCCAAAAGTCATCAACCATGCAAAAACAGGTGCAATAACATAAGTATCACCTCTCAATATGAAATATATCAATGAATAATAGTGAATTAAGACATAGAATAGTGATGCAAAATGGACGTATCAAGGACCCCCGGGAGGAGACCTACAGTGGCTAGTCACCGCAGATCTTAGAGGAAGCATCAAAGCACCCACTTCCGGGAGAATTCAGTTCTCCGTGAGAAAGAATAACTGGCTAGATGGATTAGCCAAGGCAATGCATGAATCTCTCGCACCTCTATGTGCCCTCAGCGTCAACAAGATCCAAGGAACCCATTTTGCCCACTATGCAAGACGTGACTTCATGGGAATGCCGATGGAGATGCCAAGTCACCCAGAGTTGAGGCGTCAAGTGGAGAACGTTGATTTCTTGCTACATGACCGACAGCTGGAACTGGACAATGCCAGTGAGTTAGCCAACCAGAACCATGCCATTGCCGACCAGAAGGCCCAGACTTTCGCACTGCTCGTCCAGGACGGCCAATCTCTTCGCCGCCAGCGTGCCAAGAAGGATCGCACCATCGCCCGACTTTGCAAGAAGGTGGCCGACCTTGAGAAGACCGTCAAGGAGCGGGAAGCTCAGCTTGCCGCCAAGGAATAAGATGAGGGTGAAGACATCTAGGGAGACATGGATTCTTACCTCAGCAATGATGATGACTTTCTGGAGGAGGATGCTATGGACTTCTACACTGATGACGAAGACTCTGACTTCATCGACGATGAGTAGATGCACTAGAGCACTGTCGTAGCATGAGGTGTATCATCTAACTGTATCGTAGCTGGCAGAATGGTTCTTCAAACCATTTGCTTTCCTTTGTTTGTTGTGGTGTGTGTTGTATCGTGTGCTTGCTTGCATAAATGTAAATGAAGTTAGTTGAAAAACCTGAGTCTAACTCAAAGTTTTAGCTTTGAAAACCCAAAACCATGAACCTTAGAATTTCCCTCTTACCCCTATATCTATCTCAATCTTCAGATGACTCGTGGAAACCAAGGAGGGAGCAGCTCATCGCAGGACCTAATGTTGCAGATCTTGCAGAATCTCATTGCAGACCGTGAAGCAAGCAGGGCCGAGCGCCAAGCCAACTTAGCAACATTGCAGCAGATCGCCCAGATGGCTCTCAACAACCAAGGACATGGAAATTAGGATCACCATGGATCCAAACTCAAAAAATTTCAGAACACCAATCCCCCAATCTTCAACCAATCTGAGAACCCATTAGATGCTGATGACTGGTTACAGACCATGGAAAACAACCTCGAAGTTGCAGGAGTTGATGAAAATGAGAAAGTTCTCTTTGCCACCCACTATCTGGCAGGAGATGCAAGAGCTTGGTGGAATAGCATCCGCAATATGAACCATGGCCAGGTTATGACATGGGAAGCATTTAAAGTCAAGTTCAGCCGCACCCACGTGCCGTAAGGTCTCGTCAACAGGATGAGAGATGAATTCCGCGAATTGAAGCAAGCAAGAATGACTGTGGTGGAGTACCGTGACAGATTCTTGTCACTTGCCAGATATGCACCTGGTGAGATCAACACGGAGGCCAAGAAGAAGGAGAGATTCTTGAACGGACTGCATGCTGAGATGCAGACTGTCCTCGTCAACATCCGTTTCTAGGATCTCGAAGAGCTAGTCGACTCTGCCATTCAGATGGAAGGGAAGATTAACCAGGCAAACGACAACCGCAAGCATCGTATGATGCAGCGGTCTGGATCCAGTAGTCACCAGAAGTACCGTCCCAACCCTTCACCAGGATATGCACCAAGGAACAACTGACCCCCAAATTCTCGCCCAAGCTACCCCAACCGTAGCGGAGGCTATGTGAAGTCCGGAGGAAACAATCACAACTCCGGTAATGCCAACAATTTCAACCGTGCCCCTCCCAAGAGCAACAACAACAACAACACTGCACCCAGAACTGGCAGCAATGTTGTGCCTGTCGCAGTCAAGGACAAGTCCCAGATCACTCGTTTCGAGTGTGGAGTGAAGGGTCACTACTCCAATGAGTGTCCCAAGAAGACTGCAGCCAATGCCCCTGTGAATGCCCCAGCTCAGCAGCAGCGTCGTGTTCAACCAGGAAGGAGATTTGCCCCAGGGAACCCTCTCAACCGCAACGGCCGTCTCTTCCATATGAACGCAGAAGAAGCCCAGGAAGCGCCAGATGTAGTGCTGGGTATATTTTCTGTCAACTCAGTTTTAGCAAGAGTATTGTTTGATTCTGGAGCATCGCATTCATTTGTCACCGAAGAATTTGCATGCACTAGTAAGATTCACCCAACCAACCTAAAGCATGTCATGATAGTTCAAATCCTCGGTTCAACTACAAAAGCTAGAAAAATTTGCAAAGTTGTGCCTATCAGAATACATGGGATAGATTTTTATGCCAACCTAATTGTACTTGGAACCAAAGGATTGGAAGTAGTACTAGGTATGGACTGGATGTCAAGGCATAAAGGATTGATAGACTGTGCTAAGAAAGCCATCACCATGACCAGTAGTTCTGGAGTAATAGTAGAGCATATCTCTGAAACCTTACCCCGTCAATTCAAGTGCAACAAGAGTGTAGCCCTGCCCACCTTAGACCAAGTCAGAGTAGTCTATGAATACCCCGACGTATTCCCAGATGAATTGCCAGGTATGCCCCGGATAGGGATATTGAGTTCATTATCAAACTAATCCCCGGAACCGGACCCATAGCCTAGAGACCCTATAGCATGAACCCCTCAGAGTTAGTGGAACTGAAGAAGCAGTTGGATGCCATGTTAGCAACAGGCTTGATTCAGCCAAGCGCATCGCCATGGAGATCACCAGTGTTATTCGTCGACAAGAACCATGGAGGAAATCGTCTGTGTACAGATTACAGAAAGTTGAATGACGTCACCATCAAGAACAAGTACCCCTTGCCAAAGATAGAGGATCTATTTGATCAGTTGACTGGAGCCCAGGTATTCTCAAAGATTGATCTTAGGACTGGTTATCACCAACTTCAGATTCGTGCAACGGATATTCCGAAGACCGCCTTTACTACTCGTATACGAGTATACGGTTATGTCTTTTGGATTAACCAATGCCCCTGCTTATTTCATGAATCTCATGAATAATATCTTTATGAATTTCCTAGATAAGTTTGTAGTTGTGTTTATCGATGACATCCTTATCTACTCCAAGTCAAAATAAGAGTATAAGCAACATTTGAGAATCATCCTAGAAACCCTGAGAGAGCATCAGTTATATGCCAAGTTTAGCAAGTGTGAGTTTTGGCTAAAAGAAGTAGGATTCCTAGGACATATTGTGTCTGCCGGAGGAGTCTCTGTTGATCCCGCCAAGATCAAAGATGTCGAAAAATGGGAAGCCCAACCACTCAAACCCAAGTCCGTTCATTTCTCGGATTAGCGGGATACTAACACAAGTTCGTCGAAGGATTCTCGAGCATAGCCCGACCAATGACCCAATTATTGAAGAAGGACAAGAAGTTTGAATGGACAGACAAATGTGAAGCCAGTTTCCAGGAGCTGAAGAAGAGATTGATATCAGCCCCAATTTTGGTCATGCCAGACATCAAGAAGCCGTTTGATGTATATTGTGACGCATCCAAGATTGATCTAGGATGTGTATTGATGCAAGAAGGCAAGGTCATCGCGTATCTGTCTCGACAACTGAAGCAACATGAGCAGAACTATCCGACCCATGATCTTGAGCTAGCAGTTGTGGTTCTAGCATTGAAGACATGGCGTCATTATCTGATGGGTAATCGTTGTGAGATTTACTCAGATCATAAGAGCTTGAAGTATATCTTCACTCAGAAGGAGCTGAATATGAGGCAAAGAAGATGGATAGAGTTAATCAAGGATTATGACCTTGACATTCACTATCACCCCGGCAAAGCCAACGTGGTAGCGGATGCTCTTAGCAGATTGCCGTGTAGGCTTAACACCATGATCAAGGAGAAGCAACCAAGTTTGTATGAGGAGTTGGAGAAGTTCAGGACTGAATTAGTTAGCAAAGTATTCTTAGCTAGCATTGAACTTCAACCCATGTTGATTAGCCAAATCAAGGAAGCCTAGAAGGGAAATGAAAGTATCGATGGAATCAAACGTTGTATTGGCACAGGAAAGGTACCTGGATTCACCGAAGACGAAGAAGGAGTATTGTGGTACAAAGAACATATCTGCGTGCCAGCAGATTCGGAGCTGAAGGAAGTTATCATGAAGGAAGCTCATGATACTCTTTATTCTATCCACCCCGGAGGAACAAAGATGTATCAGGATTTGAAAGAGCAATTTTGGTGGCACAAGATGAAGAGAGAGATCAGAAGCTACATCGCCAAGTGTGACATCTGTCAAAGAGTCAAAGCAGAGCATCAGAGACCTGCAGGACTGTTGCAACCATTACAGATTCCGGAATGGAAATGGGATTCCGTCAGAATGGACTTTATCACCGGTTTACCTACTTCTAGTAGGGGAAATGACTCAATCTGGGTCATCGTTGATAGACTGTCCAAGGTAGCCCATTTTATACCTGTCAAGACTACCTACCAGAGTGCAAAGCTAGCAGAGCTGTACATTGCTAGGATTGTTAGTCTGCATGGAACCCCCAAGACCATCGTATCAGATCGAGGAACCCAGTTTACTTCAAGATTTTGGCAGAAAGTTCAGGAAGGTTTAGGAACCAAGTTGAACTTTAGTACTGCGTATCATCCGCAAACAGATGGACAGACTGAGAGAGTCAACCAGATCTTAGAGGATATGCTTAGAGCTTGTGTTTTGGAATATTGATCCAAATGGGAAGACTGCCTGCCTTTCGCAGAATTCTCATATAACAACAGTTATCAAGCTAGTTTGCAGATGGCACCATTTGAATTCCTATACGGAAGAAAGTGTCGTACCCCTTTAAATTGGTCGCAAGTAGGAGAGAGTCAGAACTTTGGACCCGACATTCTCCGAGAAGCAGAAGAGAAAGTTCACAAAGTCCATGAGCACCTCAAGACCGCCCAATCCAGACAGAAGAGCTATGCTGACAAGAGAAGGAGAGACCTGACTTTCAATGTCGGAGATTTTGTATATCTCGAGGTTTCACCATTGAAGGGAACTCAACGCTTTAGTCTAAAGGGAAAGTTAGCCCCCAGATATATCGGACCTTTCAAAATTCTGAACTGTCGAGGAGAAGTATCGTATCAGCTAGAACTTCCTGAAGAGATGTCAGCCATCCACAATGTGTTCCACATTTCGTTACTTCGCAAATGCTTGGAAGCGCCCGAGAAGACTGAAGTTTTCAAGAACATCGATCACAGAGCTGTAGAAATCAACAATGACCTGACCTATCGGGAAGTACCCATCTGTATCTTAGAAGAAGCCTACAGAACCACCAGGACCAGGAGCATCAAGTTTCTTAAGATTCAGTGGAGCAACCATACCGAGGAGGAAGCTACTTGGGAGCGCGAAGATTATATTAGAACAGAGTTCCCAGATCTCTTTGGTTCCTAGTTTTCTTTGTAAATCTCGGGACGAGATTTTTTTTAAGGGGGGAAGGTTTGTAACATCCCAAAACTTCAATCCGAGCTTATCAAGATCTAAATCATCAAATTTGGGGTTAACAAAAACTTTTTCAAATTAAAAATAAAAGCATTCATATGTGTGTGCATCTAAAATAGGAGTTGTGTTGATTTGCCATGATTGTGTGATCCAATGCTTGTAAAATGTTTCTTAGGTGATTTAAACATCATCTACATCATTCCCAAACTTTTCCTAAAGAAAATCTAATAAAAAAGAATTTAAAAGGAGGAATGGTCATTTTGGCCATTTTAATCCACTACACTACTTTTGCTATTCCTAGTACTCAATTCTTAACAGAAACAATACTTGATCTTTGTACCCCTTGCTAGTACACATAATGAGGTACCAAGGCCCACCTTTGGATCTGCTAAAAACATTCTGTTAACTATTTTAAATGGCATTTGAAAATTGAATCCAATGCATATGCATAGATCACCCCTATTTCAAAACCCATCTATTTGAGCTCCACTTTCAAAACCCTTGCAACCAGAGGCTACCTAGTACTCGTGGAGATCACTCACAAATTTTGAAACCAAAATTCAAAACTTTTTATCTTGCGGCCATTTCATCAAACACTTGGCAGGCAGATTTCAAACAAAACACATTTCACTATTTCAAATAGTATTCTGGCCAAACTTCTCTCCCATTTGGCCCCTTTTTACTCCCTTTGTCTCTAAATGATCTAGCAAAGCCATTTAAACCCACTTCCCTAGCCCCTAGTGGCATTGCCATGCCATGCCGAGCCACCTCGCGCCGGCCGACCGTGCACCCGCTGCAGCAGACCACTCCCCTCTCCCTCGCCATGTCTAGGAGGTAGCCAGCACCTCACCGCCACCCTCTGTCCCCTGCCCGAGCCGAGCCTCACCGTGGACCACCGAGGATACCACGCGCCCAGTGCCACCGCACCATGCCGAGCACGCGCCAGAGCGCCGCACCCGGCACGTGTGCACAGACCGTCGCTCGACCGCAGCCCGCGCCCACCGCTCCGCCACGACCTGGAGAACACCCCAGACACCCCCGTTCGCCGCCTAAAGCACCACAGCCACCGCTTGCCGTGGACACCGCCGCCTCTGCCGCTCAGAGCGCCACCTCGCCCAGACCGCATGCCACCGCCCCTACGGCCGCACTCACTTCCTAGAGCACCGCCAGGAGACCGCCTGTCGATCGCCACCCTCAGCCATGCCGCTAGCCGGTCGTAGCCATGTCGCCACCATCGCCTGCCCATCCCGCTCGGTCTCACCGTCGGGCCTATAAAAGGAGGCCTCCCCAGCCTCTTCTCTCCACACCACTCCACTCCCCTCACCTCACTGAACCTCACCCACCTCTAGCCGGAGCAAGGGGAGCAGCAGCTCGCCGGAATTGGAGCCGGAGCAGCCGCAGCAGGAGGAGAAGGGCGCCGCTGATTGCGACCATCCCAAGCTCCGACGCAACCGCGCCTCGCCTCGCCGGCGTCTTTCAGTTCATTTGCCCGCCTCGCCGACCCTGCTGGAGCCCTGGTACATCCCTAGCAGACCCCCACCGAGCCGCTAGGGTTCGAGCTCGCCAGCGACTTGTTCTTCGTCGACGACGACCCTCAGCCGTAGATTCCCCTTCTAATCCTACGGCCCACAGCGCACGTACCATTTCGCGTGTTAAGACCCACTAACAAGCAGGACCCCCCTGTCAGCTGAGCCCCGCGCCGCGGAGCGCCACTGGGTCGGCCCAAGTTCTTTCCCGCGCTAGCCCACCCGTTCAAATCTGGATTTTTCTTTTTAGTTAAATCTAGTTTCTATCCACTAGTTTAAAATTCAATTCAGAGAGTTTTATAAATCCAAATTGCATGAAACCATTTTTTTCTGAAAGGTATTGAGATGATCTATCCAAGCCCGTTGGATTTAATTCAATTAGAGTTATAGATCTCTTTTAATAAAAATAACAAAACAGAAGCTTTTGCAACTTGCAACATTTTTATAAAATCAACCAAGTTAGATTTTGAGTTGATTCCAACTCTCAAAAATCACATTTCACCATATCTATCTAAATATGTAATAATATTATGGTTTACATGCAGTGACTTTGGACTGGTACCAAAATAATGCTATATAGGCATTTCTAGTCACTTTAAATCACTAAATAATGAACTTAAACCAAAGTAATATTGATCCAACCCTTAAATCTCATTCCCACATGTTAGAGTATGTGGTGATGACATGTGTCAACATGATCCCATATTTTAAGTGGTGAATATTAAATCTTAGTTAAAGTTTCAATGAGTAGAAATTACATTTTTCTAAAATAAAAAGAAAGAAACTATTGAATTAAACTTGTGATGCTGGTGATGATAATAGATCATCAATTGTGTGTCTTAGAATGCTATCTAGCCTAGTTAAGTATTGTTTGGTGATTGTGTACTCCGTATGTATTTATAGAAGATAGTACCGACCAAGCTTACGAAGAGGAGGAGTGTTATCAAGACGAAGACGAAGAGGAACAGTGCAAGCTAATGTAGTAAACTGGTTTTAAGCTAGTTAACTTGATCCAAGATGCTTTAGGCATGCTCTGATCACACCCCTTTTTGACTATTAGTACCTAAAGCCTTATTGACAAGTTTCACCTCCCTTAGTTTACACAAAGTTCTTTACTTATTTTGAAGGTAGCATAAAAAGTATAAAACTTAACCTACGTAGAAACCTTTAGATGTCATTCTATGGCATGAGATTGATCCCATCCTTCCACCTTAGTGAACACTCTTAACTTAGTAGTTTAGAGTAGATCAAAACTTGAGTCACTTTAGATGGGAACAATTGGTGAAAATGAATTATGAAAACCTTGAAATGATGAGTCATTCTATTGAGATGTTTTGACACATGTTAAGAAACACAAATGGTTTATGATGATGAAAATGATGAGGCATGAGCCTTAACCCTTTTATAAAACTGATGGTTGGATTCAGATGCGATACCATTCCAAATTTACCGTACAACCACATTACCTGAATTGGGTAAGGCTTAGCTGGAAATTTATATGCATTAATATTAGTTTCCTCAGGGGAGAGGTTTAAGCTGAGGCTACCTCTCATGATGTTCACCTATGAAGTGCCCAAGATGACTGATGGTCATGGTTGGGAGGCCATGCTCATATGAGAGGTGCTTATACTAGGGTGTGTAAAGGGAAGGTTATGTTTGATTATCTGCATACTAAGTATGATGATTCAGGGTTATCCCTGACAGATGTATCGAATCTTGTGGTGAAAGTGTACCACCTCTGCAGAGTGTCAAACTATTCGAATAGCCACGTCAGCGGTTATGGACAGTTGGAATGGCCATACTGTTTCATTGTCAGATGTTTTCCAAATAACCTGAAATAAATGATGAATCTTGACTTGACCACAACAGGGTTGTATTTATGATAATAGCTTCCCAACTTAAGTGATTCTAGAACTTTACTTTTCTTTGCTTTAGAACTCAGCTTAGGTTTTAAACTTAACTTTATAGTTAAACTTAGATTTAGCACTTTAACCTAGAACTATAGTACCTGTTAATAGTAGTTTGCGAGTACATAAAGAGTACTCATGGCTTTTGTCCCTGACTATTTTCATGGCTAGACTATGAAGGAGACTATCAAGATGATGGCCATCAGGACGGCTATGATAACTAGGACTATCTGTCTTCGTCAGCATTGCATGTGTCCTTCAAGATGGACCCCACTGCTACGCTTATCTTTTATTTCTGCTGCTTGTTGTATTAAAGACTGGATCATGAGATCCTTATTTGTGTAAGACCTTATGTATGGTTTATAATAGATGATGTATTGTGATATCCAATCCGTTATGTCTCGCAAAAAGGTAATCCTGGGATTGCGAGGTATGGCATAACGGGCATCTAGGATTAAAAATCCGGGTGTTGACATTGGCCAACCGGGGCAAATGTCATTTTTAGGGTTCCTTTTTTATCTATTTTTGCATGTTTTATCTTAGAAGAATGTTTTTCGACATTTATCTTAGAAGAATGTTATCTATATCTTAATGATTAATATAAAAAATTAGGGTTTTCTATTTCTATGCCCCTATTTCTTAGTTCTACTCAGTTCTGTTCACGCTCTAAAACCTTGCTTGCTTTTGCCCTCGCTCTTGTTTGAAACGCTCAGAAAATCTCTAAATGGCAGGCTAACGTCGGGTGGAGGGCTCTACCGTTAGCTTCTGACGAGTGGAGACATGTAGGGTAGGGTCGAGCTCTGGCACGTCGGACTACACAAGCTCTCTCACCCTTAGCGCACTGGCATTACATGCTGACTAGTGGGCCGCTTTACATACTGGCGGTGGGGCATGTTCTTTGAATGCCAGATGGGCCCGCATACTTGAATAGGTGGGGCCATAGAAGCTATAGGTGGGATAGAGGTGTATATGACATGTGCGTCCGTTTGTTGGCACCAGCCGCAGGTAGATCCAGAGCAGCCCTTCCACCACCCACGGACAGATAAGCCCGTCCACCACCCACAGACAGAGCAACAATCGACGGCTCCTCCCCAAATCGACAGGTCCATCCTCCGGCGGCGACCTACAGGTGGCGAAGCTGCTCCTCAACCATGGAAAGCACCATAGTGTATCCGCTCCCCACATTGAATTTGTAAGACGTACACGCCATAGCAGATCCGTCGCCCCGACTCCCATAATTTGGTCCGCCTGTAGTCAGCGACGCACGGACATGTGAATAGCTCGCATTGGTTGGTAAGCTCGCCGCTGCTGTTCCGCCATCCTGATTCAACCGTTGTGGTTTTTGCATTGTTCTCTAAAACACTAAATTTCAGGTGCGCTTCGTCTTTAATGTCTGGTTGTTGCGGTTACACCGGCGAGGGATGGGATTCAATCATGTCCTGGCCACATTCACCTTCTCCTACATCAGACGAAGTGCAGGTAGTTCAAGTATTCAGTACTCTCAATGAACAATGACCCCTTGATTTTTGGGTATGATACGAGTTATTTACGAATTTTTGAGATTATTATAGCCAAGGGAGTATGATGATCCTCTATATATTCCATACCAAGATGAATCAACCCAGTGGCTTAGCCATAAGATGGCTTTGTAGGAGATGGTGGCTAATTTGGGTGTCGAATTGGCACGTAAAATCCAATTGGTTTTCAATCTGAAGCGTGTTGTTGAGGAAGAAAGAAGAATTTGGACTTGGATTGCAAGGAGAATACTATGGCAAAGCAAGGAGATAAAACTGGATACATGGTGGCAGTTGTCACGGTTGTCATCTCTATATTAGCCTTTGTATTACGTATGAAGTGGTAAAGTGTGTTACCAAGCAAGAGATCCGGCCGTGGCGAATAAGTAGGTTCTTAATGAGGTTTCTAGAGTTTAACTGATGTTTAATGGATGCGTGTGAGATCATGTTAAATGTGTAGTTGTTATGAAAATATTATGAAACTACTTTGCTGGTAACACCGAGTCCCCTGGATTGGTACAAGTAGTTGTACGAATATGTTATTTACAAAATAAAAGTGCAACGACATTACATTATGGCACAACCCTTGAAAATATCCATACAAAAGCTAACAAGAACTACTGCTAAAAGCTTGTTCAACACAAGTAAATGCTCAAGATGACAGCTTCACGAACAAAGCAAATAGAGCTACTGCTAGAAGAAGTTTCACTACAAATGCCTCTCGCTCTAATTTCTTTTTCTTAACACTAAACCGATTAATAGTGTTACAATTATCAGCATATAATAGCTGAATTTGCATATCCTTGTGCCTCAGCAAATCTTCATTTAAAACATTCTTCTCCTGTAACTCTTGATTCACAGCTTTGAAGGTCTGTACTTCATTTTCAAGTGCCTCATTTTCTCTCTTCAGCCGACGCACCATATCACGCAAATCAATCAAGACTTGCTTTAAAAACAGAGGAACTTCTGAGTCGAACCATTTGAAGAATGCGCATCCACCAACCTAGGAAATTCAACACAAATCAATGATAGAAAGTTTATCTTGTTTCTATTATGTGTTGTATGTAAAATGTTAGGAAATCAAAAGAAAAATCACCCGAGCGTTTGTGTAGTTGAAATATCTCCTCCATGGGTTGTTATCGCTCCAAGAAATCCAATGGTAAGCCTTCTTGTTGCACCAGCATAGGTTATCCGGAGCATATTGCAGCGGCTTCTTTCTATATGCAATCGGTGAGTTGGACGACTAACATTTACTGTGCCATCCAGTGTTTCTACCACCGCTAGAGCTAGTGGTCGAACGACTAGACATGTCCTAATGAGCAGAAATTAAATGAAGTAAGTAAGAGGGAACCAAATAGATTGGAGCATGAGAGGATTTCGCGATTGAGGGTATTAGAGCATCTACAATGTGTCGCTTAAGCATGGGCACTAGGGATTAAATCCCGGCAGTTTTAGCTAATTCCCAGTGATTTCTTTGGCAACGATGCATAAATTAGAGCCTGGCGCTTCAATGTTCAGTGCAAAACACGCATACGAGGCTGACGACGCTTACCTCCTGCAATAACGGACTCAATAGCGCATGTGGGTGCTCTTACCTGCTTGCAATGGGTCAGGTGAGCCAACTGTGAGCCGCCAGGCCGTTCAGATGGATACAGATGTGTACCACCACGTGCAATATGTATGAGGGGGGAGGGAGCTATGATGGGAGTCGATGCATATGCATGAGGAGGGGAGGGAGATGCACCGCCGTTCCAGGAGGGGAATGAGATGCGGTGGAAGACGATGCAGATGCGTGAGGAGTGAGGAGTGGGGAGTGGGGAGTGGGGAGGTGCGGTGTGAGGAGAGGGGGAAGGATAAGAAGAGAGAGGGAAAGGATAGGCAAAGAGAGTGGATATTCTCCTTGTTGGATCATATAGGATCCAACGGCTGGTAGCCAGGATCCGGCTGAGGTCGTTTCCGACCAATCAGGGCGTAGCAAAACCAAAATAACACCGAGTGCACCCAAAAGGGGTTATTCGCATCGTAAATTGTTTTTGTTTTTTCCTAGGTTGTAGGTCAGCGTAAAGGTTTCCAAAATTTTACAATTTTTACACCTGTTTTTGATTTCGTTTTGTGTAACCGCTATCGTAAACCCCTACCCTAAACCTTAACCACATTATAACTCCTTATCCAGATTGAACCATTAGGTGATTTGTACATAGATAATGGTCATATTTGAGTACCTTGGTGTTTTCCACATTAGGGGGGGGGGTCGTAGTTGCTTCATAAAAATGTCATTTTAGGCACTTAGAAAATGGAGAATGGGTTATTTTAAAAATGAAATGAAAAATCTCTTTATCAACACTATTCTGCATCCAAGATACATAAGTGTGCCAAAAATGACCTTATTCTGACAAACTATGTTATGGTTACTACCATGAACTAACTCATTTGGTAGTTGCTTCACAAAAAATGTCATTTAGGAAGTTAGAAAATGGAAAATGGATTTTTCAAAAGAATAAAATGGAAAATCTCTTTATCAACACTATTCTACATCCAAGGTACACGAGTGTGCAAAAAATGACCACATTCTAACAAACTATGTTATGGTTACTACCATGAACTAGGTCATTTGAGTCGAAAGTGGTAGACATTGTACCTCGTAGCTCAATGTTGAGAAGGGTTTTCTAAAAAAAACTTCCATAGTCCAGACTTTTTATTTTTCATAGATGGTATGTCTCATAAGATGACTCTACGCAAATGTTTCATACCTTTTAGATTTTTTTTAAAAATAGTTGTGCCTAACCCTAACCCTAACCCAAATCGCTGTTATAGTATTTAGAAAATGAAAAAAAGGGTTCTTTGTGCACCCAAAACCCAAAACCCAGGGTCAACACAGCAAGAAATACAAATGCACACACGTGTGTAAATTTTTGTATCATTTAGATATGGTTTAGAATTTGAACTCGTTTAACACCCAATCCCCCCCCCCCCCGATAACCCCATCGAGGGAAAACTGAGTAGTACTAAGTTGAATAGTAGTAAACAACAAAGGAAAAACTGAGCAGAACTACACAGCCATGGGAAAAACTGAGCAGAACTACACAACCATGGAAAAATATGAGCAGAACAACATAACAAGGGTAGTATTCAGACTCATCGGTACTAATAACAGCGGCAATAGTTCAGATAACAAAAACCTAACAAAGCACAAATAAGTTCAGTTACAACTTGCCTTCAAAGTTCAAATTCAAATTCTTCTCTTGCTCCTTGTGTTTTTGCTAGGTTAACTGTCTTGATGTGATGTTCCTAGATGGGATACCTTTCCTCGTTTTGAGCTTCACTTCGGGTAAAGGCGCCGAAGGAGTAGGTACTGATGGATTACTTCCAGTCACAGAGCACGTGATGGCCAAAGTATGGTCACCTAAGGGTTCAACAGTGCATGAACCGATGGTAGGAGAATCTTCGAGAGCTATGGATTAAATTCCTTGAAGAGCCATTGCTTCAAATTCAGATGTTGGTTCCACAGAGTGTGCACGTCCCGAGGGTTCAACATCGAGTGAACCTACTGTAGAAATTTGCAATCTTTTCCTTTTAGTTCCTTTCTTTGTACTTATCCTAGAGTTGGATCACAAAGAAAACAAAATCAAAAGGAATGGATAAAAAAGAGAACAAGTGCATTAAAAGAAGAATGAGAAGGCAATCATACCATGCTACTGGTGCAGCTAACCGTGTAGTTTCTTCTTCTACATTCTCCTGTGTATTTATTGCCCCTCACTGATCATGTCCTTCAAATGTCGGATTCACCATATTGGTACAAATCCTAGCAATATGCATTGGGGTTCCATATCTTTTGCACTAACGCTGTCTATGCACACCACCCTCTACACTTGCTCTTATCATATTATTCCTTGGCCTTCCGGGAGGTCTAGTCATAACTAGAGCATGGAGCTTGAAGGTTGGCTCTACTATCATCCATTGGTATTTTCCTAACAAAGCAGGCACATTCTCTGCATATACTGCCCTAAATTTGGCAATAGAAAAATACTTAGAGATATACTAATCAACTTTACCCCCAAGAGTAGTCATGAAAAATAGGGCATGTATGCCTGGCTTCCCACGGAGTTATCATTGACTACAATAGCATATGTCCTATTTTGTAGATTGACTATATACCTCCATTCCCTAGTTTATATATGTTACCTCAGCCTCGTATGCAAATCGTTTAAGGCATTTCATTCTCCATCCTCTTGCCTTAGCATGCAATGTCTTCATCAAAGATGGGATGATAAGATGGCCAATGTATTGTGTGTCCGCAATTCTCTTTCACAAATCCATCTTGATCATGATCATCTACCTATCTTATAAAATGCTTGCCACAACATAAGTGACTTCACTGACTTGACCTTTGCATTGAAACACTCTGCTAAGTTGCTGGTAACATAATCTACCATCGTTCATTGAATTTGCTTCTTCCATGATGTGAATCCAAGTATTCCTTCACCAAAGGATTTGCAGCATACAACACTAGCAAATTGTGCTCATGCTTCCTCAAGCTGCATGTGTATGATGTTGTCCATAAGTTCTCATCATAAACTTTACTTTTGAATTTCTTTGTGAAATTCTGCACCAGGTGTCACTGATACGTCATAAACGTATCTATAATTTTTAATATTCCATGCTTGATTAGTATTTACTTTCTTATGTTTTGTTCACACTTTGAAGTATTTTTATACATTTTCTGGGACTAACCTATTAACGAGATGCCATAGTGCCAGTTTCCTGTTTTCTGATGTTTTTGGTTTTAGAAAAGCTAGTAAGGAAATATTCTCGGAATTGGACGGGACAAAAGCCAAATTCAATATTTTATCCGAAGCAACACGGAGTCCGGAGGTGAGACGAAGTGGCGCACCAGGGCGGCCACACCTGGTGGCGGCGCGGCCAGCCCTAGGGCGCGCCACTAGGGGTGTGGGCCCCCTGGTGCTCCACCGACCTTGCCCCTTCACCTAAAAAAGCCTCCCGGGATGAAAACCCTTTGTCCATGGGACAATCATATTGTTTACTTTACACACTTTGCTTAATGCAATTATCTGTTGCTTGCAACTTAATACTGGAAGGAGTTCAGATGATAACCGAAAGGTGTATTATTAGTCATAGATGCAGTTAGATTACGGTCTATGTATAATGTTGTAATGCCCAATCAAATCTCATAGGAGTCAAGATGTCTAGTATATGCATTGTATGCTTTCTCGAATCTGTCAATTGCCCCGCTGTAATTTGTTCACCCGGCATGTTATTTATCTTAAGGAGAATCACCTCTAGTGAACTATGGACCCCAGTCCATGCTTTTACCATTGCTATACCTTCTACCGTTACTATTTACTGTTTACTTTCTGCAAGCAATTACTACCTTCCACACAATACGTTTAATCCTTTGTTTTCAGCAAAATCGGTGAGATTGACAACCTCACTTTAAGTTGGGAGCAAAGTTATGTGGTTGTCTTGTGCAGGATTCCAAGTTGCTAGCAATGCCTTGCAGTTGTTTCCTTGCTCCTACTGGTTTGATAACCTTGGTTTCATAACTGGGGGAAAACTTGCTGCTATGATCATCATACCTTCCTCTTGGGATTCCCAACAAGCTCTACATTTTGAGCCATCAAGCACTTTTTCTGGCGCCATTGCCGGGGAGTCAAGGACAGCTTCACAAGGGGAGTCTCTCACAACCAATCTCTTTACTTTGATGTTTTTTGTTTTGCTTAGTTTATTTCTGCTTAGTTTGCTTGTTTATTTTTACCAAAAACACACACAAAATTGTACTGGTTTGTTTCTTTATTTAAAAACACAAAAAAAAATTATTTCAAGTTGTCATTATGTCTAGCATTGCTCCAATCACTATGTCACCTAAGGAAATGATTTTTACCTTCAAACAAGGAATTGAAGAGAGTTTCAAAGAAGCTTGGTCTAGAATTTCTGAGTTACATGAAAAAACTGAACCTAAAGTGATTCAGGGCTTGTTTCTTAGCAATTTCTACTTAGGTCTTGCCCTTTGTTATAGATATGCTTTGGATACTGTAGTAGGAGGGGATTTCCTCCAATGCAATGAGGATGAAGCTTTTAATGCCATAAAAAAGTTGGTTACAACATATGACTTGCCTAGAAAATCTATTTCTTCCATTACAAACATTATTGCTAGATGGAACACTCTTGAGACCAACACAGCTAGTTTACAGAATGCTATAACATGCTTAGAGAGCATCATGAATATGTTCCTATAAATTCTGAATCTTCAAAGTGGCTTCCCACAGTAAAAGTTGTTATAAACAATGAAACATTTTATGCTCGTTGCGATATCATGTATGAATTATGTTTTATGCCTAAAGATATCTATGAATCTTTGAATCTTTGGGGACTCCTGAGGGAGGAGAAGAAATATCTCTTACCAATAATGCCACAATATTGCCCATTGGAATAGCTGAAGGAGTGTTTACAAAAACCCTAGGGAAAGTGGTGTCTACTGATTACCTTGTTATTGAATGTGTAGGAAAAGGACAGATTACACTTGGAAGATCCCTACTGAAACTCCTTGGAGCAATAATAGATGTGGAAAAAGGCAGCATGCATTTTGCTTCTCTAACAAACAATCATACAGTCCCTAAATATAAGAATAAAGTTAAGAAAGGTAGGGGCAATAAAGTTGGTTTTAATGCTTCTTCATTCGAAAATACTTGAATCTTGCTTCCTATGCCTAGCTCAAAGGCGTTAAAGAAAAGCACTAATTGAGAGATAACACAAATTTCTATTCAGTAAGTTTTTCTTTTGTTGAGTCTTGGAAATATTACTTCTGTAATAACCTCTCTTTATCCTTTTTGTGTGGTTTTTGTACCAAGAATAACCTCTAATGAGAGAGAAGTAAGACTTGGGAAAGTTGCTGTCCCGAAACAGATTTTTGTGCTCTAGTGTAAAAATTCGTGAAAAATCTTTGTACGTCGGTTTGAGCTGTAATTTTTTGCGCTTCTGACCCAGGTTATTATCTAACTTTCGTTAGTTCAGTACTTTTCTATTTGAGCAACAGAAGGTCTTCACAAAAATTGGTTTTTGCCTGCTGGTCTGTTTTGACAGATTTCTGCCATTATTTGCATTTGCCTCTTAATCTCTTTCTCTTTGAGTTCTCTTTGATCACTTGAGCTTTTAGAAGGAATTGCTAAAGTAGCTTGTGTTTTAATGGAAGTTTTACTTGTGATGAAATTAAACCATAGGACCAATTATCTTGAATACACTAATGTTGCTAATGAGGATTGTGTGATGTTTTGTATGAAGGAAAATTTTCAAGTGTAGGGGAAGAATAATGTGATAAGATGAAGTATGGACAAAAGCTCAAGCTTGGGGATGCCACCCGTGTCACCCCAAGAAATATTCAAGAAGTACAAGCGTCAAAGCTTGGGGATGCCCAAGGCATCCCCTTCTTCATCAAAAAAATCTCAGGTTTTCTTCCAAACACTTCATTTTTATTGTTTCATGCACAATTGTGTTGTTCTTGGAGCATCTTTGTTTTTGCTTTTAGTTTTCTTTTGTTTAGTTTGCTTAAATAAATTTGATGGACCCCTACATTCATATGATATTTCAAATAAGTTGATTGATGATTGGAAAAGAGTAGGAAAGTTCATGCTTATAAGTGGTACAAAAGGAGTTTTGTTTTGATTGTGGCCTAGACTTTATCATGTCATGTTTGATATTTCTTTAACTTTATGCTTAGTAATTATTGTTGTAGCATGACTTGTTCCAAATAATTGAGATTTCATAATGTGCCTTGAAAGAATCATGTGTTGTTTTAGCATACAAAAGCATAATATTGTGGTATTCTCCTTCTATGCTTTATTTGGATTGACTTGGCACATGCTTACACCATGTTAAGACTATGAATCAGTCACCTTAGCCTCTATGATCATTTAGCTTTTTGACTGGTAATATCACTTTATGCTTTATATTAATAATGTTTTGTCGCTTTGCATGATTATGGCCATTAGTGCTCTCTTAGTTGGTCGCTCCCAGTCTTTTGCTAAGCCTCCACATGTACTAAGATGAGTTCCACTCATGCATCCAACCCCCAAGAAACCAAGTTATTCCAAAGGTCCACTATAAATTCCTATGCATGGTGTGTTACACCATTCCAAGTATATTCATGCTTTTATCTACCCTTCCAAACTATCATGTGAAAATTAGTGATTAAGGCTCTCGCGAACTTGATGGCACACTTTACTTTCTTGCACATAATAAACTTGAACCATTGTGTCCATATATGTTGTGTATAGGCTTGCACTTTATAAGTTGAGAACTAGCAGAACCATGTTGTCATGGGGAACGTTTTCAACATTGCACTTATTATTCAGTTGATATCATGTTCTTTTGTTTATGGATCCCGGCGATGTGAAATAAAAGGGGAGCTTGTAAGCTCATGGAGTTTGTATATGTGTTAGAGAAACGCTTGGGCGGCTAGCCTAAGCCATGCCTGATCATGGTGGAAACTTGCAGCATAACCATAGTGAGCATTCTGTGAAGCGTCCTCAATAAAACCTATGCAAATAGCAAATAAAAAGATCGCTGAGATGCTCATTGTCTGCTGCCTTATCATTTTGATATGGGATAACTCCTGTATCATGGGTCAAGGGGTACCCCGTTGGTGGTTCTCCATGATACACATGTACTTACAATGATAAGAACTTACTTGTGACTAAAGTTGAGTAGCATGAGGTCCGGGACTTGTAGGCAAGGGGCATGAGATTTTTCGACTTATAACTTGCAAGCATATCCTCATATTTGTTCACTTTAACCTTAATCACCTAAAAGATGCTTATGATAGGGGTAATGAGAGCTGAAAGCTAATAAGTACCATAATTTTTGGAAGCTCTTTATGAAACTTGAAATCTCTGCTTTCCTCTTATGAAGGGCATTTCTTTTTACTTTTATGTTGAGTCTCCATCTTCTATCTTTAGGCACCAATTGAGAGAGCATAGTGACCATTCTTAGTTTAATGTGCATTGTTCTAAAACTTGCTGATTGATTCATAACTGTAATATTGCTTGTTCTTAAATTATTTGTATCTAGTCACCCTTATGAACTTTGAAGGTGTCCTATGCATTTATGTTTTGCTATAATATGAAGGACAAGTTGAATACCATTCTTATTATGTTTTCTATATGTGAAACAAACAAATGTCTTCTAATGCATTGTTATTCATGAATCTTTTGTTTGTACCTTTTTCATGTTACAACATAGTTGCTATGTCTTATTGTTAGAACTCTGTCTTTTATGTTCATGATTAGAGTACTTTGATCCCAGCTATCAACTCTTTACAAATATGATGGTGCATCTCACCTCAAAACTTATTCTTTTTATCACTTACCTACTCGAGGACGAGCAGGAGTTAAGCTTGGGGATGTTGATACGTCATAAACATATTTATAATTTTTGATGTTCCATGCTTGATTAGTATCTACTTTCTTATGTTTTGTTCACACTTTGAGGTGTTTTTATAAAAAATTTGGGACTAACCTATTAACGAGATGCCACAGTGTCAGTTGCCTATTTTCTGCTATTTTTGGTTTCGGAAAAGCTAGTAAGGAAATATTCTCGAAATTGGACGGGGCAAAAGCCAAAGTTAATATTTGACCCGAAGCAACACGGAGTCCGGAGGGGAGACGAAGTGGCGCACCAGGGCGGCCACACCTGGTGGCGGCGCGGCCAACCCTAGGGCGCGTCACCAGGGGGTGTGGACCCCTTGGTGCTCCACCGACCTTGCCCCCTTCGCGTATAAAAGCCTCTCGGGACGAAAACCCTAAGGACCCGATCAAAATTCCATGAAAGAGTCTGTAGCCGCTGCCATCTCCATCCCTAGATCGGGAGGGATCTGAAGCTCTTCCTGGCACCTGATACATTGCAAATGTATCTATACTTTTTGATGTTCCATGCTTGGTTTTATCCACTTTCTTGTGTTTTGTCCACACTTTGGAGTACTTTTCATATGATTTCTTGGACTAACCTATTACAAAGAGCCACAGTGCCAGATGCCTATTTTCTGCTGTTTTTGGTTCCAGGAAAGTCAAAAAATGAATATTCTCGAAATTGGACAGGACAAAAGCCAAAGTGCCTATTTTTCCGGAAGTCATCAGATCAGATGCCAAAATACGAGACGGAGAGGAGCCAGGGGGCCACCACACCACCTGGCTGCACGGGCCAGGCCTGGCCGCGCCAGGGGGTGGTGTGGCCAGCCCAGGCACCCCCTCGGCCTCTCCTTCCGCCTATAAGATGCCCTCGAGACGAAAACCCTAAGTACCAGATCAAAAATCCATGAAAGAGTCTGTAGCCGCTGTCATCTCCATCCCTAGATCAGGAGGGATCTGAAGCTCTTCCCGGCACCATGCCGGAGAGGGGAATTCACCCTGGAGGCCTTCTTCATCACCATGCAAGCCTCCGGTGTGATGCGTGAGTAGTTCATCCTTGGACTACGGGTCCATGTAGTAGCTAGATGGCTGGTTCTCCTCCTTTGTGCTTTCATGTTTAGATCTTGTGAGCTCCGTTCATGATCAAGATCATCTATTTGTAATTCTGCATGTTGTGTTTGCAGGGATCCGATGGATATTGAGATGCTATTTCAGATTGATTATTGATTCTATCATGTCTTTATTATTTGTGATCTTGCATGCTTTCAGTTGTTAGTAGCTATCTTGGCCAAGTAGATGCTAGCAACTCCAAGAGTTAGTACTTATGCTCGATAGTGGGTTCATGCCTCTCGTAATCTAGGGAACTGACAGAAATCTCTAAGGTACTAGATGTGCTGTTGCTACTAGGGAGAAAACAACAATCCTTTGTTCATAGAACAATCGTATTGTTTATTTTACACGCAATTCGTAAAGCAATACTGGAGGGGGTTCAGATGATAACCTAAAGGTGGATTATTAGTCATAGATGCAGTTGGATGGCGGTCTATGTATAATGTTGTAATGCCCAATCAAGTCTCAAAGGAGTCAAGATGATTAGTATATGCATGTATTGCTTTCTCGATGTTTGTCAATTGCCCCGCTGTAATTTGTTCACCCATCTTGGTATGTATCTAAGGAGAGCCACCTCTAGTGAACTATGGATCCCGGTCCTTTTCTTTTACATACAATCTACAAACTGTTTACTGCTTTGTGTTTACTTTCTGCAAACTATTACTTCCTTCCATTCGATACGTTTAATCCTTTGTTTTCAGCAAAACACGATGAGATTGACAACCTCATCGCAAGTTGGGGACAGAGTTCTGTGGTTGTGTTGTGCAGGTCTCCACGTTGCTACTAGCACCGGTAGTGCGCCCTGCCAAGGCTCAGCTAGCAACACCTTTGGGGTGTTTCCTTGCTCCTACTGGTTCGATTAAACCTTGGTTTCATAACTGAGGAAAACTTGTTGCTGTGCTCATCATACCTTCCTCTTGAGGTTCCCAACGAGCTCTGCATCAAGACCGAGCCATCAAGCATTTTTCTGGCGCCGTTGCCAGGGAGTCAAGGACATCTTCACAAGGGGAGTCCTTCATAACCAATCACTTCACTTTGTTATTTTTGTTTTGCTTAGTTTATTTTTGCTTTGTTTGCTTGTTTCTTTATCAAAAACACAAAAAACATAGTTTTACTAGTTTTCTTTCTTATTTGAAAACCCAAAAAAAAATGACTACTCTTGAAAACACTAAGTTGTGTGACTTCACTTACACCAACAACAATGATTTTATGAGCACACCTATTCCTCCACTTGTGCCTTAAGATACTTTCTTTGAGATAAAACCTGCTTTGCTCAATCTTGTTATGAGAGAACAATTTTCTGGTATTGGTAATGAAGATGCTGCTGCCCATCTAAATAACTTTGTTGAACTTTGTGAGATGCAAAAGCATAGGGATGTAGATGGTGATATTATTAAGCTGAAATTGTTTCCTTTCTCTTTGAGAGGAAAAGCTAAAGAATGGTTGAATTCCTTAACTAGGAATAGTATTGATTCTTGGACTAAATGCAAAGGTGCTTTTATTGGAAAATACTATCCTCCTGCTAAGATTATATCTATGAGAAGTGAAATAATGAAGTTTAAACAATCTGATAATGAACATGTTGCTCAAGCTTGGGAAAGAATGAAATCTTTGGTTAAGAATTGTCCCACTCATGGACTGACTGCTTGGATGATCATCCAAACTTTTTATGCAGGATTGAACTATTCTTCAAGGAACCTATTGGACTCTGCTGCTGGAGGTACCTTTATGACCATTACTTTGGGTGCTGCAACAAAACTTCTGGACAATATGATGGTTAATTATTCTGAATGGCATACTGAGAGAGCTCCACAAGGTAGGAAGGTAAATTCTGTTGAGGAAACTTCCTCCTTGAGTGATAAGATTGATATTATTATGTCTATGCTTGTTAATGGGAAAGCCCATATTGATCCAAATAATGTTCCTTTAGCCTCTTTGGTTGCTCAAGAAGAGCAAGTTGATGTGAACTTCATAAGAAATAATAATTTTGGCAATAATGCTTATAGGAGTAATTTTGGTAACAACAATTATAAGCCATATCCTCCCAACAATGGTAATGCTTATGTAAATTCTTACAACAATAATAGGAGTGCTCCCTCTAAACTTGAAGTTATGCTTAAAGAGTTTATTAGTAAACAAACTGCTTTCAATAAAACTATTGAGGAAAAACTCTCTAATGCTGAAAGAAATATAGCATCTTTGGTTGAAGCTCAATCTTCTTTGAATAAAATGGCTGCTAAACCTAAAACTAATGATAATCCCTTTGCAACTACTAATGCTATACAAGTAAGAATTGATGAAAATGTTAGACTATTAGCTGAATTACATGCTAAGTGGGAAGAGAAGATGAAAAAACATTAGTGTTTCTACTATTACCACCACTAGTGTTGAGGCTAGTAATACTTCTACTACTCTAGATGATAAATTTGATTTTGATCTTGATGGTTGCAACATCTCTGAAGTTATTAAGTTCCTACAAAAGCTTGCTAAAAGTCCTAATGCTAATGCTATGAACATGGCCTTTACAAAACACCTTACCGATGCTCTCATAAAGATTAAAGAAGAAAAGATGAAACATAAAGCCTCTATTCCTATAAAACAAGAAGATGGTTGGGAACCCATCATAAATATGAAAGTGAATGACTTTGATTTCAAAGCTTTATGTAATCTTGATAGTAGTGTTTCTATTATGCCTAGAAGGATTTATGATATGCTTGATTTGCCTCCACTTGAAGATTGTTATTTGAATGTACCACTTGATGATAATGCTAAAAAGAAACTCATGGGGAGTATTAATGATGTTCTTATTATGGTTAACAATGCCTATGCCCCCGTTGATTTCTATGTTTTGGATGTTGAATGCAATGCTTCTTGTCCTATTACTTTGGGAAGACCTTTTCTTAGAACTGTTGGTGCCATTATTGATATGAAAGAAGGCACCATTAAATATCAACTCCCACTCAAGAAAGGTATAAAACACTTCCCGAAGAAGAGAGAAAATATTCCTTTTGCCTCTCCTATGAAAACAAAATTTGGTCTTAATGCTTCTTCATTTGAGAACACTTGATTCTTTCTTGCTTCTTATGCCTAACTTAAAGGCGTTAAAGAAAAGTACTTATTGGGAGATAACCCAAAAGTTTTAGATGAGTATTGGAAGTTATTACTTCAGTAATAACCGCTCCTTATCCTTTTTATTTGCTTTTTGTGCCAAGAGTAACCTCTAATGAGAGAGAACTAATGATTGGGAAAGTTGCTATCCCGAAACAGATTTTTGTGCTTCACCGTAAACATTCGTGTAAAATGGCTGAACGTCTTTTTGAGGCGTTAATTTTTGTTATTCTGCCCCATGTTGTTATCTAACTTTTGTTAGTTCAACACTTTTTTAGTTGAGCACCGGAAGGTCTTCGAAAAAATTTGTCTTTACCTGCTGGTCTGTTTTGACAGATTTCTGCCATTTTCTGCATTTGCTTCTTGTTGGTTCCTTTTTGAGTTCTTTTGAGGAATTGAGATTTTTGAGGCAAGTACTACAGTAGCTAGTGTTCTAATGGAAGTTTATTTGGTGTTAGAACTGAACCTTAAGACTTATTTATCTTGAGTGCACTAATGTTGCTAATAAAGATTGTGTGAAGTTTTGTATGAAGGAAAAATTCCAGGTGTATGGAAGGAATGAGTAATGAGATGAAGGATGGACAAAAGCTCAAGCTTGGGGATGCCACGCGTGTCACCCCAAGAAATATCCAAGTACAAGCGTCAAAGCTTGGGGATGCCCAAGGCATTCCCCTCTTCATCAATAAAAATCCCAGGTTTCTTCCAAACGCTTCATTTTTATTGTTTCATGCATAGTTGTGTTGTTCTTGGAGCATCTTCTTTTTCGTTTTCGTTTTGGTTTTTCGTTTGCTTGGTTTTCTTAGTTTTCTGAATAAATTGGTTGGACCCCCTCTTTCATACATTGGTTTGCAAATAGTTTGGTTTGGTTTGGAAAAGAGTAGGAAAGTTCATACTTATGTGGTAAAAAGAGCTCGTTTTTGACTGTGGCCTATGCTTTGTCATGCCATGCTTTATATTGTTTTGACTTTATGCTTAGTATTCTTTGTTGTAGCATGACTTGTTATAAACAATTGAGATTGCTTAATGTGCCTTGGATGAATCATGCATTGTTTTAGCATATTAAAGCATAGTATAGTGGTATTCTCCTTTGATGCTTTATTTGGGTTGACTTGGCGCATGCTCACACCATGTTATGACTATCTCAAGTCACCATAGCCTTTATGATCCTTTAGTTTTCAACTTGTAGTATCACTTTATGCTTTGATCAATGATGTTTTGTCGCTCTGCATGATTATGGCCATTATTGCTCTCTTAGTTTGTCGCTCCTAGTCTTTTGCTAGCCTCCACAACCAAGTATGAGTTCCACTCATGCATCCAACTCCCTAAACCAAGTTATTCGAAAGAGTCCACCATACCTACCTACTAGCTTATGCTATTCCAAGTATATTCATGCTTTTGTTTACCTTCCAAATTAAACTTGTTATGAGAAAACTAGTGATTAAAGCTCTCACGAACTTGATGGCACACTTTACTTTTCTTGCCCTTAATAAACTTGAACCATTGGGTCCTTCTTTGTTGCGTATATGCTTGCACTTTATAAGTTGAAATTAGCAGAACCATGTATCACGGGGAACGCTTTCAACATTGCACTTGTACTTTGTACCCCGTTGATATCATGTTCTTTTGCTTACGGATCCCGGCGGTGTGAAATAGAAGTGGAACTTGTAAGATCATGGAGTTTGTATGTGTGTTAGAGGAACGCCTAGGCCGCTAGCCTAAGCCATGCCTAATCATGGTGGAAACTTGCAGCATCACCATAATGAGCACTCTATAAAGCATCCTCAATAAAAACCTATGCAAATAGCAAATAAAAAGATCGCTGAGATGCTCATTGTCTGCTTGCCTTGTCATTTTGATTATGGGATAGCTCTTGTATCATGTGCAAGGGGTACCCTGGTGTCAGTTCTTTATGATACACATGTACTTACAATGACAAGAGCCTACTCGTGACTAAAGTTGAGTAGCATGAGGTTCGGTCTTCGTAAGTAAGGGGCATGAGATTTCGGTTTATAACTTGTCAAGCATATCCTCTTAGTTGTGTCACTTTAACCTTAATCACCTTCAAGATGCTTATGATAGGGGCAATGAGAGCTGAAAGCTATAAGTACCATAATTTTTGGAAGCTCTTTATGAGACTTGAATCCCTATTTCCTTCTATGAAGGCCTTTCTTCCACCATTATATTGAGTCTCCACCTTCTATCTTTATGCACCTACTTTGAGAGCATAGTGGCCATTCTTAGTTCTATGTGCATTGTCCCAAGACTTGTTGATTGATGCATAACTTTGATATTGCTTGTTTTAAACTATTTGTATCTAGTCACTCTTGTAAACTTTGAAGGTGTCCTATGCATTTATGTTTGCTACTCTATGAAGGACAAGCTGAATGCCACTATGCTATGTTTTCTTTATGTGAAACAAACAAACGTCTTGCAAAGCATTGTTATTCATGAATCTTTTGTTTGTGCCTTTTCATGTTGCATATAGTTTCTTTGTCTTATTGCTAGAACCTTGTCTTTCATGTTTTGATTGAAGTACTATGATCCTAGCTTTGAATGTTTTACAAATACTTTGATCAAGTTTATGATGGTGCATGTCACCTCAAAAATTATTCTTTCTTTTTATCACTTACCTACTCGAGGACGAGCAGGAGTTAAGCTTGGGGATGTTGATACATTGCAAATGTATCTATAATTTTTGATGTTCCATGCTTGGTTTTATCCACTTTCTTGTGTTTTGTCCACACTTTGGAGTACTTTTCATATGATTTCTTGGACTAACCTATTACAAAGAGCCACAGTGCCAGATGCCTATTTTCTGCTGTTTTTGGTTCCAGGAAAGTCAAAAAATGAATATTCTCGGAATTGGACAGGACAAAAGCCAAAGTGCCTATTTTTCCGGAAGTCATCAGATGCCAAAATACGAGACGGAGAGGAGCCAGGGGGCCACCACACCACCTGGCCGCGTGGGCCAGGCCTGGCCGCGCCAGGGGGTGGTGTGGCCAGCCCAGTCACCCCCTCGGCCTCTCCTTCCGCCTATAAGATGCCCTCGGGACGAAAACCCTAAGTACCCGATCAAAAATCCACGAAAGAGTCTGTAGCCGCCGTCATCTCCATCCCTAGATCGGGAGGGATCTGAAGCTCTTCCCGGCACCCTGCCGGAGAGGGGAATTCACCCTGGAGGCCTTCTTCATCACCATGCAAGCCTCCGGTGTGATGCGTGAGTAGTTCATCCTTGGACTACGGATCCATGTAGTAGCTAGATGGCTGGTTCTCCTCCTTTGTGCTTTCATGTTTAGATCTTGTGAGCTCCGTTCATGATCAAGATCATCTATTTGTAATTCTGCATGTTGTGTTTGCGGGGATCCGATGGATATTGAGATGCTATTTCAGATTGATTATTGATTCTATCATGTCTTTGTTATTTGTGATCTTGCATGCTTTCCGTTGTTAGTAGCTATCTTGGCCAAGTAGATGCTAGCAACTCCAGGAGTTAGTATTTATGCTCGATAGTGGGTTCATGCCTCTCGTAATCTAGGGAAGTGACAGAAATCTCTAAGGTACTAGATGTGATGTTGCTACTAGGGAGAAAACAACAATCCTTTGTTCATAGAACAATCATATTGTTTACTTTACACGCAATTCGTAAAGCAATAATCTGTTGCTTGCAACTTAATACTGGAGGGGGTTCGGATGATAACCTGAAGGTGGATTATTAGTCATAGATGCAGTTGGATGGCGGTCTATGTATAATGTTGTAATGCCCAATCAGGTCTCAAAGGAGTCAAGATGATTAGTATATGCATGTATTGCTTTCTCGATGTTTGTCAATTGCCCCGCTGTAATTTGTTCACCCAGCTTGTTATCTATCTAAGGAGAGCCACCTCTAGTGAACTATGGATCCCGGTCCTTTTCTTTTACATACAATCTACAAACTGTTTACTGCTTTGTGTTTACTTTCTTCAAACTATTACTTCCTTCCATTCGATACGTTTAATCCTTTGTTTTCAGCAAAACACGGTGAGATTGACAACCTCATCGCAAGTTGGGGACAGAGTTCTGTGGTTGTGTTGTGCAGGTCTCCACGTTGCTACTAGCACCGGTAGTGCGCCCTGCCAAGGCTCAGCTAGCAACACCTTTGGGGTGTTTCCTTGCTCCTACTGGTTCGATTAAACCTTGGTTTCATAACTGAGGGAAACTTGCTGCTCTGCTCATCATACCTTCCTCTTGGGGTTCCCAACGAGCTCTACATTAACACCGAGCCATCAGCACCCTGTCGGAGGGGAGAGATCACCCTGGAGGCCTTCTTCATCACCATGTCTGCCTCCGATGTGATGCATGAGTAGTTCATCCCTGGACTACGGGTCCATGTAGTAGCTAGATGGTTGGTTCTCCTCCTTTGTGTTATCATGTTTAGATCTTCTAAGCTCCGTTCATGATCCAGATCATCTATTTGTAATCATACATGTTGTGTTTCGGGGATCTGATGGATATTGACATGCTATTTCAGATTGATTATTGATTCTATCATGTCTATGTTATTTGTGATCTTGCATGCTCTCCGTTGTTTGTAACTATCTTGGCCAAGTAGATGCTTGCAACTCCAAGTGGGAGTATTTATACTCGATAGTGGGTTCATGCCTCTAGTAATCTGGGGAAGTGACAGAAATCTCTAAGGTTGTAGATGTGTTATTGCTACTAGGGAGAAAACATCAATCATTTGTCCATGGGACAATCGTATTGTTTACTTTACACACTTTGCTTAATACAATTATCTGTTTCTTGCAACTTAATACTGGAAGGGGTTCGGATGATAACCTGAAGTTGGATTATTAGTCATAGATGCAGTTGGATTACGGTCTATGTATAATGTTGTAATGCCCAATCAAATCTCATAGGAGTCAAGATGTCTAGTATATGTATTGTATGCTTTCTCGAATCTGTCAATTGCCCCGCTGTAATTTGTTCACCCGGCATGTTATTTATCTCAAGGAGAATCACCTCTAATGAACTATGGACCTCGTTCCATGATTTTACCATTGCTATACCTTCTACTATTACTATTTACTATTTACTTTCTGCAAGCAATTACTACCTTCCACAAAATACGTTTAATCCTTTGTTTTCGGCAAAACTGGTGAGATTGACAACCTCACTGTAAGTTGGGAGGAGTTCTATGGTTGTGTTGTGCATGATTCCAAGTTGCTAGCAACGCCTTGCAGTTGTTTCCTTGCTCCTACTGGTTCGATAACCTTGGTTTCATAACTGAGGGAAAACTTGCTGCTATGCTTATCATACCTTCCTCTTAAGGTTCCCAACGAGCTCTACATTTTGAGCCATCAGTCACATACACTCCCTATGCTCAACTCCTGGGAATACTATTTCTACTGCACTCTCTAAGCCATTGCAAGCATCTATGTGTATAGCCAATCCATTTTGAAAACCTATAATCTTGCGCAAATTCTGTAGAAACCAGACCCAACTTTCCTTTGACTCTATACCTCCAACACACCATAAGCAACTGGGAGTATCCATTTGTGTCGATCAATAGCAATAGAAGCTACTAGTTATCCAGTTAGAGTAGTTGCATCCACAGCCAAATAGGGCATGCAACCATCCAGAAACCCTTGATAGCAAGCCTTGAAACAAACAGAATCGCTCTTGAAACATTCCTTATCCATTATCTTCCCTTTATCTTGTACTGAACGGTATGATGGTCTATTTCTATAACACTACCAGGACTAGTCATCTCCACTTTAGCTTTGTAGGTGTAAATCAACTTATAACTGTCATTCCATGGACCATTAATCATTTCAAGATCCATTTCCTTGGCATAAAAAACCCTCATGTAAGGAACGTCGATTTTGTACTTCTCAATAAGCTTCTTTCGGAGTGTTGTTGGACAAAGTGTTGGTGTTTCTCTCAGCTAATCCATGATTGCATGTGCCACCCACCTAGTCTTTGCCAGCTTTGTTTTCAGTGCCCCTCTAGGTGGACCAAGCACACTTGTTGGACCAAGAACAACGATGTGAATTTTACTAAACCGGATACCAGCATTATTACCAAATAGTATTTGCAGATGCTCACTGCAAGTTAATGGGAGATATCTTTGATCGGAAGTATTAAAATAGGTGAAATGAGCAACATCGCGATTGCTCCACTTATAATGACCACTGAAAAGTTCATGAAAACGGCTGAATGCAACGTTTCTATCTATCACTAGATGGGGCTTATTACCATGCAGTTTGCTAGTTTCTTGCCTAACTGCCACCCGAAAAGTCATCGTTGGAGGAATCCTATTCGATTCAAATTCGAACAAAGGGTGCAGTTAGGCCAGGAACAATTGGATAATGATTCAAGCGACGAATCGACAAATACTGCCTATTTTCCAAATTAGAACAATCGAGTGGAAACTAAGCTTAGCCAACTGGAATCCATAAGGTATATGCCTTCGATTTGATCCAATCTTCTCCATGGTTGATGGGATGGATGTCTTCCTCCTCCGCCATCACTTCGTGTCCCCAGATGGGGGGTAGATGTGGTGTGCGGCAGCGCGTTCACGCGTCAGTCTCACCGCTGGCGAACGAAATAAGGTGAGCGAGAGAGAAGATGCGGGGTAGAGAGGGCAGGGCAGCGTGGGAGCTACTCGGGTCGGTTTGTTTCAGTATATGTGATTGGGAAAGCGAGAGAGAAGATGCTACTGACATTGTGGCCCACTCATCAACACGCAATGGCCAAAGAGCACCTAGCCCCTAGGCGGCCTCATTCGTAATATGTTAACTGGCACCGTTTTGAGCATTCTTGAGAGTTTCAAGCAAGAGCAAGGGGAAAATTGAGCAAAGTTTTGGAGCATAGACAAAACTGAGCAAAACTAAGAAAACGATGGTAGAAAACCAAAAAAATTAATATGAAAGCACCTTCGTTGGAATGCTAAGTTGATCCTAGTTTAGACCACTACTAGTTCCGAGGCTGACGGCGTCTGAGAGGAAAAAAACAGCGGCAGAGCTCTTTTTTCCACCGCTTTGACCGAACCGTGTGGAGACCGAACCCTTGGAGGACACGTGATAATAAATGGGCAAAAAAAAAGGAAGAAATCGCATTCTGATGTTCAGTTACTGTAGATGCGTCCATCTACAGTGCAAAGGCTGATTTGGCTGCCTTGAAGAAATCGCTGAAACAGTTCACTTTCGTATAGGTGGAACATGTATAAGATCCGACGGCCCAAATATGGGCGGCCTTCTCCTCGCGCATCAACGCATGATGATTAACTCCATCGAAACATTGTCCGTCGTTTCCCCCTCACTTCATCGCGGGCACTTGTCTTTCTCTCCGGCATTTGCCATTCCTGATCTCGCCCTCCTCCTCCCCCTCGCGTGCTGGCCTCCACCACTTCCTCCTCTATGCCTCGCATGACCCCACGGGAGCGCTCCCGGTGATGCCGCCGGCGTTGGCCATGGCGTCGGCGTCGATGCGCGGCGCCGAAGGCCCGAAGGCCACGGCGCGACGCCCGGGCCGCGTGCTGGCCGGGCGCCGGCGGCGGGCCGCCGTGCTGCTCCTCGCGCTTTCGTACACGGCAGCTATGCTCATGCTATTCCTATGCGCTGGCAGCTCGGGTCTGAGCAGTACCGGTGGCAGCGGCGTGGCGGTGGGTTCGCTGCGCCGCCGGCCGGCGGCGCCAGCGCCACCCGGGTCGGTGTACCGCAGCCACCTCGTGTTTGAGCGGCTCCTGCCGGACATGCGCGCCTCTGCATCGCGTCCTAACCCTGTGAGTGATGTTTCCTGTCCTGTTCCGCGGGACTCGGATGCCCGATCTATTCCTCACGGAGCTAGCGGAATTATTGGTGAATTTTCTTCCATTCATGTGCATTGGAGGATCTTTTCTTGTTTTGTCTACTCGCTGATTTGTTAACGGGTGTTCATAGTTTTATTCTAAGTCGTTGCTGAAATGTTTGGTACATGATACTATAGTTTTGTGTAGGACTGTGTTTGACACAAATACTGATCGCTGGTGAAACTGAAAACATCCTGAATTCGGCTGCGAAGAGGAACAATCTCTAAACCTTTTACTTATGTTGACCTAGTAATGTACTAATACTTTGTTACCTCGAGATGGCAATATGTATGACACAAGTTATTTGTCACTCTTCGTCAGATTGCTCCGTTTCAAAAATATATATATAAAAAGTCAGATGGTAGCACCTCCTTTTTAGTTTCATGTACTAGTCATATTCCAAAAGCGTGTGATAGCCGTTCATGTGGCAACCTAGAATCTGTCCTGAAACTCAGAGATGCTATGCATTGGCTACTTCAAAGGTCTCAGAGGTTTATCTGTCAGTTGGAGTTGATCATGATAATTGTGATGATCTTGATTTATACTATATTGCTATGATCCAATTATTATACATGTTGAATGCTTTTGATCACCATGGACACCAACAGTTCAGTTTTGTTTTCCTTACTTTGCATAAATATACGGCAATCGCATTGAACATTTTGCCTTGTCATCATGCAGTTAATTGCATCCCATTACAAAAGATCTGGAAAGCGATGGGTACCTTGCATCAGCAGGAGGTTGCCACGATCAGGTGGAAAATTGAAAAATACTCTTTATGACTTTTATACCAAATATACAAAATTCAGGCAGCATAAATCAAGTTTATATCATAAGTAAGAATAGATGACAAAGCACAGAAGTTTGTATTGATGGTCCACATTACACTTTTCAGCGTTACCACCTTCAAATGGTTTTCTCGTAGTTGAGGCAAATGGTGGTCTGAATCAACAGCGTATATCTGTAAGTTGCATTATCAAGTTCTTACTAAACGTAAAATGTACAAACAAGATATATTTTCTTATTGTAATCTTCAGTTCTTACTAAACGTAAAATGTGTTTTGAACTTAGTTTCTTGCAGATATTTAATATTTTGTTGCATGTTGCTCTTTATCTTCCACAGAATTCTCAACTCCAAAGTTGTTATCCTACTGCACAACTCTTCATCGATCTGTAGAGTTCTTTGAATTTTTATAGCATCTCAAGTGACAACAGATATGTCTTAATACAGATTTGTGATGCGGTTGCATGTTGCTCTTTAGCATCTTTGGCCCTTGATGTTTATCCGAGTCTAACAGATATGTCTTAATACAGATTTGTGATGCTGTTGCTGTGGCCAGCATACTTAATGCAACTCTTCTCGTCCCAGCTTTTCATTTGAATAGTGTTTGGCGTGATTCTAGGTAATAACAGTTTTGCTTACTTTAAGAATACGAATAGATGTGCTTGGACAAACTAAAATACAGAATATACTTCCCTCAGTCACTTTCTTGAGAACTACTCCATCCCACCCCAAAAAAGATGACGTTTGGGACATTCACACGGTTTCCAACGGAACTTTGACCATTAATTTTGTGATACAGTATTATTATACAACCTAACAAATGAGTACTTTCTGAATGTTTCGACACAATCTATACATGTAATTTTCACACATCCAATCAAAATATTTCAAATAATATAGGTGGTCAAAGTTTTAAAATACTCCCTCCATCTAGAAATAACTGACTTGGGTTTGAATAGATTCAAATGTATCTAGACACATTTTAGTGTATAGGTACATTCGAATCTAGACAAACTCAAGTCAGTTATTTGTGGACGGGGGAGTATAATTTTTATGCTAAAACAGTTATTGGTGGAGCAACCATTAAGTTCAAAATTCACATCAGTTTCAGTCTACCTGACAATTACTTTGGTCAATGTTTTATCTGCTTTACATTAGCTGGATCAATCATTTTCTAATGTGTAAAATAGAAACTTAACTATTTTCTTCAATGCATTTTCCTTGTTTCCAGATATGTCTTTTTACCTGTCAAGTCAACATTTGACGTTTCTCTTGCACTTCTATTTTAACAATATATTCCACCATTTTGTTGGATATAAGATCCACCCATTTTGTTTGCTTGCTTAAGCATGTATCTCAATAAGGTCCTCCAAACCAGTGTGTGGTTTTGTGCCTTTTATCATGTAAATTTTTTCTTATGATATAAGATTTATTTCTATGAATTACTTAATTGAAAGAGTTATTATTCTTTATGTAGCTTAGGTGTTTTTCATTGGTTATAGTGTTTTCAGTGTATTCCCTTACGTTATATCATATTCTTAGGTTAGTTTTCTATTTCTCGTCACTCTTATCAGAAGGATAATATTTTTTGTTTCTGCATAATTGCTTTCAGCAAATTTGGTGATATCTTTGACGAAGAACATTTTATTAAGACACTCCGAAAACATGTAAGGGCTGCTACAGAACTTCCTGAAGATGTTTCTGCGCAGTTTGACCATAATATCAGCAATATACCAAATATGAGAACTAAAGCCTTCTCATCTCACAGTTACTACCTAGAGAAGGCGCTTCCGAAATTGTTGGAGCTAGGGTATGTGCTTCCTCTGCTCCTTGTTTTGTTCATGTCACAACTAAAGACGTTCTGCATTGCCGTGTCTTTGCTCATTTTCTTTTCTATGACACAGAGCTGTGCGTATTGCTCCTTTCTCAAATAGATTGGCTAATTCAGTTCCATCAAATATCCATGCCTTGAGATGTTTGGCAAACTATGAGGCATTGAGATTTTCTGTACCCATAAGAACTCTTGCAGATAATATGGTTGACCGAATGATCAAGAAGAGTTCTTTGACTGGTGGGAAGTACATGTCTGTGCATCTTCGCTTTGAAAAGGTTCTGACACAATATCTCCTACTATTTAATGGCTGTTATTATATCTTCTTAATTATACTGAGTTTTATGATGATTGTGTGCTCTGTATTTCAGGATATGGTAGCTTTCTCGTGCTGTATATATGACGGTGACTCGAAGGAGAATATTGCAATGGAAAATGCTCGTGAAAAAAGCTGGCGAGGGAAGTTTCACCGACCTGGTCGAGTGATAAATCCTGAGGCTAACCGGAGGAATGGCAGATGTCCTTTAACACCTCTAGAGGTTGAGATGTTAGTTCCCTGCAATTGTTTTGTGTATGTTCTTGTTGCAGTACTTCTTAGGGGCAGATAGGGGGTATTTACTGCTTCTGGTAAGATTCTATTTTTATGCCTCTGAAAATATTCTCTTAACTAACTGTTACATGCAAGACTAAGATAAAATAAGCGCTTTTAAAATACCATCACACTACCAAACAGAACATTAGTCTGCTTTTTTTCTTCATGTCATGTTCCTCAGGCTATCTACCATTCAGGTATACAGTTGGAGAGTCTGAAATAACATCTACGCAGTTGTGCAATTTCTAGATTTATTGTCATATTTATTTATTTTTCAGTGGAGTGATTAGTTAAACTGGTTCTTAAAGTTTCTCCTGCCACCACAATTTCAGTTATACCAAATACTCTGCTTTGCTACAAGTCCCCAAAATGAGTTCTTTTTTATGCGAGATTATCATAAATTTATTTTTGTTCACTAGTTTAGTTTATGCAGGTTGGAATGATGCTGCGGGGCATGGGATTTGACAATACTACCTCCCTCTATGTTGCCTCTGGTAAAATATACAATGCTGAAAATTATATGAATCCTCTTCGCCAGTTATTTCCACTTTTGCAAACAAAGGAAACACTCACTTCACCTGAGGAGCTTGCACAGTTCAAGGTACTTTCCTGTCCCTTCGTTACTTCATCTGTTAGAAATGATGCTTTCTTTAATTATCTCACAGCAAGCATCCTGAACCCTTGTTCAGTGTGTGGATAACAAATGTGTAAAAACAAATTTATATCCATGACGGACTACCTTTTACTCGCTTCCCTACGCTATCCAGGGGTATTCATCTAGACTGGCAGCATTGGACTATACAGTCTGTCTACACAGTGAAGCCTTTGTAACAACTCAAGGAAGCAATTTCCCTCACTTCCTGATGGGGCACAGGCGTTATCTGTATGGAGGACATGCAAAGACAATAAAGCCGGATAAACGGAAAATGGTGCTACTGTTTGACAACCCGGATATCAGGTCAGCTTTGAGTTTACCCTTGTCCGCTTTGCTTAAGTGCACAGTGAAGCTGGATAAGATGGACCTGAATTTTCTACTTCAAATATTGATATTTGCCATTTAACTAGTTTCCATTTGGACTCTTCATGTCACTGATAATTATGATAGAAAATCCTTTTGAATTTTAACTAGTGTTCATAAAAGTTTACATTTACATACTGAAATACGTTTGGATCTCATAGAACTATGTGAGGCTGCAACCAGACGTGCAGGTCTCTCTGATATTTTCTCTTTATAGTCATCGGTGAGGATTATATCCAACTTGTTTGCTTTGGCTGTAGATGGGATCGGTTCAAGCACCTCATGCAGGACATCCGTCGCCACAGTGAATCGAAAGGTTTCGGGTTCAGGAAACAGGATGGTTCGATATACAACCTTCCAATACCCGAATGCATGTGTCAGCAAGCTGAAGCATGATTAGAGTAGCAATTTTTTTGAGAGAGAATTAGAGTAGCAATTTATGTACTTGTAACTTGTAAGTAGCAGTTGTGCATAGCAATTTGTTACTACATTTTTTGTCTATAGGTGGAGAGTAGTAGGCTAGCGATACTGCAAATTGTGTGGTTGTTGATTGGAAAATCCAACCCAGAGATGCAGTTGTGCCGTCAGAAATCAAAGAGAGACTAGTTCAGAATATTTCAGTGTATATCGACTATAATTTCCAAACTGATATTTGAGTTGGGATTTGTTTGCCTGGTGCTAATGGAGATAAAAAACATACTGGAGTTTGCAACCTGAATTCTAAGTAAATGTCACCTCACCTCCACCAGCAGAGGTGTGGTGTGATTTAGACTCTTCTTCTGATGGTGACTAAGAATTAGCTGAATCACCACCTGTACAGTTTCTTTTCTCTCTTTTTTAATTTCTGGAATACAGTTTTCTCTTTGTATCTGTTTACTCCTCTTAATGAAAAATGAAAGCAGCGCTGATGCATTTCATAAAAAAAAATTATAAAAAATATCCTGGGTGGAAGAATCACTGGTGTACAGAGTAGACGATCCAGTGAGGCAGTTCGTTTTACCATCATAAAACTCTCTTTCGGATTTTGGATAGAGCACACCGTTAGTCCTAGAAGCTAGTATGAAGGGCGTGTCAAATTAGTTTTCATTGTTCAAAATTGCATATCTACCGCCTCACGTCGCTCCAATGGTGTATATGTTGTTGTGAGCACATAACACTTCTACAACTTAGATCCAAACAGCCATGTTGGGAGGGTAAAGATTTACCATTTAAAATTTCATTTTTTTTTTACCATTTATGACCTTTGTGAAGATCACAAATTAATCTGTGGGAACAAGAAATTGGTTACCTCCTCCGATCATCCCCTGTGTTGTTGCGGATACCACCAAAATTATGAGATATGTACAACATGAATCATGTACATAATTCTAGCAAGATCGAACAAGGTTTCCAAAGTATATGGAAATGACAAACATATTGCACCACAAACTACTAGAATTATTCGACCACGTGGGAGAAAGAGTGATCGTGCCTCATGACCATTCGCCCGAGCTTCATAAGTTTATTCAGTCACATATTGCTATTTAAGAATAGGAAAATCAATTTCAGTTTCAATATTATCTAGTCAAGCACATGTGGCAACAATTCGCCGACGCTCAATTTTTTTTATTAATTGGAAATTTATATACTTAAAGGTTTAACTATTACACTATATCTCAGCATAACTAAGATGCACGCATCCCTCACAAATCCAAACTCAAACAAGAAACAGAAAGGAGAAATACTGCATAACGCATATGGTGAAGGAGGACCAATCCGAAAATCACGTTGCCATCCATGTTGGACAAAAATATCTCTAGCTGTATCCTCCAAGCGTGTATAGACCTTCGTAAACAAGTCTCAAAACTCCACACATTGTAGAGACGACTATAAACAGAGCATATACTGGTGCACGGTAGGTAACCTGCATAAGAGAAGAAGTTTTATCATTAAAAACCTTGTCATTTCTACATAGCCAAAGTGACCAAATGATGACAACCTTAATCAGAATTATGAACCTGATATCAATCCCATGTAGCAATTGTCAAATATGTTGGCAACACTACGTGGAGGATACAGTCCAGAAGCTACTTGGATGACTGTTCATATAGAACGAGTGAATTAACAATGGAATAATAAGTGTTTAATTGTCTCATCATCCTGAAAAAATACACATTTCGTACTTCTATACCAATTCCTTTTGACAGGGTTGTCTTTTGTAAGAATCACTCCTCGATGAAGGCACCGTGCTAAGATTTTAGTCTTTAGCGATGTCTTCATCTTTCAGTTTTTTATTGTTATCGACTGACATATCAGGTCGGACCAATGCTCTATACATAGACTCTACAAAATATTTATCACTCATGTAGATTCTATCTAAACTCATCAGCCCCATATGACAATTGCAATGTGGCTAAACATTGCAACAGAGCGTTCCACATACAAGTATGGGGCAATTAAATCTCTTATAGACGTCACATTCGGTGGAAAAGATTCCAACACTGTGAGGATGATATCACCCTTGTGGCAAACAATGTTGTATAGAGCTGGATATTGTTTCCGGAGTGTAGCATTTCCAAGTTTGTCCTCCGAGAAACGAATTTATGAGCCATTATTAATAGAAAATGATCCATAGCGGAAAAAATGTTTCTTCATAGCTATTAGCCCATTCCCAATGTGTGAGTCCCCAGTGAAAGGACACAGATGTAGCCTAGAGGAGGGTGAATATACGTTTTAAAACTTATTACAGTTTTGGCTCTAATAAATGCAGAATAAAACAAGCGTTTAATTTATCAAGCACAAAATCTATATATGTTGAGGTTCAACTATGTGCACTAACAACTTATACTAAGCAAGATAAGCAACAAGGTGATAGCAAGATATAATACTTAAAGCACGAAGACTATCACAATGTAAAGTGCATAAGTAAAAAGCTCGGGTAAAGAAATAACCGCAATGGAGACACGAAGATACATTTCTGAAGTTTTATCCTTGTTTAGGAAAGTGCGTCTTTATTGGAGAGGTGCGGAAGCGCGATGCACTCTGAATGCCACACAATACTCACATTCAGAAGTGGTTTGGTGAGTCCAAAATTAAAGCATATTTACCTCTCGTTTTTGCATAAGTAGAGTATGGTTTTTGGTATTTTACCGTGTTTGCGCGCACCTTTTGTCCTTATTTTAACAGGATTTCGAATTACCAAGTCTCTTATGAATATATCAATTGGAACTATCATATTATGCTATAATATGATATTTTTAAGCGATAAAAGTAATTTAATTGATTTGTCCTCGCACTTGGGAGATTTTCATACGCGAAGGAGGACACAGGGGCCTTAACGACCACTGGTACGGGCGGAGTCCGCCCGTACCATCTGCCCGTACCATACGGCATCGCGTCCGCCTCGTCAAATACTTTCACCTCGCAAAGATGGATCACAGATCCGACATTCACAAAAACCTCCAACCACGAAAAACCACACCAGAAAGGGATATGGAAGAGGAACTTGGAGGAGGGCAAATTCTTGCTGCTTCACGGATCATTGGAGGACATCACATCATCCCCTTCATCATTAACCGCTGCATCTCCATCACCCTTACTACCCCCATCTTCCATCTATTAGATCTTGTTGTAATTCTAGATTCAATTGTGGTTTGCATTAGATTTATCCCCATACTTTTATCCATCCATTTGATTATGATGATGTTGTTCATTGCTTGCATGTGTGAGTAGTTTCCTTTGTTCTTGGGATGATAGATACACCCTAGAATTATTATGAAATGAAATAAATATGATCTATTACTTGTGTCCATGATCTATTGATCGATGATGTATGTTTGATCTCTCTTTAGATGGTATGTGTAGTCGGCCATATATCATTTGCTTTCGGGTCTAAATAAAAGGGTGAAATCCTTTGGACGTGTTTGGAAGTATGCCCAGAGCTATTTGTGACTAGAAGCACTGGCTTATAACCTGCACGGTCAAAGGGGGAATAAAGAGAGATTCACTAAGCTAATTACTATTGGGTCCACAGCATAGAAAACAAAAAATTTCCTACGGTGTGAACTACACGCCAAGATCTATCTACTAGGTACAAAGCAACGGGTGGACATACATCCAACGAGAACTTACCCTCGTAGACAACGGGTTTTGTTAACGAGTATGAACTCGTGGTTGATGTAGTCGTACACTTGCCGATCTCAAGATCGTGATGAAGTCCAGCAGGTCTGGCTCCAGCACGTCCATCAGATCCAGCTCCAGCACCACCAAGTCCAGCACTGCAAAGCAGCGGTGCATCCGTGATCGTACACACGTCCGGTACCCCGACAACCTCCGTCCCTCGCTCTAGCAAAGCAGCGGAAGCAGCAACTCCTTTCCAGATAAAGCCACCGGAAACATGTATCTCACTAATCCGAGACCATGGGGGAATAATACTAGAGGGGGAGAGAGATATTTCACAAGGAGGTGTGTGTGAGAAGTGAGGAGGGGGTCTCCTTTTATAGGAGGAGGGGGGTGCCCCTCCTTCATGGCCGGCGCATGGAGGAGGTGACATTCATGTGGTGGTAACTCCCTCCACATAAATTTGCCCCTTCACATTCTCTTTTAAAGTCTCCACTTTAAATGCATTAAATTTCTCCAAATTTAATGCTCTCTCATTTAATAAAACTCTTTTATTAATTTTATTCAGAATTTTGTTAATTACTTTAATTAACAAACATTCACATAAAACCCCCTGCAATATTTCAATATTACATGCAGAACCAATTTCAGCAATTTCACCCGAAATAGTTTCGGTGTCTATTGAAATAATTCCAGCGCTTTCTTAAATCTTTATCTAAAACATATTTGCTCCAAATGGTGTCGGTATCCCTTAAGTGTGTCACCCTACGGTTCGCGAATAATGCAGACATGATCGAGACCCCTCTCAGATCAATAATCAGAAGCGGGACCTGGAGATCCATACTGACTCCTACACATTCAACGATGATTTCTGTGATCGTGAGAACCTTTAACGCTTGTAACTAAATACCTTTGTCCCTCGATATATTACATGTCCAAGATTCGATCATCGGTATCTCCATACCTAGTTTGATCTCGTTACCGACATGTACTCTTTTCTCGTTCTCGTGATATAACATTCTAGTGATCACATCACTTGCTTGCAAGCTATTTCAATGTGATATCACCGAGAGGGCCCAGAGAATATCTATCCGTCATCTGGATTGACAAATTCCACTCTTGATCCATGAGCCTCAACATAACACCTTCGTAGTACTGAACCCATCTTTATAGTCACCCTATTACGGTGTGAAGTTTGATGTTATCAAGATACTCTTCCGGTGTTAGCAATTAACATAATCTCATGGTCTAAGGATAAAGATTACTTTGTATGATGTTATAGCAATATAAACATAATGACTTGATTGTAATGCTATACTTCGGATGAATGTTCATCACATCATTCCACCAATGGTGTGACCTTGTTATTAACAACATCCAATGTCCATGATCAGGAAACCTTGATCATCTTGTTAATCAACAAGCTAGTCTATAAGAGAGGCATGACTAGGAACCCTTTTTGTTTATTAAATACACATGTATTGATGTTTCCGAATCAGTACAATTCTAGCATGTAAAATAAACATTTATCATAAACATGGGATAAGATAATAACCACTTTATTATTGCCTCTTGGGCATATTCCCTTCAATTACGATATCCACGGGGAGACCCTTAATTGCGGTGGTTTCTATGTGTGACTGCTCTCAGACATCGCGGTGGTTATTTAGAGATTATCTCATTCCTTGGCTTAACAAAGTGACAGCCTACGAGCCTTGCGGTGAACATCTTATTATGGAGCTCTCTCCACACATGTTATGACATAAGAAATAGGCTATTCTAATTATGATTAGTTGCAACATGCTAGCGGTATATCCTACATCCCTAGAAGGCTTTAGCCCTATTGAGTTCTACTACCATTCCAAACGCTTTAGTTACTTGTTTTATTTACTTTTCCACATTCAACCTAAAACCTTTCAAATATCCTTTACTTAAAATCAACAGCAACTTACAAGTATCCTTTGGTAGACAGTGACGAGGGGCATAAAGACCTTAACCAAATAGCTCTCTGTGGGTTCGATACTTTTATTTCAAAACTAGCTACAATCGATATGTGCACTTGCAGTCATCATGGTTGCTCCATGCACACCAAACACCACAAAATCTGTTCTCAAGATGCAAAGACACACCACCCATTGACGGCACAAAGTCTCAACTTATTCTCCCATGTGCGCACCACCAAGGAGGGCACCCGATTGACTATATGACACTTGAGGCGGTCACCAAACCCGTACAAGCTTGGGGAGATCTCCACAACTTAATTGGAGGCTCCCAAGTAATTTCCACCAAGTCCACAAGCTTGAGGAAATCTCCATAACTTAATTGGAGGCCTCGAGAAATCCACAACACCACACTAAGTCGTCTAGGGTTCCAAGAACCCAAGAGTAAAATATTCTCACTTTAACCCAACCGAATACCCAAGGAGAAGTCAACCCGATGCACCTAATGCAATGAAAAAAACCGAACAAGTGTTCGAATCCTTCACTCCCAAATTACAACAAAGCTACATAACCTTATAGGGGAATAAGAGAGGAAGAACAAGGAAGGAAATCCAAAGAAGACTCCAATATCTAGATCCAATATCTTCCTCTCACTTAAAGGAGAGATAGATTGGTGGAATGGTAGATCGAGATCTTCTATATCTTTTCCCTAAAAAGAAGCAAGAATCATTGGAGGGATCGAGAGATAGAAATCTTGAGAAGGTCAGCAGTGGAGGGGAAAACTTGGAAGAGAAGTTAGGGAACCATTGGTAAAGAAGGGGCCCTTATATATGTCCTCCAAAGTCCAACCATTATAACCAAAAATTGCTTGGGACGGAGTCTTTGGCCTAGTTGGAGTCTCTAGGAAAGGTCTAGTACCTTGCAACTCAGAAAATCACAAGGGTGGTGTTTTGGGCTGGAATCTCTAGACTGACAGAATCGGAGTCTCCCCCCTAAAAATTGACAGAAACAATAAAACGAATTTGATGATCTTAGTCTTGTTTTGAAGAGGACAAAAAACTCTATAAGATCATGTAGAGAAACATCATAGTACAGAAAATCATGGAGAGAGTGGCGTGAAACCTCCCTAAGAGAAGAACCGGTAAAACCTCCAAAATCAAAAACACAATAAGATAATCACCGGGAATCCATTTTTGATGAATTAGATCTTGTTGCAAATAAAACCACAAGCTCTAAAACCTCACATGAATAAGATCTAAATAACAACCAAGAAATATGATGCCAAGGATGCAAAGGTTTGATCTCTCCTCAAACGATGTGGTCAAGTTACTCATTCGAGAGCCCCGTGATAGTATGACTATCTATCCTATAACTCGGTCTCTATAGCAACACCATGAGACCGATAAAATAGAAAACCTATCAATCTCATACCTGTTCCTTGAGTATTTCACTTGATCTAGGTGATGAAGATCTTATCCTCTTCAGGTTAGAACACTTTTCTTGATTGCGCTCGCTTGCACTTTGTCTCGATCAACCTTATATATTTTATTCTTATTTCATAATGATGATGATGTATTGAAGCTAAACATGACGACTCACCCATCCTTATAATTCTTCAAGACACGCTTGCAATAGGCTCAACTTTATCCTTTTTTGAACTTTGAATTCAATATATGATCTTCAAGCATAACGTATGTATACATCTACAAGTATAACTCAATGAAAATATTAGTCCATAGAGATTGTCATTAATTACTAAAACCACACATGAGGAAACACATGCACTTTTTGAAGGGATTCTATGGCAGAAAAAAATCCTACTACGAGAACGCACCAACCCAAGATCTATCTATGGATAAGTACAGTAACGAGCGGGTACGGTGATCATACCTTTGAAGACCAAGTAAGCGGGAATACGTTCCCGCACAAATGTTGTTGATGAAGCCGAGCGTCGTAGACCTCAAGGTCTAGAAGGATTCAAGCGTCAAGCCCCACTAATGGTGGTGCCTCGTCTAGCTTTACAGGCCTCCAGTGTAAAGGACGTCTCTCAATCCTTGGTCGAGCAAAGCAGCAGAAAAAGAAGATCCGGACCAATTCTAGCAGCACGACAATACGCACTAGGTGGAGAAACCTCTACCTCGTGTAGCACGTTCCTAACTTGGGAACACGCTTGATAGGGAGAGAGGGAGGGAGAGAGAATGTCCTATGCCAATTGTGAGATTGAGTTGGAGAAATTAGAGTGAATGCCTCCCCTATATATATGAAAAACTAGGCTACTCCCACACCCAAAGTCCCGAGGTGGGACTAAAAAAGAGGAGAGAAGGAGGCGCCAGCGGTGGGGATGTGCCCCACCCACCCGCATTGGCCCACCAAGGGGTGGACGGCAAGGTGGGAGCCTCCCCTAAGGCCCTTGGCCCTCCCCTCTTGGGACCTCTTCCCTCCTAGAGAAGGCCCATGTGGGGATTTTACCTTTTTCTTTTATTTAAATAGTTTCATATTTAATATTAATTCATAATTAAATATTAAATACATTATTTAATTTCTCCTTGTTAAAAAATCCTTTTGAACAGACTCCGAACACTTCAGTATTCTCTTCAGAATCATTCTGGTTCTCTCTTCCTATTTCTCTATCGGTATTGGATCATCTCACAGCGTCTATTAACCTTTGGCTTGACATCCTTACAGTTCAAGGATGTTCAGGTATGAAGAGGATGACTCCCCGATCATTGATCATCAGCGGTATCTGGAAATACATGATGATCCGTGCCCATTCCATGACAAAGTGTTGTTCGCTTAAACCTTCTAAATGTCGAGTCTTATTCCCTTTGCACAACGATACCTGGTTTGTTCAAGACCTGATCTCATGTATCTCATACAATTCAATCTTGTTACTGACAAACATTTTTACTCGTTCCCATGATAATACATCCCTATGACCTAGTCACATGCTTGCATTGATGTGGTCTCACCGAGTGGGTTCAGAGTATCTATCTGTCACTCAGATAGGCAAATCCCGATCTCGATCACACGCCTCAACCATTCCTCTGGAATACCTGAAACAAACCTTTATGGCCACCTAGTTACGGAAATGATGGTTGATGTGATCAGAATAGCCGCGGGAGATAGTGATTAAACATGATCTCATGGTCGAAGGACTAAGTTACTACGCTTTGCTAGATATCGCAACGTTGAACTTTATGACTGGATCACGTTGAAATTCTGCGGTCGGGTGTGTCCATCACTTCATTAAGTGACCTCGTTGTTAGGTGACTGTTTTATGTCAAGTCCATGATCGGGAAATCTCGATCATCATCTGTCCAACAAACTAGTACTAGAGGATACTAGGGACGTGGTTGTTTATATCACACTTGTATTTATGTTCCTGATAAATACAGTTATAGCATGATACAAAACTATTATGAACACATAGATATATAACATTAAAAAACTTTATTTATTGGCCTCTAGGGCATATCTCCTTCACTTTCACCTAGGCTTTTAGATAACTTGAACAATGTATTTGAGCCAAAACATTTACTTTTTAGGAGGGTTTTCCATACACCATCTTCTATAAGTAGCTTGAAAAGCCACTTACAAAGTATTTTTAATCTTAAGGTCATGAATACCTAGCCCATCTTGGTCTTTGGAACGGCAACCACATTCCATTTGGCCAGTCGATACTTCTATTTTTCGTTATCTCCTTGCCAAAAGAATCTTGATCGGAAATAATCCAATCTATGAAAAAGTCCTTTAGAAAACCGGAAGAAATATATCATATACAATACCATATTACTCAGTACCGAATTTATGAGCACCAATCTTTTGCCTACAGATAGCAATTTTCTTTTAAACTACTAATCCTTTTTTATAATTTCTTCTCGATGTGTTTCCACTTAGCATTTGTAAGTCTCCGTTAATGCATCGAAATCCCCAAATAGATAATCAAGAACTGGCCTTGCCCGCAGCCAAAAAGTTCAGCATGCAGGTGGACCTCGTCTTGAGTCTCACCAAAAGAAAAAAAATTCAATCTTATGAAAGTTTATTTTTAGACCGGAAAGTTGCTCGAATGATGATAAAACTAATTTCAGTTTCTTGCCTTTTCCAAGTCATGATCATATTGTGTGCATCTTGAAGGTTAGAAAATCCTCCATCGACTAGATATGATACTACCCTTCAACTTGCCCATCAGTTTTTTCACGCTCATTTAAGACGGCTAACATATCAGCCTATAGGTGAAAATTGGCCACCTTGTCTCCACCCTTTTTCCGTATAGAAGTATCGGCCAACATAATCATTGACTTTGATGGCCACAATTGCTCTGAAAAAGAAACTATTGATTAAAGCATGCCACTCACCAGAAAAACTTTTCATCCCGAGGGTCTGCTCGAGAAAAGACCACTCTGATTTTGTCGCACACCTTTTCAAAGTCAATTTTTAAAATTATGATGTTTAATTATAAGGGTTGAAATGTTTAATTATGTTGTTGTTGCTTCTTTTGATGTTGTTCTACTACATGTTAGTTATTGTATTCTCTAAGTGAATGCAATAATATTATTATTTTGATTCCATGGATTGTTGTGTCAGTTTGAGGTTATGTTTTTATTTTAAAGATTTGAAGAGTCCATTGAAACGCCCTGAAAAATGGTGATGGAATCTGTTAGAAAAATGGTAACGGAATCTGTTACAAAGATAAAGATACAAAGAATGAAATTTGTTGTCTCCATTTAGACTTGCTCTTTTTTTTTAGAGTTTGGACTTGCTCGAAGGCCTCCAACAGGATACCAAAGGGATGAAAAGGATGGACGAGAATACCCCCTACCGAATACACTAATTTTACAGAGAGGTTGAAGTACATGATAATGAACACAAAAAGAGGCTGTGATGAACTCAACGAGAATTCCGATCAACGTGTGAATCTGTCAGCTGAAATCCCTTTTTTGTGTTCACCTAATCACGAGGTGTTCCCAACACCTTGTGTTACTAATCTCGCGAGCAACACGAACTAAGCCACCTCTTAATTAACATCTGCCGGAGCCGGAAAAACCGAGCAAAAACAAGGAACAGTTTCCAGCAAGAAAACATGGGTTTCTTGCCTTACGGTGCCCCTGGATTTCCTGCAAGCACGGCCGCCATGGCGTCCCCGGTCTCGGCCTCCACGAGCTCCATCTGTTCCTCGAGGTACTTGTGCAGAAGCGCCACCCGGTGCCCCTCCGGCTCACTCTCCGGCGGCGAGCTTAGATTTCCACCCCCAAAGCAGCGGCCACGCCTCGCCGTGGCGATCATATTCCTCCGCCGGCGGCGGAACCGGACGACGGCGACGGCGAAGGAGAGCAGCGGCAGCCAGAGAAGCACGAGCGGCACGACGACCGGGAGGAGGCAGATCGACACGGCCGCGACGCACGCCGACGCCACGCCCGCGCGGCGCGGGAGCACCCCATGCATCTATCTAGTAGAGGGAGGGCGAGGCTGCCATGGACGCCTGGTCGGGAAGGAAATTGCTCTGCTTTCTCCGGGCCAGGGAGACCGTCGTTTTCTTGGCTGACTCTGCTGCTGCCTCTTTACAACGAAATCCCTTTCATTGTCTTGGCTGAAAAACATCTGATTTTATATTGTGCGTCAGTGTAAAGTCCCCGCGCCACTTATTTATGTGATCACCTCCCTTCATATTTTCTTAGCTTTTCTTTCGTGTCTCGTTTTTTGCTTCAATGCAAATTGCATGTTTATGTGAAAGTCAAAACCACAATATTTTGTATAAGAGCATCTCTAACTCAACCCCTTTCCGCGGCCGGATGAGCAAATTTGCTCTTCTAACGGCCAAAACCGGTTCTAACCAAAACCCGTTAGAGGAGCAAACATAGGATAGTGACTCCTATAATCTTGTCCCCCTCTCCCAAATTTGCTCGGCCGCAGGGTGGATGCCCATAATTTTGCTCCTTCCCGCTACGCCCGTCCGCCGCCGTCGGAGCAACCCAGGCCGGTCCCGATGTCCTCCCCTGTCGCCGGCTGCCCTCCACGCCGCCGCCCAAGCCACCGCACCCTCCCCCAAGCTTTTCCTCGCCTAATCCCCAACCCCGTCGCCGCCCCTCTCCTTCCTAGCGCTGCAGTGGGGGAGCAGGTCCCTCGTCACCGACGCCAGCACGGCCATCGCCATCCACTCGGACGTCACGGCTGCCAAGTACACGTCATGTCCCGCCTCTTCCCCGGAGCCCTCCATCGGCGACTACTGCCTCGCTGTCGTCGCAGACGTCGAGCTCGCTCTACTGCTCAGCAAGGGCGACCTCTCCCGCCGATTTGCCTTCAAACCCGTCGCGTACATGCACCTCGTCAGCCGGCGCGAGCAGCTGCGCGGCAGCAGCGACGCCGAGGCCACGGCCACCATGGCCACGCACGCCAGCCGCTGCAGGTTCCGCGAGGGCGGGGAGGAGCACGAGGTCATGGTGCGAGCAGGTGGGGTGGGAATTCTGGGGCAACCGCGCGGCCATACTGGGCGATGGGGAGGTAGTCGATGTCATGTGGGACGTGCACGACCGGTGGTTCGGCCGCGGCAGCGCCGGGAGGCAGTTCATGGTGAGGTCGAGGACGACGAAGTACAGTTTTGCAGTGTGTTTGATGAAATGTGTAGCTGAAGATTCAAATATAGGAATTCAGATTTAGAGGATCGATTCCGGCATCTAAAGTTTAGAGGATTTCTCATCGGTGAACAGTACACCGTTTTCTCCTCTAACATTTAAGGGATGGGTTAGAGACGCTCAAACATGCCGTTTGTGGTAATTTGTCTTCTTAATCCTAATTCTATGGCTGCTAGTCTAGAGTGAACCAAACAATATGATCTTTTTTGGTTCAATAATGCATGCCCCACTTGTTTAATAATACTAGGTAGACAAGGATTGATGGCAATGGTTGGATACGAGTATAGAGAACATGGAGTAGTAGGTGATTGAATGAAAATTCCCTTGATTATTTTTCATAAACTACTATTATCGTAGTGGTTGTTAACCGTCGTGGCAGGGAAAGCAGAGACAACATCAGGCCGGCGGCTCGAGAAGGCACATGGACGGATGAGGCGCCGCAGCCGCGTCAGCTCCACGCAAGGACCAACCCCACCCATCTCGTTAGACAGTTACTACTCCTTTCCAAAATATAATTTCTAAAATATAAGACTTTTTAGATAACTAGTTTAGCTTTCGAAAAAGGCTTAGGGTGTGTTTGATACACTGGGGCAATCCAGATATTCTCTCCTCATCCCTCATTTTGTTGTTTGGTAGATCGGGTTGGCTCTATCCGGCAGTGCTCACCTCGTGCAAAAAAAGCCCCTCGGTACTGCCTAGTTGCGAAGCTCAAATCGAGCTTCACGATTCGGCACTGCCGAGTCGATCCCGCGCGCATGACGCAACCGATCCAGCCTGACAGGGGTCGAGGCCCCGCGCTCGCATTTCTCTCCGCCCGCAACACCGCATCCCTCCGCAGCAAGTGAGGTCGCCTCCTCGCTCGCTTCCCCGTTGAAGGCCACCGCCACCGTCCTTGTCCAAGGCCACCATCTCCATCCCCGTCGAGCTCACCACCGCCCCCATTCCCGTCCTCTTCCCTCCTCCTCCGAGCTACAGAGGCGCAGCCCTCGTCCCTGTCGAAGGCCACCACCCCTGTCCTCGTAGAAGTCCACCATCCCCATTCACATCGTCTTCTCTCCTCCTCCGAGCTACAGAGGCGCAGCCCCCGTCCCCGTCAAAGACCACCGCCCCGTCCCTATAGAAGTCCACCGCCCCTGGCCTCGTCCAAGTCCATTGGCTCCGTCCTCGTCGAGCTCAGCAACACCCCCATCCCCATCCTATTCCCTCCTCCTCCAAGCTACAGAGGCACAACGGCGCATGGAGGCGCTAGCTACTGCTGGCGCAACGCATCGAGCTGGATCTCGGTCTCCTAGCAGCGGGGAAGGTGGGGCTCAACGCCATGGCGGCGGCAGCAACACGAGGCGGGAATAGCAACTCATGGGGACGCTCCTCTCGCCAGCAGCAGCTTCAGCGACCGCCCAGGGACCCGATTGCTTTTTGCCTTTTTAGCTAGGGACCTGATTGCTATTTAATAATGTCTGGCCTAGCTCATGTCATACAGGGCAACAAACACAACCTCAACTCAGCATATCTCAACTCATACTGCCTACCAAACATAGCAAATAAAATAGACATGTATGGAGTGGACTGATACGTTGCTAACGTATCTATAATTTTTGATGTTCCATGCTTGGTTTTATCTACTTTCTTATATTTTATCCACACTTTAGAGTACTTTTACACATTTTATGGAACTAACCTATTAACAAGATGCCACAGTGCCAGTTGCCTGTTTTCTGCTGTTTTTGGTTCCAGGAAAGTCAGAAAATCAATATTCTCAGAATTGGACCGGACAAAAGCCAAAGTCGATATTTTACCAGAAGACTCATGGAGCCAGAAGACCAGACGGAGAGGGGCCACAGGATGGCCACACCATGTGGTGGTGCGGGCTAGCCCTGGCCGCGCCACTAGGTGGTGTGGGCCCCCTGGCCGCCCACCGACCTTGCCTCTTCGCCTATAAGAAGCCTCCTGATGCATAAACCCTAGATAATCAAGCCTCCAGCCACAAAAAGTTCCACAGCGCCGCCGCCACCGAAGGGGAGATTGGGGACAGAAAGTCTCTATTCCGGCACCCTGCCGGGACGGGGAAGTGCCCTCGGAGCCATCTCCATCGATCTCCACCACCATCTCCATCACCATTGCTGATTCCCATGATGAGGAGGGAGTAGTTCTCTCTCGAGGCTAAGGGTTCTACCGGTAGCTATGTGTTCATCTCTCTCTCTCTCTCTCTCTATGCGTGATCATATTGTGATCATGAGCTTTGTAATCAAGTAGATCTACCTTGCTACTCAAGTGCTTTAATAGATCTCTGCTCTCCTCATGTGTGTGAAAGTGACAGCGTGCACACCATGATGGCACTTAGGCTAGAGATTACAAATACTTGTTATGAGTTATATTTGGAGTTGGATGTCTTTATAAAATTGTGGTGTTTATTGGACTCATCTAGTACTCAAGGTGACAGTGTGGGGTTATCTAGATGGGAAAAATGAACTTTGAGGTGTGCTGTTACAGCCCTACCATCGATTAGAGAACCGGAGAGTAGTTAAGAGTAGTATCATAAAGAAAAATATATTTATATGAGAGTGTTCACTAGTGAAAGTATGATCCCTAGGCCTTGTTTCTAAGCAATTAAACACCGTTTGCAACTAGATCTGTTACATGTTTGCTTGCTTCCATCTTTACTTCAGTTTGCCTTTAGTCTCTTCCACGCCATCAAGCTATTTTCTGGCACCGTTACTACTTATAATTAACTATACCACTTGTATTTCACTATCTCTTCGTCGAACTAGTGCACCTATATACCTGACAAGTGTATTGGGTGTGTGATACATCCAAAACGTATCTACTTTTCCGAACACTTTTGCTATTGTTTCTCCTCTATACTTGTGTGATTTGGATGCAACTAATGCGAACTGACGCTGTTTCAGCAGAATTGCCTTGGTGTCTACTTTTTGTGCAGAAAATCAACTATCAGGAAAAATCCCAAAAAATATGCCAAAAATCCTATTTCACCCGAAGACTCCAGGAGCCAGAATACGAGACGGAGAAGAGCCCTGGGGTGGCCACACCACTTGGTGGCGCGGGCAAGGCCAGGCCGCGCCAGGGGGTGGTGTGGGCCCCCAGGCACCCCCTCGGTCTGTCTCTTTGCCTATAAGGAGCCTTCTGACCTAAAAACTTCAGGGGGTTCGACGTTTTTCCAGAAGGAGTTCCGCTCCGCCGCCACCACCAGATTCCACGAAACAGCACCAGAAACTCCGTTCTGGCACCCTGCCGGGACGGGGGATTGGAGGAGATCATCGCCATCATCATCACCATCGCTTCTCCATCGACCATCCATGTTTCCGCCATCTATGAGTGAGTAATCCCCCGCTGTAGGCTATGGGGATGGTAGGGATTGGATGAGATTGTTCATGCAATGGCATCAGATTGTTAGGACATGGTGCCTAGTATCTTTTATTAGTGCTTTATGACTTTGTTGTGACTTGTTGTGCTTAATGCTTGTCACTAGGGCCCGAGTGCCATGATTTCAGATCTGAACATGTTATTGATTCATTATGATAGTATTGTTCTTGGTCTTATCTATAAGTTGTATACACAAGTTGTTGTCCGGAACCTATGGCCCCGAAGTGACAGAAATCGGGATAACCGGAAGGGAAAGGCTTTGATGTGAGGATCACATGTGTTCACGGAGTGTTAATGATTTGCTCCGGTGCTCTATTAAAAGGAGCATCTTAATTGCCAGTAGTTCCCTAGAGGCCCCGCTGCAAATGGGCTGGCAGGACAAAAGATGTTGTACAAGTTCTCATTGCGAGCACGTATGACTATATATGGAACACATTCCTAGGATTGTCTAGTACTTGGATGCTTTATCTTATGTATCTGCAATTTCCCTATGTTCTGATTGCTATGTGAATTGTCTTGTCCATGCAACGTCCGTCCATCCATCCCTATGCCTACCGCACTCGAATCCCACTGTTTACTGCTTTTGTTACTACTGTCTTTGCTTTGCTACTACTGTTACTTTACTATTCCTACTACAAAACTGTTGCTACTGATAAACTGTTGTGAGCGAGATTGTTTCCAGGTGCAGCTGAATTGACAACTCAGTTGTTAAGGCTTATAAATATTCTTTGGCTCCCCTTGTGTCGAATCAATAAATTGGGTTTCACTTCCCTCGAAAATACTGCGATACACCCCCTATACTTGTGGGTCATCAAGACTATTTTCTGGCGCCGTTGCCGGGGACCATAGCTTTATTTATCAAGTTCACTTGGATTCTCTATTGTTCGCTGCTATCCATCCATCATGTGTAAGTCTCGTGATGGCAAGGTTCCTATTTTACCATCCACTACAAGAAGAGGTACGGTTCTGAATACTTCTGTTGCTCTTGATTCACCGTTTGTTATAAGTAAGCTTGTTACACCACCACATACACATGCTACACACACTGCTACTACTGCTGAGTCTAAAACTTCTGATGCTTATGATGCTGCTTCTACTGTGCTTGATAAGAGTGGTTCATTAGGTCCTTTACTAGATGCTATGATTGCTAGAACTATAGCTGGAAATACCGAAACTCCTAATGAAGACACTACCACACCTGTTAGCTCACCCGAGTCTAGTGAGAGTTATGATATTGAAGAAGATTATGTTGAGATGACTGATGAGTTTATTAAAGAATGTAAGAACACCCATGATAGGAGCGCTGCTAAGAGTCTCCTTGAGAGGCGTACTATTAGACCCAAATTATATCCTGCTGCTAAGTTTGCTGCTTCTCCCATAAACATTACAGATGAAGATTATGATTTATCTCTCGATCTATCTTACATAGCTATTATCGAGAGAGAACCTTTTGGTGGGACTAAGAATGAAAGTGTGGTAGCACATATGAATGAACTTTCTACCATGATTGGCTTGTTTTCTGATGATATTAAGATGCGTACTTACTTTGTTGCTAAGATTTTTCCTTTTTCACTGAAAGGAGAAGCTAAAACTTGGTTTAGTAATTTACCTCCTGGATCTATTGATAGCCCTGAGTGCTTGATTAGTACTTTTCTGCAGAAATATTTTCCTCCCAGTGCTAGACATGCTATTTTGCAGGAACTTTTTGATTTCAAACAGGGAGAAAAAGAGGTATTGCCCGAATCTTGGGCGAGGTTTTGTGCTCTGATTCATGCATAGGCTGGAAGTCCATTACCTAAGAATGAGCTTCTTGATATATTTTATAATGGACTAACCGAAGAATCTAGGACATACCTAGATAGTTGTGTTGATTGTGTTTTCAGGAATAGGACTCCTAAGGGAGCTGAGGAATTAATGGCTAAAATAAGAAAGAATTATGAAGATTGGACTCCTCCTAAACAAGCTATACCTGAAATAATTGTACCTGAACCATCTATTCCAGTGCCTATTCCAACATCAAAGAAGAGGGGAGTTATTGAATTAAATGATGAAGTGATGAAGGAAGCTAAGAAATGTCTTAAGGAGAAGGGAATTAAAGCTACAGATGTCAATAATTTACCTCCTATAGAAGAATTATGTAAGCCTATTTCATACTCATCCACTATTGAGGTACACTCTCTCCAACACTTTGATGAAGGTGATATCCCTTACTCTAAACCTCCTGATCAATGCTTATAAGAATTTGATATCTTTATTGTTAAGCAGGATAACTTTAATAAGAGGGTGCAAAATCATCTAATGGAAAACACTAGAGCTATTATTGAGTTGAAAGATATTGTGGAAAGAACCTCTAATGATGTTAAAATGATTGTTAAACACTTTCAAATGGTTCAAACTCAAATAGATCAACTCGTTAAAGTGCAAAACGACTTGCTAGTTAATGCTGCTAAAGAAAAACATGCTTATGAAATTAGAACTAGAAGTGGTGCTGCTACCCAGGATCCTATATATCCTGAGGGGCACCCCAAAAGAATTGAGCAGGATTCTCAACAAGCTGAAAATAGTGGTTCTACTCGTAAGAAAAGGAAAAAGAAACATAAAACTGTTGTAGAACCCTCTAAACCTGCTATAGGTCCTAATAGTATATCTATCTCTGATGCTGAAACTGAAAGTGGTAATCAAGAAAATGAAGTGCCTAATGAATAAAAAGTTGAAGAAGAACCTGAAAACCACACCAAGACTACTAAATACACCAAAGAATATTTTATTGCTAAGAAACATGGTAGTGAAAGAGAACCTTGGGTCCAAAAACCTATGCCTTTCCCTGATAAGAAACACAAGTCAAAGGAAGATGAACACTATAATAAGTTTTGTGAGTGGATGAAACCTTTATTCTTGCAAATTCCTTTGACTGATGCTATTAAATTGCCTCCTTACTCAAAGTATATGAAGGACATTGTCTCGAATAAAAGGAAGATCCCTAATGAAGAAATTTCTACTTTGCTTGCTAATTATTCCTTAAATGGTAAGGTTCCTAAGAAACTTGGAGACCCAGGGATTCCAACTATCCCTTACTCTATTAAGAACAGTTATGTTAGAACTGCTTTGTGTGATTTGGGAGCTGGAGTTAGTGTTATGCCTTTTTCTCTCTATCAGAGGCTTCAACTTGAAAAATTAATACCAACTGATATATCTTTGCAAATGGCTGATAAATCTATCACTATTCCTGTGGGTATATGTGAGTATGTACCTGTTTAGGTGGCTCACAATTGCTTGATATTAACTGATTTTGTTGTGCTTGAAATGCCTGAAGATGATAATATGTCTATTATTCTTGGGAGACCTTTTCTTAATACTGCAGGAGCTGTTATTAATTGTAATCAAGGAAAGGTGACCTTCCGTGTTAATGACAAGGAACATACTGTCTATTTCCCCAAGAAGATTGAAAGGACTTATGGTTTGAATTCAATTGAACATGTTGAAGGCATTCAAGTTGGAGAAATATATTGTCCCATACCAAGAGAAAAATTTGAAACTATTATGATTGGGACCATTGCTATCAAGGTTAAGGTAACATAATCATTAGTGGAGTACAAAGTTTTGTCTCATATGCAATTGTTTTGGTAGCAAGACTTGATCAACCTTGCTAACAAAAGGATTCCATTGAACAAAACAATGTTTTCACTATGATTATCTCCGTTTATTTCTATCCTTTGCATTTTAGTTTTTGTTTTCGTTTAGTTTTCTTTGTGTTGTTAGTTGCTTTCATGCTAGAACTTCTGTAGTTCTAGCCTTGTTTTGTCCTTGCATCATGTTTCCAAAATAAAAAAAATCCGTCTGTCAGAAAAATCATTCTTCTATTTCTGAAAAAAGCCCCAAAATAAAGTGTCTCAAAAAATTCCAGAAAATTCATATTAAATTTTTACGTGAAAAAAGGGGCAGAGGAGTACCTGGTAGGTACCAGGGGGGCCTACCAGGAAGGCACACCATGTGGTGGCGCGGCCAGCCCTAGGTGGTGCCATGCCCTGGTGTGGGCCAACCTTGGCCCCCCACTACTTCTCTCACCTGCCACTTTCTTCTCTCTCCCGAGTAAGCTCCAGTTCATAGCTCAAAATCGCGTTTTTTCTGTGCTTGCTCTCGATTTCTTCGATATCCTTGCTCAGCCCATCTTTCTTGCTGAAATTTGGAGCATTTGTTCCTTGGTATGTGACTCCTCCTCTTGTCCAAGTAGATTTGTGTTTAGTGGATTATATGTTGAGTATTTTGCTGCTGTAGGTGACTGGTTATGAGAGCTTGTAAGCTTGTTTGATGCTTAGAGATATAATTTTGATGCATGTTTAGGCCTCTTGCAAGTCCCTATGAGTAGAATCCTTCATTATATTTACTTTGCAATCACTTGTTTAATAGGTGTTTCAATTTCAGAATACCAAGCATGAACAACCATGCCTTTGGAGAGATTTTGCAGTATTGTAGGTGTGCGTATGACGGGGACTGTGAAGAAAATTCAAGGGCGACCCGCTGATTTGTTGGAGCTTTACCGAGGTGTGACCAATGATGATGACCGCGTGGCGCAACGCGGAAAGATAAGAAATATCCAACTCCCTGCTCTTAGATACTTTGCATACTATCTTGCCACTAGTGTATTGGGTAGGGAGAACACTAGTAATATCTCCAACTATCACTTAGCTTTCCTTGCTGCTGCGCTCAACAATGATACTCGATACAATCTTGGCTCTCTTATTGCTCGCCGCCTAGCTGCTAGGGGGCCTATCTATGGAGGCATCATTGCCTCACGTGTAGTCAATGCATTAGGTCTTTTAGTGGATCCGGATGATGCTATGCTAGCACCACAGAGGCTCGACCTTGTTGCCATGAAAACTCATCACTTTGTCACTGCTACCTCTGATTTGAACAATCTAGTATATAGGATGCTTTTCACTGACGGGGATGACAGGGAGATCCTTTTGCCACAGCCTGCTTTGTTTAGTGTTGACAGGAGACCGTGGTCGCGCTCCAAGGAGGAGGTGGACGAGCAGCTGCGCTTGCTGGGTTTCCACGAGCAGCACCAGGAGGATGTACCCTCCTATGATTACTCCGCACATTACAGAGGGATGTACTCGAGCTCGCACCAGGACGAGGGTACCTCCTCATCGTACCGCGATGACATTTCATCTTGGCCAGCTTGGGATTGATACCCACTTAGGCCAAAAGCCTAAGCTTGGGGGGAGGTACGCCGACACCACACTCATCTCCATATCATGATGCGTCGGTACTTTGTATATTCATATTTTCGTTCTCTTTTTAGTTTTCGTTCTTCTTTGCTTTTGCTTTCTAAAAAAACACAAAAGACCAAAAATATTTTTTGTTGTTTCTCTTTGGTTTGCTTCTTTTTTTTCCTTGGTTTGCTTTTCCCTTTTTGCTTTGTTTGAACTATTCGAAAAAAAAACCAAAAAGATTTTGCTTTGCTCGTTTTTCTCTTTTGGTTCTTGTTTAAAAATCGAAAACACCAAAAATATTTGTCATTCTTCTTTGGTTTTTGTGAGTTTGCTATAGGGTTCGGCAGTTCTTAGTGGATTATTGGTTTCATATTATTCAAGCCACACAAGTGAAGAGCAATAATGAGGATTAATGACAACTTGAGGCATAGTAAGAGGCTGGTAACGAACTCCATTTGTTTTCATTTTTGTACATATACTCATCATTGTGAGCTTGCTTAGTCCATTCATGTAGAGTGTATGTTTTTTTTGGATGCTTAGTAGTTCTTGCTTTCTTATGATTAGCTCCAGCTCGCTAATAGTTTGTAGCATGTCTTATGAATGTTTGCTTGCATTGCTATATTCATAAATTGGTATGACACTATGGTATCCTCCTCTGAATGTTTCATTTGATTGACTTGGCACATGCTCACGCATGCACATGACTATAATAATCAGTTAAGATTCGATGAATTATTTTGCCTTGAGGATCTTGAATCACTTTCATGCTATGAGTAGTCCTGTTTTGTTGCAAGCATGATAATGACAGCTATTGCTCTCTCGTTTGTCGCTCCCTTACTATTGCTAGCGTTCACTTTTTCTGAGTATGTTTTACTCAAGTTTCCAACTCCCTAAACCAAATATTTCCAAAGTGTCCACCATACCTACCCATTAGCATCATTTGCTACTTCTGTGCATATTCAATATGCCTTGTTTTCTTCCGAATAAAATGTTTGCTTGTTATGAGAAAGTTAGTTAGTAAAGCTCTCACGAACTTGATGGCACACTTTATTTTCTTGCACTTAATAAACCTGAACCATTGCGTCCTTCTTTGTTGTGCATATGCTTGCACTTTATGAGTTGAAGTTAGCAGAACCATGTATCATGGGGACCGCTTTCAACGCTTCATAGGTACTTTGTACCTAGTTGATATCATGTTCTTTTGCTTATGGATCCCGGCGGTGCGAAATAAAAGTGGAACTTGTAAGATCATGGAGTTTGTATGTATGTTAGAGAAACGCCTGGGCCACTAGCCTAGCCATGCCTAATCATGGTGGAAAATTGCAGCATAACCATAATGAGCATTCTATGAAGCATCCTTAATAAAAATCTATGCACATAGTAAATAAAAAGATCGCCGAGATGCTCATTGTCTACTTGCCTTGTATTTTGATTATGGGATAGCTCCCGTGTCATGTGCAAGGGGTACCCCGTTGGCGGTTCTTTATGATACGTATATACTTACAATTACAAGAGCTTACTTGTGACTGAAGTTGAGTAGCATGAGGATCGGTCTTCGTAAGTAAGGGGCATGAGACTTCAATTTATAACTTGTCAAGCATATCCTCTTAGTTGTGTCACTTTTACCTTAACCACTTTAAAGATACTTATGATAGGGGCAATGAGAGCTCAAAGCTAATGATTACCATACTTTCAGCATTTGGAAGCCTTTCAAATTATTCAAAACCTTATTCTTCTACTTGTTGAGTCTCCACATATTCTTTGAGCACCTTCTTGAGAGCATAGTTGTCATTCTTTGTGCTTGTCTCATTACTTGATTATTTATGTTATGACTTTGATGCTTGTATCCTTGATATCTTTACTTCTAGTCACCACTTGAACTTCGGAGGTGCCTTGGCATTCATAATCAAAGGCAAGAGAGATACCGCTCTATCATACCTTTTTATGAGCATTGTAATGTTGCTTATGTTCGTGCTTCATGCTACTTATTATTCTTGAGTTGAAATCTCTTCATAGCTTGCAATGACCATTAAGTAGACTCAGTTGCATACTCTTTATTATGAATTGTCTAAGAAGTTGATCACATTGCTGAGAATATTTACATCATATGAAGCAAATGTGTTCGTGAAAGTTCTTTTATCGCACTCAGTTTTCAACTGAATTGCTTGAGGACAAGCAATAAGCTAAGCTTGGGGGAGTTGATACGTCCAAAATGTATCTACTTTCCTGAACACTTTTGCTATTGTTTCTCCCCTATACTTGTGTGATTTGGATGCAACTAATGCGAACTGACGCTGTTTTCAGCAGAATTGCCTTGGTGTCTACTTTTTGTGCAGAAAATCAACTATCAGGAAAAATCCCGGAAAATATGCCAAAAATTCTATTTCACCCGAAGACTCCAGGAACCAGAATACGAGACGGAGAAGAGCCCTGAGGTGGCCACACCACCTGGTGGCGCGGGCCAGGCCAGGCCGCGCCAGGGGGTGGTGTGGGCCCCCCAGGCACCCCCTCGGTCTCTCTCTTCGCCTATAAGGAGCCTTCTGACCTAAAAACTTCGAGAGGTTCAACGTTTTTCCAGAAGGAGTTCCGCTCCGCCGCCACCACCAGATTCCACGAAACAGCACCAGAAACTCTGTTCTGGCATCCTGCCGGGACGGGGAATTGGAGGAGATCATCGCCATCATCATCACCATCGCTTCTCCATCGACCATCCATGTTTCCGCCATCTATGAGTGAGTAATCCCCCGCTGTAGGCTATGGGGATGGTAGGGATTGGATGAGATTGTTCATGTAATGGCATCAGATTGTTAGGGCATGGTGCCTAGTATCTTTTATTAGTGCTTTATGACTTTGTTGCGACTTGTTGTGCTTAATGCTTGTCACTAGGGCCCGAGTGCCATGATTTCAGATCTGAACATGTTATTGATTCATTATGATAGTATTGTTCTTGGTCTTATCTACAAGTTGTATACACACGTTGTTGTCCGGAACCTATGGCCCCGAAGTGATGGAAATCGGGATAACCGGAAGGGAAAGGCTTTGATGTGAGGATCACATGTGTTCATGGAGTATTAATGCTTTGCTCCGGTGCTCTATTAAAACGAGCACCTTAATTTCTAGTAGTTCCCTAGAGGCCCCGCTGCAAACGGGCTGACAGGACAAAAGATGTTGTGCAAGTTCTCATTGCGAGCACGTATGACTATATATGGAACACATGCCTAGGATTGTCTAGTACTTGGATGCTTTATCTTATTTATCTGCAATTGCCCTATGTTCTGATTGCTATGTGAATTGTCTTGTCCATGCAACGGCCGTCCATTCATCCCTATGCCTACCGCACTCGAATCCCACTGTTTACTGCTTTTGTTACTACTGTGTTTGCTTTGCTACTGCTGTTACTTTACTATTCCTACTACAAAACTGTTGCTACTGATAAATGTTGTGAGCAAGATTGTTTCCTGGTGCAGCTGAATTGACAACTCAGTTGTTAAGGCTTATAAATATTCTTTGGCTCCCTTGTGTCGAATCAATAAATTGGGTTTCACTTTCCTCGAAAATACTGTGATACACCCCCTATACTTGTGGGTCATCAGTGTGTTGGGGACACGAAAGACTTCTTGTATCTTGATTGCAGGATTTCTTGAGAGGGAATACCTTTGACCACTTCCTCCCTGAATTCGATAAACCTTGGGTAATCCACTTAAGGGAAAACTTGCTGCTGTTCTACAAACCTCTGCACTTGGAGGCCCAACAACTGTCTACAAGAATAGAAGTGCGTAGACATCATGGACATAGCTGGACTCAGCTTGTATGAGGTGCGATAGGCCACCCAGGCTACCAAACACACCCTTACATTTCGGAACGGAGGTAGGATGTCCCAATCCCCTGAATCATGGACAGTAATATTTGTGCTCTCCAATTTATGGTTAAGATTGTAGTTTGTCTATATATACATGCAATGGAAAAGACCCAAATATAGTCAATTCTCCTAGTCCATATTGTGATCTCCCAATCCCCTGAATCGTGGAGAGTAATATTTGTGATCTCCCATTTATGGTTGGGATTGTAATTTGTCTATATATACATGCAATGGAGAAGGCCCAAATGTGGTCAATTCTCCTAGTCCATCTTTCTCAGATGGTATCAGCCTAAACACCCTCAAACTGCTTCCGCCTCTACCTCTCCTCTAACCCTAGCCGCCGGCACCCCTCCCTAACCCTAGCCGCCGGCGCCCCCTCCTCTCCCCTTCTCCTCCCATGGCGTCGTCTAAGTCATCCGCTCCCCAATTGTAGCACCCCGGGTAAATCCAGTACTAGAAAATCGCGTGTTAAAAATACTTGTGCATCATCATGACATCAGCATGCATCTAATTGATTAAAACTATTTTGCTAAAAGACCTACTTTGTTCTCTATATTAATATCCTTCCCTCTTTGTTCAAACACAAACCCGGGTTCTCCGGAATATTTTGCTTTGTCCACCCACGGTTTTCAAAAGCCCCGTTTTAAATATTAAAATATTTATTTTATTTTTTAGGGGCAACCGTACCGGGCCGATCCGACCCAGTCAGCCACCCCCAGTACAAACCTAGCTACCTAAACCCTTTTCCTACCCCAACCTAATTTAACCACCCTGCCTCCACCTCACCTGCACCAATCGGTGCACGCCACCTCACTCTCCTTCCTCCATCCACCCAACCACCACCTGCCAGGTTGCCGCTCCACCAACCCACCACCTGGCCCAACCCCCACCGCCACCTGCCCCGAACCCCACCCGACCGACCCCCTGGACCAACCGACAACCCTGGCCCCACCCTGACCCCACGCATCCCGCGTGGAAGCGACGCAACCCCGCGACCCCGTCCTCTCCCTCGATCCCCCCGCTCAGAGCGCCGCCGCCCCTGGGATCCTTCCTCCCCGACGCTGCCTTGGCCCGTCCCGGCCAGCGCCCGCCGCCTCCTGCGCCTCCCTCCCCTCGCCCTCGACGCGGTACCCCTCTCCCTCGCCGGCCCTGCCTCCCAGGCCGACGCCCTTCCCCGTCGTCACTCCCGGCCCAAGCTCCTCCCCCGCATCCCTCCCACCGACGCGCCCCGCGCCTCCTCTCTCGCTCCTCCTCGCCTTCCTCCCCCGTAGCACGAGCCGCCCCGACCACCGCTCCCCCACTCCGGCGAGCCCGGCCAGGCCGAGCCCCGGCCCTCTCTCTCTCCGGTTCGCCCGCTGCCGCTCGCAGCGCCGCCGCAATCTTCTCCGACCCCGCGTGCCCCCCCCCCCCCCCCCCGCTTCGCTCCGCTCCTTCCTCCCGAGACCGCCGCCTCTGCTCGATCTCCTCCGGCCCCGAGCTCTGCGCCCTTCCCCCCCTCCCCGTCGGCAGCCTCTCTGCTCGCCGCCCCTCCGCCTTCCCCGTCCCAGCGACCCTCTGCGCCTTCCACCCCGGCGTCGCCCCGGACCCCCTAGGCCTCGCTCTCCTCACCGCCTGTCGTCGCCAGGGGCACCTCCCCGATGCTGATCTCCGTCGGCCTCCGCCTCTGCGACTCCAAGCCGTAGCAAGCCGGTCGGCCCGTCTTTGCAACGCTTTTTCGTCCTCTGATTTCACCGTGTTTGTCCAGGTGCCTGCCAGGAGTTCCTCTAGCAGCCCGGACTTTTGGATGTGCTCCTGCCAGTTGTTTAGACAAGCCAAGACCAGTGCGTCTAGGCCTTTGTTTCTGGCGCTCTCCGTTCCTATTCGATGTTTGCACCTGCGTGGTTGTTTCCTCGTTAGTGTCGAGTGTTTCCCCACGCAAGCCAAGATCAATTCTCGGCAAGGCTTTGGTCGACAAGAACTTCAACATGGGCAAGTACACCGTCTAGATCGACATCGACCGGATGAATCAGATGAACCGCCGGCGCCGAAGTCCAAGATCGATCCATCGGAACCCCAAGATCTCCTTCATGTATTGGATGAGACCACAAGATCGCCGACATGGATCCGATGGTCGAACCCTGAAGCCTCGTGTCCGAAGACCGATCCTGGCAAGACCGAACCCCGTCGAACCCTAACCAAGATCGCCATTCGATGTGTGATTCCCTATCCGAGACCCCATTATTCTTATAATATGACATTATCAACTGATGCATATTAAATGGTTCATGCATGCATACTTGTCTGTGGGTTGGGGGCATTATGCCAATTCATCTCATAATTAAATATGGAGTCTATATGCGGGATATCTTTGTCTTATTCCGGACTCCATTTAAATTGGCATAGCGAACCGAAGCCATGTTTTGTCTTGCTAATCCAACATTTAATTTGCGGGGTAGATAAATAACTTGAACCGTTTAATTAAATGTCGGGACCCCGGTTCCGTTAATATTGCCTAATTGCATCGCACCTTTGCCATGTCATACATCATACATGCATCATGCCCGATTTTCTACCGTAGTATTAAATAGTCCATCCGGTGTTTCTTCTAGTGCTTTGCTTCTTCACGGATTAGGCCGATGAGTTGATGCGAGTGTCGACCCGATCTCGGATGAACCTTCAACAATGTTTTTCAGGCGAGCAATCTCCCCCTTTCTACCTATCTTACTTTTATCGTATTTATTTCCTCCTATTGATCTATTGATATCTGTGTTGCGATGCTCTAGTTTTCGTATCCGTGATATCCCTTGCAGCCTCATATTTCCTTGGACACATCCTATTACCTGTTGTTTGGTAGATAGTTGGACTCGCGCGTTGTAGTCGCCTGCTCAAGTGCTGTTGCGTGTCGTCCAGTACCACAGTTGTTGGAGTATTTGCCGCATGTTTAATGTTGGAGATGATCATGGCTTTAATTACTGTTTAATAACTAAAATTGAAGTAGGTAAATGCAGAGGCACAGGTGGGCAATAGATGTTATTTGGTTGTTAACCGTCCACTTGTGTCCCGTAGGACCCCGAGTTCTTGACACCTGTTCCGAGATCGAGCGCGCTAACCACAGGTGGGGTGTGTGGGCACCCCCATCGATTAGTACCTGATTTCAAAGTATTGTACTGGGGGCCACAAAGTAGTTTGGGGCTTTATTACTATTCTATACTTATGCCATGCTTTACTGCTTAATTTAAAATTGTGCGAGGTACTGCACCTGTCCTGTTTAGGGTTGCGGAGTGTTTTCGCGGTATCGACAAGCCCAGTCACACTTTCGGGTTCCCAGTCGTTTACAGCCACTGACGCAAACCCTGAGTCCGTCTCGGAGACCGGCCGACTTCGTTGCGGGTAGCTTAGTGGGGTGGCCCCCATGTACTTGCTTTGGATCTGGGAAACGTCATGACTTAGGCCCCGCCGACATACCGATGGGTGTATGTTAACTGATCTGGCAAAAAGGGTCGAAGTGCGTGTGGATACTTTGGTGCACCCCTGCAGGGTTAAATCTTTTCGAAAAGTCGTGTCCGCGGTTATGGACGACTTGGAGCACAGTTCTCGATCATAGACAACTATAACTAAAGTTTACTGTTATAAATTGACTTGTTTCCGATATGACTAGTAATCAGCTCCACTACAGCAGAATGGCTAAATAAAAGTACCAACAACTGCTGGGTTGGGGATCTCTCATGCTTATTGTATCTGACTAGTAAGTGTTGCAACTACAACGGAATGGTTAACTAATACTGACCACTGCTTATTATATCAGGATGACTAGCTATATTTGACTAGTAATTGCCGCAACTATAACGGAATGAATAAAACTGCCACTGTGTGAGTTCCTCGGTTGACTTCCTCGTTTGGTCTCGAGGGGGTAATACCAGGATGGGTATGTTTGGTGGTAGAATCAGGATGGTTTCGAATAGGTCTTTCTTATCTCTCTCTCTGATAGCCGACAGTTGTATCGAGTCTCTATAGGTTATTCAGTGCATGCTGCGCTGCCGCTCAGTCCACCATACCTATGTAGGCGAGGACCGCCGAATTCTAGTCTCGCCGTGTACTGGCCTCAGTACTGACCGCTCTCTTTTTCCTTTGCCCTTTGTCGGCACCCCTTTGTTTAAGCAGGTTTGAGATCGACGTCGTTAGCAGGGTTATCCTTCCGGCTTGGCCTGGGCAGGGTTATGGACGCCATTGGTTATTCTTCAGGGCTCTTAGCTCAATTTGCATCTTGTCCGTACTCGGACGCTGTATCGTTTTCAAGGTGATTTGGATCTTTGTTCTGAATATCTGTATTCTTGACTCATGGAGTCGTGGTTGTATATATATGTTCTGTGGGTTCCATCGTGAACTAATGTGTAATGATATTACTTCGTTTTCCACCCGCACGCAAGTGCCTGGTGGGCACCTTTGAATCGTTTCTATGCGGGTTTGGCGGGAATCGCTAAAACTTGCATAGGGCCGATTCTGAGGGTGTTACACACCCCAACACCTCACCTTTGGGCGCAGGCCACCGTCATCTAGACCATCCACTCCCTCATCCCGGTCATCCTCGACTTCAAGTCCAACGTCTTCCCCAAGTGGTGCACCTTCTTCACCATCGCCGTCACCACCTACGCCCTTGAGGATCACCTCACCACCACCACGCCTCCAACCGACGCCACGTGGCTTTGGCTTGATGCCACGGTCCTCCGTTGGCTCTACGGCTCCATTGCCATGGAAATCGTCGACCTTGGCATGCCCACCGCGACCTCGACCGACACCCCCGCTGCCACCGCGTACACGGTCTAGACGGCTATCAAGGGCCTCTTCAATGACAACAAGAAGACCCGCGAGGTTTACCTCACCGAGGAATTCCGTAGCGTCAAGCAAGAGGATCAATCTGTCTCCGAGTACCTCTGCCTCCAGAAGGCGGCAACCGACGCCCTGGATGAGGTTGGCGCCCTGGTCTAAGATTCGGACCTCGTCAGCAACGTCATCAAGGGTCTTCACTAGCGCTTCGACAGCGTCGCCGACATCGTCCCCATCCTCACACCATACCCTTCCTTCCTCCATTTTTGCAACATGCTGCTCTTGCAGGAGATGAAGTTGTCCAATCGCTCCACCAACACCTCTACCTCGGCCTTCGTTGCCAAAGTCCCCATGCCTCCTCCCGCCGGTGGTGGGCCTCCTCCCGGGACGGGCGGTGGGTAGCCATGGTGCCCCAACACGACCCCCAACCCTCACCATGGCGACGGCTATGGAAGGAACAAGGGGAAGAACAAGGGCTACAAACCCGCCGGTGGCACCGGCAGTGCTCCTCCCATGCCGATCCCTACAACCCGTGGACCGGTGCCATCCAGATGCGCCTTATACAGGGTCAAGCATTCTTGGCGCAGCCCAGGCTCCCGCCCCACACCTACATGGAGTCCCCCCACGCCGGCCATGACGCCTCCTACGGTGGGGCCACGTACGACGCCCCGCAAAGGTCGGTTGTGTACGGCGCAGTCATGGAATCCCTCCGCCCTCACGCATCACTTCACTAATATGACACTGCAGCAACCCACCCCCGAGTGGGTCGTGGACAGCGGCTCCACCGCTCACCTCTCCAACAACACCGATATCCTTTCATCTCTCTCTCTCTCCGCATCCTATTTATCGTCATGTCACTATTGGAGACGGTTCCTCCATTCCCGTCTCCACATCTAGGTATGCATCTCTTCCTCTTATTTATCTAATCGTTATCTTCATCTTCGTGATGTCCTTGTCACACCTAAAATAATTAAAAATCTTGTCTCCGTCGGTCAATTTACTACTAATAATACCTATTCTGTCGAGTTTGACCCTTTTGGTTTTTCTGTGAAGGACCTTCCCACCCGGCATGGGATTCTTTAGTGCAATAGTACGGGGGAGCTTTACTCCTTCCGGCGTCCGGCACCCGTGCTCTCACCACGACCACCACCTCCCATGACATTTTGCATCATCATCTCGGTCACCCGATCATGACGCTTATCGTCGTCTTTCGCAGCATATTTCTTTACCTTGTGTTAAATAAACAAATCATAGTACTTTTTGTCATGCATGTCAACTTGGACGTCACGTACGTTTGTCATTTTCTTCCTCTACCACTAGGACAACTCGCCCTTTTGAATTAATACATTGTGATCTTTGGACATCACCAATCTTGAGTATTTCTAGCAACAAATATTTCTTAGTGATTCTTGGTAATTTTACTCATTTTTTATGGACCGTTTCTCTATGCCAAAAGTCCGACAATTACGTCACGCTCGTCTCTTTTTGCACGTTCGCCCATACACGGTTTAACTTCTCTCTTGCGTCCATACAGTCTGACAATGGTCGTGAGTTCGATAACACCAAACTCCACTCCTTCGCTGCGAGCACGACATACACGTTCATTTTTCGTGTCCCTACACCTCCCAATAGAACGGTAAAGCCGAGCCCATTATGCGTACAGTCAATGACATCGTGCGTTCACTCTTATTTTAAGCTAGCTTATCGTCTCGTTTTTGGGTGGTAGTGCTCCACCACGCCACTCACGTTCTTAATCGCCCCCCTACCAAAAGCATTAACGCTCCATCTCCATATTTTGCTCTTCATAACACCCATCCTGACTATTCCGCTCTTCACGTTTTTGGTTGCCTTTGCTATCCCCACACCGTCTCCACTATGCCTCGCAAGCTCGCACCATGCTCTAGTGCTTGCATATTTCTCGGGTATTCTTCTCACCACAGAGGTTCTCGCTGCATGGATCTCGTTACTCATCGCATCATCATTTCCCGACATGTCGTTGATGAGTCTACTTCTCCTTTTGCATCGTTGCAGCTATCCTTCGCTGCCACATACGAGTTCCTCGATGATAACGTTCCCCCTCTCGTCGTCTCGCCGGATGTACCTGCTCCACGAGCGCCCTCGCTGCCCTCATCTCTCCCGCGTGCCCCTCCTCGCCGTGCGCCCCCTCACCGGCGCCCCAGCCTGTGCATCGCACGCGCAACACCTCTGGTATTCATAAGGGCCCCCGCGAGCGGCTTAACTTGCATGTTTCCTCTATCAACAGGTAATCCATGGTTCCCAGCTCAGCACGGACAGCTCTCAAGGATCCCTACTGTCTCGATGCTATGACCACGGAGTACCGCGCTCTCCTCGGCAATGACACTTCGGAGCTCGTTCCTCCTCCAAAGAATGCCAACGTCGTCACGGGCAAGTGGGTCTTCTGCCAAAAGCTCAGGCCCGATGGCTCCCTCAACCTCTACAAAGCTCGTTGGGTGCTTCGCGGTTTCTCTGAGGAGCAAGGCGTCGACTCCGACGAGACGTTTAACCCGATGGTCAAACCGGCCACGGTCCACGTCATCATGTCCCTCGCGCTCTCCCTTAAGTGGGAGACTCGCCATCTCGATGTCAAGACCACCTTCCTCCACGGCAAGCTCATCGAGGTCGTCTATTATCGACAACCCACATGCTTCATCGAATCTACACGCCCCGAGCACGTCTGCAGCTGAACCGTTCGCTCTACGGTCTCAAGAAGGCTCCTCACGCGTGGTACCAGCGGTTCGCGACCTTCATCACTTCGAACGGCTTCACGTGCTCGCGCTCTGACATGTCGTTGTTTGTCCTTCAGTGCACGGAGGGCACGACCTTTCTCCTGCTCTACGTCGATGACATCATCCTCACCGCCTCTTCACCGCGACTCCTCGACTGGATTACAGCCTCTCTCCGCTCCGAGTTCGCCATGAAGGACATGGGCAGCCTTCACTACTTCCTCGGCATCGCCGTCACCCACGACTCGAATGACATGCACCTCTTGCAAGCCAAGTACGCCGCGGAGATTCTGGGCAAAGCCGACATGACTGTCGGCAAGTCCGCGATGACACCGGTTGACACATCACCGAAGCTCGCCGCCACCACTAGCCTTCCTGTCGACGATCTGACTAAGTACCGCAGCCTTGCCGGTGCAATCCAGTATCTCACCTTCACGCGACCCGACATTGTGTATGATGTCCAGCTGGTGTGCCTCCACATGCACAACCCTCGCGAGAAGCACCTGGCGTCCATCAAGTGCATCTTGCACTATGTCAAGGGCACGCTCTCTCATGGCCTCCAGCTTCACTCGTCCTTGCCAGACTCCATGGTCACCGACATCAACGCCAAGTGGGTCGGCTGCCCCGATACTCACCGTTCTACGTCCGGCTTCTGTGTCTACCTCGATGAGAACCTCGTCTCATGGTCTTCCAAGCGGCAACATACAGTCTCTCGCTCCAGCGCCGAAGCCGAGTACCCTGCAGTGGCTAACGCTATTGCTAGGGCTAGTTGGATTCGCCAATTTTTCCATGAGCTTCATCGACCATCCACTACAGCTGCGATTGTGTTCTGTGACAATGTTAGTGCCGTCTACATGTCCACGAACCCCGTCTAGCATCAGCGCATCAAACACATCGAGATCGACCTTCACTTCGTTCGCGATCGTGTTGCCATGGGCCAAGTACGCGTATTGCATGTTCCCTCGTCACGACAGTTTGCCGACATCTTGACAAAGGCCTTCCGTCACCGTTGTTTCTAGATTTTTGGCCTAGTCTCAACGTCCGTCCTCCTCCGGTGTGACTGCAGGGGAGTGTTAGACAGCTATGTCACGTTATGTGATATAACACCCCAATTCCCTGAATCGTGAAGAGTAATATTTATGATCTCCCATTTATGGTTGGAATTGTAATTTGTCTATATATACATGCAATGAAAAAGGCCCAAGTGTGGTCAATTCTCCTAGTCCATATTTCTCACACATCTAAAAAAAGGACCAACCACCTGTCTGAATAGGTCCACGCGGACGGCCGGACAGTGAAAACCCATGCATATCCGGACCGATCCACTCCTGGCCCAAATATGCGCTCGGAAAGTGTCGCTGCGGACAACGTGTGTCCTCCCTTGTGTCCTCGCGACCGCACACGGGCCCGCCTGGCGGTGACCTAGAGCTTCGCGTGCTGCCATGCTCAGCGCGCCATTAATGTCCAAGGACAAACAAAGGTTGACAGGCGGTCAACGCTGCTAAACCGAAGCGACGACTCCCTGATCACCACGTCGACATTAATGGCCAAGGGCGGAGCGGGCCTTTTTAGGCCGAGGGCACACATGGCCTGTCCTCCCCACACCCCTTGCCCGTTGCCATTTCAATCCAAGCCAGTCCCCTCTCCACCAACGTCATGCCCAACTAGTGAAAGAAGACGATGAGGAACGACCACGAGGCCAATGATTCCTTGTCGGGCTGCCGTCATCGTCGCGCTACACATCCTTCTCCGCTATCATCGCCGCTTTCACCAAACGTGTGGGATCCTCGCGCGCCCCTCTAACCGCGTCCGCGCACACGGGACTTCGCTCCACGGCTGCAGCGGCCCACGCTGGACGTGTTTCTGCTGCGGTGGGCCATGCCCATCATCTTCCCGACAGGGAGAGGGACCGGCGGTATGTGACTGTCGCGAGAGTGAAGACTTGGCATGGCTAAGTTGCTCCGGTCTCGTAGAACTCAACCGTGGTATTCCAGTTTGAAGCCGGTGATACCAAGAATGGCCTTTGTGTTGGGAGAGAGGAACCCAGACACCCAGTCCTAGCTAAGGTATTGCACAAGATGTTGTGCCTCAAAAGCAGGTGGCACCTGCAGTTACCTGTACAAAGTTCTTCGCATCTCTGTTACGTACTCTTGTGTAAGTTTTGTGGATGTTTCATTCCGGTGCCACGGAGTTTGTGCTTTGGGTTTAAGCAAGTTGGGTGCGTTTTCTATGTCAGGTTTGTTCAGAGACTGCCTTACACTAAATAGAACCGTGCTTTCTTATATTGCAACTGTCGAAACTCAAGTCAGCATCACCGACATATAGTTATGGAAATCCCTACGAAGTACATCGTGTTTCTACTTTCTAAAACAAAATGTTTAGCCGACAGTGACATGTTTGTGATGATTTCATCAATCTTAAACCTTGACGAATTTAGTCGCCTCTAGGATTTGTGTGGGTGTGTGCTTGGTGGTGTGCGTCTCCCCGATGTATACGTAGTGCATATTAATTTCTTTGTAAATCAAGGTTGGTTAACTTCGGCCAAGTTTATAAAGAATTATATCAACACCCAATAGCAAAATCATAAAATTATGGATATAAAAAGTTAAAAAAGAAAACTCGATTTTGATCTCACTTTTTTTTTGTGATCCACATACGAAAATATATTTTGACAAAACTTATGTCCTACCAACTAGATATGTAGATTTGCTCATATGCTTTTTTTTCATATATTTTTTAGATTTGAAAATGTGATTTTCGATATTTATCTAATGGGCTCAAGGGAGCCTGGCCCTCCAATAGCACTTTTCGGTAACCGGTGTTTCTAAACAAAAACATGTCTGGTGGATTGCTAATGTTCCTGCAGCTCTGCAGAGTACATTAAAATCTGTAAAAACACACTGAAGAACTGAATACGATGAACTTTACTAAATCAGCACTAGTATACAGTACAACATACAACTCCAGCTTGATCTATCTACGTACACTTCCATGATCCTGACGAGCGTCAGTGACAGAAAGGAGAAAAGAAGAAGAACAAATGGTGTGGGTGGTCGGCTGGCCGGTGGTGGTGTTGTTTCTACAGCGTGTCTTCGGTGTGCAAGGAGAAATCCGGCTCGTCGGGCTTGGCCAGCTTGGGGAACTTCATTGATGACACGTCGTCCATCCTCGGCTGCGCGCCCTTCTGTTGCGCGCCCTTCTTGGTGTTCTTGGCGAACTTGGACGCCAAGAACGTCGCCCCGAGGTGCATGCCGCCGGCGTCGCCCCCCTCCGCCGACGAGGACGAGGCGCCGCCTGCCCCAGACGCATCCTTGTAATCTCCGAGCAGCGGCGCGCTGTCGCTGGCGGCGCCGCCAGCCCCGCCGTGGTCGTCGTCGCCGCCCTGGCCGTCCTCGAAGAGGAGGCCCTCCTGCTTCATGAGCTCCTTGGCGAGCTTCCTCTTCTTGTGCCGCCTCCATGCGCCCTGCACGAAGCAGGCGCCCCAGCTCCGCCACTGGTGGGAGTAGTACCGGAACGCGTGCTGCAGCCGCTTGCTGTGGAGGCGCTTGAACTGGTTGGCCACGTACTTGAGGTCCTCGGCGCGGAGCGCGAACGCCTCCACCTCCGTCACCGACCGCACCGTGCGCGTCGACTGCGGGAAGTTGAGGCTCGGGTTGGGCATCAGCGCCCACGTCAGGAGCTCCTCGCCACAGAAGTCCCCCGGCCGGAGCGTGATGGAGCTGAAGAAGTTGGTCCGGCCGCCGTCCGTCGTCGAGCTCTCCAGCTCGCCGCGGATGATGAAGAGCATCTCGCTCACTGGGTCGCCCTCCCGCACGATGTACGCGTCCTTGGTGCTCAGCGACGACACGAGACGCTCGCAGATGGCGTCCAGAAGCTGCTCGTCCATCTGCGAGAAGAAGGGCACCTGCCAGAAGAGCACAGTAGTGCCAACGGTCAGACCACCGTGCCGACAGTACAGTCCTCGGAGAAAAATGGCAATGGTGTACGCACCCGGCGGACGAGGGCGAGACAGAGGTGGCGCTGGATCTCGCGGCGAAGGTCGAGCGGCAGAGACTGGAGGATGGACTCCTCGTCGACGCCCCTGGTGGCCAGCCACTTATACTGGAAGAACCTCCGGACGCGCTCCTGGAGCTCCAGGGGAAGCTGACGGTGACGCATCCACTCCTCGATGTCGCGCCGCTTCACCCGCCACTCCTCCAGCCTCACCGTCATCGATTGCAGGTATGTCTGCCAAGCAAAGCAAAGGCCAAACAATGTACTGCTAAATGTATTGATGGCATAATCAACAATTAATTCTTGCACATGAAAGCATAAGTTTAAGAACTACCTGCGCCATGTTAATTTGGGGAAAATCAGGACAAACTTTGAGAACAATGAGATGAGGGGAAAAATACCTGCATGTTTCCAATGAGATGTGAAAAGAAGACGAGACCCATGATACATATCAAGATGCAGAATATGGTCTCCCCCCTGTAGGTGGTGTTCTGCAGGTTCTGTCCATAGGAACTTGCAATTTGCAGAAAACGAATACAAAATCAGTTGTCATCACGTGTAATGATCTCACTGATATAATTCAGTTTAGATACCAAAATAACGCCAGTCATCATCTTTATATGCGTACCTCAAGTTCCTGAAACCCCACCAGAGGCAGTAGAGGTACTTCTCGAAGAATGTCGCCCCCACGACATCGAGATTCAGAGCATCGGCGAACAATCCGTACTTATAATTCGCATCGGGAAGCCTGCACTCCGTATTGATGTTGCTAGCCGCGAACCACTTCTTCCGAATAGGATCATCCTTGGCTTTGCAGTCCAGATAGCTCACGAAGCATTTGGGTATTCCGGGGGTAGTGCCATCCTCCTGTGTGCAAACGTCCACCCAGCAGGTGTACTGCCTCTCGATTGACAAAAGGTACCACAGGGCTCCAAGGACCTGCATGCATACATACATACACACCATGGTCATACATATTAACCTCTAGTCGAGACGATTCAGATGACCGATTCGGTCAAAGACGACATACATGACTAGCCAATGTGTAGAGAAGCAGGTTGTAAGCAGCCCCTGCCCAGGCAGTTCTTGTGACAACTCCACTGGACTTGACAATCTTGGAGTTGAGTGATATGATGAGGAACACCCTTGGTATGTACTGGATCAACACGATCACTGAGAGGGTGTTGTTGGTGTGATTTGCTGAGGAGGTGCTCACAGCTGGTATGACGAACCAGATAATTATCTGCAACAACAGACCTACTCAGCTCATCACATACTATTCAGTACATGTATGTAAATCTGACAAGCAGAGCATGATATGAATTCATCATTCTAAGTACATCAATCTAGCTAGCTATTGGGTTTGAAGTTTGGAACACTGAAACATTCCTGCCTATATATATGAGCTGAAGAGTAATTTAACACATCATTGAAATTTTGATTCAGCTCTAGGCCCTAGCATTGTTCAGGGAAACTGTAGTATCATGCATCAATATCTGAAGGTAGTACTCTGTTGTCGCATGCATCTAAATCATGCCATGCACAAGTATCTCACAATCGCATTGAAGATAGAATTTTCTTCTGAAATTAACACATGTGAAGACCAACATAGGCACAACAGCAAAAACATATAAAGATGGATTGCCAGATTTGAAATGGGCCCTTGTGGATTGATGATAGAAAAAGAGGGAGATGAAGGGATTGATGGATGCCTGCGGTATTGGGAGCATGGCGGCGAGGTCGATGATGAAGTCGTTCTTGAGGTACCGGATGGCGATCTGGTCTGGGTCCCTGACGAGCTCGCCGCGGCCGAAGACGCGCGAGTTGGGCGCGACGAATGCGGTGCGGAACTTGAGGATCATGTGCGCGAGGTAGAAGAGGTCAGCGAACGTGCGCGCGGCGGTGACGACGACGCCGATTTTCATGTCCATATTGACGCAGCTGACGGTGCCGGTGTAGAGGAGGTAGAAGTACATGGGGTCGACGAAGAGGCCGACCATGCAGGTGACGAGGAAGAGGCGGTTCCAGCTGAGGACGACATCGTCCCCCGGGTCGAGGATGCGGCTGGGCGTCCATGGCCGGCGGCGCTGGGGCTGGACGGAGGAGGAGGAGGCGCCGGCGCCTGGGCGGAAGAAGGGGAGCGGCGGGCGGCGGAAGGGCGGGAGGACGTGGCGGTGGAGGAAGCCGGCCATGGGGCGGTGGTCGTGGCGGTGTGTGCGTCAGGGCGTCGTCATGCATTGCATGCGCGGGTGAGGGCCTGGCTCGGAGGCACGAGGTGGTGCGGCGGCCGCGCGTTTCGGCTGCTTCGCTTTTGCCCGTGTGCGAGCGAGAAATCGGCATTGGGGTGGGTGCTCCCACAGATTTCTAGAGAACTCATGTTCGCAACATATCTACGTTGTAGAGCTCGTTTCCATCTATCTATCTATCTATTATATACTAAAAGCAATATAAGGATGTTTTTCGAGGCACCACGTTGATCCACATCACCTAAATTACATTAACCGTTGGATCAACAAATTAAGGTCATGATTTAATTATTAGAAGTGCCCTTGACACAATGACCCTCCCGTGCCAAAGGTAGATCAATTCACAAGCCTGCCGTCATTACTTCCTAGAGTTTCACCTGACCAAGATTGCTTTGGCATTGTAGCCCTAGGTAGCGCCGCCTAATTGATCTTCCCCCTACACGAGTATTCTTTTCTTCTTGGTCGATGGATAGATTGCTTGCTTCACATCGCTGCGGTGCCAGTATAAGGATTGAGCGGACACTCCACGGAGATAAAGAACAGAAGGTATTATTCCATTGTAATCTGCGGTCCGTTGACATCACCGGCAGCTGATCTCTTACGCGACCACTCTCCGGCCGGCGCCATAAAATTCTAGACCACCAGGATACCGAGGGACGAAACCTGCAATTTCAGACGCCGGAGATCCAGGAGATGAGGAGTATTTTGCAACAGGGAAGAAGGCCACGCGGCCAAGGGTTTGCGGCTGCTGATGTCCGTGACCATGAGGATGCAGGTGCGTGTACAGCCATCTGGCACAGGCGCCCAACGAGATTGTGCATCCATAAAACGGGTACATATTAATTTGTCCTTAGCTAACATCTATTGATTTTTTTGTTTTCCTGCAATTTGGGTCAAGGTGCTCTAAGATGGAAAACAGAAGACCGTGGGATCTCTCTTAGTACTGTGATGAACCGGTTCATCGCATGCGCTGCTCTTTGATGGCAATGCACTGTGCTCAGATGTTCCTTTGGGTCTTTTCGTGCATAAAAGTTGCAATATTAGGAAAAAAGACAGAAGATCTGCATGAGACTGAATATGGTGCATAGGAGTGATTTTGAAGCTTGCTGGCCAAATTTAGAGGTTCGACCTTGCTCTGTTCCTAGGGCAGCTGTCACGTGGAAGGTAGGTGTGATAAAAATTAAAGTAATACCCAGGTTTACATTCTTTGTTTGAACAAATCGTGTGTTGAACTGCTGATTTTCTCCTTACGAGAAGTTAAGCCACATGTTCATTCTTATATTATGTAGTACTACTTTCTAGAAGAACTGAAGTGTTCTTTGTTTGGAGGATAGAGACCAAAACCAGATATAACTTTGCCATGAAGAATGATAATAGGGTAGTTCAATAAAATTGCTAAGAGAATCTTCTGAAAATCCATTCCACTACCAATTAGCAATACCATGTAAATAGTATGTTTTTTTTGTGTGTATACTTCGGTAGGTGTTTTAGTTCTCCTCTTGCATCAGTTCATTTCCTAAGGTTACCTGTTTGTTAGTTCGCATTCAGAGTGTAGGTTGCCATTCAGTCTCTGATTCGTAGATGGTCATGTGCTTTTTAATATGCAAGCCTATTGTTTTATTTTGTTTGCTGCCCTATCAAAAGTTTGCTAGCTGTTCGTCAATCAGAGAATTTATTGATGTATCTAGTGGATCTAAGAAATGATCTTAGCATGTCGTAAAGTTTATTTTCTAGAATAACAAGTGACTGCATCATGATCTTAGTTGGTGTGCTAGATAAAATTACAATAGAAATTGAGCTTCGTTGGTGATGATAAAATTATGGCTTAAATTTAAAAATACATTTTTCATATATATTCAGTACTGATCTCAGTAGTAGAACACATGTCTAAATTTTATACATAATATGCTACCCAATAATAGTGTGTAATCACTGTTTTTGTTGTTTGTAAAACCATTTTGACATTATAAAATAGTTAATAAGCCATCCCTTCAATGTATTGTGAGGTTACCATAGGGTGCTGAAAAACTCATCCATTCATATAGGTATATGAAAATTGTCATGTTCGTTACATAGCATGTGTGTTCAGCATCCTATGTGGTCCTTTCGTAGGTTTCGAGTGTAGTAGATGTGAAGATTTAATGTCTAAAGTACAACGGTTGCTTTGATTTTTTCCTTAGCTAAAATTTATTTCCTCATGTACAACCATACTCCATCAGTTCCTTTTTATCAAGTGTATCAGCTTTTTTTCTGAAAATTGAAACTTCACTGACCAAATTTCAAGAAAGAACCGTCGACGTCTACATCTGAATTACTACGACGGATTCATCATGAATATATTTTCATTTTTTAATTAATTTTAAACTTGGTAGTTTCCTATAAACGTGGTCAAAGATATACATTTCTGATTTTTTAAATTGTAACTTTATAAAATGGAATCGTGAGATTATGCTTTATTAACTGTATTTATTTTCATATATACATTTGGTTTATTTATTAGTCTAGAAAGATATAAATATTTTTCATAACAAAGGAAATAATCATAATGAGAGTCTCCATGCCAGGAATCTCTAACTTTGTGGCACCCCTCATGTTGTTGCAACACTACAGTTTAGTCCGCCAATACTCACATTTAGGACCAAAACTGGCTAGAGACAAATTTGTTCTTACTAGAAAAGATCAGAGGTATTTTACACAACTTTCAAATATCCATGCCTATATTTTCTATGGTTTTATGTGTTAATCGGTACGTGATATTAATGGGTGCCTTTTTATGCCTAGAGCCATAGAACTATACAAACATTGTGGGACTATGAGACTCCAATATAAATAAGAATGTGAGCGTTCCAGTTCTTAGTATTCACCCGTTTTCACGCGGCGCCACTTGACATTTTTATTGTGTTGTTAAGTTTATGGTTATATGAACATAGTTAGGACATCCTTAACAAATTAACAGAGAATATATTCGCATAGGTTGAGTCATCACAATATTGAAAAATGATTTTGGTTGTAACATTTTTTAACTACTTGGTCTATTTTTTTATTCGGGTTCTGGGAACTAAAACGTTCAACCAAGTTTGTTCTCTACATTAAGAATTACCTCTCTATATAAAGAAATTATCTTGGTTGCCTTTTTTTCCTATCATGTCCCATCATCAGATTGAACTTTTGAGGCTTTACAATGGGCTGTTTTGTTTTTCATAGTCCTCAATGTGCAATAGTTAAGTAAATATAAGCCATCATTGATGAAGGAAAGATCCGGTAGATAATAGTCATTCTGCAAGAAAATATCAAAGATGTGTATAACAAATTATAATCCATGTGTCAAGGATCTCTGTTTACGCGTCTAAAGTTTGTCCCAATGTCCTTCATTTTGGTTCACTAATGTTTTTGATTAAATAGTAATCTGAAAGTTATTTTAAACAACACAATCCATTACAACAAAACTAGATGAAAACATGTATAACTATGTATCCACATATTTTAAACAACACAGTCCATTGCTATCGTGTATTTTGTGATAAAGCTGGGTAAAATAAGATGAAAAGATGTCTACATTAATAGAAGATGAACAGTTAACAAAACACTTCGTTAAGATGATGCCCTCGCATTGCGAGGGCCACCTTGCTAGTTATATACTAAAAGCAATATAAGGATGTTTTTCGAGGCACCACGTTGATCCACATCACCTAAATTACATTAACCGTTGGATCAACAAATTAAGGTCATGATTTAATGAAAACAAAAGAAAATGTACATTACCCATGTATAAATGTAGAGCATCTGCGGCCGTGCTCCCCAAGCGGAGCCCAAAAGGGCGTCGGCGCGCCCAGTAGCGAACCCAAAAAGCATATTTGGTCTGGCGAGACCTAATAGCTTGTCCGACGCTCCCGTCCTGTCCCAACATCATCGGGATCCTTCTGGACACACCGCGTGGGCCAGCAGCGGCAACGACCTAACCTACGGTCAAAGCGGCCGATGAGCGTAGTAGATGCGGCGAGCCGTCGTTTCCCGCCGCTTCTGGTGGCTTCCCGCCGCACCTAGGCGTTTTTCCGTCCTCGTTTCCCGCCTGTTCTGGATTTCCCGCCGCTTCTGGCCGGCAATACAAGGAGACGAAAACCGCGGGCAGTCGCACAACACCATCCACCATGCCTGGCCGCCGTCTTCCCTCCACTAGCGCGCGCAGTCCAGCCGGAGGAGAGCAGAGACGTTGCCGGCGCACGGGCAGCAGCAGCACCAGAGCTCCCGGAGGATGGCGCTGCCGTATCATAACCAGATCACCGGCAAACATTTCGGGTGGGACGTCATCTGTCACGTCATGCTGCCACAACACCTCTAGCGCTAACACCTCAACGAGGCGCAGTTGGAGTGCCTCCTAGCGGTGCGTGCCAACCCCAACGACGCGGCGGCGCGCGGAAGCCTCGAGCAAGCTACGGAAGCACAGGAGACGCATAAGGAGGCGCTCCGCCCTCTATCAGAAGAGTGGGGTCTAGGCACGATAGGGCTGTGACCTAGCAGCAGCGGCGGTGTCACGAAGAAGTAGAGGCAGCACCGGAGAAGGGCAAAGGAGCAGCAACGGTGCCATTTTCTAGTTTGTTTTATTTAAGTTCAATTAAATTTCATTGACATCATGTAAAATATCTCCTAGGGTTTGAATGAAATATGAATTTCTTGAATTTTATTAAAACCTTTAGGGCGCGGCTGGGGAACGCCACTCCCTAAAGATGTCAATTCGTGTCGGCACTCCCCAAGCGAGCGATGTGACGCTGCTGCTGGACGCCGCTTGGGGAGCACGGATGGAGATGCTCTTAGAGCATCCTAGCTTTGAGGCACCCCGAAGGCTATTGAGCGCCCGATAGAAAATCTCGCTCAACCGCATGTCCAAATTGCATTTATGTTCCGGCGTACAAGCATGGTGGATTCAACCCAAACGCCTTCTTTTCCCTGAGTATCTCCAACCACCACCAACTCACGACGTCAACCTCAATCATTCCTACGATGGCTAGGGCTTGCCAGCATTGCCAGTCCGAAGGGGGCCACTCGAGTTCGACCCTCCAGGCGACTTTAGAGCTCATGGAGGGGCTACCAACAACCCGTGTGTAGGAATGCCATCGGGTTGCTTCAGCGCCTCCGAGGTATGTGGACACTTGCATTGAGTTCAGATTGGCACAACATGATCCTATCTTACTCCAGCCTTATGTTTATGCGTAGATGGATCATGGGATCCACCATGAATGAAATGATAAATTTTGGAACGAAGACATTGACGCCACACAAAATGAAGAAGATGAGGAGGAGTTAGAAGAGGAGAAAGAGGCAGAGGATGAATAAGGTGAGGAGAATCATATTAAAACCGACGGTGTTGGGATGATACAGAACAACCATAACAAAGAGAATCTCAAGGACAAGCCGAAGGGTGGTTACCGAGGTCTGATACCCTTTTTCCTATAACTTCCGTGGCTTTTCCGTGTATTATTATAACAATATATTGTCAATTCTAAGAATATCAAGATGGGCGATGTAAATCAGTCGACCTTGTGTGATCTCTGGATTCCTCAAGACCAAAGCACAGATATTGCTCCACCAACAATCCAGGCCAATAATTTTGACCTCAAACCTGCTCTAATTTCAATGGTTCAACATAATCAGTTTAGTGGATCTGCTGTTAAAAGTCCTCATACCCATGTAAGGAACTTTCTGGAATACTGCAATACGCTGAAATACAATGGTGTTCCTTCATATGTAATCAGACTGCAATTATTCCCTTTTTCCTTGAGAGATGGTGCTAAGATGTGGTACCATTCGCTTCCTGCTCAGTACACTGATACCTGGGCACATCTTGTTCAAGCTTTCTATGGCAGATATTTCCCACCGGCCAAGGCAGCCGAGTACAGAGATAAAATCACTCGGTTCATTCAGTTTGATGGTGAAAGTCTTTATGAAGCGTGGCACAGGTTCCAAGGATTGATTAAAATGTGCGCAAATCATGGGCAAGAACCATGGCTTATTCTTCAAACATTTTACAAGGGCTTGACGCAACAAACAAGAGCATTTGTTGATTCTGCAGCTGGGGGAGGCATAATGCACAAGACTCTAGGTGAAGCTACTGAGTTAATTGAGAGAATGGCATCACATGATTTTTCCTGGACAAATGAGAGGACAGTGTATCCACCTCAACATTTAATGCATCAGATGAGCTCTCAAAATGCTATTGTAGCTCAGGTAGAAATTTATGCAAAGCAGCTCACTCAGATGGTGAATAGTGGAGGTAGTATTCCGAATGTATCTGTTGTCCAGAGCACACCAGCTTGTTTAGTTTGTGGGATTCAAGGGCACCAGACTCATGAATGCACTATTTATTCTTCCGCTGAGTCACCGATCTCAGAAGTGCATTATACTCATAATCAAGGGCCTTTCTCTCAGAATTACAACCCAAGCTGGCGAAATCATCTGAATCTTTCATACAGAAATAATAATTCCCAGTTCAACTCTTCTCAGCACACGAATCAAGGATTTCGTCCACAACAAAATCAATTTCAGTCAAACTTTAGTAGCAATCAAAGTGTATCTTCACTACCTTCTGCTCAGAGTTTTGGTAGTCAGCAACAGAATACCTATCAATCTCCAGAGATGAGTGAAATGTTGAAACTCCAGAAAGAAATGATGACTAGAATCCAGGAAATCGTGAAAAATCAGAAAGACATATTAATGATGAATATGCAGCAGATGAAAATAGGAATGGAAACTTCGCAAGCAAACAACCAGAGTGAAAACAAACTTCCGTCTCAATCAGAAGCAAACCCCAAATCCAATGGGCAATGTGGTGCCATTTCCATAGTAGATGCAGTCGCGACTCATGGTGGGAAGGTAATAACTTCTTTGCTGCCAAATCCTCCAAAATAAACTTATGTACCTCCCCCAATGAGGATTGTGGAGCCAAAAGAGGAAACTATTAACAAAGAGCGAGCTGCAGAGAAGTCGGAGATTGACCGGTCAATACACAAGGATACTGCTGTAAAACCAATTTATCCACCTAAATTACCATTTCCCGAGAGACTCGAAAAGAGTAAAGAGGACAAGCAGTATGCCAAATTTCTTGAGAAGATGAAAGAAGTCCAAGTAACAAACCCAATTCTAGATGCAGTACTTCATGTGCCGATGTATGCTAGATTTTTCAAGGAATTGTTAACCAAGAAAAGAGTACTAGAAGAGCCAGAAGTGGTCACATTAACAAAGGTATGCAGCGCAGTATTGCAGAATTCATTGCCAGAGAAATTGGATGACCCGGGAAGCTTTGCATACATTGTTGTTTTGGAACAAGGAAATTCACCGCTCTTTGTGACTTGGAATCTAGTGTTAGTGTTCTTCCACTTTCTATGTGCAAAAAGATGCCTCTTGGAGAGCTGAAATCCACATCCATGACTCTACAACTAGCTGACAGGACATATAGAAAACCAGCAGGAATTCTTATCGATGCACCTATAGTTGTAGAAAAATTTGCTTATCCAGTGGATTTTGTTGTTCTAGAAATGGAAGATTCAACTGAAGCTGTTATACTTGGGAGGCCTTTCTTAGCTGCAGTGGGCGCCATCATCAATGTTAAACAGGGTACTATCAGTTTGAGTTTTGGAGATGATGAGATCATTTTTGACATGAAAGATCCCACTTATTTGTCACATGGCTCATATCGGTGTTTTGCGGTGGATGTTGTGGATGTGTGTATATCAGAAACATATGGAAGGTGTGAAGCACAACTAGAAATGGATCTAGATTTATTGGTGAGGCCATTAAGAAATACGTTAATGCAGACCTCCATGGTTGAACAAGTAGAAGCCAATGTTGAAGAAGTGGACCGGTGTGCTTCACATCTCACTCAAAATTCAATTGTTGAGATGAAACCTCTACCTGCACATTTGTTATATAAATTTCTTGAACCCGAAAAAAGGCACCCTGTGATAATAAGTGTAGAATTGACCCAGGAACAAGTAAAAGCACTCATGTCGCTCCTAGTGAAATACAGAAAAGTTCTTGGGTATTCCATTGAAGACTTGATTGGCATTAGTCCTTCCATCTGCACACACCGAATATTTCTTGAAGAAAATAGTCGACCTTCAAGAGAACACCAACGCAAACTCAATCCTCATTTACAGGTAGTGGTGAAGGAAGAAATACTTAAACTATTAGCAGCTGAAATCATTTATCCCATTTCAGACAGTGAGTGTGTGAGTCCTATTCATATTGTTCCAAAGAAAGGAGGGATAACAGTTAAGGAAAATGAAGTGGGCCAAGAGATTCCAACTAGAAAGGTCACAGGTTGGCGCATGTGTACTGACTTCAGGAAGTTGAATAGAGCAACAAAGAAAGATCACTTCCCTTTGCCTTTTATCGACCAAATGCTAGAGAGATTAGCTGGCCATGAATACTTCTGCTATTTAGATGGATATTTTGGTTTTCTTCAAATACCAATACATCCTATGGATCAAGAAAAGACGACCTTCACTTGCCCATATGGAACCTTTGCATACAAGAGGTTACCATTTGGGCTATGCAATGCACCGGGAACTTTTCAAAGGTGTATGATGTCGATCTTCTCTGATTTGATAGAGAGAATGATGGAGGTCTTTATGGATGACTTTACAGTATATGGACATGATTTCCAAAGCTGCCTGAAAAATCTTGCTATGGTCCTGCATCACTATCTAGAGCACAACTTGGTTCTTAACTGGGAGAAGTGTCATTTCTTAGTCAAACAAGGAATAGTTTTTGGACACTTAGTATCAGCTATGGGAATAGAAGTTGACAAAGCTAAAGTGGAAGTGATAGCTAAATTGCCACCTCCTATCAATGTCAAGGGAGTGAGAAGTTTCTTAGGGCATGCTAGCTTCTACAGTAGATTCATCAAAGACTTCTCCAAGATAGCAAACCCCCTCACTAATCTTCTGAATCAAGATGTGGTATTTAACTTTGATGATCAATGCAAAGACGCATTTGCCAAGCTAAAAGAAGCTTTGGTCATAACTCCCATTGTGCAGCCTCCCGACTGGACTTTGCCATTTGAGTTAATGTGTGATGCCAGCGACTTCGGTGTGGAGCAGTGTTGGGACAAAGAAAGAGTAATGCATTACATGTAATATATTATGTGAGCAAGACCTTAGACGATGCACAAGTGAACTACACCACAACTGAGAAAGAGTTGTTAGCAATAGTCTACGCATTTGAAAAATTTAGACCATACCTTGTTGGGAGCCATTGTACAGTGTACACTGATCACGCAGCCATAAAGTATCTTCTCAACAAGAGAGATGCCAAGCCACGCCTCATTAGATGGATATTATTACTTCAAGAGTTTGATGTTGAGATTAAAGATAAGAAAGGTGCCGAGAACCTAGTTGCTGATCATCTATGAAGGCTAACTAAATTTAGTTCGGAAGAAAAAGAAATAAATGATACAATACCTGGAGAACAATTGATGAAGATATCACACTTATAGAGGAAATCCCCTTGGTATGCTGACTTGCTTGGTGAACTATCTGGTCTGTGGAATTACACCTTCAGAAGCAAGCTACCAGCAAAAGAAGAATTTTTTTGCATGATGCAAAATAGTTCTACTAGGATGAACCATTTCTGTATAAGCACTGTTTAGATGGAATCATTAGGAGATGTATTCCAGATGAGGAAATACAACAAGTAATTTATCATTATCATTCAGCTCCTTATGGTGGACACGCAAGAACCTCCAAGACCAAGCCAAAGTACTACAAGCTGGGTTCTACTGGCCCAACTTGTTCAAAGATATTTATTCTTATGTTCAAACATGTGACCCTTTTCAGCGGTCTGGAAAGGTTGGCAGGAGGCATGAGACGCCTCAAAAGGGAATGCTAGAAGTGGAATTGTTTGATGTTTGGGGAGTAGATTATGTTGGACCCTTGCCATCATCCAATGGGTACAAGCATATACTTGTTGTAGTGGACTATGTGTAAAAATGGGTGGAGGCAGTCCCAACTATGCATGCAGATTCAAAATCTGTTTGCAAGTTATTTAGACAAGTAATATTTCCGAGGTTTGGAGTGCCTAGGGTGGTAATCAGTGATGGTGGTGCTCATTTCAACAACAATCAGCTTGAGGCTTTGCTTTCTAAATACGGAGTTCATAATCATCGAGTGACCACCCCCTATCACCCACATGCCAATGATCAAGTAGATTTATCAAACAGGGAAATTAAGCACATATTGTAGAAAGTGGTATCCAAACGAGAGCCGATTGGTCCTCAAAGTTACCCGATGCTGTATGGGCATATAGGACAGATTTCAAAACACCGATATGCATGTCTCCCTTTAGACTTGTTTATGGAAAGGCTTGTGACTTGCCAGTTGAATTAGAACATAAAGCAAACTGGGATATTCGTAAGTTGAATCTGGACATTCATGCTGCTGGTAAACATCGAAGGTTACAGCTATGCGAGTTGGATGATTTAAGGTTAGATGCTTCTGAGAGTTCCAGGATATACAAGGAGAAGACAAAGAAGATCCATGACAAGCACATTCTCCGGCATGACTTCCGCCTAGGGGAGCGCGTCTTAGTTTATGATTCTCGGTTTCATATCTTCCTAGGAAAATTCAAGTCTAGGTGGTTTGGACCCTGTACAGTGAAGAAGGTTATGTCCAATGGTGCAGTTGAGGTTCTAAGTCCAGCACAAGGCAAGTTCACAGTAAATGGTCAGAGGCTCAAGCACTATTTCCCTGGAGACTCTCTCCTGATTGAAGAGAATGAAGATCAAGGCGATGAACAAAAGGAGAAAGGACAAGCTGCCGCTCCTGCCATTCTCCAAGCTTGATGATTTTAGTCATAGGGTCAAGCTAAAGACCATAAACAAGCGCTTCTCAGGAGGCAACCTAAGAAAAATAATTTAGTTTCCTTTTGTCGAGGTGTGTTTTATGTTTTTTCCTTTTTCTTTGTAGAAATAAATTGCAATAAAAGTATCAGGGAAAAGAAACTGAAGACATTCTTGGACTGAATTATAAGGAGAATCATGTTATAACTGTAGAGGATACAAGGTGAAACGATTCTAATCGAACCTTTTTTATATATATTTGGACATACTACTTTTTTTGCCTTGTGCAATTTGTCCTTTTGGTTATATTGTTTTAACATTAGCATCTTTCAAAAGTTTTTAGTGATGTATTGCAATGAGGATGCTTTGTAAGATCAGACTTATTTAAATATTGCTTTGCCATAAATAGAATAGGATGTATGTTAGAGATGCAGTAATCAATTATGTACTACAAATTTCCTTCATTCCCTGTCATCACACTGACCTTTTGCGAATATGTTCAGTAAATGCCGAGCTATGTCATCCAGTCCATTTGTGAGCTAATTAATCGATTACATCCAGTAGTGACTATGATCTCGGGATCCGTAGTTCATAAAAACTGGTGTCATTGGTTATAGGTTTTTTTCTAAGTTATTTAAAATTCAAGAAGTAGGACGACCTGCATTAGCATGACATGTTCCTGGGAACAGTGTCATGTGAAGCAACTTTGTTGTCTTTGCAAGTTTTTCCAAGTTATTTAAAATTCAATAAGAAGGACGATATGCATTAGCATGACATGTTCCCGGGAACGGTGTCATGTGAAGCAACCTTGTTGTCTTCGCAATTTTTCGAAGTTATCTAAAATTCAACAAGAATGACAGCACGCATTAGCATGTCATGTTCCTGGGAACGGTGGCATGTGAAGCAACTTTGTTGTCAGCTGTAAATTTATTTTTAAGTTCAATAAGTGGCAGACAAGCCAAGTATTTTTTATTCGCAATTCCTTTGTGTTTCTGGTTCAGTTCAATAAAAGTTTCAAACCGTAGCTCACTCTTGGACTGATACATAACTTCCATATAAATGGCTCACTCACTCTTGGTCAGTTTTGATAGTTTAGAATGGCTGAAATCTGTAGTATACATTTGGAACATTCAAAAGATGCTGGTTAAGGTTAAGCAATAAGTAAATAAAATCTTATCTTGTGAAGAAATTCTGACTTGCAGTACGCAATGTTCATGTTGTGTGTCACCGCTTTCCTTATTACCATTCATGAAAATCATATCATTTTACTTGAGGACAAGCAAAAGTTTAAGTGTGGGGGTATGATAAACATTATTTTGATACCCTTTTTCCTATAACTTCCGTGGCTTTTCCGTGTATTATTATAAAAATATATTGTCAATTCTAGATGCTATAACGATTAATATGTCCAATTGTACAATTTTACATGCTCTGGAAATATTTTGCATATCGGTGCGACAAGGCACATTTTCTTCTCATTTTGGACGATCTGCAGATGTACCATATATACCAAAGGACCTAAATAAAGAGAAAGGACCATCTTGGGAAGGAAGAAGGAAGAGTGAAGGGGCCGAGTGCAAAGTGTCAAAGGGAATTGGGAGTTAAATCCCTAGTCTCGGCATCTTGCAGAGGAGGTGGGCACTTCCATCCCTAATCCCCAAAGCTTCTTCTCCACCACCGGCTGCCGCCGCGGCCAGGCCAGGCATGGAGACGCGCTACCAAGTCGCAAACCACTGTTCCTCTTCATCGATGGTTCAACAACCTCCTCATCTTCACCACCTGCTGCTCTATCCCCTGTCTCCGTCGTGCTTCTGCTGTACAGCAACTCCGGCGACGACCTCTTCTTCATCAATCTGAAGATTCACCCGGGTTGTCTCGAATCGATCCCTTTTGCTTTCTCTATTTTATGAATCTCCTATGAACTAGTCTTGCCCGATGTCCTGATTTATTCGGTGTTGAAACCTATGTCAATCTAGTAGTACTTGTGTTAATCTGTAATAACTAGACCGTGGCTTGTAACCTTGTTCTTATACGTGATGTCTATCGGTACCTATAACCAGTGAAGTTCTCTATCCCGTATTGCTTCTTTCCTGTCTTGTTTGTTTGCTAATGAAAGCTAATTCAGTTTCTAGTCACTATATGCGTGTGTCGTGAGGACTCTTTCCCTATCTTAATATTGCTTATATTCCAGTCTATGCGTATGATAGTTATTTTTCCTTTTTAAATATGAGTTGTTCTTCCGGTGTTAATTTCTAAAATGAAAATCACAAAAAGATAATTTGGTTTCAGTTTGTACATCTTTGTCCCATTCTTGATTGTCTGCTTGTTTATGAATTCGTCTCTGCCTAAATTTGCTAGTTAGATTAAAATCCTGCGTATCAACCTTTTGTGTTATCTAGCTTTAGTAGAGCACGACTGTCGTCGCCTAGTCCCTGCGGAGAACACGACATCCTGCAGTTTTGGGCGAATTACCCACTATATTTACAATTGATCAAGGTCTCAAGTGGAAGTCCTTGTAAGATAAATGTTTGTGTGATTCTTGGAATATGGTGAGTCTTCATCCCATTAACCATTTGAATCAAAAAAGTGGCGCCTATTGGAAGAGGATCAAAACCGAGATTTATGAGAGCGAGATCATCGACCCTGGGTACGCTAAAATGCAAATGAAGAGGATCCAAAAGGCTATGTAGAGTAGGTGGGGTATCTTATCACAAGCCGCCAACAAATTATATGGATATTATGAGAAAATTCGCTCATGACCAGAGAGTGGCTCGAACGCCGAGGATCAAGCAAGTGCTCAACTTGTTCAATTTGGCATACTAGACCATGTCAATGTATTGACGTGTCTCTTCTTGCTTTAGTTGGACTATGCATTATACTTGTTGCAAGCGAACAACGACGAAAAGGGGTTTGGCTTGATGGATTGCTTCATGAAACTAAAAAACTGAAATAAATGAAGGCTCGTGTGAATACAACTGAAGAAGGATGGCGATGGCATCGTTGATTTAGATTTTCCATTGACAACCTCAGTGTTGGGGTTCGCATAGAAAAACAAAAAAAATCCGGTACTATCGAATAACCAAGATTGAACTATGCAAGTACATGAGAAGGGTTAGATCTAGTACTCACCAATGTTACAGTGGAGGTTCATTCGTCGATGATGATGGTGGTGATGCGTTCGAGGTAGGATAAAAGGTATTATCCCTCCAAAGGTATCCACACGTTCGGTGATCCTTTTTCGGAAAAGCTTCGCCGTCCAAGGGTCGGCAATGCCAGAGTAGTGGAGTAGCATCACGTCATGTATGAGAGAGAGAGTTCTCTGGAGCGAAGGAGGCCGCCACAAGCCAATGTATTAGTGTGTGGAGGGTTGCTCCATCCCTCTCTTAATATAGTGGGAGGGGAGAGGGGTTAGGCGCCTAGAGTTTCCCCTAGGCACCGCCGGCCTTGGGAGGGCCCGAGGTGGCCCCTCCCCTCCCCACTAGGAAGGAAATGATCCTCCATAATGATGATATCATCTCATTCCTAAAAGGGAAGATATTGTATCTTTACATAATAGCAAGATGAATTCAAATTGCAATCAAGGATATGGTCGGAACTTTCCTAATTTGACATATCTCAAAATAGTAAAGTGTGGAGCAGCCCATGGGGGGCATGGGGGGCCATGTGCCATCCACCCACCCCTCGGGGCTACACTTTCGGCCTTTTCTCTCCCAGAACTATTTTGTCGACTTGAATCACTTCTGATTTTCTCCTATGGATTCTTCTGATGATTTCGAACCATTCCAGAGCATATCTCACATAAACATATTCTCTACCTATTCTACAAAACAATATCCCTTAAGTGTGTGACCCCGTAGGTTTGATATTATACGCACATGACCGTGGAACATTTTCCGGACAAAAATTAATAGCGGGATCTGGACACCCATATTGACTCCCACATAACCACAAAGTAATCAGGCAAACCAATTTATGTCATGTAGTATCCTTTTGTATCACAATACATGACAATCGCGAGGTAACACAATTAGGTATCCTCGTAATGCAACTCTTGATTACTATCCCTTGTTGACCTTGTTACTAGCTTGTCTTTCTTTTCTCTTGTTTGTATATTCTAGTATCCAGTGAATCACATCACCCTGTGTCTGGCCAAACTATTAGTGATACCGTGATATTGAGAAGGGACCAAGAGTATCTCTCCATCGATGGTGCAAATCCCATCTTGGACTATCTTGTGCCCCGTCATAGTTTTCCACATATCTGAAAGATAACCATTATGATCACCCGGTGAAAGGTGCGATATGGAATCTATCAGGACATGCCTTCCACTATGAAGGACACACTACAACAAATATGCTCACTAGTGACTTTTTTTAATGACCATGGATTTTTGGTCATATATCTATGACCATTATAAACTAAATGGTTGTAAGGCATTTGGGAGGGTCCAAACCTTAAAAAATTACAAACAAATTTGTCAAGAAGGTCATAGTTTACTAATAGGAAATGGTCATAGATGGCTAGCACCAGCTCACAGCCTTATTTCTAGCTGATTACGACCAATTTAAATGGTCATGACAAGTAATAACAATATATTTTCATGTAAAAAGTGGTGACTAGGCAGACACCTAAGCAATTTGCCAACATGTCATGTGACGTGTCCATTTGCATAGAGCCTACGAGTTAATATGATATTATATTGGTATTTCTATTTACGTGCCCTTCATTTCTTAGTTGTACTCAATTTTCTCCAGTCGCTAAAATTTTCCTCACATTTCCCCTCCCTCTATTCTCAAACCCTCTCAAACGCTCGAACGGAGGGATGCCCTCAGGTTAAAGGCCTTCACCATTACATGCTGATGGGTCGGGCCGCATATGGACAGTTCCTCCCTTGGTCGTTACATGCTGACGGGTAGGGGTAGGATACACGTCGGACCAGCCATCCATCTCTCACTTACGTGTGGGTCTCTTTATTTACTGACTGTGTGGCTAGTGCAGCCACTGACAAATGGGGCCACTTTGTGGGGCCATCGCGACCATTGACTGATGGGGTCATGATGTGGGACTAGAGCATCGACTCTCCAAACATTGACAGGTGGGGTCGTGTATGACACGTGTGGCCAACACTCTCTCTCGTCCGCTCCTAGCCCTAGCCATGAACAGGTCCTACCCTACCGGCGGACAAAGCAGCCATTGCCGGCACCTCATCGCATGGATGACTGCATCCTCTGGCGGTGTCTGGCGAACTGCGGCACTTCACGTCAACCATGGCACCAACACTTATTTCGTCTGCACACATTGTACGTCGAGGCAGTACCCACCGCAAGCAGGTTCGCCGCCCATGACAACCGGGATTTTGTTCTGCTATTGTAGCCCTGCGGTGACCCAGCATACCACTGCATGTGTAGTACACTATAATCGTTGACATGACATCCACAGAACACCGTTCCGTAAATATCACATCCCTCAGAGTGGTACAACAGAAACATTGCGGATCCAAATTACAAACATACACACTTCATTATTATTACAATACTAGAAGTTCGAGATTTCAAGAGATTCAAACTTACAAACCAAATAACTTATTTCATAAGTTTAGTGGAAGAACGAAAAACACAACAATAATAAAGACATGAGCTCAACAACTTATTCTATAGAGTTCGTGTTGCTCGGCTCAACCTAGGTAACTAAAGTACAGCCTGACAACTACTTTGAATCGTTGTCTCCGGCTCCATAGTGTATCCCGTAGTCCACCCCTTCGATTCCCCCAGATAGGTCTGTCTCTTCATAGTAGACGTCGTTTTGGACCTCCGTAGCATACACCTAGTCATCCTTCTAGCCCTCAAAGTCTAGCAAGGGGTTCAAAGGAAAGGGTGAGTAATAGCGTTACCTAGTAAGTTCACTATATGCAAGGTGGGAAGTTTGATGCTCTATCTACCACCTCGGACTATAAGTCCTTGGTCCTATGCAGTTTTAGTAAACATTTCTTCAAAGATTGATTTTATTATCAAAAACTATGCCCATCAACCTTCACAGGTTGACCAGAACTTCATGGAATTCCTTTTCTACCGTGTCCGTAGCTCCTTCCTGAAACAGGGAGTAACATGTCATAATTCTTACACTCTACAGAGGTGCATTGCTTTACCCATAAGAGACCAACTCCTTGTTGCACAACCGGGCGTACTTTCCTGTCCACAATTCAATGATGTGGGGCCTAGTAGATGATCCAAGCCAATCACTGCCCCTTTCGCGACCCCGCATGCCCCCTTGGTGTACACCATGCCCACACCTTGAATTACGACAATGGTTAGTACAGACCGTCAGATTCCAGAACTATCATGGGACATTGAGGGTTCCCACCCATATGCTGCATATCTTCTATGAATTACCAATAAATGCATGCTACGAGGATAACAGCCATGACCTGGCCATCCGGATGCATGCAAGAGGAAGAAGGTACAGTTGACTTCTCCGTCCCATTCCAAATCTTATGGTTAACCTGTAATATACAGTGCTAGAATCACTGATGTCGTCGGTTATTAAGTCCTAGTTGTTTTGCAATTGGAATCTTAGATTCCCCTGCAATTCTTAGTATTTATCGTCACTTAGGATGATAATAGCATTTCATTTGTTTGGGAAAATACTTATTTTCTATCTCCTTTAGAACATAGGTGATAACACACAATTTTCAAATACTTTCATAAAGACTCTTCAAAGGACATGAGCAAGTGATGAACTTGCCTTGTGACTGCAAGGTAGTGAAGTCGGATACTTCCACCTGACCTTGAGCTCCGGTTTCTACAGAAAATGATTATTGCCCGGTAGTAATGTTATGCAATGATTTATTTTCTTTCTTCTTTGCATGTTTTACCCATCTCGTATAGGTTTTAAGTTTCTTTTAATTAATAAAAGAAAAGCATTATTTAATAAATTATTACATTCATATTATTTTGACATTTAGCAATTTTATAATAACTAGTATTATTCTAAGAGTTTAAAAATGAGTTTATTTAATTTTAACTCTTCTAGATATTTAACTAAAATTCCTTTAAGGAAATAAGACTTTATTTGTATTATACATAATTTTCTTTTCACAAATACAATTAGTATTTTTATATAATAGTACTTCCTTTTAGAATCTTAAAAATGAATTTTTTTTCAATTTTTAAGTGTGTTGTATATTTTTATAAAATCCCAAAACAAATATATACAATTTTAATAATAGATATATATTTAATTACTGAAATCTACTATCTATTATTTTTATTGGATAAATGATATTTTTGTGAGTTCAGAGATATATGATTTATATTTTTAGGATTTTTATTTATTTTTCTAGAGCTGATTTTGTTTCAAGGGCATATTTGTAAATATTTATTTTTAGATACTTCTTTTGAGATATGGGCTCGGCCCACTGGGATGGCCCAGCCCAACCAGACCCAGCCCACCTAGCCTGGTCAAAGACCACCTGGCCTATATTGGGCAGCCCATCGGCCCAGTACCCCCCACGCGCACTCTCTCTTCCTCACCCTATCTCTCCCGCGACTCTCTCTGGCGCTCGATACCGTCGCCGCTACTGCGCACGATTTCGGCCAAGTCCGACTGCCATGGCTACCGCCATGGTACAGGACGACCAAGACGACGCCACTACACAACACTGTCCAAGCCGATTCACCGTTGGTGCCCTCTTCTCTGGCCGTGCTGACCTCTACACGAGGATAGGGTTAGGGTTGGCCGCTTCTGTGCCTCTTTGTCGACGTGCTGGGCTACTCATGGTGCTGCTCCTCCCTGGCCACCATTGTTGTGTGCAGGCGTGGGTTGCAGCGCCCCCTCGGGGTGCTCCCCGTGCCGCCACCCCTCTCCCATCGGCCTCCTCACCTATCCATGACATGTGGTCACTTGCGATGGATCTCCCCATTTAGGGTTTATTCCTAAATTCCTAGGGTTCATATCCCCTATAGTGATGTTTAATTGGCTCCTTGGTTAATTCGGTCTATGCAAATCCTATGATGGTGTCCAATGGTTGATGTATTGCCTACTATTGTCGATTATAGTCTGCTACTCTACTCTCTGTGAGATGACCACTCGGTTGTGCAAGTTTTATTACTTTGTTCTCTGTCAGAGAACACTCTGCTATCATGCTTGTGTTACCCTATTCTCTGTCCTAGGCTGCTCTATAAAAGCATGATTAGATTACTATGGATTCTCATATTATTGTGGCTATGGATTACTCTTATGGAGTTAAGTTAACTGCTCTCTGTACTGATACTTGGTTAATTGTTTCTTGTGAAACTCTGCTATGTTTAGTCTCAGGATTTAATCCTGCTACTGTGATTAATAAGAAGATGATTTACAATGATATGATTCCTATATACTTATAGGAAAATGATTAACTTAGTGATTTCTGTATAGTATGGTTTAATACTAGATAGTGTTGATCTTTATTGTCTATGTTAAAAGAAAGTGTTTTATTTATGATTCCTAAATCATTTGGGAAGATGATTATTTCTGTTGAATAAAATCTACTTGAGCTAGTACTCAAGCAGACTGGATCTTGTTAGGTACAGAGGTGCTACCCTCCTGGGAATGTGCCATGTACTAGCTGATGTGATGTGTATCTATCTAGATAGAAAGGGATTATAGGTCAATGATGTTGGTCTGAGACCTTAGCTAGGCAAGAAATCTTGCATAATCTGGTTGTTGATTAATTGCTGCCTATTTTGTCTACCTATCATGTGCTTACAAGAAAATGAATATGCAAAATAGAAAATGATTATATCTATATGTTGGAACATACTCTGGTTGCTTTGCCTGATTGTTGCCTTCTACTTCTGGATTGTGGTAGCCTGGATTTATGTTGGCTTCCACCTAGTGTTGTTGCTCCTATGTGACCTTGTTGTCCACCCAAAACTTCCCCCTCCTCAAGTCACCATCTTGGCTGGTGATTTCCTGGGTTTTCTATGGTGGAAAGTAGGTTGATCTAATGATATGGTGACAAGATCTAATGTTGTTCTTATGTTGTTCTTGGTTGTGCTAGTGAGAAACTATGTTGAGCTTGCTGTGAAGTGAATAGCAGAGCTTGCTTTGCTCTATACAGCTGTAACTTGAGTTGTCCCTTTGCTCTCTGCTGTTGACACCTCAATGCATGCATTTAGGTGTGTAAGCTGCTTCCCTACATGCTTTGGCTATGGATGAGATCAAGTAATTGGACTTTGATTGTCTACCCTTTTACTGGTTACTTGCCCTGGCAAAACTTATTACTATTCCTTGTGTCTTCTGATGTGGTACTGAAGCTATTTGCTTAATAGAACAGATAGTACACTTTGGTGAAACTTGCCCCTTTCAAATTACTCTATGATGTAATATAAACAGTGCACTTTACTGTTCACCACTGAGAGTAAAACTAATCACTAATATTTTTGCTTTCTTTGTTTAGTGGTTTATCTTATTTTGCAGGAACAAAGCCTGGATTGTCAAGATGTAGTATAGGAATAGATAGATAGATTGTGTTGTAGTTTCCTTTATTCTTTTTGTAAATAATCTTGTAACAATCTTTCTGTGATTTAATAAAGATTCATTTTATTGGAGTTTCTTCCTTGTAACTATCTGTCTTGATGTAATGATCTCCATTGGTAATATTTATTATGGAATAAAGAAAAGAATAAGAATTCATTTCTTGCTTGAATTTACTTGTCTTAAATTCATATTGTTGTTTAAGATATCTATGATATAATCAAACAATCTTAATACCTATTTTGGAAAACCACTTAACGATTCTAACTTCTAATTTTCAAATATTATTCAAATAATTTGAATTTCAAATGTGAATTCAAAATAGCCTCCCCAAAACACAGTAATGCCTAAAGGTCATGTCAAAATTTATAGCAATCACCTCATAGAGCTATTCCTACCTCTAGATAGTGAAAGAAACTCTGATCTCTTTAGGTTTTTGTTTGGCAAAAATTTACCCCGATTTTTTTACAGTTGAATGCATGCATATGCACACATTCCTATTTCTACCCTTCGTTGGTTCCTAAATGCTAGGGTGTTACAAGCCCGAAGAACGGTCATAGCAATTTATAATATTGCTTGGTAAGACCTTTGCTCCTGCCCTGCCCATACTAATAGATTCGGTTCCCGTAACTTTCTCAAGATTGCAGGTGTGAATTAGTCCTCAATGTCTGGTCGTAGTGGGTACACTAGCGAGGGTGGAAATTCAATCATGTCGTGGCCATGTTCTCCTTCTCCTACCTCATCAGAAGTGTTGTCATGGCATGTCAGAGTGATTTCAATTTGGTTTATTTGGGGATTGTTACAGTGTGCTACGTAGGCCGATGATCCATGGTACATTGCATACCAAGATGAATCGACCCAGTGGTGTATCCAGAGGATGGATTTGGAGGAGATGGTGGCCAATTTAGGTGATGAATTGGGTCATAAAAAACCTATTGATATTCAAGCTGAAGTGTATAGTCGAGGAAGACAATAAGAATTCAGAGTTTATTCACAAGGAGAAGTTGACACTTGATAATGATCTTGACATATTTGATCAAGTGGTAGAAAATCTAAAACATAAACTTCAAGTGAAGGGAGGGGATAAAAGTAGATTCATGTGGCCAATTTTAGCAGTTGCCATCCATGTCCTAGCAGTTACAGTATGTGGTTGTGGTAAAGGGTGGCACATGTAATGTTTAGTTGAATATGTAGCTAATTTAGAGAGTAGAATTGTCATTCCATGGATGGTTGTGAGTTCATTCTAATTTAGTCACTTTGCGGTCCCAAAGTTATCGTGCGAAGGTATCGTAGGGTCCGAGTTGCTTGCCACTGGATCGAGGTGCCCATAGTTGGCATGACAAATGCCTAGAGGGTCTTTTTTAGCACGAGTTCAACATAACGTTTGAACATGAAAAATCACGCAGTGTCAAGTTGGGCCCCTCCTGCTAGTTTTGATTGTTATGTCATTGTCATCGTGGCTGTCATGTAGATTTGCAGCGTTGGTGCCAGCATACATTCCCCGTTCTTCTTGACGCCGCCTTCTTCTTCTCTAGAGCGGCGATATGTGGTCGTGGCCATGGCACGGAGCTGGGACGCCAATTCCTTTAGGGGTGAGATCCGGCACCCGGCTGAACCTGCTCGGCCCCACTCTCTTCCTCCTGAATCAGAGCTCGCCCCAATATTGTGTTGTAATTTGGACACCCATTGTATTTCGGTGTATTTCTTGGCCAACTATTTCTTAGATCCATGGAGAATCTCAATGTAATTGGGCAAATGTTGATGCTACCAGAAAAGCCCACGAGAGAGTGTGAAAGTGAGTACTACTACTTATGAATCGGCTTTAGAGCATCTCTACCGGCCTCATGGTTCAAATACATATAATTTTTGATTAAAATCATACATATTTTGATCAAATTTATATAAGCTCACTAAGGAGTGTCAAAGAAAGTACTACTACTTATGAATCAGATTTAGAGTATCTACACCGGCCTGACGGCAAAAAAACATATCAATTTTGATTCAAATCATACATATTTCGATCAAATTTATCCTACTTTTTTTGAACTTGTGCTCATTACTTAAGGCACGGAGCTTTTGTTCCCTACAATCAAATTTAAACCTATCCTCCACAAACAAAGGGGCATAACCCAACACGACACACTCACTCAATGCTCTAAACCATCAACAACTGAATTTGCATTCCTAGAATGAATCAGTAATTAACTTGATATCAGGTTCCTTCACCGCCTTAATGAAAAGCATTTGTCCCAATTTTAAATTGAAATATAAAAAATTGGGAACCTAAAAACTACTACTTGCGGCGCCGTTTGCATAGTTGACGGTGAGCTCTCCGCGCTCCCCGTCGTATGTGCACTCTAAGAAGTGTCCTTGCTACAGGCCATCCTGGAAAACAGGTCCCAGCCAGCCGCAAGGTATATCCGACCTTCACCGTCGAAGTGCACCTCTACGTGCCAGTCGGGGCCATCGCCTGCCTCCCACATCATCAGTTCATGGGGGCTTTTGTCGGTAAGCAGGTTAGATAACTTCACCGGCAGGCTAAGGCTGTCCCACGAGTCTTCGTAAATGGGGATGAAGAACTCGAAGCCAGAGAGCTCCGACAAGGCAGTGGCTGGTGATGTTGATCCTCCATGGCTGCGTCCACATGGTGGTCTCGTATCACAGGTGCGAGGTCAGAGGGCTAGATCTGCGACGTCGCAGCGATGTTGTGGATGATGGCTTCAGTCGTCGTGGCATCGATGACCACTATCAGCACCACCGCCGTCTTGGTGTCCTTCATTAGCAACGGATCTGAGGAGGCGAACGAAAGTGAGACAGACAGAGACATTTCAGAAATTCCAGACGCATAGATCCTCACCGCTGCATGCCGTCTGGACCGCCACGCTTAGATCCACACCGCCACATGCCGTTCGGGTCGCCACACTTAGATTTGCGCTGTCGCACGCCTTCAGACCACCACGCTTAGATCTGCTCCACTGCACATTGTTCGTACCGCCATGCTTAGATCGGTGTCATTTCACTCTATTCGGACCGCCACACTTAGATCCATGCCACCGCATGTCGATAGGAAGGGAGGAATATGTGACTGGCAGGGTTGGTAGGTACGTGCGATACAGAAAGGGAGAGATATACATCTAGCCTGTTCGGCTCTCCTCTCCAGATAGGGTAGGTCCTTCCATTGGGGGAGAGAGAGACGTCCAGCCTGTTAGACCATAAAGTATCCAATGGTGGTTGACCAAGATCCATGTGACATACATCTCGACCAATCGGAGCACATCCAAAGTGAGCGCAAGTTAAGCTATTTTGAGGGTTTGAGACAAGAGAGAGGGGAGAGTGAGTAAAAGTTTAGCGGAAAGGGAAAATTGAGTAGAACTAAGTAAAATAATGGTACTAAAATAAAAAATGAGTAAGGGAAATTCAAGCTTTTGGCATAAAAATATAAAATGTGTTATTTGAACAAAATAATTCATCTGGGCTGACATGATATTGTTTGCAATTCAAAGATACACAAGTGTGCTAAATTTGGCCTCATTTAGACAAAGTATATTTTGGGATGGGTTATTTGGGAGGTGGATTGAGTAGAATCCATGCATCTTCATATCTAGTACCTCATTCTAAGAACGTACTAAGAAGTGGTTTTGGGAAAAACTCCATTTGTCTATATTTATTTCTCTCTTCTTATTTTTGCTAGGTTGTATGTAACATAACAAGACTCCGACGAAGGTTCCACTATGTTTTTTTTTGAATGAAAGTATTCTATAACTATTTTTTGAATTTAGTCACTTAGAAAATGAAAAATGTGGCCTATTACAAGTGAATTCAAAATTTGTAACATCATCTGGTGAATCAATTCAAGATACACATGTGTGCCAAATTTTGGATCAATTCGTCAATGTTTACTATGGTTTAAGCCATGAACTAGCTAAACCCCATCAGTTGACCACCTATCAAGGGAAAAACTGAGCAGTGCTAAGCAACTAGGTGGATACCATAGAAAACTTGCAATAACACATATATTATTGGGATTATTTAACATACAAACTTCTGAGTATCACACTAGTTTGAATTCAATACAAACATTGAAAGTAGTTCAAATTCATCATACAAATTCAAATTAGTAGTCAAAATTCAAATAAAAATCTTGTTCCTAGTGTTTTTGCTAGGTTCACCACCTTGCTCCTGGTGATCCTAGCTAGAATATTCTCGAAGTCCACCATCAGCTTCTTCCTTTTGTTCTTCTTCTCTTCGAGATGTGGTGATGGTGGTGCCGACATGATGACCAACTAACAATCAGATGTGGGTTCAACTCCATACACCATCCTAAGAAGGATCGATAAACACTTTTCGTACATAGCCTCTGCTTTTGCTTCAATGTCCACTTCATTTGCTTCAATCTCTACATTTCGTTCAATTTCCTCTCGATCCATTGGTTCAATCTGCAATGAATCCATTGCTTCAATCTCTTCTCGAGCAATTACTTCATTATCCTCTCCATCCAATGAATCAATTGCTTCAGTCTGATGTACATTTGGTCCAATCTCCTCTCAATATATTGGTTCAATCTGCAATGTATCCATTGCTTCTATCCCCTCTCTTTCAATTACTTCATTATCCTATGCATCCAGTGAATCAATTGATTCAATCGGATGTACATTTGGTTCAATATCCTCTCGATCCATTGTTTCATTCTGCAATGAATCCATTGCTTCAATCTCCTCTCGTTCAATTACTTCATTCTCCTCTGCATTTGTTACACCCGCCTAATCATCCATTCCAAAAGCTAGGTCCACTGCATTTTTACAAAGCCTAGCAATGTGCCCTAGGATCCCACAATGTTTGCATGTAATTACATCGTCGAGGTGATGCACCACCCTCTACACTAGCTCTGAGCCTATTCTTCCCTAGCCTACCTGCTGGTCTAGTAAAAACTGGAGCGTATAGCTTGAAGCCTGAATCGACTTCCATCCATTGATATTTTCCCAACAAGGCAGGAACATTCTGAGCATATGCTGCCCTAAATTTGGCAACAGAGAAATACTATGACACGTACTGATCAACTTCACCTTCTTCACCTCCTAGAACACCCATGAAAAACAACGCATGTATCCTGGGTTTCCCACGAAGCTGCCATTGCCTACAATGGCATGTCCTATCAACCAAACTCACTGGATACCTCCATTGCCTATCTTTACTGTCAGGGTATGTTACCTCAGTCTACATTCCTCTTCTAATGCATTTCATCTTCAATTGTTTTGCCCTGGCATGCAAAGCCTTAATCAAAGATGGGAGAATGAGATGGCCAACATGTCTTATTGCTGCAATTCTTTGACACAACTTGACCTTTGGCATGATCATCTACCTAATCTTATCAAATATTAGCCACAACATAAGCCCTTTCAATGACTATACCTTTGCATTGAAACTCTCTGCAAGGTTAGTTGTTACATAGTCTACCTTGCAAATTTCATTAAATTGGCTTCTTGACCACACCCTTCCATGATGTGCATCCAAGTACTCCTTTAACCCAGGTTTTTGTTTATACAACACTTCCAAATGATACCGATGCTTGCTCAAACTGCATGTGTATGAAGTTGCCATAGGTTGTCAGTATAAACTTTACCCTTGATTTTTTTTGTAAAATTCTGCACTAAGTGTTGCATACATTCCCTATGCTCCCCTCCAGGGAATGCTGCTTCTACTGCTTTCTCCAAACATTTGCAAGCGTCTATGTGGATAGTAAGTCCTGGTGGATGACCTATAAGGTCGCACAAATTTTGCAAAAACCAAGTCCACCTTTCCTCTGACCCAATATCCAAAACTCCATAAGCAACAGGGAACATCCAATTATGTCCATCAACTGTAATAGAAGCTACTATCCGTCCTTTAAATCTGCCATGAAGAGTTGTTGCATCCATTGCCAAATAAGACCTGCAACCATCCAAAAGCCCTTGACAGTAAGATTTGAAACAAACAAAAGCCCTTCTAAAGCATTCCTTCTCCATTGTATTCCCTCTTATTTTGTACTGAATTATATGCATGTCTATCTCTACAACACTGTTTGGACTAGCCATCTCCACTTTAGCTTTCAAGCTGTAAAGCAACTGAAAGATTTCATTCCATGGACCATTGATCCTGTCAAGAGCCATTTCCTTTGCATATAACATCCTCATGTAAGGTATTGCAATATTAAACTTCTCAATAATATTTTTTATGACTGTTGTTGCACCAAGTGATGGTGTTTCTCTCAGCCAATCCATGATTACATCTGCCAACCATCTAGTCTTTGCTTGTTTTGTTTTGTCCTTTGGCTGTCCTGCTTGAGGTGGACTGTGGGTTCTTTTTTATATGAAACATAATGAAAATTCCTGGTTTAGTTAACAAACTTTACACAATGATCTAAAACACACAACTAGTTGTAATACCTGAACTAATCTGCTCTTGAGCATAGTGGATGCATGCATCCTCCACCTACACCTCTTTTATGGGCACTTGACTATGAACCATGTTGGCTCACTCTTAATAACATCATAATCATTCGTGGTGAGAATGCAATATGTAGTAAGTGCATTATGATAGTCTAATAAGGGTGAACCTCAAGGGTGGCCCGATCTTCACGGATCTCGTGGTCAAATTGATGGGAAAGCAAGGGGGAAAGGAGAGGGGTAGCGGAAGCAAACACACACCTCATGGAGAATACGATGAACACACACAAACACGACGAGATACAAGGCCAATTGCTCCGCTGGCGGACACCGGTCCGATAGAATCCTCGCAAAGAAAGATCGGTCAACGTGATCTCGTCAATCCCATGCAGAGAGGGAAGAACATCTTGGAGAGGGTCTTGACAACTATGCTCATGCACTCGCAAACGTAGGACTTGTACAACGATGGATGCACGATGCAAAGTCCAACGAGGTTGGTGATGATAGTCGGTCCCTTTGGCAAAAGGGATGAGGCAAAACTAGAGATTCCGCAAAGGGGTTGTCTTTAGTCTATAATTTATGCCTAAGGGATACATGAGGGGTGAAGGCTCTATATATAGGCCAGCCACTAGAATGGGGGTAATTTGGGCATAAAACTAGGATTTGAAATGGATAAGATGGGTACATGGGTCGTGGCCCAGCCTTTAGGTGCGCAGGCCCATCACTTAGGTCGGAGATTCTAGTGTAGTAGGGTCAGAGACTCCAGTCTAGGGCGGAAACTCCAGGGTAGAGGGTGGAGACTCTGAACAGAGTCTAGAAACTTGCAAACGTGGGCAGCTGGGAGTCAGACCAGAACCTCCGGGTGCATGTGGGTGGAGATTGCGAGATCTGGCGGAGACTCCAGATTTTGGCGGACACTTCGGATTGAGTCGAGGAGCTTGCAGCCAGGCTCGATCAGAGGGAGGCCGGATACTCCAGGGCTTGGGCGACGGAGACTCCGGGGCTATGTCGACGGATACTCTAGTCCTAGAGTCGGTTGCTTCAACTATCTCATCTTCCAAGTCACCGTCTTGTCAGGCTTGATGTTCCGGGTTTACTCCCTTGTCTACGTGCTTGTCAGTGTGAACCTAGCATGGTCATAGGATGGAGTATGAAGTGTTGGGTCCGCAGCATAGAAAACAAAAAAATTCCTACGATGAGAACTACACCCCAAGATCTATCTACTAGATACAGAGCAACGGGTGGACATACATCCATGGAGAACTTACCCTCGAAGACAACGAGCTTTGTTAACGAGTAGGAACTCGTGGTTGATGTAGTCGTACACTTGCCGATCTCAAGATCGTGAGGAAGTCCGAGCGCCGCAACTTAGCAGCGCATCCGCACTCTCACACACATTCAAGCCACCGGACAACCTCCACCTCCTCGCTCCAGCGATCCAGCGGAAGCAGCAACTCCTTCCAGACGAAATGCCACCGGGAACATGTATCTCGCTAATCCGAGACCATGGGGGAATAATTCTAGAGGGGGAGAGAGATCCTTCACAAGGAGGTGTAAGGATGAAGGAGGGAATGGGTGGCCTTTTATAGGAGGAGGGGGTGCCCCTCTCTCCATGGCCGGCGCATGGGGGGGTGACCCCTCACCTCCCCCATTCATGTGGTGGTAACCCCTCCACATTAAAATGCCTCTTCACATTCCCTTTTAAAGTCTCCACTTTAAATGCATTAAATTTCTCCAAATTTAATGCTCTCTCATTTAATAAAACTCTTTTTATTAAATTTATTCAGAATTTTGTTAATTACTTTAATTAACAAACATTCACATATAGCCCCTTGCAATATTTCAATACATGCAGAACCACCTTCTGCAATTTCACCCGAAACAATTTCCGGTTTCTATTGAAACAATTCCTGCGCTTTGCAATTCTTTCGTCTGAAACATATGTGCTCCAAAATGGTGTCCGGTAACTCTTAAGTGTGCCACCCTACGGTTCGCGGATAATGCAGACATGATCGAGACCCTTTCTCCGATCAATAATCAGCAGCGGGACCTGGAGATCCGTACTGACTCCTACACATTCAACGATGACTCCTGTGATCGTGAGAACCTTTAACGCTTGTAACTAAATCCCTTTGTCTCTCGATATATTACATGTCCGAGATTCGATCATCGGTATCTCCATACCTATTTTGATCTCGTTTCTGACATGCACTCTTTTCTTGTTCCCGTGATATAACATTCTAGTGATCACATCACTTGCTTGCAAGCTATCCTAATGTGATATCACCGAGAGGGCCCAGAGTATATCTATCCGTCATCTGGATTGACAAATTCCACTCTTGATCCATGAGCCTCAACATAGCACCTTCATAGTACTTAACCCATCTTTATAGTCACCCTGTTACGGTGTGACGTTTGATGTTATCAAGATACTCTTCCGGTGTTAGCAATTAACATGATCTCATGGTCTAAGGATAAAGTTTACTTCGTATGATGTTATAGCAATATAAACATAATGACTTGATCGTAATGCTATACTTCGGATGAATGTTCATCACATCATTTCACAAATGATGTGACCTTGTTATTAACAACATCCAATGTCCATGATCAGGAAACCTTGATCATCTTGTTAATCAACAAGCTAGTCTATAAGAGAGGCATAACTAGGAACCCCTTTTGTTTATTAAACACACATGTATTGATGTTTCCTATCAATACAATTATAGCATGCAAAATAAACATCTATCATATACAAGGAATACATAATAACAACTTTATTATTGCCTCTCAGGGCATATTTCCTTCATGAAGTAGTATACCATTCAATAGGGTAGGAAGTGGTCTCGCATAGAGGATAGGGTTCACCTTTGGATTCCATGAAGACTTGGCATAAGTTGGAGACCTTGATGTGGTAACGACCGTAGATCCGGCTACATCAGCTCCCCCTTTAAGAAGAGTCGTCCTTGACTCTACATGCTCATCACAAAGTAGAATTGGTCGAGACACATTCTTGATCCTATGGTTCACCATATAGTCGTCCCCAGGAAGATTGATTTGACAACAATTCAATGTTCCTTCACTTTCGATGAAGCCTACAAATCTCACAACAAAAGCGAAGCAACACTCAAAGAGTAGCCACTTCATGAAGAATATAGCATTAGTCCTCAAGTAGAAGGAATTCACCTTATGACATAGAGATAGCTCGTTTAAGGGCAGCCCTAGGTAACTCTCTACGGTTCATCTTGTCAACTCATGGTTAGTAGAGGTTGACTTGTATGCAATTTTACCTTCACACAAAAAAGACCAAGCAAAATAGTTTTGTGCGTGATAGAGGAGCATGTCATTTGTGATATTTCCATTCTTGTTCACAACACGATTAGCACAATACATGTATAGCAAATGGAATGCATATGTAAGGTCAAAATGCATGGAAATCTTTTGAACATCATCCAAATGTGGGAACTCAAAAACTCCAAATAACGTCTTAGTGTGGCACTCACTCAAAGAAATTGACTAACATATTGATCAACATCTTTGATGCAATAATAGAAGAATTAGGCAAAAACAATGAGGAAGGATATCCAAAACAACACCATTATGTGTGCAAACCAACCATTAATTGGAAAGAGAAATTTCTCAATATGTTGGATGCCACACACAAATCATCAAAAACAAATATCTTGGGAATATGAGTATCGCAAGCAGAAGCAAAAACATCATGTTTGCAAACAAACCATATGAAAGATAAAATGGTCCTTATGTTTGTTGCAACAACTATACGAGATACTTGGAAGCTCTCATGACAATACATGCTTATAATGGCATTCTGGTTGCACACAAAACATCGGAAAGAGAAATTGTTCAACATTTTTATTGCAACACACAAAGCATCAATATCTAATAGCAAAGAAACACGATTGTCACAAGGTGAAATAATACCATCGGAAAGAGCAATTTTTCAACATGAAAGATGCAAAACATGCAAAAGTATCAGAGCTAGGTTTGATCTTGAACTCACTTGGGGGATGTTCTATAGAGCTATTTTTGTCAACTCGTGCTCAATCGAGGTTGACATTATAGTGCGGGTACCTACACACATCATGCACAAAAGGAAGAATGTGTGTGCATGGTATAGAAACACATCATCCATCATGACGTATCTCTTCTTGTGCACATGACCATTAGTGTCAATCAACTATGAAATAGAGGCATGGTGAGTATGCAAGTGGGTAACATGCTTATCATGGAAATCACCAAAATATCCAAAAGTTAAGAAAGCTATGGGGGAAATCTCAATAGAAACCATATGAGAATTATTGTTGCAAGAAAAACAAGTGAAAGAGAAATTATTCATATTATTGCAAGCAACGGGAGAAATTGTAAAACATACATGACAAAGCATGGTCCGAGAGATACTGGTTTTAACATCATTGCAAGCAAAACAATGGAAAGAGCAATTGTTCAACAAAGTGCAAGCAATGATATCATTAATGTAACATTTATAGCATATCATGTCTATGGAAATATCATGACAATAAAAGGATTCCACATGGTCATCATGATGCATAGAAAAATCAACACATGGGAATAAGAGTGGAACATATGTCATGTCACAAGTATCATCCATAGGATGCAAATCATCATGTCCACTAGTGGGATCATGGCATCATCAACACCCTTTTTACCTTGTTCATACCTCTCATATGAAGTGGGTGTTGTGGTAGTACTGGCCTCCATGTGGGCGACTTCTTCAAATATGGGGATGGCATCATCTTCATCCACCATGTACATCTTCTCGACAAGAGGCACCATCATCTCGAGGCTTGTCGCTTCTTGATCTTTGGAAGCTAGCATATCATAAGAGAACACACTAGAGGTAGATGGTAAGTCGTTATAAATCAAAATGGTCTCACAGGACCTATCAACTACCACTCTAACCTTACTTGGTGTGTCACTCATTCCCTTCAAGTGGAAGCACTCAATCTCATGTACGGTGGAGTCACTCATCTCACTCTTGTTCTCACTCAAGTGGGCTAAGTGGCTCTCATGCTCACATGGGATTGTACCACATCATCACTCTAGCATATAGGGATAGGCTCGGTTTGCTCAACTCCATGCGCCTCCATTGGTCAAGGGAAACTCTCATGGTCACCATTCTCAACTGTATCGCCTTCAAGGTTGGATGCCATAAGATGGCCAACATCGCTCGCCTCCATGGCCGACGGAAAATCCCATGCTCGACCGTCTTATCGCCATGTTGTAGTAGTGGTGGAAGTAGGCTAATGTTGTTATCAAGAGCGGTGCTCGGATCAACTTCATCACCTATGTGGCATTGGCTTCCTCCATCTTGAAGTGTAGACTCTTGACTTGGTGTTTTCTCATCCTCTTTCATGACCAGCTTGGCTTGTTTAGACATCCGCTTGACATACTCGTCCAACTTGGCTAAGTAGAGGTATTGGTCTTCCTCATCCATGAATTCACATGCGTCATCTGAGACGTCAAGTTTTGGCTTTGAACCTTGATGGCAAAGAAGAAGGCTTGCTCTTAGTGCCATTTTGGTGGTGGCACTCGTAGTGAAAGGTGCCTTATGATGGTGTCAACGAAGGTCATTAGTGTGCCTTTCCGAAGGTTGACGTAGGTGGTGCACTTGGTCATCCACATGACGCTCACGATGATGATCCTTTTCCTTGGCACTCTTCTTGTTGAGGCATTGTAATGAGCGCAAAGCATCATTAGTCTTGGTGATCATGCTCATGGTTTTGGTGAAGCTGCCATCCATGTCCTTCTTGAAGTTGTTGAGGGCGCTTTTAAACTTTTCCATTCGATGGTGGACCTTGGCGCCCTCAAGATGGAGGATCCATCTAGGTCGGTGCGACTTGAAGAGCTTGTCATTATCGTTCTTGAAGTCATCCATGCTTGGGAGTCTTTGTTGTTGTATTACTCCATATCACCCAAGCATGTGGAGCCATTATTGATGTAGTTCTCCATCATGTCATCCATGCTTGTGGAGACTTTGGCATGGTCGCTCATCACGAATTCTTCATAGAAATCGTCCTCGGTTTTGGAGTCCCTATACATGTTTCACAACATCAAGTGGTGTATATGGAAGTGGTAGAGGGTGTTAGGGATGAAACATCAAACCTTACTTTACCTTGGAAGATAGTATCGTGCAAGTGTCCACACTTGAGAGAAATAAAACAAGCAAAGTGAAGTGAAAAAGCACCATAAACCCAACTAACAACCAAAATACACACACACACACACAAAGATTATGGTGGATAGGTATGGAAAGTGGCATGTCAAGGAAATAATATGAAATCGAGATGTTGTAATGGCAAGTAAAGAACCACGATGATCACAAAGCAAAACAAGTCAATCCACAAGATATAGGAAATATGTTCAAGGAAACACACATGGTGGGATAAATGAGACTTGTATGACGGAGGAAGTGATCTAAGAACCACATTATTACCTAGTGAATGCTATAAGCTCGTGTCACAAAAGTGCAAGGAGAGACTCTAGTTCGGTTGCATAAAGTTGGCGAGCTACAAGAAAGTACCACATATATGATGTTCATCGAGCTTGCACTTCCTACTCTATGAGGAACTTGTTCCTTTCTTTATTTTTATTTTCCTTTGTTCTATTTTTTCTTTTTGTATCACTCTTTTTATTTTTCACTTGCCTCTTCCTTGTACCAACAACTATACAAGATAACAATATGAGATAGCACGCTCACAAATTTTGCTTAGAATTCTACAAGGTATCAAATGTGCAGATCTCAAGAAATCATGGTAGGAACAAGTCTCAATAGGTGTTTTTTGGTTGCAAAGATAGTGTAGATCACAAAGGAATGCAAGTGGAGAAAAGTCACATAATTTTTATACCTTTCATCACCGATCTTCACCCTTTATTTTTGGATTCCTCCTTGATCACAGAATTTGGATGGAGTATATATCATGAACAACTTGAATGATGATGTGTATATCCTTGTTCTCTTCAAAATGAGCTAAATAACACCAAAATCCAAGTTCGAATGCAAAAGTTATGCTCAAAACCTAGAGGAAGGTCAAAACAGTTTTCTGCTAAAATTCTGGTGCAAGCCTCTGGTACAGGGGCAGAAACTCCGGCCTCGGGGGGCAGAGACTTCGGCCTGGTCGATTCCATAACTTCAATAATATGAACGGGACACGATTTGGGCTCAAAAACTTGCACCAAAACATCAAATTGATGGGGGAAGTCAAGGAATTAGGCTATGGGAACGCAAGGGAAGGTATATCAATAGGTTTAGTAAGTAATCCACATATCAAAACCTATCAAAACTCACTCAAATCTCATATCGATCCAAAACACGAATTGGGGCTATTTTTGGTGAAATTTTCAAAATTATGGGGAAAAGACCAAATCAATGAGAAATCTGTGGCAACCAAAAGCTGCTGATACCAGATGATAAGGGTGAACCTCAAGTGTGGCCCGATTTTCATGGATCTCGTGGTCAATTCGATGCGAAAGTGAGAGGAAAGGAGATGGGTAGTGGAAGCGAACACACACCTCGTGAAGAACACGATGAACACACACATACACGACATGATAAAAGGCCAATTGCTCCTGCTGGCGGCCACCAGTCCGACAGAATCCTTGCAAGGAAAGATTGGTCAACATGCTCCCGTTAATCCCAAGCAGAGAGGGGAGAACACCTTGGAGAGGATCTTGACAACTATGCTCACACACTCGCAAACATAGGCCTTGTACATCGATGGATGCGCGATGCAAGTCCAACGAGGTTGGTGATGATAGTCGGTCCCCTTTAGTAAAGGGGATGAGGCAAAACTAGATATTTCACAAAGGGGTTATCTTTAGTCTATCATCTATGACTAAGGGATATATGAGGGGGATGGGGGCTCTTTAAATAGGCTGGCCACTAGAATGGTGGTAGTTTGGGCATAAAACTATGGTTTAGAACATACTAGAGGGGTACATGTGCCGTGGCCTAGCCTTTAGGCGTGCAACCCATCACTTAGGATGGAAACTCCGGTGTAGTAGGGACGGAGACTCTGGTATGGGGCGGTGACGAGGGTTTAACTCATCAATGCCCATTGTTATGGACTTGGGTTTTGGAGAAGGAGGAAGCGCTGGAAATCTCGGTACGGCTATCAAACAAGCACACAGGTGACATGAGGTTTACCCAGGTTCAGGCCTCGTAGAGGTCCCTACTCCTGCTTGTCTGCTCGTGGAATTGTCGAAGGAGTCGAAAGTTACAATGGTGCGCCGATGAAATCTAGCGAGGGTTATGGAAACTAGGGTTGCGTGTGTCCTCCTCGCCGCCCCCTCCTAGCCTTTATATAGATAGGCTAGGTCTCAGGTAGCAGGTCGAGTCGGTTACAAGTTAGGGTTTTCCCCTTCAAACTTTCTATCTTTAGCTTCTTCTTGTCCTTCAAGTAATCAAGAGTCCGTAGGTTACTCGAGTCCCTCCATCCGGGCCTTGGCGACACCGTGGGTCTGTATGTATTTGGGCCGTATATACCAAGCTCGAGTACCTGTAGGGTATACCCATGTCAGTAGCCCCCGAGTGTCCAGTGAAATCGCAGATTCGACTGGGGACTTTTGAAGCCTTCGAGTGCCTGATTGCTTTTATTTATGTCATAGGGATTGTTGATATACGTGCCTGATATAACCGAAGTATCGGCATCAGTTAACCACCCTAGGCTGAAACAACGCAATCTACTCAAATTCGAGTCCCCGGACTCGAATCCGGAAAAGTGTTGGTGTAATTCGACTCAGGCCGCGGAGGTCTTACAGGAGTCGAATTCCAGTTATATGGGTGTGAGCACTTGACGCGTCCGTCAAGGCATGTTCATCGTGCCTGTAGGCACGGATATGTTTCTGGTAGTGCGCAGTTAAATGTGTTGCCAGGCCTTATTCAGGTCTTACCTTCACGTCATAGGCGCGGCATCCGAATTTTATCATCGCGGAGACGATTCGGGTAACCCAGGAGACGCAGTCTCTTTGCAGGGAAAAACTATGAGGCAGTGTCGCCATGAGTTTCGAGTGTGGATGTTATCAACACATAGTTTTTCTTGCACAAATAATCATAGGGTGCGCGGCCAGCGCTCCCTATGGGAGTAGCCCCCGAGTGTCTGGTTGAGTCGAAGACTCAGGCAGGGACTAAAGAACTTTTGCGACTGCTGTTGTTTTTTGCTTGCTTGTTCAGTCAATGACTTAGGCAGGTACTAAAACACTTTCGCGATTGCTGTCGTCTTTTGCCTGCTTGTTTCAGTCGATGACTCAGGCAGTTACTAAAATATTTTCGCGACTGTTGTCGTCTTTTGCCTGCTTGTTTCCGGCGCTCCCTATGGGAGTAACCCATGTTCATAATCGAACTGTGTTTCGAGTGGTTGGGTTTGCTTTTGTGATTGTCCATGTTCTTGCAACAAGAAAAAGAAAAGTTGTAGGGTGCGCGACCAGCGCTCCCTATGGGAGTAGCCCCCGAGTGCCTATTCGAGTCGTAGACTTGAGTGGGGACTAGAAGTATTTTGTGACTGCTGTCGTCTTTTGCTTGTTTCAGTCGAATATGCTTTCAGCGCTCCCTATGGGAGTAGCCCCCGAGTCCTTAGTCGAATTGTCGATTCGAGTGAGGATTTAGAGCATGTCACTCGAGGATCTTGTATATGCGCGACCAGCGCTCCAGCTTGGAGTAGCCCCGAGTGTCTGGCGGAGTCGTAGACTCGGGCAGAGACTCGAGTCTTGTATCTTGCAGTCGCGATCAATAATCACGCGAGGAGAAACCAGGAGTTCTAGCCAGGCGAGTCGATGATGTGGATGGAGTCGACGCAATCACTTCGGTTGAGTGCGCTGCCAACGTCGCATGTGTGTAGCACCAAGCGATGCAACCATCCGAGGAGGAACTCGACCCGGGTCTTGAGTGTATAGCGTAGCTCGTTGTTTTGTCGACTCCTGTTGGAGGACCCGATAGAATAGCTCGACGTAGTCGACATCCTTATAAGCTGTATAAAACATGAAGAATTGTGAAGTACTTGTATCTTGTAAACATATTTGCATGTAGGTTTGCAAAGTAAAATTCTGGTGCCAATCGAGTCGACACTTTTGCACTGTATGCTAGGCCTTTTCGTTAGCCTGATTACCCTTAGTCTCACTACCTTGCCGAGGCACTCGGAGTTCAAGGATTCGACGGTCAGGCAGAATCAGCTACTCAGGCTGTCGCGTATGAGGTGCTCGAGTGCGTGTAATCGATGGCACATTAGGTTACTCGAAGAGGGCGCAGCCCCCGAGTGTTTCGAGTGCGATTAAAGTAAGAAAGAAATCATCTGTAAGTAGAGTACTTAGCTTTATGGGTAGTTGGCATGGTGAACAAGTCGCGTGAACCGATGCGACCGGTGGGTCATGGTCGAGGTCAATGGAGTCGCGAGATGGACTGAGTCGACTCAGCGGAGAGTCGCACGGTGAACACGGAGTCAACACCGTGGGCGCAGTCTTCGTGGCAGCGAGTCATGCGGCGGAAGGAGTCGCCATGGCAGCAGGTCGCGCGGAGGACGTAGTCGACGCGGTGGACCGAAGTTATGTGGTGGTGACAAGTCGCCTCATATGAAAACTGTAATGGCCCACAACAGTCGAAGACCGCATCGGGTCTCCCCATCCGAAGAACGTAGAAGGTCACTGGAGTCGAAGGATGCGGTAGGTCGCCGTAGAGGAGGGAGCCCCCGAGTCGCTAGAACCAAAGATCGTAGCGGGTCTCCGGAATCGAAGACCGCATCGGGTTGATGGAGTCGAAGACCGAAGCGGGATGCCGAAGTCGAAGGAGGTCCCGAGTCACTGGAAGCGAAGACCATAACGTGTCGTCGATGTCGAAGATCATGGCGGGTCGCCGAAGCGGAGGGATCCCCCGAGTGTAGCGTCGAGGTGGTTGATGGAGTCGAGACGGCGTTCGTGAGCCAATGCCGCGGACCGGAGTCAACGCGGCAGCGGGTCGCCAAAGCCGATGGCGGTAGCATGTTGTCGCAACTGAAGATTTTAGTGGGTCGCCGCAGTCAAAGGCCATAGCGGTTCATCGGAGTCGAAGACCGTGGCGAGTTACGCGGCAGAGTTGGTGCAAACGAAGACCGCGGAGGGTCGCACAGCGGGGTTGGCGCAACCTCCGGGTGTAGTACCGATATAGAGGATGGAGTCGGCGGAGCGACGAGTCGTGTGGCGTTTAACCGGACGCAGTCGATTCCGTGGATGAAGTCGTTGGCGGCCACGGTGAAGTCGAAGTATCTTTCAAGTCGTCCACGCGGTTCGATGATTTGCCAATGCAATATACTATTGACCCGGTAGGGGTGTCTCCATACGTATGCACGTACAAGCCAGTACTTAGCTATCTTTCGATTGCACTTTTTTCTTTTCTTTTTGGTTGCCACTGCGCACGATTTTGTTTTTAGCATAAAGTAGCACTCGACTGATTCCTTAAGAAACCATCCATGTGAGGTAGCAAAATGAAAAGCCACTACTCTTTGCTATGGCATGAAACACACGGCAGCGTTGGTCACTCGCCCTGCTGATGTCTTTTTCTTTTTGTTTGGAAGAGACCGCTCGCTCAAATCTTGAAGATTGTTTGCAACTAGCTTAGTTCACCAGAGCATGAGACGGAAACCAACGAAAACAGAATCCTGCCAGTGCACTGCTTTGCGTGAGAACCTGCACGTCCGTGCGTGCTGTGTGGCCTGCCATTGGCTGTGCACTTGCGCTGAAATTTGGTAGTCGAGATTGCTGATTCGGCTGCCGTCCGTCCAGTCACGAATTGGAGCTAATCACCGATAAAATTTGCGGGAGCGATTTGGAAATCGCTGCAGATTGTGGAAGTTGGATCTGCAGAAACTATAGATCCAACACGCAGATTCCTCTATTTGTCCAGTCTGGATCACGAGTCGTAGATTGTAGAGGTTGGAGCCGTCAAGATCGCAACATCAGCGCGCCCAGTTCCCACAGACGACGCCAATTGACGAGGGTTTAACTCATCAATGCTCATTGTTATGGACTTGGGTTTTGGAGAAGGAGGAAGCGCTGGAAATCTCGGTACGGCTATCAAACAAGCACACAGGTGACACGAGGTTTACCCAGGTTCAGGCCTCGTAGAGGTCCCTACTCCTGCTTGTCTGCTCGTGGAATTATCGAAGGAGTCGAAAGTTACAATGATGCGCAGATGAAATCTGGCGAGGGTTATGGAAACTAGGGTTGCGTGTGTCCTCCTCGCCGCCCCCTCCTAGCCTTTATATAGATAGGCTAGGTCTCAGGTAGCAGGTCGAGTCGGTTACAAGTTAGGGTTTTCCCCTTCAAATTTTCTATCTTTAGCTTCTTCTTGTCCTTCAAGTAATCAAGAGTCCGTAGGTTACTCGAGTCCCTCCATCCGGGCCTTGGCGACACCGTGGGTCTGTATTTATTTGGGCCGTATATACAAGGCTCGAGTACCTGTAGGGTATACCCATGTCAGGCAGAGACTTCGGGGTAGTGGGCGGAGACTCCGGGGCGATGTCGGCAGCTGGAGGTTGGACCGGAGACTCCGGGCGCGTACGAGCGTAGACTCCGGGATCTGGCGGAGACTCCGGATTCTTGGCGGAGACTCCAGATTGAGTCTAGGGTCTTGCAGCTGGGCTTTGAGCAGAGGGAGGCCGAATACTCCAGGGCTTGGACGGCAGAGACTCTAGTCAGGCCGGAGACTCCGGGGCAATGTTGATGGAGACTCCGGTCCTAGAGTCGGCTGCTTCTTTCGTCTCCACTTCCAAGCCACCGTCTTATCAGGCTTGATGCTCTGGGCTTCCTCCCTTGTCTCTGTTCTTGTCAGTGTGAACCTAGCATGGTCATAGGACAGAGTATGAAGTAGTATATCATTCACTAGGGTAGGAAGTGGGCTCGCATAGAGGATAGGATTCACCTTTGGAGTCCATGACGACTTGGCATAAGTTGGACACCTTGATGTGATAACGACCGTAGGTCGGACTACATCACAGTCCCATATCGTTTCAAATACAGTTCTTTCTAAAAGCTGAGGATCATCCTTGTCCCACTCAATTGTTGGCAAGTCATCACCATTGTACTCGGCTAAAACAAGGCTGTCATTGTTCTCCTCGTTCTCTTCCTCATCAATGTCATTAAATCTAGCACCGCGGGTCATTTTCTCTGTGTACTGACCCTTTAGTGTCTGCTTACTAAATCTATCTACCAATTCAGGAAACATCAACTCATCCTCATCATCTAGAGGAGGTGTTGCATCATGAGGATCTACATCATCCTACACATCAGTCGCACGAGCGATCTAGCTTACACTTGCACTAGGTACAGATGGTATTGTTGTGGACCTACAAGGAGCACGGGAGGCGCACACAATTAGCATAGACAACAGAGACACATGATGCTCGACCACCTGATGATGCTTGACCACCAAATTATGCTTTAACCCTCTTTCCCTTGTGCGCAACTTTAGGTTGTACATGGATACAAATTTGATCAAAATGGTCAACACCATTCAAAGGGAAAAGCATTACCAGATGATCTTCGCAAGTTAGTGGGAGCAATCTTTGCTCGCTAATGTTGAAATATTGCAAATCAACTGAATCTCCATGGCTCTAGGGGAATTTATAATAGAAATTTTCTTTCAAAACTCTGAGAGTTATGAAGGTTGCAACCACCGCTAGGAACTAAAATCTAGAGAGATATTATTCACAACCATGAATTACGCTATTATCTAGTCTAACCGCTAGCTGAAATGCCAGTGTTGTATCAATCCTATTTGAAAAGAAAGGAACTTAGTTGAGCACAACGATTCATGCTCAAATATTTCTATCATTAATCCATAAAGGGAAACGGTGCTTACCCAAATAGAATCCATGTGTTAGATCCCTCTGATTCCTCCCAATCTTCTCCGCTATCGATGGGCATAGGCGATACATCAGTCAGCGTTGCATACTGTGCCGCGACAGGGGTAGATCTAGCGGAGGTGGAGGCAGAGTGAGCTTCATGGCCTGGGGGCAGAGGACGACATAAGGTAAGAGGGCACGACGGCGGGGTAGCGGAAGGGCGGTGTGGGAGCTGTTCCAGGCTCGGGGGAAGCGAATGCTTTGGATGAGCTAGAGATGGCTAGTATGACCTATCTGCATGCACCCGCACCCTTCACCACGTAACGCTCAATGCAGGACATGTCCCAACGCGGCCCCACCCGTCAGCCTGTAACGATCGAGGCCACGTAACACTCAATACAGGACCCGTCCCAACGCGGCCCCACCTGTTAGCACGTAACGGTCGAGGCCGTGTAACGGCCAAGGGAGGAACTATTCGTACGCAGCCCCACCCATCAACATGTAATGGTCAAGGGCTTTGACCTGATGGCATCCCTAAGTCCGAGCGTCCAAGAGGATTTGAGAATATAGGGAGGGAAAAGGTGAGGAAAAGTTTAGCGGCTGGGAAAAACTGAGTACAAAAGCAAGGGCACGACAATAGAAATCCCTATTATATTATGGTGACACCGACGGGTGGGGCTACATGTAATCAGTCTCTAACACAATTCCAACTACACATCCTATATGCAATGACATGCAGGACCCACATTGTCCAAAGTAAAAATTCAAAATTTCCCCGAAAACACACCCATGGAACCAAAAATTGGAAGCGCCATCCGCGTGACCCACCCCCATCCGCGCTATTGGCAGGGTCGAATTTTTCACTTACTCGTGCCTAGTGGAGTAAGTCTGTAAGTATGACTCGCATGACCAACGCCCATCAAAAACCCTAACCGTCCCCTGCCTCCTCACTGCCGCCACCACCTCCCTCCTATCTTCCTTCCCTCATGTCAGATCCCAAGCCTCCTTTCTCTCTCGATTCTGCATCGAACCCAAGCCAGATCCACACAATCTCCAAATACCATCTCTCCCTAGTGACATCCTCGGCACCGTTGCTAGCGCGCGTACTAGGATGGATCAGTTCATGAGGTTGCAAGATTTTGCCTCGTGGCTATGTTCCCATCATCAACATCATCGACTGGATCACAGGCTCCCTCGTCGTCGCGTCCACCATGGGCACCCGCATCGTGGTGCTCTCCACGGGCTCACTTGTCATCTCGTTAATATTCACGATGTCCAACACACCTGAGAGATCCGTCGTGGCTTCCCCCCTCCTAGCCAGTGGAAGGCTTGATCCACCTGAGTTGAATGGAAGGGCTCTCCTGATCCGCCTCTCTTCAACCCAGCATGTAACAGTGGATCAAGTTCTAGTTCTTCGAGGAGAAGGTGATGCTCTAGCCGTGCTAGCCTAGATCATGGGACGAGTGACCGCTGCTCGAGCGGATGCGGCCGTGTTGCGATAGGGTGTGATGATAGTACTATGTGAGTCTTCAGTTGTGGGTTCCGCCTCTCTTATGGATTTCCGGCCTACGGCTACTCCTCTGTCCTCTTCCTCCAGCAGCTCAAAGTACATACAAGAATAAAATCACCTGGAACTGCGGAATTGTTCCATGATTTGTTGTTAGAGTTCTCTACAACTTGGTCTTGTATGATGAGGAGACAGAGAGCAATTACATGTGTTTTCTTAGTTGAAATTGACTTCTAATTAGTGGTAGTGGACACATAGTTTGTCAATCCCAGTTTGGTTTATACCTTGTTCTGTCCCATAACTTTAAACAATATTATACATTATTGTGGTCACCAATTTCTTTCCTATTCTATGTACCAAGTACCTCTTACTATTCCTGATATCTATGGGAGTGTAAAATATCTTAAATGTTGTAAATTCTCTAGCTTGCAACCATGGACTTCTTATGCAACCAATGACTCACTTAGAATTCTATCTTGTTTGCATGGGTAGTTATAGCATGAACACCTACAACAAGTGAATAGCAGTGCAGTTGTGTATATTTAGTAGTTGTTGTGCTTAGTTATGTAATTTAGTATTTAGCTTTCCTTTGCACAGGTAAATTATTTCTTATTTCTTGATAAACTGACTAGGCTATAATCAATTTAAAGCATGTGAATTGTGTATTTTAAGGCATGTAAATTATGTGTGGGTCTTGATATATTGTTTTAGGCTTCAAATGGTGTTGTGGCTTCATATATTGGAAAATTTGTGGCATACAGTTATATCCTATGCAGGTTCAACCAAGTTCTAGTAACACTAACTACTTTTGCTAGATTAGTATTCTGAGCATTTGCTGAATAATAATAGTGGAAGATTAAATAAGTAACTAAAACTTGGAGTGCCTTTATCTTGATAATGAGTTATTAAGCCTTGAATAGCTAGTGCTTTCCTTGGGATTTTGCAAAATCTTGATAAATTTATCGGTGTTGTGTTTATTTGTGTGCATGTTCCAGTGGATATGGATGGTGTGCCAGGAGTTGCTTGGAGCTGGTGTAGTGTGGATGCATGATGAGGTGAAGAAGATGTAAGTTGTGGAGTAGGAGTTTGATAATCTGAGAGCTCCAGATCTTTTTTCCTTTGTGTTTGCACAATTGATACTAGTGAACTATTCTCTACTTTAGTTATAGTTCTACTAATTTTAGATGCATATTGTTATGACAGACCCCAGATTTAGTGAAGCATTTGTTGTGTCAGCTACTAACCTTTGATGATTCCATTGTAAGTTACCCTTTCTGTACTTCTGTTTATATCATTACTAAATTATGAGATGGCTTGAGTTTCTTTTTGGAGAGAAGGTTGCAATTTCGGACCTATTTTAGTGGGCTCATTGTTAAAAAAAGAAAACTGAAATTTATATGATGGGATGTACATGTAGGATTCCTGCGTGGATGGGATGGATGCGATGGACAGGAGATGGAGGCATTAACTTGTTTGTTATGCGTGTGCTTATGCTAGCATAAATAATGCATCCACTCTAGATGTTTGATAACCTACAACCAGTATCTATACCATATCTTGCTATTTGATTATCACAAAGTCATGTATGCACGGATTCCCCCTTTTATTTGCTTGAGCTGTTTTTAGGATGTACCTGCCTAAACAATGAGAGTAAAGTAAAGCTCCATGTAGTATGATTCTTGCATTAGTTTAGTTAAACCATATCAAGCTTGATTTTTTCCCTTCAAATATTCTCTTGAGTATTATCAAGTAGTATCAATATGCACGATCATGAACATTTGAGAAGTAAATATTATATTCTAGTAACCTACCTTATGGTTCGAGTGTATTTGAGAAGTAAATATTATTTTGGTAACATACCTTCTACTTCTTGAGGTTTGTTTAGTTATAAATTTTGTGCCTTTCATTCTATAATACAGTTGCGTGTTATGTACTCCCTCTGTCCTAAAAAGGATGTCGAAATATTGTATAAATTCGAATGTATCTATATACTAAATAGTGCCGAGATACATTCAAATTTAGAGAAATCCACGACATCCTTTTTAGGACAGAGGAATTATGTATTTATGTGATCTATATTAGACCTTGCTCACACCTAAAAGACATCTATTGATTTCCGAAACCTTCGCATATCCCTCACTGCTAACTATTATCTCACCTGCAGTTGCCATGAGATTGTGATGTGTCATGTGGCCACCTAATTGTGCCTTGCTTGCCTTCTAGCAGTGCCATGTCTTGATGTTGCTACAGCCAGTTAGAGCACAACACAACGCAGGATAGGGGTAGTTAGCTTGGTTCCAACAAAGGACCATGAAATGCTCTTGTTATTTTTAAGGAAAATATGAATTAATGGTACAATTCCAAATGCATACTTTGTTTATTTGTCGGTTATACATGTTATTCTTGTTTGGCCAGACTCTGATACAATGTGCCATGAAGTCGGTAACAGGGATTTATGATTTGTGTATCAATACTGCCGAGTTACTTCTCATTTTGTTTCTGCATGACACAAGCGTTAATGATATCCATGTTAAATTCTAGTTAGTGGACAACATACAACATGTTATTGATCATATGCCAGTTAACATGTTATAATTATTTGTTCACTTTTGCTCGTATGCGACAAAATATGTGTTGCTTGCATGATAGTTATCTAACAATTACCTATTTGACTACTCTTTATCATGCTAAATTTTGTAAACATATTAATCATTGGAATCAACACAAGGGTTTCTCTACTATTTTTAATACGGAAATTCTCTTTGTTCACGGGTTTTCCTAGCAGGTCATCACATCATTTTTATGCTATATGTAAAGAAAAACCTAGAGTTGCAGTATTTCAAGGATAAGATAAAAAACAACCAAGAGAAGATCAAGCTCAACAAGTAGCTGCCATACCTTATTGACAACATCTTCGGGGTTTGCGCCTCGGTGAACTTGTACAAGTTTTGAATGTGTGTTAGATATCTTTTGCAAATGTATTTTGCATGCCTACTATAATGACACAAATCACTGAAATGAGTATCAACCGTTGCGCAAGATGGCAGAAGAACATGATGAGAGGTTTGATCAGTTGACAGCATTGTTTGGAGGTAAATCTTCCGGGAACTATTGGCTATGATATGATGGTGGGGGATAAATTATTCGTGGACTTGTCAATCTGCTGCTCTATTGCTCGAGAATTTTTGGTAGTTTTGGGATGTGGTTCGTATGTGTTGTGAACCTTATGATGTAATGGGAAGTTATGTGCGCTAAACCTGTGAGATGATACGTGCTATGAACCTATGTGTTATGTAATGTTCTTTCCAGTGTATACTTGTTGGAAAACAATTTTGTAAGCCTTGGAGAATTGTGGGATTATAAAGGCCATGGCCCAAAGTAGATATCGTTTCAGGAAAAAGCAATATATAATATTTGAAAATTGAAATAAAAGGGGTGAAACAAGGCAAAAGCCCAAAACGAAATGGAATGCAAAACAGGACCAATGACAAAAATGAAATGAAATTTAAAAAGACTGTTGCCCAGAAAATAAAAAGAATGAATTGCTGGGCTTGGCCCTTGTAAAGAACCGAACTGGATAGGACTGATTTTGATCTACAATCTTTTCAATTGGTCATAGATTTTCCACGTATGATTGGCCATATAGGATCACGTGGACAGGGTAGATGGCATGTGACCAAAACAATTGGTCATAGAACCTATGACCAACTATTATGGTCATAGATGTTTATAACTAATTCAGAAAAAAGATAGTGGTGTTTAACTAGTTACGCTCGACTTTTTGACCAATTGTATTTCGTCACAAAAAGGTCATAGATCGAAAACTATGACCTTTCAGTGACTAATATTGAGGGTCATGTATAACCTTATTTCTTGTAGTGAAAACTGATATCCTCATGGTCTAAGGACAAAGTAATACAACAACAATAATGATATACAAACAATGAAATGATGTTCTTCATATTTTAGTAGATCGCATGACTTAGGTCAGTTCAACATCTATGTTCAACCAACAATATGTCCCTATTTTTCAATGGTATCCTCGTTACTAGAACTAATCCATGATCTAGGAAACCTGATCATCTTTGACAATGAGCTAGTCTTGCCCATGAGACCAGGAACACTTGGTGTTTATAACTTTACATGTTCTTATGAGTTTTTCTTTGATTCTCACAATCAAGACAAAGAGTAGTTGTACCATAAACAACAAAATACAATTATAAATAAAGAAATAGTGAATTAATATTAATTTGCCTCTAGGGCGTATTCCCAACACTCAGCAGGACGTCCCACCGGCAACAAGAAGGCCAAGGCAACACTTGTTGAGGCCATCATGTAATAGGGTGCAAGCCTCAATTGATAAGTGTCTCTTGAAGGTCTCATCGAACTCGATCATTAGAGATCGAAAGAGATGAAAGGCGGACTTCCATTTTGAAGAGGCAAGACAAGAAAATCCAGCTCGATACAGCGAGTGTTTTGGTAAGAAACGGAAAGAGGACTTTGTAATATTGAACGTCTACACGGAGAACATGGTTAAGGAGGTGAAAGCGACGCATAGTTTCTACCATGATGCCATCTTGCAACAAATGAAAATTCATTGAACGGTGACAATGTCAACATCTGCGACTATGGGCAAGTAGGAGATGTTGGCACCGGAGGAGCTAGAGGCGATGGGCGAGTCGTAGTCAATGGTGAATCCAACATCTTCGATTTGATTTCATTTCTATGTGATGTTGCAATGTTGTGTTTGGACTTCACGTTGTTTTGGTGGTGAGAGATTATCCGTGTTTTGAGTTTTTCATAATTTCCTGCAAGAAATTACATTCAAAATAAATATTGGGGTGGCCTCTTGGGGACGCAGCTAGAGAGGGATGTGCTCGAAACGCGACAACATGTGCCGACGTCTCCCAGCCCCATTCGGGTGATTCAATGTTGTTGTCGGATTTTGTTTGCGAGACGCGGGTGGAGATGCTCTTAGGGTAGCCTAACGGAGTCCCGCCCCTCCCATTGTAGCATACTTACCCGCACAATAATTTTGTATTTGCTGGCAATATCATGAAGGCCTTCCATCTCCACCACAAACACTAAAAAATACCCTCATGTCCGACACTTTTTTGGGCGACATAAGAGGAAAATACCTGCAATTTTTTTACCTGGTGGATGAGCATTCTTGGCGCCTATCAAGGACGGGAAAATTAAGCGCCATAACAGATCACATAGTGGAAAACAATTTTGTCGTGGTAGGTGGAAACCAAGAGCCATGTTTTATGTCGCGTTTGGGTAATGGAGGAATTCCGTATTATAGTATATTACAAGCGTTATTAATTATTGGTCATATGTTGGAGAATGGTCAAGCACATCCTGCTGCTTGCTTAGACTTGTCTTGCTGACTAGTGTGACCCACCACTGCCCGCCCGAGTCTGGCCCTTTATATATGAGGAAATTGTACATAACACCAACTGTTGAAGATTTTGTTGCACAAAACCACAATCACAGTTTGTTTTTGCACAAAACAGCCACTTTTATGGAGTAATTACTTGCAACATAATTCCAGTATGTAACTTTAACAAAAAAATAACCACATGGGCCCACTTGCAGGAAGCCAACATGGCTGCTGGAGACCGATATATGGGTCGTTTGTGCAAACGTGACCCACGTGACCAACCCATGTAATAAACCCTAGATCTTACCTACTTTCCATCCATGTTTTCTATATAATACAAGGAAACCTTAGTCCCAATGTCCACTCCTTACTCTGTATGATGCCACACTCCCTGTTTAGTGACCATCACTCGGTAAGCCGAACCCTATATCTGAGCATCGTCATTTCTATAAATTTTCTAGATCTCACCAACTTCCATCTCTACTACTATTGGCCCTCCTAACTCTATTCATTCCAAGGAGATAAGCAGAATCTTAGGACTTGTAGGATAGGTACTATATCACGATTTGGCATAGTCTCTGTGTCGAAGTCCTTAACCTGCTTTCTTGAGCCTTGAGTATGTTCTTCATCTCATCTACAAATCAACCGTGTTTCCTCTTTTAATTCCATAATCAATTTGCGATCTTCAGCCTACGGTAAGCTCTCTTAGGTACATGACTACATCATCAACGTAAGGTGAGAGGACGATGGCGGCCATGTCACTGTGGTCATCACTATACCATGCGCGAAGGATGGTGGGTGTGTCGCTGCGGACATCATAGTAGCGTGCTCGTAGACTAATAGGCATGTCGCCACGATCATTATAGTAGCGTGCGAGGAGAATGTCGTGAAAAACAAAGAGGCGCTCAAGAATAGGTTTATGTATATTTCTCCACTTATTTGTTGCTTGTTTTACTCTAACCAAGTGACCATAAAATCTTGCATAAAGTCTCTTTTATACATTTATGATCATCCTACCTATAGTGGAGGATCTTGCTCATGACCGAGAGTCAGCTTGGGACTAGACGTCCCTTGTTTGGGAAGGTCCTCTTCGCTATAGACACCACCAAGAACAAGAAAGGGGAGCTCTGCTCCTAGGCACTAAGTAGTGTTATTCTATCTGACGGTGGACTCCATCAGTCTAAGGTCCTTTCTTTCATGTAATTTCATCAGCCCATTCTACTTCCATGCCATAAGAAATGGGATTTGAACGCATGATACAATTTTCTTGTATGTCGATTTAGCAAACCAATGCCTTAAGCAACTCATCCATACCTCCAAGTTGTTGGTCGGAATTGGATGTGCCAAGTTGGTTGCCCCAAGATCCGTTGTGTAAGACGATAGCATGCGTACACTTCTTTACTGAGAAAGAATGACTCTATCCAGATCTATGGATCTCCCAGTGTCCAAGCGATACCCCATGCAAACCAAATCCACCACTCATTGGGAGAGGCCTTTCTTTCTATGAACACCTCACAACTGAATGAGAAACTTATCCTTCGATCTAACCAAGAGAGAAGATTGGGTCAAGCCAATGTTGCCCTTCTTCACCTGCCTAAATGGAATGAATACCTCCTTCATCCAGTCGAGAAGGGAAAAGCCCAATGGGGAACATGACCATGACTCTTCTAAACCATTACATGAAAGAGAAGTCCATTCTCATCATGATCCATCCACACCATACCATAGTGCCCAGAGAACCAGGCTCGCTTCTATTTAAAAGGTTGATCTATTTGGGAATCTCCATATCAATTCTTATTTTTTCAACTCCCTAAAGCATTTCGTAGCTTGCTATGTCCTTCCTCGTCTTTGGGTGCCTATGTATCCACGGCAAGACTTTCCTCTTTTGAACCTCGACATTAATGTTAATACTATGTTGTCCTATGATGCTACTAAATGTAAGGATTTTATAAACATCCGTGACTGGGAAGATCTACTGCCAAATTGGCAAAATTCTTGTGATAAGTGGAAAAATCTATAGGTTTCTTCATTAAATTTTTATTTTCTTTTGGAGTTGCATGTGAATCCTATTTAATTTTAATGAATAGAGAGGGACTCAAATCATGCACCAAAATTTGCAACAAAAACAAAATTATATCTCAATATCATAATTTCTATTTGAATGGTATTAACAAACTAATTTGTTTGTTTAGCATTGATTGTGGTTGAATTTGTTTGCCAATGAAAGTATAACAAGTACTTGCACAACATATTATTTATAAGCTTAAGCTTGGAGACATGCAAGCGCTCTCGGTCCATCTTCCACGCGCATGGATTATCACATGCAATTTTAGCGCAGAAATGCTGGAGGCCGTGAGATGCATCCTTCAACTCACATGTATTTACCCTGAGCTGCATTTCACAGTTGTTGAAATTGGGTTTGATCTATTGTTGGCCGCATCCCTCAGTCTCATCTCACCTCGATGATTTTGTACTCCTAAAATAATTCATGGCTTGGCAGCTACTCTGGCACTCTGCCGCTCCATGTTGCCCACCTCAGTCCCTCTGTTATGTGACCCGATCGTCACCCCACCTCTGAACCCTACAATGCGGAGTCCGCTGCTAAATTACTTTCTTCTTTGATCCTCTTATCTCCGTAACCTCCTAGAGCTGCCGTGGATACACCTCCTTCCCGCCCCTCTACGGATCTACTCTCCACCATGAGTAGGAGCACCACGTGGGCCCTCACCACCCTGCACTAGTTATTTGTAACGGCACTAGTTATAATGCCTTGTTTTAATCTCTGAGGTGCATCACCTTTGGTGTTAGTATTGCGTTCCAAGTGAAAAAAGCGCTTCCTATGCACATTAACTACGCAGTTATCCCTAACTTTTGGCCACGATAGCGCGAGCGCGTTGATTAGACGTATGACTCAGCGTTAGACCCACCAGGTCCCGTGTGTTCCATTGTAGTGAAAAATATCACAACATTTAAAAACACTCATTTAGCCAAAAAATTGTGTGTATAGGTAAACTTCTATTCTGTTGCAGCGAATCGCTGAGATGAACTCTCGCATGTATCCAGCATGTAAGCACACCTTGCAATAATAGAAAAAATTTGTTGCAACATGAACGCAAAGAAATTAAGTCATTGGTCGATGTTTGCAGCAAACAAGAAACAAGAACTTGCACAACATCAGAAATTCAATAAACCCTAACCTCACACAAATTATCCATGGAGAACCGACTTCGTCAATTAAGGCTCCCTAGGAGTCGGATCAGATGACCCTACCAAGATCTCTCCTTCTCATCCCAACATCTTTCACTTGACCTTGACACCACCCACAACTCTATTTTGATCTCCATTGTGAAGTCATCCATAGTGGTGAGCTTAGGGATGCCCATAGTGCGGGGTAGAGGGGTCTTGCCCCAGGCCCCCATGAGGTAGGGTCCACTGCCCAAGATTTGATTGTACTTATATTAGTCTTCTATTCCCGAGACCTACCGATGTAAAACATAGATTCCCAGTTTTAGCCTACCATGGCTCTACTTTGACTCCACTTTCCCAAAAAAATACTCCAACATTTCTAGATGTCATGATTTCTCTGGCCTCTCCAAATATATAGAACAACATCGGGCCTCATGTACATTTATAAGGTTGTAAATATTCATTAGTGGAGACTAACGATACAACCACATAACTATACCATCCCACAAGAGGCTCTCCTCTGATTCTCAACGGTTCTATTTGTTCGCATCATACATGCTTGAGAGACTATTACATCCTCTTATTAATTTAGTGTTTAATATGTCAACTCTTCTATTCATTTTTTCATGGTCATATGAATTTTTTATCTCATAATTTTGTTCTGTGACTAATTTTAGAGATATATATGTATACACTGTACACAAGGAGCATTTGGTAAATATAAGTATCATGATATATAGTTAGCTTAGTCATTTTTTTTAAATGATAAAAAATCTCCGCCTTTTATATTGATAAAGGAGGAGCAAACAGAGCTACCCTAGGCCATAACAAAAATAAAAAATAACATGTTTTTTCTTGCACTACCATCTAACTTGTTATTGCTCCTAGGTGTTTATCCCCTACTAGGATCCAATTCCTGCCCTCCTCCTTGTTTTTCGGTATGAGAGTAGTTTGCATCGTGGCCTTGTTGGAGAACACTCTTGCATTCCTCTCCTTCCACATCTCCTAAGATATGAGGATGATCGCCGCTTTTAGACCTTGTGGATGGCTCTTTTGCAATGGTGTGCCAGTACTACGGTACTGTGATGGCCAGACCCCAAGTCTTGCACAAGGACGAGCAAGAAAGCCAAGAAGCCACGTGCTGCCAAACCCTTTTGGAGTAGCGACACTCGAATAAAATGTTCTTGTCGTTTCTAGTTGGCATATGTAAAGGGGGCATGAGGGTTGATGAGGCCATCCTCGAACTTCAAGGTGATTTGAGGTCCAAAGCATGTTCTAAACAACCGGCCCTACAAAAAATTAGCACTATGGGGGCGCCCAACTCTTCCTGGCGATGTTGTTGATGTTGCAAATATGCCCTAGAGGCAAATAATAAAGATGTTTGTTGTCACATTTCATTAGTTCATAATATTTTTATACCATGCTATAACTGTATCAATCGGAAATATTGGTACACATGTGGTATGCAAATAAACCAACGGTCCCTAGTAGCCCCCATTCAACTAGTTCATTTTGTAACTGATGATCAAGGTTTCCTGATCATAGAGCATTTATACCAATTGATAATAAAGTCATATAATTAGTGAATGATGTGATAGAGAATATTACCCAATATAAGTATTGTGACACGATCATCCTATTCCTTAGATCATGAGATCATATTTAGTCACTATCACCTGAAGCTGCCTTGATTGCATCAACTGCCACACCATAACAGGGTGATCATAAATGTGTTTATTAGGTATTTCAGAGGGATGTTGAGGCGTATGCATTGAGATCATGATTTGTTCTCCCGCGTGACGGGAAGATACATTGAGCCCACTCAGTGATATTACATCTATAAAGCTACGCATCGTGTGACTAGATCAGGGGGATGGAATATCACGGGAACGAGTTAAGCAACACTTGTCGGTAACGAGATTGAACAAGGTATGATGATATTGATGATAAGATCTCGGACAAGTCAGGTATCAAAGTAACAAAGGGAATTGGACTCAACATTTATGGTTCAAATGACATTGATATCGTGGATCGCATAGGAGTCATTATGGGTATCCTGGTCCCGCTAATGATTATTGATTTGATAAGCGTCTTGGTCATGTGTGTGATGTTCATGAACCGTAAGGTAACACACTTAAGGGTTCTACGACGCTCGGATATCATTTTGGAATCATCGGGATCACAGGAAAAAAGAGATGAGAATATCACAAGTGTTCTATGAGAGAACTGGAATCGTTTCGAAAGGGTCCGAAGTGGTTCGGAGTGAACCAAAAGGTGTTTCGGATAAAAGAGAATTTAATAATATGTATTTTATATTAACTGTTAGAATTAATATTAAATAAATATTTAAAATTAAATTTGAAAGGGCAAATTCCCTAATGGGCCAAATCCCCAGAGGGAAAAGGCCCAAGAGGCAAGCCGCCACATGGGAGTCACAGCTGCCATGGGCCATGGCACACGGGGCGGGGTCCACCCAGCTACCGGCCTCCCACAGGGCCACGTGCGGGTCCCACCCTGCCATCCCTCCTCCATGGCACGCTTTCTCCCATCCCTCTCATTTAGTCCCACCCCCGGACTTGAGGAGATGGGGTCTCCTCTTTTCCCCTATATAAGGAGGGTCCTATAGGAGGAAAAGACATACAATATTTTCTAAGCCAATTTTTCTTAGGGAATCTCTCTATCTTATGTTGGCTCTCTTGTATGTGGTTCCAAGAAGAACTGCGCGCATGGGAGACAACGCATCTTCAGCACACCATCGCGCTACTGGATCCCTGGTTCCAGAAGGTCTAGGATCAGGAAGTATGGAGGTCGTCGTCGAACACTGGACGTGTGGGAGACCACGAGGATGAAAATAAGCCGACGAGAAGTCCTCGTAAGACGCCCAAATAGGTCAGCTGGAGGGAATCGATCCCAGGGAGGGCAAGGAACGCAATAGCTACTGATTGTCAACATCTACTGATGATGCTTGGCATGGCAACGATATAACATTATCCACGAGAAGTTTATGGTGTCGCTCAGGAGCTAGCTCGCCATGGTTCTACTTTAGGAGTGAGGAGTTCTGGTTTACCGGTCCCCTGATTTTCTTTTATCTGTAATAATAGTATTTTATCTGTAATAGTAGAGGTCCTTGTTGATTCAAGTAGTAAAGTTGCCTTGAGTTTAAAAGGAGGAAAAAATAACACAGTAGCTACTAAGCAGCAGGGGATGGAGCAATCGCCCTGGCCCATGGACGATCCAAACGATGGATCAGTCAACCCAAGCGAATGGCTTCCCTAAATTTAGGATCTCCACGTGCCGGGGCGATCCAAACGATGGTGCATGTTGGGGCGTTCGGTCCATTCGTGCCTTGATGACCAATGCTGTGGTGGACGAAGCCGTGCCGTTTTATGAAATAAAATAAATACAGTGAGGATCCATGCAGTTGTGCAAATCATATTTTCCTACTCTATGGTCTATATTATTGTTCTTAATTTTGTCTAAATTTATACGTATCTAGTTAAGTAGTTAGTCTAAATGCATTCTTATCTAGACAAAGTTGAGAACAATAATATAAACCGAAAAGAGTACTATATAAATGAGTCAGCATAACTCATTTTTTAGAACTATATTTTCATTGTGAATAACATGAGATACTATAATGGACGGTCGGTGGTCATCTTAGCCAAACATTCTTGCTTGGTCCTCTTGCAAGACTAGCAAATTCGTTCTACTCCTTCCGTCCCAAAAGGATATACATTCGAGTGTACCTATATAATAAATAGTGTTTTAATATATTAAAATTTAGACAAATCTGTAACATCTTTTCGGTATAGAGGGAGTACAACATTGGCTTGTCGAGTTTCATTTAAAAAAAAAAGGAATTCAGTAGACATATATGACAGCAGTCGTCCGTGACCGTGAGATAGAGTCGATGTCAGCGATCGTCCGTGACCTTGTTTCCACTTTCCAAGCATGAGCTTAATAGCATCTCCAAGATGTGGGTAAGAGAGGGAATAACTGCTTTTTTTTTATAAGAGGGAGTAAAAACATTACTCCAATAGCTTATCCAAAAGTGGTCTCCTACCGAATATTTTTAAGTGATTACATTTTTTAGCACCTCCTACTCATTTTTGGGGTAAGACTGCACATTTTTAGGTAAGACTCCACGTCAGCAAACATGGGCGCGGGAGGACCAACGGCCATCGTGCGGAAGCTTCCTCGCGCCGGCCGTCGCCGTCTACCACGTCTCCGGCCACCAGCGACCATCTGACGCGCCTCCCTAAGCACGCCGCCCACCACCGCGACCCCCGCCCACTCCTTCCCCACTCCTACAGGCCTGCACACCTCTCCACTCGACCGGAATCTCGCCAGACCGACGAGCTCCCATCGCGCCACCCCATCTCCGTCCCTGGTGCCTCCGGTCGTCGGCAACCCTCCAGCGCGCCACCTCAACTCCACGACGGCCACCGCCTCTCCTCTCTGTTGGATCAAGCCAGAACGGTTGTCCATGCCGGCGTGGCGCCGACGGAAATTAACCGCGGCCACGACCTTGTCCGCCGGCGTGTTGCCATTCTGCCACCACCGTGAGGTCCCGCAGCAGATGCCGCCTTCGATTCGGCCATGGACGGCCCGCATGCGCCCCCCATCGCGAGGTCCAACATCAGATCGTCGGTGTCGATTCGGCTGCGCCATGGTAGGGTCGATTCCAGGCCAGCGCGCAGCTCCGCGGCCTCCCCTCATGCGGGCTCTGCCATCTGGGCGCGGTGGCGCGGGCGAGCGGGGCTGAGCGCGGTGGCGCAGGCGGCAGGCTAGGCACGATGGCGCGGTCAGGCGACGGCGCTAGGCGCGGTGGCATGGACGGCGACGCTAGGCACGGTGGCGCAGTCGGGCGGTGGCGCGGTCGGGCGGGGCGGTGGCGCGGTCGGGCGGGGCTGGGCGCGGCCGGCGGGGTCGGGCGGCGTTGTGGCGGGGCTAGGAGGAGGTTGGGGTTGGACGGGTTGGGGAAGGAAGAAGAGATGGAAAAAAAGAAAGGAAATAAAAAGTCCCACTGACATGTGGGTCCTACCTGCATATCAAATTTTAGGTAATCTCTTATGGGTAAGCTGGAAAAGCTCAGACACTTTTACTTATCTATGCCCTCTCTCTCCTCTTACCTATATCAGATATGGGTCAGATGGTATAGGTAAGCTATTGAAGTTGCTCACCAGTTAGAACATCATAAGCAGATGATGTTGCTTACTGCAATGAAGCTCCCAATGCTATCCGAAATGAATTCCGACCCCTAATCATAAATCCAGTCCTACGTCAAGGAAAAGAGTAGAAAGATGGAGAAATGAGTGGATATTTGGTGCACATGGATACTAGTAATCTTGTTTTTGTCAAAAAATTGGAAATTATATTTTCGAATTCCAAAAGATTCTGAAAATAAATCGAAATGTAACACGCAAAACATTAATTAAAAATAATGTGTATTTTAAGCTACACAAAAATGAAAAAACCGTACATTTGAGTATAGTGATTTCAAATTGAGATTTTACATGTCCGTGGGGTACATTATAAGTTATTTTTAAGATTTCCTTTTAATTTTTTTAAAACTTGTAAATATAGTTTTTTTAAATATGCGTGGAGCACTGGAACTCAGAAGCAAAAGGACTTTCAAAAGGACTTTCTGTGGAGAAATGTGTACTCCCTCCGGCCCGAATTAACTGACGCGACGGCATTTTTGTAAAAAAAACCCTAACATTTTTCACCTGAAACCCGCAGTCCCTGCCTTGACTTCTCCTTCCTCCTCGCGTTTCTCTCCTATCTCGTGTGACTCCGCCGCCGTTCCGTCGCCTCGCCGCCGCGCTCTGGCTCGCCGCCACGCTCTATTCTTCTCCCTCCCCTCCACTTCCCCTCGCATCGCCGCCCTTCCCTCCAACTTCACTCACCGATCTGGGATGCCCTCCACCTTCTCGCACCAACCAGATCGCCCCCAACGAGAAAAGGGATCCCCTTTTCTGCAACCACCCTGCAAAGCGCGCGGCTTGCCGGCTCCGGTGGCGGCGCTCGTGTACCGGAGCACGGAGATCCATCTCCCACCTACCTTCGCTTGTATACTGCAGCGGTGCTTGTGTACCCGCTTCAAGCCCGTCCCCGCCGGTGTGGTCCCTATCTTCACCGCCCCCTACAGCAACATCGACGGCGGCGGTATCGCCCCTATATTCACCGGCCCTGGTGCAATCCCGACCACGCCCTGTCTTCACCGCACCCGGGCTGCAGCCAAGGTATGGTTCCTGTCTCCTTCTATAATTCAAGAAATTGCAGCCAAAATCTCTTCCCTTAGATTGATTCCACCGCCCATTGCATCCACCAAGCTTTTCTTGTTTCCTACAGATAATCTCAAAAGTTCAGCCTCAGTACAATTCAATGGATAGCACTAGGTAGAAACAACCAGATGATAACCATACCCCAGGTAAATCTATTCAAAGGGTGCCCTTGAGAGCAAGTATGGGACTGCAGTTGGTAAAGACGGCAGCTATCGCTTTGCAGAACTTGCTTGAACTCTGACAAAACATAGTAGTCGAAGCAACAAACGTGCAATCCACAGTTTATACCGCAAAACGATAACTAGCAATGGTTACTTGTTAGCAAGAAAGAAAAAACATATACCTGAGTCTACTGCTAATATCTCACGGTCCATAGCTTCAGCCTTAACAAGATGCAGGATCAAGTACTGTAGTAGCACTTCTAAACAAAGATGTTCCACAGTTTCAGCTTTTTGCCCTAACACAAGACAAGTTTGTATTTTATTCTTATGGTGATGCAACCAACTGCTCGGATGAACAAGATACTGTTGTATAGTTTGGAATCCTGAATTTATTCAGGCATAGGAGCTTTTCAACCAGCCATTTGACGAAGATAATTGTTTAAAAGATAATATGTAGTGCTCATTTTAGTACCCTTTCTTTGTCCCCAAAATGCTGATGACAATGTTCATGTAAATATAAGTAAACTCAAATGCTGACCATACCAAATGTGTTGTAAGTAAAATAATCATGAATGCATGATTACCATCTTTAAAAGGCCATTTGTTTGTCGAAACTACTTGTTCAACATATTAACTTAGTGCCTGCATAAATTGTACTGATAGGATGCTATATTTTCTATTCTTCGAAATTCATGTGAGTAGGCATGTAGTTCAAGCTCACTATGAGTACTCCTGGACACATGGTTCAGTGAGTAGGCATGTAGTTCAAGCTCACTGTGAGTACTCCTGGACACAACAATTTGTTTTGAGAAAGGGGGAAGGGGTCTTTTGAGCACCACAATTTCCCTCTCAGTTTACAAATTATGGTCTTACAATTTCCCTGTCAGTTTACAATTTCCCGTCAGTTTACAATTTCCCTGTAATCTTGTACTGAACAACTGGGCATCTCTGAACTTACTATTGAAATAGCACAGTAATGATTCAGTAGAGTGTAATGAACCTAATACTGAGTCTTGTGGGTACTGGTTCTTGTGGGTTCTTATGGGTGCTGGTTCTTGTGGGTGCTCATTCTTGTGGGTTTTGAAACAATGCTACAAGGGCAAACTGCACAAGCACCATGTGTCTAATGTCTGCAATATGCAACTGAAGCTTGGTCACTGAAGCTATAGATGTGATATGCAACTCTGAACCCTGTTCACTGAAGATGTTCTAATGTCTTGGTCACTGAAGCTGTTCTAATGTTTGCAATTTGCAACTCTGAACCTGTGTCTGTGCACAAGCACCCTCCCCTGAACTGAGCTTTGATGTCTAAAAGTGAGCTTAATTCTTCTCCTCGTGTATGTTTATTACCGATGGTGATTTATTGCCATGTAGTATTTCCTTTTGTTCTCTAAACATGAGCTTACAATTGAGATAAGATAACCAAATCTCCATGTTTATTTTACAGATTTGTGTCACATCTATAGGTTTTGACTTCAAAATTGAAGATATATTGTACTGATCGTTGTTTTAAGCCTGATGCTATCGTTCAGAGTTGGAGTACAGGAAGATTGGTACGTGATCAAGATCACCTCGTCAGGAGCTGCGGACACGCGGACAGAGTCAGGTCAGGACGACATTGGAGGGAGCTCGGAAGCCGTACGAGGGAGGAGCCGGCCGGCCGGCGAGAGCTGGGCGAGCAGATCGGAAGAATACGGCGAGGTCCAGCTACGATCGGCAAGCGCGGTCCCAGATTGGGGAGCCCGACGAGCCGGAGCGGAAGAGCCCGGCGAGCCGGAGCGGAAGAGTCCGCGAGCTTGCAGGGGATGTGACGTGGGCGAGCTGGTAGGGAAGGCGGCTTGGGGAAGGTTGGACGGGGCGCATGCACGGGCGGACCGTTGGGAGCGGGACGGGCGGGGCGTTCTGTTGGGAGGTGGCCAGCGGCAACTGCTGCGGCCTGCGGAGCGAGCGGCGCCAACGACGGCCGTCGCCTCCCGACGGAGACGGAGAGGACGCGAAGTTTTGAATTTGAATTAGCCTAAATATGAAAGTTTCAGATGAATTAAGGACTTATTTGCATAATAGTATTTGAACTGTGGCTGCGTCAGTTAATTCGGGCCGGAGGGAGTATTTGACTTTGTAAAGGAAAATAAAATGTAGCTTGAATTTGTAAAGGAAAATAAATGTACAGTTGATGCACGGCCCACTCCCTTCTTTGGAATTGGCCCAGAACAGAAAGGAAGGTTATTGGCACTCGAATTGCAAGGAATTCTCGCAGCAGGTTTTCTCATAATAAAAAACACAGAATATTCTATAAAAGAGAGAGATAAAAAGCATGAAAAATGCAAAGAAAATCCCTCCATGAACAACCCTTATCTCAGGCCTCCCTGCTGCTTCCTCTGTTCCTAAAAATAAGATGTTTTGGCAAGCCAAATTCACTCGCCAAAACGTCTTATATTTGAAAACAGAGGAGGCACACAACTTCTCCGCAGGAGCTCTTGAATGAAGTACCGTAGATGGGTTTAGATAGAACTTTGGCTGGCTGCAGCATAACCAATTCTAAACATAAAACCATACTATAGTACATAAGAAGTCAGTTCTTCCTTGGAACATCGCAGCACCAGAAATAAACCAGCACAGTTTCTTCTATCTACTTGAATACCATGTAACCACTGGAAGATCTCTCACAGGGGGGTAGCTTGCAGTGTTAACACGAGAATATGTGCAGAAAAGGAGGCCTAGAACCATCGTCAGATACACGATAGTGTAGTATAATCACTAATCTGAACACACAAGAAGAAATTTTCCAACCTTGTCAAATGCAAATAAGGAAACTAATACTATGCAACATAAGAAATAATCGAGATGATGGACAGAAGTATTGTGTGTCAGCTTCTCATTGAACACTTCTTTTGAGAATGCCCAAGAAGACGACACCGGCCACACTGAACGATCCGTTTAGGTCGTTTCAAGCTTTCCATCTTGAGAATCTTCATTTTGGGACGGCCAGGAGGCCTCCGGATCTTGGGTGGGCGAAGTATCACTTCTGATTTGTAGCATAGGCCTGGCCCAGAGGACGAATTGCTCCAGTGGATCCGGTCAGGAATCGGAAAGATCCGCTGAGAGTAGGCCTCCCTGTACTTCATTACGCTGAAGCAGTCGTGTGTGTACTGGCGAGGATCTTCACCACATGAAAGTAGTGCAGCAGCAGCGTGCGCACACGGAATACCATAAACTTGCCACCGACGGCACGAGCAGAACCTGGTTTCCGTATCCACAATGTTTGTTCGCTCAGATGACACGATCTCAAACTCTACCTTGTTTGCTCGGAGTACTTGGTAACATTGTGAATCAGAAATGGATTCCGAAATTAGTTTCTCAGCAGATGGAACAAGAACTGACTTGTGGGATAGTGCCAAGTTCTGACGTTCGCTAAACCAGCAGGTTAGTTGGTGTCTGATGTACTCAATGGTTTGCACAATGGGAAGCTCATGACACTCCAGGGCCCAGTTATATAGTATCTCTGTTATCCCAAGATTGAAATGGCCATATCGCATACCCTCAAAGTAAGAAACTGCCCAGAGGTTTGGTGGAAAATGCTGGAACCATGGCATGACGTCCTGAACTTGCATCATTTCTTTTACCTTCGAATCAAATTCTGTGGTTGTGAGAGCATAGAAAGCAGTCCAAAAAAGGTTCAAAAGTTTAGGACTCTTGAACTCTTCACGAAAATTCTCACTCACGTATCTCAGGCAAAATCCATGAAAAGCAGTAGGGAAGTTGAGCTCGACAGCTTCAACCACCTGTGGATGTCTCTCCGAGAGAATTGTTAAGACAGGCATCTTATCTGTGTTAACTCCAAGCATCTTCCTCAGTTCTGAGAGAAACCACATCCAGTTATCATCACTGTCAGAATCAACAACAGCAAATGCTACAGGGAACATCATGTGATCAGCATCAACTGCTGAAGCACATAGCAATGTCCCAAGATACTTTCCCTTTAGGTCTGCCTTGTCAATTTCCAAAAGGGGTCTACATGCATTTAAGAAACCATAAATAGATGCACGGAACGAAACAAACAGCCGCTGAAAGGAATTGTCCGTCCCAGACCCTTTAAATACTGCAACGCTACCAGGATTTGTCTTTACAATCTGTTCACAGTATGCAGGAAGGAAGCGATATCCATCCTCAAGGGTACCGTGAACAGCAGCCATGCTTCTCTCCTTTCCTCGCCATGCTTGCATATAAGACACAGCAACGCCATGCTGATCCCGGATATCCTGCAATATCTCCTTTGGCTTAATCTGCGGATTATCTCTTAGCCTTGCCTCAACAGACCTAGCCACCCAGTTAACAGTGGCCTGCTGATGATGTAGGTCCTGAACACCCTCACATGTGTGCTCTGCTTGCAATGTCCGGACGGTGAAAGTCGGGGCATCATGGCACTTGGCCACATGCACACGCCACGGGCATCCTTCTGTGCTGCATTTGGCAATGAATCGGCTACGGTCAGATTTCACAACACGAAGCTGGAAATGCAACGCAATGGCCATGTCCTTGATCGCCCTCCGGCAGGTGTCGACATTGCTAAACTCTTGGCCGATGATAAGAAATCGCTCACGCTGTACAAGGTCCTGCTCTGCCTCGAGGAAAATCTGGTCGTCATCCGATTCAACTAAAACCTGGTCGTCTTCCGGCTCAACAAAAACCTGGTCGTCTTCTGCATGAACTACAACCTGGCCCTCAGACTGAACTATAACCTGGCTCTCTTGCAGCTGAGCTACAGCCTGGCTATCTTGCGCCTGAAATACATCCTGGTTGTCTTCCGACTGAATTACGACCTGGCTGTCTTGAGCCTGAATTACAATCTGTCTGTCTTGCGCCTCAACTTCAACCTGTCTGTCGTCCATCGCTGAGCAGATCTACAGGCTGAATAGAATTACTTTATTCTGACTCACATAAAACATCAGACAACTCGATAGCGCTGCCCTGTAAACATAAGCAGACGAACATAGCTATTAGCGCAGGAGAGAAGCCACTCCAATGGAACAAAAATTACCAGTTTTAGCACAAGCACGTAGCCACTAACGAGAGAAAGAGCCAATCCAGCGGCTGAGGAGCACAAAAAGTATAATTGAAAGCTTGTTCAGTTGACCCCCAGTCCCCACCTTCCTCCCAATTCCCCAACCCCCATTTTTGAGAGAAAATAAGAATCCGCACGTTCGGTAGCAAGTCCTACGGCGTCAACTGCGACCGATCTTGCGCGCCGAAGAAGAGAGAACCTAATCGTATGAAACATGGAACCGAGGGCGCGGATCTAGATGTGCACCGGATTTTCGCCCAAAAAATTTGGGGGTCAGTTTGAGATTAAGCTAAGAACTGGATGACTAAGCTCGTACCTCAGAAACCAATGTCCAAGACTGCGCACGCGGCGGATACAGCAAGGAGGGGCGCGATTGGGCGGAACGGGAAAGGATACGGCTGCGTCGACGGCGACGGAGGTGAGAGGACGGGGGATTTGGGGCCGAGCCGTCGGCGGCGACCGCACGGCGGAGGCTCTAGGGCACAGCAGTGGACGGTTTGGTACGGTATAGATTTTAGAGTCGCATTTGGACGGACTGGCGGAAGGAAGGATAACGGAGAAAGGGGAAAATTCTTCGTTCGTCGGCAATGGAGTTGGACGGCTCGGATCGTTTGCTGGCATGCTCAGCGGTGGATGATTACACGATGAAGAAAGTCCACTTCTAGCCCTCCAACTTTGTTAACAGTTCACTTTTAGTCATATAAATTTTGTCTGGTCCAAAACAAACCTTCAGCTTTCTAGACTAATCATCATTATAGTTTTCCTCATTTTGTGTTGTCATAAACACCCGGTAGCTAAAAAATGTTGGCTACTAATCCAATAAGGACAAAACCATGTCTAAGGATGACAATTTTACCAACGAATCTGAATATTCACGAATTTCATGGGGCACGTATCATGTAACCCACGGGGCAGGCATGGACATAAGTTTCGCTCCATGGATATCCAACAGATAACAGACACATGCCACCCACATGTCAGAGAGACATTGTTCCTTAACCATCACATATGCCATACTCACTATAATGCTTAAGCTCCTCGTGTCCCACACCCAAAGGCCCACCTAACTAATTGTATACCTCTAACCCTGGTTAATTGCTCTTCGCTAATCTCTTTTCATGACTGCTCTACATGCAAAGAATAGGCAATTCGGGCATCATCAATGTCTCCCCTCCTTGTATCCTTGCAGGTTGTGGCCTAGCGGCGAGATCACCGACACGACGTCGTGGCTCTCCCTAACACCCTATTCCTCCTCGGCTAGGAGAGTCGGTTACCACCACCGCTCCTCCAGTCCTCCTCAGTTCCTTGTCTCGTCTAGAAGAATCACTTGTGCCGTCCTTATCCTCGGCGACCTCCCTGACAGCAAGAACTCCCCAAATACCCTACCTCCTTGTCCTCGTCTCATCCAAGTTTCACCTCAACATTTCTACTGTCTACTGTTATCTCTTGAATATGTGATATGTTGTCTTGGAAACTTGTAATAAAAAGCATTGGCTACGTTCCTTTGTATTGTGATGAGACATCTATGTATTTTGTGGGGTTGTCGTGTGAGATTTGATATATTTTAAGTACTGTGTGGTTAAATATTGTTGCTTAATTGCTAAAATGTCGTCATAATGGTGTTGTGGTGTGGTTGTTATACTGAATGTTGCTACACTTATGCACATAGCACGCAAACCAATGGATATCCATGAATACCTGGATATCCGGTGGGTTTGGATCTAGGGTAACATCCATGCCCATGGATATCTTTGTGGGTAGGCTAGAATAAGGTTCATGGATTTGGATCTAGATTTGGTTTTGGCATATCCCTCCAAACCCACTCCATTGCCATCCTTCCATGCCTAACCTACCAGATCGTCCCCATCCAAAATCCCCATCCTATGGCCAAGATCCCCAATCCCGTGGTCCATCTCATCTCTCGCTCGAGCAGCTTCCTCGCTTGAGGGTGTCATGTCCTTGTTGCCTTGCTTGTAATGTTCAACATCCTCTTCCATCTTGTCGTTACTCCCGTGGGGGAAAATTGAGAAGAGATTACAAGAGAATCATGGGTGGGTTATTATATTTTGCTTGGGTTTGTGAGATATTGGGTGGGGGCATTGGGTTTGGCAATATAACATTTACCTAGTTTGGTCCTAATTTGATTGGCAATCTGTAGGTTTTAGCAACTTCGGGTTCTCGTCGACATAAAATCAATAAACTACGATAGTGATCAATTTAGAAAGTTTAAGGTCCATTTTGTACCAAACAAAAGCTTTAGTACTAAGAGTGAACTTTTAGCCAAGTTCGAGGATGAAAAGAGAACTTTCTTCTTACACAGTGCCCTAGATATACTCCATTCGTTTATAAAGTTTGACTACATATTTACAACTAAATATCAACATCTACAATGTAGATCTATTGTATTAGAATGAATCGTATTATATGAATTTGTTATTATAGATATTAATATTTTTCTTATCAGAATCGTGAAGTAAATAAAAATAGAGGAGGCAAATGATGGACTAGGAAGCTCCTACTTCGTGGACAACCGTGCAGAACTATCTATATATTTATATTTACTTTATTACTATGAAATTTCGCAACAATATCACCCCATTTCAGCATTAATTTGTGGCTTTTCTCTCAATTTTTTATGTTTTTAACTGTCATGTCTCTTAAGCTTCCCAAACAGTAACAAACTAAAGCCAAACAAAACCTTGTCCTCCACCGTTGTTACCTTTGATTCATTGTACATAAATTCTAAAATATTCCCATACAACGCTATTTGGGGTGATCCATCTCGAATCCAATTAATATCCTCTACGGATAAACCCCACTAACAATTTAATTTTCTATTAATTGCTAATAGGTCTCCTATGCTTCTTGAAGAGTAAAATGATGGTGCATGTGCCCTTAACTATTACATTTGGTTTACTATGCATACGTCTTGACAAAATCCTATACATTCATTTCTTATCTCATACTTTAGAGTGTTCCAACTCCACTCGATTCGAATTAATATCTTATGCAAATAAACCATGCTAAGCATTTAATTCTTCATTCCTTTTCAACTATGTGTGTCTATGTTACACACTTTATCCCATTTCAGCACATATCAGCACCCTCCCTCTGCATTCTTTGTGTTTACTATTGATCGGTCTCCTAAGCTTCTCGAAGATTAAGCCAATGACGACTTTCTTTTTGTTACCTTTGTGTTTATTGTGCATATGTCTTAGCCGAAATCCATAATTCATCTCATATCTTATCATATTCATGGTGTTCGGGATAATATAGTTGTTGTTTTTTACTATTTTTGTATAATCACTAACTTATATAGAACCTACATGCAAAAGTGTAGCAGAAGCGGAGTTTTGTCAAGCTATTTTTTGGTAATAATTTTATTATCTTGACTATTTAATAAAAATGTACATCAACATGCATTCGAGATAAATTGCACGTTAGACATAATGCCACAATATTATAATCATTAGTACCCAAGATTAGAGCATGTAGAAAATAGTATGATTTGTATGATAAACTTAACTAATATATTGTTGAGTGAAAGCAAGGTACGAGAAATGATACCATCTATTATATAAGGTAGTAGATCAACACATCGACATGTATTACCTTATAAACTACAATAATGTCCTTTTGAGCGAAAATAAGACACAAGAGGTAATATCAACTAAGTTAGAGGATCAAAACATATACCATTATTAACATAAATATCACAAATTTTATAGAGTAAGTCAAACTTTTAAATTTAATCACAAATTCCATGACTCAATATTTAAGATGACTAATAAAATAATTAGTAGAAATGTAAAATAATTTACTAATGCTCGACATGGTTAAACATATATTTGCAGATACTTCAAGATTTGTTCCATTGTATATTGAGAAAAACATATTCAAACTAACATCAATGGTAATAACATTATAAAGATAAACAAGCCGATCCATGCAAATATTGAGTACTATTTAAAAGATTTTTACTGAAAAATAATATATAAATTACAAATATTACCCGCATTTGCGTTAACCACATTGCTAATTTAATGAGAACAAATGTATAAAGTATTTTTGGAATTTCTTGGTTACATGGTAGTACCAAATAAAAAATATTGGGCATCATTGAAACTAATGATATTTTTAAAATATAATATCTTGAAACAAAAATGATTGAATTTGACTAAGTCAACACTTGATTAGAGACTGATAATTTTTTAGTGTGTCAAAAAAGCACCATGATAATTGAGTTTAATTTTAAAAATAATAGTTTGAAAGATGTTTGCTAATTTTATTTTAGAAATTTCCTTCACATAATTCCTTTTGAACAACACTACATAATTTTTTTTAAATATTTTAAGTTCATGCGTATATTATTCAGATTTTCTTCTTTCTTCCTATACCCAGATTCTTTCCATCTACCTCATGCCAACTAATGGCAAGTAGTGATGTGCAAAGACATCACGGAGAAGGTCAATCTTTTTTGACTGAAAAGACAGTCGAGTGCTGCTTTTCGTTGATAATAGGGAGGAGTGTTTCAAGCTAGAGAAAAAATAAACCGCTAGGGGTTCAGGAAAATACAACACACCAAACAGCTAAACAAAAGAAACGCTTAGATTAGTCAGGTTCTCGTGGTCCTTGGAGAATTTTGCACACCCGTCTTCTTCTTCCTGCGAGGAGCCATTGGCTTGCTTCATCTACAATCCTTGTGATGAGTTCCGCCATTGTGTCCGCTCTTGCTTGGAAAATGCGCTTGTTTCTCTCCTTCCAGATAGACCACCATACTATGAAAGGATAGATATGTTGCCTAGAGGAGGGGGTGAATAGGAAATTTCAAAACTATTATAGTTTTAGCTTAAAAGAATGCGGAATTAAACTAACGTTTATTTTACAAGAAGAAAACCTAAATACACTAGGCTCAGCTAATAAGTGCACCAACAACAAGTAAAGCTAAGCAAGATAGCACAAGATATATATAAAACACAAGTGATAATCAAGATATAAGTACTTCAAACTCAATAGCTCTCACAAGGAAAGTAAACTCGGGTATAGAGATAACCGAGGCACGCGAAGACGAAGATATATTCTTGTTCCCTTACAAGTAAGGTACATCACGTTTGGAAAGGTGTAAGATCTCACGAAGGATTTTCCTAAGCCACGAAGGGCACCTTATCTTTGAGGCTATCCTGATGAGGGAATATCCACTTTCCTTATGGCTAGCTTTTCCTCCACTCTAGAGATGGGAAGCTCCACAACCAATTCATAAGCTCCTTAAAGTAGAAGCCCAAGTCTCTTCACAATCTTCCATGAAGAGGACACTGCAGCTCAGACCACCAAACCAACTAGAAGGTCACCCTCCAAGAGTAATAAGCTCATGGTCTCTCACTGATGGCCCAAATTATATCGAGCTCGTTGGGGAACCCCAAGAGGAAGGTATGATGAGCACAGCAGCAAGTTTTCCCTCAGTATGAAACCAAGGTTATCAATCCAGTAGGAGCAAGGAAACACCCCAAAGGTGTAGCTAGCTGAACATTGGCAGGGCGCACTACCGGTGCCAGCAGCAACATGGAGACCTGCACAACACAACCACAGAACTCTATCCCCAACTTGCGATGAGGTTGTCAATCTCACCGGTTTTGCTGAAAACAAAGGATTAAACGTATCGAATGGAAGGAAGTAAAAGTTTGCAGAAAGTAAACACAAAGCAGTAAACAGTTTATAGATTGTATGTAAAAGAAAGGATCGGGATCCATAGTTCACTAGAGGTGGCTCTCCTTAAGATAGATAACATGCTAGGTGAACAAATTACAGCGGGGCAAATGACAAACATCGAGAAAGCAATACATGCATATACTAATCATCTTGACTCATTTGGAACTTGATTGGGCATTACAACATTATACATAGACCGCCATCCAACTGCATCTATGACTAATAATCAACCTTTAGGTTATCATCTGAACCCCCTCCAGTATTAAGTTGCAAGCAACATATTATTGCTTTACGAATTGCGTGTAATGTAAACAATACGATTTTTCTATGAACAAAGGATTGTTGTTTTCTCCCTAGTAGCAATAACACATCTAGTACCTTAGAGATTTCTGTCACTTCCCAGATTACCAGAGGCATGAACCCACTATCGAGCATAAATACTAACTCTTGGAGTTGCTAGCATCTACTTGGCCAAGATAGCTACTAACAACGGAAAGCATGCAATATCACAAATAACAAAGACATGATAGAATCAATAATCAATCTGAAATAGCATCTCAATATCCATCGGATCCCCGCAAACATAACATGCAGAATTACAAATAGATGATCTTGATCATGAATGGAGCTCACAAGATCTATTAATGAAAGCACAAAGGAGGAGAACCAGCCAACTAGCTACTACATGGACCAGTAGTCCAAAGATGAACTACTCACGCATCACACCGGAGGCTTGCATGATGATGAAGAAGGCCTCCAGGGTGAATTCCCCTCTGCGGCAGGGTGCCGGGAAGAGCTTTAGATCCCTCCCGATTTAGGGATGGAGATGACGGCGGCTACAGACTCTTTCGTGGATTTTTGATCGGGTACTTAGGGTTTTTGTCCCGAGGGCAATATATAGGCGGAAGGAGAGGCCGAGGGGGTGATGGGGTCGGCCAGACCACCCCCTTGAAGGAAATATGCCCTGAGAGGCAATAATAAAGTTGTTATTATGTATTCCTTGTATATGATAGATATTTATTTTGCATGCTATAATTGTATTGATAGGAAACATTAATACATGTGTGTTTAATAAACAAAAAGGGTTCCTAGTCATGCCTCTCTTATAGACTAGCTTGTTGATTAACAGGATGATCAAGGTTTCTTGATCATGGACATTGGATGTTGTTAATAACAAGGTCACACCATTGGTGGAATGATGTGATGAACATTCATCCGAAGTATAGCATTACGATCAAGTCATTATGTTTATATTGCTATAACATCATACGAAGTAATCTTTATCCTTAGACCATGAGATCATGTTAATTGCTAACACCGGAAAAGTATCTTGATAACATCAAACGTCACACCGTAACAGGGTGACTATAAAGACGGGTTTAGTGCTACGAAGGTGTTATGTTGAGGCTCATGGATCAAGAGTGGAATTTGTCAATCCAGATGACGGATAGATATACTCTGGGCCCTCTCGGTGATATCACATTAGGATAGCTTGCAAGCAAGTGATGTGATCACTAGAATGTTATATCACGGGAACGAGAAAAGAGTGCATGTCGGTAACGAGATCAAACTAGGTATGGAGATACCGACGATCAAATCTCGGACATGTAATATATCGAGAGACAAAGGGATTTAGTTACAAGCGTTAAAGGTTCTCACGATCACAGGAGTCATCGTTGAATGTGTAGGAGTCAGTACGGATCTCCAGGTCCCGCTGCTGATTATTGATCGGAGAAGGGTCTCGATCATGTCTGCATTATTCGCGAACCGTAGGTGGCACACTTAAGAGTTACAAGACACCATTTTGGAGCACATATGTTTCAGACGAAAGAATTGCAAAGCGCAGGAATTGTTTCAATAGAAACCGGAAATTGTTTCGGGTGAAATTGCAGAAAGTGGTTCTGCATGTGATATTGAAATATTGCAAGGGGCTATATGTGAATGTTTGTTAATTAAAGTAATTAACAAAATTCTGAATAAATTTAATAAAAGAGTTTTATTAAATGAGAGAGCATTAAATTTGGAGAAACTTAATGCATTTAAAGTGGAGACTTTAAAAGGGAATGTGAAGAGGCATTTTAATGTGGAGGAGTTACCACCACATGAATGGGGGAGGTGAGGGGTCACCCCCCCATGCGCCGGCCATGGAGAGAGGGGGCACCCCCCTCCTCCTATAAAAGGCCACCCATTCCCTCCTTCATCCTCACACCTCCTTGTGAAGGATCTCTCTCCCCCTCTAGAATTATTCCCCCATGGTCTCGGATTAACGAGATACATGTTCCCGGTGACATTTAGTTTGGAAGGAGTTGCTGCTTCCGCTAGATCGTTGGAGCAAGGAGGTGGAGGTTGTCCGGTGGCTTGAACGTGTGTGCGAGTGCGGATGCGCTGCCGAGTTGCGGCGCTCGGACTTCCTCACGATCTTGAGATCAGCAAGTGTACGACTACATCAACCACGAGTTCCTACTCGTTAACAAAACTCGTTGTCTTCGAGGGTAAGTTCTCCATGGATGTATGTCCACCCGTTTGCTTTGTACCTAGTAGATAGATCTTGGCGTGTAGTTCACACCGTAGGAAAATTTTTGTTTTCTATGCTGCGGACCCAACACCCCTGGCGTGGGCCAGGCCTGGCCGCACGGCCAGGTGGTGTGGTCGGCCCCCAGCCCTTCTCTGTCTCGTATTCTGGCATCTGATGACTTCCGGAAAAATAGGCACTTTGGCTTTTGTCCCGTCCAATTCCGAGAATATTTATTTTCTGACTTTCGTGGAACCAAAAACAGTAGAAAACAGGCAGCTGGCACTGTGGCTCTTGTTAATAGGTTAGTCCAAGAAATCATATGAAAAGTACTCCAAAGTGTGGACAAAACACAAGAAGTGGATAAAACCAAGCATGGAACATCACAAATTATAGATACATTTGCAATGTATCAACATCCCCAAGCTTAACTCCTGCTCGTCCTCGAGTAGGTAAGTGATAAAAAGAAAGAATAATTTTTGAGGTGACATGCACCATCAAAGACTTGATCAAAGTATTTGTAAAACATTCAAAGCTGGGATCATAGTACTTCAATCATAACATGAAAGACAAAGTTCTAGCAATAAGACAAAGAAACTATGATGCAACATGAAAAGGCACAAACAAAAGATTCATGAATAACAATGCTTTGTAAGACATTTGTTTGTTTCACATAAAGAAAACATAGCATAATAGTATTCAGCCTGTCTCTCATAGAGTAGCAAATATAAATGCATAGGACACCTTCAAAGTTCATAAGAGTGACTAGATACAAATAGTTTAAAACAAGCAATATCAAGTTATGCATCAATCAACTAGTCTTGGGACAATGCACATAGAACTAAGAATGGCCACTATGCTCTCAAAGTAGGTGCATAAAGGTAGAAGGTGGAGACTCAATATAATGGTGGAAGAAATGCCTTCATAGAAGGAAGTAGGGATTCAAGTCTCATAAAGAGCTTCCAAAATTATGGTACTTATAGCTTTCAGCTCTCATTACCCCTATCATAAGCATCTTGAAGTGATTAAGGTTAAAGTGAACAAACTATGGTGTACATGCTTGACGAAGTATAAGTTAGAAATCTCATGTCCCTTGAATACGAGGGCCGCTCCTCATGCTACTCAAGTTTAGTCACCGGTAAGTTCTTGTCATCGTAAGTACATGTGTATCATAGAGAACCACCAACGGGGTACCCCTTGCCCGATGATACGGAAGAATCCCCATATCAAAATGACAAGGCAAGCAGACAATGAGCATCTCAACAATCTTCTTATTTACCATGGGAATATGGTGCTTTTTTCTCTCTTTCCTCTTTTTATAATCTTTTTTTTCTTTTTCTCTTTTTTCTCAATATAGGACTCTTTTTCTATAAGAAGAATGCTTCATAGATAGCTCATTATGGTTACACTGCAGGTTTCCACCATGTCAGCATGGATTAGACCGGCGGCCCAGGCGTTTCTCTAACACATATACATAACTCCATGGACTTACAAGCTCCCCTTCCATTTCACACCGACGACATCCATAGACAAAAGAGCATGATATCAACTAGGTACAAGTACCAAGTGCAATGTTGAAAGCGTTCCCCATGACAACATGGTTCTGCTAATTCCCAACAAATAAGTGCAAGCATATACAACATAGACGACACAATGGTTCAAGTTTATTAAGGGCAAGAAAAGTAAAGTGTGCCATCAAGTTCGTGAGAGCTTTAATCACTAGTTTTCTCATAACAAGTTTAATTCGGAAGGTAAACAAAATCATGAATATACTTAGAATAGCATAATCTAGTAGGTAGGTATGGTGGACTCTTTGGAATAACTTGGTTTAGGGAGTTTGATGCATGAGTGGAACTCATACTTGGTTGTGGAGGCTAGCAAAACACTGGGAGCGACAAACTAAGAGAGCAATAATGGCCATAATCATGCAGAGCGACAAAACATCATTGATCAAAGCATAAAGTGATACTACAAGTTGAAAACTAAAGGATCATAAAGGCTATGGTGACTTGAGATAGTCATAACATGGTGTGAGCATGTGCCAAGTCAACCCAAATAAAGCATCAAAGGAGAATACCACTATACTATGCTTTAATATGCTAAAACAACGCATGATTCATCCAAGGCACATTAAGCAATGTCAATTGTTTATAACAAGTCATGCTACAGCAAAAAATACTAAGCATAAAATCCAAAACAATATGAAGCATGGCATGACAAAGCATAGGCCATAGTAAAAAACAAGCTCTTTTTACCACATAAGTATGAACTTTCCTAGTATTTTCCAAACCAAACCAAACTATTTGCAAACCAATGTATGAAAGAGGGGGTCCAACCAATTAATTCAGAAAACTAAGAAAATCAAAGCAAACTAAAAACCAAAATGAAAACGAAAAAGAAGACGCTCTAAGAACAACGCAACCGTGCATGAAACAATAAAAATGAAGCGTTTGGAAGAAACCTGGGATTTTTATTGATGAAGAAGGGGATGCCTTGGGCATCCCCAAGCTTTGATGCTTGTACTTCTTGGATATTTCTTGGGGTGACAGGCGTGGCATCCCCAAACTTGAGCTTTAGTCCATCCTTCATCTCATTACTCATTCCTTCTATACACCTGAAAATTTTCCTTCATACAAAACTTCACACAATCTTTATTAGCAACATTAGTGCACTCAAGATAATAAGTCTTAAGGTTCATTTATAACACCAAATAAACTTCCATTATAACACTAGCTACTGAAGCACTTCCCTAAAAAAGCTCAATTCCCCAAAAGGACTCAAAAAGGAACCAACAAGAAGCAAATGCAGGAAATGGCCGAAATCTGTCAAAACAGACCAGCATGTAAAGATGAATTTTTTCGAAGACCTTCTGTTGCTCAAATCAAAAAGTGCTGAACTAACGAAAGTTATATAACAACCTGGGGCATAAGCACAAAAATTTACGCCTCAAAAATATGTTCAGAGATTTTACGCGAATTTTTACGGTGAAGCACAGAAATCTGTTTCGGGACAACAACTTTCCCAATCATTACTTCTCTCTCATTAGAGGTTACTCTTGGCACAAAAAGCAAATAAAAAAGGATAAGGAGCGGTTATTACTGAAGTAGTAACTTCCAAGACTCATCTAAAACTTTTGGGTTATCTCCCAATAAGTATTTTTCTTTAACGCCTTTAAGTTAGGCTTGATAGTTTGAGAAGATGCTCACATAAGAAATATGAATTAAAGTAAAAGAGAGCATCAAGAAGCAAATTAAAAACACATTTAAGTCTAACCCACTTCCTATGCATAGGAATCTTGTAAGAAAATAAATCAAAGAAGCACATAGTAACAAGAATGGGTAGATAAAACAAGACCAACTTCAAAACTTTCAGCACATAGAGAGGTGTTTCAGTACCATGAAAACTTCTACAACCATATTTTCCTCTCTCATAATAATTTTCAGTAGCCTCATGAATAAACTCAACAATATAACTATCACATACAGCATGCTTTTCATGATCTACAAGCTCTAGAGCTTTATTATAAACATTTTCAAAAGAATCCTCAGGAACATAACATTCATCCTTCTTTAGTAAGCATGGGGGACAATCAAATATTATAAGGGGTAAAGTGTTACTCTCATTAGAAGGTAGGAATGGGTAGATCCATTCTTCCTCCTCTTGATCATCACTCTCCTCCTCTTTTTCATCCAATGAGCTTCCAGTTTTAGCAATTTCTTCTTCCATAGGCTCCTGCAAGGCATTAGTCTCTTCCGCTGGTGGAGAGCATCTATTAATATATTCAAGAATATGGCCATTTTCTTCCTTATAATTATCAAAGAAAAATTGAAGTATATCATAAACCTCATATTTATAAGGTGAATCATCAGTATTTTCAAGCAAACTAGCAAGTTCAAATGCACCCTTCCAAGCAATAAATTCTTCAATTTGTTCCACATCATAAAAGTCATAATTTCCTTTAACATAAGAAGATATGGTAACATTATCATTAATCTCATATTGAAAAGGGAGGTGTTTATACCTCCTACAGCAACAAGATTTATCAAAGCAATAAGTAACATTATAAGTAGAGCACACGTTTATAGCAATGGTATACAATTTATCAATTTGTTCCCATAAGTGTTTCCCTTTTTGTGACAAGCGGTGCTCCTTATAATAATATTTTTGTTCTTCCATGAATCCACCTTGCCAATAAGATTCAGTTTCAAAGAAACCAACCATTGATAGAAAGCATGATAAAGCAAGACAATAACAGACCAACGAAAATAACAACTATAGTAGGAACTATTTTTTTTTGTATTTTTGATAAAAAGAACAAGCAAACAAAGCAGAAATAAACTAAGCAAAACAAGTATAACAAAGTAAAGAGAATGGTTATGAGGGACTCCCCTTGTGAAGATGTCATTGAATCCCCGGCAACGGCGCCAGAAAATATGCTTGATGGCCCAAATTATATCGAGCTCGTTGGGGAACCCCAAGAGGAAGGAATGGTGAGCACAGCAGCAAGTTTTCCCTCAGTATGAAACCAAGGTTATCAATCCAGTAGGAGCAAGGAAACACCCCAAAGGTGTAGCTAGCTGAACGTTGGCAGGACGCACTACCGGTGCCAGCAGCAACATGGAGACCTGCACAACACAACCACAGAACTCTGTCCCCAACTTGCGATGAGATTGTCAATCTCACCGGTTTTGCTGAAAACAAAGGATTAAACGTATCGAATAGAAGGAAGTAAAAGTTTGCAGAAAGTAAACACAAAGCAGTAAATAGTTTATAGATTGTATGTAAAAGAAAGGACCGGGATCCATAGTTCACTAGAGGTGGCTCTCCTTAAGATAAATAACATGCTGGGTGAACAAATTATAGCGGGGCAATTGACAAACATCGAGAAAGCAATACATGCATATACTAATCATCTTGACTCCTTTGGAACTTGATTGGGCATTACAACATTATACATAGACCGCCATCCAACTGCATCTATGACTAATAATCCACCTTTAGGTTATCATCCGAACCCCCTCCAGTATTAAGTCGCAAGCAACAGATTATTGCTTTACGAATTGTGTGTAATGTAAACAATACGATTGTTCTATGAAAAAAGGATTGTTGTTTTCTCCCTAGTAGCAACAACACATCTAGTACCTTAGAGATTTCTGTCACTTCTCCAGATTACTAGAGGCATGAACCCACTATCGAGCATAAATACTAACTCTTGGAGTTGCTAGCATCTACTTGGCCAAGATAGCTACTAACAACGGAAAGCATGCAAGATCACAAATAACAAAGATATGATAGAATCAATAATCAATCTGAAATAGCATCTCAATATCCATCGGATCCCCGCAAACACAACATGCAGAATTACAAATAGATGATCTTGATCATGAACGGAGCTCACAAGATCTAGACATGAAAGCACAAAGGAGGAGAACCAGCCATCTAGCTACTACATGGACCCATAGTCCAAAGATGAACTACTCACGCATCACACTAGAGGCTTGCATGATGATGAAGAAGGCCTCCAGGTGACTTCCCCTCTCCGGTAGGGTGCCGAGAAGAGCTTCAGATCCCTCCCGATCTAGGGATGGAGATGGCGGCGGCTATAGACTCTTTCGTGGATTTTTGATCGGGTACTTAGGGTTTTCGTCCTGAGGGTAATATATAGGTGGAAGGAGAGGCCGAGGGGGTGCTGGGGTCGGCCAGACCACCCCCTGGCGCGGGCCAGGCCTGGCCGCATGGCCAGGTGGTGTGCTCGGCCCCCAGCCCTTCTCCATCTCGTATTCTGGCATCTGACGACTTTCGGAAAAATAGGCACTTTGGCTTTTGTCCTGTCCAATTCCGAGAATATTCATTTTCTGACTTTCCTGGAACCAAACACAGCAGAAAACAGGCAGTTGGCACTGTGGCTCTTGTTAATAGGTTAGTCCAAGAAATCATATGAAAAGTACTCCAAAGTGTGGACAAAACACAAGAAAGTGGATAAAACCAAGCATGGAACATCAAAAATTATAGATACATTTGCAATGTATCACTCACTCGAACCAATCGAAATGGAGAGCTCAACACTTATGCAAGAATTCAAATCAAGAACAACAAGGGTGCTCAAATCCTTCACTCTCAAATCCCGCCAAAGCAACAAGTGTTAGGGAGGAATTAGAGAGGAAGAACAATGTTGTAAATGAACAAAAGACTCTAAGATCTAGATCTAATGGGTTCCCCTCACTTAGAGTAGGATTTGATTGGTAGGGATTTTAGATCTAGATCTCCTCTTCCAAAGATCTCAAAAAGATGCAAGAATCATAAGAGAAAATGGAGAGGAAGCAAGCTCAAAGGGGTCACAATGGTGGTCAGTTTTATGCTCAAAAAACCTAGAAAATCGCTAGAGAAGAAGGTCCCTTTTATATGAAAAGCCAAATATGAATGTTGGGGGCAAAACTAGGCGCATAGGTTCTACAACCGGTCAAATCGGAGCCGCTGGTCAAACGGGATCAAAACCGGACCAAACCGACCTCCCTAGTAACCAAACCCGGTATACATGGTCCAGACCGATTGTCCTGGTGCGAGCACTGGTGGATCCACAACCAGGATCCAACAATTTTCATCAAAAACACAATAACTTTTGCATCCGGACTCCAATTTCGATGACATTGGGCTCGTTTTGACAAGGCAACAATCTCTACAAGATCACGCAGAGAAATATCATAGTCCAACAAAGGAGGATAAAAACAAATGAAGAAAGGTTTGGCCTCTCTATAAAGACGAATCAGTAAAATCTCTAATATTAAAATATGCAATAGAAGATGCATATGAATTCCATCTTCGATGAACTTGGACTTGTTGATGAGCTAGCAACAATCTTAAGAACTTCACAGGGAGAAAGACCAAGAAGCAACTAAATAGGGAGATGCATAGTATGCAAAGAATTGAGCTCCCTATGACGATGCGATCAAGTTACCCAACTGAAAGCCGCTTTTGATAGAGCGGCTACCTATCCTATAACCCGGTGTCCCAATAACCACCTAGAGACCGGTAAAAAGAAAACCTAGCAAGAACATACTTTTGCCTTTCTTTTTTTTGACTATCTACTGTGAGGCAAAAGCCCCACAGCCTCCCACTTTATTAAAGATAAACAAAAGTTTATGTACAAAAGGAGAAAAAACACTAAAGACTAAAGATTACAGACTATGAAGGAGTCCCCCAAAGTATACAAAGGGATTACTGTAGGGTGTTAATCCAGTTAAGTAATTTCTCTCTATTTGTTTGGTTCATTCTATGGCTTTGAAGAGTGAGGTAGAAAACAAATCGGCTCCTCCAGGTAGCAAATCGAGGCTTGATATTCTTGATGACAATGTTTCAAGCTCCCGATCCCGTTTGATCTTGATGACAATGTTTCAAGCTCCATTCAAGTCTAAATGCATCACTTCATCATTGTTGCTTTGTGAAGCCTCATAATTTTCTCTCCCATAAACCACTATGGGATAGCTTCATTAAGGCACATCTTCACATTACTACTATCACCAAATGTATGGCAAGCTTCAAGCATATCATCTTCTTGAGATGCTTATATTGAATTTGCACTCCTCAACCTTGATGCCGATCACAACTTGATGTCATCCTCTCACGAGCTATATAAAATCTTTAGTTTTAATGCATGCCTATGGAAAGATACCTAACCCACATAAACAACACAAATGCACATATATAATGGGTTAGTTCATGAAGCATAATTGACAAATATTACCATACCACAAGACCCATGTGATACATTCTATATGCTTCATGTGTTGACCAACTTGAATCTAGTCTTCACTATTTGTATTGGTCAACCATGTATCTTCTCATACTCTATCTTAATATCTTGATGTACTAAAAAACTATTCATTTGATTGCATGCTCTAAATCTTATTTAAGCATATCTCAACTCATGAGAGAACCATGATGCCAACTTAGAGCCACATCTGGAATTACTTTCTTGAAATCAAACTCTTAAGATCTTTACCATCCATTGTTTAACATATAAGCTAGATCATGGATAAAATGAGTTCCACACACGAACACCATCTTAATTTCTTCTTATTGATCATATCATATTCTTCTCTTCAAATCGATGAGCTTGATGCCAACTCAAGGTATATCTTTATCTTTATGGCATCCATACTTGAATCCAACACATGGACTACAAGCATTACCTATGAAATATTTCTTTATATAAAACTCAATAAAAATATTAATCCATAGGGATTGTTATTAATCACCGGAACCACACATAGGGGACAATTGCCCTTACATACCAGGTGTGTTAGAGAAATCCATCTCTTTTGTTTAATCTCGAGGAGCAGAGAAGGTCAATCTTACCTCCTAGAATCTAGCAATTTTCTCTCTCTTCGAATGCTCGAACTCACGACACCTCACTAAGCCTAGAACTTTATGAACCTAGTTAGCCCTCTTGTTATGACATCCAAATCTCACCCTAAGACTACAAATCATAGCGTGCTACTATAGATCGAAGTCACTTCTCAACTACATGTGATTTCAGGGTTTTGAAAGCTAGCTTGCCGCATTAATACAAGATGCTCCAAGATTTGTTGCATTATATATTGAGAAAAACATATTCAAACTAACATCAATGGTAATAATATTAGAGATAACAAAAGGGGACACATGCAAATATTGAGTACTATTTAAAAGATGTTTATTAAAAACTAATATATAAATTACAAATGATTCCCATGCATTTGCGTTGACCACATTGCTAATTTAGTGAGAATAAAGGTATAAAGTATTTTTGGAATTTCTTGATTACATGGTAGTATCAAATATAAAATATTGGGCATATCGAAAACTAATGATATTTTTAGAATATGATATCTTGAAAAAAAAAGTTTGATTTTGACTAAATCAACACTTGATTAGAGACCGATAATTTTGAAGTGTGTCAAAAAAGCACCATAATAATTCATTTGAAAAATATTAGTTTGAAAGATTTTTGCTAATCTTATTTCAGAATTTTCTATCACATAATTTCTTTTGAACTACACTACAGAAACAGTTTAAAAATATTTTAAGTTCATGTGTATATTATTCAGATTTGCTTCTTTCCTCCTATAACCAGATTCTTCCCATCTAACTCATGGCAAGTAATGAATGTGCAGAGACATCACTGAGAAGGTCAATCTTACCTCCTAGAATCTAACAATTTTCTCTCTTTTCGAATGCTCGAACGCACGACACCTCACTAAGCCTAGAACTTTATGAACCTAGTTAGCCCTCTTGTTATGACATCCAAATCTCATCCTAAGGCTACAAAGCATATAGTGCTACTGTAGACCAAAGTCACTTCTCAACTGCGTGTGATTCCAGCGCGTTCTGAAAGCTTGCTTGCCGCACTAATGCAACTTCACTGTTGTGAGAGTTCAGTGTTCCAGCTTTCCTCCTTCATGAACAACGATCAATCGCAAACTCTTGAGCTCTGAAAATGATTCTACGACAGCGACAGAGAAGCTGCCCAATCGAAGGAAGATCCAGAAAATTAATTTTCTTCAGTAATACGCATTACGAGTAGCAGTACTATATATTAGTCATGGTCTCGCAGAAGGAGAGTAGCGGTACAGGTAGTATCCCACTGTCAATCAATCCACTAACGTTCCTTGAGAAATACATTAGCGTTATACTGCAGGTGACTGGTGAGATATGGCGAGTTGAGGACTGTCAGTCACGACCTTCTTCGTTAAGATCACTTTCTTGTGCAGGTGCATTATTTGCATACCAATCTAGATATTTGTCATTTTGCAAGGTCTAATTCACAATATTTTCATTTGTTTAGGAGGGACTTGGGTCAAAATCAGCAGTAGTTAGCATGAGCGACATATATAGGTGTGTGCTTCGTTAGTCACACATCAACCTTAATCGCGCATGCATTAATGTCCACAAAAAGGTGCAAATGATGGGGAAGTGAACTGTTCAGATCCAGATCATCTGTTGGTCTGCTTGCATTTACGCATGCAACTGTTGTCAGAAAATGAGATCCTACCGAACTCACGGGTTATTCAGGCTGATAAAAGAATCCAGAACACTACATGTTGACTGTAAGGTCATAGTGGAAAGCAAGATCTTATTTTGCATGTAGGAGTAGTACAAATTAACAAATCAAATTAAAGATCATGCAATTCTAACACGCAATTACTACAGTAGATGTTATAGTATATTAGGCCAGCATGCGATTCTTTCCAAATTAAGATGATACAATCCGCATACCAGAGATATATGTACCTAGTAGTTAGGACTTAGGAGTTGTCTTGTTCTGTTCAGGTAGCCCGTAACAGCCCATGTTCCTGTATACTCCCCCGTTTCAAAATATAAGATGTTTTACCTTTGTGAAACAAATGTATCTAGACTCATTTTAATGTGTAGGTTTGGAGTGAACCTCTATAAACCTATACATTAAAAATAGTCTAGATACATTTTCTTCATAAAGCTAAAACATTTTGTATTATGAAACGGAGGGAGTACATGTGTAACGCTGAAACAAGGTTGTTCACCTAACAGTACCATTTGGAAGTCACTAACCTTTTTTTCTGTACTAGAATCATGTCGTTAATGACTGGTTTGTTTGGTCTGTGCGAGCTTAGCCTTCACAACTCACGGAAGGGAGTGAAGAACGAGACGAGACACAAGGAATCTGTCTGCTGCATCCCGAACTCAGCAGACGACAACGGCCTACAGTCCTAGTACATTTCTGTAGGCTGGTGTGCTTGCTTAAATTAGTGTGCGGCTGACTTGACATGAATGGAAATATTCGATCGGGAGTGTGCAAGTGGAACGGACAGATCGGACGGGCATGATGGGTAGTTTTTCCTTAGAAGTTGGGGAAAGAAAGAGTGAGATCATAGACAGAGCAGGCAGGCTCCGAACTGTGCGGACGTGTTCAGATAGTGATGACGATGGAGCGTGTCCTGTTATTAGATCCGGAGCCAGCAATTGGAGCAGTCAAGAGCGCTACTTCACTTGAGAAGCTGTACTGACCATGTTAGGAAAAACGGAACACCTGGTACGGCCCGCCTAGCAAACGGGGCTTGATGTCGCCGTTACTCAAAGCGCTTTTTATCTTTTTTGCAAGGGTCGCGAAAAGGTGCTTTACACACCTTAAAATCAACTGGGATCAGCAGAAGGAAAGACATGGAGAGGATGAAAGGCATGCGAAGGGCAAAGATAAAACTTAAGAAGAGTGGGAACGAAAGTCCTAGCTAGTAGCTACACCCACCCAGCATCAAGCCACACCAGGCACGCGTGCGAAGGCACCGCAGCACCAACCGCGGCAAATCAATTTACAGGCTCGTACTGAACGAGCTACTTTAATTAGTTAGCAGGCAGCCAGGCAACAAGTGCTCCTTGAGTCCTTGTGGAACTGTTCAGAGTGGAACATCGATCTTCGGGTGGAGCTGGCTGTTCTGGTCGCTAAAGCATGAGCAAAAGTGTATTTTTTTTAAACATCTTTTTTTTTACTGCAAGTAATATCACTAGTGGAAACGAGGCCTTTGGTTGAGTCTGAAAATGGGCTTTAACACGGGTTCTTCTACGAACCGATGTTAAAGAGGGGGCCTGTATCAGCGTGGCCCGTGCAGTAAAAAGGAGCCCCCCTTTAACACCGGTTCGTGGCACGAACCGGTGTTAAAGGCCCCTGCACCAGTGGCCCGCGCAACCCTCCCTTTAACACCGGTTCGTGGCTTGAACCGGTGTTAAGGGGAGGGGAGGGAGGGGGGGCTATATAAGACACCGCAGCCCACACCCCACTCTTCCATTTTTTCACTATCTCATTTTGGAGTCTAGCAAGAGGGTGTGAAGTGTGCTAGTTTGTGTTTTTTTCGTATGCACAAGAGGTGTTCGGTGAAATGCCCGAGGCTCAAAATAAGTTTTCTCATTGCTCTTTCCTTCTCGGTCGAGGTCGGCAACTATCCTTTCATGTGTCATTGATGTACTATATATACAAATGGTCATCTCCCTATTATTTTTTTGATATATACTATATATTAATGCAGATGAACCGACAATGGAGGTACGGTGACCGCCGCACTTCCGAGTACATTACGGGCCTCCAAAATTTCATCGTTGTGGCTAATGCAAACCATGGTCACAATGGTTTTATGTGCTGTCCATGTGTTCACTGTCAGAACAAGAAAGACTACTCAAATACCAGAACCATTCACGCCCACCTGCTTCGATCCGGTTTCATGCCCAGCTATAATTGTTGGACCAAGCACGGAAAAAAAGGGATTGTGATGGAAGACAACGAAGAAGAAGAGGATGATGACAACTATCATAATATGTATCCTGAATATGATGATACTGCAACGGGGGTAGATAATGAAGATCAAGAGGCAGCAGATGGGCCCGCTGATGATGATCTTGGTCGGGCCATTACTGATGCAAAGGAAGAATGTGAAACTGAAAAGGAGAAGGAGAAGCTGGAGCAGATGTTAAAGGATCACAAAACATTGTTGTACCCAACTTGCGAAGATGGCCACAAAAAGCTAGGTACCATACTGGATTTGCTGCAATGGAAGGCAGAGAACGGTGTGACTGACAGCATATTTTCAAAGTTGTTGGTAAAAATGAAGAATCTTCTTCCAAGAAATAATGAGTTGCCCGACAGTACATACCAAGCAAAGAAGGTTGTCTGCCCTCTAGGATTAGATGTGCAGAAAATACATGCCTGCATTAATGACAGCATCCTCTACCGCGGTGAGAAGTACGAGAATTTGGATGCATGTCCGGTATGCACTGCACTGCGGTATAAGATCAGACGAGACGATCCTGGCGATGTTGAGGGCGAGGCCCCTAGGAAGAAGGTTCCTGCCAAGGTTATGTGGTATGCTCCTATAATACCACGGTTAAAACGTCTCTTCAGAAATAAAAAGCATGCCAAGTTGTTGCGATGGCACATGGAAGACCGTAAGAAAGACACGATGTTGAGACACCCCGCTGATGGGTCACAATGGAGAAAAGTCGAGCGAGAGTACCCGGACTTCGCACGTGATGCAAGGAGCTTAAGGTTTGGTCTAAGTACAGATGGCATGAATCATTTTGGTGAGCAGAGCTGCAGTCACAGCACCTGGCCCGTGACTCTATGTATATATAACCTTCCTCCTTGGTTGTGTATGAAGAGGAAGTTCATTATGATGCCAGTGCTCATCCAAGGCCCGAGGCAACCCGACAACGACATTGATGTGTACCTAAGACCATTAGTTGAAGAACTTTTACAGCTATGGGCCAAACCAGGTTTACGTATGTGGGATGAGCACAAAGAGGAGCCATTTGACCTACGAGCATTGCTTTTCGTAACCATCAATGATTGGCCTGCTCTTAGTAACATTTCAGGGCAGACAAACAAGGGATACAATGCATGCACACACTGTTTAAATGAGACTGAAAGTGTATATTTGGATAAATGTAAGAAGGTTGTGTACCTAGGGTATCGTCGATTTCTTCCAAACCTGCATCCAGTAAGAAAGAAAGGCAAGCATTTCAAACATCTGGCAGAACCCCGGAGGAAGCCTGTCCTCCGTACCGGTGAGGAGGTATTTGGTATGGTCAAGGACCTAGAAGTAATCTTTGGAAAAGGTCTTGGCAGTCTATCTGTTTCGAATGACGATGCCGGGCACGCGCCCATGTGGAAGAAGCAATCTATATTTTGGGACCTATCCTATTGGAAAGTCTTAGAGGTCCGATCTTCAATCGACGTGATGCACATGACGAAGAATTTTTGCGTGAACCTGCTAGGCTTCCTAGGAGTGTATGGGAAGACAAAAGATACACCAGAAGCACGGCAGGACCAGCAATGTCTGAAAGACCCTGAAGAGCCTATGCATTCTGAGAACGAGAAGGGTAAACGATGCCACTTAACTCCTGCCAGCTACGCTCTTACCAAAGCAGAGAAGGAAATCTTTTTTGAATGCCTGAGCAGTATCAAGGTCCCGTCTGGCTTCTCGTAGAATATAAAGGGAATAATAAATATGGCAGAGAAAAAATTCCAAAACCTGAAGTCTCATGACTGCCACGTGATTATGACACAATTGCTTTCGATTGCATTGAGGGGGCTTCTACCTGAAAATGTTCGAGTACCCATTGTGAAGCTATGTGCATTCCTCAATGCAATATCTCAGAAGGTAATCGATCCAGAAAGCCTACCAGGGTTACAGACAGATGTGGCCCAATGTCTTGTCAGCTTTGAGTTGGTGTTCCCACCATCCTTCTCCAATATTATGACGCATCTCCTGGTTCACCTAGTAGAAGAGATTGCCATTCTCGGTCCTGTATTTCTACACAATATGTTCCCCTTTGAGAGGTACATGGGAGTGTTAAAGAAATATGTTCATAACCGTGCTAGGCCAGAAGGAAGCATCTCCAAGGGCTATGTAACAGAGGAGGTCATTGAGTTCTATGTTGATTTTATTCCTGACCTTAAGGCGATTGGTGTTCCAGAATCACGACATGAGGGGAGACTGCATGGAAAAGGCACCCTAGGATGTAAAGCAATGATATGTAGGGACGGGCATTCTCTCAATCAAGCACACTACACGGTTTTACAAAGATCTATCTTGGTTGCCCCGTATATCAATGAACACAAGAATTTAATACGCCTCAAACACCCGAGGCAGTCTGATGAATGGATTATAAGTGAACACATGGCGAGTTTTGGCGGCTGGCTGCAAAGACTTCTCACGAATAACACCACTGTTGGGGATCAGCTGTACTTATTGGCCAGGACACCATCTTCGACTGTATGTACTTTCCAAGGGTACGAGATAAATGGGAATACATTTTACACGATAGGCCAAGATAAAAAGAGCACCAACCAAAATAGTGGTGTCCGCTTCGATGCAGCTGAAGACAATGGGCAAAAGACCACGTATTATGGGTTCATAGAGGAGATATGGGAACTTGACTATGGACCTAATTTTAAGGTCCCCTTGGTTCGATGCAAATGGGTCAAGCTAACAGGAGGGGGGTTGAGGTAGACAAGAAGTACAGAATGACAACGGTGGATCTCAACAATCTTATGAAGGTAGACAAGAACTTAGACGAACCATTCGTCTTAGCCAATGATGTGGCTCAGGTTTTCTATGTGAAGGACATGTCTACCAAACCGAAAAAAAGAAAAAATAAGCAAACAGATACATCACACGATGAGCCAAAGCGTCATATAGTTCTTTCAGGGAAAAGAAATATCGTGGGAGTGGAGGACAAGACAGACATGTCAGAAGATTATAATAAGTTTGATGAAATTCCGCCCTTCAGAGTGAAGACTGACCCAACCATCCTGTTAAACGGTGTTGATACTCCATGGTTACGGCCGACGCGATCATAAGATTGACTATATGTATTAATTGAGCCATTTTTGGCACACATATGTATCTCAACATGGAAATCAATGTCATATTTCTTCTGTTAACAGTATATGTATTAAATGAGCCATTTTACTTCCTTCTATTTCTTCCCTCCATTTTTCTTCCCGCCATTTTTCCCGCCATTTTTCTTCCCGCCATTTTCCCCGCCATTTTTCTTCCCGCCATTTTTTCCCGCCAGTTCTTCCCTCCAGTTCTTCCCGCCAGTTCTTCACTATATATATATATGTAGGGTTGGCCTCCATTGTCATTGCACATCTCTAGACTCATATCTGCAACCTCATCACTATTTCCCATGGCTTCCACCGTAGCACTAACCCCCAGGGAGGCGGAGGCGCTTTGCGCCTCGAACTACCCCTGCCCGCCGGGATACTGTGTCCCCGTCGGCTGGATGCTGAGCGCCGGAGGCGTGCCGGTTCCTCCTGTCCCTCTAGGTGTGGCGCCGGATGGCCATCACGAACCACTACTACTTCGAGCTCACGCCGGAGCAGCGGAGGAATCCCAGATGGCATCCCGACTATTTCCCTACTTGGGAAGCCTTCTTCGTGGATCAGCGTGAGAGGGCGCTCGCCAGGCACGATTACAAAAATACTAGACCACCTTATATGGACAATGTACCAACAGGGGGATCTGAAACCTTTCCGTCCACCTCTCGTGAAAAAGACAAATTCCTGCCGAATCGGCAGGAAGTGGGTGCGGGCGCGAAACGAATTCCCCCCCTTTAACACCGGTTCCAGCCACGAACCGGTGTTAAAGGGGGGGGGGTTATAATGCGCGCCTTCCCCTTCCTTCTTCCCCCCCAGCCAGATCGAAAGCGCGCGCAGAGAAAATCAGAGGAGAGCCGTCGCCGTCCAGCCCTCGCCGTCGCCATCCCGCGGGAGCGCCGTCGCCCCCCTCCCCGCGCGCGAGCCGTCGCCGTCGCAGTCGACGCCCCCCGCCGCGCCAGCACCGTCCGCCACCGCGCGCGCCCGTGTCGGCCGCCACCCCCGTCGCCGCCACTCGGATCCGCCGCGCGCCAACATCGAAGCCTCCGCCAACTCGGAGCCACCGCCGCCAACCCCGCGTCCACGACCGCTGCCGCCGACCCTGTTCGCGAGAGTTGCCGCCACCGGCGGTGAGAGCTCTCTGTTTGTGTTTTGGGGATATTGGATATTGGTGATAAATGTTATTTGTGTGTATATTGGATAAATATTGCATATATGTACATATATTGTGGTGTATGAATAATTTTATTTGTGTGTAATTGCATATATATATTGTTGCATATAGGTTGTATATATTGTTGCATATATGTATATAATTAGTTATTAGTATTTTATAAGTGTGTAGTTTAGTGTGTATTATTAGTAGTTTAGTGTTAGTATTAGTTTAGGGTTTATTTAGTTTAGGGTTATTAGTTTAGGGTTTATTTAGTTTAGGGTTATTAGTTTAGGGTTATTTATTTAGTTTAGGGTTATTTAGTTTAAGGTTATTTATTTAGTGTAGTTTAGTGTATTTAGTTTAGGGTTATTTAGTGTATTTTATAGTTAGTATTAGTTTAGGGTCGTCACCTCGCTGCTCTGCAAGCGTCGCCGCTGGCCGTCGTCGTTAACGTTGCTCCGGTGACCCCTAGGTAGTGGCGCCGCCCGTTTTAGGTAGGCCGCATCACGCTGAGGCGAACCCGCTACCTCGCGCTCCCTAGGTCGCTCTCTAGCGCCGCCATCCGCCGCTTTCTGGAGCATCCTCCGGTCAACCACTGTAGCTAGCCCCTCTCATATGCATCCGGGATTTCTCCGAATTAGGGTTTGGACCCCTCGGAACTCGTTTAAAATGATCAAGCATCCTTAGGGTTTTAATTTTATTTGTGTATTTTTGTATGAATAATATGTATATTTGTGTATGAATCCAAGTCCACTTGAATGTTTACTCTCTTACTCTAGATAATATTATTGTTTTAGAAACTATGAATCCAAGTCCACTTGAAGGTTCACGGGCAGGGCCGTGGGTGAATGGTCAGAAGAACTAAAATTTGTAGACCAAAATGTAAGTAATACTAGCTAGCTAGGTCTTTGATTCTGCTTCCAATTCTATTATATCATGCTTTATTGATTATTATTTTGATTGAACTCTCTATTCTCGTAAAGTGCGCGCATCAGGGACACGACAATAACTTATGTGGTTACTATGTTTGCGAGTTCATTCGCAACACGATATGTGCGACGGGCCAAGCCGCACTAGAACAACTTAGAGTAAGTAAACAAAGTACACAACATTATTTTATTACCATCAATTGTGTCGAGTTTTATTCTTATATATATATTGACCCCATTCTTCATATATATTCAGATCGAACGGATGCGGGACCAACTCCTACCATTTGACCGCATACGAGCCATTCAAGAGGAATTGGCGGGGTTCATACTTGATGAGGTCGTCACGCCTGGCGGAGAACTCTTTAGATATCCACCAAAATGAACGTTGTATATATGCTTGGACGTGTTTGTCGTGTACTTGATGCTTCAACGTTTACGGAGAATACCACACAATGACGATGTTGTGTATAATAATAGTTGCTTAATTATTCATGTACTCGTATGTACCGATGACGATGTATGTGTATACCGCTCCCGATCGATTCCTCCTCCCCCTCCCCGTCCCCGCCGCGCCGTAGAAATACGCCCAGAACGGGGCAGGGGCAGAACTTTGCCGCGGCAGAGATTTAGGCCGTTTTCCTGCCGCGGCAGAGATTTATCTCCTTTTCCTGCCGCGGCACAGAACCTTTAACACATGTTCGTGTGTTACGAACCGGTGTTAAAGGGGGGGGGGCTGAGCCCTGCGGCAGCCCCACGTGCGCCACCTTTAACACCGGTTCGTATAAGAACCAGTGTTAAAGGGGGGCCCCTCTAACACCGAACCCTCAACAGCGGTTCTATAACCGCTGTTAGAGGGCCCTCCAAACCGGTGTTAGAGGGGGGGGTGTGCACTAGTGTATGTTCGCTGTTCTTGAGGTTGGTTCTACATCTCGCACTTTTTGTCTTCTCAACATATGAGTAGCATGACAGCCGCACCCTCCTCCTAAAAAAACCCTAGCCGCCGCCTCCTCTCCGCCGGCGATTGACGGGTCCTCGCCTCCTCCGCTTCCGCTCACGCGGGCGAGAGGGGGTGGGCACCTAGGACCTACGCTCGACGTTCATTAAGTTCCCTAATGTCAGCGTCTTTGTGGTGTTGTGGTGGCACATATCAGATGGTGGTGGATGCGCTACATCAAATAATGGTACCCCGGCTTCAACCCCATCTCGGTGACGTTTACGGCGTCGAGAAGCTTGTGGGATTGTGTCTTCGCCGGGCGTGTGCTCCGGCTTTGTGTCGTGGTGATCTCGTCGCCGATCTGGTCATGGCGGCCTTGAAGTGCGGCGGTGAGGACAACTGCTGGTTTGTGGTGGATGGTGGAGGATCCGGCCGCTTGATAGGCGGGTGGTGATGACCCACAAGTATAGGGGGTGTATCGCAGTATTTTCGATAAGTAAGAGTGTCGAACCAAACGAGGAGCAAAAGGTGCTGGCTAGTGGTATGGATCAGGAATTCTCTGCAAATACTTAGCAAACGGATTTTTAGGGGTTTTTGATAAAGCAAGTAAACAAAGTACGAGTAAATAAAAGACAGTAGGAATAAATGCAGCAAGTGACCCAATCCTTTATGCAGCAAAGGACAAGCCGGTTGTATTACTTAAGATGACCAAACATTCTCGAGGACACATAGGAAGACTGTCAAGTGCTTTCGATTCATATAGTTGATTAATCTTCTTTAGCTTGGTAAGTGTTGTGTGGGTGAACCTGTGCTAATGTACCTCCCTATCCAAGACTAATACATACTTGTGATTATACCCCTTGCAAACATCCGTAAGTACAAGAAAGTAATTAAGGTAGAAACCTAACCACAACTTTAAACTCTAAGACCCTTACGTCCTTTGTGCAATGGTTTCCTAACGGGGGTTCAGGTTTCTGTCACTCCGGCAACCCCTACGATTAGTAGCCAAATACACAATGCATTCCCCTAGGCCCATATAGGTGAAGTGTCATGTAGTCGACGTTCATATGACACCACTAGAAGAAGTACACCACAACTTAAATAACAATCTATTGAATCTTTATCAACACAACTCCACTACTAACAACATGACTTCTACCATTTCCTCAAGACATCACATGGATCATGATCAGAGATGGAATAATGATGTATAACAATCTGAACATAAACAATAATTCAATGGTTCACTCAATAGCATCAACTACAAAGAATAATCAACACCGGAAAAGTTTCCCCTATGAACTATGCAAGATTCAACATAATTGTTATAGCAATATGGAGATGGTGATGAGGGTGCTGATGGTGATGATGGTGGTGATGATGATGATCCCGATGAAGTCTAGCTTGATGGTGGTGTTGATGGCGACGATCTCCCCTCTCTGGGAAGGAATTCCCCCGGTAGAAATCTGTCTGCCGGAGAGATCTTTCTCTCTCGGTGTTTTCCGCCCCGCAGAGGTGGCGGAATCTTTCTATGGTCGCTCCCCGAGTCTTAGGGTTTCGGGAGGATGATATACACTAGAGGAGAGATGCTAGAGTGGGCTAGGGTGGCCACACCACCTCCTGGCGCGGCCTAGGGCTGCCCGCGCCAGGGGGTGGTGTGGGCCCCCTATGGCCCATCTCCACTCCATCTTCTGGCATCCTTAGTCTTCTGGAAAAATAGGATTTTCTGTATATTTTCCCGGATTTTCTGATCTTCGCGAATTTTGCCTCCAAACAACACCTTTTCCATCAGAATCCTGACTGCAGCGGTCCATGCTCCAAAAGTCATCAACCATGCAAAAACAGATGAAATAACATAAGTATCACCTCTCAATATGAAATATATCAATGAATAATAGTGAATTAAGACATAGAATAGTGATGCAAAATGGACGTATCAACTCCCCCCAAGCTTAGACTTCGCTTGTCCCCAAGCGAAACTGAGCTCAATAAACATGGCCTCAGGATTATGGAGTGAAGAGTCAATAAAAGAATACGAACAAGAAGCATCACATCCATCAAATACACAAATCATAATAGAAGACAACTCACTATTATATAACTCAACTTGCAATGAGTAAAGGATACACAATAAAGATACATAAAGTGAATCATAATTGGTAATGGCAAACTTAGCTCTTGGTCGAAGAATAGTTGATACTTTGCTGGAGTTTACAAATAACTGGTTTTCAATGATAGCTTTCAAAGTAGTAAACATCAAGATAAGAGCAATGTACAAAGCAAGGAACATAAGAAACATGATTGAATAAATCATCATATGGATGAATGAAACACAACAACTCAAAATACTTGCTGAGATAGAAGGGAATAGGTTTACTGACTCAACTAAAAAGTAAAAGAAAGGGCCCTTCACAGAGGGAAGCAGGGATTGCAAGTCTCATAAAGAGCTCCCCAAAATTATGATACTTACTAGCTTTCAGCTCTCATTGCCCCTATCATAGGCATCTTGATAAGTTATAAATTGAAGTCCCATGCCCCTTACTTATGAGTACCGAACCTCATGCTACTCAACTTCAGTCACGAGCAAGCTCTTGTCATTGTAAATACATGTGTATCATTAAGAACCGCCAACGGGGTACCCCTTGCACATGACACAGGAGCTATCCCATAATTAAAATGACAAGGCAAGCTGACAGTGAGCATCTCAGCGATCTTTTTATTTGCTATTTTCGTAGGTTTTTATTGAGGATGCTTCATAGAATGCTCACTATAGTTATGCTGCAAGTTTCCACCATGATTAGGCATGGCTTAGGCTAGCGGCCCAGGCGTTTCTCTAACACACATATAAACTCCATGATCTTACAAGTTCCACTTTTATTTCACACCGCCGGGATCCATAAGCAAAAGGACATGATATCAACTAGGTACAAAGTACCAATGAAGTGTTGAAAGCGGTCCCCATGATACATGGTTCTGCTAACTTCAACTCATAAAGCGCAAGCATATACGCAACAAAGAAGGACCCAATGGTTCAAGTTTATTAAATGCAAGAAAGTAAAGTGTGCCATCAAGTTCGTGAGAGCTTTAATCACTAATTTTCACATAACAAGTTTAATTTGGGAGGTAGATAAAACAAGAATTTACTTGGAATAGCAATAATGCTACTAGGTAGGTATGGTGGACACAAATGGGAAAGGTTTGGGTTTAAAGGAGGTGGATGCATGAGAAGAATTCCCTCTCAGTACAGGTTTTTGGCTAGCAAGGTTGGGTAGCAAGTACAAGAGTTTAAGGAAACAACCAAACATACAAATGATAAAGGCAAACATGCAATCTTCCTTGGAAGCACAAAAGATCTTAACTAGAGGATACTAAACTTATGAGCAAATCAAGAAAGAAAGATGATGAAATTATATTTCTTTAGAGTACTTCTATCTTTTCATTCAACCTCAAAAATATTGTTGCTACTGACCGAGCCAGGTTTTCCAAAACCAACTAAATTAACTCAATGATCCCAAAGTGATACCAATACTAACAACAAGATCAATCATATAACCACGAATTGAAAACTAATATAAGCTATGCAAAAGAGTAAATGATAGAACTTCTCATTAATATTCCATAACGGCAACTCACACCAAGGGATACATATCTAACGAGAGAGGGGACACTTCCATAATGCAAACCATCCTACATAATAACTCCTCTATTCATGATATGACTCTACTAATAAGGTAAAAAGATAGAAGATAGTGATGTGATACCGCGACACTCCCCCAAGCTTGGAACAAACCAAGGGGATGCCAAACCTGATGACGAATTACTCCTTTGGTGGTGGTATCCTCTCGATGAGCGTCTTGACCAATTTCCCCAAGTCCTCGATCTCGAAGGTGAGAGTACGAATCAACTCCGAGTTGTGCTCAATACGGCTCATAATAATTTCAGTTTGTGGATCCTAGCTCTTGTGGTTCTTTTTTCATTCTTTCCTCTTGGAGTCTTCTTTTCCTGCATGGTTATGGATAAAGGTATGGAAGGGATTCTTGGTGTGTGGAGGAAGTGACCGTGTAGCCAAACTGTGACGAGGAGCTTTTCCCCTAGTCTGCATCCGCGCAGTCCTTCTAACCCTGGCAGGTTTCGTCACCACTCCAATGCTTGCAATGGTAGTGCAGGTATGCGGATGTTGGCCTTGCTCCTCTTGACCTTCACTCTTGATCTCCTTCTCCTTCCCGGGGTCTTGGAGGTCTTCCTCCATAGGCTCCTTTCCTTTGTCCTTGGCGGACACCATTGTGCTTCTAAACTTTCAAAGAGTATGCCCTGGAGGAAACAGATCGAAACAAAAACACGACGAAAACACGATATAAGAACCTCGAGGGATCCGGGGGGTTATATATTACGAAGTTTCATATCAAAAGGAAGGTACTGGGAGAAAACGAGTTGGAGGCGGAGTCTAGGGTGGACTCACCACCTGGTGGCGCGGCCAGGGGAGGGCCCGCGCCACAGGGTGGTGTGAGCCACCCTGGATCCGTTTCCGTCCCTTTTTCGCTTCGTAGCTTTCCTTATTGACTGAAAACTGCAAAAATATAGTTGGATAGTGTTTTCGTGGAACTTTTCTTACCAGAACTGTTACCTATTTGAAAACAGACTCTGCAGGTCTCTGAATTTGGTATCTAGTAGATTCTTCCGAAGTCATCACTTGAATAGCATCAATATCTTCATCTTCATACACTTATTACTTGAGTCATAAAACCCTTCTCTTCCTTATTACACCAATATCTCCACTTCCTGGAAATTTCTTTCACACAAAACTTCACACAGTTCTCATTAGCAACATTAGTATATATGAAGTGATAAAACCTTTTGAGTCCAACATCAACTGAAAACCATCAAAACATAAGCTACTATAGCAACTCCTTCCAAAAAACCCAAAAATAATTCAAAAAGGAAATCGAATAAAGAAGCAAATGCAAGAGTGGCAAAATCTGTCAAAACAGACCAGCAGGTAAAGATCAATTTTTTTTGGAAATCTTTTGTTGCTCAAATCAAAAAGTGCAAAACTGACGAAAGTTAAATAACAACCTGGGGCAGAAGCACAAAAAATTACAGCTCAATCCGACATACAGAGATCTCTCACAAATTTTTACAGTGAAGCACAAAAATCTGTTTTGGGACAGCAACTTCCCCAAATATTACTTCTCTCTCATTAGAGGTTGATCTTGACACAAAAACCAAACAAAACAGATAAGGAGCGGTTATTACCGAAGTAATAACTTCTAAGACTCAAATAAACAAAAACAAACTGAAAGCAAAAACAAATTGGGTTGTCTCCCAAAAAGCTCTTTCTTTATAGCCATTAAGATGGGCATGATAATTTTGAAGATGCTCATATAGGAATATGAATTGAAGTGAAAGAGAGCATTAAGAAGCAAAAATACACACATTTAAGTCTAACCCACTTCCTATGCAAGGGAATTTTGTAAACAAACAATTTGTTGAAACTAGAGGCAACTTGCATAAGAAGGCAAAAGAAGTGCAACATAAAAACTTTCAGCATAAAACGAGGAAACTTGATATTATTGAGATGCATAAGAACGCTTTTCCCTCTTTAATAGTAACTTTCAGTATCATGCATAAACTTAACAATATAGCTATCACAAGGGCCATCATAGCACTGATCTCTTATTCTAGCAGAAAACACAGGAATACTAGCTATCATAACACTACTATGTGAAACAATATTAGAGGTATCCTTACAAAGGATAGTGTGTCCCTCTTTTTCAGATTTAGTAACAAAGTCTTTCACATTTGCTATTATAGGTTCATCAACCATTTGTTTATCAGGTTCAACAGCTTTATTCATACTTTCATCTACCATACTAGCCATCATAGAATGTTCCTTTATCTTAACTAGGAAAGGCATTTTCTCAATGTAAGGTTTAGGTAAAACATGATTAGCAGTGTAAACTTCAGTATTTCTTGCAGGAACACTCTTAGAAATATCTTTATAAGGTTCATGAGACTTATTCCACTTCTTTTTAGGCACTTCAATGTAAGAAGCAAAATCCTTAAAATAAGAAGCAATAGCTTGAGAGTCTAGACCATAAACATTTTTAATATTTTGAAAGTCATCACTTCCCATAAAATATTCAATGCATTCATAATCATAATTTATACCTGACTTTCTACCTTTGTCATTCTCCCAAGCTTCAGCATTGTATTGAATACGGTCCAGAAGATCCCATTTAGCTTCTTCTTCCATGCGAGTGAATGATCCAGCACAAGAAACATCCAATAAATCTTTATCATGTAGAGGGAGCCTTGCATAAAAGTTATTGATAATAATATTGTTGGGGAGCTCATGAATGGGACATTTGTGATGGGTTCGTAGCATGGAAAACAAAAAAATTCTACCGCAAGAACGAACAAAACCCAGATCTAATCTAGACAAAAGCCAAGATCTAATCTATTAGACATGAGCAACGAGATAGATCGGTACTAACCCTTGTAGAACCGAAAGCGTTACGAGATTAGATCTCGTGGATAATGTAGTCGATCACTTGCCGATCTCAAGATCGTGTGGACGATCCTTCCAGCGCCGCGTTCCGGCAGCGCTTCCGCAGATGGTCACACGTGCGGAGTCGAAGCAGACCTTCCTCTCCCCGTTCCAGCAAGCAGCAGAGGTAGTAGATCTTCTCCACGGAATCCCAGCAGCACGACGGCGTGGTGGTGGTGGTGGAGGTGAGAATTCTGCAGGGCTTCGCCTATGCCTGTGCAGAAGAAAGGTGGAGGAGAGAGGCGGCTGAGATTGGTTGTTATGAGAGGAGAGGCAAGAGGGGGCGCCCCCTCCCTTCTATTTAAAGGAGGGAGGCGCGCCTGGGGAGGGGGAGTCCTAGCAGGACTCCCCTCCTCCTTGGGCCGGCGGGTTGGGGGGGGGGGGAGGAGTCCTCCTCCCCCACGAATCCGTGTATTTCCCCACTTGGACTCCCTTGATCCCTTTCTTGGTTTTCAAGTAAACTCCAAGAAATCCTCTAGAACCTTCTAGAACATTCCGAAACCTTCTAGAATCTCCATATAAACACTCCGAAACATTTATTAACTTAGAAAATGATCCCCAATATATGAATCTTATTCTCCGGACCATTCCGGATCTCCTCGTGATGTCCCGGATCCATTCCGAGACTCCGAACAACATTCGGTCTCCAACGCAAATTCCATATCTACTTAAAACAACTTCGAACCTTAAGTGTGTCACCCTACGGTTCGTGAATATGCAGACATGATGAAGACACCTCTCCGATCAATAACCATCAGCGGGATCTGGAGATCCATAACAGATCCCACATACTCAACGATTACTTCGTGATCGATAGAACCATTTAACATACGAAACCAATTCCCTTTGTCACGCGATATTCTACTTATCCGAGGTTTGATTGTCAGTATCTTCATACCTAGTTCTTCCTCATTACTGATAAGTACTCTTTACTCGTTCCATGTTATGTCATCCCTTGTGACCCAGTCACATGCTTGCAAGCTATCTAGATGACATTCCACCGAGAGGGCCCAGAGTATATCTATCCGTCATATGGATGGACAAATCCCAATCATGGTCTATGCGCTTCAACACATACTTTCAGAATACCCAATGACACTTTTATAACCGCCCAGTTATGAAGCGGCGTTTGATGTCATCAAAGTACCCATCCGGTGATGGTGATTAACATAACCTCATGGTCGACGGATTAGGTTACTATGTATTTCAAAGCTTACAGCAATACGAACTTAATGACTTGATCTTATGCTACGCTTACTATGGGTGTGTGTCCATCACATCATTCTCCTAATGATATAACCTTGTTATTAATCACATCCAATGTCTATGATCAGGAAACCATGATCATCAATCAATCAACAAGCTAGTTCAACAAGAGGCTTACTAGGGACTCTGTTATGTTACAAAACACACAAGTATTAGTGTTTCCTAATAATACAATTATAGCATGGGATGTAAACTTTCATCATAAACACAAAGATATAATAATAACCACTTTTATTATTGCCTCTTGGGCATATCTCCAACAGTCTCCCACTTGCACTAGAGTCAATAATCTAGATTACATGGTAATATACCGAACACCCATGGCGTTCTGGTGTTGGTCATGCTTTGCTCTAGGGAGAGGTTTAGTCAGCGGATCTGCTACATTCAGATCAGTGTGTACTTTGCAAATATTTATGTCACCATCTTGGACATACTCGCGAATAGCATGGAACCGTAGCTTGATGTGCTTCAGCTTGCTATATGACCTTGGCTCATGTGCATTAGCTATGGCACCTGTGTTGTCACAGTAGATGGCCATCGGGTCCAACGCACTGGGAACCACGCCAAGTTCAGTAATGAACTCCTTCATCCATATGGCTTCTTGTGCAGCCTCGGAAGCAGCTATGTATTCCGATTCAGTTGAAGATTTCGCCACAACGCTCTGCTTGGCACTCCTACAGCTCACTGTAGCACCATTCAAAACAAATACGTATCCAGATTGTGACTTCGAGTCATCTGGATTGGTGTTCCAACTAGCATCCGTGTAACCATTTACAACAAGCTGTTCATCACCTCCATAAGAAAGAACCATATCCTTAGTCCTATTCAGGTACTTTAGGATATTCTTGACCGCTGTCCGGTGTTCCATTCCAGGATCACTTTGATATCTGCTAGTCAAACTAACAACATGTGCTATATCCGGTCTTGTACACAGCATGGCATACATGATAGAACCTATGGCCGAGGCATAGGGAATTTTATTCATCTTTTCTCTATCTTCTGCCGTAGCCGGACTTTGAATTTTACTCAAGGTCTTACCTGACAACATCGGCATGAACCCTTTCTTGCTCTCTTCCATTCTAAACTTCTTTAGAACTTTGTCTAAGTATGTACTTTGTGAAAGCGCTATTAGGCGTCTTGATCTATCTCTATAAATCTTGATGCCTATAATATATGCCGCTTCACCAAGATCCATCATCGAAAAACTATTATTCAAATAGGTTTTGACGCTATTTAGAAGTTCTATATCATTCCCAATCAACAATATGTCATCTACATATAGTATTAGGAATGCTACAGAGCTCCCACTCACTTTCTTGTAAATACAAGCTTCTCCATAAGTTTGTATAAATCCAAAGTTTTTGATTACTTTATCAAAACGTTGATTCCAACTCCGGGATGCTTGCTTCAGTCCATAAATGGAGCGCTGAAGTTTGCATACCTTATCAGCATCTTTAGGATCGACAAAACCCTTGGGTTGTACCATATACAACTCTTCCTCAATGTCACCATTAAGGAACGCCGTTTTGACATCCATCTGCCAAATTTCATAATCGAAATATGCAGCAATTGCTAACATAATCCTCACAGACTTTAGCTTCGCTACTGGTGAGAAAGTCTCATCGTAGTCAACTCCTTGAATTTGTCGGAACCCTTTCGCGACAAGTCGAGCTTTATAGACGGTAACATTACCATCAACATCTGTTTTTCTTTTGAAAATCCATTTGTTCTCGACAGCCTTACGGCCATCCGGTAAGTCCACCAAAGTCCATACTTGGTTTTTGTACATGGATCCCATTTCGGATTTCATGGCTTCTAGCCATTTGTCGGAATCTGGGCTCACCATAGCTTCTTCATACGTCGCAGGGTCATCACTGTTGTCCACTAACATGACGTTCAAGGCAGAGTCATACCACTCAGGAGTGGTACGGACCCTCGTTAACCTGCGAGGTTCAGTAGTAACTTCGTTCGAAGTTTCATGATCATCATCATTAGCTTCCTCTCCAGTTGGTGCAGGCGGCACAGAAACATCTTCCGGTGCTGCGCTACTCTCAACTCCGAAAGAAGGTTCAATAACCTCATCGAGTTCTACTTTCCTTCTAGTCACTTCTTTCGAGAGAAATTCCTTCTCCAGAAAGGATCCATTCTTAGCAACGAAAACTTTTCCTTCGGATCTATGATAGAAGGTAAACCCAATTGTTTCTTTAGGGTATCCTATGAAGACGCATTTCTCCGCTTTGGGTTCAAGCTTATCGGGTTGTAACTTCTTTACATATGCTTCGCAACCCCAAACTTTAAGGAACGACAACTTAGGTTTCTTTCCAAACCACAATTCGTACGGTGTCGTTTCAACGGATTTAGATGGTGCCCTATTTAAAGTGAATGCGGCTGTCTCTAATGCATAGCCCCAAAATGATAACGGTAAATCTGTAAGAGACATCATAGACCGAACCATATCTAAGAGAGTTCGATTACGACGTTCGGACACACCATTACGCTGTGGTGTTCCCGGCGGTGTCAACTGTGAAAGTATCCCACATTTCTTTAAATGCATGCCAAACTCATAACTCAGATATTCACCTCCGTGGTCAGAACGCAGAAACTTAATCTTCTTGTTACGATGATTTTCCACTTCACTTTGAAATTCCTTAAACTTCTCGAAATTTTCGGATTTATGTTTCATAAAGTAGACATACCCATATCTACTCAAGTCATCCATGAAAGTGAGAACATAACGATATCCACCACGTGATGCTACACTCATTGGACCGCACACATCGGTATGTATTATTTCCAATAAGTCTGTAGCTCGCTCCATTATACCAGAGAATGGAGTCTTAGTCATTTTTCCCATTAGACATGCTTCACATCTTTCAAGTGATTCAAAATCAAGTGATTCAAGAAGTCCATCAGAATGGAGTTTATTCATACGCTTCACTCCAATGTGACCAAGACGACAGTGCCACATGTATGTAGAATTATCATTCAATTTTATTCGTTTAGCACCTATGTTGTGAACATGTGTGTCACTACTATCGAGATTCAATAAGAATAAACCATTCATATCAGGTGCATAACCATAAAATATATTACTCATATAAATTGAACAACCTTTATTCTCAGACTTAAAAGAGTAACCGTCTCGCAATAAACAATATCCAGATATAATGTTCATGCTTAACGCAGGCACCAAATAACAATTATTTAAATTTAAAACTAATCCCGATGGTAGATGTAGAGGGAGCGTGCCGACGGCAATCACATCAACCTTCAAGCCATTTCCAACGCGCATCGTCACCTCGTCTCTTGCCAGTCTTCGTTTATTCCGCAGCTCCTGTTTCGAGTTACAAATATGAGCAACCGAACCAGTATCAAATACCCAGGCACTACTACGATTACTAGTAAGATACACATCTATAACATGTATATCGAATATACCTTTCTTCTTGATGTTGCCGTTCTTTAGATCCGCCAGGTATTTGGGGCAGTTACGCTTCCAGTGACCAGCACCCTTGCAGTAGAAGCATTCAGTTTCAAGTTTAGGACCAGCCTTGGGCTTCTTAGCAGGTGCGGTAGCTTTCTTGCCGTCCTTCTTGAAGTTGCCCTTGTTCTTAGGCTTGCCCCGTTTCTTGAAATTGGTGGTCTTATTGACCATCAACACTTGGTGCTCCTTCATGATCTCCACTTCAGCAGTTTTCAGCATGGACGATAGTTCAGGCAACGTCTTGTTCATGCAGTGCATATTGTAGTTCATCACAAAGTTCTTGTAACTTGGTGGCAGTGATTGGAGGACACGGTGAATCCCCAATTCATTAGGAATCGGTATCCCCAACTCTCGGGGTTTGTTTGCGTGCCCAGACATGGTGAGCACGTGCTCGCTAACGGAGCTACCCTCTTCCATCTTGCAGGTAAAGAACTTCTCAGAAACTTCATAGCTTTCCATGGCCGCGCGAGTCTCAAAAATGAGTTTGAGCTCCTTAATGATCTCAAACGGGTCATGGTGCTCAAAACGCTTTTGAAGTTCCGATTCTAAACCGTACAGGATGGCACACTGAACTGTGGAGTAGTGATGTTTCCGAGTGGCATAAACATTCTTTACGTCATCGGTGGCATCTTCTGCAGGTGGGTCACCTAGCGGTGCTTCGAGCACATAGGTCAATTGACCAGCCCTGAGGACGATCTTCAGTCCACGGAACCAGTCCGTGAAATTGCTTCCATTGTTCTTAAGCTTTTCTTTCTCTAGGAACGCATTGAAATTGATGGAAACGTTCGCCATAATCTACAACAAATTTGCAAGTAGTTTAGACTAAGTTTATGATAAATAGTGTTCAAATTTAATTCTTAAATCAACTAGGAGAACTCCCACTCAAAACAACATCCCTCGAGTTGTTTTAGTGATTACACGAACCAAATCCACTACACCAAGTTCGATCATCACGTGAGATGATGTAGCTTCATCGGCGAACAATCTTCATGTTCATCATATCAATCATATGACTCATGCTCTACCTTTCGGTATTCCGTGTTCCGAGACCATGTCTGTACATGCTAGGCTCGTCAAGATTAACCTTAGTTTCCGCATGTGCAAATCTGGCTTGCACCCGTTGTATGCACACGTAGAGTCTATCACACCCGATCATCACGAGATGCTTCGAAACGACGAGTCTTAGCAACGGTGCCAACTAAGGACGAACACTTTATTACTTGATATTTAGTGAGAGGGATCATCTTTTTATAATGCTACCGTCGCGATCTAAGCAATACAAGATGCATAAAGGATTAACATCACAGGCAATTCATAATTAGTGTGATATGATATGGCCCTTTCTTCTTATGCCTTCGATCTCCATCTCCAAAGCACGGACACGATCTCCATCATCACCAGCATTGCGTCAAGGTCCGTGGCGCCTCTTCATGGTTGTTCATCTTCACTAGCAACTATTACAACTACTTGGAACAAAGCTATTACAAGATGAATCGACACGCAGGTCTTAACAGAATTAAAGACAACCATTAGGCTCCTGCCGGTTGCCATATTACAACAAGGATCATTGCATACATCATATACAATCACAATCACATGTAGGCCATATCACATCACAAAACCCCTACAAAAACAAGTTAGACGCCTCTAATTTTCTTTGCAAGTTTTACGTGGCTTGGGGCTTTCGACTAAGAACGCATCTTACCTACGAAACTGAACCACAACGTTGATACAAGTGCTATCAAGTGCAAAGTGTAGATTTGATCTATACTATGATGGGAGAGACAGACACCCGCAAAGCCACTTGTGCAAAGCAAGTTGCACGTCAAGCGTGGAGCAAGTCTCATGTACGATGACATGTAATGTTAGCCCGAGCCGCTTCATCCCACCATACCGCAAGATGCAAAGTACACACATAGCAAAAGACGACACGAGCATCAACGGCCACAACCTCATTGTGTTCTACTCGTGCAACAGATCTACGCATAGACAAGGCTCTGATACCACTGATGGGTTCATAGCATGGAAAACAAAAAAATTCTACCGCAAGAACGAACAAAACCCAGATCTAATCTAGACAAAAGCCAAGATCTAATCTATTAGACATGAGAAACGAGATAGATCGGTACTAACCCTTGTAGAACCGAAAGCGTTACGAGATTAGATCTCGTGGATGATGTAGTCGATCACTTGCCGATCTCAAGATCGTGTGGACGATCCTTCCAGCGCCGCGTTCCGGCAGCGCTTCCGCAGACGGTCACATGTGTGGAGTCGAAGCAGACCTTCCTCTCCCCGTTCCAGCGAGCAGCGGAGGTAGTAGATCTTCTCCACGGAATCCCAGCAGCATGACGGCGTGGTGGTGGTGGAGGTGAGAATTCTACAGGGCTTCGCCTATGCCTGTGCAGAAGAAAGGTGGAGGAGAGAGGCGGCTGAGATTGGTTGTTATGAGAGGAGAGGCAAGAGGGGGCGCCCCCTCCCTTCTATTTAAAGGAGGGAGGCGCGCCTGGGGAGGGGGAGTCCTAGTAGGACTCCCCTCCTCCTTGGGCCGGCGGGTTGGGGGGGGAGGAGTCCTCCTCCCCCACGAATCCGTGTATTACCCCACTTGGACTCCCTTGATCCCTTTCTTGGTTTTCAAGTAAACTCCAAGAAATCCTCTAGAACCTTCCAGAACATTTCGAAACCTTCTAGAATCTCCATATAAACACTCCGGAACATTTCCTAACTTAGAAAATGATCCCCAATATATGAATCTTATTCTCCGGACCATTCCGGATCTCCTCGTGATGTCCCGGATCCATTCCGAGACTCCGAACAACATTCGGTCTCCAACGCAAATTCCATATCTACTTAAAACAACTTCAAACCTTAAGTGTGTCACCCTACGGTTCGTGAATATGCAGACATGATGAGGACACCTCTCCGATCAATAACCATCAGCGGGATCTGGAGATCCATAACGGCTCCCACATACTCAACGATTACTTCGTGATCGATAGAACCATTTAACATACGAAACCAATTCCCTTTGTCACGTGATATTCTACTTATCCGAGGTTTGATCGTCAGTATATTCATACCTAGTTCTTCCTTGTTACTGATAAGTACTCTTTACTCGTTCCATGTTATGTCATCCCTTGTGACCCAGTCACATGCTTGCAAGCTATCTAAATGACATTCCACCAAGAGGGCCCAGAGTATATCTATCCGTCATATGGATGGACAAATCCCAATCTTGGTCTATGCGCTTCAACTCATACTTTCAGAATACCCAATGACACTTTTATAACTGCCCAGTTACGAAGCGGCGTTTGATGTCATCAAAGTACCCATCCGGTGATGGTGATTAACATAACCTCATGGTCGAAGGATTAGGTTACTATGTATTTCAAAGCTTACAGCAATACGAACTTAATGACTTGATCTTATGCTACGCTTACTATGGGTGTGTGTCCATCACATCATTCTCCTAATGATATAACCTTGTTATTAATCACATCCAATGTCTATGATCAGGAAACCATGATCATCAATCAATCAACAAGCTAGTTCAACAAGAGGCTTACTAGGGACTCTTTTATGTTTACAAAACACACAAGTATTAGTGTTTCCTAATAATACAACTATAGCATGGGATGTAAACTTTCATCATAAACACAAAGATATAATAATAACCACTTTTATTATTGCCTCTTGGGCATATCTCCAACAATTTGAGCATTAGTAACTTCAATCTCCCCCAAGCTTGAGCTGTACTCTCTCCATCAAGAGGCCAAAAGTTGTATATTTGATTCCGATCTTTATGAATCTCACTAGGAGGATAAAACTTTGAATAAAAGAGAGGCACTATTTCCTCCCATTCCAGAGCTTGACCATTCTTCAGCAGCTTATACCATTCCTCAACTCTTCCTTTCAGTGATAATGAGAATAACTTCTTCTTAACTTGATCTGTAGTAATACCTGCACACTTGAACAACCCGCATAATTCGTGTATAAAGAGCAAATGATCACCGAGATGGACAGTTCCATCCCCAACATAGTAGTTATCCATAACATGATCAATAATTCTTGTAGGTATTTTGAAAACATCATTCTCAGCAGGTGGTGGCTCATCTACTACCTTAGCAGTGGTAGTAGCATTACCAAATAAGAAACTCAGCGAACAATAAAGCAACTAATAGTAATAAACAATACTCATAGTAGAAGTTTCCTTTACCAGTTCCACTCTCCAATAGCGCTTCACTCCCTGGCAACGGCGCCAGAAAATAGTCTTGATGACCCACAAGTATAGGGGGTGTATCGTAGTATTTTCGATAAGTAAGAGTGTCGAACCCAACGAGGAGCAGAAGGTGCTGGCTAGTGGTATGGATCAGGAATTCTCTGGAAATACTTAGCAAAGGGATTTTTAGGGGTTTTTGATAAAGCAAGTAAACAAAGTACGAGTAAATAGAAGATAGTAGGAATAAATGCAGCAAGTGGCCCAATCCTTTATGCAGCAAAGGACAAAGCGGTTGTATTACTTAAGATGACCAAACGTTCTCGAGGACACATGGGAAGACTGTCAAGTGCTTTCGCTTCATTTGATTAATCTTCTTTAGCTTGCTAAGTGTTGTGTGGGTGAACCTGTGCTAATGTACCGTCCCATCCAAGACTAATACATACTTGTGATTATACCCCTTGCAAACATCCGTAAGTACAAGAAAGTAATTAAGGTAGAAACCTAACCACATCTTTAAACTCTAAGACCCTTACGTCCCTTGTGCAATGGTTTCCGAACGGGGGTTCAGGTTTCTGTCACTCCGGCAACCCCTACGATTAGTAGCCAAATACACAATGCATTCCCCTAGGCCCATATAGGTGAAGTGTCATGTAGTTGACGTTCACATGACACCACTAGAATAAGTACACCACAACTTAAATAACAATCTATTGAATCTTTCTCAACACAACTCCACTACTAACAACATGACTTCTCCCATGTCCTCAAGAACAAAACGAACTACTCACAAGACATCATATGGATCATGATCAGAGATGGAATAATGATGTATAACAATCTGAACATAAACAATAATTCAATGGTTCACTCAATAGCATCAACTACAAAGAGTAATCAACACCGGGAAAGTTTCCCCTATGAACTATGCAAGACTCAACACAATTGTTACACAATATGGAGATGGTGATGATGGTGATGATGGTGCTGATGATGATGATCCCGATGAAGTCCAGCTTGATGGTGGTGTTGATGGCGACGATCTCCCCTCTCCGGGAAGGAATTCCCTCGGCAGAAATCTGTCTGCCGGAGAGATCTTTCTCTCTCGGTGTTTTCCGCCCTGCAGAGGTGGCGGAATCTTTCTGTGGTCGCTCCCCGAGTCTTAGGGTTTCGGGAGGATGATATACGCCAGAGGAGAGAGGCTGGAGTGGGCCAGGGTGGCCACACCACCTCCTGGCGCGGCCTAGGGCTGCCCGCGCCAGGGGGTGGTGTGGGCCCCCTATGGCCCATCTCCACTCCGTCTTCTGGAATCCTTAGTCTTCTGGAAAAATAGGATTTTTTGTATATTTTCCCGGATTTTCTGATCTTCGCGAATTTTGCCTCCGAACAACACCTTTTCCATCAGAATCCTGACTGCAGCGGTCCATGCTCCAAAAGTCATCAACCATGCAAAAACAGATGAAATAACATAAGTATCACCTCTCAATATGAAATATATCAATGAATAATAGTGAATTAAGACATAGAATAATGATGCAAAATGGACGTATCAGGTGGCGCTGGCCTCGGATCCGGCGTTGAAGATGCTCGGAGGGTTCCTCCGGCCGATGTTGCATAGCAGCAGGCTAGATCCAGTATTACGGGGTTGGTGGTTATTGCGGCTCATTGACACCTTATGGCTAGGGGTTTCTTTAGTGCCAAAGTGTGGACCGACTGCTAGTGATCTACTTCTTCTCCGACGACGGCAAAAGATTTGGGTCCTTAGTAGTTGCGGCGAGGACGGTTTGCAGCTGTTCAACCGTTTGTTTTCTCCCTGTTTTCTATTATTTGTATGTGTTTCATCTTTGTATTGCTACAGTTATAAATACAAGTAATGTATGCCTACAACGTACATTTCAAAAAAACATATGAGTAGCATGAAAGAAGAAACGCCAATGCAGTGGGTTTTCTCCATTCTTTTTTTAACCGCCTCATCCCTCTCCTCCCCCTCCCTGCTTGAGAGCCCCTGTGAGTGACCGGCCCGTCCCCCAGCCTCCTCCGGCGGTGTTGCCGTTGGGGGATGGCAAAGGGGTGGCGCCATAGTAGTATTTAGTAGTAGATCTTGTGTTTCCGGCGGTTTGCCGGTGTGTTGGAGTAGGGCGCAGGTCTTTCTCGGCCAGATCTGGCGCGATCTGGTACTGTTCATCTTCTCCATGGAGATCCGATGGGAGGAGCTCTTGGAGAGGGGCATGGCGCCAGGGATCTCCGCAATAAGGCTCGAGTTCCGCCCTAGAAGCTGGTTGTTGGAGGCGTGGTTCTTCTTCCTGCTAGTCGGCCGTGGTGGCGAGGAGGAGGGGAAGAGCTTTGTCTGTGCGACCTGTTTCTCTAGGTGGCAGGGATTTTCCGGGGTGGCACTTCGGCGCGGTGCAGCCCTGACGGTATCGAGAAGTTCCAGTACACTCCCTTGGTGGGAGTCGCTGTTGTATTCTCTAGAACTGAATCCCTTCAATAAAAGCGCTTTGGCTCTTGATTCTTCGACGGTGAAGACTTTTTCTCTGTTCCCTTGGCCACCCGTGGTGGCGAGGAACGGAGAGGGGATTTGGTTTCTGCCACTCACAAAGAGAGAGCCTGCTGAAGCTGCACTCACTAGTTCTTCTCTGCAGTAGCCGTTTGGTAGTGATGTCGCTGCTGGGCCTCTGCCTGTTCTGGCCGAAGGGCGGCCGAGGGTCAAAACCTCCATCGGAGGCCCCTTATTGAAGCTCGGCTCCAGGTCTTGACAACCTGGTATTGGCAAGTCCCCGCCAATGCCAAGATGGCTGGCTGCTGTGCTTCTTCTCCGGTTAGCAAGGCGTCACGAGCAAGAGACCTTGATGATCTCACCGATTTTCTCGGCTGGAGGTCGACGGAGATTGGTGGTGGAGGCGCCCAAGAACTTGATTGCATTTTATCCTTTAGTTTCGAGGTGCTGTGTGTAATTTTGAGGCCCCTTTTTATTTTATCTAGCTTTGCTACGGTGCTTTATGTGAGGGGCCTCTTCAGAATTTGTATCTGCCACGTTTCTTTCAATGCAGCTTCTAGGATCTTCTAGACCCTTTATCGTTCAAAAAAAAGTGGGTTTTCTCCGAATTGGATCTTGAATGTACATGGCAAGAAAGGACCTAGCAACCAGCTAGCCTTGCATCTCAATCGCACTCCCTTCTATGGATAACCCTATACACAACTCTATAAACGTGTACATGTCAAACCATGGTGGATTCCATTCCCATGTTGGCACTGCTCTACAGGCTCGCGCAGTGGGCACATCCCTGTAGCATTCCTCCGACCGAACCTCCTCTCCTCTGGTTGATACGATAATTAGCCTCGTACTTCATGCCTCGCACTAGATTCCTTGGCTTTGTCACTATCCTCGAGTTTAGAGTTTTGATGCTACCAACTTGATCTGTCATGGACGAGTTAATAGCATAAAACCACCAGTTTAGCAGCCAAATTTACTATTTGGTACCAAAATCTACCAGATTTTTCGTCGGTTCTCTCATAAAACACCAATTCGAACACGAATTAACACTAGATCTGACGGCCTGGGCCCACCGTCAATGCTGACGTGGCACCCCGTAGACGTTTCCCGGCACGCTAGTTACGGCCATTAACAGCGCGCGGGCCCCACCGCCGCCCATCATGGATAACATGCACGGTTCGTTGACCCCGGGCTCACTCACGCACTCCCAGTCGCCGCCCTCTGAACGCGGTCCGTTTGCGCCGCCCGTTCGCCATGCCTAGTTGGCACGACGGCTCTTCATCTAGCACCACTGGTTACGGATAAGTAGTGTTCAAATCCTGGATTTAGGGTTACGGTTCCTCCCCATATTGTGTATTTTGTTCGATTTAGCTCCCTTTGAGTCGACTTAACTCCCTTTTAGGACCTCACCGCGCTCGACTTTGCTCCTGACACCATTGATGACCCTTCTTTCTATGGCATAGCGGTTGGGTGCAATAAGCTCTACCGCTACCACAAACTCGAGCCGCGCAAGTGTGTAGCTTTTGAAGGAACAGACAAACGGAAGAAATTCTACCTGTGCCAAATTGAGAATGTAAGTTGCCACTGTTGTGCAAGTTTCTTTTAGTTTAGAATGGAAATGCAAAGGTTTAAAGTAGTTATTTTTCTGAATTTATGATGTCGTTGCTAATTTTAGTTACAATGGAAATGCAAATGTTTAGAGTAGAATGCAGTTTAGGTGCTCCTCCAATATATAGAGTCCCAATATATATATGATTGTACCAACTTTGATTCAGATAAAGTAATTCTGAACATTCTACATGATTCGGATGATTGTACTAATATGATTGTAGCAACCATGGTTAGTACCATGACAGTTAATTTATTTAGTGTACATGGTAGTACTAGGATAGTTAATTTATTTAGTACCATGATAGTTAATCTATCCTATTCTGAAAATTGTACATTGTAGTGCTAGGACAGTTAACATATTTAGTGTATACTGTAACCAATTAGCTATAGAATTTATGTACTTTCTTTTTCTTACAACTTATTGCATCAATTTCTTGATGAGCAGCAAGTGCTGAAATGTGGCTTCCAGTCTTGGGTAGATGGAGAGTGGCCTGACACTCTAAAGGATGGCCTAGGCAAGCTTTGGACAATGTACAATGAGTACAATTCTGCCAGGATTAATGAGAGGTATGAGAGTTCCAAGATGCTGAAGGATCTTACTGAAGATAAGGAGAAAATGGAGAAGACATATGCATGTCTACTAGTTGATGCTCACAAGTGGATTGATGCTACTGAGAAGAAGACTATACAGGAAAATTTGGCCAGGATTAATAGTGAGGATAGTGAGATCAAGGATGTTGGCCAAATGGAGAAGCATATATAACTTTTGAAGGATGAAGTTGAGGTGCTCAAGAATGCTATGGAAGAAATGAAGAATGTGTTGAGATCCCAGGCAGATGTGTTCAAGGTTAAGAAGAACAAGTTGCAGCTTGAAATAGATGCACTGAAGGAAGAAAACAAGAAGATGGTGCTGGAAAGAGATGGCCTAAAGGAAGAAAAGAAGAAGTTGGAGCACACTGTTTTCGATATGTTCAAACACAGTGATGGTCTGAAGGAGAAGCTGAAGAAAATTAAACAACTATGTGATGACTGATATGGTTATGTATTTGTGTAATGGAACCCTTTATTAGGGTGGTATTGTATGTTGAACCTGTATGTTGAACTTGTATGTTGGATCTTATGAAGTTTGAAGTTTGATTAATCTCTATGAAATTTGATGAGCATTTAGTGAGTTTGATTAATCTCTATGAAGTTTGATGAACATTATATTAAGTTTGAACATTCCATGTCAATATTTTTGAAGTTTGAAGAAAATTGTATTAATGTTGATGAATCTCTAGGTTAGTCAAAATAAAGGGATGTCGAGAACCCCCGAGGGGTCTCGACAACCTTTCTAGATCACCATTAAATGATCCTTTAGGGATGTCGAGAACCCACGAGGGGTATCAACAACCTTTCTAAGATCACAATTCAATCATCCTTCAGGGTTGTCGGGAACCCCCAAGGGGTCTCGACAACCTTTCTAGGTCAACATTAAATGATCCTTTAGGGTTGTCGAGAACCCCCGAGGGGTCTCGACAACCTTTCTAGGTCAACATTAAATGATCCTTTAGGGTTTTTGAGAACCCATGAGGGGTCTCGACAACCTTTCTAGATCACCTTTCTAGATCCTTTAGGGTTGTCGAGAACCCACGAGGGGTATCGACAACCTTTCTGAGATCACCATTCAATCATCCTTTAGGGTTGTCGAGAACCCCCAAGGGGTCTCGACAACCTTTCTAGGTCAATATTAAATGATCATCAATAAACATTTGGAGCTTAGTCTTAGACATATATCCACATAGTGTCATACAAATACAGTTACACAAGTATTATCCAGAAATGCTTGAACCAACAGACTTGCAAACACAGAATACTAAAGTAGTTCACCACATAGGCACACAATCATGCAAACATAGAGACAATACTAAAGTAGTTCAACACAAAGCCACACAATGGTGCAAACACACAAATGCCTGATTAAACAAAATGCTCATTCTGCTTTCTTGGAGCACTCACTCAAATCTTTTGAACCATCACTCTTCTTGTCCTTCTTGTAGCTGTTGTGCTTACCAGCACTGAGATAGCCCTTCATCCTAGATGTTAACTTTGGTTGCCTTTTACCAATTGCATCCCCTGCAGACCTAGGTGCAATGAAGGGCCTAGTTACAAAACCACTTCCTGTTGCTGCACTTGCTATAGGTGTTGAAGTGGGAGCCCTTGGTGCAGTCCTTGTTGGAGTGGGAGACCTTGGTGCAGAAGGTGTAGGAGTGGGAGACCTTGTAGCAGAAGGTGTAGGAGTGGGAGACCTTGGTGCTGTAGGTGTAGGAGTGGGATCCCTTGGTGATGTAGGTGTATGAGTAACACTTGCAGCAGCAGGTGTTGAAGCTGCATGATTTGTTGTTGTACTGGTAGTACCAGAGCTCTCCTCACCATGATTGTGCCTGGTGGGCTGTTGCAGAACATACTAAATTAGTTTAAGACTTTTATGTAATCAAATACAAATTAGTTTAAGACTTTTATGTAATTGTGGTCAAAACATTTTTGCATTACTTGGTGACTATCTTTCCTTACTTGTATATCAGGCCTCAATGGCACATTACAGCTAGTGAACATGTTCCCTACTAGCTTGCAGTTGCTACAAGTGATAGATACCATCCTAGATGAATCTCTAGGTGCTGGCACCTCAAATTGCCCTTTCCTCCTCGCAGTTTGTTTTCTCTTAGGTTTATCTCTGAACATAGGTGGGTCAATATCAGGTGTATCTGTCTTATTCCAGTCAGTAGGTCCAAGTACTGGGTATATGGTGTAGCTGTAGGCTTTCTTCTACACAGATTTCTTGTAGAAGTCATCAACATAGTCTTCCGGATGCTGCTGTATTTTCATGATTGCTGCCACAACATGATTGCAAGGAATGCCAATGAGATCCCACTTCCTGCAAGTACATGTTCTTTTGATCAAGTTGACTACAAGCACTCTCCCACTGTTGCTGCTCACTTTCCATAGTCCAACTTCATAGAATTTGGTTGTGCATTCTCTGGACCATCTTTTGGACTCCTCTAATTTCTCATAATAGAATGGAGTGATCTCCCATCTGCTTGCCTCTACCTTCTGTCTTGTACCACTGTACTTGACAATCAGCTTGTCCCTTATACCATCGAGCATTGTCCTAATTAGCTTGTTCCTCACATTAAGAATAATTTTGTTAAACACTTCACTAATGTTGTTGACAACTAGATCAGTTTTGCATGTGGTATCAAATAGATGTCTGGCTCAAGCCTCATGTCGAATATTCACCAGCCAATTGTATGCGTCCTCACAATTAGCTTTTATAGCAGACATTGCTAGATGAAATCCATTCTTTGTGTAGGATTAGATAGCAGCATCCATGTGCTTATTCAGCTCAGTGCCTCTAAAACCAGCTGACTGGATGTTGGCATAAATATGCCTAAGACAGTACCTTTGAGGTGAGTTTGGAAAAACTTGAGAGATGGCTTTGAGAAGTCCCTCACCAAGTGACATGGGTATACCCTGCAAGTACTCGAACTTGGTATATATGGTCCAAATACGTATAGGCCCACGGTGTCGCCAAGGCCCAGATAGAAGGACTCGAGTAAACCTGCGGACTCTCGATTGCTTGAAGATCAAGAGAAAGCTGAAGATAGAAAGTTTGAAAGGGAAAACCCTAACTTGTAACCGACTCGACCTGCTACCTGATACCTAGCCTATCTATATAAGGGCTAGGAGGGGGCGGCGAGGAGGACACACGCAACCCTAGCTTCCACAAACCCTCGCCAAATTGCATCTGCGCACCGTTGTAACTTTCGACTCCCTCAATAATTCCACGAGCAGACAAGCAGGAGTAGGGACCTCTACGAGGCCTGAACCTGGGTAAATCCTTTGTCCCCTGTGTGCTTGTTTGCTAGCCGATAGATGTCTCCAGCGCTCTCTCCTTCTCCAAAACCCAAGTCCATAACAATCAGGCGACTGTCTGAGCCACGAGCGCAGGCAGTCGGAATGGAGATCAACAGACTCCTCGAGGCCAAATTCATACGAGAGATCAAGGAAAGCACTTGGCTCGCCAATACGGCGCTGGTACCAAAAAAGGACACGGATATCCTACGAATGTGCGTGGACTTCACTTCTTTAAACAAGCACTGCCCAAAACATCACTTCCCGCTACCACGGATCGATCAAATCATCGACTCCACCGCTGGATGCGAGTGCCTCTGCTTCCTCGATGCCTACTCAGGCTATAACCAAATTCGAATGAAGGAGGAAGACCAGGAGAAGACCCCGTTTACAACGCCCTTCGGTGTGTTCTGCTACAACACAATGCCCTTCGGGCTAAAAAATGCGGGAGCCACATACCAGCGGTGCATGCAGGCTTGCCTCAAGGAGCAACTAGGTCGCAACATCCAAGTCTATGTCGACGACATAGTAATCAAAACCAAGGAAGAAGCCTCTCTAATCGACGACTTGCACGAAACCTTCGCCAATCTCGATCGCTACCGGATAAAGCTCAATCTGGACAAATGCGCCATCGGCGTACCATCTGGGCAGCTGCTCGGGTATCTCATCTCCGCGAGAGGGATTGAGGCAAACCCGAAAAAGATAAAGGCCATACTGGCCATGGAGAAGCCAAAAAACATAAGAGGCGTCCAGTAACTAGCCGGACGAATCGCGACCCTCAGTTGATTTATCAGTCGAATGGGAGAAAAGGCGCTGCCCTTCTATCAGCTCCTCCGCAAAGCTGACAAATTCGAGTGGACCAATGAAGCGCAAGAAGCATTCGAAGACCTCAAGCGCCTGCTATCCACCTCGCCAGTATTGGTGACTCCACGAGAAAGGGAATCACTGCTGCTGTACATCTCCGCTACCAACCAAGTGGTTAGCACAGTGCTCGTCGTCGAGTGGGCCGAGGAAAACAAGGTACACGGCGTACAACGCCCGGTATACTACCTCAGCGAGGTCCTCACGCCAACAAAACAGCGGTACCCGCACTACCAGAAGCTGGCGTACGGCGTCTTCATGACCGCCCGGCGACTGCGCCATTACTTCCAGGAACACCCAATCGTGGTAGTCAACGACGCCCCATTGGGACATATCCTCAATAACCCCGACGCCACGGGGCGAGTCGCGCTTTGGGGAATCGAACTGTCTCCACGAGACATCACATACGAAAAGCGCGACACAATCAAGTCGCAAGTTCTCCCTGACTTCCTCGTGCATTGGATGGAAAACCAACTCCCGGACAAGCCAGATATGTCCTACCTCTGGACAATGCACTTCGATGGGTCCAAGAGGAAAGATGGAGCAGGAGCAGGTGTCATACTGACATCACCTCAAGGGGACAAGCTGAAATACATCTTGCGAATGCAGTTCACAGCCTCAAACAACGAGGCTGAATACGAGGCCCTGTTGCACGGGATGAGGATGGCAAAAGCCTGCGGCGCAAAGAGGCTAATCATATATGGCGACTCCAAGATGGTCGTCAACCAAACAATGCACGAGTGCGACGCACTGAACGACAACATGATCGCATACCGCAACCTCTACGACACACTCGAAGGAGACTTCGATGGTTGTGAGTTGCGACACATAGGTCGCGAAAGCAATGAGGAGGCGGACACACTCGCCAACATAGGCTCCACCTGCGCACCCATACCACCTGGGGTATTTCTCGAGCGCATATGTGAACGCTCCATCAAGCCAAAGGCCGTAGAGAAGAAAACAAGTGCAGCAACGAACTCGGGGGCTACGCCACCCAATGAGCCAATGGCACTCGATGACTTGGAGCTCGACACAGGACTCGAGGGACCAATGAGCGTCATGATGATCGAACAATCCTGGACGCAGCCGTACATTACGTACCTCCTCAGCAAGCGCCTACCGGATGACCCGATAGACGCACGACACATCACGCGACGCTCCAAGGCATTCGCCGTCATCAACGGCGAACTGTATAAACGCAGCATCACAGGCGTGTTACAACGATGCGTCTCCCTAGCTGATGGAAAAGCAGTCCTCCTCGACATCCATGAAGGGACCTGCGGGCACCACGCCGGCAGTCACGCCCTCGTCGCCAAAGCTCTACGAGCTGGATTTTACTGGCCCACGGCCATGCACGATGCCAAAGACATAGTCCAAAAGTGCAACGCTTGTCAGCGATTCGCAGACAAGCCACACGCACCAGGCGCAGAACTACGGCCCATTCCATTGGCTTGGCCCTTCGCACAATGTGGGCTTGACATGGTGGGCAAGCTCCCAAGGTCCTCGCAAGGAGGCTACGTCTACCTCTTGGTCGCAGTCGACAAGTTCACCAAGTGGATCAAGGCCATGCCAGTGACCAAGCAGTCAGGGCACATCGCGGTCAAGTTCTTCGAATCCATTGTCTACCGCTTCGGCATGCCACACAGCATCATCACTGACAACGGGACAAACTTCACATCCAAGGAGTTCCAAGAATTCTGCGGAAACCTGGGGATCAACATCAGTTACGCCTCAGTCGCGCATCCACAGACCAACGGTCAGGTGGAAAAAGCAAACGGGCTCGTCTGTAGCGGCATCAAAAAGTGACTCCTTCGACCACTCGAGCAAGCCGTGGGTTGCTGGCCAGATGAGCTCCAATCCGTACTCTGGAGTCTATGAACAACTCCAAACAGCGCCATGGGCTACACACCATTCTTTATGGTGCACGGAGCAGAAGCAGTACTACCCGCCGAAGTGCGATACAAGGCGCCGCGTGTAGTCGCTTACAGCGAACAAGAGTCATCTCTTGCACTCGAAGACTCCGTCGATATCCTCGACGAGGCAAGAGAAATCGCCGTAGAAAGATTCACGATCTACCATCAGAACCTGCACAACTACCACAGCAGAAGGCTTCGCCCCAGATCCTTCGTCGAAGGTGACCTGGTCCTGCGACTGAAGCAGCAGGGGCATCTCAAGCTCGAATCCCCCTGGGAAGGACCGTACGTGATTACAGAAGTAATCCCATGTGGCGCCTATCGCCTTCAAGATTTAGAGACAGGAGTCGCACACTCCAACCCGTGGAAAGTCGCACAACTGCGACGCTTCTACCCTTAGTCGTTTTTTCTTTACTTTTACATCGCAAATAAGGCTATTCAGCCAAGGCTACTTAGCCGCACATTGTACTTCGTACTATTCTTCGAATAAATAAAAGCTAAGTACCCCGAAACTCTGTGCCCTCCTTTACTTTGTCAATTTTCATACTCGGGGGCTACGCCACCCTATACACATATGTTCTTCGAACAAAAACGCGACATCCTGAGTAGCTGGCACATCAATCGAACCCCTTAACACAAACTCAATCCAGCTGCAACGCACCTGACAGGTTGACAAGGGAACGAGATAAAAAGATGGCCAGGCTAACGAAAAGGACTCGCATAAGTGCAATGCACCCCAAGCTTATAAAGCTAGTTGTACACATTCAACAATAAATTATCTACAAATATATATGAGCTTTACAACACTAGTACACTTATGTGCAGGATACATATTTGGCTACCCTTGCAACAGAAGAACATTAGTCTGTTCCTCGAAGAAGTCGATGATCTCCTTGGCTGGACGGTCCACCGCCTGATAGTGCGGCACCATGTTCCAGGAAGATCCTGCTGGTGGCACCGGTGGCCCAGAGGCAATGGAGGCGACATCCAAGTCAGGCCTGTGCAAACGCACCACGGAGAGGGCAGCCTTGGCACCAGCCATCAATTGCTGCCTCACGCACTCGCAAACCACGGACATATCTTGAAATTTGGTCAGGAGAGCCAGCAAGCTTGATGGAGTATCATCCAGCGGGAACATCGCCCAATAGATGTTCTTCAAACACGACTGCGACTTCTTCAGAAAGAGCAGCACTCGCGAGGCGCGATCCTGCAGGGTCGCCGATGCAGTCGCACGATCATGATCTACCCAGAAGTATCCACTCTCCTGAAGTTGCTCCTAGGTGAGATCATGAAGGCGGATGGCAATCCTATCCCTCTCCTCCCGCAGATGGCGTGCGCTAACAACTACATGAAGCAGCATCAACAGCATGAGTACAACGTACCATTGCGATTAACTACAAAGGAAATGACGAGGATGAGCAAACTAACACTTAAACTGGTCGCCCAACTGCGTCACCTCGCCAAGCAGATATTGCTCGCGGGCGGCGACTTTTTTAGCCTTCGACTTCCACACGTCCGCGCTACCGCGGATCACGGGAAACTCACGCTCCAGTTGCTTAACGCGATCACGAAGTCGTGAAAGCAAGGACAGCTCCTCTACCCTAGAGCGTGGTGATGCCATTGTATCCTCAAGAGATGGCGAGTCCGGGGTTCCCCCCACAGGACCACTTGATGTACCCTACCAAAAATCAAGCCAGAGGCAAATAAGGCAACCAACTCAAAAGTCAAAAGTAACAGATGCATTCAGGATCAACATAAAGTATCCACAAACACACTCGCCAACAGGCATGTTCTCCAATCAAAAGGGCAATTCATCAACTATTACAAGAAACTAACTACGAAGCAGCTAGCTTCTTCGACTTTGATGGCCTCGGGGGCTTCATCAAGTCCGTGGCTGTATCAGATGCCACTGACTTTTCGCCGGACCCTGAGGCCGAAGCTTTCGCCACCTTCTTTGCACGTTGGAGCTCCTCCGAATACTTGGCAACATTATTTATCAAGGAATGGCCATATTTGGCACAGGTAGTCGCAAAGGGAGCGAATACTACCTGCTGACCATCCGCGCCAACAGGCATCGTCTTCGACACTACAGAAGGATCTACTTCGACTCCGTGGGCTTGCACCATGGCAAGTGACATGGTCGCGCCAGCTGCGCGGAGGGAGTTCTTGTACGTGGCAGGCACACCCCCAGCGAGCGACTCTACCAGCTCTTCCACATTGTCGACCAGCTCCGCCTTCGGCATCAACTCCTCCTGGAGGGGACTCAGGGTAACCTTGGCCTTGGAAAAACGTATTTTGGACAGCGGCGCTACGATCCTCGACCGCAGACACCGCGCCCGCCAGAGCGTCATCGCAACAAAGGGCTTGCGGATCAAAACTCAAGTCGCCAGCAGCTACACCAAAATACACACATGGATCAAACTTCTAGTGCCACCGGCACTCCAGATGCAGAGAAGAACATCAATAAAATATCTACCGGTAAAGGTACCTGAGAGGGCCTTGGTGACTGAGAACAGTTGCTCTTCGAACAACTTCTCCCTGGCTGCAAAGGAGGCGCGCAGATCCTCTTCGCGCTTCTGGGCATCATCATGAGCTGCGATTGCCTCGTCGCGCCCCTTCACAGCTGCGGCTAGTGTCTTCTCCAACGTGGCGACGTCGCGCAGCAAAGCATTATGCTCAGCTACATGGCAGTCAATAATTGGCTATCAGTCGATTATACCAAAACAAAGAGAAGACGAAAAGAATAAGTGTAGAGCACTCACTCTCGACCGTGCGGTGGCGCGTCTCCAGCATCGCATGCTGGCGACCCATCGCCATCACCTGCTCTGCCACCTGCGCGGCTTCCTTTACAAGGAGCTATCGCACAAAACAAGGAGTCAGCAGAGGGCACCAGAAGGCGTTGACTACCACATTAAAAAAGAAGGAAAGATATACTTACATGGTCCTCCAGCGACTCCGAAGAAGGTTGCTGAACCGTCATCCGAGCAACTACTCGATGCTCCCCTATGTGAGGAGAGCTCGAACAATTGTGCCCGGAGTGGGCCGCCGCCGGAGGAGAAGGAGCGCGCTCGACCTCTACCTTGGCCCTTGAAGTCGCGACTCCCGATTCCTTCAAAAACTCGACATCGCCAGAAGATGACGACGCCTCTTGACTACAAGACCAAGTCCACATTGAGAAAAGGGCAAACTCCAGGGCAAAAACCAACAAGAAGAAAACAGAAAAGAATGAATGACCCAGCAAACTTACCAGTTAAAGTTGTCAAGATCAAACGTGGCAGCCGCCGATTCTGACAAAGACTCCTTGGGCAATCGCATCTTCTTGCGAGAAGACGGTGTCACAGTCCTCATAGGAACAGCTAGAATTGGCGACTCCGTGCCAATGGCCGCGCCTCTTGGAGTTGAAGGAGTCGACGCGTCGGAATCCTCGCTACGCGAACGCTTGCGAGTATCCGGGTTCTCGGACTCGGGGGCTTCCTCTTCCACATCAGAAGGGACAGTCGACTCAGACTCGTCCTCTTCCAAAGCTTCACGAGGAATAATCCCCTCAGGGAGAGGAGGCATACAAGGTGACACCGCCCAATCCTGCATACAAACAGTTAAGATCAGCAAACATAACAGGTAAGCAACAGATAACGCAATCGCGAAAATAAGCTACTGCGTAGCACAACTGTACCTCAGGAGGAGGATTCAAAGCATCGAAAGGAGGAACGACTGGCTCGTTCGGAAGCACATCCTTGAGGGTGTACTTCGTGACCAGTCGCACCCTCTTATCTACCTCACTCGCGGACATGCCATCAGCAGACACGCGAGTGGCATCATCAGCTCCACCCCATTGAAACATGGGATGGACCCTGGCCTGGAGAGGCTGGACGCGACGACGCAGCCAAGTCCTGACAAGGGCACAACCTCCCTCTTCTGAGCCTATGCGACTCTCGAGATCACAAACGCGTTGATATAGCACGTCTGTCTCCACGAGTTTGGAAGGCATGATCACATTCTTCCAAGAATGCATCTTCTTGCAGGGAGTCGCGGGATCAAAAGGCGCGAGTCCAAAGTGCTCGTCCTTGGACTTCTGGTCGCGAACATAGAACCATTTGTCCCTCCATCCCTGGACGGACTTGGTAAGCTTGATGTCGAAGTAGGTGGTGGATGGGTTGACATGGATACCGCAACCACCTACATCATAAACTAAAGAGCTAGATGCAGACTAACGCTTCAATTTAAACAAGTGTTTGAAAAGGCCAAAGTGTGGCTCGATTCCGAGCCAACACTCGCAAAGGGTGATGAAGCAGGTGATGTGGAGAATCGAATTTGGGGACAGCTGATGGAGCTGGAGCCCGTAGAAGCAAAGAAGACCCCTAAGAAAGGGGTGGAGAGGCAAGGAGAGACCGCGAATGACGAATGCGAGAAACATCACTCGAAAGCCAGCGGGAGGAGTAGGAATGGTCTCACCGCTGGGGGCGCGCGCATCGGCGACTGCCGCAGAGATAACTCCATCTTGGCGAAGAAGACGGAGATCTGACGCCTTGACGATAGAGGGGCGCCATGCGCCATTGGTCAAGCGGGTGCCCGCGACCTTTTTCTTCCCGCCGGCAGCGACGCTGGTGCCCGCAGCAGCGGAGCCACCCTTCTTCTTCGTCGCGACAACGGTGGCCGCGGAATCAGTGGTAGCACCTCCCTTCTTCTTTCCCATTGCGCGGCGGCGATGAGAACACAGAAAGTAACTTGGAAACGAACGAAGGTGGTCCAGCGCTGTGAAGGAGACGAGCGTGGGAAAGCAGAAGAACAGCAGCAATGGCAATGGCAGCGAGGACGAAAAAGTGCAGATGAAAAATTACCATCGCAGCGCCGCTATTTAACCCCTGGAAGATGCAATCCAACGGTTGACAAAACCCTATTAGATGCGTGGCGCGCATCGCGTTGGACACGTGGAGAAGAGGAAGCGTAAATCGTCCCCCCACTACTACCATTACGCGTGGAAATTGAGGAGGTGCAGTTAAAAATAAGATTACGCACGCCCAGTCAAATCAAAGTCAGAAAGTGGGACCCACCGCTCGTCACGTCCCATCAAACTCGCTCACGCGGGCAACTACGGTCATACACGCGTCAACACTGACGTCACCAAGGCTACGCAGTGGAAAACTTCGACTATTTTTAGTCCTTACTGGAGTCTTCGACTCCACCAAGCACTCGGGGGCTACTCCCATAGGGAGCGCTGTCCGTGCACCCTACGATTTTTCTTTTTCTTGTTGCAGGAACATGGACAATCACAAAAGCAAACCCAACCATTCGAAGCACAATTCGATTATGGACATGGGTTACTCCCATGGGGAGCGTCGGAAACAAATTCGACTGAAACAAACAGGCAAAAGACGACAGCAGTCGCGAAAGTTTTTAGTCCCTGCTTGAGTCATCGACTGAAACAAGCAAACAAAAGACGACAGCAGTCGCAAAAGTTTTTAGTCCCTGCCTAGTCACGCACCCTATGATTATCTGCACAAAAACTGTGTGTTGATAACATCCGCACTCGCAACCTTTGGCGACACCGCCTCACAAATTTTCCCTACAAAGAGACTACGTCTCCTGGGACGCCCGAATCGTCTCCGCGATGATAAAATTCGGATGCCGCGCCTACGGCGTGAAGGTAAGACCTGAATAAGGCCTGGCAACACACATTTAACTGCGCACTACCGGAAATATATCCGTGCCTACAGGCACGATGAACATGCCTTGACGGACGCGTCAAGTGCTCACACCCATATAACTGGAATTCGACTCCTGGAAGACCTCCGCGGCCTGAGTCGAATTACACCAACACTTTTTTGGATTCGAGTCCGGGACTCGAATTTGAGTAGATTGCGTTGTTTCACCCTAAGGTGGTTAACTGATACCGATACTTCGGTTATATCAGGCACGTATATCAACAATCCCTATGACATAAATAAAGGCAGTCGAAAATGTACTCATTCAGGCACTCGAAGACTTCAAAAAGTCCCCAGTCGAATCTGCGATTCCACTGGACACTCAGGGGCTACTGACATGGGTATACCCTGCAAGTACTCGAACTTGGTATATACGGTCCAAATACGTATAGCCCCACGGTGTCGCCAAGGCCCATATAGAAGGACTCGAGTAAACCTGCGGACTCTCGATTGCTTGAAGATCAAGAGAAAGCTGAAGATAGAAAGTTTGAAAGGGAAAACCCTGACTTGTAACCGACTCGACCTGCTACCCGAGACCTAGCCTATCTATATAAGGGCTAGGAGGGGGCGGCGAGGAGGACACACGCAACCCTAGCTTCCACAAACCCTCACCAGATTGCATCTGTGCACCGTTGTAACTTTCGACTCCCTCAATAATTCCACGAGCAGACAAGCAGGAGTAGGGACCTCTACGAGGCCTGAACCTGGGTAAATCCTTTGTCCCCTGTGTGCTTGTTTGCTAGCCTATAGATGTCTCCAGCGCTCCCTCCTTCTCCAAAACCCAAGTCCATAACAATGGGCATTGATGAGTTAAACCCTCGTCACCAAGTGACAAAATGAATCTTAATTAGTCAGGAAAATATTACCAGTTACTAAAAGTACTTATCTTAGTAATGTGTACAAACCTTTTGCCTATCTGAGATAATGGTGTATGTTCCAAAGTTACCAGACTCGCCAATACAATACCTTAGTTGTGTCAAGAACCACAACCAACTAGTTATTTCCTCCTTATCAACTACACCAAATGCAATGGGGAAAATATTGTTGTTTCCATCCCTACCAGTTGCAACCAGGATCTGTTGTCCTATAGCCATTTTGATAAAACAACAATCTACACCTACAACAAAATAAAACAATTAATGGGCACTTACCTAAGAATGGCCTACAACAAAACAATGCATGGGCTAAATCAAAACAAAATAAAGCAATGAATGTGCACATACCTATGAATGTCCTACAACCATTTAGAAAACCCTGCAAAGAAGCATTAAAACAAATGAAGAGCCCATGGAATCTTGGGTTTGGGCTAGGGTGCGCAACTAGCTGTTTCGTTGTCACAATGCATGTACTAGCTAGGTTTGAATCTAGAATAGCCTTCAAATAATCCCTAATCTTGGTATACTGTGCCTTCTGATATCTGATACGTCGTAAATGTATCTATAATTTTTGATGTTCCACACTTGTTTTATATCTACTTTCTTATGTTTAGTCCACACTTTGAGGTATTTTTATACATTTTCTGGAACTAACCTATTGACAAGATGCCACAGTGCCAGTTGCATGTTTTCTACTGTTTTTGGTTTCAGAAAAGCTGGAAAAGAAATATTCTTGGAATTGGACCGGACAAAAGCCAAAGTCAATATTTTACCGAAAGACTCATGGAGCCAGAAGACAAGACGGAGAGGGGCCAGGGGCTGGCCACACCACCTCGTGGCGCGGGCCAGGCATGGCCACACCAAGGGGTGGTGTGGGCCCCTCATGCCTCCACCGACCTTGCCCCTTCGCCTATATATGCCTCCCGGGACGAAAACCCTAAAGACAAGATCATATTTGCACGAAAAGTTCCACAACATCGCCACCACCGAAGAGGACATTCGGGGGACAGAAGTCTCTATTCCGGCACCCTGCCGGGACGGGGAAGTGCCTCCAAAGCCATCTCCATCGACTCCACCGCCATATCCATCGTCATTGCTGACTCCCATGATGAGGAGGGAGTAGTTCTCTCTCGAGGCTAAGGGCTCTACCAGTAGCTATGTGTTCATCTCTCTCTCTATGCGTGATCTTACGAGATCACGAGCTTTGTAATCTATAGATCTATTCTGGTACTCAAGTGCTTTAATGATTCTCTGCTTATCCCCACGCGTGTGAAGTTGACAGTGTGCATACCGTGTGGCACTTTGGCTAAGATTACATAAATACTTGTCATGAGTATAATTTGAGTTGGATGTCTCTATGAGATTGTGGTGTTTGTTGGAACCATCTAGCGCTCAAGGTGACAGTGAGGGGTTATCTAGATGGGGAATACGAACTTTAAGGTGTGCTATTATACCCCTCATCGTCCAACCGGAGAGTAGTTCAGGGTAGCATCATGAAGAGAAGATATTTATATGAGAGTGTCCACTAGTGAAAGTATGATACCTAGGCCTTGTTTCTAAGCATTGAAACACCATTTACAATCAGTTCTTTTACATGTTTGCTTGCTGCCACTCTTATTTCAGATTGCAATTACCACTTATAATCATCCATATCACTTGTATTTCACTATCTCTTCGCTGAACTAGTGCACCTATACACCTGATAAGTGTATTGGGTGTGTTGGAGACATAAGAGACTTCTTGTATCTTGATTGTAGGGTTTCTTGAGAGGGATACCTTTGACCACTTCCTCCCTGAGTTCGATAAACCTTGGGTGATCCACTTAAGGGAAACTTGCTGCTGTTCTAAAAACCTCTGCACTTGGAGGCCCAACACTATCTACAAGAATAGAAGCGTGCGTAGACATCAAGATATTTTCTGGCGCCGTTGCCGGGGAGGTAAGGTAAAAGGTACTCACATCCTCTGGCTACTAAGCTATCTTCTAGTACTATTGCTGGTGTGTGAGTGCTCGAAGTTATTTCCTTTAGATTCTGAAATTATATCTTTTTGTTTCTTGTTTTTATTTTCACTAGATAGGCTTAATGGAAAACAACAACAAAATTCGAGAGCTTTATAGTATTTATCTTGAGTTAGGACATGAAGTGTTTGAAGAGAAAAATAAAAAACCTGCGGAACTTTCTTTGCATGCTAATAGCAATGTTATTAGTATGAATTCTTTGAACACCATTATTACTAATGCTATGGAAAAGTCTAAGCTTGGGGAAGCTGGTTTGATGAGCATGATATGTTTAGTCCCCCAAGGACGGAGGAGAAAATTTACTTTGATGATACTATACCTCCGATATATGATGATTACAATGATGAGCATGATATTTTCAGTCCACCTACTATTGAGGAGAAAATTAATTATGATTACAATATGCCTCCTATATTTGATGATTATGGTGATGATAATAATAATGATAGCTATTTTTTTGAATTTTCTCCCACTATAATTAATAAGAATGACTATGTTTATGTGGAGATTATTAATTCTTTTATGCATGTGGCTCATGATAAGAATGTTTTATGTGATAGTTATATTGTTAATTTTATTCATGATGCTACTAAAAGTTATTATGAGAGAGGGAAACATGGTTTTATGTATCTCAACAATATTAAGTTTCCCCTCTTTATGTTGAAAATTTTGAAGTTGCACTTGTTTTGCTTTCCTATGCTTGTTGTTTTGTGCTTTCATGACTTGTTTATTTACAAGATTGTTTTTCATAGGAAGTGGGTTAGACTTAAATTTGTTCTATATTTGCTTCTTGATGCTCTCTCTTACTTCAATTCATATTTCTTATGTGAGCATCATCGAAATTATCATGCCTATCTTAATGGCTATAAAGAAAGAGCTTCTGGGAGACAACCCATTATATATTTTTTACTTTCAGTTTATTTTTGTTTTGTTGAGTCTTGGAAGTTATTAACTCTGTAATAACCTCTCCTTATCCTTTTTGTGTGGTTTTTGTGCCAAGAATAACCTCTAATAAGGGAGAAATAATACTTGGGAAAGTTGCTGTCCTGAAAACGATTTTTGTGCTTCGCTGTAAAAATTCGTGAAAAATATCTGTACATTGGATTGAGTTGTAATGTTTTGTGCTTCTGCCCCAGGTTGTTACCTAACTTTCGTTAGTTTAACACTTTTCGATTTGAGCAACATAAGGGCTTCAGAAAAATCGGTTTTTACCTGCTGGTCTGTTTTGACAGATTTCTGCCATTATTTGCATTTGCCTCTTAATCTCTTTCTCTTTGAGTTCTCCTTGATAATTTGGAATTTTAAAAGGAACTGCTACAGTAGCTTGTGTTTTAATGGAAGTTTTACTTGTTCTAAAACTGAACCTAAAGATTTATTATCTGAAGTGCACTAATATTGCTAATGAAAATTGTGTGAAGTTTTGTATGAAGGAAATTTTAAAGTGTAGGGAAGAACAATGTGATAAGATGAAGTATGGACAAAAGCTCAAGCTTGGGAATGCCACCCGTGTCACCCCAAGAAATATTCAAGAAGTACAAGCGTCAAAGCTTGGGGATTCCCAAGGCATCCCCTTCTTCATCAATAAAAATCTCAGGTTTTCTTCCAAACACTTCATTTTTATTGTTCCATGCACAAATTGTGTTGTTCTTGGAGCGTCATCATTTTTGTTTTTAGTTTTATTTTTCTTAGTTTGCTTAAATAAGTTGGTTGGATCCCAACACACTTCTTTTGGAGAGAGACACATGATACATTGCAAATGTATCTATAATTTTTGATGTTCCATGCTTGGTTTTATCCACTTTCTTGTGTTTTGTCCACACTTTGGAGTAATTTTCATAAGATTTCTTGGACTAACCTATTAACAAGAGCCACAGTGCCAGCTGCCTGTTTTCTGCTGTTTTTGGTTCCAGGAAAGTCAAAAAATGAATATTCTCGGAATTGGACGGGACAAAAGCCAAAGTGTCTATTTTTCCGGAAGTCATAAGATGCCAGAATACGAGACGGAGAGGGTTCAGGGGGCCACCACACCACCTGGTCGCGCGGCCTAGCCTGGCCCACGCCAGGGGGTGGTCTGGCTGCCTCCGGCACCCCCTCGGCCTCTCCTTCCGCCTATAAGATGCCCTTGGGACGAAAACCCTAAGTACCCGATCAAAAATCCACGAAAGAGTCTGTAGCCGCCGTCATCTCCATCCCTAGATCGGGAGGGATCTGAAGCTCTTCTCGGCACCCTGTCGGAGAGGGGAATTCACCCTGGAGGCCTTCTTCATCACCATGCAAGCCTCCAGTGTGATGCGTGAGCAGTTCATCCTTGGACTACGGATCCATGTAGTAGCTAGATGGTTGGTTCTCCTCCTTTGTGCTTTCATGTCTAGATCTTGTGAGCTCCGTTCATGATCAAGATCATCTATTTGTAATTCTGCATGTTGTGTTTGTAGGGATCCGATGGATATTGAGATACTATTTCAGATTGATTATTGATTTTATCATGTCTTTGTTATTTGTGATCTTGCATGATTTCCGTTGTTAGTAGCTATCTTGGCCAAGTAGATGCTAGCAACTCCAAGAGTTAGTATTTATGCTCGATAGTGGGTTCATGCCTTTGGTAATCTGGGGAAGTGACAGAAATCTCTAAGGTACTAGATGTGCTGTTGCTACTAGGGAGAAAACAACAATCCTTTGTTCATAGAACAATCGTATTGTTTACTTTACACGCAATTCGTAAACCAATATTCTGTTGCTTGCAACTTAATACTGGAGGGGGTTCGGATGATAACCTGAAGGTGGATTATTAGTCATAGATGCAGTTGGATGGCGGTCTATGTATAATGTTGTAATGCCCAATCAAGTCTCAAAGGAGTCAAGATGATTAGTATATGCATGTATTGCTTTCTCGATGTTTGTCAATTGCCTCGCTGTAATTTGTTCACCCAGCATGTTATCTGTCTTAAGGAGAGCCACCTCTAGTGAATTATGGATCCCGGTCCTTTCTTTTACATACAATCTACAAACTATTTACTGCTTTGTCTTTAGTTTCTGCAAACTATTACTTCCTTCCATTCGATACGCTTAATCCTTTGTTTTCAGCAAAACACGGTGAGATTGACAACCTCATCGCAAGTTGGGGACAGAGTTCTGTGGTTGTGTTGTGCAGGTCTCCATGTTGCTACTAGCACCGGTAGTGCGCCCTGCCAAGGCTCAGCTAACAACACCTTTGGGGTGTTTCCTTGCTCCTACTGGTTCGATTAAACCTTGGTTTCATAACTAAGGGAAACTTGCTGTTGTGCTCATCATACCTTCCTCTTGGGGTTCCCAACGAGCTCTACATCAACACCGAGCCATCAACACACCCTGTTATTCATTGCGTAGAACACTCTAGTTTTCACTCTTATTGTTCTGTGAGTGTTCTCCTTTGCTAGCACTGCATTTAGCTTTAGTTTTAGATTGGTGTTGGAAAAGAGTAGGAAGTTTCATGCTTATAGTGGTACAAAAGGAAGCTTGTTTTGACTGTGACTTAGACTTTATCATGTCATGTTTGATATTGCTTTGACTTTATGCTTAGTGATTATTGCTGTAGCATGACTTGTTACAAATGATTGAGATTGCTTAATGTGTCTTGAAAGAATCATGTATTGTTTTAGCATATAAAAGCATAATATTGTGGTATTCTCCTTTGATGCTTTATTTGGGTTGACTTGGCGCATGCTCACACCATGTTAAGACTATACCAAGTCACCATACCCTCTATGATCATTTAGTTTTCGACTTGTAATATCACTTTATGCTTTAATTAATAATGTTTTGTCACTTTGGATGATTATGGCCATTATTGCGCTCTTAGTTGGTCGCTCCTAGTCTTTTGCTAGCCTCTACATGTACCAAGTATGAGTTCCACTCATGCATCCTACTCCAAATAAAACCAAGTTATTCCAAAGAGTCCACCATACCTACCTATTAGAAATATTGCTATTCCAAGTATATTCATGTTTATATCTACCTTCTGAATTAAAATTTTTATGTGAAAATTAGTGATTAAAGCTCTCACAAACTTGATGGCACACTTTACTTTTCTTGCACTAAATAAACTTGAACCATTGTGCCCATCTATGTTGCGTATATGCTTGCATTTTGTAAGTTGTGAATTAGCAGAACCATGTTATCATGGGGAACGCTCTCAACATTGCACTTTATTTAGTTGATATCATGTTCTTTTGCTTATGGATCCCGACGGTGTGAAATGAAAGGGGAGCTTGTAAGGCTCATGGAGTTTGTATATGTGTTGGAGAAACGCCTGGGCGGCTGGTCTAAGCCATGCCAAATCATGGTGGAAACCTACAGCATAACCATAGTGAGCAATCTATGAAGCATCCTCTATAAAAAAACCTATGCAAATAGGAAAGAAAAAAAAGAGAAAAAAAGAAAAAAAGAGCCTATGCAAATAGGAAATAAAAGGATCGCTGAGATGCTCATTGTCTGCTTGCCTTGTCATTTTGATATGGGGAATCTTCTGTATCATCGGGCAAGGGGTACCCCGTTGGCGGTTCTCTATGATACACATGTACTTACATTGACAAGAACTTACCTGTGACTAAACTTGAGTAGCATGAGGAACGGTACTCGTAAGTAAGGGGCATGAGATTTTCAGCTTATAACTTGTCAAGCATATCCTCATATTTGTTCACTTTAACCTTAATCACCTAAAGATGCTTATGATAGGGCAATGAGAGCTGAAAGCTATAAGTACCATAATTTTTGGAAGCTCTTTATGAGACTTGAATCCCTGCTTCCTTCTATGAAGGGCCTTTCTTTTACTTATTATGTTGAGTATCCATCTTCTATCTTTATGCCCCTATTGAGAGAGCATAGTGGTCATTCTTAGTTTAATGTGCATTGTCCCAAAACTTGTTAATTGATTCATAACTTTGATGTTGCTTGTTCTTAAACTATCTGTATCTAGTCACCCTTATGAACTTTGAAGGTGTCCTATGCATTTTTGTTTTGCTACACTATGAGGGACAAGCTGAATACCATTCTCATTATGTTTTCTATATGAGAAACAAACAAACGTCTTTCAAAGCATTGTTATTCATGAATCTTTTGTTTGTACCTTTTCATGTTACAACATAATTGCTATGTCTTATTGTTAGAACTATATCTTGCATGTCTATGTTAGAGTACTATGATTTCAGCTATCAATGTTTTACAAATACCTTGATCAAGATTGTGATGGTCCATGTCACCTCAAAAATTATTATTTTTATCACTTACCTACTCGAGGAAGAGCAGGAGTTAAGCTTGGGGATGTTGATACGTCGTAAACGTATCTATAATTTTTGATGTTCCATGCATGTCTTATATCTACTTTCTTATGTTTAGTCCACACTTTGAGGTATTTTTATACATTTTCTGGAACTAACCTATTGACAAGATGCCACAGTACCAGTTGCCTGTTTTATGCTGTTTTTGGTTTCAGAAAAGCTGGAAAAGAAATATTCTCGGAATTGGACCGGACAAAAGCCAAGATCAATATTTTACCGGAAGACTCACGGAGCCATAAGACGAGACAGAGAGGGGCCAGGGGCTGGCCACACCACCTGGTGGCATGGGCTAGGCCTGGCCACGCCAAGGGGTGGTGTGGGACCCTCAGGCCTCCACCGACCTTGCCCCTTCGCCTATATATGCCTCCCGGGACGAAAATCCTAAAGACAAGATCAGATTTCCACGAAAAGTTCCACAACGCCGCCGCCACCGAAGAGGAGATTCGGGGGACAGAAGTCTCTGTTCCGGCACCCTTCCAGGATTGGGAAGTTCCTCCGGAGCCATCTCCATCAACTCCACCACCATCTCCATTGTTGTTGCTGACTCCCATGATGAGGAGGGAGTAGTTCTCTCTCGAGGTTTAGGGCTCTACCAGTAGCTATGCGTTCATCTCTCTCTCTATGCGTGATCTTACGAGATCATGAGCTTTGTAATCTATAGATCTATTCTGCTACTCAAGTGCTTTAATGAATCTCTGCTTATCCCTACGTGTGTGAAGTTGACAGTGTGCACACCGTGTGTCACTTTGGCTAAGGTTACATAAATACTTGTCATGAGTATAATTTTAGTTGGATGTCTCTATGAGATTGTGGTGTTTATTGGAACCATCTAGCGCTCAAGGTGACAGTGAGGGGTAATCTAGATGGGGAATATGAACTTTAAGGTGTGTTGTTATAGCCCTCGTCGTCCAACTGGAGAGTAGTTCAGGGTAGCATCATGAAGAGAAGATATTTATATGAGAGTGTCCACTAGTGAAAGTATGATGCCTAGGCCTTGTTTCTAAGCATTGAAACACCATTTACAATCAGTTCTTTTACATGTTTGCTTGCTACCACTCTTATTTCAGATTGCAATTACCACTTATAATCATCCATATTACTTGTATTTCACTATCTCTTCACTGAACTAGTGCACCTATACACCTGACAAGTGTATTGGGTGTGTTGGGGACACAAGAGACTTCTTGTATCTTGATTGCAGGGTTGCTTGAGAGGGATACCTTTGACCACTTCCTCCCTGAGTTCGATAAACCTTGGGTGATCCACTTAAGGGAAACTTGCTGCTATTGTACAAACCTCGGCACTTGGAGGCCCAACACTGTCTACAAGAATAGAAGTGTGCGTAGACATCAATATCCCATGACAACAACAAATGCCTTCTTCCTAGCTCTGTATGCTTTGCTCTTTGGCACTTCTACTCCATACTTCTGTTTGACATTATCAGCAGTGTATCAACACAGGTAACAGGGCCATTTCTAATTGCTTGCTCAGATCGGGTAGCAAGCTAGCCAATTGTTACTTTTGTGTTCTCACAAAAGTATGTCTGGCCCAAGCTTCATGTGGAATCTTCACCAGCCAATTGTTTGCGTACTCACAATTAGCTTTTAGAGCAGCCATTGCCAGATCAAATCAATTCATTGTGTAGGAGTAGCTAGCAGCATCCATGTGCTTCTTTAGCTTAGTGCCTCTAAAACCAACTGACTGGAAGTTGGCATAAATATGCCTAAGATAGTACCTTTGAGGTGAGTTTGGAAAAACTTGAGAGATGGCTTTGAGAAGTCCCTGACCAAGTGACAAAATGAATCTTAATTAGTCAAGGAAATATTAGCAGTTACTAAAAGTACTTATCTTAGTAATGTGTACAAACCTTTTGCCTACCTGAGATAATGGTGTATGTTCCAAACTTGCGAGACTCACCAATACAATACCTTAGATGTGTTAAGAACCACAACCAACTAGTTGTTTCCTCCTTATCAACTACACCAAATGTAATGGGGAAAATATTGTTGTTTCCATCCCTACTAGTTGCAGCCAGGATCTGTTGTCTTGTAGCCAGTTTGATAAAACAACCATCTACCCCTACAACAAAATAAAACAATTAATGGGCACTTACCTAAGAATGGCCTACAACAAAACAATGCATGGGCTAAATCAAAACAAAATAAAGCAATGAATGTGCACATACCTATGAATGTCGTACAACCATTTAGAAAACCCTACAGAGAAGCATTAAAATAGACGAAGAGCCCATGGAATCTTGGGTTTGGGATAGTGTGCTGAACTAGCTGTTTCGTTGTCACAATACATCTACTACCTAGGTTTGTATCTAGAATAGCCTGCAAATAATCCCTAATCCTGGTATACTGTGCCTTCTGATCTCCCATGACAGCAACAAATGCCTTCTTCCTATCTCTGTATGCTTTGCTCTTTGGCACTTACACTCCATACTTCTGTTTGGCATTGTCAGCAGTGTATCAACACATGTATTAGGGTTAGTTCTAATTGCTTGCTCAGATTGGGCAACAAGGCAGCCAATTGTTACTTTTGTGTTCTCACAAAAGTATGTCTGGCCCAAGCCTCATGTGGAATCTTCACCAGCCAATTGTATGCGTCCTCACAATTAGTTTTTAGAGCAGCCATTGCTCGAGAAAATCAATTCTTTTTGTAGGAGTAGCTAGCAACATCCATGTGCTTCTTCTTCTCCCATGTTTGCAGTTGATAACTTCACAAGGATGTCTATTTATGGATATAGGAGCACAACATAGTGTTGACACTCAGGACATAATGTGGACACTCTTGTCGAGGTTTTCTAGTCCCGATTGGAGCCACTAACCGGGACTAAAGATATTTCCCGCCATTTCCCACTGCTTGCCGCTATGTTTTCCTGCCCTTTCCCTCTAACCGGGCCTTTTAATCTCAGTTGGAGCCACTAACCAGGACTAAAGATATTGCCCGCCATTTCCCACCGCTTCCCGCTATGTTTTCCCACCCTTTCCCTGTAACCGGGCCTTTTAGTGCCAGTTGGAGCCACTAACCAGGACTAAAGATATTTCCTGCCATTTCCCACCACTTCCCGCCATGTTTTCCTACCCTTTCTCTTTATATCTAGGCCGACCGCGCCATGGCTATCCACACATCCACACCTTCCTCTCTCAAAATAATGGACATCGCATACTGGGCCATTCTAACACTCGAGGAGACCGAGGCGTTGTGCGCCTCCAGCTAGCCATACCCGCGGGGCTACCGGCTGCTCGCTGACTGGATGCTGAGTGTTGGAGGAGTTTCTATCCCTCCTGTGCCTCAAGTTTCTGCCCGCCAGGAGGCCATCACGAACCACTTCTACATAGAGCTCACGCTGGAGCAGCAGATGGATCCCCATTGGGATCTCGACAACTATGACACCTGGAATGCCTTCTTTGCTAACCGGCAGGAAAGGGAGCTTGCCAGGTACGAGGGTGACGGCCCGCCCCGGTGAACCACAACGAAACCGGTCGTTGCCTGTGGTGCGCGAACCGGACTGTCACCGATGTGATGCGCTACATCACTGAGGGGGATCATCCTCTCCTGCGGTACCCGCACTTTAACCCACCGCAAAGCCACAAGAAGGGTGGCGGTGGTGAAGGCCGCGGGCATAGCGGCATCATCATCCGGGAGCCCCCTCCCCCGCGCGTCGTGAATCCGAGGCTGGAGTGGCTGAGGATCCCCGGAATATGCCATGGTTCACGGTCCCAGGATCCCCCTACACAAGCCAGGGAAGGACTGAGGATCCCCGGAATATGCCATAGCGACGACGACGAAGATGATTCGGAAGATGACCCTGAAGCTATGTACTATAGGGCTAGACATGATTATGACTAATCCATTAGCTAGGATGAATGGTTCATCTATGTATCCAAGATAGTCGAGAGATCCAATGTTTTCATTATGTAATGCATTTTTATTTGAAAATAGAAAAATGGTTAATAGTTTGAACAATTATTTTAGGAAACAGAAAATGGTTCTGGATTAGTTATTCAAATTCAAACACTTCTTATGTTGAAAGTTTTTTCAAATTCAAATTTAAACCATTTCAGAAATTTCAAATTTAATAGTTTGAATAGTTAGACTAATTATTTTATAAGATAGAAAGTTTTTTCAAATTCAAATCATTTCAAATGTAAACACCTAAATAAGAAATTGTTGGAGATATGCCCTAGAGGCAATAATAAATATAGTTATTATTATATCTTTGTGTTTATGATAAATGTTTATATTCATGCTATAATAGTATTAACAAGGAAACATTAATACTTGTGTGAATTGTAAACTTAAATTGAAGTCCCTAGTATAGCCTCTATACTTCACTAGCTTGTTGGTTAATAGATGATTGTGGTTTCCCTATCATGAACATTGAGATGTTATTAACAACAAGATCATATCGTTAGGAGAATGATATGGTGGACATACTCCTATAGATAAGCGTAGCATAAAGATCAAGTCATTTCAATAGTTCAATTGCTATATGCTTTCTGATACATAGTAACCTAATTCCTTCGACCATGAGATCATGCATATCACCTTTACTGGATGGATGCTTTGATGTCATCAAACACCACACCGTAACAGGGTGGCTATAAAGGTGGTATTGAGTGTTCGGAAAGTATTGGTTGAAACACATGGATCAAGAGTGGGATTTGTCCATCCATATGACGGATAGATATTCTCTGGGCCCTCTCGGTGAAATGTCATCCAATTAGCTTGCAAGCATGTGACTAGGTCACAAGGGATCACATATCACGGGAACGAGAAAAGAGTACTTATCAGTAACGAGGTTGAACTAGGTATGCAGAGATACCGAAGATCATAACCTCGGATAAGTAACATATCGTGAGACAAAGGGAAATTGGTATCGTATGTAAGTGGTTCATTCGATCGCAAAGTAATCGTAGAAATATGTGGGAGCCATATGAATTTCCAGATTCCTCTATTGGTTATTGTTCGGAGAAGTGTCTCGATCATGTCTGCATAATTCACGAACCGTAGGGAGACACACTTAAGGATTCGACGTTGTTTGAGTAGTTATGGTATTATGAGAAAGAGACCGAATGTTGTTCGGAGTCTCGGATGGGATCCGGGATATCACGAGGTGATCCGGAATGGTCCGGAGAATAAGATTCATATAAGGAAAGTCCCGTTTCGGAGTTCGGGAATGATTCCGGTGTTTTCATCGGGGATATTCTAGAAGGTTCCGGATTGTCCGGCACTCCGGGGGGGAAGGGGTACATGAATGTGTCATTACATATTGGAATGATTGCATCATGTACTAAGTGTTCTTGCTGTCCCAAATATAGGATTAAATTGAATCCTAAAACAGAAAAGTCAAATGTCCAGTTTGAAAGTCAAACTGCCAAAAACAAGAAACTGTGGGAAACAAGCAAGAGGAGTTGGAGTCGACTTGGAGGAGGAGTTTCTCTCCTCCAAGCCGGCGGCCAGCCTAGGCCGAGTTGGGGAGGGACTCCCTCCCTCCCCTGGCGCGCCCACACCCTCCCACCTATATAAGGAGGGGCAGGGCTCCCCTCCTACACACACAAGTTTCCTATCCTCTAAACTAAACCCTAGATCTAGACCCCGGTTTAGAGCTATTCGGTTTAGAGCCTTCTAATTGGTTTAGAGCCCTCTAATTGGTGTGTCTAATTACTAGACCACTAATAGCCTCTCTCATAAGCTCCACCATACTCGCACCGGCTTAAGGCGAAGCCCTGCGGGATCTCCCCTCTACTTCCGGTACCACGCCGTCGTGCTGCCGGAATCGCGAGGAGAGTGCTACAACCTCCGCTGCCTGCTGGAACAAGGGAGAGGAAGGTCTTCGTCGAGTACCGAACGTGTGACCGACTGCGGGAGCGCTGCGGGAACGCGGCGCCGGAAGGATCGTCTACGCGATCTTGAGATCGGAAAGAGTACGACTACATCACCCACGAGAATCTGCTCTCGTTAAACACTTTGGAATCTTCGAGGGTGAGTTATTCCATCGACTCGTTGCTACAATCTAGTAGATAGATCTTGGCTTGTTTGTTTGTATGCGATAGAAAATTTTTGTTTTCCATGCTACGAACCCCTACAGTGGTATCAGAGCCGTGTCTATATGTAGATCTGTTGCACGAGTAGAACACAATGGTCATTGTGGGCGTTGATGCTTTTATTGTAGATTGCCTTTTGTGTACTTTGCATCTTGCGGTATGTTGGGATGAAGCGGCCCGGGCTAACCTTACATGACATCGTTCATGAGACTTGCTCCACGCTTAACATGCAACTTGTATTGCATAAGTGGCTTTGCGGGTGCCTGTTTCTCCTAGCATAGTAAAGATCCAATTTACAACGGGTGATCAACAATGCTAGTATCAATGTTGTGGTTCTTGTTCGTAAGTTAGAACGACACTTATGGAAAGCCCCAAACCACGTAAAATATGCAAAGAAAGTAGAAGCGTCTAACTTTGTTTTGCAGGGGTGTGCAGTGATGTGATATGGCCATGATTGTGATTATATTTGATGTATGCAATGTTCCTTATTGTAAGTTGGCAACCGGCAGGAGCCATATGGTTGTCTTTAATTTCTGTTAAGACCTGCGTGTCTATTCAAAATAGTTGTAATAGTTGAAGCTGGTGGACGACAACCATGAAGAAGCGTCATTGACCTTGATGCTATGCCGGTGATGATGGAGATCATATTCGTGCTTGAAGATGGAGATCGGAAGCACAAAGAAGAAAGGCCATATCATATCACATATTATGAATTGCATGTGATGTTAATCCTTTATGCATCTTGTATTGCTTAATAGACGACGGTAGCATTATAAGATGATCCCTCATGCACATAAATTTCAAGTTCTAAAGTGTTCACCCTTAGTATGCACCGTTGCCAAAGCTTGTTGCTTCGAAGCACCACGTGATGATCGGGTGTCTTTGATTCCGCGGGTGAATACAACGTAAGCAAGCCAGATTTGCTTATGCGGTAGCTAAGGTTTGATCTTGACGAGCCTAGCATGTACAGACATGGCCTCAGGAACACGGATCGCCGAAAGGCAAAGCATGAATCATATAGTAGATATGATGAACATGATGATTGTTCGCCACTAAAACTATATCGGCTCTCGTGATGATCGGTGTTGATATAGTAGATTTGGTTCGTGTGATCACTAAAACAATGTGAGGGATATTGTTTTGAGTGGGAGTTCACCTAGTTTAATTTCATTAATTAATTTGAACTCAATTTGTCATAAACTTAGTCTAAACTATTGCAAATATGTTGTAGATCAATGGCAGCCCCTACCATCAATTTTAATGCGTTCCTAGAGAAAGAAAAGTTGAAAAACAATGGAAGCAACTTCGCGGATTGGTTCCGCAATTTGAGGATTGTCCTCACAGCTGGTAATTTGACCTATGTGCTGGATGCACCGCTAGGTGACCCACCTGCAGCTGATGCTACCGATGAAGTAAAGAATGTTTACCTCGCTCGGAAGAATCAGTACTCCATAGTTCAGTGTGCTATCTTGTATGGTTTAGAATCGGAGCTTCAGAAAAGGTTTGAAGAGTCAGATCCATATGATATTGTCGAGGATCTCAAATTAATTTTTGAGACTCATGCGGCAATTGAAAGTTATGAAGCTTCTGAAAAGTTCTTTAACTGCAAGATGGAAGAGGGTAGCTCCGTCAGTGAGCATGTGCTTAAGATGTCTGGGCACGCAAATAAACTTCAAAGTTTGGGTATAGTGATTCCTAATACTTTGGGAGTTTACCGCATCCTCCAATCACTACCACCAAGTTACAAGAACTTTGTGATGAACTACAACATGCAGAACATGAACAAAGAGTTGCCAGAACTATTTGCTATGTTAAAATCTGCAGAAGTGGAGATCAAGAAAGAGCACCAAGTGTTGATGGTCAATAAGACCACCAAATTCAAGAAAGGCAAGTCTAAGCAAAAGGGACACTTCAAGAAGGGTGGTAAGAAAGTTACCATGCCAACGAAGAAGACCAAGGCTGGACCTAAGCCTGAAACTGAGTGCTTTTACTGCAAGGGAGAAGGTCACTGGAAGCGGAATTGCCCAAAGTACTTGGCGGATTTGAAGAACGGCAACATCAAGAAGAAAGGTATATTTGATATACATGTTATTGATGTGTATCTCACTAGTATTCGTAGTAGTGCCTGGGTATTTGATACTGGTTCGGTTGCTCATATTTGTAACTCGAAACAGGAGCTGCAGAATAAACGGAAGCTAGCGAAGAACGAGGTGTCGATGCGTGTGGGAAACGGATCAAAGGTTGATGTGATCGCGGTCGGCACGCTACCTCTTCATCTACCATCGGGATTAGTTTTATACTTAAATAATTGTTATTTGGTGCCTGCGTTGAGCATGAACATTATATCGGGATCTTGTTTATTGCGAGACGGTTACTTGTTTAAATCAGAGAATAATGGTTGTTCGATTTATATGAGTAATATGTTTTACGCACACGCACCTTTGATAGATGGTCTATTCTTATTGAATCTCGATAGTAGAAATACACATCTTAATAACATTGAAGCTAAACGTTTGAAATCAAGCGATAATTCGACCTATATGTGGCACTGTCGTCTTGGTCACATTGGAGTGAAACGTATGAAGAAACTCCATTCCGATGGACTTCTTGAATCACTTGATTTTGAATCACTTGAAAGATGCGAAGCATGTCTGATGGGTAAAATGACTAAGACTCCATTTTCTGGTATGATGGAGCGAGCTACGGACTTATTGGAAATCATACATACCGATGTGTGTGGTCCAATGAGTGTAGCATCGCGCAGTGGTTATCGTTATGTTCTTACCTTCACGGATGACTTGAGTAGATATGGGTATATCTATTTCATGAAACATAAGTCCAAAACTTTCGAGAAGTTTAAGGAGTTTCAGAGTGAGGTAGAGAATCAACGTAACAAGAAGATTAAATTTCTACGTTCTGATCGTGGAGGTGAATATCTAAGTTACGAGTTTGGCGAGCATTTAAAGAAGTGCGGAATACTTTCACAATTGACACCGCCGGGAACACCACAGCGTAATGGTGTGTCCGAACGTCGTAATCGAACTCTCTTAGATATGGTTCGTTCTATGATGTCACTTACAGATTTACCGCTATCATTTTGGGGTTATGCATTAGAAACAGCCGCATTCACTTTAAATAGGGCACCATCTAAATCCGTTGAAACGACACCGTATGAATTATGGTTTGGGAAGAAACCTAAATTGTCGTTCCTTAAAGTTTGGGGATGCGAAGCCTATGTAAAGAAGTTACAGCCGGACAAGCTTGAACCCAAAGCGGAAAAATGCGTCTTCATAGGATACCCAAAGGAAACTATTGGGTATACCTTCTATCATAGATCCGAAGGCAAAATCTTCGTTGCCAAGAATGGATCCTTTCTAGAGAAGGAATTTCTCTCGAAAGAAGTGACTGGAAGGAAAGTAGAACTCGACGAGGTTGTCGAACCTTCTCTCAAAATTGCGAGTAGCGCAGCACCGGAAGAAGTTCCTGTGGTGCCTGCACCAATAAGAGAGGAAGCTAATGATAGTGATCATGAAACTTCGGTTGAAGTTGCTACAGAGCCTCGGAGGTCAACGAGAACTCGTACCACTCCAGATTGGTATGATTCCGTTATGAATGTCATGTTGGTGGACAACACCGATGACCCTGAGACATATGAGGAAGCGATGATGAGCCCAGATTCCAATAAATGGCAAGAAGCCATGAAATCCGAGATTGGATCCATGTACGAAAACCAAGTATGGACTTTGGTGGACTTACCGGATGGCCGGAAGGCTGTCGAGAACAAATGGATTTTCAAGAAGAAAACAGATGCTGATGGTAATGTTACTGTCTATAAAGCTCGACTTGTCGCAAAAGGGTTTCGACAAATTCAAGGAGTTGACTACAATGAGACTTTCTCACCGGTAGCGAAGCTAAAGTCTGTGAGGATTATGTTAGCAATCGCTGCATATTATGATTATGAGATATGGCAGATGGATGTCAAAACAGCATTCCTCAATGGAGACATTGATGAAGAGTTGTATATGATGCAACCCAAAGGTTTTGTCGATCCTAAAGATGCTAACAAGGTATGCAAGCTTCAACGGTCCATCTATGGATTGAAGCAGGCATCCCGAAGTTGGAATCAACGTTTTGATAAGGTAATCAAAAGTTTTGGTTTTATACAAACTTATGGAGAAGCTTGTATTTACAAGAAAGTGAGTGGGAGCTCTGTAGCATTCTTAATACTGTATGTGGATGACATATTGTTGATTGGGAATGATGTAGACCTTCTTAATAGTGTCAAGGAATATTTGAATAATAGTTTTTCAATGAAGGATCTTGGCGAAGCAGCTTACATATTAGGCATAAAGATTTATAGAGATAGATCGAAACGCCAAATATCATTGTCACAAAGTACATATTTGGACAAAGTTCTAAAGAGGTTTGGAATGGAAGATAGCAAGAAAGGGTTCTTGCCCATGTTGCCCAATACGACCTTGAGTAAAACTCAAAGTCCGACATCGGCAGAAGATAGAGAAAGAATGAGTAAGACTCCCTATGCCTCAGCCATAGGATCTCTAATGTATGCCATGCTATGTACTAGACCCGACATTGCATATGCTGTTAGTTTAACTAGCAGATATCAAAGTGATCCAGGAGTGGATCATTGGACAGCGGTCAAAAACATCCTTAAGTACTTGAGAAGAACTAAGGATATGGTTCTTTCTTATGGAGGTGATGAACAGCTCGTTGTTAATGGTTACACCGATGCTAGTTGGAACACCGATCCGGATGATTCTAAATCACAATCTGGATACGTATTTATTTTGAATGGTGCAGCAGTTAGCTGGAGGAGTGCAAAGCAAAGCGTTGTGGCGAGATCTTCAACTGAATCGGAATACATGGCTGCTTCGGAGGCTTCACAAGAAGCGATATGGATGAAAGAGTTCATTACAGAGCTGGGTGTGGTTCCTAGTGCGCTGGACCCAATGTCTATCTACTGTGATAACATGGGCGCCATAGCCAATGCGCAAGAACCAAGGTCACACAAGAAGCTGAAGCATATCAAGCTACGTTTTCACGCTATTCGAGAACATATCCAGGATGGGGATATAAAGATTTGCAAAGTACACACAGATCTGAATGTGGCGGATCCGTTGACTAAACCTCTCCCGAGGGCAAAACATGACCAACACCAAACTGCCATGGGTGTTCGGTATATTACCATGTAATCTAGATTAGATGACTCTAGTGCAAGTGGGAGACTGTTGGAGATATGCCCTAGAGGCAATAATAAATATAGTTATTATTATATCTTTGTGTTTATGATAAATGTTTATATTCATGCTATAATAGTATTAACAAGGAAACATTAATACTTGTGTGAATTGTAAACTTAAATTGAAGTCCCTAGTATAGCCTCTATACTTCACTAGCTTGTTGGTTAATAGATGATTGTGGTTTCCCTATCATGAACATTGAGATGTTATTAACAACAAGATCATATCGTTAGGAGAATGATATGGTGGACATACTCCTATAGATAAGCGTAGCATAAAGATCAAGTCATTTCAATAGTTCAATTGCTATATGCTTTCTGATACATAGTAACCTAATTCCTTCGACCATGAGATCATGCATATCACCTTTACTGGATGGATGCTTTGATGTCATCAAACACCACACCGTAACAGGGTGGCTATAAAGGTGGTATTGAGTGTTCGGAAAGTATTGGTTGAAACACATGGATCAAGAGTGGGATTTGTCCATCCATATGACGGATAGATATTCTCTGGGCCCTCTCGGTGAAATGTCATCCAATTAGCTTGCAAGCATGTGACTAGGTCACAAGGGATCACATATCACGGGAACGAGAAAAGAGTACTTATCAGTAACGAGGTTGAACTAGGTATGCAGAGATACCGAAGATCATAACCTCGGATAAGTAACATATCGTGAGACAAAGGGAAATTGGTATCGTATGTAAGTGGTTCATTCGATCGCAAAGTAATCGTAGAAATATGTGGGAGCCATATGAATTTCCAGATTCCTCTATTGGTTATTGTTCGGAGAAGTGTCTCGATCATGTCTGCATAATTCACGAACCGTAGGGAGACACACTTAAGGATTCGACGTTGTTTGAGTAGTTATGGTATTATGAGAAAGAGACCGAATGTTGTTCGGAGTCTCGGATGGGATCCGGGATATCACGAGGTGATCCGGAATGGTCCGGAGAATAAGATTCATATAAGGAAAGTCCCGTTTCGGAGTTCGGGAATGATTCCGGTGTTTTCATCGGGGATATTCTAGAAGGTTCCGGATTGTCCGGCACTCCGGGGGGGAAGGGGTACATGAATGTGTCATTACATATTGGAATGATTGCATCATGTACTAAGTGTTCTTGCTGTCCCAAATATAGGATTAAATTGAATCCTAAAACAGAAAAGTCAAATGTCCAGTTTGAAAGTCAAACTGCCAAAAACAAGAAACTGTGGGAAACAAGCAAGAGGAGTTGGAGTCGACTTGGAGGAGGAGTTTCTCTCCTCCAAGCCGGCGGCCAGCCTAGGCCGAGTTGGGGAGGGACTCCCTCCCTCCCCTGGCGCGCCCACACCCTCCCACCTATATAAGGAGGGGCAGGGCTCCCCTCCTACACACACAAGTTTCCTATCCTCTAAACTAAACCCTAGATCTAGACCCCGGTTTAGAGCTATTCGGTTTAGAGCCTTCTAATTGGTTTAGAGCCCTCTAATTGGTGTGTCTAATTACTAGACCACTAATAGCCTCTCTCATAAGCTCCACCATACTCGCACCGGCTTAAGGCGAAGCCCTGCGGGATCTCCCCTCTACTTCCGGTACCACGCCGTCGTGCTGCCGGAATCGCGAGGAGAGTGCTACAACCTCCGCTGCCTGCTGGAACAAGGGAGAGGAAGGTCTTCGTCGAGTACCGAACGTGTGACCGACTGCGGGAGCGCTGCGGGAACGCGGCGCCGGAAGGATCGTCTACGCGATCTTGAGATCGGAAAGAGTACGACTACATCACCCACGAGAATCTGCTCTCGTTAAACACTTTGGAATCTTCGAGGGTGAGTTATTCCATCGACTCGTTGCTACAATCTAGTAGATAGATCTTGGCTTGTTTGTTTGTATGCGATAGAAAATTTTTGTTTTCCATGCTACGAACCCCTACAGAAATAAGACGGGAACATCTGAAAAGTTTGAAAAACTTTTGAAAAAGGACTTTTAGTCCCGGTTGGTGCCACCAACCGAGACTAAAGGTCCTCTACGCGTGCCGCTTTGGTGGCCAGAAAAAATATCATACGTCCCGGTTTGTGCCCTGGTCTTTCGTCCCGGTTGGTGCCACCAACCGGGACTAAACACGACACCAACCAGGACGAAATACCCTCCCCTTTATAATGTGTGCGTTCCTTCTCCTTACCCCATCTCGCATTCTGCTAAGTCCCGACGTCGCTCCGCCACCCTGAGGATCCCCACGATGCCGGCAGGCTATCCGCACGCGCGACCGTCGGACCATCGCCATCGTCTCCCGCACCGTCGACCGATGCCGTCGACCACCGTCGCATCGTCCAGCCGCCCGGCGCTGCTGCCACATCGAACCGCTCGGCCCGGCCGCGCCACACCGGGAGATCGCCGCCGCACGCCGTTGTCGCCCGACCGCCAACACCACTAGGTGCGCCCGCGCCGCCGATGCCGGCCCTCTCGCTCTCAGTTTTCTCTCTATTTAGCTAGCTATATTAGTTAGTTTAATATTATTAGCTAGGTTAGTTAATTAGTTAGTTAGTTTAATTATAACTTGGTTAATTAGTTATCTAGGTTAGCTAGGATTAGTTAGTTAGCTAGGTTATCTAGGATTAGTTAGCTAGGTTATCTAGGTTAATTATAGCTAGGTTAATTATTTAGTTAGCTAGGTTAATTAGGGTTATTAATTGTTTTTTATATATTACTAAATTGGGAATTAGGGGGAATTAGGGCTAGGGAATTATTATATTAGTTATTAGTTGTTTTAAGGTTTATTTGGATTATATATATGTAGATATTGTAGGTATACATTTGGATTAGTGTTAGGGCGGCTAGGGTTACTATATGTACAAATTGTAATGAAGAATTATTATTGTGTATGCATATATTTTTATTATGTAGTGTGTATGTATACATTTGGATTATTATGTGAAATGCCAATACCGTCACATTTATTCGGGGAGTACTATGTTCAGGTCGGGCGCGACAACACGCGCCATATAGGGACGATGGACGGGTGCGGCAACACGCGCCATATATTAGGGTTTCTTCGAATTACGGTTTATATCCCTCGGATCCCATTTTAAATTGTCAAGCATGTATTAGGGTTACATTTAAGGTTATCTCGTCGTCAAACCACGACACCCTATCTCGTCAAGTCTCGCCTACCTAACCTCCTCGCTTGGCGCTTCGACTCATCCACTTTTCCCCTTTTGTAGAAAATATGGAACCTAGAGACGAAGAAAAGGAAATGGAGCTTGAGGATATGATCAACGAGGGAGGACATATCGATAACGATGTCACCTCACTATATCTGAACAACTCCGGTGAGGGAGATCCGGGTTTCGACCGAATAGACGGCTCTGGTGAGGAAGAAGCCGACGAGGGAGAAGCCGGCGAGGTGCATATATATATATATATATTAATTAATTAAGACTCCGTTGTCTATATACATGTATTAACGCTCTTTCTTATTTTAGCCCTCCGGATGGAGCAAATCTTCTACAAAGAATAAACGAGGCTCAACTAGAAAGTTGGGAGACCATGAAAGATATAAGGCCGAAGAAGTCGCTTTAGACGATGCTCCGAAGGCTCCCATTGATGCTGCAAATAGATTTGTAAGGCAATGCGGAGTTATTGTTAGGGACTACATCCCGATCACCGTCAGAGAATGGAATAGGTCAAAGGATCCGGAAGCTCTATATGTCAGTGACTTAGCCAAAGATATGCTTTGGAAAAAGCTCATGTTTAATTTCACCCTACCGACGCTAGAGGTGGATCCAGATGAGTTCGATCCAAATGAGAAGATTCCAACTCAGGAGGAACTAAAGAAACACATGGAGGAAAAAAATCAAGGAGTGGGCTCTTAAGAAGATGGCCCAACAATTCAACAACTGGAAGAAAAGATTGCACCTTGACTATATCGTGAAAGAGAAGACTCCGAAATTCACTGGAGCGTTTGAGAAGCTAAAAGACTACTGGGCTGATTTTGTGGCATATAAGACATTGGCGCCAGCTAAGAAAAGGTCTGAAACGAATAAGCAAAATGCTGCTAAAAAGCAGTATCACCATACTATGGGGCAAGGTGGCTACAAGGCTAGCAAGCCTAAGTGGGAGAAACTCGAGTCTGACCTGCTTGCTAAAAGGATCACTCCAGAGCCATAAAATTGGATCGAACGGGTATGGAATTGGTTTTATGGGCATGGGGAAACGTTGGACTCAGAAGGGAAGTGCATATATAACATAAGACATAAAGAAACCCCCATACCCATCGAAGAGATTAGAAATACAGTAAAGGCTATTGAAGATGCGACGTTCATTCCCGATAGAGAGAATGATGAGCTCGCACTAGCCCTTGGAAACACTGAACACGAGTGACGAACACGAGGCATAGAAGGCTCCAAACCATGGAAACTTGGGTTTCCCGACCACAGGAAGAAATATCCCGATAGAAGCCGTCAAAGGAGCAAGGAAAAATAGGAAATTGGAGTAATGAAGCAGGCAAACCGGATGCGCAACATAGAAGAACAATTAAAGTGGCATCAGGATCAACTTGACATAATTAGCCAGCAAGCTACCGGCCCATCTAAACGGCACATGGTAGACAAAGCTTCCTTCGATGCTACCGGCCCATCCACTAATCAAAAAAGCAGCATGGCTTTCACGGAGCTCCCCAGTGATGATGCTGATGATGCACCAACGATGGCTCCTCTTCGCTACCTAGTGGATGATATCACGGAGATGACCATTAGTTGGACCGGTACCAACATAACCATGAAGGTGGCGGTCGGCTATGCCTTACCATTAGTTGGACCGGTACCAACTTACCATTGTTGTCCGGTTCCACAGGGCTACGCTATTGCCGGGGTGGATGAAGTTATGGACGGATTCGCACATCTCAAGCTTGACTACCCTACACGTGAAGGGGATGTGACTAAACTGGGAGAAGTGAAAAATATGACCATTCTATGGAGAATGAAACACATCGTGCTTGCAAATCGGACGCCAAGGCCATCCACTCCTCAGAGCACAACTCCATCTTCGTCGCAGCCTCACCCGTCTCCAGCGCATCGGCCGTCTTTGTCGTTGCCGCGGCAGGTGCCGTCTCCGCCACAACATGCCCTTTCTCCAGTGCATCCGTCTCCGCCAAAACAGGCCCTTTCTCCAACACGGCCGTCTTCGCCGCCACGTTAGTCATCTCAGCCCCTCCCAAAAGTACAAAAGGCTCAGGGCCAAAAGCAGAAGAGTAACCGATCACCAAAACGTCTACCGGAGCCCCTCCCAAAAGTACCAAAGGTTCCTCCCAAGTGACCTTATGACTATACTGAAGAGGAGAATATGGTGATCGCAAAGTCCCAAACGAAACAGTGGTTTGATAGCCTCAAGCGGCCGAAAGAGCCAGAGTTCCCCAACACTAAAGAAGAAAAAGCCAAAGTGCAAAAAATGTTGAAGACCCTTGATCAACCCGAGCCAAGGCTATCATCAGACTATGACTGCTCTATTGTCAAGTCATATCAGTCAATGGTGCGGTCGAAGAGCAGTAGTGCAAGTGGGAATTCAGTTCCCTAGCTCGGTTTACAGAAAAACCAATCGTGCCTTCGCTCAAAGTGATTTCTGATACCAGGGTGGAGTCGAGCAAAGGTGCGGACGAGTAGTATGATCTAGAAATTGTTGCACTATACGGAGATGCGGTCGCTGCTCATGATTTGACTATTGCTGCTTACGTAGCCCAGTTAGAGTTCCCCGTTGCCGAGGAAGTATATAAATACCAGTACGGGAAACCTCTCGTCAAACCTGAGAATGTCAAATGTCTACCAATAAAACTGCGAAGATTGCATAATTGGTACATGAAAGCCACAAAGGAAGGGCCAAACTGGATAGTGATGGGAGTTCAAAACGAGCATTACGGGTATGGAGATGCCTAGATACTGATTGAATTTTCTGAACTACATCAGTTTTTCAATCAAGACGTCCTCGACAAATCGATCGTCAGTGTCTATTGTCTGCAAGTATTATTTCTTTAATAATTAAGTCTCTAGTTAGCTCACCTCGTTTATATCACATGTATAATCATACTCACTATATTATGTAGGTTGAAGATTCTCGAATATAGAAGAGGACAGATCTATGACATTGGGTTCATTGACCCATGTTGGGTTCATGAAATTACTGTGAAACTTAATCCCAAGGAAACAAAGGATAAAATTGTAATGACGTTAAGGTTTCAAGAAACCAAAAGCAAAATATTATTACCTTACAACTTCGAGTGAGTGTTATTGTCTTGTACACATTCTATTTCGCTTACTCGATGTTAAGTGTATAATTGATGAGTTATGCATGCGCAGCTTCCATTATATTCTGCTAATCATTGAACCTGACAATAAAGTAGTATAAGTCATAGACTCTAAACGTAAACCCCTTGAGAAGTGGGCCCCATGCAGGATATGCTCCAGCAGTAAAATTTCAGTCATTATGACACTATATTGGCAACTTTCGTTCATTTACTGATATCAAGTAATTAATAATTCATTTTATTTATTTTCTTTGCCGGGCAGCGCTTGGAAACGGTTCACCAACAAGGCTAAGGGTGCGTGGAAAGAGAAGCTTACATTTAAACAACTAAATGTAAGTACTACTAGCTAGATCCGCACATCTCTTTGATTCTAGTTTCGATACCATTATCATGCTTAATTATTATTATTTTGATTGAACTTTATTCTCGTAAAGTGTTTGAGGCAGGTAGGTGGAAATAATTTATGTGGATACTATGTTTGCGAGTTCATTCGTCAGACGACATGTGAGAAGGGCAGAAATTTAGAACAACTTCAAGTATGTAAACAATATTCTGAATTTTATTTTATTACCATCAATTGTGTTTAGTTTCATTCATGTATGTTGACTCCCTTTTTTAATTTAGATCGAACGGTTGCGGGACCATCTTCTACCAAAGGATCGCGTACAAGCAATCCAAGAGGAAATTACGGGATTCTTAGATGCAGAGGTCCTAGATCCAAAAGGAGAATACTATTGAAAGATGATGATAATGTAATAGGGATCGTAAAAGACTTTATATTATATATATGCATGAATGTAATATATTCGATACTTGCCGTGTAATATAATAGAGAGATGTTTTGTAATATAATGGTTCCTTCATTGCTCAGTGCAAAACACAAAATAAAAAGGAAATAGATAAAGAGAAAACAAAATAAATGAAAATATACAAAATGAATTCTCTGCCATGGCACAAAAAATTCCCAAAATGCTGTTGCGACAGAGACCCATAGATCCCGGTTCGTATTACGAATCGGGACGAATGCCTCTCCCCCTTGCGATAGCCAACGGTCACTGGACCGCCCTTTCGTCCCGGTTCGCATCCCAACCGGGACTAAAGGGTTGGGGCTTTAGTCCCGATTGCCCCGTCCCGGTTGGACAACCGGGACTAAAGCCCCTTATAAACCGGGACAAGATGCCCCGTTTCCACTAGTGCCGGTTGGAGCTTCTAACAGCTTCCATGCCGACACCTCTAGGTGCTGGAACATCTACAGATATATTTCTAGTTTGAGAGCTTGTGTTCCAGGCTGCTCTATTGTTAAAATTGGTAGATTTCGCAATGAAGCTTCTCATATCCTTGCTAAGCTAGCCTCCAATTCTGGAACTAGTATGTGTGGATGGACCATGTCCTAGCGGCTATCTTAGGTATGTATGATCAAAAACATTGCAAACATTGATGTGATTAATGTATGAGCTATTGGCCCTCAAAAAAAATTATTGTCCTATGATATGCTATTTTTTTCAGCTCCTATTTACGGTTGTGAAACAAGGAGGTAGTCAGACATAGCTTTTTTGCGCAGAATTTACAGTTCATCTCTTCCCTTACTTTTGTATGGATATGTAAACTTCGAGCCTTTTTCTATTGTAAGGATAAAGAGTCTGTTGTGAGGATAAAGAATCTATTGTAAGGATAAAGAGCATGCAGAGTGGCCTTTGTTTGCACATTAGTTTACTACACAACCATATTTAATTTAGAAATAAAACCATCATGTATAAACAGTAATTTCTTTTTTTATCTTTAGCACTTTTTCATCAAGCATTAATTGCTTATAACTTTTCCTTATGTCATCTTTAACTCCATCCCTTCTAAGTGAATGGATCATGTGCGCATATGATATGCACTCACTTTTCATCGAGCTATTGAGCTAAACCAAGAGGTTTGTATGGAAGAAAAATCAATAAATGGGGTCAACTCAAATCCCGTCTATCTTGCTACTCTTAACTACTACCATTAAATGCTTTTGATTTTTATCCATCTTAAGAAGTTACTTTTAGGTCAACATTAATTACATTTCCCATATATAGCAGTTCCATTCCATGGCCAAACTAACATAGACAAAGAGAAAATCCTGATTTTTGTTCGGAAAGGTATCACAGTGCTTCAGTTCATTGTTAAAATGGGCTCCCGGGCTACACTCGCTTGTTTCCTCTTGGTGATATTTTTACTAGCAAATCCTATTTATGCAGGTGTGTGTCTCTACTCTTGGCCGTCGTCTCAAATATATTTTGAAAATGATATTTGTACGTACTCCTTCCGTTTTAAAATATAAGATGTTTTAGATTTTGTGAAGGAAGTGTATCTAGATCACTTTTAGTTTTTGGTTCAGAGTGAACATGAGTAAACCCACACTAAAAGGGGTCTAGATACAATCATTTCACAAAAGCTAAAACATCTTATATTGTGAAAAGAAGGGAGTAGTAGAACTAATGGGCTTGTTATGTTTCCGGCAGACGATGATAACTGCTTCGAGCTTAGCCCTGGAACTACGTACCTTCCATGCACCAAACCATATTGCAAACTACTCTGCGACGACACTGCTCATGCGCGGGAAGGTACTAACAAGCACTGGACATGTACAAGCATCGAGAAGTGCGTTCGTACTATCTGCAATAATTAGTTGAGAGTACACAGTAGTGCGCTATTAATTCTGCGCAGCACTAACAATTCGCAGAAAATCAAGGCACTGTTGTGAACATCTTGTTTAGGAGTCATTAGGTATGTCGGCGAAGAACATCCTGCTCCGAGCTGTTAGCAGCTTGCTGTAACTTTCTCTTCTTCTTCTTAATAAAGATCGGCCGATGACCCTTCAAAATTACAGGCACTCTGCTAATTAATCAAGCACATGTTCTTCGACGACTGTTCAGCATCATTTAGTCTCCTCTAGAATTGATGAATTGCACGAACGAAGAAAGCAGCAGGGACACCGGGAAGATTCAGGTAATACATGATTTCCTCCAGTAGACGTAGGTTTCTCGAAGCCGGATCCTGAATAATGTACATGGCAAGAAAGAAGGCAGCAACACGGTAGCTAGCCTTGCATTCCACTCGTCCTCCCTTCTACGGATATACATTACATACGTGTACATGCCTGAAGCGAAGGCGCATAAAACGTACATCGTATACGTGTACAATACAACCTTTACGATCGACCCCGCAGCAATAGTTCAGTGTGGTGCAATTGCAACAAACCTTTACGAGTACCGACATAGTGACATTTTTTCCCACGAAAAGAAAATATAGTACTTCCTCCTAGAGGCGGCAATTCGGCTCATAGGTGCAAATACACTCATTATGAGAAAATATATTTTAAAATGTTAAAAAATTCGAAACAAATTTGTATATATACATTCGAACATTTTATGTTGGTTCACAAGGGATGAAAGAACAATTTATGTGTCATGTATAAAAAGACAAAAAATGTCACGTGAATAGTCGTATTTACATGACATTTTTTTTTGTCTTTTTTATACATGACACATAAAATGTACTTTCATCCCAAAAACTTTTGAACCAACATAAAATGTTTGAATGTATATGTAGATTTCTTTTCAAATATTTTGATATTTTATGCATTTGCACCTGCGAGCCGAAGTGAATATCCGTTCCTCCGGTCACTAATGTAAGACCTTCGAGATTTTCTTGGAACAACATGTATCTAAACGCATTTTCCTATTTATGTTCACCTATTTTAGTGTAAACTATTTTTAAATATCTAAAAGGGCTTATATTAGTGAAGGGAGGGAGTAACATTTTTAATATAATGACCACCTTTGCTGAAAACAAAGATAAGATCATGTAACAGATGCATTAATTAATATTTGACGTTATTAATAAGTCTAGTTGGAGATAGAAGCCAAGTCATCTACGGAGTAGCATATACAATTAGTATGTCCCGTAGGACTCTACTTGTCAGACTGGGCAAAGCGATAGGGAAAAGCTATTTCTTGTGGGACTGAAATTAAAGGCTGCACGGTGCACTCAGGAAATAGAGCACTAGAGGTGGAAGGCAAGGTACAAACCAACACAGGTTTGTCTTTGTTTGGTCGTGGCTAGTGAGCACCAACCATAAAATACATCTAAATCATAATTTATGCATGGGTCTTATTTCATTTTTGTACGAAGAAATTTGCATAGATGGCGCACCTGGCTTTTAGTTAAAAATGGATCTCGATCATTTTATTTATGTGAATAAGACTCGCATGGATTCCGGAACTTAATTATTGCGCTTAATCTATGTACTGCCGTGTCTGCTCTTGGTTTGTAAAATCATTTTAGTTCAATCTAATGTTCTCGAGTTGGAATCTCGGGTCCTCTTCCATATTGGCATGTTCCGGGCGAATGCTCTGACTGGTCTCTGGTTCGGGCGTGGCACTATCCTTGACGTTGTTTGCTTCTGTGGGCCGCGCTTTTGCTGCCCAACGAGGTTTCCTGCTCCCAATGAGTTGTTCTCTGTCGTGTTCGTTAAGCTAAGTTGCTTGTAATCTATTTTTTTCTTCGAAATGGGAATATTCCCGGCCTCTCCATCAATAGATGCAGGCAGCCCTTTATTATTTAGTTCGGAATATCTATTTTACTATAATCTACTTTCTCTATTTTAAATTATAAGATGTTTTATTTTTTAAACACACGTATCTAGACGTCTTTTACTGCATAGATTCAGAGCAAATAAGTAACCGTATGTCCCTACATACGAAAGACTTTTAGATACACTTGTTCTAGAAAACGGCTAAAATATCTTGTACTATTTTGTAATGGAAGGTGGTGTTTTGTCTCCCGGATGCAAATAAACTCATTATGAAAAGTACATAAAAGTAAAATTTAAATTGCCAAGAAAATCTGAACAGAAATTTTGCATGTATATCCGGACATTCTATGTCTGTATAAATTTTCAGGAAAAATAAATATTCTATGTGGCTTGTAAGAAAACATGTTCGTCAATAGACATGACTGGAGAACTGAAACTTGTTTTTCTACATGGGATGCCAAAAATGTTCTTTTCCCATGTAAATTTGTGTACGGACATATAATATTCAGATGTACATGCAAATATTATTTTAATTTTTTTGATATTTTAAAATTTGTCACACAATGGTTTCATGTGCACCCGTGAGCCATTGGATTTCCCATGGAGGGAGTAGGTACTTACAATTTTCTTTTCTTTCTAGACCTTGTCAAGTCTTGGCTACCTTTTTTAAACCATACATTTTATTTATTTATTTTGAAATATAATATGCACATTTTCAGAATTTTCAAATGTAGCACATTGTCGGTGTCGCCGACGCCGTGCGAACCAGTCAGTGTTGGCCACCCCGTGTGACCGTTGGTGGCGGGCCCACCGCCGACATGCCGCAATGGTCGGTGCGCAGACCTGCACATGGTGTCGGACACCCTGACTGGGGCAGTCGTGAACGGTAACCACGAGTGGATCAGTCGACGTAGGCAACCCCGTCTAGCCCTTTAAACAAAGCCGCCCGCCCCGATGCTCCCTGCCGCGCCCGCAACTCCCTTTCTTCCTCATCCCGTTCCTCTCCCCTGCCGCAGCTCTCTCCCTCTCACTCCCATGACCAACTACTTTTTCCTCCATTTTACTTAATTTTCCTCTATATCTTCTCTTGAGGAAAAACTTAGTACAAATGTAGTCTAAGCTCTGATCTACTGATTGGTTAGCTTGAGAGGCAATTTGGTGGTGTTTTTTGGTGGTGGTGGTGAGGAGCAATGGCAATGGTGGAGGCTAGTTTTGGAGCTGACTGAGCTACGTAGTGGTGCTGACCCGGTGACTGAAGACCGAGGAATTCACACGCTTCAAGGGTAAATCCTAATCTCTCGCTAATTACAGTTTATTACTGGTTAGATGCTGGATATCGTTAGTTAGCTATGCGAATATTGGTATGGGTAGAGTAGTAACAACCTTAGATTATTGTCTATATAGCTAGTTGCGGAGTATTTTATTAGAGTGTATTATGTGCTGTTGTTTAGATTTTGATGAGTATCAATATTTTTTTGGTCGGAAGATATTTCAGGTATAGTGAAGATTTTATTATTATTTCGTATTGTTATTCATGTCACTAACAAATAACTATAATAGAGAATTAAGATATAAACACGAACTGAATTAAACTCAGATAAGCCAACTACGATGATTCCGCGCTCTTTCCCTTGCTCGTTGACGATGAAGCGCCCTTATCCTTTTTTGCTCTTGCCTTCTCCCAGACAGCTCTCTTGCTCTTGCTGCTCGGCGGCATGAAGATATTATCTTTTTCCCGCTCTCTTCTATCCAATAATAAGCGTCATTTGCCAAAACATGCAACTTTTTTGGTCTTAAGCTTTGCCTTCTCCCACCTTGCATTGATCCTGAGAAGTTCTTGTCATATTTCCTCAGGGATCCTCTAGGCCACCTTGACCTATATAATTTCTCACCCAACTCATTGAGAATGATGTCACTACCTATTAGAGCCTCCCATATAACTAGAGTATCGTCTATCCTAAACTCTCTGGCTAAATCTAGAAGGCGAAAGGACATCCATCTTATAAAGCTACGACTGGAAGGAAACCCGACATCTTAATAAGGAAACACTTGTCTGCTTACACAACACAGCGAGGATGGGTTTTTATAGAGCTAGAAGAGAAAAATGGCGGGAACTAACCGGCGGGAGAATGTGGCAGAAACATTCTAGCAGGATAAATTTGCGCGGGAAAAAACTAGCGGGAGAAATTTGCGTGGGAAAATAACTAGCAGGAGAAATTTGCCAGGAATACAAACGGAGAGAGAACGGAATAGCGTATGTAACCGCAATCATGCAGTCATTCTGCGGTGATTAGCCCTGCTGGCGCTAGTTAGTGTGGCCCAAACCTAATGGTCCAGTCGGTTTGTGCTACACTAACTGGACTGGCGCATGCATGACGTTCTAGTCGGTGCAGCCAGATGGTGTTGGCCACATAGACTAGCTCGGTCGGTCTCAGCCACACCGACTGGCTCACTCGGTGTCGACGACACCGACAATGTGCTACATTTGAAAATTTCTAAATTTTTGTATTATATTTCGTAATGAATAAAAACGTATTAATTTTCCTATTTTGTGCTATAGTGATACATTTGTTTTTGCATATGTCACCTACACATGGAAGGCACCTGGTACGGGATTTTGTGCTACGTTGATCATGCTGTAAGACAACATGAAGACCTCTGTGGTAGGAGTGTAAGACCATGCACTATGTATGTTAGGATTAATAGAAAATGTGTCGGGTTTTTGAGTCGTCTCACTATTCTTCATATGTAGGTTCGAGTTTTTGTGTATCCAAACTGACACATGCACTATCCTTTTGCATTTTGCATACAAACATCAGTCTCTCCTCTCTTTCTCTTTACTAGGGGCCAGTCTACCATGTTTTGCAATTTGAAGCGAACAAAGAAGTTGAGTTGCTTTAGTTGTCAGATGTATTGAACTGATGCTCTGCTATGTGTTGAATCGAACCATTGGAGCCTTCGAACCACTTTAAGCACATATAGTGCATGGTAGAGATACACCTAGGCATTTACATTATCTGCTTCTCATTGTAAATGTTACGGTGTTGGTATAGATTGAATCAAAATTATGGTCCAAGGAGATGCTTATTGTTCATATCCTATTTTCAGTTGTGAAAAAGGTCGGTAGTCTAACATGCCTTTTTGGCAGAATTTACAGTTCATCTCTTCCCTTAATTTTGTAGGGATATGTAAAACTTCGAGTCTTTTTTTGTTTAAGGATAAAGAATTAGCCTACTTGTAAGAGCATGCGGAGCCGACTTGGATTTTGTGAACCCAGTTTGAACAATAAAGCCGAAACAAATACAATAAATACTAAAAAAATATAGCATAAATCATGCACGTAAACAATGTATGCCCAGGCTACGGTCACTTGGTTCCTCGTGGTGATAGTGTTACTGGGCCATTGTGGGACATATACGGTGTCAAGTAAGCCACGGTCCCCTCCTGCTTTCCACCGGAGGTGGGGCTCCACCAAGGCCGGACCGTTTTTATTTTGAGAACTTCTGGCTCCAGTAGCCAGGGTTCGTGGAAATGGTCCGGACAAAGTGGGAAACCGCAACAATATCTGTCCTGAGGGTGCGCTCAGCGGACGTCTGGCACTTATGTGCTATGATGGCACGCAAGTTCATGAGAGGATTGGGGCTAACCTGGGCGCCGAGCTGCAGCGTAAAAAAGGTGATCTCCTTAGTGCCATCCAGGACCTGGACCGGCTTCAGATTCGGTAGGACTCTCCGCTGAGGAGTGACTCCAGAGGTGTGCGCTGGAGGACTCCATCATGGAGATTTATCAGGGCGAGGAGACATTTTGGCGACAACGGAGTTGCCACAACTAGCTCCATAAAAGGGATGCGAACACTGCCTACTTCCATGCCATTGTGAATGCTCGACGTAGGAAGTGTTCCATTCCCTGCCTCTAGGGGCGATGGTCGTCTCTTGGAGGAGCCATTATTCCCATGTCGTATCCCAGGGCCTAACGGCCTACCTATCTTATTTTTCCAGAAGTTCTGGGACAAGATATAGGGAGCCATTATTCCTATGTTCCAAGAACTCACTACTAAGAAAACAGCTATAGGTAGACAAGATATTCTGTGGCGCATATGCAAAACCATGCGCCGCAGATAAGTATCAGTGGCACACTAGGGAAAATGCGCCACATAAACTAAATAACTCTGTGGCACATTTCAGTATACATGCGCCACAGAAGTTACGTGGGACCCGCCAACCGGGTGGGACGATCCACTTTGTGTGGCGTATAATGACATATGCGCCACAGAAGTGATAAGATCAGTTATGCATATTCCCTTATGCGCCACAGAAAGTGGAGGCGGGCCCCACCACATAATCATTTTGACCCACTTTCTGTGGCGTATATGTAAATATGCGCCACAAAAATGTTTGCTTCCTGTGGCGCATATCCACACATGTGCCACATATAGTTGACCTGGGTCCCACCACTTTAAAGTGCACCACCTTGTTCTGTGGCGCATATTGCAATATGCGCCACATAAGTTTGAACATCTGTGGCGCATAACAGCAATATGAGCCACAGAACAAGGCGTCTAGATCCATGTGCAAAAAGGTGGCAAGCCCACCCTTCTATCCACCACCACCCATTTCACATATCTTCTTCATATCTACCTCCTCCCAGCTCATCTTTCTCTTCCCTCCCACCCCATTTTTTCCCATAGTTTCTCCATTTTCTTGTAACTAAACCTACTTTAGTTCATAGATTGGTAAGTGGAAGCCTCCCTCCAACTTGTAGATCTAAAATTTCCTTACTTTTTCTCTCTCACATATCTATTTGTTTACTAATTTCCTCTCCACCAACTTATAGATCTATTTGTCCACACTCTCTCATCACGTGGTCTCATCTCGCTATTATTGAGTCTACTAGGTGAGTACTTGGCCATGAACATGTAGGTGAAGCTTGTCGCGTGGGCGGTGTGTGCGATGCATGGCGAGACGATGCTTGTGTGGTGCATGAATGTTTGCATTGGGAGGAAGTTTTTTGTCGCTTTCTTATTGTCCCGGCCGGTGTGGTGCATGGATGTTTGCCGAAATGTTGATTCATTTCCATTTCGGCAAATTTTTGCACTACCCATATGTCCTAATTTTAGGAAAGGTCATGCCGATTTTTCCCGGCTAGCATTCATGCATGTGTGTGTGTGCATATGGTGTGGTTCTAACCTACTCTATATTGTGACCGCTCAGACAACCATGGTTGTCACGATGAGCAAATGTCGAATTGCTAGGTACAAGAAATACGCGAAGGAAGACATGATTCTGAACAACAAGACCATGCTAAGATGTCCATGTCGAACATGCAAACTCCAGCGCTGGATCGACCCTGATTCTGGACAATTGGAGGGTCACCTGCTCAGGCGCGATTTCATGCGCGACCTCAATGAGGCGCCGGCAGGACATGGTGGTCACGAAAACGTGGGCGGGCGAGAAGATGAAGAGTCTACCGGGCATGATCATCATGACGAAGGATATGCCTGCGGGCATGATCAACCTGATCATCATGAAGAAGGAGATGGCAACGGGCATGATCATCATGAAGAAGGAGATGCCGACGGGCATGATCATCATGAAGAAGGAGAAGACGCGAACACACAGACGCTGCTAACTTCGTCCTTGCAGGACCCTCATGTTCAAGAATTGCTCCTCAAGGAGACGAGCAACGTCAAAGCTGCAGCCAGAGAGAGAGCCAAGCTGGCCCAAATGGAGATAGACGAGATGCCTCCATTGTATCCTGGGTGTCGCCCTGAGGATACATGTTTGAGTGTAACACTCAAGGCTCTGGAGATGAAGGCCGAAGACAAGTGGACTGATGTGAGCTTCAACGCGAACATGGAATACTGGCACGACCGACTTCCTAAGGGGAACACATTGCCAACAACTATCGAGGAGGCCAAGCAAATTGTGTGTCCTCTCGACCTACCACACATTAAATACCACGCATGCATCAATGATTGCGCACTTTATCAGAACGAGTATGCGGATAGAACCACATGTCTGGTGTGTGGCCAAGGACGGTACAGGAGAGGGAACAAGAAAGTTCCTCGAAAAGTGGTATGGTACTTTCCTATCACCCCCGTTTGCAGCGATATTTCGTAGATCCTAAGGAAGCAAAGCATATGCAATGGCACGTGGAAAGGGAGAAACCCGAAGATGATCCGGAGAAGGGCAAGATCCTGACACACCCTTCAGACGCTAGCCAATGGAATGCATTAGACATCGAGTTCGAAGAGTTTGGGGGCAATGCAAGGAACATCAGGCTGGGTATGAGCACCGATGGACTCAATACTTTTGGAAACCAGAGTAGCACACATAGCACCTGGCCCGTGTTTGTACGATCGTACAACCTCCACTACTAGAGAAAACCCTACCCGAGGCGCATATGGTATGTGCCTCTAGCGCCGCGCCTCTAGCATATGGTATGTGCCTCTAGCACCGCGCCTCTAGTATATGATATGCGCCTCTAGTATCTGTTATGCGAGGCGCATATCACATGCGCCTCCTATACTTCATATACCCAAGGCGCATATCAGTATATGCGCCTCGCGTATATGTAGTATAGGAGGCGCATGTCATATGCGCCTCGCATATGTTATGGTATGCGCCTCCGGTAGTACCCAATATGCACCTCCTATACTTCCCAATGCGCCTCGGGTATATTTTCGAAATTCAAGTTTTACAGCAATTTTCAAATTACAGTTTACAGGTATTCAAATATACAATATAGTCCAGAATATAGTATAAACAACATAAAATTTTCCAGAAACTTGCAATTGGCAAAAGCATAATAGAACTAGCATGAATACAAGTACATTACACATCAATCGCGACATACGAGTTCATACATCAACAAGTGCCAAGTTTTCACACAACACCAAGTGTTTGTGCCACAAGTTCACACCTCCAAGTACAAGTTCACAATCACATTACAACTCCGACGACGGAGCTCTATCTAGATGAAGTAGAGCACATAACCTACCATGAAGAGCAATAAGGTTGTGATCACGAGGAAGTTCCTCCACTTCTTCCTCACGTGCCTCCTCCACTTCTCTTCCGCCACCTCTCTAGTCTTGTAGCCTTTGTAGATGTTGCCCAAGAATTCGTTCACTTGCTTCTGGCAGTCTTCCCACTCCTCGTACACACCTGGAACCTTGCCGGCGTACACGACATAGCACTTCTTCGCCATCTCCTATACACAAGATAGATGCTATTATCTATGTCAGTACAAAGCAATAGCAGTTCACAAGATAAGATCATGCATATATATGGGTGCAACAAGATGTAAGAAATCACGTTCTAATCATCGACATTTCGAAGAAAGACAAAAGAAAGCAAACCAAGAATGAAATGCATTAGTGCCTCATACTTAGGTTAGGCATGGAAATAACAATGCTCGCTATTTGATCTCGTGCGGCAAGTAGAGTATATGCCCAAATTACTAGTCTACTTGCCACACGAGATCAAATAGCAGCATAGTCATACACATGATGCCACAACACGTTCTAATCATTGGCATTTCAAAGAAAGACCAAAAAAAGAAAACCAAGAATGACTTGCATTAGTGCCTCATACTTAGGTTGGGCATGGAAATAACAATGCTCGTTGTTTGATCTTGTGCGGCAAGTAGAGTATATGCCCAAATTAGTAGTCTACTTGGCACGCGAGATCAAACAGCGGCATCGTCATACACATGACGCCACAACATGTTCTAATCATCGGCATTTCGAAGAAAGACCAAAAAAAATCAAACCAAGAATGACTTGGATTCGTGCCTCATACTATTCGTATCACCAAAGACAAAAGAAGAGAAATACTTCCACGATTCATATAGCATGGGTATGATATGTCAAGTGGCAAAGCAAGGAAAGGATTCGGTCTCCATGGCAATGACTCATTTCGAGTTTGGTGTGTCTAAAGGAGTCGTTGCCATGGACTGATACATTGCAAATGTATCTATAATTTTTGATGTTCCATGCTTGGTTTTATCTACTTTCTTGTGTTTTGTCCATACTTTGGAGTACTTTTCATATGATTTCTTGGACTAACCTATTAACAAGAGCCACAGTGCCAGCTGCCTATTTTCTGCTGTTTTTGGTTCCAGGAAAGTCAGAAAATGAATATTCTCGGAATTGGACGGGACAAAATCCAAAGTGCCTATTTTTCCAGAAGACTCCCGGAGCCAGAATACGAGACAGAGGAGGGCTAGGGCCTGGCCACACCCCTCCAGGCGCAGGTACCCCCAGGCCATGCTAGGGCATGGTGTGGCCCCCCTAGGCACCCCCTCGGTCTCCCTCTTCACCTATAAGTTGCCTTCTGACCTAAAAACTCTTGGGTTCGACGTTTTTCCAGAAGGAGTTCCGCTCCGCTGCCACCACCAGATTCCACGAAACAGCATCAGAAACTCCGTTCTGGCACCCTGCCGGGATGGGGAATTGGAGGAGATCATCGCCATCATCATCACCATCACTTCTCCATCGACCATCCATGTTTCCCCCATCTATGAGTGAGTAATCCCCCACTGTAGGCTATGGGGATGGTAGTGATTGGATGAGATCGTTCATGTAATGGCATCAGATTGTTAGGGCATGGTGCCTAGTATCTACTATTAGTGCTTTATGACTTTGCTGCGACTTGTTATTCTCAATGCTTGTCACTAGGGCCCGAGTGCCATGATTTCAGATCTGAACATGTTATTGATTCATTATGATAGTATTGTTTATGGTCTTATCTGCAAGTTGTATACACACGTTGTTGTCCGGAACCAATGGCCCCGAAGTGACAGAAATCAGGATAACCAGAGGGAATGGCTCTGATGTGAGGATCACATGTGTTCAGGAGTGTTAATGCTTTGCTCCGGTGCTCTATTAAAAGGAGCACCTTAATTTCCAGTAGTTCCCTCGAGGCCCCGCTGCAAACGGGCTAGCAGGACAAAATATGTTGTGCAAGTTCTCATTGCGAGCACGTATGACTATATATGGAACACATGCCTAAGATTATCTAGTACTTGGATGCTTTATCTTATTTATCTGCAATTGCCCTATGTTCTGATTGCTATGTGAATTGTCTTGTCCATGCAACGCTCGTCCATCCATCCCTATGCCTACCGTACTCGAATCTTACTGTTACTGCTACTGTTACTGCAATTGTTACTGCTGTCTTTACTTTACTACTGTTACTTTGCTATTCCTACCACAAAACTGTTGCTACTGATAAACTGCTGTGAGAAAGATTGTTTCCAGGTGCAGCTGAATTGACAACTCAGTTGTTAAGGCTTATAAATATTCTTTGTCTCCCCTTGTGTCGAATCAATAAATTGGGTATCACTTGCCTCGAAAATACTGCGATACACCCCCTATACTTGTGGGTCATCAAGACTATTTTTTGGCGCCGTTGCCGGGGTCCATAGCTTTATTTATCAAGTTCACTTGGATTCTCTATTGTTCGCTGCTATCCATCCATCATGGGTAAGTCTCGTGATGGAAAAGTTCCTATTTTACCGTCCACTACAAGAAGAGGTACGGTTCTGAACACCTCTATTGCTCTTGATTCACCGTTTGTTATGAGTAAGCTCGTTACACCACCACATACACATGCTACACACACTGCTACTACTGCTGAATCTAAAACTTCTAATGCTTATGATGCTGCTTCTACTATGCTTGATAAGAGTGGTTCATTAGGTCCTTTCCTAGATGCTACGATTGCTACAACTATAGCTGGAAATACTGAAACTCCTAATGAAGACACTACTACACCTGTTAGTTCACCTGAGTCTAGTGAGAGTTATGATATTGAAGATGGTTATGTTGAGATGACCGATGGATTTATCAAAGAATGTAAAAACACCCATGATAGGAGCGTTGCTAAGAGTCTCCTTGAGAGGCGTACTATTAGACCCAAATTATCTCCTATTGCTAAATTTGCTGCCTCACCCATAAACATTATAGATAAAGATTATGATTTCTCTCTCGATCTATCTTACATAGCTATTGTTGAGAAAGAACCTTTTTGTGGGACTAAGAATGAAAGTGCAGTAGCACATATGAATGAACTTTCTACCATGAGTGGCTTGTTTTCTGATGATATTAAGATGCGTACTTACTTTGTTGCTAGGATTTTCCCCTTTTCACTGAAAGGAGAAGCTAAAACTTGGTTTAGTAATTTACCTCCTGGATCTATTGATAGCCCTGATTGCTTGATTAGTACTTTCCTGCAGAAATATTTTCCTCCTAGTGCTAGACATGCTATTTTGTAGAAACTTTTTGATTTTAAACAAGGAGAAAAAGAGGTATTGCCCGAATCTTGGGCAAGGTTTTGTGCTTTGATTCATGCACAGGCTAGAAGTCCATTACCTAAGAATGAGATTCTTGATATATTTTATAATGGACTAACCGAGGAATATAGGACATACCTAGATAGTTGTGCTGATTGTGTTTTCAGGAATAGGACTCCTAAGGAAGCCGAGGAATTAATGGCTAAAATAAGCAAGAACTATGAAGATTGGACTCCTCCTGAACAAGCTATACCTGAAGTAATTGTACCTGAACCATCTATTCCTGTGCCTATTCCAACATCAAAGAAGAGGGGAGTTATTGAATTAAATGATGAAGTGATGAAGGAAGCTAAGAAATGTCTTAAGGAGAAGAGAATTAAAGCTGCAGATGTCAAGAATTTACCTCCTATAGAAGAATTATGTAAGCCTATTCCCTACTCATCCACTATCGAGGTACACTCTCTCCAACACTTTGATGAAGGTGATATCCCTTACTCTAAACCTCCTGACCAATCCTTAGAAGAATTCGATATTTTTATTGTTAAGCAAGATAATTTTAATAAAAGGGTGCAAAATCATCTAATGGAAACACTAGAGCTATTGTTGAGTTGAAAGATATTGTGGAAAGAACCTCTAATGATGTTAAAATGATTGTTAAACACTTTCAAATGGTTCAAACTCAAATAGATCAGCTCGTTAAAGTGCAAAAAGACTTGCTAGTTAATGCTGCTAAAGAAAAACATGCTTATGAAATTAGAACTAGAAGTGGTGCTCCTACCCAGGATCCTCTATATCCTGAGGGGCATCCCAAAAGAATTGAGCAGGATTCTCAACAAGCTGAAAATAGTGGCTCTACTCGTAAGAAAAGGAAAAAGAAACATAAAACTATTGTAGAACCCTCTGAACCTGCTATAGATCCTAATAGTATATGAGTTATTTCTGATGATGAAACTGAAAGTGGCAATGAAGAAAATAAAGCTCCAAATGAAGAAAAAGTTGAAGAAGAACCTGAAAAGCACACTAAGAATACTAAATACACTAAAGAAGATTTTATTGCTAAGAAACATGGTAGTGAAAGAGAACCTTGGGTCCAAAAACCTATGCCTTTCCCTGATAAGAAACACAAGTCAAAGGAAGATGAACACTATAATAAGTTTTGTGAGTGGATGAAACCTTTATTCCTGCAAATTCCTTTGACTGATGCTATTAAATTGCCTCCTTACTCAAAGTATATGAAGGATATTGTCTCGAATAAAAGGAAGATCTCTAATGAAGAAATTTCTACTTTGCTTGCTAATTATTCCTTTAAAGGTAGGGTTCCTAAGAAACTTGGAGACCCTGGGATTCCAACTATCTCTTGCTCTATTAAGAATAGTTATGTTAGGACTGCTTTGTGTGATTTGGGAGCTAGAGTTAGTGTTATGCCTCTCTCTCTCTATAAGAGGCTTCAACTAGAAAAAATAATACCAACTGATATATCTTTGCAAATGGCTGATAAATCTACCACTATTCCTGTTGGTATATGTGAGGATGTACCTGTTCAAGTGGCTCATAATTGCTTGATATTAACTGATTTTGTCGTGCTTGAAATGCCTGAAGATGATAATATGTCTATTATTCTTGGGAGACCTTTTGTTAATACTGCAGGAGCTGTTATTAATTGTAATCAAGGAAAGGTGACCTTTAATGTTAATGACAAGGAACACACCGTCTATTTCCCCAAGAAGATTGAAAGGACTTATGGTCTGAATTCAATTGAACATGTTGAGGGAATTCAAGTTGGAGAAATATATTGTCCCATACCAAAAGAAAAATTTGAAACTATTATGATTGGGACCATTGCTATCAAGGTTGAGGTAACATAATCATTAGTGGAACACAAGGTTTTGTCTCATATGAAATTGTTTTGGTAACAAGACCTGATCAACCTTGTTAACAAAAGGATTTCATTGAACGAAACAATGTTTTCACCATGATTATCTCCACTTACTTCTATTCTATCCATTTTAGTTTTTGCTTATGCCTAACTTAAAGGCGTTAAAGAAAAGTACTTATTGGGAGATAACCCAAAAGTTTTAGATGAGTCTTGGAAGTTATTACTCCAGTAATAACCGCTCCTTATCCTTTTTATTTGCTTTTTATGCCAAGAGTAACCTCTAATGAGAGAGAAGTAATGATTGGGAAAGTTGCTGTCCTGAAACAGATTTCTGTGCTTCACCGTAAAAATTTGTGCAAAATCTTTGAATGTCTTTTTGAGGCGTGAATTTTTGTGCTTCTGCCCCAGGTTGTTATCTAACTTTTGTTAGTTCAACACTTTTTTATTTGAGCAACAGAAGGTCTTCGAAAAAAAATTGTCTTTACCTGCTGGTCTGTTTTGACAGATTTCGGCCATTTTCTGCATTTGCTTCTTGTTGGTTCCTTTTTTGAGTTTTTGTGAGGAATTGAGCTTTTTGAGGGAAGTGCTTCAGTATCTAGTGTTCTAATGGAAGTTTATTGGTGTTAGAACTGAACCTTAAGACTTATTTATCTTGAGTGCACTAATGTTGCTAATAAAGATTGTGTGAAGTTTTGTATGAAGGAAAAATTTCAGGTGTATGGAAGGAATGAGTAATGAGATGAAGGATGGACTAAATATCAAGCTTGGGGATGCCACACGTGTCACCCCAAGAAATATCCAAGAATTACAAGCGTCAAATCTTGGGGATGCCCAAGGCATCCCCTTCTTCATCAATAAAAATCCAAGGTTTCTTCCAAACACTTCATTTTTATTGTTTCATGCACAGTTGTGTTGTTCTTGGAGCGTCTTCGTTTTTTGTTTTTGGTTTTCATTTGCTTGGTATTCTTATTTTGCTGAATAAGTTGGTTGACCCCCTCTTTCATGCATTGGTTTTCAAATAGTTTAGTTTGGATTGGAAAAGAGTAGGAAAGTTCATGCTTAAGTTCATGCTTTGTCATGCCATGCTTGATATTGATTTGGCTTTATGCTTAGTATTCTTTGCTGTAGCATGAATTGTTATAAACAATTGAGATTGCTTAATGTGCCTTGGATGAATCATGCGTTGTTTTAGCATATTAAAGCATAGTATAGTGGTATTCTCCTTTGATGCTTTATTTGGGTTGACTTGGCACATGCTCACACCATGTTATGACTATCTCAAGTCACCATAGCCTTTATGATCCTTTAGTTTTCAACTCGTAGTATCACTTTATGCTTTGATCAATGATGTTTTGTCGCTCTGCATGATTATGGCCATTATTGCTCTGCTAGTTTGTCGCTCCCAGTCTTTTGCTAGCCTCCACAACCAAGTATGAGTTCCACTCATGCATCCAACTCCCTAAACCAAGTTATTCCAAAGAGTCCACCATACCTACCTACTAGCATATGCTATTCCAAGTATATTCATGTTTTTGTTTACCTTCCGAATTAAACTTGTTATGAGAAAACTAGTGATTAAAGCTCTCACGAACTTGATGGCACACTTTGCTTTTCTTGGACTTAATAAACTTGAACCATTGTGTTGTCTATGTTGTATATGCTTGCACTTATTTGTTGGGAATTAGTGTTGGGTCCGCAGCATAGAAAACAAAATTTTTCCTACGGTGTGAACTACACGCCAAGATCTATCTACTAGGTACAAAGCAACGGGTGGACATACATCCAACAAGAACTTACCCTCGAAGACAACGAGTTTTGTTAACGAGTAGGAACTCGTGGTTGATGTAGTCGTACACTTGCCGATCTCAAGATCGTGAGGAAGTCCGAGCACTGCAACTCAGCAGCGCATCCGTACTCGCACACACGTTCAAGCCACCGGACAACCTCCACCTCCTCGCTCTAGCGATCCAGCGGAAGCAGCAACTCCTTCCAGACGAAATGCCACCGGGAACATGTATCTCGCTAATCCGAGACCATGGGGGAATAATTCTAGAGGGGGAGAGATCCTTCACAAGGAGGTGTGAGGATGAAGGAGGGAATGGGTGGCCTTTTATAGGAGGAGGGGGGGTGCCTGATACGTCCAAAATGTATCTACTTTCCTGAACACTTTTGCTATTGTTTCTCCTCTATACTTGTGTGATTTGGATGCAACTAATGCGAACTGACGCTATTTTCAGCAGAATTGCCTTGGTGTCTACTTTTTGTGCAGAAAATCAACTATCAGGAAAAATCCCGGAAAATATGCCAAAAATCCTATTTTACCCGAAGACTCCAGGAGCCAGAATACGAGACGGAGAAGAGCCCTGGGGTGGCCACACAACCTGCTACCGCGGGCCAGGCCAGGCCACGCCAGGGGGTGGTGTGGGCCCCCCAGGCAACCCCTCGACCTCTCTCTTCGCCTATAAGGAGCCTTCTGACCTAAAAACTTCGGGGGGTTCGACGTTTTTCCAGAAGGAGTTCCGCTCCGCTGCCACCACCAGATTCCACGAAACAGCACCAGAAACTCCGTTCTGGCACCCTGCCGGGACGGGGAATTGGAGGAGTGTAACTACCTCGGTGAATTACGCTCCTAGTTACAAGCCTGGATGAGCAGAAATGGTTGAAATAGTACGGTGGGGCCCAAATGCCACTCACAGGTAGACCTTTCGGCCGTCCCAACCATTTCCAATCATCGGGACAAGAACGGGCGGCGTAAATCGGCAGGCGAAGGGATCAACTACATACACAAATGAGTATGTATGCAAGCCACCATACAATAGTACATCAGAGCCATTCCATCTAAAAAGAAAGGAAATATAGCAACGCCATACGGCAAGATCCAAACATCCTAGATATATATAATAGTTTAGGATATCTCCTCATACATCAATCAACAGAGTATCAAGCGGAAGCGGAAGACAAAATCCGAGTACGAATAAGAAGCAAATCGGCATAAGATGCCCCATAAATAAGTAGATCCCGCCCACAGATCTCACGGATCCCCGTTCCCGGAATCTCTACACCGAATGATCGTTGCCCACATCGTCCGTCTCTTCCACCCAGTATCCATCTTGCGAGTGTACCTGTTCATCTGAACCAATAATTTATCGTGTGAGACCCTAGGGGTACTCAGCAAGTCTTTATGCCTCTAAAGGGGACACAACCTGGGGTGACGCAATTGCAGCAAAAGATAAACCCTAGCAATTCTATAGAAACTCGCTAACCATCCGCCTAACCAGAGATAGACGGATGTCCGTGAATTAATAACAACACTTATAACAGTTATAACGGTAATATCCACAGATCCATCCTCCTCCTCGCTTACCGACGAGGAAGCGGACGAACAACCCCCATCCATTGGCAGTTTTATTATCCATTCCATGAGTGTTGCGCTATTTACTAGTCAGGTACCTAGTCTAGTCAAATTAAAAGTGGTACTTTAGTTATGCTTGTCTATGATCGAGAAACTATGCTCCAAGTCGTCCATAACCGCGGACACGGCTTTCAGAAAGTTTTACCCTGCAGGGGTGCACAAATAGCAACACACACTCGATATGCCTCGGAAAAACCAAATCAAAACCCAACGAGGCAGTCACGACAAAGCGATCACAGGATTCAAAAATATTTCAGGGGGCCACCCCATTGAGCTACCCGCAACGAAGTTAGCTGACTCCGAGACGGCCTCAAGGTTTGCGCCAATGGCTGTGAACGACTGGGAACCCGAAAATGTGACTGGGCTTGTCGACACCGCGAAAACACTCCGCTTTCCTAAACAGTACAGTGTGCTCCTCGCACAATTTAAATAAAGCAGTAAAGCATGGCATAAGTACATGATAGTAAATAAAACCTCAAACTAGTTTGTGGCCCTCAAGAAATAAGAATGAATCAAGCTCTGGCTCAGGGGGGCCCATAAGGCCTCCCGGATGTGGATAGCGCGAATAATCTTGGAACAGGAATCAAGTACTCGGGGTCTTACGGGACACAAGTGAGCCTGAAAAACCAAATAGCGAATATGGCTCACCGATGCCACTTTCATTAGTTATCCCATTACTACTCAGGTTAAGTTGTTTAGGTACCTCGTTATCCATCAGACACTCACATACCCTACACATGTTGTTCTACGACTCGCATGGCTCAAACAACTCCTGTAGTAATGGCTCATGGGATGGAGGAACAAGCTTCGGTGGGGTTTAAATGTAAAGGCTATGCAATACTTGGGATTCAATTAATGCAATCACGACTCAATGATGCAAGAATAAGAAAGAGGCAATAGGTACTATATGTATGCAAGCATGTGGTAGTGCTTGCCTGGCAGCTCAGTTGTAGCGAGAGAAGGATCTGGGTAGTGCTCCTGGTTCTCTTGGTATATCCCCTGCTCAGCGTCTATTCGAAGAAGAACCAAACAAACAAGGGCCAACATAAATAAAGTGCGCAAGCATATGAATAAAATGCAACAAGCAAACAATCATGCCATGATGAATGATGCACAATTTGCATGGCAATAAAGTAGCATGGCATGGGTGAGGTGTGGAATACAAGAATAAATCATTTTATTGAGTTTTATCCTCATTTTAATCTCATATTAGTTGTTGTATACTTTTTATTTATATGATGCATGCTGCAAAACAGATGATGGAATGCATAAACAGAAAGGTCTCGTCGAGCTAATCATTTTAGACATATCATTTATTAAATTTGGAGTTATAAAACAAAAGTTATTAATTAAATAAGGAAAAAGGGCATTTTATTGTAATTTTAATCAACTTGGAATTTTAAATGCTCAAAATATATTTTGGATGAAAGATTTTAATTCCTCACATTTTTCTGATTTGAATACATATATTATTTATATTATTTGGATTTATATTTTTAAAGTTATTCAAAAAAACAGAATTTAAAATTTGAATTTGATTTAATTTGAAAAAGATTTGAATTAAAACAGAAAACAGACAGAGGCTTTTTATACTCAGAGAGTTCTAGCTACCGACAATGACAGGTGGGGCCTCTGGCTGACTCAGCAGCACACGCGCGCAGAAAACGTTTTACACCGCGGGTCTTCCTAGCCTTAGCAGATGACAGGTGGGACCAGCGACCACAGGCCCACGCGACAGAGGCGAGCGGCCCAGGAACTGACAGGTGGGGCTAGGCTGGAGCGCGGGTTATGGTTTACAAAAAGCCAGGGGGTTTTCGGGGAGATGGCCACGGTGGCTGTCTGGTGGGCCTAGAGGTACCGCGGGTTTAGGAGTAAAAGCCAGGAGGGGGTTTCTGCAAAAAGGACGCCCGCGACACTGTGCTTCTTCTCTGAACTATCTGACGACAGATCGATGCACGACCTGACGCAGCGCGGCGCACTCGGGGCTCGATCCTGGGACGTTGCGGGCGCGCGCGCAGAGGCGGAGCCACTGCGCTGGCTTGGGCTTGGTGTCAGGGAGGTGGGCGTGGCCTAGCTAGGGTTTCTGCGGGTCGGGGGAGCGAGTCGACGCTGCGCTCGCCGGCGCACAGAGCGTGCACGACGAATCGTCCGGCGGATCTAGGGCGGAACGGCGAGGCGGTCCGTGTCAGGGAGGGAGAGGGGCTCACCGCGAGTGTGTCGGTGGTGTTCGAACGGCTTGGGATGCTGGCGATCGACGGTGAAGCAGACGAACCGAGGATCTAGGGTTCCGACGAGGCGCGTCGGTGTGCGGCGGTCTGGGGCTTCCTCTTCGCGGCTCCGTGTACGGGGCTGCTGCAGGGGGTCTCCTTGTACTCCTCGACCACTCCCACGTCGTGCTGCTCGACTGGATCGACGGGGTGCGGTGGAGGCCGACGGTGGCCGGTGATGGGGTGGCTGGCGGCGATGGAGAAGAAGGAAGGAGGAGAGGGCAGGTGCCTGGGGGTGGATCTGGGGCAGAGGAGAGCCAGGGGACGGTGGTAGATAGCAGAGAGGGAGAGGGGGTGCCGTGGGGGAGTGGTTGGAGATAAAGGTGGCTCGGCCACCTTTTCTTCCTCCACCCTCACGTGCTCGGGCAGGGTCGGGTGAGGGCATGCAGGTGGGGGCCAGGGCGAGGCCAGGCAGGCAGGGGAGGAGAGAGGACAGGATTGGGCTAGGGGCCACAAGGCAGGGAGAGAAGAGAGGGATAGAGGGTAGGCTCGAGTTAGGGTTTTGGGGGAGCCTCGGGTGAGCTAGGCTCGGGCTAGGGCTTGCTTGGGTGGGGTAGCTAGGTGGGGCCAGCTAGGTGAGAGGGAGAGAGGCCGAGAGGGGGAGATGTGGTGGTAGCTTAGGGTTTTGGTTCTAGGGGGGGTATGGTTTAGATAAGAGGAGATGGTGGTAGCTAGGGTAGGTCATTAGGGAGGCCTAGATAGAGGGTAAGAGAGAAGGGGTGGGGGCTTAGGTTTGTTTAGAAGCTAGCATGCTCCCAACTAGATCAAGCAAAAACATGTGGTTTAGGGGTAGGGTTTGGGTTTAGCTAAGATATAGATTAGGAGAGAGAGGAGAGATTAGATGGAGTGGTCCTTTGATAGGATCAAGCATGAACAAGGCTAGCTCAAGCCAGATCTAAGCAAGGAAAAGAGAGGGATGTGATGATAGGGTTTAAGCAAGATCAATAGAACCAAGCCAAAAGGGGTGGTAGAGAGAGATGATGATCCACTCAGGATTCAAATAAAAACCAAATACTAGCAAAGGTGGCACTTGCATGGCCCATGCAAAAATATTTATTGCCCTGATGATTCTTGTGAAAACAATATATTAAACATGGCATTATTATTATGCATTACCAAAATTGGAATATAAGCCAAGCAAAAAGAATGAAAGGATGCCCCATGTGGAGTAGTTGGAGATGGCCATGTTTGAAATACAATGGGACTTGCTAGTGTGTATATGCCACTAGATATTTAATAAGCCCACAAAATATCCCAACATGATGATAACCCCAAATCAACACATATGGAAGCTAGAACAAGGTTCCACTCACAAGGCATGCAAAGGTGGCCATGTGGCTCTCATAACCCAATAAGGTGAAAACAATATGGTGCTTAGATGAGAGCATGTGGAAAATAATTGGATCCATCCCAACCCACATGAGCTAGAGGTAAAACCAATAAGTGCCAAGCTCATATTTAGTTGGATGGTGGAATTATAAGGTGGTGAAAGAAAGGTGGTGGAGTTAATAAAAGATATGCCCCCAACTCAACTTGGGCATTACACAATATATCAAGAACCAAATACAATATCAAGAGGCAAATACAATTTACAATGCATATGAGAGAAGAACCAAATAAAAAGGGTTTTATATGATGCTCAAATGCAAGGTGGCATGATGACATGAGCATGATATAATTATGATGCAACAATTATATGTAGGAAGTAGCATTATATAGACTAGGCTAGTAGCATTGCAATTGTTAGACAATTGGGATGCTACAACTCTCCCCCACTAAACAAGAATCTCGCCCCGAGATTCCTAGGAAAAAGAAAACAACACAAGGAGAGGCGGGTGTCCGAACGAAGGCGACCCTCACGTTCCCAAGTTGATGAACAACGGAATGGTGCGACCACTACACCTTGCAAACTTGCTAGACTTGTTGCGAGTCTTGCGTTTGCTTGAGAAACAACGGGTTGGAAGAGCTGAAGGATTGTCGTTAGACAAGAAAGATAGGATGGACATAGCTCCGGCTTTCTCAAGAAACATGATAAAAGAATAGAACCACTTGTGAAAGAAAGGACAAGATGATGTATCATGGGTAAGAAAAAGACACTGTTAAGATTAAAGATTTACTGATACAAGAGATGATGAATCTTTGTCTCGCTGGAAGAAAGAGCTAGGTTGGAGAGGTTTTGAACTACTATGACAATAGCATCGTAACTTCTCTCGGATTTGAGAAATGAAGTTCGGAAACAATATTGCCTTCAAACAATAGAGTCCCTTGATATCAGCAGAAAGATTGAGTTAGACATCGTTGGATTAGATTCTTGTTGCGCCGGTAAGAACCAAAGGATCACGCAATTGAGGTGCGCGGATTTAACTTTCAGAGACGGATGTGAAGCTAGATCATGGTGGAATCCCAAGAAGCAAGGAATATGGAGGATCTGGAGTTTATTGTAGAGATACTTATTGCTTTCTTTAGCCTTGAGGCTAACGCAATAGATTTGAGGCTTATGGCATCAACCATAATTGGCTTTACCACAGCAAAAGAATTGATGAAACAAAGAGAGAGATAGTTTCCTTGCATCTTGTTTGGGGATGTCGAGCACCGGTAGACTGACGAGGACAGAAAAGAATTTGCGTTTGTTTCCACCGGATAATTGAGGATTTTGCTCCGTGTAGAAAGGGCGAGATCACCAACAAGAGATTATTGATTACTTCCTTCGAGAGAGCACTCCGGAAAAACAAGGACGGAAGTAAAAGTATCGAGGGATAAAGGCCACTTCTAACTTCCGTGGAATGAGTGAAATCACATTAATTCACCAATTCAATGTGCAAGAGCGAATGATAAGAGTAGTGGTATGGTAGCTACTCCATCCCGCACTCAAAGCATGACTCCGTACATGAATAAGAAAACCATGCAATCCAACTACCGAAACAGACTGAAGCTATAGACAAAAACTCATGGAACTCCGTAAGAAAACAAAGATTGATGCAAACGATTCACCGGATCCGAGATAGATAAGGGTGATGATGTTGTCGTCCTATCTGACGTACCAAGCCACCAGAAAGATATGAAGGAAGATTACGGAGAAGAACTGCAAGATTCAACAGCTACAGAAAAGATAGCACCAAATTGAACAGAAGGAAAACAAGATCTGGAAGGTCTTCATGGCCTCCGGTGGATTGAGCATAGATGATAGAACGAGAGGGTTTTCAAAAGATCACTTGACGAGACTGAGGTGGAAAGAACTCCATGTTCTTCTTGAAAAGATGGAGAGAGATTTAGCAGTCTTGAGGAAATCTATGGCGGAACGACGATGATAACTTGCCAACAAGGAAAACTCCGGGTTTGATTGAAGATGGTGGATGGAATTAACAATGAACTTGCTGATTCCAGAATTGAAGCGATGTATTTAGCAGAAGGACGTGGCCGAGATAGGTGACTTCAAAAAGTCAGAACTCTCACTTTGAGACTTTGCACACAGGCAGTGTTCTCAAAGCTTTGAGAGAAAGATACACAGATGATCTTCTATGTCCTTCCATTGATACAGAATGGCAAGCATATTATCAACATATACCACCATGGATTAACAAGATATTCCCAGAATATCAAGTTCAAATGGCGAGAGAAACGAACAAATGCTCGAACCCTTCCTGAGCTCAACGCTCTTAGAAAGATCAATGTTAAGAGCACAGATTCGTGTCGAAGAAGATGCACTGGAAGAATAGATTATCTGGTCCTTCGGAAGAAAAAGAGATGTCACCTGGTTCACATTGCCGATCGGATCACCGGTTACAAAGATAAAGAGATCTTGGATAAAGAAAGATGATAGATCAAACCCTAAGCAAAGCTATCAGAATCTAAAGGATGCAATTCCCTCGTATCAAAGAGAATTTTGCAGATATGGAGTTGAAAAAGATGTGCAGCATGATGGATAGATGATAGACCGCCGTAGTGCTTTGAGAAACGCCGGATTGCCAAAGATGCTTGAATATGCTTAGATATGATCACGGTGTACTCAAAATCACAGGAGATAACCTTATCCTCCAGATGGTGACGGTTGATAGCATTTTTCCATATTCCAATCGACACTTACCATGAGTGGAATATAGCTATGCCGAGAACCAAATTACACCAGCATCGGATCGACACATGTTATGTAACTAGCCCAAGAGAAAAGGAGGTGAAACAAACCCCAGGATTAAGCGCCGGTGACAAAAGAATGAGTTAGCATGGACATGCTGATAAAAGTAAGATAGAGAATGTTTCACACACGACTGGAAAGGAGTGTGGAAACACAGATGTATCAAAGAAATTTTTTCCGCATTTTTCGGCATTAAAATACCAATAGATGCGCAAAATCACTTATCAGGTAGAGATTAGCAACTGATGCTTACACAGAATGTGGAGTTGCTAGAAGGAAGGACACCCTTAAGAAGATGGCACCGGTTAACAAGGAGTCGGATAGATCGCGCCGGTTTTCAAAAGCCTGTCAGTATGGAATGTACCAACAGTTGATAACCAAAGGCAGATTGTGATAACAAAATGGATGCAACAGATAGACAAGGAATTACACACATACACACACACTTTCTATGGTACTACGGAAACCCAGAACACGTGAATCCTAGTTTGAATTTTTAGAAGAGGATTGAAAACGTTACACTTCCTTACCAGAAAAGGGTGGGTGGGTGGGTAAGAAGAAAAGTGGAAGCAGTCCTACTCTCACGTTTTGTTTTTCCCTAGTATACATAACTACCAAAAATATTTGCTAGACAGACAACGACCATTTGGCTGAGACCCTGAAGGGCGGGATGGCTCTGATACCAATTTGTAACTACCTCGGTGAATTACGCTCCTAGTTACAAGCCTGGATGAGCAGAAATGGTTGAAATAGTACGGTGGGGCCCAAATGCCACTCACAGGTAGACCTTTCGGCCGTCCCAACCATTTCCAATCATCAGGACAAGAACGGGCGGCGTAATCGGCAGGCGAAGGGATCAACTACATACACAAATGAGTATGTATGCAAGCCACCATACAATAGTACATCAGAGCCATTCCATCTAAAAAGAAAGGAAATATAGCAACGCCATACGGCAAGATCCAAACATCCTAGATAGATATAATAGTTTAGGATATCTCCTCATACATCAATCAACAGAGTATCAAGTGGAAGCGGAAGACAAAATCCGAGTACGGATAAGAAGCAAATCGGCATAAGATGCCCCATAAATAAGCAGATCCCGCCCACAGATCTCACGGATCCCCGTTCCCGGAATCTCTACACCGAATGATCGTTGCCCACATCGTCCGTCTCTTCCACCCAGTATCCATCTTGCGAGTGTACCTGTTCATCTGAACCAATAATTTATTGTGTGAGACCCTAGGGGTACTCAGCAAGTCTTTATGCCTCTAAAGGGGACACAACCTGGGGTGACGCAATTGCAGCAAAAGATAAACCCTAGCAATTCTATAGAAACTCGCTAACCATCCGCCTAACCAGAGATAGACGGATGTCCGTGAATTAATAACAACAGTTATAACAGTTATAACGGTAATATCCACAGATCCATCCTCCTCCTCGCTTACCGACGAGGAAGCGGACGAACAACCCCCATCCATTGGCAGTTTTATTATCCATTCCATGAGTGTTGCGCTATTTACTAGTCAGGTACCTAGTCTAGTCAAATTAAAAGCGGTACTTTAGTTATGCTTGTCTATGATCGAGAAACTGTGCTCCAAGTCGTCCATAACCACGCACACGGCTTTCAGAAAGTTTTACCCTGCAGGGGTGCACAAATAGCAACACACACTCGATATGCCTCGGAAAAACCAAATCAAAACCCAACGAGGCAGTCACGACAAAGCGATCACAGGATTCAGAAATATTTCAGGGGGCCACCCCATTGAGCTACCCGCAACGAAGTTAGCTGACTCCGAGACGGCCTTAAGGTTTGCGCCAATGGCTGTGAACGACTGGGAACCCGAAAATGTGACTGGGCTTGTCGACACCACGAAAACACTCCGCTTTCCTAAACAGTACAGTGTGCTCCTCACACAATTTAAATAAAACAGTAAAGCATGGCATAAGTACAGGATAGTAAATAAAACCTCAAACTAGTTTGTGGCCCTCAAGAAATAAGAATGAATCAAGCTCTGGCTCAAGGGGGCCCATAAGGCCGCCCGGATGTGGATAGCGCGAATAATCTTGGAACAGGAATCAAGTACTCGGGGTCTTACGGGACACAAGTGAGCCTGAAAAACCAAATAGCGAATATGGCTCACCGATGCCACTTTCATTAGTTATCCCATTACTACTCAGGTTAAGTTGTTTAGGTACCTCGTTATCCATCAGACACTCACATACCCTACACATGCTGTTCTACGACTCGCATGGCTCAAACAACTCCTGTAGTAATGGCTCATGGGATGGAGGAACAAGCTTCGGTGGGGTTTAAATGTAAAGGCTATGCAATACTTGGGATTCAATTAATGCAATCGCGACTCAATGATGCAAGAATAAGAAAGAGGCAATAGGTACTATATGTATGCAAGCATGTGGTAGTGCTTGCCTGGCAGCTCAGTTGTAGCGAGAGAAGGATCTGGGTAGTGCTCCTGGTTCTCTTGGTATATCCCCTGCTCAGCGTCTATTCGAAGAAGAACCAAACAAACAAGGGCCAACATAAATAAAGTGCACAAGCATATGAATAAAATGCGACAAGCAAACAATCATACCATGATGAATGATGCACAATTTTCATGGCAATAAAGTAGCATGGCATGGGTGAGGTGTGGAATACAAGAATAAATCATTTTATTGAGTTTTATCCTCATTTTAATCTCATATTAGTTGCTGTATACTTTTTATTTATATGATGCATGCTGCAAAACAGATGATGGAATGCATAAACAGAAAGGTCTCGTCGAGCTAATCATTTTAGACATATCATTTATTAAATTTGGAGTTATAAAACAAAAGTTATTAATTAAATAAGGAAAAGGGGCATTTTATTGTAATTTTAATCAACTTGGAATTTTAAATGCTCAAAATATATTTTGGATGAAAGATTTTAATTCCTCACATTTTTCTGATTTGAATACATATATTATTTATATTATTTGGATTTATATTTTTAAAGTTATTCAAAAAAACAGAATTTAAAATTTGAATTTGATTTAATTTGAAAAAGATTTGAATTAAAACAGAAAACAGACAGAGGCTTTTTATACTCAGAGAGTTCTAGCTACCGACAATGACAGGTGGGGCCTCTGGCTGACTCAGCAGCACACGCGCGCAGAAAACGTTTTACACCGCGGGTCTTCCTAGCCTTAGCAGATGACAGGTGGGACCAGCGACCACAGGCCCACGCGACAGAGGCGAGCGGCCCAGGAACTGACAGGTGGGGCTAGGCTGGAGCGCGGGTTATGGTTTACAAAAAGCCAGGGGGTTTTCGGGGAGATGGCCACGGTGGCTGTCTGGTGGGCCTAGAGGTACCGCGGGTTTAGGAGTAAAAGCCAGGAGGGGGTTTCTGCAAAAAGGACGCCCGCGACACTGTGCTTCTTCTCTGAACTATCTGACGACAGATCGATGCACGACCTGACGCAGCGCGGCGCACTCGGGGCTCGATCCTGGGACGTTGCGGGCGCGCGCGCAGAGGCGGAGCCACTGCGCTGGCTTGGGCTTGGTGTCAGGGAGGTGGGCGTGGCCTAGCTAGGGTTTCTGCGGGTCGGGGGAGCGAGTCGACGCTGCGCTCGCCGGCGCACAGAGCGTGCACGACGAATCGTCCGGCGGATCTAGGGCGGAACGGCGAGGCGGTCCGTGTCAGGGAGGGAGAGGGGCTCACCGCGAGTGTGTCGGTGGTGTTCGAACGGCTTGGGATGCTGGCGATCGACGGTGAAGCAGACGAACCGAAGATCTAGGGTTCCGACGAGGCGCGTCGGTGTGCGGCGGTCTGGGGCTTCCTCTTCGCGGCTCCGTGTACGGGGCTGCTGCAGGGGGTCTCCTTGTACTCCTCGACCACTCCCACGTCGTGCTGCTCGACTGGATCGACGGGGTGCGGTGGAGGCCGACGGTGGCCGGTGATGGGGTGGCTGGCAGCGATGGAGAAGAAGGAAGGAGGAGAGGGCAGGTGCCTGGGGGTGGATCTGGGGCAGAGGAGAGCCAGGGGACGGTGGTAGATAGCAGAGAGGGAGAGGGGGTGCCGTGGGGGAGTGGTTGGAGATAAAGGTGGCTCGGCCACCTTTTCTTCCTCCACCCTCACGTGCTCGGGCAGGGTCGGGTGAGGGCATGCAGGTGGGGGCCAGGGCGAGGCCAGGCAGGCAGGGGAGGAGAGAGGACAGGCTTGGGCTAGGGGTCACAAGGCAGGGAGAGAAGAGAGGGATAGAGGGTAGGCTCGGGTTAGGGTTTTGGGGGAGCCTCGGGTGAGCTAGGCTCGGGCTAGGGCTTGCTTGGGTGGGGTAGCTAGGTGGCATGGTGGGGCCATCTAGGTGAGAGGGAGAGAGGCCGAGAGGGGGAGATGTGGTGGTAGCTTAGGGTTTTGGTTCTAGGGGGGGGGTATGGTTTAGATAAGAGGAGATGGTGGTAGCTAGGGTAGGTCATTAGGGAGGCCTAGATAGAGGGTAAGAGAGAAGGGGTGGGGGCTTAGGTTTGTTTAGAAGCTAGCATGCTCCCAACTAGATCAAGCAAAAACATGTGGTTTAGGGGTAGGGTTTGGGTTTAGCTAAGATATAGATTAGGAGAGAGAGGAGAGATTAGATGGAGTGGTCCTTTGATAGGATCAAGCATGAACAAGGCTAGCTCAAGCCAGATCTAAGCAAGGAAAAGAGAGGGATGTGATGATAGGGTTTAAGCAAGATCAATAGAACCAAGCCAAAAGGGGTGGTAGAGAGAGATGATGATCCACTCAGGATTCAAATAAAAACCAAATACTAGCAAAGGTGGCACTTGCATGGCCCATGCAAAAATATTTATTGCCCTGATGATTCTTGTGAAAACAATATATTAAACATGGCATTATTATTATGCATTACCAAAATTGGAATATAAGCCAAGCAAAAAGAATGAAAGGATGCCCCATGTGGAGTAGTTGGAGATGGCCATGTTTGAAATACAATGGGACTTGCTAGTGTGTATATGCCACTAGATATTTAATAAGCCCACAAAATATCCCAACATGATGATAACCCCAAATCAACACATATGGAAGCTAGAACAAGGTTCCACTCACAAGGCATGCAAAGGTGGCCATGTGGCTCTCATAACCCAATAAGGTGAAAACAATATGGTGCTTAGATGAGAGCATGTGGAAAATAATTGGATCCATCCCAACCCACATGAGCTAGAGGTAAAACCAATAAGTGCCAAGCTCATATTTAGTTGGATGGTGGAATTATAAGGTGGTGAAAGAAAGGTGGTGGAGTTAATAAAAGATATGCCCCCAACTCAACTTGGGCATTACACAATATATCAAGAACCAAATACAATATCAAGAGGCAAATACAATTTACAATGCATATGAGAGAAGAACCAAATAAAAAGGGTTTTATATGATGCTCAAATGCAAGGTGGCATGATGACATGAGCATGATATAATTATGATGCAACAATTATATGTAGGAAGTAGCATTATATAGACTAGGCTAGTAGCATTGCAATTGTTAGACAATTGGGATGCTACAAGGATATCATCGACATCATCATCACCATCGCTTCTCCACCAACCATCCATGTTTCCCCCATCTATGAGTGAGTAATCCCCCGCTGTAGGCTATGGGGATGGTAGGGATTGGATGAGATCGTTCATGTAATGGCATCAGATTGTTAGGGCATAGTGCCTAGTATCTCTATTAGTGCTTTATGACTTTGTGGCAACCTTGTTGTGCTTAATGCTTGTCACTAGGGCCCGAGTGCCATGATTTCAGATCTGAACTTATTATTGATTCATCATGATAGTATTGTTTTGGGTCTTATCTACAAGTTGTTTACACACGTCGTTGTCCGGAACCTATGGTCCCGAAGTGACAGAAATCAGGGTAGCCAGAAGGGAAAGGCTTTGATGTGAGGATCACGTGTGTTCACGGAGTGTTAATGCTTTGCTCCAGTGCTTTATTAAAAGGAGCACCTTAATTGCCAGTAGTTCCCTAGAGGCCCCGCTGCAAACGGGCTGGCAGGACAAAAGATGTTGTGCAAGTTCTCATTGCAAGCACGTATGACTATATATGGAACACATGCCTAGGATTGTCTAGTACTTGGATGCTTTATCTTATTTATCTGCAATTGCCCTATGTTCTGATTGCTATGTGAATTGTCTTGTCCATGCAATGCCCATCCATCCATCCCTATGCCTACCACACTCGAATCCCACTGTTTACTGCTTTTGTTACTATTGTCTTTGCTTTACTACTGTTACTGCTTTACTATTCCTACTACAAAACTGTTGCTACTGATAAACTGCTGTGAGCAAGATTTTTCCTAGGTGCAGCTGAATTGACAACTCAGTTGTTAAGGCTGATAAGTATTCTTTGGCTCCCCTTGTGTCGAATCAATAAATTGGGTTTCACTTCCCTCGAAAATACTGCGATACACCCCTATACTTGTGGGTCATCAAGACTATTTGCTGGCGCCGTTGCCGGGGAGCATAGCTTTATTTATCAAGTTGACTTGGATTCTCTATTGTTCGCTGCTTTCCATCCATCATGGGTAAGTCCCGTGATGGCAAGGTTCTTGTTTTACCATCCACTACAAGAAGAGGTACGGTTCTGAACACCTCTACCGCTCTTGATTCACCGTCTGTTCTAAGTAAGTTCCTTACACCACCACATACACATGCTACACATACTACTAATACTGCTGAATCTGAAACTTCTGATGCTTATGATGCTTCTTCTACTGTGCTTGATAAGAGTGGTTCATTAGGTCCTTTCCTAGATGCTACGATTGCTAGAACTATAGTTGGAAATACCGAAACTCCTAATGAACACTGCTACACCTGTTAGCTCACCTGAGTCTAGTGAGAGTTATGATGCTGAAGAAGATTATGTTGAGATGACTGATGAGTTTATTGAAGAATGTAGGAACACCCATGATAGAAGAGCCGCTAAGAATCTCCTTGAGAGGCGTACTATTAAACCCAAATTGTCTCTTGATGCTAAGTTTGCTGCTTCTCCCATAAACATTATAGATGAAGATTATGATTTCTCTCTCGATCTATCTTACATAGCTATTGTCGAGAAAGAACCTTTTGGCGGAACTAAGAATGAAAGTGCGGTAGCACATATGAATGAACTTTCTACCATGAGTGGCTTGTTTTCTGATGATATTAAAATGCGTACTTACTTTGTTGCTAAGATTTTCCCTTTTTCACTAAAAGGAGAAGCTAAAACTTGGTTTGGTAATTTACCTCCTGGATCTATTGATAGCCCTGAGTGCTTGTTTAATACTTTCTTGCAGAAATATTTTCCTCCTAGTGCTAGACATGCTGTTTTGCAGGAACTTTTTGATTTTAAACAGGGAGAAAAAGAGGTATTGCCTGAATCTTGGGCAAGGTTTTGTGCTTTGATTCATGCACAGGCTGGAAGTCCATTACCTAAGAATGAACTACTTGATATATTTTATAATGGACTAACCGAAGAATCTAGGACATACCTAGATAGTTGTGCTGATTATGTTTTCAGGAATAGAACTCCCAAGGAAGCTGAGGAATTAATGGCTAAAATAAGCAAGAATTATGAAGATTGGACTCCTCCTAAACAAGCTATACCTGAAGTAATTGTACCTGAACCATCTATTCCTGTGCCTATTCCAACATCAAAGAAGAGGGGAGTTATTGAATTAAATGATGAAGTGATGAAGGAAGCTAAGAAATGTCTTAAGGAGAAGGGAATTAAAGCTGCAGATGTCAAGAATTTACCTCCTATAGAAGAATTATGTAAGCCTATTCCCTACTCATCCACTATTGAGGTACACTCTCTCCAACACTTTGATGAAGGTGATATCCCTTACTTGAAACCTCCTGATCAATGCTTAGAAGAATTTGATATCTTTATTGTTAAGCAAGATAACTTTAATAAAAGGGTGCAAAATCATCTTATGGAAAACACTAGAGCTATTGTTGAGTTGAAAGCTATTGTGGAAATAACCTCTAATGATGTTAAAATGATTGTTAAACACTTTCAAATGGTTCAAACTCAAATAGATCAACTCGTTAAAGTGCAAAAAGACTTGCTAGTTAATGCTGCTAAAGAAAAACATGCTTATGAAATTAGAACTAGAAGTGGTGCTGCTACCCAGGATCCTCTATATCCTGAGGGGCATCCCAAAAGAATTGAGCAGGATTCTCAACAAGCTGAAAATAGTGGTTCTACTCGTAAGAAAAGGAAAAAGAAACATAAAATTGTTGTAGAACCCTCTGAACCTGCTATAGATCCTAATAGTATATCTATCTCTGATGCTGAAACTGAAAGTGGTAATGAAGAAAATGAAGTTCCTAATGAAGAAAAAGTTGAAGAAGAACCTGAAAACCACACTAAGAATACTAAATACACTAAAGAAGATTTTGTTGCTAAGAAACATGGTAGTGAAAGAGAACCTTGGGTCCAAAAACCTATGCCTTTCCCTGATAAGACACACAAGTCAAAGGAAGATGAACACTATAATAAGTTTTGTGAGTGGATGAATCCTTTATTCCTGCAAATTCCTTTGACTGATGCTATTAAATTGCGTCCTTACTCAAAGTATATGAAGGACATTGTCTCGAATAAAAGGAAGATCCCTAATGAAGAAATCTCTACTTTGCTTGCTAATTATTCCTTCAATGGTAAGGTTCCTAAGAAACTTGGAGACCCAGGGAGTCCAACTATCCCTTGCTCTATTAAGAATAGTTATGTTAGAACTGCTTTGTGTGATTTGGGAGCTGGAGTTAGTGTTATGACTTTCTCTCTCTATAAGAGGCTTAAGCTTGAAAAATTGATACCAACTGATATATCTTTGCAAATGGCTGATAAGTCTACCACTATTCCTGTGGGTATATATGAGGATGTACCTGTCCAGGTGGCTCATAATTGCTTGATATTAACTAATTTTGTTGTGCTTGAAATGCCTGAAGATGATAATATGTCTATTATTCTCGGGAGACCTTTTCTTAATACTGCAGGAGCTGTTATTAATTGTAATCAAGGAAAGGTGACCTTCAATGTTAATGACAAGGAACATACTGTCTATTTCCCCAAGAAGATTGAAAGGACTTATGGTTTAAATTCAATTGAACATGTTGAAGGCATTCAAGTTGGAGAAATATATTGTCCCATACCAAAAGAAAAATTTGAAACTATTATGATTGGGACCATTGCTATCAAGGTTGAGGTAACATAATCATTAGTGGAATACAAAGTTTTGTCTCATATGCAATTGTTTTGGTAGCAAGACTTGATCAACCTTGCTAACAAAAGATTCCATTGAACAAAACAATGTTTTCATTATGATTATCTCTGTTTATTTCTATCCTTTGCATTTTTTAGTGTTTGCTTTCGTTTAGTTTTCTTTGTGTTGTTAGTTTGCTTGCATGCTAGAACTTATGTAGTTCTAGCCTTGTTTTGTCCTTGCATCATGTTTTCAAAAAGAAAAAAATCTGTCTGTCAGAAAAATCATTCTTCTATTTCTGAAAAATGCCCAAAAATAAAGTGTCTCGGAAAATTCCAGAAAATTCATATTAAACTTTTTACGTGAAAAAAGGGGTAGAGGAGTACCTGGTAGGTACCAGGGGGGCCCACCAGGCAGGCACACCACATGGTGGCGCGGCTAGACCTGGGTGGCGCCATGCCCTGGTGTGGGCTACCCCTGGCCCCCCACTACCTCTCTCTCCTGCCACTTTCTTCTCTCTCCCGAGTAAGCTCCAGTTCATAGCTCAAAATTGCGTTCTCTCTGTGCTTTCCCTCGATTTCTTCGATCTCTTTGCTCAACCCATCTTTCTTGTTGAAATTTGGAGCAATTGTTCCTTGGTATGTGACTCCTCCCCTTGTCCAAGTAGATTTGTGTTTAGTGGATTGTATGGTGAGTATTTTGCTGCTGTAGGTGACTGGTTTTGAGGGCTTGTAAGCTTGTTTGATGCTTAGAGATATAGATTTGATGCATGTTTAGGCCTCTTGCAAGTCCCTATGAGTAGAATCCTTCATTATAATTACTTTGCAATCACTTGTTTAATAGGTGTTTAAATTTCAGAATAAAAGATGAGTGAACACCACCTAAACCAACATGAGCTTTGGGTGCCTGAAGTTATGAAGGTCCACAGGGAGGAGGAAGTTTTTCCCTCCATATATCCATGCCCTGAGTTCATGAGAGCTGCAGGAATTCTACAAGATTTCTACACTTTGGTTTCTAATGCAGGGTTAGAGCGTTTCTTGGAAGATGAACCTTGTCAATTTGTGAAGCTAACCATGTCTGTGGTGCAGGATTTCCAATTTAGTCACTCTTTGCCTAACCCCATGGTCCATTATAAAATTTACAATATTGCTGTCAATCTTTCTCTTGATGATTTTTGTGTAGCCATTAAGGTACCTCAATGGGGATCATGTAAGAAGATTAAAGAGAGACCGGAACCACTCATGGATTTATACGCAGAAATTTGTCAAGGGAGTAGCTTCTCAAAGGAGAATGGAAAAATCCATAACATTCATCTTCCCTCCATTCGCTACTTTTCTTACTTTATTGCCAAGTGTGTTCTTGCTAGGAAAACTGCCAATAAGTTATCTTCGTTTGATCTAGCATTTATCTCTGCTGCTCTTAAACGAGATAGGTCTTACAACTTAGGTGCTTTGATAGCCTTCCGTCTTGTTGCTAACCGTGAGAAAGGTGGAATCTGTGGAGGCCTTATTGCTTCTCGTTTACTAGCATTGCATGGTTTAGTGTCTCATCATCTAGACCTTCAGTTTCCCATAGAGAGTCTTGATTTTAATTCCATGGTACAGCATAAATTTATTTCCTCGTGGGCTAGCTTGAGTGAGTTGTCTTATGAAATAACCTTTCTCAAAGCTGGCTAGAGAAACAGCAAGTCCGAACGTGTTGTTCTTTTGCCTGCACCTGTTTTGTTTAACCTTGATAACAGGGAAGGATGGTCCCTCACTGAGGAGGAGCTTGACACGTACTTGGGAGAGCTCTCCCAACAGGAGCAGGACACTAGAAGGGAGGTCACGGATGATTCGGTCCAGCCCTCGAATGAGGGAGAATCTTCATATCAGCAGCCCGCTTATGATTGGGGAGCTTCTTCTTCTTCTCATGGGCCCAGCTACGACCATTCTTACCAAGATCCGCCCGCTTGGAACCCCTATTCGTACATGGATTGATACCCACTTAGGCCAAAAGCCTAAGCTTGGGGGGAGGTACGCCGACACCGCACTCATCTCCATATCATGTTGCGTCGGTTCTTTGCATATTCATGCTTTCGTTCTCTTTTTTAGTTTTTGTTCATCTTTGCTTTTGCTTTCTAAAACACAAAAAGACCAAAAATATTTTTGTTGTTTCTCTTTGGTTTGCTTCTTCTTTTTGCTTTGGTTTGCTTGTTCCTCTTTGCTTTGTTTGAACTATTCGAAAAACCCAAAAAGATTTTGCTTTGCTTGTTTTTCTCTTTTCGTTTTTGTTTAAAAATCAAAAACACCAAAAATATTTGTCGTTCTTCTTTGGTTTTTGCGAGTTGGCTACAGGGTTCGGTAGTTCTCAGTGGATTATTGGTTTCATATTATTATTCAAGTCATACAAGTGAAGAGCAATAATGAGGATTAATGACAACCTAAGGCGTGGTAAGAGGCTGGTAACGAACTCTATTTGTCTTCATTTTTGTACATATACTCATCTTTGTGAGCTTGCTTAGTCCGTTCATTTAGGGTGTATGTTATCTTTGGATGCTTAGTAGTTCTTGCTTTCTTGTGATTAGCTCCAGCCCGCTAATAGTTTGTAGCATGTCTCATGAATGTTTTCTTGCATTACTCTATTCATAAATTGGTATGACACCATGGTATCCTCCTCTGAATGTTTCATTTGAATTGACTTGGCACATGCTCACGCATGCACAAGACTGTAATCAGTTGAGCCTCGATGAATTATTTTGCCTTGAGGATCTTGAATCATTTTCATGCCATGAGTAGTCCTATTTTGTTGCAAGCATGATAATGACAGCTATTGCTCTCTTGTTTGTCGCGCCCTTACTTTTGCTAGCCTTCACTTCCACTGAGTGTTTTACTCATGTTTCCAACTCCCTAAACCAAATATTTCCAAAGTGTCCACCATACCTACCTATTAGCATCGTTTGTTATCTCCGTGCATATTCAATATGCCTTGTTTTCTTCCGAATAAAATGTTTGCTTGTTATGAGAAAGTTAGTTAGTAAAGCTCTCACTAACTTGATGGCACACTTTATTTTCTTGCACTTAATAAGCCTGAACCATTGCGTCCTTCTTTGTTGCGCATATGCTTGCGCTTTATTAGTTGAAGTTAGCAGAACCATGTATCATGGGGACCGCTTTCAATGCTTCATAGGTACTTTGTACCTAGTTGATATCATGTTCTTTTGCTTATGGATTCCGGCGGTGTGAAATAAAAGTGGAACTTGTAAGATCATGGAGTTTGTATGTATGTTAGAGAAACGCCTGGGCCGCTAGCCTAAGCCATGCCTAATCATGGTGGAAACTTGCAGCATAACCGTAATGAGCATTCTATGAAGCATCAATAAAAATCTATGCACATAGTAAATAAAAAGATTGCTTAGATGCTCATTGTCTGCTCGCCTTGTCATTTTGATTATGGGATAGCTCCTGTATCATATGCAAGGGGTACCCCGTTGGCAGTTCTCTATGCTACGTATGTACTTACAATGACAAGATCTTACTTGTGACTGAAGTTGAGTAGCATGAGGATCGGTCTTCGTAAGTAAGGGGCATGAGACTTCAATTTATAACTTGTCAAGCATATCCTCTTAGTTGTGTCACTTTCACCTTAACCACATTAAAGATGCTTATGATAGGGGCAATGAGAGCTCAAAGCTAACGAGTATCATACTTTCAACATTTGGAAGCCTTTCAAAATTATTCAAAACCTTTTTCTTCCACTTGTTGAGTCTCCACATATTCTTTGAGCACCTTCTTGAGAGCATAGTTGTCATTCTTTGTGTTTGTTCCAATACTTGATTATTTGTGTTATGACTTTGATGCTCGTATCTTTGATATCTTTACTTCTAGTCATCACTTGAACTTCAGAGGTGCCTTGGCATTCATAATCAAAGGCAAGCGAGATACCACTCTATCATACCTTTCTATGAGCATTGTAATGTTGCTTATGTTTGTGCTTCATGCTACTTATTATTCTTGAGTTGGAATCTCTACATAGCTTGCAATAACTATTAAGTAGACTTAGTTGCATACTCTTTATTATGAATTGTCTAGGTAGTTGATCACATTGCTGAGAATATTTACATCATATGAAGCAAATGTGTTCGTGAAAGTTCTTTTATCGCACTCAGTTTTCAACTGAATTGCTTGAGGACAAGCAATAAGCTAAGCTTGGGGGGAGTTGATACGTCCAAAACGTATCTACTTTCCCGAACACTTTTGCTATTGTTTCTCCTCTATACTTGTGTGATTTGGATGCAACTAATGCGAACTGACGCTGTTTTCAGCAGAATTGCCTTGGTGTCTACTTTTTGTGCAGAAAATCAACTATCAGGAAAAATCCCGGAAAATATGCCAAAAATCCTATTTTACCCGAAGACTCCAGGAGCCAGAATACGAGACGGAGAAGAGCCCTGGGGTGGCCACACCACCTGCTGGTGCGGGCCAGGCCAGGCCGCGCCAGGGGGTGGTGTGGGCCTCCTAGGCACCCCCTCGACCTCTCTCTTCGCCTATAAGGAGCCTTATGAACTAAAACCTTCGGGAGGTTCGACGTTTTTCCAGAAGGAGTTCCGCTCCGCCGCCACCACCAGATTCCACGAAACAGCACCAGAAACTCCGTTCTGGCACCCTGCCGGGACGGGGAATTAGAGGAGATCATCGCCATCATCATCACCATCGCTTCTCCATCGACCATCCATGTTTCCCCCATCTATGAGTGAGTAATCCCCCGCTGTAGGCTATGAGGATGGTAGGGATTGAATGCGATTATTCATATAATGGCATCAAATTGTTAGGGCATAGTGCCTAGTATATCTATTAGTGCTTTATGACTTTGTTGCAACCTTGTTGTGCTTAATGCTTGTCACTAGGGCCCGAGTGCCACGATTTCAGATCTGAACTTATTATTGATTCATCATGATAGTATTGTTTTGGGTCTTATCTACAAGTTGTTTACACACGTCGTTGTCCGGAACCTATGGTCCCGAAGTGACAGAAATCAGGGTAGACGGAAGGGAAAGGCTTTGATGTGAGGATCACGTGTGTTCACGGAGTGTTAATGCTTTGCTCCGGTGCTTTATTAAAAGGAGCACCTTAATTGCCAGTAGTTCCCTAGAGGCCCCGCTGCAAACGGGCTGGCAGAACAAAAGATGTTGTGCAAGTTCTCATTGCAAGCACGTATGACTATATATGGAACACATGCCTAGGATTGTTTAGTACTTGGATGCTTTATCTTATTTATCTGCAATTGCCCTATGTTCTAATTGCTATGTGAATTGTCTTGTCCATGCAACGCCCGTCCATCCATCCCTATGCCTACCGCACTCGAATCCCACTGTTTACTGCTTTTGTTACTATTGTCTTTGCTTTACTACTGTTGCTGGTTTACTATTCCTACTACAAAACTGTTGCTACTGATAAACTGCTGTGAGCAAGATTGTTTCCAGGTGCAGCTGAATTGACAACTCAGTTGTTAAGGCTGATAAGTATTCTTTGGCTCCCCTTGTGCCGGATCAATAAATTGGGTTTCACTTCCCTCGAAAATACTGCGATACACCCTCTATACTTGTGGGTCATCAGTGCCCCCTCTCTCCATGGCCGGCGCATGGGGGGGTGACCCCTCACCTCCCCCATTCATGTGGTGGTAAACCCTCCACATTAAAATGCCTCTTCACATTCCCTTTTAAAGTCTCCACTTTAAATGCATTAAATTTTTCCAAATTTAATGCTCTCTCATTTAATAAAACTCTTTTATTAAATTTATTCAGAATTTTGTTAATTACTTTAATTAACAAACATTCACATATAGCCTCTTGCAATATTTCAATATCACATGCAGAACCACTTTCTGCAATTTCACCCGAAACAATTTCCGGTTTCTATTGAAACAATTCCTGCGCTTTGCAATTCTTTCGTCTGAAACATATGTGCTCCAAAATGGCGTCCGGTAACTCTTAAGTGTGCCACCCTACGGTTCACGAATAATGCAGACATGATCGAGACCCTTCTCCGATCAATAATCAGCAGTGGGACCTAGAGATCCGTACTGACTCCTACACATTCAACGATGACTTCTGTGATCGTGAGAACCTTTAACGCTTGTAACTAAATCCCTTTGTCTCTCGATATATTACATGTCCGAGATTCGATCATCGGTATCTCCATACCTAGTTTGATCTTGTTACCAACATGCACTCTTTTCTCGTTCCCGTGATATAACATTCTAGTGATCACATCACTTGCTTGCAAGCTATCTTAATTTGATATCACCGAGAGGGCCCAGAGTATATCTATCCGTTATCAAGATTGAAAAATTCCACTCTTGATCCATGAGCCTCAACATAACACCTTCGTAGTACTGAACCCATCTTTATAGTCACCCTGTTACGGTGTGACGTTTGATGTTATCAAGATACTCTTCTGGTGTTAGCAATTAACATGATCACATGGTCTAAGGATAAAGATTACTTCGTATGATGTTATAGCAACATAAACATAATAACTTGATCGTAATGCTATACTTCGGATGAATGTTCATCACATCATTCCATCAATAGTGTGACCTTGTTATTAACAACATCCAATGTCCATGATCAGGAAACCTTGATCATCTTGTTAACCAACAAGCTAGTCTATAAGAGAGGCATAACTAGGAACCCTTTTTGTTTATTAAACACACATGTATTGATGTTTCCTGATCAATATAATTCTAGCATGTAAAATAAAAATCTATCATATATAAGGAATATATAATAACAACTTTATTATTGCCTCTCAGGGCATATTTCCTTCAATTAGCAGAACCATGCTACCATGGGGAACACTTTCAACACTGCACGGGTACTTGTACCTAGTTGATATCATGCTCTTTTGTATATGGATGTCGTTGGTGTGAAATGAAAGGGGAGCTTGTAAGTCCATGGAGTTATGTATATGTGTTAGAGAAACGCCTGGGCCGCTGGTCTAATCCATGCTGACATGGTGGAAACCTGCAGCGTAACCATAATGAGCAATCTATGAAGCATTCTTCTTATAAAAAAAGAGTCCTATATTAAAAAAAAAAGAGAAAAAGAAAAAAAAGATCATGAAAAGAGGAAAGAGATAAAAAGCACCATATTCCCATGGTAAATAAGAAGATTGCTGAGATGCTCGTTGTCTGCTTGCCTTGTCATTTTGATATGGGGATTCTTCTGTATCATCGGGCAAGGGTACCCCGTTGGTGGTTCTCTATGATACACATGTACTTACAATGACAAGAACTTACCGGTGACTAAACTTGAGTAACATGAGGAGCGGCCCTCGTATTCAAGGGACATGAGATTTCTAACTTATACTTCGTCAGGCATGTACACCATAGTTTGTTCATTTTGACCTTAATCACTTCAAGATGCTTATGATAGGGGAATGAGAGGTGAAAGCTATAAGTACCATAATTTTTGGACGCTCTTTATGAGACTTGAATCCCTGCTTCCTTCTATGAAGGCCTTTCTTCCACCATTATATTGAGTCTCCACCTTCTACCTTTATGCACCTACTTTGAGAGCATAGTGGCCATTCTTAGTTCTATGTGCATTGCCCCAAGACTAGTTGATTGATGCATACCTTGATATTGCTTGTTTTAAACTATTTGTATCTAGTCACTCTTATAAACTTTGAAGGTGTCCTATGCATTTATACTTGCTACTCTATGAGGGACAAGCTGAATGCCATTATGCTATGTTTTCTTTATGTGAAACAAACAAACATCTTGCAAAGCATTGTTATTCATGAATCTTTTGTTTGTGCCTTTTCATGTTGCATCATAGTTTCTTTGTCTTATTGCTAGAACTTTGTCTTTCATGTTATGATTGAAGTACTATGATCCCCGCTTTGATGTTTTACAAATACTTTGATCAAGTTTATGATGGTGCATGTCACCTCAAAAATTATTCTTTCTTTTTATCACTTACCTACTCGAGGACGAGCAGGAGTTAAGCTTGGGGATGTTGATACATTGCAAATGTTTGTATACTTTTTGATGTTCCATGCTTGGTTTTATCTACTTTCTTGTGTTTTGTCCACACTTTGGAGTACTTTTCATATGATTTCTTGGACTAACCTATTAACAAGAGCCACAGTGCCAGCTGCCTGTTTTCTGCTGTTTTTGGTTCCAGGAAAGTCAGAAAATGAATATTCTCGGAATTGGACGGGACAAAAGCCAAAGTACCTATTTTTCCACAAGACTCCCGGAGCCAGAATACGAGACGGAGGAGGGCCAGGGCCTGGCCACACCCCCCAGGCGCGGGTACCCCCAGACCGCGCCAGGGCATGGTGTGGGCCCCCCAGGAACCCCCTCGGTCTCCCTCTTCACCTATAAGTTGCCTTCTGACCTAAAAACTCTAGGGGGTCGACGGTTTTCCAGAAGGAGTTCCGCTCCGCCACCACCACCAGATTCCACGAAACAGCACCAGAAACTCCGTTCTGGCACCCTGCCGGGACGGGGAATTGGAGAAGATCATCGCCATCGCCATCACCATCACTTCTCCATCGACCATCCATGTTTCCCCCATCTATGAGTGAGTAATCCCCCGCTGTAGGCTATGGGGATGGTAGGGATTGGATGAGATCGTTCATGTAATGGCATCAGATTGTTAGGGCATGGTGCCTAGTATCTACTATTAGTGCTTTATGACTTTGTTACGACTTGTTATGCTTAATGCTTGTCACTAGGGCCTGAGTGCCATTATTTCAGATCTGAACATGTTATTGATTCATTATGATAGTATTGTTTATGGTCTTATCTGCAAGTTGTATACACACATTGTTGTCCGGAACCAATGGCCCCAAAGTGATAGAAATCGGGATAACCGGAGGGAATGGCTTTGATGTGAGGATGACATGTGTTCACGGAGTGTTAATGCTTTGCTCCGGTGCTCTATTAAAAGGATCACCTTAATTGCTAGTAGTTCCCTTGAGGCCCCGCTGCAAACGGGCTGGCAGGACAAAAGATGTTGTGCAAGTTCTCATTGCGAGCATGTATGACTATATATGGAACACATGCCTAGGATTATCTAGTACTTGGATGCTTTATCTTATTTATCTGCAATTGCCCTATGTTCTGATTGCTATGTGAATTGTCTTGTCCATGCAACGCCCGTCCATCCATCCATATGCCTATCGCACTCGAATCTTACTGTTACTGCTACTATTACTGCAATTGTTACTGCTATGTTTACTTTACTGCTCTTACTTTGCTATTCCTACTACAAAACTGTTGCTACTGATAAACTGTTGTGAGCAAGATTGTTTCCAGGTGTAGCTGAATTGACAACTCACTTGTTAAGGCTTATAAATATTCTTTGGCTCCCCTTGTGTCGAATCAATAAATTGGGTTTCACTTCCCTCAAAAATACTGTGATACACCCCCTATACTTGTGGGTCATCATGGACCTAGAACCCTTTCCTTGGCTTGCCACTTAACATATTATGTCCTATGTATATGAGTCTCGAAAATATCTGTCCTCTTTCGACTTTAGGGATACGAGATGAAATAGTTTATCATTTCATTGTATCGCCAAATATGAATAGTGAAGTAATGTCTTTCCTTTCGACTTTGGGGCTACAATGAGATATTTGATACTAAATACTTCACCATTTCATTTAATTCATGCTATCTAATCTATTCGTATCGCCAAAGACAAAAGAAGAGAAATACTTCCACAATTCATATAGCATGGGCATGATATGTCGAGTGGAAAAGCAAGGAAAGGATTCGGTCTCCACGGCAACGACTCATTTCGAGTTTGGTGTGTCTAAAGGAGTCGTTGCCGTGGACCCAGAACCCTTTCCTTGGCTTGCCACTCGACATATTATGTCTTATGTATATGAATCTCGAAAATATTTGTCCTCTTTCGACTTTGGGGCTACGAGATGAAATAGTTTATCATTTCATTATATCGCCAAAGACGAAAGGAAAGAAATCATTCCACGATTCATATAACAATTTCACCAATGCTATACGAATAGTGAAGCAATGTCTTTCCTTTCAACTTTGGGGCTACAATGAGATATGTGAAACTAAATACTTCACCATTTCATTTAATTCACACTATCTAATCTATTCGTATCGCCAAAGACAAAAGAAGAGAAATACTTCCACGATTCATATAGCATGGGCATGATATGTCAAGTGGCAAAGCAAGGAAAGTATTCGATCTCCACGGCAACGACTCATTTCGAATTTGGTGTGTCTAAAGGAGTCGTTGTCGTGGACCCGGAACCCTTTCCTTGGCTTGCCACTAGACATATTATGTCTTATGTATATGAATCTCGAAAATATTTGTCCTCTTTCAACTTTGGGGCTACGAGATGAAACAGTTGCCTCATACTTAGGTTGGGCATGGAAAATGACAATGCCACTGATGGATCTGGTGTGGAAAGTAGAGTATATGCACAAACCTCTAGTATACTTGGCACACCAGATCCAGCAATGACATGGTCACACACATGACGCCACAACACGTTTTAATCATCGGCATTTCGAAGAAAGACAAAGAAAGCAAACCACAAGAAGTAGGGCGGCAATAATGAATGAAAAGCAACAAGCACTTAAAATAGTTCATAACACAAATAACTAGCTAGTGTCGCTCACAATCAAGTTCAACGGTTGACGAAACATACCTAGAGGTTTTACTAGGCAAGTTTAACATAGTGATAAGAGGTTACAACACGACTTCGGAACTAACAGCTAGCTACCCAGGCAATGCAATCATCAAGACTTCTTCGGCTGTTGAGTCGGCTTTAGGGAGGCATTGATGAAGCCCGACCGAGTTTTCGCCATCTGCATGAATGTCCTGCGGTCATCCTGTTGCACTAAGTGTTCGTCTATCTCCCTGTTGCGTGGTATATGGTCGCCGTAGAAGGTTCCTGCTGGCTTGTGGTTGATGTCGAGCTCGTTTGGGAACCCCAAGAGGAAGGTATGATGAGCACAGCAGTAAGTTTCCCTCAGTTATGAAAGCAAGGTTATCGAAACAGTAGGAGCAAGGAACCACCTCCAAGGTGTTGTTGCCAACTTGGAATCATGCACAACAGAACCACAGAACTTTGCCCCCAACTTACAGTGAGGTTGTCAATCTCACCGGTTTTGCTGAAAACAAAGGATTAAACGTATTGTGTGGAAGAAAGTAATTGCTTGCAGAAAGTAAACAGAAAAAAGTAAACAGTTGTAGATTGATGATAAAAGAAAGGACTGGGATCCATAGTTCACTAGTGGTGGTTCTCCTTAAGACAGATGACATGTTGGGTGAACAAATTACAGCGGGGCAATTGACAAAAATGGAGAAAGCATACATGAATATACTAATCATCTTGACTCCTTTAAGATTTGATTGGGCATTACAACATTATACATAGACCATAATCCATGCATCTATGAATAATAATCCACCTTCAGGTTATCATCCGAACCCCCTCCAGTATTAAGTTGCAAGCAACAGATAATTGCATTACACATTGCCTATAAAGTAAACAATACGATTGTTCTATGAACAAAGGATTGTTGTTTTCTCCCTAGTAGCAACATCACATCTAGTACCTTAGAGATTTCTGTCACTTCCCCAGATTACTAGAGGCATGAACCCACTATCGAGCATAAACACTAACTCTTGGAGTTGCTAGCATCTACTTGGCCAAGATAGCTACTAACAACGGAAAGCATGCAAGATCAAAAATAACAAAGACATGATAGAGTCAATAATCAATCTGAAATAGCATCTCAATATCCATCGGATCCCCGCAAACACAACATGTAGGATTACAAATAGATGATCTTGATCATGAAATGAGCTCACAAGATCTAAACATGGTAGCACAAAGGAGAAGAACCAACCATCTAGCTACTACATGGACCTGTAGTCCAAGGATGAACTACTCACGCATCACACCGGAGGCTTGCATGGTGATGAAGAAGGCCTCCATGGTGAATCTCCCCTCCGACAGGGTGCCAGAAGGAGCTTCAGATCCCTCCCGATATAGGGATGGACATGAAGACGGCTACAGACTCTTTTGTGGAATTTTGATCGGGTACTTAGGGTTTCTGTATCGGAGGCATCTTATAGGCGAATGGGGATGCCGAGGGGGTGCCTTAGGCGGCCATACCATCCCCTAGCGCGGGCCAAGCCTGGCCGCGTGGCCATGTGGTGTGGCGGCCCTCTGGCCCCTCTCCGTCTCGTATTCTGGCTCCATGTCCCCCTCGAGTGAAAAACTGACTTTGGCTTTTGTCCCGTCCAATTCCGAGAATATTCATTTTCTGACTTTCCTGGAACCAAAAACAGCAGAAAATAGGCAACTGGCACTGTGGCATCTTGTTAATAGGTTAGTCCAAGAAAGTGTATAAAAAGTACTCCAAAGTGTGGGGAACACATAAGAAAGTAGATAAAACCAAGCATGGAACATCAAAAATTATGGATACGTTAGCAACATATCAACATCCCCAAGCTTAACTCCTGCTCGTCCTCGAGTAGGTAAGTGATAAAAAGAAAGAATAATTTTTGAGGTGACATGCACCATCATAAACTTGATCAAAGTATTTGTAAAACATTGATAGCTAGTTTCATAGTACTTCAACATAGCATGAAAGATAAAGTTCTAACAATAAGACATAGCAACTGTGTTGCAACATGAAAAGGCACAAACAAAAGATTCATGAATAACAATGCTTTGCAAGACGTTTGTTTGTTTCACATAAAGAAAACATAGCATAGTAGCATTCAGCTTGTCCCTCATAGAGTAGCAAACATAGATGCATAGGACACCTTCGAAGTTCATAAGAGTAACTAGATACAAGTAGTTTAAGAACAAGCAATATCAAAGTTATGCATCAATCAACAAGTCTTGGGACAATGCACATAGAACTAAGAATGGCCACTATGTTCTCTCAATAGGTGCATAAAGATAGAAGGTGGAAACTCAACATAAAAGTAAAAGAAAGGCCTTCATAGAAGAAAATAGGGATTCAAGTCTCATAAATAGCTTCCAAAAATTATGGTACTTATTAGCTTTCAGCTCTCATTGCCCCTATCATAAGCATATTGAAGTGATTAAGGTTAAAGTGAACAAACTATGGAGTATATGCTTGGCAAAGTATAAGTTGGAAATCTCATGTCCCTTGAATACGAGGGCCGCTCCTCATGCTACTCAAGTTTAGTTACCGATAAGTTCTTGTCATAGTAAGTACATGTGTATCATAGAGAACCGCCAACGGGGTACCCCTTGCCCGATGATACGGAAGAATCCCCATATCAAAATGACAAGGCAAGCAGACAACGAGCATCTCAGCAATCTTCTTATTTACCATGGGAAAATTGTGCTTTTTTTTTCTCTTTCCTCTTTTCTCATATCTATTTTTTTTTCTTTTTCTCTTTTTCTCAATATCTGGCTCTTTTTTTATAAGAAGAATGCTTCATAGACAGCTCATTATGGTTACGCTGTAGGTTTCCACCATGACAGCATGGATTAGACCGGCAGCCTAGGCGTTTCTCTAACACACATACATAACTCCATGGACTTACAAGCTCCCCTTTCATTTCACACCGACGACATCCATAGACAAAAGAGCATGATATCAACTAGGTACAAAGTACAAGTGCAATGTTGAAAGTGTTCCCCATGATAGCATGGTTCTGATAATCCCCAACATATAAGTGCAAGCATATACAACATAGACGACACAATTGTTCAAGTTTATTAAGGGCAAGAAAAGTAAAGTGTGCCATCGAGTTCATGAGAGCTTTAATCACTAGTTTTCTCATAACAAGTTTAATTCAGAAGGTAGATAAAAACATGAATATACTTGGAATAGCAAATGCTAATAGGTAGGTATGGTGTACTCTTTGGAATAACTTGGTTTTAGGAGTTGGATGCATGAGTGGAACTCATACTTGGTTATGGAGGCTAGCAAAAGACTGGGAGCGACCGACTAAGAGAGCAATAATGGCCATAATCATGCAGAGCGACAAAACATGATTAATCAAAACATAAAGTGATACTACAAGTCGAAAACTAAAGGATCATAAAGGCTATGGTGACTTGGGATAGTCATAACATGGTGTGAGCATGCGCCAAGTCAACCCAAATAAAGCATCAAAGGAGAATACCACAATACTATGCTTTAATATGCTAAATGAACGCATGATTCTTCCAAGGCACATTAAGCAATATCAATTGTTTATAACATGTCATGCTATAGCAAATATCACTAAGGATAAAGCCAAAATGATATCAAGCATGGCATGACAAAGCATAGGCTACAGTCAAAAACAAGCTCTCTTTACCACTTAAGCATGAACTTTCCTACTCCTTTTCCAATCCAAACCAAACTATTTGAAAACCAATGCATGAAAGAGGGGGTCCAACCAACTTATTCAGCAAACTAAGAAAACCAAGCAAATGAAAACCAAAAACAAAAAATGAAGACGCTCCAAGAACAACACAACTGTGCATGAAACAATAAAAATGAAGTGTTTGGAAGAAACCTGGGATTTTTATTGATGAAGAAGGGGATGCCTTGGGCATCCCCAAGCTTTGACGCTTGTACTTCTTGGATAGTTCTTGGGGTGACACGGGGTGGCATCCCCAATCTTGATCTTTAGTCCCTTATTCATCTCAATACATCATTCTTTCCATACACCAGAAAATTTTCCTTCATACAAAACTTCACACAATCTTTATTAGCAACATTAGTGCACTCAAGATAATAAGTCTTTAGGTTCAGTTTCAACACCAATAAAACTTCCACTAAAACAAAAGCTACTGAATCACTTCCCTCAAAAAGCTCAATTCCCCAAAGATAACTCAAAAAGGAACCAACAAGAAGCAAAGGCAAATAATGGCAGAAATCTGTCAAAACAGACCAGTAGGTAAAAACCAATTTTTTCGAAGACCTTATGTTGCTAAAATAAAAAAGTGTTGAACTAACGAAAGTTGGATAACAACCTGGGGCAGAAGCAAAAAAATTTACAGCTCAAACCGACGTACAGAGTTTTTACACGAAATTTTACAACAAAGCACAAAAATCTGTTTCGGGATAGCAACTTTCTCAAGCATTACTTCTCTATCATTAGAGGTATACAATTTATCAATTTGTTTCCATAAGTGTTTCCCTTTTTGTGACAACTGGTGTTCCTTATAATAATATTTTTGTTCTTTCGTTAACCCACCTTGCTAATTAGATTCAGTTTCAAAGAAACCAACCATTGATAGAAAGCATGATAAAGCAAGACAATAACAGACCAACAAAAATAACAACTATAGTAGGAACTAGTTTTTTTGTGTTTTTGATAAAGAAACAAGCAAACAAATCAAAAATAAACTAAGCAAAACAAAAACAAAAAAGTAAAGAGATTGGTTATGAGGGACTCCCCTTGTGAAGATGTCCTTGACTCCCCGGCAACGGCGCCAGAAAAATACTTGCTGGCTCGTGGTTGATGTCGAGCTCGTTGGGGAACCCCAAGAGGAAGGTATGATGAGCACAATAGTAAGTTCCCTTCAGTTATGAAAGCAAGATTATCAAACCAGTAGGAGCAAGGAAACACTTCCAAGGTGTTGTTGCCAACTTGGAATCATGCACAACACAACCACAGAACTTTGCCCCCAACTTACAGTGAGGTTGTCAATATCGCCGGTTTTGCTGAAAACAAAGGATTAAACAGATTGTGTGGAAGAAAGTAATTGCTTTTAGAAAGTAAATAGAAAACAGTAAACGGTTGTAGATTAATGAGAAAAGAAAGGACCGAGATCCATAGTTCACTAGTGGTGGTTCTCCTTAAGATAGATGACATGTTAGGTGAACAAATTATAGCGGGGCAATTGAAAAACATGGAGAAAGCATACATGCATATACTAATCATCTTGAATCCTTTAAGATTTGATTGGGCAATACAACATTATACATAGACCATAATCCAACTGCATCTATGACTAATAATCCACCTTCAGGTTATCATCCGAACCCCCTCCGGTATTAAGCTGCAAGCAATAGATAATTGCATTACGCATTGCATGTAAAGTAAACAATACGATTGTTCTATGAACAAAGGATTGATGTTTTCTCCCTAGTAGCAACATCACATCTAGTACCTTAGAGATTTCTGTCACTTCCCCAGATTACTAGAGGCATGAACCCACTATCGAGCATAAATACTAACTCTTGGAGTTGCTAGCATCTACTTGGCCAAGATAGCTACTAACAACGGAAAGCATGCAAGATCACAAATAACAAAGACATGATAGAATCAATAATCAATCTGAAATAGCATCTCAATATCCATCGGATTGCGGTGACCCAGCATACCACTGCATGATGTAGTACACTATAGTCGTTGACATAACACCAATGAAACACCGTTCACTAGTATTACATCCCTCAAAGTGGTACAACAGAAACACAGCAGGTCCAAGACATGACTATAGATTACAACTCGACTCTTTAAAAAAGATCCAGAGAACACTCTAGGTTAAAGAGAGAGAAAAAACTTCTTACAAAGAAGAACCAGAAATAATAACTCAAAAATATCTAGTAACTAAGACTAGCATCTAAAGTATTTGGCTTGCCATTACTACTATTGCAATGCTCTACAGAAATAGGTTTTATGGCTAGAGAATCTACTCCTATCTAAACCGACACGTTATCTTCACTTCAGCTGATGTATATATTGACTTCATTGACTTTATTGAAGAACTTCAGATGTCCATGATGGTTTCTTCAGCAGAAATTGATGTTGACGTCGTCTTCAATGGCTTAGAACCTAGAAAGGGTTAAGAAGGTATGGTTGAGTACGAGCGTACTCAGCAAGTTCACTAAAAAGGAGTGTATGATGCACTATCTCTACAACCATAGACCATAGGTCGTAGGCAATGCAGGTTTTCATAAACATTTCTTCAAAGGTTGCTTTTATTCTGAAAACTATGTCCGACAGCCTTCACAGGTTGACCAGAACTTCATGGAGTTCCTTTCCTGCCGTGTTCGTAGCTCCTTCCCGGAACAGGGAGTAACATGTCACAATTCTTACACTCTGTAGAGGTACGTCACTTTTCCCATAAGAGACCTTAGCTTTGTTGAACAACCGAGTTGCATTCTCGTCCGCACTTCCTTGGTGTAGGGCCCAGTCTAAGATCGAAGCCAGTACTGCCCTCTCCGCGACCCCATATGTCTGCACGATCCTCCGGGGCTAACTACACCTCCGTTAAGCCTCCAACTAGGGCAAGCTATAACCATGGTAAGTTCCCGAAGACTCTGTAAGCAGCTCTGACTAGCGGTCACCATCAACTATGGTGAACTCCGACCTAGACAGCTATGCATGGATAATCTAGACACCTAGCTCGTGGGGAACTAAGGAGTCCCACCCATGTGCTGGATTCTCTGAAACTCCACGAGAAATCAACAGCCTCACGATAAGGTCATCTTGCCTCCATATGAAAGGGAGAAGATACAACTGACTTTCCCGTCCCATTCCAAGTCTCATGGTTGACACGTAATATACGATGCTAGAATCACTAGCGACATTGGTTGTTAAGTCCTAGATGATACATTACTATATAATGGCGTTTCCACTGCCAGTTATTATAGATTAACTAATCACCCTGGATCAGTAACCGATATTTCCAGTTAATTGTGAAAATAGTGTTTTCGACCTTTTTGAAATGCAGGTGATGACATAGTTGAGTTACAATCATAGAAAATAATCAAAGGACATGAGCAAGTTGTGAACTTGCCTTTTGTGATTGCAAGATTATGCACTCACGGTCTTCAAGACAGTAGAAGATCCAAATTCTGTAAATAGCATCATTGGTCCGGTAAGGACTAATGTTTAAAGAAGCAAGATGCAACTATGCATAAGTAATGTAATGCAATTTGATAAACGTGAATCCTTGGAATAGTCGTATCTAATCTAGGGTTTGGAAATTAGGAATGAGTTCTTTAGAATGTGTTGCACTTTTAAAATAACTTCACACTTGTGCTTCTTATTAAGGCTTGTGAGAGTGTGTGTGAAACAATAGGTCAATACAACAAGTAATATGCAATAGTAAAGCACTCAAATGGTATGGTATCTAAAATATTGCTTAAACAAGATTAAAACTCCATCAGGGTCTTTATAGAAGTGTTCAAGGTTTACTTTTAATGTTGCTTAAAAGAATATCTCTTGGAGAAAACATTACTTTATAAAGTAAAAAGTATTTAAACTTAAAACTAATACTTTAAGGTTTCTTATAGATTATAAGTACTAAAGTAGAAAACAACTAGTATTGTTGATTTTACAATTGATAAAATACTTTTAGAGAGTAAAACTTATTTAATTTGAAATGGTAGTTTTAGTAAGTATGACTTAAAATGGTTAGACTTATGTTAGCTTCAATTAAACATTATTTGAACTTGTTATTACATTTTTAGACTCTAAACAAATAATGGTAAAGACATTAGTAAAGGTTTATATATTTTTAATGAATTGAAATAAAAGAAAAGGGTTTAAATAAGATTTATTAGACCTTTACCTTTTATTTTACTTCAAAAGTATGATTTGATATTTTTAGTGCGTATATTTCATTTTTGTGATCATTTTGGTATATTATAAGTATTTTTGTGAATTTTAAATAATAAGATATGATTTTTATAAGTTTTATTACTTTTTAAATACTAAATAAATAATAAATATTAGTTAAGTGATACAAAAATAATTTAAATAAGTTTGTAAATGTAGATTTTTGTTTTTATAAGAATTTTTGTATATTATTTATATTTTTCTTATTTACTAATATTAAAATATGAATTTTTAAAGTTTTATTACTTATAAAATCTTTGTTCAATAATAATTATTTAAATAATTAACACAATAATATTTGATAATAAGGTTAAATTATAGATTTTATTTTTCTAAGCATTTTGATATATTATATGCATTTTTCTGAATTATAAAACAAAAGATATTCAACTAATAAGATTTAACCAATTTCTCAATTGCTGAAAAATATTTATTATTGAAGTTATAATGTTTATTCATTTTGTAATCGGATTTTAAACAGATGAACATTTTTTTTATACAGCCCCTAACCTCAGCCGCAGTCACTAACGAGTGGGCCTGAGGCCATGTCATCAGCCACGTTGGCGTGGACTGGTCAAATGGCTTTGCTACTAACTCTGCCTCTACTCAGGTTCAATGACAAGCGGGCCCGGCCATGTCAGCTTGCCTAGGTGGCAAACTTGACTCGGTTTGACTGAGCACGTTGGCGTCATAGTGATGTCAGCACGACGTCACTCGCCGGAGACATGTTAGTCGACGACGATGACAATGACAGGAGGCCTGCGGGACTGCGCAACTAGGCAGGTTCGAACGAGAGGCTCAAGGTGAACCTAGTGGTGGTTGTGCCGCTCGTTTTTGGTCGCCGGAGAATAGGGCACGATGGTGTCTGGCGACGATGCACGGTGGTGCATGGTGGACAATGGCTACGGAATGAGATAGTAGAAACGGATAGGACTAGCGTGTTCAACAACTCACCAGGAACGCGGCAATGCGGCCGGTGAAGCGAGATGCGCCCGGAATCGCTGGGGATCGCCGGTGACTGGCGGCGGAGCGACGCTTCGATTGGCTCGACTGAGGGCTCCCCGGCTTCCATGACCTATCTAGGGAGAACAAGAAGTGTACGGCGATCACGGGGGTGCCCTCCGTTGGACTTAGGGTGGTCAGAGACGACGAGGATAGCAAGATCCGGCGAGATAGGTTTTGGTCCTCTGTGGAAAGAGAAAGGAAGAGCGCACGAGAGAGAGAGTGGATAGGGATGAGGATGAGAGGGGACGTTTCGTGGCATTCTTATCCTCCTCCCAGGCGGCGGCGGCCATCGCGACGGTTGATTTCTGCTGACGGCAGCGGACGGCATCGTCGGTACGCACGCAGCTGCCTGTGTGCGAGAGGATGACGACGACGGTAGTTTTGCAGAAAACCCCTTGAATGTTTCTTAGACTTAACCCGCTGTCCACCTCTGGTCCCACGCGTCAGTGAGGGTGTGAGAGGTGAGATGGGCTGGTACTAGGCCATGGCTGAGTGTGCGGGATTTGCTGTCTGCTGCACTTGAGCGTTGAATAGGACATGGGCCTTGGTGGGCTGGGCGGCTGACAGACTATTTCCTTTTTCTATTTTTGTTTTTATATTCTATTTTCTTTGCTATTTATAAATTCACTTCTAATTCGATTTCTATAAAGATTTAAAATGTGCAGAAACTTTGTAAGTCATTAATATTATTGTTTGTAAAATTTATAACCATCTTCTCTTAATCTTTTATTGGGCAACAAAATATATTTATAAATATGTGAGAAGTCTTTTTCATTAAGAAGTATTAATAGAGGTTAGGGTTTTAGGGTTTTTTTCTTATAGTAAAATTTCACAAAGATGATTCTGATTTCACTTGACAATCTTAATGGTACTGGTTTGAAATGTGTATCCATGTATATAGAATTGTGTTCCCACTTATCTTCATAAAGGATTTATCTAAATACATTATAAGGAATTAATCTTTGTGGTTTTTAATGGGGTGATATAAGTTTCATGGTTCTCTATATTTAGTAATTTTCCAAATCCAATTCTACTTTGTTTGTAAACTTTTAGAATTACCACATAGAGTGAGATATTGGAATTACTTAGTAATGTGATCATAATAATTCTATCATTCTAGGTTCCTATTAGGGTTTAAGACAACCAACTGGACAAGGCTTATCAAACACTCACTTGGTTCTCTAATTACCTCTTGGAAGCTTTAGTTGTCCAAGAGGTATTGTTCAATAGTTACTTTGGAATAGGAAATGGTTTCACTATCCATTTGATTCTAGGGTCTTGAATAATACAGTAGACATGGGTCTTGTCATGGCTTGATATATTCTTGGTTAAGGCTTCTAAAGAATCCTTACCTTAATACCTTACCAAGGTTATCTTAAGATAAGAAATTCCTTTCCTAAATATACTCCACATATTGTCTTATCTTATTCACAAAGATCACATCTTTCCTGAATAAGACAATCATCTGACTCCACCTTATCCATCATCATATGATGACATGGTCATGCCACTTCAACTTACTCCATCCTTACTCTTAGTATATAACTTCTCTTAATTAACTACTATTGATGCACCTATCAATGTAGCTACCGCTAACTCCATCTATTAACTTCCTTAAACTCATCTTGCAACTACTTCCAAGGTTTGCAAGACTACAATACTCACTATACATAACAAAGGAGATCAATCCTTTGAAACAGGTTTAGTACTACTCCCATAATACCAGCTGTCCTTATATTAACTAGGTTAAGCTACTATGCCTCCAACTACTCCATACAACTTATGTTATATACTTCATCATACTCTAGCTTGACTTCTAATGATCAAGCTAGATGATTCAGCTTACTAGGATTTGCCTAACTTGGTATATTCATCACTCTTCTTCAACACCTAATCATCTCTTCTCAAGTGACTGGAGAATAATGATCACCATCCTTTGATCATACAAAGCTTAGGCTTCTAATTGTTCGATCAAGATCTATACTCAACTAAGTAGTAAACTTGTATTAGTCTCTCTATAGACTTATCTTGTTAAGCAAGCTTGATCTAAGTCTATATCCACTTGTCCTAACAAGATTGTTATCTAATGTACTAATACAACTAGCTTTCTCATAGCTTCTCAATTACTAGCTCAACTCTTGGGTTTAGGTACTTCTTCTAGTTAACTCATGAGTGAGTTAACTCCTCCAACATCAAATGGTTTGATCTCCACTAAGGATCACATTCCATTAATGATGGTACACTCAACCATATCTAGCTCTTCCTTCAGATTAATTAACTTAAGGTATTTGGAAGGTCAACACAATAGGTCAAAGGCTATGAGTCAATAAGTTCTAGGTCAAGAATTGATCACTCAATAATGATGATCCATTGACACTAGGACTTGGTAAAATAGGAATGTCACCTCTTAATATCATATTAAGAGTATATGCTGGATGGTCTTGGCTTGACTTCCTTTCTACTTTATCTGTGACAAGAGTTAATGTTTATGAACTACCATGATACCCATGGTAAGAGTAACTATGGCAAACAAGTGTTTCAATATTTAGTTATAGAGTTTCTTTACTTTAAGTTATATACTTAACTTGATATTTAGGGTTCATGGTATGGAATACCATGTAATGATCTCAAGAAGATCAAGTACTCCTTATTAAATAGTGTGTGGTGACTTAGTTTTATTACATTTGATCTACCCTTAGATCAAATTATATTACCCAAAGATAAAGTTTTAGCAAAGGTCATATTGAAAATTATCACAGTCAACTTGATGATCTACTTCAGTTCCACCAAGTTAAGAGAAGCTTCAATCACTTTGATAAGTTTTATTAAAAAGCGTGAAAATTATTCGGATTTTCTATGCATGAATGCAATGCACACACCTGTGTTCAGCTTATTTCTAAGCTTTAATGCTGGGGTGTTACACGGATCCCCACAAACACAACATGTAGGATTACAAATAGATGATCTTGATCATGAACGGAGCTCACAAGATCTAAACATGGTAGCACAAAGGAGAAGAACCAACCATCTAGCTACTACATGGACCCGTAGTCCAAGGATGAACTACTCACGCATCACATCGGAGGCTTGCATGGTGATGAAGAAGGCCTCCAGGGTGAATTCTCCCCTCCGGCAGGGTGTCAGGAAGAGCTTCAGATCCCTCCCGATCTAGGGATGGAGATGACGGCGGCTACAAACTCTTTCGTGGAATTTTGATCGGGTACTTAGGTTTCTATATCGGAGGCATCTTATAGGCGAAAGGGGAGGCCGATGGGGTTCCCTAGGTAGCCACACCACCCCCTGGTGCAGGCCAGGCCTAGCCACGCGGCCAGGTGGTGTGGCGGCCCTCTGGCCCCTCTCCGTCTCGTATTCTGGCTCCATGTCCCCCTCGGTGAAAAACTGACTTTGGCTTTTGTCCCATCCAATTCCGAGAATATTCATTTTCTAACTTTCCTAGAACCAAAAACAGCAGAAAACAGGCAACTGGCACTTTGGCATCTTGTTAATAGGTTAGTCCAAGAAAGTGTATAAAAAGTACTCCAAAGTGTGGGCAAAACATAAGAAAGTAGATAAAACCAAGCATGGAACATCAAAAATTATGGATACGTTAGCAACGTATCAGTGCCCCCGGATTTCATGACTCCCTGGTGCATGATTGTTGCGATCTCCTCCTGGATGTTGAAGAAATGCTGCCTGAGGTTGCGATCATGTATTATTTCAAGCCTTTCAGCCTACTTCGCGAGGTCAGATGGCAGCATTTTTCTCTCCATGTCATTGAAGAACGCCTTCATGTGGTAAATGGCGTAGAAGGCATCCTTCCTGCTGCCAGACGGCTGCTTGACGCAGGCGAACTTGGTGTTGTGGTGGAACACGTGCACGCCGAACTTCACATGTGGCGTTGCCGGTTGACGCCTCCCGCTGCGACGTAGCCGGTGAGAGCACCATCAAGAATGTTCTTGATATTGGTGTAGTTTGTTGGGATCGCACTGTTTGAGTCGAGGTACACGACTGTTGTGTTTCAAATTCAAGCATATGAGCATGCAGCCTGTCTGATCATCCTCCATGATGGGATGGTAGGGAAGGAGAATCACATCCTTTCCGAGTATGTTTGCAGGAAGGTTGAGAGGTAGTCGGTCACCAGCGCTATGTCCTCGGCATCTTTCAGGACGACGTCACGCTTGAAAACGAGGTATGACTGATCGTTCTCGCGAATGCGGTGCTCCTCAATTGTGAGACATCTATAATGAAGATTGCGCATTTGAGAGCCTGCGACCTCGAGCAACGAGTTACACATCATCGATGCACCTGCCACGTGCTGCTGATTCCTGGCTTGCCCTGCAGGGCCGTCCTGAGCCCAGAGAACAAGATTTGGACCCTTGCTCCGGTCACCCTTAGGCTTCCTTTTGCGACCCTGTTTCCTGCCCTTTGGGGCGTCGGCCACCGCGTCCACCTCACCGATCACCTGATGAAGGGTGCTGGAGCTGATCAAAGGAACTGCTAGCCTCAGAGGCTCGGTGAAGGGGGCGGGTGATGGCGTCTCCTGACTAGTTGGGAAGAGATGCACCTGGCAAGGGGGGTTCGTCGATGCTGGTTGGGTATCGGCAACTTGATGTGTGCCTAATGGTCCCGGCTCATAACAATAAGAAAACCTTGTGTTGACGAACTGGTCGCCAAAGTTAGGATCAATTTCTCCATCATCATCATAGGGATCCTGTGCCATGTTGTCCAAGTCTGCCATCTCGAAGTCTTCATCATGTGCTGGCTGTGCTACCTCTGGGGTGATGTTGCGTTGGTCCTCCATCCCCAAATGGATCTGGCTCTTCGGCCATAGGTACAAGTAGCCGAAGCCGGTATTGAGGACTGCCACCATCTCCTCATCATCCCATCCTTGAGGTTGAGAGGGAGGTTCCACTTGCTCGTAGCCCGGAAGCACCATACTGTATCTGACCCTCATCATGTCGGGTGGCATTGTGACATTGTGCATTTTGCGGTTCTCCGATTGAATGATAGTACCCTTGGCAACATCCTTCAACTGGCCGCCCACCCAGTGCATTAGAGTGCAAGGAGTGTCTCCCTGTGAAAGACATGTAGGCCGGGCGTCAGTAAAACGAAGATCAAGTCATCGGTGTGGTTAAGCCTCCCAACTCTCGCTTTAATTAGTTAGTTACCTTGAGGGCTTCGAACTCGGCCAAGGTCGAGGCACCGCCGCCGGCAGGCTTGAGCGCGCAAGTGGCGGAGTGGCTGCCTGATGGCACGGTGGTGCGGGCCGGCGCCTTCGCTGCAGCGGGCAAGTTAAGCTCCGGAGCTGGAGGAGTCTCCACCACCACCGGCCCAGCTGGAGGAGTCTACACCGCCTCCAGTCGCGCCACGTTGTCCGATTGGGCGCTGTCGAGGTTGGGATACGGTGGCGGCCCTCGTTTACCACCCTTCTACCACTTGTTGTACTTTTCCATGTAGGCGGGAAGGATGGTGTTGAGCTTATCGTTCACTTGTGGCTGGAATTGTGTCTGGACTTGTGTATGAACTTGTTCTTGGAACTTTGTCTCGGCAGCCGACACAGCCTGGTTCACAACATCTTGGACTATATTGGTAAAGGCTTCCACCTGTTCCCTTAGGTGTCTTACCTCGGCGCTTTCGGCCTTCCTGCCGTTCCGCTCCGTGGTGCCATAGTACTCGGACCATGTTATGCCACCAAAGCCGACCACACGACCAGCCGACGACGGGGCCGCCAGGGGCTCGACATTCTTAGTCCGGTTCAGCGCCCTATTAAAAGTGGTGTCCCACTTGGCGACAGGTGTCGACCCCTTGGATGAGGAGCTCCTACACTCCTCGTCCTGCGCACAAGGAACGCGAAGCATTTGATCAGAAAACTAGACTTCATTGATTAATCGTGAACGAAATTAATCGACTTGCATGCAAACTACTTACATATTTTCTCATGAAGTCCGTCACCTTCATAGCGAAGGGGCCGATGGGCTCCGAGGAATAATCAGAACTCCCTTCCGGCTTGGCAAACCGGGCCCTAACAAAGTGCTTTGCATGTGGCTCTTTTATGTCGTCAAAGGGAGGTGTTAACCCCTTTGCACGAGCGTCGGCGTCCTCCTTCTCCCATTTGGGAATCGCAGCTCTATAACCGCCGGAGCCGAGATAGTGGGTACCAATGTTCTTCTTGTACAACTCCTTGAAGAACCGACTCTTGGCCTTGCCCATGGCGGATTCACATCTGGCCTTGAACACCTTGAAGTGTTCTTCCGTGACCAGAGGCTCCCTCTTGATGACCTCCGAATAACTTAGCTCATCCTCGAAAATCAGCTTCTTCACCCGGACCTTCCAATTCGACAAGGCCTTGGTCCTCTTCTTGAGGGCGTACTTGTTCACCGGATTCCCTTTGAGATTGTCGTTATTGTACTTGTGTTCCTCATCACCCGAGAACGAGTATCTTGCGTGTAGCTTCCAGAAGAGCTAGATGCAGAAACCCCTGTTATCTTCGGCCTTCAGGTTCTCCGTGTTGATCGTGACGGTTTTCCGGAGGATTGTCGCGAGCTGGTTTGAGTAACCCGTGACAAACTCGGCCGGCTCCAAAGGCACACCTTCATTGTTCACGCTTGTGATGATGGACCTTTTGATGTCGACCACGATCGGGGCCCGCTCCTTCCAGGCCTTCTTCGATGTGCTACCACCGTCCGTAGTAGCTTCACCGCCACCATCAGAGGTAGTGGCGTCGCCATCGGTGTCCCCCATCTCCTCATCGCCCGACAACATATCCTCGTCCGCCTCCATCTCGTCGTCCCGCAGAAGGAATTCCGGGTCCTCTTGGAATTCCATCTCCGTCTGCTGCTCCCAAAAGGGCTTCTTGCTAGAAGGGCCCTACTCCGCCAACATTTCTAAACACACAAATAAATGGAACTAATAAGGACAAAAATTCACAGAAAATTTTGGCATAACCTTTGCTAATTTTCTATGTCTAGGAGTGCCAGAAATTCGTCGGAACGGAAATGAATCAACATTCCGGTGAAACATTGGCAACTCAAAAAGAAAAACCTGCACAAAAAAGCCTAAATAGGCATAAACACAGCCATTTTGCTGCCAGCATACACCAACACAGCCATTTTGGACAGCATACACAATATATGCATAAAATAAATATCAGGTGTTGAAGCAATACAAGCAGTTCATTACTACCAGATGTACATCACAGAGAATAAGAGCCACTACCTGCAGTTCATTAGTACAAGCAGTACAAGCTCTCACTAGTACACTTCATTATAGAAAACACAACCCCTTTTTGATTAATCCTGATGGCACTCCACAATCTATGCTTGTAAAAACAAAATCTACAAAACACTACTTAGGTGGATTTTTCTGGACATGTCTAGATTGTAAATACCCTTGGACATGTTTGGATTGGAAATCCGGTACTGGTTTATATTCCAACGGTCCCCATCCATCTCTTCTGGGCCATGGTACTTGCGGCAGTACCACCACACTACTACTACCAAGTGGAACAGTCTAGTAACTTAATCAAACTATTTTTAATTAAACATGATCGTAGGACAACGTGTGTTGCTGTAGGCTGTGTTTAGTGTATTTTGCTCGCAGCCTAAGCCGTGGATGATCAAGGCCTGCAACACACGCTGTCGAAAGCTCATATAATAGTACCGCTGTGTGGACGCTCACTGCACGGTGGGAACCAGTTTAGCTTGTGGCCAGTCTATCGGATCGATCGTCCATAAAATTGCTGCTAATAAAGCTCCCTTGGTGGTGCGCTCATGTGCATGTGGATATGGGTGCATCCAAAAGGTGCCCCCAACCTCTAGCGTACTACTACTAAGCTCAGAGGTAATATAGTGTGATGTGTAGTATGCAGAGGTAGTATATGCAATTATTCAGTTGTCTATATGGTTCTGAATATGGACATGTTTGTTGGGTTTGTCATTTACAGTAATGCAGTGTGTAGTATGCAGAGGTAGTATTTACAAAAGGATGTACAACCAGAGGTACTCCTTTGGTCCTAATTCTACCTATGGATTGCAAGCAACTATACTATAGTTTATTCATTGTTTGTGCACTTGAATCATTTCAGTTCTTACATAATGAGTGAGGATGATCACCGTAAATAGTTTATATCAAATACCCCTACACGTGGAACTCTGTTAAAATAATGAGTGAAGACAGAAAACATGCCCATCTGTTGTTCAGCCAAAAAAATTGCCCACACAAAGTCTGCTAGCAAAGGCTAGCCTTTCTCTAGAGTGTTTTACTGATGAACCAAGAGAGGGTTGCTGATCATTACCATTCACTCCGTGATTCTACATGAAAGGTAACTTAATTCTACAAAATTATGCCTCATTTGCTACCAAGTCCATGTAGGTGTGAACTCCTAAAAATGACAGTGAGCCAACATAGATGTCTAGAAATAGAATTCAACATTTTTTCTAGTTCTTCAGCAACCATAGATCACAGGGAGAGGGGAGAGGGGAGGGAAGAGGGGTAGGGGGAAGGGGAGGGAGAGGGGAAGGGGTCACACACCTCGACGGCGGTGGACGGCGGGTGCGGACGGCGGAAGGAAGGGACGGCGACGGTGCGGAAGAGGAAGGGGCGGCACGGGTGGGCTCCTCCTCCTCCTCCTCCTGGGCACGACGGCGCGAGCGGGCTCCTCCTCCTCCTCCTGGGCACGGCGGCGCGAGCGGCAGAGCAAAGGCGACGGTGCGGCAGAGCGAAGGCGACGAAGAGGTTGCAGATCGAGTACATGCTCAGTCGATCCAGAGAAAAAGTGAGCAAGAAAAAAAAGGCTCAGTCGATCACAGACAGGTACCAGCTTATGCGAGGCGCAAATTTCCTCTCATAAGTTTACGCGAGGCGCATTCTGGCCATATGCGCCTCGGCTATTATTCACTACTAGTCAACTAGCGCGCTGCGCTGGTATCTGTCAACTAACACACATTAGCCCACTAGTATCGACCCTTGTCCTGTTCTAAACCCTAGCCACGCCTAGGTTCGAATCCTGGGGGCAACATATTTTTGTAAAAAAAATTTAAAGGCCATTTTTCATATAAAACATTGTCCAAACACAATATAAACTATAAAATATACTGTAAATATTTTAAAAATTCAAATATTGCCAAAAAAACACAAGTGAGTATTATGAATGTGTCTCATCGATACATAATATTCTCAATGCAATATTATAACATACAAAAAATGATAATTATGAATGTTTCGATACATAATAATATGCCACACACACACGACAGTTCTTGACAATGGTCGGAGCGTGCTAGCGTTTCTTGACAATGGTCATCTTCTTGCCCTTCTTTGTCGCGGTTGCATAGGTTAGGTCCGGGACATCTTCACTAATTCTTTTGAATGGGAGTCCTTTCTTAGGTAGGGTTGTGGTGTACGGTTCTTGGTTGTTGTCGGGTCACCGTTCTGGTCAAAGTCTTGCTCGTTGGCGACTCCGTCCATTCCGATGATGTTCCTTTTGCCTCTCCTGGCGACAACCCAGCTAGGCTTTGACGGGTCTGTGATGTACCAGCATTGGTCGACCTTGCTAGCTAGAACCCAAGGCTCATTTCTCGCGGGTGCGTTCATGCTGGTGGTCTTTGATGGTATAACCATGGTGGTGAAATATCGGCCTTCTTTCTCGACGCTCTTGGCCCACCTGACACAGAACATCGACACCTTCTCCATAACGTAGTCGAGCTCCCAAATCTCCTCGATCCTTCCGTAGTATCTTTCTGGGACGTCGCCGGTGTAGAATATCCCCGTAACCCCTTAGTTCTGGTAATCGCAGTTATTGTCCTTTTCCTCTGTATAGAACGTGTATCCGTTGATATTGTATGCCTGATAGGTCATCAGGTTGTGCGAGGTGCCCTATGACAAGGAGAATATGAGTATATCTTCCTCCGAGTACTCGCCCTGCGGTGGATTAGAAATGACCTTCTCCCTGAACCACCACGTGAAACCGGAGTTGCGCTCCTTGATAACATCTTCATCCGAGTACTGGTGCCCCTGGTCAACGTAATTCTTCTTGATAAACTCTTTGTGCTCATATATGTATGGATCGACCACCTGCAGGTGCTGTAGCGCGACCGGGTTTGCTCTTTCAAAGTCCTTAGTTCGGCCCTTGATGTCGACATGCTTTGGGCGCTGACCCTCGTGGTGACCGCATCCAGCGAGCCTCCCGAGGTGCTTGTTGAATGGTAGACCAAGAGGGGTCTCGGTTTGTAGAAAGTTCGAGCAGAAAGAGATGCACTCTTCGACCAGGAAGCCGTTTGCTATGCTTCCATCTAGACGGGACCTATTCTTAATGTATCCTTTGATGTGTCCATTGAGCCTTTCGAATGGCATCATGCTTCGCAGAAACGGAGGACCGAGCTGGACGATATCCTCCACAACATGGAGAAGCAGATGAAGCATGACGTCGAAGAATGCGGGGGGAAATAGATCTTGAGCTCGCATAGTATCACCATGATCTTGTCGTGTAGCCACATGAGCTGCTTAATGCCTATCGACTTCCAAGAGATGACGTCGAAAAGTTGCAGAGGCCAAACAATGTTTCACGGACGTGCTTGTCCATTATACATCGGATCGTGACCGGGAGTACATGTGTCATCAGCACTACGACATCGTGAGACTTCATCCCGCTGAAGCGTTGCTTAGCCTAGTCTAGCCATCTGCTTATCTTCCCCGTGTAGCTGTTTGGAAATTTGACTCCGAGGAGGCACTTCATAAACAGTATGGCCTCCTTCTTACTCAGAGTGAAGCACGAGGCCTTGAGCTTGACCTCGCCCTTCTTGATCTGCTTTTTGCCCTTGCGACGATGGCTATTCTACATTTCCGTCTCCTTCTCCTCGTCCTCCACCTCGTCATTGCTAGGTGGTGGTTGAAGTTCATCCCTGATGCCCATATGCTTCAAGTTGTGCCTTGCCTTCGGCCCATCTTTGGTGTTGTCGGTGTTAAGGAGGGTGGCAAGCAAACTCTCGCCCACGTTCTTCGTGATATGCATGAGATTGAGGCTATGAGGCACGCGGAGGATCTTCCAGTATGGAAAGTCCTAGAAAACATACCTCGCCCTCCATACCTTCAGCAGCGGCTCTTGCTTCTTCTGGGTCTTTGCCGGTGCAGGGCATTCCTTCCAGTTATTCAACATCTCGTAGATTTCCGCGCCGCTCCTCTGGTCTGGGATTCCTCGTAGCTTGACCGCCCCATCAAACAGATCTCCTAGCTTTCTCTAGGTGTGATTCTTAGAAAGCCACCTCCGAGCTCTAAGGAACACGGTTTTCCCGGACCCGGGATTTTTCTGTAGCTGGCGGTATGTTGTATTATCTTTGCACCTAACGCACCCATAGAATCCTTTGACCACCTGCCCTGAGAAGTATCCGTAACCGGGATATTCTTGCACCAACGTGATCATCGCCGCTCTCATGTCGAAGTATTCTTGTCTCGAGGCATCCCACGTACGGGCTCCTTCTTCCTAGAATGTGGCCAGCTCCTCTTTCAACAATGTGGGATACAGATTGATGTCTGTACTGGGTTGTTTTGGCCCTTGAACCAGCATACTCATGGTTACGTACTTCTTCTTCATGCACAACCAGGGGGAGGTTATAGATCCATACAAACACGGGCTAGGTGCTGTGTGTGCTACTCTGGCTTCCGGACGGATTGAGTCCGTCAGTGCTCACGCCCAGCCTAAGGTTCCTTGACTCTTTCCCAAAATGTTGGTAATATTGGAGGTCCAGCGCCTTCCACTAGAAAGCATCCGAAGGGTGCCTCAGCATTTCCTCCTTCTCCGGATCATCGTCTTCCGACCTCTTTCTTTCCACGTGCCAGCGCATGAGCTCTGCTTCCTTAGGGTCCACGAAATACCGCTGTAGACGAGGAGTTAGAGGAAAGTACGACACCACCTTTCTAGGAGCTTTCTTGGTCCCTCTCTTGTATCGAGAGGTCTTGCACACTGGACACTTGGTCTTCTCCGCGTCCTCGCCCCGGTAGATGATGCAATCATTTATGCAGACATGGTATTTCACGTGTGGTATATTGAGAGGGCACGCGACTTTCTTGGCCTCAGCGATACTAGTCGGACATGTGTTCCCCTTCTTGGGGAGAATATCGTGCCAGAATGTAATGTTGTTGTCGAAGCATTCGTCGGTCATTTTGTGTTTCGCCTTCATCTCTAGAGCCCTGAGCGTTACATTCAGACGGGTATCCCCGTCGTTGCATCCATCAAACAACGGAGTGACCGCATCTTTCTTCATTTGCTCCAGCTTAGATTTCTCTCTAGCAGCGGCTCTGGCGTTACTCGTCTCCTTGAGAAGCAGATCTTGGACATGAGGGTCTCGCGGCTAGCTTGAATCATGGTCGACACCTTGATCTTCGTGTTCATGCCTGGCGCCACCTTGATCTTCATGATCATCACCTTCCCCGCTGTCGGCGTCTTGATCTTCGTGATCATGACCGGCATCTTGATCTTCACCATTATTGACATCCTCATCATCACCTTCATCATCACATATCCATCGAGTGTAGCCATCCATGAAACTACGTCGGAGCAGGTGCAACTCCAGCATTCCAGAATCGTGCCTTATCAGATACATCACCTTGCAGTCGCGACACGTACATCTTATCTCTGTCTTGTTTGCGCGTGCCATATCAGTCCTCGCGCATCTCATTCACCTATCCATGAGGGCTTTACGGATCAATGGTCGGACCATGGTCGCCTAAACGTGGTACAAAGAGCAAGAGAATAATTAGAGCATATATGGACATCTAGATCGCCAGAAAAATTCGGCACGACCTCCCCTAAAAAGAGGACATCCGCGAGTGCCAGAAATTTGCCAGAAAATAAATTAATCGACATTCCGGCGAAACATTGGCATCTCAAATGAAATCCCTGCACAAAAAGAAGCATGCACCACAACACAATCATATAGTCGCGGTGTCACCGACAACGCGCATGAGCATGCAAGCAACGCCTTCACGCTTCCTCCAACGACGATTTGCACAAGAGAGACGAAGGAGAAGTAAAGGGACATGTTGTAGATCTAGAGGAGAAAGAGACTTCACTTACATATGAGTGTCAACCAATGGAGATTCAGCAAGCTTCTATGGTGAATCAATGTGGGAAATGAGGTGGGGAGAAGGAGGGGGTGAAAAATCTGTCTTTTGGTGGAGAGGAAGAAGTGAGGCAAGTGAGTGGGGTGCATGTGCCAAAAAGGTGCAAAAAAAGTGAGCCAGGTTATTCGAGGCGCATATTGCATTAAATGTGCCTCGCCTATTATCAAGTGTCGGAGGAGCATGTGACTATATGCACCTCGCATATTGGACCACCGATCTCCACCTGGGCCCACCCAACATATTCGAGGCGCATTTGTAACATATGCGCCTTGCCTGTCTAACATGTTGGAGGCGCATATTACCAGGATGCACCTCGTATAAGATGGGGGTGCCAGATTTCATCCGTACAGATGCTAGAGGAGGCGCATCCTACAAATATGTGCCTCGCCTATTTAAGTACTAGAGGCGCATGTCTGGCTGGTGCGCCTCGCCTATTTTATCAGAGGCGCATATAGTATAAATGCGCCTCTAATATGCATGTCTCCTATAGCCTTTTCTCTAGTAGTGCTCCCCCCCGTGGCTGTGCACTAAGCAAAGGTGCGTACACATGAGCATTCTTATTTAGGCGCCAAAACAACCAAGTATCGATATGCATCTGTATCTCGGGCTATTGAGAGAGGACTTAGCCAGCTTGTGGGAGACGACGGCCCATACGTGGGACGCCTACACTAAAGAATATTTCCTGCTGAGAGCCGCGTTGCTCACGATGGTGCATGACTATACTGGTTACGCATATGTATCGGCCCAGGTGAACCACAGACACAATGCATGTGTCAAGTGCATGGATGAGACACCGCATCTCTAGCTACCAAGGGATCCCGGGTCTTCGAAAACCGTGTTCCAAGATACTCGAAAGTGGCTCCGCATAGATCACCCATGGAGAAAATGTGGTGACCTATTCAATGGTAAGGAAGAGCTCGAAGAGCCCCGCATCCGAGGAGCGGTGAATAAATCGAGGAGCTTTTGAATAATTGGATAGATTGCCCTACACCGGAAAAAACGATTGAGGACAAAGCCGCTGCTAAGTGTATGGAAAGCAAGGTCTGTTTTCTGGGACCTGCCGTACTGGAAGGTCCTCCACACTCCCCATAGCCTCGATGTAATGCACATCACAAAGAACGTTACCAAGAGTCTGCTTGGCACTCTACTGAACATGCCAAAGAGGACGAAGGATGGGCCGGAAGAAAGAAAGGACCTTAAATTGCTTGGCATCAAGAAAGATCTTTAGTACCCTGATAGTGATGATGATGATGATCAGACGGAAGGGACTCAAGGTCGCTGCAAAAGAGTTAAGAAGAATGAGGTGGTGCTTCGTGCTATCCGCTTCACTCTGAGTCTGGAGGAGCTCGAGCAGTTTTTTAGGTGCCTCCTAGGAGTTAAAGTTCCTCATGGTTACTCGGGAAAGATAAGCAGATATCAGGACATGGAGAAGAAGAGGTTCAGCGGTATGAAGTCTCACGACTGTCACGTGCTCATGACGCGGATACTCCCCGTTGTGATCTGTGGGATAATGGACGAGCATGTCCGTGAGACGCTGTTTGGCCTCTGCAACTTTTTCGATGTCATACCTAGGAAGTTGATCGGTGTGAAGCAGCTCGATAGGCTACAGGAAGAGATCGTGCTGATACTATGCAAGCTCAAGATTTACTTCCCGCTCACATTCTTCGACATCATGGTGCATCTGCTTGTACATGTCGTGGATGACATCATCCAGCTCGGGCCGACATTCCTGCACAACATGATGCCATTTGAAAGGCTTAACGGTGTCATCAAAGGATTCGTTTGCAACAGGTCCCTTCCAGATGGAAGCATAGCCAAGGGATTTCTGATCTATGAGTGCATCTCCTTCTGCCAGAATTATCTAACCACCAAGAACGAGGATGTTGGAATACCCACCAAGAAGCACCTCGGCAGGATCGGTGGATATGGTCACTGCGAGGGCTACCGCTCACTGCATGTAGGCATTGATGGTCGACGCACCGAATTTGACAGGGCACACCGAGCCGCGCTACAGCACATTGAATTGGTCGGCCCTTGGGTGGAAGAGCACAAAAGCTTAATCGAGCAGGAGTATGTCGATCAGGGCCAGCCGAGGAAGAAGGGAGACATAAGCAGAGAGCACAACTCCAGCTTCATGGGTTGGTTCAAAAAAAGGCAACTAGATAATCCCCCACAGACGCCTTCTATGGAAGATCAAAAACTCATATTCTCCTTGTTGTAGGACCCAGGGCATAACCTAAGGACCTATCAGTCATATGACATAAACGGTTACATATTCTACACCGAGGAAAAGGATAGGAATAGCGAATACCAAAACTTAGGAGTAACTATGTTATCCTTCGCCGATGACGATACTACTGTCATGGAAAGATTCTACAGAAAGATCGAGGAGATATGGGAACTCGACTACTGTGGAGACATCGTACCGATGTTCCATGTTAGATGGGCCAAGAATGTGGAAAAAGAAGGCTGGTATTTCACCACAATGGTTATACCAGATGCCAAATCAACAGAGAACGCCTCCGCAAAAAGGAGCCTTGGGTACTTGCTAGCCAAGTTGATCAATGATTTTTTATTACTGACCCGTCAAAGCCCAACCGTGTTGTAGTTAGGAGGGGCAAGAGGAGCATCATCGGAATGGACGGAGCCGATGCACAAAACTTCGACAAGAACGGCGACCTGAAGATCGAAGGGGAATTTGACAAGTACTTTGACATGCCTACTACTACTAAAGTAAGAAGGAAGACCACACTGCCTACTAAAGGTTGTCCATTCACAAGAATAAATCTCAAAGTGCACGGGCTAAAGTATTCAACCACGACGAAAAAGGGCAAGAAGATTGTGAAGAGACGCTAGCTCGACACATCACATGATTGTATATGTTCGGGGAGAGAGTTTTTTGAATAAATATGAATGTTTGTATATGTTCTTGCTTTATTTTAAACATATATATATAATTAAAAACACATCACATGATTGTATATGTTCGGGGAGAGAGTTTTTTGAATAAATATGAATGTTTGTATATGTTCTTGCTTTATTTTAAACATATATAATTAAAAAAAATTAAAAAAAGAAAAAAAGTTTGAGACAACCAGGATTCGAACCTGCCTGCCCCAGGTTTAGAATGGCACAAGCAAGCAGACCACTAAGGCAACTGTGTGATCTTGTCATACTACCACGCGCGTCGTGTTTTGTACTAAGTCCACATATTCTGTGGTGCATTCCAACAATATGCGCCACAAAAGTTCCAACTTCTGTGGCGCATATTTTCGAAATGCGCCATAGAATCTGTGGACTTAGCCAAATAAACGGTTTGGCCTTTCCACTTCTAATAACCTTCTCCATTCTTCAGTTCCTAGCCTCGCCGCGCGCAAACCCTAGCCTCGCCCTCGCCCTCGCTGCCAGAGCCGCCATGGAGGAGAGTCCGTGGAGGAGGAGGAGAGCCGCCGTGCATGGAGGAGAGCCCCGCCCCGCTTATGACCTAGGAGGAGGCCTGCCGTCACCGCGCGTCAGAGCCCGTGGAGGAGGAGACCCATCACCACCACGCCGGAGCCCGTGCAGGAGGAGGCCCGACCCGCAGCAGGAGCACCGCCCATAGGAGGAGCACTACCACCCTCGTCGTCAGCCGGCAACCACCACAGCAGCAGGTACTTCTGCCACCACACCTCCTTGTGGTCTCCCCCCTCTGATGCTGCCTCCTCCTGGTACTGCCTCTTTGAGCCCTTTATCTCCTGCACCACACCCTCCGTGATGCCTAGCCATGTTTAGGGGTTCCGTGCATGAAAACAATAAATTTTTACCATACGCCCTTGAACCCCTGATATTGCCAGGACCTATCTATTAGTAATACAGTAACAGGAGGGGCTTTCACGAACTTACCCTTGAAGACCGAAAAGCATTGTCAACACTCAGGAGAGCGTGGTTGATGTAGACGAGCCGAAGCCGACCTCAAGGTCGTGATGAAGTCCTTGCGCTCCTGTGGCTCCAACGACTTGAGTGCCTCAGGTGTGACACCTCGCGGGGAGTTACACATGTCCGGTGCCTGACGATGACTCCCGCTTCCCTGATCCAGCAGCAGTGGCGGAAGTAGAGCTCCTGGATCTAAATCCCGCAGCACGACGGCGCTCCGCGGTGAAGATGTCTCTCGTTCGCGTAGTACGAACTTGGGACCACGGTCACGAGAGAGAGAGAGAGAGAGAGAGAGAGAGAGAGAGAGAGAGAGAGAGAGAGAGAGAGAGAGAATATCAATTGGAGGTCTCCCCAAAAGTGAGGAAACCTTTATTGAATATTGTGTGTATTTATCTGGCCAAATACCCCCACTATATATAGGGGAGGGGAGGTACTACCTCCCTCAAAGTCCCGGGGTGGGACTAAAGGAGAGGGAGAGGTGGGGGCACCACCGGCCAGCCCTAGTGGGCCCCACGCAGGGGGGAGGCTTGGCCCACCCAGCCACCCCCTTGCCCTTCTCCCCTCTTACCTTTCCCTAATGGGCCCTTTTCCCTCCGGAATTGGCCCATTAAGCCTTTTGACCTTTAAATTGATTATATATTTTAATTATATATTTTACTAAATAATTATGAATAAATGATTAAATCAATATTTAACATTCATTTATATATTATTCAATCTCCGTGGTTATGGAACACCTTCTACCTCCACTCTGGACATCCTTCGGACTTACTGAAACCCTTCCGGTTTTCTCTCTACTCTTCTTCGGCGATTCTTCTGATCCTATAAACACTCTGTAAGCATCATCAAACCCTTAAGCTTGATACCCTATGGTTCGGGAACACTCAATGCATGGTCGGGACACTCTCGGACCAATGATCGACAGAGGGACCTAGATGGCCATGTGACCCATGTGTGTTCCACAAAGATCTTTCGTTGTTTGAACCGGGACGATCGTGTCTTATTCCCTTTGTCTCTCGATACTTGCATTGCCCGAGATCTGATCAATGACATCACCATGTCGTGTTCAATCTCGTTACCAAACAATGCTACTTGACTCGTTCCAACAAGTGATATCCATGTGATCAAATCACACGTTGCGCAGCTATATAACTTCTTCGAGTGGGCCCTAGAGTATCTTTCTGTCACGTGGATGGACAAATCCTACTATTGACATATATTGCCTCTACGGTTTCCTCCGAGTACCTGAACACACCTTTATAACCACTGTATTACCAAGTGGCGCTTGATGCTATCTAAGCACTCTTGGGAGACAGTGATTGATATAGCTCACGGTCTAAGGAATAGTCTACAAGGATCCATTTCTAATCATCATAACTTGAACTTCATGACATGATCGGGTCATGGTGTTTAGGTTGGGTATTGGTTCATCATCTCATTCTCAGAATGAGTTGACTGCATTTCCAACTAGCATAAATGCCACATGATCAGAAAACTTGATCATTTGTTGACCAATCAACCAGTGACTAGAGTTTCACTGGGAACCCCTGGTTGTTTATATATCACACGTGTATTGATGTTTCCACTCAATACAGTTATAGCATGATATAAAATTTAATCATAAACTTTATGAAATATGATAATTGTCCTTATTACTATTTGTCTCTAGGGCATATTTCCAACACCATATGCATGTCAGGAGCTTTTAGTTAGATGATCCTTATGTGGTATGGTTCATAGTATGCTCCTCAAACATTAATAGGAGTATGATTTTATTCAATTAAGTATCCAAGCAAGCTTAAAAGATACTTGTGTATAATTCCTAGTGTTGGAGATATGCCCAAGAGGCAATAATAAAGTGGTTATTATTATATCTTTATGTTTATGATAAATGTTTACATCCCATGCTATAATTGTATTAACCGGAAACATTAATACTTGTGTGTTTTTTAAACATAAAAGAGTCCCTAGTAAGCCTCTTGTTAAGCTAGCTTGTTGATTAATGGATGATCATGGTTTCCTGATCATGGACATTGGATGTCGTTAATAACAAGATCATATCATTAGGAGAATGATGTGATGGACACACACCCATAGTAAGCATAGCATAAGATCAAGTCATTAAGTTCGTTTTGCTACAAGCTTTCAAATGCATAGTAACCTAATCCTTCGACCATGAGGTTATGTTAATCACGATCACCGGATGGATACTTTGATGAATCAAACACCGCTTCGTAACTGAGTGGTTATAAAGGTGTCATTGGGTATTCTGAAAGTATGTGTTGAAGCGCATGGACCAAGATTGGGATTTGTCCATCCATATGACGGATAGATATGCTCTGGGCCCTCTCGGTGGAATGTCATCTAGTTAGCTTGCAAGCATGTGACTAGGTCACAAGGGATGACATATCATGGAATGAGTAAAGAGTACTTATCAGTAACGAGGTAGAACAAGGTATGGAGATACCGACGATCAAACCTCGGATAAGTAGAGTATCGCGTGACAAAGGGAATTGGTTTCGTATGTTAATGGTTCTATCGATCACGAAGTCATCGTTGAGTATGTGGGAGCCGTTATGGATCTCCAGATCCCGCTAATGGTTATTGATCGGAGATGTGTCTCCATCATGTCTACATGTTCACGAACCGTAGGGTGACACACTTAAGGTTCGAAGTTGTTTTAAGTAGATATGGAATGTGCGTTGGAGACCGAATGTTGTTCGGAGTCTCGGATTGGATCCGGGACATCACGAGGAGATCCGGAATTGTCCGGGGAATAAGATTCATATATTGGGGATCATTTTCTAAGTTAGGAAATGTTCCGGAGTATTTGTATGGGGATTCTAGAAGTTTTCGGAATGTTCCGGAAGGTTCTAGAAGATTTCTTGGAGTTTACTTGAAAACCAAGAAAGGATCAAGGAATCCTTGTGGGGTAAGACAAGGATTCGTGGGGGAGTAGGACTCTCCCCCCACCTCCTTGATCCGCCGGCCAAGCGAGAGGGGAGTCCTACAAGGACTCCACCTCCCCATGGCGCCTCCCTCCTTTAAATAGAGGGGTGGAGGCACAAACCCCTTTGCCCCTTCTATTCTCTAGATCTCAAGTTGCCTCTCTCCTCCTCCTTCCCTCTGCTCTGGCTTAGGCGAAGCCCTGCAGAATTCTCTACTCCACCACCACCACCACACCGTCGTGCTGCTGGGATTCCGTGGAGAGATCTACTACCTCCGCTGCTCGCTGGAACGGGGAGAGGAAGGTCTGCTTCGACTCCGCACGTGTGACCGACTGCGGAAGCGCTGCCGGAACGCGGCGCCAGAAGGATCGTCTACTCGATCTTGAGATCGGCAAGTGATCGACTACATCAACCACGAGATCCGATCTCGTAACGCTTTCGGATCTACAAGGGTTAGTACAGATCTATCTCGTTGGACATGTCTAATAGATTAGATCTTGGCTTTTATCTAGATTAGGTCTAGGTTTTGTTCGTTCTTGTGGTAGAATTTTTTTGTTTTCCATGCTACGAACCCATCAGTGGTATCAGAGCCGTGTCTATGCGTAGATCTGTTGCACGAGTAGAACACAATGGTTTTTTGGGCGTTGGTGCTCATGCCGTATTTTGCTTTGTGTACTTTGCATCTTGCGGTATGGTGGGATGAAGCGGCTCGGGCTAACCTTACATGTCATCGCACATGAGACTTGCTCCACGCTTGACGTGTAACTTGCTTTGCACAAGTGGCTTTGCAGGTGTCTGTCTCTCTCACCATAGTATAGATCCAATCTACACTTTGCACTTGATAGCACTTGTATCAACGTTATGGTTCAGTTTTGTAGGTAAGATCCGTTCTTATTCGAAAGCCCCAAACCACGTAAAACATGCAAAGAAAATTAGAGGCGTCTAACTTGTTTTTGCAGGGGTTTTGTGATGTGATATGTCCATCATGTGATTGTGATTATATTTGATGTATGCAATCATCCTTGTTGTAATATGGCAACCGGCAGGAGCCTAATGGTTGTCTTTAATTCTGTTAAGACCTGCGTGTCTATTCACCTTGTAATAGCTTTATTCCAACTAGTTGTAATAGTTGCTAGTGATGATGGACAACCATGAAGCGGCGCCACTGACCTTGACGCAATGCTGGTGATGATGTAGATCATGTGCGTGCTTTGGAGATGGAGATCAAATGCATAAGAAGAAAGGGCCATATCATATCACACTAATTATGAATTGCCTGTGATGTTAATCCTTTATGCATTTTGTATTGCTTAGATCGCGACGGTAGCATTATAAGATGATCCCTCTCACTAAATATCAAGTAATAAAGTGTTCGTCCTTAGTAGGCACCGTTGCTAAGACTCGTCGTTTCGAAGCATCTCGTGATGATCGGGTGTGATAGATTCTACGTGTGCATACGACGGGTGCAAGCCAGATTTGCACATGCAGATACTAAGGTTAACCTTGACGAGCCTAGTATGTACAGACATGGTCTCGTAACACGGAATACCGAAAGGTAAAGCATGAGTCATATGGATGATATGATGAACATGTTGATTGTTCGCCTTTAAAGCTACATCATCTCACGTGATGATCGGACTTGGTGTAGTGGATTTGGTTCGTGTAATCACTAAAATAACTCGAGGGATGTTTTTTTGAGTGGGAGTTCATTTGTAATTTGGATTAGTCAAACTCAATTTATCATAAACACAATCAAAGTGAATTTGCATAGTTTGTTGTAGTCATTGGTATCCGTTCACCACCTTACGCTTAGTTATAGTTGAGATAGTGGAACTATAAAAATTCTGGATATTTTCTTTACGAACTGGTATCGTATTGTTTTGAGTGTCAATCTAAAGTTTAAAAGTCCCGTTGCAAACTTTCAACAAACTCCGTTTACTCTGTGAAGTTTAATAAACAGTATTAAATCAAGAGTAACAATTCCAGTGTTAGTATCTAATGTATCATGTTTGCCTCCATGATTCTTGATACTCAAAAGATTGTTTTTAATATCAAGTTTATCTAAGAGCTGAAAGCAATGTTTTAGAAACCAACATCTGTGAAAGGTATTGCGATATCTAAAACAATGTATTGGTTACAACATGATAGAGTATACGTCCTCATATTTGATGAGAATTTGTGAAGGTTGAAGACGCTAGTCGTCCTAATCCTCCAAAAGGTTTTGGAAAAGAAACATTATACTCGCAATTCACCTTTATAAGCTATAACAGCTTGATCATAAAAGTTGTCATGATAAGGATGAATAGAAGATGTAAGTAAAATGTTTACTACACTAAAAGATTACTAAAGAATGGATTTTTGAAAGGATGCCAAACATTTGATGAAGGTGATCCACTTCAAAGTTCAAGCCTAAAGGTATTAGTATTTGACTATACACACTTTGTACTATGTGTCATGTGAATGACACCACTATTGATGTTGATAGATTCTTTTAAAAGAAAAGGAATTGTTGAAAGAGAATCTATAAAATATTTGGCAGAAAAGAAAAGATTGGAGATATCCAGCTTAGGTATATAAAAGATACATGTTATGGCTGTATTCCTTGGTTGTTAAACAATGTGGTTCTGCGGTATTGGATACCGAATTGGTTGGTATGAAGTGTCATACAGGACAACACAATTCATGAACTGCAGTGGCCTAAGTAACTAGCAAGAGAATATGTGATGATGTTCATCGAAAACAAACAAAGGGTTGTTATGTTGCTCGTTAACATCAAAGCTTACCTTCAAGATTTGTTTCAATAATTGTTATTTTGATCAGGTATTATGACGACAAAAGGTTGTTCAAATAATTACCGTATTCCATAATAGATGGATGATATACAAGTCTGGTTGGAGAAATAACGACCATAAAACTAATGCTAAAATATCGCAAGACAAATAATTGAAAGATCACTTGCAAAGTGACATCACCGTTTAAATTATATTAGGGATAGATGAAGAAACTCCATGTTGATGGATTTTTGGAGTCTTTGATTTTGATCAAATGACGCTTGTGATACTTTCCTGGAGATAATTAAAACTCCGTTCGTAGGCCAAAAGAGGAACGGATGACTAACTGATTGGAATTTGTACATATTGATGTATATAGTCCATTATGTGTAGTCGTGGGTGATGGATTTCAACTTCATATGTTTTCTTCGAAGATTTGAGTGAGTATATGTATATTCTTACTCAATAAGGAAGAAGTATGAAACATTTGAAAATGTTCAAAGACTTTCAAGATGAAGTGGAAAATTATTGTAACAAGAAAATAAAAAAAAAGTTTATGATTGGATCATAAAGGTGTTTGAGTTACAAGTTTAGCAAAACACCTAAGATTTGAGGAATCGTTCCATGGATTTGCATTTCCCAAAACACCATAGGAGTATGGAGTGTTCAAGATATGTAATGAAACCTTGTTTGACATGGTAAGATCAAAGGTTTCATTTATAAAACTGCCATTATATTTTAAAGATTAAACCTTTAGTGACTACTGCTTTTACACTGGAAAGAGCTCCATCGTGATCCGTTGAAATGACACCATATAAGTCATGGTTTGGGATAAAACCCAGGTTGTCATTTCTTAAATTTTGGTATTCTAGGCATAAGTAAAATGTTTACAACCAAAGTCGGATGAGCATGTCTTTGTAGGTTATCTCGAATAACCATTGGGTATTCCTCCATAACACCGAAGACAAAAGTGTTTGTCACTTAGAATGTCGAGTTTCTTGAGAAGGAATTTTTGGTGAAAAGTTAAGTGGGAGGACAATAGAACTTTGACAAGGTTGTTGAACCTTGGCTAATATGTGCTGAGTTGTGCAGCGTCGGTAAGTGTCCCGGAGGCAGCAACAATGCTCATGGCTCACGTGCCTCAAAGGTTGTGGTCACGGGGATCTAAGTTCCTATTGAACCAAGTAGGTCGGGTAAGTAATCAAATGCCAAGATTTGAGAGTTAAATCATTGTTGTTTGACAATGATAAACCGACTACATGCAAATAATCAATGATGGGCCCTGACTTCGTTAAGTGGCGTGAAGCCATAAAATCCGTGATAATTCCATACACGAGAAATCAAGCTTTGAATTTGAAAGACCCTCTGGAAAGGTGCAAGACCTTACAGTCATATATGGAACTATAAAGAAATAGACATGGATGTTTCACATCTATGAAATAGTCGACATGTCGGAAAGAGTTTACGACAATTTTCAAGGAATTGACTATGATAAGATTTGATCTTTCATAGCGATATTTAGTCTGGACGGATTAATATAGCAACCACTACATATATTTTGGTATATGGTAGTTGAACAAACAAAACAAGTTCTTCTAATAGAATGGTTACCTAGGATTTGTCCATGACACGATCCAAAGGGTTTTGTTAATTCAAAGGATGCTAAAAGAGTATGCAAAACTTCAATGGTTGAAGTGAGCATCGCGGAGTTGGAATCTTCACCGTGATGAAACCGTTAAAAGGTTTAATTTCATCAGAGACGATGAAGATGTTTGCATTTTGTAAGAAATTAAGTGGGAGCGCTAAGACATATTTCTAATACATTATGTGAAAGACATATTGTTGATTAGAAATGATGTATCTTTTATTGACACAGGTTAAGAATTTCATTTCGATGAAAGACTTAGGCATAAACCAAGAATTAGGCATCAATGTCTATATGGATAGATTGAGGCGCTAATATGGTTTTGCCAAATGTACATAGATAAGATGTTGAATGAGTTCAATATGGAAACAACAAGAAAGGTTCTTGACGCACGGAAAGGAATGAATCAAGATTCAAGTGTGTTGACACGAGATTCAAGTGTTTTGACACTTGGTGAAATCACAAGAATATTTTGATCAATCATTCTTTGACATGTACACATCCAGATATGTCCTATGCTCTAAATGTTATGAGCATATACCAGAATGACTCATAAGATGATCATTGGACAATAGTAGGGATATTCCTATGATCTTTGGAAGAACTAAGAATATATTATTTATATAGTGGTGACAAATAGTTCATTGTAAATTGTTACATTGATACTAGTTTTGTCACAAATTAAGTTTATCTCAATTTAAACTATGGGTGGCACAATGTGATGGAAAGGAAGTTCCATAACGAATTTGGTTGAGTACCAAAGTTAAAACATTGTGACAGATACTACAACAAAAGGCTAAGTATATGACTGCTATTGTAACAGCAAATGAGGGCATTTGCGTCAAGTAGTTTGTTATCAAACTAGGTGTGGTTCATAGCGGGATAATACTATGAAGATACATTGTATGACAATTGTATCAACATGATTTAATCCCGAGGAACTAAAGGTCTCACCAAAGGACCAAATTTATACAATGCCATCTCATTGGAGAATGAGTAATGCGTAGAGACGCAAGGACATGCAAATACACACGGACCTGGAAGTGTCAGATCCGAAGATTATGTTTGCCACTAGCAATAGTGTCTATACAACACCAGAAAGCCATAGGTGTTGAGTGCACAAGTTTTTTAACTAGATTATTGACTCTAGTGCAAGTGGGAGACTGTTGGAGATATGCCCAAGAGGCAATAATAAAGTGGTTATTATTATATGTTTATGTTTATGATAAATGTTTACATCCCATGCTATAATTGTATTAACCAGAAACATTAATACTTGTGTGTTTTGTAAACATAAAAGAGTCCCTAGTAAGCCTCTTGTTAAGCTAGCTTGTTGATTAATGGATGATCATGGTTTCCTGATCATGGACATTGGATGTCATTAATAACAAGATCATATCATTAGGAGAATGATGTGATGGACACACACCCATAGTAAGCATAGCATAAGATCAAGTCATTAAGTTCGTTTTGCTACAAGCTTTCAAATGCATAGTAACCTAATCCTTCGACCATGAGGTTATGTTAATCACCATCACCGGATGGATACTTTGATGACATCAAACACCGCTTCGTAACTGAGTGGTTATAAAGGTGTCATTGGGTATTCTGAAAGTATGTGTTGAAGCGCATGGACCAAGATTGGGATTTGTCCATCCATATGACAGATAGATATGCTTTGGTCCCTCTCGGTGGAATGTCATCTAGTTAGCTTGCAAGCATGTGACTAGGTCACAAGGGATGACATATCATGGAATGAGTAAAGAGTACTTATCAGTAACGAGGTAGAACAAGGTATGGAGATACCGATGATCAAACCTCGGATAAGTAGAGTATCGCGTGACAAAGGGAATTGGTTTCGTATGTTAATGGTTCTATCGATCACGAAGTCATCGTTGAGTATGTGGGAGCCGTTATGGATCTCCAGATCCCGCTAATGGTTATTGATCGGAGATGTGTCTCCATCATGTCTACATGTTCACGAACCGTAGGGTGACACACTTAAGGTTCGAAGTTGTTTTAAGTAGATATGGAATGTGCGTTGGAGACCGAATGTTGTTCGGAGTCTCGGATTGGATCCGGGACATCACGAGGAGATCCGGAATTGTCCGGGGAATAAGATTCATATATTGGGGATCATTTTCTAAGTTAGGAAATGTTCCGGAGTATTTGTATGGGGATTCTAGAAGGTTTCGGAATGTTCCGGAAGGTTCTAGAAGATTTCTTGGAGTTTACTTGAAAACCAAGAAAGGATCAAGGAATCCTTGTGGGGTAAGACAAGGATTCGTGGGGGAGTAGGACTCTCCCCCCACCTCCTGGATCCGCCGGCCAAGCGAGAGGGGAGTCCTACAAGGACTCCACCTCCCCATGGCGCCTCCCTCCTTTAAATAGAGGGGTGGAGGCACAAACCCCTTTGCCCCTTCTATTCTCTAGATCTCAAGTTGCCTCTCTCCTCCTCCTTCCCTCTGCTCTGGCTTAGGCGAAGCCCTGCAGAATTCTCTACTCCACCACCACCACCACACCGTCGTGCTGCTGGGATTCCGTGGAGAGATCTACTACCTCCGCTGCTCGCTGGAACGGGGAGAGGAAGGTCTGCTTCGACTCCGCACGTGTGACCGACTGCGGAAGCGCTGCCGGAACGCGGCGCCGGAAGGATTGTCTACTCGATCTTGAGATCGGCAAGTGATCGACTACATCTACCACGAGATCCGATCTCGTAACACTTTCGGATTTACAAGGGTTAGTACAGATCTATCTCATTGCACATGTCTAATAGATTAGATCTTGGCTTTTATCTAGATTAGATCTGGGTTTTGTTCGTCCTTGCGGTAGAATTTTTTTGTTTTCCATGCTACGAACCCATCACCTAACACCTTAAATTAAAAATAGAGAATACATATTTTATTCCTAGACAAAGATTTAATTAATGTGTAATGTTGTACTTATGGCTGCTGTTTGGTCATGTTAGCATGCTAAAATGTATGTATCAAGTATAAATATTTGTCTGTTGTATAGATAGGTTCTATTGACCTTACTGATGAGATGCTTTCTTAATTATAATAAGGCATAACTTGTTTATATCACAATATAGTCAACCTAGTGTTAGAAAAAATCTAGCTTGGGGGATAATTCTTTTTTATTATTATTATTGTTGGCTTGTTACATTTAGGATCCTTGGTTTTAATGTTGGAGGACAACCCATGCTCCAACTGTACTTACTAGAGCTACATGCTTTGTTTTCTTTTAAAATAAAACATTGGTTTTTATATGCTTACAGGCTCTAGTAGCTTTTATGATTAAGATACAACTAAACACGCACTATTGTTAGCTGGTTGGATGAATCCCTTCTAAGATGCATATATTCCACATATATATCCCGTAGATCAGGTGTATGTGAAATACTGCAGTACAAATATATAATGGATGTATGCTACAACCATTTGTTAGCATCACACAAGTGTGCTAGATCAACAGCTTAACCAAGCGCAAGCAAATAAGTGATTTATTATTGTTTACTGCTAGTGGTTTCTACTTTACTTTTTGTTTACTGCTAGTGACCACCAGATCATGTGCATACATGATATGATCCTATAGTAGGGTTTGTGTGGTTAATTGGCTTGACACTGGACAGATCTGGTTGCTGTCCAACAACATCACTATTGTTCTATACACTCCTCTTGTCCACTTTCTACTAGATATTCTTGTTGTGCTAGCTTCTGCTCTAAGGCTGTTGCTAGAAGATTATTGTGGTAGATCCTCTCCCTGGTGACCTCTTGGTAGTTCTTGAACTTTGACTGGAGTCTTGTAACCATCTCTTGGTGTTCTGATGGATTCTGGAAAGTGAGGAGCATATGGCTGGTATAACATAGGCTGCTTATGCTATATTGTTATTCAGTTTATGATATATCATTGTTGTTGGATAAAATAATCTGCTGGTTACTGCTGACAGTTATGGTCCTGTGAATGATTCAATATCTGGTTCCATTGGTACTATGTATGCTGTTACTGCTGCTGTTGATTCAATATCTGGTACTATATGGTGTTGTCTGATTCAATGCGGCTGTGGATGGGGGCTGTGAATGGGGTTATCTTCTTGTGTGTGAATGTTGCAGGGATTTCAATTGAGTTGCCCATTTCTCCCGAAGTGTCGATTCACTTCCGTTTCGGTTGAGAAATGGGCACTCCTAGGTCAAAAAATTAGCAAAGCTCATGCCGAATTTTTTGGCCGAGATTTGTGCTAACTTTTTCCCTCTTTTTAATAGAGTGCAAACATGTCGGGCAACAACGAGGCTGGCCCTTCTAAGAAGAGCATCGAAGAATAAGCTAGACAGGACAACGAGTCATTCTAGCGGGGGTCCCAACAGTAGGAGGAGGAGGAGATGAGGATGACACCACCACCGGAGGAGGAGGCGACCGCCGCCAGAGCTATCGAGGGCAATGAGCGAGGAGATCCTTATTACGAGTGGGACGAAGACAACTACGATGAAACTAGTGAAGGCGGCGGCAAAGAGGATGACACCATCGATGGCGGCGCCCGCACCGATGGCAGCGAGCGCACGGATGGTGGTAGCGGCAACTCGACCACTTCTCAGAAGAAGAAGAAGGAAAAGAAGGATTGGAAGGTGCAAGTGCTCGCCACCGTCTGTGATGAGTTCATTGAAGTCATAGAAAGTGGCCAACCCATTGCACCAGAGGCGTTTGCCAAAGGGTATAGCCTGCAACTTGGGTGCATCGTCCGGGAAAGCATGTCGATAACACGAAGTACATCAGACATGTTGACAATGCAGCTTTGGTCGATAACCTCCTTAAGAAGCTTCACAAGCGATACAGATTCCCAGAGCGGTTTAGAAACCTAGAGAGAAAGAACCCAGTGAACAAACTAGCCCTCACGAAGATGAACAATGCCTTGAGTAGCTGGAAAACCCGGGTAAAGAATAGAATTGACAAAGGTGAAAGATGGGAGGTTATTAATAAGAAAAATCCGATGCTCGACAAAGAGGAGTTTAAGATATTCAAGGCGTATATAGCTACCAAAGACGCTATAAAATGGACTAAATGGGGCAAGAGTATGTGGGAACGGAACATAGGTAACCACCACCTTGGAAGTGGCGGTTACAGAGGGAAACAGACCATTTGGGACAAGGAGGACACCGAGCTTGAATGCATGGGTAAAGACAACCCTTGGCTTAAAATCACGGATTTGCAGCTTAGGCACTTTGTCCGGGCCCGCTACTACCTGGACAAGGAAACAGGAGAGTTCATCACCGATGATCCGGAGGTGAAGGAATTCGAGAAGAAGCTGGTAAGGAATTTATCGCTGATCTCAAGTCTATTGCATTCTAATTAAAATAATGAAGCCAAGAATCTAAATGGGTTCACCTTTCCTTGTCTCTGCAGGAGGATGAACTGAACGCTCCTGCCAAAGAGTCGTCCCAGGATTCGACGGAGCTGTGGGACACGGTTTTCAACAGGGCGACAAATTCTTACAATAAGAGGGACAAGGGGTTGCCGCTGTCCTCAGCTGGCCGTGTGTCCGGCTTCTGTACGAGCATGAAGTTCAAGGAGTACTACAAAGAGGACGCCAAGAAAAGAAGGGAGAGGAAGAACCAGTCGGCGGCTAAGGATAAAGCCGTTGTTGAAGAGCTGAACATGAAGGTGCAGACATTGGAGGAGAAGGCAGTGGACGAGAAAACAATGGAAAAGTTAGTGGAAGAGAAGCTCCACGTGATGATCCCCCCTAAGTTTTTCGAGGGGCTAACTGCTTGGAATGCGGGAGGTCGACAGGGCCCGATACATCTGCCCAGCTTAAGCAGCAGCAACTCGGGCATCAATGTTAACGTGTCGTTGGACCTAGTGACCCTGTCGGCCATCAACGTCGGGACGCAGCCGCTCGTTTTGGTCACACCGATGCCCCCTCTCGCCAAAGATACCAAGGCACAGCCGACGACGGTGGTGCTTCGTGAGGCACCCGAGCGGGAGAATGCAGATGATGATAGGCCGGCCGCCGGCATTGGCTGTGTCTCTACATTAGCCAAGCTCCACGCTATCACCAAAGTAACTAATTAGTTAGTGCACGTTATCTCCTTTATGCCTTTGATGCATGACTGTTTCCATCTCATGATGCCCAACATGTTTTGCCTCAGGACACTTCTTGCGTACTCCTGCTTAAAGATGTCGGTGGTGAGTTGAAGGATGTTGCCAAGGGAACTCTCATACAACCGGTGAGCCGCACAATGCACAACAATCCAATGGATGATGACGTGATGAGGGTCAGGTTGGCTCGGGTGTTGCCAGGGTGCGATGACATGGACCCCCTTTCAACCTCAGGTATTCGACGAACACAAGACCCTTGGAGAATGTTACAACTGGCCCTTGACATGGCCAAAGACCCAGATTCGTATTGCGGGAGGAGCACCGGCGCCACCTCTCGATCGATCGCCCGGACACCACCTCGAAAGCCAGCAGCCGCCATCGTCGCCACCCCCAGCTGTCACCGGCAACTCTTGGCAGCGTGTGTACTGCCCCATGGAAAAGATGTTTTGCCGTAACCGCTGTCGTCCCCGCTACCACCACCACATGATGGCACCCATGAAGATGATGATGAATTGGTCAACGTTGAAGACTTCATCAACACCGGCGCTGACAAAGGATTGTATATGCCTTCTGTGGATGAAGAACCCTTCACAGCTCACGAGCATCAAGCTGGTCGGCCCAATACATGCCCGCAGTGCCTAGCCTTCCATGGTTTTTCTCAAGAGACGCCTCCGGCCGCCGATCCACCACATGAGAAATCGGGATTGGTTTTCAGCCCCAACACACTCCAAAAGGCGGCCGATGAGCAGATGGCAGTGGAGGACACTGTTGCTAAGAAGAAGCATAGGAAGAGAGGTAATAATAAGAAGAAGAAGGCTGCAAGCCAGCCTCCTCCGAAGAGGATCCAGGCTCAAGACGTCGTCGTCATACCATCCAAACAATATGGCTTCCCCCGAGTGCATGTAGCTGGTGATCCGATATTGACTCCGGATCTGCTCCACATCGCGGTTGGACCTATGTTAACTTTGCATGAGGGTGTCAAGACACTACAGGGCATCCTTCTTAAATACAAAGATCCAAATTACTTGGTTTTCACGGCCAAGGTGCCATTGGACATGGGCTTCATCGATGAACCCCCCATGGATATATTCTTCATAGCATACAAGGACATCTTCAAGCTGTTTCTCTCGAAACGGCTAGACTATAACTTGGTCCGCCTATACGCGCTCAATCTGGCGATCAAGAGAGAGAGAGAGAGTACCCCATAAGTTGTGATAGTCGATCCCTACTACATGCGGGATAGCCAGTTGGTCGAAGGATCAGAGACACAGACCAAGGCGACGGCATACCTCGAGAAGTTCATGGTGGACATCAAGAGGAAGGACACACTTCTTTTGCCTTTGTTTCCCGAGTAAGTACTACCTTGCTTGATCACCACCGTAACTTACGCATTTCTTGTAGATTTCTTCCTTTGCTCTTTTTCCAACATTCCGTTCCAATTGTGTTGCGCAGAGACAAATACTGCACACTCATCGTCCTTGCCCCGAGGTATTCGCTAGCCACGTATTTCGACTCGGGGAGTTTGACAAAGAAGAAAGACTACACCAGAATAAGGGGTGTTCTCAATGAGGCTCTCGAGGGATACGCCAAGAAGGGATGCACCTTCGTAGATAAGGGAGAATGTATCAAGGATGGAAAACACATGTTCAAGAACATGCTTGAGTTCCCCTATGTTAAGCAACTGGCTACTGGTAGCGCCAAGGAGGCCTTCTACGTCCTCCATCACCTTAAAGGCTATGTTCGGGATTGCCAGAACCTAACGCTACCATCTAGTCTTGGAGGATGGGCCGAAACTTTGGCGCGAAGCGATGATAATGATCTTAGAGAAGACTTCCATCGCATTCAGATGAAGTTGTCGCAAATCATCATTGGAGATGTCAACTCAAGGGGGTCCTAGAACAAGCCAGAGGGTTGAGTAAGAGGGAGATCGAAGAACGCCTCCGTAAGCAGGGTGACACAAGGATGTGGATGACGAAAGAGGGCTATCGAAGAAGAAGTCTTCAAGATCGATGTGTGCCTAGCGTGATCGAGTGTGTGTATATTCTCGATGGACGCCTGCTGTAGTGTGTGTGTCATAAAATTTATTATCTTGTGGTCGAAATGGTCATTGTTGTTAGACTTAAACTATATTGTGGTCATGTTGTCGTTGAACTTATTACTCCTATGATGATCGTGATGCTATCTTTTAGGTTTATGGATCCTTTGTTTTATATTTTGTGAACATATATATATATATGGATGTGAACCCTTTATTAATTCTTTTCATGGCATGTTTTACTAATATGCCTTGTCATCTATAGAGATGGCGACGAGGTGGTATGTTGTGTACATGGGTAGGGTTCCAGGAGTCTACGAGGAGTGGGAGGACTGTCACAAACAAGTGAACAAGTTCAGCGGCAACATCTACAAAGGATACGCGACTAGAGAGGAGGTGGTAGCCAAGTGGAGGAACCACCTGTGGAAGAAGAACCGGATGAAGATATTGGTCGAGCTCATGCTCTTGCTCACCATCATCATAGCTTTATTCTATTTGATCCTAGTGTAGGCGGTGACCACTTCATATTTGTAATGTGAGATGATATGAACTTTGTATTCCGCACTTGTGTAAAAATTCGGCACTTGATAGTATATATGTATCTCGATCGGGCTCTAAGTGTGATGACATTATACTTGTGTTTGTATTATATGTTGGTTTTCATCTACTATATGTGCAATGTACTATTTATACTGATATGGATAAATAATGTATAAATACCTAATTATACAGCAGGAACGTGGCGCATATAGAAAAGGTATCTGTGGCGCATATACTTTCTGTGGTGCACTGGATTTTATGCGCCACTAAACATATTCATGTGGCGCATATGTAGAAACGCGCCACAGAAGTCTAAAACTTCTATGGCGCATATCTATATGCGCCACAGAAAGCAGATATCAGTGCCGAGGTAACAGTGGCGCCACATATGCGCCACAGGATGGATTACCATGCGCCACATAAGAGGTGTTTCCTAGTAGTGACTATATGTTGGGACCCTCATGATATCGCGCTTGAACTTTGGTGTTATAACCCTGACCCCAAGGTTGTGGGGGACATGAACATACTCCAATTTAGGCCGATCACGGTAATAAATGTGGTCCAGAGATTCATGTCCAAGGTATGTGCCCGCAGGCTGGCTCCAGTAGAGCGACCAACACACCCATACCAGTTCGCCTTCTTAAAAGGAAGATATATCCATGATGGGATTTTAGCACTTCATGAGATTATCCATGAGGTGAAGGTTAGACGCTAGAGGGGTGTCTTCATGAATCTAGACTTCCAAAAGGCATATGACCGGCTAGACTGGGCCTTCCTCCGACAGTTCCTCAAACACCGAGGGATCGATGATTGCATAATAGGGTGGATCATGCAGATTGTCATGAGTAGGAACATGACTATATACATTAATGGAGAGGTAGGACCCTGATTTAAACCCTCGTATGTGGTCGGGAAAGGGGACCCGATATTTCCTTTTTTTTTAATGCCATGGTGGATGCCCTTGCGGAAATTCTGGAGAAGGCCAAGAATTCCGGCCACATCTCGGGTGTGGTAGGGAATCTCATCCCTGGGGGTGGGGTAACCCATCTCCAATATGCAGATGATATTGTGATCATGGTGGAGGGATCGGAACAAGATATCATTAATCTTAAGTTCTTGCTCCTCTACTTTGAGGCCGTGTCTAGCATCAAGATCAATTTCGACAAGAGCGAAGTACTGGTGTTGGGAAAACCCTTGGGAGAGCAGCAGAGGATTTCTGATAACCTGAACTATCGGCTGGTAGTTTTTCCCCTTAACTATCTAGGAATGCTAGTGTGGGATTCTAGGATCCTGACCAAGGACTTGGAACCCCTGATAGCGCGGGTTAAGGCGAAATCCAAGCCATGGCAAGGAAGGTTTACCTCCAAAGGGAGTAAGACAATCCTCATTGACTCTTGTCTATACAGCCTCCCCATATATATCATGGGGCTATATCTCTTGTAGGAAGGAGTCCATGCCAGCTTCGACAAGTAGTTGTCACGGTTGTTTTGGATGGCTACTGATGGCCACCAAAAGTACCACATGGTCAAATGGGTGAACATTTGTGCCCCCAAAGATCTTGGGTGCAGAGGTATTGTATTCCTCTTGCCACATGAACGTGGCACTGATGCTTAGATGGATGTGGTGTATCTTGACGGACGATGGTGGCCTTTAACTGCAACTAATAAAAGCTAAGTACCTCCGGGGACAACCACGGATGGCTTGTGAGTGCCGGGAGGGATCTCAGTTTTGGAGATCCATCCAAGACATCAAGACAGTAGTATGGAAGGTGTTGTCCATCTCCATAGGTGATGAGGGGACACCCTATTCTGGCTTGCCCCTAGTTTGGGGCCCAACCCTTGCGGCATGAGGTCCTCGGGCTGTTCGCGATCTACTCGGATCCTATGATCTTGGTGGCAGAAGCTTTTTAGGATGGGTCCTAGGCTGTCGAGTTCCGACGTAATCTTAGCATGGTTGAGACGGATACCTAGGATGGGCTTCAGGATAGCCTCTCGCTCACCCTTTCCCAATCCCTGGATAGCGTATCTTGGCATATGGCCCCTTCGGGGATCTTTACCGTGAGATCAGCGTACAGGGCCCTGTTCGGTTGGCCCTCTCTTCCCTGGACCTCTCCACTCTAGAAGACCCCGACTACAAAAATACCCCCATACCCGGCGGATTTTTGGGGAGGCATAAGCCAAAAAGAATCAGCAAAAATTGGTTATACGGTGGATGAGAATTAACGGCACCATTTTGTCGTGGCTACCAATTATACGCCACGGCTGGCGTGGTGCAGACATATTTTAGTGCCCTGGTACATGGCCAGATGGAGCAACTCTTAATAATGACGCGGTAGGTGAGCGGTGGCAGATTTTTCTCCGCCGTGGATTTTACTTGACACACCACATGTCACTGTCTGGTGTGGCCCACCACATCCAAGAATTTCATTCTAAATAGCGCAACCGCATTCCACAATTTATTCATCTCCCGACCCTCCCTTGGCGACCTAGGCAGCAGCTGTGGGGTTGACTGAGGAGAGGTCCCCATCAGCAAGACATGAAGACGGCGATGGGCTCTGAGATCAGCGGAGGATTGGTAAGTTATGAAGGGGATCTGCAGCAGAAAACAAAAAAATTCCTACGATGGAATCCAAAAAACTTGGAATCCAAAATTCCTATGATGGAATCCAAAAAACTTGAAGAGGATCTATCTATGTAGTAATGCGGTAACGGCCGATGCGTAGAGAATACATACCCTTGTAGACCGTACGCGGTTAACGTTCCGCGGGGAACGTGGTTGAAGTAGTCATACTCGTAGACGACCTCAAGGTCGCGAAGATCCTCGCAGGTCACCCCTTGCTCCTTCTTCATCGTGCAGCAGCTCCGGCTCACGACATTTAAGTGCCCCAAGTGTTGCGCCTCGTGTCTTTGTACACATCTGGTGCACGATGAGACCTCTGGCTCCCCGATCCCGCCGGGAGTGCGGAAGTTGATATCCAGCTAGAAATCCCTATAGCGCAACGGCGTACTGCAGGTGTGCCTCGATCGCACAGCCCAGACTTGGGGCCATGGTCACAAGGTATAGAGAGAGGAAGGGAGAAAGTCAACTAAAAGACTTCTCAAATTGTGTGTTTCATCCCACCCATGGGAACTCCTTTATATAGGCGGAGGGGGTGTGCCCTCCCCATTAGGTTAGCCATGTGGGACTAATAGATTAAAGGAAATAGGCAGGAATTTCGTGCCATTCGAATGGGCTGATTTCAGCCCAAAAGGAAAAAGAGGGCAGCAGCAGCCAGCAGCACAGCCGCCGGCCGGGTGGGCCTTGGGAAACCCATCCGGCGCCCTGTCTCCCGCGCGTGCGGCGGCGAGTAGGCTAACGCCCGGGTGGGCCTGCCCAACGTGGCGGCCCGCGAACGGAAGCCAGCAGAGGAGGAGCCCGGGTGGGCCGGTACCGCCCCCGCGGCCTAGCACGCCCAGCGCCTCACGCGGCAGCTGGCGGCTGGCGCTCGGGTGGGCCGGCTCGCGCGGCCCAGCTCGGGGCGGCTCGGAGCCTGGCATAGCCCAGCTGCACACCGCCCTGTGCGTTGGCGGTTATCCGTCGCCCACGGGGCTGGCTGTATTTACCTTTTTCTTTTTCTGCAACTTATCTTCTAGGCCTTTTCCCTCCGGGATTTGGCCTAATACAAAAGTTGCTTTTATAAATCTTAACTTAAATATTATTTATAATATATTAATTCATAATTAACATATAATAAATATATATTCAAATTCCCATTTATCCGAAAACACTTTTCTAGACGTTTCCTTTATTCTTTCTCCGAACAACTTCGGATCTCTCCACGGAACATTTCCGGCTTTCTCTTTCTCTACTGTGATTCCGTCTTACGAATGATCCCTCTCATCATACCCTTAAGTGTATCCTCTCACGGCTCGAGAATGCTCTAGACATGATCTGTATCAATGATCAACAGAGGGACCAGGGATATCCATGTGACCCCTATGCATTCCTGATGACAATGTCGTTTGACCCGCTAAATGTAGCATCATTGTCCTTTTGTTTCTCGATACGACTTGTCCGATATCCGATCATTGGTATCCCATACCTTGTTCAATCTCGTTCACAACAAGTTCTGTTTTCTTGTTACCGTGATATTACATCCCCATGATCGAGTCACATGTTGCAACATTTATGGATATAATCTCACCAAGCTGGCCGTATGTATCTTTACCCGTTATGTGGGTGAACAAATCCAGTCTTGCAGTCACATGTCATCTACTGTTCCTTCGGAATACCCAACGTACACCTTTATAACCATTGTATTGCCAAGTGGCGCTTGATGCAGTCTAAGCAGCCTTGGGAAACAGTGAGTAATATGAGCTCACGGTCTAACGAAAAGGAGTCTAGGTATATCTGTTGCAACAATGAACTATATGACTTGATCGTGTTGCAATCCTTCGAGGAATGTCCAATCACATCATTCTCCAATGATATGATCCCGTTGTCAATCGGCATAAATGCCCATGATATTGAAACCCAGATCATCCTCATGACCAATGAACTAGTATGAATAAAGGCTACTAGGGACTCGGTTGTTTCATACCACACCTGTACCAATGTTTCTACTTGGCATAGTTATAGCACAATATGAAACTATTATCAACTAATTGAGATATGACAATAAAAACCTATTTATTATTTGCCTCTAGGGCATATCTCTTTCAAGTTATTCATTCGTTCTCTGTCGATCAATATCACATCGGGTTTTTTCTTCGCATTTTGGTTCTTGGATCTCACAAACCTCAGTTTGGGTGTTTTCTCGGCGCGATGTAGTGCCGAAGTGGATCTATTATCATACATTCGATGGTTTCATGATAAAAAATAACTACTTCTCAACATGCTACTGCAAGTGGCCTACCCGTAGGCATATCACATTTGGGGCAAGCACACCAGCCTCAGATTCCTTGGATGCAACTTTAAAAACCGAGGTGCTTCTACCTTAATTGGAGTGATGCAACCGCACTTAGAAGTGATGCAATGTACGTTGGAGAGATTAACCGAGGAAACAAACGATGATCAATCGCCGGAAGTTGGAGCTTTGGAGGACGCCGAAATAGAAGAGTACGAGGTGGACACAAAAATTACAGCAACGAAAGAGATAAGTGAATCACTAAGTGCGATTAAGACTATGTGCAACATAGTTAGTCCTGCCTGCGGTAGGTTGTGGCATCACTAGATAACATGGTATTTAAAGTCGTTCCCGAGGAATAAAGTTTGTTTTATTATTTTCTGAACTACTTATTAACAAGTACTTATGTTTAATTATGCACTTTGTGGTATGTTTGTTTTTTCTTATCCTCAGACTGCTAGTGTTTTACTATTATGCACTCTTTAGTATGTTTGTTTTTTCTTATTCACAAATTGAGTACATATGTGTGTGTTATTCTTGTGGGTCCACAATATTAGTTTGCAAAAGGATGGAGTGACCTAGTGGTTAACTAGTCAAACTTATGCGCACAAAATTTCACACTCACCTAGAGATCGCTCGCATCGAACCTTAAATCGAAACCATGCCGCGCCACGCCACCCACCTCCGGCGTCAGATCCAGACTCGTGCAACTGCTTCTCTTCTCGGCACCGCTATTCTCGATCGGACCGTTCCACTCTTTGCCATGACTCTTCTCTCGACATGATCGTTCCCCTCTTCGCTGCGACGCTGCCCTATATTAGCCTCACCTTCTTCCTCTCTGCCGCGCAGCCCTCCATCGATCGCGTAGTCTCGCTCCCCGGTACGTCACCGGCTAAGGCATTCACCGGTCTAGATCTCTCTATATTTCTCTCCATTTACAGTATTGTGCTTTTAGGAAATGGCATTGGTAAATCCTACGAGCTTCACCCAGAGAGAAAAAACATTAGGCAAATTGTTCTGATTGGAGGGGACTGATTAGAAGCAATGGTTTCAGAAAGCTAACCCTGTCACACAACGGTGGAGCCTGATATCCCACAAGTATAGGGGATCGTGTGTAGCCTTTTCGATAAGTAAGAGTGTCGAACCCAACGAGGAGCTAAAGGTAGGATAAATATTCTCTCAAGTTCTATCAACCACTGATACAACTCTACGCACACTAAACGTTTGCATTATCTAGGAAATAAAACTAGAGCAACAATACGAGTAATAAAGATAGATTTGCACGATAATAAACAACAAAAAAGTAAAGCTAGTTGCTGCAGCAATAAAATACACTAAACTAACAGAACCATGAGCGTGGAATATTGGTGGTAATTGTGGTGGCTTTGTCCAAGTTTAAATAGCGAATAGATCAGGTTCATTGTCTTCGATGCAGTTTTCTATGTGGGAGAGGCTAAATATACATGCGTTTCACTACTTGGAATTACATGTACTATATGATTGGATTGTTAGCAAACATCGGTAAGTACTAATCAATGCATTAAGGTTTCTCCAACCATAGCCTTAAGTTTAATGGTCCTCTTACTCCCATACGTGCAATGTTCTGGTTCGCGCCCTCAGGTTTTTGTCACTCCGGCAGAACTCCCCCCTTCCTTTTACACATACTACAAATCCTGTGATGTTTAATCCATGCGCGCACAAATATAATGGACACCAAAGGACTGTACCATATAAACATACAACTCTAATGAACCAAAGACGTTCAACCATTCAATCTAAGATCAAAGAAACTACGCAAAAATGACATAGATCATAGGATTATGACTTATAGCATCAAACACCATGTTTACATAGAACGGTACAGAGGTGTGCGGGAGGATGAACCACTGCATACTAGGAGGATTACGTGATGGAGATGGCGGTGAAGATGGTGAAGAGGACGGCGGCGGTGGCGCGGGGGACTCCTTCCCCGCCGCTGGTATCATGGGGGAGCACCGCCCCTTAGCCCCCTTCCTTCATGGCTTCTTAGGAGACATCCATGGAGGAGGCAAAAACATGGATTTGGTGGCTGCAAATTCGTAGGTGGAGATGCCCTAGGCGAATTAGGTTTCCTCCCTTTATATAGCTTCTCGGATTCCCGTCACTCCATCTTGGGCTGCAGTAAATCGGGCCTAGCAGGCCCGTCCAGACTCAGAATCAGCTAAATTTTATGTCCAGAACGTTTGTCGTGAAATTTCCAACAACTTTGTAGTTGAAGAGTTTTCTGTTTGACGCCGTATTCGACCCGAAACGTGACCATCTTCAAAAAGAGTTCTGAGACAGATTTCTGGAAAAATCCCAATTTGACTCCAACAAAGTTTCCACTTGTATTCTTGGTAATTCCTACACATCAAAGTGTAAAACAAGAACATTGTGCACTTTTGCAACTATTAGTAGGTTAGTCCAAATAAATCATAAACTTTATATAAAAAGGAGTGTCAAAAGCATATTATTTGCATAAAACCATCAAAAATTATAGATATGTTATGGACGTATCAGAGCCCCTTTGCTAGGATTTTTCTACAGAAGCAGTGGCAATGCTCGTTGTGTAATCACTAAGCATCATCTTGACCCAACCATCTTGCCGAAATTTCCCCTTAGAGATGAAGACATTGTCGGTGAGATTGATAGTGATAGTGATGGCAGGGTATACGGAACCCTCGTATCCTTTCTTGCCAGTATGGGTGTGTGCTACTGCATTCTTTAGCTTACCCAGCCATGTTAGTCCGAGATCCAATCAAGAACAATGATACATTTGTATATGAACCATTTATCAGAAGAACAATTCTCTGTTCCAGCAACCATGCTGGACCATTTATCCACAATTTTCACACAAGAAATTTTCGGATTGTTTAGATTACAACAAACACTAAACAAGTTGAGGTACAAAGGTACTCATCAGAGACACACGGATGGGATTCATTTGCATCCAATCCATCGATAGCAATGTCATGGGTTCATGAATTGAGTCTGGCTACTCTCATAGGTTTTGTTCTGTACTAGGTAACAACATCCGGATATATCCTTGCATTTGACAATATTAGAAAGGCTTTATGGTATATCGAGTGTCTAGAAGAGACACATGATAATTTATTCCAGCACAGACTTCATACCTTTAATGGGAAGCATGGAGGTGTTGGCCTTGCCGTTCTAAGAGGTTCCACCTACTGACCTGGAGCAGTGTTAGGTCAGTAGCATGTGATCACGTATGGTCACTTGATAGAGAAGTTGACTTGTCTAATTTCCTAGTCCTTGGCAAAAAAATTCCGCATGATGGTAAATGTAAACAAAAAATATTGTGTGCATTTGAAGATAGAGATATCTTGGTTATACGAATGAAGAAAAGTGCATACTTATTAGATATGAACAACCATGACTGGAAGAAGATCTATGATTATCTCAAAACATCCACTATATATTCTTATACTATGATACCAGGTAATTAGCATACCGCTATCATATATATATATATATAGAAACCCTATTCAGCATCCAGGGTGCAGAATACCCCACATATTTTTATGTTCTCACACTCAGAAATATATGTTTTGTATAGTAATACTTATGTTCATATTCAACACAAACATAAAAAATTGACATAAAAATACATTTTATGAGTCATTGTAGTGTAAAAAACATAGAAAATATGTATTTTATGTCGTATTTTTATACGGCATGTAAACAATTTTTTTACGACATGTCTAAATTTTCTTATGTTCTTCTTGACTTGCGAGGTAAGAGAAAATTTACGTGACGTAAAAATCATTTACGGTTTAAAAGATAGAGGGTGGGTGAAGAATAACTATTCTATACCCTGGATGTCAAATAGCGTCACTATATATATATATATATATATATATATATATGTGCTTATTCTTACATCTATCTTTTTTGTGTTGATCATTTCTTTTATTGTTTGACAGCAACACACATGATCCAAAGTGTACAAGATGACCAAGACATGAAGACACGTAGCCATATATATGATATATAGTAGAATGTACATTAAATAAATGTAGATGTAATGGTTCTGTCACGTGTATATGGTATTAAATGATGTATCACGTGCTCATGTGATATAATATATTTGGATATTCTTTTTTTTATTATTGATATTCTGAATCGCATATATAATATGATGTGGTGAATCTAAAATTGCTATCTGAAAAGGTATGTGCCGAGACATACGAGACTAGGCAATATCTTTGTGTCGTCGTCTCACAGTTGACATGGCATGTACGCAGTGCCGCCCACATGGGCCGCGGCATAAACGCCTTGCTGCCGCGGAAGAGCTAGGTTGGCGGACCATGTTGTGCCGAGCCAAAATATCCGCCACCGTTGCAGAATCCCTGACGCAGTTATCTGTGCTGGTTTTTTTGCCACTCCTGCACGAGCGCGACGACTAAGGTTGTGCCTCCGCCTCTATAAGCAACAACGTTCGACCTCCATGTTGTAGTGACACTACCCTTGAAGATTAAAATCTTCGTGTGACAGTTGTTGCGTGGCTGGCTTCCCTCAGGTGTGGAGGTGACCAAGCGGTAAGGCCCTAAAGATGGCATGTGCCTCCTACGTGCGGTCCTGGAATCGGTAAGCCATATTTGTTTTACCTATCCCGCGGCTTGCTTCCTATGAAACTTTACCCATGAGGCCTTGGGGCCTGACTAGCAGGCCTCAGACCTAGGGAAATTCCTGTAAGCCATTGCAAACCATACCGGCAGGAGGAGGCGCCTCATCTGGTTATTGTTTGTGGCGATAACTTGGACTTTATGGAACACTAGCAATAAAATGGTAATAGAGTGCGTCTTCCTGCGCCGTGTCTCTGACTCGATCTTTAAATTTTTGGATTTTTTGTAGTAGTGGTACCCGCTATGTAGGCAGCGAGATAAGGAGCGGTTGGACATGATGGAGCACCTGGTAGTAGAAGCCCGCCAATTGACCTAACGTAATGATGGGCATGTTTGTGCTCTTTGCCTCAGCACCTATTTTATTTTGTTTTTGACTTTTTTGCTGACCTATGATGGATATTGTATGGGTGTTGAGTTATTTATAAAGATGGGCGGATGCCTGTTTCAAGGATTATGTTGCTGGAAAATCCTATTTCAGCAGGTGTGTTTGTCTCTACTCTCGTCGTCTCAAATCTATTTTGAGAATGATATTTTTTAGAACTAATGGCTTGATATGCTGATGAGTTTAAAATTAAAGCATATTTACCTTTTTGTATTTTGCATAAATAAAATAGAGATTTTTGTATTTCACTGCGTTTATGCGCACCTTTTTGTCCTTGTTTCAACAAAATCCTGGATTACTAAGTCTCTTATGAACATATCAATTGGAAATGTCATATCATGTTATAATATAATATTTTTAAGTGATAAAAATAATTTTATTGATTTACCTTCGCACCTAGGAGAATACGAAACGTGAGGGAAGCATCTGCCGCGATAACGACCAGTGGTACGGTATCGCGTTCGCCTCGTCTGCCTGTACTGTCCGTCCGTACCACGCGGCATCACGTCTGCCTCGCCAAATACTTTCTCCTGGCAAAGACGGCGGAGAGATCCGACATTCATAGCTACCAGAAACCACGAAAAACCATACTAGTAAGGAATCTGAAGGAGAAACTTGGAGAAGAGAAAATCCCTGTTGTTTCACAGATCATTGGAGGACATCGCATTATCCCCTTCATCATCAACCGATCCATCTCCATCACCATTACTGCCCTCCTCTCCCATCTATTAGATCTTGTTGTAATTTCATATTTAATTATAGTTTGCACTAGATTTACCCCCGTACTTTTATCCATCTATTTGATTATGATGATATCGTTGATTGCTTCCATGTGTGAGTAGTTTTCTCTCGTTTTTGGGGAGAGGAAGAAATCCTAGCACTATTATGAAGTTGCACGTTCTTGGGGAGAGGAAAAAATCCTAGCACTATTATGAAGTTGCAGTAAAGATGCTATATTTTTGTGTCCATAAGACTGGCCGGTCTATGATAGATTTATAATTTGTGTTTGATCTCTTTCTTTAGATGGTATGTGTGGTCGGCCACATATCATTTGTCTTCGGGACTAAAGTGAGAAAGAAATTCTTTGGACGTGTTTGAAAGTGTGTCCGGAAAGCTTCGTGATAATTGGCCCCGGCTAGCAACCTACACGGTCAAAGGAGGCTAAAGAGAGACTTTCTAAGCTAATTACGATATCCACGAGAAGATCCTTAATTGTGGTGATTTGTATGGGTGATTGCTCTCAGACATCGTAGTGGTTATTTAGAGGTGATCTCATTCTTGGCTCAACAAAGTGTGATTCCTACGAGCCTTGTAGTGAACATCTTATTATGGAAATCTCTCCACACATATCATGACATAAGAAATATATTATCTTAATTAATAATAATAATATTATGCTAGTGGTGTATCCTATATCCTCGAAAACGTTTTAGCCTTATTGAGTTCAACCACGTTTTTATACAACCTTGTTTCTTACTTTCTTTTACTTGTTTTAATTACTTCTCTGCACTCAACTAAAAACCTTTTAAATACCCTTTATTTGAGATCAGAGGCATCTTATGGGTATCATTTGGTGGAAAGTGACGAGGAGCATAATTTTTTTAACCAAATAGCTCTCTGTGGATACGATACACTTATTTCGAAACTAGATACAGTTGATCTGTGCACTTGCAGCCATCATATGCTTATGACAGATGAGAAATGCGTTGAGGCTAACGCCCGAAATATTATCTTTCCATGCACCAAACTCTTGTCTAGGATACTCTGCGGCGACATTGCTCTTGGGATGAAAGGTCGTAGCAAGGGCTGGACATGTAAAAGCAGCAAAACGTGCATTTGTAATATTTGCTTTAACAAGCAAGACTCATTGCCGTGAATCTTCACTATGTTCAAGATAACCTTTGTGTGACCGAACAAGAAATAAATAAAAGAATGTGTTTTGTATATTCCTTTGCAAGCCATCAAGTTTATATCGCTAGCACATAGTTGACATTGGATTTTAGTTACTTATTGCAAATTGTTCTGTTAAACTAGTACATTTATGTCTCGTATGAGATAAAGCTGCGATACTTTTCTCAAAAGAAGTAAGAATAACAGTTTATGTTGTTTGTTAGTATAGTCGATCGTTTGATAGTTCATGAAGGTTATAAAGTACAAGAGGAAGATTGGATCTAAAAAAAATAAGGTTATTCACCTAATTGTACTAGTTGAAAGACATAAACCTTTATCTTGTACTAGATTCATGTCATTGCTCCCAGGGGCGGAGCCAAGGGGGGGGGGCGAGCAGGGGCTAGACCCCCTCTAATCGATCGCCCCCCTCAATGTCTAGCTACATGTGCTAGTATACTAAGTGCGGCAATAGCCAGAGATAAACATGCAATTAATTAGCCCATATTTAGTTTATTATGTAGTCCAACGAACAAAGGACGCTAGCCGATGTGTCTATCGAGTGGCCTTGTTTTTCAGGATTAGAATTTTAGAAGTCACTCGATTTGCATCTGGACATACAGTTTCTGTAGACGCGAATTAGTAGATTATCTACGACCATTGTACATCCCGCTACTACCTGCTAGGGCACTGCATGCCGCCGCTCTCCGCTCTCCGCCTCGATACACCACAACACGAGAATAGAGGGGGATACGGCCTAGCACAAACCGCTCCGGCGCTGCACCACTACCGTTGTGCAATCTGCGATTCTGTATGCCTATGCCTAAGCCCTAAGGTACGGTGTTAATTAATATTACAAAAAAATTACGAAGATGAATATTACAATTATATTCATGCATGCTACTAGCTAGTTTCGTTTTGGTTAGATTGAACAGGATTATATATCAATTTGTACATTATCATAAAGTTGAAAGACAAATGCAAGATAAGAACTGAAAGTGCAATTTAATTTTTGCAAAAAATGTGCTTCAGAAAATGAAGAGAAAGACATAGAATAGACTAAACACTAATGATTTGTCACTATACATATTTATCACCGCATCGAAAAAATGTTCTTTATATCAGTCTATGATACTATACATATTTATCACCGCATCGGAAAAATATTCTCTGTATAGGTTTGTGGTTGTCGTCCTCCTCGCCCCCCCTATGGTCAAATCCTGGCTCCGCCCCTGATTGCTCCTCTGTTTAGTTTGTACGCGATTTAGTGCCATTACAACCCACTAGGGTGAGGAACATAACAAATATGTTGAGGACAACCGCATATAGTCCTATTGTTTGCATTGCTTGACTAGTGTGCTACTGACTTGAACATACATGAAAATTTCTCGGTTGGGTCGGGAGGAACGTACTGATTGAGTGGGCGGGTTGGCAAGATCATAATTTTTTGATAAGGGGAATATATTAATATTGCAGATATATCAATTACACTCAGTCCTACAATAACGAAATGTCCTAAAGACATTACATATGCACACAACCCTACAACAAAAAGAAGAATAAAAAATAAAAGATCCCACTACGGTGACCAAAACCTTGTAACGGCAACACAATCCCCTGCCAAGACAGCACCCGGAGTCCAAATTCTTCAAAAGTGATGCCTCCAAGAAAGAAACAGTGCACAAGCGACATCGCCATCCGGTTATAGATCTTAGGTTTTCATCCTGGAAAAAATCCGCTCTCTCAAAACAATGCCTCCAATAAGGCCATGCCAGGCACAACCAATCGAGGTCATATCTTGGATTTTCATCTTGAAATATAAGACTATGTACTCCTCATGTGCTACCACACCCACTTGCCGATGACGCTGCTACAAGTTAAGAATCACCAAACAAAGTCTTCGTCGCCTCGAAGACTCACTTCGCCATTACTAGACCTTAGACCTTAGCCACCATGACATTATCCGATATTGTCTTCACGATGGAAATCAAAACACAGATAGGTCCTATGATGACAATAGAGAAAGAAGCTTTGTGGCCCACCCTCCTAAAGCCGCACAGACGGAAATAGCGGTGTACACGACCGAATCTCATCCGATCCAGCAATCCACGTGCACGAAACGCCCAATGGAGATCTCTAGCAGAGCCTTCCAAAATTCATCACCAGCATGATCAATGAGGCTAGACATCAAGCGGAACACCGTCTTGACACAAGAAGAACCCTAGGATCGTGACCTCTATTAGGTACATCGGCAGGCCCCCAAGCCGTCGTCGCCGGCTTCCAACATCAGGGCGGAGATCTCAGCGGACACCGCCACCACCACCTGCGCTGACGTGGAGATGAGGGGCTGATCCGCACCGAGCCCCCTGAACCCGCCGCCATGCCGCCCTCACGCCCACGTTGGCCGCCGAAGAAGTCCTGGGCCACCGCCCCGGCGTCCATCTCCGCCGAAAGAGTCACGCTGTCCAGGGCCGCCGCGAGGCTCCGGCCGGAGATCCTGCCAGGCGAGGAGGATGGCCAGGCAGACTCCAAATTGTAGGTACCGACATGCCTAACCGGTTTGTTCGGAGTTTAAATAGTGACGATGAACAGTGTCTGACTCATCTATTAATCTTGTGTTAGATCCGAGCCAGCAATCGGAGTTAAGAGCGCTAAAACTTGTGGAACATACCTACTACTATGATTTAACTGTGTCATTCGAGAACTTGTACCAGCTGATGGTTGTTATGGAAGGGGAAAACGGAACACCGAACACCTCGATCTGATATGGCCCAGGAACACCGAACAAACCAGTTATGGAAAAACGTGGTGCAGAGAAGAACTAGCAAAGAATGTTGTGCAAGTAGCAACACATATCCCTTTTGATAAAGAGCCGTCATTAATAAGTAACGCAACGCGCTCTGGCTTTGTATTATAAGAGGAAAGACTCTTCCCAGGTATGGCGCTTGCTTACAGTTACAAGCCTGCTACTGAAAAAGGCTACATCTTCCACTAGACGCACCTCGAAATGGACCGGAATAAACAGAAAGAAAGACATGGAAAGTATAAAGGCGTGTAAAAGGCCAACATGCAAAGAAAAATCTTGGAAGAAGAAGAAGAGTGGAAACGAAAGACACGCACACGTAAGCAAGCGCCATATACCTAGCGATAGTCTTTCCTCTTATAATACAAAGCCTGAACGCGTTGCTTGACTTAATGATAGCTCTTTATCAAAGTGGGAGATGGTTTCCTTTGACGTATTGTTGGCATATGGAATGACATGAGTTTCGGTGTCACTTGCCGCGAGACTTTGTTTGGGTTGTCGAAGGTGAAGTTGGAGTCGTTGGCTTGAGGTGGAGTGACGACGATGACAACCTCCACGGTGGCCTTTCTTCTTCGTGGTGTGTGTGCGCGCTTCGTGGGGTGGCTAGATCAGCCGGTGGTGGTGGTGCCCAATGTGGACATTGGTGAATTTGTACCGGTTTCGGCGGATTCCAGCAAGAAACCGGCTATTTTTTTTTAATAAAATGAGATAAAATTATCCGTTTCATTCGAGAAAAACACGCACATTCCCTCCTTCCCAGCTACCACCACAACTCAGACACGCGTAGAGGCACCAACCGCGGCAAATCATGAAATTACAATGCCTCACGTGGCGTCTGCACTGCACTCGGTCCACATTTGTTCTCATGCTCGACCCTTTCATTAGTTAAGTACTACTGTACGTAGTAGTGCTCTATTCTGCAGGGCACTATTCGCATGCATAAAATTAAGGCACTGTTTTGAACATCTTGTGCTTAGGAGTCACTAGTGGAAAACGGACATTTTGTCCTGGTTTGTAAGGGGTTTTAGTCCCAGTTGTCCAACCAGGATGGTGCAATCTCGGAATTAAATCCCCAACCCTTTAGTCCCGGTTGGGCTACGAACCGGGACAAAAGGGTGGTCCACATGGCCGCTGGCTGTCGAGGGGGAGGGGGGAGGGGGGGGGGATTTGTCCCGGTTCGTAATTCGAACCGGGATCTAAGGGTCTCTGCCACGGCAGCATTTTGGGTACTTTTTGTGCCACGGCAGAGATTTTTTTTGTATATTTTCATTTATTTTGTTTCCCCTTTATCTATTTCCTTTTTGTGATTAGAGCAGCATTTATTTCGTGATACTTATCCCAGCACTATGTTGTGAGGAATGCTCATCCTCATAGTAGATGATGCGAGGTTGATGTTACCGAAAGTGGATTCGTATGGAGGCATGGTGCGGATTTGAGGCCTCAATGCCTCCATGCGGATCCACTTTCGGTAACATCAATCTTGCACCATCTACTAATGAGGATGAACATTCCTCACGACATAGTGACGGGGTAAGTATCATCTACCCTAAGGGAACCATTATATTGCAAAACTTTCCCGATAATATCACACAGCAAGTATCGAATATATTACATGCATATATACAATATAAAGTATTTTATGATCCCTATTACATTATCATAATCTTTCAATAGTATTCTTTTTTTAGATCTAGAACCTCTGCATCTAAAAATCCCGCAATTTCCTCGGGAAAGACTCTCGCCAGGTATGGCGCTTGCTTACAATTACAAGCCTGCTACTGAAAAAGGCTGCATCTTCCACTAGACGCACCTCGAAATGGACCGGAATAAACAGAAGGAAAGACATGGAAAGGATAAAGACGTGTAAAAGACAAACGTGCAAAGAAAAACCTAGGAAGAAGAAAAAGAAGAGTGGAAACTAAAGACACGCACACGTAAGCAAGCGCCATGTACCTAGCGATAGTGTTTCCTCTTATAATACAAAGCCTGAATGCGTTGCATGACTTAATGACGGCTCTTTATCAAAGTCGGAGATGTTTGTCTTTGACGTGTGTGGCCGATTGTTGGAATGGGATGACATGAGTTTCGGTGTCACTTGCCGCGAGACTTCGTTTGGGTCGTCGAGGGTGAAGTTGGAGTCGTTGGCTCGAGGAGGAGTGATGACGATGATGCTCGATAGCAATCTCGATTGTGGCATTTCTTCTTCGTGGTGCATGTGTGTTTTGTGTGGGTGGTCAGATCAGCCGGTGGTGGTGGTGCCTAATGTTGACATTGGTGCATTTTACTGGTTTTCGGCGGATTCTTGCAAGAAACCGGCTAATTTTCTTCTGCTTTTTTAAAATAAAATGTGGTAAAATTACATGTTTCGTTCCAGAAAAACACGCACACTCCTTCCCAGCTACCACCACCCAACTCAGACACGCGTAGAGGCACCAACCACGGCAAATCATCAAATTACAATGCCTCTCACCCTTGGTGTCTGCATTGCACTCGGGCCACATCTGGTCTCATGGTCGACCCCTTCATTAGTTAAGTATGCTACTGTACGTAGTAGTGCTCTATTCTGCAGGGCACTATTCTCAGAAAATTAAGGCACTGTTTTGAACATCTCGTGCTTAGGAGTCATTGTGTACTGTGCAAACACAAATTGCAGGTAGTACTGCTAATTAAATAATTAAGCCCATGTTCTTCGACGACCGATCAACATTGCTTTTAGTCTCCTCCACGTATGAATTGCAGCAGCAGGGGACACCAGCAAGAAGTTTCCCTGCAGTTATGCTACGTACAGGTTTCTCGAAGCCGGATCCCGAATGTACAATGCAAGAAAGGAGGCAGCAACCGGATAACCATTATTACAGCGCACTCGTCCTCCCTTCTACGGATAACCATCACGTACGTGTACATGCCCGCAGCCAATGCTGTGAAACGTACGTTGTACATCGTACTATGTATGTACAATACAGCCTTGCGGTGAGGGTGTGCTTCTGTAGGTCTTTTTGTTTTTTCAAACTCACGAAACTGAAAACACAAGAAAGATCAAGATTGACCCATATCCCTTAGGGGTACACGGAAGCAAAAGTAACGGTGCAATTGCAGCAAACCTTTGCGAGAGTATTACAAGTAGTAACATTGTTAATGACCCCCTTTAGCCGAAAACAAAGATAAGATCATGTGGTAGATGCAGATAAATTAAAAATTGACGTTGTTAATTAGTCCATTAGCTCGAAATAGAAGCTAAGTCATCTATATAAGTTTGATATGAATTGTTGTTGTCAGACTCGGAAAGAGATGGGGAAATTAAGCTATTTCTTGTGGGGCGGGAATTAAAGGCTGCACGCAGGAAACAGAGCACCAGATATCCAAGCCAAGTTCCAAACCAAAACGTGCTATCTTTGTTTGGTCGTAGCTAGTGAGCACCAACCATAATAAACATCTAAACTATTTTATTTTTGTACGAAGAAATTTGCATAGATTGCGGACCTGACTTTTAATTTAAAATGGACGAAACGAAGGAAAACCATGGAAACCGCTCCCGTGTCACTCCAGCAGGGGCGATCGGGGAGAACAACTAAACCCTAGCCGCTGGGCCTCGGGGCCCCACCTCCCCTTGTCGCCGAGGCGGCGGCGGGGCTTGTCTCACAAAGGGAGAGAGCCAGACATGAGGCCTTTGAGCCTAGGGGCTTCACGTCTTCTCTTCGGCGTGGGATGAGGCGCGGCCCTGAGAATTGCTCCCTGTCGCCAACAGTTGACTCGCGCCATGAGGGTGGCGAGTCGGCGGCTAGTTGAGGGTGGCCGGAGTGGTGGGCGTGGACCGCGGAGATGGAGCTGGTGGAGGCCGATCTAGACCATCGCGAGGCGCCGCGTATAGTGGCGGAGAGTGGAGCGATGGCCGGCGGCGATGAGTGGTACTTAGCTACTGGCTCGACGATGATGGTGGTGGTGCAAGCAGCACTCCTAGGAAGCACTCGCGGTGGCAGGGAAAACTGGGTCCGTGAGTGGGACGATCGGCTTTGGCAGGCCGAAGCAGCTGTGCACGGAGGCCATCATAGTGGAGTTAGTGTCGAGCGATAGGGCGGAGGTGACCTGGTTCTGCACCACCTAGGTCGCCGATGGTGGTCAAGGTGGGACGGTGGTCAATGCCTTCCCATTCTTCGGCGACGTGGTATGGCTTACCTCTCGAGAGTCATATGCTCATGTCTCCTCGGTTCTTCCTTCTTTGATGGAATTAGGGTTGGCGATTGGATTGGGCGAAATCTCCACATCTTGATGACGACAGTGATGCCTGTGGGCTCCGTCTCTTCCTTGGAGGTGTTGTCATGGCTGCAATCGCGCTACCACGCCACGAGCGACAAGGGAAAACCTATATCGAGAGTTCTGGATTAGGCTGTGACGACACCACGGTGGCATTCCCGCCTTGGAGGTGATGCATGGATTGCTCGTGGAATCCCTAAGGGTAGTTAGAGTCGATGGTGGCCATTACTTTGAGCATGGGTCTCAGGGGCGCAATGTACACCTTGCTAGCGTTTGCTGGACGACGCCTTCAACCAAGTTGGTCGGGTTATGTCGGTCACTCAGTGACTGCTTCTTGGCACTTAGGGGTGGCGATACGTTGATCCGTTTCATCTTGGTTTATGGTCGTGGTAGCGAGGCTGTTGGCCATGGTAGTGACGCGGCTTTGAGGCTCTATGCCTCATTTGTTTGCCATAGCGGCTCGACGTTGGGCAAGGCAAGCCTTCGTTGTTTTGGGAGTGTGTTGTAAGCCATTTGACATGGTAAGAGGCTTGATAGGGTGTGTGTGGAGTAGTTGCCATTAGATGGTTTTGTATGTTTTTGAAAAAGGTTTAAAATGGACCTCATTTCATTTATGTGGATAAGACTTAAGCATTGATTCAGGTCCTTTTTTTCTTAATACATGTACAGACGTGCCTGATCTTGGTTTGATTTTTTTTTTCGAAGAAAGTGTCCTCAAGTTGGAAATCAGAACCTTCCCGCAACAATTCAACCAACGGCTAAGCAGCCACTACTTATAATTTTGTAACAAGAGTGTTACGCCGGAGCTAATCATTGTCCAACAAAGAACCCAACTTTGCGAATAAAAAACTAAATAGAGAACCCAAATCCCTTAGCAAACAAAAAGGAGAGGAATAGCTTTCAAAAAAAAAAAGAATAAGGAGAGGACAAAACAAACATAGGCGAAAATTGCTAAACCGAAGGGTCTCAATGCTAATAGCCCCTCCGATCCATATTTATCTACCCCTTCGTGTTGTGTCCCCGCCTTGCCCGCACTCGAGCTACCAGTCTAGCTAGCTACCAGCTTCCTCTCTCCTCAAATGACTAGCCGGGCGCAACAACCACTGCCGACGCCGCCGGCTCAGACTCGCCGGCGCCAGCGCGCGGCCTCCTACTCGTCGTCCTCCTCCTCCTCGTCTTCCTTCTCCACGGTCTCCTCCGCAGCATCCTCGCCGTCGCCCTCCCCGCGCACCACCTCCGTCCCCTTCTCCTGGGAGCACCACCCGGGCATCCCCAAGAACCACGCCTTCCTCCGCGGCGGAGCCGACCCTGCCGCCTCTCCACCCACGCCGCTCCCACTCCCGCCTCCACTCCGTGCGCGGCCCTCCAGTCGCCACGCCAACCGCCCGGCCACAGGCGCTCCTGGCACCGCCGACCCCTTTGCCGCCGCGCTGGCAGAGTGCACCAGGGAGCGCGCCAACGCCGTCGACATGGACGCGCTGTTTCCTCCTACGCCAGCTTCGATCGTCCGCAGCGCGCCCCGGCGGTGGTCTATCACAGCCGGGGGAGTGGTCGGGTTCCTGGACATGTACGGTTGCAAGAGCGCCATAGGCGTCGCCGAGGGCGCCTTCGTCGTGCGCCGGCCAGTGGCGGTGGTCGGACGAGCGGGCCAGGGCCGTACAGGCCGGCCCGGGAGGAGATAAGGGCCGCTCGCAGGTCCATCAATTAGTGTGTGGGCTCAACCAGGTACATAAATAATGGAAGTGCGCAATGAGTGCTCGAAAATTATATAGTATCGAAAAGAAGTCTCACCTTTTTTTTCTTTTTTCTGGCGTGTACTTTGTTCGTAATTTCAATTCAGCTATTCAGTGGATGTGATTCATACCTACATTTGAAAGTACGATATAGCAACCGATATATCATATGTGACAATGATGTACTTTACTGTTTCTTTAAGCAGCAGCTTTTGGAAAATGTTAGGTCTCATTAAGACTAATTTTTGATGGACACTTCTCTGACTATTTGAGTACAACTAGTTTTCAAGCAAATAAAATACAGCGATTTATATAGCAACAACTTCTTTACGATATCAACCAATATGTCATGTATATCTCTGCTAATCTACATGATATTTACAGTAATGTCGGTGTATATAAACTTAATTTGTTTGGTTTCTTTCACGCTATATTTGATTCGAGAATTGTAAATTGCAGTAGAAGCTTACGTTTGGTCCAACATTAATGTTCATATATTGGTTTTAATCGTTCGAAACGCTAAAAATGAGTCTGAAAGTTTCGATTCTGGACGCTTGGTTGATTTCATAAATGTTTTTAGGGACATAGTGATGGTTTTCGCTGACTTAATAGTGGTTTATGTCGACGATGACTGATAATATACATCGCTTCCTTAAGGGATCATAATATGCAATGCAACCTAACCTAAGTTGACATGAACATTCCGCGCAAACATGTGAAAGATGTTTTCTTCGCGAGCTCTCACATACACTATTTCACGGGCGGACAGACCTCACGCGCAGTGGTAATAGGGTGGAACGAGCCGTATCTGTGTAGCAACCACGGAATCGCGTTAGTAGTAAAAGTAAAACCAGCTTCACATATACGAAATAGAAACATGGAACCACCTCTTTGAGATCAGCCGAAGATCAAAAAACGATAATTCGGGTTTTTTTGTTTTCAAAAAGTTTGCAAAGTTTTTATCCAAAAATATAGATTTCATAAAATCTTGAGTGGCCAAAAACGGACTCCTCATTTCAGTAGTACGGCAACTTTTTGGTCAAATACAAATTCAACCACTGGATAATAGCGGTTTATGGATGCATTCACGATGCTTCACAGTAATTATTAATTAGCACGGAGAAAATAAGCGGCATTATTAGCCGTCCTGGCTTCCTGCCGACCTGATAGAGGAATCGCTTGGATCTATCTCCCTGGCTGCATCGCACGGATCCGAACGTTTGTTAATGCCCGTGGGGACGTACGACTGTACGTTGCCTAATAACTTGCCAAGTAGGCAGGGAGTATCTCTAAATTTCTATGGCGATGCAGCTGAGAGTTGGCAGACAAGTCTATAAGTTAGCAATAAACCTCCATCGATCGAGATCACCGCAAGCTCCTAGTACATAGCTGGCAACAAAAAAAAAGTAGATGGATGGATGTCTTGTCCCTATCCTCTGCTTGGCATTTTGAGTTGTGCTAACGTGTATGATTGATGATCATGCATTCATGCTCATTATATGTGTTAACAGCGTTGGCACGTTGCTATCTGATAAGTAACCTGGAGCTGTTCTAAATTCATGGGAGATCTATTGAAAATTAAATAAGATGCGATCCAAACGGGATTTGGCATGTCTCGTGTCGGGCTCTCTGATCGATCCTTTGTTGCTGACCTCCTCCTCTCTTTGTTTTGTTTTTCTCCAAGTGATTTGTATCTGAATTTGGGAAAACTAACTTACATAGCATCACTTACTGATATGATGTTCAGTTCTTACTGTCTGTTGCAGTCCTTCACTTCTTCTGTCAGATGATGACCTTATGACCTTTTTAGAGGAAGTCATTGCCTTTGTCGCATGCTCACTAATTGAATCTTGCAGGGTTGCCCACTAATGATTAAGCTACCATTACACTTCATAATGCTGTGTAATCACATCATTTTGTTTGGACCCCAGCCTATGCCGGCCCACCAAAACGGGCCCTATGTGGGCGACACCTTGAGTACTCACCTTTTCTGTTTGTCTAAAAGAAAACTCACCCTTTACTATGTCTTTTAAACCCTGTGATGTGAGGTTGATAGATATTCATTAGCCATTAGTCACTACACACACTGACAACATTGGCATCCCTTTAACTCTGCGCAGGCCTTTCATAGTGTAGCCGGTGCCAAATACTCCATCCGTCCTAAAATAAGCGGCGTGAGTTTGTTTAGATTTGCATGTATCTAAAACTTATTTTAGTATATAGATACATGTACATATAGACAAAACCAAATCACTTGTTTTAGAACCGTGGGAGTACCTAAAAAAGGTAGCCACCTCATCATCGATGTCTAACTTTTTGAGGCATGCCATCACACGGTGAAGGACTTCGACGGGCAAAAAAAATATAATAAACAAGAAGGCAAGCTGCTGTGTAACGAGGAAGGAGAGAGAAGACATTTGCTGTTAGAAGTTGAGAGTAAGCAATATTTTATTGGCTATAGGAATTGGACAACGGCCTGGCAATGCGCGAGCACCGGCTATCAGAGTCACAAATTAATTTGACACGGCTGTTTTGCAACACCGTGGAAGGCCTAAGGAGACAACGGTCAGGTGGCCGAGATAGGATACGTTACTGTTCAGATCTACAACGGCAAGACTTGATTTACTACACTGCTTGCCAAATTGCACACATATTGAGAGAAAGAGAATTGCATACTGAGATTTAAAAAAAAACTTTCTGCCCCGATTCTTAGCCAAATCTACCATGATCTATGCGAAAAGAATTTTCGTACTGTACATCTTGGCAGGAAACGTTAATTTTCGGACAATGTATCCACTCTCTAGCTTATCATACACGAGAAATCATGCGTGGGGGAATGAATGCAATCATTACGAGCTTGGGAACAACTTTACTAAATTGGTCTCCGTTCGATTTATGTTGCCACCAAACATGTAAAATAATGGCGAAATACGCTTACAGTGCACTCCACTTCTGCCGCAACCTTTAAAATAGGCTCTTGCCCGATACAAAGTGACGAGGGGTGTTGGAATTTTGGCTAAAATAAGCCCAGCCCATTTATCTTATGCTAATAATTTCTGAAATCCTAGAACCTCACTTGCCATTTATGTAAGACAAGAGGTGAGACAAAAAAAATAGTCCCACATTACTAGTCCAGTGAAAGTTGGCCAGCATGAGAAAAAGAGACACATACACCTCCGATCCTCCTCCGCCGCTCGTCTCGCCATGCCATGGGTTGCGAGAATGAGCCGAGCCGAGGGTCCACCTATGCCTCATGTCTTTGTTTCGTCTCGTTGTTCGCAACTCCCTCATGTGGCTATATAAGAGAGGTCACTCCTCTCCAGAGATACACACCAGGACCCAGCGCCTCCAGTTCCATAGCACTGCACAGTCTCCAAAGTCTTCCCCATCTCGGTGTGCGGCGTGAACCGCATGTTGGGACAGTAGGTCTCCGAAACCCCGCAGCTTAGAGTCATGTACTGAGAAGAAGGATAAGGTTTTTTGGGGAGTGCTCTGCATGACTACTGCCTTCATCACAGACCAAGACTTCTTCCCTGAAATCGACTTCCTCTTTCACGATATGGCTGACAACATTGCCAACATCAACACAAGCAATTCCTCTTCTGCACCGTTTGCGTTCTTCATCCAGCTAGTTCAAATTATGTTTAATCTGATGCGAACTATATCTCATATATTATGTGTAGCAGTCTATTTCTAATTGCTATTTACTCTATATCTAGTAGATCGCGGGACTATTTTTATTCTAATATTATTAGTCATGTTTTATCTACTATTTTTATGGATTAAATCATAAGGTAAATTGTTCATATTTCCAACAAGGGGGCCCTATTATGAAGCATATCAAAGGTAAAAAGGAAAGAAATAGGATGGCTGAACTTGCCAACGAAGGCGTCGAAACAAGACCGAGGATACCGAAGCTCCACAATGACGCCCCCGAGAGGGTAACAACGTGATGTGTTGCCGTCGTCGAGACCGACTGTAAAAGGGTTTTAACCCGGAGTCCTAGCGTGATGAAGGTACCCACAACAGTGATCCCAAAAGGGTTACGATACCCGCGGGCATCACTATCGTTGTCACAAAGTGCTGATCTTTCGACTGAAATAACCTTCTCACCATGCCCAGTATGTCGGCTCACCGCTGCCCCCGTGTCAGACCTCCATAACACGATATGGGAGCTGCAAGTGTTGAAGCTCCGCCAACCCCTGGAACCCCCACCGCTCGCTCCTCACCATCCACATGGCCAAATATAAGGTCTATCACCACCTCCACGCCGCTCACTGTAGAGCCGCCCAAGTAGTCCACCTTCCAAGGCCACCGCCCAAACATCCATGATCTCGAGCCCAGAAAACGATAGTAGCGCATTGCAAGGATAACATTTCCTAGTTAGGCCGGTGAAATCCAGACCCATGGCATACAATAAGAGGAGATCCGGCGTCCCCCACCGCCAAATGCGATCGCCGACCGGATGCAGCTAGCAGGGCCGGTCAGGCCCAAATTAGGCCTGATAATCTCGACTAGCCTGCAGCCGCGCTGCAGCGCCATGGCCACCGTAGCCACACCCATGCCAGAGAGCGCGTGAAACCTATTAGTCGTCTGTGAGGCCTAGATCGAGCATGCAAGGGCCCAGATCTAGATGCTTCTCCTACCGCCAGCACCTCTCCACACGGTCCCATATTGCACCTCCTTGAGTCCTTTAGCAGCCATCGTCGACAGGCTTCCGCCACCACGAGGCACCACCTTCTTGGGCCGAGCTCATGCTGCCGCCATGGTGTTGTGCTTTGGTGTCGGCGGTCGGGATTTGGTGTCGGCTGCTTGGTCGCATGTAGGGACGACATGAGTAGGACCAAACCGTTTCAACCACTTGTGCGCAAGCATCCTGATGGGGATACGCCAATTGGGGCGTACCCAGGAAATGGAGTCGCATCACCAAATGAGGCAGGCTCATCGTCATCCCACGACGAGTGGGCTCGCTAGCCGGTGAATAGACGACCCATGACGGGTGGACCTAAAGGAATACGACTACTGGAACCAGAAGGCCTAAAAGCGTAGCTAGACCCAGTCAATTAGGTCAATCTCTCGGATCCTTATCTGACTCGATGCTTATGTTTGTAAACCCTAGTGAGGTAAATCTATATAAACCTCGCTAGGGGAAAACTCTACTCATACTCGCTCGGATACACCCCATAGACGTGACTCTACGCCTAGCGCTTGAGCTCACTGATACATTCGATCTGGATTCAGGGATGTAGTATAATAGTTTTTTCCCTAGAAGATCTAGGTTTAATCGAACTTTAGAAAGCACTGCTAAAAGGTAATAAAAAGGACACGTTTACAAGACTTTGTTTGTTCATTTTACCTTATTTGACCAGACCAATCTAGTTTACTTTATAACGGGTTTGAATGAATGGATGGAGATAGGCTAGGGTTGAAGATCCGCCTGCAGCTGCACATCAAATGGGATAAAAGATAATAATAAACATAGTCATGTATAATGTTTGTATGGAGATAATCTCATGTGGGCAACACATCCTAATATTCTAGAGCCCCTGTGATATAGCAGGCATAGCAATAGACTTTTAATCCAACCGAGAGTACACCGAAGACACGGGTTTCAAACGATTATTAAGTGTAAAACACATATCAAAGCTTTAAGTGGTGATGTTGTTGTTGATTCCGAATGAGGCGCTAAGTGAAGACCGTACTAACCTTTCTGTCACTGAGATTCTTATGAGATCACCGCTAGCCAAGTATCTCACCTCAATCCTTTATCAATCTATGGGATCTTGGATACCTACAAGTCCACAGGTCGAGACAAGATACGAAGAAACAAAAGATACAAATCACAATTCTAAAAAAAATACAATTCTCCCATGATCTAGATGCACATAATCACTGCGAGGTTTCTCCCCAACCGGCAGCCCGTGAGGACTACTCACTCATAACAAATAGATCGGAGATAGAAAATATCATACAAATACTTAGATTGGAATCAAATATTCTTACAATGGTCGTCAAATCACAAGGAGATCTAAAGTACAAAGCAATGGCTATGGCTAGTGCATTGATGGATGGGGGAAGTGATGAGCAATGGATGAACAATGGTGTGGATCTCCTTTGGTGGTGTTGTGATGCAATCTGAGAATGGTGGCTCTCTGGTCAATGGCTGGAGCCTCAAAATATATAGACGTCTTCATGAAAATTATAGGGTTTGACGAGATGAAGCCATCCCCACCTGTTACGGGAGGGTGGTATAGGCGAACCGCACCCGTACCAGTGGTTGTTAAGCCTTCAGGCGCCTTGGTACAACATCCCAATTACTTGGCCATGTGTATTCCTAAAAATCCTTCATTATGACTCCTTATTGCGCATTAAAAGTCGTGATTTCCTACACAACATAAATCAAAGAAGGGATTTGTATATCTTTGCAATTTATTAGTCATTAGTGGCAAAATTTGAGATTTTTCTTTGGCAATTGCTTGACCAAAAATAATGTTTAAACGCAGTGGAAGATGGCAAAAATCAGAGCCATCACTCACCACCATTGTAATTTCCACAATCAATACAGAAAGTAGACTACAAGCCTTTTACCCGACGGGGGCTGAACCTGGGTAAACACCCATGGCCTAGCAATCTCGATCTACAGATGGCCTACTCTCCCTTGCCCCATTCTACTCAATCGCTACCCCCGGTAGCAATTGTCATGGCCATTTCCACGACAGTGGCACCCTCCGTGGGACTGATGTACTGCAATATTGTAGGTTCACCATTGATGAGTCCACGACCGCTGCTAGCATCGCCTTCGCACAGTCGGTCACTCCTAGCTTCAAATACATTTGGGGAATTCCAGCACAAATCAAATACAATATAAAGACTCGCCATGCTCAGGGACTAGGCACGCTTGGGGACTCAACTGGAAATTTCAAAGACAAGAAACTTACAAAGGATCTGGTGATAATTCTCTAGGACGACCTTCTCTAGAGCATCATATTTCTCTAGGACGACCCGCTCGGGGACTCGACCTTGATCATGGAACCCAATGCCTTGCATGCCTTTGCCACTTTCTTTGTCGTAACGACAGCCCTCTCCTCCAAGGTGGTCACAGCAGATTCGGCGACCACTAGCTCACTGGAGGGTACATAACCCTCCCGCGCCTTAGCAAGCGAGGCGACATGTTTTTTGCAAAAAAAAAAAAGTCATCAAATTCCCACTAAAATGGAAAGGGGAAGAACCAATACAACAGAAAATAAGAACTCACCAGCAGCGTCCTTCATCTGCACGTTCCCTTGTGCGAGCAGCTGCAGCTCACGCTGTAGTCGCTCCACTTCCGCCTGCTACACAGTCATCTCGTGCTATGGGATCAAATAAAAAGCTTCAGTACAACGATTGCACAAAGCACCAAAGTATCCAGTTGCCTCCCTAACGAGCCAACTGGATCCTCGGAAACTATAGGAACTAAATTTCTAGAGTCTCGAATCACCAGTACATGTCGATCGGATCCTTGGGGACCGGAGGAACTAAATTCTAGAGTCTTGAATGACCACTATATACCGATCCGATCCTCGGGGACTGGAGGAACTAAATTCTAGAGTCTCGAATCGCCACTACATTCCAATTCGAGCCTTGGGAACTAGAGACTGCATATGATATACCTGGATCGCTTGCCTAAGCATCTGGTGCAGCTCAATCGCCATCATCGTCGGTAGTGGATACGACATGAACCCGCTGCAGCCACTCTCTGTCAGACCACCATCACCGTCCACGACTATTGTCGGTAGTGGATACGACTACGATGCCATGATCGCAGGCTTCCCCTTTGTGAACACTCGTGCAACGGCCTTCTCCTTTGTTGCCTTGTTCGTGGGAGCTTGCATAACGACCCTCTCCTGTGTGGCTGCTCCTTCCGCGGCCTCTTATGTCACTGCCTCGCCCCCTTGAGTGAGCTTAGACTTCTTCTTCTTGGCATCTGTGTCGGTCACCTCCACCTGTTCTCCCTTCCCCTTCTTTGAGGGCCCCACTTCTACGGGCCTAGAGGGGCTCTGGCGGCTCTCCTAGGACCTTAGCCACGGAGACGCACTTCGCTTTCTTCGTGGCGCCCCTAGAAAGTGTGAGAAGAAGTGAGACAAGGAACAACTCAAGAAGAAAAACATAATGAAGGAAACAAAATTAAAGAGGCAAACAGAGTCGCTACTCACTTGGCGACTGGGATCTTCTTTGTCATGTGGTGATGTGTGGAGCCTTCTCCAATTCTAGCCAAAGCTGCAGGACAAGCCTAACTCCAAGAGAGTCGCTTGCCGCGACTTCGCCACCATCTCCTTTTGAAGGAGATATGCCCTAGAGGCCAATAAAAAAAGTTGTTTTATTGTTATATCTCTAAATATTCATAATAGTTTTGTATCATTCTATAATTGTATTAAGCGGAAACATTAACACATGTGTGGTAATAAAAAACTAGGCCCCTAGTATCTCTAGTACTAGTTCATTGGGAAATGATGATCGAGGTTTATAGATCATGAACTTGACATAAAACAGTCACCTGAAAATGAGGTCACTTAATGAAGTGATGGACGTGAAAGGGTTCCATAGCAGAAAATAAAAAAATTCTATCTACACGAACGCTAATACCAGGATCTATACTATATAGACATAAGCAACGGAAGAGAAAGACGGTATTCATACCTTTGAAGACCGAGGCACGCCTTATGTAGGAAGGCATATATTGATGAAGATGAGCAGCACCTCAAGTGTGGTGCCTCTGAAGTTCGTCACACGTCCGGTGTAGGTGATGTCAACCGGACTTCGATCCAGCCGAACAGCGGAAGAAGTACATGCGGGATCGCTTGATCACACGACGGTAGTGTGAAGGTGGAGAACTCATGACCCACGAGGTCCTCTCCAATATTTCGGAGAAGTCCTCAATGGATGAGAGAGAGAGAGAGAGAGAATGAGAGGGAATGGGATGGTTCCAAAGGGGGAGGGGAGACCCCTATATATAGTGGGAAGGAGGCACACCACCTAGGGGCCAGGCGGTGTGGGACTAATCCCCACACCCGCCGGCCACCTAGGGGCAGCCACCAGCCCTAGGTGGGACCCACTAGGGTGGCCCACTGAGCCCAGGCTGGCTGGCCCCCTTCTCCCTAGGCGCTTAGCCTCTTGGGCCTCCCCTTCGGGTGAGGCCCATTAGCATTGGGCTACCTTTAATAATAAAATAATATATATATTTAATATTAATTCTCCAATTAACATTCAAATACACATATTATCTTATTACTTTACTCCGGACCCCTTCCGATCTACATTGGATGTTACCCGGAACTATTCCGGTTCCTCTCTCTATTTCTCCTACGATACCTCATCTACCCTAAGCATCCCCACCCTTAAGCATGACATCCTTCGGTTCGGAAACACTCCGGACATGATTGAGACTACTCTCACATCAATGATAAATAGAGGGACCTGGATGGCCATGTGACCCCTATGCGTTTCACGAATATAATCGCTCGAACCGTGAGATAGTCGTTTCCCATTCCCTTTGTCATTTGATACCTAATTCATTTGAGACTTGATCTTCGGTACATACCTTAGTTCGGTCTCATTACCGATGGCCACATGTATCTATCCGTTACATGGATTAGAAAAATCCTGGTCTTGATATGTACTCCTCTACGTGTCCCTTTGGAAAACCTGAGTGGGACCTTTTTGATCACTCTTTTACGATATGATACTTGATAACCATCTAAGCTTCCTCCAAAACAGTGATTTGCATTACCTCACAGTCAAAGGATCAGGTTGCGAGGTTCTCTGTGTTTTATCATCAATGGTGAACTTTGTAACTAGATCTCATTAAGATATAATTTTCGGATGTTTGTCTATCATGTGATTCAACTAATGACATGACCTCATTGTCAATTGGCATAAATGCCCATGATCTTGAAACCCAGATCATCCTCATGACCAATGAACTAGTTCGCTAGATATAACTAGAGACACATTTTGTTTACATACCACACATGTATTAACATTTCGTATTAACACAGTTATAGCATGGTTGAAACATATTATGAACATATAGGAGATATATCAAATAATACACTTTATTATTTGCCTCTAGGGCATAACTCCTTCAGTCTCCCACTTTCACTAGAGTACAAATAAAACTAGTTTACAATAGGCAGGAACCTAACACCAATGGAATCTCGATGTTGTTCGTGCTTGTCTTGTAGGAGAGCTTTGGTAAAAGGATTTGCCATATTCAGTTCCGTATCTACTTTGCAAATCTTGACTTCACCTTCATCAACATTTTGTCGGATGATGTGAAATCTAAGCTTGATGTGTTTGGCTATGGAATGAGTCCTTGGTTCCTTTGCGTTTACAATAGCTCCCGTGTTGTCACAATAGATCATCGCGGGGTCCTGTGCACTTGGAATGACTCCTAGTTCGATGATGAAATTCCTTAGCTAAACAGCTTCATTCGCTGCATTACCCACAACAATGTATTCAGACTCCATTGAAGATTGTGCCACCACCGGCTGCTTCTTACTCTTCTAGCTTACCGCCCCACCATTTACTAGAAACACAAATCATGTTTGAGACTTCGAGTCATCATGATCTGAGTTCCAGCTCGCATCCATGTAACCCATTACGTTTAGAGCTTCATCACTTCCTGCATAAATTAGGAACATATCCTTTGTTCTTTTGAGATACTTTAGGATATTCTTCACAGCTGTCCAATGATCCCGTCCTAGATTACTTTGGTATCGGCTCGTCAAACTAAGAGCCAATGCCACATCAGGTCGTGTACTTAACATTGCATACATGATAGATCCTATGGCTGAGGCATAGGAGATGTAAGACATCTTTTCTCTATCATTATCCGTTACCGGACATTGAGTCACACTCATTTTTCAATTCTTCATCATTGGCACAGAGCCCTTTTTGGCATTGTCCAGTTTGAACCTCTTCAAAATCTCGATGTAAGTACTCTGACTTAATGCAATTAGTCATCTTGATCTATCTCTATAGATCTTGATTCCTAATATGTATGCAGCTTCACCTAGATCCTTCATGGAAAATTGACTACTCAAATATGCTTTCACGCTTCTCATTAGATCTACATCGTTTTCCATGAGCAATATGTCATCCACATATACTATTAAGAAAACAACTGAGCTCCCACTCACTTTCTTGTAAACACGGAACTCTTGTTGATTTTGGACAAATCCAAAACTCTTGATCACTTGATCAAAACGTTGGTTCTAGCTCTGAGATGCCTGCTTCAATCCATAAATGGACCGCTGAAGCTTGCACACCTTTCCAGCATCCTTAGGATCAACAAAACCTTCCAGTTGCATCATATACAACTCTTCATCAATGTGACCATTGAGGAATACGGTCTTGACATCCCTCTGCCAAATTTCATAGTTGAAATGAGCAGCAATTGCTAGTAAAATCCGAACATCCTTAAGCATCACTACAGGAGAATAAGTCTCATCATAATCAACTCCTTGAATTTGTCAAAACCCCTTTGCAACAAGTCGAGCTTTTTGAATGGTCATGATGACCCACAAGTATAGGGGGTGTATCGCAGTATTTTCGAGGGAAGTGAAACCCAATTTATTGATTCGACACAAGGGGAGCCAAAGAATATTTATAAGTCTTAACAACTGAGTTGTCAATTCAGCTGCACCTGGAAACAATCTTGCTCATAGCAGTTTATTAGTAGCAGCAGTTTTGTAGTAGCAATAGTAAAGTAATAGCAGTAGTAAAAGTAAAGACAGTAGTAACAATAACAATAAACAGTAGGATTAAAGCGCGGTAGGCATAGGGATGGATAGACGGGCGTTGCATGGAAAACACAATTCATATATCAATCAAGACGTAGGGCATTTGCAGATAAATAAGATAAAGCATCCAAGTACTAGATAATCATAGGCATGTGTTCCATATATAGTCATACATGCTCGCAATGAGAACTTGCACAACATGGTTTGTCCTGCCAGCCCGTTTGCAGCGGGGCTTCAAGGGAACTACTAGAAATTAAGGTGCTCCTTTTAATAGAGCACCGGAGTAAAGCATTAACACTCCGTGAACACATGTGATCCTCAAATCAAAGCCATCCCCTTCGGTTATCCCGATTATTGTCACTTCGGGGCCTTTGGTTCTAGACAACAATATGTGTATACAACTTGCAGGTAAGATCACAAACAATACTATCATAATGAATCAATAACATGTTCAGATCTGAAATCATGGCACTCGGGCCCTAGTGACAAGCATTAAACATAACAAGTTGCAACAAAGTCAAAAAGTACTAATAATAGATACTAGGCACCATGCTCTAACAATCTGATGCCATTACATGAACGATCTCATCCAATCCCTACCATCCCCATAGCCTACAGCGGGGGATTACTCACTCATGGATGGGGGAAACATGGATGGTCGATGGAGAAGCGATGGTGATGATGATGGCGATGATCTCCTCCAATTCCCCGTCCCGGCAGGGTGCCAGAACGGAGTTTCTGGTTCTAAATCGCGGAATCTGGTGGTGGCGGCGCAATGGAACTCTTTCTGGAAAAACGTCGAACCCCCCTTGGTTTTTAGGTCAAGAGGCAACTTATAGGCGAAGAGGGAGGCCGAGAGGGTGACCAAGGCGTCCACACAACCCCTAGGCGTGGCCTGGCCTGGCCCGCGTGGCCAGGTGGTGTGGGCCCCTCGTGGACCTCCTCCGTCTCATCTTCTGGCTTCGTGAATCTTCTGCTGAAATAGGATTTTTGGCATATTTTCCGGGGTTTTTCCTGATAGTTGATTTTCTGCACAAAAACTAGACACCAAGGTAATTCTGCTGAAAACAGCATCAGTCCGTGTTAGTTGTATCCAAATCACAAAAGTTTAGAGGAAAAAATAGCAAAAGTGTTCGGCAAAGTACATACGTTTTGGACGTATCAGGTCACATTACCATTCGCATCTATCTTTTTCTTAAAGATCCATTTATTCTCCACGACCTTGCGGCCTTCCGGAAGATCTACCAAGGTTCAAACTTGATTTTCGTACATGGATCCTATTTTGGATTTCATGGCTTCTAGCCATTTTTCGGAGTCAGCACTATCCATAGCTTCTTTGTAGTTTGCAGGTTCTTCCTATTCATATAGGATGTCAGACATCACAAGGCTACTATACCAATCAAGAGTGGCACGAACTCTTGTAGACCTGCGCACCTCAGGAGTCTCTACGTTGTTGTTTTGATCATCATCATTGGGCTCTTCCTCCATGTTGGAGAGCGGTTTCAGAATAACTTCCGTTGCGCTACTCATAATTTGGAGAGAAGGGTCAACAACTTCGTCTAACTCTATTTTCCTTCCACTAACTCCTTTAGCGAGAAACTATTTCTCGAGAAAGGTGCCGGCTTTTGCGACAAACGTTTTGCTTTCGACTTGGTTATAGAAGGTATTCCCAATTGTTTCCCTTGGGTATCCCACAAAGATACATTTTTCCGATTTGGGTGCGAGTTTGTCAGGCTGTAGTTTCTTGACGTAAGCCTCACAACCCCAATTTTTTTAGAAACAACAAATTTGGTTTCTGGCCATACCATATCTCATATGGAGTTATCTCCATGGATTTGGATGGTGCTCAGTTTAAAATAAAAGTGGTGGTTTCCAACACGTATCCCCAAAAAGACACAGACAAATCAGTTAAAGACATCATGGACCACATGCTATCCAATAGAGTTCGGTTACATTGTTCCGAGACACCATTACGCTGTGGTGTTCCGGCTGGCGTAAGTTGTGGGATGATCCCACAGTCTATTAAGTGCATGTTGAACTCTCTCAAATACTCGCCTCCCCGATCCGATCGAAGATGCTTGATTCTCTTGTTGAGTTGATTCTCTACTTCTTTCTGAAATTCCTTAAACTTTTTAAAGGTTTCGGACTTGTGCTTCATTAAGTAGATACATCCATATCTACTTAAGTCGTCGGTAAAGGTAGAAAATAACGATAACAATTGCGTGTTGAGACGCTCATTGGTCCACATACATCCGTATGTATGACTCCCAGTAGGTCCTCAGCTCTCTCCATTGTCCCAGAGAATGGTGTCCTAGTCATCTTGCCCATGAGGCATGGCTCACATGTATCAAGGGATTCAAAATCCAATGATCCAAGAAGCCCTTCTGAATGAAGCTTTCTTCATGCGTTTTACACCAATGTGACCAAGACGGTAATTCCACACAAACATGGAATTATCATCATTATGCTTACAACGTTTAGTATCAACACTATGGATGTGCGTATCACAATCAAGATCTAGTAAGAATAAACCATTACACACATGGGCATGAACATAGAAAATCTCATTCACATAAATAGAACAACCATTTGTCCCGGATTTAAACGAATAATGATCTTGCATCAAGCAAGATCCACTCACAATATTTCATACTCAGTGCGGGTACATAGTAGCATTTATTCAAATCTAAAAATAATCATGACGGTAGACGAAGATGCAGGGTGCCAACGGCCATCACTTTGACTCTTGAACCATTGTCAACGCGCATCGTCACCTCGTCCTTCCTGAGGCGCCTCCTACTTTGCAGTTCCTGCAGAGAGTTACAAATGTGAGCAACAGATCTGGTATCAAATACCGAGGTGTTACTCCTGACACTTGTAAGAAAAACATCAATAACATGTATATCACATATACCTTTGTCCTTGGCGGCTATCTTACCGGCTTTCTTGTCTTCAAGGTATTTGGGGCAGTTACGTTTCTAGTGCCCATCCCCTTTGCAGTAGTAGCACGTAGTGCGAGGCTTAGGGCCAGGCTTGGCAGTCTTTGAGGTATTGGCAATGAACTTGCCATCCTTTTTTGGATTCTTGCCCTTGCCTTTTCCCTTTTGCCCCGGCTTCTTAAAGTTGGTGGTCTTATTGACCATCAACACCGTGTGCTCCTTCTTGATTTCTACCTTAGTAGTTTTGAGCATGGCGAACACCTCAGCAAGGGTCTTAGTCATCCCTTGCATGTTATAGTTCATCACAAAGCTCTTATAGCTAGGGGCAGCGAGTGCAGCACCGTATCAATCATGAGCTCCTCCGGGATTTTGCAATCCAGGGCGTTCAAACGCTTTACATGCTCACTAATACTGATGTGCTCTTCCATTTTAGCAGAGAAGAAGAGCTCGGAAGCATCATACCTCTCTGCGCTAGCCTGTGGAGCAAAGACAACTTTGAGATCCTCAATGATCTCAAAAGCATTCATCTTCTAAAAATGCTTTTGAAGCTCTGGCTCCATGGCATAGAGCATTCCACTCTAGATGAGGGAGAAATCGTCCGCCTTGGACTGCCAGACATTCTTTTCGTCCTGGGAGGCAGAATCTGCAGGCTTACCTGGAAGCTCAGCCTCGATGACATAAGTCAACTTGTAGGGGACTAGGAGGATCCTAATATTGTGGAACCATGAGGTGAAGTTGGTTCCATCAGTTTTCAGCTTGTCCTTCTCGAGGAAAGTGCTAAGGTTGAAAGTGGGTGGGCAAGACATCTACATTGGATTTGCAAAGTGTTTAGGCCATGTTCATAATAATGAGTTCAAGCTTTACTTATTCTATCGTACTTAAACAAAAGAACTCCCATTCAAACGAACATCCCTCCACTCGTTTAGTGATCACATGATCCCAATCCCCTGCACCTCCCCCGATCATCACGGACATCAGTGCAGTATCAAAGGTGGACATTCCCTAATGTTCATCACATCAACCATGTGATTCATGCTCGACCTTTCGGTCTCTTGTATTCCGAGGCCATGTCTGTACATGCTAGGCTCGCCAGTTCTAACTTGTGTGTATTCGTAGTACAACATGACTTACATCCACTGTATGCGAAAGTAGATATGTCTGACACCCGATCATCACGGACTGCCTCATACCGAAGAACTTTCTTGGTGCTGCACACACAAGGGGAATACGATAACTGGAATACTATGAGGGATTATCTTATTATGCTACCGTCGAATGTATATAAAGTTATACTAGCATAATAAGTAATACTTTATAAAGTAAAGTGTTATGACGTGGTTATAGCATCCTGATCATCATCAATAGATTCAATGAAAGTTTCACAAACTCGTCATTGCCATGTCTTAACACATGCCCCTATGCAACAATAAAAATAGACACCTCTATATTATCTATTGCAAGTTTTACGCGGCTTCAGGGCTTTCGCGGTAGAACCCCTTCCCACCTACGAACGAGGAGCCACAACATGGATTCAAAGGGCCCTCCAATGTTGATGCCATATCAACTACTGTAGAGAGACAAACACCCCCCCTAAGCCACTTTGATTCGTGGACCATTTTCGTGAATCACCACGTGAGGTCGGTTGGGGGCCGCTTCATCAAACAGTGCGCGACATGAACAAGAACATAAAAGAGGGTAGAAACTAGAGAATCAATGCCCACATATTGCTATGTGTTCTATCCGTACGACATGTCTACCCACAGACCCGCTCTGATACCACTGAAAGGGTTCCGTAGTAGAAAACAAAAAAAATTCTATCTACACGAACGCTAATACCAGGATCTATACTATGTAGACATAAGCAACGGAAGAGAAAGACGGTATTCATAGCTTTGAAGGCTGAGGCATGCCTTACGCAGGAAGGCGTGTATTGATGAAGACGAGCAGCGCCTCAAGTGTGGGGCCTCCGAAGTTCGTCACACGTCCGGTGTAGGTGACGTCAACCGGACTCTGATCCAGCCGAGCAGCGGAAGAAATAGATGCCAGATCGCTTTCTCACACGACGGTTGTGTGAAGGTCGATAACTCACGATCCATGAGGTCCTCTCCAATATTCCGGAGAAGTCCACAATGGATGAGAGAGAGAGAATGAGAGGGAATGGGATGGTTCCAAAGGGGGAGGGGAGACCCCTATATATAGTGGGAAGGGGCACACCACCTAGGGGCCAGGCAGTGTGGGACTAATCCCCACACCCTCTGGCCACCTAGGGGCAGCCGCCGTCCCTAGGTCGGCCCCACTGGGGCGGCCCACTGAGCCCAGGCCGGCTGGCCCCCTTCTCCCTAGGCCATTAGCCTCTTGGGCCTCCCCTTCGGGTGAGGCCCATTAGCATTGGGCTGCCTTTAATAATAAAATAAAATATATATTTAATATTAATTCTCCAATTAACATTCAAATACACAGATTATCTTATTCCTTTACTCCGGAACACCTTCTGGACCCCTTCCGATCTACATCGGATGTTACCTGGAACTATTCCAGTTTCTCTCTCTCTCTCTATTGAACCTACGATATCTCATCTACCCTAAGCATCCCCACCCTTAAGCGTGGCATCCTTCGGTTTGGAAACACTCGGGACATGATTGAGACTACTCTCACATCAATGATCAACAAAGGGACCTGGATGGGCATGTGACCCCCATGCGTTTCACGAATATAATCACTCGAACCGTGAGTTAGTCGTTTCCCGTTCTCTTTGTCATTTGATACCTAATTCATCCGAGACTTGATCTTCGGTATCCACATACCTTAGTTCGGTCTCGTTACCGATGAACTTGTTTACTCGTTCTCATGTCGTTGCATTTTGTGACCAAGTCACATGCTTGCAAGCTTCATAAATGCAACATCACCAAGATGGCCACATGTATCTATCCGTTACATGGATTAGAAAAATCCTGGTCTTGATATGTACTCCTCTACGCGTCCCTTTGGAAAACCTGAGTGGCACCTTTTTGATCACCCTTTTATGAGATGATACTTGATAACCATCTAAGCTTCCTCCAGAACGGTGATTTGCATTACCTCACAGTCAAAGGATCAGGTTGCAAGGTTCTCTGTGTTTTATCATCAATGGTGAACTTTGTAACTAGATCTCACTAAGATATAACTATCGGATGTTTGTCTATCATGTCATTCAACTAATGACATGACCTCATTGTCAATTGGCATAAATGCCCATGATCTTGAAACTCAGATAATTCTCATGACCAATGAACTAGTTTGCTAGAGATAACTAGGGACGCGATTTGTTTACATACCACACGTGTATTAACATTTTGTATTAACACAGTTATAGCACGGTATGAAACGTATTATGAACATTAGGAGTGACGTCTACGCACTTCTATTCTTGTAGACAGTTGTTGGGCCTCCAAGTGCAGAGGTTTGTAGAACAGCAGCAAGTTTTCCCTTAAGTGGATCACCCAAGGTTTATCGAACTCAGGGAGGAAGTGGTCAAAGGTATCCCCTCTCAAGCAACCATGCAATCAAGATACAAGAAGTCTCTTGTGTCCCCAACACACCCAATACACTTGTCAGGTGTATAGGTGCACTAGTTCGGCGAAGAGATATTGAAATACAAGTGGTATAGATATAAGACAACGGTGGCAGAAAATAGCTTGATGACGTGGAAAAGACTAAAGTAAAACTGAAATAAAGATAGAAGCAAGCAAACATGTAATATATCTAATAGCAAACGGTGTTTCAGTGCTTAGAAACAAGGCCTAGGGATCATACTTTCACTAGCGAACACTCTCATATAAATATATTCTTCTTTATGATACTACGCTGAACTACTCTCTGGTTGAACACTCTAATCGATGGTAGGGTTATAACAACACACCTCAAAGTCTGCTTTCCCCATCTAGATAACCCCACACTATCACCTTGAGCACTAGATGGTTCCAACAAACACCACAATTTCATAGAAACATCCAACTCCAAATATAACTCATAACAAGTATTTGTAATCTCTAGCCTAAGTGCCACCATGGTGTGCACGCTGTCACTTTCACACACATGGGGAGAGCAGAGATCTATTAAAGCACTTGAGTAGCAAGGTAGATCTATAGATTACAAGCTCATGATCTCAATAAGATCATGTATAGAGAGAGAGATGAACACATAGCTACCGGTAGAACCCTTAGCCTCGAGAGAGAACTACTCCCTCCTCATCATGGGAATCAACAATGGTGATGGAGATGGTGGTGGAGATCGCTTGAGATAGCTCCGGGGGCACTTCTCTGTCCCGGCAGGGTGCCGGACCAGAGACTTTCTGTCCCCCGAATCTCCCCTTCGGTGGCGACGGTGCTGCAGAACTTTTCGTGGATTTCTGATTGACTATTTAGGGTTTCTGCATCGGGGGAGATATATAGGCAAAAGAGGCAAGGTCGATGGCCGGCTAGGAGGCCCACACCATGCCCTGGCGCAGCCTAGGGTTGCCCGCGCCAAGGAGGGTGTGGCCACCCTGTGGCCCCCCTCCATCTCGTCTTCTGGCTCCGTGAGTCTTCTAGAAAAATATGAACTTTGGCTTTTGTCCCGTCCAATTCAGAGAATATTCATTTTCTGACTTTCCTGGAACCAAAAACAGCAGAAAATAGGCAACTGGCACTATGGCATCTTGTTAATAGGTTAGTCCAAGAAATCATATGAAAAGTACTCCAAAGTGTGGATAAAACATAATAAAGTAGATAAAACCAAGCATGGAACATCAAAAATTATAGATACATTTGCAATGTATCAAGGAGATATATCAAATAATACACTTTATTATTTTCCTCTAGGGCATAACTCCTTTAGGACGCACCCGACCGTAGAATTGCAATGTGATCATGTCACTAAGTTCAACGTTGTGATATTTAGCAAAGCATAGTTACTTAATCCTTCGACCGTGAGATCATGTTTAATCACTATCTCCCACAACTGCTTTGATCACATCAATCGTCATGTCCGTAACTAGGTGGCCATAAACGTGTGTTCCAGGTATTCTAGAGGAATGGTTGAGGCGTATGATCGAGATTGGGATTCGCCATCCGAGTGATGGATAGATACTCTGGGCCCACTCGGTGAGACCACATCAAAGAGCTTGCAAGCAAGTGACTAGATCATAGGGATGTGATACCACGAGAACAAGCAAACACGTTTATCGGTAACAAGATCGAACTGTATAGGATACATGAGATCAGGGCTTGGACAAACCAGGTATAGTTGCAAAGGGAATGAGACTCAACGTTTAGAAGGTTCAAGCGAACAACAGAATTTCATGGAATATGCAAGGATCATCATGTGTTTCTAGATACCGCTGATGATCACTTGCTTGGGGAGATGTCTCCTTCATACCTGAACATTCTTGAACCGAATGGGTGTCACGCTTATGAAAATAACTCTGTGACATGGGTGGTAGCTACACACATTTTCACATCCTATCAATTCAAGACAAATGAACCTATTTTAGCTTATTTTTGTTGTAGGACACACATTTCTAATGTAGAAAAATGTTACAATTTTCTGGTTTGAACAGGTTTTGTCTTTTTTCCCAAAAGTCAACTCGACAAAACAAAAGTCAACAATGGGTTGACTTTGAAAAAAATAAATTCAAACTGAAATTTTAAAACCACCTTTGTACACCAGAATTATGTGTTCTACTAAGAAAACAAGATAAAATGGGAATAGATGGATTGAATCAACGGAAATGTAAGGGTGTGTACCTACCACCATGCATAGAAAATCGTCTCTCGTCATGCTTAAAGGTAATCGATGATGCAGGTTGATCTACTACCGATAGAGAAATAGGAAGAGAAAACCGAAAGTGTTCCAGAGAGAATATCGAAGTGTGTTGTTAGTGTGTTGGCCGGTAGTGCCATGAACTTTTATCTATCTATGTGTGATGTGTACGCCTGTGTTGCGCTGCTAAATTATGGTTGTTATGTCATTCCTTTGTCTATAAAACCTTGGGGATTTATTAATTTAAAGTCGGGGGACATCTGTCGTCTTTTATCAAAAAATCTCTTAAGTTTGTTTGAGAAAAGACCAACTGCTGAGAGAGGGAGGAGATATGGGGACAAAGCTACATGGATAGGACAGAGGTAGCGTACATGGATGGGTGGGGCTTGGATGGTTGCCTGAGTGTAGCACATCCATGGCGGATGGAAAACTATGTTGGAATGTTAACAAAATATTGCATGAGATTAATTACCCAAAATTATTTCATGTAAGCACTACCAAATCCAAACACATGTAGTCGAACATACATATCTAGTATATATGTAAATCCAGTAAGAAGTAGTGCTAACAGAGTGAGGAATATCATATACATGTTGAATGTGAAGGTCATCACTACAACGGTACCATGGTCATTGCTGTTCTCTCACATGGTGTTGTTGAGGTCATCAGTTGTCAGATCCATAGATGAAGAACAACATGGATGAAGGTGAGCACTCACGCTGAGATGCTCACAAAAAACCTTATTGCCTATCTCCCGACAGTGGCAGACCCAGGATTTAGGAAAGACCGGGGCTAATTTATGATGCCCCAAAACTATGAAAATATTTCTTTCTAATACCCACATTAACATAATATAGTAGTATTAGCCAAAAGTGGATAGATGGAGTTCTGACGTGAAACATAAGTTCAATACGTAACCAAATGACAATAAGAAAAGCACAAAAAGTGCAGTGGCATAATTGCATAATCAAGATGAAACTTTAATACCTTAATAATCAAAGTGTTGCTTAGCTCCGATCCTAGTTTACCATTTCCTCATCAATTATAGGAGAAAAACCAGAACCTACAAAGACAAGAAAAATAGTCAAAAACCAACTCTTGTAAATGATTTTGTACCAAAATTTTCTGGTCATGGTTGCTTAAATAGAAAACAGAAAAAATAAAATGCGGCATCTTTAGTTACACTATATTCCAACCAATCATATATTTTAAACCATTTATCATGAAATCTCTGCAACTAGCTTGCAATTATTGTTTTAGGAAATTTATGACCAATTGGTTGGCATGAACCCATTACCAAATACTCTCTCCTAGCAGCATCTTTGATGTTTACATCAAGCTTCTTGATTGGTTTCCGAAGCCAGGATCCGCAATGATGTCATCTGGATTAAGCTCAACACTAGAATTCTCTTGATCGGGCTACTATTATCCTCTTCTGGATTAACAACAATGTGAGGATGAACATTATCTTGCTGCTGAGCAGGGGCTGCTGCTGTGTGGTACTAGCTGATCCCTGTCCAAGAATAGTCTCACTTCCATCGATAATTGTATTGAATTCTACAGCCCTTTGGCCAAAGGATATTGGCTCGATTTGGCAAATTCCGATGCAAAACCTCTAAGATGACACTGGTCTCAATGAATAATGTGTCTTGGTGGCTTTGTCCCCTTCATATTCTGTGTAACCAAATCAAATAAAATTAGTTAAATTCACAATCAAGTTAGCAATTCCAGCACAGACAACTGTGTATTAGAATCAAGCGAGAACAGTCAAACATAGAAATTACCTATGACGAGAGAAGAGATGGCAAGAAGCACATATGGAATGTACTATACGAGAAATCAAACGACGAGGTAGTGGTGCGATCAAGCGGGGCATCGCTGGCCACTAGGCCTGAATTGGCGGCCGAGGATTCGACCACCGATCGAAATGTGGACAGCTGAACTTTTTTGTTTTTCCTAACGCAGACAGGTAAGCTAGCTAGCTGTTTCCAGGTCCAAAAATTACAGCGGGGCAGAAATGAGCTAGCGTGAGTTGTCAATTACTGGATCGCTTCCTTGCTTGGCTTGTATAGCCCGGGTCATTCTCAGCCCAAGACACAAGCAGGACTGCCTATGGGCTATATTTTCTGAGAAATTTATAAGAGATGTAAAGGTACTAGATGGGCCACGACCCGGGTTGTAGCCCAGGCTACCCGGGGCCTAGGTCCTCCCCTGTCTTCTAGTGCAGGATCCAATGGACAGGACTTTGGAGGCCTACTCTTCTGGACGGTCATGCACGCAGTCACCTGGATGAAAAAGTCTAGAGAGTATCACAACAAAAGGAACAAGGGTGAGAGAGATAGAGAAATAACATGTAGCACTAGATCTGATATGTCTGTCTCTATATCTTGGGAGGTGAGCCAACGGAACCGCTACATGGTGGAAGATGAGGACACGCATCAAATATGCACGCGAATCTTGAGACGTACCTAAACATTTGATGCACCGTGGAAAAATTTATTCTATTATAAAACGAGTTTCTAGCTCAAACCCGAACTCTATTCATGAAACAGCGAGGCGAGGCAGGCGACTATAACATCCCGAAGAATAGGACTCGGGGAAGGGTAGATGCTAAATATGTGCATTTGCAAAATGTGAAGAAAAAAATCAAGCTTTAGTTTGAAGTTACAAAGTGATTGAAAATGAACTCTACTGTTGAATTTGACTTAGGTTAACACTAGGATTTGAATTCAAATTCATCATTGATATTTGTGTATTTCAAATTGTGGAGATTTTAAAATATACTTAAGAAATAAGCGAGTCAAAAGACTCATAAGAATAGAATACACAAGAATACATCTAAGAAAAGCATTTGAATACAAAATTGAGATTTGAATTATTCAAACTCGAGTTCAAATTTAAACAATTATAATAAATGGAATAAAAATGAGAATAGTACAAGGAAAATATCACACTATCCAAAATTGAATTTCCACTAACATAAAAATTGAGTACTAGATACATTACAAGTTGGATCAAAGAAAAATAATACAAATGTGGATGTGACCCTATTACAAACTAGAAGAGAAATAAATAAGGATCCTACCTAAACCCTATCTATCTTGACCTTCTGAAAAGGCAAACGCTTTTGTCATGGCTAATATGGGATATCCACCCTAAGGTGTCGGGCCATCCCTGGGGTCCGCAGGGTGTGTGGCCGCCCAGGTCCCCAAAACCCAGGGGCCCACCCCAGGTATTTTTCTATTAGTATAGATACATAATACTTACAATACAGGCTAACCGCTAAAAATAGGACTAATGGGCCTTTAGTGGTGGTGTAGGTGAAAAGACATGTCCGTTGCATGCTCCAGGAAACGAATCGGATTGATCCCCGCTTGGGATTGGCAACCAACATGCAACACCGAGTCAACCCGCGACGTGACGGCGTCCTGAACTTCTTGACTACCCTACCCGCACCCTTTCGCCCATGCCACCATTGCTAAGGATCAACCAGCCAGGGAGTTCTTCGGTCACGCATTAGCTGATCGGTGATTCCAGCCGTACACGCTAAGAATCTAGTCTTTTGTTGATGCATGATTAGACGATTGAGCAGTTCTTGTTTACTCCAAAATTTCACCTAATTAGATTTTCAATTGCCAGATCACCAATTTCAATTTTTGGACCACTCATCACCACAATACCAATATGGGTATATTGAATATTTTATTACTATTAACTAGTACTTACCTTCACATATATGATGCATAATTTGCACCATTCAATATTTGTTTTTTTCAACATTGTGTGTATCATGTCTTCATCAGCGAGAAAGTGTCTATCTGGTCACGCTAAAGGGAAAATAGGGAAAGAGGTGACTGCCTTGGTACAATCACAAAGAGGAGATATTTACAATTTTTTCAAAGCTACTAGTGGTGCTTCGATAAACCCAAATGATGAGTTGGCGATATAAGTTTAAATGGTTTTCAAAGTTGGCTGGAATAAGCTTTTCAAAGTTGATAAGTTGGCTGAAAGAAGCTTTTCAAAGTTGAAATTATTGAAGAACTATATGAGATCAAGAAAGGTTAAATGTTTTGGCAACATTATGCACTGAGAAGAAATTATTTGATGACATGGACATTGATCCCATCATAAGTGATTAATTTGCATTGAGAAATGCTAGAATTTTTTTTAAGGTAATATGTATAAGTTGTTTGATATACGTACTGATTTTGGATGTATTTCAAAGTTATTGACAACATATATTTTACGGCTATAAGATTAATTAGTATTATTGTGATGCCTATATTAAGGGCCCCAAGTTTTGGTCTCACTCCGGGCCCCCAAAATCTCAGGACCGACCCTGCTAAGGTGAATCCATTTAGTTTAGAATCCATGGACAAGATCCAGGAACTTGTCTTGAACCTTGTAGTTGGGTTTTTAGGAAAATGAAAGGATGACAATAAAGTATTAAGAGTGAGCAGTGAACAATGCAAATAATGTTATGATCAATGGAAAGTATTTGTCGTTGAGTAGTGATCATCAAAAATAGATAGAGAACATGATCTGAAGCATCAACACTAAACCACATCACCAAGTCCAGCAATACCAAGACAAGCAATTAGGCCATTAAGAAATCAACAGTAAAATAATGTTGGAGATATGCCCTAGAGGCAATAATAAATGTAGTTATTATTATATCTTTGTGTTTATGATAAATGTTTATATTCATGCTATAATAGTATTAACAAGGAAACAATAATACTTGTGTGAATTGTAAACTTAAATTGAAGTCCCTAGTATAGCCTCTATACTTCACTAGCTAGTTGGTTGATTAAATGATTGTGGTTTCCATATCATGAACATTGAGATGTTATCAACAACAAGATCATATCGTTAGGAGAATGATATGGTGGACATACTCCTATAGACAAGCGTAGCATAAAGATCAAGTCATTTCAATAGTTCAATTGCTATATGCTTTCTGATACATAGTAACCTAATTCCTTCGACCATGAGATCATGCATATCACCTTTGCCGGATGGATGCTTTGATGACATCAAACACCACACCGTAACTGGGTGGTTATAAAGGTGGCATTAAGTGTTCGGAAAGTATTGGTTGAAACACATGGATCAAGAGTGGGATTTGTCCATCCACATGACGGATAGATATACTCTGGGCCCTCTCGGTGGAATGTCATCCAATTGGCTTGCAAGCATGTGACTTGGTCACAAGGGATCACATATCACGGGAACGAGAAAAGAGTACTTATCGGTAACGAGGTTGAACTAGGTATACAGAGATACCGACGATCATAACCTCGGATAAGTAACATATCGTGAGACAAAGGGAAATTGGTATCATATGTAAGTGGTTCATTCGATCGCAAAGTAATCGTAGAAATATGTGGGAGCCATATGAATTTCCAGATTCCTCTATTGGTTATTGTTCGGAGAAGTGTCTCGATCATGTCCGCATAATTCACGAACCGTAGGGAGACACACTTAAGGATTCGACGTTGTTTTGAGTAGTTATGGTGTTATGAGAAAGAGACCGAATGTTGTTCGGAGTCTCGGATGGTATCCGGGATATCACGAGGTGATCCGGAATGGTCCGGAGAATAAGATTCATATAAGGAAAGTCCCATTTCGGAGTTCGGAAATGATTCCGGTGTTTTCATCGGGGATATTCTAGAAGGTTCCGGATTGTCCGGCACTCCGGGGGGGGAGGGGTACATGAATGTGTCATTACATATTGGAATGATTGCATCATGTACTAAGTGTTCTTGCTGTCCCAAATAAAGGATTAAATTGAATCCTAAAACAGAAAAGTCAAATGTCCAGTTTGAAAGTCAAACGGCTAAAACAAGAAACTGTGGGAAACAAGAAAGAGGAGTTGGGAACCGACTTGAGGGAGGAGTCTCCTCCCCAAGCCGGCGCGCCACCCAAGGCCGACTTGGGGAGGGACTCCCCTCCCCTGGCCGCGCCTCCCCACCTATATAAGGAGGGGCAGGGCTCCCCTCCTAGAGACACAAGTTTCCACCTCTAAAATCTCAGGTTTAGAGCCGTTTTGGTTTAGAGCTTCTAATTGCTTTAGCCAGCGGTTTAGAGCCTTCTAATTGGTTTAGAGCCTTCTAATTGGTGTGTCTAATTACTAGACCACTAATAGCCTCTCTCATAAGCTCCACCATACTCGCACCGGCTTAAGGCGAAGCCCTGCGGGATTTCCCCTCTACTTCCGGTACCACGCCGTTGTGCTGCCGGAATCGCGAGGAGAGTGCTACAACCTCCGCTGCCTGCTGGAACAAGGGAGAGGAAGGTCTTCGTCGAGTACCGAACGTGTGACCGACTGCGGGAGCGCTGCCGGAACGTGGCGCCGGAAGGATCGTCTACGCGATCTTGAGATCGGAAAGAGTACGACTACATCACCCACGAGAATCTGCTCTCGTTAACCGCTTTGGAATCTTCGAGGGTGAGTTCTTCTATCGACTCGTTGCTACAATCTAGTAGATAGATCTTGGCTTGTTTGTTTGTATGCGATAGAAAATTTTTGTTTTCCATGCTACGAACCCCTACAGTGGTATCAGAGCCGTGTCTATATGTAGATCTGTTGCACGAGTAGAACACAATGGTCATTGTGGGCGTTGATGCTTTTATTGTAGATTGCTTTTTGTGTACTTTGCATCTTGCGGTATGTTGGGATGAAGCGGCCCGGGCTAACCTTACATGACATCGTTCATGAGACTTGCTCCACGCTTGACATGCAACTTGTATTGCATAAGTGGCTTTGCGGGTGCCTGTTTCTCCTAGCATAGTTAAGATCCAATTTACAACGGGTAATCAACAATGCTAGTATCAATGTTGTGGTTCTTGTTCGTAAGTTAGAACGACACTTATTGAAAGCCCCAAACCACGTAAAATATGCAAAGAAAGTAGAAGCGTCTAACTTTGTTTTGCAGGGGTGTGCAGTGATGTGATATGGCCATGATTGTGATTATATTTGATGTATGCAATGTTCCTTATTGTAAGTTGGCAACCGGCAGGAGCCATATGGTTGTCTTTAATTTATGTTAAAAACCCGCGTGTATATTCAAAGTAGTTGTAATAGTTGAAGCCGGTGGACGACAACCATGGTGAAGCGTCATTGACCTTGATGCAATGCCGGTGATGATGGAGATCATGTTCGTGTTTGAAGATGGAGATCGGAAGCAGAAAGAAGAAAGGCCATATCATATCACATATTATGAATTGCATGTGATGTTAATCCTTTATGCATCTTGTATTGCTTAGTAGACGACGGTAGCATTATAAGATGATCCCTCATGCACATGAATTTCAAATCATAAAGTGTTCGCCCTTAGTTAGCACCGTTGCTAAAACTTGTTGTTTCGAAGCACCACGTGATGATCGGGTGTGTTAGATTCCGCAAGTGTATACAACGTAAGCAAGCCAGATTTGCTTATGCGGTGGCTAAGGTTTGATCTTGACGAGCCTAGCATGTACAGACATGGTCTCAGGAACACGGATTACCGAAAGGTAAAGCATGAATCATATAGTAGATATGATGAACATGATGATTGTTCGCCATTGAAACTATATCAACTCTCGTGATGATCGGTGTTGATGTAGTGGATTTGGTTCGTGTGATCACTAAAACAATGTGAGGGATGTTGTTTTGAGTGGGAGTTCACCTAGTTTAATTTCATTAATTAATTTGAACTCAATTTGTCATAAACTTAGTCTAAACTATTGCAAATATGTTGTAGATCAATGGCAGCCCCTACCATCAATTTTAATGCGTTCCTAGAGAAAGAAAAGTTGAAAAACAATGGAAGCAACTTCGCGGATTGGTTCCGCAATTTGAGGATTGTCCTCACAGCTGGTAATTTGACCTATGTGCTGGATGCACCGCTGGGTGACCCACCTGCAGCTGATGCTCCCGATGAAGTAAAGAATGTTTACCTCGCTCGGAAGAATCAGTACTCCATAGTTCAGTGTGCTATCTTGTATGGTTTAGAATCGGAGCTTCAGAAAAGGTTTGAAGAGTCAGACCCATATGATATTGTCGAGGATCTCAAATTAATTTTTGAGACTCATGCGGCAATTGAAAGTTATGAAGCTTCTGAAAAGTTCTTTAACTGCAAGATGGAAGAGGGCAGCTCCGTCAGTGAGCATGTGCTTAAGATGTCTGGGCACGCAAACAAACTTCAAAGCTTGGGTATAGTGATTCCTAATGCTTTGGGGGTTTACCGCGTCCTCCAGTCATTGCCACCAAGTTACAGGAACTTTGTGATGAACTACAACATGCAGAACATGAACAAAGAGTTGCCAGAACTATTTGCTATGTTAAAATCTGCAGAAGTGGAGATCAAGAAAGAGCACCAAGTGTTGATGGTCAATAAGACCACCAAATTCAAGAAGGGCAAGTCTAAGCAAAAGGGACACTTCAAGAAGGGTGGTAAGAAAGTTACCACGCCGACGAAGAAAACCAAGGCTGGACCAAAGCCTGAAACTGAGTGCTTTTACTACAAGGGAGTAGGTCACTGGAAGCGGAATTGCCCAAAGTACTTGGCGGATTTGAAGAACGGCAACATCAAGAAGAAAGGTATATCTGATATACATGTTATTAATGTGTATCTCACTAGTATTCGTAGTAGTGCCTGGGTATTTGATACTGGTTCGGTTGCTCATATTTGTAACTCGAAACAGGTGCTGCAGAATAAACGGAAGCTAGCGAAGAACGAGGTGACGATGCGCGTGGGAAACGGATCAAAGGTTGATGTGATCGCGGTCGGCACGCTACCTCTTCATCTACCATCGGGATTAGATTTATATTTAAATAATTGTTATTTAGTGCCTGCGTTGAGCATGAACATTATATCAGGATCTTGTTTATTGCGAGACGGTTACTTGTTTAAATCAGAGAATAATGGTTGTTCGATTTATATGAGTAATGTGTTTTACGCACATGCACCTTTGATAGATGGTCTATTCTTATTGAATCTCGATGGTGGAAATACACATATCAACAATATTGAGGCTAAACGTTTGAAATCAAGCGATAATTCGACCTATATGTGGCACTGTCGTCTTGGTCACATCGGAGTGAAACGTATGAAGAAACTCCATTCCGATGGACTTCTTGAATCACTTGATTTTGAATCACTTGATAGATGCGAAGCATGTCTGATGGGCAAAATGACTAAGACTCCATTTTCTGGTATCATGGAGCGAGCTACGGACTTATTGGAAATCATACATACCGATGTATGTGGTCCAATGAGTGTAGCATCGCGCGATGGTTATCGTTATGTTCTTACCTTCACAGATGACTTGAGTAGATATGGGTATATCTATTTCATGAAACATAAGTCCGAAACTTTCGAGAAGTTTAAGGAGTTTCAAAGTGAGGTAGAGAATCAACGTAACAAGAAGATTAAGTTTCTACGTTCTGATCGTGGAGGTGAATATCTAAGTTACGAGTTTGGCGAGCATTTAAAGAAGTGCGGAATACTTTCACAAATTGACACCGCCGGGAACACCACAGCGTAATGGTGTGTCCGAACGTCGTAATCGAACTCTCTTAGATATGGTTCGTTCTATGATGTCACTTACAGATTTACCGCTATCATTTTGGGGTTATGCATTAGAAACAGCCGCATTCACTTTAAATAGGGCACCATCTAAATCCGTTGAAACGACACCGTATGAATTATGGTTTGGGAAGAAACCTAAGTTGTCGTTCCTTAAAGTTTGGGGATGCGAAGCCTATGTAAAGAAGTTACAGCCGGACAAGCTTGAACCCAAAGCAGAAAAATGCGTCTTCATAGGATACCCGAAGGAAACTATTGGGTATACCTTCTATCATAGATCCGAAGGCAAAATCTTCGTTGCCAAGAATGGATCCTTTCTAGAGAAGGAATTTCTCTCGAAAGAAGTGACTGGAAGGAAAGTAGAACTCGACGAGGTTGTCGAACCTTCTCTCGAAATTGCGAGTAGCGCAGCACCAGAAGAAGTTCCTGTGGTGCCTGCACCAATAAGAGAGGAAGCTAATGATGGTGATCATGAAACTTCGGTTGAAGTTGCTACAGAGCCTCGGAGGTCAACGAGAACTCGTACCACTCCAGATTGGTATGATTCCGTTATGAATGTCATGGTGGTGGACAACACCGATGACCCCGAGACATATGAGGAAGCGATGATGAGCCCAGATTCCAATAAATGGCAAAAGCCATGAAATCCGAGATTGGATCCATGTACGAAAACCAAGTATGGACTTTGGTGGACTTACCGGATGGCCGGAAGGCTGTCGAGAACAAATGGATTTTCAAGAAGAAAACAGATGCTGATGGTAATGTTATTGTCTATAAAGCTCGACTTGTCGCAAAAGGGTTTCGACAAATTCAAGGAGTTGACTACGATGAGACTTTCTCACCTGTAGCGAAGCTAAAGTCTGTGAGGATTATGTTAGCAATCGCTGCATATTATGATTATGAGATATGGCAGATGGATGTCAAAACAGCATTCCTCAATGGAGACATTGATGAAGAGTTGTATATGATGCAACCCAAAGGTTTTGTCGATCCTAAAGATGCTAACAAGGTATGCAAGCTTCAACGGTCCATCTATGGATTGAAGCAAGCATCCCGAAGTTGGAATCAACGTTTTGATAAGGTAATCAAAAGTTTTGGTTTTATACAAACTTATGGAGAAGCTTGTATTTACAAGAAAGTGAGTGGGAGCTCTGTAGCATTCTTAATACTGTATGTGGATGACATATTGTTGATTGGGAATGATGTAGACCTTCTTAATAGTGTCAAGGAATATTTGAATAATAGTTTTTCAATGAAGGATCTTGGCGAAGCAGCTTACATATTAGGCATAAAGATTTATAGAGATAGATCGAAACGCCAAATATCATTGTCACAGAGTACATATTTGGACAAAGTTCTAAAGAAGTTTGGAATGGAAGAAAGCAAGAAAGGGTTCTTGCCCATGTTGCCCAATACGACCTTGAGTAAAAACTCAAAGTCCAACATCGGCAGAAGATAGAGAAAGGATGAGTAAGACTCCCTATGCCTCAGCCATAGGATCTCTAATGTATGCCATGCTATGTACTAGACCCGACATTGCATATGCTGTTAGTTTAACTAGCAGATATCAAAGTGATCCAGGAGTGGATCATTGGACAGCGGTCAAAAACATCCTTAAGTACTTGAGAAGAACTAAGGATATGGTTCTTTCTTATGGAGGTGATGAACAGCTCGTTGTTAATGGTTACACCGATGCTAGTTGGAACACCGATCCAGATGATTCTAAATCACAATCTGGGTACGTATTTATTTTGAATGGTGCAGCAGTTAGCTGGAGGAGTGCAAAGCAAAGCGTTGTGGCGAGATCTTCAACTGAATCGGAATACATGGCTGCTTCGGAGGCTTCACAAGAAGCGATATGGATGAAAGAGTTCATTAATGAGCTGGGTGTGGTTCCAAGTGCGCTGGACCCAATGTCTATCTACTGTGATAACATGGGCGCCATAGCCAATGCGCAAGAACCAAGGTCACACAAAAAGCTGAAGCATATCAAGCTGCGTTTTTCACGCTATTCGAGAACATATCCAGGATGGGGATATAAAGATTTGCAAAGTACACACAGATCTGAATGTGGCGGATCCGTTGACTAAACCTCTCCCGAGGGCAAAACATGACCAACACCAAACTGCCATGGGTGTTCGGTATATTACCATGTAATCTAGATTAGATGACTCTAGTGCAAGTGGGAGACTGTTGGAGATATGCCCTAGAGGCAATAATAAATGTAGTTATTATTATATCTTTGTGTTTATGATAAATGTTTATATTCATGCTATAATAGTATTAACAAGGAAACATTAATACTTGTGTGAATTGTAAACTTAAATTGAAGTCTCTAGTATAGCCTCTATACTTCACTAGCTTGTTGGTTGATTAAATGATTGTGGTTTCCATATCATGAACATTGAGATGTTATCAACAACAAGATCATATCGTTAGGAGAATGATATGGTGGACATACTCCTATAGACAAGCGTAGCATAAAGATCAAGTCATTTCAATAGTTCAATTGCTGTATGCTTTCTGATACATAGTAACCTAATTCCTTCGACCATGAGATCATGCATATCACCTTTGCCGGATGGATGCTTTGATGACATCAAACACCACACCGTAACTGGGTGGTTATAAAGGTGGCATTAAGTGTTCGGAAAGTATTGGTTGAAACACATGGATCAAGAGTGGGATTTGTCCATCCACATGACGGATAGATATACTCTGGGCCCTCTCGGTGGAATGTCATCCAATTGGCTTGCAAGCATGTGACTTGGTCACAAGGGATCACATATCACGGGAACGAGAAAAGAGTACTTATCGGTAACGAGGTTGAACTAGGTATACAGAGATACCGACGATCATAACCTCGGATAAGTAACATATCGTGAGACAAAGGGAAATTGGCATCATATGTAAGTGGTTCATTCGATCGCAAAGTAATCGTAGAAATATGTGGGAGCCATATGAATTTCCAGATTCCTCTATTGGTTATTGTTCGGAGAAGTGTCTCGATCATGTCCGCATAATTCACGAACCGTAGGGAGACACACTTAAGGATTCGACGTTGTTTTGAGTAGTTATGGTGTTATGAGAAAGAGACCGAATGTTGTTCGGAGTCTCGGATGGGATCCGGGATATCACGAGGTGATCCGGAATGGTCCGGAGAATAAGATTCATATAAGGAAAGTCCCATTTCGGAGTTCGGGAATGATTCCGGTGTTTTCATCGGGGATATTCTAGAAGGTTCCGGATTGTCCGGCACTCCGGGGGGGGGGAGGGGTACATGAATGTGTCATTACATATTGGAATGATTGCATCATGTACTAAGTGTTCTTGCTGTCCCAAATAAAGGATTAAATTGAATCCTAAAACAGAAAAGTCAAATGTCCAGTTTGAAAGTCAAACGGCTAAAACAAGAAACTGTGGGAAACAAGAAAGAGGAGTTGGGAACCGACTTGAGGGAGGAGTCTCCTCCCCAAGCCGGCGCGCCACCCAAGGCCGACTTGGGGAGGGACTCCCCTCCCCTGGCCGCGCCTCCCCACCTATATAAGGAGGGACAGGGCTCCCCTCCTAGAGACACAAGTTTCCACCTCTAAAATCTCAGGTTTAGAGCCGTTTTGGTTTAGAGCTTCTAATTGCTTTAGCCAGCGGTTTAGAGCCTTCTAATTGGTTTAGAGCCTTCTAATTGGTGTGTCTAATTACTAGACCACTAATAGCCTCTCTCATAAGCTCCACCATACTCGCACCGGCTTAAGGCGAAGCCCTGCGGGATTTCCCCTCTACTTCCGGTACCACGCCGTTGTGCTGCCGGAATCGCGAGGAGAGTGCTACAACCTCCGCTGCCTGCTGGAACAAGGGAGAGGAAGGTCTTCGTCGAGTACCGAACGTGTGACCGACTGCGGGAGCGCTGCCGGAACGTGGCGCCGGAAGGATCGTCTACGCGATCTTGAGATCGAAAAGAGTACGACTACATCACCCACGAGAATCTGCTCTCGTTAACCGCTTTGGAATCTTCGAGGGTGAGTTCTTCTATCGACTCGTTGCTACAATCTAGTAGATAGATCTTGACTTGTTTGTTTGTATGCGATAGAAATTTTTTGTTTTCCATGCTACGAACCCCTACAAATAATTCACCTAAACCTATTGGATTCTTCTCAAGAACCAAATATTATGATCAAATGAACACTGGATAGTTCAATATCATGCTAAGGAAAACTCACAACTAAACAATTATGTCCAAGAATAAAGATTAAACAATTGACATGTTCATAGAAATAAATATTAATTAAAATACACTTGTCAATGTCCAAACTGACCATAGAATGACCTAAATGACCCTTAATCAACCTTCCTAATTAGGAATATGACATAAGAAAACTTAGGCCACATAAAACTACAAATATGCATATAAAAACAACAGACATACGAAATAAGCAGCATGGTCACCTTTGCATGCAAGAGGTGTCATCACCAGATGAACACCTGAGACTATAACTAGAGAAACAAACCAGCAACCCAACTCACAAATCTCATGGAAAAGCTCATATGAAACACACTCAGGCTAGAGGCTAAGTGAGAGATGCAAACCACATTTACACACACTCAGTGAGGGAGAGAAATCTTGATGAGTTTGTTACATGAAAAACAAAAAGTTATTACGAGATTGCGGTATAAAACCCAAAGATCCGATCTATGAGATGCAATTAGCGAGGGAGATCCGATCTACTTATCCTCAAATAAACACGAGCGTTTGTGATCTAAAGATCGGGGTTGATGTAGTCGTACAACATGTCGGATCAATCCGATGAAGCACCATGCGACTAACGGTGTCCACACATTCAGCTTGATGGTGTCTCCTCCTCCTTGATCCAGCTAGAGTGGGTGAAGAGGATCACGTGTTCCGACAACATGACGTTCAGTGACTTAATTAATGGCTATGCTTATTATTGGGTATTATCCATCATATTATTCTCCTAATGATATGGTCTTATTATCAAGTGACATTATATGTCCATGGTTAGAAAATCTTAACCAACACTCGACTAACGAACTAGTCTATAAGAGGCTTACTAGGGACACCATGTTATTTATATATCCACACATTTATTTCGTTTCCGATACATACAATTATAGCCTGGAGAATAAACCTTTATCATAGAAATGAAATCTAATAATAACAATTTTATTATTGTCTCTTGTTTATATTTCCAACAGTCTTTCACTTACACTATAGTCAATAATCTAGTTAAATATAGGTATAAAAAAACCTATTCACTCCAGGTTTAAAATAGAAGAAAAAACTACCAAAAAATAGAGACAGAACACGGGCCTACCGTGCCTTCTGCCCTTTCCTAAAATGAGCACATGCAGCCCAACACAGAATTCAAAAGGACAAAAACAAAGGCCTGCAGCCCATAGACAAATGGCCGACCCAACAAGAAAAATGAAACAAGACAGTCCAGTACAAACCTTTTTTGTTTTTTTGCGTTTTTTTTAAAAGTCAATCAGACGGGCAAAACCATCGATCGACAACTAGCAAACTCAATATTTTTTCTACCGCGCATGGCACAACCACGACGATCCGGTTTTTGGCCTAGTCATGCAGCATCTCCTTACTGCTGACTGTTGGAAAAGAAGGCACTCGCGCAGAAAATCGAGATAATTAAGACAGGCAGCCGTACGTACGTATGAATGGATTAATCCCGTATATTGCAGTGTCTAACTTAGATTGTCCCTCCTTCATTTCCAAAAAAAGATTGTCCCTCCTACAAACTTGGTGCTTTGCCAAATCGGCATCGCACTCTGACTCACTCTCATTCTCAACACCTCGCATTGCTCCGTTTCTTCTACTCGCGATCCATCTTTATGGCTTTTCCGCTAAGTAGCCGAGCCAAAGCTAAAGAATCGAAGCGCATTTTATTCTGTCTCTAGATGTAGTAATGATCTGATCGATCACCTTTGCACGTATGGCTCTTAGCTGTATGCATGCATTTGGCAGACGAACTTTGTCACTTGTGGACTGGAATCAATTCTAGGGGATTAGGCATGCCATATGTTGCCCATGTATCCATCTGGTGGGTACGCTTAATGTACTGGCTGTCGTCAGATCTGTAGATAAAGCCGGTTGCCGATTTATGCTTTGATTAGCACGTATTACATCTATTTCAATAAAATATACTTCCTCTCTCTCAAATTAGCTGTCTTACTTTGTCTAGAATGGCATGGAACTAACGGATTTTGGTAGCATTGCAAAACATCTCACATTTAAGTACAGAGTAGAAATATGTTAGCAACCTTGTACCAGTACCACTGAATTACACTAGTGCTAAGTTTTCTGTACCTAATTGGATACAAACAACAAGAATGGGTTTCCGAGAGAGAAAAAAAAGCTAGGCGAAGGAGAAGAAGAGCCGCCATAGCTGCCTCCTCCTGAATATTTGTAGCCTGCATCTGCAGCTCCTGGAGGCCGCCGGCCAGGCCCAGCTGTTGGCCCAAGGAACCCAAACCCATGTACAAGTACCGGTAGGAGCGGTTCCTCGCATAATATCGAGTTCTTAGCGTGAAACCACCACTTTCCTGTGGAATATTCGATTTGCCACTACTTTGATCTCTCGTGAAAAAGTGTGACCACTTTTCTACATATTTTTTTCATTGTGTACTAAAACAAAATTGATAACGAATTGACAGCGATTCTGACTACGGAGACCAACTTGCTAGGACATTGATGGTATGGACTAGACCCAACTTATCAGCAACATTAAAAAACTTAAAATTTCCAAAAAAGGAAAAAAGCAGAACATCTCCTCCCCTAACGCATCCTTGCACCTCCGGGCACCCTGCCTCCCCCTCCGTCTACCCTTTGCTGCATCCCCCTCCGACCACCCCTTGCCGTATCCCCTGCCCTATGACTACCCCGTCACCGGCCACCCCGCCTCCCCCACCGGCCACACCTACCCTGTCCCCCGCTGACCCATCCTCCCCTGCCCCATTCCCTTCCCTCCTCCCCTTCCCCATCCTGGTCGACCTGGTCAGGTCCGGTCCTGAGATTACAAGAGTCCAGGGCTTCTGCCCCTGCTTTACGCCGCCCCGCCCCTGCTCTGCGCCGCCCCGAACCTATTCCGCGTCGCCCCGCCCCTGTTCTATGCCGCCTCAGGTGCTCGTGGTCAAGCTCGCGGCCGAGCACCGCGACCCTCCTGCTCGTGGGTTGATCTCGTGGACGAACGTTGTCGCCCTCCTGCTCGAGGCGAACTCTCCCCTGCTGTCCGTGGAGAGGCTCGAGGTCAACCATGCCATGCATGAGGGAGACCTTCCCTTTTCATTTTTTTTTCTTTTTGACATTCTTTTAGAATTTCTAGGGACAACTGGGGCGCTCCGTCCACATCATAAAATTTTCTCTGATAATGGGTCGCACATGCCATGCCAATTCATTTTAAAATCAGTTTTAGTGCACATTGCAAAAAAAAAACTTGCACAAAAGTAGTTACATTTTATCACGAGACATCAAAGTGGTGGCAAATCGAATATTCGAAAAAAAAGTGGTGGTTTTATGCTAAGTACTCCATAATATATAACCGTGATCCCATAGTACACGGTCATTGGGTCGGTGGGAACTAATGGGAATCCTCGCTCAATGTTAGAAAATGCCTAGCAATGAAATGGACAAAGTCCATGAAGATGTATCTCTTTATTATATAAGAAAACCATATACCAGGTTATAAAACCAATAGTTGAATAAAACAGTCACTACTAGTTTCTTAACTCGATTTTGTGCAACTTTTTATTGTTCACTCTAGATTGGGCAGGGCATGGAAAGCAACAACCTACTTTTTACCAAATATTTCCATCTGACTTTGTATTACTCCTGCCCGAAAAAGAGTCTTCTCAGCTTCGAATGATGCATGCATTATATTTATAATTTTGTTACTCCCTCCGATCAATATTAACATTCTTAGATTTGTCTACATTCAGATATATCTAGTCAAGTTTTAGTGTTAGATACATCCGAATCTAGACAAACATGAGAACATTAATTTGGATCGGAGGGAGTAGATTATGTTATTTTATTTGAGATTATTTATAATCAAGATTGCCTAATTGGTGAGTCTAGGTTGATGTTTCGTTGTATTCCACACTCATGAAGATTTGGCCACTCTTTTGAGTGTCCTTGCGAGAAAATATGGTCAACATATTAGGACGATAACAAAATATCATTTCTTTTATTAATAAAAAATGATAGTACTTCAATCTGATTTTTATGTCATAAAAGAAGTGAACACCATTATATGACTGACTATAACGATCTCCACCATGAGTATAGCACAACAATAATTTCACTTGGATGTATGTAGAACAACGACGATGATATATATATCGGGCCATCTGTTTAGTTTGTGTGCATCTACTCACGGTGCCTTGCCTCCTTTGAAAAAAAATGCGGACCTCACTACTATCCTCCGTTTCAAAATATAAGATATTTTAGCTTGTGAAAGAAGTGTATCTAAACCCTTTTAGTGTGTAGGTTCATTTAGGTTTTTTGAGAAACACAATACATACACTCACAATGCGTATATACACTAACCCTATGAACACACGCACGCACACCCTACCCCTATAAGGACCTCCGAAAGACTGAACCAGCGGGTCATGAGATTGACGAAGTCACCGCAGGTGCCTCGCTATCGACGGGAACGTCGCCTCCCACTGAAAGAATATTCCGCATTTATGAGACACCAAAGCGTCAAACCTGAGGTTTGAACTCTGGTGGGCTGAGGGTACCACTGCCCTCCTAACCATCCAACCACGGGTTGGTTCTCCGGTTCATTTAGGTTTGGAGTGAACCTATACACTAAATGGGGTCTAATACACTCTTTTCATAAACTTAAAACATTTCATATTTTAAAACAGAGGGAGTATTATTTTTGTCAACCTTTTCGGTTTATTGATTGATGATTTAGTAATGTACTAGCAAAATGCCCGCGCATTGCGGCGAGAAAAGTTAGTAGTTATTGTGCTGGCAGTTAGTTTTTTTTAAATTAGTGGCACGTCGCAGTATAGATAGTTTTTTACTCGCTTGGTGACATCCGCTCCTCGATCAATTGACATGTGAAGTTGCCAACTCTTAGAAGACACTAATATAATCCTTTCGAAATTTATTTGCATTCATCCTTTTAAACGGAATCGGTACATCTACTCAAATTAAAGCCTAGCAAGTCAAAAGAAGCTACTGCGCAATCAGATAGTATTGAGCTAAAAAGATGCATATCTAGTCTTCTAAACTTTTTACCCGACTTCATTTTACACATGAGGGATAGAGGAGACATATTTACATCATTCTTTCTCAAGGATTTGGAACTATTGTGATGTCTTGTATAACTTTGGTGCAATGAATTTAATTGCAGCCGTTGTGCTACAAGCTGGACGTAGTAGGATATAAAAGTGGAACTGGGCAAACCAACCGTACTTTGTTGTTTTTATTGATCTCTATCTTGCCATTTTCTCTTCTCATGGTTCTTCACGCAAGCATCTAAATTCATTCACCGAAAACAAAGCCAATCAACTGGAAGATCTGCAATGTATAAAAAATAAAATTTTGATAGCATCTGGTCTTGAACTTGGTTTGATCTGCCGTGTAAGTCTGAAGTAGTACATGCCCATGTAGGTCGCCGGCCAGCATGACCATATCCAAAAATCGGCAAACATGAAATTGGAAATAAAAGAACTGAGGATAGAGGGATTAGATGGGAACACATTGCGACGATCCTGCTGCTGCCGTTGAGGAGGAGGGGGATTCGTCTGGTCGCCGTTTTCATGGAGTGGTGGATCTCGTCCAGTCTACGTGTGTTCTGGATCTCGTCTAGTCTACGTGTGTTCTGGATCTCGTCCGGTCTACGTGTGTTTTAGGTTTGGTGTTACAAGTTTCGGATCAATTCAAGGGTTCAATGGCGACAACTTCATCTCTGGGACGCTGGTCCTTAGGAACACATGCACGAAGACTTCCCGACTGTCATCAACAATGGCATGCCTGCTCCGGTAATGGAGCGGCGACAGCGGCGCGTCGGCGGCTCGCTCTGGCGGCTGTAGTATTCGTTAGGTGGTCCAAAGACCTCGATGTAATTTTTATTATGTTTAGAATACTTTGTACTTCTTATGAACTCATGAAATATATCCGGATCTTTTTCCAAAAAAAAAGATGGGAACAGATTGCTGCTCCTTTGCATGTGCCCGAGCTTTTCGAATAGGAGAGCCACCATGGTCTTGTTTGTCCGTCAATGTATCATCCATTGATTGGTCATCCACTTTTTTGGTCATGCAACTATGCCCTTTGGGATCAAGAACTTGACAATACGTGGTTCATAGTCATCCAAGCGTGTTAGACTGTCTCCAGACTTTGGCCTTCACAGTATAATCTGTTGTATATCCCGTTGGCCCTGCAAGCTTTCACCACCGTACGTTGCTGTCGTCCACATGACCATGCGCCCCTCGTTTGTCCTGGCTCAGCTCCTGAGATGGCTCCCTCTGCTTGGCGGGTGGAGCAGCGGGCCTCCGGTGCTTTGCTGCGTTGGGGAAGCTGACGTGCAGCGCCCATGCGCACCGTGTTCCATCCGTACCTGGTTGGCCTGGCTGATGAATAAGGTGATGTGCAGAGTACTGGTCGATTCCATCCATCACCAAAGAAGCTGATATGGATCATCCCTAAGCTGAACATGACCAGGAACCTAGGCCAAACCCTAGTAGCGTCCGATCCCATCTAGCGGGCGGTCGAGCTGCGGCTAACATATGGATGCCGTCCAGCGCTCGAGTTGGCGGCAGCAGATAGGTGGATGTAGTCCACGGGCGGCGGCGGGCGCGGTGATCGAGTTGATCGATGGGCTGCCCTCCAGCGCTCGGGTTGGCGGCAGCGGATAGGTAGAGGGAGTACGCGGGCGGCGGCGGACGCGCTAATTGAGTTGATCGTGAATATCCGATAGGGCTTTGTATATATCTGCTGGGGCCTATTGCTGGGCCAGACCAACACCGCATGGACTATGGCTGAGCCCAAAACGATTCGATTGGGTATGCATGGCCACGGAGGTGCGAGCCAAAGAAAGACAAAAAAATTGGTGGCATTGGTGAGTAATTAGCTATTTGGTGGGAGGGTAAAAGGGTCTAAAAAAATGTTGGACCAGAAGAAACAATCCGTCCTTTATTATTACTAGCACAAATGTCCGTGCGTTGCACCGAAAATAAAAGCTAGTAGTTCGTTTCGGACACACCAGAGTGAGAAATTGACTCCTCATGCTACCGTCGAGAATGGCAAATTCTTTCTTTGCGGCTATCTTAATTACTGCTCTCCGAAGTAGTACTATATTATTATCATGTTCTCCTTCACCGTTTATCCGGATTTATGGAGGTACTGGATATATACGGGTGGTGTTGACACACCACTACACAGAGAATACCCGCCCCTAGACGCAGCTACGCATGTGCTCGCCCTCAATAACGAAAAGCCTTGACACCGATTAATGTCTGCAAGAGAATACCCATGCGATCGCACCTTGCTACGCATGAGCACGCCCTTGATAACTAAAAGCCTAGACGCCGATTAATGTCTCTAAGCTCATTAGCATTTGTTTGTGTTGATTTAATCTATTTCGATTTTTTCAAATTCTCATCCACGCGTGTGTTGCTACAAGCTAGCTCGTGAGACAAGATGTGTGACGGTCCTCCAACACCGGCTATGTCTATGCATTTGACACAACCTTTCATAATAATAAGTATAATGCAATTACACGAATTATGCATGTGCCAAGTCTTATAATATAGTAAGAAGGTACTTTAAGTTTTTCATACTCCGAGTAATTTTCATAAGTCGCGTAATTTACATATGCCCAATAAATTTTGGGATTCAAACATGAATTATTTGAGAATTAGTAGTATACATTTTTTCCTTTTTATCATATTTGTCCTTTAATAGTTGCATTAACTATTTTGTTCTTGAGAAGTATGTAAAGACTACATATTGACCGAGCAAAAATTGGTTTAGTCTAATATCCTCGTGACAAAGATAGTTCCATTCGGAAAAAATTGAGATAGTTAATATCCCCTAGGAATTTTCATGTGCACACACAGGGTGTTAAATTCCATTACAGATTTAAATGAGCATCGCACCGTCAATCTATGTATGCCCCGTATGACTCCTTGGGCACGTCAAGTGGAAAGGTGTGTTGCCATGGTCGGCAAATTGTTGGCTTCTGCGGCCGTGCCTTAGCTCCCTTAGATCACGAAATTTACTGCCAGATGTGCCGTGTGGACCGAGCTTCTTTTTTTGGCCGTCACCTTTCTCTCACATGTTTTCTTCAAACGTCCAACCCGACTGTACCTCTGCCTGACTATCTTGCCCAACCGTGTTCGAGGTGCTGGCTGCTTGTCACCGGAAATAAAAGCTAGTAGTTCGTTTCGGACACACCAGAGTGAGAAATTGACTCCTCATGCTACCGTCGAGAATGGCAAATTCTTTCTTTGCGGCTATCTTAGTACTATATTATTATCATGTTCTCCTTCACCGTTTATCCGGATTCATGGAGGTACTGGATATATACGGGTGGTGTTGACACACCACTACACAGAGAATACCCGCCCCTAGACGCAGCTACGCATGTGCTCGCCCTCAATAACGAAAAGCCTTGACACCGATTAATGTCTGCAAGAGAATACCCATGCGATCGCACCTTGCTACGCATGAGCACGCCCTTGATAACTAAAAGCCTAGACGCCGATTAATGTCTCTAAGCTCATTAGCATTTGTTTGTGTTGATTTAATCTATTTCGATTTTTTCAAATTCTCATCCACGCGTGTGTTGCTACAAGCTAGCTCGTGAGACAAGATGTGTGACGGTCCTCCAACACCGGCTATGTCTATGCATTTGACACAACCTTTCATAATAATAAGTATAATGCAATTACACGAATTATGCATGTGCCAAGTCTTATAATATAGTAAGAAGGTACTTTAAGTTTTTCATACTCCGAGTAATTTTCATAAGTCGCGTAATTTACATATGCCCAATAATTTTTGGGATTCAAACATGAATTATTTGAGAATTAGTAGTATACATTTTTTCCTTTTTAACATATTTGTCCTTTAATAGTTGCATTAACTATTTTGTTCTTGAGAAGTATGTAAAGACTACATATTGACCGAGCAAAAATTGGTTTAGTCTAATATCCTCGTGACAAAGATAGTTCCATTCGGAAAAAATTGAGATAGTTAATATCCCCTAGGAATTTTCATGTGCACACACAGGGTGTTAAATTCCATTACAGATTTAAATGAGCATCGCACCGTCAATCTATGTATGCCCCGTATGACTCCTTGGGCACGTCAAGTGGAAAGGTGTGTTGCCATGGTCGGCAAATTGTTGGCTTCTGCGGCCGTGCCTTAGCTCCCTTAGATCACGAAATTTACTGCCAGATGTGCCGTGTGGACCGAGCTTCTTTTTTTGGCCGTCACCTTTCTCTCACATGTTTTCTTCAAACGTCCAACCCGACTGTACCTCTGCCTGACTATCTTGCCCAACCGTGTTCGAGGTGCTGGCTGCTTGTCACCGGAAATAAAAGCTAGTAGTTCGTTTCGGACACACCAGAGTGAGAAATTGACTCCTCATGCTACCGTCGAGAATGGCAAATTCTTTCTTTGCGGCTATCTTAGTACTATATTATTATCATGTTCTCCTTCACCGTTTATCCGGATTCATGGAGGTACTGGATATATACGGGTGGTGTTGACACACCACTACACAGAGAATACCCGCCCCTAGACGCAGCTACGCATGTGCTCGCCCTCAATAACGAAAAGCCTTGACACCGATTAATGTCTGCAAGAGAATACCCATGCGATCGCACCTTGCTACGCATGAGCACGCCCTTGATAACTAAAAGCCTAGACGCCGATTAATGTCTCTAAGCTCATTAGCATTTGTTTGTGTTGATTTAATCTATTTCGATTTTTTCAAATTCTCATCCACGCGTGTGTTGCTACAAGCTAGCTCGTGAGACAAGATGTGTGACGGTCCTCCAACACCGGCTATGTCTATGCATTTGACACAACCTTTCATAATAATAAGTATAATGCAATTACACGAATTATGCATGTGCCAAGTCTTATAATATAGTAAGAAGGTACTTTAAGTTTTTCATACTCCGAGTAATTTTCATAAGTCGCGTAATTTTCATATGCCCAATAAATTTTGGGATTCAAACATGAATTATTTGAGAATTAGTAGTATACATTTTTTCCTTTTTAACATATTTGTCCTTTAATAGTTGCATTAACTATTTTGTTCTTGAGAAGTATGTAAAGACTACATATTGACCGAGCAAAAATTGGTTTAGTCTAATATCCTTGTGACAAAGATAGTTCCATTCGGAAAAAATTGAGATAGTTAATATCCCCTAGGAATTTTCATGTGCACACACAGGGTGTTAAATTCCATTACAGATTTAAATGAGCATCGCACCGTCAATCTATGTATGCCCCGTACGACTCCTTGGGCACGTCAAGTGGAAAGGTGTGTTGCCATGGTCGGCAAATTGTTGGCTTCTGCGGCCCTGCCTTAGCTCCCTTAGATCTTCTTTTTTTGGCCGTCACCTCTCTCTCACATGTTTTCTTCAAACGTCCAACCCGACTGTGCCTCTGCCTGACTATCTTGCCCAACCGTGTTCGAGGTGCTGGCTGCTTGTTAATTCTCTAGCTGATACTTCAAGCAACCTGCAAGCTATATGAATCGGTAGGACTCGGTGCAAGCGATCAAGGTGGGACTAAAAGTGAGTCAATAGTCGTGGACACATGTCCGGGTGTTTAACGGATGAACTAATTTGTCTCATTTGGGTGCTTGGGCCGGGAATAGGCATAGATAATGGGCTGTGCAAACTATTGGTCGGCCGGTGTGTGCGGCGTGCAAAAGCTAATCATTAAATTGACTTACGAGTGGCACATGTGGATAATTATACCAGAATAGGCAGAGGTAAATCGGTCCAGAAAAGAGTTGGATAAAGAGAAACAATCCGTATTTTATTATTAAGTATAGATATAGATATAGATATAGATGAGCGATTAATCGTAAGTAAGAATAGGAGCATGCAAGGAGTAGCACATCGCACTTCCGTGGAACCGACATGCATGTGTGTAACGCACAATGTCTCGCTCAAGGAACAGGATTCACAACTTCACATGCACATGTCTCAGCCGGTAGGTAGGAGCTTTGGGGTCAAATCCGGCCGGCACGGCTGGCAAATGACACGACCGGGATGGGAAGAAAGCTTGCGCAAGACCGTGCATCGTGTGGCGTGGTCGCCACGGGCTCCCGGCAGAAAATGAACCACGCGCGCGTGTGTGCGTGCGCGTTAGGCTTAACGAAGATCGAGTGTGACTGCAGATCACTGACTGCTGAGTCGACATGGAGCCCGGCTCAGCCACCCACACTGACATGTTCACGCGTGTCTAGCAAGTAGTACGTACGTGACATAGTGGCGGCAATGAGTGATCTGGCACGTTACATCCCTCCCTCCAACATGCATAATCTGCGTTGCGTTGACCGACGAGACATCTCGGATGGAGCTGCTAGGGAACAGATACGACCGGAGCAGGCTGAAGCGATATAGTATCGGAATTGCTAATTCTCAGCTAGACTTATCTTAGGACACAGTCAAGTCTATAACCGTCCGATCTTAAGCATTAATATTCGTAACCTGTCGTTTTCTTCTGTCTTCGCTAGATTGACTGGTGCGCTAACACGTACGCTGTGTTTTGATGGGCCTTCGTTCAGTTTTTTCTCTCCTACCCGTGCATGCATGTAAGTGGGCTTTTTTCATTGTTTTGTTCTTGTTCCTCTTCGTACGTAAATAGTAGGATTTTCTTGCTTGTTTTTGTTGGTAACAGTTTTACTGACGGAGGGGAGCCGACAACTCTCTGATTTTTGTCTGTTTTGTTTTTCTTCTTAGTTTATTTTCCCATTGTCCTTATTCTGCATTTATATTTATGTGTTAAATTTTTTGTTTATAGATTTAGGTGTAACACACAGAATATTTTATATTCATGAATTGTATGATTTTCTAATCAATATTTTGAAGGGATTTGGCCTTTTGGGCTCGTAGTGACCCGAGTTGACTTCTATCCTTGTTGGCTTTATACGCGTGTATTCCTTCTTGTGGTTTTTGTATACATATATTTTGTTTTTTTAAATTTATGTGGGCTGTAGTTGTCGTGGTAGTGTCGACGAGTATGTCATGAGCGGGTCCACGCAACGAGTTTAGAGAGAGGAAGGGGAAACCGACAAGCGTCCAGAGCGTTTTTGTAACACAAGTTACCCAGATTCAGATCTCACAATGGTGACGAGACCTGCAACTGACTTTTAACAAGCTGCACCAAGGGTTGCAACTGAGGATTAGAATTTAATTTTCTTGTTACATGGTCCTTTCTTACTATGAGTTGCAACTGGACATGCAACTGATTTTATCAGGAAGTTGCAAATAGGGTTGCAACTAAGGATTGTTTTGTGGTCTCTTCTTACTATTAGTTGCTACTACATTTGTAATTGGCTTTTAATAAGAGCCGCAACTAGGGTTGAAACTGAGGATTGAAATGTCATTTTCTTGTTTCGTGGTCCCTTTCTAATATGAGTTACAATTGGACTTGCAATTGGCTTTCTAGGGGAGTTGCAATTGGGGTTGCAACTATGGATTGTTTCGTGGTCCCTTCTTTACAATGAGATGCAATTGGATTTTATGGAGAGCCACAACTAGGGTTGCAACTAAGGATCGTTTCTTGGTCTATTCTTATTATGAGTTGCAATTTGACCTGCAACTGCTTTTTCTTGGGGAGTTGCAACTGCATTTGCAACTGAGGATTTTTTTTATAGTCCCTTCTTACTATGAGTTGCAAATAGACCTGCAACGGACTTTTAACGAGAGCCGCAACTAGGGTTGCAACTGAAGATTGAAATTTAATTTTCTTGTTTCGTGGTCCTTTCTTACTATGAGTCGCAACCGGAGATGCAACTGGTTTTCTCAGGGAGTTGTAAGTAGGGTTGAAACTGAGGATTGTTTTGTGGTCCCTTCTTACTATTAGTTGCTACTACACTTACAACTGGCTTTTAAGGAGAACCGTAACTAGGGTTGCAACTAAGGATTGAAATGTAATTTTCTTGTTTCGTGGTCCCTTTCTAATATGAGAAGCAATTGGACTTGCAACTGGCTTTCTCGGGGAGTTGCAATTGGGGTTGCAACTATGGATTGTTTCGTGGTCCCTTCTTTACAATGAGATGCAATTGGATTTTATGGAGAGCCACAACTAGGGTTGCAACTAAGGATCGTTTCTTGGTCTATTCTTATTATGAGTTGCAATTTGACCTGCAACTGCTTTTTCTTGGGGAGTTGCAACTGCATTTGCAACTGAGGATTTTTTTTATAGTCCCTTCTTACTATGAGTTGCAAATAGACCTGCAACGGACTTTTAACGAGAGCCGCAACTAGGGTTGCAACTGAAGATTGAAATTTAATTTTCTTGTTTCGTGGTCCTTTCTTACTATGAGTCGCAACCGGAGATGCAACTGGTTTTCTCAGGGAGTTGTAAGTAGGGTTGAAACTGAGGATTGTTTTGTGGTCCCTTCTTACTATTAGTTGCTACTACACTTACAACTGGCTTTTAAGGAGAACCGTAACTAGGGTTGCAACTAAGGATTGAAATGTAATTTTCTTGTTTCGTGGTCCCTTTCTAATATGAGAAGCAATTGGACTTGCAACTGGCTTTCTCGGGGAGTTGCAATTGGGGTTGCAACAATGGATTGTTTCGCGGTCCCTTTTTTATAATGAGATTCAATTGGCTTTTATGGGGAGCCACAACTGGGGTTGCAACTGAGAATTAGAATTTAATTTTCTTATTTCATGGTCCTTTCTTACTATGAGTTGCAACTGGACATGCAACTGGTTTTCTCAGGGAGTTGCAAATAGGGTTGCAACTGAGGATTGTTTTGTGGTCTCTTCTTACTATTATTTGCTACTACATTTGCAACTGGCTTTTAATAAGAGCCACAACTAGGGTTGCAACTTAGGATTGAAATGTCATTTTCTTGTTTCGTGGTCTCTTTCTATTATGATTTGCAATTGGACTTGCAACTAGCTTTCTATGGTAGTTGCAATTGGGGTTGTAACTATGGATTGTTTCACGGTCCCTTCTTTACAATGAGATGCAATTGTATATTATGGGGAGCCACAACTGGGGTGGAAACTAATGATCGTTTCTTGGTCTGTTTTTATTATGAGTTGCAACTGGACTTGCAACTGCCTTTTCTTGGGGAGTTGCAATTGCGGTTGCAACTGAGGATTTTTTCATAGTCCCTTCTTACTATGAGTTGCAAATAGACCTGCAACTGAATTTTAACGAGAGCTGCAACTAGGGTTGCAACTGTAGATTGAAATTTAATTTTCTTGTTTCGTGGTCCTTTCTTACTATGAGTCGCAAACTGACATTGCAACTGGTTTTCTCAGGGAGTTGTAAATTGGGTTGAAACTGAGGATTGTTTTGTGGTCCCTTCTTACTATTAGTTGCTAGTACACTTGCAATTGGCTTTTAACGAGAGCCGTAACTAGGGTTGCAACTGAGGATTTAAATGCCATTTTCTTGTTTCGTGGTTCCTTTCTAATATGAGTTGCAATTGAACTTGCAACTGGCTTTCTCGGGGAGTTGCAATTGGGGTTGGAACTATGGATTGTGTCACGGTCCATTTTTATAATGTTATGCAATTGGCTTTTATGGGGAGCCACAACTGGGGTTGCAACTGAAGATTAGAATTTTATTTTATTGTTTCATGGTCCTTTCTTACTATGAGTTGCAACTGGACATGCAACTAGTTTTCTCACGGAGTTGCAAATAGGGTTGCAAGTGAGGATCGTTTTGTGGTCTCTTCTTACTATTAGTTGCTACTACATTTGCAACTGGGTTTTAATAGGAGCCACAACTAGGGTTGCAACTGAGGAATGAAATGTCATTTTCTTATTTCGTGGTCCTTTTCTAATATGAGTTGCAATTGGACTTCCAATTGGCTTTTTAGGGGAGTTGCAATTGGGATTGCAATTATGGATTGTTTTGTGGTCCCTTCTTTACAATGAGATGGAATTGGATTTTATGGGGAGCCACAACTTGGGTTGCAACTAAGGATTGTTTCTTGGTCTGTTCTTATAATGAGTTGCAACTTGACTTGCAACTGCTTTTCTTGCGGAGTTGCAACTGCAGTTGCAAATGAGGATTTTTTTTCATAGTCCCTTCTTACTATGAGTTGCAAATAGACCTGCAACGGACTTTTAACGAGAGACGCAACTAGGGTTGTAACTGAAGATTGATATTTAATTTTCTTATTTCGTGGTCCTTTCTTACAATGAGTCGCAACCGGACATGCAACTGGTTTTCTCAGGGAGCTGTAAATACGGTTAAAACTGAGGATTGTTTTGTGGTCCCTACTTAATATTAGTTGCTACAACACTTGCAACTGGCTGTTAACGAGAGCCGTAACTAGGATTGCAACTAAGGATTGAAATGTACTTTTCTTGTTTCATGGTCCCTTTCTAATATGAGATGCAATTGGACTTGCAACTGGCTTTCTCGGAGAGTTGCAATTAGGGTTGCAACTATGGATTGTTTTGCGGTCCCTTTTTTATAATGGGATGAAATTGGCTTTTATGGGGAGCCACAACTGGGGTTGAAACTGAGGATTAGAGTTTAATTTTATTGTTTCATGGTCCTTTCTTACTATGAGTTGCAACGGGACATGCAACTGGTTTTCTCAGGGACTGCAAATAGGGTTGCAACTGAGGATTGTTTTGTGGTCTCTTCTTACTATTAGTTGCTACTAAATTTGCAACTAGCTTTTAATAAGAGCCACAACTAGGGTTGCAACTAAGGATTTAAATGTCATTTTCTTGTTTCGTGGTCTATTTCTAATATGACTTGCAATTGGACTTGCAACTGGCTTTCTATGGTAGTTGCAATTGGGGTTGCAACTATGGATTGTTTCGCGGTCCCTTCTTTAAAATGAGATGCAATTGTATTTTATGGGGAGCCACAACTGGGGTGGCAACTAAGGATCGTTTCTTGGTCTATTCTTATTATGAGTTGCAACTGGACTTGCAACTGCCTTTTCTTGGGGAGTTGCAACTGCGGTTGCAACTGAGGCTTTTTTCACAGTCCCTTCTTACTATGAGTTGCAAATAGACCTGCAACTGACTTTTAACGAGAGCCGCAACTAGGGTTGCAACTGTAGATTAAAATTTAATTTTCTTGTTTCGTGGTCCTTTCTTACTATGAGTCGCAACCTGACATGCAACTAATTTTCTTAGCGAGTTGTAAATAGGGTTGAAACTGAGGGTTGTTCTGTGGTCCCTTCTTACTATTAGTTGCTATTACACTTGCAACTGGCTTTTAACGAGAGCCGTAACTAGGGTTGCAACTGAGGATTGAAATGTCATTTTCTTGTTTCGTGGTCCCTTTCTAATATGAGTTGCAATTGAACTTGTAACTGGCTTTCTCGGGGAGTTGCAATTGGGATTGCAACTATGGATTCTTTCACGGTCCATTTTTTTATAATGAGATGCAATCGGCTTTTACGGGAGCCACAACTGGGGTTGCAACTGAGGATTAGAATTTAATTTTCTTGTTTCATGGTCCTTTCTTACTATGAGTTGCAACTGGACATGCAACTGGTTTTGTCAGGGAGTTGCAAATAGGGTTACAACTGAGGATTGTTTTGTGGCTTCTTCTTACTATTAGTTAGTACTACATTTGCAACTGGTTTTTAATAGGATCCACAACTAGGGTTGCAACTGAGGATTGAAATGTCGTTTTCTTGTTTCGTGGTCCCTTTCTAATATTAGTTGCAATTGGACTTGCAATTGGCTTTTTAGGGGAGTTGCAATTGGGGATGCAACTATGGATTGTTTCGTGGTCCCTTCTTTACAATGAGATGCAATTGGATTTTATGGGGGGCCACAACTAGGATGGCAACTAATGATCATTTCTTGGTCTGTTCTTATTATGAGTTGCAACTTGACCTGCAACCGCTTTTTCTTGGGGAGTTGCAACTGCAGTTGCAACTGGGGATTTGTTTCATAGTATCTTCTTACTATGAGTTGAAAATAGACCTGCAATAGACTTTTAACGAGAGTCGCAACTAGGGTTGCAACTAAAGATTGAAATTTAATTTTCTTGTTTCGTGGTCCATTCTTACTATGAGTCGCAACCGGACATGCAACTGGTTTTTTCAGGGAGTTGTAAATTGGGTTAAAACTGAGGATTGTTTTGTGGTCCCTTCTTACTATTAGTTGCTACTACACTTGCAACTGGCTTTTAACGAGAGCCGTAACTAGGGTTGCAACTACGGATTGAAATGTAATTTTCTTGTTTCGTGGTCCCTTTCTAATATGAGAAGCAATTGGACTTGCAACTGGCTTTCTCGGGGAGTTGCAATTGGGGTTGCAAGAATGGATTGTTTCGCAGTCCCTTTTTTATAATGAGATTCAATTGGCTTTTATGGGGAGCCACAACTGGGGTTGCAACTGAGGATTAGAATTTAATTTTCTTGTTTCATGGTCCTTTCTTACTCTGAGTTGCAACTGGACATGCAACTGGTTTTCTCAGTGAGTTGCAAATAGGGTTACAACTGAGTATTGTTTCGTGGTCTCTTTTTACTATTAGTTGCTACTACATTTGCAACTGGCTTTTAATAAGAGCCACAACTAGGGTTGCAACTTAGGATTGAAATGTCATTTTCTTGTTTCGTGGTCTCTTTCTAATATGATTTGCAATTGGACTTGCAACTAGCTTTCTATGGTAGTTGCAATTGGAGTTGCAACTATGGATTGTTTCACGGTCCATTCTTTACAATGAGATGCAATTGTATATTATGGGGAGCCACAACTGGGGTGGAAACTAAGGATTGTTTCTTGATCTATTCTTATTATGAGTTGCAACTAGACTTGTAACTACTTTTTCTTGGGGAGCTGCAACTGCGGTTGTAACTGCGGATTTTTTCACAGTCCCTTCTTACTATGAGTTGCGAATAGACCTGCAACTGAATTTTAACGAGAGCCGCAACTAGGGTTACAACTGAAGATTGAAATTTAATTTTCTTGTTTGTGGTCCTTTCTTACTATGAGTCACAACCGGACATGCAACTAGTTTTATCAGGGAGTTGTAAATAGGGTTGAAACTAAGGATTGTTTTGTGGTCCCTTTTTACTATTAGTTGCTACTACACTTGCAATTGACTTTTATCGAGAGGCGTAACTAGAGTTGCAACTGAGGATTGAAATGTCATTTTCTTGTTTCATGGTCCCTTTCTAATATGAATTGCAGCTGGCTTTCTCAAGGAGTTGCGATTGAGAATGCAACTATAGATTGTTTCGTGGTCCCTTTTTTACTATGAGTTGCAATTGGCTTTTATCGAGAGTCACAACTGCGGTTACAACTGAGAATTTTTTCTTGATCCGTTCTTATTATGTGTTGCAACTAGCTTTTCTAGGGTGGAGTTGCAACCGGTTGCAACTGAGGGTTGGTTGAACTTGTGTGAGATTCCCGTGTGTGGAAAATTATTTTTAACTTGTGTGAGATTGTTGGTTCACTGACCGGTCCAACCGCCCCCGGTTTCATCACGGTTCAGGTTAAAACCGGTGTTTCAACCGTAATTACTGTAGTTCGTTTTCTTGCCTAGTCTAGTTAGCTTACCAAACCGGCGGAGGTGTTGATTCTGGTTTTTCTGGTCGGCCCGCCGATCAGATCTGGTTTTTTCAACTATGGTTGAAATGTCATTTTCTTGTCTCGTGGTCCTTTTCTTACTATGAGTTGCAAGTAGACTTGCAAATGGCTTTTCTCGAAGATTTTTTTCCGGTCCCTTCTTACCATGAAAGAAAATGGAAAGAGGCCAGCGAAAATAGGTCAACACAATACAAAGAAAATCGGCGAACCCTATGTGACACTACTGCGTCGGTTACCACTTGACGCCTGAAGCGAACCCCGGGTGGGCGGGCTCACCTAGGCGTTTATATTTTTTAGCTATTTAGTTAGTTTTACTGTTGTGTTTTCTGTGCCAGTTTTGTTTCCGTTTGTTCTTTTCATTTCTATTTATTTTCTTTTCTAGTTTCGTTACTTTATTTTTTTTTATTTTTTTTTACGAGTTCTCTTTCCTTTTCTATTACACTTGCCTTTTCTTTTCCATTTTTTTCCTATTTTCCCGTGTTCTTTGTTTTTCTCATGTTCTCCTTTTTTTTCTATCCTTTTATTTTTTAAAAAATATGGATACTCCCTCTGTCCTAAAATATAAGGCGTCTAAGAATTGGTCAAAAGTCAAACCTTACTAACTTTGACCAAATATTTAGGAAAAAGTATGTACGTCTACATTATGGAATGGACACATTAAAAAAATATACTTTATGATAAATCTATTGATATTGATTTGGTATTGTAACTATTTATATTTTTATGTATAATCTTAGTCAAACTTAGAAAATGTTGATTTTTGACTAAACCTTAGGCGCCTTATATTTTGGAACGGAGGAAGTACTTTTTATTGTGCAATGTCTGCATTTTCTTGTAACACGTGAACAATTATTTTGTACCATGTGAATATTTTAAATGATCATTCTTCCGAACCTCGTGTACAAAATTTTAAATGATACGAACATTTACTAAAGCTCGTGAATGTATTTTTTGAACCTTGCGAAACAAATTGTTTGAACTATACTAATATTTTTAAACCACGCGAACTATTTATAAACCTCACGAACAGATATTTTGAATTCTACCAACAATTTATAAATCTCATGAACCGTTTTTTGAAACTCGCGAACAATTTTATTGAAATATGCGGAAAAATAAAACCCCAAAAACATTTTTTGAACCTCGTGATTTTTTTGAACTATACGAATAAATTTCTAAACCTCGTGAATAAAGTTTTGAATCCAGCGAACCATCTTTTCAACTCTATGATCATTTTTCTCAAGTTCCTAAATATATTAAATTTAAAAATATTTTTCTCCATTGGCTGTACACTGCGAGTGGAAAAATAACCAAACTATTTTTAAACGGACGTGGAGAGCGTGAACGAAAATAGCTTTGAAGCACGGAAAAGTGAAACACACTAAGTATAAAAACGAGTGGAGCACTAAACAAGCCCTAATTCCGTTGTACTTAGTTGTGAGCAGACTGAAAACAAAGTAATGACCTAGAAAAAAATATACAAGCGCCAAAACAGTTGAGCAAGTAAATAGGCCAAGCCCAAACGACCAGCCGGACACGCGCACGCTCGCTAATAAACGCTGACAGCGTGAAATAGGAAAATCCTAGTAAAACTGGACAAGATAATTAAAAGCCCAACAAAATAGTAAAACTAACCGGGAGACAAAGGCAACGGGCTGAACGACGACGCTGATGTCAGCCGACTGAGACTTATCTTAAGTCTCAGTCGACTGCGTGTTAGTCACTCTATTGACCCTGGGCCAAACCCATGCATCAATGAGGCGAGAAACTTCAAAAGCAAAACCCACCACCAGCAGCAAAGGATGGATCGGAGCACAAGCACGTACGTCGTCGAGACAAGTAAACTCGACGTGTGCGCATGCAATACACGAAGACGTAGCCTCCTGTTATCCATTATATCTGTCCCGATCAATCGGGTCTACCGTGTACCAGATCGCCATCTATCCGAGCTCGAAGCTCAGAGACCCGATCGATCGAGGAAGTTAGCTAGCCACGCGCGGCGGCTCCATCCCCGTTGGGCCACATGTTCAACCCCTCTCGCTCTCAGGCACGTCTTGCGGCCGGCGTCCTGCCTCCGTGTACGTGTCCGTCCCTGCGGCGGCCGTTTCCAAGAAAGAGGGTGAGCACGGCTGTTGGGCGGCGGTCCATATCCACTTATCCAGCGAAAGCTACTCCTATAGCTCTGCATGCATCATGGATGCTGAGGAAGCAGCCGTTCGCTACTCTCGACCCTTAGTAGGAGGAGTAACACGTTTTGATTCGCAGACCTGTCTTGCTCACGATCGTGTCATGCATGTGGTACCTTTGTAGACTCGGACCTGACACCAACTTGCACGCATATACTATGCCCGCCCAAAGCAAGATCTTGTTTTCTTTTCCTTCTTCTTTTGATGACTTGCCGCGTGCATATCACGCATCAGCATTTCTTTCCTCCCTATAGATCATGCATGCATTAACTCGTAGAGGATATTTGTTGCACCACGTACGTACGATCGTGTCCACGACTAGCCATGCCTAGCTTTATATATGAAGAACGCCGCGATGGCAAAGATTAACTAACAATCAAGGATCGGACACTACGTGAAAAGCAACACAGATATTTCAGGCCATATATAGCCCTATGTACGGTACGTGCTTGTCCACTCGGCGTCACACTCCACCACCTCGGAGCGATTATTTGCTCTTAATTTGCTTCATCTTTATTACAGATAATTAGTAGATGACACTCACTCATAAAAATTATCATACAGCTTTACCTCCATCTGCCACTAGATCAGGACTATCCCTCATGTGTACAGCGCATGGAGAGGGACAAAGACAGGGATTTATCCTTGCTTTTTTTCGCGACGAGGGATGAGGGTTTATCTAATGATCCAGTCGATTACATTTGTACTTGTGACTCTTATAGCTTGGCAAAATTTCAAGTCTCGGCTCCTAATGCATGTTCGTGTGATCCTCGGGTAAAGGGATGTGTGTTTGCCTTTGGATAAAAAGATCCAGATTGGGGTTTCTGCGGAGGAACTTTAGTTCGGTTACTCGTGGTCAGGAGTTAATTGCATTTTGGTGATGTCTCATGTTTCGTTCTGGAACGCTTAATGTTCACACGTGCATCCCGGCAGCTGGCCATATATATGGCGTCAGATCTTTAGGTAAAGCAGGGGCTTTATGCTTAGATTTGTCAGCTGCTGATGTTTTGGAAATGCTGGGTGACTCCGTACTTCTGTGGCAGTGCCGTGTGTACGCACCCTAGCGTGGACTGATTCAAGTGGCATGCGCCCTCATTGGATAGTCTGAACGCGCATATATATATATATATATATATATATATATATATATATATATATATATATATATATATATATATATATATATATATATATATATATATATATATATTTGTCCAGACATCTTAAGCAGAGCGATGTATCTTCGTCTTATCAAAGTACTCTAGAATATAAGCCTTATAAAAGGTCTTGTATTGTGGAACAGAGGGAGTATCGTCGAAGTGTGCATCAGGAGTCCGCGTGCTAATTTTAGAGCTCAGATGACTCAAGGATTTACATCATAATTTTTTTTTAGAGAATGTGGCACTTTATTGATCAAACAACATCATTACATAGTTCCTCCCGGATCATCTCCGGGATCACACCTACAGAGATATTACAAACCTGAGACTCGGCTGACCGAGCCAACTTATGTGCTGCCACATTCAGATTACGACTAGCGAAATTAAAAGCGCAAGACTCAAAGCCTGCCGCCAGATATTTGGTATCCTTTATTACAAAGCCCAGAATAGACCGGTCCAGACGCTGTGAAGAGATGCGCTGGATCAATGAAAGACAGTCAGACACCAGAACCGCCTTCGTGACACCATGGTCTCGTGAGATCGACAATGCCCGTCGAACCGCAATCGCCTCTGCCAGCTCCGAGGACGGTAAGCCATCCAACCCTTCACTAACAGAAAGGATGAAGCTTGCATTGTGATCCCGCAGAACAGCTCCACATCCCATACACTTGTTGGCGGGAAACAGAGCAGCGTCAACATTAATGCATGTCCAACCATTAGGTGGAGGAGTCCACCGAGGGGTCACTGACCTAGCAGGATCCTGCCCAACTATCGACGATCTGCCCAAGTGTGTAAGAACCATATCCACATAAGCCAAGATCTTTGATGCCACCCTCGAGGCCTGAGGCTGCCCACCATTATTTCGGACATCGTTCCGAGCATCCCAGAGATGCCAAACTGTGACCGCTAACACTGTGGCGCTCGAACTAGACTCCCTTTTTAGGAAATCAAAAACCCATTTCCTAGCATCAACCAGATCCTTTCTGTAGGTAGATCAACTAGACTCCCTTTTTAGGATTTACATCATAGTTGCTACAAGTTACAACTAACAAGGCTTCATGTACAAGAAAGATTACAATCGGTATATACATACAAAAACTACAAAACAAACTAATCACAACCTCTCTTACGCTTATCAACTTTACTTATCTAAGTTGACAACTGAAAGGTAAACCCATATGCAACTTGATCACCGGTAGGTATAGACCTTGTATTTAGAAGCTTGTCAATTGGCCACTCATTCACGAACAATGTGATAGTCTACTTCTATATGCTTAGTCATGGCACTAAACACACATGATTTTCTCACAAGTATATAGCACCAAGATTATCACACACAGTGATACAACCTTTAGATGATCGGCATTATTTACTCTCAACATTGTTTGCACTCGAATTATTCCAACTCTTGTATTTTTTCAAAGAAAAAAAATACGTAGCTTCAGTATTGGATCTAGATATTGTAGCTTGCTTTCTTGTACTTCATGATATGAGATTGCACCCAAAGAGTACCGGAAAAACTATGTTGATCTCAATCATCGGGACAATTAGACCCATTTCCATCAGAAATAGCACCGACAACACAAGAGTATGGACTTACAAGCTTCAGACCAAGAGATGATGTATATTAAAGATATCCAAAAATTCTATTCACAACAGATCGATGCAAATAAGTAGGTGAATTCTGAAATTGACATACTTTGCTGATAGAGAAACATATATCACATGCCTAGTAACAGCCAAGTACAACAGTACTTCTGTACCTAGTGGAATCCTCATCACCATCGGCTCACCCTCTATCAATGATAATTTCTCGGAAATTGACGATGGGCTAGTGACCAACTTTACACCCCTTCATACCAACTCTCTTGAGAATCAGTCGAGAAATTCTTTTTATTAGAGCTCGGTTTTAAAAGCAAACCGAAGAAGAGATTTTGTGGGTGTTGGAGCGGGACACAAGTTCCCCTAGCCGTGGAACATGTACAGGCATCAACATGCACACGATATACGTACATACAGGAGAATGGCATGTGTAGTTTGACCTGTGTATATCATACCTTAATCTACGGAAGATATCAGTAGCTAGGTAGCCCTACTACTTGTTGGTACACAGTGCTTCGGCTATGTGGCCTTAGCTTGGCGTGCATATATACACTCTTGCACCGATCAATTCGAGCATTACCAGGCTGCAATTTTTTGGAAAGAAGAACATTTCCTAACGTATATGATACCAACTTGTATGTCTTGAATCATCATGTAGTCATCTTCTTTACTACTTTTCAGTATAGTGGGATCCAATGCTCTTCACTATAGTTGTTGATCGAGCGGAATGTCCCCTAAAGTTGCCTAGTCTTTATTCCACCGAAAAGAATTATACTACTGTGCAATAATGTTTGCACATCACTTCCAATAACCAATAAAGTTTCAAGTGACGGAAATACGAAAGTAGGATGAGAAAATCAAGAAAGAATCGTAACTAGACAAACAATAGTTTCCAGTGAGTCTCACATGCCACACACGGCATAACTCGTGGTTGTCCAACATATACTCCACCCTTTTCACTATTGTTGGGGTTCCGCGTATGAAAACAATAAATTTTACTCTACACCTCTGAACCCCTGAAGCTGCTAGGACCTATCTATTAGTAATACAGTAACGGGAGAGGCTTTTCGCGAACTTACCCTTGAAGACCAAAAAGCGTTGTCAACGCTCAGGAGAGCGTGGTTGATATAGACGAGCCGAAGCCGACCTCAAGGTCATGATAAAGTCCTTGCGCTCCTTGGCTCCAACGACTTGAGTGCCTCAAGTGCGACACCTCGCGGGGAGTTACACACGTCCGGTGCCTGACGATGACTCCCGCTTCCCCGATCCAGCAGCAGTTGCGGAAGTAGAGCTCCCGGATCCGAATCCCGCAACGCGACGGCGCTCCGCGGTGAAGATGTCTCTCGCTCGCGCAGTCCAAACTTGGGACCACGGTCACGAGAGAGAGAGATGGGGAGAGAGAAAATATCAACTGGAGGTCCTCTCAAAAGTGAGAAGACCTTTATTAATTATTGGTGTATTTAAATTGGCCAAATACCCCCACTATATATAGGGGAGGGGGGGGGGGGTACTACCTCCCTCAAAGTCCCAGGGTGGGACTAAAGGAGAGGAGGGGGAGTGGTGGCACCGCCGGCCACCCCCACGGGCCCCGCGCGGGGGGCTGGCCCACTAGGGTGCCGGCCACCCCCTTGGCCCCCTTCTCCCTTTCTCCTTTCCCTAATGGGCCCTCTCCCTCCGGAAATTGGCCCATTAAGCCTTTGACCATTTATTTGATTTTTCTCTTTATTAAATAATTATGAATAAATGATTAAATCAACATTTAACATTTATTCACATATTATTCAATCTCCGTGGCTATCGAACACCTTCCACCTCCACTCCGGACATCCTCCGGACTTACTGAAACCCTTCCGGTTTTCTCCCTACTCTTCTTTGGTGATTCCACCGATCCTATACACACTCTCTAAGCATCATCAAGCCCTTAAGCGTGATACCCCACGGTTCGGGAACACTCCAGACATGGTCGGGACACTCCCGCACCAATGATCGACAGAGGGACCTGGATGACCATGTGACCCCTGTGCGTTCCACGAAGATCTTTCGTCGTTTGAACTAGGATAGCCGTGTCTTATTCCTTTTGTCACTCGATACTTGCATTGCCTGAGATCTGATCAATGACATCACCATGTCGTATTCAATCTCGTTACTGAACAATGCTACTTGACTCGTTCCGACAAGTGATATCCCCCGTGATCAAATCACACGTTGCGTAGCTATTGGATACAACTTCTCTAAGTGGGCCCTTGAGTATCTTCTCGTCACATGGACGGACAAATCCCGCTCTTGACATATATTGCCTCAACGGTTTCCTCCGAGTACCTGAACACACCTTTATAACCACTGTATTACCAAGTGGCGCTTGATGCTATCAAAGCACTCTTGGGAAACAGTGATTGATATAGCCTCACGGTCTAAGGAATAGTCTACGAGGATCCATTTCTAATCAACGTAACTTGAACTTCGTGACATGATCGGGTCACGATGTTTAGGTTGGATATTGGTTCATCATCTCATTCTCAGAATGAGATGACCTCATTTCCAACTGGCATAAATGCCACATGATCAAGAAACATGATCATCTGTTGACCAATGAACCAGTGACTAGAGTTTCATTGGGAACCCCTGGTTGTTTGTATATCACACGTGTATTGATGTTTCCACTCAACACAGTTATAGCATGATATAAAAACTTAATCATAAACTATGATAATAGTCCTTACTACTATTTGTCTCTAGGGCATATTTCCAACAGTCTCCCACTTGAACTAGAGTACAAATACACTAGCTGCATTTGTTCTCAATCATTGGCACCATATATCCGGTACCCTGAACATGCTTTCTCATGGAAGAGGTTGAGTCTTGGGTCTGTACTTTATAGTCCCAAATCCTTTGCAACTTACTAATGTCACCTTGATTGACATTAATACTTTATCATCACATGATAGCATCTGTGTGTATGCATCGTCGCTATGGCAGCAGAACGAGGCCTAATTCCAGGAGCCTACGGTGACATTAGATCAACCTCGAGGGCTTTCTCATGGGCACTGTGCCCTGGGACCCATCATTCTACGTTAAAAGCGAACTATCCCTGCCATAACATTATACAACACTTTAGATGGTACCCTTATCTATTATTATAAATGTATTCATTGAAACCGTGCAATCTGTGCAACATTCGATGTCTTTGTTCACCTCGCTTCCTACTTGACTTTAATCGGTATCTACAGGAGTTTCCAACATATTCGCTTATAACATAACTCTTTATGCTTTAAGATATGTCATCCTTTATGGATTTGGAAAACATGTCTGCAGTTCTCTACTAGACACTGCGGACAAACTTAGCTCAACGTTCTGTTATTCGAACTTAATCACTTTTAAACGTTCCTTATTGAATCACATATTATGTTAAGTTATTATCATGGTTTTCTAAGATAGAACCTATGTCTCAACATAGTGGATGATGATCATCCTTTTCTTTCTTTCAACCATTAACGTTAAACTTAATACTATTCCTAATTTCAGTTATTAAGGATCAGTTCCTTAATTAACTTCTATTCTGAAAACCCCTTTTAGAATCCCTTAAGGAATACTACATAATATCATAATACACTTATTGTCAACTTCTACATCTTATAAATCATTATTTATAAGTATTTGCACTTTCATTTTTAACATACTTAAGAATTACTCCTATAAGCTCCCACTCAGAATATGTTCCTACATATTTGAATTTGAGACTTATATTTCTCCCACTTAAAAATATGTCAATCACATATTGTTTCATGGAAGGCTTTCATAGATCCCACTCAATTTCATGCAAATTGCGTACCCACTCACTATTTTGAATAACTTCAAAATCGTTTGATCAAATATCAAACTTGGAGATTTTACTATGAGATACTAGTACTTTACTAGTTTTAAATCCACTAGACATTTAGCATATTTGAATCAAATTCATTTGAATTTGTCCAATACCTGACAAATTGTGCTTTTGTAATTTACCCCCTTTTTCCTCTATGGCTTTGCAGTCATTTGGGAAAATTCCAAGTAACCCTCTTACTTATGAGATTCAGCAACGAATTGCTTTCTAATCTCAAGGGATTTTTGCTTTTAGGATTTCTCATAATTTAGTTTACCATTATTTCCTTTGTAATTCGTAGGTATGTCACATTCCAAGAATCATGACAATTGATTCACAAGTGTCTCCATACTAGATATGGATTTACATTTTGAATCCTACTTTATGTATTGAAAACACTAGTGGAGAAAACACAATGATCAATATCATTGATTCTTTCCTTCTGTGCAGAGAATCGTTCAAGAACTTTGTCTGTTGCGCTTCTCAACACTCTGATGCAGGGTTTTGAATCCTCGTCGTGTTTTTCACTATATTCCATTTGCTCCATAATTAAGAAAAATCACTAAAAAGTGAGCTTTCTCAAGAATGCACCAAAATCCAAGCAATACAAGTTTTGCTTCTCTTTCGGTTTAGCTATGGATTTTGTATTCAAAGTTTTCCAATGAATACTCTACAAGGACATATTCGCTATTGTTTTGGTTATATCGAATAACCCTAAAATTTTTACGAATTCAAATGGTTCACTGCCTTCTAATTGAGTGCTAACTATTTCTAAGCTAATGGTCTCTACATCTACACTACAATGATTTATTTGGTGCCTTCTATTCAACCCAATTTGATATCTAATATCACACTGTGATGCTTTGTATTTTGACGTTTCAAAATGCTATGCATTCCACAATTTCTTTTATGCCATTCTCATAAAGTTGAATTTCATTACTATTGATCAAATCATAGTAATTAGATTCTCTTTTATATTTATACCCATTGTTGATGACACACTTTGATTAAATCAAATAGTTTCATATCATGTTTCCTTTGGTAAACTTCTTTACACATTTAAACAATCACATAATGATAATTACCATTTTCATTAAACACAATACATCAAATATGTATTTACTTTTAAAAATTCTCTAAACACTTTGTATTCAAGTAATACACGATGTTCAAGTTATTTTGCCGAACTTAGGCATGATTTATATGTGATAAGAAATCAAATGACTTTCACGTATTATCAGCATAACTTTGAATTTAAAACAATGGTTTTTCATTCATTAATGAACATATCATTAAGTTGGGTATTTTAAACAAGGCATTTTAATGTTTTACAAATGTTCATGCATTATCAATTAGTTTCAAATAACAAGGATAATTCACACATAATCAAACAAGATATGAACACGAATAGAAATCATTCATAAAAGTGGAACAACTGTTTGTTACAAACTCATATGAATAACCGTCTCACGAAGTGTGAGACATATTAAAGAAGTTCACAATCTTTTGATTACAAAAATCATCCTAAAACATAAACTAAATGATAAATGTCGAGTGAGAGTGTCGTGGGCCGTCATCATCATGCTCGCCATCAACACGCAACGTCACCTCCTCTCCAGCAAGCACCTCTCATGCAGAAGGACCTGTTTTCAGCAAAACAGAACAAGTATCAGATATACTTAACATTGCAAATGTGTTTGCAAGATTATAACATTTATAAAATTGTATATCAAATATATAACTTTGTCATTGATGACCTGGGCGACATCTGGTTCAACCAACACATTCCTGAGATGTGTCACGAACCGGTGGAACTCCATTGATTCCACATCGCCCCTCATTACGCAAGTCCTGACTTGTGCTTGGTAGCTTGGTGGCAGCGACCGTAGCACAACACTGTTTGCGAAAGAGCCCGTCATCCAGTTATCCTGGAAGTGTGCATGCCTCATGTACACATCATGCATGTGCTCCAAGTGGTCGTCCAGTGATGAGTTCTCCTCCATCTTAATGGATAGGAAGTCTCCCGTCAGCTCATGCTCCCATGTGCGTACTTATTCCACGAAATGTGTCCTAAGCTGTAGCATCACCGAACGAGGGTTGACATCACCCACGAAAGGCCATAGCTCATCCACCATTCTGAAGCGCATGGTAACTGAAATGAAGGAGGCCATCTCACGACGGAGATAGCAGTCTTTCCGCTCCTCTGGGGTCTCTAGGTCAGTGGGCTGATCCAAATCCATCCCGTCGAGTATGTAGTCGACCACGTCGTTCTCGCTAAGGAGAACATGGAGACATGCAACCCATATGGAGAAGTTTGATCCATCTAATCTGAGCTTCTCTCCTTTTAACCAATCAATCGTCAACACGAAAGGAGCCATCTACATTTATAATTGCAAAAGGAATTTAGACTAAGTTTATAATTAAATGAGTTAATAATAACTCCACTCAGAAACACCTATCCCCAAAAGGGTTCCTAGTGATAACACGACCCCTATCAGCCACATCTCCCCCGATTGAACACGGCCATCGATGTGGGTTCAAAGGTGGACGCTAAATGTCGGTCACATCATTCATGTGACTCGTGCTCGATCTTTCGACCATCCGTGTTCCGAGGCCACGCTTCTGTGGCGTGCTAGGCTCGCCAACTCAACCTTAGTGTATTCGCTGTGCAACATGGCTTACACCCACTATATGCGAACGTAGATATGTCTGACACCTAGGCCTGTAACCCTAGATCGCCTCATACCGAAGAACTTTCTTGGTGGTGCACACTAAGGGGGAACACAATCGTTGGTAATTTTAACAGGGATCATCTTATTAGGCTACCGTCGAGTATCTAATACTAGCATACAATAAGACATACAAACAATAACATTGAATGTAAATGCTATGTGATATGGTCCTTCACGTCGTGATCTCTATCTGCCGTCACCGGGTTTCGGCGCCAGGGTTCCGGCGCCGTAGACACCAGGGTACCGGTGTCTTCCCGGCGTGGTAGTCCGTCACCTCCATGACTATCTACTATTATGTAACAAAAGGTAATCACTTTACCTTTTCCACAACCATATCACAAAGCAACGCCCCCCTGCAAAACAAAGTTAGACGCCTCTACTTTATCTTTGCATGTTTTACGTGGTTGAATGGCTTTCGCACAAGAACCGTTCTTACCTACGAACTTTCAGCATAACGCTGATCAAGCAGTTGTCTCTACTACACCCCTTTTGGGGCCCTCCGTTGCAAATGGCATACCAACTAATGCGAGAAAGACATACACCCCCCTAAGCCACTTTATACGATACAAGCTGTATGTCAAGCGTGGACCAGTCTCGCGAATGAACGCGTAAAGTCGGTTGGGGGCTGCTTCATCAAGCATTACTGCGGTATACACAAGTACACGTGGGAGGGTAACAACTAAAAGATCAACGCCCACATGCTACATCTCGTGTGTTCTACCCGTACTAGCATTACTACGCATAGATCTAGCTCTGATACCACTGTTGGGGTTCCGCTTATGAAAACAATAAATTTTACTCTATGCCCCTAAACCCCTGAAGCTGCCAGGACCTATCTATTAGTAATACAATAACGGGAGGGGATTTTTGCGAACTTACCCTTGAAGACCGAAAAGCGTTGTCAACTCTCAGGAGAGCGTGGTTGATGTAGATGAGCCAAAGCCGACCTCAAGGTCGTGATGAAGTCCTTGCGCTCCTTGGCTCCAATGACTTGAGTGCCTCAAGTGTGACACCTCACGGGGAGTTACACACGTCTAGTGCCTAGCGATGACTCCCGCTTCCCCGATCCAGCAGCAGCTGCGGAAGTAGAGCTCCCGGATTCGAATCCCGCAGCGCGACAGCGCTCCACGGTGAAGATGTCTCTCGCTCGCGCAGTCCAGACTTGGGACCACGGTCACGAGAGAGAGAGAGAGAGGTGGAGAGAGAAAATATCAACCGGAGGTCCTCCCAAAAGTGAGAAGACCTTTATTGATTATTGGTGTATTTAAATTGGCCAAATACCCCCACTATATATAGGGTGAGGGGAGGTACTACCTCCCTCAAAGTCCTGGGGTGGGACTAAAGGAGAGGAGGGAGAGGGGTGGCACCGCCGGCCACCCTGATACATTGCAAATGTATCTATAATTTTTGATGTTCCATGCTTGGTTTTATCCACTTTCTTGTGTTTTGTTCCAACTTTGGAGTACTTTTCATATGATTTCTTGGACTAACCTATTAACAAGAGCCACAGTGCCAGCTGCCTGTTTTCTGCTGTTTTTGGTTCCAGGAAAGTCAAAAAATGAATATTCTCGGAATTGGACGGGACAAAAGCCAAAGTGCCTATTTTCCGGAAGGGATCAAGTGCCAGAATACGAGACGGAGAAGGGCCTAGGAGCCACCACACCACCTGGCCGTGCGGCCAGGCCTGGCCCACGCAAGGGGGTGGTGTGGCCGCTCCCGGCACCCCCTCGGCCTCTCCTTCCGCCTATATATTGCCCTCGGGACGAAAACCCTAAGTATCCGATCAAAAATCCACGAAAGAGTCTGTAGCCGCCGTCATCTCCATCCCTAGATCGGGAGGGATCTGAAGCTCTTCCTGGCACCCTGCCGGAGAGGGGAATTCACCCTGGAGGCCTTCTTCATCACCATGCAAGCCTCCGGTGTGATGCATGAGTAGTTCATGCTTGGACTACGGATCCATGTAGTAGCTAGATGGCTGGTTCTCCTCCTTTGTGCTTTAATGTTTAGATCTTGTGAGCTCCGTTCATGATCAAGATTATCTATTTGTAATTCATACATGTTGTGTTTGCGGGGATCCCATGGATATTGAGATGCTATTTTAGATTGATTATTGATTCTATCATGTCTTTTTTATTTGTGATCTTGCATGCTTTCCGTTGTTAGTAGCTATCTTGGCCAAGTAGATGCTAGCAACTCCAGGAGTTAGTATTTATGCTCAATAGTGGGTTCATGCCTCTGGTAATCTGGGGAAGTGACAGAAATCTCTAAGGTACTAGATGTGCTGTTGCTACTAGGGAGAAAACAACAATCCTTTGTTCATAGAACAATCATATTGTTTACTTTACACGCAGTTCATAAAACAATAATCTGTTGCTTGCAACTTAATACTGGAGGGGGTTTGGATGATAACCTGAAGGTGGATTATTAGTCGTAGATGCAGTTGGATGGAGGTCTATGTATTATGTTGTAATGCCCAATCAAGTCTCAAAGGAGTCAAGATGATTAGTATATGCATGTATTGCTTTCTCGGTGTTTCTCAATTGCCCCGCTGTAATTTGTTCACCCAGCATGTTATCTATCTAAGGAGAGCCACCTCTAGTGAACTATGGATCCTGGTCCTTTTTCTTTACATACAATCTACAACTGTTTACTTCTTTGTGTTTACTTTCTGCAAACTTTTACTTCTTTCCATTCGATACGTTTAATCCTTTGTTTTCCACAAAACACAGTGAGATTGACAACCTCATCGCAAGTTGGGGACAAAGTTCTGTGGTTGTGTTGTGCAGGTCTCCATGTTGCTACTAGCACCAGTAGTGCGCCCTGCCAAAGCTCAGCTAGTAACACCTTTGGGGTGTTTCCTTGCTCCTACTGGTTCGATTAAACCTTGGTTTCATAACTGAGGGAAACTTGCTGTTGTGCTCATCATACCTTCCTCTTGGGGTTCCCAACGAGCTCTGCATCAACCACGCACCAGCACTTTTCTGGGCGCCATACACAGAGCCATCACACCCCCATGGGCCCCGCACGGGGGATGGCCCACTAGGGTGCCGGCCACCCCCTTGGCCCCCTTCTCCCTCTCTCCTTTGCCTAATGGGCCCTCTCCCTCCGGAAATTGGCCCATTAAGCCTTTGACCATTTATTTGATTTTTATCTTTATTAAATAATTATGAATAAATGATTAAATCAATATTTAACATTTATTCACATATTATTCAATCTTCGTGGCTATGGAACACCTTCCACCTTCACTCCGGACATCCTCCGGACTTACCGAAACCCTTCCGGTTTTCTTCCTACTCTTCTTCGGTGATTCCACCGATCCTATAAACACTCTCTAAGCATCATCAAGCCCTTAAGCGTGATACCCCATGGTTCGGGAACACTCCAGACATGGTCAGGACACTCCTGCACCAATGATCGACAGAGGGACCTGGATGGCCATGTGACCCCTGTGCGTTCCACGAAGATCTTTCGTCGTTTGAACCGGGACAGTCGTGTCTTATTCCTTTTGTCACTCGATACTTGCATTGCCCGAGATCTGATCAATGACATCACCATGTCGTGTTCAATCTCGTTACTGAACAATGCTACTAGACTCATTCCGACAAGTGATATCTCCCAGGATCAAATCACACGTTGCGCAGCTATTGGATACAACTTCTCCGAGTGGGCCCTTGAGTATCTTCCCGTCACATGGACGGACAAATCCTGCTCTTGACATATATTGCATCAACGGTTTCCTCCGAGTACCTAAACACTGAAGGGAATATGCCCAAGAGGCAATAATAAAGTGGTTATTATCTTATTCCATGTTTATGATAAATGTTTATTTTGCATGCTATAATTGTATTAATTGGAAACGTTAATACATGTGTGTTTAATAAACAAAATATAAAGTTCCTAGTACTGCCTCATATAAACTAGCTTGTTGATTAACAAGATGATCAAGGTTTCCTGATCATGGACATTGGATGTTGTTAATAACGAGGTCACAACATTGGTGGAATGATGTGATGAACATTCACCCGAAGTATAGCATTACGATCAGAGTCATTATGTTTATATTGCTATAACATCATACGAAGTAATCTTAGTCCTTAGACCATGAGATCATGTTAATTTCTAACACCAGAAGAGTATCTTGATAACATCAAACGTCACACCGTAACAGGGTGACTATAAAGGTGGGTTCAGTGCTACGAAGGTGTTATGTTGAGGCTCATGGATCAAGAGTGGGATTTGTCCATCCCGATGACGGATATATATACTCTGGGCCCTCTCGGTGATATCACATTGAAATAGCTTGCAAGCAAGTGATGTGATCACTAGAATGTTATATCACGGGAACGAGAAAAGAGTGAATGTCGGTAACGAGATCAAACTAGGTATTTGGATGCCAATGATCGAATCTCAGACATGTAATATATCGCGAGACAAAGGGATTTAGTTACGACGTTAAAGGTTCACACGATCACAAGAGTCATCGTTGAATATGTAGGAGTCAGTACGGATCTCCAGGTCCCGCTGCTGATTATTGATCGCAGAGGGGTCTCGATCATGTCTGCATTATTCGCGAAACGTAGGGTGACACACTTAAGGGATACCGACACCATTTGGAGAAAATATGTTTCAGATAAAGATTTAAGAAAGTGCTGGAATTATTTCAATAGACACCGAAACTGTTTCGGGTGAAATTGCTGAAATTGGTTCTACATGTAATATTGAAATGTTGCAGGGGGTTTTATGTGAATGTTTGTTAATTAAAGTAATTAACAAAATTCTCAATAAAATTAATAAAATAGTTTTATTAAATGAGAGAGCATTAAATTTGGAGAAATTTAATGCATTTAAAGTGGAGACTTTAAAAGAGAATGTGAAGGGGCATTTTAATGTGGAGGGGGTTACCACCACATGAATGGGGGAGGTGAAGGGACACCCTCCCCTCCTCCTATAAAAGTCCCCCTCTCACTCCTTCTTCCACACACCTCCTCGTGAAGGATCTCCCTCCCCCTCTAGTATTATTCCCATGGTCTCGGATTAGCGAGATACATGTTTCCGGTGGCTTTATCTGGAAAGGAGTTGCTGCTTCTGCTGCTTTGCTGGAGCGAGGGACGGAGGTTGTCGGGGTACCGGACGTGTGTGCGATCACGGATGCACCGCTTCTTTGCGGTGCTGGACTTGGTGGTGCTGGACTTGCTGGAGCTGGATCTGATGGACGTGCTGGAGTCGGACCTGCTGGACTTCATCACGATCTTGAGATCGGCAAGTGTACGACTACATCATCCACGAGTTCCAACTCATTCACAAAGCTTTGTTGTCTTCGAGGGTAAGTTCTCTATGGATGTATATCCACCCGTTGCTTATATCTAGTAGATAGATCTTGGCGTATAGTTCCCATCGTAGGAAAATTTTTGTTTTCTATGCTGCGAACCCAACAGTGGTATCAGAGCTTACATGTCATCATACATGAGACCGGTTCCACGACTGACATGCAACTTGTTTTGCATAAGTGCCTGGCGGGTGTCTGTCTCTCCTACTATAGTCAATATCTGATTTACAACGAGTTGCTAATAACTTGGTTATCCTCATTGTGGTTCATGTTTGTAGGTAAGACCGGTTCTATCTTCGAAAGCCCTAAGCCACGTAAAACTTGCAATTGATAAATTAGAGGCGTCTAGTTTAGATCGTTGTTGGGCTAGTGTCATGATATGGTAATGTTGTAAGTAGATGTATGATAAATACTCTTACAACACACTCAACGTGTAAGTTCCATAGACCTTGGCCTTACACACAAAGGAATGATAGAGATCATACCATGATGCAAATGATAGAGATCAAATGCATGGACCATATCATCTCACTTTACACATTAGATGTTCGCATCTTATACTGCTAGTTTTGCGTTTTTTGTAGCATTGTAAGATGATCCCTCATTTAGATATCAAGATAAAATATGTTCTTCCTTAAGTATGCACCATTCTGTGGATCGTGTTTCGAGACATCACGTGATGATCGGGTGTACTCGACTCTACGCTTTCATATAACGGGTGTAAGACAGTTTTACACACGCGAATACTAAGGTTCTTACTTGGCGAGCCTAGCATGTACAAACATGGCCTTGGAACACGGACCGAAAGGTTAATCATGAGTCATATAGTTGATATGATGCCCATATAGATGCTCGCCTTTGAAGCTACACCGACTCACGTGATAATCGGACTTGGTGTAGTGGATTTGGTTCATGTAATCACCAAAAAGACACGAGGGATGTCATTTTTGAGTGGAGTTCATTTCTAATTTGGATTAGTCGAACTCAATTTTTCATAAACTAAATCGAAGTGAATTTGCATAATTTGTTGTAGTCATTAGCGTCTATTCACTACCTTATGCTTAGTTTTAATTGAGATAATAGAACCATAGAATTCTGGATATTTACTTTACGAACTGGTATCGTATTGTTTTGAATGTCAATTTAAAAGTTCAGAAGTCCTATTGCAAACTTTCACTAAACTCTATTTACTCCATGAAGTTTAATAAGTAGTATTAAATCAAGAGTAAGAATTCCAATGTTAGTATCTAAAGTATCATGTTTGCCTCCATGATTTTTGATATTCAAAAGTTGTTTTAATATCAAGATTATCTAGGAGCTGAAAAAATTGTTTCAGAAACCATCATGTGTGGAAGATATTGTGATATCTGAAACAATGTTTTTGGTTGCATTATGATAGAGTATAATTTAGCAAAATGCATGTTCTCATATTATGAGAATTTGTAAAGGATGGAGATGCTAGGCATACGGATCTCCCAAAAAGGTTTTTGGGAACTAACATTATACTCGTGATTCTTCCTTATAGGCTATAGTAGCTTGATCATGAAAGTTGTCATGATAAGGATGAATATAAGATGTAGGTAAAATGTTTACTACACAAATAGATTTTTGAAAGAGCACCAAACATTTGATGATGGTGATCCACTTCAAAGTGCAAGTCCAAAGGTATTAGTATTTGACTATATACACTTTGTACTATGTGTCATGTGAATGACACCACTATTGATGTTGATAGATTCTTTTAAAATAAAAGGAATTGTTGAAAGAGGATCTATAAAATATTTGGCAGAAAAGAAAAGGTTGGATATGTCCAACTTAGGTATATAGAAGATATACATGTTATGGCTGTATTCCTTGCTTGTTAAACAATGTGGTTCTAAGGTATTGGATACCGAATTGGTTGGTGTGAAGTGTCATACAAAACAACACAATTCATGAACTGCAATGGCCTAAGTAACTGGCAAGAGAATAAGTGATGATGTTCATCGAAAACAAATAAAGTGTTATTGTGTTTTTTGTTGTCATCAAACCTAGCCTTCAAGATTTGTTTTAATAATTGTTATTTTGTTCCGGTATTATGAGAACAATGGTTGTTCAAATAATTACCGCATTCCATAAAGGATGGATGAACTTTTACAAGTCTAGTGGGAGAAATCACATCCATAAACACTACTGCTAAAATGTCGCAAGACAAATGATTGAAATATCACTTATGAAGTGACATCGCTGTTTAAATTATATTAGAAAGAAAACATGAAGAAACTCCATGTTGATGGATTTTTGGAGTCTTTGATTTTGATCAATTGACGCTTGTGAGACTTTCCTCGAGATAATTGAAACTCCGTCCATAGGCCAAAGAGGAACGGATGACTAACTTATTGGATATTATACATATTGATGTATATAGTCCATTATATGTAGCCATATGCGATGGATCTTTTTGCTTCATATGCTTTCTCTAGAAATTTGAGTGAATATATCTATATATTTACTTAATAAGAAAGAAGTATGAAACATTTGAAAATTGTTCAAAGACTTTCAAGATGAAGTGAAAAATTATTGTAACAAGAAAATAAAAGAGTTTATGATTTGATCATAAAGGAAGATATTTGAGTTACATGTTTAGCAAAACACTTAAGATTTGAGGAATTGTTCCATGATTTGTGTTTTCCAGAAAACCATAGGAGTATGTCATATTCGAGAGATGAAATCAAACCATGTTTGACATGGTAAGATCAAGGGTGTCATTTATAAAACTGCCATTATGTTTTAAGGATTGAAGCTTTAGATACTACCGCTTTTACACTGAAAAGAGCACCATCGTAATCCGTTGAAATGACACCATATAAGTTATGGTTTGGGATAAAACCCGAATTGTCTTTTCTTAAATTTTGGTATGCTATGCATAAATAAAATGTTTACAACCAAAGTCGGATAAGCACGTCTTTGTAGGTTATCCCAAAGAATTTGTTGGGAATTTCTCCATAACACCAAGGACAAAAGAGTTTGTTACTTGGAACGTCAAGTTCCTTGAGAAGGAATTTTTCGTGAAAAGTTAAGTGGGAGGATAATAGAACTTTGATAAGGTTGTTGAACCTTAGCTATATGTGCTAAGTAGAGCAGTGCCGGAAAGTGTCCCGGTGGCGGCCACAATGCTCATGGCTCCCATGATTACAAAGGTTGTGATCTCGGAGATTAGAGTTCCTATTGAACCGTGTGGGCCGGTAAGAATCAAATAGTGTGATTTGATAAACAAGTCGTTATTGTTTAGACAATGATGAACCGAGTACATGCAAAGAAGCGATGATGGGCCCTGACTCCATAAAATGACTAGAAGTCATAGAATCCATGATAGTATCCATACACGAGAAATGAAGTTTTTGAACTTGGAAGACCCTCCGGAAAGGCGTGAAGCCTATCGGTCATGTTTGGATCTATAAAGAAATAGACATAGATGTTTAACATCTATGAAATAATCAACATGTCGGAAGAAGTTTATGACAATGTTCAAGGAGTTGACTATGACAAGATTTGATCTTTCATAGCGATATTTAGTCTTGACGGATTAATGTAGCAACCACTACATATAATTTGATGTATGGTAGTTGAACAAACAAAACAATGTTCTTCTAATAGAATGGTTACCTAGGACGTGTACATGAAATGGTCTGAAGGGTTTTGTTAATTCAAAGGATGCTAAAAGGGAATGCAAACTTCAATATTGAAGTGAGCATAGCGGAGTTGGAATCTTCACCATGATGAAACTGTTAAAAGAGTTTAAATTCACCGGAGATGATGAAGATGCTTGCATTTGCAAGAAATTAAGTGGGAGAGCTGAGACATATTTCTAATACATTATGTAGAGGACATATTGTTGATTGGAAATGATGTATCTTGTATTGACACGAGTTAAGAATTTCATTAAAATAAGATTTCAATGAAAGACTTGGGCAAAACCAGAATATTTGGCATCAATATCTATATGAGTATATTGAGGCACTAATATGGTTGTGCCAGACATACATATATGAGATATTGAAAGGGTTCAATATGGAAACAACAAGAAAGGTTCTTGCTGCATGGAAAAGATTGTATCAAGATTCAAGTGTGTCAACACTTGGTGAATAAAATCACATGAAGATTTTGATCGATTATACCGTGATATGTATATATCCAGAATGTCCTATGCTCTAAATGTTATGAGCACATACCAGAATGACTCATAAGATGATCATTGGACAATAGTAAAGATATTCTTATGAGCTTTGGAAGAACTAAGAATATATCATGTATAAGTGACAAATAGTTAAAGGTAGTTCATTGTAAAGTGTTACATTGATACTAGTTTTGTCACAAGATACAAATTAAATTTATCTCAATTTAGACTACGGGTGGCACAATGTAATGGAAACGATGTTCCATGATGGATTTGGATAAGTTCCAAAGTTGAAACATTGTGACGGATACTACAACAAAAGGCTAAGTATATGACTGTTATAGTAGCAGCAAAGGAGGGCATTTGTGTTAAGAAGTTTGGTATCAAACTAGGTGTGGTTCAAAGTGGGCTAATACTATGAAGATATATTGTATGACAATAATATCAACATATTTTAACCCGAACGATTTAAAGGTCTCACCAAAGGACCAAATTTATACAATGCCATCTCATTTGAGAATGAGTGATGCGTAGAGACACAAAGACATGCAAATACACATGGACCTGAAACTGTCAGATCCGGAGATTATGTTAACCACTAGTAATCGCGTATATGCAACACCAGAAAGCCATAGGTGTTCAATACACAAAGTTTTTCAAACTAGATTATTGACTCTAGTGCAAGTGGGAGACTGAAGGGAATATGCCCGAGAGGCAATAATAAAGTGGTTATTATCTTATTCCATGTTTATGATAAATGTTTATTTTGCATGCTATAATTGTATTAATTGGAAACGCTAATACATGTGTGTTTAATAAACAAAATACAAAGTTCCTAGTATTGCCTCTCATATAAACTAGCTTGTTGATTAACAAGATGATCAAGGTTTCCTAATCATGGACATTGAATGTTGTTAATAACGAGGTCACAACATTGGTGGAATGATGTGATGAACATTCATCCGAAGTATAGCATTATGATCAGAGTCATTATGTTTATATTGCTATAACATCATACGAAGTAATCTTAGTCCTTAGACCATGAGATCATGTTAATTGCTAACACCAGAAGAGTATCTTGATAACATCAAACGTCACACCATAACAGGGTGACTATAAAGGTGGGTTCAGTGCTACGAAGGTGTTATGTTGAGGCTCATGGATCAAGAGCGGGATTTGTCCATCCCGATGACGGATAGATATACTCTGGGCCCTCTTGGTGATATCACATTGAAATAGCTTGCACGCAAGTGATGTGATCACTAGAATGTTATATCATGGGAACGAGAAAAGAGTGCATGTCGGTAACAAGATCAAACTAGGTATTTGGATGCCAATGATCGAATCTCGGACATGTAATATATCGCGAGACAAAGGGATTTAGTTACGACGTTAAAGGTTCACACGACCACAAGAGTCATCGTTGAATATGTGGGAGTCAGTACGGATCTCCAGGTCCCGCTGTTGATTATTGATCAGAGAGGGGTCCCGATCATGTCTGCATTATTCGCAAAACGTAGGGTGACACACTTAAGGGATACCGACACTATTTGGAGCAAATATGTTTCAGATAAAGATTTAAGAAAGCGCTGGAATTATTTCAATAGACACCGAAACTGTTTCGGGTGAAATTGTTGAAATTGGTTCTGCATGTAATATTTAAATGTTGTAGGGGTTTTTATGTGAATGTTTGTTAATTAAAGTAATTAAAAAAATTCTGAATAAAATTAATAAAAGAGTTTTATTAAATGAGAGAGCATTCAATTTGGAGAAATTTAATGCATTTAAAGTGGAGACTTTAAAAGAAAATGTGAAGGGGCATTTTAATGTGGAGGGGGTTACCACCACATGAATGGGGGAGGTGAAGGGACACCCTCCCCTCCTCCTATAAAAGGCCCCCCTCTCACTCCTTCTTCCGCACACCTCCTCGTGAAGGATCTCTCTCCCCCTCTAGTATTATTCCCATGGTCTTGGATTAGCGAGATACATGTTCCCAGTGGCTTTATCTGGAAAGGAGTTGCTGCTTCTGCTGCTTTGCTGGAGCGAGGGACGGAGGTTGTCGGGGTACCAGACGTGTGTGCGATCACGGATGCACCGCTGCTTTGTGGTGCTGGACTTGGTGGTGCTGGACTTGGTGGAGCTGGATCTGATGGACGTGCTGGAGCCGGACCTGCTAGACTTCATCACGATCTTGAGATCGGCAAGTGTATGACCACATCATCCACGAGTTCCAACTCGTTCACAAAGCTTTGTTGTCTTCGAGGGTAAGTTCTCTATGGATGTATATCCACCTGTTGCTTGTATCTAGTAGATATATCTTGGCGTATAATTCCCATCGTAGGATTTTTTTTGTTTTCTATGCTGCGAACTGAAGGAAATATGCCCTGAGAGGCAATAATAAAGTTGTTATTATGTATTCCTTGTATATGATAGATGTTTATTTTGCATGCTATAATTGTATTGATAGGAGACATCAATACATGTGTGTTTAATAAACAAAAAGGGTTCCTAGTCATGCCTCTCTTATAGACTAGCTTGTTGATTAACATGATGATCAAGGTTTCCTGATCATGGACATTGGATGTTGTTAATAACAAGGTCACACCATTGGTGGAATGATGTGATGAACATTCATCCGAAGTACAACATTACGATCAAGTCATTATGTTTATATTGCTATAACATCATACGAAGTAATCTTTATCCTTAGACCATGAGATCATGTTAATTGCTAACACCGGAAGAGTATCTTGATAACATCAAACGTCACATCCTAACAGGGTGACTATAAAGATGGGTTCAGTGCTACGAAGGTGTTATGTTGAGGCTCATGGATCAAGAGTGGAATTTGTCAATCCAGATGACGGATAGATATACTCTGGGCCCTCTCGGTGATATCACATTAGGATAGCTTGCAAGCAAGTGATGTGATCACTAGAATGTTATATCACGGGAACGAGAAAAGAGTGCATGTCGGTAACGAGATCAAACTAGGTATGGAGATACCGATGATCGAATCTCGGACATGTAATATATCGAGAGATAAAGGGATTTAGTTACAAGCGTTAAAGGTTCTCACGATCACAGGAGTCATCGTTGAATGTGTAGGAGTCAGTACAGATCTCCAGGTCCCGCTGCTGATTATTGATCGGAGAAGGGTCTCGATCATGTCTGCATTATTTGGCGAACCGTAGGGTGGCACACTTAAGAGTTACCGGACACAATTTTGGAGCACATATGTTTCAGACGGAAGAATTGCAAAGCGCAGGAATTGTTTCAATAGAAACCGGAAATTGTTTCGGGTGAAATTGCAGAAGGTGTTTCTGCATGTGATATTGAAATATTGCAAGGGGCTATATGTGAATGTTTGTTAATTAAAGTAATTAACAAAATTCTGAAAAAATTTAATAAAAGAGTTTTATTAAATGAGAGAGCATTAAATTTGGAGAAACTTAATGCATTTAAAGTGGAGACTTTAAAAGGGAATGTGAAGAGGCATTTTAATGTGGAGGAGTTACCACCACATGAATGGGGGAGGTGAGGGGTCACCCCCCCATGCGCCGGCCATGGAGAGAGGGGGCACCCCCCTCCTGTTGGAGATATGCCCAAGAGGCAATAATAAAAGAGGTTATTATTATATCTTTGTGTTTATGATGAATGTTTACATCCCATGCTATAATTGTATTATTAGGAAACACTAATACTTGTGTGTTTTGTAAACATAAAAGAGTCCCTAGTAAGCCTCTTGTTAAACTAGCTTGTTGATTAATTGATGATCATGGTTTCCTGATCATGGACATTGGATGTGATTAATAACAAGGTTATATCATTAGGAGAATGATATGATGGACACACACCCATAGTAAGCGTATCATAAGATCAAGTCATTAAGTTCGTATTGCTATAAGCTTTGAAATACATAGTAACCTAATCCTTCGACCATGAGGTTATGTTAATCACTATCACCGGATGGGTACTTTGATGGCATCAAACGCCGCTTCGTAACTGGGCGGTTATAAAGGTGTCATTGGGTATTCTGAAAGTATGTGTTGAAGCGCATAGACCAAGATTGGGATTTGTCCATCCATATGACGGATAGATATACTCTGGGCCCTCTCGGTGGAATGTCATCTAGACAGCTTGCAAGCGTGTGACTAGGTCACAAGGGATGACATTACACGGAACGAGTAAAGAGTACTTATCAGTAATGAGGAAGAACTAGGTATGAAGATACCGACGATCAAACCTCGGATAAGTAGAATGTCGCGAGACAAAGGGAATTGGTTTCGTATGTCAATTGGTTCAATCGATCACGGAGTAATCGTTGAGTATGTAGGAGCCGTTATGGATCTCCAGATCCCGCTGATGGTTATTGATAGGAGAGGTGTCTTCATCATGTCTGCATATTCACGAACCGTAGGGTGACACACTTAAGGTTCGAAGTTGTTTGAAGTAGATATGGAATTTGCGTTGGAGACCGAATGTTGTTCGGAGTCTCGGAATGGATCCGGGACATCAAAACGAGGAGATCCGGAATGGTCCGGAGAATAAGATTCATATATTGGAAATCATTTTCTAAGTTAGGAAATGTTCCGGAGTGTTTGTATGGAGATTCTAGAAGGTTTCGGAATGTTCTGGAAGGTTCTAGAGGATTTCTTGGAGTTTGCTTGAAAACCAAGAAAGGGATCAAAGAAACCAAGTGGGGTAAGACACGGATTCGTGGGGGAGGAGGACTCCTCCCCCCAACCCGCCGGCCCAAGGAGGAGGGAGTCCTACTAGGACTCCCCGTCCCCAGGCGCGCCTCCCTCCCTTAAATAGAAGGGAGGGGCGCCCCCTCTTGCACCTTGTCTCATAACTCCCAATCTCAGCCGCCTCTCTCCTCCATGTTTCTTCTGCACAGGCATAGGCGAAGCCCTGCAGATTTCTCATCTCCACCACCACCACCACGCCGTCGTGCTGCTAGGATTCCGTGGAGAAGATCTACTACCTCCGCTGCTCGCTGGAACGGGGAGAGGAAGGTCTGCTTCGACTCCGCACGTGTGACCGTCTGCGGAAGCGCTGCCGGAACGCGGCGCCGGAAGGATCGTCCACACGATCTTGAGATCGGCAAGTGATCGACTACATCATCCACGAGATCTAATATCGTTAACGCTTTCGGTTCTACGAGGGTTAGTACCGATCTATCTCGTTGCTCATGTCTAGTAGATTAGATCTTGGCTTTTATCTAGATTAGATCTGGGTTTTGTTCGTTCTTGCGGTAGAAATTTTTTGTTTTCCATTCTACGAACCCATCAGTGGTATCAGAGCCTTGTCTATGCGTAGATCTGTTGCACGAGTAGAACACAATGAGGTTGTGGGCGTTGGTGCTCGTGCCGTCTTTTGCTATATGTGTACTTTGCATCTTGCGGTATGGTGGGATGAAGCGGCCCGGGCTAACATTACATGTCATCGTACATGAGACTTGCTCCACGCTTGACGTGCAACTCGTATTGCACAAGTGGCTTTGCGGGTGTCTGTCTCTCCCATCATAGTATAGATCAAATCTACACTTTGCACTTGATAGCACTTGTATCAACGTTGTGGTTCAGTTTCGTAGGTAAGATGCGTTCTTAGTCGAAAGCCCAAGCCACGTAAAACTTGCAAAGAAAATTAGAGGCGTCTAACTTGTTTTTGCAGGGGTTTTGTGATGTGATATGGCCTACATGTGATTGTGATTGTATTTGATGTATGCAATGATCCTTGTTGTAATATGGCAACCGGCAGGAGCCTAATGGTTGTCTTTAATTCTGTTAAGACCTGCGTGTCTATTCATCTTGTAATAGCTTTGTTCCAAGTAGTTGTAATAGTTGCTAGTGAAGATGAACAACCATGAAGCGGCACCACGGACCTTGACGCAATGCTGGTGATGATGGAGATCATGTCCGTGCTTTGGAGATGGAGATCAAAGGCATAAGAAGAAAGGGCCATATCATATCACACTAATTATGAATTGCCTGTGATGTTAATCCTTTATGCATCTTGTATTGCTTAGATCGCGACGGTAGCATTATAAGATGATCCCTCTCACTAAATATCAAGTAATAAAGTGTTCGTCCTTAGTTGGCACCGTTGCTAAGACTCGTCGTTTCGAAGCATCTCGTGATGATCGGGTGTGATAGACTCTACGTGTGCATACAACGGGTGCAAGCCAGATTTGCACATGCGGAAACTAAGGTTAATCTTGACGAGCCTAGCATGTACAGACATGGTCTCGGAACACGGAATACCGAAAGGTAGAGCATGAGTCATATGATTGATATGATGAACATGAAGATTGTTCACCGATGAAGCTACATCATCTCACGTGATGATCGGACTTGGTGTAGTGGATTTGGTTCGTGTAATCACTAAAACAACTGCGAGGGATGTTGTTTTGAGTGGGAGTTCACCTAGTTGATTTAAGAATTAAATTTGAACACTATTTATCATAAACTTAGTCTAAATTACTTGCAAATTTGTTGTAGATTATGGCGAACGTTTCCATCAATTTCAATGCGTTCCTAGAGAAAGAAAAGCTTAAGAACAATGGAAGCAATTTCACGGACTGGTTCCGTGGACTGAAGATCGTCCTCAGGGCTGGTCAGTTGACCTATGTGCTCGAAGCACAGCTAGGTGACCCACCTGCAGAAGATGCCACCGATGACGTAAAGAATGTTTACGCCACTCGAAAACATCACTAATCCACAGTTCAGTGTGCCATCTTGTATGGTTTAGAATCGGAGCTTCAAAAGCGTTTTGAGCACCATGACCCATTTGAAATCATTAAGGAGCTCAAACTCATATTTGAGACTCGCGCGGCCATGGAAAGCTATGAAGCTTCCGAGAAGTTCTTTACCTACAAGATGGAAGAGGGTAGCTCCGTTAGCGAGCACGTGCTCACCATGTCTGGGCACGCAAACAAACTCCGAGAGTTGGGGATACCGATTCCTAATGAATTGGGGATTCACCATGTCCTCCAATCACTGCCACCAAGTTACAAGAACTTTGTGATGAACTACAATATGCACTGCATGAACAAGACGTTGCCTGAACTATCGTCCATGCTGAAAACTGCTGGAGTGGAGATCATGAAAGAACACCAAGTGTTGATGGTCAATAAGACCACCAATTTCAAGAAACGGGGCAAGCCTAAGAACAAGGGCAACTTCAAGAAGGACGGCAAGAAAGCTGCCGCACTTGCTAAGAAGCCCAAGGCTGGTCCTAAACCTGAAACTGAGTGCTTCTACTGCAAGGGTGCTGGTCACTGGAAGCGTAACTGCCCCAAATACCTAGCGGATCTGAAGAACGGCAACATCAAGAATAAAGGTATATTAGATATACATGTTATAGATGTGTATCTTACTAGTAATCGTAGTAGTGCCTGGGTATTTGATACTGGTTCGGTTGCTCATATTTGTAACTCGAAACAGGAGCTGCGGAATAAACGAAGACTGGCAAGAGACGAGGTGACGATGCGCGTTGGAAATGGCTCCAAGGTTGATGTGATTGCCGTCGGCACGCTCCCTCTACATCTACCATCGGGATTAGTTTTAAATTTAAATAATTGTTATTTGGTGCCTGCGTTAAGCATGAACATTATATCTGGATCTTGTTTATTGCGAGACGGTTACTCTTTTAAGTCTGAGAATAAAGGTTGTTCGATTTATATGAGTAATATCTTTTATGGTTATGCACCTGAGATGAATGGTTTATTCTTATTGAATCTCGATAGTAGTGATACACATGTTCACAACATAGATGCTAAACGAATAAAATTAAATGATAATTCTACATACATGTGGCACTGTCGTCTTGGTCACATTGGAGTGAAGCGTATGAAGAAACTCCATTCTGATGGACTTCTTGAATCACTTGATTTTGAATCACTTGAAAGATGCGAAGCATGTCTAATGGGAAAAATGACTAAGACTCCATTCTCTGGTATAATGGAGCGAGCTACAGACTTATTGGAAATAATACATACCGATGTGTGCGGTCCAATGAGTGTAGCATCGCGTGGGGGATATCGTTATGTTCTCACTTTCACGGATGACTTGAGTAGATATGGGTATGTCTACTTTATGAAACATAAATCCGAAACTTTCGAGAAGTTTAAGGAATTTCAAAGTGAAGTGGAAAATCATCATAACAAGAAGATTAAGTTTCTGTGTTCTGACCGTGGAGGTGAATATCTGAGTTATGAGTTTGGCATGCATTTAAAGAAATGTGGAATACTTTCACAGTTGACACCGCCGGGAACACCACAGTGTAATGGTGTGTCCGAACGTCGTAATCGAACTCTCTTAGATATGGTTCGGTCTATGATGTCTCTTACAGATTTACCGTTGTCATATTGGGGCTATGCATTAGAGACAGCCGCATTCACTTTAAATAGGGCACCATCTAAATCCGTTGAAATGGCACCGTATGAATTGTGGTTTGGAAAGAAACCTAAGTTGTCGTTCCTTAAAGTTTGGGGCTGCGAAGCATATGTAAAGAAGTTACAACCTGATAAGCTTGAACCCAAAGCGGAGAAATGCGTCTTCATAGGATACCCTAAAGAAACAATTGGGTATACCTTCTATCATAGATCCGAAGGCAAAGTTTTCGTTGCTAAGAATGGATCCTTTCTGGAGAAGGAATTTCTCTCGTAAGAAGTGACTGGAAGGAAAGTAGAACTCGACGAGGTTGTTGAACCTTCTTTCGGAGTTGAGAGTAGCGCAGCACCGGAAGATGTTTCTGTGCCGCCTGCACCAACTGGAGAGGAAGCTAATGATGCTGATCATGAAACTTCGAACGAAGTTACTACTGAACCTCACAGGTCAACGAGGGTTCGTACCACTCCTGAGTGGTATGACTCTTCCTTGAACGTCATGTTAGTGGACAACACTGATGACCCTGCGACGTATGAAGAAGCTATGGTGAGCCCAGATTCCGACAAATGGCTAGAAGCCATGAAATCCGAAATGGGATCCATGTATGAAAACCATGTATGGACTTTGGTGGACTTACCGGATGGCCGAAAGGTTGTCGAGAACAAATGGATTTTCAAAAGAAAAACAGATGTTGATGGTAATGTTACCGTCTATAAAGCTCGACTTGTCGTGAAAGGGTTCCGACAAATTCAAGGAGTTGACTACGATGAGACTTTCTCACCTGTAGCGAAGCTAAAGTCTGTGAGGATTATGTTAGCAATCGCTGCATATTTCGATTATGAAATTTGGCAGATGGATGTCAAAACAGTGTTCCTTAATGGTGACATTGAGGAAGAGTTGTATATGGTACAACACAAGGGTTTTGTCGATCCTAGTGATGCTGATAAGGTATGCAAACTTCAGCGTTCCATTTATGGACTAAAGCAAGCATCCCGAAGTTGGAATCAACGTTTTGATAAAGTAATCAAAAACTTTAGATTTATACAAACTTACGGAGAAGCTTGTATTTACAAGAAAGTGAGAGGGAGCTCTGTAGTATTCCTAGTACTATATGTAGATGACATATTGTTGATTGGGAATGATATAGAACTTCTTAATAGCGTCAAAACCTATTTGAATAATAGTTTTTCGATGAAGGATCTTGGCGAAGCGGCATATATTCTAGGCATCAAGATTTATAGAGATAGATCAAGACGCCTAATAGTGCTTTCACAAAGTACATACTTAGACAAAGTTCTAAAGAAATTTAGAATGGAAGAGAGCAAGAAAGGGTTCGTGCCCATGTTGTCAGGTAAGACCTTGAGTAAAACTCAAAGTCCGGTTACGGCAGAAGATAGAGAAAATATGAATAAAATTCCCTATGTCTCGGCCATAGGTTCTATCATGTATGCCATGCTGTGTACAAGACCGGATATAGCACATGCTATTAGTTTAACTAGCAGATATCAAAGTTATCCTGGAATGGAACACTGGACAGCGGTCAAGAATATCCTAAAGTACCTGAATAGGACTAAGGATATGGTTCTTTCTTATGGAGATGATGAACAGCTTGTTGTAAATGGTTACACTGATGCTAGTTGGAACACCGATCCAGATGACTCGAAGTCACAGTCTGGATACGTATTTATTTTGAATGGTGCTGCAATAAGCTGGAGGAGTGCCAAGCAGAGCGTTGTGGCGAAATCTTCAACTGAATCGGAATACATAGCTGCTTCGGAGGCTGCACAAGAAGGCATATGGATGAAGGAGTTCATTACTGAACTTGGCGTGGTTCCCAGCGCATTAGACCCGATGGCCATCTACTGTGACAACACAGGTGCCATAGCTAATGCACAGGAGCCAAGGTCACATAGCAAGCTGAAGCACATCAAGCTATGTTTTCATGCTATTTGCGAGTATGTCCAAGATGGTGACATAAAGATTTGCAAAGTACACACTGATCTGAATGTAGCAGATCCGTTGACTAAACCTCTCCCTAGAGCAAAGCATGACCAACACCAGAACGACATGGGTGTTCGGTATATTACCATGTAATCTAGATTATTGACTCTAGTGCAAGTGGGAGACTGTTGGAGATATGCCCAAGAGGCAATAATAAAAGAGGTTATTATTATATCTTTGTGTTTATGATGAATGTTTACATCCCATGCTATAATTGTATTATTAGGAAACACTAATACTTGTGTGTTTTGTAAACATAAAAGAGTCCCTAGTAAGCCTCTTGTTAAACTAGCTTGTTGATTAATTGATGATCATGGTTTCCTGATCATGGACATTGGATGTGATTAATAACAAGGTTATATCATTAGGAGAATGATATGATGGACACACACCCATAGTAAGCGTAGCATAAGATCAAGTCATTAAGTTCGTATTGCTGTAAGCTTTGAAATACATAGTAACCTAATCCTTCGACCATGAGGTTATGTTAATCACCATCACCGGATGGGTACTTTGATGACATCAAACGCCGCTTCGTAACTAGGCGGTTATAAAGGTGTCATTGGGTATTCTGAAAGTATGTGTTGAAGCGCATAGACCAAGATTGGGATTTGTCCATCCATATGACGGATAGATATACTCTAGGCCCTCTCGGTGGAATGTCATCTAGACAGCTTGCAAGCGTGTGACTAGGTCACAAGGGATGACATTACACGGAACGAGTAAAGAGTACTTATCAGTAACGAGGAAGAACTAGGTATGAAGATACCGACGATCAAACCTCGGATAAGTAGAATGTCGCGAGACAAAGGGAATTGGTTTCGTATGTCAATTGGTTCAATCGATCACGAAGTAATCGTTGAGTATGTAGGAGCCGTTATGGATCTCCAGATCCCGCTGATGGTTATTGATAGGAGAGGTGTCTTCATCATGTCTGCATATTCACGAACCGTAGGGTGACACACTTAAGGTTCGAAGTTGTTTGAAGTAGATATGGAATTTGCGTTGGAGACCGAATGTTGTTCGGAGTCTCGGAATGGATCCGGGACATCAAAACGAGGAGATCCGGAATGGTCCGGAGAATAAGATTCATATATTGGAAATCATTTTCTAAGTTAGGAAATGTTCCGGAGTGTTTGTATGGAGATTCTAGAAGGTTTCGGAATGTTCTGGAAGGTTCTAGAGGATTTCTTGGAGTTTGCTTGAAAACCAAGAAAGGGATCAAAGAAACCAAGTGGGGTAAGACACGGATTCGTGGGGGAGGAGGACTCCTCCCCCCAACCCGCCAGCCCAAGGAGGAGGGAGTCCTACTAGGACTCCCCCTCCCCAGGCGCGCCTCCCTCCCTTAAATAGAAGGGAGGGGCGCCCCCTCTTGCACCTTGTCTCATAACTCCCAATCTCAGCCGCCTCTCTCCTCCATGTTTCTTCTGCACAGGCATAGGCGAAGCCCTGCAGATTTCTCATCTCCACCACCACCACCACGCCGTCGTGCTGCTAGGATTCCGTGGAGAAGATCTACTACCTCCGCTGCTCGCTAGAACGGGGAGAGGAAGGTCTGCTTCGACTCCGCACGTGTGACCGTCTGCGGAAGCGCTGCCGGAACGCGGCGCCGGAAGGATCGTCCACACGATCTTGAGATCGGCAAGTGATCGACTACATCATCCACGAGATCTAATCTCGTTAACGCTTTTGGTTCTACGAGGGTTAGTACCGATCTATCTCGTTGCTCATGTCTAGTAGATTAGATCTTGGCTTTTATCTAGATTAGATCTGGGTTTTGTTCGTTCTTGCGGTAGAAATTTTTTGTTTTCCATGCTACGAACCAATCACCTCCTCCTATAAAAGGCTACCCATTCCCTCCTTCATCCTCACACACCTCCTTGTGAAGGATCTCTCTCCCCCTCTAGAATTATTCCCCCATGGTCTTGGATTAGCGAGATACATGTTCCCGGTGGCATTTCGTCTGGAAGGAGTTGCTGCTTCCGCTGGATCGCTGGATCGAGGAGGTGGAGGTTGTCCGGTGGCTTGAACGTGTGTGCGAGTGCGGATGCGCTGCTGAGTTGCGGCGCTCGGACTTCCTCACGATCTTGAGATCGGCAAGTGTACGACTACATCAGCCACGAGTTCCTACTCGTTAACAAAACTCATTGTCTTCGAGGGTAAGTTCTCCATGGATGTATGTCCACCCGCTTGCTTTGTACCTAGTAGATAGATCTTGGCGTGTAGTTCACACCGTAGGAAATTTTTTGTTTTCTATGCTGCGGACCCAACAGTGGTATCAGAGCCTGATCTATGCGTAGGTTCTTTGCACGGGTAGTACACATATATTTATATGTGGGCGGTGATGATCATGTTATTGCATCTTCTATGTACCAACCTTACATGTCATCGTACATGAGACCGGTTCCATGACTGACATGCAACTTGTTTTGCATAAGTGGCTGGCGGGTGTCTGTCTCTCCTACTATAGTCAATATCTGATTTACAACGAGTTGCTAATAACTTGGTTATCCTCGTTGTGGTTCATGTTCGTAGGTTAGACAGGTTCTATCTCCGAAAGCCCTAAGCCACGTAAAACTTGTAATTGATAAATTAGAGGCGTCTAGTTTAGATCGTTGCTAGGCTAGTGTTTTGATATGGTATTGTTGTAAGTATATGTATAATAGATACTCTTACAACTCACTTAACGTGTAAGTTCCATAGACCTTGTCCTTACACACAAAGGAATGATAGAGATCATACCACGATGCAAATGATAGAGATCAAATGCATGGACCATATCACCTCACTTCACACATTAGATGTTAGCATCTTATATTGCTAATTTGGCGCGTTTGGTAGCATTATAAGATGATCCCTCATTTAGATATCAAGATAAAATGTGTTCTTCCTTAAGTATGCACCGTTTTGTGGATCGTGTTTTGAGGCATCACGTGATGATCGGGTGTTTTCAACTCTACGCTTTCATACAACGGGTGTAAGACAATTTTACACACGCGAATACTAAGGTTCTTACTTGACGAGCCTAGCATATACAGACATGGCCTCGGAACACGGACCGAAAGGTTAAGCATGAGTCATATAGTTGATATGATGCCCATATAGATGCTCGCCTTTGAAGCTACACCGACTCACGTGATGATCGGACTTGGTGTAGTGGATTTGGTTCATGTAATCACCAAAAGGACACGAGGGATGTCGTTTTTGAGTGGGAGTTCATTAGTAATTTGGATTAGTTAAACTCAATCTATCATAAACTTAGTCTAAATATACTTTACAAATTCTGTTCTAGATGGCACCACCTGCTTTTAATTTCAATGTGTTCATGGAGAAAGAGAAGCTTGCTGCGAATGGTAGCAACTTCACCAACTGGGCTATGAATTTGAGGATTCTCCTCACTGCTGCAGAAAAGCAATATGTGCTAGATGCGCCGCTAGGCCCCCCACCAGATCCTAATGCCCCTGACGAGGAAAAGAACGTCTATATAACTCGTCAGGAGGACCACAACTTAGTTCATTGCGGCATACTGTATGGGCTAGAGCCAGAACTTCGAAAGCGTTTCGAAAATGGCAATGCCTTTGATACCATGGGAGAATTGAAAATGATTTTCGATACCCATGCTGCTGTAGAGAGTTATAATGCTACAGAAAAGTTCTTTAGCTGCATGATGGAGGAAAACAGCTCTGTTAGTGAGCACATACTCAAAATGTCTGGGTACGCCGATAAGCTTGTGTCCTTGGGAATAACGATTCCCATTGACTTAGGCATACATCGTGTTCTCCAATCTCTGCCACCTAGCTACAAGAGCTTCGTGATGAACTATAATATGCAGGGCATGAAGAAGTCTCTTCCCAAGCTTCTGTCAATGCTTAAGACTGCAGAAGTGGAGATTAGGAAAGAACATCAAGTGTTGATGATCAATAGGACCACCGGTTTCAAGAAGGACAAGAAAGGAAAGCACAAGGGAAAGAAGGGTGGCAAGTCTATTGCCACGCCTGAAAAGAAACCCCGAGCTGGCCCTAAGTCTGACACCAAGTGCTACTATTGCAAGGGGACTGGCCATTGGAAGCGCAACTGCCCCAAGTATTTGGCGGACAAGAAGTCCGGCAAGGCAAACAAAGGTATATGTGATATACATGTTATTGATGTGTACTTGACTAGTACTTGCAGTAGCACCTGGGTATTTGATACTGGATCGGTTGCTAATATATGTAACTCGGTTCAGGGGCTGCGGAACAAGCGACAACTAGCAAGGGATGAGGTCACGATGCGGGTCGGCAATGGATCAAGAGTTGATGTGATCGCCGTCGAAACGCTGCCTCTCCATATGCCATCGGGATTAGTTATAAACCTAAATAATTGTTATTTGGTGCCTGCACTAAGCATGAACATTGTATCCGGATCGTGTTTGATGCAAAGTGGTTATTCATTTAAGTCTGAAAACAATGGTTGTTCGATTTATATGAATAATATCTTTTATGGTCATGCACCTATGTTAAATGGTTTATTTCTGTTGGATCTCGATAGTAGTATTACGCATATTCATAATGTTGATGCTAAAAGGATTAAACTTGATAATGATATATCTACATATATGTGGCACTGCCGTCTAGGTCATATTGGCGTTAAACGCATGAAGAAACTCCATTCTGATGGACTTTTGGAATCACTTGATTTTGAATCATTTGATACATGTGAGCCATGCCTTATGGGCAAGATGACTAGAACGCCGTTTTCCGGTTCAATGGAATGGGCGACAGATCTATTGGAAATCATACATACTGATGTGTGTGGACCAATGAGTGTGTCGGCGCGAGGTGGATATCGTTATTTTGTTACTTTCACGGATGATTTGAGTAGATATGGGTATATCTATTTGATGAAACACAAGTCTGAAACTTTTGAAAAGTTCAAAGAATTTCAGAATGAAGTGGAAAATCATCGTAACAGAAAGATCAAATTTCTGCGGTCCGACCATGGACGAGAGTATCTTAGTTACGAGTTTAGCACACATATGAAATACTGTGGAATAGTTTCACAACTCACGCCTGCCAGAACACCACAACGTAATGGTGTGTCAGAACGTCGTAATCGTACTTTATTGGATATGGTTCGATCTATGATATCTCTGACTGACTTGCCACTATCATTTTGGGGTTATGCACTGGAAACCGCTACATTCACTTTAAATAGGGCACCATCTAAATCCGTTGAAAAGACACCGTATGAATTATGGTTTGGAAACAAACCTAAGCTGTCATTTCTTAAAGTTTGGGGATGCGATGTTTACGTGAAGAAACTTCAACCGAATAAACTCGAACCCAAAGCGGAAAAATGTGTCTTCATAGGATACCCTAAGGAAACGATTGGGTATACCTTCTATCACAGATCCAAGGGCAAGGTCTTTGTTGCCAAGAATGGATCCTTTCTTGAGAAGGAGTTTCTCGCGAAAGGTGTGAGTAGTCAGAAGGTAGAACTCGAAGAGGTTATTGAACCTTCTCTTCATGAAATGGCGAGTAGCACAGCTCCAGAAGTTGTTTCGGAGTTGACTTCACCTAATAAAGAGAGAGCTAATGATATTGATCATGAAACTCCGAAAGAGGACACTACCGAACCTCGCAGGTCAAGGAGGACACGTGCAGCTCCTGAACTGTACGGCAATCCTGTTATGAATTTCATGGTTAATGAAATGGATGACCCTACGACGTATGAAGAAGCGATGATGAGCCCAGATTCCAACAAATGGCTAGAAGCCATGAAATCCGAGATGGAATCCATGTACGAGAACCAAGTTTGGAACTTGGTGGACTTACCTCACGACCGAAAGGCCGTTGAGAATAAATGGATTTTCAAAAGGAAAACTGATGCTGATGGTAATGTGAGTATCTATAAGGCTCGACTTGCCGCAAAGGGATTTCGACAAATTCAAGGAGTTTACTACGATGAGACATTCTCTCCCGTAGTGATGATTAAGTCGGTTAGGATTATGTTAGCAATTGCTGCATATTTCGATTATGAAATATGGCAGATGGATGTCAAAACTGCATTCCTCAATGGTAAGATTGAAGAAGAGTTGTATATGATACAACCTAAGGGTTTTGTCGATCCTAAGGATGCTAATAAGGTGTGCAAACTTCAGCGATCCATCTATGGACTGAAGCAAGCATCACGAAGTTGGAATCTCCGCTTTGATGAGGTGATCAAAGAGTTTGGATTTGTCCAAACTTATGGAGAGGCTTGTATTTACAAGAAAGTGAGTGGGAGCAATGTGGCATTTCTGATATTATATGTGGATGACATATTATTGATTGGAAATGATTTAGATCTTTTAAACAGTGTTAAAAGTTATCTAAACAGCAAATTTTCGATGAAGGACCTTGGTGAAGCTTCATATATATTAGGCATTAAAATCTATAGAGATAGATCAAGACGCCTAATTGGGCTATCGCAGAGTACATACCTTGATAAGATATTAAAGAAGTTTAATATGGACGGAAGTAAGAAGGGGTTCTTACCTATGTTGCAAGTCAATACATTGAGTAAGACTCAAAGTCCGGCTACGGCGGAAGAAAGAGAGATAATGGATAAGATCCCCTATGCCTCAGCCATAGGCTCTATAATGTATGCCATGCTATGTACAAGACTGGATGTGGCACATGCTATTAGTTTGACTAGTAGGTACCAATCTGATCCAGGTTCGGAACATTGGATAGCGGTCAAGAATATCCTTAAGTACTCGAGAAGAACTAAGGATATGTTTCTTGTATACGGAGGTGAAGAAGAGCTAGTCGATAAGTGTTAAGTCGATGCTAGCTTTGACACTAATCCGGATGACTCTAAGTCTCAATCCGGATACGTATTTCTCTTGAACGGAGCAACAGTTAGTTGGAGGAGCTCCAAACAACCTGTGGTGGCTGGATCAACAACAGAGGCGGAATATGTTGCTGCTTCAGAAGCAGCGCAGGAAGCAGTTTGGATGAAGGAGTTCATAACAGAACTGGGTGTGGTTCCCAGTGCGTTGGACCCGATGGTGATCTATTGTGACAACAATGGAGCCATAGCCAACGCAAAGGAACCAAGGTCTCACAAGAATTCCAAGCATATTAAGCGCCGGTTTCACTCCATCCGCGAGCATGTCAAGGATGGAGATATAAAGATTTGTAAAGTGCACACGGACCTGAATGTAGCAGATCCGTTGACTAAAGTACTCCCTAGGGCAAAACATGATCAACACCAAAACTCCATGGGTGTTAGATTTATCACTATGTGAACTAGATTATTGTCTCTAGTGCAAGTGGGAGACTGAAGGAAATATGCCCTGAGAGGCAATAATAAAGTTGTTATTATGTATTCCTTGTATATGATAGATGTTTATTTTGCATGCTATAATTGTATTGATAGGAAACATCAATACATGTGTGTTTAATAAACAAAAATGGTTCCTAGTCATGCCTCTCTTATAGACTAGCTTGTTGATTAATAGGATGATCAAGGTTTCCTGATCATGGACATTGGATGTTGTTAATAACAAGGTCACACCATTGGTGGAATCATGTGATGAACATTCATCTGAAGTATAGCATTAGGATCAAGTCATTGTGTTTATATTGCTATAACATCATACGAAGTAATCTTTATCCTTAGACCATGAGATCATGTTAATTGCTAACACCGGAAGAGTATCTTGATAACATCAAACGTCAGACCGTAACAGGGTGACTATAAAGATGGGTTCAGTGCTACGAAGGTGTTATGTTGAGGCTCATGGATCAAGAGTGGAATTTGTCAATCCAGATGACGGATAGATATACTCTGGGCCCTCTCGGTGATATCACATTAGGATAGCTTGCAAGCAAGTGATGTGATCACTAGAATGTTATATCACGGGAACGAGAAAAGAGTGCATGTCGGTAACGAGATCAAACTAGGTATGGAGATACCGATGATCGAATCCCAGACATGTAATATATCGAGAGACAAAGGGATTTAGTTACAAGCGTTAAAGGTTCTCACGATCACAGGAGTCATCGTTGAATGTGTAGGAGTCAGTACGGATCTCCAGGTCCCGCTGCTGATTATTGATCGGAGAAGGCATTATTCGCGAACCGTAGGGTGGCACACTTAAGAGTTACCGGACACCATTTTGGAGCACATATGTTTCAGACGAAAGAATTGCAAAGCGCAGGAATTGTTTCAATAGAAACCGGAAATTGTTTCGGGTGAAATTGCAGAAGGTGTTTCTGCATGTGATATTGAAATATTGCAAGGGGCTATATGTGAATGTTTGTTAATTAAAGTAATTAACAAAATTCTGAATAAATATAATAAAAGAGTTTTATTAAATGAGAGAGCATTAAATTTGGAGAAACTTAATGCATTTAAAGTGGAGACTTTAAAAGGGAATGTGAAGAGGCATTTTAATGTGGAGGAGTTACCACCACATGAATGGGGGAGGTGAGGGGTCACCCCCCATGCGCCGGCCATGGAGAGAGGGGGCACCCCCCTCCTCCTATAAAAGGCCACCCATTCCCTCCTTCATCCTCACACACCTCCTTGTGAAGGATCTCTCTCCCCCTCTAGAATTATTCCCCCATGGTCTCGGATTAGCGAGATATATGTTCCCGGTGGCATTTCGTCTGGAAGGAGTTGCTGCTTCCGCTGGATTGCTGGAGCGAGGAGGTGGAGGTTGTCCGGTGGCTTGAAGGTGTGTGCGAGTGCGGATGCGCTGCTGAGTTGCGGCGCTCGGACTTCCTCACAATCTTGAGATCGGCAAGTGTACGAATACATCAACCACGAGTTCCTACTCATTAACAAAACTCGTTGTCTTCGAGGGTAAGTTCTCCATAGATGTATGTCCACCCGTTTGCTTTGTACCTAGTAGATAGATCTGGGCGTGTAGTTCACACCGTAGGAAATTTTTTGTTTTCTATGCTGCGGACCCAACACGAACCCAACAAACACACCTTTATAACCACTGTATTACCAAGTGGCGCTTGATGCTATCAAAGCACTCTCGGAAACAATGATTGATATAGCCTCACGATCTAAGGAATAGTCTACGAGGATCCATTTCTAATCATCGTAACTTGAACCTCGTGACATGATCGGGTCACGATGTTTAGGTTGGGTATTGGTTCATCATCTCATTCACATAATGAGATGACCTCATTTCCAACTGGCATAAATGCCACATGATCAGGAAACATGATCATCTGTTGACCAATAAACCAGTGACTAGAGTTTCACTGGGAACCCCTGGTTGTTTGTATATCACACGTGTATTGATGTTTCTACTCAACACAGTTATAGCATGATATAAAAACTTAATCATAAACTATATGAAATATGATAATAGTCCTTACTACTATTTGTCTCTAGGGTATATTTCCAACAACTATCACAAGCGCATATATAACAGGAACAACCTAACATAAGTTAATAAAGAATGGCCATGCATACTCCTATGTTACATTGTCTGGTTTTATAAACAAGTAGTCTGATCCTAAAATAACTTTTTTTCAAAACAAGCTATATAGTATAAATGACCCTTATTAGAAACAGAGCGAAGCCAGGATTTGGCCAAAAACTGAGCACAAAAGTCAAGACTTTGCGAGTCTGATAAAAGGTATATATATGCAAAAGTATGAAGGTCTATAATACCAACTCAATATCAATAGATTCATTATAAAAAAATTATAATGTATTCATTCTTGTAATTGTTGATATTATATTCTATATATTTGGTCAAACTTTGAAATATTGACTTTTTTACTCAATTTTATACGGAGGGAGTAGTATAATTAGATATCAAGTACACAACAAAACAACATGTGGACATATGTTTGGCAAAAAGTGAATATATGAATATTAAACATTAACATAGATAATGAAGCAAATCACAACAAGAAAACCTACCATTTTATAATTGATTGTGAAGAATGACTGAGCGAAGATGGTTTTGATAAAACTAATCATAGTTGGTTATAAATACTTCTGTCGGTCTTTAAACTCTGAGATGATTTCTTATTTAAGTCATTCTAAAAAGGCACTTAGTAAATATGCAGTGAGCATCACGTCACAAGGTGTTAATCACGCTAAACACCACACGACAGAGCGAGTAGTTGGAATGCAAATGTTGCACATTACCTTCTCCGTCCTAACATGGAAAAGTTGAGTAGTGCGGTGACCAAAATCTTTACCAAGCTTTGTCCAACCGATTCTTCTCCATGTTTATTTCCTTGTGAATTGACAAAACTTTCCATGTATTGTTATATATATTTACCCCTTTTTCCGTCAATATGTTGTCATTAACGACTAAGAGGGCTTGTTTTGAATGAGCACTACAAGCCATTTATGTGAGGACTAATTGGTATTATTGTTGTCGCTAAAGGTGTGGTTGCAACATGTGACAACTGGAGAAGTTTGATGTTGCCCTCAATACTGGTATGTAGGCATGGTGATGTTCTATATCCTAAGTCTTCTTGACCTTTACAATCTTAACGCACATCTGCTAACCGTCTCGACCCCCCACCCGTCCACCCTCTCCAAACATAGTGTATCTTTTTCCACATGTTTCATGTGTACTATTAATTTGTGTCGATTTCTTCTAGACCTTCTATAACAACAATCATTTGGACAAGTTTTTTCTAATACCCTGTAACTAACTACCGAACATGTTTGATACACTATGAGGGAGATACAGATTACAAGCCACTTGGATTCTTGGACAATAGACCATAAATCTCAAGTAAATTTGAACAAGAATAGGTGTTTGATGACCAAAGCATTGCAAAAGACATATTTTTACTATCTTACCAACCTGGTCTTTGTGGAAACATCACAATGCATGGGTGTTCAAAAATCCAAGACACCAAATGCAGGTGGACGTTCTATCTGATAGGATTGTTGAGGAGTTTAAACTATGGGAGAAAGTTTTTGTAGGATAGAGTAGGCTTAGTTCCCTCTTTGGTGTCGGTGTGTATACTGCTGCATTCGTGTCCGAACTATAGCAGAACCTATAAAAAATTGCTGCCTTCTATAAAGTTAAAGTACGCATTTGCATACTCTCGAAAAAAAGAACCATCTCCTAAGATAGCAAAAGAAGATCTTAATCTTTAGGGGACCTTTTGTCCTCCCCAATGTCTTATTGTTCATGGGAGAATCACTATGTGTTAAATCAAGGTATAGTAAATTTATTGAGAATTATCGATTCAAGTAGAGATTTCATCTAACTCATTTGTACCCTTCAAGTGGTGAACATATCCTAGTTGATCCAACAGAGCTTTCCATGTCAACTCTTCATCCATCAAAACATTGTGTGCAATTTTCGTAATACTTTCATAGATCAATCTAAATTTAGATATGATTATATATGCGTTTATTATATTTTAAAGAACATAAAAGGTACTGTAATATAGATATGTGCCAGTACACACATACTGCGTACACTCCTATAATGTATTCACTTTATCCACGTATATAATTGGGCACTAAATGACGTCCCATAGTATCTGGCTTTCTGCCGTGACTTGTCAAGATCTTGTGAATATATAATATAGAATTAGCTTTATCTTTGTTAGCATTCAGTACTCATAGGAAAGGTGTCAAAGATGTGATCCTTCACTGTGTGGTCAAGGCCAACACATAACGGAATTAACAATGGGGAGGTGAAAGTGATACGTCAAACTGTGTTATACGATTATATACATATAGGGCCGGTAGTTGCATGTTAACCTGGCAGCAAATGAGACAAGAACCTAGATTGTCACTTATCGCGCTAGTGCCTTTCTCCTAGTAGTGATGCATAAAAGGGATAACTAACACAGTAGTATTTCTTTCTCTTAATTGGTCGATTAAATAATTATTTGATGCCTAGGCCAGTGGTGTCGTGGTGATGCGTAATGGGAGTAGTGATGTTGTGTCATTTGGGGCCTGTGTAGGCCAGCCGTGATGCGTAAGCTGGAAAATATAAATATTGAAAAGAGCATACTTTGCGTTTAATTGTGATTTGCTCCCATTAAGCCTCTAATCCTCTATAGAATCTTCTGCGGGTTGAAGGGACAAGAAAATGACATCACTGCGCATGTCATTTATCTTAATGACATCCTAGCCTCTACGATCAAAATTATTTTTTACTAATGCTTTCCATGCGTGCATGATGTGCTATATATAATTTTAAATTTTTGGTTGGTATCGTGTTGCCCAAACGTCAGACCTGGACCTACAAGGATCACTGGTTGAATACACCGTCATTCACAGAACCACAGATTAAACAATGTCGCTATTCTGTCAAACAAGTATGGTTAGTGATGTACTGACGTGGCACACAATGTAGAAGCGAAACATTTGTAAAACAATATGTCCAAAGTGTCCAACTTAACAGGAGTAGGTATACATGTGTAGTATCCAAGCGTGTGTGGTGACACGGATTTGTATCACCCAAGCACACTAGAGCTCGGAATTTAAATTTTTTGAAACGACACTTTCAAGTTCTAAAAAAATAGAAAACGTGAGTACATTTACATGCCATGTATATTTCAGCGAAATTTTAGCAGGTGTTGTGTTCTGTTTTGGGCTACACAAAAACATCGATGTGTTGTATACAAGAACAAAAAACTCTTCTTTATTATGAAATTTATGTAACTTATTTTTAGCGAATCTTGTGGCCTGCATATTGGATGTGCATACGTAGTTATACATATTTTTCCACAATATTGGAGACCTAGAAGTGCCGATTGTGATTTTTTTTCAAAGACCGGACACACTAGTGTTCAGGAGCATCGTCCACTACAGGAAATTACTGTGAGCATTCTATCGGGGCACGACAGCTACCAACAACTCACTGCAAATTAACAATTCATGGGAAATTACCCAAAACTTCACGGAAAATTAGTAAAAGAAACTCACAACTGGAATTTGGTAGACATGGGACCACGCGCACTTTTTAAAAATTCAAAAAAATGTTATTTCAAAGTTTCAAAAAATTTGAAATATTCTTTTGCATGTACATATTATCTCAATACTTACTTGTGCAAATTTATAAGGCCAAATACAATCAGATGTAGCCTAGACGAAAATGACAAAATGGAAATTTGTATATTTTTGACCAGTAGACATGTAAACAATATAATGTTTGTAAAGGATCGTGTTGAGCTTCGCCCGGGGGATCAAAATCACTGATCCCCCGGGTCCCCAGCCGCAGGATCCCGGGTACATGTACGTCCAAGATCAGTTGTTGACCCAGCCCACGTGAATCGCGTTGTCTCTACCCAGAAGAAAAATTTCCCGCAAGTGTCACCACATCCCCATGCATTGTCTCTTCCGAGTCATTGGGGTCGCTCTTCATGGCAGTTCGTAGCACCGCCGTCGCCCTCCATCGCTTAGAGCTCCGGCAGGAGATCTCGCCGGCTCGATGCTGCCTCTTGCAGAATCACCAACAACCTCCAGTAGCACTGCCACGAACCTCCGGTAGCATTTGGTATCGCCGGTTGTAGCATCCCATGCCATCGCTGGTAGCAAAATTCAGACACCGGTCATAGCACCGCCCACAACCTGTAACATCCAAGCATTAGGATCCAACGAAGGGTAGAAATAAGAATCTAAGTCTGTGCATGCATGTATCTGTAAAATCGGGGTAAATTTTTCACCAAACAAAACTCTAAAGGGATCAGAGTTTCTTTCACTCACTAGAGGTAGGAATAGCTCTTGTTAATGATTGCGATGAATTTTGACATGACCTTTAGGAATTATTAAGTTTTGGGGAAGATATTATGAATTCAAATTTGAAATTTAAACCAATTTGAAAATATTTAAGATGTGGAAGTTAGTGATATTAAATGGTTTTCCAAAATATTTTATTAACATTATTTGATTAAATCATAGGTACAATAAACAACAATAAGGATCTGAGATAATGAAAATGAGATAAGATGAATTCTTATTTCTTGATTACAGCACAACATTACAAATTGTAATAAATACATCAAAGGTAGAAAATTACAGAGAAGGGAAATACAACTTTATTACCTTATAATAAATCTTTACAGGATTCTTTATAAAAAGAATAAAGAAAAGAAGATTACATTTAAGACCTATGCTACTTAGCTATTCTTATACTAAATCTTGTATCTCCAGATCTTGTTCTTGCAAATAAGATTAAAACAACTAAGAAGAAAACACGAGTTAAACAGTTAGTGTTACTCTCAATGGTGAACAATGAAATGCATTATTCAAATTGCATCATCGATTCATTAATAGAGGCAAGTTTTACCAGGCAGTTAACAGTAAAAAGGTAACTGATGGAGATATTGTCACTTGAGCTGATCCACACGACCAGGCCACACAGGCACACATCTTAGTCACAGAATGCATGCAGTGTGTTGTCGACACAACAACAACACTACTAGCACTCAAACAGAGCACTCAACCAAAGCTCATCCACAGACCACACAGCTCTCCTTCTCAAACACCAAGCCAGGAACATCTCAATCCGGCAAAAGGCAAGCAAACCACCAGCCAAAACATACACTTGATTATCCAAACGCTCACCAGATGGTGACATAAGGAGGGGGTGGAGCAGGTGGATAGAAAGATCAAGGACAAGCTTCCAGGGTCCAGAAGTAGCAGGCTAGCAAGATCAAGCAACCAAATCAACCAGCAACAACACAACCACTCAATTGTTGTGGTGAGTACTATAAAACCTCACATGATCTAACTATCTTATCTGGATAAGCAGTCATGTGTTGTTCTATACTTAATCTCTCAGAAATCACCCAAGTGGGGTGAAGCCATCATAGAGATATTGTGAATACCAAAGCCATCAGTAGATTATACAAGCTGAACCAGGATCTCAGACCAGCATCACTGATCCTGGATATAAAGCTATATTCCATATTTCATTTAATATAGCCAAGGTTATGAATTCTAGGCACATCTCTTAAAAGAGTAGCACCCCAGAATCCATTGATCTGATGGATCCATATAAACTCACCCATCATTTTATCAAAAGGATTCCAAGATAAGTAGCTGGTATCAATACCATAACCTATCTATGAGAGACAGCAAGTTAGGAAACTAGTCCTATGCCTCAGACCAACATCACATGCATAAAACAGTTATTGAATATCATAAAGCCAACATATACAACAGGAGTTTTCAATTCAATTTAGCATCAAGCCATTCTGGAGCATATGTAGACCAAAGCCAGTACTAGAGTAAACCTTGTGTACCATTCCTAGGAAGGTGTCACTAGGATTTGTTCCAGCTAAGCCAATCCTACTCAGAGATCCTATAATCTAGGTCATTTAAAGAGGAATAGTTAATCATCTTCCCAATATATTAATTAGGAATCATTCTTTTACATATAAGAACTATCACCAGAGACCTCAATGATAATTCCAGGTAGCCAAATACAAGTTCTAGTACTAAAACTAGTTAACCATCATCACTAATCAGATAATAGGCTAGATTAAAGTCACAACATTCCCAATTGTGTGCTGACAGTAACAAGTATAAGATAACAGTTTATCTTACAGAATTATCAGTAATTCCCTAGCCATCAGTAGGCTATGGTTCAGCATAGAATCAACACCAGGGCCATTCCTAAATAGCTCAGTATCCTCAATTACCAACACAAAAGAGTGAAATTCTAATAGAACAGGTAACCCTAATGAGGAATTTCTCTCTAGGAGCACTCAGTGGCCAGCAAGGGAAGTATAGAGAGAGCACGAAGAGGAAGCAGAAGAACTTACTCAAGGTCCTCGCTGTAGATTAGAAGAGGAAGCAGAGGGGCCGACGAGCGCACGACGGCACGGGGAGCACCCGAAGGGCATTGCAACCCGCACCAAGCCGAGGCGGCGGCCACATCATCGTTTGAGGACGCACAGCACCATCACAACAACACAGGAGCACCTCACAGCACCACTGGAGCGGCGACGACATCATCACCGGCGGCACCCCCAAACCCTAGGGTTCGGAACAGATCCAGCCTCGCCGAAGGAGGGCCCCAAAGCCAAATCGAAATGGACCAGGCGAAGGAGCGGGGTCCGCAACCTCGCCATACACCACGGCGGTGGCCGGGGAGGCCCAGGGCGGTGGCAATCGAGTGGCAACAGCGTCGGCGACACCGCGTCGCAACCGGTCGAGGAAGAACACGAGGGGGGCGAGAGAGGTGTGGGTGCGTACTGGGCCGGTGTGGTCCAGTACCCCTCACAGAAAAGGGTTTGACCAGCCCAGATGGGTCGGGTCAGGGCTGGGCCAGCCCAATGGGCTGGGTCCAGTTTTAAAAAGGAAAATCTAATTAAATTGTCAAATGACCAAAATACCCCTAGGAATAAAATGGCTCTAAGAATTAAGATAAAAATCCTAAAAATATAAATAAAATATTAATAGACCCAAAACAATGTCCTTTACTTAAGAAAAATAACAAATGAAATTTTAGGTAATTAAAATTAATATTATTATTACTAAGGTATATATTCTTTTGTAATTCTATAAAATGATACAAACACATAAAAATTGAATAAAATTCATTTTTACAATTCTAAAAGGAAGTGTTATTATAGAAAAATACTAGTTTGTATTTTTGAAAGGTAAATTAAATGTAATAAAAATAAAGTCTTATTTCCTTAAAGGAATTTTAGTTAAATATTTAAAGGAGTTAAAAATTAAATAAATTCAATTTTAAACTCTTTAAATAATTCTAGTCTTTATAAAAATACCAAATAAAATGTTTATAAATTTTTTTCGAAGACTTTAAGTAATATTTTTCTTTTAATTAAAGAAATAGTAAACTTTTACTATGAGGGTAAAACATGCAAATAAATAAATAATAAACCATTGCATGACATTACTATGCATTTCATATTGCTTCTTTAAATATTTTCCTTACCGGGCAATAATGGTTCTTTGTAGAAACCGGAGCTCAAGGTCAAGTGGAAGCATCCGACTTCACTACCTTGCAGTTACAAGGCAAGTTCATCACTTGTTCATGTCCTTTGAAGAGTCTTTATCAAAGGTGTTGCAAATTGTGTGTTATCATCTATGATCTGGAGAAATAAAATATTATTTTCTCTAATAAATAAGATGTAGATATCATCCTATGTGATGATAAAGATTGGCAATGGAACTTAGGGTTCCAATTGCACAAGTCATAATAGGCTTAACAACCCATGAAATCAGTGATTCTAGCGCCGTATATTACGCGTTAACCATGAGATTTGGAATGGGATGGAGAAGTCAGCTGTATCTTCTTCCTTTCGTATAGAGGCAAGATGACCTTAACGTGACACTATGAATTCCTTGTGGGGATCTAGCATATGGGTGGGCACCCTTAGGATCCAGTTTTTGGTATCTAGATTATCTATGAGCGGCTGCCGAAGGTACAGTCGAACCTTTATGGAGCTTGCCAGGGGCATAACCGGCTTGTAGAGTCTTCGGGAACTCACCAGGGTTGTAGCTTGCCCGAAAGGGGGCTTAACAGAGGTGTAGTCAGCCCCGGAGGATCGTGCAGACATATGGGGTCGCGGAGAGGGCAGTGATTGGCTTGGATCACCTACTGGACCCCACATCACGAAATTATGGACGGGAAAGTACGCCCAGTTGTGCAACAAGGAGTTGATCTCTCGTGGGTAAATCAACGCACCTCTGTAGAGTGTAAGAACTATAACTTGCTACTTCCTATTTCGGGAAGGAGCTACGAACGCGGCAGGAAAGGAACTCCATAAAGTTTTGGTCAATCTGTGAAGGTTGATGGGCATAGTTTTTTATAATAAAATCAATCTTTGAAGAAATGTTTATGAAAACTGCATAGTGCCAAGGACTTATAGTCCGAGGTGGTAGATAGAGCATCAAACATCCCACCTTGCATATAATGAACTTGCTGGGTAACGATGTTACTCACTCTTTCCTTTGAACCCCTACTTAGACTCTAAGAATCCAAAAGACCCTTCGATGTACGCAGCTGAAGAGCAAGAAGATGTCTACTACGAGGAGCCAGACCTGTCTAGAGGAGTTGAAGGGGTGGACTATGAAATACGCTATGGAGTGGAGGGCATCGAGTCCGAGTAGTTGCCTTACTTATTAGTAAACCAATTGAGCCGAGCAGCGGGAACTTTATAAAATAAGTTGTTGAGCTCAATTCGGAGTATGTGTTTGAACTTTATATCTTCCGCTGAAACTACTTAAGTTTGGTTTGTAATTTTGTAACACTTGAAGTTGTAACTTCTGGTTTGTAATAATAATGAAGAGTGTATGTTTGTAATATGGACCCACAATGTTTCTATTGTACCACTCTAAGGGATATGATATTTACGGAACGTGTTCTGTAGATGTCATATCAACGACTATAATGTACTACACATGCAGTGGTATGCTGGGTCACCGCACAACCTCCGGTAGCGGTTGGTGTTGGCATTTGTAGCATCACGTGCCGCCGCAGGTAGCAACTTGAGCCACCGGTCGTAGCACCGCCCAGGCACCCACAATGTTTGGTAGCAGTTGGTGCTACTATCTATAGCATCATGTGTCTCCACTGGTAGCAACTCGATTCACTGGTCGTAGCATTGACAACAATCTCCAGTAGCACCCCCCGCCGACCTCCGGTAGCACTTGTTGTCACCGGCTGTAGCATCAGATGTCACCGCTGGTAGCAACCTGTATCACCCCTTGTAGCGTCGCTAACAACCAGTAGCAGCAGCCCCAGCCGTTTGCATCAACAGACCTAACTTGTAGCAGCAGCCCCAGCCGCTCCTCATAGCAACACCGCCCACTGCTGAGACCACCGCCGATAGCCACTCGCAGCAGTGCCACCTATCCTTGCATAAGCAGTGGAAACCCTCTCCATCTAGGATCGCAGGTTGCAGCCACGTGGTTACCCCTCTAAGCACCGCTGTCAGCGGCAACCATTTATAGCTTGGAGAAGAAGGGTGGTTCTAGGCCTGCTGCCTCTCACCGTAGTCCCGATTTGCAGCAGGAACGCGGCGAGGCGGGAGCAGCAAGATGCCGACGAAGCAGGAGCAGCGAGATGCCAGTCTGGTGAGAGGGATAGGCGGCGGAGCATTGGGTGAAAGAGCCACGGCGCAATCTACAGAGAAACATCAATGTGTGCTCTTGTGGAGGAAGAAGACGAAAAGGGGATGAGAAACGGTGGCGAGAGACAGAAGGAAGATGGAGATAAGGTGAGGTTGTTTTCATGCCACGTATGGGACACATGTCGTGTTATCGAGACGGGGGATCACGAGACACGATCCCCTGGGTGAACCGAATCATTTTCTTTTTGTAAATTTTGTGAAGGCCACATACAACCGTATATTGTCTTGAGATTTTGCAAAAGTATCAAGATAATATATACATGCGGAAATTTGTTTCAATAATTTTGAATGTTCAGAACAACATTTTCTAATTTTAAAAGATCTAGGTGTGCGTGGTCCTCGAAAACCTCACAGGAAAAAGGACTATCGACAAAATAGCCAAAAGACTCGCGACAAATACTAGCCTTTCAAAATTGGACAAAGTGTCTCGGCCGTGAGGACATGATGGTGAAGAAACGGCTCGAGTGATTTTCCGTGAGTTATTTTATAGGGCTCACGACAAATCCCATGCACCTCAAACTTGGCTAGCCAATCTGAAGACACGACCAACCTACCCACGAATCACCATCAGACGGGCAAATCTAAACTATCCACGTCCTGCGATCCAACGGCCAGAAACTCGGCCCACTTCAAAGAAGAAAAAAAGCACTCACTCTTTTCGCGTAGACACCAGCCCCCCTATCATGCTTTCCCTGCGCACCACCACGACCACCCATCCTATCTAGATCCCCTCTGATGTCGGTAGATCCATGCCGATTGTGACAGATCCCAACAAATTTCAGAGACACATCGCACCGTCGGTCACCTTCCCAACACCCTTCCTCATGTACCAAACCTTTGGCCTAGCACTGCCCAAGCGAGGCCCACTGTAAACCCTATCCTCCTAGGATCCCGACCACCCAAGACCCTCTATCACTAGCCACCCGAGCTCCTCCGTCGCTGGTAACCTCATCGCAGTCTCCCTGACCACCGGTCCCTGATGTCTGGCGACCATGATGACCCATGACATTGACCATGGTGGTCAGCAGAAGGTTGTTATGTCTATGGGATGCAGTTTCTTCGGCACGCGCATGGGAGGCTCTAGCGCTCTGCAGTCGTGTGCTCTAGTTAGCATCCGGATTTAGCAGTTTCCACTTGTTAAGATGCAACTAACAATGTTGAAGAAGGGATTCACCACATTGCTTGCAGAGCTCTCAAAAGTCGTAGAGTGGTGTGGGTTATCAATGTTAGTGATCAATAAGAACCAGTCAAAGCGTGTGACAGTTGTCATGTGTGCAGCCACAAGCTTGAAAGCATAGGAGCCCGTAATTTGGTTGTGTCCTACCGATGATCGATGCTTTCTTTATAAAATATCGAAAGGGAAGGGTGTTCCTACATCCTATACCAACTAATGAGCAAAATCAATACAATGTCCCATTTATGAGGGAAACATGGCCAAAAAATCGCACAAGTAACATAACCTTGTTGCCCACACAACACTAGAACAATATCGCAACAACATCCACCTCTATTTCTGGGCCTGCCACCCCATTTCACCGGTTGGCATCAACGCCGCACAACTTGATCATCCGATAGCCCTGGCTACAAAAGTCGACCGCCCACAAATTGATGTTGCGCCGACTATGAGGTTGTTGCGCCCGTGTAGCAGTCATGATCATGTCCCGCGTCTACCAACACAAATGCAAAGATTGTATGAGTGCTACATGAAAGTCACAGAGGAAGGGCGAGAGATGCGCATGGTGGCAGTTAAAATATCGCGTTACTTCCGTGAAGACACAATTGTATTATAATTGAATAATTGTTTCAGTTATACAATCAAGACGCACTCGACAAATCTCTCGTCAGTTGCTATTGTCTCTAAGTGATTAATTTATTTCTGTAATTAAGTTTCTAACTCAGCTCGTTCATTGCCTGTAATTATTCTCACTATATTTTTGTGTACGCTAGTATACGTAATGAAGGTTCTTGAATGTAAAAGACGAACAATCTTTGACGTTGGGTTCGTTGACCCATATGTAATTAATTTTTATATGATACGAGACTACGCCAAGGACATAGAGGATGACTTGCTAAAGTTTTTAAAGAACCAAAATTACAAAAAGGAAATACTATTTTCTTACAACTTCAAGTGAGTGTTACTGTCTTGTACACATTAACTTTTCCTTAATCGATGTTAACTATAATTGATGAGTTACTGACGTATATAAAGGTGCGCAGCTTCCATCGAATTCTGCTAATCATTCAAGTTGACGCTGGAAGAGTTGATATCATATACCCATTAAAGAAAGACCCTAAGAAGTACAACAGCCGACTGAAATGCTCTAGAAGTAATTTCAATCATTATCGCCTTATATTACCCTCTTTCATTCATTTCTTGATAACAAGTAATTAATACTCCCTTTGATCCATATTACTTGTCGTAAATGAATGTATCTAGACATGTTCTAGTGCTAGATACATCAAATCTAGTGACAATTAATATGGATCAGAGGGAGTAACTCATTTATTCATTTTGTTTGTGAGGCAGGGTTTAGAAACGGTTCATCAAGAAGGTTGTCGGTCAATGGAATCAGGAGCTGCATTTTAATCCGATCCTGGTAAGTAGTACTAGCTAGGAACGCATATCTCTTTAATTCTAGTTTCAATACCGTTATCATGCTTGATTATTATTTGATTGAATTCTATTCTCGTAAAGTGCTCAAGGGAGCCATATGTAACTAATTTATGTGAATACTACATTTGCGAGTTTCTTCGCATGTCTATCAGCGAGTGGAGCATGGATGAAAAATGATTTTAAGTACGAAAACAATATATTCACAATTTTACTTTATGACCATCAATTGTGTTGAGTTTCATTCATAATTTTTTATGATGATTGATATATTCATATTGATATCTTTTTTTAAAGATCAAAGTTATGCGGGAGAAGCTCCTATCAAAGGACCACCTACTAGCAACTCAAGAGGATTTCCTGGATTTTTGCTTACGGAGGTCATATCTGAAACCTGAAAACACTATTGGTGCTAATGTCTTCATGTAATTAAATAGGATATATATGTATGCTCATAAAAGAAATTATATATATATCATCTCTCGGCACGTCACTTTTTATGAGTCCAGCTTCCCCTATGTGAAACCTCTCTCCTCTAACGACCCATTCACACCAACCCTAGATACAATATTCGATCTTCCGACTTTTGTTGCGGCACATCCTCCTACCGCAACATAAAAACCGCCCTTTGCCATCTCCTATCGCGGCCGTCGACTGCCAAAAACATTGTCGCGGCAGAACCCAGCGCACACCACGTGGAGTCCTGTGTCAATCGGTACTAAAGGCCATCCAACCCCAACGCTCTGCCACGGCCATGTGGAGGGCTTCTAGTCCCGGTTTGTGGGCCAACCGGAACTAAAGGACAGGACCTCTAGACCCGGTTGGACAACTGAGACTAGACGCCGTCCCCAACCGGGACTAGAGGCTATATTTCTACTAGTGGTATGCACCTGAGATGAAAAATGTTCGGGATATTTGTTTTGAAAAAAGAAGTGTTAGGGACATGTTTCGAAGAAATCATGTTTTATGGTGCACGAGAGACTGGTCCATCATTGGAATCTCCTTGGTTCCACTCTTAACTGAGTAAGAGCATCTCAACTCGTGTTCCCAGCAGGCCGTTTCCAAGGAGTTTTTTCATCCGGACATCGAAAATTGGCCCAGTCGCTTTCCCAGGACGCCGATTCCGTCCGGATTTGGCCCAAAATACGTTCGGAGATCCCAGGCCGTTCCCGGGGCGACTGGAACGCGACAGGAACGCCAGACGAAGCAAATTCGGCGCATGGACCCGCCCAGTGAGCGAAGATGACTGGTGACCCATAAGTATAGGGGGTGTATCACAGTATTTTCCAGGGAAGTGAAACCCAATTTATTGATTCGACACAAGGGGAGCTAAAGAATATTTATAAGCCTTAACAACTAAGTTGTCAATTCAGCTGCACCTGGAAACAATCTTGCTCACAGCAGTTTATCAGTAGCAACAGTTTTGTAGTAGGAATAGTAAAGTAGAAGCAGTAGTAAAGTAAAGACAACAGTAACAATAGCAGTAAACAGTAGGATTCGAGTGCGGTAGGCATAGGTATGGATGGACGGGCGTTGCATGGACAAGACAATTCACATAGCAATCAGAACATAGGGAAATTGCAGATAAATAAGATAAAGTATCCAAGTACTAGATAATCCTAAGCATGTGTTCCATATATAGTCATACGTGCTCGCAATGAGAACTTGCACAACATCTTTTGTCCTGCCAGCCCGTTTGCAGCAGGGCCTCAAGGGAACTACTGGCAATTAAGGTTCTCCTTTTAATAGAGGACCGGAGCAAAGCATTAACACTCCATGAACACATGTGATCCTCACATCAAAGCCATTCCCTCCGGTTATCCCGATTTCTGTCACTTCGGGGCCATTGGTTCTGGACAACAACGTGTGTATACAACTTGCAGGTAAGACTATAAACAATATTATCATAATGAATCAATAACATGTTCAGATCTGAAATCATGGCACTCGGGCCCTAGTGACAAGCATTAAGCATAACAAGTCGCAATAAATTCAAAAAGCACTAATAATAGATACTAGGCACCATGCCCTAACAATCTGATGCCATTACATGAACGATCTCATTTAATCCCTACCATCCCCATAGTTTACAGCGGGGGATTACTCACTCATAGATGGGGGAAACATGGATGGTCGATGGAGAAGCGATGGTGATGATGATGGCGATGATCTCCTCCAATTCCCTGTCCCACCAGGGTGCTAGAACGGAGTTTCTGGTGTTGTTTCGTGGAATCTGGTGGTGGCGGCGGAGCGGAACTCCTTCTGGAAAAACTTCGACCCTCCTAGAGTTTTTAGGTCAGAAGGCTTCTTATTGGCGAAGAGGGAGACCAAGGGGGTGCCTGGGGCGGCCAGACCACCCCCTGGCGCGGCCTGGGCTAGCCCGCGCGGCCAGGTGGTGTGGCCTGGGTCCAGCCCCCCTCCGTCTCGTATTCTGGCTCCGGGAATCTTCTGGTGAAATAGGATTTTTGGCATATTTTTCGGGATTTTTTCTGATAGTTGATTTTCTGCACAAAAAGTAGACACCAAGGCAATTCTGCTGAAAACAGCGTCAGTCCGTGTTAGTTGTATCCAAATCACACAAGTTTAGAGGAAAAACAATAGCAAAAGTGTTCGGGAAAGTTGATACGTTTTGGACGTATCAACTCCCCCCAAGCTTAGCTTATTGCTTGTCCTCAAGCAATTTAGTTGAAAACTGAGTGCAATAAAAGAACTTTCACGAACAGATTTACTTCATATGATGTATATATTCTTAGCATGTGATCAACTACTTAGACAATTCATAATAAAGAGTATGTAACTAAGTTTACTTAATAGGCATTGCAAGCTATGAAGAGATTCCAACTTAAAAATAATAAGTAGCAAGAAACATAAACATAAGCAACATTACAATGCTCATAACAAGGTATGATAGAGTGGTATCTCGCTTGCCTTTGATTATGAATGCCAAGGCACCTTGATACATTGCAAATGTATCTATAATTTTTGATGTTCCATGCTTGGTTTTATCTACTTTCTTATGTTTTGTCCACACTTTGGAGTACTTTTCATATGATTTCTTGGACTAACCTATCAACAAGAGCCACAGTGCTAGTTGCCTATTTTCTGTTGTTTTTGGTTCCAGGAAAGTCAGAAAATGAATATTCTCGAAATTGGACGGGACAAAAGCCAAAGTTCCTATTTTCCCGGAAGACTCACGGAGCCAGAATACGAGACGGAGGAGGGCCAGGGCCTGGCCACCCCCCCTTTACGCGGGCTAGCCTAGGCCGCGCCAGGGCATGGTGTGGGCCCCCTGGCTGGCCACCGACCTTGCCTCCTTCGCCTATAAGAGCCTCCCGATACCAAAACCCTAGATCATCAATCAGAAAACCACGAAAAGTTCCGCTGCGCCGCCGCCACCGAAGGGGAGATTCGGGGGACAGAAAGTCTCTGTTTCGGCACCCTACCGGGATGGGGAAGTGCCCCCAGATCCATCTCCATCGATCTCCACCGCCATATCCATCACCATTGTTGATTCCCATGATGAGGAGGGAGTAGTTCTCTCTCGAGGCTAAGGTTTCTACCGGTAGCTATGTGTTCATCTCTCTCTCTATGTATGATCTTATTGAGATCATGAGCTTGTAATCTATAGATCTACCTTGCTACTCAAGTGCTTTAATAGATCTCTGCTCTCCCCATGTGTGTGAAAGTGATAGCGTGCACACCATGGTAGCACTTAGGCTAGAGATTACAAATACTTGTTATGAGTTATATTTGGAGTTGAATGTCTTTACGAAATTGTGGTGTTTGTTTGAACCATCTAGTGCTCAAGGTGACAGTGTGGGGTTTTCTACATGGGAAAGATGGACTTTGAGGTGTGTTGTTATAGCCCTACCATCGATTAGAATGTTCAGCCGAAGAGTAGTTAAGAGTAGTATCTTAAAGAGAATATATTTATATGAGAGTGTTCACTAGTGAAAGTATAATCCCTAGGCCTTGTTTCTAAGCATTGAAACACCGTTTGCAATTAGATCTGTTACATGTTTGCTTGCTTCCATCTTTATTTCAGTTTGCCTTTAGTCTCTTCCACGCCATCAAGCTATTTTCTATCACCGTTACCACTTATAATCATCCATACCACTTGTATTTCACTATCTCTTCACCGAACTAGTGCACCTATACACCTGACAAGTGTATTGGGTGTGTTGGGGACACAAGAGACTTCTTGTATCTTGATTGCAGGGTTGCTTGAGAGGGGATACCTTTGACCACTTCCTCCCTGAGTTCGATAAACCTTGGGTGATCCACCTAAGGGAAAACTTGCTGCTGTTCTACAAACCTCTGCACTTGGAGGCCCAACAACTGTCTACAAGAATAAAAGTACGTAGACATCAAGCTATTTTCTGGCGCCATTGCCAGGGAGGTAAGGTAAAAGGTATTCACACCATAGGATTAAAGAAGAAGAACCTCCCATGGCAAACGCCTATTTTCTGGCGCCGTTGCCGGGGAGGTAAGGTAAAAGGTACTCACATCCTCCGGTGTGAGTTAAGACATGAAGTGTTTGAAGAGAAAATTAAAAAACCTATGGAACTTTATTTGCATGCTAATAGCAATGTTATTAGTATGGATTTTTTGAACACCATTATTGCTAATACTATGGAAAAGTCTAAGCTTGGGGAAGCTAGTTTTTATGAAAATGATCTTTTTAGTTCCCCAGCTTTGGAAGATAGCTATTCTATTGCTTATGATGATACCAAACCTCCAATATATGATTATGATATTTTTAGTCCACCTACTATTGAGGAGGAAATTAATTATGATTACAATATGCCTCCTATATTTGATGATTATGGTGATGAAAATAATAATGATAGCTATTTTGTTGAATTTGCTCCCACTAAGAATGACTATGTTTATGTGGGGAGTATTAATTCTTTTATGCATATGGCTCATGATAAGAATGTTTCTTGTGATAGTTATATTGTTAATTTTATTCATGATGCTACTGAAAGTTGTTATGAGAGAGGGAAACATGGTTTTATGTGTCTCAACAATATTAAGTTTCCCCTCTTGATGTTGAAAGTCTTGAAGTTGCACTTGTTTTGCTTTCCTATGGTTGTTGCTTTGTGCTTTCATGACTTGTTTCTTTACAAGATTCCTATGCATAGGAAGTGGGTTAGACTTAAATGTGCTTTGAATTTGCTTCTTGATGCTCTCTTTTACTCTCAATTCATATTTTTTATGTGAGCATCTTCTCAAACTATCATACCTAACTTAAAGGCATTAAAGAAAAGTACTTATTGGGAGATAGCCCAAAAGTTTTAGATGAGTCTTGGAAGTTATTACCTTTGTAATAACCGCTCCTTATCCTTTTTATTTGCTTTTTGTGCCAAGAGTAACCTCTAATGAGAGAGAAGTAATAATTGGGAAAGTTGTTGTCCCGAAAAAGATTTTTGTGCTTCACCGTAAAAATTCTTGTAAAATCTCTGTATGTCCTTTTGAGGCGTGAATGTTTGTGCTTCTGCAACAGGTTGTTATCTAACTTTCGTTAGTTCAACACTTTTTGATTGGAGCAACAGAAGGTCTTCTAAAAAATTCGTCTTTACCTGCTGGTCTGTTTTGACAGATTTCTGCCATTATTTGCATTTGCTTCTTGTTGGTTCCTTTTTGAGTTCTTTTGGGGAATTGAGCTTTTTGAGAGAATTTCTCCAGTAGCTTGTGTTTTAATGGAAGTTTTATTGGTGTTGAAACTAAACCTAAAGACCTATTATCTTGAGTGCACTAATGTTGCTAATAAAGATTGTGTGAAGATTTGTATGAAGGAAAAATTTCAGGTGTATGGAAGGAATGAGTAATGAGATGAAGGATGGACTAAAGCTCAAGCTTGGGGATGCCACGCGTGTCACCCCAAGAAATATCCAAGAAGTACAAGCGTCAAAGCTTGGGGATTCCCAAGGCATCCCCTTCTTCATCAATAAAAATTCTAGGTTTCTTCCAAACACTTCATTTTTATTGTTTCATACACAGTTGTGTTGTTCTTGGAGCGTCTTCTTTTTTGTTTTCATTTTGGTTTTTCGTTTGCTTGGGTTGTTTAGTTTTCTGAATAAATTGGTTGGACCCCCTCTTTCATACATTGGTTTTCAAATAGTTTGGTTTGGTTTGGAAAAGAGTAGGAAAGTTCATGCTTAAGTGGTAAAGAGAGTTTGTTTTTGACTGTGGCCTCTGCTTTGTCATGCCATGCTTGATATTGATTTGGCTTTATGCTTAGTATTCTTTGCTGTAGCATGACTTGTTATAAACAATTGAGATTGCTTAATGTGCCTTTGAAGAATCATGCGTTGTTTTAGCATATTAAAGCATAGTATTGTGGTATTCTCCTTTGATGCTTTATTTGGGTTGACTTGGCACATGCTCACACCACGTTATGACTATCTCAAGTCACCATAAGCCTTTATGATCCTTTAGTTTTCAACTTGTAGTATCACTTTATGCTTTGATCAATGATGTTTTGTCGCTTTGCATGATTATGGCCATTATTGCTCTCTTAGTTGGTCGCTCCCAGTCTTTTGCTAGCCTCTGCAACCAAGTATAAGTTCCACTCATGCATCCAACTCCCTAAAACAAGTTATTCCAAAGAGTCCACCATACCTACCTACTAGCATATGCTATTCCAAGTATATTCATGTTTTTGTTTACCTTCCAAATTAAACTTGTTATGAGGAAACTAGTGATTAAAGCTCTCACGAACTTGATGGAACACTTTACTTTTCTTGCCCTTAATAAACTTGAACCATTGTGTCGTCTATGTTGTATATGCTTGCACTTATTTGTTGGGGATTAGCAGAACCATGCTGTCATGGGGAACGCTTTCAACATTGCACTGGTACTTTGTACCTAGTTGATATCATGCTCTTTTGTGTATGGATGTCGTCGGTGTGAAATGAAAGGGGAGCTTGTAAGTCCATGGAGTTATGTATATGTGTTAGCGAAACGCCCGGGCCGCTAGTCTAATCCATGCTGACATGGTGGAAACCTGCAGCGTAACCATAATGAGCTGTCTATGAAGCATTCTTCTTATAAAAAAAGAGTCCTATATTGAGAAAAAAAAGAGAAAAAGAAAAAAAAAGAGATTATGAAAAGAGGAAAGAGAGAAAAAAGCACCATATTCCCATGGTAAATAAGAAGATTTCTGAGATGCTCGTTGTCTCCTTGCCTTGTCATTTTGATGGGGATTCTTCCGTATCATCGGGCAAGGGGTACCCCGTTGGCGGTTCTCTATGATACACATGTACTTACGATGACAAGAACTTACCGGTGACTAAACTTGAGTAGCATGAGGAACGGCCCTCGTATTCAAGGGACATGAGATTTCTAACTTATACTTCATCAAGCATGTACACCATAGTTTGTTCACTTTAACCTTAATCACTTCAAGATGCTTATGATAGGGGCAATGAGAGCTGAAAGCTATTAAGTACCATAATTTTTGGAAGCTCTTTATGACACTTGAATCCCTGCTTCCTTCTATGAAGGCCTTTCTCCACTTATATATTGAGTCTCCACCTTCTACCTTTATGCACCTACTTTGAGAGCATAGTGGCCATTCTTAGTTCTATGTGCATTGTCCCAAGACTAGTTGATTGATGCATAACTTGATATTGCTTGTTTTAAACTATTTGCATCTAGACACTCTTATGAACTTTGAAGGTGTCCTATGCATTTATATTTGCTACTCTATGAGGGACAAGCTGAATACTATTATGCTATGTTTTCTTTATGTGAAACAAACAAACGTCTTCCAAAGCATTGTTATTCATGAATCTTTTGTTTGTGCCTTTTCATGTTGCATCATAGTTTCTTTGTCTTATTAATAGAACTTTGTCTTTCATGTTATGATTGAAGTACTATGATCCCAGCTTTGAATGTTTTACAAATACTTTGATCAAGTCTTTGATGGTGCATGTCACCTCAAAAATTATTCTTTCTTTTTATCACTTACCTACTCGAGGACGAGCAGGAGTTAAGCTTGGGGGTGTTGATACATTGCAAATGTATCTATAATTTTTGATGTTCCATGCTTGGTTTTATCTACTTTCTTATGTTTTGTCCACACTTTGGAGTACTTTTCATATGATTTCTTGGACTAACCTATTAACAAGAGCCACAGTGCCAGTTGCCTGTTTTCTGCTATTTTTGGTTCTAGGAAAGTCAGAAAATGAATATTCTCGGAATTGGACAGGACAAAAGCCAAAGTTCCTATTTTCCCGGAAGACTCCGGAGCTAGAATACGAGACGGAGGAGGGCCAGGGCCTGGCCACACCCCCCTTGGAGCGGGCCAGCCTAGGCCGCGCCAGGGCATGGTGTGGGCCCCCTGGCTAGCCACCGACCTTGCCTCCTTCGCCTATAAGAGCCTCCCGATACCAAAACCCTAGATCATCAATCAGATATCCATGAAAAGTTCCGTTGCACCACCGCCACCGAAGGGGAGATTCGGGGGACAGAAAGTCTCTGTTCCGGCACCCTGCCGGGATGGGGAAGTGCCCCCGGAGCCATCTCCATCGATCTCCACCGCCATCTCCATCACCATTGTTGATTCCCATGATGAGGAGGGAGTAGTTCTCTCTCGAGGCTAAGGGTTCTACCGGTAGCTATGTGTTCATCTCTCTCTTTATGCATGATCTTATTGAGATCATGAGCTTGTAATCTATAGATCTACCTTGCTACTCAAGTGCTTTAATAGATCTCTTCTCTCCCCATGTGTGTGAAAGTGACAGCGTGCACACCATGGTGGCACTTAGGCTAGAGATTACAAATACTTGTTATGAGTTATATTTGGAGTTGAATGTCTTTATGAAATTGTGGTGTTTGTTTGAACCATCTAGTGCTCAAGGTGACAGCGTGGGGTTTTCTAGATGGGAAAGATGGACTTTGAGGTGTGCTGTTATAGCCCTACCATCGATTAGAGTGTTCAGCCATAGAGTAGTTAAGAGTAGTATCTTAAAGAGAATATATTTATATGAGAGTGTTCACTAGTGAAAGTATGATCCCTAGGCCTTGTTTCTAAGCATTGAAACACCATTTGCAATTAGATCTGTTACATGTTTGCTTGCTTCCATCTTTATTTCAGTTTGCCTTTAGTCTCTTCCATGCCATCAAGCTATTTTCTATCACCGTTACCACTTATAATCATCCATACCACTTGTATTTCACTATCTCTTCGCCGAACTAGTGCAACTATACACCTGACAAGTGTATTGGGTGTGTTGGGGACACAAGAGACTTCTTGTATCTTGATTGCAGGGTTGCTTGAGAGGGGATACCTTTGACCACTTCCTCCCTGAGTTCGATAAACCTTGGGTGATCCACTTAAGGGAAAACTTGCTACTGTTCTACAAACCTCTGCACTTGGAGGCCCAACAACTGTCTACAAGAATAGAAGTGCGTAGACATCACACCTCTGAAGTTCAGGTGAAGACTAGAAGTAAAGATATCAAAGATACAAGCATCAAAGTCATAACACAAATAATCAAGTTTTTAGGCAAGCACATTACACTAAGAATGACAACTATGCTCTCAAGAAGGTGCTCATAGAATAAGTGGAGACTTTACAAGGAAAACGAAAATGGTTTTGAAAAGTTTGAAAGGCTTCCAAATGCTGAAAGTATGGTACTTGTTAGCTTTGAGCTCTCATTGCCCTATCATAAGCATCTTTAAGTGGTTAAGGTTAAAGTGACACAACTAAGAGGATATGCTTGACATGTTATAAATCGTAGTCTCATGCCCCTTACTTACGAAGACCGATCCTCATGCTACTCAACTTCAGTCACGAGCAAGCTCTTGTCATTGTAAGTATATACGTATCATAGAGAACCGCCAACGAGGTACCCCTTGCACATGATACAGGAGCTATCCCATAATCAAAATGACAAGCAAAGCAGACAATGAGCATCTCAGCGATCTTTTTATTTACTATGTGCATAGATTTTTATTAAGGATGCTTCATAGAATGCTCATTATTGTTATGCTGCAAGTTTCCACCATGATTAGGCATGGCTTAGGCTAGCGGCCTAGGCATTTCCCTAACACATATACAAACTCCATGATCTTACAAGTTCCACTTTTATTTCACACCGTCGGGATCCATGAGCAAAAGAACATGATATCAACGAGGTACTAAGTACCAGTGCAATGCTGAAAGCGTTCCCCATGATACATGGTTCTGCTAACTTCAACTTATAAAGCGCAAGCATATACACAACAAAGAAGGACGCAATGGTTCAGGTTTATTAAATGCAGGAAAATAAAGTGTGCCATCAAGTTCGTGAGAGCTTTACTAACTAACTTTCTCATAACAAGCAAACATTTTATTTGGAAGAAAACAAGGCATATTGAATATGCACGAAATTAGCAAATGATGCTAATAGGTAGGTATGGTTGACACTTTGGAAATATTTGGTTTTAGGGAGTTGGAAACATGAGTAAAACATACTCCGTGAAAGTGAAGGCTAGCAATAGTAAGGGAGCAACAAACGATAGAGCAATAGCTATCATAATCATGTTTGCAACAAAATAGGACTAATCGTGGCACGAAAGTGATTCAGGACCCTCAAGGCAAAATAATTCATCGAGGCTTAACTGATTATTTCAGTCATATGCATGCATGAGAATGTGCCAAGTCAATTCAAATGAAACATTCAAAGGAGGATACCACGGTGTCATACCAAGTTATGAATAAAGTAATGCAAGCAAACATTCATAAGCCATGCTACAAACTATTAGCAAGCTGGAACTAATCATATGAAAGCAAGAACTACTAAGCATCCATAAATAACATACACCGTACATGAACAGACTAAGCATGCCCACAATGATGAGTATATGTACAAAAATGAAAACAAGTAGAGTTCGTTACCAGCCTCTTACCACACCTCAAGTTGTCATTAATCCTTATTATTGCCCTTCACTTGTGTGGCTTGAATAATAATATGAAACCAAATCCCGCTGAGGACTGCTGAACCCTGCAACAAACTCACAAAGCCAAAGAAGAACAACAAATATTTTTGGTGTTTTCGATTTTATAAAGCAAGAACCAAAAAGGAAGAACAAGCAAAGCAAAATCTTTTTGGGTTTTTTGAATAGTTAAAACAAAACAAAAAGGAAAAAAGCAAACCAAGGCAAAAAGGAAGAAGCAAACCAAAGAGAAACAAAAGAAATATTTTTGGTCTTTTTGTGTTTTAGAAAGCAAAAGCAAAGAAAGAACGAAAACTAAAAACAGAACGAAACATGAATATACAAAGTACCGACGCGCAATGATATAGAGATGAGTGTGATGTCGGCGTACCTTCCCCCAAGCTTAGGCTTTTGGCCTAAGTGGGCGTCAATCCAGATACGGGTAAGGGTTCCAAGCAGGAGGATCGCTGTAGGAATGCTCGTAGTTAGGCCCGTGGGAAGAAGAAGAAGCTCCCCAATCATAAGTATGTTGCTGATATGAAGACTCCCCCTCATTCGAGGGCTGGACCGAATCATCTGTGACCTTCCTTCTAGTATCCTGCTCCTGTTGGGAGAGCTCTCCCAGGTACGTATCAAACTCCTCCTCCGTGAGGGACCATCCTACCCTGTTATCAAGGTTAAACAAAATAGGTGCAGGCAAAAGACAACACGCTCGGACTTGCTCTTTCTCCAACCAGCTTTGAGAAAGGTTATTTCATAAGATAACTCACTCAGATTAGCCCAAGAAGAGACAAATTTATATTGTATCATGGAATTAAGATCAAGCCTTTCTATGGGAAACTATAGGTCTAGATGATGGGGCACTAAACCATGCAATGCTAGTAAACGAGAAGCAATGAGGTCCCCACAAATTCCACCTTTCTCGCGGTTAGCAGCAAGACGAAAAGCTATCAAAGCACCCAAGTTGTAAGACCTATCTCGTTTAAGAGCAGCAGAGATGAATGCTAGATCATATGAAGATAACTTATTGGTAGTTTTCCTAGCAAGAACACGCTTGGCAATAAAGTAGGCAAAGTAGCGAATGGAGGGGAGATGAATGTTATGGATTTTCCCACTCTCCTTTGAGAAGCTGCTTCCTTGGCAAATTTCTGCGTATAGATCCATGAGTGGTGCAGGTCGCTCCTTAATCCTTCTACATGATCCCCACTAAGGTACCCTAATAGCTGCACAGAAGTCATTGAGAGAAAGGTTGACAGCAATATTGTAAATTTTGTAGTGGACCATGGGGTTAGGCAAAGATTAACTAAATTGAAAGTCTTGCACCACAGACATGGTTAGCTTCACAAATTGATAAGGTTCATCTTCCAAAAAGTGCTCCAATCCTGCATTAGAAACCAAAGTGTGGAAATCTTGGAGAATTCCTGCAGCTCTCATGAACTCATAGCATGGATAAATGGAAGGAAAAACTTCCTCCTCCCGGTGGACCTTCATAACCTCAGGCACCCATAGTTCATGTTGGTTTAGTTGATGCTCATTCATCTTCTATTCTGAAATTTAAACGCCTATTAAACAAGTGATTGCAAAGTGAATATAACGAAGGGTACTACTCATAGGGACTTGTAAGAGGCCTAAACATGCATCAAAACTATATATCTAAGCATCAAACAAGCTTACAAGCTCTCATAACCTGTCACCCACAGCAGCAAAATACTCAAGATATAATCTACTAAACACAAATCTACTTGGACAAGCGGAGGAGTCACATACCAGAGAACAAATGCTCCAAATTTCAGCAACAAAGATGGGCTGAGCAAGGAGATCGAAAAATCGAGGGCAAGCACAGCAAGAACGCGATTTTGAGCAATGAACTGGAGTTTACTCGGGAGAGAGAAGAAAGTGGCAAGTGAGAGAGTGAGTGTAGGTCCAGGCGTGGCCCACACCATGGCATGGCGCCACCTAGGGCAGGCCGCCCCACCAGGTGGTGAGCCTGCCTGGTGGGACCCCCTGGTACCTTCCAGGCAATCCTCTGCCCCTTTTTTCACGTAAAAATTTAATATGAATTTTCTGGAATTTTTCGAGACACTTTATTTTTGGGCATTTTTCAGGTATAGATGAATGATTTTCTCACAGTTTTTTTTTTGGAAATGATGCAATGACAAAACAAGGCTAGAACTACAGAAGTTCTAAGACACTCTAATATGCAAGCAACTAACAACAAAAAGAAAACTAAACGAAAGCTAAAACTAAAATGGATAGAATAGAAGTAAGCGGAGATAATCATGGTGAAAACATTGTTTTGTTCAATGAAATCCTTTTGTTAACAAGGTTGATCAGGTCTTGTTACCAAAACAATTTCATACGAGACAAAACTTTGTATTCCACTAATGATTATGTTACCTCAACTTTGATAGCAATGGTCCCAATCATAATAGTTTCAAATTTTTCTCTTGGTATGGGACAATATATCTCTCCAACTTGAATGCCCTCAACATGTTCAATTGAATTCAAACCATAAGTCCTTTCAATCTTCTTGGGGAAATACATAGTATGTTCCTTGTCATTAACATTAAAGGTCACGTTTCCTTGATTACAATTAATAACAGCTCCTGCAGTATTAAGAAAAGGTCTCCCAAGAATAATAGACATATTATCATCTTCAGGCATTTCAAGCACAACAAAATCAGTTAATATCAAGCAATTATGAGCCACTTGAACAGGTACATCCTTACATATACCAATAGGAATAGTGGTAGATTTATCATCCATTTGCAAAGATATATCAGTTGGTATCAGTTTTTCAAGTTAAAGTCTCTTATAGAGAGAGAAAGGCATAACACTAACTCCAGCTCCCAAATCACACAAAGCAGTTCTAACATAAATATTCTTAATAGAGCAAGGGATAGTTGGAATCCCTGGGTCTCCAAGTTTCTTAGGAACCTTACCACTAAAGGAATAATTAGCAAGCAAAGTAGAAATTTCTTCATTAGGGATCTTCCTTTTATTCGAGACAATATCCTTCATATACTTTGAATAAGGAGGCAATTTAATAGCATCAGTCAAAGGAATTTGCAGAAATAAAGGTTTCATCCACTCACAAAACTTATTATAGTGTTCATCTTCCTTTGACTTGTGTTTCTTATCAGGGAAAGGCATAGGTTTTTGGACCAAGGCTCTCTTTCACTACCATGTTTCTTAGCAACAAAATCTTCTTTAGTGTATTTAGTATTCTTAGTGTGGTTTTCAGGTTCTTCTTCAACTTTTTCTTTATCAGGAACATCATTTTCTTCATTACCACTTTCAGTTTCAGCATCAGAAATAGATATACTATTAGGATCTATAGCAGGTTCAGAGGGTTCTACAACAGTTTTATGTTTCTTTTTTCCTTTTCTTACGAGTAGAGCCACTATTTTCAGCTTGTTGAGAATCCTGCTCAATTCTTTTGGGATGTCCCTCAGGATATAGAGGATCCTGGGTAGCAGCACCACTTCTAGTTCTAATTTCATAAGCATGTTTTTCTTTAGCAGCGTTAATTAACAAGTCTTTTTGCTCTTTAATGAGTTGATCTATTTGAGTTTGAACCATTTGAAAGTGTTTGACAATCATTTTAACATCATTAGAGGTTCTTTCCACAATATCTTTTAACTCAACAACGGCTCTAGTGTTTTCCATTAGATGATTTTGCATCCTTTTATTAAAATTATCTTGCTTAACAATAAAGATATCGAATTCTTCTAAGCATTGATCAGGAGGTTTAGAGTAAGGGATATCACCTTCATCAAAGTGTTGGAGAGAGTGTACCTCAATAGTGGATGAATGGGGAATAGGCTTACATAATTCTTCAATAGGAGGTAAATTCTTGACATCTGTAGCTTTAATTCCCTTCTCCTTAAGACATTTCTTAGCTCCCTTCATCACTTCATCATTTAATTCAATAACTCCCCTCTTCATTGATGTTGGAATAGGCACTGGAATAGTTGGTTCAGGTATAATTACTTCAGGTATAGCTGGTTCAGGAGTAGTCCAATCTTCATAGTTCTTGCTTATTTTAGCCATTAATTCCTCAGCTTCTTTGGGAGTCCTATTCCAGAAAACACAATCAGCACAACTATCTAGGTATGTCCTAGATTCTTCGGTTAGTCCATTATAAAATATATCAAGAAGCTCATTCTTAGGTAATGGACTTCCACCTTGTGCATGAATCAAAGCACAAAACCTTGCCCATGATTCAGGCAATATCTCTTTTTCTCCCTGTTTAAAATCAAAAAGTTCCTGCAAAATAGCATGTCTAGCACTAGGAGGAAAATATTTTTGCAGGAAAGTACTAATCAAGCAATCAGGGCTATCAATAGATCCAGGAGGTAAATTACTAAACCAAGTTTTAGCTTCTCCTTTTAGTGAAAAGGGGAAAATCTTGGTAACAAAGTAAGTACGCATCTTAATATCATCAGAAAACAAGCCACTCATGGTAGAAAGTTCATTCATATGTGCTTCCGCACTTTCATTCTTAGTCCCACAAAAAGGTTATTTCTCAACAATAGCTATGTAAGATAGATCAAGAGAGAAATCATAATCTTTATCTTTAATGTTTATGGGAGAAGCAGCAAACTTAGCAATAGGAGACAATTTGTGTCTAATAGTACGCCTCTCAAGGAGACTCTTAGCAGCGATCCTTTCATGGGTGTTTTTACATTCTTTAATAAATTCATCGGTCATCTCAACATAACCATCTTCAATATCATAACTTTCACTAGACTCAGGTGAACTAACAGGTGTAGTAGTGTCTTCATTAGGAGTTTCAGTATTTCCAGCTATAGTTCTAGCAATCGTAGCATCTAGGAAAGGACCTAATGAACCACTCTTATCAAGCACAGTAGAAGCAGCATCATAAGCATCAGAAGTTTCAGATTCAACAGTAGTAGCAGTGTGTGTAGCATGTGTATGTGGTGGTGTAACGATCTTACTCATAACAGATGGTGAATCAAGAGCAACAGAGGAGTTCAGAACCATACCTCTTCTTGTAGTGGATGGTAAAATAGGAACCTTGCCATCACGAGACTTTCCCATGATGGATGGATAGCAGCGAACAATAGAGAATCCAAGTGAACTTAATAAATAAAGCTATGCTCCCTGGCAACGGCGCCAGAAAATAGTCTTGATGACCCACAAGTATAGGGGGTGTATCGCAGTATTTTCGAGGGAAGTGAAACCCAATTTATTGATTCGACACAAGGGGAGCCAAAGAATATTTATAAGCCTTAAAACCTGAGTTGTCAATTCAGCTGCACCTGGAAACAATCTTGCTCACATCAGTTTATCAGTAGCAACAATTTTGTAGTAGGAATAGTAAAGTAGCAGCAGTAGTAAAGTAAAGACATAGTGACAATAACAGTAAACAGTAGGATTCGAGTGAGGTAGGCATAGGGATGGATGGACGGGCGTTGCATGGACAAGACAATTCACATAGCAATCAGAACATAGGGCAATTGCAGATAAATAAGATAAAGTATCCAAGTACTAGATAATCCTAGGCATGTGTTCCATATATAGTCATACGTGCTCGCAATGAGAACTTGCACATCTTTTGTCCTGCCTGCCCGTTTGCAGCGGGGCCTCAAGGGGACTACTGGCAATTAAGGTGCTCCTTTTAATAGAGCACTGGAGCAAATCATTAACACTCCGTGAACACATGTGATCCTCACATCAAAGCCATTCCCTCTGGTTATCCCGATTTCTGTCACTTCAGGGCCATTGGTTCCGGACAACAACATGTGTATACAACTTGTAGGTAAGACCATAAACAATACTATCATAATGAATCAATAACATGTTCAGATCTGAAATCATGGCACTCGGGCCCTAGTGACAAGCATTAAGCATAACAAGTCGCAAAAAAGTCATAAAGCACTAATAATAGATACTAGGCACCATGCCCTAACAATCTGATGCCATTACATGAACAATCTCATCCAATCCCTACCATCCCCATAGCCTACAGCGGGGGATTACTCACTCATAGATGGGGGAAATATGGATGGTCGATGGAGAAGCGATGATGATGATGATGGCAATGATCTCCTCCAATTCCCCATCCCGGCAGGGTGCCAGAACGAAGTTTCTGGTGCTGTTTCGTGGAATCTGGTGGTGGCGGCGGAGCGGAACTCCTAACCCCCAGAGTTTTTAGGTTAGAAGGCTTCTTATAGGCGAAGATTGAGACCGAGGGGGTGCCTGGGGTGGCCAGACCACCCCCTGGCATGGCCTGGGCTAGCCCGCGCGGCCAGGTGGTGTGGCCTGGGCCCAGCCCCCCTCCGTCTCGTATTCTGGCTCCGGGAGTCCTCTGGTGAAATAGGATTTTTGGCATATTTTCCGGGATTTTTCGTGATAGTTGATTTTCTGCAGAAAAAGTAGACACCAAGGAAATTCTGCTGAAAACAGCGTCAGTCCGTGTTAGTTGTATCCAAATCACACAAGTTTAGAGGAAAAACAATAGCAAAAGTGTTCGGGAAAGTAGATACGTTTTGGACGTATCAATGACCCACAAGTATAGGCGGTGTATTGCAGTATTTTCGAGGGAAGTGAAACCCAAGTTATTGATTCGACACAAGGGGAGCCAAAGAATATTTATAAGCCTTAACAACTGAGTTGTCAATTCAGCTGCACCTGGAAACAATTTTGCTCACATCAGTTTATCAGTAGCAACAGTTTTGTAGTACCAATAGTAAAGTAATGGCAATAGTAAATGTAAAGACAGTAGTAACAATTGCAGAAAATAGTAGGATTAAAGCGCGGTAGGCATAGGGATGGATGGACGGGCGTTGCATGGACAAGAAAATTCATATGGCAATCAAGACATAGGGTATTTGCAGATAAATAAGATAAAGCATCCAAGTACTAAATAATCATAGGCATGTGTTCCATATAAATAAGATAAAGCATCCAACTACTAAAATTCATACGTGCTTGCAACGAGAACTTGCACAACATCTTTTGTCCTGCGAGCCCGTTTGCAGCTAGGCCTCAAGGGAACTATTGTCAATTAAGGTGATCCTTTTAATAGAGCACCGGAGCAAAGCATTAACACTCCGTGAACACATGTCATCCTCACATCAAAGTCATTCCCTCTGGTTATCCCGATTGCTATCACTTCGGGGCCTTTAGTTACAGACAACAACGTGTGTATACAACTTGCAGGTAATGTTGGAAATATGCCCTAGAGACAAATAGTAGTAAGGACTATTATCATATTTCATATAGTTTATGATTAAGTTTTATATCATGCTATAACTGTATTGAATGGAAACATCAATACACGTGTGACATACAAACAACCAGGGGTTCCAAGTGAAACTCTAGTCACTGGTTAATTCGTCAACATATGATCATGTTTCCTGATCATGTGGAATTTATGCCGGTTGGAAATGGATTCATCTCATTCCGAGAATGATATGATGAACCAATACCCAATCTAAACATCATGACCCGATCATGTCAGGAAGTTCAAGTTACGATGATTAGAAATGGATCCTCGTAGACTATTCCTTAGACCGTGAGGCTATATCAATCACTGTCTCTCGAGAGTGCTTAGATAGCATCAAGCGCCACTTGGTAATACAGTGGTTATTGTTGGGTCCGCAGCATAGAAACAAAAAATTTCCTGCGATGAGAACTATACGCCAAGATCTATCTACTAGATACAGAGCAACGGGTGGACATACATCCATAGAGAACTTACCCTCGAAGACAACGAGTTTTGTTAACGAGTAGGAACTCATGGTTGATGTAGTCGTACACTTGCCGATCTCAATATCGTGAGGAAGTCTGAGCGCCGCAACTCAGCAGCGCATCCGCACTCGCACACACGTTCAAGCCACCGGACAACCTCCACCTCCTCACTCTAGCGATCCAGCAGAAGCAGCAACTCCTTCCAGACGAAATGCCACTGGGAACATGTATCTCGCTAATCCGAGACCATGGGGGAATAAGTCTAGCGGGGGAGAGAGATCCTTCACAAGGAGGTGTAAGGATGAAGGAGGGAATGGGTGGCCTTTTATAGGAGGAGGGGGGTGCCCCCTCTCTCCATGGCCGACGCATGGGGGGGTGACCCATCACCTCCCCATTCATGTGGTGGTAACCCCTCCACATTAAAATGCCTCTTCACATTCCCTTTTAAAGTCTCCACTTTAAATTCATTAAATTTCTCCAAATTTAATGCTCTCTCATTTAATAAAACTCTTTTTATTAAATTTATTCAGAATTTTGTTAATTACTTTAATTAACAAACATTCACATATAGCCCTTTGCAATATTTTAATATCACATGCAGAACCACCTTCTGCAATTTCACCCGAAACAATTTCTGGTTTCTATTGAAACAATTCCTGCGCTTTGCAATTCTTTCGTCTAAAACATATGTGCTCCAAAATGGTGTCTGGTAACTCTTAAGTGTGCCACCCTACGGTTCGCGAATAATGCAGACATGATCGAGACCCTTCTCCGATCAATAATCAGCAGTGGGACCTGGAGATCCGTACTGACTCCTACACATTCAACGATGACTCCTGTGATTGTGAGAACCTTTAACGCTTGTAACTAAATCCCTTTGTCTCTCGATATATTACATGTCCGAGATTTGATCATCGGTATCTCCATACCTAGTTTGATCTCGTTACCGACATGCACTCTTTTCTCGTTCCCGTGATATAACATTCTAGTGATCACATCACTTGCTTGCAAGCTATCCTAATGTGATATCACCGAGAGGGCCCAGAGTATATCTTTCCGTCATATGGATTGACAAATTCCACTCTTGATCCATGAGCCTCAACATAACACCTTCGTAGTACTGAACCCATCTTTATAGTCACCCTATTACGGTGTGACGTTTGATGTTATCAAGATACTCTTCCGGTGTTAGCAATTAACATGATCTCATGGTCTAAGGATAAAGATTACTTCGTATGATGTTATAGCAATATAAACATAATGACTTGATTGTAATGCTATACTTCGGATGAATGTTCATCACATCATTTCACAAATGTTGTGACCTTGTTATTAACAACATCCAATGTCCATGATCAGGAAACCTTGATCATCTTGTTAATCAACAAGCTAGTCTATAAGAGAGGCATAACTAGGAACCCTTTTTGTTTATTAAACACACATGTATTGATGTTTCCTATCAATATAATTGTAGCATGCAAAATAAACATCTATCATATACAAGGAATACATAATAACAACTTTATTATTGCCTCTCAGGGCATATTTCCTTCAGTCTCCCACTTGCACTAGAGACAATAATCTAGTTTATATAGTGATAAATCTAACACCCATGGAGTTCTGGTGTTGATCATGTTTTGCCCTAGGGAGTACTTTAGTCAACGGATCTGCTACATTCAGGTCCGTGTGCACTTTACAAATCTTTATATCTCCATCCTTGACATGCTCGCGGATGGAGTGAAACCGGAGCTTAATATGCTTGGAATTCTTGTGAGACCTTGGTTCCTTTGCGTTGGCTATGGATCCATTATTGTCACAATAGATCACCATTGGGTCCAACGCACTAGGAACCACACCTAGTTCCGTTATGAACTCCTTCATCCAAACCGCTTCCTGCGCTGCTTCTGAAGCAGCAACATATTCCGCCTCCGTCGTTGATCCAGCCACCACAGGTTGTTTGGAGCTCCTCCAACTAACTGTTGCTCCATTCAAGAGAAATACGTATCCGGATTGAGACTTAGAGTCATCCGGATTAGTGTCAAAGCTAGCATCAACATAACACTTAGCGACTAGCTCTTCTTCACCTCCGTATACAAGAAACATATCCTTAGTTCTTCTCAAGTACTTAAGGATATTCTTGACCGCTATCCAGTGTTCCGAACCTGGATCAGATTGGTACCTACTAGTCAAACTAATAGCATGTGCCACATCCGGTCTTATACATAGCATGGCATACATTATAGAGCCTATGGCTGAGGCATAGGGGATCTTATCCATTATCTCTCTTTCTTCCGCCATAGCCGGACTTTGAGTCTTACTCAATGTCTTGCCTTGCAACATAGGTAAGTACCCCTTCTTACTTTCGTCCATATTAAACTTCTTTAATATCTTATCAAGGTATGTACTCTGCGATATCCCAATTAGGCGTCTTGATCTATCTCTATAGATTTTAATGCCTAATATATATGAAGCTTCACCAAGGTCCTTCATCGAAAATTTGCTGTTTAGATAACTTTTAACACTGTTTAAAAGATCTAAATCATTTCCAATCAATAATATGTCATCCACATATAATATCAGAAATGCCACATTGCTCCCACTCACTTTCTTGTAAATACAAGCCTCTCCATAAGTTTGGACAAATCCAAACTCTTTGATCACCTCATCAAAGCGGAGATTCCAACTTCGTGATGCTTGCTTCATTCCATAGATGGATCGCTGAAGTTTGCACACCTTATTAGCATCCTTAGGATCGACAAAACCCTTAGGTTGTATCATATACAACTCTTCTTCAATCTTACCATTGACGAATGCAGTTTTGACATCCATCTGCCATATTTCATAATCGAAATATGCAGCAATTGCTAACATAATCCTAACCGACTTAAGCATCGCTACGGGAGAGAATGTCTCATCGTAGTCAACTCCTTGAATTTGTCGAAACCCCTTTGCGACAAGTCGAGCCTTATAGATGGTTACATTACCATCAGCATAAGTTTTTTTTTTGAAATTCCATTTATTCTCAACGGCCTTTCGATCGTGAGGTAAGTCCACCAAGGTCCAAACCTGGTTTTCGTACATGGATTCCATCTCGGATTTCATGGCTTCTAGCCATTTGTTGGAATCAGGGCTCATCATCGCTTCTTCATACGTCGCAGGGTCATCTATTTCATCAATCATGAAATTCATAACAGGATTACCGTACAGTTCAGGAGCTGCACGTGTCCTGCTTGACCTGCGAGGTTCGGTAGTGTCCTCTTTCGGAGTTTCATGATCAATATCATCAGCTCTCTCTTCATTAGGTGAAGTCAACTCCGAAACAACTTCTGAAGCTGCGCTACTCGCCATTTCATGAAGAGAAGGTTCAATAACCTCTTCGAGTTCTACCTTCCGACTACTCACACCTTTCGCGAGAAACTCCTTCTCAAGAAAGGATCCATTCTTGGCAACAAAGACCTTGCCCTCGGATCTGTGATAAAAGGTATACCCAATCGTTTCCTTAGGGTATCCTATGAATATGCATTTTTCCGCTTTGGGTTCGAGTTTATCCGGTTGAAGTTTCTTCACATAAACATCGCATCCCCAAACTTTAAGAAATGACAGCTTAGGTTTGTTTCCAAACCATAATTCACACGGTGTCTTTTCAACGGATTTAGATGGTGCCCTATTTAAAGTGAATGCAGCGATTTCTAGTGCATAACCCCAAAATGACAGTGGCAAGTCAGTCAGAGACATCATAGATCGAACCATATCCAATAAAGTACGATTACGACGTTCTGACACACGATTACGTTGTGGTGTTCCAGCAGGCGTGAGTTGTGAAACTATTCCACAGTCTTTCATATATGTGCTAAACTCATAACTAAGATACTCTCCTCCACGGTCGGACCGCAGAAATTTGATCTTTCTGTTATGATGATTTTCCACTTCATTCTGAAATTCTTTGGACCTTTCAAAGGTTTCAGACTTATGTTTCATCAAATAGATATACCCGTATCTACTCAAATCATCCGTGAAAGTAACAAAATAACGATATCCACCTCGCGCCGACACACTCATTGGTCCACACACATCAGTATGTATGATTTCCAATAAATCTGTCGCCCGTTCCATTGAACCGGAAAACGGCGTTCTAGTCATCTTGCCCATAAGGCATGGCTCACATGTATCAAATGATTCAAAATCAAGTGATTCCAAAAGTCCATCAGAATGGAGTTTCTTCATGCGTTTAACGCCAATATGACCTAGACGGCAGTGCCACATATATGTAGATATATGATTATCAAGTTTAATCCTTTTAGCATCAACATTATGAATATGCGTAATACTACTATCAAGATCCAACAGAAATAAACCATTCAACACAGGTGCATGACCATAAAAGATATTATTCATATAAATCGAACAACCATTGTTTTCAGACTTAAATGAATAACCACTTTGCATCAAACACGATCCGGATACAATGTTCATGCTCAGTGCAGGCACCAAATAACAATTATTCAGGTTTATAACTAATCACGACCGCATATGGAGAGGCAGCATTCCGACGGCGATCACATCAACTCTTGATCCATTGCCGACCCGCATCGTGACCTCATCCCTTGCTAGTTGTCGCTTGTTCCGCAGCCCCTGAACCGAGTTACATATATTAGCAACCGATCCCGTATCAAATACCCAGGTGCTACTGCGAGTACTAGTCAAGTACACATCAATAACATGTATATCACATATACCTTTGTTTGCCTTGCTGGCCTTCTTGTCCGCCAAATACTTGGGGCAGTTGCGCTTCAAATGGCTAGTCCCCTTGCAATAGTAGCACTCGGTGTCAGACTTAGGGCCAGCTCGGGGTTTCTTTTCAGGCGCGGCAATAGATTTGCCGCCCTTCTTTCCCTTCTGCTTGCCTTTCTTGTCCTTCTTGAAATCGGTGGTCTTATTGATCATCAACACTTGATGTTCTTTCCTAATCTCCACTTCTGTAGTCTTAAGCATTGACAGAAGCTCGGGAAGAGACTTCTTCATGCCCTGCATATTATAGTTCATCACGAAGCTCTTGTAGCTAGGTGGCAGAGATTGGAGAACATGATGTATGCCTAAGTCAATGGGAATCGTTATTCCCAAGGACACAAGCTTATCGGCGTACCCAGACATTTTGAGTACATGCTCACTAACGGAGCTGTTCTCTTCCATCATGCAGCTAAAGAACTTTTCAGAAGCAGTATAACTCTCTACGGCAGCATGGGTATCGAAAATCATTTTCAATTATCCCATGGTATCAAAGGCATTGCCATTTTCGAAACATTTTCGAAGTTCTGGCTCTAGCCCATACAGTATGCCGCAATGAACTAAGTTGTGGTCCTCCTGACGAGTTATATAGACGTTCTTTTCCTCGTCAGGGGCATCAGGAGCTGGTGGGGGGCCTAGCGGCGCCTCTAGCACATATTTCTTTTGTGCAGTAGTGAGGATAATCCTCAAATTCATAGCCCAGTTGGTGAAGTTGCTACCATTCGCAGCAAGCTTCTCTTTCTCCATGAACACATTGAAATTAAAAGCAGGTGGTGCCATCTACAACAGAATTTGTAAAATATATTTAGACTAAGTTTATGATAGATTGAGTTCAACTAATCCAAATTACTAATGAACTCCCACTCAAAAACGACATCCCTCGTATCCTTTTGGTGATTACATGAACCAAATCCACTACACCAAGTCCGATCATCACATGAGTCGGTGTAGCTTCAAAGGCGAGCATCTATATGGGCATCATATCAACTATATGACTCATGCTTAACCTTTCGGTCCGTGTTCCGAGGCCATGTCTGTACATGCTAGGCTCGTCAAGTAAGAACCTTAGTATTTGCATGTGTAAAACTATCTTACACCCGTTGTATGAAAGCATAGAGTCGAGAACACCCGATCATCACGTGATGCCTCAAAACACGATCCACAAAATGGTGCATACTTAAGGAAGAACACATTTTATCTTGATATCTAAATGAGGGATCATCTTATAATGCTACCAAAAGCGCCAAACTAGCAATATAAGATGCTAATGTGTGAAGTGAGGTGATATGGTCCATGCATTTGATCTCTATCATTTGCATCGTGGTATGATCTCTATCATTCCTTTGTGTGTAAGGCCAAGGTCTATGGAACTTACACGTTAAGTGAGTTGTAAGAGTATCTATCATACATCTACTTACAACAATATCATATCAATACACTAGCCCAGCAACGATCTAAACTAGACGCCTCTAATTTATCAATTGCAAGGTTTACGTGGCTTAGGGCTTTCGGAGATAGAACCGGTCTAACCTACGAACATGAACCACAACGAGGATAACCCAGTTATTAGCAACTCGTTGTAAATCAGATATTGACTATAGTAGGAGAGACAGACACCCGCTAGCCACTTATGCAAAACTAGTTGCATGTCAGTCGTGGAACCGGTCTCATGTACGATGACATGTAAGGTTGGTCCGGGCCGCTTCATCCCACTATGCCACTAATATCCAAAGTACATAGAAGATGCAATAACATGATCATCATCGCCCACATATAAACATATGTGTACTACCTGTGCAAAGCACCTACGCATAGATCAGGCTCTGATACCACTGTTGGGTCCACTGCATAGAAAACAAAAATATTCCTACGATGAGAACTATACGCCAAGATCTATCTACTAGATACAGAGCAACGGGTGGACATACATCCATGGAGAACTTACCCTCGAAGACAACGAGTTTTGTTAACGACTAGGAACTCGTGGTTGATGTAGTCGTACACTTGCCGATCTCAAGATCATGAGGAAGTCCGAGCGTCGCAACTCAGCATCGCATCCGCACTCGGACACACGTTCAAGCCACCGGACAACCTCCACCTCCTCGCTCCAGCGATCCAGCGGAAGCAGCAACTCCTTCCAGATGAAATGCCACCGGGAACATGTATCTCGCTAATCCGAGACCATGGGGGAATAATTCTAGAGGGGGAGAGAGATCCTTCACAAGGAGGTGTAAGGATGAAGGAGGGAATGGGTGGCCTTTTATAGGAGGAGGGGGGTGCCCCCTCTCTCCATGGCCGGCGCATGGGGGGGTGACCCCTCACCTCCCCATTCATGTGGTGGTAACCCCTCCACATTAAAATGCCTCTTCACATTCCCTTTTAAAGTCTCCACTTTAAATGCATTAAATTTCTCCAAATTTAATGCTCTCTAATTTAATAGAACTCTTTTTATTAAATTTATTCAGAATTTTGTTAATTACTTTAATTAACAAACATTCACATATAGCCCCTTGCAATATTTCAATATCACATGCAGAACCACCTTCTGCAATTTCACCCGAAACAATTTCCGGTTTCTATTGAAACAATTCCTGCGCTTTGCAATTCTTTCATCTGAAACATATGTGCTCCAAAATGGTGTCCGGTAACTCTTAAGTGTGCCACCCTACGGTTCGCGAATAATGCAGACATGATCGAGACCCTTCTCCGATCAATAATCAGCAGCGGGACCTGGAGATCCGTACTGACTCCTACACATTCAACGATGACTCCTGTGATCGTGAGAACCTTTAACGCTTGTAACTAAATCCCATTGTCTCTCGATATATTACATGTCCGAGATTCGATCATCGGTATCTCCATACCTAGTTTGATCTCGTTACCGACATGCACTCTTTTCTCGTTCCCGTGATATAACATTCTAGTGATCACATCACTTGCTTGCAAGCTATCCTAATGTGATATCACCGAGAGGGCCCAGAGTATATCTTTCCGTCATCTGGATTGACAAATTCCAGTCTTGATCCATGAGCCTCAACATAACACCTTCGTAGTACTGAACCCATCTTTATAGTCACCCTATTACGGTGTGACGTTTGATGTTATCAAGATACTCTTCCGGTGTTAGCAATTAACATGATCTCATGGTCTAAGGATAAAGATTACTTCGTATGATGTTATAGCAATATAAACATAATGACTTGATCGTAATGCTATACTTCGGATGAATGTTCATCACATCATTTCACAAATGTTGTGACCTTGTTATTAACAACATCCAATGTCCATGATCAGGAAACCTTGATCATCTTGTTAATCAACAAGCTAGTCTATAAGAGAGGCATAACTAGGAACCCTTTTTGTTTATTAAACACACATGTATTGATGTTTCCTATCAATACAATTATAGCATGCAAAATAAACATCTATCATATACAAGGAATACATAATAACAACTTTATTATTGCCTCTCAGGGCATATTTCCTTCTGTTATAAAGGTGTGTTTAGGTACTCGGAGGAAACCGTAGAGGCAATATATGTCAAGACCGGGATTTGTCTGTCCATGTGACGGGAAGATACTCGAAGGGCCCACTCGGAGAAGTTATATCCAATAGCTGCACAGCTTGTGATTTGATCATGCGGATATCACTTGTTGGAACAAGTCAAGTAGCATTGTTCAGTAACGAGATCGAACATGACATGGTGATGTCATTGATCAGATCTCGGGCAATGCAAGTATCAAGAGACAAAGGGAATAAGACACGACTGTCTCGGTTCAAACGACAAAAGATCTTCGTGGAACGCACCGGGGTCACATGGCCATCCAGGTCCCTCTGTCGATCATTGGTGCAGGAGTCTCCCGACCAGGTCTGGAGTGTTCCTGAACCGTGGGGTATCACTCTTAAGGGCTTGATGATGCTTAGAGAGTGTTTATAGGATCAGTAGAATCGCCGAAGAATAGTAGAGAGAAAACCGGAAGGGTTTCGGTAAGTCCGGAGGATGTCCAGAGTGGAGGTGGAAGTGTTCCACAACCATGGAGGTTGAATAATATGTGAATGAATGTTAAATATTGATTTAATCATTTATTCATAATTATTTAATAAATAGAAAATCAATTTAAATGGTCAAAAGGCTTAATGGGCCAATTCCCGAAGGGGAGAGGGCCCATTAGGGAAAGGCAAGAGGACAGAAGGGCCAAGGGGTGGCCGACGGCCCTATTGGGCTAGCCCCCCACATGGGGCCCATGAGGGGGTGGCTGGCGGCGCCTCCCCCTACCTCCTCCTCTCCTTTAGTCCCACCCCAGGACTTTGAGGGAGGTAGTACCTCCCCTCCCCCTATATATAGTGGGGGTATTTGGCCAAATAAAATACACCAATAATCAATAAAGGTCTTCTCACTTTTGGGAGGACCTCTAATTGATATTTTCTCTCTCCCCTCTCTCTCTCGTGACAGTGGTCCCAAGTCTGGATTGTGCGAACGAGAGACATCTTCACCGCGGAGTGTCGTCGTGTTGCGGGATTCGGATCCGGGAGCTCTACTTCCGCAACTGCTGCTGGATCGGGGAAGCGGGAGTCATCGTCAGGCACCGGACGAGTGTAACTCTCCACGAGGTGTCACACTTGAGGCACTCAAGTCGTTGGAGCCAAGGGAGCACAAGGACTTCATCACGACCTTGAGGTCGGCTTCGGCTCGTCTACATCAACCATGCTCTCCTGAGCGTTGACAACGCTTTTTGGTCTTTAAGGGTAAGTTTGCGAAAAGCCCCTCCCGTTACTGTATTACTGATAGATAGGTCCTGGGAGCTTCAGGGGTTCAGGGGCGTAGGATAAAATTTATTGTTTTCATACGTGGAACCCCAACAGTGGTATCAGAGCTAGATCTATGCGGAGTAATGCTAGTACGGGTAGAACACACGAGATGTAGCGTGTGGGCGTTGATCTTTTAGTTGTTACCCTCCCACGTGTACTTGTGTATACCGCAGTAATGCTTGATGAAGCAGCCCCTAACCAACTTTACGCGTTCATTCGCGAGACTGGTCCACGCTTGACATACGGCTTGTACCGTATAAAGTGGCTTAGGGGGGTGTCTGTCTCTCTCGCATTAGTTGGTGTACCATTTGCAACGGAGGGCCACGAAAGGGGTGTAGTAGAGACAACTGCTTGATCGTCATTGTGCTGAAAGTTCGTAGGTAAGAATGGTTCTTGTGCGAAAGCCCATTCAGCCACGTAAAACATGCAAAGATAAAGTAGAGGCGTCTAACTTTGTTTTGCAGGGGGGCATTGCTTTGTGATATGGTTGTGGCAAAGGTAAAGTGATTACCTTATCTCACGTAGTAGTAGATATTCACGGAGGTGACGGACTACCACGCCGGAATGACACCGGTACCCTGGTGTCTACGGCGTCGGAACCCTGGCGCCGGAACCCGGTGACGACGAATGGAGATCACAACGTGAAGGACCATATCACATCACATTTACATTCAATGTTATTGTTTGTATATCTTATTGTGTGCTAGTATTAGATACTCGACGGTAGCCTAATAAGATGATCCCTGTTAAAATTACCAACGATTGTGTTCCCCCTTAGTGTGCACCACCAAGAAAGTTCTTTGGTATGAGGCAGACCGTGATGATCGGGTGTCAGACATATCTACGTTCGCATATAGTGGGTGTAAGCCATGTTGCACGGCGAATACACTAAGTTTGAGTTGGCGAGCCTAGCATGTACAGACATGGCCTCGGAACACGGATGATCGAAAGATCGAGCACGAGTCACATGAATGATGTGACCGACGTTTAGCGTCCACCCTTGAACCCACATTGATGGCTGTGATGATCGTGGGAGATGTGGCTGATAGGGGTCGTGTTATCACTAGGAACCCTTTTGGGGATAGGTGTTTCTGAGTGGAGTTATTATTAACTCATTTAATTATAAACTTAGTCTAAATTCATTTTGCAATTATAAATGTAGAAAATGGTTCTCCCCGAGATTACCTTTCCTATTAACGATTGGTTAAAAGGAGAAAAGCTCAAGTTAGATGGATCCAACTTCTCTGCATGGGTCATGCGCCTTTTCAATCTCCTTGGTGAGAACAAAGTGGCTGACTACATGATCTACGAGATGTACTTGGATCCACCCTATTCGCATGAGACCCAGGAGCAGCGGGATCTCCGCTCCCGTCCTCGTGTGATGGCCACATTCATATCAGTGAAGATGCGCCTCGGGATGGAGGATGGACTATGGCCAACGGTGGGAAGTCTTAATCCCTGAATGGTCATGGCACATCTGAGATCACATTTCGTGGAACAAGTGCGCATGTGGGAGTATGAGCTGATGGGGGACTTCCTCTCCATAAAGATGGAGGAGGGCTCCTCACTGAACGAGCACTTATTGAGCATGTACGATGCATACATGAGTCTGGCATACTACCTGGACAATTGGTCCGCAAGCTCTTTTGCAATGGGAGTTGTGCTGCGGTCGCTACCACCAAGCTTCCAAGCACAAGTCAGGATTTGCATTATGAGAGGCGACATGGAAACACTGGATTTCCACGAGTTCATATCACATTTTAGAGGTGTGGTGGTTGAAACCGGTGTCGCTGGGGTCATCAATGACAAAGGTATATAATTGATATACAGTTTTATAAATGTTATAATCTTGCAAACACATTTGTAGTGTTAAGTATATCTGATACTTGTTCTATTTTACTGAAAACATGTCCTTCTGCTTGAGAGGTGCTTGCTATAGAGGAGGTGACGTTGCGTGTTGATGGCAAGCATGATGATGATGGCCAACAACACTCTCCCTCGACATTTATCATTTAGTTTATGTTTAGGATGATCATTGTAATCAAAATATTATGAACTTCCTTAGTGTGTCTAACACTTTGTGAGACGGTTATTCATATGAGTTTGTAACAAACAGTTGTTCTACTTTTATGAATGATTTCTATTCATGTTCATATCTTGTTTGATTATGTGTGAATTATCCTTGTTGTTTGAAACTAATTGATGATGCATGAACATTTGTAAAATATTGAAATGCCTTAAAATACCCAACTTAAATGATATTTCATTACGGAATAAAATTCAAAGTTATAATGATAATATGTGAAAGTCATTCGATTTCTTATCACATATAAATCATGCCTAAGTTCGGCAAATTAACTTGAACACCGTGTATTACTTGAATACAAAGTGTTTGATGAATTGTTAAAAGTAAATACATATTCGATGTATTGTGTTTTAACGAAAATGGTAATTATCATTATATGATTGTTTAAATGTGTAAAGAAGTTTACCAAAGGAAACATGAATATGAAACTATTGATTTGATCAAAGTGTTTCATCAACAAAGGGTACAAACATAAATATAAATGAGAATCTAATTACTATGATTTGATCAATAGTAATAAAATTTGAGTTTATAAGAATGGCATAAAAGAAATTGTGGAATGCAAAGAGTTTTGAAATGTCAAAATGCAAAGCATCACAATATGATATTAGATATCAAATGGGTGAATAGAAGGCACCAAATAAATCGTTGTAGTGTAGATGTAGAGACCATTAGTTAAGAAATAGTTAGCATTCAATTAGAATGTAGTGAACCATTTGAATTCGTGAAAGTTTTGGGTTATTCGATATAACCAAAACAATAGCGAATAAGTCCTTGTAGAGTATTCATTGGAAACTTTGAATACGAAATCCATAGCTGAAACCAAAAGAGAAGCAAAACTGGTATTGCTTGGATTTTGGTACATTCTTGAGAAAGCTCACTTTTAGTGATATTTCTCAATTATGGAGCAAATGGAAGATAGTGAAAAACACGATGAGGATTCATCCCTACATCAGAGTGTTGAGAAGTGCAACGGACAATGTTCCTAAACGATTCTCTTCACAGAGGAAAAGAATCAATGATAATGATCATTGTGTTTTCCCCACTGGTGTTTTCACTACATGAAGTAGGATTCAAAATGTAACCCATATCTTGTATGGAGAAATTTGTGAATCATTTGTCATGATTCTTGGAATATGACATACCTACGAACTACTAAGGAAATAATGGTAAACTACATTATGAGAAATCCTAGAAACAAAATTCACTTGAGATTAGAAAGCAATTCGTTGTTGAATCTCACAAGTAAAAGGGGTCACTTGAATTTTCGCAAATGACTGCAAAGCCATAGTGGAAAAAGGGGTGAATGAAAAAAGCACAATTTGTCAAGTATTGGACAAATTCAAATGAATTTGATTCAAGTGTGCTGAATGTCTGTAGGATTTAAAACTAGTAATAGTACTAGTATCTCATAGTAAAACTCCAAGTTTTATATTTGATCAAAGGATTTGAAATTGTTCAAAATAGTGAGTAGATATGCAATTTGCATGAAATTGAGTGGGAGCTATAAAAGTCTTCCTAAAACAATATGTGAATGACATATTTTTGAGTGGGAGCAATATAAGTCTCAAATTCAAATATATAAGAACATATTTTGAGTAAGAGTAGTGACTCATACCCAAATATGGTAGAAACATATTTTGAGTGGGAGCTTGTAGGAGTGATTCTTAAGTGAGTTAAGAATAAAAGCGCAAGTACCAATAAATAATAATTTATAAGGTGTAGAAGTTGATAATAAGTGTATTATGATATTATGTAGTATTCCTTAAGGGATTCTGGAAAAGGGTTTCGGAATAGAATTTAATTAAGGAACTGGTCCTTAATAACTCAAATTAGGAATAGTATTAAGTTGAACATCAATGGTTGAAAGAAAGAAAAGGATGACAATCATCCACTATGTTGAGACATAGGTTCTATCTTAGTAAACCATGATGATAACTTAGCATAATATGTGATCCAAATAAGGAACGTTTAAAAGTGATTAAGTTCGAATCACAGAACGTTGAGCTGAGTTTGTCCGCAGTGTTTAATAGAGAACTGTAGACATGTTTTCCAAATCCATAAAGGATGACATATCTTAAAACATAAAGGGTTATGTTATAAGGGAATATGTTGGAAACTCCTGTAAATACCGATTAAAGTCAAGTAGGAAGCTAGGTGAACAAAAACATCAAAAGTTGCATAGAGTGCACTAGTGTTTCGATGAATACATTTATAATAATAGATAAGGGTACCATCTAAAGTGTTGTATAAAGTTATGGCGGGGCTAGTTCGCTTTTAACATAGAATGATGTGTCCCAGGGCACAGTGCCCATGAGAAAGCCCTCGAGGTTGATCTAAAGTCACTGTAGGCTCCTGGAATCAGGCCTCGTTCTGCTGCCATAGCGACGATGCATGCACACAGATGTTATCATGTGATGATAAAGTATTAATGTCAATCAAGGTGACATTAGTAAGTTGCAAAGGATTTGGGACTGTAAAGTATAGACCCAAGACTCAACCTCTTCCATGAGCAAGCATGTTCAGGGTACCGGATATATGGTGCCAATGATTAAAGAACAAATGCAACTAGTGTATTTGTACTCTAGTGCAAGTGGGAGATTGTTGGAAATATGCCCTAGAGACAAATAGTAGTAAGGACTATTATCATATTTCATATAGTTTATGATTAAGTTTTATATCATGCTATAACTGTATTGAGTGGAAACATAAATACATGTGTGATATACAAACAACCAGGGGTTCCCAATGAAACTCTAGTCACTGGTCCATTGGTCAACAGATGATCATGTTTCCTGATCATGTGGCATTTATGCCAGTTGGAAATGGAGTCATCTCATTCCGAGAATGAGATGATGAACCAATACCCAATCTAAACATCGTGACCCGATCATGTCATGAAGTTCAAGTTATGATGATTAGAAATGGATCCTCATAGACTGTTCCTTAGACCGTGAGGCTGTACCAATCACTGTCTCCCGAGAGTGCTTAGATAGGATCAAGCGCCACTTGATAATATAGTGGTTATAAAGGAGTGTTCAGATACTCGGAGGAAACCGTAGAGGCAATATATGTCAAGAGCGGGATTTGTCCGTCCATGTGACGGGAAGATACTCGACGGGCCCACTCGGAGAAGTTATATCCAATAGCTGTGCAGCGTGTGATTTGATCACAGGGATATCACTTGTCGGAACGAGTCAAGTAGCGTTGTTCAGTAACGAGATTGAACATGACATGGTGATGTCATTGATCAGATCTTGGGAAATGCAAGTATCGAGAGACAAAGGTAATAAGACACGACTGTCCCGATTCAAACGACAAAAGATCTTCGTGGAACGCACAGGGGTCACATGGCCATCCATGTCCCTTTGTCAATCATAGGTGAGGGAGTGTCCCGACCATGTCTGGAGTGTTCCCGAACCATGGGGTATCACGCTTAAGGGCTTGATGATTCTTAGAGAGTGTTTATAGGATCGGTAGAATCACCGAAGAATAGTAGAGAGAAAACCGGAAGGGTTTCGGTAAGTCCGGAGGATGTCCGGAGTGGAGGTGGAAGTGTTCCACAACCATTGAGGTTGAATAATATGTGAATGAATGATAAATATTGATTTAATCATTTATTCATAATTATTTAATAAAGAGAAAATCAATTTAAATAGTCAAAAGGCTTAATGAGCCAATTCCCGGAGGGGAGAGGGTCCATTAGGGAAAGGCAAGAGGGCAGAAGGGCCAAGGGGTGGCCGGTGGCCCTATTGGGCCAGCCCCCATGTGGGGCCCATGAGGGGGTGGCCGACGGCGCCTCCCCACCTCCTCTTGTCCTTTAGTCCCACCCCGGGACTTTGAGGGAGGTAGTACCTCCCCTCCCCTATATATAGCGGGGGTATTTGGCCAAATAAAATACACCAATATTCAATAAAGGTCTTCTCACTTTTGGGAGGACCTCTAGTTGATATTTTCTCTCTCCCCCTCTCTCTCTCTCGTGACCGTGGTCCCAAGTCTGGACTGCGCGAATGAGAGACATCTTCACCGCGGAGCACCGTCGCGTTGCGGGATTCGGATCCAGGAGATCTACTTCCGCAACTGCTGCTGGATCGGGGAAGCAGGAGTCATCGTCAGGCACCGGAAGTGTGTAACTCTCCGCGAGGTGTCACACTTGAGGCACTCAAGTCGTTGGAGCCAAGGGAGCACAAGGACTTCATCACGACCTTGAGGTCGGCTTCGGCTCGTCTACATCAACCACGCTCTCCTGAGCGTTGACAATGCTTTTCGGTCTTCAAGGGTAAGTTCGTGAAAAGCCCCTCCCGTTACTGTATTACTGATAGATAGGTCATGACAGCTTCAGGGGTTTAGGGGATTAGGACAAAATTTATTGTTTTCATACGCGGAACCCCAACAGGTAAGACCATAAACAATACTATCATAATGAATCAATAACATGTTCAGATCTGAAATCATGGCACTCGGGCCCTAGTGACAAGCATTAAGCATAATAAGTTGTAACAAAGTCAAAAAGCACTAATAATAGATACTAGGCACCATGCCCTAAGAATCTGATGCCATTACATGAACAATCTCATCCCATCCCTACCATCCCCATAGCCTACAGTAGGGGATTACTCGCTCATAGATGGGGGAAACATGGATGGTCGATGGAGAAGCGATGGTGATGATGATGGCGATGATCTCCTCCAATTCCCCATCCCGTCAGGGTGCCAGAATGGAGTTTCTGGTTCCGAATCACGGAATCTGGTGGTGGCGGCGCAATGGAACTCCTTCTGGAAAAACGTCGAACCCCCCTGGTTTTTAGGTCAAGAGGCAACTTATAGGCGAAGAGGGAGGCCGAGGGGGCAGTTGAGGCGGCCACACCACCCCCAGGCACGGCCTAGCCTGGCCCGCGCGGCCAGGTGGTGTGGGCCCCTCGTGGCCCTACTCTGTCTCGTCTTCTGGCTCCGCGAGTCTTCTGGTGAAATAGGATTTTTGGCATATTTTCCGGGATTTTTCCTGATAGTTTATTTTCTGCACAAAAACTAGACACCAAGGTAATTCTGCTGAAAACAGTGTCAGTCTGTGTTAGTTGTATCCAAATCACACAAGTTTAGAGGAAAAATAGTAGCAAAAGTGTTCGGGAAAGTAGATACGTTTTGGACGTATCAACTCCCCCCAAGCTTAGCTTATTGCTTGTCCTCAAGCAATTCAGTTGAAAACTGAGTGCGATAAAAGAAACTTTCACGAACACATTTGCTTCATAAGATGTATATATTCTCAGCATATGATCAACTACTCAGGCAATTCATAATAAGGAGTAAGCAACTAAGTTTACTTAATAATCATTGCAAGCTATGAAGAGATTCCAACTCAAAAATAATAGGTAGAATGAAACATAAACATAAGCAACATTGCAATGCTCATAACAAGGTATGATAGAGTGGTATCTCGCTTGCCTTTGATTGTAGAGCAAACATAAATGCCAAGGCACCTCTGAAGTTCAAGTGAAAACTAGTAGTAAAGATATCAAAGATACAAGCATCAAAGTCATAACACAATTAATCAATTTTTGAGACAAGCACATTACACTAAGAATGACAACTATGCTATCAGGAAAGTGCTCATAGAATAGGTGGTGACTCAACAAGGAAATGAAAAGGTTTTGAAAAGTTTGAAAGGCTTCCAAATGCTAAAAGTATGGTACTCATTAGCTTTGAGCTCTAATTGCCCCTATCATAAGCATCTTTAAATGGTTAAGGTTAAAGTGACACAACTAAGAGGATATGCTTGACAAGTTATAAGTTAAAATATCATGCCCCTTACTTACGAGTATCGAACCTCATGCTACTCAACTTCAGTCACAAGTAAGCTCTTGTCATTTTAAGTACATATGTAGCATAGAGAACCGCCAATGGGGTACCCCTTGCACATGATACAGGAGCTATCCCATAATCAAAATGACAAGGCAAGCAGACAATGAGCATCTCAGTGATCTTTTTATTTGCTATTTGCATAGGTTTTTATTGAGGATGCTTCATAGAATGCTCATTATGGTTATGCTGCAAGTTTCCACCATGATTAGGCATGGCTTAGGCTAGCGGCCCAGGTGTTTCTCTAACACATATACAAAATCCATTATCTTACAAGTTCCCCTTTTATTTCACACCGTCGGGATCCATAAGCAAAAGAATCATGATATCAACGAGGTACAAAGTACCCGTGCAATGTTGAAAGCGTTCCCCATGATACATGGTTCTGCTAACTTCAACTTATAAAGCGCAAGCATATACGCAACAAAGATGGACGCAATGGTTCAAGATTATTAAGTGCAAGAAAGTAATGTGTGCCATCAAGTTCGTGAGAGATTTACTAACTAACTTTCTCATAACAAGCAAATATTTTATTTGGAAGAAAACAAGGCATACTGAACATGCACGGAATAGCAAATGATGCTAATAGGTAGGTATGGTGGACACTTTTGGCAATATTGGTTTTAGGGAGTTGGAAACACGAGTAAAGCTTATACTCAGTGCAAGTGAAGGCTAGCAATAGTAAGGGAGTGACAAACGAGAGAGCAATAACTGTCATAAGCATGCTTGCGACAAAACAGGACTAATCATGGCATGAAAGTGATCCAAGACCCCTTAGGCAAAATAATTCATCGAGGCTTAACTGATTATTGTTTCAGTCATATGCATGCATGAGCATGTGTTAAGTCAATTCAAGTGAAACATTCAGAGGAGGATACCACAGTGTCATACCAAGTTATGAATAGAGCAATGCAAGAAAACATTCATACGACATGCTACAAACTATTAGCAAGCTGGAGTTAATCATAATAAAGCAAGAACTACTAAGCATCCATAAATAACATACACCCTACATGAACAGACTAAGCATGCCCATAATGATGAGTATATGTACAAAAATGAAAACAAATAGAGTTTGTTACCAGCCTCTTACCACACCTCAAGTTGTCATTAATCCTCATTATTGCCCCTCACTTGTGTGGCTTGAATAATAACATGAAACCAAATTCCACTGAGGACTGCTGAACCCTGCAACAAACTTCACAAAACCAAAGAAGAACAACAAATATTTTTGATGTTTTTAATTTTTAAAGGCAAGAACAAAAAGGAAAAACAAGCAAAGCAAAATCTTTTTGGGTTTTTTGAATAGTTCAAACAAAACAAAAAGGAAAAAAGCAAACCAAGGAAAAAAGAAGAAGAAGCAAACAAAGAGAAACAACAGAAATATTTTTGGTCTTTTTGTGTTTTGGAAAACAAAAGCAAAGAAAGAACGAAAAATAAAAAGAGAACGAAGCATGGATATACAAAGTACCGACTAAACATGATATGGAGATGAGTGTGATGTCGGTGTACCTCCCCCCAAGCTTAGGCTTTTGGCCTAAGTGGGTATCAATCCCAAGCTAGCCAAGATGGAGCACCTCCGTAGTATGGTGAGGAGGTACCCTCGTCCTGGTACGAGCTTGAGGACGCCCCACCGTAGTTCGCAGAGTATTCGTAAGAAGGCACATCCTACTGGTGCTGCCTGTGGAAACCAAGCAAGCGGAGCTGCTCGTCCACCTCCTCCTTGGAACATGACCACGGCCTCCTGTGAACACTGAACAAAGTAGACTGCGGCAAAGGAATCTCCCTTTCATCCCCGTCAGTAAACAACATCCTATATACTAAACTGTCCGTATCAGAGTCGACAGTGACAAAGTGATGTGTTTTCATGGAAGCAAGATCAAGCCTTTGTGGTACCAATATAGTATCATTAGGATCCACAGAAAGTTCTAATGCAGTAACCATATGTGAAGCAATAATGCCCCCATAAATAGGTCCCCTAGCAGCTAGGCGGCGAGCAATGAGAGAGCCAAGATTGTACCGGGTATCATTATTAAGTGCAGCAGCAAGGAAGGCTAAATGGTAATTGGAGATATTAATTGTGTTCTCCCTACCAAGAATGCTAGTAGCAAGATAATAAGCAAAGTATCTAAGAGCTGGGAGTTGGATGTTTCTTATCTTCCTGCGCTGAGCTACGTGGTAATCGTCATTTGTCACACTTCGATAGAGCTCCAGCAAATCAGCGGGTCGCCCTTGGATCTTCTTCACAGTCCCCGTCTTGCCTATACCTATAATGCTGCAAAATCTTTCCAACGACATGGTAATAGGCAGATTATAAATTCTGAAAGAAACAGTTGACTAATAGGGGGTGTTAGTGAAAATGAAACTCACAACAAAAGTTTTGCTGAGTACGACATATTGCTCACTCCCATCTTCCTTGTATGAGGTCAAACCGACCCTCTGAACCAGTAGTAAGAAATCATTGAGGATCCATGCAGCTTGCAAAAAGGTATAACAAGGAAAAGTAGATGGGTGAGCATCCCCCTCATCTCCTTCATTACCAAAGCATGGTGCAATGCGATCTTCATTGTAGTAAGGCCTAAACTAAGAGGCTGATCTTGAGGGCCTTGACCTCCTAGGTGTGTCCCTCTCAAATATTTCTCCAAAGGTGTGGTTGTTCATCTTTGATATTCTAAAATTTAAACATCCAATACATAAGTGATTGCAAAGTGAATATATAATGAAAGGCACTACTCATGGGGACTTGTAAGAGGCCTAAACATGCATCAAAACAATATCTCTGAGCATTGAACAAGCTTACAAGCTCTCATAACCTGTCACCTACAGCAGCAAAATACTCAAGATATAAACCACTAAACACAAATCTACTTGGACAAGCGGAGGAGTCACATACCGGGGAACAAATGCTCCAAATTTCAGCAGCAAAGATGGGCTGAGCAAGGAGCAGCAAGAACATGATTTCAAGCAAAGAACTGATGTTTTCTCGGGAGAGAGAAAGAAATGGGAAGTGAGAGAGTGAGTGGAGGGCCAGGGGTGGCCTACACCATGGCCAGGCGCGCCCCTGGGCTGGCCGCGCCACCAGGTGGTGTGCCTGCCTGGTGGGCCCCCTGGTACTCTCTAGGCACTTCTCTGCCCCTTTTTCACGTAAAAATTTATTATGAATTTTCTGGAATTTTTCGAGACACTTTATTTTTGAGCAATTTTCAGGTATAGATGAATGATTTTCTGACAGAAAAAGTATTAGGAAAGAGGCAATGACAAAACAAAACAAAAACTTCAGAAGCTCTAAGACACTCTAACATGCAAGCAACTACCAACAGAAAAGTAAACTAAACAAAGGCAAAAACTAGAAAAGATAAAATAAAAGTAAACAAAGATAATCATGGTGAAAACATTGTTTTGTTCATTGAAATCCTTTTGTTAACAAGGTTTATCAGGTCTTGTTACCAAAACAATTTTATATGAAACAAAACTTTGTGTTCCACTAATGATTATGTTACCTCAACCTTGATAGTAATGGTCCCAATCATAATAGTTTCATATTTTTCTCTTGGTATGGGACAATATATTTCTCCAACTTGAATGCCCTCAATATTTTCAATTGAATTTAAGCCATAATTCCTATCAATCTTCTTGGGGAAATAGAGAGTATGCTCCTTGTCATTAACATTAAAAGTCACCTTTCCCTGATTACAATTAATAACAACTCATGTAGTATTAAGAAAAGGTCTCCCAAGAATAATAGACATATTGTCATCTTCAGGCATTTCAAGCACAACAAAATCAGTTAATATCAAGAAATTATGAGCCACTTGAACAGGTACATCCTCACATATACCAACAGGAATAGTAGTAGATTTATCAGCCATTTGCAAAGATATATCAGTTGGTATTAGTTTTTCCAATTGAAGTCTCTTATAGAGGGAAAAAGGCATAACACTAAATCTTGCTCCCAAATCAGACAAAGCAGTTCTAACATAACTATTTTTAATAGAGCAGGGAATAGTTGGAATCCCTTGGTCCAAGTTTCTTAGGAACCTTACCATTAAAGGAATAATTAGCAAGCAAAGTAGAAATTTCTTCATTAGGGATCTTCCTTTTATTCGAGACAATATCCTTCATATACTTTGAATAAGGAGGCAATTTAATAGCATCAGTCAAAGGAATTTGCAAAAATAAAGGTTTCATCCACTCACAAAACTTATTATAATGTTCATCTTCCTTTTACTTGTGTTTCTTATCAGGGAAAGGCATAGGTTTTTGGACCCAAGGCTCTCTTTCACTACCATGTTTCTTAGCAAAAAAAACTTCTTTAGTGTATTTAGTATTCTTAATGTTCCTTTCAGGTTCTTCTTCAACTTTTTCTTTATCAGGAGCATCATTTTCTTCATTACCACTTTCAGTTTCAGCATCAGAGACAGATATACTATTAGGATCTTTAGCAGGTTCAGAAGGTTCTACAATAGTTTTATGTTTCTTCTTTCTTTTCTTAGGAGTAGTACCACTATTTTCAGCTTGTTGCGAATCCTTCTCAATTCTTTTAGGATGCCCCTCAGGATATAGAGGATCCTGGGTAGCAGCACCACTTCTAGTTCTAATTTCATAAGCATGTTTTTCTTTAGCAGCATTAACTAGCAAGTCTTTTTGTACTTTAATAAGCTGATCAATTTGAGTTTGGAACATTTGAAATTTAACATCATTAGAGGTTCTTTCCATAATATCCTTCAACTCAACAATAGCTCTAGAGTTTTCCATTAAATGATTTTGCCCCCTTTTATTGAAATTATCTTGCTTAACAATCAAAATATCGAATTCTTCTAAGCATTGATCAGGAGGTTTAGAGTAAGGGATATCACCTTCATCAAAATGTTAGAGAGAGTGTACCTCAATAGTGGATGAGTGGGGGATTGGCTTACATAATTCCTTTATAGGAGGTAAATTCTTCACATCTACAGCTTTAATTCCCTTCTCCTTAAGACATTTTTTAGCTTCCTTCATCACTTCATCATTTAGTTCAATAACTCCCCTCTTCTTAGATGATGGTATAGGCGCAGGTATAGCTGGTTCAGGAGGAGTCCAGTCTTCATAATTCTTTCTTATTTTGGCCATTAATTCCTCAGCTTCCTTGAGGGTCCTATTCCTGAAAACACAATCAGCACAACTATCCAGGTATGTCCTAGATTCTTCAGTTAGTCCATTATAAAATATATCAAGAAGTTCACTCTTATGTAACGTACATCTAGTCTGTGCATGAATCAAAGCACAAAACCTTGCCCATGATTCAGGCAATATCTCTTCTTCTCCCTGTTTAAAATCAAAAAGTTCCTGCAAAATAGCATGTCTAGTGATACGTCCATTTTGCATCACTATTCTATATCATAATTTACTGTTATTCATTGATATATTTCATATTAAGAGATGATACTTATGTAATTTCATCTATTTTTTGCATGGTTGATGACTTTTGGAGCATGACCGCTGCAGTCAGGATTCTGATGGAAAAGGTGCTGTTTGGAGGCAAAATTCGTGAAGATAAGAAAATCCGGGAAAATATATGGAAAATCCTATTTTTCCAGAAGACGAAGGCTGCCAGAAAGAGGAGTGGAGATGGGCCACAGGGGGCCCACACCACCCCCTGGCGCGGGCCAGCCTAGGCCGCGCCACCAGGTGGTGTGGCCGCCCTGGCCCACCTCCAGCTCTCCCCTCTAGCGTATATAATCCTCCCAAAACCCTAATACTGGGGGAGTGACCACAGAAAGATTTCGCCACCTCTACGGGGCGGAAAACATCGAGAGAGAAAGATCTCTCCGGCAGACAGATTTCTGTCGGGGGAATTCCTTCCCAGAGAGGGGAGATCGTCACCATCAACACCATCATCAAGCTGTACTTCATCGGGATCATCATCATCACCACCGTCATCACCATCAGCACCCTCATCACCATCTCCATATTGCTGTAACAATTGGGTTGAATCTTGCATAGTTCTTAGGAGAAACTTTCCCGGTGTTGATTAATCTTTGTAGTTGATGCTATTGAGTGAACCATTGAATTATCGTTTATGTTCAGATTGTTATACATCATTATTCCATCTCTGATCATGATCCATATGATGTCTTGTGAGTAGTTCGTTTTGTTCTTGAGGACATGGGAGAAGTCATGTTGTTAGTAGTGGAATTGTGTTGAGAAAGATTCAATAGTTTGATATTTAAGTTGTGGTGTACTTCTTCTAGTGGTGTCATATGAACGTCGACTACATGGCACTTCACCTATATGGGCCTGGGGGAATGCATTGTTTATTTGGCTATTAATCGTAGGGGTTGTCGGAGTGACAGAAACCTAAACCCCCGTTAAAAAACCATTGCACAAGAGACGTCAGGTTTTAGAGGGGGTTTCTACCTTAATTACTTTCTTGTACTTACGGATGTTTGCAAGGGGTATAATCACAAGTATTTATTAGTCCTAGGAAGGTCAGTACATTAGCACAGGTTCACCCACACAACACTTAGGGCGTGTTCGGAAGGTCCCCAGCTTCCCGAAATCCACTGATTCTGCTCTTAACTCCCGTTTACAGCTTCTCATCCGGCACAGAAAATGTTCGGTGCCGAACTCCAGCTTCTCGCTTCATCTGCTGGCCTACCGCCCGTTTACACCTGGTCTGTCCTGCTGGGGGCGCCCAGGTCTGGTCTTGGGCGGAATTGTTGCCGATTTTTCTATTTCTCCTAGCTTGAAGTCCCAGCAAATTACAGTGTACTACTGTAGTATTTTTTAATTCAGAGATAAAATGCAAAATTGAACATAGAAAATATTTAGGTAGTCTCAACATACACATAAGAAATCTTTACAAATTAAGAGCAATGTTTTTGGAGTGGTGGTACCAAGTGAAAAAAGCATCACAATTGCAAATGGTTTTGCACATAAAAATACACATCAATTTGAGTGCCAAAATACACATCTATTCCAGTAGCAAAATACACAGTAATTTCAAAATGCACAAACAATTCCATTCAGTAGCAAATTGCAGAATAGGATGTGCTGAACACACCGAGAGCTATTGACGACGGTTAGGGGCCAGAACACGGCTGCTGCACTTGCTTGAGGAAGGAGGTGAGAAGCATGCCCCTGACGTACCTCTGCTGTTGGTGGTCACAGGGACGGAGGAGGCAGATCCTGTGGGGCTTCACGCAGCCGGAGGCGGTAGATCCTGCGGGTCTTCATGCAGCCGGAGGCATAGGAGATTGGCGGGTGGGGAGGTGGCGGAGCTCACGCTGTGGGCGGGCAGAGGCGGGGGAGCTCACCCAGCAGGCGGTGGAGCTAACACCGGACAGGGGAGTGGGGCGTAGGGCCGCGTCGCCATGCATTCGCCGGAGGAGAGGGATGGGCCGGGTGAGGGGCTATTGGGGTGGACGGGTGAGGTCGGGGTCTGGTTCTGTCCTGAAGCGGTCATTTTGACTTGGCGGTGGCATTTCTTTGGTAAATTCTCATTGCTCTAGCATTTGCCGATCCATGGAATTGCAAAAGAGGTGCTCCACATTTTGTGAAGGAAACTAGACTAGCTTCTCGGATCTGGATCCATAGAGTTAGGGTGTTCGGTGCTGCTTCGTCGTGGATTTCTGGGAAGCTGGAAGCTAGCGAGTTGCCGAACACACCCTTAGTAGACTAAAGAAGATTGATCAACTATATGAAGCGAAAGCACTTCACAGAATTCCCGTGTGTCCTCGAGAACATTTGGTCATCTTAAGTAATAGAACCGGGTTATCCTTTGCTGAATAAAGGATTGGGCCACTTGCTGCATTTATTCTTATTGTCTTTTATTTACTCGTACTTTATTTACTTGCATTATCAAAAAAAACCCTAAAAATCCGTTTGCTAAGTATTTGCAGAGAATTCCGGATCCATACCACTAGCCAGCACCTTCTGCTCCTCGTTGGGTTTGACACTCTTACTTATCGAAAATACTGCGATACACCCCTTATACTTCTGGGTCATCAAGACTATTTTCTGGCGCCGTTGTCGGGGAGTGAAGCGCTATTGGAGAGTGGAACTGGTAAAGGAAACTTCTACTATGAGTATTGTTTACTTCTGTTAGTTGCTTTATTTTCAATATGGATAATTCGCTGAGTTTCTTATTTCGTAATGCTACTACCACTGCTAAGGTAGTAGATGAACCACCACCTGCCAAGAATGATACTTTTAAAATACCTACGAGAATTATTGATCGTGTTATGGATAACTACTATGTTTGGGATGGAACTCTCCATCCCGGTGATCATTTACTCTTTATACACGAATTATGCGGGTTATTCAAGTGTGCAGGTATTACTATAAATCAAGTCAATAAGAAGTTATTCTCATTATCACTGAAAGGATGAGCTGAGGAATGGTATAAGCTGCTGAAGAATGGTCAAGCTCTTGAATGGGAGGAAATAGTACCTCTCTTTTATTCAAAGTTTTATCCTCCTAGTGAGATTCATAAAGATCGGAATCAAATATACAACGTTTGGCCTCTTGATGGAGAGAGTACAGCTCAAGCTTGGGGGAGATTGAAGTTACTAATGCTCAAATGTCCCATTCATGAGCTCCCCAACAATATTATTATCAATAACTTTTATGCAAGGCTTTCTCTTCATGATAAGGATTTATTGGATGCTTCTTGTGTTGGATCATTCACTCGCATGGAAGAAGAAGCTAAATGGGATCTTCTGGACCGTATTCAAGATAATGCTGAAGCTTGGGAGAATGACAAAGGTAGAAAGTCAGGTATAAATTATGATTATGAATGCATTGAATCTTTTATGGGAACTGATGACTTTCAAAATATTAAAAATGCTTATGGTCTAGACTCTCAAGCTATTGCAACTTATTTTAAGGCTTTTGCTTCCTACATTGAAGTGCCTAAAAAGAAGTGGAATAAGTATCATGAACCTTATAAAGGTATTGCTAAGAGTGTTCCTGCAAGAAATACTGAAGTTTATACTGCTAATCATGTTATACCTGAACCTTACATTGAGAAAATGTCTTTCCCAGTTAAGATAAAGGAACATTCTATGATAGCTAGTATGGTTAATGAAAGTACAAATAAAGCTGTTGAACCTGATAAACAAATGGTTGATGAACCTATAATAGAAAATGTGAAAGACTTTGTTACTAAATATGTAGAAGAGGAACACACTATCCTTTGTAAGGATACCTCTAATATTGTCTCACAAAGTAGTGTTATGAGAGCTAGTATTCCTGTGTTTTCTGTTAGAATAAGTGATCGTTGTTACGATGGTCCTTGTGATAGTTATATTGTTAAGTTTATGCATGATACTGAAAGTTACTATGAGAGAGGGAAAAGTGTTCTTATGCATCTCAATAATATCAAGTTTCCTCGTTTTATGATAAAAGTTTTTATGTTGCACTTCTTTTGCCTTCCTATGCTAGCAGTTTCTAGTTTCAACAACTTGTTTGTTTACAAAATTCCCTTGCATAGGAAGTGGGTTAGACTTAAACATATGTATTTTTGCTTCTTAATGCTCTCTTTCACTTGAATTCATATTCTTATGTGAGCATCATTGAAATTATCATGCCCATCTTAATGGCTATAAAGAAAGAGCTTTTTGGAAGACAACCCAATTTTTTTTTCAGTTTGTTTTTGTTTCTTTGAGTCTTGGAAGTAATTACTTCAGTAATAACGCTCCTTATAATTTTTGTTTGGTTTTTGTGTCAAGATAAACCTCTAATGAGAGAGGAGTGAGATTTGGGGAAGATGCTGTCCCGAAACAGATTTTTGTGCTTCACCGTAAAAATTCCTGAGAGATCTCCGTATGTCGGATTGAGCTGTAATTTTTTGTGCTTCTGCCCCAGGTTGTTATTTAACTTTCTTTAGCTTTGCACTTTTTGATTTGAGTAACAGAAGATTTTCAAAAAAATTGATCTTTACCTGCTGGTCTGTTTTGACAGATTTTGCCACTCTTACATTTGCTTCTTTATTCGATTTCCTTTTTGAATTCTTTTTGGGTTTTTGGAAGGAGTTGCTAAAGTAACTTATGTTTTGATGGTTTTCAGTTGAAATTGGACTCAAAAGGTTTTATCACTTCACTTATACTAATGATGCTAATGAGAACTGTGTGAAGTTTTGTGTGAAAGAAATTTCTAGGTAGGTGGAGAAAATGGTGTAATAAGGAAGTGAAAGGTTTCATGACTCAAGAAATAAGTGTATGAAGATGAAGATATTGATGTTATTCAAGTGGTGAGTCCGGAAGAATCTACTAAATACCAAATTCAGAGACCTGTAGAGTCTGTTTTCAAATAGGTAACAACTCTGGTAAGAAAAGTTCCGCGAAAGATTTGTCCAGTTATATTTTTGCAGTTTTTATCCAACAAGGAAAGTTACGAAGCGAAAGAGGGATGGAAACGGAGCCAGGGTGGCTCACACCACCCCCTAGCGCGGCCCCCCTGGCCACGCCAGCAGGTGGTGTGGCCACCTCGGACTCCGTCTCCGACCCGTTTTCTCCCAGTACCTTCCTTTTGTTGTGAAACATTATAATATATAATCCCTCGGATCCCCCGAGGTTCGTATATCTTGTTCTCTTCGTGTTTTTGTTTCGGTCTGTTTTGTTGAGATGTCGTCCAGGGGTTCATCTTCAAAGGATTACGAGCTATGACGCCGTCGCGAGCTCCATCGCAATCTTGAGCAGAAGACCTTCGTAGGATGGGTGGAAGAAGAAAGGATCACAACTAGGCACGAAGACATGGATCGAAACGGCAGGGAGGAAGTAAAGGACATGACAGCAGGCATGAAGGGGCTAATACCTCCAACTCTAGATCTCAGTTCTTGCCCTGCAGTAGTGGAAGCTCTACGAGTCACTGATGAGTTCTACGACAAGTACCAAGTCTTGAGGAGGAAGGTGGATATGCTTCAAGAGGAGAATAACAGGCTTCGCAAGATGCTGGAAGATTTCCTCACGCCAACCGAGAGAATACCACCACCACCGAAGGAGTAATTCGTCATCAGGTTTTGGCATCCCCTTGGTTTGTTCCAAGCTTAGGGGAGTACAGCGGTATCATATCACTATCTTCTATCTTTTTACCTTTTTAGTAGAGTCATATCATGAATAGAGAAGTTATCATGTAGGATGGTTTGCATTATGGAAGTGTCCCCTCTCTCATTAGATATGTATCCCTTGGTGTGAGTAGCCATTATGGAATATTAATTAGAAGTTCTATCATTTACTCTTTTGCATATCTTATATTAGTTTTGACTTCGTGGTTATATGATTGATCTTGTTGTTAGTATTGGTATCACTTTGGGATCATTGAGTCAATATAGTTGGTTTTGGCAAACCTGGCTCGGTCAGTAGCAACACTATTTTTGAGAGTTGAATGAAAAGATAAAAAGTACTCTAAAGAAATATAATTTCATCATCTTTCTTTCTTGATTTGCTCATAAGTTTAGTATTCTCTAGTTAAGATCTTTTGTGCTTCCAAGGAAAATTGCATGTTTGTTTTTATCACTTGTATGTTTGTTTGTTTCCTTCAACTCTTATACTTGCTACTCAGCCTTCCTAGCCAAAAACCTGTACTGAGAGGGAATTCTTCTTGTGCATCCAATCCTTAAACCAAACCTATGCCATTTGTGTCCACCATACCTACCTATTAGCACTATTGCTATTCTAAGTAAATTCTTGTTTTTATCTACCTTCCAAATTAAACTTGTTATGTGAAAATTAGTGATTAAAGCTCTCACGAACTTGATGGCACACTTTACTTTCTTGCACTTAATAAACTTGAACCATTGTGCCCATCTATGTTGCGTATATGCTTGCGCTTTGTGAGTTGTGAATTAGCAGAACCATGCTGTCATGGGGAACGCTTTCAACATTGCACTCGTACTTTGTACCTAGTTGATATCATGTTCTTTTGTCTATGGATGTCGTCGGTGTGAAATGAAAGGGGAGCTTGTAAGTCCATGGAGTTATGCATGTGTGTTAGAGAAACGCCTAGGCTGTCGGTCTAATCCATGCTGTCATGGTGGAAACCTGTAGCGTAACCATAACAAGCATCTATGAAGCATTCTTCTTATAAAAAAGATATGGAGATTGAGAAAAAGAGAAAAAGAAAAAAAATATGAGAAAAGAGGAAAGAGAGAAAAAAAAAGCACCATATTCCCATGGTAAATAAGAAGATTGTTGAGATCCTCGTTGTCTGCTTGCCTTGTCATTTTGATCTAGGGATTCTTCCGTATCATCGGGCAAGGGGTACCCCGTTGGCGGTTCTCCATGATACACATGTGCTTACTATGACAAGAACTTACCGGTGACTAAACTTGAGTAGCATGAGGAGCGACCCTCGTATTCAAGGGACATGAGATTCTCAATTTACAACTTGTCAAGCATATCCTCGTATTTGATTACTTTAACCTTAATCACCTAAAGATGCCTATGATAGGGGCAATGAGAGCTGAAAGCTAATAAGTATCATAATTTTTGGGAGCTCTTTATGAAACTTGAAATCCCTGCTTCCCTCTGTGAAGGGCCTTTCTTTTACTTTTTAGTTGAGTTAGTAAACCTATTTCTTTCTATCTCAGCAAGTATTTTGAGTTGTTGTGTTTCATTCATTCATATGATGATCTATTCAATCATGTTTCTTATGTTCTTTGTTTTGCACATTGCTCTTATCTTGGTGTTTACTACTTTGAAAGCTATCATTGAAAATCAGTTATTTGTGAACTCTAGCAAATTGTCAACTATTCTTTGACCAAGAGCTAAGTTTGTCATTACCAATTATGATTTACTTTATGTATCTTTATTGTGTTTCCTTTACTTATTGCAAGTTAAGTTATATAATAGTGAGTTGTCTTCTATTATGACCTATGCTTTGATGAATGTGATGCTTCTTGTCCGTATTATTTTATCGGCTCTTCACTCCATAAACCTGAGGTCATGTTTATTGAGTTCAGTTTCGCTTGGGGACAAGCGAAGTCTAAGCTTGGGGGAGTTGATACGTCCATTTTGCATCACTATTCTATATCATAATTTACTGTTATTCATTGATATATTTCATACTAAGAGATGATACTTATGTAATTTCATCTGTTTTTGCATGGTTGATGACTTTTAGAGCATGGACCGTTACAGTCAGGATTATGATGGAAAAGGTGCTGTTTGGAGGCAAAATTTGCGAATATCAGAAATTCCGGGAAAATATATGGAAAATCCTATTTTTTCAGAAGACGAAGGCTGCCAGAAGGAGGAGTGGAGATGGGCCACAGGGGGGCCACACCACCCCTTGGCGCGGGCCAGCCTAGGCCGCACCACCAGGTGGTGTGGCCGCCCTGGCCCACCTCTAGCTCTCCCCTCTAGCGTATATAATCCTCCCGAAACCCTAATACTGGGGGAGCGACCACAAAAAGATTCCGTCGCCTCTGCGGGGTGGAAAACACCGAGAGAGAAAGATCTCTCCAGCAGACAGATTTCTGCCAGGAGAATTCCTTCCCAGAGATGGGCGATCGTCGCCATCAACAACATCATCAAGCTAGACTTCATCGGGATCATCATCATCACCACCATCATCACCATCAGCACCCTCATCACTATCTCCATATTGCTGTAACAATTGGGTTGAATCTTGCATAGTTCTTAGGGGAAACTTTCCTGGTGTTGATTACTCTTTGTAGTTGATGCTATTGAGTGAACCATTGAATTATCGTTTATGTTCAGATTGTTATACATCATTATTCCATCTCTGATCATGATCCATATGATGTCTTGTGAGTAGTTCGTTTTGTTCTTGAGGACATGGGAGAAGTCATGTTGTTAGTAGTGGAATTGTGTTGAGAAAGATTCAATAGTTTGATATTTAAGTTGTGGTGTACTTCTTCTAGTGGTGTCATGTGAACGTCGACTACATGGCTCTTCACCTATATGGTCCTAGGGGAATGCATTGTGTATTTGGCTACTAATCGTAGGGGTTGCCTGAGTGACAGAAACCTAAACCCCTGTTAGGAAACCATTGCACAAGGGACGTCAGGGTCTTAGAGTTTAAAGTTGTGGTTAGGTTTCTACCTTAATTACTTTCTTGTACTTACGGATGTTTGCAAGGGTTATAATCACAAGTATGTATTAGTCCTAGGAAGGTCGGTACATTAGCACAGGTTCACCCACACAACACTTAGCAGACTAAAGAAGATTGATCAACTATATGAAGCGAAAGCACTTGATAGAATTCCCGTGTGTCCTCGAGAACGTTTGGTAATCTTAAGTAATACAACTGACTTGTCCTTTGCTGAATAAAGGATTGGGCCACTTGCTGCATTTATTCTTATTGTCTTTTATTTACTCGTACTTTATTTACTTGCATTATCAAAAACCCCTAAAAATCTGTTTGCTAAGTATTTACAGAGAATTCCTGATCCATACCACTAACTAGCACCTTCTGCTCCTCGTTGGGTTCGACACTCTTACTTATCAAAAATACCGCGATACACCCCCTATACTTGTGGGTCATCATCTAGCACTAGGAGGAAAATATTTCTGTAGGAAAGTACTAATCAAGCAATCAGGGCTATCAATAGATCCAGGAGGTAAATTATTAAACCAAGTTTTAGCTTCTCCTTTCAGTGAAAAAGGGAAAATTTTAGCAACAAAGTAGGTGCGCATCTTAATATCATCAGAAACTAAACCACTCATGGTAGAAAGCTTAGTCATATGTGCTACCGCACTTTCATTCTTAGTCCCACAAAAAGGTTATTTCTCAACAATAGCTATGTAATATAGATCAAGAGAGAAATCATAATCTTTATCTTTAATGTTTATGGGAGATGAAGCAAACTTAGCATTAGGAGACAATTTGGGTTTTATAGTACACCTCTCAAGGAGACTTAATAGCACTCCTATCATGGGTGTTTTGACATTCTTTAATAAATTCATCGGTCATTTCTATATAACCGTCCTCAATATCATGGCTCTCTCTAGACTCAGGTGAACTGACAGGTGTAGTAGTGTCTTCATTAGGAGTTTTAGTATTTCCAGCTATAGTTCTAGCAATCGTAGCATCTAGGAAAGGACCTAATGAACCACTCTTATCAAGCACTGTAGAAGCAGCATCATAAGTATCAGAAGTTTCAGATTCAGCAGTAGTAGCAGTGTGTGTAGCATGTGTATGTGGTGGTGTAAGGAGCTTACTCATAACGGATGGTGAATCAAGAGCAACAGAGGTGTTCAGAATCGTACCTCTTATTGTAGTGGATGGTAAAATAGGAACCTTGCCATCACGAGACTTACCCATGATGGATGGATGGCAGCGAACAATAGTGATTCCAAGTGAACTTAATAAATAAAGCTATGCTCCCCGGCAACGGCGCCAGAAAATAGTCTTGATGACCCACAAGTATAGGGGGTGTATCGCAGTATTTTCGAGGGAAGTGAAACCCAATTTATTGATTCGACACAAGCGGAGCCAAAGAATATTTATAAGCCTTAACAACTAAGTTGTCAATTCAGCTGCACATGGAAACAATCTTGCTCACAGCAGTTTATCAGTAGCAACAGTTTTATAGTAGCAATAGTAAAGTAATGGCAATAGTAAAAGTAAAGACAGTAGTGACAATTGCAGTAAACAATAGGATTAAAGCACGGTAGGCATAGGGATGGATAGACGGGCGTTGCATGGGAAAGACAATTCATATGGCAATCAAGACATAGGGAATTTGTAGATAAATAAGATAAAGCATCCAAGTACTAAATAATCATAGGCATGTGTTCCATATATAGTCATACGTGCTCGCAATGAGAACTTGTACAACATATTTTGTCCTGCCAGCCTGTTTGCAGCGGGGGCTCAAGGGAACTACTGGCAATTAAGGTGCTTCATTTAATAGAGCACCGGAGCAAAGCATTAACACTCCGTGAACACATGTGATCCTCATATCAAAGCCATTCACTCCGGTTATCCCGATTGTTGTCACTTCGGGGCCTTTGGTTCTGGACAACAACGTGTGTATACAACTTGCTGGTAAGACCATAAACAATACTATCATAATGAATCAATAACATGTTCAGATCTGAAATCATGGCACTCGGGCCCTAGTGACAAGCATTAAGCATAACATGTTGCAGCAAAGTCAAAAAGCACTAATAATAGATACTAGGCACCATGCCCTAACAATCTGATGCCATTACATGAATGATCTCATCCAATCCCTACCATCCCCATAGCCTACAGCAGGGGATTACTCACTCATAGATGGGGAAAACATGGATGGTCAATGGAGAAGCGATGGTGATGATGATGGCGATGATCTCCTCCAATTCCCCGTCCTGGCAGGGTGCCAGAACGGAGTTTCTGGTTCCGAATCGCGGAATCTGGTGGTGGCGGCACAGTGGAACTCCTTCTGGAAAAACGTCGACCCCCCCTGGTTTTTAGCTCAAGAGGCAACTTATAGGCGAAGAGGCAGGCCGAGGCGGCCACACCCCCCTCCCAGGCGCGGCCTGGCCTGGCCCACGCGTCCAGGTGGTGTGGGCCCCTCGTGGCCCTACTCTGTCTCGTCTTCTGGCTCCGTGAGTCTTCTGGTGAAATAGGATTTTTGGCATATTTTCCGGGATTTTTTCTAATAGTTGATTTTCTGCACAAAAAGTAGACACCAAGGCAATTCTGCTGAAAACAGCGTCAGTCCGTGTTAGTATTATCCAAATCACATAAGTTTAGAGGAAAAATAATAGCAAAAGTGTTCGGAAAAGTAGATACGTTTTGGACGTATCAAGCGACTGAAGGCCAGTCGTCCTCATCCTTCCGCCTCGGCTCCTGCCTCAGCGACGCGCCAGCACCGCCTCGGCTTCCCGTCTTTTTTCCCTTTTCCCGCCACGCCGCTACACCCCTCACGCCTTCGCAGCCCGCGCTCGGCCTATAAAGCATGGCTCCATCGCCGGTTCATAGAACACCTCCCCCGGCCACCCCACTCCACCACGAACTCCGGCGAAAAGGACCACTTGGCGAAGACAATGGCCGAAAGTGCGCCTTTGGCCGGCGAACGCTCTAGCCCTGGGAGGCGCAGATGCTCCGTGACGTCGGCTACATGGCGCCGCCGGACATCCGCTGCCCACGCGGGTGGAAGCTCAGCACCGGTGGCGTGCCTGTACCGCCGGTCCCCGAAGGCGACGAATTGGTCGAAGCGATCCAGGCCGCCATAGCGGCGATGCCGGATCTCGAGCTCACCGAAGATGCCGGCAACCTCGCGCATTGGGAATAGTTCTTCGCCCAACGCCGGCTCGCCGAACTGCCACCCACCAAGGACCTCCAGGCTCGCCGCCGACGCGCAACAACGCGGCGGGCCGCCACCGCCGGTGGAGTGCGCCTGGCCGGACGCTCGACGCCGTTCTCGAGCACATCCACGCCGGCAACAACCCCCCACTCGGCCTTTTTTAGTTTTTTTAGCCTAAATGAAGTCGGAATTTGGTTGCCCGCCCGAATTCGGCGTAATATGTACGAATGGGCCATCTATTAGTGAAATCCGTCTATATTCGCCCAAACTTCGCCAAGTTTTGTTAAAATTTACGTAAACCTGGAAACTTGGCTGGAAACGCGAGTGGGAAATTGACCGTTCCCAGGCCGAAACTTTCCTCCGTTCGGTGCTATTTATGTTCGGTTTTCGGCCTGGAAACGGCCAATAAATGAAGATGCTCTAAGAGTTTTGGAGCCTATTTCTCAGGAAGGAAACAATTTTGGAGCCTAGATATTTATCAGTTGTCCTGGATCGGCTTGACTTTATTTGAAAGGTGAAAGGACTCAACGAGCTAGCGGTTGGTCAAACCGTTTTATATTTCTATCACATGGACGTGTGAGGCATAGATAATTTTGGCTGCCGGACGCGCAGTATCTATAGTGTAGCCAGAATGTATAGGCCATCCACGCTGCAGCAACTAGACTACACGCGAAAAGTAGGCACGCCAGGTGTTGGAAATGCAAGGAGCACACACCAAAAGAAAAAGAAAAAAAAGGCAAAGATAAAACACACTCACGCAGCATGCACCTGATCAGATTCAGCAAGCATCAGGCAACTGTGCGTGGGCCTGCGGCAGCCCACTGATGTTCCCCAATACACTGATGCTTTTCTCTCATCTAGTAAAATGGTGAGAACCATGCTGCAAAAAGTACAGGATCCACAGTGTAAAAAATTGTGTTGTTAGATCGGTGTCAGCATCAACAGGATACGCACAGCAGTCACCTATCTCCTGCGTGAAACGTGCGCCTCATGCATGCACGCATGCATGTACAAATCATATCATTATTTCTCCGGTACTAACATATCTCCAAACACCAATTACGGGAGATATCGTCTGCAAAAGACGGCAGCCAATTATATGGATCCATCTGAGATCTAGCTACAGTTCGATCATATCTGGCATTTGCATGTGTAGTGTACCTAGTGTAGACAAGGGAAACCCACCGGAATTACGTGATGGGTTGGGGGCACTCCGGAACTCGTCTAGAACAGTGTTGACGAAAAAATTCGAAAACCATAGTTAATAAAGTTTTAAAAATAATACGTGATGGGTTGGGGGCACTCCAGAACTCGCCTAGAACAGTGTTGACGAAAAAATTTCGAAAACCATAGTTAATAAAGTTTAAAAAATGGAAAAAATATTCGCACGTAGAGGTAACACGTATGAATGTGCGTGAGTTTTTGCGTATCAAAACTCAAAACTTTGTAGCTTAGGCAAAAATGATAAATTTTCAACTGAATAGTAAGAAGCATCCCGACAAGTTTCTTGGATTCCTATAACTTAAATTCAAAATAGCTCGAAACTTAGTAGTGGGAGTAAGAAACTTAACTACGATACACATAACTTAAGTTTCAAACAGCGTAAAACTTCAGGTTCCCGAGTACCCATGTCCTGAAAATTTACTCTCCAAAACCCACACAAAGGGATGCAGAATGCATGTGATTGAGGTAGTCACCCATGTAGGGAAAAGGGAAAGCAGCTTTCTGGAGGATGGCTACATGTCGTCAATAATAAGCGGCTCGAAAAAAAAGACAAACGCAACAAACTATAGTACTACATGCAACGTGTTGAGGTAGCATCTATCTATCCATGTGAGGTTCAAGCATCCATGTAAATATCGACCAATGATTAAGGCCATCAACACCAGCAGCACAATAATCAGAAGGACCACTTAGCGTGTAAGCATGACAGGTAAGCTGTCTAGCTCAGCTAGGACGACTGAGATTCCATACGATAGCATAATTCCTGACGCGTAGGATAATTTGTGCCCTTCCTTTTCTTCAATTACTGTTCAGTTTTCGTCACCTGGACAGCAACTGCTTATATATCCTGGTTCGATCTTCATTCCAAATATATTCTCTGGGGCCGGCCCAAATGCCTTTTATATTCCCCAAAATGTATATATGGCTGCTAGCTGGCCGCCATCGAATGGGAAAATTTATCTTTTCCTTTTCTATTCTTGTCTCGGAGCAAGAATCATAATAAATTTTCATGTCATTTTGAGATTGAACGTGGAAAATGTATGTATCCGAATCACACATATACCCTATATATAGCACATTTTGACCCTTATAAATTACCTTAGTATTACATACGTAAATGTTGTAAATAATTATCCATAAAACATTAACAAAAAACTTTTGGGTTCATGACATCGCCACCAATCCGATAAAACGGCATCAGAATGTAACATTTGGCCTCTGAGTGCTAATAAAGATGCATGCATGCTCACAACAAAACAAGCACCAAGATCTCAATGGCAACACAGGAAAGTATGAAACAAAGGTGGACCAGAAGGTGGAACACAAACGCCAGTTAGAGACTCATCCATTCTAGGTAGTAAACAATCTTGGTAGCCAAAAGTAATTGGCTAGCTAGCCCACTATTTTGGACGGTTCAACTATGCAAATGCCTTTGGCCTAACCTTATTCAGAAGGTTAGAATTCTATGGATGCATGAATACACGGCATACAACTGCCCAACATGGACAGATGTTGTATATCGTTATCAAGTGATTGTCTAGATCGCTTAAGTTTTGACAAGTGCTTGGGTATGATGCATGCATGCACATATATAGCATGAAGCTACTACTCTCTAGCTAGCTAGCTTAAGTAAGCATTATGCAGATCGATCAGTATCTTATGTGCTGGTGACGATGACCATGCATGGAATGCGAACAATAATTGAGGTCTCTGTCCCACATCATGCATAATTATTGGACGACCCAAATACCTACACTAAACTCGCTGATATTGACCAGGTCCCATTTTGTGCAACCAAGATTCCCCAGATGCATAGCTAATTAAAACGCTGACTTACTTGTACGCTAGCAAGCATGCATGCTTCATTATCAAATAGGCCACGCAACAGGCTAGCTAGTTAGTAACTTTCTTTTACCTAGCTAGCTAACCTTTATTAGTCAAACTATGGAAAACTGTAAAATCTAAAAATGACTAAGCAAATTAAGCATAGCCTAGTTGTTATAAACACGACAAGCAAATAGCAGAACAAGAAACGAAACACACGTAGGGGACACAAGATTTTAACGTGAAAAACCCCTCTAACAAAGAGAGAGAAAAACCATGGCCATCAGCGAGCGAATCTTCACTATATGTGAAGTGTTTACACAACGTCTGAGATTATCAGATGCGACTTATTATCTCGGTCAACGGCTTACAAGAGGTATATATAACAGTAAAAATCAAGATCATCAATGATCCATTTAGGACCATGAATATGGGTGCACGCTTACATGCGTACAAATTTCACGACAATCCATGAGTAGATTTTTATAGCCCGAGCGACATGTAACTTGGTATTGTTTTTCAAATGTCAAAAAGGACATTTTAAAGTTTTAATATTGTGAGAAAAAATCTAATTGTAGACAATGTTGTGTTCTACCAACACGAAAAATCTCAACTCGAAATAACGTATATTCAGAGCTGCCCAAAAATGACAAATTCTGACCGATTTTGAGGGTTTGAAATCTTGCAATGTTCACTACTATAGATGTCAGATTTTAAAGTGAACCACGATATAAAAGAGTCTATAATGAAAAAATATTATTCATTCACAAATTAAAGATGTTTAAGAAGTTCCTTCAAATATATTCTTTTAGGCTGTTAAACTATATTATTTCTCGCTTAGTCTGTACAACCGTGAATGTATTTCTCGATCATTTTCAACACACTAAAGATGATGCCCTCGCATTTGTGAGGGCCATCATCACTAGTAGAAAAATCGGCATCCGTTTAAGCCTTTAGTACTGGTTCCCTTACGAATCGGTACTAAAGGGTGCATTAGTACCGGCTCCCTTGCCCAGGCGGCTGAGAAACATCAATACCGGTTTGTTGAGGGCCTTTTGTACTGGTTCTTGTTACGAACCGGTACGAAAGGGTTTCAGTCCAATTTTGAGGCGAAGGTGGGGCCAGAGCTGAACCTTTAGTACCTGTTCATCTGAAGAACCGGTACTATAGGGTCCCTGCCCTATTTATTCAGCCCGATCGGCATGCATCTCATTTCCCCTTCTCCTTCTCCTCTCTCACATTTCCAAATATTTTGCACCTCTCACACTCCAACAAATCTCCATTTTTCTCCACCATTTTATCAAGATTGACGGCACTCATCTATCCAAGGGTTAGCAATATCATCCTTTCTTCCGGCATTCCTAATTTAGCTCATTTCTTTGCTAGTTTAACTCGTATTATTTTTGTGGTGCTAGCAAGGTGTTTGATGAAATGCCTAAGTTAGGGATTTCATTCTTTTTATATGCAATTTGAGCTCAAATTAAAGTATGATTTGTAGGTTTTAGTATCGTCCCCGTCCTCACCGCCATCGATCGCCAGCGTCGTCCCCTAGCCGGCACCGTACCACCTCGGTGAGCCTCTTCTTTTTTATAAAAAAAACTTAGTTTTATGTGATGAACTTGAATATTAATTAAGTTGGTCACTCATATATCCATGATGTTGTGTAATTAATGATTTTTGATATACTTATATAATGCAGATGAATCGACAATTGATGTACGGTGACCAATGCAATCCTGACTTCATTACTGGCATGCATTATTTTCTCAACGTGGCTGAGGCAAACAGGCGGTCGAATGGTTTCATTTATTATCCATGTAGTTCCTGTAAGAATACGAAGGATTACTCTACCTCAAAGACCCTTCACGTCCACCTGCTTGAGAACGGTTTCATGCCCGGCTATAATTATTGAACCAAGCACGGAGAAAGAGGGGTTATAATAGAAGACAACAAAGAAGAAGAGGATAGTGACAACTATCCTATGTTCACTGAAGACGGTGATAGTAGAATGGGGGAAGACGAAGCTGAAGAAGAGTCCATTTTTTATGACCCCGATGACGATTTGGGTCGGGCCATTCTTGATGCGAAGATAAACTGCGGAAGTGAAAAGGAGAGGTTGAAGTTGAGAAAATGTTAGAGGATCACAACAAACTGTTGTACCCAAATTGCGAAGATGGCCAGAAAAAGCTGGGTACCACACTAGAATTGCTGTAATGGAAGGCAGAGAATGGTACTTCTGACAAGGGATTTGAAAAGTTGCTGAAAATAATAAAGAAGATGCTTCCAGGGAAGAACGTATTGCCCTCTAGTACGTACGAAGCAAAGAAGTTTGTCTGCCCTCTAGGATTAGAGGTGCAGAAGATACATGCATGCATCAATGACTGCATCCTCTACCGCGAGGAGTACGAGAATTTGAATGCATGCCCGGTATGTGGTGCATTGAGGTATAAGATTAGGCGAGATGATCTTGGCGATGTTGAGGGCGAGTCCACCCCCAGGAAGAGGGTTCCTGCGAAGGTGATGTGGTATGCTCCTATAATACCACGGTTGAAACGTTTGTTCAAGTCATTTTCAGTTGATGCAAGGAACTTAAGATTTGGTCTAAGTACAGATGGCTTTAATCCTTTCGGGGAGCAGAGCTCCAGTCATAGCACCTGGCCAGTGACTCTATGTATCTATAACCTTCCTTCTTGGTTGTGCATGAAGCGGAAGTTCATTATGATGCCAGTGCTCATCCAAGGCCCGAGGCAACCCGGCAACGACATTGATGTGTACCTGAGGCCATTGGTTGAAGAACTTTTACAGTTGTGGCGTGAAGAAGGTGTACCTGTGTGGGATGAGCACGAACAATAGGAATTTAACCTACGATATTTGTTGTTTGTAACCATCAATGATTGGCCTGCTATTAGGAACATTTCAGGACAATCAAACAAGGGATACAATACATGCACACACTGTTTAGGTGAGACTGACAGTATATATTTGGGAAACAAGAATGTGTACCTAGGGCATCGTTGATTTCTTCCAAAACAATATCACGTAAGAAAGAGAGGAAAGCATTTCAGAGGTGAGGCAGATAACCGAATGAAGCCTACCCACCCTACTGGGGATGTTATATATGATATGGTCAAGGATTTAAAAGTGATCTTTGGAAAGGGTCCTGGCAGACAATCTGTTCCGCATGATGTTGACGGACACATACCCATGTGGAAGAAGATGTCTATATTTTGGGAGCTACCCTACTGGAAAATCCTAGAGGTTCACTCTGCAATCGACGTGATGCACATGACAAAAAATCTTTGCATGAACCTGCTAAACTTCTTGGGCGTGTATGGGAAGACAAAAGATACATCGGATGCACGACACGACCAGCAATGTATCCACGAAGGAAACAACCTGAATCCAGAGAAGTATCAAGGTACTGCCAGCTATGCTCTTACCAAAGAAGAGAAGGAGATCTTTTTTGAAGTCCTGAGTAGCATTGAGGTCCCGTCTGGCTTCTCGTCGAATATAAAGGGAATAATAAACATGTTAGATAAAAAGTTTCAAAACCTAAAGTCTCATGACTGCCACGTGATTATGACACAATTACTTCCTGTTGCATTACGAGGGCTTCTGCCGGAAAATGTTCGAGTACCCATTGTGAAGCTATGCCGTTCCTCAATGCTATTTCTCAGAAGGTGATCAATCCACTAACTCTACAAAATTTACAAAAGGATGTGGTGCAATGTCTAGTCAGCTTCGAGTTGGTGTTCCCACCATCCTTCTTCAATATTATGACGCATCTCCTCATTCACCTGGTCGAAGAGATTGGCATTTTCGGTCCTGTATTTCTACACAACATGTTCCCCTTTGAGGGATTCATGAGAGTCTTAAAGAAATACGTTCATAACCATGCTAGGCCAGAAGGAAGCATCTCCAAGGGCTATGGAACAGAGGAGGTCATTGAGTTCTGTGTTGACTTTATTCCTGACCTTCAGCCGATCGGTGTTTCTGAATCGCGTTATGAGGGGAGACTGCGTAGAAAAGACAAACTAGGAAAGAAAGCAACAATGTGTATGGACGGATATTCTTTCACTCAAGAACACTACACAGTTCTACATAATTCCAGCTTGGTGGCTCCGTACATAGTGGAACACAAGAATATTTTATGCTCTGAATACCCGGAGCAACGTGAAGATTGGATTGATGGAGAACATATGAAGACTTTCGGCGGTTGGTTGCAAACACGTCTCATAAATGTCACTGATGAAGAACAGCTATACTTGTTGGCCAAGCAACCATCTTCGACTATATCGACTTTTCAAGGGTATGAGATAAATGGGAATACATTTTACACGTTCGCCCAAGATAAAAAAAAGCACCAACCAAAACAGTGGTGTCCGCTTTGATGCAGCAGAGGACAATGGGAAGAAGGTCACATATTATGGGTACATAGAGGAGATATGGGAACTTGACTATGGACCTAATTTCAAGGTCCCTTTGTTCCGGTGCAAATGGTTCAACCTGAAAGACGGGGTATAGGTAGACCCGCAGTACGGAATGACTACAGTGGATCTCAAGAATCTAGGGTACGACACCGAACCATTCGTCCTAGCCAGTGAAGTGGCTCGGGTTTTTTATGTGAAGGACATGTCTACCAAACCGAAAAAAAGAAAAGAAAGGCAAGAGGACACATCATACGATGAGCCAAAGCGCCACATAGTTCTTTCAGGAAAAAAAACATCGTGAGAGTAGAGAACAAGACAGACATGTCAGAAGATTATAATAAGTTTGATGATATTCCACCCTTCAAGGTGAAAACTGACCCAAGCATCATATTAAATAATGAAGATTGTCCATGGTTGCATCGCAATCAGAAGAAAGGGAAACACACGAAGAAAACTCAGAAGACTAGATAGGGATCATAACTTGTGTATCTCAATATGGAAATCACTTTCCCATTTATTTTTGTGTAATGATGTTACTGTATATAAGATATTAATAATGGAGATGGTTGGCTTGTTTTACTAGTTAAGTAGCTTTCACAGGCTTGTAGGGAAATTTTCGAGAAGCTCCGCCACGGGAGATTTTCCAACCCTTTCCCCAACCCTGTTAGAGGAGATGGAGTCTTTTACGGGCTTGCAGGGAAATTTTTCCGAGGCAGAGCTTCCGAAGATGTCATAGGGCGTGTGCACCAATGACATCTTCGAGAATCTCCGCCACGGGAGATTTCTCAACCCTTTCCCCGACACTGTTAGAGGAGATGGAGTCTTTCACGGGCTTGTAGGAAAATTTTTCCGAGGCGGAGCTTCCGAAGATGCCGTAGGGCGTGTGTACCAACGACATCTTCGAGAAGCTCCGCCACGGGAGATTTTCCAACCCTTTCCCCAACACTGTTAGAGGAGATGGAGTCTTTCACGGGCTTGCAGGAAAAAATTTCCGATGCGGAGCTTCCGAAGATGCCGTAGGGCGTGTGCACCAACGACATCTTCGAGAAGCTCCGCCACAGGAGATTTCCCAACCCTTTCCTCCATTCATGGGGATGAAACTCTCTCTACCTATGTTGGCTTGTTGAGATGCTTTCCATGGCGTATCGATGCTCCTTTTATAGGCACGACACCGCTTCTACTTTGTCTTGTTCCTCCGACAGGGCGTCGTGCGCTACATGCTTTATCTCATCGAGCAGTGCGTCCATACACACGTCCTTATCCTGCTGACAGCTTTACTCTCGGTTGCACCCACCAGCCGGGACTAAAGGTTACCCACATGTCCTTATCCTGCCGACAACTTTAGTCTCAGTTGCACCCACCATCTTTCGAATCTGACCATGTATCTTAATTTTTAGTTGAGCTCTGTACTTTAATTCTAGTTCAATCATAATAAAATTTTATTCCCGCCCATTATTTCCCGCCCTTTTTCTCCCACGCGGCATCGTGGCGGGAAACTTAAAAAGAAATAGAAAATATAAAGAAATAGAAAAAGAAAAGAAAAGAAATAGAAAATAAACAGAAATAGAAAAGAAAAAGAAATAGAAAAAGAAATAGAAAAGAAAAAGAAACAAAAAAAGGAAAAGAAAAAAAAAGAAAAGAAACAGAAAAGAAATAGAAAAAGAAATAGAAAAAATAGAAAAGAAAAGAAACAGAAAAGAAATAGAAATAGAAAAAGAAATAGAAAAAAATAGAAAAGAAAAAGAAAAAGAAACAGAAAAGAAAAAGAAACAGAAAATTGACCTTTGGTACCGGTTCCACCCACCAACCGGTACCAAAGGTCCCCACCACGGGATTTCATCCCTAACCGCGTCGTTCCAGCGCCAGAGACACTCGCGCGCAGCCACGCCGCGCCGCCGTTCGCCCCCGTCCGCTCCCGGCGCAGGTTAGTTCCGCTCCTCCCTTCTTTACCTCCCCCACTCGCGCGCGTGCTGGCAGTGTCCGGTGTCGACGCCACCGATGCCGGCTACGCGGCCTCGCCACGCCGCCTTGCCGACGCCACAGATGCCCTCGCCGATGCCGCAGACGCCCATGCTGCCTCGCTCGTGCCACAGACGCCCACGCCGCCTCGCTCGCGCCACAGCCTCCGCACACGCGCAGCCGCCACCCGCGGTACCCGCCGATGTGCTCCTTGCATGCCACCAGCGCCGACGCGGCGATGTTGGCGAGGCTGCCCCCGTGCCAGGCGCGCACGTGGTGCACACCGGCGAGCTTGGAGGCGGCGCCCACCACGCCGGCCAGGATGGCGAAGACGAGGAAGTAGAAGGTGGCGCCGTTGCCGGCGACCCGTGGTTGGTGGTGACGATGATGAAGTGGTTCAGGTTCCAACTCGCGAACCCGATGAATTTGATTGATTAGCTACTGGAGAGAAGTACTAGGTTTGGGTGCGAGAGAGCACGAGGAGGCGGTCGTGGAGGCAGGGCGCGCATCGCCGCCAGAGAGCAGAAGAGAGAGGTGGTTGGGTATGTCGTGGGCAGATCGCGAGGTCTGTCCACAGCAGGAGGATCCGGGGAGCCGGGATTGCTGAGGGTCGATGGGCGCCACCCTCAGCACCTCGGCGATGTCGTGGAGAGTCTTGTCCTAAGTATATATGTGAAAGGCCTCACACACTCTCTTAATCTTGTGTTTGGTTATTGCTTTCTTCACTTGAATTGTTATCCATCTAGCAACCTGTTATGATCATGACATGATGAATCAAATAATTGCACTTAATTTTGTAGTGACATTGAGCTATGGAGGACGGCACCTTCATCCGAGATGAGGAGTAAGAAGAAATGGTGCATAAAATGATATATGAGAGTGCCCGTGGACCGGAACTCGATGGAGATGACGATGATTTCAGCTCACAATTTCTGAACGATGTCGGTGAGGGACTTGAGTCTGAAGAAAGAAGAGACAACAAAGTGTCCTTAACAAACTCTGGCGAGGTGTATATTTATATATCAAGGCTATGTTCATCACTAGATGCATTGATTTATTTGTATTGCACTTAATAACGAATCATTTTTCTTTTAGCCTTCTAGATTATCGAGCAAATCTGTTAAAAAGCAACGAGTCCCGACGCAATGTCTAAAGGGTGAGGGTAGGTTAGTCCTCACCGTATTTAAGAATAGTGGTGAACTGGTGGATCTCAAAGAGCACTGCCGTAAATTTATAAATCAAGCGGGAGTTCTTGTTAGGGACCATGTACCGATCAATATTGTAGAGTGGCATAAGCCGAAGAACGTGGGGGCTGAAGCTAGTTATGTCAACGATACTCTAAAACTTTTTCTTTGGGACAGTCTACTGACACACTTCAGCGTACTGGAAGACATGACGGGAGGCCAGAAGAAGAAAGTCAATGAATGGACTCTTAAGAAGATGGCCACACAATTCCAGACCTGGAAGAAAAATTTGTGGGCCAGATATGAAGATGAAGATCCAGTATTCACTGAAAGTCTAGTGAAGATAAAAGATCACTGGCCCGCATTTAAGAGGTATAAGAAATCGTCTACTATTGTGTCCCGATCAGTCACAAATACGAAAAATGCTTCAAAGAAGAAATATTTCTATCATTTGAGGTCAGGTGGCTACAAGACTGCCATTGCGAAGTGGATAGCATTTGAAGCTAAACTGATGGAGGCAGGAATCACTCCACAGACATGGGACTGGCCCGACCGATCCAAGTTCTGGTTGTTCGCGCATGAGGCAGGGTTGGACCCAAAGACAGGGCGGATTGTTGCAAAGGGAAATGGAAGAAAAAATTGAAGCAATCACGACGGAGCTTATAGATGCAATTGAAAAAGTTAGAAAGGGAGAGTATATTCCCGATAGAGAGAATGACGAGCTGACACTCTGCTCTGGGGAATCCTGAACACGTTGGACGGATACGAGCCCTCCCAGGTGTCACCATGAAGGAAGCATGGCCGGAGTGTGTTGACACTTATAGAAGTCATTCAAGAAAGAAGAAGTAGGAGTCAGACAGGTTAACGGAATTGATAAATAGGGTGGAGGTGCTTGAGAAAAATCAGAGGGCACCTGATCAGCCGCTGTTTCTACAAGATCCTCAAGTCGATGCCGCCCATCTCAGCGAAGAAGCAGTGTGGGTTCCTCGCATCTTGAATGTGGAGGAAGCTACCCCGTGGATTATGTCACGGAGAAGACATATTGCGAGCTACATTTGCCAATGAGGAATGTGTCTGTTAAGGTGGCGGTCGGCTATGTTTACCCAAATGAAGATGGAGCAACGCACCATCATATGACCATTCCAGCTGGTTGTGCTCGTGTCGGGGTGGATGATGTTGTTCTGGGTTATGAAACAGTGGAACTTGATTTCCTGGAGGTGTCGATGAGAAGACAATGGCCGATGTCAAGCGCGGTTTCACCCTATGGTCCAAGAAATACATCGTCCTTTCGCCAAGGCCACCGACTCCTCCTCATAGCAGTCCCACTTGAGCAGCAAATTCCACATGAGCATCAATGGCCATCGACTCCTCCTGGTAGCAGTCCACATGAGCAGCAAAGTCCACACCTACCTGAGAGGGACCCCAGCACGAGTCCACCATCTCGAGATCCTCCATGTAAGACTGCGCCCGTTAAGCGGAACGGTACGCCGCCTAGGAAGAGACCTAGCAAGGAGAAACCACTGCCGCCTATTGAGAAGTTACCTTGGGAAAAAACTATCGAGGAATGCATCAAAACCTCTAAGTCCGAGGTGGAAAACATTTTGCTAAGAAAGTGTCAGAGATACCTTTTGAGAAGACTCTAGATCCGGTGAAAGTTGTGCGTACCGTTGAGAATCTATATGACCATGTACCATCGCCGCCATCTGACTATAGGCATTCTATTGAAAGGTCGTATGACGATATGGTGGAGGAGAAAAAACCCGATCAATCGGTGGTCTCGGGTATAAAAGGGAAACAAGTGCACCAGCTCGGAGAACAACCCGTTCAATCGGTCCCCCCTCTCAAGGTGTTTGACGAGAAGGCCGTTGAAAGTTCTCGAAAAAACACAACCGATTACCCCATCGCTGAAGTAGCATATAAATTTGTTCAAGTGAAAGATTTGGTCGAGAATATCAGGTCGCTACCAACAAGTATGCGTGATTTGCATGTGCGGTACACTAATGCCACAAAGAGAGGGATCGAGGCTATCATGGTGCGAGTTAAGGATGAGCACTACTTCCAAGAATACTCTGTGAGCGTTGACTTTTGTGAACTTTTTCAGTTATACAATCTCCGGGCCCTCCACAAATCTATCATCAGTTGCTATTGTCTATAAGTGATTTATTAATGTAATTTGAGAAGTCTTTAGCTCGGCTCATTCATTGTCTGCAAATTATCCTCAATTTAATCTTGTGTGCGCTATATTATGCAGATCGAAGAAGCTCGAATGCAAAAGGGATGAAATCACGGACATTGGGTTCATTGACCCAGATACAATGCATGAAAGAACCATAGAAGATCCCATCTATAACAAGGATACGCTGGAGACTTTACTAAGGTTTTTGAAGCGACAACGTGACAAAAAGATAATACTTTGGTCTTACAACTTCAAGTAAGTGTTACTGTCTTATAACACATTCTATTTTGCTCACCATATGTTAAAATTTTAACTGATGACTTATATCTATGACACTGCATATTTAAACGTGCGCAGGTTCCACTTTATTCTTATCGTCATTAAAATGTACGATGGAGATGTTGAAGTCTTTGACTCACTAACCAAAGAGCCTATACTATACAAGACGGCTTTTGATATGCTCAAAAGGTAATTTTAATTCTTATCGGTTTTTTCGTTAATTTCCTGATATTAACAAATTGATAACTCTTTTATGCATTTTCTTTTGTCGGGCAGCGTATGGAAAACATTCATCCAGGAAGATCCGGCCGGTGGATGAAAACAGAAGCTGATATGGCCTGCGAACAAAGTAAGTAGTACTACCTAGGTCCACACACCTTTATCGTACTTGATTATTGTTTGATTGAATTATATTCTTGTACAGAAATGCGCAAAACAACCAGAGAGGACTAATCTATATGGATACTATGTTTGCGAGTACATCCACAAGATTGTCAGCGGGAGAACGAATAATCAAAGAAATAGAGAGGTACGAAAACAATATTCACAAATTTATTTTATTACCATAACTTGTGCTGAGTTTCAGTCATAATTGTTTGATTGTGATTTTGATATATATATACACATAGCTCATGTATTCATTTGTATCTCATTCTTTTACAGTTGGCAAGAAAGCGGGACAGGATCTCAATCAAGCACCGCTTCAAAGCAATTGGCGAGGAATTGGTGGGATTTTTCCTTCGGGACATCATACCTAACTTCGCAGAGTACCACTTTGAATGAAGATCTACATGTAATATATAGTTTTACTCGGAGAGTACCACTACGCTACATGTAATAGATAGTATGCCTCGGAGAGTACCACTATGCATGAAGATCGATCTTCATGCATGTACTACTTAATTTTGCGATCTTATGCAATTACACGTGTTATATTATATGCACCAAGTTGATATGCATCACCTAGATCTTCATGTACTACCTAAACCCAAACGCGTTTCTGACGCATCGACGCGATCCTCGTACGGTGAAACGGTCCGATACCCCTAAACCCCTCCTAAAACCCTAAACCCTGGATTCTCTGCCGCGACAGAGATTTATGCACTTTCTCTGCCGCGGTAGCCAACCTTTGGTACCGGTTCGTGTTACAAACCGGTACCAAAGGGCCCTAGCCCTGCGGTCTCTTGGGTGCCCACGTGGAGGCCCTTTAATACCGATTCGTAAGGAACCGGTACCAAAAGGGGGTGGCTTTTGTCCCGATCGAATCTTTTGTACCGGTTGCATTTTCGGTATAAAAGGATCTCTGGAACCGGTATCGATGCCCATTTTTCTATTAGTGCATGCTAGTTTTATGGTGAAAAATGAATAGCGTATCTTACATGTGAATTGTTATCTGCTCCCATTACCAGGTTGGTTCGGCAATGTTTAAAAAAAAACAGGTGAGAAGAGTCGTACCTCCTGGCCTATGCATATGCAGAGGCACACATCTATTTTTATCGAAGCTGGTGCAAGACAAAAAGACCAATTCATCAACAATAGCACACTAAATACACTAAAATTTGGCGATACAACACTATCATTGAGACACAAAATTCTCTGAGATGCGTTTATTCTCCGCGAAAAGATTCACGTGTTCTACGCAGACTGGGCTTTTGGATGGGGCGACACATCTAGAGATAACTTGATCTATCAAAAACAGGATAAAACCCTTTGAGCTGTAGGAAGGAATATTCGGCGAGATACGACACCCTTTGTGCTGGCGCCACATCTTTAACCTGACACTGCGCCCTTTAATGGCTTTAGCTAAAGAGAGTGAGCAAGCAAGTAAACAAACGGATGGGACGTCGTGGCGTTCTACGTAGCAGGTACGTGTGCCTTGTACATGCGGCTAGCTGGAAATTAACAATGCAAGAGTCAATTACATGTACGTATGCATAAGCTAGCTAAGATATATTATCTCGTCTAGTGTTAAAGATGCTTATGGATGCAGTGTTGAAGGTTGACCTGTGTTTTGGAGCTTGTTTTCACGCGTCGTGGTACTAGATCGATTGAATGATTTACTAATGTGCAGTGTAGTGCATTGCGAAGGCTTGCTATGCCAGATTTCACAATGCTCCAAACCTTTGGGACTTGTGAGAGACGGACAGTGTCAACCGTAAGGTAAGGTCGATTGCTATATAATTAATTATTTCATTAACCATCATATATATTCTAGTGGTATAGAGCTAATTTTAAGCACAATGCATACACGCTCTCTCTTGTTAAAAAAAAGTATCCCGTCCAGAAATAACTGACTTAAGTTTATCTAGATTTAAATGTATCTATATATTAAAATACATCTAGATATATTCGAGTCTAGACAAACTTAAATCAGTTATTTTTAGACGGAGAGAGTACTTGTAAACCCTTATTTTAGCTGGAGCCCCGTTTAGGCAATCATGTTGCGCCACAAATGGAACACTTGCAAAAGAAAAAGCGTGGGGATGGAAGGAAGGAAGATTCTTAAGCTTCCTTCCATACCGAACCGATTAATAATTGGAAAATAATGGTGTTCCCCCGGACGACGAGCGCGCGCCTCTGCTTTCCCTGTCTACTTCCGTCGTGCGCGCGCATCCGCGCCATCGTCGCCGCGCCCGCTCGCTCCCCGCGCTTCGCCTGCTGTAGGGCCGCGCGCCCGGGCTGCCTGCGGCTGCGCGCCTCGGGCCGCGTCCGCCTCGCCATCGCCGTGACGCCGGACACCTCCAGGCTCCTCACGGCAAGCTTTTTGCGCGTGCCGCTATCCCCGTAGTTAGGAGCTCCGCCTCGGCGCCCTGTCTCCTCCGCCTCGCGCCCTGCCGCCGCGCTCGCGCTCTCCGGGCCCGACGCCAGCCTCAACTTCGCCGACTCCGCCTGGCGGATGCTGCCCGCGGTGGCCGTCGGCTCGTCCGGGTTCCGCAGCGCGCGGGAGGTCAAGGACGCCGTCGCCCTCGCCGTCGTGGCGTTCCAGCAGCTCCGGGCCCCGGTCGCGTCCTACTCCTCCCTGCTGCCCGTCGAGAAGGACGTCGTCCAAGGTTCGTCGACGCCGGTTTCCCTCGCCGTCGTGGCGATCTAGCAGCTTCGGGCCCCGGTCGCGTCCTCCCTGGCCGCCGAGAAGGACGTCGTCCACGGCTCGCTGACGCCGACCGCCCTGTTTTACATCCCCGGCCTGCTGCTACAAGGGCGCGGCGCATCTGCTATACGGGCAAGGCAGCACTGCTACAACAGCGAAACGGCGCTGCTACAAGGGGGCGACGTCGCTGCTGGCCTGCTGCTCCAAGGGCGCGACCCTGCTGCTACATGAGGGCACCAGCGCTGCTACAAGGGCGCGGCGCATCTGCTATAATGGCGAGGCGACGGCTGCTATAATGGCGAGGCGGCTCTGCTACAAGCGAGCACCTGGGTTGCTATAAGGGGCCAACAGTGTTGCTACATGGGGCACCGGTGTTTGTACAAATGGCATCAAAGTTTGCTACAAGCATTTTTGCTACCTTAGCGTATTATTTTTGCTATGTATTCATATACTTTTTGCTACTTTCGCACAATATTTTTGCTACAAGATTACCGACGATAGTCTTTGGAGAAGTCGTTTTGCTAGGTAGCACTTTTTTTGCTGCAATGTCTCCGGTGATGTCTCCGACGAAGTCTGATTTTTGCTACAATTTACTATTTTTTTTGCTACATTTGCTAATATGTTTTGCTACATTATCATACTTTATTTGCTACAACCGTCTTGTAGTTTTGCTACAACAATGTCAATTTTTTGCTACAAGGTCTTCGGCAAGAGTCACCGGCGAGTTTTTTCCGACGATACTTCCGGCGAAGTTGTTTTGCTACATTACTAAAAAAAAAATTGTTGTATGGTCTCCGGCGAGGTTTTCGGTGAAGTCTCCGGCGAGACGTTCTATTTCTGAAACAAACCGTTTTTTTTTTGCTTCGAAAGCAAAAACGGAAACATATGTAGCAAAAACGGCGTGTTCTACAGCAAAAGCGGGATTTGAAAGGACACGTGGCGCGCGGGAAAGGAGGACGATGGGAAGCCCCAATCGTGCCGGGGGACCTAGCGTTTTCCTTAATAATTCTACTTGGCGTTTTGGTTTGTACATACAAAAGAAAAGAGATTACTCCCAGAGAAAAGGAGCGTTGTTGCAGTACCACTACGCTAGTGCGTAGGCCCGCACTGTTTCTCCGGCCCACTACGGAAGCCCCGGCGGATCCACGCGAGAGCCACACGCGGACACGTGCAACTCCTGGGGCCCAGTCCACCACCGGCTGGTATGGCCTGCCGGCCGGCGTGCTAGCACAAAAGAAACAGCTCCTCTGACAGGTTGGACCCAGTACCAACACCTTTTTTTTTGCGGCGTAGATGATGATGCATGATCCATATTTTCGAAGTGTTTGTCGTGCACTAATAATCGGTGGCTTAAACACATGGGCCAATGTGAACTCACATCACAGCGCCACTGCGAGTGACAAAAAGCGAAAATTGTAGCGTGCTGCTGACCAAGCATGCATGCATGGATCGATTAGCTAACTAGCTAGCTCACACATGCATGGGCCATGGCTCAGGATGTAAATGGTTCGGCTGCTGGACAATTTTGAAGACGCCGTTTCAGCCGCATACTAGTTTCATGGATTTTGTGGTCGCCACTTATTTACTTTGGTGGCATCTTGCGGCTAACTGGTGCCGCAAAAGCCGCGAGCTCTGCACTCTGTAGCGCCTGATTTATGTGCACCGTCTCCATCTTTCACAACGGAATAGAATGGTAGAGGAGAACAGAAGTTGGGGTCGCCTAAATAATAGGAGACGACGTAATGCTGGCTGCTACTTGTCGGACGGCACTGCTTCACGAGGGCATCTTCACCGGCACACCGAACCGATCCGCTGGCGTTCGAACCCGTCCAACGGACTCAGCGTACGCGGCTCTCCAGCAGGCGACTTATGACCGACTCGTCCAGCCAGACTCATCGGTGCAGAAATTTAGGCAACGCTTGCGTCAGCGGATCATACGGGTGTATGCCAATCGGCCGCTCGGGCTCATATGAAAGTGAAACATTAGTACTAAAACTTGTTTTCCATTAGATTTTGCCCTCCCATTAAAAAATGGGAGTGCCTAGATCTCAGGCACCTGAGAACTTGTTAGGTCTAAGTCGCTGATGTTATCCTAATATTTGTGCTAATTCTCAGTTGCAACCTAGTTGCAACTCATAAGATTTGTACTAATTCTCAGTTGCAACCTAGTTGCAACCCATTAAATTCTCAGTTACACCCTAGTTGCAACTCATGTGTAACCACTAGTAGAAAATGGGCCTTTGGTTCGGGTCATTAGTCCCAGCCATGGCTAGGGCCGGGACTAATGGTCCGAACCAGACGGCCCGAGGAGGCCGAGACACTATGTCCCGGTCCGTAAGGAACCATTAGTCCCGATTTGAGATACAAACCGGGACAAATGGGTCTGGGCCGACGCGCGTGCTCCTGGCAGAACCTTTAGTCCCGGTTTGTATCTCAAACCGAGACTAATGGCCTGGCCCTATATATATGCACCCAGGCCTCCACTCTCTCCTGTTTTTTTCCTATGTGAGAGGTGGGTATAACTTTGTGCTAACTTTTTTTCTTCATATGCACTAGAGGTGCTCGGTGAAATGCCTATTAGAGCGATGCCACTTGAGTTTACATAAGACAAAATATGATATGAGGTGTCAGAGCAACACTTAAGGTTTCTCCTCTTTGTTTTGAAGTGTACTAAAAAGTTAGCAACTATTTTCTCGTTTTGACTGCGCGATACTAATTTAAGATCGTGATTGCGTTTGATATATATGCATGGTTGTATGATGCAGATGAGCCACCCATGAATGTACGGTGACCGACGCTCTGACGCTTACAGAGAAGGCGTGCATTCTTTTCGCCTTGTGGCTGAGGCGAACAAGCAGCGGGATGGTTTTATGTATTGTCCATGTATTGAATGTCGGAATGAGCAGGCTCACACTTCCTCAAGAGTCATTCAGAGCCACCTGCTTCGGTCCGGTTTCATGTCCGGCTATAATGTTTGGACTAAGCACGGAGAAAGAGGGGTTATGATGGAAGACGACGATGAAGAAGAGAACGATGATGGCAACTACCGATCTATGTTCCCTGAATACGATGATACCGCAGTTGAAGATAATGAAAAAGAAGGGGGTGAAGAACGGGAACCAGATGAGCCCGTTGATGATTTTGGTCGGATCATTAGTGATGCAAGGCGAGACTGCGACACAGAAAAGGAGAGGTTGCAGTTCGAGCAGATGTTACAGGACCACAACACATTGCTGTATCCAACTTGTGAAGATGGCCAGAAGAAGCTGGGTAGCACACTGGAATTGTTGAAGTGAAAGGCAGAGACCGGTATGACTGACTCGGGATTTGAAAAGTTGTTGGTAATAATGAAGAAGCTGCTTCCAAGAAATAACCAATTGCCCTCCAGTACGTACGAAGCAAAGAAACTTGTCTGCCCTCTAGGATTAGACGTGCAGAAGATACATGCATGCCCTAATGACTGCATCCTCTACCGTGGTGAGAAGTACGAGAATATAGATAAATACCCGGTATGCACTGCATTGCGGTATAAGATCAGAAAAGATGACCCTGGTGATGTTGAGGGCGAGCAACCCAGGAAGAGGGTTCCTGCCAAGATGATGTGGTATGCTCCTATAATACCACAGTTGAAATGTTTGTTCAGAAATAAAGAGCATGCCAAGTTGTTGCGATGGCACATGGAAGATCGTAAGAAAGACGGGATGTTGAGGCACCCTGCTGATGGTCGGCAGTGGAGAAAAATCGAGAGAGACTTCCCGGACTTTGCTGGTGACGCAAGGAACTTATGGTTTGGTCTAAGTACCGATGGCATGAATCCTTTTGGGGAGCAGAACTGCAGTCACATCACCTGGCCCGTGACTCTATGTATCTATAACCTTCCTCCTTGGTTGTGCATGAAGCGGAAGTTCATTATGATGCCAGTGCTCATCCAAGGCCCGAAGCAACCCGGCAACAACATTGATGTGTACCTAAGGCTATTAGTTGATGAACTTCTACAGTTGTGGGCCAAACCAGGTGTACGTGTGTGGGATGAGCACAAACAGCAGGAATTTGACCTACAAGCATTGCTGTTCGTAACCATCAATGATTGGCCTGCTCTTAGTAACATTTCAGGACAGACGAAGAAATGATACGATGCATGCACGCACTGTTTAGATGAGACTGAAAGTATATATCTGGATAAATGTAGAAAGAATGTGTACCCGTACAATCGTCGTTTTCTTCCGCCTAGTCATCCCTTAAAGAAGAAAGGCAAGCATTTCAATGGCAAGGCAGAAACCCGGACGAAGCCTGTCCCCCGTAGTGGTGCTGATGTATTTGGTATGGTCAAGGATTTGGATGTAATCTTTGGAAAGGGTCCTAGAGGACAACCTGTTCCGAAAGAAGAAATCTATATTTTGGGAGCTACCCTATTGGAAAGTGCATGAGGTCCGCTCTGCAATCGACGTGATGCACCTGACGAAGAATCTTTGCGTGAATATTCTAGGCTTCCTGGGCTTGTATGGGAAGTCAAAAGATACCCCGGCAGCACGGGAGGACCAGCAACATCATAAAGAACGAGACGGCAAGCATCTAGGGCAGTTTCAAGGGCTTGCCAGCTACGATCTTACCAAAGAAGAGAGGGAAATCTTTTTTGAAGTCCTTTTCAGTAGCAAGGTCCCGTCTGGCTTCTCGTCGAATATAAAGGGAATAGTAAATATGAAAGAGAAAAAAATTCAAAACCTAAAGTCTCATGATTGCCATGTGCTTATGATGCAATTGCTTCCGGTTGCATTGAGGGGAATTCTACCAAAAAATGTTCGACTAGCCATTGTGAAGGTATGTGCATTCCTCAATGCAATTTTTCAGAAGGTAATCGATCGAGAAAGTCTATCAGGGTTACAGATTGATGTGGTCCAATGTCTGGTCAGCTTCGAGTTGTTGTTCCTGTCATCCTTCTTCAATATTATGACGCACCTCCTAGTTCACCTAGTCGAAGAGATTAGAATTCTCGGTCCTGTGTTTCTACACAATATGTTCCCCTTCGAGAGGTTCATGGGAGTCTTAAAGAAATAAGTTCATAACCGTGCTAGGCCAGAAGGAAGCATCTCCAAGGGCCATGGAACAAAGGAGGTCATTGAGTTTTGTGTTGACTTTCTTCCTGACCTTAAGCCGGTTGGTGTTCCTGAATCTCGGCATGAGGGGAGAATGACTAGAAAAGGCACACTAGGAAGGAAATCAATGGTATGTAGGGACGGGCATTCTTTCACTCAAGAACACTACACAGTTCTACACAATTCCACCGTGGTGGCTCCGTATATCGAGAAACACAAGAATATTCTACGCTCCGAAAACCCGGGGAAGCCTGAAACCTTGATTAAAGGGGAACACGAGAAGAATTTTGGCAATTGGTTGCAGACCCATCTCATAAATAACACCACTTTTGGAGATGAGTTGTACTCGTTGGCCAGGTTACCATCTTCGACTATATGTACTTTCCAAGGGTACGAGATAAATAGGAATACATTTTACACAATCGCCCAAGATAAAAAGAGCACCAACCAAAACAGTGGTGTCCGCTTTGATGCAATAGATGACAATGGGCAGATTGACACATATTATGGGTACATAGAGGAGATATGGGAACTTGACTATGGACCTACTTTTAAGGTCCCTTTGTTTCGGTGCAAATGGGTCAAGCTGACAGGAGGCGGGGTACATGTAGACGAAAAGTACGGCATGACAACAGTGGATCTCAACAATCTTGCGTACATGGATGAACCATTCGTCCTAGCCAACGATGTGGCTCAGGTTTTCTATGTGAAGGACATGTCTACCAAACCGAGAAAAAAGAAAGATAAGCAAAAGAGTACAGAATACGATGAGCCAAAGCGCCACATAGTTCTTTCAGGGAAAAGAAACATCGTAGGAGTGGATGACAAGACAGACATATCAGAATATTACAGTAAGTTTCATGAAATTCCGCCCTTCAAAGTGAAAACTAACCCAAGCATCCTGTTAAATGATGAAGATTCTCCATGGCTACGGTGCAGAAGAAAACCACAACACTAGATGTTGGTGATGTGTAATAATGCATTAAACCTTTTATTTGAGACATAAATCTATGTAATTAAACCTTTTATTTGAGACATAAATCTATGTAATGTATTAAACCTTTTATTTGAGACATAAAGGTCCCCTTTCATGTAATACATCTTGCTCAATCAAACTAGACGTTCTGAGCCGTGGTAGGTGATCACACAAAGAGAAGGAACCATCACAAGAGAAGGAACCCACAAACACTAAGGATACATAGCACACCTGAAAATTAAGAAACATGCCTAATAGTTGGAGTGATTCAGTCATGCTCCTGCCTAGCCCTATAATACGCGGCACTGTAGTCATCGTAGTCGCCGGCGCCGTCGTCGCTGTCGTCGTCGGGGTCGCCGTAGTCGAACCTTGAATGTTGGGCACACGTGGGCTGGATTTGAGGGTACCGCAGGCGGGGGTTATTGCCGGTCGTGTTGTAGGCCATGACACTCTGGAGAGTCCGGCCGCGCCACCACAGCCGACGGCCGGCCTCGTTGAAGTTCCAAGGAGGTGGGCCGTCCTCCTCGTGCCTGGCGAGCGCCCTCTCATGCCGATTGATGAAGAAGGCTTCCCAAGTCGGGAAATAGTCGGGATGCCAGTTGGGATTCCTCCGCTGCTCTGGCGTGAGCTCGAGGTAGTAGTGGTTCGTGATGGCCATCCGGCTCTCCACACCTAGAGGGACAGGAGGGACTGGCATGCCTCCGGCACTCAGCATCCAGCCGGTGGGGACACGGTAGCCCGGTGGGCAGGGGTAGTTCGAGGCGCAAAGCGCCTCCGCCTCCCGGGTGGTTAGAGATACGATGGAAGCCATGGGAAGAGAATGATGAGTTTAGATGTGATATGTAAATGGAGGGCAAGCGTACATATATATACTGAAAAAATGGCGGGAAGACAGAGGTGGGAATCGGTGGAAAGCGCGGGAACGCAGTGGCGCGGGAAACTTTCATCCCGGGTGGGGGCTCAAACCGGGACAAAAGATGGGGGGCCTTATCTAGGGGAGGCTTATCTGGGAGGGCCTTGTCTGGGGGTGGCTAACCTTTAGTACCGGCTGGTGGGTGCAATCGGGACTAAAGGTGGTTTTTGTGTCATCTAACAAAACTGTCGGTGGGATAAGGATGCGTGGGTAACCTTTAGTACCGGGTGGGGGCTCAAACCGGGACTAAAGCTGTCGGTAGGATAAGGACGCGTGGGTGGACGCACTGCTCGATGAGATAAAACATGTAGCGCACGACGCCCTGTCGGAGGAAGAAGACAAAGTAGAAGCGGCGCCGTGCCTATAAAAGGAGCATCGATACGCCATGGCAAGCAACTCAACAAGCCAACATGGATGGAGAGTTTCATCCCCATGGATGGAGGACAGGGTTGGGAAATCTCCCGTGGCGGAACTTCTCGAAGATGCCCTTGGTGCACACGCCCTATGGCATCTTCGGAAGTTCCGCCTCGGAAAATATATTCCTGCTAGCCCGTAAAAGACTCCATCTCTGCCTCCCTAGGGTTAGAGGTATGGTGGAAGCCATGGGATAGAGTGGAGAGAGGCGGCATATATGAGTCTAGATGTGCTATGGCAACGACCAAGCCAACATGGATGGAGAGTTTCATCCCCATGGATGGAGGAAAGGGTTGGGAAATCTCCCGTGGCGGAACTTCTCGAAGATTCCCTTGGTGCACACGCCTTATGGCATCTTCGGAAGTTCCGCCTCGGAAAATATATTCCTGCTAGCCCGTGAAAGACTCCATCTCCGCCTCCCTGGGGTTAGAGGTATGGTGGAAGCCATGGGATAGAGTGGAGAGAGGCGGCAGATATGAGTCTAGATGTGCTATGGCAACGACCAAGCCAATATGGATGGAGAGTTTCATCCCCATGGATGGAGGAAAGGGTTGGGAAATCTCCCGTGGCGGAACTTCTCGAAGATGCCCTTGGTGCACACGCCCTATGGCCTCTTCGCCTCCCTGGGGTTAGAGGTATGGTGGAAGCCATGGGATAGAGTGGAGAGAGGCGGCAGATATGAGTCTAAACCCTAAACCCTAAACCCTAAGTCAGAGGAGGGAACCCTAAACCCTAAACTAAAAACCCTAAACCCTAAACCCTAAACTGAAAACCCTAAACCCTAAACCCTAAACCAAAAACCCTAAACCCTAAACCAAAAACCCTAAACCCTAAACCAAAAACCCTAAATCCTAAACCCTAAACCCTAAAGGGGCTACGATCCGGAAGAGAACGGGCGGGAAAAAATAAGGCGGGGTAGACGATCCGGTCTAGGGTTTCGCCGGAGGAAGACCACCGGAGCGTCGGAATTACATGAAAATGGCAAAATGGTTAATAGTTTGACTAGTTAGAATAATTATTTTATAAAACAGAAAATTGATTTGAATCACTTATTTAAAAATATGCAAAATATAATATTTAATGCATTTTTAAATTGAAAATGGCAAAATGATTATTAGTTTCACTAGTTAGAATAATTATTTTATAAAACAGAAAATAGATTTGGATTAGTTATTCAAATTCAAGAACTTTTCATGTTGAAATTTTTCTCAAATTCATAAGTATGCAAAAACTGTAAAATTCAAATGTTTAAATAATATGCTAATTGAATTTTCTTTAAACAGGCGCGTACCAGGGTAATTTTTTTTTGAAAAAGGGACCTTTAGTCCCGGTGCGTGCTACACACCGAGACTAAAGGTGTGGCGTTGGCGCACGTCTGTTGGGCTGGGCCGAAAACCCTTTAGTCCCGGTGGGTGGCACGGACCGGGACTAAAGGGGGGACATTTAGTGCCGGTCCGTATAACGCACAGGGACTAAAGGGTCTTTAGTCCCGGTTCTAAAGGCCTTCTCCTTATTACGCGCGCCCCTTCACTCCCCCACTATCTTCACTACTCACTTCAGGGGAAAATCGCGCGCGAGCTAGACAAAACGATGCCGGCAGGCTGCCCGTCCGCGCCGTTACTGTCTCACCGACGAACGCCGCCGCACCACCGCCTCTCCAGCCGCCGTCAACCCCGTTGGCCAGGTAATACCGACGAGCGCAGTAGATTGGCGCGCGGCCGCGCGCGCAGCAAGGGGAGGCCGGCGGCGGCGCCTGGGGACCGTGCGCGCAGCGGGTGGAGGCCGGTGGCCGCGCGCGCAGCAGGGGAGACCGGCGGCTGGCTGGCGACCGCGCGCGCAGCAGGTGGAGGCTGGCGGCCGCGCGTGCAGCAGGGGAGGCCGGCGGCTGGCAGCTGACGAGCGGGCGCAGGCGCGAGCCGCCCAGGGGGAGGCGAGCCGGCCAGGCGCCGACGACTCCTCTTTTTTTTGTAGAATTGTAATATTATTTTTGTAGTGTAATATATTATAGTGTAATATATTAGTAGTTTAATATATAGTAGTATATATTAGTGTAGTATGTTAATTAGTGTATATAGTAGTGTATTTTTTATTTTTTTAGTAGTATATATTAGTGTAATATGTTAATTAGTGTAGTATATTTTTTTATTTTTTTAGTAGTATATAGTAGTGTAATATAAAGTGTATTTTTTATTTTTTTTAGTACTACATATTAGTGTAGTATGTTAATTAGTGTAGTATATTTTTTTATTTTTTAGTAGTATATAGTAGTGTAATATAAAGTGTATTTTTTATTTTTTTAGTAGTATATATTAGTGTATTATGTTAATGAGTTTATTATATAATGTGTTAGTGTAGTATATAGTATGGTGGTGCTCGCGGGCCCCCGCACTTAGGGTTATGGTGGTAGTGCTCGCGGGCCCCGCACTTAGGGTTAGGGTGGTAGTGCTCGCGGGCCCCGCACTTAGGGTTAGGGTGGTAGTATTTTATGCATTACTAGACTTAGGGTTAGGGTTAGGGCATCACTAGAATTTTGCTATTGTTTAGTATTATTATAGCAAATTGCGTGTTCATATTATTGTTTAGTGTTATTTTATGCAACAATATTGAATGAAAAATGTTATTGTGTGCATTTTGTAGAAAACTATGGATCCAATCCAGAGAGACCTAGCACAGGAAGAAATTCTCGAGGATATGATCAACGACACCCCCCATGTTGATCCACCAGAATCTCCGTCGATTTATCTGAACCCCTCCGGTGAGGGAGAGGAGGTCGACCGAAATGATCAAGGAGAAGCCGACGGCTCCGGTAGTGGAGAAGCCGACGGCTCCGGTGGTGGAGAAGCCGACGACGAGGTATATATATGAAGTCTGGTGATCAGTAGATGCATTAACTGAGTTATATATATATATAAATTGACGAATGTTTCTTCTCTTAGGCCTCCACATCGAGCAAAAAATATTCCAAACGAGGCCCGGCCAAAAAGTTGGACGCATCTACGCGTTATACAATTACGCGGGTATCACCACGGGGTGAACCGGTGGAACCCGGAAAGGCTAAAACTGTATTTAAATAACAATGTGGAGTTATGGTTAGGGATCGCATCCCGATCACCGTTCGAGACTGGAATAAGACCAAAGGGGCGAAAGAGGGTGAGTATGTCTCCGACAGGTGCAAAGAGGGTCCTTGGAATGACCTCATGACACATTTCACCCTGCCAGAATGTGAGGATGATGCCGACACAGCTGCATTGAGGAAGAAAGTCAAGCAGTGGACTCTTACGAAGATGGCCGAACTATTCAAGAACTGGAAGCAAGCATTATGGCAAAAGTATCAGAAGACGAAGAAGGCTCCTAAATTTGAATGCTATCTAACGAAGCAGCAGGCTAACTGGGATGCATTTGTGAAGTACAAGGAGTCACAACCTGCTATGGAAATATCGGAAAAAATCAAGAAAAATGCCGCGATGAAGAAATATCACCATCACCTGGGGCCAGGGGCCTACGCGGCTGCCATGCCAAAGTGGGATGCTAAAGAGAATGAGTTGCTTGCTAAAGGGATCACTCCAGAACCAATACGCGAAGAATGGGATCTGAGGGCAAGGAATTGGTTCCTTAGGCATGGGAGTGAGTATGACAAAAGTACAGGGGACCTTATTTGCAGTGACGGGATTAGGATACCCCGGGATACATGGAAGAAAGTGGTGAAGGAGATTAAAGCGGGGACAACAAAGTTCCGTCCCGATAGAGAGAAAGACTTGCTGACAAAGGTCCTCGGGAATGACGAACGCGGAGGACGTGTACGAGGCCTTGGCCCTAGTTATACGTGGGAGATGGGGTTTCCCAAAGACAGAGATATTTATAGGAGCCGAGAGAGAGCAAAGAGGCGACGACAGGAGGAGGAGGGGACAAGTTCACCGAGTTGATAGGAACACTTCGAATGCATCAGCAACAGATTGATGAACTTCGAGGAGCAGCACGCCTGCAAGATCCTGTACTCAATATTACCGCCGTCCCATCTCAGCGGAAAAGCAGTGTGGCTGAATCGGAGGTCCCTTCTGACGATGCACGTATGGTAGATGGCGGTCTCGGCTACCCCGTGGATGGAATCAAGGAGCAGGCATCTTGTGAGATCTATCAGAAGGTAAAGAACCTATCCATCAAGGTGGCGGTCGGATGTGCTTTACCTTGTCCACCTGGCGCACGCTGGCATGGCCGTGAGATTCCAGCTGGCTATGCTAAAGTTGGTGTGGATGAAATCGCAATAGGGTGGGGCTCAATGGAGCTTGACATCCCTGGACCTGAAGGTGAGAGGACACTCAGAGAAGTACTGGGTGGTATCATTCTATGGGACAAGAACAACATCAAGCTTCCAGGCTGGACGCCAAAGCCAACACCGCCTCCGAGTGGTCGCATGTCACCTTCACCTCCATCACCTCCAAGAAGCCCACCCCATGACTACGACCATCACAGCCCGAGTCCATCTCGATCTCCGCCGCAGCCTCCGATTAGTACTAAACGACGCAGGGGCCCAAAACGACAAATGTCGTCCCTCCCAAGAGTACCTCATAAGAATCTTTCTATCAGACCTTACGATCGTACTGACGAGGAAACCGACATGATCGTAAAGGCCGAATGTGTTGCACAGCTTCAAAATAAGAAACCCGAGCCTGCCCCGGTATACACCGAGAAGCAAAAAGCATATGCACTTTCTTTTCTGAACACAAAATCGCAATATGACTTGCACCATAAGCCAGATGACTATCGACGCACACTTCAGAAGGAAGTGAAGAAGAGCAAATCAAGTAGAAGTGCAAGCGGGAGCAAATCATCAAGTCAAAGTACAATCGGGAAAACAAAGGACGCCCCCCAGCTCGGGGAAGAGGCCAAAAAATCGACCCCACCCCTCAAGGTGGTATCCTCTGACACTCCCCAGCAGGATATGGAAGAAGCTAAGAAGCTTGCGGCCGCTATGAATGTGACTGTTGAGGAATTGCTAGGTTTCCAGGACGACAAGTTACTCAAGGCTCAGGTAGTCCCTACATATGTCCCAGGGAAGCCTCTGGTCAGCTTTGAGCAGTTCCAACAACTGCCAACACAAATGCGGAGTTTACATAAATGGTACTTGAATGCCGTAAAGGAGGAGAGAATAATGATCGTGGCGAAAGTCCCACATGACTACTACTTCCGAGAAGAAGAGGTCCATGTTGAGTTTCCAGAACTCTTCCAGTTATACACTTTCGACGCCATCGACAAAAGTCTTATGAGTTGCTATTGTCTGTAAGTTGTTTAATTCATTGTCTATATATAAGCCGTTCATTTTTTCAGTTGTTCAGTTCATTGCATGTAATTATCCTAATTATATCCTTTTGTACTCTATTATTATGCAGAATGAAGATCATGGAATGTAAAAGAAGGTCAATCTTCAGTGTTGGGTTTATTGACCCAGATAAAATACATTGTCAGACGCTAAAGGATAAACCCGAGGAAACACAGGAAAACCTTATAAGGTTTCTAACGGAGCAAAATTCTATGATCACATACTGTTTCCTTACAATTTCGCGTGAGTGTCTTACTCTATTGTACACATTCTCTTTTGCTTACTTGATGTTAAATGTAATTGATGAGTTACTGGTGTATATATAAACGTGTACAGTTTCCACTGGATTCTCATGAACATTCAACTTGATAAGAGAAGAGTTGAAGTCATGGACCCGTTAAAGAGACCCCTGGAACAGTTTAGTGACATGCAGGACATGCTCCAGAAGTAATTTTTGCGCTACAGCGGTCTCTTTCGTTGATTTTCTGAGATATCACGTAATAAATAACTCATTTATTTTCTTTACCGGGTAGGGTTTGGAACCAGTTCAAGAGTGCGGTTACGGGTGACTTTACTGAGAAGCTGACGTTTAAGCCGGTCTCGATAAGTAGTAGACGCATCTCTTTACTTCTAGTTTTAATACAATTATGATGCATGGCTATTATTTTGATTGAATTCTATTCTCGTAAAGTGCGCGAGGCAGCCACAGGGGACGGATCTATGTGGATTCTACGTTTGCGAGTTCATTCGCACGTTTACCAGTGAGCTGAATGATTATAGAGTCGATGTAAGCAATACATTCATAATATTATTTTTATTACCGTCACTTTTTGTTATCATGATTGATATTCATATTGATCTCCTTTTCTTATATAGTTCGAGAAAATGCGGGATCAGCTCCCAACGCAACAACGCGTAGTAGCAATTGCTGAAGAACTGGCAGGATTCTTGATGAATGAGATGATAGATGACGTCAGAGAATTTAGTGTGAATAGGCGCCGATGATCCCCGACAGTGTAATTGAATAGACGGGCTCTAGTCCCGATAATTGTGATCTCCATGTGTAACTATCATGTATATATTTGTATGCTCGATCTTAAGAGAAGTTATCTTATGTATGCACGAACATGTACGGTATGTGGTAGCGTAGAAAACTATTTTGAAATGAAAAAAAAATACAAATTAAATTTTCTGTCGCGGCAGATAAGGTGCCTAAAATGCTGCCGCGGCAGAGAACCATTTGTCCTGGTTCGTAATACGAACCGGGACTAATGGGGGGCACCCAGCACCCGCAGAGACAGCCACGTGGATGCCCATTATTCCCGGCTGGTAAGAGAGCCGGGACTAATGGGTGGGCCTTTAGTCCCTCCCCTCTAGTCCTGGTTACCAGGACCGGGACTAAAGCCCCTTACGGGCCGGGACTGGAGGCCCGTTTTCCACTAGTGAACTTTTACATTGCATGAATCACAAGGTAAATCAAAGACTGAAAGAGGCGACTGAGACCTAACAAGTTCTCAGGCGCCTGAGAACTAGCAAGGCACATTTGAACAAAATAAAAAAAAGACAACTACTGCTGGAGGAGGTCGTCCTACAACCACCGTTGTTGCTGACCCCGTCGATCGCCGTCCTCGCCGCTAGAGGCGTTCGCGTCGACGTAGGCCACGATCCGCCGCCTTCTAGCGGTCCGCCTCCCGATTGGATAGGGCCCCGGCGACAGCTTGAGTGACAGTGACGACATGATAATTAGTAGTGTTCGGTCTTGGATCTATGACATGTGGGCCCGATTTGTCTTTCTATATGCGCCGGAAGACATCGTTGGGTTCACATACCAAGTTGGGTCAGACGAGTGTCAGTTTTTTGTCCACCCCGACCCGCAAAAGGACCGATTTGCGGTCCGGTTTGCGGGGGTCGTTGGAGTTAGGGCATGTACAATGGTCTTATCTTACCAATACCATGTAGGATGATTGCTGAGTTAGAGAAGAGAGAGAAAAAAAAGACCTCTACCTTCTCTTAACTAAGAGATCATCTCTTAGCGTGATATGTCTCACCACTTATTTAGACATATCTGTAGCTAGAGATAAAACTAAAAAAAGGCATACTGTACATCATGTTTTATCTAAGATTGCGTGACATGTACTCCCTCCGTTTTAAAATATAAGATGTTTTAGGTTTGTGAAAGGAGTGTATCTAGACCCATTTTAGTGCGTAGGTTCATCTCCATACTAAAAAGGGACTAGATACACTTTTTTCACAAAGATAAAATATTTTATATTTTAAAATGGAAGGAGTATATAATAAAACTGTCTTATCAACCATTGTACGTGCAAGTGTGCCGCGGGGGCCGACTCTGGCTAGTGCCCGGAGTGCCGCTCAGGGCGTGTAACATCATGTTCAAGTACGTAGATATAGGGAGAAGCAAGCATGCAAGAGACAAATTAATGCGGACGCTCTGGCAATGACCTTCCGCGATCGAAGGAGCTACAGCAGCTCTATAGTGCAGCCGCGTAAAATGCGGACAGCCGCTGGCACCGCTCGCGTTGGTGGCTCAGCCACATAGGCCACATAAATTTTGCGGACATCCGTGGATGCCGTTTGATCGATTTTTCGCGGGCGGCATATGTGGGTTTGTTGGAAGCCGCCGCCACTTACATCCGGACGAGGCTTGCGTGCGGCCAGCCCGTGCGCCCATCTGTGTGCCTAGCATACGTGGCCTCCATCGGGTGGTTCCATAAAATTCGCTTCGGGTTCGTTCCTTTCCATTGGAAAACAAATTCCAAATACTATCTGTAATATACTTTGTACTCATTTGATACGAACATGCCTGTTCCCTACCGCCATCTCCGGCTTGGACCTCGCGACCGTCACGGCCAAAGTACGAATAAGTAGTCCGCCGAGATCACTAGATGAGCACAGTGGCCTCGCAGACCGCAGGCGACCTTGATTGGCCTGTTGCTTCAGCGTCGGAGGCACCAGCTGCCATTAACAACGACGCTGAAGAAAACTACAGGGATCACGAGCTTGAAGCGGACGAGCAGGTCAAGTCTCGAATCGGCGAGGAGCTTAGCGAGGTAGAGGACGGGAGGAGCGTTGATGATTTTAGTGGCTGCTCCGGTAAGAATCATGCCGCAGATATCTTCTGCACGCTGACGCCACGGCCACTTCTTGATCTCCGGCCGGTAACAACACCCTCTGAGCAGGCGAAGGTTCGGGCAGCGGCTCGAGTGGCAAGCTGCGGGAAAGCATGCATGGCCGCGCTGGGCTGCTGGCCACGTCTTGGCTCAAAGACGAAGAAGGTGTTGAGCATGAAAACATGGAGGCAACTACAACACCAGCGATTCGTCCTGTGATGGAATTTTTGTACAGTAAAGAGATGAAGCCAGAATTGATACGGCCAGTTCGTATGGTTAGCGAGTATTACGGATCGTATTTGGAATTTGTTTTTCCAATGAAAAGGAATGAACCAGGAGCGAATTTTATGGAACCACCCGATGGAAGCCACGTATGCTGGGCGCACAGATGGGCGCACGGGCTGGACGCAGGCAAGCCTCGTCCCTTACATCCCTAGCCATGGGTCGACGCATCGTCTTCTTTTTTCCAGCAGAGGGGCCAGCCAGCGGCCAGAAATGAAACACCTGTGCCTGTGCGGGCGTTGCTGTGCAGCCCTCTATGTCACTACTTAATAATTCGATTCCCTTTTTTACACTGGTAGAAGTTTTTCTTCCCTATATGTTACTTGGGCCAAAAAATTGCCTTACATGATACTCTAGTTCATTTTGATCACTAACGGTGTTAAACAGGGATATAGAAAGACACTTCTGCCCCTGGTGCATTATGTGACAAAAACTTTGTATAAGACTAAATGAATCCGTACATTTGGTCACGAAACTGACTTCAGTCGAGAAACTTAGTCCTCAGATGCGCCGTAATTTGATGACGTACCATTGTACTTAGTTCATTTGTTGCGACAAAACTTGATGCCGAACTTGTTCTCTCCCAGGAATGCATGTAGGACGCGGAACGACCACCACGACCCCCGGCAGACAGCCGCCACGACCTGATGAGCAAGCAGAAGGGGAACGTAGAGTACGCCCAGACGCTTTGCTAGGAGAAGATCGACGCAGCGCAGTTCGATGGCGACCGACCCGACGAGAACGTGTCGGGTGGGAGGCGAAGACGTCTTACTTTGGTTTGTGGCCAACATGGCCATCCTGACCGCCGGGATTCAACTATTTCTATACCACTATATAAATATGGCAGTTTTTGAATTAGCTCCACATCTACAGTGTTCCCGCTCAGTCTAAGAATTTCTGGCCGTTGATTGAATGAATCAGACGGAGAAGACATGAGCGAATCCCTACAATTTCAGCCGTTCATTTACTCCATCCAACAGCCGTCGTTTCCAGTGAGCCCTATGTGCATGCGACAAACCTAGAAACTGGAAACTACCAGAAACTGCCGTTTGAAGTGTCCTGTGGTAGTAACTGTTTCAAACCATTTTTATGGAGCCGGGTCCATCCTGCTTACTGCTGCCACTAGCTGAAATAAATAAAAGGATTCATTCTTGGGTCAGCTCAGAAAGCATTGGAACACAACCCACGCGGCACACAACGAAGATTTGGTTGGGTGTCCAAGTTAGCTAAAATACAAGCACCAATTTAAAAACCTTATTCTGAAGCCAATTTGCTGATTTGCTATCCTAATCGAATAGAATTGAAATAAATTACTAAACATTAAAACACCGACAAGAAAAAAAAACCCTGGATATATCACATAAGAGGCCTCAGAAATCTTGGTAGTTATGGTGGAAGTACCCATCAAGAGTATCAAATATTAAACTCACATCATGGGCTTATCAACAAAGCAATTACGTTTGGATTATGCATGGGGCACTTTACACCGAATATCTCCAGTACTCTATAACTTACCAAGATAGAATGGTATGCTGAAAAAATGATCAAAATATTCTCAAATAATTATACAGATAAAAGAGTCTTATGAATGCATAACTCATAAGGAACTTTGTTTCAATCGTGCATAGCACGTGCAAGTTACTAGTATGGTAGAGGACGAGGTGAGCTAGGGTTCGAGTACGACATTGGCGCGTCATTCATCACGATGGTCGTCGCCGGCCGGCCTCAATGCCATAGCGCCTGATGTATTGGATCCCGGCCCCGTCGCTGATGTCCGTCGACACAGTTTGGGCCGCTGCTGCTAAAGTGTTCATGGGGCTCACGCACGCCATGGTGGCCACCACGGGGCTGTGGCCGCATGGCGCATGCACGGATGGGCGCATGCTGCGACGGCCAGGGGTCATCGGGTTATGGGGCGTGACTCAAAGGACGTGGTGACGGCGAGCAGTCCCGGACCCGTGACTGTCGGCTCTCTTTTTTACCAGCGCCGCACAACAACACAAGGGTAGTTTTCTTTGCAAAAAGAAGCAACAACAATAAGGGGAAATTTGGTTCCAGAAAAATATATCTCACGGAACAGCCTAACGGAAGGGTCGGCAACGTCACATGAGGCAAAACAAATTTGGACCGAGTGACATAGGGGGAAGAAAAACGTTTCTAGTGTCAAATAGGGAATCAAATTTTCAAGTAGTGTCGTATAGGGAATTTTCTAACCATATATACCGACTGCTCCTCTGCTTTAGCGCTTTGGGCAAAAGCATCCTAACTGACCCATGTGTGCGCGATCGACGGTTCAGTGTATTAGTAGCTCCACCGATCGATCTTGCACCTCCTTCCTTTTGGACGATCCGCATCCACCACAGGAGAACCTGGAGCCACGTGTTTCTTGCAGGTCCAGTAACACTATATGTGTGTGAAAATCTTGATGTGATGCCCTAATCGACTTGGCATCGACTGGTCGATGTATATATGGTATGGCAAGCTTTTATAGAAGGCTCCACAACCAGTTGATAAGAAATGAAAATTACTGCGAGATTGTCCCAATGACGAAGAAGATAAGAGTCATAGTTTCCCTACGGATAATTTTGTATATTTATGTGCAGCTCTGTGTGTGTAATATGTGTAAATAGTCACACATTGCGAATTCAATGTCCATGGACCATGGTGTTATGGAAGTAGATCTTGGTTTGATCCCGAGATCGACTTGGCATCGGTACCAACCATAAGGGTGTGCAAAAACTCAAACCGCTCAAACTGTTCAAACTGGCCAAAATATTTATAGTTCAATCTCTTTCACAAATCCAATCTAAACTTTAGAACTAGTACAAAATTTTGAACTAGCCCAAACTGGCCAAACCGGTCAACCGGGTTTGCACAGGCTGAACCAACCATGTGTAAAAGACTAGGCAACTAGATGATCGACAAACATTTGTTACAGTACAGTGATATGACCGATATGCGAGAAATTTTGGATCGGAGTTGACTGAAGAAAAAATGCACCAACAAATATATAAGACCCACACCAGTATTTAGTTTTGATCACCAAAATTTCTATTGCTTATTCGATTTTTGCTGGAACTAGTTTTTTAATTATACATTAGTCGAGGATATAACTTGTATTTTGTTGGTAAGACACTACTACATAGACGCAAAGTCGAATAAACGGACCGAGATGAGTGTAATCCACTCGGTGTTCTAGTCTAGCGAAAAACAAATGTGCAACCAACTCAGTCACTAACGAGCTCAATCATCCCTTAATTGATAGTATACTTGATCATGTCCCGCCTTGGAGCACGAGGTGAAATATCTAGTACTCCCTCCGTTCTAAAATACCACTTGACAATTTGAACTAAAACCATGACGAGTATTTTTCAATGGAGGGAATACTAATTATCATGTAATGTTCAATAACGTGTGTCATATTATAAATGCTTTTGTCCCGTCCGTTTTATATACTCCAATACAATTTAATGACCACAATGCCTTCCGAATGTTCCAGCGGCTAGTGGATGTCTAAACTATCATAATGTATATCTAAAAGAAGATGAGCACAAAATCAAGGAGAGGCTAGCAGCAATTTAGCATAGCCAATCACTTGAAATTGCGACGCCTGCGTGGCTGGATGGATGAACATGCATGAAAGCTAGCTGGTCGGCTGCGAAATCTGTGGTTCAACGATCGTCCTGGGAATCTGGAATCATGTTCTTGCTAGCTTGACAGAGGACCCAGAAACGTCAAAGCTTGTTTTTGTAGTATGAGTAATCATCAGCTAGTATATTAATCCATGTGTATCTAGAACGTCCTTGTTTATCCCTTTGGTCTCTTTTTTTGTCGACAAACGGTGGGAGAGCTTTTTTTTAATAAAATGCTCCACCAGGCTTTGAATTAACAAAGCCCACATCGAGCACGAGTACGAGTACAACCATATTGGGGACACCCAGCTCACAAATATACGACAGGAGAGAAAAAAACAATGCCTAAATAACAAGGATAACTTACAAAGCACCGACAACAAATTGAAGAGTGATGTCCTAGGCTTGAAATCTTCATCCTTTGAAAGCTGGAGCAAAGAGCATTGCTGGATCCAGCCAAAGCCTTCATAGGGGTCACCAAGATGTTGTCTTCTCGATCTCTAACCACCATGGGAACCACCTGATCGAGGTGCAAACCAAGGGGAACCGTCGAAAGTAACGCCTCCAAGGAAGTGACGCCACGAGAATGTCGTCGTTGCCCGCCCCAAAAGAGGCAAAATTTTCACCTGGAAACACGAGACCAATATCGGGAGATAGGTGAAGGCTCCAAAAACATGCCTCCAAGGAGGGGAACGACACCCGTGGGTGTCATCATCCGTGGGTGTCATCATCATCGACACCAGAGTAGCCGAGCAAGGTTTTCACCCGAGCCATCCACCCCTTCCATCTCACACCATGCGAACTAGCAGCTCATAGCCAGATCACCAATCCCCTTCAATGGCAAGCCCACTGGTGGCCGGAAAAAAAATCTAGAGGCTCACGGAGCACGAATTAGGCTGGAGATGCACCACAAAAAGAAGATCCACCCGAAAGCGGCAACCACCACTATTGCAAAATCCGAGAGGAACAACGCACACAAGGGATCATCTTCTCCCAGAGTCTGACGGAAACTGGAAGGAAGGAGATTGGGGCAACGAAACTGGGCTTGTTCCACACCGATGCACTATACTGCGACGAAGGCATCAGGAAGAAGTAGGGGAATCGAGAGACCACTTCTCCAGCGTCGATGGCATTGCAGGTCACCCTGTCTTCACGTGCACAAATCCCAGACGACCTCAACCTCACTCATCAACAAATCGCCGCTGGCGAAGTACAACCCGAGGCCATCTCCAACAATGACACATGCTTCACCCAGACCAGATCTTGCACAATCAAAACCAGATCCGCACGTTGTCTTCCCTGACACTAGTGCATATTTGCTCATTGGTGATGTGCCAAATCTCCAATTAGTGGCATGTGGGTGGCACGCCACCACTGCTACGTGTCTAGTAACTTGTAGTGGTGGCGCGCCCTTGCCACATCAACATCAGATACTAGTGGCGTGTCTGGCATGCCACAAGTAGAAGATATACTAGTGGTGTGGCTGGCATGCCACTATGTTTTTGTACGAATTTAAAATAAATTGCTGCTGTTTTTAAAATTGACAGCAATATTTAGTCATTTTCAAAATTAACAGCAATATTTAGTCATAGATCGCAGTGTAATAGCATATAACATGTATATGCTAGAGATATAACTGTTGGGTCCGCAGCATAGAAAACAAAAAAATTCCTACGGTGTGAACTACACGCCAAGATCTATCTACTAGGTACAAAGCAAACGGGTGGACATACATCCATGGAGAACTTACCCTCGAAGACAACGAGTTTTGTTAACGAGTAGGAACTCGTGGTTAATGTAGTCGTACACTTGCCGATCTCAAGATCGTGAGGAAGTCCGAGTGCCGCAACTCAGCAGCGCATCCGCACTCGCACACACGTTCAAGCCACCGGACAACCTCCACCTCCTCGCTCCAGCGATCCAGCGGAAGCAGCAACTCCTTCCAGACGAAATGCCACCGGAAACATGTATCTCGCTAATCCGAGACCATGGGGGAATAATTCTAGAGGGGGAGAGAGATCCTTCACAAGGAGGTGTGAGGATGAAGGAGGGAATGAGTGGCCTTTTATAGTAGGAGGGGGGTGCCCCCTCTCTCCATGGCCGGCGCATGGGGGGTGACCCCTCACCTTCCCCATTCATGTGGTGGTAACTCCTCCACATTAAAATGCCTCTTCACATTCCCTTTTAAAGTCTCCACTTTAAATGTATTAAGTTTCTCCAAATTTAATGCTCTCTCATTTAATAAAACTCTTTTATTAAATTTATTCAGAATTTTGTTAATTACTTTAATTAACAAACATTCACATATAGCCCCTTGCAATATTTCAATATCACATGCAGAACCACTTTCTGCAATTTCACCCGAAACAATTTCCGGTTTCTATTGAAACAATTCATGCGCTTTGCAATTGTTTCGTCTGAAACATATGTGCTCCAAAATGGTGTCCGGTAACTCTTAAGTGTGCCACCCTACGGTTCGCGAATAATGCAGACATGATCGAGACCCTTCTCCGATCAATAATCAGCAGCGGGACCTGGAGATCCGTACTGACTCCTACATATTCAACGATGACTCCTGTGATCGTGAGAACCTTTAACGCTTGTAACTAAATCCCTTTGTCTCTCGATATATTACATGTCCAAGATTCGATCATCGGTATCTCCATACCTAGTTTGATCTCGTTACCGACATGCACTCTTTTCTCGTTCCCGTGATATAACATTCTAGTGATCACATCACTTGCTTGCAAGCTATCCTAATGTGATATCACCGAGAGGGCCCAGAGTATATCTATCCATCATCTGGATTGACAAATTCCACTCTTGATCCATGAGCCTCAACATAACACCTTCGTAGCACTGAACCCATCTTTATAGTCACCCTGTTACGGTGTGACGTTTGATGTTATCAAGATACTCTTCCAGTGTTAGCAATTAACATGATCTCATGGTCTAAGAATAAAGATTACTTCGTATGATGTTATAGCAATATAAACATAATGACTTGATCGTAATGCTATAATTTGGATGAATGTTCATCACATCATTCTACCAATGGTGTGACCTTGTTATTAACAACACCCAATGTCCATGATCAGAAAACCTTGATCATCCTGTTAATCAACAAGCTAGTCTATAAGAGAGGCATGACTAGGAACCCTTTTTGTTTATTAAACACACATGTATTGATGTTTCCTATCAATACAATTATAGCATGCAAAATAAATATCTATCATATACAAGGAATACATAATAACAACTTTATTATTGCCTCTTAGGGCATATTTCCTTCAATAACACATCACCAAAAGTTGCAATTATTAAATTTGGCTAGATATCATCAAGATTAAGTTATGTAGTTCACCACTACTCGTCAGGATACTACTCATATTTCGGCGGTATGTTGTCCTTCTTCATGACAATGATGCCATCATCATCTCTATGTCATTGGCCATCGTCTTCAGTAAACTATGAAGAGTCTATGTTAGGAGCCGAGCATAGTACAATGAAATTGTTTTTTTGAGGGATAGTACAATGCAATTTTTACTAACAAGGTGATGAAAGCTAGCTCATCCGGCCCCTATTTAGCCTAAAACATTTAATTCAGACTTTTCGGGTTCAGGGGACTACTGACCACAGCCTAGTGAAATTCGAGAAAGAATCCAATTGAGTATACCCCATGTAGTATAACCCATGGAGAATAAGACATGGAGTATAGCCCATGTAGAATAGGAATTTGGCCTTTTTGTGCATTTCCCCACCTCAAACGAAATCTATGTCTACCCATGTTTTTAAGAAACTACTACCTTATGTGGCATTTAGAAAAATGAGATGCCAGAGACGCTGACCTTTTATTTTAAGAGAGATAAACATAGAACCACAAAATCTTATTAAGAAGACTAATACATAAGTTATAGTTACTATAATTTTTTTAATGGTATATTTTCATAAATTATTTCCGGTGTTGTAGCAAGGCACTCAGTTTATAGGTATTGAAATCTCGGGTTCAAATCTTATGTGCATACATATATTTAGTAATTTTAGGTTCTCATTTTATATTGTAGCAATATATTGCTTCATGGAGAGGCTAACATCGCGGACGCACCAGCCTGCAGTGTCCCTCGAGTTTAATTGGCGGGTTTAAAAAAAATAACAGTTAAAATACTTGTACAAAGAGGCTGGCATCAAAGAACCGCCTGCCAGACCATACAAGATTGCATCAAGATATGTTAAGAAAGTCAAAGTAACGGCCCGACAATACACGATTGTCTGCCAGACCAGACACGATTGTACAAAGAGGGTCTATAAGAAACAATCCCCTGGTTTTGAACATCCTGATGCTCCTCGCCATATTTGTGGACTTGAGAAAGCTCTTTATGGATTGAAGCAAGCTCCGCGAGCATGGTACTCTCAGATGAGTGCAAAGTTGCATGAGTTTGGTTTTCTTCCTTCCAAAACTGACACCTCTCTCTTTCTTTATAATAAATCTAGTGTCACCATTTTTTTCTTGATTTATGTTGATGACATTATTGTGACAAGTTCTTCAGATCATGCTATTGCAGTCTTGCTCAAAGATCTCAATGACCACTTTGCTATCAAAGATTTGGGAGAGCTTCACTACTTTCTTGGTATTGAGGTCAAAAGAACACAAGATGGTTTGCTCCTTACACAAGAAAAATATGATCATGATCTTCTTACCCGACTTGGCATGCTTGAGTGCAAGTCCGCCCCTGCACCTCTATCTCCATCTAAGCCTCTATCTCTTCATGAATGTACTCTCCTTGGTCCTGATGACAACTCACAGTGCAGAAGCGCTATTGGTTCTCTCCAGTATCTCACTCTTACATGCCCAGACCTATCCTTCTCTGTTAATAATGTCTGTCAATACCTTCATGCTCCTACTACTGCTCATTGGACAACTGCTAAAAGCATTCTTCGTTATGTTAAGGATACATCCCAACTTGGTATCACATTTACAAAATCTTCATCTACACTTTTAGTGCTTTTTTAGATGCATATTGGACAGGATGTCTTGAGGACAGACGTTCCACAAGAGGTTTTGCTATCTTTATAGGTCCAAATTCAGTTTCCTGGAGTGCCAAAAAATAAGCTACTGTGTCTCGTTCCAGTACAGAGTCAATGTAACTACAAAATTATTATGGGTTGAAGCGGTTCTTACTGAATTTGGTGTGAAGCTTCGTGAGAAACCCTGTTTATGGTGTGATAATCTGGATGTCACCTTCCTGTCTGACAATCCTTTCATGTCCGTACCAAGCATTTTGAGATCGACTATCACTTTGTTCGTGAACGTGTTGCCAATAATAGTCTTGACATCAAGTTTATTTCTACCAAGGACCACATAGCTTATGGTTTTACTAAAACTCTTCATGTAAAAAGTTTAGATGAGTTCACGCGTCGAGATTTAGATTAAGAGGAGACGTTAGCGTTTGTAATTACATACAGTGCGTGTACGTGCACGGAGTAATACTCTGACCGTATGCGTACCAAACATGTACTTCCATGTATAGAGGGCTATTTTCTACCTATATAACAAGCAAGTGATGGTCCGAAAGGGCACGCATTGTTCGACGAAAAGTTATATGCGTTAATGTTCAGTCTTTTATTGTAAGGATGAATGGTGTTGTAAAGTCTTTATCCCCCGTTTTTCTGCTAGCTTGCTTGCATATCCCCCGTTTTTCACTGCGCTTGCGCATTTAATTTGCATGTTTACGTTCTCCTAAAAAATGCTGCCACCTAGTATTCGCCGTCAAAAATCTTTGCTCATCAAGCGTCAACTTCATCATCGCACCTGGTGAGTGTTTTTTCTGCAGCTGGTTCTGGGGGCACAAAGAGAACTCTAGTACTCCCTCGGTCCCAAAATAAGTGACATGAGTTTGTCTAGATTCAGATGTATCTAGCCACGTTTTAGTATATAGATACATGTGAATTTAGGCAAACTCAAGTCACTTATTTCGGGATGGAGGGAGTATAATATATCTGTCGTGGTAACTCTGAATTTTGTGAGAATCACGTATGTCTATGTTTTTTTCTATCTCTTTGTTGAGATTCGCACGGGCGGGAGAATCCAACATTTCTACGATGCATGTCGCAGATCCTCAAACATTATGATCTGATTCAGTTCGAACAGTTTTAGCAACCTGAATCGATGTCTTTGCCGCATGTTCCCCTGAAAGAAATTAGACGGGGCTCAGATCAATGTAGTACGTAGCACATTTTTATTTGGACAGTTCAGCGGTACTATTTGAAGCAATTTGCATTCTCGTACACATGTATCGATTACAGCCTTAACGAATCGATCTGATTAGAGAATAGTAACAATATTACACTGGAACTGGATTAATCAATCGTGATTGGCTTGCCAGAAGAGACTTGTTGATCCAGCAAGAAACCAACCAAGAAAAAGAGAAAGAGAAGAAACCCTGGTCGATGGATCGGTCAGGGCCCGCCGCGCCTGCCAACAACATTAGAACCCCTTGGTCAGTCCAGCGCCCGCCCGGCGAGCCGCGTCTTCTCCGGCGCCGTCGTTCGACGCGCGGTCAGCTAAATTCAGTTTCCGCGCGTGCGCCCGCGCTGGCCAGATTGTGGCCTGGCCTGCTGAATGGTTAACTAATAATTGACACCTGCTACTACGCTAGATAGCTGCTTGCGGCGGCGCGTGGCCGTGTGGAACTCCGGATTGCGTTACGTCCTGACCCTGCGCAGCGCGAGGTAGGCGAGGAGCCTGTATCCGAAGAACATTGCGACGAGCGCGGCGATGCATGTCCCCGTGCTGGCCTCGCCTTGCATGGAGTCCGGCGGGAGCAGGCGCGCGAGGTGTCCGCCGTACTGCACGGCGATGAGCAGGCGGTAGCAGTAGTATGTGAATGAGGTGTACTTGGCCCAGACCATGAACCCCGGCACGTTGTGCACGTAGAACCCTCCGGTGAGGAGGTACGCGAGCATGATGACGGTGGCGAGCGTGGAGGCGCGCTTGGCGTCCATCATGACGGCGCCGATGGCGAGGCCGAGCCCCTCGGCGACGAGCACGTAGCACAGGATGACGACGAGTGTGAGCGCGAACGCTGCCGGCGCCGGGTTGAGCCCGGCCATGAGGTAGACGATGACGGTGAAGGCGGTGGGCAGGGCGAGCTCCATGGGCAGGTCGCCGGCCATCCTGGCCATGAAGTAGGAGGAGAGGGAGTACATCCCGGAGGCGCGCTCCCGGGCGAGGACCGGCCGCTCCTGCGGGAACGCGAAGACGGCGTTGAAGGAGGCGAAGACGCCCCAGAAGATGGAGACGAAGAAGAGGAGGCCCATCCGGTCCTGCACCTCGAGTGGCGTGGACCGCCACCACATGGCCCCCGCCACCAGCGCCGGCGCGATGATCTGGAAGAGGCGCAGCGACGTGAAGGTCTCGTGGCGCCGCTCCTTGAGGCTGCGCCGCAGCAGGATGGTGAACTGGTTCGTCCAGGTCGTGCACGACCCGCTGCAGCTCTCCAACGCTGGCTGCTGCTGCTGCTGCTGCTGCTCGGTGGGTGCGGCGGCGTGGGTGTCAGCGTTGATGGCGGCCTTCACCTTAGGGGCGAGCACCTTGCTGTAGGACGCGATGAGGGACTGCTTCACGCTGCCTCCCCCCGCCGCGCACTCGCTGTACTCCGCTTGGGCAAAGCCTGCACGAAAAACAGATTCGTTCAGCAGTCAGAAAACGAAACAATCTTTCCTCGCGTGTATGTATAAATGACACATTCAACATCAAAAGTTATCAGACGTCGCGATGAACGAACGGATCACGACGACGAGTGCTCTGCTCACTCACTCTGCGTGCCGTCGACGTGGCTGCTGGTGCACCCAACGGTTCAAAATGGGTGCTAGGCTAGCTGCTGAGTCAAGCTCAAGCGGGAGGAAAAAAGAAAGAAAGAAAGAAAGAAAGAAAGGAGTCTGTGAAAAAGGAGACGCAAAACGGGAGCGATAAAATGATTCCTCCTCTCGAAAGTGGCATCCTCTCTATGTCTAACTGTAGTGGCACTTGGAACCATATCAGCGGGTGGTTGTCTCCGGGATCCGCTTCTCCCTCTCCCTCGTGCTCATGAGTCATGACGCGCTAGATGGTGAATAAGAGGAAGGAACCGGATCCACCTGAAAGCTGCCATAGGTGTCGGGTCTACGCATCACCAGCTTTTGCTGTGTAATTTTCGGTTGTCTTCTGATGCAAAACCTCATCCACCCAGCGCCGTTGCCGTACATCACTAATTAGGAGTATGATTGATGACCTTGCATCGTGCACATGCTCTAACAGTGCCGCACTGAGAACGTGCGACTTTGGCAAAATATAGCTATCGCCTAAAAGCGCAGCACCGAAAATAATATGCAGCTTTAATTATTACCGTGTTAAGATAAACACCAAGTGAGGTGATTTATGTCAATCAGAAAAAGAAAATAAAGTGGGATTAGCAGGGGGAAATTTCTTCTCAGGCTAACTGTAGAGGATAATCAGTGGATCACCCGCGAAATGGTAAACCCGGTCCCCTAAAATGCGGATGAACAGGCTGCGGATGAGACCCTCTTGACTAGACACTGCTTACACTACACTGGAGTAGGAGCAGCAGTAGAGTGGAGGGAACGCATTGGACTGTGCAGCGAGGAGGGGAGGGTAGCTATCGGTCCAGTCTAATCTAATGGTGTCCCCACTAGCAGTGTCCCACCGATCCCAACTTCTTGCATAACACGTGTCCGGTGGGTGCGATTATTCAACCCTAATTAAAGTGCTTTGTGCGAAAGCTAGTAGTAGTGAGAGAACACAAACACACTAGCATCATACCACCACTCTTTTTATTTGTGCACCTTCTCTGCCCGATCTTTTTTGTTGGGTGCACTCCACACTCTCTGCCCACCACCGGATCAGCTGTTTTTACTTGTCGCATTTCTCATCATCATCACTAGTCTAATCACCCACGATGCTAAAAGGGGAACCAACAAGAACACGTCAAAATGTGCTACCCTATATATTGCATCCTTATTAGCTTTCAGTTTCTCTCCCTGGATTGTTTAATGGTTTGGTGAATCTAGATTTGTAGCATTCCTAATCCTACTCATGCATGTCGGAACCATGCATCGATCTCTTACTTTTGCCAGTTTCATGGAAAGAACAAGCTGCCAATGGATGCGCGCGGTACTTAATTTAGTAGTAGTAGTAGCAGCAGCATGAGGATTGAGTGCTAGCTCACCATTAGCGAGGTCGAGCATGAAGTCGGCCGGGTTGACGTGGAACCCCGGCGCGAAGCCGACGGACGCGAAGTAGTCCATGGCGTCGCGTCCGGGCCCGTAGTACATGCAGCTCCCCTCGGCGAGCAGCAGCACGGAGTCGAACGCCCTGTACACGCGGCTGGACGGCTGGTGCACGGACAGCACCACGGTGCGGCCCTTCCTGGCCAGCGCCGAGAGCGTGGCCACGAGGCGGGACGCGGCGGTGGAGTCCAGCCCGGAGGTGGGCTCGTCCAGGACCAGCAGGCTCGGGTTCACCAGCAGCTCGTGCCCGATGCTCACGCGCTTCCGCTCGCCGCCCGACACGCCGCGCACGAACGCGTTGCCCACGATCGTGTCGGCGCACGCGCCCAGCCCCAGCTCCGCGATCACGGCCTCCGCGGCGGCCAGCTTCGCCGAGGTGGGGGCCGAGGTGGGGAGCCGCAGCATGGCGCAGAAGGCCAGCGTCTCGCGGACGGTCAGGTGCGGGTGGAGGACGTCGTCCTGGGCGACGAAGCCCGTGCGACGCTGCACGGCGCGGCAGGGCCCGCGGCCGCCGGTCAGCACGGTGCCGGAGTGGCGCCCGGAGAGCCGGCCGCCGAGGATGGACAGCAGCGTCGACTTCCCGCTCCCCGACGGACCCAGCACCGCAAGCACCTCACCGGGCCGCGCCTCGCCCGTGATCCCCTTCAGTATCGTCCTCTCCTCCACGCCCGACGACCCGCCGACGTTGCTGCCTCCGCCTCCGCCTGAGTGCGATATCCTCCCCGGCGGCTCCTTCCCGGCCGCAGCAGCCGTTCGCTCCACCTTGACGCGGTACGCGACGTCGATGAACTGCAACGACACAGCATCAAAAAGCAATTAGCGTGCCGTTAGAAAACAACTCCGGCCGTGATTTAAACCGCGATTGCGGGCGCGCAGCAAGCTGCTAGCACACATTTGCACGATCAGGAAAGGACCATGCGTGATGCGTGTGTATGGCTAGCTACCTGGAGATTTAGCGGCGTACAGACGGACGTCAAGAAGCAGTCCATCTTGGACGACGGCGCCGGCGTAGCCTGCGGCGTCAAAGCGACTAAGCCGGCCCCGCCGTGCACGCCCTGCTGCCCGTTGGGAGGCATCGCGACCGACGGCCGGCAGCTCGATCGGGCTCAGATATATACTACACGATCGATCGATCGACCGATCAAACAGAGAAGGTGACCGACGCCGAAGAGCAACTGGAAATCAAACAGAGTTGGCGATTTGAGTGGTGGCGGTTGGCACGCGCGGGATGGTGGTGATCGCTCGAGTATGAGAAGAAGATCGAAGGGGAAGTGGGAGGAGGGAGAGGTATATAAAGGAAGGGGAGGCCATGGCACATGGACACAGAGGGTGGTGAGGGCCACGTCACCGTCGCAAGGGAAGCGGCACGTGGCGGGAGGCGCGCGGCGAGTGGAGCGGCGGGCCCACCGGCGGTGGTGGTGTGCTTTTGGCGCGCGGCACCCATGCCCCCAACCTTTTTGGTTAGACCGGCGCCGCTGGGGTCGCCGTGGAAGAGAAGGGAGGAGAGCATACGTTGCTGCTGGCCGTTTTGGTTCGGGGAATCGAAGCAAGGAAGAAAAGGCGCGCGAGAAGATGGTAGCCGGGCGGGTTGCCTCTTGGGTGCGTGCGCTGGTCTGGTGCAGTGCTGCGGTGGCATCACCACAGCGCACCGGCGTGCGCACCCCACCCGACCAGAGCATCACAAACCCGGACGCCGGCCCAACCTCCTACTGTGCAGTGGCGGTTAATATTAACCATTTTGACTATAGATCGTAGTGGCCGATATTTTTACCGAAAAGTTGGCAATCATTTTTCTGGATTTGCTTTTTTTTTTTGAAACACCGGATTTACTAATCTTTATAGTTTCGTGAAGCTTAACTCCCTCCGTACTGAATTATAAGACGTTGGAGATATCACGTTGAAAATTCAGGTACAAAATATTCCGGGTTTCCCAATAAACCCTCACCTATCGTGTCCCGAAATTTTTCTCCCGTATCGGCGACGCACCGGCTTCCTTCCCTTCCATCTCCGCCCCTCCATGGTCCGCATCGCCGCCCTTCCTGACCGCCTGCACCCTCCCTCTCTCCGCCGGTAATATTTCTCTCGATCGTACCGTGCATACCAGCATATTGACATATATTATGCATACCAGCCTCCCTCTCATATATTATGCATACCAGCATATTAACATATTTAAACATTAGTCATTACCGTACCGATGATGCTCTTCTTCCATTTGGTCCTTATGATAGTAGAAGTTGTCGATTGCATAACCTGCAATCAAAAGGCATGTTCACTCTTGCATATATCTGGTGATACTAGACTTCCATACCATTTGAGAGTTCAATCTTATATGTCCTTTATTTTTAAAAAAATAGTTCTTTTCAAAAACTTTATGACCTGCATTCAAAGCAAAATACCGTTTTATGAATAAAATGAAATGAGCTTTGGTGAGCAATGAAATCATGGTTAAGAGACATTGTTTGGATGTCGTGTGGTGGATATTCCACTGTACTGGAAAAGTTAGGACTTAACAACAAATATGGTCAGAGATTCAAAGCGCTGTATAAACCATGCTAACCACAGATTCTGTAATGGGACACAAGTCAACTAGATCTTCTTCCTTTCATTGTGCTCATATAAGTCAGGTTGTGATCCCAAGTGATTACAACGGGTGGGGGGCCACAATGTCCCTATCTCGTGCTGAAGGATAATGACCTAGTATATTCGAAGGGATGGTAAATAAGCGTAGATATTTAGGACCGAAACTCGTTACAAAGGGTAGGAAACGGGGTCGTGGAGAATGCTAGTGAGTGACTAATTTTTAGACCGGGTCTCAGATCATGGAAGTCTGAATGGGGTTAGCTAACCAGATGTGCAACAAGGCTAAAGACGTTTGTGGGTAAAGTAGCACACCTCTTGAGAGTGTATAAATGTGATATGTTACTCCCTGTTCTGGAAAAGCACTGCGAACGCATCATGGAAAGGGACTCCATGAAGTCCTGTACAACCCATGAAGGCTTATAGACATATAATTTTTAAACTAAAACCTACCTTTTCTAAATACCCGTATTCAAAAACTGCACAAGCTTTGGATGTCTAATCCACGACTTTTCATCAAACACATACATATTTAGAACTTGCTGAGTATGATGTACTCAATCTATCTTATTATCCCTTGCTAGACTACAGTAAGTAGTTAATGACATCCCAAACCATGAAGATGACAAATGAGGACCACTATGGGGAATCAAGGAGCAAAGTAGTCAACGGTGTCAGATACTTGAAACATAGATGGTGGACATCAAGTTAAACATACATGGGAATCAATTCCCAAAGATTGGAACCATACCATTAGAGAATGTTGTCAGAGCATATATCCAACCTTTAGTTATCGAGATAGGCCTAGAGGTACATCTAGTGCTAGACTAGTCTACAAGTAGCTTCTTATGGGTTTTGGTTTGAACATGAACTTACCTGATGAGCTCATTATGTCATGGAGGTTCCGATGATCTTATATGAAGATCTGTGATATGAATATATAGTTATATCTTGGACCTATGATGTTTCTCTTATACTACTCTGGTAGGTGTAATATTCGTGGAACGGTGTTTCATGAGTGTTATCCATCGACTTGCGCACTACAAAATACAGTGGTGTGCTAGATCACCACACCGTAAGGGGTAGTGTTCACGCTTATCTCAGGATCCGTGTGCCAAGGAACTATGGAAGGCTGGGGCTCCGCCATTGCACAAACTACACATGTGGTTCGCGATGAAGGATAAGTTATGGACTACATATTGTCTAGAAATGAGGTGTCTTCAACATCCAACGCAATGCCCCCTATGTTTCTAAGAGCCAGAGGCCATTCGATCCAAGTTTCATGGAGAAGCATTTCATTGGACAAGAGGTTGATGAAATATGATTTGATGATTTTTGTGGTGAGTGTGTTCCTCTAGACAATTTCAAGAGCGGGAGGTTACACACCTTGCTCACGAATGCCTTCAGCCACATAGGGACTATTCACCTCTTTGGCAATATGATTGGTCTCTACTTATTCAGTTCAAGCATAAAAAGCTCACTCATGTGCTTGTTTTTGCACTATAGAAAAAGTTCTAGTTTGGTTATAAATCCATTGTGCGACACTTTCAGTTTCAGTTCATAGTTAAATTTCTTGCACCGAGATGTTATCTTAGACTGAATTTTGCTTGCACTGAGATGTCAGCTAATGATAAGAATCTATAAGATGTTATCTTTGATTGAATTTTTCTTGCAGTGATATGTTATATTAGACTGAAATTTTCTTACACTGAGTTGTTAGCCAACGATAACAATCTCCGAGATGTTGTCTTTGACTGTATTTTTCTTGCATTGAGATTTGAGCCAAGGATTCAACTTCCCAAACCATAGCTCTACTACCACCTACTCTCTATTTTATTTATTCAATACCATCATATCCTAGGTTTTTCTTATGCATGGAACACATGATTATGCAATACCATCATCTCCTAGGTGTGATACTAGTTTGAGTTTTTTTTATGCATGGAACACATGATTGTTACACTAGATTATGAAAGTATTTTCACAATGCATAGTTTTTCTATTTCTTCATTCGCATGCGACTGATCGGTCATGCTATATTTTGTGATTACTTTTAAGTTCTTTTTATTTTCTTGACTATAGAACATGAAAATAAGAACTCAATGTATTATCTTTATATGAAACTATATTAATGTAGTACAACTCATTGTTGAAATGTGGCATTTCAATTCGATCAGAGAATTCTTATGCTTTTGGCCCAACATCAGAAGATATCTTTCTAGAGAAGTTGGATACATTAGTGAGAAGGATGAAATGTTGTTATTATGGATTGGATAGAGAATAGAGGTTCAAGTATTTGAGTTTGCTCTGTTAGCTAGTCAATTTAGACTGCCTGAGCTTGCAATATATTCAGAATTAGTGTCGGACAAGTTGCATTATTAATCAGGTAGATGGTTTGTATGTCGATGGATCCTATGAGGCATCTGACTTCAACAAAGAAGTTAAGAAATCATTTGGATATCTACCTTGACACATCTCTTTTCAATGATTACTAGTGAGTCCATCCAACATGTTTACTTATACTTTTATTGTTTTGGAGGTAATGATAGGGTGAAGAACAACTCTACTGTCAGGAAGTATCGACGATCATTAGGAAGGAAATGGAGGGCCAAGAGATTGTGTAGTCCAACTCTATGATGAATTGGTTGTCTACAAGTTATCTACTCCATGTATAGCAAGGCAAGTTATCTACTATTCCAAGACTTTATGTACCTCTAGTTACTTCATTTGTCTTTACTCTGTTCCCAAGTTTCTCTTTCAAAAAACACTAAAATGTGCCAAGATGCCACTGATAAAACTAGAACTACTTTTCAAGGACAAGAAGAGACCACAACTTGAAAAGGAATACATAATACATGAATGATTTCTTGTTGCAGATAGGCATTTTAAAGATTTGGAGTAGAAGGATTTACAATTGTCAATTTTACTTAAATTTTGATCTTCTTCCGGTATGATTCCTTCTGCAGGTGGACTGAAATTCAGGCTGGGAACAACCATGGCTTGGTGGTCTGATGCTATTGTGGACCCAAGGAGAAGGATCTGACAAGGAGAAGATTGTGGATGGTGCTAGGGGAGGATGGTCATGGGCGCCACTGGCAAGTTGGGACGAGGTTGGTCCTGGGCGAACAAGTTCTGGGCGACGGGGAGCTGGGTGAGGCTGGTCCTAGGCAACGCGGGGAAGGGATGCGATGTCTTGGGCGGTAACACGGGGAAGAAGGGAGGCTGCCGGACCAGCAGATCTGAGCTGACGCGAGGCCTAGGAGAGACTGGTCCTAGGAGGCAACGGGAAGGTGGGCAACAATGCGGGGAAAAGGGGACAACAAAAAGAACAAGGGCAAACTTGTACTTTTACTTGATTTCACCTGGTCGAAAAATGCCCCCAGCTTCTTATATTACGGAATAGAGGGAGTACATATTAAACCGCGCGCAAGGCCGGTCTACATATTTTTGGGGTCCTAGGGCAAAATGACATCAAGGGCCTCATGTTTAAAGTCGCAAAGCTTCCCTAGGGTAAGGGGCAATGGTCCCTCCTACTCGAGAAAATGTTTTAAAATATCTTCAATATTTATGCTAAAATTTAAAGATTACTCAAACTTTAATCATGATTAGTGTTCTTGGTCTCTCAACAATGTCAGTCAAGCTTAGATTTTGTTCACATAAGAAAAACTTAAAAAATAATAGTATTCTGCAAGAGAAATATTACTGTAATGATAGTAGCAAATTTAATAATCCTTACATTTGATAGATGCATGGTATTTGGAAACTACTTATTTATATTGATCGAGCGAACTATATATCATGATACTTATTTCTACCATTTAATCTTTGTGTACATGTGTATATACATATGTATCTCTGGAATTAATCATAACATAAAATTATGGGAGTAACAAATTCATATGACTATGCCAGAAAATGAGTAGAAGCATAGACATGTATGCCGGATTAAGCCTATCGTACGGTGCTAACCATTATACACATCGTCAATAGTTTATATATAGATATGAAGATGCACACGATTTATAGAAGCGCAACCTAGTGTAGTTTTAAATTAAGAACAAACACTCAAAGTTGTTAGTCTAAAAATAGAAGATTCTCAACTAAATTTATCTTTTCTTTAAAAACCTTTGAAGTTAGATGCCTCTTTTTGTCATTGTCAAAAGCTATTGAATTTGCACAAGGATCTTTCAAAATGGGAATGTTTAAGAAAAATAAAAAGGAAAAACATTGTTCTTAAATACAATAAATTTTTTACCGGAATAATCTAGAACTTTTATTTTTTGAAAATTGTATAGGAAACATCGAAAATCATGGAATCTTTAAAATACAAAATAAATATAGAAATTAAGAGAAAAGAAAATTTTAGGAATTCCCCTTTTTTACATAAATGCCCGTGCACAAAATGTGATTTTTTTTCTTTTGTCATAATACTATTACTTTTCATAAATGGGTTTTCCTAGACTTTCAATTCATTGTTTTTCCGATCTTTGGCTTTGTACACTTTAAAAATATGTTTTTCTTGTTTTTCCTATTTTGTGTGTGAGAGCAAGTCCACAGGTCCACATAAGTATATAACAAAATCGGTTGTATGTTTAACTAAGGTATGTCTGTTCATCAGCTGACAAAGTCTTATTGGCGATGATATTTTTTTGGATCTTGCAATGGTGTAGGCTTGGTGTATCTTCCTATGTGAGTCTCAGTGGCGCCAGAGTTGGGCACCGACCGCTGTTTTCGGTGGTTGAAGGAAAGTTAGAGATCATTATCTATTTCTCGGTCGATTAGGATTTTATCTGCAAAGTTTTGATGATAATTATTTTATCTTGTTCTGTCTTTTAGTGTGTATGTATGTGTTGCTTCCTGTTACTGGATTTTTGATTAATGAAATATATGGTTGCTCTAGAAAGAATTGTACTAGATGCATGCAACGTTCTCTTCCCCGCGCGCCCAGACGATGGATGGATCGATTCGAAGAAAGGGTTGCATCTGGTGGGGGTAGCTAGCGCGGTACTACGTCACTCTAGCCGTAGAGTCCCGAGCCGGCGAACTGAACCGAGGAAGCCGTTCCTGCGTATGCGGGGTTTCCGGTCGTCGGCAGCTGCTAGGTGCCAGGTGCCAGGTGCAGGTTTCCGCTTTCCGTTGCAGTTCGGGCGGCACGCCTGATGTCAACGGCAGCAGCAGCGCTGGATATGTACGTGCCTACGCGTCGTAGTACGTTGCAGACTCGTCGGAAGGGTCCAAGCTACAACTGCTATCTACTTCTAGCTTGCTCTGCCAATCTAGCTATAGGGTCGCAACGGCAACGGCAACGGCAGGCGGTGTACCGTGTAGCCAGCCCGGCCAGCTGGTGGGCACCCTTGTTTTCCTCTCCCATCCCATGACAAGGATGATGAAAAACTTGAATGCTTTTGCGTTGGTTTCCTCGAACGACCCCTTCCTCCTCGGTCACCATACCCGGCAGGGAAACCGGTGACCCTGCCTGCCTGCAGGCTGCAGCCTGCGTGTGCGCTGACCTTTGCCTTGGACTCGCGTGCGACGTGGACGGTCTCTTGCGTGCATGCAAACAAAGTGTACCACATCACGAAACTAGCTTGCCTGCCTGCCTCCCCCGATCTAGCTTAGATGCGCTTCCTTGTGGTGAACTTGTGTTGCTTTTAGATTAGCACAGCCAGCTCGTCAAAGGTGTTTACCTCTCCGAGTTTCTACGACACGTTCCGGTACTGGATCCATAATCCGCCGACTAAGGCCTTGTTCGTTGAAACCTGAACCGGTGGGGTTGGTGTCATGGTGTGGATTGGAATCATCCATTTTCTCCTACATTACCTCATTCTGAATTAAATACGTAATTTTCGATGGAATATGTACCAACCCATCTCATTTAATTCCTACCTGAAAAAAAGTCTCACCACGTGACGTCTGAATTATTTCCATACCAAAGACAGATGAGCAACAGTCGGTTGTGCAGAATGCAGTTTCATTTTTTTTGGATTCAGTGACACTTTGGCATCAACCAAATCCATGCGAGACTCGCTTCCAGGCATGGATACGTTCCATGACAAACCGAACAAGGCCTAAGCTATCTATGGGTCTGGATATGGACCCAAACTCAAAACAGGCCTAAGCTACCGGGTATCCATGGATATCCATGGTGTTAGAGACTATGTACACTAGCAACATATCATTTCGACATGACAACATTATTTTAGTTGAATTTCAGCACTACATACCTCTCAGCCGCCTCCTGACCTAGCCGTCGCCTCTCCTCCGCCTCCGCCTCCTCCTTAGATCGGTTCCCCCTGCTCCGGCCGGAGGGGTGGGGAACCCGATCTATGGATGTAGTTTTCAGTAAAATTAGTGTTTTAAGAGATTAGATTCGGGTTTTAGCCGTCATCTTTTTTGGTCTCTACGTCTATGGAGATGGCATCGTCTACAATAAGTGATCTTCGGCCTTTCGTTCGACGACGAGGTCTTCTTTCCGGCGTCAATGGTAGTGTTGTAAGATTAGACTTCTATAGATACGGTCTTTTAGATCTGACTTCACCAAGTCAATTTTGGAGTTTTTCTCATGGTTGCCGCGAGGATTACCTTCGCAATATTTGTCCCGGCTGCTACAACAATGGTGGTTCGTACTATCGGTTCGCCAGCGACGTCGACCAGGCTGTTCGGTTATTTTTTACTGGACTACTAGTGTTGATACTCTTGCCGATGTTTATTGATTACTCTAATGGCTATGCGCGTGCACGCAGCCTTGGCACTGTGGCTCAAATTAAAATTATAGGAGAACCCTCGTTGGTATTTACAGGTTGTGGTTTGATATCTGTCAGTTCTTGGCTGTCTTCAGAAAAGTTCAAGATGGTGTCTTCGAACAAGAAAGAGTTTGAAGATCTCGGTGTTTTACTAGTTTCTTTTAGACTTTATTCTATAATCAGTGGAGATAGCCTCTGTATCTTTACCATGTACTATATGCTACTATGAATATATCGTGGTATTGATTGTAAAAAAAACACTTCTAAATCAATATCAACACTACATCAACATTTCGGCCTCCTCTCCTAAGCAAGGAGGAGGGTGACAGGTAGGACCGCGTCGTCGACGCCGCTGTTGGTCGTGTCTGGGACTGTGGCTGCCTCGTCGGTGTGTATGTGTGGCTCTGTGGGTACGGAATGAACGGACTTGAGTGTGGGGTGTGGTTGTGTGGGGTGACTTGTGTAAATCATGTTATGGTTAGCAAGTTAGCGTTAGTTTGGCCTTTTGGTATTTTATAAGTGAGTCTAACACAGGTAATAGGCAAAATAAAATGTGTGCCCACGTGGCAGGAAAATATCCAATATCCATTGGATATTCACTGGGTGAAACCTTTGTCTTGCGCACATCATGAGTTAGCGGGTATCCACTCCTATAAAATTCATGGTCGTCCTTAGATAAAATTTGTGCCAAGCTAACTAAATAATGTACCGTCGTATTGCCGTTGCCCATCGTGTATCCATGGATACAAGAATCCGTAGATAAAACAGCTGTCGATCCTTAACTACGAGTACTAACTATATTACTAGCAGTACAATTTAAGTAGTATGGACATCGTGCCAAATTGTCCTTTATTAGGAACTTAGGATAACATAAGAGGATCCTAGTTCTGAGAGGATATTTTACACGTCACAGGATAAACTCCAACGTTTTGTAACTACCACGACACGCTTGCATGTATCACATGTTAGAATAATTTTTGGAATAACGTGTACTCACACCATATATGGACCTAACTAAATAACGTGCCGCCGTATTGTTTCACGAAAAGTTTGTAACTGCTGTATGTTTCTTCTTATTTTCTCTGACTAAAACGTGGGAGATTCGATCTGGTAGCAGCCTCTTGCAAGATTATCATCGTACCGGCGGTTACACATGCATCCACCTGACGGTCGGGCATGATCATAGATGCGTGCACGTAAGCTCACAGGTTGACCGGTGATCATCGATCGATCATCACGATCATATCAGTCGATGATCGATAAGATAGGCATGATTGTACAATTTTTTTTAAAAAAAATTCATACGACGAGCAGCTGAAAATCCGTTGTATCTCTATCTAGATCTGCACATATACCCGTACGGCAAGAAAAGCTGATCAGCTGAATAACAAGGGACGTGCGATGCATCTGGGATGGCCGGTGCACGTAATTTGCAGTTGATGATGTACTCCAAGAAATAGAAATGTCGGAGGAAATGAGTGCAAGCAAAAAATAAAATCACGAGAGACACGCAAGCAGACATGATGCTTCTCACATAATAGGGTACGCCTATTTGATTGATTAGGACTACTGATTAATAAAACAGATAACCCATACTATATTGATTCGTCAATCGATCAGGACACAAAAAGTATTGTTTACTCATGACAATTCTAGATTAATGGTTCAAACATTTAAGTGTGCAATTATTCACGATTTTAACGCTTTAAGTATTTTGTTAAATTTAATACTCCCTCCATCTTAAAATAGATGTCTCAGACAGATGGAAATCTGTGCACATGCCTCAAGAAGCCACTTTTCTCGACTCTACTAAGTGAAGTTTTTTGGTTATGATGATCGTGATGACATTTATTCCATTTGCACCGTAGAACGTCTACATCTCTTATCCTATTTAGTTATTTTTACTTACATTAATCCTTCTAAAGTTTCTCTCTATGTTTCTACTTACATTTTCTCAACGTAGTTAAGGAGCAAGTTAATCATTTTAATGCTTGTCATGAAACTGTACCAAACTCCCTCCGTTTCAAATCACTATGCATGATAGGTTTTCTAATATTTCTAAGGAATGGGAATATGTGGAGTAATTTGTAATTGAAGAAGTTTCAGCGGAATACTCACTTATGGAGACATAACCACCGATGATCATAGGAGACTAGGGCTAGTGCGTGCGTGCATGTGGGTTGTCAGCGGCGCAGCTGAAGTTTACTGAAATGGGTACATTTCAACAGCTCCTTCTCACTTGGTTTAACCACCGTTGGAAATATGCCCTAGAGTCAAATTAAATTTTTATTATTTATATTTCCTTATTTATGATATTGTTTATCGTCTATGCTATAACTGTATGTATTGAAAACTAAATACACGTGTGGATAAATAAACAACACAAGATCCCTAGTAAGCCTCTTTTACAAGTTCGTTAGCGATGGTTAAAATTTCCTATACCATGGACATGGATGTCACTTGATACACTACAGAAATGGCGGACTACGCCGACGGCCGGGCGCTACACCGACGGCCAAACGTCAGGACCGTCGACGTAGACCGCGACCAGGCCAGCCCTCCCAAGCAACCGTCGGCGTAGAATTTTCCTAGGCGTAGGATAGCTACGCCGACGGCTGCCCTCGGCATAGCTATTTTTCTTTTTACCTCATTAATCTTTGAAAAATCATAATTAAATCATTCTAATTCTGAAAAATACAAATAATACATCAAAATTTGCAGAAAAATAAGATCTACCTATCTACACTCAAATATTACACCTTTGTAAATTAACTATTGAATACTATTGCTATTTATGTAAATATTAAATTCTGGCACTGTGTTTATGCGAATCCAGATCTAGATCTGTCTGACTGCCGCATAGAGTCATATAACTACTATTATATTAAACTATTGAGCTCTATTGCTATTTATGCAGATTAAATGTGCTTTTGTAGAGGCTAAGGTTGCTGTAGAGGCTAGTAGATTGCTGATGCCCCCACCAAAAGCGGACATTGTCTACACATCGAGGAAGCCACGGTACCCAGGTAGACAGTGACCTCTCTAAAAAGTGGGTATAATTTGAAAATCTATAATTTCACATGTTATAATTTTCTATGTTATTGTTATCAGCTTTATCTTTATGCTTATCAGAAGTTCAGAAACATCAAATCAATTTGCTTTACATGCAATGTTTCTGTCTGATATTATTAGATTTACATGTTCTTTACATAATTTAACCTTTCCACTTAATTTCATTTAGTACGACAAAGACGCACCAGCTGCTCAGCCCTTTGTTCTACCGTCCTCTTGTTAAGCTTGTGGGTTAAAAAGGGAGCCATGTATGACCTTCAAAAGGAAGAGGGAAGAAAAATTGTGCATGACCACCCTTCGCGAAGAGTACCCATGGTATCATGTATGGTTTCCAAGTGGTTTTGAACGACTTGATGTAAGATCTTGTTTCTCACTTTTCTTGCTCTCGCCTTACTTCTCTATCAATTTTCTCATGAAGGATGTCCTTTGTGTCGCTCGCCCATTATAAACAAGTTGTGCGAAAATGACAAGTTTCTGACTCTGTATAGCAAGGGCTCTAAAGGAAAGCTACAACTATATGATGTGGATGTCTGGCAGACGTTGGCCACCACCTATTTGGGTGGACGAGATTGTTCCAAGTATGTCAGCGAGAATGATCTGAAGCAGGGTGATGACTGCAAGTGCACAGATCGTTTGTAGCTAGTTTTGAAATAAAGATATCGATCCCACAGGGAGCAGTAGACGAAAGACTAAAATGCTTTTAACTATAACTAAACGAAGTACTTGAGAAATAACTTTAAGATGCAAAGAAGATAAAGTTGTTTTTGGGTTTTGGTTGAACAAGGTAATTTAAAATGAGCAAAACTTAATGCAGAAAGTAAGAATCGCCTGTGTAATAGAACTTTGGAACTACCATAGGGAAAAAAGCGTTCTCAGGGATTAGCGGATCCACCACTAGCAATTTAGACTAAGTAAGCGAGAGTATTATAACGGATATTCTCATAGTGTGTATGTATGTGAGAGGAGCTCCATATATGGACGATTTGACAGCAACCGCTGTACACATCATTCTCTTAACCACAACAGACAGTAACCGATAACCATCGCATTGCCGTGCTATTAAGGGATTTCTCCCATGGCACGGACATGGCATGATGAGTTCTCCTTGGTTCCCCAAGTTAGTACGTAAAGAATGACAATAGTTTTATAGTCATCGTAAGCGCTACAATCCCTCTGTCTACTGACAAGTAATCCCCTCCATCGAGTCCCTATAAGAGGCAAATATTAAGAAGGTGCACTTCTTCTTAATATCAAGATAAAGACAATTAACACGTACACATAATGATGTATAACATAATAATCTCTATCTCATCCCAGTCATATGCTAGGGTTTCTCCATCTCCCCAAGAACTAAGGTTCTACTCAGACATGAAGGCAATCAACATCATTGTAATGGTAATGGAAACAATCATAGGTGAATAGTACTTGAATAAATCCATAACGAGTATAGGAATTACAACAAGATCTAGACAAGATGTAGATGGGATGGATGAGAATGGTGGTGATGTAGCGGTGGTTGATGAAGATCGATGCCTTAGCCTCCCAGATCTGCGCAGGGAGAAGATGGATCCCTTGTGGATGAGTTCCCCCTCCAGATGCCTTCCGGAGGTGAGGTTTTCGCGATTTCTGGGTGTTCTGTGTGTCGTCTCCTTGAACCAATTGCACGGGGTAAAACTATTTGATGAGGCGGAGGCGGCGCCAGCTATACGGCTGGAGCTATATGGCGGGAATATTTTACTTCGCCCGTATAGTTGGTCGTTATGCTCTCTGTCTCCTCTGTTCGCTTCGGGTTTTCTTCTAGTATTATTAATATTTCCCAAATAAGCGATGACATGGGTATACCCTACAGGTACTCGAGCTTGGTATATACGGTCCAAATACGTACAGGCCCACGGTGTCGCCATGGCCCGGATGGAGGGACTCGAGTAACCTATGGACTCTCAATTACTTGAAGGACAAGAAGAAGCTAAAAATAGAAAGTTGAAGGGGAAAACCCTAACTTGTAACCGACTCGACCTGCTACCCGAGACCTAGCCTATCTATATAAAGGCTAGGAGGGGGCGGCGAGGAGGACACACGCAACCCTAGTTTTCACAACCCTCGCCAGATTTCATCTGCGCACCATTGTAACTTTCGACTCCTTCGATAATTCCACGAGCAGACAAGCAGGAGTAGGGACCTCTACGAGGCCTGAACCTGGGTAAATCCTTTGTCCCCTATGTGCTTGTTTGCTAGCCGATAGATGTCTCCAACGCTCCCTCCTTCTCCAAAACCCAAGTCCATAACAATGGGCATTGACGAGTTAAACCCTCGTCAATTGGCGCCGTCTGTGGGAACTAGGAGTGCTGATGTTGCGGCTTCTTCGGCCCCATCAACCGCGATCTACAACTCTGCAACAGCGGAGATTCGCCAGCTCTTCGGTGCCTTCGACTTCACCGTCCACACGCCGGCCACTCGCCCGGCCTTCGACTCCGTGGGCGAAGGAATCAGCCTGGCAATTGGGAGCTTCCACTTCCAAGTTGGTCAGATGGGCACGCTTCGCATGCCCGATCAGCCAACGGCACCGGCGATTGTCCCAACATCATGGTTCCCTCCACCGATCGGTACCCTCAGCAAGCTCAATGCTCCAGCAGTGGTTGGGAACATAGTAAGCGACAGCAGTCGCGACTCCGATCTAAGCGATCTGGCCACTGAAGAAGGAACCTACGGTTCCGGATCTGAAAGTTGTGGAAGCAACAGCCTCCCAAATCACTTCATGTGCGCCGTCATCAACGCGGGCGACACCTCCGCCAGCCGCGGCAACGGCCCCGACCTGCCCAACGCTACCAACGGCGGCAACGGTGGCAATGGAGGAGCAGTCGAACCCCCTACCATAATCAACGAGCAAACCGGTGAATGCGTCGTGATCAGGCTCAACGAGCAAGAGTGGGAACGTTGCCGCGAAGCCCTACGAGGTACACCTCTACCCCTCGGGTCCCCGCAAGAACTACTGATGGGCTACCACTGGCTCCTAAATGAAGAATTCAAGCGCCAGAAACAAGCAATCGCGGAACTTGAGGCGCGTAAAAAGGCGGCAGACGAGTCAAGCCTTCGTCGTGCTGGGCTCTCCTCCTACGGAGGATCCTCCTCAAGAGGCAACGAACATCTCGCCAAGAAGAGGCAGTCGCGGATGGCTCACCTCGCCGAACAAGAACGCATAGATGCCGCAAAAATCCTCGATTTCGGCTCTATGACAGTCGACACGAGAGGCAACGTGGTTCCAAGGACGCCGCAAGCCGCAGTGACGGCGGCCACCATGTACCTTCTCAATAACCAGCCACCAGCTGGAGATCCTCGGACGGCCATGCACCGATCTACGATCGTGGGCCTTGGGCTAATCGAGGCCGCCCTCGACAAAGAACCAATACCAGACCCCAAAAAGGGCAAAGCGTTAGCAAAACGCTACTCCTCGTCCTCGTCAAGCGACGACAGTCACGACCTGTCTCGACGTCGCCGTTCACGACGACACGATCGCGACTACGATGCACGCGACGAGCTCACGCAACGCAAGATCGACAAGTCAAGGGCACGACGTGCTCGGTCAACTGATTCAGAAGAAGAAGATGGAGAGCTCTGCGGTGCCAGATGCTTCAGTAGATCCATCAGGCAGAAGCGAATGCCTAAAGGGTTCAAACTCCCATCGGAGAACCCGAAATTTGACGGCCTACAGGACCCCAAGATCTGGCTGGAGGATCACATCTCTTCAGTCAGGCTGCGCGGAGGCAGTCGAAGTACTGCCATGCAATGCTTGCAGCTGCAAGGCGCAGCCCGGGCATGGCTCAATAACCTCCCGCGCGGATCCATTCGCAACTGGGATGAGCTGGTCTACAGCTTCGTACGCAACTTCAAGGGCACATACAAACGCCCCGCTTCAATCGAAGTACTGAGATGCTGCCAGCAAAAATCTGGCGAATCGCTGCGCTCTTACATCCAAGGGTGGTCCATCATCAAGAACTTCGCGGAGAACATCTCGGAAGACCGCGCGATTCATGCATTCAACGACGGTGTCCGCCGCATAGAACTCAGGGAGGAGCTAGGATGCTCAAAGCCCAAGACCATCGACCACCTGATGGAGATCGCGAACCGGTGGGCTAATGGAGAAGATTCGCTGAAGAACCGCGCTCACTCTGATGAGGAAGCAGAACTCAGACGCGACCGCCGGGGCAAACGTCGTATGCGTGTCTACGATGATCACGATGACGTCAACATGGTCGCCGCCGGTTATGCCGATAGACGCGACGACAACCGCAACAGCGGATACCGTAGCGGCGGATATCGCGACTCCGAGAAAACCACGCAAGTATGGCAACGCCGCACCCGCGATGAAGCACCCGCGACCACCATCAAAGAAAAGCTGTCCGGACCATGCACGGTACACTTCTACATCGATAAGCATGACGGTAAGAGAAAGTCCAGTCACCTCCTCAAGGACTGCCGTGAGTTCCTCAAACTACACGAGGGATTGGTGCGGATGAACCGCAACGCGGTCGAAAGAGGCTGCAGAACCGTCCCAGGCGCCGTGGCACATGGCGCACCACCACCACCACCTGGGCCACCCCCGAACGGAGCTGCACCGGACCAACACCATGGAGGCGAACCGTACCCACGGGCCATGGGTACCATGATGATCCAAAAGGGGCGCCCCTCCAATAGGGTGCAGAAAGCCATCACTCGCCAAGTCAATTTGGCCATGCACTCGCCACCATCCACCACTGAGTACCTCAGTGGCAGTGAATCGTGCATTACCTTCGACAAACGCGACCACCCGCCTCAAGTACCTCGCCCGGGTCACTGCCCCCTTGTACTCGAGGCGCAAATTGGAGGCTTAAACATGAGTCGCGTCTTCATGGATGGCGGAAGCGGTATTAACCTCATATTCGCAAGTACCTTGCGAGCAATGAGGATCCCTCTAACCTGCTTGGAGGCATTGGACACAACGTTCCACGGCATTGTCCCAGGAAAAGGCGTATACCCCCTGGGCAAAATCAACCTCGACGTCATATTCGGCACGCCGAAGAACTTCCGGCGTGAGCGCATCGACTTTGAAGTTGTCGACTGGCCCTCTCAATACCACTGCATCCTCGGGCGCATCGCGTTCACTAGGTTCATGGCAGTGCCTCACTACGCCTATCTACAGATGAAAATGCCAGGTTCCAACGGCGTCATCACGGTCAACGGGAGTTTTGAGCGATCTGACAGTTGCGACAGGGAATTCAACAGAATCTCCCAGTCCTTCGGCATGCAGGAGGAACTCACGCGACTGAAGGAAACGACAGACAACAGTCTGCCCCCTGAGTAGGTCAAGCTCACCTGATCTCTCCTTCGACTCATCTGTGCACACAAAGAAGGTGCAGGTCCATCCATCGGATCCCGCTAAAACGGTCCTCATCGCCAACAACTTGAGTCCTGCATAGGAACTCGCGCTCGTCGAATTCCTCCGTGAGCACTGGGAAATTTTCGCCTGGGGTCCTACGGACATGCCAGGAGTTCCCAGGGAATTCGCCGAGCACGCACTCAACGTCAACCCCGACGCAAGGCCAGTCAAGCAAACAATCAGGCGACTGTCTGAGCCACGAGCACAGGCAGTTGGAATGGAGATCAACAGACTCCTCGAGGCCAAATTCATACGCGAGATCAAGGAAAGCACCTGGCTCGCCAATACGGTGCTGGTGCCAAAAAAGGACACGGATATCCTGCGGATGTGCGTGGACTTCACTTCTCTTAACAAGCACTACCCAAAAGATCACTTCCCGCTACCACGGATCGATCAAATTATCGACTCCACTGCTGGATGCGAGCACATCTGCTTCCTCGACGCCTACTCAGGCTATAACCAAATTCTAATGAAGGAGGAAGACCAGGAGAAGACCGCGTTTACAACGCCCTTCAGCGTGTTCTGCTACAACACAATGCCCTTCGGGCTAAAAAACGCAGGAGCCACGTACCAGCGGTGCATGCAGGCCTGCCTCAAGGAGAAACTTGGTCGCAACATCCAAGTCTATGTCGACGACATAGTAATCAAAACCAAGGAAGAAGCCTCTCTAATCGACGACTTGCGTGAAACCTTCGCCAATCTCGATCGCTACCGGATAAAGCTCAATCCGGACAAATGCGCCTTCGGCGTACCCTCCGGACAACTGCTCGGGTATCTCATCTCCACGAGAGGGATTAAGGCAAACCCGAAAAAGATAAAGGCCATACTGGCTATGGAGAAGCCAAAGAACATAAGAGGCATTCAGCAACTAGCTAGACGAATCGCGGCCCTCAGTCGTTTTATCAGTCGAATGGGAGAAAAGGCGCTGCCCTTCTATCAGCTCCTCCGCAAAACCGACAAATTCGAATGGACCAACGACGTGCAAGAAGCATTCGAAGAGCTCAAGCGCCTGCTATCCACCTCGCCAGTATTGGTAACTCCCCGAGAAAGGGAACCACTGCTGCTATACATCTCCGCCACCAACCAAGTGGTTAGCACAGTACTCGTCGTCGAACGGGCCGAGGAAAACAAGGTCCACGGCGTACAACGCCCCGTATACTACCTCAGCGAGGTCCTCACGCCAACAAAACAGCGGTACCCGCACTATCAGAAGCTGGCGTATGGCGTCTTTATGACCGCCCGACGACTGCGCCACTACTTCTAGGAACACCCAATCATGGTAGTCAACAACGCCCCATTGAGACATATCCTCAATAACCCTGACGCCACAGGGCGAGTCGCGCTTTGGGGAATCGAACTGTCTCCACGAGACATCACATACGACAAGCGCGGCGCAATTAAGTCACAAGTTCTCCCGGACTTCCTCGTACATTGGATGGAAAACCAACTCCCGGACAAGCCAGACATGTCCTACCTCTGGACAATACACTTCGATGGGTCCAAGAGAAAAGATGGAGCAGGAGCAGGTGTCATACTGACATCACCTCAAGGGGACAAGCTGAAGTACGTCCTGCGAATGCAGTTCACAGCCTCAAACAACGAGGCTGAATACGAGGCCCTGTTACACGGGATGAGGATGGCAAAAGCCTGCGGCGCAAAGAGGCTAATCATATATGGCGACTCGAAGTTGGTCGTAAATCAAACAATGCATGAGTGCGACGCACTAAATGACAACATGATCGCGTACCGCGACCTCTACGACACACTTGAAGGAGACTTCGACGGCTGCGAGTTGCGACACATAGGTCGCGAAAGCAATGAGGAGGCGGACGCACTCGCCAACATAGGCTCCACCTGCGCACCCATACCACCTGGGGTATTTCTCGAGCGCATATGCGAACGCTCCATCAAGCAGAAGGCCGCAGAGAAGAAAACAAGCGCAGCAACGGACTCGGGGGCTACGCCACCCAATGAGCCAACACCAATCGATGATTTGGAGCTCGACACAGGACTCGAGGGGCCAATGAGCGTCATGATGATCGAACAATCATGGATGCAGCCGTACATCATGTACCTCCTCAGCAAACGCCTACCGGACGACCCGACAGATGCACGACACATCGCACGACGCTCCAAGGCATTCGCTGTTATCAACGATGAACTGTATAAACGTAGCATCACAGGCGTGTTACAGCGATGCATCTCCCTAGCCGATGGAAGAGCAGTCCTCCTTGACATCCATGAAGGGACCTGCGGGCACCACGCCGGCAGCCGCGCCCTCGTCGCCAAAGCTCTACGAGCTGGATTTTACTGGCCCACGGCCATGCGTGACGCCAAGGATATAGTCCAAAAGTGCAATGCATGTCAGCGATTCGCGGACAAGCCACACGCACCAGGCGTAGAACTACGGCCTATTCCATTGGCCTGACCCTTCGCCCAGTGGGGACACGACATGTTCGGCAAACTTCCAAGGTCCTCGCAAGGAGGCTACGTCTACCTCTTGGTCGCAGTCGACAAGTTCACCAAGTGGATCGAGGCCATGCCAGTAACCAAGCAATCAGGGCACAGCGCAGTCAAGTTCTTCGAGTCCATCGTCTACCGCTTCGGCGTGCCACACAGCATCATCACCGACAATGGAATGAACTTTACATCCAAGGAGTTCCAGGATTTCTGCAAGAACCTGGGGATCAACATCAGCTATGCCTCAGTCGCGCACCCACAGACCAACGGTTAGGTGGAAAAGGCAAACGGGCTCGTCTGCAGCGGCATCAAGAAGCGACTCCTCCGGCCACTCGAACAAGCCGCGGGTTGCTGGCCAAACGAACTGCAATCCGTACTCTGGAGCCTACATACAGCTCCAAACAGCGCCACCGGCTACACACCATTCTTCATGGTACATGGGGCAGAGGCAGTATTACCCGCTGAAGTACAGTACAGAGCGTCGCGCGTAGTCGCCTACAGCGAGAAGGAGTCATCCCTCGCACTCGAAGACTCCGTCGACCTCCTTGACGAAGCAAGAGAAATCGCCGCAGAAAGATCTACGATCTACCAGCAGAACCTGCCCAACTACCATAGCAGAAGGCTTCACCCAAGATCCTTCGTCGAAGGCGACCTGGTCCTGCGACTGAAGCAGCAGGGGCATCTCAAGCTCGAGTCCCCCTGGGAAGGACCGTACGTGATTACAGAAGTAATCCCAGGTGGCGCCTATCGCCTTCAAGATTTAGAGACAGGAGTCGCATACTCCAACCCTTGGAACGTCGCACAACTGCGACGCTTCTACCCTTAGACGTTTCTTCTTTACTTTTACATCGCAAATAAGGCTATTCAGCCAAGGCTACTTAGCCGCACATTGTACTACATACTGTTCTCTGAATAAATGAAAGATAAGTGCCCCAAAACTCCGTACTCTCTTTTCTTTTGTCAACTTTCATACTCGGGGGCTGTGCCACCCTATATACATATGTTCTTTGAACAATAAATGCGACATCCTGAGTAGCTGGCACATCAATCGAACCCCTAAACATAAACACAACCCAGCTGCCACACAGCTGACAGGTTGACAGGGGAAAGATACAAAGATGACCAGGCTAACGAAAAGGACTCGCATAAGTGCAACGCACCCCACGCTTATAAAAGTTATTTGTAAATTATCTACAAAATTATATATGAGCTTTACAACACCAGTACACTTGTATGCAGGATACATATTCAGCTACCCTTGCAACAGAAGAACATTAGTCTGTTTCTCGAAGAAGTCGACAATTTCCTCGGCTGGACGATCCACCGCTTGATAATGCGGCACCATGTTCCAGGAAGATCCTGCAGGTGGCATCGGTGGCCCAGATGCAATGGCAGCGACATCCACGTCAGGCCTGTGCAAACGCACCAAAGAGAGCGCAGCCTTAGCACCAGCCACTAGCTGCTGCCTCACGCACTCGCGAACCACGGACATATCCTGAAATTTCGTCAAAAGGGCCAGTAGGCTTGATGGAGTATCATCCAACGGGAACATCGCCCGGTAAATGTTCTTCAGGCACGACTGCGACTTCTTCAGAAAGAGCATGACTCGCGAGGCGCGATCCTGCAGGGTCGCTAACGCAATCGCACGATCATGATCTACCCAGAAGTATCCACTCTCTTGAAGTTGCTCTTGAGTAAGATCATGAAGGCGGATGGCAATCCTATCTCTCTCCTCCTGCGGACGGTGTGCGCTAACAACTACACGAAGCAGCATCAACAGCATGAGTACAACGTACCATCGCGATTAACTACAAAGGAAAAGACGAGGATGAGCAAACTAACATTTAAACTGGTCGCCCAGTTGCGTCACCTCGCCAAGCAGATATTGCTCGCGGGCGGCGACTTTTTCAGCCTTTGACTTCCACACGTCGGTGCTACCACGGATCACGGGAAACTCACGCTCCAGCTGCTTAACGCGATCACGAAGTCGCGAAAGCAAGGAAAGCTCCTCTACTCTGGAGCAAGATGGTGCCGTTGCATCCTCAAAAGATGGCGAGTCCAGGGTTCCCCCCACAGGGCCACTTGATGTACCCTAGCAAAAACCAAGCCAGAAGCAAAATAAGGCGACCAACTCAAAAGCCAAAAGTAACAGGTGCATTCAGGATCAATAAAAGTATGTACAAACGCATCCACCAACAGGCATGAGCTACAATCAAAAGAGCGAGTTCATCAACTATTACACGAAACTAACTACAGAGCAACTGGCTTCTTCGACTTCGAGGACTTCGAGGGCTTCATCAAGTCTGTGGCAGTATCAGATGCCACTGACTTTCCGCCGACCCCTGAGGCCGAAGTTTTCGCCGCCTTGGCAACGGTGTTTATCAAGGAATGGCCATATTTGGCACAGGCAGTCGCAAAGGGAGCGAACACTACCTGCTGACCATCTGCGCCAACAGGCATTGTCTTCGACACCGCCGAGGGATCCACTTCGACTCCGTGGGCTTGCACCATGGCTAGCGACATGGTCATGCCAGCTGCGCGGAGGGAGTTCTTGTACGTGGCAGGCACACCCCTAGCGAGTGACTCCACCAGCTCCTCGACATTGTCGACCAGCTCCGCCTTCGGCATCAGCTCCTCCCGGAGGTGACTCAGGGTAGCCTTGGCTTTGGACAACGTGTTTTGGACAACAGCGTTCCGGCATTCGACCGCAGATACCGCGCCCGCCAAAACGTCATCGCGACCAAGGGCTTACGGGTCAAAGCTCAAGCCACCAGCATATACAACAAAGATACGTATGCAGATCAAACTCCTAAGGCCACCGGCACCACAGAGGAAGGGAAGAACATGAATAAAATATCTACCAAGTAGAGGTACCTGAGAGGGCCTTGGGGACTGACAAAAGCTGCTCCTCAAACAACTTATCCCTAGCCGCAAAGGAGGCACGCAGATCCTCTTCGCGCTTCTGGGCCTCATCACGAGCCACGATTGCCTCGTCGCGCCCCTTCACTGCTGCGGCCAGCGTCTTCTCCAACGTGGCGACGTCACGTAGTAAATAATTATGCTCAGCTACAGGACAATCAAAATTTGGCTGTCAGTCGATGATACCAGTATGCAGAGAAGATGACAAGAATAAGTATAGAACACTCACTCTCGACCACGCGGTGTCGCTTCTCCAGCATCGCATGTTGGCGACCTATCGCCATCACTTGCTCCGCCACCTGCGCGGCTTCCTTTACAAGGAGCTGTCGCACAAAAACAAGGAATCAGCAGAAGGCAACAAATGGCGTTGACTGCCAGGTCATAAAAGAGAGAGAGATATACTTACATGGTCCTCCAGCGACTCCGAAGAAGATTGCTGAACCATCATCCGAGCTACTACTCGATGCTCCCCTACGTGAGGAGAGCTCGAAGAATTGTGCCCGGAGTGGGCCGCTGCCGGAGGAGAAGGAGCACGCTCAACCTCTATTTTTTCCTTTGAGGTCGCGACTCCTGACTCCTTCAAAAATTCGACGTCACAAGAAGATGACGACGCCTCTTGACTGCAAGACAAAATCCGCACTCAGATAAGGAAACTACAGGGAAAAAGCCAACAAGAAGAAAACAAGTGGCGAACGAATTTACTAGCAAACTTACCAGTCAAATCTATCAAGATCAAATGTGGCCTCCGTCGACTCCGACGAAGATTCCTTGGGCAACCGCATCTTCTTGCGAGACGACGGTGCCACAGCCCTCACAGGAACGGCGAGAATTGGCGACTCCGCACCAACAGCCGCGCCTCCTGGAGTGGAAGGAGTCGACGCGTCGGAATCCTCGCTACGTGAGCGCTTGCGAGTATCCGGACTCTCGGACTCGAGGGCTTCCTCTTCAACATCGGAAGGGACAGTCGACTCAGACTGGTCCTCTTCCACAGCCTCACGAGGAATAATCCCCTCAGGGAGGGGAGGCATGCAAGACGACACCGCCCACTCCTGCATACAAAAGTAAAAAAGATAAGCAACAAAAGACACAATGAAGAAAAATATGCTACTATGTAGCACAACCATACCTTAGGAGGAGGATTCGAAGCATCGAAAGGAGGAACGACTGGCTCGTTCGGAAGCACATCCTTAAGGGTATACTTCGTGACCTGTCGCACCCTCTTATCTACCTCACTCGCGGACATGCCATCGACAGACACGTGAGTGGGATCATCAGCGCCACCCCATTGGAACATGGGATGGACCCTGGCCTGGAGAGGCTGGATGCGACGATGCAGCCAAGTCCTGACAAGGGCGCAGCCTTCCTCTTCTGCGCCTATGCGACTCTCGAGGTCGCAGACGCGCTGATATAACACGTCTGTCTCCGCGAGTTCGGAAGGCATGATCACGTTCTTCCAAAAACGCATCTTTTTGCAGGGAGTCGCGGGATCGAAAGGTGCGAGACCAAAGTGCTCGTCCTTGGCCTTCTGGTCGCGCACATAAAACCATTTGTCCCTCCATCCCTGGACGGACTTGGCAAGCTTGATATCAAAATAGGTGGCGGATGGATCAACATGGATTCCGCAACCACCTACATCGTAAACTACAAAGCCAGATGCGGACTGACGCTTCAATTTAAAAATGCGTTTGAAAAGACCAAAGTGCGGCTCGATTCCGAGCCAGCACTCGTAGAGGGTGATGAAACAAGTAATGTGGAGGAGAGAATTTGGGGACAGCTGATGGAGCTGGAGCCCATAGAAACACAAAAGACCCCGAAGAAAAGGGTGAAGAGGCAAGGAAAGACCGCGAATGATGAAAGCAAGAAACATCACTCGATAACCAGTGGGAGGCACATGAACGGTCTCACCGCTGGGGACGCGCGAATCGGCGACTGATGCAGAAATCACTCCGTATTGGCAAAGAAGACGGAGATCTGACGCCTTGATTATGGAAGGGCGCCACGCGCCATTAGTCACGCGGGTGCCCGCGACCTTCTTCTTCCCGGCGGCGGTGGCGCTGGTGGCCGCAGCAGCGGAGCCACCCTTCTTCTTCGCTACAGCGAGGGTGGCCGCGGAATCGGCAGCAGCGCCTCCCTTCTTCTTCCCCATTGCGCGGCGGCGATGAGAGCGAAGAAAATAGCTAGGGAACGAGCGGAGCTGGTCCAGCGTCACGGAGAAGATGGGCGCAGAGAGAAGCAGGAAAGCACAGGGCAATGGCGATAGAAAACAGATGGGAAAATTACCGCTGCAGCATCGCTACTTAACCCCTGGAAGATGCAATCCAACGGCTGAAAAAAACCCTATTGGACGCGTGGCGCGCATCGCGGAGGACACGTGGATAAGAGGAAGCGCGAACCGTCCCCCCACTTCTACCATTACGCGCGGAAATCGAGGAGGCACAGTTAAAAATAAGATTACGCATGCCCAGTCAAATCAAAGTCAGAAAGTGGGACCCACAGCTCGTCACGTCCCGTCAAAACCGCTCACGCGGGCAACTAAGGTCATACAAGCGTTAGCACTGACGTCACCAAAAGGCTATGCAATGGAGAACTTCGACTATATTTAGTCCTTGATGGAGTCTTCGACTCCACCAAGCACTCGGGGGCTACTCCCATAGGGAGCGCTGGCCGCACACCCTACGATTTTTTCTTTCTTTTTGCAGGAACATGGACAATTACAAAAGGCAAACCTAACCACTCGAAACACAGTTCGATTATGAACATGGGTTACTCCCATAGGGAGCGCCGGAAATAGGCAGGAAAAAGACGACATCAGTCGCAAAAATATTTTTGCACTTGCCTGGGTCATCGACTGAAACAAGCAGGCAAAGACGATAGCAGTCGCAAAGGTTTTTAGTCCCTGCCTGAGTCTGCGACTCAACCAGGCACTCGGGGGCTACTCCCATAGGGAGCGCTGATCGCGCATCCTATGATTATTTGAGCAAAAAACTGTGTGTTGATAACATCCGCACTCGAAACTCATGGCGACACCGCCTCATAAATTTTCCCCTACAAAGAGACTGCGTCTCCTGGGTTACCCGAATCATCTCCACGATGATAAAATTCGGATGCCGCGCCTACGGCGTGAAGGTAAGACCTGAATAAGGCCTGGCAACGCATTTAACTGCGCACTACCAGAAACATATCCGTGCCCACAGGCATGACGAACATGCCTTGACAGACGCGTCAACTGCTCACACCCATATAACTGGAATTCGACTCCTGTAAGACCTCCGCGGCCTGAGTCGAATTACACCAGCACTTTTCCAGATTCAAGTCCGGGGACTCGAATTCGAGTAGATTGCGTTGTTTCACCCTAAGGTGGTTAACTGATGCCGATACTTCGGTCATATCAGGCACGCATATCAACCATCCCTATGACACGAATAAAAGCAATCGAAATATACTCATTCAGGCACTCGAAGGCTTCAAAAGTCCCCAGTCGAATCTGCGATTCCACTGGACACTTGGGGGCTACTAACATGGGTATACCCTACAGGTACTCGAGCTTGGTATATACAGTCCAAATACGTACAGGCCCACGGTGTCGCCAAGACCCGGATGGAGGGACTCGAGTAACCTATGGACTCTCAATTACTTGAAGGACAAGAAGAAGCTAAAAATAGAAAGTTGAAGGGGAAAACCCTAACTTGTAACTGACTCGACCTGCTACCCGAGACCTAGCCTATCTATATAAAGGCTAGGAGGGGGCGGCGAGGAGGACACACGCAACCCTAGTTTTCACAACCCTCGCCAGATTTCATCTGCGCACCATTGTAACTTTCGACTCCTTCGATAATTCCACGAGCAGACAAGCAGGAGTAGGGACCTCTATGAGGCCTGAACCTGGGTAAATCCTTTGTCCCCTGTGTGCTTGTTTGCTAGCCAATAGATGTCTCCAGCGCTCCCTCCTTCTCCAAAACCCAAGTCCATAACAATGGGCATTGACGAGTTAAACCCTCGTCAAGCGATTTACGTTGTTTTTGCCTCATTTTCTCCTCAGTGCAACTGCTTCAATAATTGTATCCATTGGATCCATTATCTGTCCTGATCCTGGTGAAAACAGACATAAAATGTGCACACTAACACCGTAAAATACCAAGATCCTACATCTACAATGCAAAATAATAACATAAAACATGATGCAAATATGCACTCATCAACTCCCCCAAGCTTAGACTCTTGCTCGTCCCGAGCAAGTTCTATCTTAATGTATGTGGTCCTCATATTCATGAAGCTGAGTCGATAAAATAAATGAGGCAATTGCAGCATGTATTTATCATGTATGATACATAGGAATAAGTTCATGAATAATACCTTACTCGAACCATCGGAATAGTATTAGAAGGCTTCCACACCTTAGTGATCAATAGTTCATAAAAGATGAATCTCAACATAATGTAAAAGAATCCGGTTCAACCGAATGAGTAAACGAGGTAGTCCCAAGTGTTTTAGGATTAGCGTATTCACTTGGGATTTAGAATCTAAAAAGTATTTATTTGTCATACTACAATATACTGGTATATGCCTACTTGCTCTTTGCATATTCACTCCTTTTATTCTTCTTTTCCTTTTCTTTTGTATATACATATGCTCACACTTTTGTTTAAGTGTTGTGCAAAGAAGCTAGCCATATATTCCACTTCATGTAGGATTTCAAAGTTTAACGATCTCAATTACCAAATTCCAACTGTATATGAAGCGTTCTTATGATTTGAAGATTCTACCTCGACTTGTTCCCACTCTATTTTGATAGCACTTTATTTTCTTTTGTTCAAGGTTTCTTGTTCAACTTAATTGTGTATATAATTTTTCTTTTGCAAATCAAACCGTAGACTTACAATATATTGACTAAATTATCTTTAGATGTTCTATTAATACCAATGGTGTGGAAGACTCCTGTTGCTATCATCAAGTGCAAGTAAAATTATACTCAAGCCATTCATATATCAAGTAAAACAAACACAGACTCAATATTTCTCCATATATAACAATAACTCGGAATTTCATAAACGGGATCGACTATTCCTGAAGGGAATCCTAATGATGCACACTTTATTTGTAGTTTGAACTAATGAAAAGCGATAATAAAACTTATAAGATAGATTACAAGGTCCTTAAATCTCCCCAAGCTTGGAATCAAGCCAGGTGGGATCAATTAACACCTTGCTGGTACCTATTCTTCCTCCTGGGTAGAAAGAGTGTCGCCTTCTTCTTTCACATTGCCCTCTTTAACTATGCTTGCAAAGCGAATGCTGAGCTCGGCCATGTCGTATTGGAGCTTCAAAATTTTCCTCTTGAGGAACTTCTTCTCATCTGTCAACTCAAAAACAGTTTTAATTAAGAAACCAACCCTCCATCAATGTCAGCGACCTGTTTCTCAAGATCTTTGCTCATCATCCAATAGGAGTCAATCCCCTCTCCAATTGTTTCAACGCATGCCTTAGAAGCCTTTTACAATTCATAGATCTTATCATGAATCTCTTCTTGTCACACCTTCTTAGGTTTAAGAGGTGATGGACCAAGAGGAGGTTTATAATAGGATCCTATGTTGTGACGATAAGGATTAGGGAGGTACTCATCCTTGGCCCTTCCCCACTCAGCTTGTCTCATAATCTCCATCCTTTGTGGGAACATGTCCTCCCAATTTGGGAGAGGCTTGATCTACGAGCCAGATGATGATGCCGATCCTTTCGGTTCTGCTTCTTCAATCCTCTTCACGGGCTTCTCTTCTTTCTTCTTCCAGATCTTATTGACATGGAAGGGCTGCATGGCTTTGCTGTATGGGTGTTTGTTAAAGGGACCTGTATAGGGACGACGAAGATATTTTGAGGCTGGAGGCTATAGCTCTGCGAAAATATAATGACAAAGGTTAGATGCGATCAACTTTAAAAGGGGGGCTCAAAAACCCTAACCGCCTTGCGTAACGAGCAACTATACGGGCGCAGCCCATATAGATCCCGCCGTATAGTTGTGAACCGACTATAGATTAGATTTATGGCGGAACCTAACTATATGTCCGGAACTATATGGGCGGAATTTTTAATTCCGGCCGTATAGTTGGTCGTTAAACTCTCAGTATTCCAGAAATTATTTTGTGAAAGGTATAGACAACTATATGACCGTAACTATACGGGTGGAATTTTTAATTTCGGCCGTATAGTTGGTCGTTAAACTCTCTGTCTCCTCAACATTTTTTTTGGAGAAGGGTCGATAACTATACGACCGCGACTATACGGGCGGAATTTTTAATTCCGGCCGTATAGTTGGTCGTTGAACTCTTAGTACCTTTTGCGGACGGAAGTGTTGATGTTGCTACAACTATACGGCTGGAATTTTTATTCTCACCGTATAGTTGGTCGTTAAACCTTCTGTGTCCACCAAAAATTTTCTGCTTCTCTAGGTATTCTTTATTAATCTGAAACTTAACAAAATATAGAGTTTTGATAGAGAAATGTCAGCCTAAAATTTCTACCAATTTTGGCAATATCAATCTTCCTTCTTCTTTGCAAGAGCATAAATAATTCTCATAAAGAGAACACTACTTTAACTGAAAATTTAAAAACTTACTCAACCTTTATTTCACATGGGTTGCCTCCCATGTAGTACTCTTTTATGGTCAATAGCTTAACCGTAGTGCCGCTCATCCCGTCTTGTGTCCATTCTTCTTGTATTTTTGCTTTATCACTTCTTCGGGGGTGCTTAACTCTATAGTGATTGCACTTATATCTTCTTTTACCCGATAATGCTTCAAGCGTTGTCCATTTACTACCCACGCAAGAGTGGGTGTTTTTCCTTTGAGCCTAACTACTCCCGATGGATAAGCTTCTTCCACTACATACAAACCTTCCCACTTTGATCTGAGCTTTCCTGGAAACAACTTAAGACGAGAATTATAGAGCAACACTTTATCTCCACTTTTGAAAGTCTTATTCTCAATTTTCCTATCGTGGCATCTTTTAACTTTTTCCTTAAATAACCTAGCATTCTCATAGGCTTCACTTCTAAACTCATCTAAAGCATGCATATGTAATAAACGCTTTTCTCCTACTGCTTTGAGATTATAATTTAAATTCTTGATTGCCCAAAAAGCTTGGTGTTCTAGTTCTAAAGGTAAATGGCATGCATTATTGTACACCATCTTATAAGGTGTTATACCCATCAGATTTTTAAATGCAGCACGGTATGCCCATAGAATGTCATTTAACTTGTATAACCAATATTTTCTTGATTTGTCCATCGTCTTCTCGAGTATGGTCTTTAGTTATCTATTTGAGAGTTCCACTTGACCACATGTTTAGGGATGATACGGTGAAGCAACGCGGTGAGTTACTCCATACTTGCTGAGGATTTTCCTAAAAGTCCCTTTCATAAAATGAGAACCACCGCTAGTAATTAAAAATCCAGGAACTCCAAACCTGGGGAATATAACATCCTTGATCATCTTCACTGAGGTAGCTGCACCTGCATGATTTGTCGGGATAGCTTCAACCCATTTAGTAACATAGTCAACAACAGCAAGAATATGAGTATAAACATTAGACTCTATAAATGGTCCCATGTAATCCATTCCCCATACGTCAAAGCATTCAATTATGAGACTATAGTTCATTGCCCTTTCTTGTCGCTTACCTATATTACCTCTTCTTTAGCAGACATCGCAATATTCCGCATACCTGGGTGCATCCTTGAGCAAGGTGGGCCAATAGAATCTAGATTGAAGTACCTTTGCAGCAGTCCTTTTACCGGCATGATGCCCTCCATATGGACTATCATGACAAGCCTTTAATATCGCATTCATTTCGTGATTAGGAACACACTTCCGAATCATTCCGTCAAGTCCATGACGATATAGATACGGATCATCCCAAAAGTAATATTTAAGATTATTAAAGAATTTCATTCTTTGATTTCTTGACATACTGAGAGGTAAAATTTTTGTTGCTAGATAGTTAGCATAATCCGCATACCATGGATCAGCAATCTCTACCTTTGCTAAATATTCTCCCGGAAATGATTCATTAATAGGTACGGGGTCATTAATTATTCTTTCCATCCTAGAGAGATGATCTGCTACCGGATTATCCTTACCCCTCCTATCTACTATTTACAAATCATATTCTTGTAGTAATAAGACCCACCTAATCAACCTTGGCTTAGCATCCTTTTTTACAAGGAGGTGACATAAAGCTTGGTGATCTATGTGAATTATTACCTTAGAATTAATTATGTAAGATCTAAATTTATCGCAAGTAAAAATTATAGCTAGAAATTCTTTTTTCGTAGTAGCATAATGTTTCTGAATCTTACTAAGAGGTCTACTAGCATAGTAAATAACATTTAAATTCTTTCCATCCCGTTGTCCTAACACAACCCCTAAAGCATAATCACTAGCATCACACATAATTTTGAATGGTTCATCCCAATTTGGAGGTTGCATGATAGGTGTTGAAACTAGTTTATCTTTAAGGTTCTCAAAAGCCGCAATATAGTCATAGTCTAAATAGAATGGAGTTTCCTTATCAAGAAGATTGGTAAGGGGCATATCTAATTAAATCTTTTATAAACCGCTTATAAAATCCTGCATGTCCCAGAAACATTTTTAAGCTTTTAATGTCCTGTGGTATTGGGAGATTTTCTATAGCATTTATATTAGTTTTATCTATTTCTATTCCATTCTCCGAAACCTTGTGTCTAAAAACTTTACCTTATCTTTCCATGAAACGACATTTCTCCCAATTCAAAACTAAGTTTGATTGCCTACATCTTTGCAAAACTCTAGTCAGATTGAAGAGACAATTATCAACAGTTGTTCCACAAATGACAAAATCGTTTGTTAGGACTTCCATAGTCTTCTCAACAAAATCATCAAAAATCTTGAGAACACATTCCTAAAATGTTGCTACTGCATTATATAAGCTAGGTGGAATTAATCTATAAGCATATGTGCCATAAGGACAAGTAAAAGTTGTTTTCTCTTGATCCTCTGGTTGTATGGCAATTTGAGAATATCCAGAATAACCATCAAGAAAATAAAAATAAGAATTGTTACTAAGTCTTTCTAAAATTTTATCCATGAATGGTATTGGTTTGTGATTCTTTTGTGTCTCGTGATTTAATTTCCTAAAATCAATGCACATACGATATCCTACAACTGGTCTCACAGGAACTAGCCCACCTTCCTCATTCATAGCAGCATCAAGACCACCCTGTCTTGGTATGCAATGAGCCGGGCTAACCCACTTACTGTTAGAAATAGGATATATTATGCCTGCATCAAGTAAGCGTATAACTTCTTTTCTTACTACTTCCTTCATCTTAGGATTAAGCCTTCTTTGTGTATCTACTACTAGTTTAGCATCATCAAGCATGGTAATATTATGTGTTACAATAGATGGATCTATTCCTTTAATATCACTTAATCTATATCCAAAGGCTTCACAATGCTTAACCAAAACTAAAATGAGTTTATTAGTTTCATTTTCTGATAGGTCCTTACTAATAATGACAGGACACTTATTTCATTATCTAAGAACTCATACCTCATATTATCTAGAAGTATTTTCAATTCTATTGGTGGAGGTTCTTCATCTCCTGTTCTTACCAATTCTTCATAGTCATGTGGATTTTGTGCCTCCAGAATTGAATCAAGGTAATCATTGATGTCTGCTTTCTTCTCATCTTCCGGCGCTTCTTCCCAATTAATCAAGCTCCTTTCTAGTTCATCTTGTGGAGTACTGAAATGAATTGGCGCAAGCTTGGCAATCATATTTTCTTCCTTAATATCATCCACTTCATATGGCCTCTTCTTTAGTTTGGCGAAGTAGAATGTCATTTCTTCTTCTCCAAACTTTAGTGAAATAGTTTCCTTCTGATTATCCACTCGAGCTTTGGTGATGGAAATAAAAGGCCTTCCTAAAAGAATAGGACAAAAAGTATCTCGAGGCATATCAACAATATGAAAATCAAGGGGGTACATGAGTGAGCCAATAAAGACATAGATATTTCTGATTACCCCTTCCGGTTTTACATTGGTTCTATTAGACAATTTAATAGTGGTGTCTACGGGTTCAACATCCGGACTATTTAAGTTGTAGCGAAGTTCTTGATAAAGTGATGACAACATAATATTTATGGTGGAAATCGGTTCACAAATTCCGTATAAGAAAGTTTCTCCACAATATATATAGGGGTCATAGGTTTTGAAGTCTCGTTACCTCGAACCTTACCTCGGATGAATTCCTAAGTTTCACGGTCTAACATAACCACTTCATCCTCCACTATTCGAGCCTCCATAAGGTCTTTGATTATAACATTATTTATATTTGTAGCTTTAGAATTCCTTTCTGGTTTCTCTAGTATCTTCTTTATTTGTTCTTCCTTTCTTTGTCTTTTTCAAAGATTCCCTGTATAGGTATCAATGATAATTCTTCAATTAGTGCTCTTGCATGCTTCTTTTATTAGAGAGGTTTTCGAGGTTCCCATTCTATAGGTACCTGCAAATGCCTTGCATAATTCTCAATAATTTTCTTTACTGAGTAAGAATCAATACCAAGGGTTTTAATCATTGCATTTGTCCTCTCATCTGCAAGGAAATCATTAATGCAAGCATATTCAGAAAAACTATTTGTAATATTTTCCTTATCTTTAGAATTTTCAGTTGCTTCTTTCATTTTTATTATTAGATTCCAAGCCTCATCATATGTATAAGATAGAAAACTGCCATTTGAAGCAATGTCTAGATTCGTCCTATTTTCAATATTTAGCCCTCCATAAAATGTATGGGTGATCAACCAATCAGGTAGATGATGATGGGGTCAATTATCTAGGTAGCTTTATACCTTAGATATCCCTCATAAAGGCCCTCACTAGGATTATTTTTGAAACTGATAATAATACCTCTCATCATGTGAGCTTTGCTTTCAGAGTAATATTTTGATAGGAACTTGGTTGTCAATTCCTCCCAAGTCCTTGGTGCTTCTACACAAAAAGATCTGTACCAGTCGCAAACATTATTAGAGAGATTTTGTCTAAACAACTGGATTTTAACCATATCGAGATTACAATCATCGAAAATAAAGGAACTAAGAATATCTTCAAAGAATTGTAAGTGTCCGTATGGACTTTCTTCATTGGTTCCTGCAAATTTCTTAGAGTGTAATAATTCAAATAATAAGGGATGGATCTCGACTCCATCCGGATTTATGCTTTTGTTGACAGTTATAAAGGCATTCATGGGTGAACCCATTTTCCTTACTGCCTCAAGCTGATTTAAATGTTGAGTGTTGTCCATTGTTGTGGTCCTGCAACTCAAGTAACAATTACTACAATGAAAGTAAATAACTAAAAGTAAAGTGACTTATAGCGCTAAGCTCCCCGGCAACGGCGCTAGAAAATAGCTTGATGACTGCAAGGGCATAGATCGTTTGTAGCTAGTTTTGAAATAAAGATATCGATCCCACATGGGGTAGTAGGCGTAAGACTAAAATGCTTTTAACTATAACTAAACGAAGTACATGAGAAATAACTTTAAGATGCAAGGAAGATAAAGTTGTTTTTGGGTTTTGGTTGAACAAGGTAATTTAAAGTGAGAAAAACTTAATGCAGAAAGTAAGAATCGCGTGTGTAATAGAACTTTGGAACTACAATAGGGAAAAAGGCGTTCTCATGGATTAGCGGATCCACCACTAGCAATTTAGACTAAGTAAGCGAGAGTATTATAACGGATATTCTCATAGTGTGTATGTATGTGGGAGGAGCTCCATATATGGATGATTTGCCAGCAACCGTTGCACACATCATCCTCATAACCACAGCAGACAGTAACCGACAACCATCGCATTACCGTGCTATTAAGGGATTTCTCCCATGGCATGGACATGGCATGCTGATTTATCCTTGGTTCCCCAAGTTAGTACGCAAAGAATGACAACAACTTTATAGTCACCATAAGTGCTATCATCCCTCCGTCTACTGACAAGTAATCCCCTCCATCGAGTCCCCATAAGAGGCAAATATTAAGAAGGTGCACTTCTCCTTAATATCAAGATGAAGACAATTAACACGTACACATAATGATGTATAACATAATAATCTCTATCTCATCCCAGTCATATGCTAGGGTTTCTCCATCTCCCCAAGAACTAAGGATCTACTCAGACATGGAGGCAATCAACATTATGGTAATGGTAATGGAAACAATCGTAGGTGAATAATACTTGAATAAATCCACAACGAGTATAGGAATTACAACAAGATCTAGACAAGATGTAGATGGGATGGATGAGAATGGTGGTGATGCAGCGGTGGTTGATGAAGATCGATGCCTTAGCCTCCCAGATCTGCGTAGGGAGAAGATGAATCCCTTGTGGATGAGTTCCCCCTCCAGATGCCTTCCGGAGGTGAGGTTTTCGTGATTTCTGGGTGTTCTGCGTGTTGTCTCCTCGAACCAATTGCACGGGGTGAAACTATTTGACGAGGCGGAGGCGGCGCTAGCTATACGGCCGGAGCTATATGGCTGGGATATTTTCCACCGCCCGTATAGTTGGTCGTTATGCTCTCTGTCTCCTCTGTTTGCTTTGGGTTTTCTTCTGGCATTGTCGTGGGAATGGCCACGGCAGTCGCTGCCATGGGCAGCGATTGATAGAATTGGGGGCGAGATCTGGCGGCCATCTGTGGTGCGAGATGGAGGCGGATGCACATGGGTTTATCCAGGTTCGGCCCCCTGAAGGGTAAAGAACTACTCCTGCTAGATTAGATTGATGGAGAGCGAGTTACAGGGGTGACGAGCTCGGCGTCTAAGCAGCGAGTCGCTCAAAGGGGTGTATGGCGGAATATAAGTGCTCAAGCTAACCTAGGAAGGTTTATATAGGGAGTACCTCACTAGGGTTTATAATATACAACCGAACAAGTTATGGATTCGGAGGCTTTTGACCTAATCCGACTGGGCTTTAGTTATGCTCCTTGGCCTTCAGTCTCTAGTCGACAGGCCTTCTTCTCAGTCGCGCTCCAGTCGCCGTCTTGCAGGCCCACTCGCAAGGCCTTCGGCCCGACCGGAACGTCCTGCTGGGCATACCCCATTCGGCATATCCCCATCAGTAGTCCCTGAGGCCATCATTGATTCAGTGCAGGTGTTCATTTGGTAGTCAGAGTAGGCGAGTCAAATTTGCTCGTCCAGTCGAATCGGTGATGGACTCTGTCGAGAATGGAGGAAAGTTTCCACCCGGCTCCCAATTGTGGCTCTAGCGAACGTATTCTTGCTCGAATCGCTGCTCCTATCGATTGGATAGAGCGTACCTACAGGCGAGTCGAGTGGAGGAAGCTGGACCGTCAACTTGGTCAAACTAGCCGTTGGTTTACCCAACGGTAACTTCAGCATAATTACCGCGGGTAACGGCTATCCCGAGATTGGTGGGTAGCGCTTCTTTATAAGGAGAGTGACGGAAAAGCCATGTAGAACCGCTCCCGCATTCCTCATCCTCGTGCATCCCATTCTCCCTGTCTCTCCTCGATCCAGATTCCCCATACCGAGCGACTTCGTTTCTCCCCTGCGCGCCCCCGAAAGATCTGCGGGAGTAGTCCAAGTGCACCACGGCGTAGGTCAAATCGTTCGAGGATGCAAGGGACCTCTGCAAGGGGAATTGGCGAATTCCCCCGCCCTCCGAGACCGAGTTGAAGCCGCGCGCTGGCAAATTCATCTGCTTCCCAAGTCACTTGGAGAGGGGCTTGGGATTCCCCATCTCAGTCTTCTTCCGGCAGTTCTGCGCGTACTATGCGATCAAGTCGTCGGACCTTGTGATACATTGCAAACGTATCTATAATTTTTGATGTTCCATGCTTGGTTTTATCCACTTTCTTGTGTTTTGGTCCAAATTTGGAGTACTTTTCATATGATTTCTTGGACTAACCTATTAGAAAGAGCCACAGTGCCACCTGCCTGTTTTCTGCTGTTTTTGGTTCCAGGAAAGTCAGAAAATGAATATTCTCGGAATTGGACGGGACAAAATCCAAAGTGCCTATTTTTCCGGAAGGGATCAAGTGCCAGAATACGAGATGGAGAAGGGCCAGGGGCCGGCCACACCACCAGGCCGCGCGGCCAGGCTAGGCCCACGCCAGGGGGTGGTGTGGTGGCTCCCGGCACCCCCTCGGCTCTCCTTCCGCCTATATATTGCCCTCGGGACGAAAACCCTAAGTGCCCGATCAAAAAATCCACGAAAGAGTCTGTAGCCGCCGTCATCTCCATCCCTAGATCGGGAGGGATCTGAAGCTCTTCCCGGCACCCTGCCGGAGAGGGGAATTCACCCTGGAGGCCTTCTTCATCACCATGCAAGCCTCCGGTGTGATGCGTGAGTAGTTCATCCTTGAACTACGGATCCATGTAGTAGCTAGATGGCTGGTTTCTCCTCCTTTGTGCTTTCATGTTTAGATCTTGTGAGCTCCGTTCATGATCAAGATCATCTATTTGTAATTCATACATGTTGTGTTTGCGGGGATCCGATGGATATTGAGATGCTATTTCAGATTGATTATTGATTCTAGCATGTCTTTGTTATTTGAGATCTTGCATGCTTTCCGTTGTTAGTAGCTATCTTGGCCAAGTAGATGCTAGCAACTCCAAGAGTTAGTATTTATGCTCGATAGTGGGTTCATGCCTCTGGTAATCTGGGGAAGTGACAAAAATCTCTAAGGTACTATATGTGCTATTGCTACTAGGGAGAAAACAACAATCCTTTGATCATAGACCAATCGTATTGTTTACTTTACACGCAGTTCATAAAGCAATAATCAGTTGCTTGCAACTTAATACTGGAGGGGGTTCGGATGATAACCTGAAGGTGGATTATTAGTCATAGATGCAGTTGGATGGCGGTCTATGTGTTATGTTGTAATGCCCAATCAAGTCTCGAAGGAGTCAAGATGATTAGTATATGCATGTATTGCTTTCTCGGTGTTTGTCAATTGCCCTGCTGTAATTTATTCACCCAGCATGTTATCTATCTAAGGAGAGCCACCTCTAGTGAACTATGGATCCCGGTCCTTTTTGTTTACATACAATCTATAAACTGTTACTGCTTTGTGTCTACTTTCTGCAAACTTTTACTTTTTTCCAATCGATGGGTTTAATCCTTTGTTTTCCGCAAAACACGGTGAGATTGACAACCTCATCGCAAGTTGGGGACAAAGTTTTGTGGTTGTGTTGTGCAGGTCTCCATGTTGCTACTAGCACCGGTAGTGCGCCCTGCCAAAGCTCAGCTACTAACACCTTTGGAGTGTTTCCTTGCTCCTACTGGTTCGATTAAACCTTGGTTTCATAACTGAGGGAAACTTGCTGCTGTGCTCATCATACCTTCCTCTTGGGGTTTCCAACGAGCTCTAAATCAACCACGAGCCATCAACACATTTTCTGGGCGCCGTGCATTGAGCCATCAAGCGATTTTCTGGCGCCGTTGCTAGGGAGTCAAGGACATCTTCACAAGGGGAGTCCCTCATAACCAATCTCTTTAATTTGTTGTTTTTGTTTTGCTTAGTTTTCTTTTTTGCTTTGTTTTCTTGTTTTGTTCTTCAAAAAAACACAAAAAAATTAGTTTTACTAGTTTGCTTTCTTATTTGAAAACCCAAAAAAATGACTACTCTTGAAAACACTAAGTTGTGTGACTTCACTAGCACCAACAACAATGATTTTATGAGCACACCTATTGCTCCACCTATAGTTGAAAATACTTTCTTTTAGATAAAACCTGCTTTGCTCAATCTTGTTATGAGAGAACAATTTTCTGGTATTGGTCTTAATCCTTCTTCATTTGAGAACACTTGATTCTTTCTTTGCTTCTTATGCCTAACTTAAAGGCGTTAAAGAAAAGTACTTGTTGGGAGATAACCCAAGAGTTTTAGATGAGTCTTGGAAGTCATTACTTTAGTAATAACCTCTCCTTATCCTTTTTATTTGCTTTTTGTGCCAAGAGTAACCTCTAATGAGAGTGAAGTAATGACTGGGAAAGTTGTTGTCCCGAAACAGATTCTTGTGCTTCATCGTAAAAATTCCAGAGAGAGCTATGTATGTCGGATTGAGCTGTAATTTTTTGTGCTTCTGCCCCAGGTTGTTATCTAACTTTCGTTAGTTCAACACTTTTTGATTTGAGCAACAGAAAATGTCTTCAAAAAAATTAGTCTTTACCTGCTGGTCTGTTTTGACAGATTTCTGCCATTTTCTGCATTTGCTTCTTGTGGGTTCCTTCTTGAGTTCTTTTGGGGAATTGAGATTTTTGGGGGAAGTGCTACAGTAGCCAGTGTTCTAATGGAAGTTTATTTGGTGTTAGAACTGAACCTTGAGACTTATTTATATTAAGTGCACTAATGTTGCTAATGAGATTGTGTGAAGTTTTGTATCAAGGAAAAATTTCAGGTGTATGAAAGGAATGAGTAATGAGATGAAAGATGAACTAAAGATCAAGCTTGGGGATACCACGCATGTCACCCCAATAAATATCCAAGAAGTACAAGCGTCAAAGCTTGGGAATGCCCAAGGCATCCCATTCTTCATCAATAAAAATCCCAGGTTTCTTCCAAACGCTTCATTTTTATTGTTTCATGTACAGTTGTGTTTTTCTTGGAGCGTCTTCTTTTTCGTTTTCGTTTTGGTTTTCGTTTGCTTAGTTTTCTGAATAAATTGGTTGGATCCCCTCTTTCATACATTGGTTTTCAAATGGTTTGGTTTGGTTTGGAAAAGAGCAGGAAAGTTCTTACTTATGTGGTAAAAAGAGCTTGTTTTTGACTGTGGCTATGCTTTGTCATGCCATGCTTGATATTGTTTTGGCTTTATGCTTAGTATTCTTTGCTGTAGCATGACTTGTTATAAACAATTGAGATTGCTTAATGTGCCTTGGATGAATCATGTGTTGTTTTAGCATATTAAAGCATAGTATAGTGGTATTCTCTTTTGATGCTTTATTTGGGTTGACTTGGCACATGCTCACACCATGTTATGACTATCTCAAGTCACCATAGCCTTTATGATCCTTTAGTTTTCAACTTGTAGTATCACTTTATGCTTTGATCAATGATGTTTTGTCGCTTTGCATGATTATGGCCATTATTGCTCTCTTAGTTTGTCGTTCCCAGTCTTTTGCTAGCCTCCATAACAAAGTATGAGTTCCACTCATGCATCCAACTCCCTAAACCAAGTTATTCCAAAGATTCCACCATACCTACCTACTAGCTTATGCTATTCCAAGTATATTCATGCTTTTGTTTACCTTCCACTTGTTATGAGAAAACTAGTGATTAAAGCTCTCACGAACTTGATGGCACACTTTACTTTACTTGCCCTTAATAAACTTGAACCATTGTGTCGTCTATGTTGTATATGCTTGCACTTATTTGTTGGGAATTAGCAGAACCAGGCTTTCATGGGGAACGCTTTCAACATTGCACTTGGTACTTGTACCTAGTTGATATCATACTCTTTTGTATATGGATGTCGTCCGTGTGAAATGAAAGGGGAGCTTGTAAGTCCATGGAGTTATGTATATGTGTTAGAGAAACGCTTGGGCCGCTGGTCTAATCCATGCTGACATGGTGGAAACCTGCAGCGTAACCATAATGAGCTGTCTATGAAGCATTCTTCTTATAAAAAAAGAGTCATATATTGAGAAAAAAGAGAAAAAAAAAGATACTATGAAAAGAGGAAAGAGAGAAAAAAGCACCATATTCCCATGATAAATAAGAAGAATGCTGAGATGCTCATTGCCTGCTTGCCTTGTCATTTTGATATGGGGATTCTTCCGTATCATCGGGCAAGGGGTACCCTTTTAGCGGTTCTCAATGATACACATGTACTTATAATGACAAGAACTTACCGGTGACTAAACTTGAGTAGCATGAGGAGCGGCCCTCATATACAAGGGACATGAGATTTCTGACTTATACTTCGTCAAGCATGTACACCATAGTTTGTTCACTTTAACCTTAATCACTTCAAGATGCTTATGATTGGGGTAATGAGAGCTGAAAGCTATAAGTACCATAATTTTTGGAAGCTCTTTATGAGACTTGAATCCCTACTTCCTTTTACAAAAGGCCTTTCTTCCACCATTATATTGAGTCTCCACCTTCTATCTTTATGCACCTACTTTGAGAGCATAGTGGCCATTCTTAGTTCTATGTGCATTGTCCCAAGACTAGTTGATTGATGCATACTTTGATATTGCTTGTTTTAAACTATTGTATCTAGTCACTCTTATGAACTTTGAAGGTGTCCTATGCATTTATATTTGCTACTCTATTGAGGGACAAGCTGAATACTATTATGCCATGTTTTCTTTATGTGAAACAAACAAACGTCTTGCAAAGCATTGTTATTCATGAATCTTTTGTTTGTGCCTTTTCATGTTGCATCATAGTTTCTTTGCTTATTGCTAGAACTGTGTCTTTCATGTTATGATTGAAGTACTATGATCCCAGCTTTGAATGTTTTGCAAATACTTTGATCAAGTCTTTGATGGTGCATGTCACCTCAAAAATTATTTCTTTTTATCACTTACCTACTCGAGGACGAGCAGGAGTTAAGCTTGGGGATGTTGATACATTGCAAATGTATCTATAATTTTTGATGTTCCATGCTTGGTTTTATCCACTTTCTTGTGTTTTCTTCCAACTTTCGAGTACTTTTCATATGATTTCTTGTACTAACCTATTAACAAGAGCCACAGTGCCAGCTGCCTGTTTTCTGCTGTTTTTGGTTCCAGGAAAGTCTGAAAATGAATATTCTCGGGATTGGACGGAACAAAAGCCAAAGTGCCTATTTTTCCGGAAGGGATCATGTGCCAGAATACGAGACGGAGAAGGGCCAGGGGCCGGCCACACCACCTAGCCGCGCGGCCAGGCTGGGCCCACGCCAGGGGGTGGTGTGGTGGCTCCTGGCTCCCCCTCGGCCTCTCCTTCCGCCTATATATTGCCCTTGGGATGAAAACCCTAAGTGCCCGATCAAAAAATCCACAAAAGAGTCTGTATCCGCCATCATCTCCATCCCTAGATCGAGAGGGATCTAAAGCTCTTCCCGGCACCCTGCCGGAGAGGGGAATTCACCCTGGAGGCCTTCTTCATCACCATGCAAGCCTCCGGTGTGATGCGTGAGTAGTTCATCCTTGGACTACGGATCCATGTAGTAGCTAGATGGCTGGTTTCTCCTCCTTTGTGCTTTCATGTTTAGATCTTGTGAGCTCCGTTCATGATCAAGATCATCTATTTGTAATTCATACATGTTGTGTTTGCGGGGATCCGATGGATATTGAGATGCTATTTCAGATTGATTATTGATTCTATCATGTCTTTGTTATTTGAGATCTTGCATGCTTTCCATTGTTAGTAGCTATCTTGGCCAAGTAGATGCTAGCAACTCCAAGAGTTAGTATTTATGCTCGATAGTGGGTTCATGCCTCTGGTAATCTGGGGAAGTGACAGAAATCTCTAAGGTACTAGATGTGCTGTTGCTACTAGGGAGAAAACAACAATCCTTTGTTCATAGACCAATCGTATTGTTTACTTTACACGCAGTTCATAAAGCAATAATCAGTTGCTTGCAACTTAATACTGGAGGGGGTTCGGATGATAACCTGAAGGTGGATTATTAGTCATAGATGCAGTTGGATGGCGGTCTATGTATTATGTTGTAATGCCCAATCAAGTCTCAAAGGAGTCAAGATGATTAGTATATGCATGTATTGCTTTCTCGGTGTTTGTCAATTGCCCCGCTGTAATTTGTTCACCCAACATGTTATCTATCTAAGGAGAGCCACCTCTAGTGAACTATGGATCCCGGTCCTTTTTCTTTACATACAATCTATAAACGGTTACTGCTTTGTGTCTACTTTCTACAAACTTTTACTTTTTTCCAATCGATGGGTTTAATCCTTTGTTTTCCGCAAAACACAGTGAGATAAACAACCTCATCGCAAGTTGGGGACAAAGTTCTGTGGTTGTGTTGTGCAGGTCTCCATGTTGCTACTAGCACCGGTAGTGCGCCCTGCCAAAGCTCAGTTACTAACACCTTTGGGGTGTTTCCTTGCTCCTACTGGTTCGATTAAACCTTGGTTTCATAACTGAGGGAAACTTGCTGCTGTGCTCATCATACCTTCCTCTTGGGGTTCTCAACGAGCTCTACATCAACCACGAGCCATCAACACATTTTCTGGGCGCCGTGCATTGAGCCATCACCTTGGTCCGCATAATGTCGAGCAGCTGGCGATATTTGTCGCCTTCTGCGAATGCTACCTCGACTTCAGGCCATACTTCCCGCTGTGGCTGGAGCTGTTCCACGGTCGCATCGGGCGCGATGGATCCGGTGGTCCCGTCTTGGCGGCAGGTGGCGTCACATTCCAGTTGAAGCCGAAGGCAAACTTCTTCAAGCTCCAGCTACCGAAGAAGGCTGCAAGTGAGTGGAAGAAAAGTTGGTTCTACGTGAAGGAAACCACCCCCTCCGGCAAAGTGGCACTCCCCGAGTACGTTGCGGAAAGGAGCGAACCCCGCCGGCTGATAGCGGACAAGCTCCCCGACAATCAGAGGATGGCTGTCGCGGAGATGATGGACCAGATCCAGGAGCTGAAGGACAAGGGGTTGTCCATGATTAATCTGTATAATTGTTGGCTTGGGCAGCGCTTGGTCCCATTGGCGACCCGGCCCCACTGGATGTATGAATACACCGGGAAGAATGATCCTTCCCGGACCAGCAAGGAGCCGTGGGACGCCGCGGACTACAAGGCCGCTTTGAAGAAGATCACCGATGTGAAATTTACCACCGCGTAGGCCGGGCTCGCCGCGTATGTGCCCGATAAGAATGAGGCTCCTACGGCAAGGCACTCTCATTAGATTTATCTTTAGTCATGACTTTCGCGGGGCAATTTGCAACCGCATTTTGTGATGCTCATTTGTGGCCATTCTCAGTTGTTTCAGGTTCTCAGTGGCTTCCCCCACACGACGAGGAGGTTCCCAAAGAACTCGAGGAGGGGACCGAAGGGGAATCCTCCGAGAGTGAAGAATAAGAGAGGGAGGTTCCTCCCCCAGCGCCCGTGGCCCGCAAGACTCACATGCAGAAGCAGCGCGAGATCGAAGCGAGTCACACTCTTGAAGAATGTGATGAAGACGATGAAATTTTATAGGAGCACAGTTCACGGCGAACGGCCATGCCGGCGAAGCCTGCACGCAAACCAAAATCGCCCGTGAAGAAGTGATGACCCGCAAGTATAGGGGGTGTATCACAGTATTTTCGATAAGTAAGAGTGTCGAACCCAACGAGGAGCAGAAGGTGCTGGCTAGTGGTATGGATCAGGAATTCTCTGCAAATACTTAGCAAACAAATTTTTAGGTTTTTTTTGATAATGCAAGTAAATAAAGTACGAGTAAATAAAAGGCAATAAGAATAAATGCAGCAAGTGACCCAATCCTTTATTCAGCAAAGGACAAGCCGGTTGTATTACTTAAGATGACCAAACGTTCTCGAGGACACACGGGAATTCTATCAAGTGCTTTCGCTTCATATAGTTGATTAATATTCTTTAGCTTGCTAAGTGTTGTGTGGGTGAACCTATGCTAATGTACTGACCTTCCTAGGACTAATACATACTTGTGATTATACCCCTTGCAAACATCCGTAAGTACAAGAAAGTAATTATGGTAGAAACCTAACCACAACTTTAAACTCTAAGACCCTGACGTCCCTTGTGCAATGGTTTCCTAACGGGGGTTCAGGTTTCTGTCACTCCGGCAACCCCTACGATTAGTAGCCAAATACACAATGCATTCCCCTAGGCCCATATAGGTGAAGTGTCATGTAGTCGACGTTCACATGACACCACTAGAAGAAGTACACCACAAATTAAATATCAAACTATTGAATCTTTCTCAACACAATTCCACTACTAACAACATGACTTCTCCCATGTCCTCAGGAACAAAACGCACTAATCACAAGACATCATATGGATCATGATCAGAGATGGAATAATGATGTATAACAATTTGAACATAAACAATAATTCAACGGTTCACTCAATAGCATCAACTACAAAGGGTAATCAACATCGGGAAAGTTTCCCCTAAGAACTATGCAAGATTCAACCCAATTGTTACAGCAATATGGAGATGGTGATGATGGTGATGGTGATGATGATCCCGATGAAGTCCAACTTGATGGTGGTGTTGATGGCGATGATCTCCCCTCTCTGGGAAGGAATTCCCCCGGCAGAAATCTGTCTGCCGGAGAGATCTTTCTCTCTCGTTGTTTTCTGACCCGCAGAGGCAGCGGAATCTTTCTATGGTCACTCCCCGAGTCTTAGGGTTTCAGGAGGATAATATACGCCAGAGGGGAGATCCAGGAGTGCACCAAGGCGGCCACACCACCTGGTGGCGCGACCTAGGCTGGCCCGCACTAGGGGGTGGTGTGGGCCGCCTGTGGCCCATCTCTGGCTCCCCTTCTGGCTTCCTTCGTCTTCTGAAAAATAGGATTTTCCATGTATTTCTTGGATTTTCTGATCTTCGCGAATTTTGCCTCCAAACAGCACCTTTTCCATCAGAATCCTGATTGCAGCGGTCCATGCTCCAAAAGTCATCAACCATTCAAAAACAGATGAAATAACATAAGTATCATCCCTTAATATGAAATATATCAATGAATAACAGTGAATTATGATATAGAATAGTGATGCAAAATGGACGTATCAAGAAGCCAGCTCTAAAGTTGGCGTCGCCACCCAGGTCGGTGGTGGCGTTTGGGTCGGACGACGAGTCCGATGACGACGTGACCAAGACCTCGCCCAAGATCCCGGAGGATACGACTCCAATGATGGGACCGAAAGTTGCCGACGCGGTGGTGGAGGTGGAAGTTCCTCTCGCGGTGATCGCGCCAATAGTTTTGGCTACGTCGGAGCCAGGAGCTGCTGAAGCTGTGGCGTCAAGGTCACGACAACCGGCATGGACGATCGCGTCGTCCGAGCCAGAAATTCCTGTGACCGCGGCTTCGTCATCGAAGAAGCCCATGGTGTCATGGGCCGCGGGTGTCTTTGAGAAGGGGCTCTTGCACAAGATGGGCCCAAAGCTAGATAAACCCACCCACAGCATGGGGCTGCGTGTTCTTCCGGTCGCCAAGTGAGTCCAGTATTTTCCTTTCCATTCTTGGAGGTTTTCTTGCATGATTTCTTTGCTGACCTTGGTGATTTCGCAGGTCTGGTGCCAAGAAGATAGGTCGCCCTACAGTGGCTAAAATTCTACTAGTCTTCGCTATAGAGGAGGCCAATCCCCCCAGGAAGAGGAAGCCTGCTGCAGAGGTCGTGCCTGCTGAGGGCACAAAGAAGCAGAAAGAAGATGTCGTCGATGCTGCGATAGAGGACAGCACCGGGGGAATGACCCTCCTGCCCGTGCTGAGGAAGTGGCGGTGGTCCAATCGGAGCCAACCAAGGGGTTCCATCGACAGAACCGTTGGCCCCAACGACTAGCGCTCCGACGAGGGCAGCTACGTCGTTTCCGCACTTCATGACGAAGGGATTCCCGTTCGTGGCGGAGAACCAATCTCCGCAGATGCCAGAGATCGTTGATGAGGACGTTGGGCCTCGTCACGGGCGCACGTCCTTTATAGGTCCTTCAACGGATGCTAACGAGCTTCATGGCATGCTTGGTGCCACCATTCAGGTATTTCTAGTCCCCGAGTGCCTGATCACTGAATTTCAGTGGGCGGGCACTGCATTTATACTTGTCGCCGGTCCCTGAGTGTCTAGTCGCTGAATTTCAGCGGCTAGGTACTTAAAATTGTAGTCGTCCAGTCCCTAAGTGTCTAGTCGCTGAATTTCAGCGGCTAGGCACTTAAGGTTGTAGTCGTCCGATTCTTGAATGTTTGTTCTGTTCATAGGGCCTGCAGAGGGAATCGTCAGATCGGCAAGCCGCGAAGGAACGCCTAGAGCGTGACCTGCGCATGGCGCAGGAGGCCAATCGACGACTCCAGGAAATAAAGGTGAGTTGTTGTTCTGCTTGGCGAGGTTGAGATGTTGTTGCGTGCACGAGACTGACTTGTGTTTCTCCTGCTTTGTAGATGGTCTTCCGGCTGCTATTGCCAAGGCCCGTGAAGGGTATGTCCCAGCTGCGGAACTGGATGTGGCGAAGGGGCGAATCGACTCGTTAGTGAAGGAACTAGAGGAGGCGAAGGCATCGATGATCTCTTCTGAAGATAGGGCCAAGGCCGTAGTCGCCGCGGCGGAGGAGGAGAGGAAGTCTGCTGACTCGATCATCCTTGGGCTGTAGGGCGACCTTGCTTCCCTTGAGAAGCATGTGATGGAGAGCTGCCGGAAACTCCTTGTTGAGTGACTACTCTTCCCTTTGATATGCGGTGAGTCGCCGAGTAGGTGAATCCTTAGTGACATTGGGTGTCTGACATTGCAGCTTTGATAGGACAAAGCGATCCGGTGGTGCAGACCTTCGATGCCTCGTAATGCGTGACTGCGGTGGTGAACGCGGCCACCTCCTTGGCGCTGTGCGTCCAGGCCGTGCTTCAAGGGATGTCCCCCACCGAGGTTATTCCTGGGGTCCTGACTGAAGTATGGCGCTATCTGGAGGAGGCGCCCGCCTTTGTGGAGTGGATGGCGCGTTCAACCTTCAGGCACGGGGCCACCGCGGCGTTGAGCCTAGGGCTCGCGCATTTCCCTGACAACTTCGACCTCGACGATGTCACCAGTGGCTACCCTTCGGCGACTGGCTCGGTGGAGATGTCGGAGGTGTTGAGGCCGACCACCAAGGCTGCTCCATTCGCGGATCAGATGCTGGCGATGGGGGACTTGTTGTCGTACCAGGAGATGGTGGTGGCACCGGGCGACCCCGAGCCGGAGCATCGTGACCTGAAGTCAGACCAGCCCTTTCAGTTGGCGTTGTCAAAGTCGCTGACGATGTATCCGACGAATCTGTGGGTGCCATTCGTTCGGGTCAAGGGCGATGGCAGCGCTTCTTCATTAGAGCCTGCAAAATAGATCGCTGCCCTAGGGGGCTTTTGTAAATTATGCCTAGTGGCCACATTTGTAATGTCAACAATACATATGTATGTAAGTAAGAGGAGTCAATCGACTCACAATGTATGATCAAGTGTGTTATATGTTGATTTTTATTTGAGCGAGTCCCCAAGCGCGTTCGCCCTTTAATGGGGTATAACTCGTTTATGTGCATGTGTGTTTTCTTTGAGTTTTCGTTTTGGTTGGGGCTGGTTTGTCGTGGCGCGTAGGGCCAGTCACTTTCCCGGGCGCAAGTGGGGTCGCTTTAGGCGAGTCCCCGAGCGTGGTACTTAGCCGGTCTAGGCGCGTGCCCATCGTAGGATCTGATACGTTGTTTGTAACACGTATCTACCCCTGGCTCGGAAAGCCAGTCACGTGGCGAGTCCAAGGCAGCTCTCTTACTTGGTGTGTTCCCGAGCCACGTGAGTTTTTCTTGTTGCAAAGTCCTCGTACGTGGTACTTAGCCGTTCGAGTCACTTTGCACGAGGATGGGGAGGACATGCCACTGTGAGAAGCGTTTATCAGTCGTCTTGGCCCGGTAGGCCAGTCGAGCAAGGCGACTCTGATGGTGGCTCTAGGGTGGCGTGTTCGTGGACGACACAAGGCCCGAATATCTTCGGTGCCCTTGGGTCGCACTACTTAGCCGTGTCGGTCGCTCGACCAAGGGTTGACTTCCATAGGTAGCATATTGCTGAATGTACGAGTGCGAGTGGCACAAGAAGATGGCGAGTGGACACAATTTGTGCGATCCAAATGTATTTCATTATATAGTAGCTGAGTACAAGTTTCAGTTCTATGTATAGAACTTCCGGAGGAGGTTTACATTCCAAGGTCTCCCGACCTCGAGCTGGCCATTTCCTCGTATGTCGATGAGGTAGTAGGCATCATTTCCGAGGACTTGCCTTATGGCGAATAGCCCCTCCCATGGGGGGAGAGCTTGTGCATGCCCTTCTTATCCTGGACCAGTCATAGGACCAGGTCGCCTTCCTGGAAGGTGCGGGTCCGGACTCGGCGACTGTGGTAGCGGCAGAGTCCCTACTGGTAGATGGCGGTGCGGGAGCGAGCTAGGTCGCATGCCTCGTCGAGCTGGTCGATTCCGTCTTGGCGGGCAATCTCGTTTGCCGCCTCGACGTAGTTGGCGACTCGAGGTGAATCGTGCTCCACGTCGGTTGGCATTACAGCCTCAGCGCTGTATACCATGAAGAAGGGTGTAAACCCCATGGAGCGGTTGACGGAGGTGCGAATGCCCCATATTACAGAGGCGAGCTCTTCGACCCAGCATCCTGGAGTTCGCTTGAGGGGCACCTGAAGTCGCGGTTTGAGCCCATGGAGGACACTTTGATTAGCACGTTCTTCTTGGTCGTTCGACTCTAGGTGGGTGACTGAGGCGAGGTCAGTATTGCCATCGCACTTCTTGATCGGTTTGGCTTCGACCCACTTGGTGAACTTGTCGACCGTGACCAGGAGGTGGGTGAAGCCAGATGGGGCCTTCTTGAACAGGCCGACCATGTCCATGCCCCATACAGCGAATGGCCAGGTGATGGGGATGGTCTTGAGTGCCGAACCAGGGAGATGCGTCTGGTTGGCGTACTTCTGGCACCCGACGCACCGTTGGACGATGTCGTTTGCGTCGGCGTGTGCGGTGAGCTAGTAGAAGCCGTGTCGCATGGCTTTGGCGACCAGCGATCTGGCGCCGACGTGATGGCCATAGTCATCGGCGTGGATGTCTTGGAGGATCTTGTGTCCTTCTTCTGGTTGTACGGAGTGCTAGAACACGCCGGTCACGCTGCGTTTGTGGAGATCGCCATTTATGATGACGAAGGATTTGCAATGGCACACTATCATTTGCGCTTCCGTCTCGTTATTTGGAAGGACTTTGTGCTCGAGGAAGGCGACGTATGGTGCAGTCCAGTCGCTGGGCTCCATGACCATGGCGACTAGGGCGGGCTCGGGCTGTAGTGGTATCCCGATGTCGATCTCCTTTGGCGAGGAGACCAATGGCTTGTGAATGATGTCGAGGAAGACTCCTGCGGGCGGCGTCTACCATCCCGACCCGATGCGGGAGAGGGCATCTGCCTCCTTGTTTTTGCGCCCGTTGATCCACTCGACTGAGTAGCTAGTGACGGGGAGACGGCATCGCAAGTCCCCGCTACTTGGCCGGCGACTAGTTCGGAGTCACCGTAGCATCGTAGCTGATTGACATTCATTTCCTTGGTGTCCCGCATGCCGTTAAGGAGGGCCTTGTATTCGGCCATGTTGTTGGTGCAGGGCTTGAAATCAAGGTGGAGCATGTAGCGGAGCTTGTCTCCCTTGGGAGAGGTCAGTATGACCCTGGCCCCGGCGCCATCGGTGTTCTTGGAGCCGTCAAAGTGGAGCGACCAGTAATGGAGGTAGGGGAGTTTCTCCGGCAGCTATGCCTCTTCCCAGTCGGCGAGGAAATCAGCCAGAGCCTGCGATTTGATCGCTTTGCGTGGCTCATACTTGATGTTGTGGACGCCGATCTCGACGACCCACTTAGCAACTCGCCCAGTCGCCTCGCGGTTGCGGATGATGTCTTGTAGCAGCATCGAGGAGAGTACCATGATTGGGTGCTCCTAGAAGTAGTGGGGGAGTCGCTGCTGGGCTCGGAATACCGCGTATACCAATTTCTGGTACTGAGGGTAGCGCTGCCTTGATTCCGTTAGGACCTCGCTGATGTAGTAGACATGGCGCTATATGGGGCACTCCTTTCCCTCTTCTGGTCGTTCGAAGACCATCACGGCGCTGACGACTCGAGTGGAGACCGCCACGTAGACGAGCATTGGCTCTTTGTCGATTGGGGCATCGAGTAGTGGAGCCGCAATTAGCACTTATTTGAGTTCCTTGAGAGCGTTGTCCGCTTCTGCGTCCCATTGGAACGTGGGATTCTTGCGCATCAGGTGGTAGAGGGGCATTGCCTTCTCGCCGAGCCGGGGAATGAAGCGACTGAGAGCCGCGACTCTCCCGGCCAACTTCTGGATGTTGCGCAGGCACTCGGCTTTCCCGAGCCACGGGATGGTGTCGATCTTGGTGGGGTTTGCCTCGATGCCCTGCCTGGAGACCACGTATTCCAAGAGCTATCCGATTGGGACGCCGAAGGTGCATTTTCCTGGGTTGAGCTTAATGTTGTACCTCCGCAGATTTGCGAAGGTATCGGCCAGGTCGGCGAGTAGGTCATCCTGGCGGGTGGATTTAACCACCATGTCGTCGATGTAGACGTGGATGTTACGGCCAATTTGGTCCGCGAGGCATTCCTTCATGCACATTTGGTAGGTGGCGCCAACGTTCTTGAGGCCGAACGTCATGGCCGTATAGCAGAAGGCACCGAATGGCGTGATGAACGCCATCTTCTCCTCATCCTCGACCGCCATTTTGATCTGGTTGTAGCTAGAATACACATCGAGGAAACACAGCGACTCTGATCCTGCGGTCGAGTCGATGATCTGGTCTATGCGCGGTAGGACGAACTCCTCCTTCGGGCAGGCGCTATTGAGGTTGGTGTAGTCGATACACATTCTCTAGGTGTTGTTCTTTTTTAGGACCAGGACTGGGTTTGCCAGCCACTTGGAGTACTTTATGGGCCGAATGAAGCCTACGGCTAGCAGGCGATGTACTTCTTCGGCGATTGCTTGGCGGCGCTCTTCATTGAAGGGCCGCAGCGAATGCTTCACTAGCCATACTTTGGGGTCAGTGTTGAGTTTGTGCTCAGCGAGTTCCCTCGGGACACCAGGCATGTCGGATGGTTTTCATGCAAAGATGTCTCGATTCTCACGTAGGAACCCGATGAGCGCGCTTTCCTATGCGGGGCTCATGTGCGCCCCAATGGTGACTGTCTGGCTGGAGTCGCCTGGGACGAGCTCGACGGTGTGGGTGTGCATGGTCGCCTCGAAGGTGGAACTCGCGGCGGTTGGCTTTTTAGGATGGTCAACGGTCCTTGTCGATGTTGCTCGCGTATTTCGTGAGCTCGTCCGTGTGGTTTGTTTCTGCAGCGATGACAGCGTCGGTGAGCTCGGCGCCTTTGTCTTCACACTCCACAGCCATGTCGGGGTTGCCATGGACGTTGATGATGCCGCTTGGCCTTGGGAGCTTCATCATGTTGTAGGTGTAAAGCGGGGTCGCCATGAACTTGGCGAATGCCTGGCGCCCTAGGACGCAGTGGTAAGGGCTGTGGAAGTTCACCAGCTTGAAGGCGATCTTCTTGGTGCGGAAGTTTGCTGGTGTGCCAAAGGTGACTGGCAGCATCACCTTGCCGATCAGATACGCCTTCCGACCAGGGACGATGCCGTGGAAAGTGGTGAGTGTCGGCTCGATCGTTGACTCCGAGAGGTAGAGCCTCTTGAATGTGTCCAAGTACATGATTTTCATGGAGCTTCCGCCGTCCATCAGCGTCTTAGGCAGCCAGTAGTCGGCCACTTTGGGCCTGACCACCAGGGCGACTCGCACTGGGTACTCGATCCTAGGCGCATGATCCTGGCGACTCCAGGTGATGCTTTGCTCGGACAAGTTGAGGAAGCGGGGGATGTCGACTTGGGTCACCACATTAACAACGACTGTGTGGGTGAGCACCTTCTTCTCACGTTTGGTGCCAAGCCCGGTGAAGGTGTGTAGCGAGCCGATGGTGTTTCCGAACCCACCGGCATTACCGTTGTCCCTTGGTGGGTTGTTGTTGGGATGCTCCCTTTCTCGCCTTGCCTTTTCGATCTCCTTTAGAGAATGGAAGTACGCGGCGGTGTGGGTTGCAGGTTTCCCCTCCCTGCTATGGTAGACGCAGGGCTGGTTGAGCACGGCGGCGGGGTCGAATTTCGGCCTCGTCACATTGTTGACGCGGTAGTTTCCACTGCCACGGTAGTTTCCTCTGTCGCGGCGGAAGTTCTTCGGGTCGCGTTGGCCGTAACTGGCGTTAGCGATGAAGTCGACTCGCCCATCACCGTGGCACTTGCCGGTGAGGCGAGTATTGCTGTAGCGCATGTCGCGCGGTCGCCCGTTGTCATGGCCGCTAGTGCGGCATCTTCCTCCCGACTCGTCGTCAGAGTCCTAGTTGGGGTCCTCCTCTGCGTACCGTTTGGCGATCTCGAGGAAGTCGGGGATTTTGTCTTGCATCCGGTAGACCCTCTTAATCTTAGCGACTAGGGGTTCATACCGACACATGTTCTTGAAGCAGTGAATCGCCGTGTCCGGGTGAATGCCGGAGGCGTTGATCCATAGTTCCTGCCACCTCTGGATCCAGTGGTGGGTCGACTCGCACTGCCCCTGGATGCATCACTCCAGGTCCTCAATGGTGGTGGTGCGGGTGTAGGAGCCCTCCAAGTGCCTGACGAAGGCGTCCTGCATCTCCTCCCACGAGTCGATGCTATCAGCGGGGAGGGTGTTGATCCATTGCCGGGTCGCACCCTCCATCATCAGGGGGAGGTAGCGAGCGGCTAGCAGGTCGGTGTGGCCGGCGATTCCCATCGCCACGAGGTATGTGTCTAGCCACACCACTGGGTCATATGTGGGGTCGTACTTTTCGGTCTCCTTGGGCGCCTTGAAGTTTGCGGGGTACTTCTCGCCTCGGATCATTGGTCTGAAGCACTGGGGGCCGACTCGGCTGAGCGAGCCCCTGGGTTTGGAGTCGCCTCGATTGGTGAGGGTGTGCCTCAAATCGTTGGGCTAGCGCGCCCGCCAGGCTGGTTGTTGACGATGTGCGTTCGGGCATCGATGGGTTGCCCGTTGGCAGCGACCGTGTTGTTCATCGGTCGTGGCTCATTGGTGGAGAGTGCGGGGTTGGCGGCCCATGGCTGATGCGCCAGGGGCTGGGGTGGTGGGCAGGTGACGGCGTTGGCAACGGTTGGAGGGCCGCTTGAGGATGCCCTTCTTGCCTATGAGCGGGAATACATCCGCCCCGCGGGTCAACTCCCGCGGCTTGCTGCTCTACGGCCCTGGCTGATGGAGCGGACCTGCTCCTCCGAGAGCAGATCGCGGTGTGGCGGCGATCCACCGACGATCGTCGTTCCTGCTGGGTCAACTGCATCGGTGAAGCCGATGAACAAGCTGATGGTGCCGATCGGCATCACCGCGCCGTGTGTGATCGGGCGTGACGCCGGGATGTAGCTGCTAGGCAAGATCTGTAAGATCCTGCCGGTGGCGATCATGCGGCCGGTGGAAATCGGCCGATCGATTAGCGTGTAGGGTCTTACCACAGAACTCAGGCCAGACCGGCCAGGCCCCACGTTGGGCGCCACTGTCGTGGGAATGGCCACAGCAGTCGCTGCCATGGGCAGCGATTGATAGAATCGGGTGCAAGAGCTGGTGGCTATCTGCGGTGCGAGATGGGGGTGGATGCACATTGGTTTACTCAGGTTCGGCCCCCGTAGGCTAAAGACCTACTCCTGCTAGATTAGATTGATGGAGAGCGAGTTACAGGGGTGACGAGCTCGGCGTCTAAGCAGTGAGTCATTCAAAGGGGTGTATGACAGAACATAAGTGCTCAAGCTACCCTAGGGAGGTTTATATAGGGAGTACCTCGCTAGGGTTTACAGTATACAACTGAACAAGTTATGGATTTGGAGGATTTTGACCTAATCCGACTGGCCTTCAGTTATGCTCCTAGGCCTTCAGTCTCTAGTCGCCAGGCCTTCTTCTCAGTCATGCTCTAGTCGTTGTCTTGCAGGCCCACTCGCAAGGCCTTCGCCCCACCGGAATGTCCTGCTGGGCATACCCCATTCGGCATATGCCCATCAGGTATTATTAAAATTTCCCAAATAAGCAATTTATGTTGTTTTTGACTCCTTTTCTCCTTAGTACAACTGCTTCAATAATTGTATCCATTGGATCCATCATCTATCCTGATCCTTGTGAAAACAGACATAAAATGTGCGCGCTAACGTCGTAAAATACCAAGATCCTACATCTACAATGAAAAATAATAACATAAAACATGATGCAAATATGCACTCATCACAGGGGGATGTGGTGGCCCTTGATTATAGAAAGCCTGGGCAGATACTTTCAAGTCATTATACACCTGTTCACCTAAGGACCAAGACATAGGTAGTACTAACTTAATTTGCTTTTGTACTCATCACAACATCTGATGACTTTCTTGCGAGTAACTGCTCTGTACCATTGTCTTGTACTCATCATATGAATCTGACTACTTCTAAGGTCCACTTCCCCTTATGTACCCCCAAGAAGGAATCTAGCATCAAGCTGCTAGCACCGGCAGCGACCTCAGTTCCTGCAACGGAATCTTTTGACCTAGTTAGGAGAAAGAATAGAGGTAGTAACTTAATTTGCTTGTATACTCATCATATCCTTTGATCACTATCTTGGGAGTAACTATTGTATAAGAAACCATTTTCCTTATAAACATCTCATATGCCTCTTTGACAACTCTTGCAGTCCCCGTACCCACCCCCAGAAGGTAACCAACATCAAGCTTCTTGCACCGGCACCCGCACTAGTGATATCTAGGCACGCTTCTATTCTTGTAGACAGTGTTGGGCCTCCAAGTGCAGAGGTTTGTAGAACAGCATCAAGTTTCCCTTAAGTTGATTACCCAAGGTTTATCGAACTCAGGGAGGAAGTGGTCAAACGTATCCCTCTCAAGCAACCCTGCAATCAAGATACAATAAGTCTCTTGTGTCCCCAACACACCCAATACACTTGTCAGGTGTATAGGTGCACTAGTTCGGCGAGGAGATAGTGAAATACAAGTAATATGGATGATTATAAGTGGTAATTGCAATCTGAAATAAGAGTGGCAGCAAGCAAACATGTAATGGAACTGATTGTAAACGGTGTTTCAATGCTTAGAAACAAGGCCTAGGGATCATACTTTCACTAGTGGACACTCTCATATAAATATCTTCTCTTCATGATGCTACCTTGAACTACTCTCCGGTTGGACGATGTAGGGCTATAACAACACACCTTAAAGTTCACATTCCCCATCTAGATAACCCATCACTATCACCTTGAGCGCTAGATGGTTCCAACAAACACCACAATCTCATAGAGACATCCAACTCAAATTATACTCATGATAAGTATTTATGTAACCTTAGCCAAAGTGCCACACGGTGTGCACACTGTCAACTTCACACACGCGGGGATAAGTAGAGATTCATTAAAGCACTTGAGTAGAAGAATATATCTATAGATTACAAAGCTCATGATCTCAATAAGATCATGCATAGAGAGAGATGAACACATAGCTACCGGTATAGCTCTTAGCCTCGAGAGAGAACTACTCCCTCCTCATCATGGGAGTTAGCAACGGCGATGGAGATGGCGGTGGAGTCTATGGAGATGGATCCAGGGGCACTTCCCCATCCCGGAAGGGTGCCGGAACAGAGACTTCTATTCCCCGAATCTCCTCTTCGGTGGTGGCGGCACTACGGAACTTTTTGTGGAATTATGATCTGGTCTTTAGGGTTTTCGTCCTGGGGGGCTTATATAGGCGAAAGGGCAAGGTCGGTGGAGGCCTGAGGGGCCCACACCACCCCCTAGCGCGGCCTGGCCTGGCACGTGCCACCTGGTGGTGTGGCCATCCCCTGGCCCCTCTCCGTCTCGTCTTCTGGCACCGTGAGTATTTTGGTAAAATATTGACTTTGGCTTTTGTCCGTTCCAATTCTGAGAATATTTCTTTTCCAGCTTTTCTGAAACCAAAAACAGTAGAAAACAGGCAACTGGCACCATGGCATCTTGTTAATAGGTTAGTTCCAGAAAATGTGTAAAAATACTCCAAAGTGTGGACAAAACATAAGAAAGTAGATATAAAACAAGCATGGAACATCAAAAATTATAGATACGTTTCCATCGTATCAACATCCCCAAGCTTAACTCCTGCTCATCCTCAAGTAGGTAAGTGAGAAAAAATAATAATTTTTGAGGTGACATGCACCATCACAATCTTGATCAAGGTATTTGTAAAACATTGAACATAGACATGAAAGATATAGTTCTAACAATAAGACATAGCAACTATGTTGTAACATGAAAAGGTACAAACAAAAGATTCATGAATAACAATGCTTTGAAAGACTTTTGTTTGTTTCACATATAGAAAACATAATGAGAATGGTATTCATCTTGTCCCTCATAGTGTAGCAAAACATAAATGCATAGGACACCTTCAAGATTCATAAGGGTGACTAGATACAAATAGTTTAAGAACAAGCAATATCAAAGTTATGAATCAATCAACAAGTTTTGGGACAATGCACATTAAACTAAGAATGACCACTATGCTCTCTCAATAGGTGCATAAAGATAGAAGATGGAGACTCAACATAAAAGTAAAAGAAAGGCCCTTCATAGAAGGAAGCAGGGATTTCAAGTTTCATAAAGAGCTTCCAAAAATTATGGTACTTATTAGCTTTCAGCTCTCATTACCCCTATCATAAGCATATTTTAGGTGATTAAGGTTAAAGTGAACAAATATGAGGATATGCTTGACAAGTTATAGGTTGAAAATCTCATGACCCTTGCTTACGAGTATGGAACCTCATGCTACTCAACTTTAGTCACGAGTAATTTCTTGTCATTGTAAGTACATACATACCATAGAGAACCGCCAATGGGGTAACCCTTGCCCTATGATACAGGAGAAATCCCATATAAAAATGACAAGGCAACAGACAATGAGCATCACAACGATCTTTTTATTTGCTATTTGCATAGGTTTTTATTGAGGATGCTTCATAGATTTCTCACTATGGTTATGTTGCAAGTTTCCCCCATGATTAGGCATGGCTTAGGCTAGCCGCCCAGGCGTTTCTCTAACACATATACAAACTCCATGAGCTTACAAGCTCCCCTTTTATTTCACACCGTCGGGATCCATAAGCAAAAGAACATGATATCAACTAAATAAAGTGCAATGTTGAAAGCGTTACACATGGTAACATGGTTCTGCTAATTCACAACTTACAAAACGCAAGCTTATACGCAACATAGATGGGCAAAATGGTTCAAGTTTATTTAGTGCAAGAAAGTAAAGTGTGTCATCAAGTTCGTGATAGCTTTAATCACTAATTTTCACATCACAAGTTTAATTCGGAAGGTAGATAAAAACATGAATATACTTGGAATAGCAATAATGCTAATAGGTAGGTATGGTGGACTCTTTGTAATAACTTGGTTTTATTTGGAGTTGGATGCATGAGTGGAACTCATAATGCTAATAGGTAGGTATGGTGGAGGCTAGCAAAAGACTAGGAGCGACCAACTAAGAGAGCAATAATGGCCATAATCATGCAAAGCGACAAAACATTATTAATTAAAGCATAAAGTGATGTTACAAGTCAAAAACTAAATGATCATAGAGGGTATGGTGACTTGGTGTAGTCTTAACATGGTGTGAGCATGCGCCAAGTCAACCCAAATAAAGCATCAAAGGAGAATACCACAATATTATGCTTTTATATGCTAAAACAACGCATGATTCTTTCAAGGCACATTAAGCAATCTCAATTGTTTGTAACAAGTCATGCTACAACAATAATCACTAAGCATAAAGTCATAGCAATATCAAACATGCATGATAAAGTCTAGGCCACAGTCAAAACAAGCTCCTTTTGTACCACTTATAAGCATGAAACTCCCTACTATTTTCCAACACCAATCGAAAACTAAAGCTAAACGCAGTGCTAGCAAAGGAGAACACTTGCGGAACAATAAGAGTGAAAACTAGAGTGTTCTAGGCAATGAATAACGAGGTGTGTCTCTCTTCCAAAGAAGTGTGTTGGGGTCCAACCAACTTATTTAAGCAAACCAAACAAAAGAAAACTAAAAACAAAAACACAGACGCTCCAAGAAAAACACAATTGTGCATGAAACAATAAAAATGAAGTGTTTTGGAAGAAAACCTGAGATTTTATTGATAAATAAGGGGATGTCTTGGGCATCCCCAAGCTTTGATGCTTGTACTTCTTGAATATTTCTTGGGCTGACACGGGTGGCATCCCCAATCTTGAGCTTTTGTCCATACTTCATCTCATCACATTATTTTTCCCTACACTTGAAAATTTCCTTCATACAAAACTTCACACAATCTTCATTAGCAACATTAGTGTATTCAAAATAATAATCCTTTGGGTTAAGTTTCAAATCAAGTAAATCATACATTAAAACATAAGCTGCTGTAGCAATTTCTTTTAAAAACTCAAGTGAAGAGAACTCAAAAAGAAACCGATTAAGAGGCAAATGCAAATAATGGCAGAAATCTGTCAAAACAAACCATCAGGTAAAGATCGATTTTTTCGAAAATCTTCTGTTGCTCAAATCTAAAAGTGCAAAACTAAAGAAAGTTGGGTAATAACCTGGGGCATAAGCACAAAACATTACATCTCAATCCAACATACAATGATTTTCACGATTTTTTTAGTGAAGCACAAAAATCTGTTTCGGGACAGCAACTTTCCCAAGTCTTACTTCTCTCTCATTAGAGGTTATTCTTGGCACAGAAACCACACAAAAAGGATAAGGAGAGGTTATTACTGAGGTAATAACTTCTAAAACTCAACAAAAAAAACTGAAAATAAATATATAATGGGTTATCTCCCAAAAGCTCTTTCTTTATAGCCATTAAGATAGGCATGATAATATCGATGATGCTCACATAAGAAATATGAATTGAAGTAAAAGAGAGCATCAAGAAGCAAATATGGAAAAAATTTAAGTCTAACACACTTCCTATGAAAAATAATCTTGTAAAGAAACAAGTCATGAAAGCACAAAGCAACAAGCATAGGAAACAAGTGCAACTTAAAAAAAATCAACATAAAGAGGGGAAACTTAATATTATTGAGATACATAAAACCATGTTTCTCTCTCTCATAATAACTTTCAGTAGCATCATGAATAAAATTAACAATATAACTATCACATAAAACATTCTTATCAGGAGCCACATGCATATAATAATTAATACTCTCCACATAAACATAGTCATTCTTATTGATTGTAGTGGGAGCAAGTTCAACAAAATAGCTATCATTATTATTCTCATCACCATAATCATCAAATATAAGAGGCATATTGTAATTATAATTAATTTTCTCCTCAATAGTAGGTGGACTGAAAATATCATATTCATCATTGTAATCATCATATATTGGAGGCATAGTATCATCAAAGTAAATTTTCTCCTCCGTGCTTGGGGGACTAAAAAGATCATTTTCATAAAAACTACCTTCCCCAAGCTTAGAATTTTCCATAGCATTAGCAATAATGGTGTCCAAAGAATTCATACTAACAACTTTGCTATTAGCATGCAAATAAACTTCCATAGGTTTTTTAATTTTCTCTTCAAATACTTCATGTCCTAACTCAAGATAAATACTATAAAGTTCTCTAATTTTGTTGTTGTTTTACATTAAGCCTAACTAGTGAAAATAAAAACAAGAAACAAAAAGATATAATTGCAGAATCTAAAGGAAATGACTTCGAGCACTCACACACCAGCAATAGTACTAGAAGATAGCTTAGTTGCCAGAGGATGTGAGTACCTTTTACCTTACCTCCCCGGAAACAGCGCCAGAAAATAGCTTGATGTCTACGCACTTCTATTCTTGTAGGCAGTTGTTGGGCCTCCAAGTGCAGAGGTTTGTAGAACAGCAACAAGTTTCCCTTAAGTGGATTATCCAAGGTTTATCGAACTTAGGGAGGAAGTGGTCAAAGTTATCCCTCTCAAGCAACCATGCAATCAAGATATAAGAAGTCTCTTGTGTCCCCAACACACCCAATACACTTGTCAGGTGTATAGGTGCACTAGTTCGGCGAAGAGATAGTGAAATACAAGTGGTACGAATAAAAGACAGCGGTGCCAGAAAATACTTTGATGGCGTGGAAGAGACTAAAGGCAGACTGAAATAAAGATGGAAGCAAGCAAACATGTAACAGATCTAGTTGCAAACGGTGTTTCAATGCTTAGAAACAAGGCCTAGGGATCATACTTTCACTAGTGAACATTCTCATATAAATATATTATCTTCATGATACTACCTCGAACTACTCTCCGGTTGGACACTCTAATCCATGGTAGGGCTATAACAGCACACCTCAAAGTAAGCCTTTTCCATCTAGATAACCCCACACTGTCACCTTGAGCACTAGATGGTTCCAACAAACACCACAATTTCATAAAGACATCCAACTCCAAATATAACTCATAACAAGTATTTGTAATCTCTAGCCTAAGTGCCACCATGGTGTGCACGCTGTCACTTTCACACACATGGGGAGAGCAGAGATCTATTAAAGCACTTGAGTAGCAAAGTAGATCTACTTGATTACAAAGCTCATTATCACAATATGATCATGCATAGAGAGAGAGAGATGAACACATAGCTACCGGTAGAACCCTTAGCCTCGAGAGAGAACTACTCCGTCCTTATCATGGGAATCAGCAATGATGATGGAGATGGTGGTGGAGATTGATGGAGATGGCTCCGGGGGCACTTCCCCGTCCCGGCAGGGTGCCAGAACAGAGACTTTCTGTCCCCCGAATCTCCCCTTCGGTGGTGGCGGTGCTGCGGAACTTTTCGTGGCTGGAGGCTTGATGATTTAGGGTTTTTGCATCGGGAGGCATCTTATAGGCGAAGAGGCAAGGTCGGTGGGCAGCAAGGGGGCCCACACCACCTGGTGGCGTGGACAGGGCTAGCCCGTGCCACCATATGGTGTGCCCACCTTGGTGCCCTGCTCCGTCTCTGCTTCGTGTTTCTGTGTTGCTCTAGGAAAAATAGGCATATTGGCTTTTGTCCCATCCAATTTCGAGAATATTGATTTTCTGCCTTTTCTGGAACCAAAAACAGAAGAAAACAGGCAACTGGCACTGTGGCATATTGTTAATAGGTTAGTCCCAGAAAACATATAAAAATACCTCAAAGTGTTGACAAACCAAAGCAAAGTAGATACTAAACAAGCATGGAACATCAAAAATTATAGATACGTTTGCAAGGTATCACGGTGCTCTGGAACTTTTCGTGGAATTATGATCTGGTCTTTAGGGTTTTCGTCCCGAGGGGCTTTTATAGGTGAAAGGACAATGTCGGTGGAGTCCTGAGGGGCCCACACCACCCCTGGCATGGCCTGGCCTAGAACGCTCCACCATGTGGTGTGGCCAGCCCTTGGCCCCTCTCCGTCTCATCTTCTGGCTCCGTGAGTCTTCTGGTAAAATCTTGACTTTGGCTTTTGTCTGGTCCAATTCCGAAATATTTCTTTTCCAGCTTTTCTGAAACCAAAAACAGCAGAAAACAAGCAGTTGGCACTGTGGCCTCTTGTTAATAGGTTAGTTCCAAAAAATATGTAAAAATACTCCAAAATATGGACAAAACATAAGAAAGTAGATATAAAACAAGCATGGAACATCAAAAATTATAGATACATTTCCAATGTATCAACTAGCACCAGCCCTTGTTCCTGCACTGGCACCTGTCAACATAAGGAGAAACAATAGAGGTAGTAACTTAATTTGCTTGTATACTCATAATATCCTCTGATCACTGTCTTGTGAGTAACTGTTGTATAAGAGAGCATTTTGCTTGTACACATCTCATATGCCTATACACTCCTGGAGTTAGCTTACCTACCCTCAGAAGAAATCCAGCATCAAGCTGCTAGCGCCGGCACCAGTACTGGCTCCTGCACAAGCCACTACAAATAATGTAGCATCCCAATTGTCTAACAATTGCAATGCTACTAGCCTAGTCTATATAAATGCTACTTCCTATATATAATTGTTGCATCATAATTATATCATGCTCATGTCATCATGCCACCTTGCATTTGAGCATCATAAAAACCCTTTTGTTTGGTTCTTCTCTCATATGCATTATTAATTGTAGTTGCCTCTTGATATTGTATTTGGGTCTTGATATATTGTTTAAATGCCCAAGTTGAGTTGGGGGCATATCTTTTATTAACTCCACCACCTTTCTTTCACCACCTTATAATTCCACCATCCAACTAAATATGAGCTTTGCACTTTATTTGAGTTTACCTCTAGCTCATGTGGGTTGGGATGGATCCAATTCTTTTCCACATGCTCTCATCTTAGCATCATGTTGTTTTCACATTATTGATATATGAGAGCCACATGGCCACCTTTGCATGCCTTGTGAGTGGAACCCTTTTTCCTAGCTTCCATATGGATTATTATGGATTTATGCTCATGTGGGAATATTTTTGTGACTAGTAATCATCTAGTGGAACATACACACTAGCATGTCTCATTTTATTTCAAACATGGCCATCTCCAACTACTCCACATGGGGCATCCTTTCATTTATTTTGCTTGGCTTTATTCCACCTTTGGAAATGCAAATGAACAATGCCATGTTTAATATTATTGTTTTCACAAGAATCAACATGGTATTAAATATTTTGCATGGGCCATGCAAGTGCCACCTTTTCTAGTATTTGGTTTTTATTTGAATCTTGAGTGGATCATCATCCCTCTCTCTCTACCTCTATCTTTTCTTTTGGCTTGATCTATGTTGATCTTGCTCAAACCCTAACATTCCATCCCTCCCTCCTTCTAGCTTGATCTTATTTGATCATGCTTAAACCACCTCACCACATTCCTCTCTTTTGACTAGATCTTGTGTGAGCTTGGCTTGTGTTTGCTTGGTCTTGTCAAAAGAAAACCCTACACCTAATCTCCCCTCTCTCACCATCTGACCACCCCATCTAACCCTAACCCTCACACCCCCCTTCTAAGCAAAACCCTAAGCTACCCTACCCTCTCTCGGCCTCTCTCCTCTCCCCTCCTTGCTGGCCCCACCCGGCCACCCTGGCCCAACTAGCTGCCACCCAGACCAAACCCTACCCGAGCCATACCCCCTCTCCCTCCTACCCTAGCTCCAACCCTAGCACCTACCCGAAGCTACCCCTCTCCCCCTCTCTCTCTGCCTGCGTGCCCCACCAGCCGAGCCTCCCCTACCTCCTTGGCCTCGCCTCTGGTCCCACCTGGAAGCCACCCCCTGCCGGCTGCCCTGCCCTGCCCCGACGAGCACGTGAGGAAGGAGGGAGAAAAGTGGCCGAGCCACCTTTTCCCTCTACCTGCTCCCCACGGCACCCCCTCTCCCCTCCCGTTCCTATCTGCCACCTCACGGCTCTCCTCTGGCCACTCTAGATCTGGCCGAGGCGCCCTGGCTCTCCTCCCTCTCCTCTCCACCACCGGCTACGCCACCGTCGGCCTCCACCACGTCCAGCCGATCCAACCGTACAGCGCGTCCGAGAAGAGGCCTGGGAGATCAAGGACGCTCCGCTGCGTCGCTCTGTACACAGAGCCGAGCAGGAGGAGCCCCAGGAGCGCTGGACCATCGTTGCCCCGACGGAACCCTAGATCGCCGGAACGTCTGCCTCCCCGTCGATCGTCTGCACCCCTGCCCGATCCACCTACGCCAACACACTCCTGGTGAGCAGCCACATCTCCCAGACACCCTCCCGCTGTTTCTCTCTTCCTAGACGAGCGGATCCCGGCGGCGAACGCCCTCTGTGCACGGCAGGTTCGTCGCCGTCTGTGTCCGGTTCATCGCGTAACCCTCATCTCGCCGCGTAGCCCCCACCTGACACAAGCCCAAGCCTACCGCAGCGGTCGCCACCGCGCGCGCACGCGAGGTCGCGGGATCGATCCCTGCACCGAGCCGCCCTGTCGAGCACAAACCTGTCGTCAGTAGGTTCAGAGGAAGATCAACAGTACGGGCAACGCCTTTTGCGCATACCCCCCTGCGACTTTTTGATGCCCAACCCGCGGTCCAGCCAGGCCCACTAGTCAGTGTCGGTTCCGTTTTGCAAAAAGGCACCTGCACTATGTGTTCCTCAACCCGTGCTCCCGTTTGGCCACCTGTCAGCCTCCGCGCTGTTCCGCCGCTGACAACTGGGCCCGCGAGTGCTCTGGCCCCACCTGTCACTCCCTGTGGCTGGCAGCAGTCGCGGTGACAGAAGTTTCTGTGCGCCAGTGTCACCCAGTCAGCATGGCCCCACTGGTCATTGGCTGTGGCTAGGTTAGTCTGAGTAACAAAATATTTTCTGTGTTTCTGTTTAAATTCAAATCTTTTTCAAATAAATTCAAACTCAAATTTAATTCTGTTTTTAAATAACTCTTAAAATATAAATCCAAATAATACAAATAATATATGTTTTCAAATCAGAAAAATGTGAGGAATTCAAATATGTCATTCAAAATATATTTTGAGCATGTAAAATTCCAAGTTAATTAAAATTACTTTAAAATACCCTCTCTCCTTAATTAATTAATAACTTTTGTTTTATAACTCCAAATTTAACAAATGATATGTCTAAAATGATTAGCTCGACGAGACCTTTCTGTTTATGCATTCCATGGTTTGATTTGAAGCATGCATCATATAAATATAAAGTGAAAAGCAACTAAAATGAGAATAAAATGTGGGCAAAACTCAATAAAATGGTTTCTTCTTGTATTCCACACCTCACCCATGCCATGCTACCTTATTGCCATGCAAATTGTGCATCATTCATCATGGCATGATTGTTTGCTTGTTGCATTTGATTCATATGCTTGTGCACTTTATTTATGTTGGCCCTTGTTTGTTTGGTTCTTCTTCGAATAGACGCTGAGCAGGGGATATATCAAGAAACCCAGGAGCACTACCCAGATCCATCCATTGCTTCAACTGAGCTGCCAGGCAAGCACTACCACATGCTTGCATACATATAGTACCTATTGCCTCCTTATTCTTGCATCATTGAGTCGCGATTGCATTAAACTGAATCCCAAGTATTGCATAGCCTTTACTTTTAAACCCCACCGAAGCTTGTTCCTCCATCCCATGAGCCATTACTATAGGAGTTGTTTGAGCCATGCGAGTCGTAGAACAGCATGTGTAGGGTATGTGAGTGTCTGATAGATAACGAGGTACCTAAACAACTTAACCTGAGTAGTAATGGGATAACTAATGAAAGTGGCATCGGTGAGCCATATTCTCTATTTGGTTTTTCAGGCTCACTTGTGTCCCGTAGGACCCCGAGTACTTGATTCCTGTTCCTTGAATATTCGCGCTATCCACATCCGGGAGGCTTATGAACCCCCCTGAGCCAGAGCTTGATTCATTCTTATTTCTTGGGGCCACAAACTAGTTTGAGGTTTTATTTACTATCCTGTACTTATGCCATGCTTTACTGCTTTATTTAAATTGTGCGAGGTACTGCACACTGTACTGTTTAGGTAAGCGGAGTGTTTTCGCGGTATCGACAAGCCCAGTCACATTTTCGGGTTACCAGTCATTTACAACCACTGACGCAAACCTTGAGGCCGTCTCGGAGTCAGCTAATTTCGTTGCGGGTAGCTCAATGGGGTGGCCCCCTGAAATATTTCTGAATCCTGTGATCGCTTTGTCGTGACTGCCTCGTTGGGTTTTGATTTGGTTTTTCCAAGGCATATCGAGTGTGTGTTGCTATTTGTGCACCCCTGCAGGGTAAAACTTTCTGAAAGCCGTGTCCGCGGTTATGGACGACTTGGAGCACAGTTTCTCGATCATAGACAAGAATAACTAAAGTACCGCTTTTAATTTGACTAGACTAGGTACCTGACTAGTAAATAGTGCAATACTCACGGAATGGATAATAAAACTGCCAACGGATGGGGGGTTGTTCGTCCGCTTCCTCGTCGGTAAGCGAGGAGGAGGATGGATCTGTTAATATTACCGTTATAACTGTTGTTATTAATTCACGGACATCCGTCTATCTCTGGTTAGGCGGATGGTTAGCGAGTATCTATAGAATTGTTAGGGTTTATCTTTTGCTGCAATTGCGTCACCCCAGGTTGTGTCCCCTTTAGAGGCATAAAGACTTGCTGAGTACCCCTAGGGTCTCACACGATAAATTATTGGTTCAGATGAACAGGTACACTCACAAGTTGGATACTGGGTGGAAGAGACGGACGATGTGGGCAACGATCATTCGGTGTAGAGATTCCGGGAACGGGGATCCGTGAGATCTGTGGGCGGGATGTGCTTATTTATGGGGCATCTTATGCCGATTTGCTTCTTATCCGTACTCGGATTTTGTCTTCCGCTTCCGCCTGATACTCTGATGTTTGATGTATGAGGAGATATCCTAAACTATTATATCTATCATGATATTTGGATCTTGCCGTATGGTGTTGCTATATTTCCTTGCTTTTTAGATGGAATGGCTCTGATATACTATTGTATGGTGGCTTGCATACATACTCATTTGTGTATGTAGTTGATCCCTTCGCCTGCCGATTACGCCGCCCGTTCTTGTCCCGATGTTTGGAAATGGTTGGGACGGCCGAAAGGTCTACCTGTGAGTGGCATTTGGGCCCCACCGTACTATTTCAACCATTTCTGCTCATCCAGGCTTGTAACTAGGAGCGTAATTCACCGAGGTAGTTACAAATAACTTCATCGGCACCATCTCCTACACCAGTCCCTGTTCCTGCACCAGCACCAGCCCTAGCACTGGCACGGGAACTAGCCCCAGCACCAGCACCAACCCCAACACATGCACCGGCACAAGCTCTTGCATCATCACGGGCACTGCCTTGTCGCATTTTATCCTACACATGTGTGATCATCAGGTTAGATAGGAAATTTTTTGTGAGTATATGATAGCAGATAAACTGCCTTGAATGTCTTCTCCTTAAGTTTCACATGAATCAGTGCATTGCTCTTATTAATTGTGCGTTATCTCTTTCTTTGACTCAGAAATTTCCTAAGAGTGCCACAAAGCAACTCCATGTCAGACCAAAGTGCATAATAGCCTTCAAGATGCAGAGCGAAGGAGTAAAAATCGAGGGACGCTATGCCATTAACTGGAGAGATGGGCACTCAGCAGCTACTTCTAGGTGGATCAAGTTCAGGAAAGCAGCCAAACTTACTATCAGAAGAATGTTCAAGGTCGACGTATCTCGCTGCCCTGAATGTCGCACTCTGGTCATGAAGTTTCTAGCTGTCTAGCTATTTGGTCGTATGCTTTTGTAATTAATTATGTTGTTGTCTTATATCCACTGATCATATATGGGTGGTAAAATTATGACAACCTCTTTCTGGATTGGAGCTAAGACTAGTACATACTGGTATGGTATATATGTATCTATATGACGATTCTCTATATAACCAACTATTATGACAATGATTGTGTTTCATCTTAATTTGTATTTTGGCCATGGGCTGCTAGGGAATAAGAAGATTGAGCGGCAAACTGACCGTGCACCAAGGTTTTTAAAGCTGAAACAACTGATTCTACCTGAATAGTTTTATACTCCCCCCATTACATATTAGTGTTGTTAAATTTGTCTTGATACAAATGAATCTAGTCTAAATACTTAACTATATACATACGAATTTAGACAAATTTGAGAAAATTAATATGAACCGGAGGGAGGACGTAAATATCTATCAATCGAACTACTCCCTCGGTCCAGAAATAAGTGACTTAGGATTGTCTAGATTTGTATGCATCTATACACTAAAACGTGTCCAGATACATTCAAATCTAGATAAATCCAACTCACTTATTTCATTATTTGTGGACAGAGGGAGTATCTCTTCTTTTTCCGCCCTTGTCGAGTTTTTTTTTCAAATCCGGCCAAGCCACAACACAACGCATTTTTTACTAACGAGCAGATGAAAGCTAGCCAATTCGGTCCCTCGTTAGCCCAAAATCTTCTAATTCGGTCTTTTCGGGGCCAGGGAACTGCTGAGCACAGCCTAGTGAAAATTTGAGAATGAACCCCTTAGAGTATAGCCCATGGAATATAGCCCATATAGAATAGCCAAAATCTTTTCAATTCGGCCTTTTGGACTTGCCCCACATCTTTAAAAACTCTGCCAATTCATGTTTTGAAGAAACTACCCCATTATGTTGCATCCTATAGAACAAAGAAGATCATCCCCACTGAGTGATTTCTCTCAACATGCAGCTATGCCACCTCATCTATTTTTTCACCTCAACTTGCCATGCATGTCAAAAAAACTACCTGTCACAGGAATATCAAAAGTTTCAACGTTTCTCCTCATCTCTAAATAGACAACACCCGCTACCGAATTTCTCTGCCCTGTGGTAAGGCCACGTCATCAACAACTCAAAGAGCCATGACCTTAACTTATTCATAGGAGGCGCTTGAGCTATTCAGGCTTCCTCAATTATTGTGGCTCTTCTGCTACAGTAGAGAGAGGCGATTTTTCAACCCCCCCCCCCCCCCCCCCCCCGCCTGCAGATCCACCACCTTGCCGTTGTTTTGCCAGATCCCTTGTCCTCCGTCGGCCGCTCCAGCGGCGGGAGGGCGGGGGATCCCCGCTTCACGGGTGTAGATAGAGTAGGGTTTGTGAGATCTTCAACCGGCGGCGCCATGGAGGAGGTTGGGTCGTCGGCGGTGCTTTTGTTGCAGGTACGCGCTTCCTTCGACGGTGGAGCTCGGTGGAGTTCCGCAGTGGTATGCCTGCTCCCTCCGCTCCCTCGGGTCAGCAGATCTGCTAGGAGCGCCATCCCCCTCCCATATCCCGCGTGGTGGCGGATCTGGTTTGACCTTGAAGCCGGTGATGTTGAAGAAAGTCGATGCTACAGCTGGAGTTTGGTGGAGGCTCCACGGAGTTCGAGGTCTGGCGACTTCCCGTCCGCTAGGGGACGTCTTCTGATCCAAGGCTTGAAGGAAGACGCAGCGGTGGCACGCCACCGGCACGTCCTGCTCCATGCCGGCGACATCGAGTTGCAGAGGGTCTGGATTGTAATTGTTATCTTTGTTGGGTACCTCTTTGTAAGGCGCTTTCTTTAATATTACCAATGGTTTCCTCGCAATTTTTTTATTGTGGATCTTCTTTTCTACGTAACTGACCGTGAAGTTGATCGTGCGGTCTGGCCACAATAAATATTTACTAGCGATCCAACCTCACACATAGACATGTAAAGTAAAAGCTTGTGGGCTATCCTCTCCTCTCCCCGTGAGCTGCTTTGAGAGTCGTGCACAGGAGCACGGGGCTCCTCCGCGCCCATCTCGCCGGAATAGCTGGTGAGAGACGGCGGCGGGGAGTCGCCGGTGTAGTTGTAGGCTGTAGTTTGTATGGCTGTATGCCAGTAGTGGGCGTTTTGTCCAGTAGGTGGAGCAGAGCGCCGGATCTAGCGGCCAGATCTAGAGGCTCTTAGGGTTCTTTCTCTGTGTTCTTCTGGCCTGATGGTCGGCGAGGGAGAAGAAGAGAAGAACAACTGCTTCGGTCAATAAATCGAGCGTCGCGGGCGATCAATCGAGTGGTGGTTGCATGCTGTGCCATTCCTGGCCGGCCGTGGAGGCGAGGAGGAAGGGCGCGGCGTTGCAGCTTGCGGTGATGCAGATCCTCTCCCGGCCGGCCGTGGTGGCGAGGAGGAGTGGAGAAGCTCTGCTGCGACCTACTCGATCTGGTGGTCCTGTTCTCCTATCAAGGGGACGATTTTGGTGGAGCCTTTGGAGTGGGCGAGTCGCCTCCCTCCTCTTCCAGGTCGCTGCGGTGGCGATCCAACAGAGGATGGTCGGCTGGCTCTTCTTCCTCCTCAAGTTCTACAGGTATCTGAAGCTGCGCCCTATGGAGTTCCCAAGCGAAGGCAAAGACGCCGGAGCTATTCCTGGCCAGAGAGGCCACTCCACGCTCTAAGATGCTCGAGCTCCCTGATGCGCTAAGTTTGTGCTCACTCAAACCTCCTGTGTGGAGGCCCTCTATTGAGCACCTCGACGGACTCTCCCCCAAGCGCTGCCAAGTGGTTTCGTCCCCGGCGTCGCTCTGGGGGCCGACGAGACGTGCTCGTTGTCGACGGCGGTGGAGAAGAAGACCGAGGACCTGATTGATTTTCATCTTTTGTTTCTAGGGTCTTCTTTGCATTTATTGTTGTACTGCTTTTGCTGTCCCTCTCTTTTGAGGTTTTTTTTGTAACATGTATCCATCGACAAGTTTAATATAGCAGCTTCTGGGGTCTTCGGACCCGTTCCCGTTCAAAAAAAAAAAAACTCACACATAGACACACCATCTACTGCTTCGTCTCCCTATACCCCTGCGTGCTAGCACGGCTTCATGCCTTGCTGACCCACACCGATCCCGGTCAGCCTCTGGAACCTGGAGTTCTGCTTCTCTCTTCTGGGATGTTTCTGCTGGCCAGCCGGAATGCAGGAGTCTGGTACACTGATGATACGTAGGACCACCAACATGGCCGTATGCATCAGTTTGATGCAGAGGCCGGGGCGCTGCCTCCATTTCAAAAAAATATGTTGTATGCTGCTGCTGAAAAACGACATCTTCTGCCCTTTTTTGTTGCAGATGAGAGTTGCATTGGTTTAGCTGCCCCTCTCGACAGACAATATATCCCACTATCTATCATATATGCAACCAGGGGGTAAATTGATACATATTCATTCTTTTCATTTGGACTTTTTATTGTGATCTTTTGTCCCATTTGCAATTTAAGCACGGCTGGTGTTTTATATGCCTCGTGAACTAAATACATCTTTTGTGATGCAGATCGCTTGTTGCAAAGTGCTAGGATCTGTCTACTTCAATGGACCTAGCTTTTCTTATACTTGGTTCATTAAGGAAAAGGAGAAATAGAAAATTATTGGCCATCTCTTCCACGTCTATTTTTTCTAGCACTGAATTTACCGATCTTGAGTTCCCATCCTGCATTGAAATTCTTTCTTATCTTCTATATAATTTTGTATGCATACAAAGGCGGAATCAGAGCTGAATTCCAAATTATTTATCAAAGTCTTAGTGCTTATGATACATTCGGCGGCGGCATGCCACATCCATTGACATAGATCCTCTTCTACAGATACAGGTACAAGCTCCCTACTTTCCTCGCAACTCCTTTGTTATTTATTTTGTTTTGAGACTTTTCTCACTTGTAGGTTATCTAGGTTATCCGATTTCAGTTATTATTTCCATATCTGCCCTTGATAGGTTTAACCGGCACAAGTTTAGCCTGCCATTTGTACGTCCATGAATCTCGGTCTCTCCTCCAAGTCATACACTTCTTCCTCATTGTATGACAATTCAACTTAATATTGTAGGATTTATGGACTTTTGCACGATATTTGTGGTGGTTGGCTTGAAATTTAGGTCAATAATTACAGAGCTTCGGCTAGCAGCTCAAGATGAACATATATGACTATATTATACTAGAATGTCTACTGGTCGGGTTGCCTCACCATCTTCTACGTCTACATGATGTGGAATAGGTATGTCATTTGTGACCGATTCACCATGATGCAGAGAACATTTTACTTGGCCTATCAAAAGTATTTTTGTCTGCCTCTATGTCAGGCATGTTGCTAAGTTCAGTGAGAACATATCTAATTTGACGATCAAGACATTCCACATGCATCATCATAATCCAAAGTGGTTACATACATGAATATATGCACAATCAATAATCCTCATATTTGCTTTGCAGGAAGAGGGACTGCACCTCTCATGCAATCTTCAGAATAAAGAACCGAAGACAGGAAGTGTGTTGCCGATCTTGCCTTGCTAATATTCAAGATAATTCAGTTAGAATGCAGTACATACTGAATGATGGTTTTGTTCATCTTTTCCAGGTTTTGTATCAGCATGAAAGCTTTGATTGTTTTAATTTGGGATCAGCAATTAATTTTGATATAAGATACTTATGTGTTGTGCTTCATCACACAATTATACAATATTTGAATAAACTTTCAGGTTATGCTACGCTGTTTTTACATGAGCTTTCAACATTCATGTGTTCAATTATTTATTCTAAAATGTCCCGCTGCAACGTGCGGGGTATTCTCTAGTTTAATAAATTGATATGCCAGGAGTGCTGTCCTTTTATTTTAGAAGAGATAAACATGAAAACACAAAAATCTTTTTAAGAAGACTAATATATGTTATATGTACTAATAAATCTTTAATGATAAATTTTGTAGAAATATCGTTGGCGTAGTGACGACGCACTCAATTTATATCTATTGAAAGTCTCCGATTTGAATCCTTTGTGCGTACATATCTTGGGTCTATATTTTTCGTAGCTATATTGCTTTACTGTGAGGCTGACATCGCAGACCCACTGCAGCGTCCCTAGAATTTAATGGGCGGGTTTGAAAAAAAGTTAAGTACATGTACAGAGAGACTGGCATCGGGGACCCACTAGCCAGGACATACACAGCTACATCGAGATATGTTAAGAATACCAAAGTAACGGACGCGACCAAAAAAGTACATCATGCATACGTTTCTTATAATGAGAGGCTGATATGTGGGACCTAACAGTCTGAATAAATGGCTGATGCAACAAGAAACATTATCGAGTTCACATCAGGGAGGCACGAGCCAAATAAAAAAGTCCACCATGCACATGTTTTTTCTAATAAGATGCTGACATGTGGGACTCAACAGTCTGAATAACTGGCTGATGCAGCGATCAACGTTATCAATTTTAAAATAGGGAGGCACAAGCAAAAAAGAAGTACACGATGCATACGTTCCTTATAATGAGATACTGACATCTAGGACCCAACAGCGTGACCAAACGAAGGATGCGTCAAGCAACGCTATAAGTCTGAAACATGGAAGCACGAGGGAAGAAAAAACATCCTTCATACACACGATTCTTGTAATGATAGGCTGACATAGGGACCTACCAGCCTGATTAAACGTCCGATGCATCGATCAACGTTATCGAGTTCATATTAGGAAGGCACCAGCCAAGAAAAAAATCCATCATACACACAGTTCTTCTAATGAGAGGCTGACATGTTGGACCCATCAGCCTGACTAAACGGTAGATGCATCGAGCATCGCTATCAAGTTCAGAAAATGGTAGTGTGAGCGAAGAAAAAAATCCATCATACACACGATTCATCTAATAAGAGGCTGACATGTGGGACCCAGTAGCCTGACTAAATGACAGATGCATCGAGCAACGCTATCAATTTCAAATCAGGAAGGCGCGGCTGAAAAGTTTGGTCCGCTAGAAACACTGACATCTGGACCTGCACGCCTCAAAGGATTTTGGTGAATCAACATCACGCGAGAAACCGAAAATCTTACTTCTGCCACACTCCGGCCGAGCTTCATCCATATTTTTACCGATTTCATAGTAGTAGAGGGCCACAAAACGGGGAAAAAATTCCATCATCCATGATCGAGCGAAGAAAATCGTCGCGGAAGAGGCGCCTTCTACGATGACCAACGGGCCAAATCGTTGCGGATGGAAATATTTCTTGTAGTGAATCGCACCCGAAAGCGCTGTGCTAGTTATTATCCATATCCACGATACGATGAAAAATACCGACGAACGCGTTGGGTACCCACAAAACATGAGCCTGAAATTCAGTACTCAATAAGACCTCCACGGCCTGAGCTTAACTATGCCAGTATATACCAAATTCGAGTCTGAGGACTCAAGTTTGAAGTAGGTTCACGATGTCTTTGTCCAAGAGAAATTAACTGGTTCCCGATCCGTCAGATGCACCAAACTTGTGTTACTAGAATCCCCATGACAAAAATATCTATGAATAAAATGTTTACTCGAATAAATCTTCGGGTCCAAACGCCAAAAATGTCTTTTGAGACTCAACGTGAATCTACAATTTGGATAGAGACTTGGGGTCTACTGACATGGGTATGACTTATCGGGTTCCGCAATTGGTAATACCTACTACATACTTATACTATGGCCCATGGACCACAAGTAAATAAGGAGTCATGGAAGCATCCGAAGCCTAGGAACCAGACGTGTTTATCAAGATAGAAATACGAACTGACATAGTCGGGTAGCTATAATCAAACTTGCAACCGATCCATATTGAACTCTCAGACCCAGCCTCTCATATAAGGGCTGAGAGGAGCTAACGGAGAGGGCAACATAGCTTTGAGTAGACATAACCGGACGTGAGTTAGATTGCATCTAGCGAATCAGCGACTTTGTAACCATCTCTTTGCAATAAAGGTCAGACATGATTCGACTTCCTTGTTTGTCTGATAGGCCGACAAAATCACCAACGCTCTCATTTCCATCGAACCCAAGTCCATAACTATGGACATTGCCGAGGTCACTCCTTGACAGTAGCGGTATGACCTCTGCGTTCTCGAGTTATCACTTTCTTCGTCTGATCTAGAAAAGCTTCACATGGGAGAGCATCAAAAAGATGAAAACTCAGAGAGAATGGATTCCGAAGAAGAGGAAGATGAAGCCACCACGAGCAAGGGTGAAAGTAGGAAGAAGGAAGAGAAAGATTAGAGCGGAACGGAGCACCGGGAGAGACACCAAGATTAGACGGTTTGGAGCACAGCGGAGGGCGAGGGAACACCTCATAAAATAATACAGAGTTACCTTCGAAGACACGCCATTCGCGGTCGGGCACGACATGTTTAGGCATAGAAGAGAGCGCTGCAGACATGAGCACACCCTCGTGGTTTACCTGCGGGTAAGAAACATATGCCACCGTCTTCTTCTCGTCGTAGGTTACGGAAGCGTCGTGCTTGGCGCAGAGTAGACGCATCGACACATCACGTGGCTTGTCAGGCCTCGCATACACACAGCGTGGTTTGTGCGAGGTGTCTCGAAGCTAGGCCGAGTGTATTTGAAGAAATCCATCCTGAGGCGAAGTGAAACCGCTGGCTGCGAGCCCTTCTTGTTCAAGTGAGAGAAGTAAACATAGGGCTTCGCTTTCTCGGCGTCACCAGGGACGGAGACGTCATGGTGCGTGATGAATGGGTGCGCCGGCAGAGGGCGTGCTTCATCCAGCATGGCCTGTGTTTCTACAGGTATCGCAGCAGGGCTCTGCTCGCCGCCTGTGGTAGGGTGAGGAGTCCCACGTTGGACTCAAGCACAGCTGAAAAAATCCATACTGACACGAAGTGAAAGCGACATGATTATCTTAAAAATACGCAAACAAATGTCAGTAAAAATAGAAAAAACAGAAGCAGAAAAGAAGAGCGGAACACTTACCTTAAAATGACGAAGAAGCAAACCTTACAACTAGATGACCGACATGCCGACGATCTCGTAGGAAGACGCGTTACAATATTTCCCAACGTGACCAATACAGAGAAAAAGAAAATAAACGTTACACAAGAACATAAAATAAGATAAGCAGAATAAAAAAAGAACCGCTAAAAGCGTACCTTAAAACTTTTAATAAGGGAAGAAGACACAGTGATGATAAAGACGTGTAAGAACTCACACCAAGATGCCTTTAATCATTTCGAAATGCGACCAATGTAGAGAAAAAAGAGAAAAAAGCGTTAGATAAGAGCCGTAAACTGATATAGGCAGGAGGCCCCAAAAAATTTACCGTAAACCACGCGAGCTGAAAGTGGAGAACGGTTCCTCCGCCGGCGGTCTTACGCGCTGACGCGAGTCTATGACAACAGAGGCTAACCTCTCTCCATGGTGAACATCGGTCCGACGTCGACGTAGGGCAAGCGACCTAGCAGAGATGACGTTGAGAGAGAAGAGGATATGATGATAAAACTCGCAGAACAAATAGAAAAATAGAAAAACGGCAGAAGGAGACGTATATAAGCGAGAAAAAATATGAAAATTAGGCGTTCGTGTCCTAAGCATGGACTTGCGGTGCTAGCCGTTTTCGAGAAAACGCCGATAAGCATCGCGTAATGGAAATATGGATTTTATCCAGCTACGCGTGCACGGATTGGGACCCAGCGCACGACCTCGTCGCGAGACACCGTGCGCGTGCACGACGTGGAAGCACCAAGGCGACTCTCGTGTGGACCCACAAGCTGGACGGCGAGAGTTTCTGCTGCCAGCTGAATTATCGACCATGAGAAACCGCGTCCAGGCAGAGTTACCGACGACACGTCCACTTCCAACTCAGTTCTCGGCGACACGAACCGCCGTATGCGGAGAGATAACGCTAGCCGCGAGAAACCGCAGACGTCTAGAGGCTACATTGCCAGCTACGCTATAGACGGATGTGAGGACCTAAGCCGCTAGGTTGTCTATCTGCCGCGAGAACCCACATCCACACATGCATTCCGACGCCACATCCGCGGGCGGTATTGGCTCATGACGCCTAGTCGGCTCTAGACGGGCACCACCACCTAGCGGGTACGGAGCATTGTCACCTCTGGAACGTCTCTCGCAGAACGTCTTCCTGTCTGCGTATGCTGACGGCGGGCCAATCTGGTGTGCGCGGCCCGCCATCCTGCGATGCAGGGTACGACGGCGCGTGCGACACACGTACGCGGTAAAGAATATTTCGCCTTGGCCCGCCGCGGACCCGCCTCACGGGATACCAATGCTCGGTTGCGATGTCGTCGTGTGGCCTTTTGTGCCTTCATCCCATGGCCGAAAAGAATCGGGACGACATGGATAGCAATTTGAGCCAAAACAATCTATCGCTATTATTTACTCCCGATGAGGGGTTTGGAGCCAGGAAAACAAAATGGTTGTTGTTCTACTTACTAAACTAGATCAATTCTCTGAACCCCTAATGATCCTTTGGTCACACATATTTTCCCTCCTGGTTACATCATGGGAAGTATCGGAGAATTCTGGAGAGTTTTGGAATCATTTTGTGCGTATGAGCTGGCACTAGTAGAAAACAGACCTTTGGTCCAGAGCATTAGTGCCGGTTTTGGTACAAAATGGGACTAATTCACTGGTCCCAACGGCTAGAAATGGCCGCAGGTCCCAGAAGACATTAGTCCCGGTTCGTAGGAGACCTTTAGTCCCGGTTCGTTTAACAAACTAGGACTAAAGGGTCTGGCACTAGGAAGGAGCATATGGGTGGACCTTTAGTCCTGGTTTTTTAAACAAACCGGGACTAAAGGGCCCGACTATATCTTCTCCCTCCACCTGCCCGACCCATTTCAAGCTCATACAAGCATCTCCCTCAAATTTCTTCCCTCAAGCTCGAGTTCTTGCCGATTTTTCTCAAGATTTGTGAAGATGTTTTGGCTCCACATCTATCTAAGGGTCCTAAGAGGTTAGCAACTTCATCCTTTCATATTTCATTGCTCGTTTTAGCTCATTTTATGCTCTAGAAATAGAGGGATTTGTGAATTCTATCTCTATATATTTGGTTAATTTGGCACATATAGTCCTCGAAATTCATTTGATTCATCGAAGCACAGAGATACACGAGTTCATCCTATCTATATATCTTGGTTTCGAACATAGTCTCGAAATTCAGATAAAATGCATCATGCCACCGTCGAGTAACAAAACATCCTTCTTCTTCTACCTGCCATCACAAAATCCATTGCAACAAAAATAAGAACCAAAACTATGAAGGCATACATATATATAGTGGCGCCCTAGCATTTTAATCATCGACCGTTAAAGCAAACCAAAAATATGAACACGCCGGGGAGCTACCAAATTAAATTAGGGTGTGCCTCTATGGCGAGCTCCTCGAAGATGTCTGAGGACGGGATCTTAAGACATCTTCGAGAAGCTCTGCCGTAGTGGTCTCCCTGCTCTCGCACACCATCTTTCAGTTTATATCTTCTCTAACTAGATTAGTATGCTAGTGGAGCTAACTAATTTCACATATTAGGGAGTGCCTCTATGGTGAGCTCCTCGAAGATGTCTGAGGACGAGGTCCTAAGACATCTTCGAGAAGCTCCGTCGTAGTGGTGTCCCTGGTCTCGTTCCTTGCATTTGATATTTCACAAGGAAGACTATTTATAGAGTAAGCAGCACAACCTAGTGTCGACACTCACGACATAATATCGACACTCACCCCTGTCATAGTGTCTCCACCTACTGAAATAGTGTCGCCACTCACTGGCATAGTGTCTCCACTCACGACATATAGTGTCGTCACCCACTTTTAGTCCCGGTTGGAGTCTCCTTTAGTCCCGGCTGGAGACACCATCCGGGACTAAATGGGCTCACGTCGGCCCTAGCCTGCCGCAACCCCTTTAGTCCTGGTTGGTGTGTCCAATCGGGACTAAAGATGAAGTAGAAAGTTTTTAAATCGGTGCATAGTTGTTTGATGTATACGCTGTGTGCTTTTATTTTTAGACTAGTACTAATCTTAGCATCGTGATTTTGTTTGATGTAATTATATAATGCAGATGGGACGGAATGGATGTACGCTGACCGAACCTCTGGCGAGTTCATTAAAGGCGTGTGTTCTTTTCTCGTTGTGGCAGAGGCAAACAAGCGGAATGGTTTTATGTGTTGTCCATGTGATGAGTGTCGGAATCATAAGGAATACTCTTCCTCAAGAGTCCTTCACGGCCATCTGTTTCGGTTCGGTTTCATGTCTGGTTATAATTGTTGGACCAAGCACGGAGAAAGAGGGGTTATGATGGAAGACAACGAAGGTGAAGAGAATGATGACAACTATTCTATGTCCCCTGAATACGGTGGTACTACAATGGAAGACAATGATGAAGAAGAAGCAGAAGAACGTGCATCATATGAGCCAGATGATGATCTTGGTCGGGCCATTGCTGATGCAAAGGGAGAATGTGATAGCGACATGGAGAGGTTGAAATTTGAGCAGATGTTAGAGGATCACAACAAATTGTTGTACCCGAATTGCGAAGATGGCCACAAAAATCTAGGTAGCACACTGGAATTGCTGCAATGGAAAGCAGAGGTCGGTGTGCCTAACAAGGGATTTGAAAAGTTGTTGAAGATAATGAAGAAGCTGCTTCCAAAGGATAACGAACTGCCCGCCAGTACTTACGAAGCAAAGAAGGTTGTCTGCCCTCTAGGATTAGAGGTACATAAGATACCTGCATGCATTAATGACTGCATCCTCTACCACGGTGAGCAGTACAAGAATTTGGATGCATGCCCGGTATGCACTGCATTGCGGTATAAGATCCGACGAGATGACCCTGGTGATGTTGAGGGGGAGCGCCCCAGGAAGAGGGTTCCTGTGAAGGTGATGTGGTATGCTCCTATAATACCACGGTTGAAATGTTTGTTCAGAAATGAAGAGCATGCCAAGTTGTTGCGATGGCACAAAAAACACCGTAAGAAAGACGAGATGTTGAGACACCCCGCTGATGGGTCGCAGTGGAGAAAAATTGAGAGAAACTAGCCGGCCTTTGCAGGTGACGCGAGGAACTTATGGTTTGGTCTAAGTACAGATGGCATGAATCCTTTTGGGGAGCAGAGTTGTAGTCATAGCACATGGCATATGACTCTGTGTATCTACAACCTTCCTCCTTGGTTGTGCATGAGGCGAATGTTCATTATGATGCTAGTGCTCATCCAAGGCCCAAAGCAACCCGATAACGACATTGATGTGTACCTAAGGCCATTAGTTGAAGAACTTTTAGAGTTGTGGCACGGACAAGGTGTACGTATGTGGGATGAGCACAAACATGAGGAATTCAACCTACGAGCATTTTTGTTCGTAACCATCAATGATTGGCCTGCTCTTAGTAACATTTCAGAACAGACAAACAAGGGATACAATGCATGCACACACTTTTTAGATGACACTGAAAGTATTTATTTGGATAAGTGTAAGAAGAATGTATACCAAGGGGATCGTCGTTTTCTTCCACTCACGGGTTCCCTAAGAAAGAAAAGGAAGCATTTCAATGGTGAAGCAGATCACCGGAGTAAGCCTATCCGTCGTACTAGTGATGATGTATTTGATATGGTGAAGAATTTAAAAGTAATCTTTAGAAAGGGTCCTGGCGGACAGTCCGTTCTGAAGGACGCTGGCGGGCACGCACCCGTGTGGAAGAAGAAATCTTTATTTTGGGAGCTAACCTATTGGAAAGTCTTAGATGTCCGCTCTGCGATCGATGTGATGCACCTGGCGAAGAATTTTTGCGTGATACTGCTAGGCTTCTTGGGCTTATATGGAAATAATAAAGATACACCAGAAGCACGACATGACCAACAACGTATGAAAGATCGAGATAGCAGGCATCTAGAGTTGTTTCAAGGTACTACCAGCTACACGCTTACCAAAGAAGAGAAGAAAATCTTTTTTGAATGCCTAAGTAGTATCAAGGTCCCCTCTTGCTTCTCGTCCAATATAAAGGGAATAATAAATATGGCAGAGAAAAAATTCCAGAACCTGAAGTCTCATGACTGTCACGTGCTTATGACGCAGTTGCTTCCGGTTTCTTTGAGGGGGCTTCTGCCGGAAAATGTTAGAGTACCCATTGTGAAGCTATGTGCATTCCTCAATGCAATTTCTCAGAAGGTAATCGATCCAGAAAGTCTACCAGGGTTACAAAAAGATGTGATCCAGTGTCTTGTCAGCTTTGAGTTGGTGTTCCCACCATTCTTCCTCAACATAATGACCCACCTCCTAGTTCACCTAGTCGAAGAGATTACCATTCTCGGTCCTGTATTTCTACACAATATGTTCCCCTTTGAGAGATTCATGGGAGTCTTAAAGAAATATGTCCATAACCGTGCTAGGCCAGAAGAAAGCATCTCTAAGGGCTATGAAATAGAGGAGGTCATTAAGTTTTGTATTGACTTTATTCCTGACCTTAAGACGATCGATGTACCTGAATCACGGCATGAGGGAAGACTTAGTGGAAAAGGCATGCTAGGAAAGAAAGCAAATATATGTATGGACGGGCATTATTTCACTAAATCACACTATACAGTTCTACAAAGTTCCACCTTGGTGGCTCCATATATCGAGGTACACAAGAATATTGTACGCTCCAACTACCCAAGGCAGTCTGACTCTTGGATTAGAGATGAACACATGAAGACTTTCGATGGTTGATTGCGAACACATCTCATGAATGACACCACTGTTAGAGATCAGTTGTACTTGTTGGCCAGGTCTCCATCTTCAACTATATTAACTTTCCAAGTGTACGAGATAAATGGAAATATATTTTATACACACGCCCAAGATAAAAAGAGCACCAACCAAAACAGTGGTGTCCGATTTGATGCATCAGATGACAATGGGCATAAGGACACATATTATGATTACATAGAGGACATATGGGAACCTGACTATGGTCCTAGTTTCAAGGTCCCATTGTTTCGATGCAAATGGGTCAAGATGACAGGATGCAGGGTAATGGTAGACCAGCAGTACGGAATAATAACAGTGGATCTCAATAGTCTTGCGTACGGAGATGAACCATTCGTCCTTGCCAATGATGTGGCTCAAGTTTTCTATGTGAAGGACATGTCTACTAGACCGAGAAAAAGGAAAGATAAGCAAAAGAATACAATATCATACGATGAGCCAAAGCGCCACATAGTTATTTCAGGGAAAATAAACATGGTGGTAGTTGAGGACAGGATATACATGTCAGAAGATTATAACAAATTTCATGAAATTCCTCCATTCAAAGTGAAAACTGACCCAATCATACCGCTAAATAAGGAAGATGCTCCATGGCTACGGACTAGAAGAGAACCAAAACACTAGATGTGGATGTTGGTGATGTAATAATGGATTAAACCTTTTGTGAATTAACCCTATTTTTTACAATTTCTGAGATTACTAAAGGCAGGTAGAAAAAAGAGCAGTTGATCACTTGAGCGAACTCACAAGAATACAACAACATCTTCATATTTAGTCCCGGTCCAGCCACAAACTGGGACTAGCTAAAACTCAAGACATTTATTAATATTAAAAACCCGGGACTACGGAATCAGGACTAAAGCCACCCCCTTTAGTCATAATCATGCCTAGTCCTATAGTACGCAGCTTCAGGGTCTTCTTCATCATCGTCATCGTCGTCGTAATCGTCGTCGTGGCTAGGAGCACGTGGCTGGATCCTCAGCCCAGCCATGCAATATACCGGGGGCACCTGCCACTCTGGCCTTGGATTCACGGCACTCTGCAGAGGGATAGGTGGGCACCACAGGCGAAGATAGTGTCCCCTGGAGATGTAGCACATCACGCTGATGATAGTACGGTTCTCCCACCACAGACGGCGGCCGGCTTTGTTGTGGTTCACCGGGGGCGGATGATACGTCCATTTTGCATCACTATTCTATGTCTTAATTCACTATTATTCATTGATATATTTCATATTGAGAGGTGATACTTATGTTATTTCATCTGTTTTTGCATGGTTGATGACTTTTGGAGCATGGACCGCTGCAGTCAGGATTCTGATGGAAAAGGTGCTGTTTGGAGGCAAAATTCGCGAAGATCAGAAAATCCGGGAAAATGTACAGAAAATCCTATTTTTCCTGAAGACTAAGTATGCCAGAAGACGGAGTGGAGATGGGCCACAGGGGGCCTACACCACCCCCTGGCGCGGGCAGCCCTAGGCCGCGCCAGGAGGTGGCGTGGCTGCCCTGGCCCACCTCTGGCTCTCTCCTCTGGCGTATATTATCCTCCCAAAACCCTAAGACTCAGGGAGCGACCACAGAAAGATTCCGCCGCCTCTGCGGGGCGAAAAACACTGAGAGAGAAAGATCTCTCCGGTAGACAGATTTCTGCCGGGGGAATTCCTTCCCGGAGAGGGGAGATCGTCGCCATCAACACCACCATCAAGCTGGACTTCATCAGGATCATCATCATCATCACCACAATCATCATCACCATCTCCATATTGCTGTAACAATTGAGTTGAATCTTGCATTAGTTCATAGGGGAAACTTTCCCGGTGTTGATTACTCTTTGTAGTTGATGCTATTGAGTGAACTGTTGAATTATTGTTTATGTTCAGATTGTTATACATCATTATTCCATCTCTGATCATGATCCATATGATGTCTTGTGAGTAGTTCGTTTTGTTCTTGAGGACATGGGAGAAGTCATGTTGTTAGTAGTGGAGTTGTGTTGAGAAAGATTCAATAGTTTGTTATTTAAGTTGTGGTGTACTTCTTCTAGTGGTGTCATTTGAACGTCGACTACATGACACTTCACCTATATGGGCCTAGGGGAATGCATTGTGTATTTGGCTACTAATCGTAGGGGTTGCCGGAGTGACAGAAACCTGTACCCCCGTTAGGAAACCATTGCACAAGGGACGTAAGGGTCTTAGAGTTTAAAGCTGTGGTTAGGTCTCTACCTTAATTACTTTCTTGTACTTATGGATGTTTGCAAGGGGTATAATCACAAGTATGTATTAGTCTTGGATGGGGCGGTACATTAGCACAGGTTCACCCACACAACACTTAGCAAGCTAGAGAAGATTAATCAAATATATGAAGCGAAAGCACTTGACAGTCTTCCCATGTGTCCTCAAGAACGTTTGGTCATCTTAAGTAATACAACCGGCTTGTCCTTTGCTCCATAAAGTATTGGGCCACTTGCTACATTTATTCCTACTGTCTTTTATTTACTCGTACTTTGTTTACTTGCTTTATCAAAAAAACCTAAAAATCCGTTTGCTAAGTATTTGCAGAGAATTCCTGATCCATACCACTAGCCAGCACCTTTCTACTCCTCTTTGGGTTCGACACTCTTACTTATTGAAAATACTGCGATACACCCCCTATGCTTGTGGGTCATCAAGACTATTTTCTGGCGCTGTTGTCGGGGAGTGAAGCGCCATTGGAGAGTGGAACTAGTAAAGGAAACTTCTACTATGAGTATTGTTTACTTCTGTTAGTTGCTTTATTTTCTTATGGATAATTCGCTGAGTTTCTTATTTGGTAATGCTACTACCACTGCTAAGGTAGTAGATAAGCCACCACCTGCTGAGAATGATGTTTTCAAAATACCTACAAGAATTATTGATCGTGTTATGGATAACTACTATGTTGGGGATGGAACTGTCCATCCTAGTGATCATTTACTCTTTATACACGAATTATGTGGGTTGTTCAAGTGTGCAGGTATTACTACAGATCGAGTTAAGAAGAAGTTATTCTCATTATCGCTGAAAGGAAGAGCTGAGGAATGGTATAAGCTGCTGAAGAATGGTCAAGCTCTGGAATGGGAGGAAATAGTGCCTCTCTTTTATTCAAAATTTTATCCTCCTAGTGAGATTCATAAAGATCGGAATCAAATATACAACTTTTGTCCTCTTGATGGAGAGAGTACAGCTCAAGCTTGGGGGAGATTGAAGTTACTAATGCTCAAATGTCCCTTTCATGAGCTCCCCAACAATATTATTATCAATAACTTTTATGCAAGACTCCCTCTACATGATAAAGATTTATTGGATGCTTCTTGTGTTGTATCATTTACTCGCATGGAAGGAGAAGCTAAATGCTATCTTCTGGACCGTATTCAAGACAATGTTGAAGCTTGGGAGAATGACAAAGGTAGAAAGTCAGGTATAAATTATGATTATGAATGCATTGAATCTTTTATGGGAACTGATGACTTTCAAAATATTAGTAATGTTTATGGTATTGATTTGCAAGTTATTACGAATTGCTTTAGAGCTTTTGCTTCCTATATCGAAATTCCAAAAAGGGGATGGAATAAATACCATGCACCTTACAAAGATATTGTTGACTATGTTCCTATTGGGACTGCTGAGTATTGCATTATTGATCCCATCTTACCCGAACCTTATATCGAGAAGATTCCCTTCCTAGAAAAGGTAAAGGACCATCCTATGATAACTAATGTAATCACCAAAAGTGAAAAGAGAACTGTAAAACCTGATGAACAAATAAACGTTGAACCTGTGGTAGCAATTGTGAAAGACCTTGTCACTAAAAGCATAGAAGATGGACACATAGTCTTTTGTGAGGATGCTTCTAATATTGTTTCACATCCTAATAGAACTAAAAAAGCTAGTGTTCCTGTGCTTTCTGTTAGAATTGGTGATCATTGCTATTATGGTTTATGTGATATTGGTGCAAGTTCCAGTGTTATTCCTTATGAGCTTTACAGAGAAAGTATGCATGAAATCAGTCCCTGCGAATTGGAAGAGATTGATGTGGTTATTCACCTTGAAAATAGAGAGACCATCTCTCCAATTGGTATTGTACGAGATGTGGAAGTTCTTTGTGGTAAGATTAAGTATCCTGCTGATTTTCTAGTACTTGGTTTAGCTGCTAGTAAAACTTATCCTATCATTTTTGGTAGACCTTTCTTGAGTACTTGTGGTGCTATTATTGATTGCAAGAGGGAGAAAATCTTGACTAAGTTTGATGGGGAATCTTATGAGTTTAATTTTTTGAAATTTGGTAAAGAACCTTGCGAAGAGGAAACTCATAATGAGGATTTTAGAGTTGAACAACTTGCTTCTATCTCTCTTGCTCCTAACAATGCTTTGCAGCAATTTATGGAAGATCATGAAAGTGAAATCTTCATGGAAGAAAGGAATGAGATTGACAGGATTCTCCGTGATCAACCTAAGATGCTTAAGCATAACTTGCCTATAGAAGACTTGGGTACCACGATGCCACCTAAAAAGGATCCGGTTTTCGATCTAAAACCTATCCCCTGATGATCTTAAATATGCTTATATTGATGATAAAAAGATATATCCTGTTATTATTAGCGCTAAACTTTTAGGGAAGGAAGAACAAAGGTTATTGGAGGTTTTGAGGAAACACCGAGGAGCTATGGGCTATACTCTGGATGATTTAAAAGGGATTTCACCTACTATATGTCAGCATTCTATCAACATAGAACCAGATGCAAAGCTAGTACTAGAGCACCAACGACATTTAAATCCTAGGATGAAGGAAGTGGTAAGGAATGAGGTATTGAAACTCCTTGATGCTGGTATTATTTACCCTATTGCTGATAGTGAATGGGTTAGTCCTGTTCATTGTGTTCCTAAAAAAGGAGGTATTATCGTTGTTCCTAATGATAATGATGAGCTTATTCCTCAAAGAATAGTAGTAGGCTATAGGATGTGCATTGATTTTAGAAAAGTCAATAAAGTTACTAAGAAAGATCATTACCCGCTTCCTTTTATTGATCAAATGTTGAAAAGGTTGTATAAAAAGACCCATTTTTGTTTTCTTAATGGTTATTCTGGTTTCTCTCAATTTGCTGTTAAACAACAAGATCAAGGAAAAACTACTTTTACTTGCCCTTGTGGAACTTATGCTTATAGACGTATGCCTTTTGGTTTATGTAATGCTCATGCTACTTTTCAAAGGTGCATGTCTGCTATCTTTCATGGTTTTTGTGAGGAAATTGTAGAAGTGTTCATGGATGACTTTTCTGTCTATGGAACTTCTTTTGATAATTGTCTGCACAACCTTGATAAAGTTTTACAGAGATGTGGAGAAACTAATCTTGTTCTTAATTGGGAAAAATGCCACTTCATGGTTAATGAAGGGATTGTTTTGGTCATAAAGTTTCTGAAAGAGGCATAGAAGTTGATAGAGCTAAGCTTGAGGCAATTGAGAAGATGCCATGCCCAAGAGACATCAAAGGTATTCGTAGTATCCTTGGTCATGCTGGTTTCTATAGAAGGTTTATTAAAGACTTTTCTAGGATATCAAAACCCCTTACTAATATTCTTCAAAAAGATGTACCCTTTGTTTTTGATGATGACTGTAAGGAAGCTTTTGAAACTCTTAAGAAGGCTTTAACTACATCCCCTATTGTTCAACCACCTGATTGGAGTTTGCCCTTTGAAATAATGTGTGATGCTAGTGATTTTGATGTAGGTGCTGTCCTTGGGCAACGTATCGATAAAAAGTTAAACGTTATCCATTATGCTAGTAAGACTCTAGACGCTGCTCAAAGGAATTATGCCACTACTGAAAAGGAATTTCTAGCTGTTTTTGCTTGTGATAAGTTTAGGCCCTACATTGTAGACTCAAAAGTCACCACTCATACTTATCATGCTGCTATTAAATATCTTATGACGAAGAAGGATGCTAAGCCTAGGCTTATTAGATGGGTGTTGCTTTTACAAGAGTTTGATCTACATATAGTAGATAGGAAGGGCGATGAAAACCCTGTAGCTGATAATTTATCTCGATTGGAAAACATCTCTTTTGACCCTATGCCCGTTAATGATAGTTTCCCAAATGAACAGTTAGCTGCAGTAGGGGTAAGCTCGCGAGGGAGCCCTTGGTACGCTGATTATGCTAACTTTATTGTCTCCAAGTATTTGCCTCCAATTTTTATAGCTCAGCAAAGAAGGAAGTTCTTCTATGATTTGAGGCATTATTTTGGGGATGACCCACACTTATACAAAGGAGTGGATGGTATTATGCGCAGATGTGTTCCAGAATATGAACAAAAGGAGATATTACGTAAATATCATGGTAGTGCTTATGGAGGACATCATGCAGGAGATAGAACTGCACAAAAGGTGCTACAATCAGGTTTCTACTAGCCTACCCTTTTTAAAGATGCAAGAAAATTTGTTTTATCTTGTGATGAATGTCAGCGTGTTGGTAATATTTCTAGACGCAATGAAATGCCTATGAACTACTCTCTAGTTATTGAACCTTTTGATTGCTAGGGATTTGAATTTATGGGTCCTTTCCCTCCCTCGAAAGGTTATACTCATATTCTTGTTGCCATTGATTATGTTACTAAGTGGGTAGAAGCCATTCCTACGAAGAGTGCTGACAGGGAAACCTCTCTAAAAATGCTTAAGGATGTTATCTTTCCTAGGTTTGGAGTGCCTAGGTATCTCATGACTGATGGGGGTTCTCATTTCATTCATGGTGGTTTTAGAAAGACCCTTGCTAAATATGATGTTAATCATAGAATTGCTTCAGCTTATCATCCCCAAACTAGCGGGCAAGTAGAGTTATCAAATAGAGAAATTAAATCCATCTTGCAAAAGACTGTTAATAGATCTAGAAAAAACTGGGCTAAAACGTTGAATGATGCTTTATGGGCTTATAGAACTGCTTACAAAAACCCTATGGGGATGTCTCCTTATAAAATGGTTTATGGGAAAGCTTGTCACCTACCCTTAGAATTAGAACACAAAGCTTACTGGGCAGTTAAAGAACTAAATAGAGATTGTAAGCTCGTTGGTGAGAAAAGATTATTTGACTTAAGTTCTTTAGATGAATGGAGGAGTGAAGCCTATGAAAATGCTAGGCTCTTTAAGGAAAAAGTTAAAAGATGGCATGACAAGCGAATACTTAAGAGAGAATTTCATGTTGGTGAGAAAGTTCTATTGTATAGGTCTCGTCTCAGATTTTTTGTAGGAAAGCTACTATCAAAATGGGAAGGACCTTTCATTATAGAAGAAGTATACCGTTCAGGAGGAATAAAAATTTCTTCTTTAAAAGATAATACTACACAAGTAGTGAATGGACAGCGACTCAAACACTATATTGCTGGAGATTCTTACAATGAAGATGTTGATGCCTTTCAAGTTATAACTCCGGAGAAATTCATTGAGGACCAAATTCAGAGACCTGCAGAGTCTGTTTTCGAATAGGTAACAGTTCTGGTAAGAAAAGTTCCGTGAAAATACAATCCAACTATATTTTTGCAGTTTTCAGTCAATAAGGAAAGTTACGAAGCAAAAAAGGGACGGAACCGGAGCCAGGGTGGCCCACACCACCCTATGGCGCGGGCCCACCCATGGCCGCGCCACCAGGTGGTGAGGCCACCCCAGACTCCGCATCCGACCCGTTTTCACCTAGTACCTTCCTCTTGTTATGAAACTTCGTAATATATAACCCCCCGGATCTTCCGAGGTTCATATATCGTGTTTTTGTCGTGTTTTTGTTTCGATCTATTTTTGCCAGGTAGAATCCTAGATTTAGAGCCACAATGTCTTCCACTGGATCAGTCGGGGCAGACTCCTTAGAAGATATCATCAATCCATACATGAGAGAGTTGAAGATTCATCCCAAGGAGTTGTTGCTCGAAGATGGGGAGGTCCGGATTAAAGAAGTTCACGGCCCTAAAGGTGAAGGAAGTCTGGAGGACAGGATGGGAGCACTAGAGCAAGAAGTCTTTAGGTACAAGAAGATGGCGGAGCGCGAAGTGGATATCATCCATAAGATTTGTTCCGAACTCATCACCGAGCACCAAAAGGAGACTGCTGAGCTCAAAGACGAAGTCCTCTCACTCTGCCAAACAACCAACAAACTGCAAGCACAGTTCTATGACATTCAAAATCAAAACTGTGAGTATGAGGCTAGGCTTAAACGCATAAGTGCTGCTGCAAGTTTCAGGATGTTGGAAACCACGATGTCCTTTGCTGATGGGAAGCCCTTACCCTGGAAGTCGTACGAAGATGAGAGGATACCACCACCACCTAAGGAGTATTTCGTCACCAGGTTTGGCATTCCCTTGGTTTGTTCCAAGCTTGGGGGAGTGTCGCGGTATCACATCACTATCTTCTATCTTTTTACCTTATTACTAGAGTCATATCAAGAATAGAGGAGTTATTATGTAGTATGGTTTGCATTATGGAAGTGTCCCCTCTCTCGTTAGATATGATCCCTTGGTGTGAGTTGCCGTTATTGAATATTAATGAGAAGTTCTATCATTCACACTTTTGCATAGCTTATATTAGTTTTCAATTCGTGGTTATATGATTGATCTTGTTGTTAGTATTGGTATCACTTTGGGATCATTGAGTTAATTTAGTTGGTTTTGGCAAACCTGGCTCGGTCAGTAGCAACACTATTTTTGAAAGTTGAAATAAAAGATAAAAGTACCTTTAAAGAAAAATAATTTCATCATCTTTCTTTCTTGATTTGCTCATAAGTTTAGTATTCTCTAGTTAAGATCTTTTATGCTTCCAAGGAAGATTGCATGTTTGCCTTTATCACTTGTATGCTTGGTTGTTTCCTTCAACTCTTATACTTGCTACCCAGCCTTGCTAGCCAAAAACCTGTACTGAGAGGGAATTCTTCTCGTGCATCCAACTCCTTTAAACCAAAACCCACGCCATTTGTGTCCACCATACCTACCTAGTAGCATTATTGCTATTCCAAGTAAATTCTTGTTTTATCTACCTCCCAAATTAAACTTGTTATGTGAAAATTAGTGATTAAAGCTCTCACGAACTTGATGGCACACTTTACTTTCTTGCACTTAATAAACTTGAACCATTGTGCCCATCTATGTTGCGTATATGCTTGCGCTTTGTAAGTTGTTAATTAGCAGAACCATGTTGTCATGGGGAACGCTTTCAACATTGCACTGGTACTTTGTACCTAGTTGATATCATTTTCTTTTGTCTATGGATGTCGTCGGTGTGAAATGAAAGGGGAGCTTGTAAGTCCATGGAGTTATGCATGTGTGTTAGAGAAACGCCTGGGCCGCTGGTCTAATCCATGCTGACATGGTGGAAACCTGCAGCGTAACCATAACGAGTATCTATGAAGCATTCTTCTTATAAAAAAAGAGATAGAGATTGAGAAAAGAAGAAAAAAATAAAAAAAGAGATATTATGAAAAGAGGAAATAGAGAAAAAAGCACCATATTCCCATGGTAAATAAGAAGATTGCTGAGATACTTGTTGTCTGCTTGCCTTGTCATTTTGATATGGGGATTCTTCCGTATCATCGGGCAAGGGGTACCCCGTTGGCGGTTCTCTATGATACACATATGCTTACGATGACAAGAAATTACCGGTGACTAAACTTGAGTAGCATGAGGAGCGGCCCTCGTATTCAAGGGACATGAGATTCTCAATTTGCAACTTGTCAATGCATATCCTAATATTTGATCACTTTAACCTTAATCACCTAAAGATGCCTATGATAGGGGCAATGAGAGCTGAAATCTAATAAGTATCATAACTTTTGGGAGCTCTTTATGAGACTTGCAATCCCTGCTTCCCTCTGTGAAGGGCCTTTCTTTTACTTTGTAGTTGAGTCAGTAAACCTACTCCCTTCTATCTCAGCAAGTATTTTGAGTTGTTGTGTTTCATTCATTCATATGATGATTTATTCAATCATGTTTCTTATGTTCCTTGTTTTGCACATTGCTCTTATCTTGATGTTTACTACTTTGAAAGCTATCATTGAAACCAGTTATTTGTGAACTCCAGCAATTGTCAACTATTCTTCGACCAAGAGCTAAGTCTTCCATTACCAATTATGATTCACTTTATGTATCTTTATTGTGTTTTCTTTACTTACTACAAGTTGAGTTATATAATAGTGAGTTGTCTTCTATTATGATCTATGTATTTGATGAATGTGATGCTTCTTGTCCGTATTCTTTTATCGACTCTTCACTCCATAAACCCGAGGCCATGTTTATTGAGCTCAGTTTCGCTTGGGGACAAGCGAAGTCTAAGCTTGGGGGAAGTTGATACGTCCATTTTGCATCACTATTCTATGTCTTAATTCACTATTATTCATTGATATATTTCATATTGAGAGGTGATACTTATGTTATTTCATCTGTTTTTGCATGGTTGATGACTTTTGGAGCATGGACCGCTGCAGTCAGGATTCTGACGGAAAAGGTGCTGTTTGGAGGCAAAATTCATGAAGATCAGAAAATCTGGGAAAATATACGGAAAATCCTATTTTTCCATAAGACTAAGGATGCCATAAAACGGAGTGGATATGGGCCACAGGGGCCCCACACCACCCCCTGGCGCGGGCAGCCCTAGGCCGCGCCAGGAGGTGGTGTGGCCGCCCTGGCCCACATCTGGCTCTCTCCTCTGGCGTTTATTATCCTCCCGAAACCCTAAGACTCGGGGAGCGACCACAGAAAGATTCCACCCCCTCTGTGGGGCGGAAAACACCGAGAGAGAAAGATCTCTCTAGCAGATAGATTTCTGCAGGGGGAATTCCTTCCCGGAGAGGGGAGATCGTCGCCATCAACACCACCATCAAGCTGGACTTCATCGGGATCATCATCATCACCACCACCATCATCATCACCATCAGCACCCTCATCACCATCTCCATATTGTTGTAACAATTGAGTTGAATCTTGCATTAGTTCATAGGGGAAACTTTCCCGGTGTTGATTACTCTTTATAGTTGATGCTATTGAGTGAACCATTGAATTATTGTTTATGTTCAGATTGTTATACATCATTATTCCATATCTGATCATGATCCATATGATGTCTTGTGAGTAGTTCGTTTTGTTCTTGAGGACATGGGAGAAGTCATGTTGTTAGTAGTGGAGTTGTGTTGAGAAAGATTCAATAGTTTGTTATTTAAGTTGTGGTGTACTTCTTCTAGTGGTGTCATTTGAACGTCGACTACATGGCACTTCACCTATATGGGCCTAGGGGAATGCATTGTGTATTTGGAAACTAATCGTAGGGGTTACCGGAGTGACAGAAACCTGAACCCCCGTTAGGAAACCATTACACAAGGGACGTAAGGGTCTTAGAGTTTAAAGTTGTGGTTAGGTCTGTAGCTTAATTACTTTCTTGTACTTACGGATGTTTGCAAGGGGTATAATCACAAGTATGTATTAGTCTTGGATAGGGCGGTACATTAGCACAGGTTCACCCACACAACACTTAGCAAGCTAGAGAAGATTAATCAACTATATGAAGCGAAAGCACTTGACAGTATTCCCATGTGTCCTCAAGAACGTTTGGTCATCTTAAGTAATACAACCGGCTTGTCCTTTGCTGCATAAAATATTGGGCCACTTTCTACATTTATTCCTACTGTCTTTTATTTACTCGTACTTTGTTTACTTGCTTTATCAAAAACCCCTAAAAATCCGTTTGCTAAGTATTTGTAGAGAATTCCTGATCCATACCACTAGCCAGCACCTTCTGCTCCTCGTTGGGTTCGACACTCTTATCGAAAATACTACGATACACCCCCTATACTTGTGGGTCATTAGCGGGTCGTCACCCTCATACCTGGGGAACTCCCTTTCCTGTCGGTTAGCGAAGAAGACATTCTAGGTGTCATAGTTGCCGGGATCCCACTATGGATCCATCCACTGCTCCGGCGCGAGCTCGAGGTAGAAGTGGTTCGTGATGGCCACCTTCCGGGCGGAACCTTGAGGCACACGAGAGACATGAACCCCTCCAGCGCTCAGCATCCAGCCGGCAGGCATGGGTAGCTGGAGGCGCACAGCAGCTCGGCCTCCTCGAGGGTCATAATGTCCTAGTAGGCGCTATCCATTGTTGTGAGGGCAGAAGGTGTGGATGTGTGGATTGCCATGGTGCGGTCGGCCTATATATAGATGGAAAGAGCGGGAAAACTTGGCGGGAAGCGATGGGAAATAGCGAGAAATATCTTTAGTCCCGGTTAGTGGCTACAACTGGGACTAAAAGGTCCGTTTAGAGGGAAAGAGCGGGAAAACTTGGCGAGAAGCGGTGGGAAATAGCGGGAAATATCTTTAGTCCCGGTTAGTGGCTACAACCGGGACTAAAAGGTCTGTTTAGAGCGAAAGGGCGGGAAAACTTGGCGGGAAGCGGTGGGAAATGGTGGGAAATATCTAAACCCTAAACCCTAAACCTCTAACCCTAACCCCCCCTAAACCCTAAACTCCTAACCCTAAAACATAAACAATAAACAATAAACCCGAGGATAATTAATAGAGTAGAATATATAAATAAATTATATCTTTCAAAGTCACCTTTAGTCCTAGTTTGTGTTTCAAACCGGGACAAAAGGGGTGCGGCCCTGCGTGCGAAACACGGCGCACCGAAAACCCTTTAGTACCGACTTGTAATACAAACCAGGACTAAAGGTTACCTTTAGTCCCTTTTTTGTAAATCAAACCACGACTAAAGGGGGTGTATATATATATATCACCCTGTTCGCCCCGGTTCGAGCACCGAACCGGAGCACTCCTCGCGCTCGCTCCCCAGCGTCGTCCACCGTCCTGCCGGCCCAGTGCTGTCCACCGCCCGCGCCTCCCCGGCCGCCCCGCAGGTGAGCTCTCCGACATTTTTTATTTTAATTTTTGTGTTAATTAGTGTTAATTAGGTAGGATTTAGGGTTATAATTTTGTGTTAGTATTTTAGGGTTATTTTAGGATTTAGGGTTAATTAGGTAGTTGGTTGATACGTCCATTTTGCATTACTATTCTATATCATAATTTACTGTTATTCATTGATATATTTCATATTAAGAGATGATACTTATGTTATTTCATCTGTTTTTGCATGGTTGATGACTTTTGGAGCATGGACCGCTGCAGTCAGGATTCTAATGGAAAAGGTACTGTTTGGAGGCAAAATTTGCAAAGATCAGAAAATCCGGGAAAATACATGGAAAATCCTATTTTTCTAGAAGATGAAGAATGCCAGAAGGGGAAGTGGAGATGGGCCACAGGAGGCCCACACCACCCCCTGGCGTGGGCTACCCTAGGCCGCGCCACCAGGTGGTGTGGCCGCCCTGGTCCACTCCAGCCTCTCCCCTTTGGCGTATATTATCCTCCCGAAACCCTAAGACTCGGGGAGCAACCACAGAAAGATTCCGCCGCCTCTACGGGGCAGAAAACACCGAGAGAGAAAGATCTCTCCAGTAGACAGAATTCTGTCGGGGGAATTGCTCCCGAAGAGGGGAGATCGTCGCCATCAACACCACCATCAAGATGGACTTCATCGGGATCATCATCATCATCACCACCATCATCTCCACCAGCACCATCATCACGACTTTATACCGCTGTAATAATTGGGTTGAATCTTGCATAGTTCTTAGGGGAAACTTTCCCGGTGTTGATTACTCTTTATAGTTGATGCTATTGAGTGAACCATTGAATTATCGTTTATGTTCAGATTGTTACACATCATTATTTCATCTCTGATCATGATCCATATGATGTCTTGTGAGTAGCTCGTTTTGTTCTTGAGGACATGGGAGAAGTCATGTTGTTAGTAGTGGAATTGTGTTGAGAAAGATTCAATAGTTTGATATTTAAGTTGTGGTGTACTTCTTCTAGTAGTGTCATGTGAACATCGACTATATGACACTTCACCTATATGGGCCTATGGGAATGCATTGTGTATTTGGATACTAATCGTAGGGGTTGCCGGAGTGACAGATACCTGAACCCTCGTTAGGAAACCATTGCACAAGGGACGTCGGGTCTTAGAGTTTAAAGTTGTGGTTAGGTTTCTACCTTAATTACTTTATTGTACTTGTGAATGCTTGCAAGGGGTATAATCACAAGTATGTATTAGTCCTAGGAAGGTCGGTACATTAGCACAGGTTCACCCACACAACACTTAGCAAACTAAAGAAGATTAATCAACTATATGAAGCGAAAGCACTTGACGATATTCCCGTGTGTCCTCGAGAACGTTTGGTCATCTTAAGTAATATAACCGGCTTGTCCTTTGCTAAAGAAAGGATTGTGCCACTTGCTGCATTTATTCTTATTGTCTTTTATTTACTCATACTTTATTTACCTACATTATCAAACACCCCTAAAAATCCGTTTGCTAAGTATTTACAGAGAATTCCTGCTCCTAGCCACTCGCCAGCACCTTCTGCTCCTTGTTGGGTTCGACACTCTTACTTATCGAAAATACTGCGATAGACCCCATATACTTATGGGTCATCATTAGTTCAAATTTATAATGTTGTGTTAGTATTTTAGGGTTATTCTAGGATTTAGGGTTAATTAGGTAGTTAGTTTAAAGTTTAGGGTTAATTTAGTTAGTTAGTTATAATTTAGTTGATGAATTTTAGTTAGTTAATTAGTGATTTTTGTTAGTGTAATTTTGTTTAGAGATTTTAGGTAGTTAGTGTTTAATATAGTTTATTTTAGTTGATACTATTTACCGTCGTCATGTTTAAAGTGTATAGGTTTAATTTAGTGTTTAGGATTATGCCGCATCCTCATCCTCATTCACTTGGCGGGAACAATGGAGGACTACTAGGCTCGGTCGCCGAGCATCCATGGGACTGGGCTCCGTCGGACTGGCACTGGGAGGTGCTACCAGCTGGGAGGCGTACTTTGGTGAGGAATCCGGGTGTCGTTGTCGACCCGGATCTTCTATGATGGCGGCCGAGTGGTCTAGGCGCGGTGTAGAGGGAGCCGGCCCCCGACGAGATGGTACAACATCGTGTCAAGAAGGAGGACGAGCACGTCCGACGTTACATGTACATTTTGGAAGTCAGGGTCTCCGATACCTGGCAGGTTCTTCAGGCACCTTACTCGAGATATTCTCCGGTGATGGTTCCTACTCTCACCTCCCGCGGGGATCGACGTCTTGGTTGAGCTAGATGTGTAATAGGGATCTTTTATTATTGTGTACTAGTTGGATTATTCGAGATGTATAATCATTTAATTGATACTTTTATCTTTCTTCATCGCATTGTTTAATTGGTACTTTAATTTATAATATGGTATATTAAGTTGAATTATTTTATCTTCCTTTATTTATCTCATTAAGCAAAATGGTTTTATCTTTCTTCTGTATCAGTTAAGTTATGGATGGTAGAGACGATAAAGAGCACATGTACAAGATGATAGATGAGGGTACATGAGGTTACCATCACGATGGAGCAGACGACGATGGAGATGATGATGACTCCCAATACCTCAACTTGGATGAAGCCGACGGTACAAACAACTATGATGAATTCTTTGGTGGAGACGACGATGGAGACGACGGTGGAGACACCATAGCAAAGTCTGGCGAGGTATATAAAGCCTCTGCTGATCACGAGCTAGTAGATGTATTAGTTGATTCATATATATATATACTAACACTGTTTCTTCTCTTAGACCTCCGCATCGGGCCAATCTTCTACAAGGAAACGAGGCCCGACCAAAAAGTTGGCTGATGGTGCGCTTTCACTATTGATCTCGTTTCTGAGCTAGGCGAACCTTTGGAGCCGACAAAGGCCGCAAGTGCATTTGTATATCAATACAGAGTGATAGTCAGGGACACCATCCCGATCACCACTCAGAAGTGGATTAAGCCAGGAAAGAAAAGCGATCAAGTTGGAGCATCTTTTGTCGATGACACAGCCAAAGAGTGTCTTTGGAATTCGCTCATGAAACACTTCTCTCTACCTGAATTGGACACTCCTGAACTCAATGAGGCATTGAGGTTGACAGTCAGAAAGTGGACCCTTAAGAAGATGGAAGAACTATTCAAGGACTGGAAGAAAAGATTGTCCAACAACTTTGTCAAGAAGAAGCTGACTCCACCATTCACTGGCCCGCTGGAGATGTAGCGGGATAACTGGGCTGCATTTGTAGCGTACAAGGGCTCAGAAGAAGCTAAGGCAAGGTCGTCAAAGAATCAGGAAAATGCGGCCAAAAAGAAATATCACCATACTATGGGGACATGTGGCTACAAGACGGCCATGCCTAAGTGGGCAAAAACTGAGAAAGCCATGCGTGATAAAGGGGTCATTCCAGCTACAAATGAGTCGCCCGTGAGGTCAAAAAATTGGTTACTTGGGCATGGGGGATCGTATGACACTGAAACCGGGGAGATTATTGTTACAAAGAAGGCCATTATTTAAACCCAAAGATGAACTTGTTAAAGTGATAAAAGAGATACAAGATGGAAAGTTCGTTCCCGACAGAGAGAACGATGAGTTGACATATGCCCTTGGAAATCCTGAAAAAGTCGGACGAACATTAGGCTTTGGACCATCTGTTCCATGGAAGACTGGGTTTCCCCAAGACATTGACACTTATAGAAGCCGATCCAGAAAAACGAACCGGTTGGAGGCAACGCGGGTAGGAGGTGGTTGAAAAAAGGAACGAGGAATTTCAAGCCATGTTCAAGTTGCAGCAGGAGCAGATTAATGAACTTAGAGTACTGGCCCGACAGCAAGATCCTACATTCGACAGTCTGGTGGGCCCATCTCAGCGGAGAAGCAGCGTGGCTTCCACGGAGGTACCAGCTAATAATGTACTGCTGATGGGGAATAATGCACCAGTGATAGATGATACGGCCAGTGCAACGATGGTTCGCTACCCTGTGGATCAAGTCGAGGCAAGGACAGCTTGTGAGCTACATGTGACAGTGAAGAACATTTCTATGAAGGTGGCGCTCGGCTTTGCTTTACCTTGTCCACCGGAAGCGACCTACCATGGAAGTCAGATTCCAGCTGGCTATGCTCGTGTCGGTGTGGATGAAATTGAACCGACATGGCGATCACTGGAGCTTGACATCCCTGCAGGTGAAGGGGAGAAAACACGGGGAGAAGTGGAGGGTGGGATCATTCTTTGGAAAAAGCAGCACATCGTGTTTCCGGGCTGGGCGCCAAGGCAAACTTCTCCTCCAAGAAGCAATCCATCACCTCCGAGGCCACCATCACCTCCGAGTCCACCGTCTCCACCTAAAATAATAGCCCACCCCTCCCTGAGAGGGACCGCTGCGCGAGTGCATCTCCATCTCCGGCGCCTCCGCCTCCGCCCACTGAATCAAAGCGGAAGAATAACAGTGCTACGTCGAGGGATAACCGACGCCGAAAATGACAAGAGCCCCTCCCAAGAGTACCGTCGTCTCCTCCCAATTTATCCTATCACCGGACTGATGAAGGAAAGTATGATGATCTCCCAAGCCGAAGTGAAGGCCCATTTTGCACCAAAACAACCCGAGCCACAGGTGCAAGTTGATCCAAAAGTCATGAAGCACTTCAAGGCATTCCTTGCACAACCACCCAAACATGTGTTAAATAGGAAAGATGACTATACACGCTGTCTTACGAAGACACTAAAATAGAAGTCATCAAGCAGTACTACAAGCGGGAGAAGATCAAAAGAAGTTGCCCAGCTCGGCAAACAGGCAAAACAATCGATCACCCTGCTCGAGGTGTTACCCCAGCCTGCTGAAGGTGCAATAGTTATGGAAGACGCTATTAAATTAGCCAAGGAGTGTAACGTGCCTATCGAACTACTTCTACGCGGCGGAGATGTCTCCAAGGCACCAATAGCACGGAAATTTGTCTACGGGGAGCCTCTGGTCAGCATGAGGTATTCGATGATCTGCCAACACATATGTGACTTTTGCATGTCTGGTACTTGAAAGTCACAAAGGAAGAGCTACAATTTCTCCTATGTAAAGTTCGAGAGGAGTACTTCCGTCCAAACATTATCTCTATTGAACTTCCTGAATTATTTTAGTTATTCAACCTAGACGCCCTCGACAAGTCCCTCCTCAGCTGCTATTGTCTATAAGTAATTAAATCTCTAACTCAGCTTGTTCGATTCATTGCCTGTAGTTATCCTCACTATATCTCCTTCTGTATGCTATTATATATGCAGAATGAAGATTCGGGAATGTAGAATAAAGTCAATCTACAACATTGGGTTCATTGACCCAAACAGAGTTAATGGAAACATGCTAAAGGAGCACCCTGAGGATACGGAGGATAACTAGCTAATGTTTTTAATGGAGCAACATTACAAGACGCAAATACTATTTCCTTACTACTACGGGTGAGAGTCTTACTGTCTTGTACACATTTACTTTTTGTTTACTCGATGTTAAGTGTATATAAACGTGCGCTGGATTCTTCTAAACATTGACGTTGACCGTGCAAAAGTTGAAATCTCGGACTCGTTAAAGAAGCCGATGAAAGACTACCAAAGCATACTTGATATGCTCCAAAAGTAATTTCAATCATTATGGCACTATATCTGTCTCTTTCATTCATTCTCTGAGATGTCAATTAATTAATAACTCAGTCATTTCTTTTTTGCCGGACAGGGTTTGGAAAAGGTTCACGAAGGAGGTTCAGAATGATTGGCGTAAAGAGCTGACTTTTCGTCCGATCCCAGTAAGTAGTACAAGAGCTAGGTATGCGAGTTCATTCGTGGGTGTATGGAGCAGGGCACAGACTTTCTTCGAGTACGTATATTATTTTATACCATAATTTTTGTTGTACACATTCATAATGATCAACTTCTTTATATATAGTTGGATGCGATGCGGGATAAGCTCCTACCACATGAACGCCTACTAGCAATTTAAGAGGAGTTATCGGGATTTTTGCTCAGGGACGTCATAAACACAAAAGGACAGTACAACGTGGATAGACCTTAAAGTATCCATGTAATGTAATGATCTTCGTGTAAATCAAATAGACGAGCTCTAGTCTCGGTTGGCACTCGTATACGAAGTTATGTATATATATATATGTATGTATGTAATCGTGAGAGAAATGATATTATATATACATCAACGTATACAACATGTAGTAGCATAGAATAATATGTATATGAAAACTTGTTTGAAATAAAAACACAAAATGGAAAATAATTGAACACACAAAAAAAAAACCCTAAAACCCCATCTCCTGCCGCGGCAGCAGGTTGCCGCAAAACGCTGTCATGGCAGAACAACTATAGTTCCGGTTCGTGTTACGAACCGGGACTAAAGATAACCGGGACTAAAGATACTCCAGCCCAGCGCACCCGGCGGGGCCACGTGGAGACAATCTAGTTCCGGTTCATAACAGAACCGGGACTAAAGCCTAAACCTTTAGTCCCGATACGTTAGTCCCGGATTACAATCCGGGACTAAAGCTCCTTGCATTCCGGAACTAGAGGCCTGTTTTGTACTAGTGCAAATATCACTTATGTCCTTCTTTTTCTCGAAAATGAGAGATAACCACTGGTCTCTGCATTGATGTCCGTTGATTCACGGAAGAGTAATCCTCTCTTCACATGATCCTTGGAAATGTTCTGAAGCTCATAACATCTCTTGAAAAAAGGTCCTCTCTGCTACCTTTGTCCCGGGAATGTCGAAAGCTACGTACGTGAATATTTGCGAAATTCTGACTTTGGAGAGGATCTGACTGTTGTTCACCGCAAAGGTAAACCTCTTAGATATTTCAAAAGGTGTTTCCATAAAATTCAGGACTGTGCAGTGCGTACTGAAGGACCATTGGAGCACTGATACCAACTTTTGAAAAAAAAAAGCATGCAAATTAGTTTCATGCATGTACTATATAGCCAAGAGAAGATGCTTATATACGCACGCATCATGTTTCTTCTCGTAACAAAACTGGCAACAAAAGCAGGTCCTTATCTTTCTTAGCGTGGCCAAGTGATGAAGAGAGACCAAAGAACTTTATAAAAATTGCAGTGGGAGAGCCTCCCACTGTTTGTCCTCAAAGAAAGAGAGATGAAAGGCATAAACAAGGACGTACTGGATGATTACATATATTAATATAGATAGGTGATGATTACGCATATATAGAAAAAACGTGCTTTGGTGTGTCCGGGTCCTCTGTCAAGCTAGCAAGAACATGATTCCAGATTTCCGGGACGATCGATCGTTGAAACACAGATTTCGCTGCCGACCCGCTAGCTTTCATGCATGACCATCCATCCAGCCACGCAGGCGTCGCAGTTTCAACTGATTGGCTAGCTATGCTAAATTGCTGCTAGCCTCTCCTTGATTTTGTGCTCATCGTCTTTTAGATATACACTATGATAGTTTAGACATCCACTAGCCGCTGGAACATTCGCAAAGGCACCGCGATAGTTAATTTTTATATAAAACGGGCTGAACAAAGACATTTATTCTAAGGCACGCGTTATTGAACAGAATATGATAACTAGTACTCCCTCCGTTTTAAAATACTTGTCGTGGTATATCTAAAAGAGCTAGCTAGGTGGGACAAGATCAAGTATATCAAATAAGTGATGATTGAGATCGTGAGTTACTGAGGTGGTTGCACATTTGATTTCCGCTAGACTAGGACACCGAGTGGATTACACTCATTTTGAACCGTTTATCTAGCCTTATACAAAGGGGTGCTACCGATGCGAAGTCGATCTTGGGATCAAACGAAGATGTACTTCCATAACACCACTTTGCACTCAGCTCCCAATGTGTGACTATTCTCTCAGCCAATAATTACACTATATTATGCGCATAAATATACAAATTTACCTTTAGGGAAACTATATGACGCATAAACTCTTGGTCATTGGGACTATCTCTCATGATCATGAGGCAGTAATTTTCACTTTTGATCAACTGGTTGTGGAGGCTTCTACAAAAGCATGCCATATACACATCATATATATTGACCACTCGATGCCAAGTCGATGGGAGCATCAGATCAAGATTTTCACACACACATGGGCCGGGGTTACCGGACCTGGGAGATACACGTAGCTCCAGGTTATCGTGTGGACGATGCGAATCATCCAAAAGGAGGGAGCAAGATCGATCGATGGGACGAGTAGTGCATTGGACCGTCGATCACGCACACATGGGTCAGTTAGGCTTTTGCCCAAAGCGCTAAAGCAGCTAGCCGGTACTACATATGGCAGCAAGGTCGGAACAGGTGTGTCATTTGTGGCCGATGGCTGGCGGGACCCATGCATGTGTCGATCCATGCATGCTTGGTCAGCAGCACGCTAACATCTTCGCTTTTTGTCACTGGCAGTGGCGTTGTGATGTGAGTTCACATTGGCCCATATGTTTAAGCCACCGATTATTAGTGCACGACAAACCCTCCGAAAATATGGATCATGCACACCATCTACGACGTCAAAAAAGGTGCTATGGTACTGGGTCCTACCTGTCAGAGGAGCTGCTTCTTTTGTGCTAGCACGTCGGCCGGCAGGCCATACCAGCCGGCGGTGGACTGGGCACGTGTCTGCGTGTGGCTCTCGCGTGGATCCGCCGGGGCTTGCCGTAGTGGGCCGGAGAAACAGTGCGGGCCTACCCACTAGCGTAGTGCCACTGCAACAACGCTCCTTTTCTCTCGGAATAATCTTTTCTTTTCTACAAACTAAAATGGCGAGTAGAATTATTAGTCAGTGGTATGGAAGGAAGCTTGAGAATCATACTACCTTCCATCCCCACGCTTTTTTTCTTTTGCAAGTGTTCCATCTGTGGCGCAGCATGATTGCCCTAAAGGAAACTCTAGCTAAAATGCGTTTACCACTATTTTATAACCGCTACAGGAACGACAAGCTACACCAAGAGCCAAAAGCCGTCGCCGTAGCCCAAATACCCGAGGGCGTAGCTCCCTCGGCAAAGGTCCCCCTAGGCGGAGCGCCAGAAGACCATCGGCGTAACGAAAAACCGTCGGCGTTGGCTATGCCAACGGCTACTCTCGGCCCGTCGGCATAGCCTAACGACACAGGTTGCAAAAATAATTTTTTTAAAAAAAATCAATTTTTTTTCAATTTTTTTTAATCTTTAAATTGTTTGACTCATTAATCTCTCACTTGGAACATTTTTAATACTAATTACACTTAATCTATAATCAAATTGCAGTCTTGGTCAAACTTTCCGGTTGGTCACCCATCCTCGCTACTCCACCCCCAGTACCCCCAGCACGCTTAACTTCTTCGTTCCTTCAAAATCTATTTTCGCAAAGCAATTTATACCTTGTTGTCAATACTATAATATCAATCATATTAACTCTTATATCATCATGTCACATATTTGTATTTTTTGAAATTACAAACAATTATTTAAATGAACAACAATGAATAAGTAAAAATATTATTGAATTCAAATAAAAATATAATGATTTTATTTTTTGTATTTTTCTATTTAATATAGAATAATTAATATCTTTAAATCAGTAAATCGGAATTTGACAAATAATATGTCTAAATTGATCAGAAAAATGATAGGAATCCAAATATGATATTCATATAAACTTATCACAAACTATATCATGATTCTAGCCATAATTTCATTTGCCCGCTTAAAACGGCAGGCATAAAGATTCTTAGCTCGGTGTTGGGACTCGCTAAACTTGAAGTGGATCTCTGATGAAATAGTATATTGTGAACCTAAAAATTATTTTTGTAAAAAATCATGAGCATTAGATCATGTACCTATAGTTCTTATCTAACCCACTTCCTACCGATTTAGCAGGAATTTGTCTTTTTCAACAGGGATAGACGAAAAGGTTTCAGATCCCTCTATTGAGACATTGTCCATGTAAGGTGGTCTAGTATTTGAAAAATGGGGTGGTAGCCTTTTGAATTATCCATTTGATGGTTGCTTCACAAAACTCCCCGTTTTTTGCGCTCAGAAAATGGAAAATGGTTTTTTGGTGCGATGAAAATGAAAACTTCCTCCTGCAACATTGTTTGCCATCCCATGATGCACATGTATGCACAATATGGACACATTATCACAAACTGTACCTTGATTCTAGCCATAACATTGGTCATTTGACCCGAAAGCCAGAAAACCTCGAATGAGATAAGTCATTTTGTGAAGGTTTTTTAAGACATAATCAATATACCAAGTTTTATATTTTTTCCTTCCAACTATGTCACATAATATGACACCACGCGAAGGTTTCGCGTTGTTTGGATCATGTTTGAATTTCTTATGCCCGTTTTAAACTATCGTCAAACTTTGTCGAAGTGCATCTCTGATAAAATAGCATATTGTGAACCTAAAAATGATTTTTGTAAAAAATGATGAGCATCATATCATGTACCTATAGTTCATATCTTACCCACTTCCTACCGATTCAGCAGGAATTTGTGTTTTTACCAGGGATAGACGGAAAGGTTTGAGATCCCTGATGTCTACGCACTTCTATTTTTGTAGACAGTTGTTGGGCCTCCAAGTGTAGAGGTTTATAGAATAGCAGCAAGTTTTCCCTTAAGTGGATTACCCAAGGTTTATTACTCAAAGAGGAAGTGGTCAAAGGTATTCTCTCTCAAGCAACCTTGCAATCAAGATACAAGAAGTCTCTTGTGTCCCCAACAAACCAAATACACTTGTCAGGTGTATAGGTGCACTAGTTCGGCGAAGAGATAGTGAAATACAAGTGGTATGGATATAAGACAACAGTGCCAGAAAATAGCTTGATGGCATGGAAGAGACTAAAGGCAAACTGAAATAAAGATGGAAGCAAGCAAACATGTAATAGATCTAATTGCAAACGGTGTTTCAATGTTAAGAAACAAGGATTAGGGATCATACTTTCACTAGTGAACACTCTCATATAAATATCTTATCTTCATGATACTACCCTGAACTACTCTTCGGTTAGACACTCTAATCCATAGTAGGGCTATAACAACGCACCTCAAAGTAAGCCTTTCCCATCTAGATAACCCCACATTGTCACCTTGAGCACTACATGGTTCCAACAAACACCACAATTTCATAAAGACATCCAACTCCAAATATAACTCATAACAAGTATTTGTAATCTCTATCCTAAGTGTCACCATAGTGTGCACGGTGTCACATTCACACACATGGGGAGAGCAGAGATCTATTAAAGCACTTGAGTAGAAAGGTAGATCTAGTTGATTACAAAGCTCATGATCACAATATGATCATGCATAGAGAGAGAGATGAACACATAGCTACCGGTAGAACCCTTAGCCTCGAGAGAGATCTACTCCCTACTCGTCATGGGAATCAGCAACGGTGATGGAGATGGTGTTGGAGATCGATGGAGATGGCTCCGGGGGCACTTTCCCGTCCCGGCAGGGTGCCGGAACAGAGACTTTCTGTCCCCCGAATCTCCCCTTCGGTTGCGGCGGTGCTGCAGAACTTTTCGTGGCTGGAGGCTGTTTGATTTAGGGTTTTTGCATCGGGAGGCATCTTATAGGCGAAGAGGCAAGGTCGGTGGGCGGCCAGGGGGGCCACACCACCTGGTGGAGCGGCCAGGGATAGCCTGCGCCACCATATGGTGTGCCCACCCTGGTGCCCTACTCCGTCTCTACTTCGTGTTTCCGTGTTGCTTCGGGAAAAATAAGCATATTGGCTTTTGTCCCGTCCAAATATTGATTTTCTGCCTTTTATGGAACCAAAAACAAAAGAAAACAAGCAACTAGCACTGTGGCATCTTGTTAATAGGTTAGTCCCAGAAAACATATAAAAATACCTGAAAGTGTTGACAAAGCAAAGCAAAGTAGATACTAAACAAGCATGGAACATCAAAAATTATAGATACGTTTGCAACGTATCAACATCCCCAAGCTTAATTCTTGCTCGTCCTCGAGTAGGTAAGCGATAAAAAGAAAGAATAATTTTTGAGGTGACATGCACCATCATAAACTTGATCAAAGTGTTTGTAAAACATGGATAGCTGGATCATAGTACTTCAACATAGCATGAAGGATAAAGTTCTAGCAATAAGATATAGCAACTATGTTGCAACATGAAAAGGCACAAACAAAAGATTCATGAATAACAATACTTTGCAAGACGTTTGTTTGTTTCATATAAAGAAAACATAGTATAGTGGCATTCAGCTTGTCCCTCATCAAGTAGCAAACATAAATGCATAGGACACCTTCAAAGTTTATAAGGGTGACTAGATACAAATAGTTTTAAAAACAAGCAATATCAAAGTTATGCATCAATCAACAAGTCTTGGGACAATGCACATAGAACTAAGAATGGCCACTATGCTCTCTCAATAAGTGCATAAAGATAGAAGGTGGATACTCAACATAAAAGTAAAAGAAAGGCCTTCATAGAAGGAAGTAGGGATTCAAGTCTCATAAAGAGCTTCCAAAAAATATGGTACTTATTAGCTTTCAGCTCTCATTGCCCCTATCATAAGCATCTTGAAGTGATTAAGGTTAAAGTGAACAAACTATGGAGTATATGCTTGACAAAGTATAAGTTGGAAATCTCATGTCCCTTGAATATGAGGGTCGCTCCTCATGCTACTCAAGTTTAGTTATCGGTAAGTTCTTGTTATAGTAAGTACATGTGTATCATAGAGAACTGGCCACGGGGTACCCCTTGCCCAATGATACGGAAGAATCCCCATATCAAAATGACAAGGCAAGCAGACAATGAACATCTCAGCAATCTTCTTATTTACCATCGGAAAATGGTGTTTTTTTCTCTCTTTCCTCTTTTCTCATATCTGACTCTTTTTTATAAGAAAATGCTTCATAGACAAATCATTATGGTTACGCTGCAGGTTTCCACCATGACAACATGGATTAGACCGGTGGCCCAGGCGTTTCTCTAACACATATACATAACTCCATGGACTTACAAGCTCCCCTTTCCATACCGACAACATCCATAGACAAAAGAGCATGATATCAACTAGGTACAAAGTACAAGTGTAATGTTGAAAGCGTTCCCCATGACAACATGGTTCTGCTAATCCCCAACATATAAGTGCAAGCATATACAACATAGACGACACGATGGTTCAAGTTTATTAAGGGCAAGAAAAGGTGTGCCATCAAGTTCGTGAGAGCTTTAGTCACTAATTTTCTCATAACAAGTTTAATTCGGAAGGTAGATAAAAACATGAATATACTTGGAATAGCAACTGCTAATAGGTAGGTATGGTGGACTCTTTGGAATAACTTGGTTTTATTTGGAGTTGGATGCATGAGTGGAACTCATACTTGGTATGAAGGCTAGCAAAAGACTGGGAGCGACCAACTAAGAGAGCAATAATGGCCATAATCATGCAAAGCGACAAAACATCATTAATTAAAACATAAAGTGATATTACAAGTCGAAAACTAAATGATCATAGAGGCTATGGTGACTTGGTATAGTCTTAACATGGTGTGAGCATGCGCCAAGTCAACCCAAATAAAGCATCAAAAGAGAATACCACAATACTATGCTTTAATATGCTAAAACAACGCATGATTCTTGCAAGGCACATTAAGCAATCTCAATTGTCTATAACATGTCATGCTACAGCAAAAATCACTAAGCATAAAGCCAAAACAATACCAAGCATGACATGACAAAGCATAGGCCACAGTCAAAAACAAGCTCCTTTTTACCAGTTAAGCATGAACTTTTCCTACTCTTTTCCAATCCAAACCAATCTATTTGAAAACTAATGTATGAAAGAGCGAGTCCAACCAATTTATTCAAGCAAACCAAGCAAACGAAAACTAAAACAAAAACAAAGACGGTCCAAGAACAACACAACACAACTGTGCATGAAACAATAAAAATGAAGTGTTTGGAAGAAACCTGAAATTTTTATTGATGAAGAAGGGGATGCCTTGGGCATCCCTAAGCTTTGATGCTTGTACTTCTTGGATATTTCTTGGGGTGACACGGGTGGTATCCCCGAGCTTGAGCTTTAGTCCATTCTTCATCTCATTACATCATTCTTTCCTTAACACCTGAAATTTTTCCTTCATACAAACTTCACACAATCTTCATTAGCAACATTAGTGCACTCAAGATAATAAGTCTTTGGGTTCAGTTTCAACACAAATAAAACTTCCATTAAAACACAAGCTACTGTAGCACTTCCCTCAAAAAGCTTAATTTCCCCAAAAAGAACCCAAAAAGGAATCAATAAGAAGCAATGCAAATAATGGCAGAAATCTGTCAAAACAGACCAGCAGGTTAAAAACCAATTTTTTTGAAGACCTTCTGTTGCTTAAATCGAAAAGTGTTGAACTAACGAAAGTTAGATAACAACCTGGGGCAGAAGCACAAAAGTTCACGCCTCAAAACGACATACAAATATTTTACACGAATTTTTATGGCGAAGCACAAAAATCTGTTTCGGGACAGCAACTTTCCCAAGCATTACTTCTCTCTCATTAGAGGTTACTCTTGGCACAAAAGGCAAATAAAAATGATAAGGAGCGGTTATTACAGAGTTAATAACTTCCAAGACTCAATAAAACTATTGGGTTATCTCCCAAGCAATACTTTCGTTTAACGCCTTTAAGTTAGGCATGATAGTTTGAGAAAATGCTCACATAAGAAATATGAATTGAAGTAAAAGAGAGCATCAAGAAGAAAATTCAAAACACATTTAAGTCTAACCCACTTCCTATTCATAGGAATCTTGTAAGAAAATAAATCAAAGAAGCACATAGTAACAAGAATGGGAAAGCAAAACAAATGCAACTTCAAGACATTCAACATAAAGAGGGGAAACTTAGTATTATTGAGATGCATAAAACCATGTTTTCCTCTCTCATAATAACTTTCAGTAGCGTCATGAATAAAATTCACAATATAACTATCACATAAAACATTCTTATCATGAGCCACATGTATAAAAGAATTAATACTCCCCCACAAACATAGTCATTCTTATTAATTGTAGTGGGAGCGAATTCAATAAAATAGCTATCATTATTATTCTCATCACCATAATCATTAAACATAGGAGGAATATTGTAATCATAATTAATTTTCTCCTCAATAGTAGGTGGACTGAAAATATCATATTCATTATTGTAATCATCATATATTGGAGGTTTTGTATCATCATAAGCAATAGAATAGCTATCTTCCAAAGCCGGGGAACTAAAAAGATCATTTTCATAAAGACTAGCTTCCCACAGCTTAGACTTTTCTATAACATTAGCAATAGTGGTGTCCAAAGAATTCATACTAACAACATTGCTATTAGCATGCAAATAAAATTCCATAGGTTTTTTAATTTTCTCTTCAAACACTTCATATCCTAACTCAAGATAAATACTATAAAGCTCACTAATTTTTTTGTTTTCCATTAAGCCTAACTAGTGAAAATAAAAACAAGAAAAAAAAAGACAAAATTGCAGAATCTAAAGGAAATAACTTCGATCACTCACACCGGAGGATGTGAGTACCTTTTACCTTACCTTCTCGGCAACAGCGCCAGAAAATAGCTTGATGTCTACGCACTTCTATTCTTGTAGACAGTTGTTGGGCCTCCAAGTGCAGAGGTTTATAGAACAGCAGCAAGTTTTCCCTTAAGTGGATTACCCAAGGTTTATCAAACTCAAGGAAGAAGTGGTCAAAGGTATTCCCTCTCAAGCAACCCTGCAATCAAGATACAAGAAGTCTCTTGTGTCCCCAACACACCCAATACACTTGTCAGGTGTATAGGTGCACTAGTTCGGCGAAGAGATAGTGAAATACATGTGGTATGGATATAAGACAACGGTGCCAGAAAATAGCTTGATGGCGTGGAAGAAACTAAAGACAAACTGAAATAAAGATGGCAACAAGCAAACATGCAACAAATCTAATTGCAAACGGTGTTTCAATGTTTAGAAACAAGGCTTAGGGATCATACTTTCACTAGTGAACACTCTCATATAAATATCTTATCTTCATGATTCTACCCTAAACTACTCTCTGGTTGGACACTCTAATCCATGGTAGGGCTATAACAACACACCTCAAAGTAAGCCTTTCCCATCTAGATAACCCCACACTGTCACCTTGAGCACTAGATGGTTCCAACAAACACCACAATTTCATAAAGACATCCAACTCCAAATATAACCCATAACAAGTATTTGTAATCTCTAGCCTAAGTGCCACCATGGTGTGCACGCTGTCACTTTCACAGACATGGGGGAGTAGAGATCTATTAAAGCACTTGAGTAGCAAGGTACATCAACTTGATTACAAAGCTCATGATCACAATATGATCATGCATAGAGAGAGATGAACACATAGCTACCGGTAAAACCCTTAGCCTTGAGAGAGATCTACTCCCTCCTCATCATGGGAATCAACAACGGTGATGGAGATGGTGGTGGAGATCGATGGAGATGGCTCCGGGGGCACTTCCCTATCCCGTCAGGGTGCCGTAATGTTGGGCCACGCAGAGAAAAACAAAACTTTTCCCTACGCGGTGAACCCAAGATCTAGCTGAGGTAGTAGGCCACGAGAATTACCACTAGACGCGCGGTTGCGGAATCGATGAAGCACGTCGCTTGATGCAGTGCAGTCCTCACGATCCGTTCCGATCCACGATCATCGAAGTGCTGAACGTACATCACCTCCGCCAGTATCTACACGTACGAGGAGGAGCGTCGGTGATGGACTGCTAGGTCCGGTACGGCGGCGACAGGACTGGACTAGAGCTAGGGTTTCCAACTCATGGAGTGAACTAACCGTGTGCTCTAAGCACCTGCGCCCCAGCTTATATAGGGAGTGAAAGTGGGCTCCACTCACTTGTGGTCCATTCACTAAAAGGCCTATATTAGTCACTGCGAGTCCAACTCACTGACTCTGTCCGTTTCCTTTTTGGGTCCAGCCCAAATATGCTCCTGCTCTTAAGTGTGTGACCCGACAGGCTCATGGTGACCCGGACACGATCCGAGTCTCACTCATGACCGATCAGTTGGTAGCGGCTCCTAGCAGAACGTGCCAACTCCCAAGTACCAAAGAGTCATGACGACATACCTTCCAATGCGACTTTCGTCTGAGTCCCTTTTGCCTCATGATATACCTTGTCGAACTATAGGCGAATAATCGTCATCCCTTAAATAGTTCGACTCTCTTTCTCGATCCGAGATAAGTGATTCATCCGACTAACTCTTAGTCGGTCGCCTCGGTTAACACTTAACCGAGTCACGCATGGCCATGCTTTCCGAATCATATCTTTCGAGAGGGCCCAGAGAATATCTCTTCAGATGAAGGGGCAAAATCCCATCTCGGTTATTCACATCACGCAGCTTGATTCTCAGTCGACCCGAACTCCGCCTTTATAACTGCCCAGTGACGGGACAACGTTTGACAGAACCTAAGTCGATGATCCTCAACTCGGATGGTGCAATAACCTCAGGTCTAAGGATTACATTGATTGAGATATACAAATGACGACTTATTCGTTGTATCTCAATATGGGTCAGTCCGACTCGCTAAACTCTTTAGCCGAATCCGTGTAAGTCAGAATAGCATCTCTATGCCCATGACAAGTGGAACCAAGTAATCAGCCGACTTTCATGTTAGTCTAAATTGTGTGTCCAGCACAACCTCAACGACCAAGGACAATCAGTATAAACAACATGAATATATAGTTCCACAATCGAATCACATATTCAATGATATATATCAGTAGTTCATACATGGACAATAACTTTATGAATACATTGGAAATAACATCATACATGATTGCCTCTAGGGCATATTCCCAACAGTCTCCCACTTGCACTAGAGTCAATCAACCGACATCACATGTCTAGGCATCTAATGTCCATAGCTCTCAGGTGCGCCTCATGCTTCGGCTGTGGAAGTGGCTTTGTCAATGGATCCGCAATGTTTGCATCCGTGTGTACCTCGCATAACTTGATATCACCTTGATCCACGAACTAGCGAATAAGGTGGTGCCGCATGAGTATATGTTTGTTCTTCTGGTGTTGTCTAGGTTCCTTGGCTTCTGCAATAGCACCATTGTTGTCACAATACACGTCTAACGGATTGGACGAGCCCTGAACCACACCAAGATCCATGAGAAAATTCCTCATCCAAACGGCTTCCTTTGCCGCATCTGAGGCAGCAATATACTCAGCCTCTATCATAGACGCAGACACCGTCTCTTGCTTGGAACTCTTCCAGCTCATAGCCCCTCCGTTTATCACAAACACATATCCGGATTGTGAACGAGAATCATCCGAGTCAGTGAGATAACTCGCATCCGTGTAACCCCTTACACTGAGTTCATCCTCACCTCCATAAACCAGGAACATATCCTTAGTCCTTCTCAAGTACTTGAGGATATTTTTAGTCGTTGCCCAGTGGATTTCTCCAGGGTTAGCCTGGTACCTGCTCACAACACTTAGAGCATAGGAAACATCCGGCCTAGTAAAAATCATAGCGTACATGATGGATCCAACTACAGAAGCATACGGAATCACACTCATCTGACTTCGCTCATCAGTTGTCGAAGGACACTGAGTCTTGCTAAGTTTCACGCCATGGGACATCGGTAAGAACCCCTTCTTAGACGATTCCATATTGAATTTCTTCAATACTTTGTCCAAATATGTACCTTGACTCAATCCAATGAGCCGCTTTGATCTATCTCTATAGATCCAGATTCCTAGTATGTAAGTCACCTCACCCAAGTCTTTCATCGAAAAACTCTTTTCCAATGATTCCTTGGTCTCTTGCAACATCTGGACATCATTTCCAATCAGTAATATGTCATCCACATATAAGATCAGAAAGTTTACTTTGCTCCCACTAAACTTCTTGTATAAACAAGAGTCATGATCACTCTTGATGAAGCCAAACGATTTGACTACCTCATCAAAGTGAATGTTCCAACTCCGAGATGCTTGCTTCAACCCATAAATGGATTTCCGAAGTTTGCATACCTTGTCAGCATTAGCCGGATCGACAAAACCCTCGGGATGTATCATATACATGTCCTCGGTTAAATTTCCATTAAGGAAAGCCGTCTTGACATCCATCTGCCATATATCATAGTCGAAATAGGCTGCTATAGCTAACATGATCCGAACTGATTTAAGCATCGCCGCGGGAGAGAAAGTCTCATCGTAGTCAACTCCTTGAACTTGTCGGAACACCTTCGTGACAAGCCGTGCTTTATAGATAGAAACGTTTCCATCCATATCAGTTTTCTTCTTAAAGACCCAATTGCACTCGACGGGTCTTGCACCGTCTGGCAGATCAACCAAGTTCCAAACTTGATTTTCATCCATGGACTTTAACTCGGATCTCATGGCTCCAAGCCATGACTCAGAATCAGAACCCACCATCGCTTCCGAATAAGTTGCCGGCTCATCACTGTCTAACAGTAACACATCACGAACACTTCGCAATCTGGCCAATATTCACAGTGTCGGTGTTGTTTCCGGCTCAGGTACCACGACCAACTCAACCTCCAAGGCTTTTGCCGACTCGCTACTGGCCGGTACCTCTCAAATTTCTTCGAGTTGCACCGTGCTCCCACTGACTCCCCGATTGAGAAACTCTTTCTCAAGGAAGACACCGTTCTGAGCGACAAACACTTTGCCCTCTTCTTGGTTGTAGAAGTAGTAACCCAAGGTTTCCCTCGGATATCCTACGAAAATACACTTATTCGACTTAGCTGTAAGCTTGTCCGACTGAAGTCGCTTGGAAAAAGCTTCACAACCCCAAATCTTAAGAAAAGATAAACTCGGCTTCTTGCCAGTCCACATCTCATGCGGTGTCTTCTCTACCGACTTTGATGGTACTCTGTTTAGTGTGAACGCTGCAGCTTCTAGACAATAACCCCAAAATGATAAAGGCAGATCTGTCCGACTCATCATTGATCGTACCATGTCCAACAAGGTCCGATTTCTCCTTTCCGACACACCATTTCTCTACGGTGTTCCTGGAGGAGTGAGTTGGGGAACTATTCCACAACTCTTCAGATGGTCATCAAACTCATGGCTCATGTACTCGCCTCCTCGGTCTGACCGAAGAAACTTTATTTTCTTGCCGAGTTGATTCTGTACCTCATTCTGGAATTCCTTGAACTTTTCAAAGGCATCTGACTTATGTTTCATCAAGTAGATATATCCATACCTACTCAAATCATCAGTGAATGTAATGAAGTACTCATAACCACCTCTGGCTGTCGTGCTCATCGGGCCACATACATCACTATGTACTAGTCCCAATAAGTCGGACGCTCTTTCACAACTCTTTGCAAAAGGCGTCTTGGTCATCTTGCCGAGTAGGCAGGATTCACATGTCTCGAATGACTCCAAGTCGAACGAAGTTAGGAGTCCATCATCATGGAGCTTCTTCATGCGTTTCCAGCTTATATGACCAGGCCGACAATGCCAAAAGTAAGTCATATTCAGATCATTTGGTTTCAACCTTTTCATATTTATGTTATAGACAGATTCACCTTCAAGATTGAAAATAAATAACCCGTCCTAGACGGGTGCAAAGCCGTGAAACATATTATTCAAATATTAAGAACAACCATTATTCTTAATATTCGACTCATAGCCTTGTCTCATCAAACATGAGGCAAAAATAATGTTTCGGCTAAGCACTGGAATATAATAACAATTATTCAGCTCCATTAAGAATCCAGAAGGTAACAGAAGTTGCATTGTGCCGACTTCTAACGCAACGACTCTCGCTTTGTTGCCGACTCAAATGTCAACCTCGCCTCTTGCCATGCTCCTAGTTCTTACCAGTCCTTGCAACGAGTTGCAGATGTGAATAACTGATCCGGTATCATATACCCAAAAACTACCGGGTGCATCAGCAAGATAAATGTCTATAACATTGCAAACAAGCGTACCTGAGCCGGAAGTCACACCTCCACTCTTGGCTTTGTCAGCCAGATACTTGCTGAAATTCCTCTTCCAGTGGCCATCCACCTTGCAGTAGAAGCAAGTGGATCCGGCTGCAGGAGATGGCTTAGTCCCTGAGGAAGCGCTATGGACCGGGTCCTCAGCCTTACCTCCCGACTTAGCCTTCTTCTCCTTAGTCCAAGAACTTTTCTTGAACATAGCCTTATTCTGTACCATCAACACTTGACTGGCACCTTTCTTGAGATCCGCCTCAGCCTGCTTGAACATCCCATGTAATTCAGTGAGCTTCTTATCCATACCATGCATGTGGTAGTTCGATATGAACTGACCATACGCACTAGGAAGAGCTTCTCATCCGAAGTATAGCATTACGATCAAGTCATTATGTTTATATTGCTATAACATCATACGAAGTAATCTTTATCCTTAGACCATGAGATCATGTTAATTGCTAACACAGAAAGAGTATCTTGATAACATCAAACGTCACACCGTAACATGGTGACTATAAAGATGGGTTCAGTACTACGAAGGTGTTATGTTGAGGCTCATGGATCAAGAGTGGAATTTGTCAATCTAGATGACGGATAGATATACTTTGGGCCCTCTCGGTGATATCACATTAGGATAGCTTGCAAGCAAGTGATGTGATCACTAGAATGTTATATCACGAGAACGAGAAAATAGTGCATGTCGGTAACGAGATCAAACTAGGTATGGAGATACCGATGATCGAATCTCAGACATGTAATATATCGAGAGACAAAGGGATTTAGTTACAAGCGTTAAAGGTTTTCACGATCACAGGAGTCATCGTTGAATGTGTAGGAGTCAGTACGGATCTCCAGGTCCCGCTGCTGATTATTGATCGGAGAAGGGTCTCGATCATGTCTGCATTATTCACGAACCGTAGGGTGGCACACTTAAGAGTTAACGGACACCATTTTGGAGCACATATGTTTCAGAAGAAAGAATTGCAAAGCGCAGGAATTGTTTCAATAGAAACCGAAAATTGTTTCGGGTGAAATTGCAGAAGGTGGTTCTGCATGTGATATTGAAATATTGCAAGGGGCTATATGTGAATGTTTGTTAATTAAAGTAATTAAAAAAATCTGAATAAATTTAATAAAAAGAGTTTTATTAAATGAGAGAGCATTAAATTTGGAGAAAGTTAATGCATTTAAAGTGGGGACTTTAAAAGGGAATGTGAAGAGGCATTTTAATGTGGAGGGGTTACCACCACATGAATGGGGGAGGTGAGGGGTCACCCCCCCATGCGCCGGCCATGGAGAGAGGGGGCACCCCCCTCCTCCTATAAAAGGCCACCCATTCCCTCCTTCATCCTCACACCTCCTTGTGAAGGATCTCTCTCCCCCTCTAGAATTATTCCCCCATGGTCTCGGATTAGCGAGATACATGTTCCTGGTGGCATTTCGTCTGGAAGGAGTTGCTGCTTCCGCTGGATGGCTGGAGCGAGGAGGTGGAGGTTGTCCGGTGGCTTGAACGTGTGTGCGAGGACGGATGCGCTGCTGATTTGCGGCGCTCGGACTTCCACACGATCTTGAGATCGGCAGGCGTACGACTACATCAACCACGAGTTCCTACTCGTTAACAAAACTCGTTGTCTTCAAGGGCAAGTTCTCCATGGATGTATGTCCACCCGTTGCTCTGTATCTAGTAGATAGATCTTGGCGTATAGTTCTCATCATAGGAAAATTTTTGTTTTCTATGCTGCGGACCCAACTGTGGTATCAGAGCCTGATCTATGCGTAGGTGCTTTGCACGGGTAGTACACATATGTTTATATGTGGGTGATGATGATCATGTTATTGCATCTTCTATGTACTTTGGATATTGGTGGCATAGTGGGATGAAGCGGCCCGGACCAACCTTACATGTCATCGTACATGAGACTGGTTCGACGACTGACATGCAACTAGTTTTGCATAAGTGGCTAGCGGGTGTCTGTCTCTCCTACTATAGTCAATATCTGATTTACAACGAGTTGCTAATAACTTGGTTATCCTTGTTGTGGTTCATGTTCGTAGGTAAGACCGGTTCTATCTCTGAAAGCCCTAAGCCATGTAAAACTTGCAATTGATAAATTAGAGGCGTCTAGTTTAGGTCGTTGCTGGGCTAGTGTATTGATATGGTATTGTTGTAAGTAGATGTATGATAGATACTCTTACAAGTCACTTAACGTGTAAGTTCCATAGACCTTGGCCTTACACACATAGGAATGATAGAGATCATACCACGATGAAAATGATAGAGATCAAATGCATGGACCATATTGTTGGGTCCACAGCATAGAAAACAAAAAATTTCCTACGGTGTGAACTACACGCCAAGATCTATCTACTAGGTACAAAGCAACGGGTGGACATACATCCAACAAGAACTTACCCTCGTAGACAACGAGCTTTGTTAACGAGTAGGAACTCGTGGTTGATGTAGTCATACACTTGCCGATCTCAAGATCATGATGAAGTCCAGCAGGTCTGGCTCCAGCACGTCCATCAGATCCAGCTCCAGCACCACCAAGTCCAGCATCGCAAAGCAGCGGTGCATCCGTGATCGCACACACGTCCGGTACCCCGACAACCTCCGTCCCTTGCTCCAGCAAAGCAGAGGAAGCAGCAACTCCTTTCCAGATAAAGCCACAGAGAACATGTATCTCGCTAATCCAAGACCATGGGGGAATAATACTAGAGGGGGAGAGAGATCCTTCACAAGGAGGTGTGTATGAGAAGTGAGGAGGGGGTGGCCTTTTATAGGAGGAAGGGGGTGCCCCTCCTTCATGGCCGGCGCATGGAGGGGGTGAACCTTCACCTCCTCCATTCATGTGGTGGTAACCCCTCCACATTAAAATGCCCCTTCACATTCTGTTTTAAAGTCTCCACTTTAAATGCATTAAATTTCTCCAAATTTAATGCTCTCTCATTTAATAAAACTCTTTTATTATTTTTATTCATAATTCTTTTAATTACTTTAATTAACAAACATTCACATAAAACCCCCTGCAACATTTCAATATTACATGCAGAACCAATTTCACCCAAAACAGTTTTGGTGTCTATTGAAATAATTCCAGCGCTTTCTTAAATCTTTATCTGAAACATATTTGCTCCAAATGTTGTCGGTATCCCTTAAGTGTGTCACCCTACGGTTCGCGAATAATGCAGACATGATCGAGACCCCTCTCCGATCAATAATCAGCAGCGGGACCTGGAGATCCATACTGACTCCTACACATTCAACGATGACTTCTGTGATCGTGAGAACCTTTAACGCTAGTAACTAAATCCCTTTGTCCCGCGATATATTACATGTCCGAGATTCGATCATCGGTATCTCCATACCTAGTTTGATCTCGTTACCGACATGCACTCTTTTCTCGTTCCCGTGATATAACATTCTAGTGATCACATCACTTGCTTGCAAGCTATTTCAATGTGATATCACCGAGAGGGCCCAGAGTATATCTATCCGTCATCGGGATATATTACATGTCTCTGCGTCTCTACGCATCACTCATTCTCAAATGAGATGGCATTGTATAGATTTGGTCCTTTGGTGAGACCTTTAGTTCGTTCGGCTCAAAATATGTTGATATTATTGTCACACAATATATCTTCATAGTATTAGCCCACTTTGAACCACACCTAGTTTGATAACAAACTACTTAACACAAATGACCTCCTTTGCTGCTACTATAGCAGTCATATACTTAGCCTTTTTGTTGTAGTATCCGTCACAATGTCTCAACTTTGGAACTCATCCAAATCCATCATGGAACATCCTTTCCATTACATTGTGCCACCCATAGTTTAAATTGAGATAAATTTAATTTGTATCTTGTGACAAAACTAGTATCAATGTAACACTTTACAATGAACTACCTTTAACTATTTGTCACTTATACATTATATATTCTTAGTTCTTCCAAAGCTCATAAGAATATCTTTACTATTGTCCAATGATCATCTTATGAATCATTCTGGTATATGCTCATAACATTTAGAGCATAGGACATTCTGGATATATACATATCATGGTATAATCGATCAAAATATTCATGTGATTTTACTCACCAAGTGTTGAAACACTTGAATTTTGATACAATCCTTTCCATGCAACAAGAACCTTTCTTGTTGTTTCCATATTGAACCCTTTCAATATCTCATATATGTATGTCTGGCATAACCATATTAGCGCCTTAATCTATCCATATAGATATTGATGCCTAATATTCCGGGTTTGCCCAAGTCTTTCATCGAAATCTTATTTTAATGAAATTCTTAACTTGTGTCAATACAAGATACATCATTTCCAATCAACAATATGTCCTCTACATAATGTATTAGAAATATGTCTCAGCGCTCCCACTTAATTCCTTGCAAATGCAAGCATCTTCATCATCTCCGATGAATTTAAACTCTTTTAACAGTTTCATCATGGTGAAGATTCCAACTCCGCTATGCTTACTTCAACTATTGAAGTTTACATGCCCTTTTAGCACCCTTTGAATTAACAAAACCCTTCGGACCATGTCATGTACATGTCCTAGGTTACCGTTCTTTTATAAGAACCTTGTTTTGTTTATTCAACTACCATATACCAAATTATATGTAGTGGTTGCTACATTAATCCGTCAAGACTATATATCGCTATGAAAGATCAAATCTTGTCATAGTCAACTCCTTGAACATTGTCGTAAACTTCTTTCTGACATGTCGACTATTTCATAGATGTTAAACATCCATGTCTTATTTCTTTATAGATCCAAACACGACCGATAGGCTTCACGCCTTTCCGAAGGGTCTTCCAAATTCAGAAACTTGTTTTCTCGTGTATGGATACTATCACGGATTCTATGACTTCTAGTTATTTTATGGAGTCAGGGCCCATCATTGCTTCTTTGCATGTAGTCGGTTCATCATTGTCAAAACAATAACGACTTGCTTATCAAATCTTACTATTTGATTCTTACCGACCCACACGGTTCTATAGGAACTCTAATCTCCGAGATCACACCTTTTGTAATCACGAGAGCCATGAGCATTGTGGCCGCCACCAGGACACTTTCCGGCGCTGCGCTACTTAGCACATATAGCTAAGGTTCAATAACCTTATCAAAGTTCTATTGTCCTCCCAGTTAACTTTTCACGAAAAATTCCGTAAAAAGAAACTTGATGTTCCAAGTAACAAACTCTTTTGTCCTCGGTGTTATGGAGAAATTCCCAACAAATTCTTTGGGATAACCTACAAAGACGTGCTTATCCGACTTTGGTTGTAAACATTTTACTTATGCATAGCATACCAAAATTTAAGAAAAGACAATTTGGGTTTTATCCCAAACCATAACTCATATGGTGTCATTTCAATGGATCATGATGGTGCTCTTTTCAGTGTAAAATCGGTAGTCTCTAAAGCTTCAATCCTTAAAACATAATGGCAGTTTTATAAATGACACCCTTGATCTGACCATGTCAAACATGGTTTGATTTTATCTCTCGAATATGCCATACTCCTATGGTTTATCGGGAAACACAAATCATGGAACAATTCCTCAAGTCTTAGGTGTTTTTGCTAAACATGTAACTCAAATATCTTCCTTTATGATCGAATCATAAACTCTTTATTTTCTTGTTACAATGATTTTCCACTTCATCTTGAAAGTCTTTGAACAATTTTCAAATGTTTCATACTTCTTCCTTATTAAGTAAATATACAGATATATTCACTCAAATTTTCGGAGAAAGCATATGAAGAAAAAAGATCCATCGCATATGGCTACACATAATGGACTATGCACATCAGCATGCACAATTTCCAATAAGCTAGTCATCCGTTCCTCTCTGGCCTATGGACGGAGTTTCAATTATCTCGAGGAAAGTCTCACATGCGTCAATTGATCAAAATCAAAGACTCCAAAATCCATCAACATGGAGTTTCTTCATGTTTTCTTTCAAATATAATTTAAACAGCGATGTCACTTCATAAGTGATCTTTCAATCATTTGTCTTGCGACATTTTAGCAATAGTGTTTATGGATGTGATTTCTCCAACTAGACTTGTAAAAGTTCATCCATCCTTTATGGAATACGGTAATTATTTGAACAGCCATTGTTCTCATGATACCGGAACAAAATAACAATTATTTAAACAAATCCTTAAGTCTTGGTTTGATGACAATGAAAAACACAATAACACTTTATTTGTTTTCGATGAACATCATCACTCATTCTCTTGCTGGTTACGTAGGCCATTGTAGTTCATGAATTGCGTTGTCCTGTATGACACTTCATACCAACCAATTCGGTATCCAATACCAGTATCCAATACCTAAGAACCACATTGTTTAACAAGCAAGGAATATAGCCATAACATGTATATCTTCTATATACCTAAGTTGGACATCCCCAACCTTTTATTTTCTGCCAAATATTTTATAGATTCTCTTTCAGCAATTCCTTTTCTTTTAAAAGAATCTATCAACATCAATAGTGGTGTCATCAACATGACACATGGTACAAAGCGTATATAGTCAAATACTAATACCTTTGGACTTGCACTTTGAAGTGGATCACCATCATCAAATGTTTGGTGTTCTTTCAAAAATCCATTCTTTAGTAATCTATTAGTGTAGTAAACATTTTACTTACATATTCTATTCATCCTTATCATGACAACTTTCATGATCAAGCTACTATAGCCTATAAGGAAGAATCGCGAGTATAATATCAGTTCCCAAAACCTTTTTGGTAGATTCGGATGCCTAGCATCTCCATCCTTCACAAATTCTCATACAATATGAGAACATGTATTTTGCTAAATTATACTCTATCATAATGCAACCAAAAAACATTGTTTCAGATATCACAATATCTTTCACACATGATAGTTTCTGAAACAATTTTCAGCTCCAATATAATCTTGATATTAAAACAACTTTTTGAATATCAATAATCATGGAGGCAAACATGATACTTTAGATACTAACATTGGAATTCTTACTCTTGATTTAATACTACTTATTAAACTTCATGGAGTAAATAGAGTTTGCTAAAAGTTTGCAATAGGACTTATAAAGTTTAAATTGACATTCGAAACAATACGATACCAGTTCGTAAAGTAAATATCCAGAATTCTATAGTTCTATTATCTCAAATAAAAACTAAGCATAAGGTAGAAAACGAATGCCAATGACTACAACAAACTATGCAAATTCACTTTGATTTAATTTATGACAAATTTGGTTCGACTAATCCAAATTAGAAATGAACTCCCACTCAAAAACGACATCCCTCGTGCCTTTTTGGTGATTACATGAACCAAATCCACTACACCAAGTCCGATCATCACGTGAGTTGATGTAGCTTCAAAGGCGAGCATCTATATGGGCGTCATATCAACTATATGACTCATGCTTAACCTTTCGGTCCGTGTTCCGAGGCCATGTCTGTACATGCTAGGCTCGCCAAGTAAGAACCTTAGTACTCGCATGTGTAAAACTGTCTTACACCCGTTTATATGAAAGCATAGAGTCGAGTACACCCGATCATCACGTGATGTCTCGAAATATGATCCACAAAACGGTGCATACTTAAGGAAGAACACATTTTTATCTTGATATCTAAAAGAGGGATCATCTTACAATGCTACAGAAAACGCCAAACTAGCAGTATAAGATGCTAACATCTAATGTATAAAGTGAGATGATATGGTCCATGCATTTGATCTCTATCACTTGCATCGTGGTATGATCTCTATCATTCCTTTGTGTGTGAGGCCAAGGTCTATGGAACTTACACGTTGAGTGTGTTGTAAGAGTATCTATCATACATCTACTTACAACAATACCATATCAATACACTAGCCCAGCAACGATCTAAACTAGAAGCCTCTAATTTATCAATTGCAAGTTTTACGTGGCTTAGGGCTTTCGGAGATAAAACCGTTCTTACCTACGAACATGAACCACAACGAGGATAACTAAGTTATTAGCAACTTGTTGTAAATTAGATATTTACTATAGTAGGAGAGACAGACACCCGCCAGCCACTTATGCAAAACAAGTTGCATGTCAGTCGTGGAACCGGTCTCATGTACGATGACATGTAAGGTTGGTCTGAGCCGCTTCATCCCACTATGCCACCAATATCCAAAATACATAGAAGATGTAATAACATGATCATCATCGCCCACATATCAACATATGTGTACTACCCGTGCTAAGCACCTACGCATAGATCAGGCTCTGATACCACTGTTGGGTCCGCAACATAGAAAACAAAAAAATTCCTACGGTGTGAACTACACGCCAAGATCTATCTACTAGGTACAAAGCAACGGGTGGACATACATCCAACGAGAACTTACCCTCGTAGACAACGAGCTTTGTTAACGAGTAGGAACTTGTGGTTGATGTAGTCGTACACTTGCCGATCTCAAGATCGTGATGAAGTCCAGCAGGTCTGGCTCCAGCACGTCCATCAGATCCAGCTCCAGCACCACCAAGTCCAGCACCGCAAAGCAGCGGTGCATCCGTGATTGCACACACGTCCGGTACCCCGACAACCTCCGTCCCTCGCTGCAGCAAAGCAGCGGAAGCAGCAACTCCTTTCCAGATAAAGCCACCGAGAATATGTATCTCGCTAATCCGAGACCATGGGGGAATAATACTAGAGGAGGAGAGAGATCCTTCACAAGGAGGTGTGTATGAGAAGTGAGGAGGGGTGGCCTTTTATAGGAGGAGGGGGTGCCCCTCCTTCATGGCCGGCGCATGGAGGGGGTGACCCTTCACCTCCTCCATTCATGTGGTGGTAACCCCTCCACATTAAAATGCCCCTTCACATTCTATTTTAAAGTCTCCACTTTAAATGCATTAAATTTCTCTAAATTTAATGCTCTCGCATTTAATAAAACTCTTTTATTATTTTTATTAATAATTTTGTTAATTACTTTAATTAACAAACATTCACATAAAACCCCCTGCAACATTTCAATATTACATGCAGAACCAATTTTAGCAATTTCACCCGAAACAGTTTTGGTGTCTATTGAAATAATTCCAGCGCTTTCTTAAATCTTTATCTAAAACATATTTGCTCCAAATGGTGTCGGTATCCCTTAAGTGTGTCACCCTACGGTTTGCGAATAATGCAGACATGATCGAGACCCCTCTCCAATCAATAATCAACAGTGGGACCTAGAGATCCATACTGACTCCTACACATTCAACGATGACTTCTGTGATCGTGAGAACCTTTAAAGCTAGTAACTAAATCCCTTTGTCCCACGATATATTACATGTCCGAGATTCGATCATTGGTATCTCCATACCTAGTTTGATCTCATTACCGACATGCACTCTTTTCTCGTTCCCGTGATATAACATTCTAGTGATCACATCACTTGCTTGCAAGCTATTTCAATGTGATATCACCGAGAGGGACCAGAGTATATCTATCCGTCATCGGGATGGACAAATCCCACTCTTGATCCATGAGCCTCAACATAACACCTTCGTAGCACTGAACCCACCTTTATATTCACCCTGTTACGGTGTGACGTTTGATGTTATCGAGATACTCTTCCGGTGTTAGCAATTAACATGATCACATGGTCTAAGGATAAAGATTACTTCGTATGATGTTATAGCAATATAAACATAATGACTTTGATCGTAATGCTATACTTCGGATGAATGTTCATCACATCATTCCACCAATGGTGTGACCTTGTTATTAACAACACCAAATGTCCATGATCAGGAAACCTTGATCATCTTGTTAATCAACAAGCTAGTCTATTAGAGAGGCATAACTAGGAACCCTTTTTGTTTATTAAAAACACATGTATTGATGTTTCTGATCTATACAATTCTAGCATGTAAAATAAACATTTATCATAAACATGGAATAAGATAATAACCACTTTATTATTGCCTCTCGGGCATATTCCCTTCACATATCACCTCACTTCACACATTAGCATCTTATATATCTAGTTTGGCGCTTTTGGTAGTATTATAAGATGATCCCTCATTTAGATATCAAGATAAAATGTGTTCTTCCTTAAGTATGCACCATTTTTTGGATCGTGTTTTGAGGCATCACGTGATGATCGGGTGTTCTCAACTCTACGCGTTCATACAACGGGTGTAAGACAGTTTTACACACGCAAATACTAAGGTTCTTACTTGACGAGCCTAGCATGTATAGACATGGCCTCGGAACACGGACCAAAAGGTTAAGCATGAGTCATATAGTTGATATGATGCCCATATAGATGCTTGCCTTTGAAGCTACACCGACTCACATGATGATCGGACTTGGTGTAGTGGATTTGGTTCATGTAATCACCAAAAGGACACGAGGGATGTCGTTTTTGAGTGGGAGTTCATTAGTAATTTGGATTAGTTGAACTCAATCTATCATAAACTTAGTCTAAATATATTTTACAAATTTTGTTATAGATGGCACCACCTGCTTTTAATTTCAATGTGTTCATGGAGAAAGAGAAGCTTGCTGCGAATGGTAGCAACTTCACCAACTGGGCTATGAATTTGAGGATTCTCCTCACTGCTGCACAAAAGCAATATGTGCTAGAGGCGCCGCTAGGCCCCCCACCAGCTCCTGATGCCCCTGACGAGGAAAAGAACGTCTATATAACTCGTCAGGAGGACCACAACTTAGTTCATTGCGGCATACTGTATGGGCTAGAGCCAGAACTTCGAAAATGTTTCGAAAATGGCAATGCCTTTGATACCATGGGAGAATTGAAAATGATTTTCGATACCCATGCTGCCGTAGAGAGTTATAATGCTTCTGAAAAGTTCTTTAGCTGCATGATGGAAGAGAACAACTCTGTTAGTGAGCACGTACTCAAAATGTCTGGGTACGCCGATAAGCTTGTGTCCTTGGGAATAACGATTCCCATTGACTTAGGCATACATCGTGTTCTCCAATCTCTGCCACCTAGCTACAAGAGCTTCGTGATGAACTATAATATGCAGGGCATGAAGAAGTCTCTTCCCGAGCTTCTGTCAATGCTTAAGACTGCAGAAGTGGAGATTAGGAAAGAACATCAAGTGTTGACGATCAATAAGACCACCGGTTTCAAGAAGGACAAGAAAGGCAAGCAGAAGGGAAAGAAGGGCGGCAAATCTATTGCCGCGCCTGAAAAGAAACCCCGAGCTGGCCCTAAGTCTGACACCGAGTGCTACTATTGCAAGGGGACTGGCCATTGGAAGCGCAACTGCCCCAAGTATTTGGCGGACAAGAAGGTCGGCAAGGCAAACAAAGGTATATGTGATATACATGTTATTGATATGTACTTGACTAGTACTCGCAGTAGCACCTGGGTATTTGATACGGGATCGGTTGCTAATATATGTAACTCGGTTCAGGGGCTGCGGAACAAGCGACAACTAGGAAGGGATGAGGTCACGATGCGGGTCGGCAATGGATCAAGAGTTGAGGTGATCGCCGTCGGAACGCTGCCTCTCCATATGTCGTCGGGATTAGTTATAAACCTGAACAATTGTTATTTGATGCCTGCACTGAGCATGAACATTGTATCCGGATCGTGTTTGATGCAAAGTGGTTATTCGTTTAAGTCTGAAAATAATGGTTGTTTGATTTATATGAATAATATCTTTTATGGTCATGCACCTGTGTTGAATGGTTTATTTCTGTTGGATCTCGATAGTAGTATTATGCATATTCATAATATTGATGCTAAAAGGATTAAACTTGATAATGATATATCTACATATATGTGGCACTGCCGTCTAGGTCATATTGGCGTTAAACGCATGAAGAAACTCCATTTTGATGGACTTTTGGAATCACTTGATTTTGAATCATTTGATACATGTGAGCCATGCCTTATGGGCAAGATGACTAGAACGCCTGTTTTCCGGTTCAATGGAATGGGCGACAGATCTATTGGAAATCATACATACTGATGTGTGTGGACCAATGAGTGTGTCGGCGCCAGGTGGATATCATTATTTTGTTACTTTCACGGATGATTTGAGTAGATACGGGTATATCTATTTGATGAAACATAAGTTTGAAACCTTTGAAAGGTTCAAAGAATTTCAGAATGAAGTGGAAAATCATCATAACAGAAAGATCAAATTTCTGCGGTCCGACCGTGGAGGAGAGTATCTTAGTTACGAGTTTAGCACACATATGAAAGACTGTGGAATAGTTTCACAACTCACGCCTGCCGGAACACCACAACATAATGGTGTGTCAGAACGTCGTAATCGTACTTTATTAGATATGGTTCGATCTATGATGTCTCTGACTGACTTGCCACTGTCATTTTGGGGTTATGCACTAGAAACCGCTGCATTCACTTTAAATAGGGCACCATCTAAATCCGTTGAAAAGACACCGTATGAATTATGGTTTGGAAACAAACCTAAGCCATCATTTCTTAAAGATTGGGGATGCGATGTTTATGTGAAGAAACTTCAACCGGATAAACTCGAACCCAAAGCGGAAAAATGCGTCTTCATAGGATACCCTAAGGAAACGATTGGGTATACCTTCTATCACAGATCCGAGGGCAAGGTCTTTGTTGCCAAGAATGGATCCTTTCTTGAGAAGGAGTTTCTCACGAAAGGTGTTAGTAGTCGTAAGGTAGAACGCGAAGAGGTTATTGAACCTTCTATTCATGAAATGCCGAGTAGCGCAACTCTAGAAATTGTTTCGGAGTTGACTTCACCTAATGAAGAGAGAGCTAATGATATTGATCATGAAACTCCAAAAGAGGACACTACCGAACCTCGCAGGTCAAGCAGGACACGTGCAGCTCCTGAACTGTACGGCAATCCTGTTATGAATTTCATGATTGATGAAATAGATGACCCTGCGACGTATGAAGAAGCGATGATGAGCCCTGATTCCAACAAATGGCTAGAAGCCATGAAATCCGAGATGGAATCCATGTACGAAAACCAGGTTTGGACCTTGGTGGACTTACCTCACGATCAAAAGGTAGTTGAGAATAAATGGATTTTCAAAAGAAAAACTGATGCTGATGGTAATGTAACCATCTATAAGGCTCGACTTGTCGCAAAGGGGTTTCAACAAATTCAAGGAGTTGACTACGATGAGACATTCTCTCCCGTAGCGATGCTTAAATCGGTTAGGATTATGTTAGCAATTGCTGCATATTTCAATTATGAAATATGGCAGATGGATGTCAAAACTGCGTTCTCAATGGTAAGATTGAAGAAGAGTTGTATATGATACAACCTAAGGGTTTTGTCGATCCTAAGGATGCTAATAAGGTGTGCAAACTTCAGCGATCCATCTATGGACTGAAGCAAGCATCCCGGAGTTGGAATCTCCGCTTTGATGAGGTGATCAAAGAGTTTAGATTTGTCCAAACTTATGGAGAGGCTTGTATTTACAAGAAAGTGAGTGGGAGCAGTGTGGCATTTCTGATATTATATGTGGATGACATATTATTGATTGGAAATGATATAGATCTTTTAAACAGTGTTAAAAGTTATCTAAATAGCAAATTTTCGATGAAGGACCTTGGTGAAGCTTCATATATATTAGGCATTAAAATCTATAGAGATAGATCAAGACGCCTAATTGGGATATCGTAGAGTACATACCTTGATAAGATATTAAAGAAGTTTAATATGGACGGAAGTAAGAAGGGGTACTTACCTATGTTGCAAGGCAAGACATTGAGTAAGACTCAAAGTTCGGCTACGGCGGAAGAAAGAGAGATAATGGATAAGATCCCCTATGCCTCAGCCATAGGCTCTATAATGTATGCCATGCTATGTACAAGACCGGATGTGGCACATGCTATTAGTTTGACTAGTAGGTACCAATCTGATCTAGGTTCGGAACATTGGATAGCGGTCAAGAATATCCTTAAGTACTTGAGAAGAACTAAGGATATGTTTCTTGTATACGGAGGTGAAGAAGAGCTGGTCGCTAAGTGTTATGTTGATGCTAGCTTTGACACTGATCCGGATGACTCTAAGTCTCAATCCGGATACGTATTTCTCTTGAACGGAGCAACAGTTAGTTGGAGGAGCTCCAAACAACCTATGGTGGCTGGATCAACGACGGAGGCGGAATATGTTGCTACTTCAGAAGCAGCGCAGGAAGCGGTTTGGATGAAGGAGTTCATAACGGAACTAGGTGTGGTTCCTAGTGCGTTGGACCCAATGGTGATCTATTGTGACAATAATGGAGCCATAGCCAACGCCAAGGAACCAAGGTCTCACAAGAATTCCAAGCATATTAAGCCCCGATTTCACTCCATCCACGAGCATGTCAAGGATGGAGATATAAAGATTTGTAAAGTGCACACGGACCTGAATGTAGCAGATCCGTTGACTAAAGTACTCCCTAGGGAAATTGTCTCTAGTGCAAGTGGGAGACTGAAGGAAATATGCCCTGAGAGGCAATAATAAAGTTGTTATTATGTATTCCTTGTATATGATAGATGTTTATTTTGCATGCTATAATTGTATTGATAGGAAAATTAATACATGTGTGTTTAATAAACAAAAGGGTTCCTAGTTATGCCTCTCTTATAGACTAGCTTGTTGATTAACAAGATGATCAAGGTTTCCTGATCATGGATATTGGATGTTGTTAATAACAAGGTCATAGCATTTGTGAAATGATGTGATGAACATTCATCCGAAGTATAGCATTACGATCAAGTCATTATGTTTATATTGCTATAACATCATACGAAGTAATCTTTATCCTTAGACCATGAGATCATGTTAATTGCTAACACCGGAAGAGTATCTTGATAACATCAAACGTCACACCGTAACAGAGTGACTATAAAGATGGGTTCAGTACGAAGGTGTTATGTTGAGGCTCATGGATCAAGAGTGGAATTTGTCAATCCAGATGATGGATAGATATACTCTGGGCCCTCTCGGTGATATCACATTAGGATAGCTTGCAAGCAAGTGATGTGATCACTAGAATGTCATATCACGGGAACGAGAAAAGAGTGCATGTCAGTAACGAGATCAAACTAGGTATGGAGATACCGATGATTGAATCTCGAACATGTAATATATCGAGAGACAAAGGGATTTAGTTACAAGCGTTAAAGGTTCTCGCGATCACAGGAGTCATCGTTGAATGTGTAGGAGTCAGTACGGATCTCTAGGTCCCACTGCTGATTATTGATCGGAGAAGGGTCTCGATCATGTCTGCATTATTCGTGAATTGTAGGGTGGCACACTTAAGAGTTACCGGACACCATTTTGGAGCACATATGTTTTAGACGAAAGAATTGCAAAGCGCAGGAATTGTTTCAATAGAAACCGAAAATTGTTTCGGGTGAAATTGCAGAAGGTGGTTCTGCATGTGATATTGAAATATTGCAAGGGGCTATATGTGAAAGTTCTCCATGGATGTATGTCCACCCGTTGCTCTGTATCTAGTAGATAGATCTTGGCGTATAGTTCTCATCGTAGGAAATTTTTTGTTTTCTATGCTGTGGACCCAACAATTGGTGGTTGCGACAGTCGCATTCTCATTCGGCTCATCTGGAAGTGGGTTGTCTGGGACATGGTCCCTCTTTTCTTGTTTGAGAACAATTCTCAGATTACGATACCAGTTGGTGAAGTTAGTTCCATTTATCTTATCTTTCTCTAAGATGGTTCTCAAAGCAAAACTAGAAATCTGAGGGAGACTGCTAGGTGACATTGATCTACAACAGAAAAATATGCAAAACACTTAAGACATGTACCCATAAAAGAGCAAGCATATTAAACACTTTAATACTTATGCTCCCACTAGAACCAACACCCCTCCGATGGTTACTTAGTGATTCAGGACCCTAAATAAGCAAGTCGACTAGTGAGCTTTAGCATCACCGCTAGCCGTTAAGTGATCTAGGTAGACAACTCCTTGTCAATCGTATCTCATACGACTCCTGTTGGATGGGTGGCATCACATGCCCCGGCTCCCATCCGACTTTTCCCCGAGTCCCACAACCATTGTGATAGACCCGTCTAGATTACCGAGTGCTTCTGCTGTAAGAGTCCGACTCGAACCCACCTAGTCGGAAAGAATTGATAGTGCCTCAATTTTATGAGCCCACTACCAAAAATGTCCGACTTGTGATGGTTGATACATTGCAAATGTATCTATAATTTTTGATGTTACATGCTTGGTTTTATCTACTTTCTTGTGTTTTGTTCCAACTTTGGAGTACTTTTCATATGATTTATTGGACTAACCTATTAATAAGATGCCAGAGTGCCAGTTGCCTGTTTTCTGCTGTTTTTGGTTCCAGGAAGTCAGAAAATGAATATTCTCGGAATTGGACAGGACAAAAGCCAAAGTTACTATTTTCCCGGAAGACTCACGGAGCCAGAAGGAGAGCCGAAGAGGGGCCACAGGGTGGCCACACCCCCCTTGGCGTGGGCAACCCTAGGACGCGCCAGGGAATGGTGTGGGCCCCCTGGCCGGCCACCGACCTTGCTCCTTCGCCTATAAGAGCCTCCCGATACCAAAACCCTAGATGGTAAATCAGAAATCCATGAAAAGTTCCGCAGCGCCGCCACCACCGAAGGGGAGATTCGGGGGACATGAAGTCTCTGTTCCGGCACCCTGCCAGGATGGGGAAGTGCCCCCGGAGCCATCTCCATCGATCTCCACCACCATCTCCATCACCGTTGCTGATTCCCATGATGAGGAGGGAGTAGTTCTCTCTCGAGGCTGAGGGTTCTACCGGTAGCTATGTGTTCATCTCTCTCTATGCATGATCATATTGTGATCATGAGCTTGTAATCTATAGATCTACCTTGCTACTCAAGTGCTTTAATAGATCTCTGCTCTCCCCATGTGTGTGAAAGTGACAGCGTGCACACCATGGTGGCACTTAGGCTAGAGATTACAAATACTTGTTATGAGTTATATTTGGAGTTGGATGCCTTTATGAAATTGTGGTGTTTGTTGGACTCATCTAGTACTCAAGGTGATAGTGTGGGGTTTTCTAGATGGGAAAGATGAACTTTGAGGTGTGCTGTTATAGCCCTACCATCGATTAGAGTGTTCAACCGGAGAGTAGTTAAGAGTAGTATCATAAAGAGAAGATATTTATATGAGAGTGTTCACTAGTGAAAGTATGATCCCTAGGCCTTGTTTCTAAGCACTAAAACACCGTTTGCTACTAGATCTGTTACATGTTTGCTTACTTCCTTCTTTATTTCAGTTTGCCTTTAGTATTTTCCCACGTCAACCACACGCCAACAAGCTATTTTCTGGCACCGTTACCACTTATAATTATCTATACCACTTGTATTTCAGTATCTCTTCGCCGAACTAGTGCACCTATACACCTGACAAGTGTATTGGGTGTGTTGGGGACACAAGAGACTTCTTGTATCTTGATTGCAGGGTTGCTTGAGAGGGGATACCTTTGACCACTTCCTCCTTGAGTTCGATAAATCTTGGGTGATCCACTTAAGGGAAAACTTGCTGCTGTTCTACAAACCTATGCACTTGGAGGCCCAACAACTGTCTACAACAATAGAAGTGCGTAGACATCAAGCTATTTTCTCGCGCCGTTGCCGGGGAGGTAAGGTAAAAGGGATTCACACTGGAGGATTAAAGAAGAAGAACCTCCCACGACAAACGCCTATTTTCTGGCGCCGTTGCCGGGGAGGTAAGATAAAAGGTACTCACATCCTCCGGTGTGAGTGCTCGAAGTTATTTCCTTTAGATTCTACAATTTTGTCTTTTTGTTTCTTGTTTTCACTAGTTAGGCTTAATGGAAAACAAAAAAAAATTAGAGAGCTTTATAGTATTTATCTTGAGTTAGGACATGAAGTGTTTGAAGAGAAAATTAAAAAACCTATGGAACTTTATTTGCATGCTAATAGCAATGTTGTTAGTATGAATTCTTTGGACACCATTATTGCTAATGCTATGGAAAAGTCCAAGCTTGGGGAAGCTAGTTTTTATGAAAATGATCTTTTTAGTCCCCCAAGCACGGAGGAGGAAATTTACTTTGATGATACTATACCTCCAATATATGATGATTACAATGATGAGTATGATATTTTTAGCCCACCTACTATTGAGGAGGAAATTAATTATGACTACAATATGCCTCCTATATTTGATGATTATGGTGACAAGAATAATAATGATAGCTATTTTGTTGAATTTGCTCCCACTACAATTAATAAGAACGACTATGCTTATGTAGAGAGTAATAATTATATGCATGTGGCTCCTGATAAGAATGTTTTATGTGATAGTTATATTGTTAATTTTATTCATGATTCTACTGAAAGTTATTATGAGAGAGATAAACATGGTTTTATGCATCTCAATAATATTAAGTTTCCCCTCTTTATGTTGAAAGTCTTGAAGCTGCACCTGTTTTGCTTTATTATGCTTGTTGCTTTGTGCTTTCATGACTTGTTTCTTTACAAGATTCCTATGCATAGGAAGTGGGTTGGACTTAAATGTGTTTTGAATTTGCTTCTTGATGATCTCTTTTACTTCAATTCATATTTCTAAATGTGAGCATCTTTTCAAACTATCAAGCCTAACTTAAAGGCGTTGAAGAAAAGTACTTGTTGGAAGATAACCCAAGAGTTTTAGATGAGTCTTGGAAGTTATTACATCTGTAATGATTATTACATTAGTAATAACCACTTCTTATCATTTTTATTTGCTTTTTGTGCCAAGAGTAACCTCTAATGGGAGAAAAGTAATGCTTGGGAAAGTTGCTGTTTCGAAACAGATTTCTGTTCTTCACCGTAAAAATTCGTGTAAAATCTCTGTACGTCCTTTTGAGGCGTGAATATTTGTGCTTCTTCCCGAGGTTGTTATCTAAGTTTCATTACTTCAACACTTTTCGATTTGAGCAACAGAAGGTCTTCGAAAAAATTCGGCTTTACCTGCTGGTCTGTTTTGACAGATTTCTGCCATTATTTGCATTTGCTTCTTGTTGGTTCTTTTTTTGAGTTCTTTTGGAGAATTGAGCTTTTTGAGGGAAGTGATACAGTAGCTTGTTTTAATGGATGTTTTTATTAGTGTTATAACTGAACCTAAAGACTTATTATCTTGAGTGCACTAATGTTGCTAATAAAGATTGTGTGAAGTTTTGTATGAAGGAAAAATTTCAGGTGTATGGAAGGAATGGGTAATGAGATGAAGGATGAACTTAAACTCAAGCTTGGGGATATCACGCGTGTCACCCCAATAAATATCCAAGAAGTACAAGTGTCAAAGCATGGGGATTCCCAAGGCATCCCCCTCTTCATCAATAAAAATCCCAGGTTCCTTCCAAACGCTTCATTTTTATTGTTTCATGCACAAGTTGTGTTGTTCTTGGAGCGTCTTCATTTTTGTTTTTTGTTTTCATTTGCTTGGTTTGTTTAGTTTGCCTTAATAAATTGGTTGGACCCCTATTTCATACATTGGTTTGCAAATAGTTTGGTTTGGTTTGGAAAAGAGTAGGAAAGTTCATACTTATGTGGTAAAAAGAGCTCGTTTTTGACTGTGGCCTATGCTCTGTCTTGCCATGCTTGATATTGTTTTGGCTTTATGCTTAGTATTCTTTGTTGTAGCATGACTTGTTATAAACAATTGAGATTTCTTAATGTGCCTTGGATGAATCATGCATTGTTTTAGCATATTAAAGCATAGTATAGTGGTATTCTCCTTTGATGCTTTATTTGGATTGACTTGGCGCATGTTCACACCATGTTATGACTATCCCAAGTCACCATAAGCCTATATGATCCTTTAGTTTTCAACTTGTAGTATCACTTTATGCTTTGATCAATGATGTTTTCTCGCTCTGCATGATTATGGCCATTATTGCTCTCTTAGTTTGTCGCTCCTAGTCTTTTGCTAGCCTCCACAACCAAGTATGTGTTCCGCTCATGCATCCAACTCCTAAAACCAAGTTATTCCAAAGAGTACACCATACCTACCTACTAGCTTAAGCTATTCCAAGTATATTCATGTTTTTGTTTACCTTCCAAATTAAACTTGTTATGAGAAAACTAGTGACTAAAGCTCTCACGAACTTGATGGCACACTTTACTTTTCTTGCCCTTAATAAACTTGAACCATTGTGTCTTCTATGTTGTATATGCTTGCACTTATATGTTGGGGATTAGCAGAACCATGTTGTCATGGGGAACACTTTTAACATTGCACTTGGTACTTGTACCTAGTTGATATCATGCTATTTTGTATATGGATGTCGTCGGTGTGAAATGAAAGGGGAGCTTGTAAGTCCATGGAGTTATGTATATGTGTTAGAGAAACGCCTGGGCCGCTGGTCTAATCCATGCTGACATGGTGGAAACCTGCAGCGTAACCATAATGAGATATCTATGAAGCATTCTTCTTATAAAAAAGAGTCCTATATTGAGAAAAAAAGAAAAAGAAAAAAATAGATTATGAAAAGAGGAAAGAGAGAAAAAAGCACCATATTCCCATGGTAAATAAGAAGATTGCTGAGATGCTCGTTGTCTGCTTGCCTTGTCATTTTGATATGGGGATTCTTCTGTATCATCGGGCAAGGGGTACCTCGTTGGCGGTTCTCTATGATACACATGTACTTACGATGACAAGAACTTACCGGTGACTAAACTTGAGTAGCATGAGGAGCGGCCCTCGTATTCAAGGGACATGATATTTCTAACTTATACTTCGTCAAGCATGTACACCATAGTTTGTTCACTTTAACCTTAATCACTTCAAGATGCTTATGATATGGGCAATGAGAGCTGAAAGCTATTAAGTACCATAATTTTTGGAATCTCTTTATGAAACTTGAATCTCTGCTTCCTTCTATGAAGGCCTTTCTTCCAACATTATATTGAGTCTCCACCTTCTATCTTTATGCACCTACTTCGAGAGCATAGTGGCCATTCTTAGTTCTATGTGCATTGTCCCAAGACTTGTTGATTGATGCATAACTTGATATTGCTTGTTTTAAACTATTTGTATCTAGTCACTCTTATGAACTTTGAAGGTGTCCTATGCATTTATATTTGCTAATCTATGAGGGACAAGCTGAATGCCACTATGCTATGTTTTCGTTATGTGAAACAAACAAACGTCTTGCAAAGCACTGTTATTCATGAATCTTTTGTTTGTGCCTTTTCATGTTGCATCATAGTTTGTTTGTCTTATTGCTAGAACTTTGTCTTTCATGTTATGATTGAAGTACTATGATCCCAGCTTTGAATGTTTTACAAATACTTTGATCAAGTTTATGATGGTGCATGTCACCTCAAAAATTATTCTTTCTTTTTATCACTTACCTACTCGAGGACGAGCAGGAGTTAAGCTTGGGGATGTTGATACATTGCAAATGTATCTATAATTTTTGATGTTCCATGCTTGGTTTTATCTACTTTCTTGTGTTTTGTTCCAACTGTGGAGTAATTTTCATATGACTTCTTGGACTAACCTATTAACAAGATGCCATAGTGCCAGTTGCCTGTTTTCTGCTGTTTTTGGTTCCAGGAAGTCAGAAAATGAATATTCTCGGAATTGGACGGGACAAAAGCCAAAATTACTATTTTCCCGGAAGACTCACGGAGCCAGAAGGAGAGCCGTAGAAGGGCCACAGGGTGGCCACACCCCCCTTGGCGCGGGCAACCCTAGGCCGCGCCAGGGCATGGTGTGGGCCCCCTGGCCGGCCACCGACCTTGCTCCTTCGCCTATAAAAGCCTCCCGATACCCAAACCCTAGATGGTAAATCAGAAATCCATGAAAAGTTCCGCAGCGCCGCCGCCACCGAAGGGGAGATTCGGGGGACAGGAAGTCTCTGTTCCGGCACCCTGCCGAGACGGGGAAGTGCCCCCGGAGCCATCTCCATCGATCTCCACCACCATCTCCATCACCATTGCTGATTCCCATGATGAGGAGGGAGTAGTTCTCTCTCGAGGCTAAGGGTTCTACCGGTAGCTATGTGTTCATCTCTCTCTCTATGCATGATCATATTGTGATCATGAGCTTGTAATCTATATATCTACCTTGCTACTCAAGTGCTTTAATAGATCTCTGCTCTTCCCATGTGTGTGAAAGTGATAGCGTGCACACCATGGTGGCACTTAGGCTAGAGATTACAAATACTTTTTATGAGTTATATTTGGAGTTGGATGTCTTTATGAAATCGTGGTGTTTGTTGGACTCATCTAGTACTCAAGGTGACAGTGTGGGGTTTTCTAGATGGGAAAGATGAACTTTGAGGTGTGCTGTTATAGCCCTACCATCGATTAGAGTGTTCAACCGGAGAGTAGTTAAGAGTAGTATCATAAAGAGAAGATATTTATATGAGAGTGTTCACTAGTGAAAGTATGATCCCTAGGCCTTGTTTCTAAGCACTGAAACACCGTTTGCTACTAGATCTGTTACATGTTTGCTTGCTTCCTTCTTTATTTCAGTTTGCCTTTAGTATTTTCCCACGTCAACCACATGCCAGCAAGCTATTTTCTGGCACCGTTACCACTTATAATTATCTATACCACTTGTATTTCACTATCTCTTCGCCGAACTAGTGCACCTATACACCTGACAAGTGTATTGGGTGTGTTGGGGATACAAGAGACTTCTTGTATCTTGATTGCAGGGTTGCTTGAGAGGGGATACCTTTGACCACTTCCTCCCTGAGTTCGATAAACCTTGGGTGATCTACTTAAGGGAAAACTTGCTGTTGTTCTACAAACCTCTGCACTTGGAGGCCCAACAACTGTCTACAAGAATAGAAGTGCGTAGACATCAATGGTGCAGCACTGGCGGGGAAACCGACTAGACCTTCTTTGAGGGATTACTTTCTACCAACTATCTATTAGAGGTAAAAAAAGACATAACAATAACACAAAATAAAGAAATTATAATGTGAAATGGTATGGCTCTCTTCATGGCGATCTCCATCTCCACAAAGCTTGTAATTCGACTCGTGTCAACTCTTGTCACGTGTCGCCTTACACCATGTAGCCGACTTGTACATCGACTTGCATGCCATCCGGATTCTCCAAACAGCTACACTAGCTTGTAAAGTTAATTACATAGAGAATCCGACACGCAGGTCGTTATACAATAAAATGACAGCACTTAGGCTCCAGCCGGCTGACAAAAACCGTGATACGTAGATCACGTATGGATTACACACATCACATGCACATAAGCCATACCATTCACAACAACATCCTGCAAAAACAAGTTATGCATAGATACGATATCTACCGGCGTTGTGAAACTCGTAACGATATGTAAGGCGCTACGACAGGGCGAAGCTGGCGGTCCCAAACTCATCTGCATTCCGGACTTGGATTTCATCATCGGATAAAACAATTTTACCCAAATCCGACCCGGACTCTGATTCGACCAAACTCTTTGATCTTCAATCACCGCATCTTGGTTTACGTGTCACAGTCTACCCCGATGGCGGAAGACGACCGGTAGGGGTATGTCGTTCCATGACCTTAGCAGTTAGATCACGGAAACCAGGTCATCCATTCCCCTAGTACAGTTGATCCAATCAACTTTGTACAAAACCAATCTATCTCATAGATCGACCAACAAAACTGCAATTAGATCCAATCTAACGCCAACCGCATATCACATATGCACGATCTCGAGCCTAAAACCAGAAGCTAACGCTCTGATACCACCGTTGTGCCAAGCAGAGAAAAACAAAACTTTTTTCTACGCGGTGAACCCAAGATCTAGCTGAGGTAGTAGGCCACGAGAATTACCACTAGACGCGCGGTTGCGGAATCGATGAAGCACGTCGCTTGATGCAGTGCAGTCCTCACGATCCGTTCCAATCCACGATCGTCGAAGTGCTGAACGTACAACACCTCCGCCAGTATCCACACGTACGAGGAGGAGCGCCGGCGATGGACTGCTAGGTCCGATACGGCGGCGACAAGACTGGACTGGACTGGAGCTAGGGTTTCCAACACATGGAGTGACCTAACCGTGTGCTCTAAGCACCTGCGCCCCAGCTTATATAGGGAGTGAAAATGGGCTCTACTCACTTGTGGCCCATTCACTAAAAGGCCTATATTAGTCACTGCGAGTCCAACTCACTGACTCTGTCCGTTTCCTTTTTGGGCCCAGCCCAAATATGCTCCTGCTCTTAAGTGTGTGACCCGACAGGCTCATGGTGACCCGGACACGATCTGAGTCTCACTCGTGACCGATCAGTTGGTAGCAGCTCCTAGCAGAACGTGCCAACTTCCAAGTACCAAAGAGTCATGACGACATACCTTCCAATGCGACTTTCGTCTGAGTCCCTTTTGCCTCACGATATACCTTGTCGAACTATAGGCGAATAATCGTCATCCCTTAAATAGTTCGACTCTCTTTCCCGATCCGAGATAAGTGATTCATCCGACTAACTCTTAGTCGGTCGCCTCGGTTAACACTTAACCGAGTCATGCATGGCCATGCTTTCCGAATCATATCTTCCGAGAGGGCCCAGAGAATATCTCTTCAGATGAAGGGGCAAAATCCCATCTCGGTTATTCACATCACGCAGCTTGATTCTCAGTCGACCCAAACTCCACCTTTATAACTGCCTAGTGACGGGACATCGTTTGACAGAACCTAAGTCGGTGATCCTCAACTCGGATGGTTTAATAACCTCAGGTCTAAGGATTACATTGATTGAGATATACAAATGAAGACTTATTCGTTGTATCTCAATATGGGTCAGTCCGACTCGCTAAACTCTTTAGTAATCCGTGTAAGTCGGAATAGCATCTCTATGCCCATGACAAGTGGAACCGAGTCATCAGCCGACTTTCACATTAGTCAAAATTGTGTGTCCAGCACAACCTCAACGACCAAGGACAATCAGTATAAACAACATGAATATATAGTTCCACAATCGAATCATATATTCAATGATATATATCAGTAGTTCATACATGGACAATAACTTTATGAATACATTGGAAATAACATCGTACATGATTGCCTCTAGGGCATATTCCCAACACGTAACAGAGACTTTCTTTCCCCCGAATCTCCCCTTCGGTGGCGGCGGCGCTGCGGAACTTTTCGTGGCTGGAGGCTGTTCGATTTAGGGTTTTTGCATCGGGAGGCATCTTATAGGCGAAGAGGCAAGATCGGTGGGCGGCTAAGGGGCCCACACCACCTGGTGGCGCGGCCAGGGCGAGTCCGCGCCACCATATGGTGTGCCCACCCTAGTGCCCTACTCTGTCTCTACTTTGTGTTTCCGTGTTGCTCCGGGAAAAATAGGCATATTGGCTTTTGTCCCGTCTAATTCTGAGAATATTGATTTTCTGCCTTTTTTGGAACCAAAAACAGAAGAAAACAGGCAACTGGCACTGTGGCATCTTGTTAATAGGTTAGTCCTAGAAAACATATAAAAATACCTCAAAGTGTTGACAAAGCAAAGCAAAGTAGATACTAAACAAGCATGAAACATCAAAAATTATAGATACGTTTGCAACGTATCAATCCCCCTGTTGGGACATTGTCCATATAAAGTAGTCTAGTATTTTGAAAAATAGGGTGGTGGCATTTTCAATTAGCCATTTGGTGGTTGCTTCACAATCCCCCTTTTTGCACTCGAAAAATGGAAAATGGCTTTTTGGTGCGATCAAAAGGAAAACTTCCTCCTGCAACATTATGCGCCATCCCATGATGCACATGTATGCACAATATGGACACATTATCACAAACCATGGCTTGATTCTAGCCATAACATTGGTCATTTGACCCGATAGTCAGGAAACCTCAAAGGAGATAGGTCATTTTGTGACGGTTTTTTGAGACATAATCATTATACCAATTTTTATATTTTTGCTTGCAACTATGTCACATAATATGATATCACGCAAAGGTTTTGCATTGTTTGGATCATTTTTGAATTTGTTATGCCCATTTTAAACTATCGTCAAACTTTATCAAATGGCGGGCATCAAGATTCTTAGCTCAGGGCTGAGCCTCACTAAACTTGAAGTGGATCTATGATGAAATAGCATATTTTGAACCTAAAAATATTTTTTGTAAAAAATAATGAGCATCAGATCATGTACCTGTAGTTCATATCTGACCCACTTCCTACCGATGCAGCAAGAATTTGTCTTTTTCACCAAAGATGGACGAAAAGGTTTGAGATCCCCCTATTGGGACATTATCCATGTAAGGTGGTCTAGTATTTTTTAAAAATGGGAAGGTAGCATTTTGAATTAGCTATTTGGTGGTTGCTTCACAAAACCTCCCTTTTTTGCGCTCGGAAAATGAAAACTGGCATTTTGGTGCGATGAAAAGGAAAATTTCCTCGTGAAACATTGTTCGCCATCCCATGATGCACATGCATGCACAATATGGAAAGATTATCACAAACTATGCCTTGATTCTAGTCATAACATTGGTCATTTGACCCGAAAGCCAGGAAACTTCAAATGAGATAAGTCATTTTGTGAAGGTTTTTTTGAGAAATAATCAATATACGAAGTTTTATATTTTTCTTTACAACTATATCACATAATATGACATCACGCGAAGGTTTTACATTATTTGGATCATTTTTAAATTTGTTATGCCCATTTTAAACTATATGTAATGTTTTATGCTTTACTTTATTTTTATTTACAAATGTGTAATATTTGAGTGTAGATAGATAGAACTTATTTTCCTGCAAATTTTGATATATTATTTGTATTTTTATGAATTAGAATGATTTAGTTATGATTTTCTAAAATTAATGAGGTAAAAGGGAAAATAGCTATGCCGAGGACAGCCGTCGGCGTAGCTCTCCTACGCCGAGGACAATTATACGTCGACGGCCAGCTTCGTGGGCGCCCAACTCGTGACCTACGCCGATGGCCCCGACTTTTGGCCGTCGGCATGCCTCTGACCCTCGGCGTAGCTTGTTGTTCGTGTAGTGAACAAGCCGAGAGGGTGTATGCATTGTGCTTAAAATTAGCTCTATACCATCTAAAAAACATTAGCTCTACAATATATATGCTTGTTAATGAAACAATTAATTATATTGGAGTCAGACCTTAGAGCAAGATCAATAGTATAGCCAACCGCTGGCTATAAGGTAGTGTCATGTCATCTATAGTCAACCCAATAGCCTATTACAATAACAAGCTATACAAATATACTAGTTTATCAATACTTGGTCCACCATTCACTCTTACAAAGTTTCTAGGAGTACGTGATAGAACTAGCTCTTGCATGAGAGCTCATTCTTCTTCTCTTTCCTCTTCTCTCTCCTCTAACTCATCACAAATATACTATTTAATGGTTTAGAGCCGGCTGATGTCACCTTATTATACTTGCTCTTATTACTTTCCGGTCACTTCACACTCTCTCCCAAGTCCCAAAGGTTTGGAGCATTGCGAGATCTGGCATAATACACTGTACTATACATTAGTTAATCAATCGATCGATCTAGTACCATAACGCGTGAAAACAAGATCCAAAACACAGGTCAACCTTCAACAGTGCATCCATAAGCATCTCTAACACTAGACTAGATAATGTACAGTATATCTTAGCTAGCTTGTGCATGCGTGCATGTAATTGACTCTTGCATTGTTATTTTCCAGCTACGAGCATGCAGAAGGAACACGTACGTGCTACGAAGATCGACACGACGTCCCATCCGTTTCTTTACTTGCTTGCTCACTCTCTTTAGCTAAAGCAGCCATTAAAGGGCGCGCGCCAGGTTAAAGATGTGGCGCCAGCACAAAGGGTGTCATATCTTGCCGAATCTTTCCTTCCTATACAGCTCAAAGGGTTTTATCCTGTTTTTGATAGATCAAGTTATCTCTAGACGTGTCGCCCGATCCAAAAACCCGGTCTGCATAGAACATGTGAGGGCTTGAACATGTGAGGGCTTGTTTGATTCATAGGATAGGAAAAGTATAGGAATAGGAAAAATATATGATTGATATGTCATGCCAACTTGAATCCTATGGGAAGAGAGATTCTGTTTGATGTTACAAAGGAATTTTTTCATGAGGTATGATCTAATATTTCTTTCCTATAGGAATTGCACTATAAGATTCCTATAGGATGTGTTCCTATAAATCAAACAATAATATAGGAAAAATTCTCATAGGATTCAAATCCTACACAATTCCTATGAATCAAACAAGCCCTGAATATATTCGTAGAGAATAAGCTCACCCCTTGTGAATGACAACATAGACAATGAATATAGACAATTAACATGCGGCCTACTCGACAGAATGACAACAAGGTAAATTTTGACTCTTTTTTGTTATTGTTTTTAGATAGATGAATATAGACAATGATTTTGACATGTGTTCATTCAATTGCAGTATAGTGTTGATGATGAGACGTTTACGTCACAAATAAATGTTGGCTCATCTTTCTCACAACCACATTTGGATCAGCAAAATGGCGAACAAGAAGAGGAGTTTATAGTGGATGAGCATGGTGAGGGTTTGATTGAACCACGAGAGGTAGGATGGCACAATACACCATGGAGGAGGATATGTTGCTTTGCCAAACATGGTTGTACATTGGTATGGACCCGGCGGTTGGCACAGACCAACCAAAGGAGACCTATTGGATGAGAATGAAGGAGTACCTTGATGCACACAACACAAGTGGCAATGAGCGCACCAACCGTTCTCTTCGGTCCCGTTGGTCGATCATTAACACCGATTGTCAAAAGTGGGTGGGTACTTTCACGGGTGTTGAGGTCCTCAATCCAAGTGGCACATGTGAAGTGGATAGGGTAATTTGTTTCATTATGTGAAGATGGCAATGGCAATGACTATGAAGATGTCGACAAATGATTCATTGTGTTTGTTTGAGTCAAATTTGTGTTGAACTTGGTTGTGTGGAATTATCTTTTGCATTTGACCTATGCGATGAATTTAAACTATGGTATCTAGGTTGAGATTTGGAGATTTTAGAGCCAATCGTTGTTGTATTTATTTTGATTTGTTTGATCTTGTTGATGTATAGTTGCTTCTGTATGTTGTTCACGCCAACGTGGGGGGGGGGGGGGCGTTTTGTCTAGTACCCGTGCGCTAATTTAGCGCCTCTGGTGGATCTCACGCACACGCCGCACGCTATATTTGGTTGTCGTGCACTGTATCGTTGTTTTAACGCGACTGCTAGAGTTGCTCTTAGTGCCTAAGTGCCTGACCCATTTTCCAGCTCTTTTTGCAGGCTGGAGCGCCTCCGAATTTACTTCCGAGTTATGTAGCTTACAAGATAAAAAGATGTAGGCTTTTGATCCAAGGTCGTGACAAAACAAATGGGCATTGGTTTTGATGAACATCTAATACTTGCATATGCATAGGCTAGACAGCAGGGGTACACCATAGCATACCCGGCATACCCTGTACTGTAGCTAGTTGATTCCGTGGCCTACTCCAGGTGACGAAGCGTGCATGCTCGCGCGAGCAGGAAGGGGCACAAATTATCCTACTAGTACGTACTAGTACTATAGTACTAGTAGTAGTATTTGATAATGAAGCATGCATGCTTGCTTGCTAGCGTACACGTAAGTCAGCGTGTTAATTAGCTATGCATCTGGAGAATCTTGGTACGAGCACAAGATGGGTCCGGGTCAATATCTGCGAGTTTAGTGTATGTATTTGGCCCGTCCAATAATTATGCATGATGTTGGACAGAGACCTCAATTATTGTTCCCATTCCATGCATGGTCATAGTCACCAGCACATAAGATACTGATCGATCTTCATAATGCTAACTTAAGCTAGCTAGTAGCTACTCCCTCCGTTTTAAAATATAAGATGTTTTAGGTTTTTAAAATGAGTGTATCCAGATCGTTTTAGTGTGTAGGTTTATTTAGGTTTGGAGTGAACCTACACACTAAAAGAGGTCTAGATACACTTCTTTCACAAAGCTAAAACATCTTATATTTTGAAACGAAGGGAGTACATGATATGTGCATGCATCATACCCATGCACTTGTCAAAACTTGAGCGATCTACAGTATCTGTGAATCTAGCTGCATGTCGGGCAGTTGTACTCCATGTCGTGCATTCATGCATCCATGGAATTCTAACCGTCTGAATAAGGTTAGGTCAAAGGCATTTGCAGAGTTGAACCGTCCAAAATAGTGGGCTAGCCAGCCAGTTAGCATACTACCAATTATTTATAGCCACGTAGGGAAGGTGTTTGCCTAGCATGGATGAGTCTCAAACTAGGGCTTGTATTCCACGTTTTGCTTGTTTTGTTGTGAGCATGCATGCATACTTGGCATTTGCATGTGTAGCCTACCTAGTGTAGACAGTGGAAAACCCACAAAGAAGATGGAGAAAATGTATGAGATAGATGTAGCCAGCCAGGTAGGGAATGAAAAAAAAAAGGAAGCCGCTTTCTGGTGGATGGATACGTGTCGTCAATAATAAGCGGCTCGAAAAGAAAGAAAGACAAAGGCAACAAACTATGCAACGTGTGAAGGTAGCATCTATCTATCCATGTGAGGATCAAGCATCTATATGTAAATATTGACCAATGATTAAGGCCATCAACACCAGCAGCACAACAATCACAAGGAGCACTTAGCGTGTAAGCATGACAGCTAAGCTGTCTAGCTGAGCTAGGACGACTGAGATTCCAGACGATAGCATGATTCCTGACGCGTAGCATAATTTGTGCCCTTCCTTTTGTTCAATTCCTATTCAGTTTTCGTCAGCTTGATAGCAACTGTTTATATGTCCTGGTTCGATCTTTGTTCCAAATATATTCTCTGGGGCCGGCCCAAATGCCTTTTATATTCCCCAAAATGTATATATGGCTGCTAGCTGGCCGCCATCCAGTGGCCAATTTATTTTTTCCTTTTCTATTCTTGCATTGTCTCGGAGCAAGAATCATATAAATTTTCATGTCATTTGGAGATTAAACATGGAAAATGCACAAATTCCCTATATATTATTAGCATATTTTAACCATTACAAATTATATGTTTACATACGTAAAGGTTATAATAATTATCGATGAAGTATTAATATTTTTTAAATCATAATTTTTGTGTGTTCATCGCATCGCCATCAATCCGGTATGGTTCTTGCTGACCAGATGAAAGGAATAAAGGAATATGTGTTCCATCTATAGCCCCAATGCAATTCTTCACAAATAAAATATGAGATGTCACCATGTTAGAACTTTGCATTGAATTACATACATTACTTAATCTTATGGAAAGAGTTGAAGATGTAATCTTCTTACCTGAAAGAAAGGGTGAAATTGTGGTTTGTTCAAAATTGGATGTGGGTTCAGGGAAGGTGGACGTATGTAGAAATTTATGAGCCGGGTAATTGCATCAAGCACTAATCCAAAACGCCGACTTATTGTTTCTGCACTGTGCTGAAACCAATCTTGTAGTGTATCGTTGGTTGCATTTTTGGCTAAGGCATACAAAAGTATAGCTACTTGCTCTTCTACTGATAGTACCCCATTGAATCGGCAAGAAACTTTTTCTCACGCAACTTATGATTTTTTTTTCCGAAATGGGAGCATAGCCCCGGCCTCTGCATCAAGTGATGCACACAGCCTTTTATTTATTGCATAGTTTTAGTTATAGTAATTTATTACAATCACGGATCATCTAAGGTTGAGACATAAATCAACCATTGAAAAAACAGAAGCAACATGAAGCTATCCATCTAGGATTCTTCTAGCGTGCCACTATCCAGTAGCCCGGAAGTAGAAGTCATGTGTAACCGTTAGGAAACGGTTGCATCCCGAAAGCATAGGTTCCCGCTGATCCACAGGGAGCAAAAGGGTCCATGAGTGTATCCAGTGCGCAGCTAGACTGATAACCTGCAAAAAATTGAAATCCGAAAGTTTATTAAAGATAATATTATTCCTACATGTCCACATAGACCAACACAAGGCTGAAACTCCCACACGAATTCTAGCCTTATTTTTTCTCTCCATCTCATTAAACCAGTTACCAAATAGGTTAGTAATACTAGTTGGAGGGGTAATATTATAAGTGAAATATATCATACGCCAAATTATTTTTGCAAACAGACATGAGAGAAAAAGGTGTTCGATAGTTTCCATGGAGTCACAAAAACAGCATTTTTGACAGCCATGCCAGTTACGCTTTGCCAAATTATCCTTAGTTAACAGGACTTTCTCATTAATGAACCACATAAAGATTTTTATTTTCAAAGGGATCTTCAATTTCCACAAATACGTCCTTAAATACCTAGCATGCCCATTCATAAGATCTAGATACATTGATTTGACCGTAAAAGATCCCGTCGGTGTAAGACGCCAATGAAACGAATCTTTGTCTTGTGTTAAAGTAACCAACATAAGCATCTGACACAAGTGCAACCAGTCATTTCACTTATTACCAGTCAATCCCCTCCTAAATGCAATATTCAAAGGGGTTTGATTTAACACATCAGCTACCAACATATTCTTTCGCTGAACAATGTTAAAAAGCGCTGGATATTGTTGAGCTAACGTAGTATCACCTAACCAAACGTCTTCCCAGAACCTGACAGAGGTCCCATCTCCAATTTTGAAAAAACCCCGGCAAAAGAAATCATTCTTTACACGCATAATGCCCTTCCAAAAAGGGGAATCCGTCGGCTTAGCTTCAACTTGCGCTAACGTCTTATTATTCATATATTTGTTTTGTAAAAGTTCTTTACACATTCCTTCTTCTGTTTATAGTTTGAACAGCCACTTGCTTAACAAACACTTGTTTTTTAACTCTAGAACTTCAATTCCTAAGCCCCCTTGGTCCTTAGGTTGACATAAAATATTCCATCTTGTTAGCCTATACTTTTTTTTATTATCATCACTTTGCCAGAAAAAACGTGAGCGAAAAAAGTCCATTCGCTTTCTTACTCCTTTTGGTATTTCAAGAAAAGACAACATGAACATCGGCAGACTCGTCAGAACTGAATTAATTAGGACAAGACGATCTCCATATGAGAGCAACTTGCCCTTCCAACATCCAAGTTTTGACATAAGACGAGTCTCAACCGGATTCCATTCAGAATTTCGCAATTTCCTATGATGAATTGGTACACCAAGGTACCGAAAGGGTAGGGAACCAGCTTCGCAGCCAAAAATCTGCTTGTACTGTTGTTCCGTGTCCTTAGCCTTCCCAAAACAGAATACTTCACTCTTATGGAAATTGATCTTTAATCCCGATAATTGCTCAAACATGCACAGAATGAGTTTCATATTTACAGCCTTATCAAGATCATGTTCCAAGAATAAGATTGTATCGTCCGCATACTGTAAAACCGAAACACCTCCCTCCACCAAATGAGGTATAAGACCTCCAACCTGTCCATCCTCCTTTGCTCTTGCAATGATGATAGCAAGCATATCTGCAACAATATTAAAGAGCATCGGAGATAAAGGATCTTCTTGACGCAAACCTTTTCTCGTTTGGAAAATAATGACCAATATCATCATTGACCCTAATTCCCACACTACCGCCTTGGATGAATTCTTTTATCCATTTACACCATAGAGGATCAAAACCCTTCATACGCAAAGCCTGTTGTAAGAAAGGCCACTTGACCTTATCATATGCCTTTTCAAAATCAATCTTGAAAAGAACACCGTCAAGTTTTTTACGGTGGAGCTCATGAATGGTTTCGTGCAAGACAACCACCCCTTCTAAAATATGACGACCCGGCATAAACGCCGTTTGAGTCGGTCTCACCACTTTCAGTGCAATGTTCGTAATTCAATTTGTGGCTACTTTTGTAAAGATCTTAAAGCTCACATTAAGCAAACAAATCGGACGATATTGTTGAGTTTGTGTGGCATTTTGTTTTTTAGGTAGTAGAGTAATAACTCCAAAGTTGAGTTTATACAAAGGTAACTCTCCTACGTGAAGTTTCCTAAAGAGAGACATCAAATCATCTTTAACTATCCCCCAAAAATTCTGGTAAAACTCAGCCGGAAATCCATCGGGTCCAGGAGCTTTATTGTGTTCCATCTGAGAAATGGCCTCTAGGACCTCTTCCTCGGTAAAGTCTGCTATCAGGAGTGAATTCTCCTGAGCAGACAACTGGGGTATATCTTCGGTACGATGCTCCATCATGGAGAAATCATTACGCTCAGGCTCCCCAAATAGCTTCTTGTAATATTTAGTAATGTAAACTTTAAGATTAGCTTCACCAACAATGGTTCCTTCATCCTGTTCTAATTGAAATATTTTTTTCTTCCTATGCTTTCCGTTTGCAATAATATGAAAATATTTTGTATTGTTTCCCCCTTCCTGGACATGCTTAACTTTTGCCCTCTGGGCCCTTTTCGTTTCCTCGTCTCTCTGTAATTTCGAGATTGCTTCATTTGCGTCTTTTAGCCTTGTTTTTTCAGATGTTGATAATGGGATGGATTCCACCTTAATGTCCATCTCATCAATGATGGCAAGCAATTTTTCTTTTTCTTTTTTATACTTATCACTCAGATTTTTAGCCCATCCTCTTAGATAACGCCTTAGATGTCTCATTTTATTTTGCCATCTGTGGATAGGGGTGTCCCCGGTGCACACCGAATTCCACTCCCTCTCCACCATCTCATAAAAACCATCATGACGCAACCACGAAAGTTCAAATGAGAACTTAGCCTTATTCCCCAAATGGGCTTGAGATCCAGAATCAATAAGTAACGGAGTATGATCAGACCCGGATCGAGTCAGAGCCCTAACCATTACCAAAGGAAACTTTTGTTCCCACTCAACACTGACTAAGACACGATCCAACTTCTCAAAAGTTGGAATTTCACGTCTATTGGCCCAAGTGAACTGCCTACCCGATAGAGCAATTTCTCTAAGGTCAAGACTTTCAATTATCGCATTAAAAACAAAAGTCCAGTGAGGATTAAATTTGTCATTGTTTTTGTCCTCCTATCTCTGCATGATATTAAAATCGCCACCTAGCAACATAGGAAGCGGTTCTGATTCACACATTCGAACTAGTTCCGACAAAAAATCAGATTTATGAGAGTCCTGCGCAGCTCCATACACAGGTAAAAAAACCCATTCAAACCCATCCTTTTTATTACACATATGCAATTTAACACAGAAATCACCCGTGTCTACTTTAGTTACCTTCAATGTTTCCGTGTTAATTCCTACTAGGATGCCCCCTGACCGCCCATGTGGTGGTAGACAAAACCACGCAAAATCCTTAGTAGGCGCAAGGTGTATTAGAAAAGGGACCGTAAAATTAGATCTCTCTGTTTCCAACAGAGCAATGAAATCTAGTCTATATTCCTTTATTGATTCACTAACGAACAAATGTTTCCCCGGATCTCTAAAGCCCTCACAATTCCAAGTCATTCCTCTCAAACCCTCCATCTTAATAAGTTTTCTTTATTTTAACTCTTGTGCTTCTCCTTAAGTTCGTCTTATCATAAGATTTCCGTCTACGTGATCTTCCTACTTTCATAGTAGTTTCTAAAACCTCATGTCTCTCATCTGATGACATTCTTTTCTCGTCTACTAGATCCTCACAAAGGTTTGAAACTCTAGACACCAACAACAGGTGTGAGTTTGAGACATTTTCCTCCCTCTCTTCCTTCTTCTTATGAATAAGTGCATGAAAGATTCCAACCTCCATGCGGAAGGTTCTTTTGCACAAGATCTCATGTCCTGTTAATATTTCGTGGACACGCCAAGCCCCTGAAATTTTGGATGTGTGGATTGGTTTCTTGCTGGAAGAAGGGTGTGATGTATCTTCTAAAGTAGGTAGTACAAAGTTAATGAAATCATCATCTCTTTCTGATCTACGACGGTAGCTTGGATTCATTTGTGCAGCTGAAAAAGTATTGAACGAAACAGTAAAAAATCGTGACAGATCGAATGGCACAGAAGTATTATTCTGAGGTAGGCGACAGAGCACTAACCTTGTTGATGGGACGATGAAACAATTGAGTGCAGGAGCAAGGAAACGAGCTAATGATGCAAGCAAGGGGCAAAGAAAGCAGCTATCTGGTGAAGAGAGCAAGTGAAGTAGAGAGCAATGAAGGAAACGAGCTATTTATGCACCAGATGCCAACGGCTACCTGAAGGATACACTAACCGTTAGATTTTGAATACCCCACACTCAAAAATATTAGTATTTTAATGTATGTGATTCCTCTACTATTCCTATGGTGCAGCCAAAGGCTTTCCTGTACTCAATTTCTGTGGTCTGGCATTCCATAGGATCGAACGTGACATGCACCCCAATCCTCTATTTTTCCTATTCCCTTGGTTTTAGAATCCTGTGATCCAAAGGAGGCCTTAGCATCTGCTTACTACTGTGATGCATGCATGCATGCTCACAAACGGCAGCTGCGTACTAGTACTAAGATGCAGCATGGTCGAACTGTGGCTAGATCTCAGATGGATTCACATAATTGGGTGCACTGTTTGGAGATGTGTTAGTACCCAGAAAAGCAACCGTATGATTTGTGCATGTGTTGTGCGCGTCCTGTTGACGCTGACACCAGCCGATCGAACACCACAATTTTTCACACTCACCAGTTTAACAGATGAGAGAAAAGCATCAGTGCATTGGGGAACCAACAGGGCTGCCGCAGGCCCACGCACAGTTGTGTGATGCTTGTTGAATCTGATCAGGTGCATGCTCCATTAGTGTGTCTCATGTTTGCCTTTTTTGCTTTTGGTGTGTGACCCCTGCTTGCATTGCATTTCCAACACCTGGCGTGCCTACTTTTCGCGTGTAGTCTAGTTGCTGCAGCACGTGGAAGTCCTATACATTCCGGCTACACTATCGATACTGTGCGGCATACAGTCAAAATTATACATATGCCTCACACGTCTATGTAACAGGAATATAAAACGGTTTGACCAACCGTTCAGTCCTTTCACCTTTAAGTAAAGTCAATCTAATCCGGGACAACTGATAAATATCTAGGTTCCAAAACTTTTTTTTAAGAGTGCTTCTGTGTTTTTCGTTTTTTTTTTGCACGCTTTCTAAACAGGCTGACGGCTGAGACTAAGGGTGCTAATCACACCTGGTTTGAGTTTGGATCATGCGGGTCGGGATCTGATGTCAGTTCCCTTAATCTCAACCGCCAGGCTACTTTAGAAAGCGTGCCAAAAAACAGACGAAAAGCACAGAAACACTCCTAACTTTTTTTTTAGTAACAGGCTCCAAAACACTTACTCAGGTAGAGTGCAAGAAGATTCCCTATCATGGACCGTACGAGACGTTTAACGTAAAAATGTATCTCAAGTAAGATTCAGAAAGGATGTTTCGATCGGTGGAAACGCGACCAATATACAACGTAATGTAGAAAATATTGAATCTCTAAAATATTGTGTTGTCTTGATTTGACCCTCGTGGGGTTTTTATATAGGAGTACAAATTTGGAGGGCAAGAAGCCTATGACTTGGAATAGAAGATGATCTCTAAAGTCCTAGTCTATCTCTAGTTGTGTACGTATCCTAACATCCCCTCAGTCATAGAGGGAGAAAATCGAACGATTGCGACTAGAATTGAAGTCCGTCATCTTCTCATTCTTGTCATCATCAACTGCGTCTTTGATGGACATGATCATGGTCAGCACGTAGGGGCGGTGACAGTGTCCCCTTCTGGTGCCTCTCTTCCCTCCCGCGGTCACAGCGGGAGTGGTGGACGCAGGCGATGACGCGGACTCTATTGTCTGGAGTTGTTGCCAATGTGTAGCTGTAGACATTGTTGTTGGTGTTGATGTCGAGGTAATTGATCGTGATGTAGCCGTGGTCGAGGTGGGTGTGGTCGATGTCGTAATCATCATATGTTATGTGGCCGCCATTGCTGGAGGCGCAAAAAAATTGCGCGGTTTTTTGTTATTGTTGTTGACGAAGCTGCAGTTGTGGACGTTTTGCACCTAGAGGTAACTTCGAGGGCGTCTCTTGGATGCAGCCATAAGTGAGACCACTGGTTTTATCAGAACTGGAGGAACTAACCAAGCAACAAGGTTTTGCCAGAACCTAGGGGCGGTGACTGCGTCCCCTTTTGGTGCCTGTCTTCCTTCCCGTGGTCACAGCAGGAGTGTCGTGGACACAAGTGATGATGCGGACGCTGTTGACTAGAGTTATTGTCATTATGTAGCTGTAGACGTTGTTGTTGTGTTGTTGTCGATGTCGAGGTAGCCGATCGTGATGTAGCAGTGGTCGAGGTCGTAGTCATCGTATGTTATGTGGTCGCTATTGTCGGAGGTGCACAAAATTACGTGTTTTGTTGTTGTTGTTGTTGTTGTTGTTGTTGTTGTTGTTGTTGTTGTTGTTGTTGTTGTTGTTGTTGTTGTTGTTGTTGTTGTTGTTGCTGCTGCTGATGATGATGATGATGAAGCTGCAGTTGTGGATGTTTTGCACCTTGTAGAGATACCGTCGAGGCGTCTCTTGGATGCGGTCATAAGTGAGACCACCAATTTTGCCAGAACCAGAGGAACCCACCAAGCACACAAGGTTTTGCTAGAACCGTATGTGCGGTTGTAGGGGCATCACAATTTGGATGCCAGTTTATTGATGCAGTCGTCGATGTCGTAGACGCGGCCATGCCATCGTCATGTCTTGCAGTTTTACTATCAAAGGGCATCGTAGTTGTATGTTCATCATGTGAATGGGATAGCGGCGGCGGCGATATTTCGACGAAGATGTTGATGAAGACCACGCTGATGTAGACCTTCGCGATAATGTTGTCGGCGATGTTGCAGCAGGCGTGATGTAGATCGTCGCTTAAAGGCGTCCCTCGCGACGACGTGTGTCATTGTCGTGCTGCTGGAGAAGTTGATGAAGTCGTGTCGCACACCGGCGTGGTGTGTTGATGTCGCTTCTCCGTGGATTGGCTCGACGAAGATCTTGGTGTAGTCATACAACTTGATGACGTGATTTGGATCAATATAGTCCCTTTGATGCGGTGCAGATCGATGTAGTCGCGTGCTCGTGGCTCGGATCAAGAGCATGTCGCTGCAGGTGTTGTTGGTGTAGCGCAGAGGTACGATGACTCATTAGTAGCGTGTATCAGGCCTCATCCGAGGCCTCATCGGATCGCCATGCACGGAGATGTGAAGTCCCATCGGTACCCTGCATCCACAAATATTGTCTTGACACGTGAATATCATTGGCTCCTTTGCCTTCTTTTGTCGATGGAGACAGTGGAAGCTCGAGCCGGTGTGTAGTCCTGGTAGCTGCGCGTGGACAGTCGACGCAGATCAAGCGGCCGAACGCCGCATGTGCCGCTCAGCTGATCAATCGACTCGTTTGGCTGGCCGGCGCGGGGACAAGGACATGTAGCCTGTCTGGATCCGTCGAATTTGAGTGCCACCATTCACGTGATCTGAAGATCAAGCAGCGCGTCGTAGATCAACATAACGAAATTTTCGAGAGGAGTTCTGCACCGGAGGGTCGTGGTCTAATATTACTGGTGGCTAAGAAAAAATCGATCTGCTAATTAAAAATTGGAAATATTGAAATTTGGATATAATCTATGAGATCGAATCTAATCTAATCAAATCTAAAGATCTTTGATTGAAACCAGGTGCCGCGCCCCCAGGAGATGAGATTGATCTCCCCGGGGGTGGCGCGCGATGCGGAAGTGGTCGGCGCCGTGAAACTAACCGTCTAATACCATGTAGAAAATATTGAATCCCTAGAATATTGTGTTGTCTTGATTTGAACCCCGTGGGGGTTTTATATAGGAGTACAAACTTGGAGGTCAATAAGCCCATGACTTGGAATACAAGATGATTTCTAAAGTCCTAGTCTATCTATAGTTGTGTACGTATCTTAACACGTAACAAGGGAGAAACGTGCACCAATTGCTTCTGTTATGACTAGTTTGTTCTTTAGCCCGGGCTCCCACGTGGGGTTTGTCGCTCGCGATCGCACTCCATGCAAAAGCCCTACACTTCGGCGTCGATGACGACGGTGTCCTTGGGTGTTCTTCTTGACTGCCTCGCTCGGGAACTATATATAGTCTTCTACAAACATGATTGCTTTAAGTTTCTCTAGGTGAAAACCTAAACTCTTTTGGAGGGCTGCGATGCGCAAGTCGTTGGCTTCTCCTTGAAACATGATTTCTTCCCGCTATATTAATATAACAACCACATTGTACAACCAACATGTTGAGGCTGTAGCACAACCAAGCCCAAAAGTAAAGAAAGAGAACAAAAGATAAATACATGCCAACATTGGAAGTTTAACGAAATGAAGACGACCTTCAATCGCTACGCCCTCCGGAAAGGTCACACCACCCTCCTAGAATTTTGAAACATCGTGTACCAAGCAAAACCTTCAGCAAGGAATGCGACGATGACGCCGCTGCTACCTGGACTGGTCCTAGACTTTCCTCGGGTACATGGAGGAGGGGTATGGAATAGGTAACTAATGCCCGTAGGAAGGAATGGCGACACCTGCATGTGTTAGTGTCGGATGGGTCTGACAAGGATTTCTCCCCCCCCCCAAAAAACCACCACCCCGGAGAGTCCGAAGCTCTCCACCCAACCCATGACCAACCAGCACGCTCCACCACGAAAAAGGCGCCAACTTCGTCATATCCCTATGGACATCGACGTGAGGCCTCGAGGCACAAGCAAAGGGTACAATGGTAACAGGGGTAGTAGCATCGCAGACACGCGGAAGGGAATTACCTCCATCGTCATGGTAGGAGCCGACCGAACACGGCAATAGTGGCACACCGGCTATCCGGCCCGGCCGAGCCTAGATGGGCCCACAAAGCCCCTGTCGCCATGTTGCAACAAGGGAATCCATGAGTGCCGCCACAACCCAAGAACCTCCGTCACCCCTCCTCCATCTCCAGTGAGCAGCACAGGAGAGCACGCAGATTCATGCCCGCCCAAACCCATATGGGGTCCAAACGGGCCCAGATCTAGGCCTAGTAGGTGTGGCATCCCACTAAAACCACTACTAGAAAATCGCGGTGTTTTTGTGCATTGCATCATCATGACCGCATGCTCATGTCATCATGCCACATTGCATTTAAGCATCGTCATCATCATGCATGGTTTATTTAAAAGACTATTTTCGAAAAGTCTGATTTTGTTTTCTAAACGCCCGTCTTTATTTTAAATTAAAACCCGGCCTCTTCCGGATATTTTGTTTTGTCTAAAAACTAATTGCAAAAGTCTTTTAAAAATAAACGGAATGAAATAAAAATATTTATTAAACGGGGGAGGCAGCCGGCCAGGCCCAAAGGCCCAGCTAGCCAGCCTACCACCCCGCTAAATCCAACCCTAACCCTAACCTACTAGAACCACCCTGCCGCCGCACACACGCACACACGCAACGCACAACACACACAGCCGCATGCACCTACACCCTCCACCTCACTCCCACCAATCACCGCCTGCCACCGCACCCCACCTGGCCCCTCCTCCACCCGATCCTAGCTCGCCATCTGCGCACCCCTGGAATTCCCCCGGCCCCACCTCCCTTTTTCCCTCCTGCCACACGCCTCCACCCCACGCGCCAGCTCCCGCTCGCCCGCTCCCGCACGCAAACCCACGTCGCCCCCACCACCTGTCGCCCCGACCGTAACCACCCTGGTCCCACCCCTCTGCAGACGCGGTCTTGACGCGTCCGTACCCCGCGCCCCCACGATCCTCTCTCTTCCCACCAACCCCGCACGGGCCCCACCTCTCGGATGGACAGCCACTCCCCACCCCTGGCCCGGATCCCCACCACCCCTGGGCGCGTTCCCCCACTCCTCCTCGATCCCATCGCCCCACCAACCCCGCCTCCTCCCAGGCGTCTGCCACCGCGTGCCCACATCCTCCACCCCGCGTCGTTCCCCTGCCGCCTCCAAGTTCCGCGAGCAGCGCCGGCCGTCGCCCTCTTCTTCCCTCCGCCGTGCTGCGCCTCCTCCTTGCCTCGTCGGGCTCGGCAACCGCCGATGCGGCTTGCGCCGTCAAAGCCTGGCCGACCTCGCCCGCCTCCGACCGACCGGCCTCCTCTTCCCCGCGGCTGAGCTCCACCTCGTGAGCCCCGCGCCGCTCCTCGTGTTCACCCGACGGCAAGCTCTCCACCGCCCTCTCCTTCTGCGTCGTCGCGGCCCCTCCACCACCTCTGCCGCCGCCGGCTCCCCCTCTCCGGCTCACCTACCGCCGCTCGAGGCCCGAGCACGCCGGGCCTCGGTCTACCCCGGCCACGCGCGTGGTACCGCCTCGCCGTCCTCCTCCTGCCTGCATCGTGCATCCGTAGCGCCTCCACTGCGCCGTCCAGCCCTCCCTATAGCACGACATCGCTGCCGCACGCCTCCTCTCCGGCCGGATCCGTCTGCTCCTGCGGTCCTCGTCCCCGACACGCGTGCTCGTCGTCGTCGGCGTGCCATGGCTCCCTTCTCCGGGCGAGCCCCTGTCGAGCTCGTCTCTGCCCGCCTGCTTCGGTGCACCCCGGCAGTAGGTGCTGCTCCACCCCGCGAGTCACGTTTTGGCCCTGTACCTGGTGAACTGCCTCTGTTTTTGTTGTTGTGGTGTGCTGCCGTTGATCTGATAAGAGCAGTGTAGATGGAGTTGATGCATGTGGGAGATGATACGTTGTGGAGATACGGTGGTGCTCTAGTTGGTGTGATATCGGCTGAAGGGTATGGGACCCCCTCACGAAGATTGCTGTCTCCGGGTTTTGCCAAGATGGCTTCGCCGAGATATCCCTCGGATTCCAAGGCCGAGACCGAACCCCTCGGAACGCTAAGTTCTTCTTCCCGGAGTTCGAGGCCGACCCCCGAGACCGAACCCTGTCGACCCAACGGAACCCCAAGATCTTCGAACCGCCACATGTGATCCCCTTTTTCCGAAGACCCCGGTACCCGATCCACTCCAGTTCGCCATCGACGGCAAGATCGACCCCACGGATCGACAAGGTCTTCTTCACGGAATGCCACAACCGAACCCTGGAGCTATCTTCTTCCTCTCCTATCCCGGTGAGATCAAACCGGAACCTCATCGAACCAAGATCGCCGATACCCATGTGTGACCCCTTTCCGAGCCCTATTTTTATAAATGAAATACAAACTTGTTGCATATTAAATTATTCATACTCGCATCGCATCATGTGGTTTGGGGGCATTATGCCGATTCACCTCATAATTAAATATGGAGTCAATATGCGGGATATCTTTGTCTTATTCCGGACTCCATTTAAATTCGAGTAGCAAACCGATGCCATGTTTCGCCCTGTTAATACAACATTTAAATCGCGGGGTAGTTAAACAACTTGAACCGTTTAATTAATTGCCGGGACCCCGGTTCCGCTTAATATTGCCTAATTGCACCACATCTGCACCATACATAATCATGCCGGATCTTCTGCCATGGTATTAAATAGTGCATCCGGTGTTTCTTCTAGTGTTTGCTTCTTCGCGGATTAGGCCGATGAGTTGATGCAAGTATCGACAAGTCCTCCGGATATGATCCGTCGGCAGTGTTTCCTAGGCGAGCATCTCTCCCCCTTCTACCTATTTTGCATTTATAGTCTTTATTTCCTCCTGTTGATCTATTGCTATCCTTGTCGTGATGCTTTAGTTTCCGTGCACCAGTTATATCCCGTGCAGCCTCTATATTGCCATGGACACCTCCTAATACATGTTGTTTGGTAGATAGCTGGCCTTGCGAGTCGTAGTTGCTTGCTCAGGTGCGATCTCGTGTTGTCGATTACCACAGTTGTTGGAATGCTGGTAGATGTTTACGGTGGAGTTGATCATGACTTTAAATACAACTATTAAATTGCTGGGACAACTAATGAAAGAGGCATCGGTGGGCAATATATGCTATTTGGTTTTTATGCCCACTTGTGTCCCGTAGGCCCCGAGTACTTGATACATGTTCCTTGATTTTTCGCACTATCCATATCCGGGAGGCCTTATGGACCCCCCTGAGCCAGAGCTTGATTCATTTCTATTTCTTGGGGCCACAAAGTAGTTTGGGGCTTTATTACTATCCTGTACCTATACCATGTTTTACTGCTTTATTTACGATTGTGCATGGAGCACCTGTACTATTTTGGAACGTGGAATGTTTTCGCGGTATCGACAAGCCCAGTCACACTTTCGGGTTCCCAGTCGTTTATAGCCATTGTCACAAACCCTGGGTCCGTTCCGGAACCGGCCAACTTCGTTGCGGGTAGCTTAGTAGGGTGGCCTCGTGAAATATTTCTGAATCCTGTGATCGCTTTGTCGTGAAAGCCTCGTTGGGTTTTGAGTTGGTTTTTCCGAGGTTGATCGAGTGTGTGTTGCTATTTGTGCACCCCTGTAGGGTAAAACTTTCTGAAAGCCGTGTCTGTGGTTATGGACGACTTGGAGCACAGTATCTCGATCATAGACAAGCATAACTAAAGTAGTGCTATAAACTTGACTTAATATATGACTAGTAATCAGATTCAACTATAACGGAATGGATATTAAAAATGCCAACAACTGCTGGATCTGGGTTGTTTTGTTATATATGCCTAGTAAGTACTGCAACTCCAATGGAATGTGATAAAAGTGCCAACAACTGCTGGGTTTTGGGATTCCTCAGGACAATTATATCTGACTAGTAAATGTTTCAACTATAATGGAATGGTGATTAAAACTGCCCACTACTTATGCTATCAGGATGACTCCTGCTATCTATATCTGATTAGTAAGTGCTGCAACTACAATCGAATGAATAAAATTGCCAACTGTGTGAGTTCCTCGGTCCGACTTCCTCGTTTGGTCTCGAGGGGGAAATACCAGGAGGGGTTTGGTTGGTGTTAGCTTCAGATTGGATCCGAATAGGTCTTTCTTATCCCTCTCTAATAACCGCCAGTTGTATCGAGTCTCTATAGGTTGTTAGTGCCGCTACGCTGCCGCTTCAGCCCACCATACCTATGTAGGCGAGAGCCGCCGAATTCTAGCCTCGCCGTGTACTGGCCTCAGTACTGACGCTCCTCTTTTCCCTTTGCCCTTTGTCGGCACCCCTTTTGTTCAGCAGGTTTGAGATCGACGTCGTTAGCAGGGTTACCCTTCCGGCTTGGCCTGGGCAGGGTTATGGACGCCATTGGTTATTCTTCAGGGCTCTTAGCCCCATTTGCATCTTGTCCGTAGTCGGGCGCTCTATTGTTTCAAGGTGATTTGGATCTTTGTATAGTATATCTGTATTCTTGACTCATGGAGTCGCTGTTGTATATATATCTGTTCTGTGGGTCCCATCGAGGACTGTTGTGTAATGGTATTACTTCGTTTTCCACCCGCACGAAAGTGCCCGGTGGGCGTCCTTGAATTGTTTCTATGCGGGTTTGGCGGAAAGGGCTAAAACTTGCATAGGGCCGATTTGAGGGTGTTACAGTAGGGCACCGTCGGCCTCCATCGATGCACATGCTGCCCCGCCGCCAAAGCCGGTGCCGCCACACCTCCACCTACCTAGCACATAGGTTCCACGCCACCATGCAGGACCGTCACCGGCCGAGATGCTCCACCGCCATCGGGACCCCCTCATATCTCCATGCGAGTGGGTAGAGGCAAGCCCGCCACCGACAACACCGCGCGGGAAACTCCTGGCAGCCCAAGACGATGGTAGCGGCAGAGAGGAGAAGGAGGCGGGAGGTTGAAGAGGGGAGGCGGTGGCGCCCGCCCATCGCACACATGGAAGAGAGCGAGTTTCAACAACCTTCTGAACCCAAGAAAGAAGATACTAGCTTTAGAAGCTCTACATTTTTCTGCTAGTTAGTTTGTCCGTTCAACAGGGAGTGACTAGTCGTTGGCTTCTTGGAGTTCTTAGCCCTTGCGTTGACGAGGAAGATTTGTGTTTGGGACGATGCATGTCGTGACGAATGTCGCATGAAGGTGGATGTGCGATGAGGCGGCGACATCAGATAATTTTGTGATGATGATTCTATGGGGCTATGGCTTAACATGGCTTGGGTGGCAGCTTGGTGTACGCCAGCAGCGAGTTCATTGAACCATCCGATATGACCTTTGGTAGTCCTGGTCGCTATGCTGGGGCAGCCGTCTCATAATCGGCGCAATGTTACTCCCTCTGTTTCATATTACTCCGCGCGTTACTGTTCATCACGCAAAACAAGGCGGTCTATTTCTTTCTTATTTTTTATCAAAAAAATTCTATGATTTTTGGAATAGGTAGAGTAAACACGGAGCTACACATACCAAAAAACCGATAAGCAAAAAAGTGAAAAATAAGAGAGAAATCGCTCACCTCGTTTCGCGTGTACTATAGCACCGCCCACACTAAACTGGAACAGAGGGAGTAGCTTGTGGGCGGTTGACTTATGTAGCTAGGGCCACCAGATGATCGAGTTGTGCAGCATTGATGCCCAGTGATAAAAAGGGTGGCAGGCCTAGACCTAGAGTTAGCTATTTGTTGCAATATTTGTCTAGCATCGTGTGGACGGCGAGGTTGTGTTACTTATGTCATTTTCTAGCCATGTTTGCTTCATAAATACGTCCTTCTATAGGTTTTCCTCATGGATTGGGTCAATTTTGTTTTATCTATAAGGGATGTAGAAACAACATGCCCTTTCGAGATTTTATTAGAAAACATCAATCTTTAATAGGACGGGCACTCGTACCCTTTCACGCTTGTGGTTGTACGTGTTTACCGACAGCTTGCTTTTGACGAGGTTTTTACCGAGCCGTAGTCAAACATCCCCTTTGCCGAGGGCCCCGATAAAACCCCATCGGCAAAGAAAAAGCCCTCGGCAACAATGGTTTTTCCTGTAGTGACATATGATAACTTTGACTGTTTCTTCTTTATCACCAACTTTGACAACCCACAGCTTAGCCCTCCAGTCTGCATCCTCTGGGAGCTGGGCAAGCAAAATGTGGCGACTCCCTTCTTCAAGACCGTTAGTTTGTAGCCTCGCTAGATGCTCGTGAGCACTATATTATCTGGTCATTAAAAAATTCAAAGTCGGCACTTTCAGGTCTCCAAAAGAATACAATACATGCCAAAATTTCGTAGAAATATACATGGCACGTGTATGTATTCATGTTTTTTTATCTATTTTAAACTTGAAAGTGCCATTTTCAAAATTTTCAAATTCCATGCTCTAGTCTGCTCGGGTGATACAAATCCGTGTCCCCACACACGCTCGGATATTACTCATGTATACCTACTCCTGTTAAGTTGGAAGAAAGACGCTTTTGACATATTGTTTTGCAAATCTTTCTCTGTCCTCATTGTGTGCCACGTCAGTACATCACTAACCAAACTTCTTTCACAGAATAGCGGCATTGTTTAGTGCCAGCTGCGGTTCTGCGAATGACGGTGCATTCAACCAGTGATCCTTGTAGGTCTGGGCCTGACGTTTGGCCAACACAATACCAACCAAAAATTTAAAATTATATATATAGCACATCTGCATGCATAGAAAGCATTAGTAAAAAAATTGATAGTAGAGCTAGGATGTCATTAAGATAAATGACATGCGCAATGATGGCATTTTCTTGTTCCTTCAACCCGTAGAAGGTTCTATAGAGGATTAGAGGCTTAATGGGAGCAAAGCACAATTAAGGTAAAGTGTGCTCTTTTCAATATTTACATTTTCCAGCTTACGCATCCCGGCTGGCCTACACCGGCAGCAACAAATGACACAACGGCACTATCTCACGTGATTATTTAATCAACAAATTAAGAGAAAGAAATACTTACATAGCATATTAGTTATCCCTTTTATACATCACTACTGGGAGAAAGTCTCACTAGCGAGCTTAGTGGAAATCTAGGTGGCTATCTCATTTGCAGCCAGGTGAGCATGCAACGACCGGCCTAGTATGTATATAATAATCGTATAACACAGTTTGACGTATCACGTTCACCTCCCCGTAGTTAATTCTGTACGTGTTAGCCTTGACTACACAATGATGGATCACATCTTTGACACCTTTCCTGCGAGTACTGAATGCTAACATAGATAAAGCTAATCATATATATTCTCAAGAGCTTTGACAAGTCATGTCAGAAAGCCAGATACTATATTTAGTGTCCATTTATATACCTGGATAATGAGAACCCATTATAGGAGTGTATGTAATGTATGTGTACTGTACCGCATATATCAATATTACAGTACCTTTTATGTTCTTTAAAAAGTAATAAACACATATATAATATCTAAATTTAGATTAATCTATAAAATTATTACTAAAATTGCACATGATATTTTCATAGATAAAGAGTTGACACAGAAAGCTCCGCTGGATCAACTAGAATATGTTCACCACTTGCAGGGTACAAATGAGTTTAGATGAAATATCTACATGAATTGATAATTCTCATTAAATTCACTATATAGTAGGTTTTCTTGCTTTAATATCTGTAAAATGGTAGGTTTTCTTGTCATGATTTGCGTAAGTATCTGTGTTATTGTTCAATATTATTATATTCACTTTTTTGCCAAACTCGTATGTCGACATGTTATTTTATTCCGTAGTTGATATCTATACTACCCCCTCAATATAAAATTGAGTAAGAAGTCAATAATTTCTAAGTTTGACCAAATATATAGAAGATAATATCGACAATTAAAATAATAAATATATCTTATAATGAATCTATTGATATGGAGTTAGTATTATAGACTTTCATACTTTTGCATATATATTTTGTCAAACTCACAAATCTTGACTTTTGTGCTTATTTTTTGGCCAAGTCTTGGCTCCGCCCCAGTTTGTAATAAGTGTTGTTTATAGCTTATTTTGGAAAAGAGTTATTTTAGGATCAAACTACTTGTTTATAAAACGAGATAATGTAACATAGAAGTATGCATGGTCATTCTTTATTAACTTCTGTTGGGTTTTTCCTGTTATATATGGGCTTGTGATAGTGAAAACTAAAAAGGATGGAGTATATGCTAGACAGCCACGAGTTACATGGTGTGGCATGTGAGACTCAACGGAAACTTTTTTTTTGAAACAATTCAATGGAAACTATTGTTTGTCTAGTTAACATTCTTGCTTAATTTGCTCATCCTACTTTCGTATTTCCATCACTTGATATACTTAATTGGTCATTGGAAGTAATGTGCAAACTTTATTCCACGGTATAATTTTTTTCAACGGAATAAAAACTGGGCACCTTTAGGAACATTCCGTGTGACATGTATATTATACCGAAGAGTATTGGATCCCATATCCTGAAGTATAGTAAAGAAGATGACTACATGATCAAGACTAACAAGTTGGTACCATATGGGTTAGGAAATGTTCTTCCTTCCCAAAATTGCAGCCTGGGAATGTTGATTGGTGCAACAGTGCATGCACGCCAAGCTAAAGCAAGATGATCGACCACATAGCTAAATCGCACTGTCCACCAACAAGTATCTGCAGAAAAAGGCCTAGTTAGATACTGATATCTATACAGAGGTCAAACTAGACATGCTGTTCTCCCGTACCGTACATACATACGTATATCCTGTGCATGTTGGTGCCTCTGCACGTTCCACGGCTAGGGGAACTTGTGCCCCGCCCCAAGACCCACAAAATTATTCTAGCGCCAGATTATTGGCATGTCCAAGGCCAGAAAGCATGATGCTTTGAGCACAGGTCGAGTTGTATTCGGACTCATCAATACAAAACTGAGTATACTACTCCGCTTAGAGACACACAATTCGAGCATTAGAAACACACAACCTGCACGAACAATCGTTTTCTGCATCCGGTGGTAATAAAGGAAAACTACACGGTTGCAATACGAACATACTGGAGTCGGTTGGATATATAAACTGACTCACACCAAATCGCTTAGTCGTTTTCTTTGTAAATCCGACTCTAATATAAGAATTTCTCGGTCGATTCTCGAGAGGATTGGTATGAAAGGTTGTATTACAATTGGTAGAGGCTGAACCCCTTGGTGGTGAGAGTTCCGCTAGATACAGAAGCACTGTTGATGTATTACAATACTTGGCATTTACTAGGAATGATATATCCTTCTCTATCAACAAAGTATGACAATTTCTGCATTCACATACTTATTTGCATTGATCTGCCGTGAAAGAAGTTCGGAGGAAGGACGGTACATTATCGCTTTTTTCCCCAACCGCCCCGTTCCTCTCATCTCCCTTCCTGCTTGAGAGCTCCCGTGAGAAACCGGCCCGGCCCCCAGCCTCCTCCGGCGGCGTTGTCGTTAGGAGTGAAGGGTTTCGCAGCATAGTAAATCAAAATTTTCTACGGAAGCGAACAGAGGGAAAGCCAAGATCTATTCTAGGAGATGCAAACAACGAGAGAGATTGGATTAGATCTTCATACCCTTAAAGATTCGCACAGCGGAACGTTCGTCGGAACGTGGGTGATGTAGTCGTACTCGCTTCTCCTCCTCGCGATCCGATCCGATCTAGCACCACAAGTGGCGGTGCCTCCGTGAGATGCACACGTGCAGCACCTCGACGTCTCCTCCTTCCTTGGACCAGCAAGTATGGTGGAGAGATGGATTGGATCTACAACACGACGGCGTGGTGTATATGGTGGAGAATTTCTGCAGCAGGGCTTCGCCTGCAAACAGTCGGGAGGGAGAGAGGAGGGCAGCAGGGCAACTAGGGTTTGGAGGAAGGTGTGATATGGGGAAGGGGCGCACCAGCCCTCTATATATAGAGGGGGGGTGCGGCCAGCCCTTGCCCATCCTCCAAGCCTTTCTCTAGTTTAAACGATTTAAACTTATCCCTTATCTAGAAATTCTATCTCTAGTTTAAACGAGTTTAAACTTATCTAGAATCGGTTGGGCCCTATGGGGCCTTGTGCCCCTGGCCCAATGCGGCCAGGACACTCCCTCATAGGCCCATGCCCCCTCCCGGAAGGTGGGACCACGTTGGCCCCCTTCCGGAAGGTTCTAGAAGCTTCCGGTACAATACCGATTAATCCGGAACAATTCCGATCTCCAAAAACTGCACTGCCTTATATGAATCTTATTCTCCGGACCATTCCGGAACCTCTCGTGATGTCCCGGATCCCATCCGAGACTCCGAACAAAAATTCATAAACCAATTATCCAATCTATCCTAGCGTCGAGACACGTTAAGTGTGTGACCCTGCGGGTTCGAGAATATGCAGACATGATCTTCTATCAATAATCAACAACGGGGTCTGGGCACCCATATTGACTCCCACACATTCATCGATGATCATATCGGATGAACCACGATGCCAGGATTCAATCAATCCCATATATATATTTCCTTCGTCTCGCGATATTTTACTTGCCCGAGATTCGATCGTCGGTATCGTCATACCTAGTTCAACCTCGTTCACAGCAAGTACTTTACTCGTTCCGTAATCCGATACACTTCGTGATTAACTCCTTAACCACATGCTTGCAAGCGGTGTTGATATCGATTACCGAGTGGGCCCGAAGTATATCTCTCCGACTTGGGAGGGACAAATTCCATCTCGATACATACAACCCAACAGATATTTTCCGATCACCTGAGAGACACTTTATGATCACCCTCTCATAGGATGACGTTTGATGACCTCAAAGCTTTCTTCCGATACCAGGGAGTTGCATTATCTCATGGTCTAAGGAATACAATATTTGACATAAGAAAAGCTTCGCAAAGACGAACACGATGACACGGTCTAATTGCTTCGCTTAGTTTGGGTCTGTCCACCATATCATTCTCCCAATGATATGATCTCATTATCAATTGACAACGCATGTCTATGGTTAGGAAACCTTAACCATCATTGATCAATGAGCTAGTCCATAGAGGCGTACTAGGGACACGGTGTTGTTCACAAACCACACAAGTATTAATGTTTCCGCTTAATACAATTCTAGCATGGAATATAAACTTTATCATGAACAAGAATTATAATAATAACATCTTTATTATTGCCTCTAGGGCATAATTCCAACAGTCTCCCACTTGCACTAGAGTCAATAATCTAGTTTACATTTGGCAACAATCTCACACCCATGGCACTGAGGTGCTGATCATGTTTTACACGTGGAAGAGGTTTAGTCAATGGATCTGCGGCATTCAGATCTGTATGTACTTTGCTGATCTTCAGATCTCCATCTGCTATATAATCTCGGATTATATGAAACTTGCAGTTGATGTGCTTGGTCTTTGGATGATATCTTGGTTCCTTAGCGAGTGCTATTGCGCCAGTGTTGTCACACAATATCTCCAGTGGGTCCAATGCACTTGGAACCACGCCAAGCTCAGTGATGAGGTTTCTGATCCAAACTCCTTCACTTGACGCTTCTGCAGCAGCCATGTATTCCGCTTCTACTGTAGATCCCGCGATCACGCTTTGCTTGCAGCTTCTCCAGCTCACAGCTCCTCCATTCAAAATATACACGTATCCTGTCTGAGATTTAGAATCATCCTTGTCGGTGTCGAAACTAGCATCGACGTAACCTTTTACGACGAGCTGTTCATCACCCCCATAGACTAAGAACATTTCTTTAGTCCTATTTAGGTACCTTAGGATGTTCTTCACGGCTGTCCAGTGTTCCACTCCTGGATCACTTTGATATCTGCTCGTCAAACTAAGAGCATTGGACACATCCGGTCTAGTACACAGCATGGCATACATGATGGAACCTATGGCCGAGGCATAAGGCACTTTGCTCATAGCTTCCCTATCACTTACCGTAGTTGGACACTGAGCCTTGCTCAATATCTTACCTGACAACATAGGCACTGAACCTTTCAATGCCTTATCCATTCTGAACCTTTTTAGAACTTTGTCTAGGTATGTACTCTGGCTTAAAGCTATCAGGCGTCTTTGTCTATCTCTATAGATTTTGATGCCCAATATATAAGCAGCTTCACCTAGGTCTTTCATTGAAAAACACTTGTTCAAATAACTCTTCACATCATTAAGCATGTTGATGTCATTTCCAATAATCAATATGTCATCCACATATAGTACCAGAAACGTCACCGAGCTCCCACTCACTTTCTTATAGATGCAAGCTTCGTAGCAATTTGGAACAAATCCAAAGCTCTTGATCACTTGATCAAAACGAAGGTTCCAACTCCGAGATGCTTGCTTCAGTCCATAAATGGAACGCTGAAGTTTGCATACTTTATCAACATCCTTAGGATCGACAAAACCTTCGGGTTGCATCATATACAACTCTTCATCAATGTTGCCATTGAGGAAAGCAGTCTTGACATCCATTTGCCATATTTCATAATCATGAAACGCAGCAATTGCTAATAAAATCCGAATGGACTTAAACATCGCTACGGGAGAGAAAGTCTCATCGTAGTCAACACCTTGAACTTGTCGAAAACCTTTCGCAACAAGCCGTGCTTTATAGACGGTAACATTACCATCCGCGTCCGTTTTCTTCTTGAAGATCCATTTGCACTCAACGGCCTTTCGGTCGCTAGGAGGGTCCACCAAAGTCCATACTTGGTTTTCGCTCATGGATCCCAATTCGGATTTCATGGCTTCTGGCCATTTCTCAAAGTCTGGGCTCATCATCGCTTCCTCATAGTTCGTAGGTTCACTGTCTTCTACTAACAAGACAGTCAAGACAGGGTTGCCGTACCACTCAGGAGGGGCACACGACCTTGTCGACCTGCGACGTTCAGTAGCAGCATCGTCCGAAGCTTCATGATCCTTGTCATTAGCTTCCTCTATTGTTGGTGCAGGCGGCACTGGAACAATTTCAGGTGCTGCGCTACTCTCCAATTCAAGAGAAGGTTCAATAACCTCGTCTAGCTCTACTTTCCTCCCACTCACTTCTTTCGAGAGAAACTCCTTCTCAAGAAAGGAACCGTTCTTTGCGACAAACACTTTGCCTTCGGTTCTGTGATAGAAGGTATACCCAATAGTTTCCTTAGGGTATCCTATGAAGACGCATTTCTCCGCTTTGGGTTCGAGCTTGTCCGGCATCAACTTCTTGACGTAAGCTTCGCATCCCCAAACATTAAGAAACGACAACTTAGGTTTAGCACCAAACCACAGTTCATACGGTGTCGTCTCAACGGATTTAGATGGAGCCCTATTTAAAGTGAATGCAGCGGTTTCTAATGCATAACCCCAAAATGATAACGGCAAATCAGTAAGAGACATCATCGATCGGACCATATCTAATAGGGTTCGATTCCGGCGTTCAGACACACCATTGCGCTGTGGTGTTCTGGGTGGCGTGAGTTGTGAAACGATTCCACTTGCTTTGAGATGCGTGAGAAAATCATAACTCAAATATTCGCCCCCACGATCGGATCGTAGAAACTTAATCTTTCTGTTACGATGGTTCTCCACTTCATTCTGAAATTCTTTGAACTTTTCAAACGTTTCAGATTTATGTTTCATTAAATAGATATACCCATATCTACTTAAGTCATCGGTAAAAGTGAGAAAATAGCGATATCCACCGCGCGTCGAAACACTCATCGGTCCGCATACATCGGTATGTATGATTTCCAACAAGTCTGTTGCTCGCTCCATCATACCGGAGAACGGGGTTTTGATCATCTTGCCCATGAGGCATGGTTCGCATGTGTCAAATGATTCAAAATCAAGAGACTCCAAAAGTCCATCAGAATGGAGTTTCTTCATGCGCTTTACACCAATATGACCTAGACGACAGTGCCACAAATAAGTAGTATTATCACTATCTACTTTGCATCTCTTAGCCTCAATGTTATGGATGTGTGTTTCATCCCTTTCGAGATTTAGAAGAAATAAACCATTCACAAGAGGTGCATGACCATAAAAGATGTTACTCATATAAACAGAACAACCATTATTCTCCGATTTAAATGAATAACCGTCTTGCAATAAACACGATCCAGAAATAATGTTCATGCTCAACGCAGGCACATAATAACATTTATTAAGGTTTAAAACTAATCCCGAAGGTAAAACTAAGGAGAGCGTGCCGACGGCCATCACATCAACTCTTGATCCGTTGCCAACGCGCATCGTCACCTCATCCCTCGCAAGCCGCCGTCTATTCCGTAGCTCCTGTTTCGAGTTACAAATATTAGCAACTGAACCGGTATCAAATACCCAGGCACTACAACGAGGGCTAGTAAGGAAAACATCAATAACATGTATATCAGATATACGTTTGATGGTGCCAGCCTTCTTGTCCGCTAAGTACTTCGGACAGTTGCGCTTCCAGTGACCCTTGTCCTTGCAATAGAAGCACTCAGTGTCCGGCTTGGGACCAGACCTGAGCTTCTTCTCAGCAGGGGCATTGCGCTTGCCGCCACCCTTCTTGAAGGGCTTCTTTGCACCTTTACCTTTCTTAAAGGAGGGCTTGTTGACCATCAACACATGATTATCCTTCTTGATGTCCACCTCCGCAGCCTTCAGCTTTGCGAAGAGCTCGGTGATCGTATCAGTGGAACCAATCTGATTATGAGTCACTACAAAACTTTTGTAGCTGGGAGGGAGTGATTGCAGAACCCTGTCAATCTTGAGCTCCTCTGGAATCTTGCAGTCCAGTTGCTCAAGGCGTTGAGTGTAGCCCGACATCTTAATGGCGTGCTCACTAACGGAACTCCCTTCCTCCATCTTGCAGTTAAAGAACTTCTCAGAGATCTTATATCTCTCAGAACGGGCCTGAGTCTGAAACATGGTTTTCAACTCTTCGAGAATCTCAAAGGGCCCGGGATAGTCTTCAAAACGATTTTGAAGTTCCGGTTCCATAGCAAACAACATGGTGCTCTTAATCACACCATAATCATCTTTACGCGACTGATAGACAGCTTTCTCATCAGCCGGCGCAGTTGCAGCAGGGGGGGTCACCTAACGCTTTCCCAAGGACATAGTCCTTTTGTCCGCCAGATAGAATGATTCTTAGATTGCGGAACCAATTGGTGAAGTTAGACCCATTGTTTCTAAGCTTTTCCTTCTCAGCAAAAACGTTAAAGTTGAAGTTGGACTTGGCCATGTGATCTACAGTATTTGCAAGTACAATTTAGACTATGTTCATGATAAATAGTTCAACTTAATCAAATTACTAGATGAACTCCCACTAAATTCAACATCTCTCAAGTTGTTTAGTGAACATGATCCAAATTCACCACACCTAATCCGATCTTCACGAGAAGAGATGTGGTTTCAATGGTGGACAACGAAGTGTCGATCATATCATTCATATGACTCATGCTTAACCTTTCGGTTCTTGTGTTCCGAGGCCATGTCTGTACATGCTAGGCTCGTCAAGTTAGACCCAAGTATTTCCGCGTGTGCAAAACTGGCTTGCACCCGTTGTATGTGAGCGTAGAGTCTATAGCACCCGATCATCACGTGATGCTTGGACACGACGAACTTTCGCAACGGTGCATACTTGGGGAGAACACAGTTTTTATCTTGATCTTTAAGTGAGGAATCATCTTATAATGCTACCGTCGCGATCTAAGCATAATAAGATACATAAAAGGATAAACATCACATGCATATAACTTTATGTGACATGGTATAGCCAATCTTCGCGCAATGATCTCCATCTTGTGCGTTCCGGCATGATCTCCATCACTTCACCATGATTGCCTCCACCACGAATAGCAACTACAACTATTGCTAACTATTTAGCGATAAAGTAAAGCTATTACATGGCGTATAAGAAGTTGACTCGCAGGTCATACACAATTATAAAGACAACCATATGGCTCCTGCCGGTTGTGTACTCATCGACATGCAAGTCGTGAAACATTACAAAACATGATCATCGCATACATTATACACATCACATCTTGGGCCATACCATATCACAGAAAACACTCCCTGCAAAAACAAGTTAGACGCCTCTACTTTGTTGTTGCATGTTTTACGTGGCTCATGGGAGTAGATGCTAAGAACGATTCTTACCTACGGAAAGCCACAACGGTGATATTATGGTTGCCAAACTCCGGTGTTAATCCCATGACAACTATAGTGAGAGAAACTGACATCCATCAGCCGCATGTGTGGTACAAGCCACACGTCAAGTGCGGAGCCGGTCTCACGAACGACGTCGCGTAAGGTTGGCCTGGACCGCTTCAATCTCACTATCCCGCGTCATAAGAAGAACACAAACAAGAGGCTTGCAACAGAAAACATCAACGCCCGCAACAACCATGTTGCGTTCTACTCGTGAATCACATCTACGCATAGATCTAGCTCTGATACCACTGAAGGGTTTCGCAGCATAGTAAATCAAAATTTTCTACGGAAGCGAACAGAGGGAAAGCCAAGATCTAATCTAGGAGATGCAAACAACGAGAGAGATTGGATTAGATCTTCATACCCTTGAAGATTCGCACAGCGGAACGTTCGTCGGAACGTGGGTGATGTAGTCGTACTCGCTTCTCCTCCTTGCGATCCGATCCGATCTGGCACCACAAGTGGCGGTGCCTCCGTGAGATGCACACGTGCAGCACCTCGACGTCTCCTCCTTCCTTGGACCAGCAAGTATGGTGGAGAGATGGATTGGATCTACAACACGACGGCGTGGTGTATATGGTGGAGAATTTCTGCAGCAGGGCTTCGCCTGCAAACAGTCGGGAGGGAGAGAGGAGGGCAGCAGGGCAACTAGGGTTTGGAGGAAGGTGTGATATGGGGAAGGGGCGCACCAGCCCTCTATATATAGAGGGGGGGTGCGGCCAGCCCTTGCCCATCCTCCAAGCCTATCTCTAGTTTAAACGATTTAAACTTATCCCTTATCTAGAAATTCTATCTCTAGTTTAAACGAGTTTAAACTTATCTAGAATCGGCTGGGCCCTATGGGGCCTTGTGCCCCTGGCCCAATGCGGCCAGGACACTCCCTCATAGGACCATGCCCCCTCGCGGAAGGTGGGACCACGTTGGCCCCCTTCCGGAAGGTTCTAGAAGCTTCCGGTACAATACCGATTAATCCGGAACAATTCCGATCTCCAAAAACTGCACTGCCTTATATGAATCTTATTCTCCTGACCATTCCGGAACCTCTCGTGATGTCCCGGATCCCATCCGAGACTCCGAACAAAAATTCATAAACCAATTATCCAATCTATCCTAGCGTCGAGACACGTTAAGTGTGTGACCCTGCGGGTTCGAGAATATGCAGACATGATCTTCTATCAATAATCAACAGCGGGGTCTGGGCACCCATATTGACTCCCACACATTCATCGATGATCATATCAGATGAACCACGATGCCAGGATTCAATCAATCCCATATATATATTCCCTTCGTCTCGCGATATTTTACTTGCCCGAGATTCGATCGTCGGTATCGTCATACCTAGTTCAACCTTGTTCACAGCAAGTACTTTACTCGTTCCGTAATCCGATATCACTTCGTGATTAACTCCTTAACCACATGCTTGCAAGCGGTGTTGATATCGATTACCGAGTGGGCCCGAAGTATATCTCTCCGACTTGGGAGGGACAAATTCCATCTCGATACATACAACCCAACAGATATTTTCCGATCACCTGAGAGACACCTTTATGATCACCCTCTCATAGGATGACGTTTGATGACCTCAAAGCTTTCTTCCGATACCAGGGAGTTGCATTATCTCATGGTCTAAGGAATACAATATTTGACATAAGAAAAGCTTCGCAAAGACGAACACGATGACATGATCTAATTGCTTCGCTTAGTTTGGGTCTGTCCACCATATCATTCTCCCAATGATATGATCTCATTATCAATTGACAACTCATGTCTATGGTTAGGAAACCTTAACCATCATTGATCAATGAGCTAGTCCATAGAGGCGTACTAGGGACACGGTGTTGTTCACAAACCACACAAGTATTAATGTTTCCGCTTAATACAATTCTAGCATGGAATATAAACTTTATCATGAACAAGAATTATAATAATAACATCTTTATTATTGCCTCTAGGGCATAATTCCAACAAGGAGATGGCGAAGGGGTGGCGCCGGAGTAGTATTTAGTAGTAGATCTAGTGTTTCCGGTGGTCTGCCGGCGTGTTGGAGTAGAGCGCCGGTCTTTCTCGGCCAGATCTGGCGTGGACTGCTGCTGATCTTCTTCTATGTGGAGATCCGATGGGTGGAGCTCTTGGAAGGGGCATGGCGGCAGGGATCTCCGCAATAAGGCTCTAGTTCGGCCCTAGAATCTGGTTGTTGGCAGCGTGGTTCTTCTTCCTGCTGGCCGGCCGTGGTGGCGAGGAGGAGGGGAAGAGCTTCGTCAGTGCGACCTGTTTCTCTGGGTGGCAGGGATTTTCCGTGGTGTCACTCCGGCGCGGTGCAGCCTGGACGGTTTCGAGAAGTACCAGTATACTCCCATGGTGGGAGATGCTGTTGATTTCTCTGGAACTGAATCCCTTCAATAAAAGCGCTTTGGTTTTCGCTTCTTCGACGGCGAAGACTTCTTCACCTCTCCCTTGGCCGGCCATGGTGGCGAGGAACGGAAGGGGGATTTGGTTGTTGCCGCTGACGAAGAGAGAGCCAGCCAAAGCTATGCCCACTAGTTCTTCTCCGCAGTGGCCCTTTGGCAGCGATGTCGCTGCTGGGCCTCTGCCTGTTCTGGCCGAAGGGCGGACGAGGGTTGTAACCTCCATCGGAGGCCCCTTGTTGAAGCTCGGCTCCAGGGCTCGACAGCTTGGTATTAGCAAGTGGTTTGTCCCCGCGGATGCCAAGATGGCTAGCTGCTACGCTTCTTCTCTGGATAGCAAGGCGTCACAAGCAAGAGACCTTGATGATCTCACTGATTTACTCGGCCGGAGGTCGCCGGAGTTAGGTGGTGGAGGCGCCTAGGGACTTGATTGCAATCTATCTTTAAGTTCCGAAGTGCTGTGTGTAATTTTGAGGCCCTTTTTTATTTTATCTAGCTTTGCTAGGGTGTTTTATGTGAGGGGCCTCTTCAAAATTTGTATCTGCCACATTTCTATCATTGCAGCTTACAAGGTCTTCTAGACCCTTTTATCGTTCAAAAAAAGTTAAAAGAAGTTCTGTATATCTTCAGTTTGCATCATCTCTTGGTCTAAATCGTGTCAAGTCAGACTCTACTCTTGTCAGTACTATTTCTGACGGAGATGAGGCTAATTGTCCCAATGATAGGAGATCAAAAAGATTTCTGCGGTGTTATTTGGGTGCAATCTCATCTCATGGAATACACAAAAGCACCCAATGAGGGCACATGCCACTTGAATCAGTCCACGCTAGGTACTTACGGGGGCCTCCAAGGAGAGGCGACCAGACTAAAAACCCATCTAGGGTTTCCGCACCCCTCACCGGTGACATCGCTGGTTCGTTCCGCCTCCGGTGGCCTTAGGGCCTTAGAAGTGTGGTTTACCACGGCCTCTTGCCGGTGGGAGGTGTTCCGTCCTCTGTTTAGCGTGTTTTTAATGTCTTCTTCGGGACGTTGAGGCGACGGCTACGTCTTGAAGTTAGAATAATGTCCTTCCCACTCTATCCTCGCTTCGGTGGTGTATCTAGCGTCGTTGGAGAGGGCGTGGAGTCATGTGTCCGGCATATCTCCCGGGATTCTGTTCGTTTTCGTCATCTTTGGTTTGTTTTCAGGTCAGTCTCTTCCGATCGACGGTTGTCATCATTCACGAGTGCGCTGGTCCTTTGTGGCATTAGCACGACGACTTCTCGTATGTCTACTACAACAAGCTCTACTACGACAAGCTTTGCCTGGCTCCGGTGATAGAGGTGCCAGGACGGCAGCACTAGTGTTTGTAGTTGTCGCTAGGTGATACAATGACCTATTTATAATTTTTATTACCTTTGGCCCTCTTTGTACTGCTATTGATGATTATTAATAGATCCGTGGAATTTTACAAAAAAAAATCAGTCCACGCCAGCACACGTACACAAGGCACACGGGTACAGAGTAGGACTCAACCAGCATTTCCAAACATCAGCAACTGACAAATCCAAATATAAATCCCCTGCTTTACCTAAAGATCTGACGCCATATATATGGCCAGCTGCCAGGACGCACGAACATTTAGCGTTCCAGAACAACACATGACACATCACCAAAATGTAATTAACTCCTGACCATGAGTAACAAAACTAAAGTTTTGCTTGTAAATCAAATGAATACCTAGGTGCCAAACGACCTTTTAGTTGTTTTACTTGTAAAACCGACTCTAATATAAGAATTTCTCGGTCGATTCTCAAGAGGATTGGTATGAAGGGTTGTATTACAATTGATAGAGGGTGAACCTCTTGGTGGTGAGAGTTCCACTAGGTACAGAAGCACTGTTGATGTATTACAATACTTGGCATTTACTAGGCATGATATATCCTTCTCTATCAACAAAGTATGACAATTTCTGCATTCACATACTTCTTTGCATTGATCTGCCGTGAAAGAAGTTCTGTATATCTTTAGTTTACATCATCTCTTGGTCTAAATCGTGTCAATTCAGACTCTATTGTTGTCAGTACTATTTCGGAGGGAGATTAGGCTAATTGTCCCAAAGATAGGAGATCAAAAGGATTTTTGCGGTGTTATTTGGGCGCAATCTCATCTCATGGAGTACACAAAAGCATCCAACGAGGGCTCAAGCCACTTGAATCAGTCCACGCTAGGTACGTACGGGGGCCTCTAGGGAGAGGCGACCATACTAAAAACCCATCCAGGGTTTCTGCACCCCTCGCCGGTGACATCGCCAGTCAGCTCCGCCTCCAGTGGCCTTAGGGCCTGAAGGTGTGGCGGATCACGGCCTCTCGCTGACGGGAGATTTTTCGTTGTCTATTTAGCCTGTTTTTTAGTGTCTTCTTTGGGACATTGAGACGACGGCTACGTCTTAAAGTCGGAATAATGTCCTCCCTGTTCTATCCTCGCTTCTGTCGTGCATCTAGCGCCGATGGAGAGCGCGTGGAATCGTGTGTCCGGCGGATCTCCCAGGATTCTGTCTGTTTTCATCTTCGTTGGTTTGTTTTCAGGTTAGTCTCTTTCGATCTACGGTTGGCGATGGTTGCTGCTTTAGTGCGCTGGTCCTTTGTGGCATTAGCACGACGAGTTTTCGCCTATCTACTACAACAAGCTCTACTACGACAAGCTTTGCCTGGCTCCGGTGATAGGGGGCGAGGATAGCGGTGCGCATTCAGCTCGCGCTAGTGTTTGTAGTCGTCGCTAGGTGGTCTAATGACCTAGTTGTAATTTGTATTACCTTTGGGCCTCTTTATACTGCTGTTGATGATTATTAATAGATCGGTGGAATTTTGAAAAAAAAAATCAGTCCACGCTAGCACATCGTACACACGGCACACTGCCACAGAGTGGGAGTCACACAGCATTTCCAAACATCAGCAGCTGACAAATCCAAGCATAAATCCCTTGCTTTACCTAAAGATCTGACGCCATATATATGGCCAGCTAGGACGCACAAACATTTAGCGTTCCAGAGCGAAACATGACACATCACCAAAATGTATTAACTCCTTACCACGAGTAAAACAAAACTAAAGTTTCTCTGCAGAAACCCCAATCTGGATCTTTTTATCCAACAAAAGCAAACACACATGCCTTTACCGGAGGAAGGACCCTGGCCATAATTCATGCATTAGGAGTTGAGACTTGAAATTGCCAAGCTACAAGAGTCACACGTACAAAGATAATCAATTGGATCATCAGATAAACCCCTGTCCCTCGTCGCAAAAAAAAGAACAAAAACAAGGATAAACCCCTATCTCTGTCCCTCTCCATGCACTGTACACATGAGGGATACTCATGCATTATCAAGTGGCAGAGATGAAGCTGTATAATGATTTTCATGTTTGAGTGTCACGCCTACTAATTTAGCTGTGATAAGGATGAAGCAAATTAAGAAGCTGAACACGCAATATTCCGAGGTGGTGGAGTGTGACGCCTACTGGACAAGCACGTACGGCGGCTATAGTTAGCTATATATATATATATATATATATATATATATATATATATATATATATATATATATATATATATATATATAGGAAAAATACTTCTTACTCCTGGGTGTAGTTACACCCACGTCTTATATACTACTATATGAAAGTATACGTGATACTTTATCGGTTTGAGTATGTTCATATACTACATCTAAGATACTTCAAATCAAATTACATGAAAAAAATGCAAGTGGAGCCATAGTTTGTACTATATTTCTAAAATAACTTTTATGTTTATACGTAAAATAAGAGTATGTAACAAAACTTATACATACTACCTCAAAAGTAGTATATATACTATCAAATAGTCTTATAATACTTCATACTACACGTACATACTCTTCGGTATGCAGATACTACCTAGATGGTGAGAAACACACGTGGGTGTAGTTACACCTAGGAGTAGTATAAATATGTCCTATATAGGTATATATATATATATATAGGATAATACGTGAAAAGAAATCAAGATATTTCAGGCCATAATACTTCTTACTCCTGGGTATAGTTACACCCACGTCTCATATACTACCATATGAAAGTATACGTGATACTTTATCGGTTTGAGTATGTTCATATACTACATCTAAGATACTTCAAATCAAATTACATGAAAAAAATGCAAGTGGAGCCATAGTTTGCACTATATTTCTAAAATACCTTTTATATAGGGTTTAGGGTTTAACCGATAAAGTATCACGTATACTTTCATATGGTAGTATATGAGACGTGGGTGTAACTACACCCAGGAGTAAGAAGTATTTCTCTCTCTCTCTCTCTCTCTCTCTATATATATATATATATATATATATATATATATATATATATATATATATATATATAGGAAAAGTACTTCTTACTTCCGGGTGTAACTATACCCACGTCTTATATACTACCTTACGGAAGTATTTGTAATACTTTATCTGTTTGAGTATGTTTATATACTATATCTAAGATACTTCCAAACAAGTTAGGTGAAAAAATTGCAAATACACCCATAGTTTACACTATATATATGTAAAATACCATCATATTTTTATGTACAAAAGGAGTATGTGAATAAAAATTACATACTACCAAAAAAGTAGTATATATACTGCCCAAATATTCATATATACTTCATACTACCCATATATAGTCTTCAGTATGATATATACTGCCTAAATAATATGAAACACACGTGGGTGTAACTACACCCGGGTGTAGTATGAATATGTCCTAGGAAAAATACTTCTTACACCCGGATGTCATATACTACCTTACAGAAGTATTTGTAATACTTTATCTATTTGAGTATGTTCATATACTATATCTAAGATACTTATAAGCAAGTTAGGTGAAAAAATTGCAAGGGCACCCATAGTTTGCACTATATATATAAAATATCGTCATATTTATATGTACAAAAGGAGTATGTGAATAAAAATTACATACTACCAAAACAAATAGTATATATACTGCCAAAATATTCTTATATACTTCATACTACGCGTAGATACCTTCCGGTATGGTAGAAATTGCCTATATAATGTGAAATACGTGTGGGTATAACTACACCCGAATGAAGTATGAATATGTCCTATATATATATATATATATATATATATATATATATATATATATATATATATATATATATATATATATATATATGTACTGCATTGTTAATCTTTGCTATTATTGCAGTATTCTTCGTAAAGCTAGCTGTGGACAAATATCCCCTACCACAAATATGATCTAGGAGGAGGAAAGGAAATGATCTGTTGGGACAGCGAGGAAATGATGCATGATGCATGCAGCAATGCAAGTGAAAAGAAGAACGAAAAGAAAACACTACAGGAATGGCACGCTATGCCGAGGGCAAAAAGCCGTCGGCGTAGGCCAAAATGCCCTCGGCGTATGCTACGTCGACGGCTGTCCTCGGCGTAGCCTCCTCGGCAAAGCTCTCCCTCGGCGGAGGCACTTTTGCCCGTCGGCATAGCTCTAGTCGTCAGCGTATGCTACGCCGACGACTTCGCCCTCGGCATAGCCTCGTCGGCATAATAACGGCAGGTTATAAAAAAACCAAAAAAAATCATTTTTTTTTATTTTTTCTCAACTTTTTTAAATCTTTGAATTATTTGAATCGTTAATCTCTCACCTAGAACATTTTTAACACTAATTATAGTTTATTGTTTGATCAAATTGCAGTTTTGAACAAACTTTTCGCTCGGTCACACATCCTAGCACTACTGCAGCTCCGGCACGCTTAACTTCTCAGTTCCTTCCGAATCAGCTTCTGCGAAGCAATTTGTACCTAGTTGTTAATACTATGATATCAATCTTATTAACTCTTATATCATTATGTCACATGTTTTTATTTTTTGAAACTACAAACACTTATTTAAGTAAATAACAATGAATAAGTAAAAATATTACTGATTCAAATAAAAAATACTATTGAATTCAAATAAAAATATAATAATTGTACTTTTTTGTATTTTCTATTTAATATGGAATAATTAATATCTTTAAATCCGTAAATCGGAATTTGATAAATAATATGTCTAAATTGATCAGAAAAATAAAAGGAATCTAAATATGATATCCATATCAACTTATCACAAATCCCCCATTTTTGAATTAGCTATTTGGTGGTTGCTTCACAAAATCCCCTTTTTTGCGCTCGAAAAATGGAAAATGGCTTTTTGGTACGACGAAAAGGAAAACTTTCTCCTACAATATTGTTCGCCATCCCATGATACATATGTATGCAAAATATGGACACATTATCTCAAACTATGTCTTGATTCTAGCCATAACATTGGTCATTTGACCCAAAAGCCAAGAAACCTCGAATGAGATATGTCATTTTGTGAAGATTTTTTCAGACATAATCAATATATCAGGTTTGATATTTTTTTATTGTAACTAAGTCACATAATATGACATCACGCGAAGGTTTTGCATTGTTTCTATTGTTTTTGAATATTTTATGCCCGTTTTAAACTATCGTCAAACTTTCTCGAACGACGGGCATGAAGATTCTTAGCTCGGGGCCGAGCCTCACTAAACTTGCTTTGGATCTTTGATAAAATAGCATATTTTGAACCTAAAAATGATTTTTGTAAAGAAACATGAGCATCGTATCATGTACCTGTAGTTCATATCTGACCCACTTCCTACCGATTCGGCAGGAATTTGTCTTTTTCACCAGGGGTGGACAGAAAGGTTTCAGATCCCTCTGTTGGGACATTGTCCATATAAGGTGGTCTAGTATTTTTGTAAAATGTGGTGGTAGCATTTTAAATTAGCCATTTGGTGGTTGCTTCACAAAACTCCCCCATTTTTGTGCTCGAAAAATAGAAAATGCCTTTTTGGTGCGACGAAAATGAAAACTTCCTCCTGCAACATTGTTCGACATCCCATGATGCACATGTATGCATAATATGGGCACATTATCACAAACTATGCCTTGATTTTAGCCATAACATTGGTCATTTGACCCGAAAGCCAAGAAACCTCGAATGAGATAGGTTATTTTGTGAAGAATTTTTTCAGACATAATCAATATAGCAGGTTTGATATTTTTTCCTTGTAACTAAGTCATATAATATGACACCACGCGAAGGTTTCGCATTGTTTAGATCGTTTTTGAATTTCTTATGTCCGTTTTAAACTATATATAATATTTTATGTTTCACTTAATTTTTTTTACAAATATGTAATATTTAAGTGTAGATAGATAAATCTTATTTTTCTGCAAATTTTGATATATTATTTGTATTTTTCCGAATTAGAATGATTTAGTTATGATTTTTCAAAGTTTAATGAGATAAAAGGAAAAATAGCTACGCGAGGGCAGCCGTCGGCGTAGGCTACGCCGAGGGCAGCCGTCGGCATAGCATAGGATACGCCGAGGGCATTTCTACGCCGACGGCTGCTTGACGTGGCTGGCCTGGTCACGGTCTAAGCCGACGGCCCCGATGTTTGGCCGTCGGCGTAGCGACCGACCGTCGGCGTATTCATCCATTAAAACAAGATCTTGGTACACACGTCCATAAAACAAAGGCACTGACACGCGGCGTGCAAGTTCGTGTCACGTCCGAGTCTACAGATATGCGAATTAAAACGTGTTATTCCTCCTACTGGTCAAGAGGCGAGAACGGTGTTGTTTCGTCGGCATCACCCGGCCACGCCCTCTCTCTTGGAAACGGCGGCCGTAGAGACAGACACGTAGTAGAAAGTGGCAGAACCGGGATGGAGCCGCCGCTCGCGCGTGGCTTTCCTCGATCGGGCGTGATCTCTGAACTTGGAATAATGGACAACAGGGAGCATACGTGTCTAAGTGTATTGCATGCGCACATGGTGATCCCCGTTCCTTTACCCTAGGTGTCGGGCCGGGGGAAGCCCTAGCCTAGTGCGCTGGTCCGGGCAGCAACATTGTGTTAACGATGCCTCTTTTTTTTTTTAATAGATCTGGATCTATTTCATGAGTTCATAAGAAGTACAAAGTATCCTAAACATAATAAAAATTACATCGAGGTCTTTGGACCACGTAACGAATACTACTGCCGCCAGAGCGAGCCGCTGACGCGTCACTGTCGCCGCTCCATTACCGGAGCCGGCATGCCATTGTTGATGACAGTCGGGAAGTCTTCGTGCACGTGCCCCTAAGGACCAGCGCCCCAGAGATGAAGTTGTCGCCATTGAACCTTAAATTGATCTGAAACTTGTAACACCAAACCTAAAACACACGTAGACTGAACGAGATCTAGAACACACGTAGACTGGACGAGATCCACCACTCCATGGAAGCGGCGACCAGACGAATCCCCACCCTCCTCAACGCCAGCAGCAGGATCGTCGCCGACGAGGTGGAAGAGGAGGCGGGTATACCTTATTCTTGTCCCGCACAACACCGCCATAGCCACCATAACGACAATGCCGGATGACCAAACTCTAACTTTAGGGACCCTTCTACACCGCCGAGCGCAGGTCCGAGGTCCCCACCTCCTCCCGCCACCGGAGCGGCAAGCAGAGGAGGCGGGGACCCGTCGATGCTCGGTCGCAGACGGCGAGGACGAAGTAGATCGTGGCGGCTGCTAGGGTTTTTACCCTAGCCGCCGCCTCTTTTTCTCACGGGATGTTGTTCCGTATCTTAACACATGGTGGTGCTTGGTACGGTGCGCTTCGGGGTGCTCGGAGCGTTGCGGCATATAGTTGGAGGGCACAACAGTCGCAGATCGTCATTGTTTAGTCAATTCACCGCTATTTTCGTTTCTTTTCTTTTGTGCACTTTTTTGCTGTTGCTCCAGCACTTCTTCAGTTCTGATATGTTGTATTGTATGTATGTTTTCTATATTAATATAGAGGGACGAAAGTCTAATTCGAGGAGGAATTATTAGCTTTATAATTAGGCTAAATGTGGGCAGTTAGGCTTTGTCCAACCGCCTTAAGCGAAGATACACCTCTTCTAAACCGCCTTTGTAGGCACCTATTCCCGGGGGGGGGGGGGGGGGGGGTATATAAGCCCCTCAATCAACGAAATCGACACTTGATTCCTCTCAGTCTTTCATTTCCAAAAACGGTATCAACAACTTTCTCTACCGAGAGCGAATTGGCGAAACTTGGTAGAGAAGAATAGGCAAAAGGTAAGAAAAATTTCCTGAGACACATTCGACTACTTCACGGGGAGAAGAAGGAAAGCGTCGACTGATGTTCCACTTTAATGTTCTAGTTCATTTGTCAAGAAAATCAACTCCATGTTGATATATTGTGATCATGCAATTCAAATGTAGACCTAATTCAAAACACTTTACACCCTCCTTCGATTGTAATACAAAAATACTATCGTCTTAATTTCAGGACATACGATGTCTTCTCATAAAGAATCATTAGATACACACTACGGGTGATATATATATACCACTACCTGAAATTCAACTAGTGCCCATGATACTAAGAATACCAGTGGTCTTGAAAAGAACCAAGAGAAATCAATGTAATGTGGAGGTAAAATGACACGTAGAAGCACAAGGACTTAGTAAAAGGGATAAGATAACCACCAATTTTATCAAATATGTTATTGTATGAATCATTGTACATATGAATTTCCAATTTTCAAGCCTTTTTGCTCTTCTTATTCCATAAGTTTGACCTCTAATAAGAGTTTTCAACTGGATATGTTTGAAGCTCACTTCAATAAACACCAAAATATAATCTGATTAGGGATTGTACTTATTATCTTCATCATGAAGAAAACATAAGTTAGTTCAGTGAGAGGTACACTTTTTTGCAATAATAATTTGCTCGAGGAATAAAATTTCCAACACGTTTTTGAGACCTCTTTAGTCTCATAACTATCCAACAAAGTCTGTAATTATACTACTATATATCTGGTCTATCGTCCATTAATATCATGTTATTCATACATGACACTGTGTATATTGTAATGTATTCAAACTGTATACCTGTATAAATAAATGGACAGGGTATTTAATTTTTAAAATTCTTTTACAACTTACCCGTGAGAGTTACCTATGGCGCATGGATCTTTTTATCCAAAGGCAAACACACATGCCTCTACCAGAGGATTCTGGCCATAATACATATATTAGGGGTTGAGACTTGAAATTGCCAAGCTACAAGAGTCACACGTACAAAGGTAATCGACTGGATCATCAGATAAACCCCTGTCCCTCGTCGCCAAAAAAAAAAGGATAAACCCTATCTCTGTCTCTCTCCATGCAGTGTACACATGAGGGATACTGAAGCATGGTCAAGTGGCAGAGATGAAGCTGTATAATAATTTATAGGTTTGAGTGTCACCTACTAATTAGCTGTGATAAAGATGAAGCAAATTAAGAAGCTGAGCACGCAATAGTCCGAGGTGGTGGAGTGTGACGCCGAGTGGACAAGAACGTACGGCTAGCTAGTTGTACATATATATGGCCTGAAATATCTGGATTGCTTTTCACGCCCTGTCCGATCCTGCATTGTTAATCTTTGCAACAAATATCCCCTACTACGCATGATCTATTGTGGAGAGGAAATGAAATGATGCATGATGCATGCAGGATGTCAAAAGAAGAACGAAAAGAAAACAAGATCTTGGTTGGGCCTAGGTACACACGTCCGTAAAACAAAGGCACTGACGACGCACATAGGCAAGTTCGTGTCAGGTCCCAGTCTACAAAGGTACCAAATGACTCGATCGTGAGCAAGACTGATATGAGAATTAAAACGTGGTATTCCCTCGTCGGCATGCATGCAGCTATAGCTATAGGCGAGGTAGCTTTCGCTCGCCCTCTTTCTCGGAAACGGCGGCCACAGGGACGGACACATAGAAAGGGCCAGCTGGACGCCGCACGACGTGCCTGAGACTCCTGAGAGCGAGAGGGACATGAACATGTGGCCCAACGGGGATGGAGCCACCGCGCGTGGCTAATTTCCTCGATCGATCGGGTCTGAGCTTCGAGCTCGGATGGCGATCTGGTATATGGTACGACCAGATTGATCGGGACAGATAATGGATAACAGGAGGCTACGTCTTCGTGTATTGCATGCGCACACGTTGAGTTTAGGCGCGTGCTAGGCCGTATTCGCGTTTTAAATAATACATTTTTTTTATTGATTTTTATAAAAAATACGCAAATTTGGCAAATTTCAAATCTGTCGATCCGTCGTCCGTTCAACGGACGACAGAGCGCGTTCGTCCAACATGTCGTCTTTTGTTGAAAAGACGACCAAGTTGTCTTCTTTTCTTCAAAAGACGACCAACGTGTCGGGTGGCAGGGGGTCGGCCTCGTCGGCGGTTCAACGGACGACGCGCGCTGTCGGGGTGACAGGGGTCAGCCGCGTCGGCTGTTCAAGGGACGACGCCCGTTTCGTCCTTTGAAGGGACGACGCGCCCCAGCTATATTAGCTCGCCCGCCCGTGCTCGTCGTCTGCTTGCTCTCATTTCCAGCTCGCGCGTCTGCTAGCTCCTCTCTAGCTCTTCTTCCTCTCTCGCTTGCTCTCATTTTTTCAGCCGTTGCACCGATTTGTAGCCTAGATTTCTATCCAAACTCGCTGCTCTGACACATTAGCAAGCTAGTAGAGTCCCGATCTACTAATGGAATAGCCTGGTGTAGTGATTTGAGGCGTTTTGGTGGAGGGATCTGGTGGTATTCTTGTTGAGCAATGGCCATGGTGGAGGCTGGTGCTGGGACTTGAGGAAGGTGCATGGTGGAGGTGTTGATCCGTTGACCTGAGGCAGCTGCACGGCAGGACTTCGCACGCTTCAAGGGTAAACCCTAATTTTTTGCTTATTGCAGTCATGTGTGTATGTTCATAGGTATTTGTAGAGTATTATGTGTCAATGTACCTGTCTTTGACTATTTTTGGTATTTTTTAGGTCAAAAATCATGTCAAATAATGTAGTGTTTAGGTTCTTGTATGGTCCTGGTTCCGTCAGAATAAACCAGCACGGAGTTGATTTGAGCGAGTTTAGATTTATGGATGAAGTGCTTCAGAATCCTGAAACAGTGCCCGTTACTCAGTTGAAGGATTGGTTATGTGTTCGTTTAGGGCTCCCTCCTACCCATACTGTCGGTGTGCATGCTTTATGGACTAAGTCAAGGCAAACCCCTAATTTTTATTTAAGGCCAATAGAAGCGCAACAGAAATGGGTCAAATTTGTGCAAGCTTGCCAGAAAAGAGGAGTTAACCCCAGTCTCTTATTGTTACCTGTGGTGAAAGAGGCTGGGTATGATCATGATCATAGTAGTCAGACCGGTCATGCTGGAGGTAGTTATGATCATGGCCAGAGTAGTCAGACCGGTCATGCTGGAGGTAGTTATGATCATGGCCAGAGTAGTCAGACCGGTCATGCTGGAGGTAGTTATGATCATAGCCAGAGTAGTCAGGGCCAAGAGGGTGGCGGCGGATATGAATCAGGTCACAGTAGCTATGCACACACCGGGGGTGATGGTTATGTATCAGAGGACGGGGGTGAAGGATTAGGGGAAGACATATTCAGTGGCGAAGCTGATGAGGACGAGATATATGATGGTTTGTTGCAACATCAAATGGAAGCCGAATACTCAGAAGGCAACAGTGATACGGCTGATGATTCTGGCGAGTTTGATCAAGAAGAGATCGGCCAACCTATTCCGGCATCATGGAATAATGACAACACAGCAGCAATGACTGTGAACGATTGGCATGATTCGGCGTGGCATTATCACGCGAACAACATCTCTCTGGGTGCATTATATCCTAGCAAGAGACATCTGCAGGAAGCAATTGTTGAGTGGTCAATGTCCATGCAACGGGTCATGAAAACGAAGGTGTCATCACAACAATATTTGACATTGGTTTGCGAGGAAGCTGGATGTCCTGCAAGGGTGCATGCCCATATCCCTAGGTATGACACAAACTGGAAGGTCACCGATGTTGTGATGCACACATGCACACTTGAAAGTGTCCTTCAGGACCATCGTAACCTCACGTCAACCCTCCTGGCTAGACTGTTGTACACAAAAACTAGACGTGTGGAACTATGTCTTAAATTTGTAATATGTGTGGAACTATGTCTTAAATTTGTAATATGTGTGGAACTATGTCTTAAATTTGTAATATGTGTGGAACTATGTCTTAAATTTGTAATATGTGTGGAACTATGTCTTAAATTTGCAAAATGTGTGGAACTAATGTGCAGATGGCGGGATCTTTGCTGAATGCTGACATAGATAGAAAGCACCGATCGACGGTACTGGATGCTAACCCGGGGTCCTTGAAGCACCTAGTGACTCTCACTCCCATTTCGAACTGGTGCATACATCCTGATTGGCTTCAGAGGCATGTGACATTTATTTCTCTTGCTGTTGGGATATTTATGGGCCAATGTGACTAAACTGTTCTGCTTTCTTCTTATGTAGATTGAAGGGGGCTGGGCTCTTACAATTCGTTCGTTTGGTTGAGGCCACTCGTATGGAGGAGATAGAAGGGCGACAACTTGGGTTCCAGACTAGTCGCTTACAGTACGACTCGTCTTTGCTCACGTGCTTGGTGGATCGATGGAGGCCCGAGATTCACACTTTCCATTTTCGATGGGGAGAGATGGCTCCTACCCTTCAGGACGTCTCGTACTTGCTGGTACTTCCGTTGGCTGGCGTGCCCATAGGCCCAGTGGATCCACCGGCAAATTGGGCCCAAGACATGGCCCAACGATTCTTTGGCATCCGTGATGGAGCTCTGGCCTTTGGCCATGACAATCATGGGCCAAAATTTGGATGGTTGGAGCAGTATCAGGTGTGTTTCATTTATTTGTTCTATTTTGTTGGAGAAGTATCATGTACTGAAAATTGTTCTATTTGCCAATGCAGATACAGAGGTTTGGGTTCCCGGCCACTCCGATGACTGCCCTACAGATTACACGCAGCCTGGAGGCATACCTTATGTGGCTGCTCGGGAAGGTGATGTTCACTGAGAACCACGTGTCGACCATTAGGTGCGCGATACATCCATTTTGCTAGAGGGATCGCGGAGGCGACGTGCCAGGAAGAATGCACACAGTGGAGTTGGGGTTCAGCTGTCTTAGCAACTACGTACCGAGGTATGTGCAATGCTTGCCAGTTAACCAAGGACAGTTCTGCCTTGCTAGGATGCCCATTGTTGCTGCAACTGTGGTCGTGGGAGAGGTTCCCTATCGGCCGTCCAGATGTAAGTGTCAACCAAATAGTCGGCAACCAGGAACATGAAACAATTGTCTACCACTCTGACCTGCTGTTCGACGAAGAGCAAATTGATTTGCCTACATTTGGCACTCACTGGACCCGTCGCAAGGTCAGTGTAATGTCTTAATAAATTGCACTTCTGGTACTACAATATGAAAGTTACTAACAACTATTTTGTCATGCAGTGTCGTTTCGCGGGAGAGCAAGTCGTTAGATGCTATCCATCGTTCAGCGAGCAGTTCGACACACTGAAAGAGGATGTCGTGATTTGGGAGCCGTACACCCTGCAGACACGACACGCACGATATCCCGGCGGGTTATCTATTATGTGCACTAGAGATCGAGAGTACTGGCTGATTACATCGAAGATCATCTTTGATTGCCAAGTTGAGGAGATGTCTCAACAGAGGGTCATGCGACAGTTTGGTCTTTGCCAGATGGTAGATCCCCCGCGTCCGGATGTTCCCCTTCCAGATGTCGTGCACGCGTAAGTAAATATATGTACATAAGGAATGCATCTTATACTTCATCTATGTTCTTTAATGATGGTCTAACAAATTCTAATGACAGGTACTCTCGGAAAAGTAGCAAGACCGCCACTCAATGTCTCCAACGGGTGGGGATTTACGTCAACGAGTGGCAGAATGCACCAACACAAGTGTGGCACGCTGGCCCGTTTGATATGGAGCTATTCCACGGATACCTACAGAGGTACATGTCGATGACACGGCTACGTCCCATTCCACACGCACATGACGATGAGATATACCCTAGCCAGTCAACACTGGAGTCCAGACAGTCAGCGGTAAGTACTTTATTTAGAGCATAATCAACATGAGTGCCTATGTAGTGCATACCTAACTATGAGACAAATGCAGGCCGATATGACGTGGGAGCTACAGACTGAGGTGGCTCAGTACGGACGATCGCTTTCGAACGTTCCTCTTGTGCCCCGTCAGCAGGCTCAGTCCTTTGCCCGGCGGGTCGAGGAGAAGCTGCGGCGTATCTACGCGTCCATCACGTGCACCAGCGTCTCAGACGTCGTTCAACACCGAGAAGCACAACGCCCACCGCGTCACTCGGTGGAGGAGCGCGCCCCACGTCGATCCACGCAGCAGCGCCCACCGCATCACTCGGTGGAGGAGCGCACCCCACGTCGATCCATGGAGCAGCCACCTTCTCCAGACCATGCTGGAGGCTCGGGACGGCACGAGGAGCATATTTCTCCACCACTCCGCCACGGGCCTCGTCCAAGACTCTCACAGCAGGCGCCGCCGAGAGCACCACCTCCAGACCAGGCTGGAGGCTCGGGGTGGCAGCAATCACAGTTTACTTCTGACCCGTGGCAGCAATCGCAGTTCAATATCGACCAGTTGCACCAGAACCAGATTACTTTCGAACAATGGCAGCATCAGCAGCCGATCCCCTACATGGACTTTGCTTATCGACCACAATCTCATCCTCATGGTAAGCGTGTCCCTTCCTACTATTATTAGATGTAGTATGCCATTGTTCAGTACTTAATTTCTTGTACACTAGCAGGAGACTCCGTTACATGGGACAGTACTGACGACCGTCATCAGCAGACACAGCACGAGCAGGTAGACTGGTTTAGTCAGTATCAGCCAGGTACTCCACCACCTATCCCCACACAGAATACACAGGATCAAGGTGAAGGGTCAACTGCACCTCGCCGTGATGTGATGCCACCCCACAGATATGGATGGAGTACACCGAGGCCTCCGCCACCTCGTCGTCGACACCAGTGATATCTACTTATGTATCAGTCTTTTACCTATCTATGTATGAGACATCATTCTATTATTTCATGATTTTATTCGACAAACTACTCAACATAACTTGCAACATAGTTCAACATAACTTGCGGTACATAAATAAGAGTCCTATCTATCCCTAGCATGATGCCTTTCCCTTTCCCTTCGATGATGCCTCGCCCTTTCCCTTGGACGATCCCTCGCACTTGCTCTTCTTGGCCTGCGATTTCTTCTTCTCCTGCCTCTTGTCCCACTCAGCTCTTGCCTTGCTTCCAACGGGTGGCGGCATGAAGATATCATCCTCATCTTCGCTCTCTTCTATCTAGGCCCTACGTGCCACAACCTGCTCTATCATGTCAGCTTGACTCTTCTTGGCCTGCTCTTTCTTCTTCTCCTATCTCTTGTCCCACTCAGCTCTTGCCTTGCTTCCAACCGGTGAAGGGCATGAAGATATCATCCTCATCTTCACTATCTTCTATCCAGGACCAAGGTGTATTAGCCACCTCCATCATGCGATCTTCACTCTTGAAGGTGAGCTTGTCCCACCTTACCTTGATCCTGAGAAGCTCTGCTCGTACCTGATTTGGGGTCTTCAGTTTCCACCCTCTTCGATGAAGTGACTTACCAAGTATAACGAGAGCATCATGGTTCGATACCAACGTATCCCAGTCGGCTGGTTTATCGCCTATCTCAACAGTTCTGGCTATGAAGAAAAGCCCAATGGACATATCTACAGGCCAGGGAGACATGTCGGTCATAGTGGAGAGGAGTGGAGGAAAATTTGAGAGCAAAAGGAGAGAGGGAAATGAGAGAGTAAGAGGAGGAAGAGATGAACTAGGTTAAAGGATACATCCCGTTGCCCGGATTTATAGAGGCACCGAACCGAATAGGCGGGAAAAAAGGGCGGGAAGTCGTGGCGGGAACAAAGGGCGGGGATTACTGGCGTGAAAAATTTGCGGGGAGTAACGGCGGGAAAAAATGGCGGGGAGTACCGGCGGGAAAAATCGGCGCGAAGGATTGCCGAGGAGCGGACGATTATTTAGCGGCGGGAGCACTGGGGCGTCGGCTGCTCAAAGGACGACAGATCATGTCGTCTCTTCAAGGGATGACCGACCTGTATCGTCTGCTCAAAGGACGAACCCATCTGTCGTCCGCGCAACCAACGAAGGAGCTCTGTCGTCCGTTGAACGGACGACGGATGGACAGAAATGAAAATTGCTAAATTTGCGTATTATTTGTGAATATGAATAAAAAAAAATGTATTATTTAAAAAAAATTAGCCATGAACAGGTGGCCGAACGGGGATGGAGCTGCCTCATGCGCATGGCTTTCCTTGATCGGGCCTGAGCTTCGAGCTCGGATGGCAATCTGGTAATGGTAGACCCGATTGATCGGGACAGACAATGGCTAAGAGCGTCTCTAACGGATCCCTAAAAACACAGCTCTTAAAAGCATTATTAGGGGGGGGGACGGAAAACATGTTTTATAATGTAGAACCGGCTTCAACAGAGCAGATACTAAAAATTATGTTGAAGTATGATCCAAATTCTATTAAGGCTAACTTTTGACGGAGCGGAGCGAGACCCGTCGTCGGGAGGCTTGGGCCGAAGTGAAGCGGAGCGGTATGGATCATTGATACATAGGTTACCACCGCTATATATACCTCTTGTAAGCCGTCGGCTGGGATAAGTTGCATCTGTAAAATCCCCGGTATTATGTAAACACTCCCCGTATAGTAAAGATTTGCAGGCTGACGTCCGTTGTTTTTTTTCCTCTCTTTGTTGGAGAGGGGTTTCCATGTTAAATCTGTGTCCTCCAGATTGTCACAAAGCTAACAAACTAGAACTGTAAAAAAAAACATATATCATTTTCTATTCCCGTGTTCCTCTCCGTCTTGTGTTCTTCCCCAATCCCGGCCCTCGTTTGTAGGTGGACTGTGGACTGTAAACTACGTCCCAAACTGCATATATCTGATGTTGTCACGAATAAAATATTTACGGGCCAAACAAACTTTATGAGATCTGCTAGAGACCGTTTTCCGAGGAAAACCATAAACGCTAGAAATTTTAAGATTTGACCGGTCTAGAGATGCTCTAACGGGCCACAACCACTCCCTCGGTTTTAAAATATAAGATATTTTAGCTTTATAAAAGAAATGTATCTAGATGTTTTTAGACATCTTATATTTTGAAACGGGGAGGGAGTACGTGCGTATTGCATGCGCACACGTTGAGTTGAGTAGTCTAGACGTACGACCTACGTGCTCCATGAGTTTTGCTTTTGAAGTTTCCCGCCTGCTCATCCATGGGTTTGGCCCAGGGCCAGTCGCTTCAGCCTGCTCCAGTGACCAGTGGCTCGATCAGATGTCTCGTCGGTCAACGTAGATTATGTTGCAGGGAGAGATGTAACGTGCCAGGTCACTTATTTCCGCCACTATGTCACTTCTTACTAGCTAGCCACGTGAAGGTCTACAGTGGGTGGCTAAGCCGGGCTCCATGTCAACTCACTAGTCACATTCGCTCTTGGTTAGCCCAACGGCCGGCATACGTACGCACGCACGCGCGTGGTTCATTTTCGGCCGGCCTGGAGCCCGTGGCGACCACCACGCAACACCATGCACGGTGTCACGGAAGCTTTCTTCCCGGTCACTACTATATTTGCCAGCCGTCCCGGGCAGATTTGACCCCAAGGTCCCTACCTGCCGGCTGAGCGGCATGTGACCGGTGTTCCTTGAGCGAGACATCAATGGTTATAGTCTAGGGAGGAGAAACCAAATCAAGAACACGCCGCTCACGCGAAAACACTCGCGCGACCGCATCACATTCCCACGAGCTACGTGAAGATGTACAATGGGTGACTGAGCCGGGCTGCATGTCAACTCTCAACAGTCACACTCTCGATCACTCTTGGTTAGCCTAACGGCGCCATACGTAGGCACGAACGCGTGGTTCACCTTCGGCCATGCACGGTGTCGCGCAAGCTTTTCTTCGCGGTCGCCTGTTTTGCCAGCCCCAGACTTGACCCCAAAGCTCCTACCTGCCGGCCAAGCCAGATATATGCATGCATGTGATCGGTGTTCCTTCTTCAGCGGTACATCCAAGGTACAAACATGCACGTCTCGTTATCGTCCTATTATGTTGACCATATTTTCTCTCAAGGCCACTCTGTCAGTGGCCAAATCTTCATAAAGGAATGGCCGTCGGTGGCGCGCGGCAACGCCTGGCGATGGGAGGGGAGAAGGCGGGGGTGTTGCCCCTATCACCTTCCTAGGAAGAGCGACGCGGAGCGGTTCGTGGGATCTATCTTGGAATGTTGGGTCTGGCTAATCTCATCCAGCATTTCCAAACATCAGCAGCTGATAAATCCAAGCATAAAGGCCCGACTTTATTTCCCAGGATCGCGCAGGCATGAACTTCGGCCCGCCCAGGTCGAGATAGGGCCCAAAAGGGCCTAGATCTAGGCCAAGCGGGCTTCACCATTAGCCACCGCGTCGACCGCCACCAACGATAGCGTCATCACATAGTAGATCATCTTGGTCGTCACCAGGTTGCCACACCACAACCGCTGAAGCGCCCTGGCGCGGCCGAACCCACTCGAGGAGGGGCCCACATGCGAGTAAAGGAACGACCGCCGCCGCCGGCACCATGCGGGAAATGCCCGGCCGGCAGAGGGGAGAAGGCGGGGGCGGTTTGGGAGAAGAGGAGGCGGCGTACCGCCCCGGTAGGGATGTAGACGGACGCCTGCCAAGCCAACAAAACCTGTCCGTCTAGTCAATTTCTTTCCTAATTAAATTACTAGTCCTTAACAATTTTGCTCTAAACACTAACTACACGGCTGTCCGTCAAACGTCCGCCGGATAGACGGACAACATCCCTACGCCCCGGTCACCCGCTCGGGAGAGTGACATGTAGCGTTTCCGGGGATCTATCTTCGAATGCCTGTTATGATTAGTCTCACCCCAGCATTTCAAAACATCGGCACCTGACAAATCCAAAGCATAAATCCCCTTCTTTACCTAAAGTCCTGACGGCATATATATAGGCCAGCTGCGTCATAACATTAGCGTTCCAGAGCCATACAGGACACGTCACTAAAATGTGATCCATTCGTGTAATTCACTTCTGACCAAGAGGAAACACAAAACTAAAGTTCCTCATCGGAAACCTGAATCCAAATCTTTTTTATCCAAGAAAAAAGAAGGATCGTCAGATGACCCCTGTCTGTTCGTCGCAAAAGAAGAAGGATAAAGCGCTCTCTCTGTCCCTCTCCATGTATAGTGCACATGAGAGGTACGCATGATCTAGTGGCAGAGATACAGCTGTAAAATAATCTCCTGATTTGAGTCATGTACTTAGCTGTACTCCGAGGTGGTCGAGTGTGGTGCCGACTGGACATGCACGTAAGTACGGCTAGCCGTATGGCCTGAAATATCTGGACTGCTTTTCACTGTCCGATATATCCTGCATTGTTAATCTTTGCAATCGGGGCCTTCTTCATACATAAAGCTAGGACATGCATTGTTATTTGTGTGGTGCAACAAATATCGATCTCCCCTACGCATGCATGCATGATCTACAGGTGGAGGAATGGAAATCATGCATGCGTGAATCGTGATGCATGATGCATGCAGCAAAAGTCAAAAGAAGAAGGATAAGAAAACAAGATCTTGCTTTGGCCTACACACATATGGCCATATAGGCATATATATATACGTGCGCAAGTTTCTGTCAGCTCCGAGTCTACAAAGTTACCACATGACACGATCGTGAGCAAGACAGGTATGCGTATTAAAACATGTTTTATCCCCTTCTGGTGAGATGTGCGAGCGGTTGCTTCCTCGGCACATATATGCATGCAGCTAGGTAGGTAGAAGGTAGGTACTACCTTTCGCTGGATGTGGACCGCCAGCACCCTCTTTCTTGGAAACGGCGTACGCAGCGACGGACACGGAAAAGGAGCCACGAGGCCGCACGACGTATCTCTAGCTGCACTACCAAAACCGGGTTTATTGCTTCCATGACGTTTTTTCGCTGAATTGCTGAAACGCAATATCGTTCGTAAAATTGGCAGCAGCACGACGCTTCTTATGGCAGCAATACCTTCTATACGACATTGGCCATAAATCGGTGTCAACGCTCTTTTACAACATGTTTTAACGAACGGTGGGGTTAAGGATTAGGGTTAGATTCAGAAACCATTTCGTTCCAGCTCTAACAAAAAAGACAACCGTTTCGAGTCGGTTCCACTCACTTGCCCGCCAGCGAAACTTCTGCCCGTCGTGCTGACCGTCCCCGACTGCCGTCCTCCTCCATCTTCTCTGGCGGTGGCGCCGTCAACTTCGTGTGCTTGGCAGTGGCGGCCCGTGTGAGCTCAGCGGCAGCCCATTGGTGGTGAGTAATCTCGAAACCCTAGCTCCATTCCATGCGCCTGGATTTGGATCTGACCCGGTCGCTTCCTCTGATTTCTGAGCTAGATTGTCGTGAGCGGGTTGGCTGAATCGGGGGCATCGAGATGGAGAGGCAAGAGAACACTTCCAATAGGTAAAACAAGCTATTTTTTATTTGATTTGATCGCATTTGGGTAATCAACCAATTCCGCTAGCTCACTCTGCCCGCCACCACTCAAAACATGGGTGATTGTGAGCGGAGAAAATTCCAATTCAATGTCAAGTTCTTCCCATCTAAAGCGAAACTAGGTGATGGTAGTGTACGTAACATCAAAAGAGGTACATCTGTGTTGGGAGGTTGAGTTTGTAGATATTGATCCATAGCAACTGCAGCAAATGGAAGAACTAGCCGTGAAGAATTTGGTGGAGAAAATTGGGCAAAGTGTTCCTTGGGGTCCACAACAGGAAGTTGCATTGTTACGGTTTGAAAATTGAAAGGGAGAATGTTTGAGAACTGAGGATGGAGAAGAGTTAGTTGATGAAATTGATCGGCAAGATGGCTGGATAAACAAAGATGCTACTTTTCATGCTGAGCTCGTCGACCTGCAAGCAGATTTCAAGGTTGGATATGTGGCTTCAAATTTGTCTTCGCAAATGTCAGATGATGATTGGGCTTCACAGAGACAGATGGTGCCCATACGAACTGAAGTGACAGTATTATCAGATATAAATGATGTTGATACAGGGCCTGATGTTGATGTAGGGGCTAGTGTGTGTTGATTGGAATTCAGTGGAGTTGGATGAACCTACTAATTTAGTCCTAGCACCAATAGCTCACATAGAAATGGCCAAAATATTTGGCATTCTGTAGATGACAGAGATAAGGAAAAGGCTGATGAAACTAATTTAACTAATGATGATGATGGTAACAAAATATATTCTGAAGATGTAGATAGAGAGTTGATGGAAAATGCTGCAGATGATGTAAATGATGCTCATGATGATGAGCTGGTTACTGTCTATGACAAGTAAAATCATGTTATTGCAGTAGGTAAACCGTTTCCCATCATGAGTGATTTTAGGATGTGTTTCAAATCTTATGCAATCAAGAAGGAGTTTGATGCCAAGACTCAGTGGACTGATAAAAAGAAGTTCTATGCTAGATGTAGAGGTTTTGATGGGGGCGTCAATCCTTGGAAATGGTACATTTCTGCTAGATGCCAACAAGATGGAAGTACCATTAGAGTTAATCAAATCCCTTTTGAACACACTTGCATTACTAGTTCACAGAGAATATCAACAATGACATCACAGATTTGGGTTGTTGAAAAGATCACTCCTATTTTAGCCAACACACCAAACACTACTGCAAAGAGGCTAAAAGCAGACTTGGAAAAGGACTACCCAATTAAGATGAATTATAGCATTTGTGTGGAAGGCAAAACAAAGGGCAATGAAAGAATGGTATGGTGATTGGGAAAATACTTTTAGGATGTTGTATAACTTCAAAGCAGAAGTGGAAAAGGTCACCTGGTAGTGTTGTGGAGATAGATACCAAGGTTGCACCTGATGGCAAGGTATTTTTATCCAAAAAAATTATAGCTTTAAAGCAGGATGTCGTCCATATTTAAGCATAGACTCTTCATTTTTAACTATAAAGTAGAATGGTCAGCTGGTAGCATGCAATGCTCTGGATGGACATAATTGGATGTTCCTTGTTGCCATCGGGTTGTTTTAATCAGAGACTAAGGCTTCATGGACATGATTTATGATGCAGTTGAAAAGATGCTTAGGGCCAGTCTCACCTTTGGCAGTCCATACAGATGCATGCTAAGGGCTAGAAAATGCAGTAAAGTTTGTGTTTCCCCATGCTGAGCAAAGAGAGTGGTTTGATCATATGTGGATGAATTTGATCAAAAAGTTTGGAGGAGAAGAATTTGGGCGCATGTGGCCTGCAGCAAGATCTTACAGTACCCAGACACATTCATATCATGTTGGTAAGACAATGGCAGCATGTAGTGAGGATGATAGGTACATGGCTGCAAACTTATCACTCTCTCTTATGGTATAGGTCAGGATTTAATACTGCCATTAAATGTGATCATATCAACAACAACTTGGCAGAAAGTTTTAACAGTAAGGGTGAAGAATTTAAAGGACTTGCCTATACACGACATGGTTGACCAAATCAGGATCATGGTCATGTGCTTGTGGGAATTGAGAAGAAGAATTGGTGATGTCCTGCAAGGGGACAAGCTTCCTGCTGTGGTACAACAGGTTGTCAACAAGAGTAGAAATCTTGCAAATTTGAAAATTGAGAAATCTTCTTTGTGGGGTGCTGAAGTTAGAGACACCAAAACTGGAAGGTGAGGTGTTGTTGACACTAAATTGCATGAATGCACTTGCCTAGAGTGGCAACACACTAGAAAGCCATGTGAGCATGCCATACTTTTCTTGGCCTCCAAACCAAAGTTAAATATGCACCCATATTTACATGAATATTATTCGGTAGCAAAATTTAAAGCTGCATATGTAACTCGAATTCCAGCACTTACAGACCAGTCTTAGTGGCCTGAAGTAGAATTTGAATTTTCTATGTGTCCTCCACTAACCAAAAGAAAAGCTGGCCGGGCTAGACAAAGTAGATACAAGGAATGGTTTGAGAAAGGTGGGAGTAGTAAGAAGGGGAAAAGGGATGATAAGTCAAAAAGACCTCAAAAAGGTAACAAAAATAGATGCAGCTTTGCCAGGAACTTGGGCACCGAATTGGATCTTTCGAATGCCTTTACACTCCTAAAAAGCCAAAGAAGTATGCAATATTTTTTGTTGTTACTATTACTGTTGTTTCTTCACTTTGTTTTGTTGCAAAATGACATGTTATGTTTTACATGAGAAAAACTTCAGCCCCTTGTTGTTGAAAACTGCTGGCCAACCAAAAAGGCAAGACTTGGTGGATTTAGAATAAAGAGAAATGTGGAGATCATGTTTAGTGCTGATCAAACAATGCAAAATGAGCCGGTTCTAAATGTGCAATGGAATCTGAAGCTATTGTGGATGTCACAATGGAAGCAGATCATGTTCTTTATGATATTGTGCTATAAAATGAAACTGTTTTGGATGGTGTGCAAATTGAAGCTATTCCAACAAAAAAAGAGGTAGTTGAGTTGCCACCTGAACCCGTTTTAGATGATGTGGAAACTAAAGAGGCAACAAAAGAGGCTATTGAGTTGACACCTGAACCAGTTCTAGATGATGTGGAAACTGAAGAGGCAACAAAAGAGGCTATTGAGTTGACACATGAACCATTTCTGGAGGTTGTGCTGAATGACAACGCTGATTTGGTCGTTGAATTGCCATCAAATCCAGTTTAGGAGGTTGTGCTGCAAAAGTTGTGGGGGGCAACTGTTGCTGGTAAGAAAACCAAGAGCATCAACCAATTATGTCATGTGGAACCAAGCAGTGAAAAGAAGAAGAAGAGATTGAGCGGTAAGAAGCAAAAGAATTAGAGTTGGAACCATTGAAACATTATGTTTGTTATAATGGTTTGTGTAATTTTATGTGAAAACCTATATTTATTTATGTAATCTTGTTTGTTGTAATGGTTTGTGTACTTTGATGTGAAAACTTATGTGCTATGAATTTGAATTTGAACTGGAAATCAAATTTGAATTTGAATTTACATTCGAATTTGAACCAACATTCGGTACTTTTGGACTTTATTGGTTTGTTCTATGAGGTTTCAATGCTTTATATACTATTATGCACGTTAGTTCATCAATCCTAGCCCTTTTGTGAAGTACAACTCATCGTCATCGAAAATGTGGTAGAAATGACCTCCAAAGTTAGGAGAAACGGCCCCATTTCTAAGCAACATAATTTTCGACCTTGTCCAAATCATCCAAATAAATGTCCTCAGCATCTATTCTACCTATATAGACATCTATTCTACCTATATAGTATCCATACGAATTCTCACTATTTTTTGAATTAATCTTCATATTATAAAATTATTTTGGAAAGTATATGCTATAATACAAAATGAATAAAAAACAACTTTAAAACATGATATTGCAAAACTAACTTCATATCCTGCTTAGTCACTCCAAAATGAAGCTAGGGTGAGGTTTTTGATATTTTGCATTTTCAAAACCCTAAACCCTCTACTCTCTTCTTTGAACTCTCTGCAACCTTAGTCGAGGTTGTTCGATTTGTGAAGGATTTTTCATGCAAATTTATTTTTATCATGTTTATGATTTTTCCTAGTAATTAGGTGAATAACATGACTATATGCGAATGCGTTGTATTTTTTCGATTTTTTTGAATTAGTTATGCTCGGTCAAAGTTGTCAAAACCCCGTTTATTGAGCAGGCTAACCCTAACGACCAACCTAGAGCGTTGATCTAACCCTAGCACGCTACCCGGTCCGTTTGATCTGTCCTTCTAGAAGGATTCCGTGTGAGGCTCAGCAAACCAACCTCGACCGTTCATCTGCCGCTGCCGCGCTAAACTGCCGCCATGCGATATGGTCTTCTAGAAGGAATCACGGGCGATCCGCGAGAGCCCATGTTCTTCGACGTGATTGGCTGGCATTTTTTTCTACGAGTTGCGTCTGGTTCGAAGGGAGATGATGACATGTCCGTTGGGCCGTCCAGGGCGTCCACACCTCGTCCAACTGCCCCGTCTACGCCTCTGCTTGTGGCAGCCACGCCTCTAGCCCGTTGCCCATTCCAGCCCCTTTTCCGGGGCCTTTTCCATGCATACGTCATGCAGCGTCGTAGCTTGGCTATTGCACATCGTCACAGCGTTGCAGCGTGACAACGGTTTACGCATCACAGGCACCCTGGCATCACATGCACACATAGTAGCCTACCTATTTGCACACCTTTGAAACTGGATGCTCTGCCGGTTTTGGCATCTCATTTCATTTTAAGTTAAACTCAAATTTCATTTACACATGTCTGCCGCTGAAACTCGTCATGTACACACGTACACATGTGCAAAGGACAATGCGTCGTGCAGCCTTACCGTCATGCACCGATGGATGCTCTGCCCGCCCTTCGATACAGGCACCCCTTCCGCTTTGAATGCTCTGCGACGCCGTTTAACAGCTCGACAGAGAGAAAACGCCACCACATCTTCTTCACACTAGGGTTGGTCCTATATAATGGCACCATTTCGTCCCAATATCCGCACACCTCTCACACTCTTCTCTTTGGCCGCCACGACATCTTCTTCTCGACCAAAATCAACTACAACCAAACTAGCCTCCACCATGCAGTTCAATGGCCCCACCTTCTGTCGCCCAGCCACCACGCCGGAGCGGGAGTTCGGTGGTGTCATCGTGGAGAATGAGCTGTGTGTATGGGCGATCTCGAGGTGGAGGGGGCCAACGGCCCTAGCGCATTTCTTCCTCTCGGCCGACTACCGCCACCTCCCTAGGGGCTCACCGCGCATGTTCACGCTTCTGCGATATTACGACGGCAACAACAACATGGAGATCGGCCTATACGTTCGCTTCACCAACCCCTTCGACGCATTCCCACTCCTCAGGGTGGTTTTTTTGGTGTGGATGCGAGTTCATTGCATTTATAACCTACAACGTCTTCTCAAACTTCCCCTCCCCAGACAACATGCACACCCTCCCCTACAGCATGCCGGAGGACGACAACGAGTGAGCCCCTACCCTGCAAGGTGGAGCCAAGGAGGGAAGATGGGGCCCCAGGAAGATGCCTCGCTGTTTTACTGTTTTCTAGTTGTATGTGTGTTTCCGTGTTTTTATTATCTAAGTTGTGTGCATTTGTATCGTGTGCCCGTCAGTGAGATGGGTTTATGTAAGGCTACTATCGTGTTATTTATCTATGTGGTTATAGTTCGTGAAAAATCTAGTTTGTGCAAGGTGAATAGGTCGTGCAAACTAAGTCTCAATATCAACGTCTAATTTCATCACTAATAAACTACATAAATGCATAAATAAAAATAGAAAGATAAATGGATACCCAAAGAGAAAAAACTACTTTGCTACTTCAAAGCACATTTATAAGCACAAAAAATGAGTTCTCAAATGAGAAAATCCTACAAGGTGCAAACTAACTTTGCTACTTGATGCTACAATTGTGAATAACACAAGAATAACATTTTTTTAAAGAGTGCTTGATGCTATAGTTGTGAATAACTAAGCTCAAAGTTATATGACAATGTATTTTTGTCTATACTATCACTCAAAGTTATAGGACAATATCCATTGACTAAAATATGCTTCTTGTTTCTTCGAACGCGGAGGTAATGTTGTACACAAAACAAGAATTAGTTGTCATATTTTATAACCATAAAAGGTGCAAGCTCCTTTCATATATATGAAACATCAAAAAATATAAACTTTAGCCAAATTTGAGTGGGATTCGTTGGCTTTTTTTCACCTCAAACGACCAAAGCTTTATTGATCATTAGATAAAATGTTTACAAAAATTACCAAATCAATTGGGGGAATAGAAAACCACACATGTCTACGGCCCAACTTACAACCCAATCCTTTGTCACAAGCTTCACTATCTCAGGTGGGCTTCTTTTTTCAATGGGCCAAGGGCAATAGTTAGTTTTTTTCAGAACGCAACGCTACCTTAACTGAAGAAAACTGAAGAAACTAAAATTTTGGCTGAATTGCTGCCACATTTGATTCATTACGAAAATCCAGCGTCCAAGTCATGCGTTTTATTGAGCATGCATTCAAACACAAACATAACCAGTTGATCTAAAATAGGAACCACACTAATAAGCACGGTCTAACGACTGATCAACTGAAGGTAAACAATTCCTAGAGAAATTATACAGAAATAAAATGCTGCATTGATCACATTTTTTCTGCTTTTTCAAACCAACCATTTGTCTTAGGTGCTTGTTCAGTTTCTTCAGTTCCTCATCACCCGTGTCAAATTTCTCCATCGTAGGCGCTTGATTGATCTGTCGGGTTGCATCCCCTCAAATCAATGATTCCCTCCCCTTGAAGCCTCTCAACGTATTGATCAATCCACTCAAAATGGTTACATTTCTTTAGATTCTGAAAAAGAACACATGAACCCTAATTCTCAAATCAGTAGACAAATTGAAAAATCTGCACAAATTACAGAAAAATAGCCGATGGACAACTCAGATCTAACCTTTTCCGGCCCGGACTTGCTCTCGCATTTCACAAATTCTCGTCCAAAATTCCCATTTGCATGCTTGATTGTGACCAATCGCTTCAATGGCGTGGTGCGTGTGTAGTCAGGACATCTTGTCATGGGCATTGCCCTATACTTAGGCCATGAGAGGCAGGAGGCTGAACTCGCCGGGCGGCCGTAGTCACGCGTCGTCGTCGGAGAAAAAGACCCGACGAAATGGGGGCGGCAGGGGCTCGGGCGGCGGCAGTCAGGCACGGGCTAGCGGGGGTGAGAGATCTGAAGCTGAGTTGGGCAAGTTGGGGGTCCCACAGCGAGGTAGATCCAGTGTGTGGGTCAGTGCTAAGGTGGATAAGTTGTGGGTCCCGCTCAATTCACATAATGTCATCCTCTACTGCTCTTAAAACCCGTGTTGCACATGAGTTATTTCTACCGCGAGAAATGTCGTCCTGCGGCTATTTTTACGAACAATGTTGCATTTCAGCCAATTCCGTGGAAAAACGTGTCACACAGGAGCGATAATCCCACCAAAACCAGCAACCCAAATCGTCTGATTTGATCCGTTTGGATTATCCCATGGAAGATAATTGGTCGCGGTGCGCCTTGTTAGGTCAGTGCGTCCAGTGGAACGATCCATTCTGTCAGTCATGGGCCGTTGGCCAAAATACGAAAATAAGATCAAAGTCCTATATAAATTAAAACGTGGCAAATTCTAGAAAATTTTCATTCATTTCATATTTAATTTACATAGGAAATAATAAAAAACTAAACCCTAACTACGGTTAGGGCTACAGCCGCTTCCTGCACCAGCGTCACGTCGGCATCACGCCAACTCGTCCTCGGTGAGGTCGATGTACGATGGCGGTGTCTATGCACCTGTTGTGGGCACGCAGGCTGTGCCGATGGAATCTGATGCTGCATCCCAGGCCACGCTAGCCTCACATCCTGAGGTGGAGGCGGCGGCGGGAGAATCTGGCCTTCCCACACGATCTACGGTGACGCGTGCGACAACAGTGGTGGTGCATGTGGCAACTCCACTGGTGTTAAGCCACCAGCGCAGATAGTTGGATAGTATCACCTAGTCCCTCCCAGGTCCAGAGGGCGTCCTCGGCCGTCCTAGGCTCCTCGGTGGTGCGGGGGTGGTTGCGCCTTCGTCGTAGCCTGGCAGCAACTCCACCTCATACTTCACGATGACGGCCGTAGTAGGAGCCTCGTTGTCCTCATCCTCATCTTCGTCCTCGTCAGTGTCCACGAAGAGGTCGCCGTAGTCCTCCACGCCGAGCTAGAAGTCAGGCACCTCCGTCGATGCTCACCACGCCTTGTTCTCCCAGCGGAGGAAGGCCCGCTAGAAGTCCTTCTGGTTGTACGCTCGCTCGGTCGTACCGCATCGCCTATGGGAATTGCTGGATGTGGCGGGACATCTCCGCTTCCAGCGCCGCATCGCGGGTCGGTGCTGGCGGTACCTGCACCATGCTCCGGAGTAGGTGCCATCCGCCGGGGAGGATGACGTCGCGGTGGTTGCATGGGTTCTCCTCCCTCCACCGATGTTTGGTTGTCTGCACTTGTTTCACTATCACATTGACACACACACACTAAACAGTCATTAGCAGCCATCTTGTTCTTCCTGCTATGGCTGTTGGCCATAGAGGGCAGCAAACGATGAAGGGTTGTGGTGGCGATGGAGGGCGGCCAACACCTGTTGTGGCTGCGCCGACGATGGAGGATGGCGCCGGAGAACACAAACACGGTCAGCTAGGCACTGTACTTACCGGCGCAACAGCCGGCGAGGCAGGGAGCGTGACAGTAGGCTGGACTAGGAACTACTCGGTCTTGATCGCCGTGTCAAGGTCCTTAGCCGCAGTGGCAACACCGACGATGGAGAACTACGCCGATGATGGAATGCGGTGGGCACCTGCCGAGGCTGCCCACGACGGAGGGCAGCGCCGAGAACACCAACACGGTCAGCCCAGTAGCATCGATCAAGAACCGCTCAACGGACGGCTAGGCACTGGACTTACTGGCGCAACAACCGGCGATGCAGCGAGCGTGGCGACAAGCTGGACGGCGACGACTTGTTCCTCAACCTCATATTCAACCCCATCTTCAAGCTCATATACGTACAAGTTGAGAAGCTATAGAGTAATCCCTATACCTGCATCAAAACGCAAAACTTAGAACACGGAAATTGTGAGGAATAGCGAGATCTAACTACTCCTCAAAGCAAATTCTGAGCGGTTGATATTGTGCGACAAAATCTGAAGAAATTTTTCCACAAAAACTCTAACTTTGACCACAAATCCGAGAAGATACAGTCCACGAACCTCGAAGCCGATGGTCAGAGTGGAACCCATCCTCGATGCACATCTTCTTCATGTAGAGTGTGTTTTGAATCGAGGCATATTTGTGCCAACTGCAAGGTGTCAAGATTGAGCTTGTTTAGAGAGGAGATGAACAGAGGAGAGAGAGAATGTCATTTGATGCGCTCGTGCACCACTACGCTCGCCTGAGTCAGACCCGCTAGAAACGGCCGATTCGAGTGTTGTCATCGGTCCTGGCTCTAGACCGCTTCAGGAATCGTGCTGGCCACAACGCAGGCCTTATGCAGGCAACCAATCGGGCCGAAAATTGCGCCAGCAGGCCTGCCCATACCTCATGCAGGCTACCAAACGTGCCCCAAAGCATCCGTGGCTGGAGGGAACTTGCCACCCATCCCTCTCTCCTCCCCTATCCTTTCCCCTTGATAGTCACCTCAATGTTCCCGGAACGATCCCGAGTGGTCTCCGGCGGTGTTGCCATCCAGAGACAGCAGAGGAGAGATGCCAGAGTAGGTCGTAGGTTTAGGTGTAGTTTTCCTGGCGGTTTGCCATGTAGTTGGAGTAGGGCATGGGGATTTCTAGAAAGATCCCTCTACAGCTCGAGCTTGCTCCTCGTGGGCGGCGCTTTGGTGGTCAGAGCCATCAGCGGAGGGCGTATCCTCGAAGATCTCCGCAATAAGGCCCTCCTCTGTAGCCTCTTGTTTGGGCTCGCCATGTAGTTACTCCTCTTATTCCTGGCCGGTCGTGGAGGCGGGGGGGTAAGGAGGAGTAGCTCGCCGACGTCTCACAAAGGTCCTTGTTCAGCTCGGCGTCTGGGTGAAGTTCCGGTTGGAGCTAGTCTCTATTCTTTCTTCGGTTTCTGTGGTGGAAGCGGACGAGGACGGAGGCGGCAGATCTTCCCAATAAGCACCGTCCCCTACGTTGCATCTTCGCTAACGGGAGCGTCGTCCTGGCTAGCCATGGTGGCGAGGGGGAAGACGAGAATGTTGGTGGCGTTGCCGTTTCATGTTGGTTGCTGCCGATTCGAGCTCATCGTCGGGTGGCCATGTCTGCCACTGGCATCTTCAGTCGCAAGAGTGGCGAGATTGCACGCCTTCGTCGCGTGCCTACAACCTCCACGATGGAGGACCTCTGGGAGCTCTTCGCTGGCGCTCCACGTCTTCTTCTCACCAATTGGTGTATGCCCGGCTAGAGCAAGACGGCTAGTGGCGAGGCTCCAGCTTCGGTGGTTCGGTCGGAGGACTTGATTGCGTTGTTCTTGCAAAAGTATGGGTCCTCCTTGTATATGTGCATGACTGCTTTCTTTTTGTTTTTCTTACAAGGTCCTGTTTGTAAATGTAACCGACCAATAGTGTTAATGGAAGCACCGGGATCCTTCGAGGTCCCTCTTCGTTCAAAAAAAAAATGTAGTGATCCTGCAACAACACTCCCTTTCTCTAGGAATAATCTTTTCTTTTCTACAAACCAAAACGCCGAGTAGAATTATTAATCAGTGGTATGGAAGGAAGCTTAAGACTCTTCCTACCATCCATCCCACGCTTTCTTCTTATGTAAGTGTTCCATTTGTGGCGCAACATGAATGTCCAAAAGAACTCTAGCTAAAATAAGTATTCACGGCTACACCCTTCGACCTATAATAAATGTCGCTGATTTATTGTGGATTGGATGGAGTACTTTTTAACAAGAGAGAGTGTATATGCGTTGTGCTTAAAGTTAGGTCTATACCACTAGAATATATATGCTTGTTAATGAAATAATTCAATATGTTGCAATTGACTTTACCTTAAGATTGGCACTATCACAAGTCCCAAAGGTTTGGAGGCTTGCAAGATCCGGCATAAGAAGCCTTGCAATGCACTACACTACACATTAGTTAATCAATCAATCGATCGATCTAGTACCACAACGCGTGAAAACAAGCTCCAAAACACAGGTCAAACCTCCAATAGTGCATCCATTTAACACTAGATAATAATATCTTAGCTAGCTTGTACATGCGTACATGTAATTGACACTTGCATTGTTAATTTCCAGCTAGCCACATGCATAACGCACACGTACGTGCTACCTAGATCGACACGTACTGTAATCCGTTTCTTTATTTGCTTGCTCACTCTCTTTAGCTAAAGCCATTAAAGGGCACGCGCCCGGGTAAAGATGTGGCGCCAGCACAAAGGGTATCGTATCTCGCCGAATCTTCCTTCATATACAAAGGGTTTTATCCTGTTTCCGACGATGGATCAAGTTATCTCTAGATGTGTCGCCCAATCCAAAAGCCGAGTCTGCTTGGAACACGTGAATCTTTTCACGGAGAATAATCATATCCTAGTGACATTTTGTGTCACAAAGCTATTTGTATCACCATATTAGGGTGCTATTGTTGATGAATTGGTCCCGTTTTCTTGCACCGGCTTCAATAAAGATAGATGTGTGCATGTGCATATGCATAGACCAGGAGGTTTGACTCTTCACCTGTTTTTTATCATCGCCGAACCAAACCTGGTAATGGGAGCACATAAAAATTCACATGATGGACTATTCATTTTTTCCCCAGAAAACTAACATGATTGTGTTGGAATATTAGGCAATTTCTCCGTGAGATTAATTACCAATTATGTAAGCACTAGCTGATCTAAACACATGCAGCCAAACAACCACATCTAGTAGATCTGAAAATCTAGCAAGAACTAGTGCATATAAATATAAAAATAGCACGTACAGGTTGACCGGAAAGGTCATCACCGCAACAGCACCTTGGTCCTTGTTGATGTCGCCCATGGTGCTGATGAGATCGTCGGTTGCTGAAGAAGAACACAAGAACGGATGCGAGCAGTCGCGCCGAGACGCTCTCTAAAAAACTTATCGCCTGTCTTCCGGTGCAGGATCTCAACATACGGGGTTTCGGAGGCCTGCTCTGCCGAACAGCAGTGCACGCAGCCGCCGGGATGGGGAAGCCTAGAGAGCAGCACAGCAAGAGGAACACACAACGAGAGAGACCGAGGACAGAAGTGGATACCTCTAGATCTGTCTGTCTCTCGCTCTATAGCCTGTGAGGTGAGCCGACCGAGTCGCCACGCAGTGGAAGACAAGGACACGCGTCAAACATGCACACGAATGTTGACACGTACCCAACAGCTGGTGCACCAAGCAAAAATTTAGTCTTCCACAAAACGAGTTTCTAACTCGAACTCGATTCACGAAACACGACGCGACGCGCGTGCGGGCGAGGCGAGGCGGGCGGCGGAGGAGGAGTGCCCGTGGACTTCTTCTCTTCTCACCCACTTAATGGGAGTGAAACAGCTCATCTTATAAGCTGGTCTAACTCTCTCCCAACTAGCAATGTGGGACTAAATTTTGTCCTCCACAGAGCTCCCAAGCTTTCATAGTAGATGGGCCTTGAGATTTCATGATTTATTAGACTACATGGGCTGCCTACATGGGCCGCAACCCATATAAATCTAACAATCCTCCACCAGATCTCAGAGGCACATGATATGGCACATTAGTTTCAATCATTCTTTAATATACCTGCAGTTCAGTGGAGACTGTTAAGTTGAAATTCTACCTAGACAAAAAGATACACTTACTACAACTGAACAATGGACCATGCCTTGAAGTGCTAGTCTTGCACAGGAAGTTTCACTCAATGTCGTTACTGGTACTTGGCTGCCATAGGCTACCCCTCGGGTGGAGCTTATAAGTCACACTCCTCGGCCTTTCATGAGCTTCCTAGAGATTCACCCAAATCTCATACACAGTGACCAACAGTGTAGCTCATATAGCTGTGTTCTTTCAAGATCGCTATGTAGGACATCGTCTTTTCTCCCAAGGAGACAGTCAAAACACATTAAGACATAATTAACCTTCCTTACAGAATACTATGAGAGAATTGCATCTACAGTGGAGTGGGAGTATTAAAAGTTTCTCTCAACTCAGTTGTTTCAGTTTGTGTTCCCAGGTCCTAATTCACGGATCTCCGATCACATAGGTTGGGTTACCCCCTTGACAACTCACGTGGGTCTCAAACCCATCTCCCTCGATGCATTTTCTATCAAATTTCTTGATAGTCCTTTCGTAAAAGGATCTATCAAATTCTTAGCCGTTTGGACATAATCCAATGCTATAACTCCGGAGTTTCTCAGCTTTCTGACAGACTTCAGTCTTCTCTTGACATGTCTTGAACTCTTCATATTATCCTTAGAACTGTTCACTTTGACAATCACAGTTTGGGTGTCATAGTTCATAAGGATTGCCGGTATTGGTTTTTCAACCATAGGAAAATCTGTTAAGAGTTCATGAAGTCATTCTACTTCCATAGGCGTAGTATCTAATGCTGTGAGTTCTGCTTCCATAGTTAACCTTGTTAAGATGGTCTACTTGCAATACTTCCATGAAATAGCGCAACCACCAAGAGTGAATATATATCCACTTGTGGCCTTTATCTCATCAACCTCTGATATCCAATTTGAATCACTATACCCTTCAAGTACTCTTGGATACCATGTATAATGAATTCCATAGCTCACTGTTCCCTTTAGATAGCGCATTACCCTCTCAAGAGCATGCCAGTGATCATCTCCAAGGTTGGCCACAAACCGGCTAAGTTTGCTCACAGCAAACGAGGTGTCAGGCCTCGTAGCGCAAGCTAAATACATAAGTGAGCCAATAATCTGTGAGTATCTCAATTAATCTCTAGCTGCCTTTTGATTCTTTCAAAGCAAAACACTAGGATCATAAGGTGTAGGAGAGGATTTGCAATCATCATATCCAAATGTACTCAACACCTTCTCCACATAATGTGATTGCACAAGTGTAATCCTATTATTCTCATCTCTCAGTAGCTTGATGTTTAGGATAACATCAGCTTCTTCAAGATCCTTCATCTCAAAACATTAGGACAAGAAGGTTTTAACCTCATTAATCACTTTGAGAATTGTCCCAAAAAATTAATATGTCATCAACATACAGACATAGGACAACTCCCTCACCCCCACCATGGCGGTAGTACATACATTTGTCGGCTTCATTTACAACAAAGTCCACAAATGTCAAAGTTCTTTCAAACTTCTCATGCCATTGCTTGGGAGCTTGTTTGAGGCTATACAAAGATTTCTTCAATTTACACACCTTTCTCTCTTGACCTTCTAGTACAAAACCATCAGGCTATTCCATGTAAATTTGCTCATCCAACTCTCCATTTAGGAAAGCCGTCTTGACGTCCATTTGATGAACAAGAAGACCGTGCGAGGCAACCAGTGATAGTAGTACTCGAATTGTGGTGAATCTAGTCACAGGTGAGTAATTATCAAAGAAATCTCCGCCTTCCTTTTGGGTATAGCCTTTAGCCACAAGACGAGCTTTGTACTTTTCAATACCATCAGCCCTAAGATTCTTTTTAAATACCCATTTACATCCTATAGGGTTATACCCATACGGACATTCAGATATCTCCCACGTTCCATTAGCCAAGATGGAATCCATCTTGCTTCGAACCGCTTTCTTGCAGTAGTCTACATCCGGAGATGCAAAAGCTTCTGAAATGGTAGTGGGAGTGTAATCCACTAGGTACACAATGAAATCATTACCAAAATACCTTGTGGTCCTTTGTCTCTTGCTCCTTGTGGGAGATTCACTGTCATCCTCATCCGAATCTGAACTCTCATCATCTGATTGTTCATCAGTCTCCATGGGAGTTTTAGGTTCGGAAATTAGATCATATTCCTTATTAGATATGCTAGGCATATCTCTCATAGGAAATATATCCTCAAATAATGTAGCATCTCTTGATTCAAAAATGGTACCGACACTCATGTCCCCCACTTCAGATTTTACCACAACGGTTTTTGGTCTAAGCTTATGCTTCTTGTTGATTGGCACGTTCACCTTTGCCAAACAACGCCAAGTACGTAAGTAGGAGAGTGTCAACCTTTTGTTTTCCCATTTTTCAAATAGAGTAATTTCTTTATTCTTAGTTGGAACACAGTTTAGGACATGACATGAAGTCAATATAGCCACCTCCCACCATTCCTTAGATAAACCGACAGTGTTTAACATGGCGTTAACCAAATCTGTTAGAGTCCAGTTTTTCCTCTCACCAATCCCATTGGATTGATGAATTGGGAGGCGTCCTCTCATGTATAATACCATGTTCGGAACAGAATAAATTGAACTCATTAGAAAATTACTCTCCACCATGATCAGACCGAATTCTTTTGATCTTTCTCTCAAGTTGATTTTCAACTTCTGCCTTATAGATTTTAAAGAAATCTAAAGCCTCGTCTTTAGTTTTCAAGAGATATACATAACAGTACCTAGTAGAATATCAATCAATGTCATGCAATATTTCTTTCCACTAATTGTCAATACACCATTCATCTCACACAAATTTGAATGTATGAGCTCTAGAGTGCCAAGTTTCTCTCCTCTACAGGCTTGTGAGGCTTGCGAGGCTGCTTTGCTTGCACACAAGCATGGAACTTAGAGCCTTTGACAATAGTAAATTTAAACTCATACTAGCAAGCCGCGACATACAACTGAAATTAATATGACAAAGTAGTGAATGCCAAATATTAGTTTCATTACTACTAGTGTAAACATGGTTCACTACATCCTCACCAAAGTCTACCAATGAAAAACGGAACATGCCTCCGCATTCATAGCCTTTTCCAACAAAGGTTCCATACTTAGATAGTACAACTTTATTGGACTCAAATACCATCTTAAACCCATCTTTCAAAAGATGGGATCCACTAACGAGATTCTTCTTGATAGAAGGGACATGTTACACGTTCTTCAATTGCACGATCTTGCCTGAAGTAAACTCTAGATCAACCGTGCCAGCACCAAGAGCAGTAGCATGTAACCCATTCCCCATCATGATTGAGGAATCTCGAGGCTGATAAGAGGTGAACATGGAAATGTTAGCACATACGTGAAAATTGGCACCCGTATCAACCCACCATTTTATGGGTTGAAATACTGAAAGAACAGTAGGTAATAAATTACCATACCCAGAACTTGAAATTCCTGTATCAGTATTGCCAATGATCATGTTGACAGATTTAGAACTCTGTCCAGACTGACCCTTCATGCCTTTCTTCTGTGGACAACGATGAGCCCAATGGCCAATCTCGACACACACCCAGCAAGGTTCTTTCTTTTCCTTGTTCTGCCATTTCTTCTTCTTGAAGTTGGTAGTCTGGCAGACTTTGTTATTTCCCTTGGACTTGTGGGCATTTTTCTACACCACATTGGCAGCAGAATGTCCCTCGGTTCCACTAGTGTGTTTGTCTTTTGCCCTCGCCTTTTCTTCAACATTCAGAGAGCCAATGAGATACTCAACACAAAGCCCATGCCTCCGATGTTTCAGAGAAGTGGATGATACCTCCATTTTGCATCACTATTCTATATCATAATTCACTATTATTCATTGATATATTTCATATTAAGAGATGGTACCTATGTTATTTCATCTATTTTTGCATGATTGATGATTTTTGGAGGATGAACCACCAGAGTCAGGATTCTGATGGAAAAAAGCACCGTTTGGATGCAAAATTCGCGAAGATCAGAAAATCCCGGAAAATCCTATTTTTCCAGAAGACGAAGGAAGCCAGAAGGAGGAGCGGAGATGGGCCACAGGGGGCGTGGCGTGGGTCCCCCTTGGCCATGCCACCAGGTGGTGTGGCCACCCTGGACCACTCCCAGCATCGCCCTTTGGCGTATATAATCCCCTCGAAACCCTAAGACTCGGGGAGCAACCATAGAAAGATTCCACCGCCTCTGCGGGGTGGAAAACTGCAGAGAGAGAAAGAGCTCTCCGGCAGGCAGAAATCTGTCGGGGAAATTCCTTCCCGGAGAGGGGAGGTCATCGCCATCAACACCATCATGAAGCTAGACTTCATCGGGATCATCATCATCTTCTTCACCATCATCTCCACCAGCACCATCATCACCACTCCATACCACTGTAACAATTGGGTTGAATCTTGCATAATTCTTAGGGGAAACTTTCCCAGTGTTGATTACTTGTTGTAGTTGATACTATTGAGTGGAACCATTGAATTATTGTTATGTTAAGATTGTTACTTATCATTATTTCATCTCTGATCTTTATCCATATGATGTCTCGTGATTAGTTCGTTTAGTTCTTGAGGACATGGGAGAAGTCATGTTGTTAGTAGTGGAATTGTGTTGAGAAAGATTCAATGGTTTGATAATTAAGTTATGGTATTATTATTCTTGTGGTGTCATGTGAATGTCGACTGCATGATACTTCACCTTTATGGGCCTAGGGGAATGCATTGTGTATTTGGCTACTAATCGTAGGGGTTGCCAGAGTGACAAAAACCTAAACCCCCGTTAGGAAACCTTTGCACAAGGGAGTGTAGGATCTCAGAGTTTAAGGTTGTGGTTAGGTTTTTATCTTAATTACTTTCTTGTAGTTGTGGATGCTTGCAAGGGGTATAATCACAAGTATGTATTAGTCCTAGGAAGGTCAGTACATTAGCACAGGTTCACCCACACAACATTTATCCAACCATAGAAGATTAATCAACTATATGAAGCGAAAGCACATGACAGTATTCCCATGTGTCCTCGAGAATGTTTGGTTATCTTAAGTAATACAACCGGCTTGTTCTTTGCTAAAGAAAGGATTGGGCCACTTGCTGCAATTATTATAATTGTCTTTTATTTACTCGCACTTTATTTATCTGCATTATCTAAAACCCCTAAAAATCCGTTTGCTAAGTATTTACAGAGAATTCCTGATCCAAGCCACTCGTCAACACCTTATGCTCCTCGTTGGGTTCGACACTCTTACTTATCGAAAATGCTGCGATACACCCCCTATACTTGTGGGTCATCAAGACTATTTTATAGCGCTGTTACCGGGGAGTGAAGCGCTATTGAAGAGTGGAACTGGTAAAGGAAACTTCTACTGTGAGTATTATTTATTTTTGTTTGTTACTTTATTCTCAATATGGATAATTCACTTAGTTTCTTATTTCGAAATGCTACTACTACTGCTAAGGTAGTAGATGAACCACCACCTTCTAATATTGATCCTTTTAAAATACCTACAAAAATTGTTGATTGTGTTATGGATAACTACTATTTTGGAGATGGAACTGTCCATCCCGGTGATCATTTGCTATTTATACATGAATTATGCGGGTTGTTCAAGTGTGCAGGTATTACAATAGATCAAGTTAAGAAAAAGTTATTCTCTGTATCATTGAAAGGAAGAGCTGAGGAATGGTATAAGTTGCTAAAGAATGGCCAGTCTCTTGAAATGGAGGAAATTGTACCTCTCTTTTATTCCAAATTTTATCCTCCTACTGAGATTCATAAAGATCGGAATCAAATATACAACTTTTGGCCTCGTGACGGAGAGAGTACAACTCAAGCTTGGGGGAGATTGAAGTCACTAATGCTCAAATGTCCTACTCATGAGCTCCCTAATAATATTATTATCGATAACTTTTATGCAAGGCTTTCTCTTCATAATAAGGATCTATTGGATGTTTCTTGCTCTGGATCATTTACACGTATGGAAGAAGAAGCTAAATGGGATGTTCTAGACCGTATTCAAGACAATGCTGAAGCATGGGAGAATGACAAAGGAAGAAAGTCAGGTATAAATTATGATTATGAATGCATTAAATCTTTTATGGGAACTTATGACTTTCATAATATTAGTAATGCTTATGGTCTTGATTCTCAAAGTATTGCAAATTATTTTAAGGCTTTTTCCTCTTATATTGAAATTTCTAAAAAGAAATGGAACAAGTATCACAAGCCATATAAAGATAATGTTAATTGTGTTCCTGCTAGAAATACTGAAGTTTATAGTATTGATCATAATTTACCTAAACCTTACATCGAGAAAATACCTTTCCTGGTTAAGGTAAAGGAACATTCTATGACAGCTAGTATGGCGAACGAAAGTACAAAGAAAGTTGTAGAACCTAATGAACAAATAGATGTTGGACCTACAGTAGCAAATATGAAAGACTTTGTTAGTAAAAATGTAGAAGATGGGCACATTATCTTTTGTAAGGAAACTTCTAATATTGTTTCACATCTTAGTAGAACCAGGAAAGCTAGTGTCCCTATGTTTTCTGTCAGAATAAGTGATCAATGTTACAATGGTTCATATGATAGTTATATCATTAAATTTATTTATGATGCTGAAAGTCTTTATGTTGCACTTGTTTTGCCTTCCTATGCTAGTAGCCTCCGATTTTAACAATTTATTTTCTTACAAAATTCCCTTGAATAGGAAGTGGGTTACACATAAATATGTGTATATTTACTTCTTGATGCTCTCTTTTACTTCAATTCATACTCTTATGTGAGCATCATTGAAATTTATCATGCCTATCTTAATGGCTATAAAGAAAGAGGTTCTTGGGAGACAACCCAATATATTTTTGCCTTCAGTTTATTTTGGTATTTTTTAGTCCTGGAAGTTATTGTTTCTGTAATAACCTCTCCTTATCCTTTTTGTTTAGGTTTTTGTGTCAAGATCAGCCTCTAATGAAAGAGAAGTAAGATTTGGGGAAGTTGTTGTCCCGAAACAGATTTTTGTGCTTCACCATAAAAAATCATGAAAATCCCAGAATGTCGTACTGATCTATAATTTTTTATGTGCATGCCCCAGGTTATTATTTAACTTCCGTTAGTTTTGCACTTTTTGATTTGAGCAACAGAAGATTTTCTAAAAAATTTATCTTTACCTGCTGGTCCGTTTTGACAGATTTCTGCCATTTTTGCATTCACCTCTTAAATCGATTTCCTTTTTGAATTCTTTTTGGGCTTTCAAAAAGAGCTGTTTCAGTAGCTTATGTTCTGATGGATTTCAGTTGAAATTAAACCTAAAGGCTTATTATCTTGCATACACTAATGTTGCTAATGAAGATTGTGTAAAGTTTTGTATGAAAGAAATTTTCAAGTAATTAAGTTCCTACAAAATCTTGCTAGAAGTCCTAATGCTAGTGCTATGAATATGGCCTTTACAAAACACATTACAGATGCTCTCATGAAAATTAAAGAAGAGAAGTTGAAACATAAATCTTCTATTCCTAGGAAATTAGAAGATGGTTGGGAACCCATCATTAATACGAAAGTGAATGATTGTGATCTCAAAGCTTTATGTGATCTTGATAGTAGTGTCTCTATTATGCCTAGAAGGATTTATGAAATGCTTGATTTGCCACCATTGGAAGATTGTTATTTAGATGTCCAACTTGATGATAATACTAAAAAGAAACTCATGGGGAGTATTAATGATGTTCTTATTATGGTTAACAAAACCTATGTCCCCGCTGATTTCTATGTTTTGAATGTTGAATGCAATGCTTCTTGTCCTATTACCTTGGGAAGACCTTTTCTTAGCATAATTGGTGCTATTATTGATATGAAGGAAGGCACCATTAAATATCAATTCCCACTTAAGAAAGGTACACAATACTTCCCTAGGAAGAGAAACAAGATACTTTTTACCTCTCCTATTAAAAAGAAATTTGGTCTTAATGCTTCTTCATTTGAAAATACTTGAATCTTGCTTCCTATGCCTAGCTCAAAGGCGTTAAAGAAAAGCACTAATTGGGAGATAACCCAAATTTCTATTCAGTAAATTTTTATTTTGTTGAGTCTTGGAAGTTATTACTTCTGTAATAACCTCTCCTTATACTTTTTGTGTGGTTTTTGTACCAAGAATAACCTCTAATGAGACAGAAGTAAGACTTGGGAAAGTTGCTGTCCCGAAACAGATATTTGTGTTCCACTAAAAAAATCATGAAAAATCTCTGTATGTCGGATTGAGCTGTAATTTTTTTCTTCTGCCCTAGGTTATTATCTAACTTTCGTTAGTTCAACACTTTTTGATTTGAGCAACAGAAGGTCTTCGAAAAAATTGGTTTTTACCTGCTGGTCTATTTTGAGAGATTTCTGCCATTATTTGCATTTGCTTCTTAATCCCTTTCTCTTTGAGTTCTCTTTGATCACTTGAGATTTTAGAAGGAATTGATTTAGTATCTTGTGTTTTAATGGAAGTTTTATTTGTGATGAAACTAAACCATAGGACCAATTATCTTGAATACACTAATGTTGCTAATGAGGATTGTGTGAAGTTTTGTTTGAAGGAAAATTTTCAAGTGTAGGGGAAGAATAATGTGATAAGATGAAGTATGGACAAAAGCTAAAGCTTGGGTATTCCACCCGTGTCACCCCAAGAAATATTCAAGAAGTACAAGCGTCAAAACTTGGGAATGCCCAAGGCATCCCCTTCTTCATCAATAAAAATCTCAGGTTTTCTTCCAAACACTTCATTTTTATTGTTTCTTGCACAATGTTGTTGTTGTTGGAGCGTCTTCGTTTTTTATTTTAGTTTTCTTTTGTTTGGTTTGCTTAAATAAATTTGATGGACCCCTGCATTCATATTATATTTCAAATAAGTTGATTGGTGATTGAAAAAGAGTAGGAAAGTTCATGCTTATAAGTGGTACAAAAGGAGTTTTGTTTTGAATGTGGCCTAGACTTTATCATGTCATGTTTGATATTGCTTTAACTTTATGCTTGGTAATTATTGTTGTAGCATGACTTGTTCCAAACAATTGAGATTGCATAATGTGCCTTGAAAGAATCATGCGTTGTTTTAGCATACAAAAGCATAATATTGTGGTATTCTCTGATACATTGCAAATGTATCTATATTTTTTGATGTTCCATGCTTGGTTTTATCCACTTTCTTGTGTTTTGTCCACACTTTGGAGTACTTTTCATATGATTTCTTGGACTAACCTATTAACAAGATGCCATAGTGCCAGTTGCCTGTTTTCTGCTGTTTTTGGTTCCAGGAAGTCAGAAAATGAATATTCTCGGAATTGGACGAGACAAAAGCCAAAGTTACTATTTTCCTGGAAGACTCATGGAGCCAGAAGGAGAGTCGGAGAGGGGCCACGGGGTGGCCACACCCCCTTGGCGCGGGCCAGCCTAGGCCGCGCCAGGGCATGGTGTGGGCCCCTTGGCCCGCCACCGACCTTGCCTCCTTCGCCTATAAGAGCCTCCCGATACCAAAACCCTAAATCGTCAATCAGAAATCCACAAAAAGTTCCACAGCACCGCCGCCACCAAAGGGGAGATTTGGGGGACAGAAAGTCTCTGTTCCGGCACCCTGTCGGGATGAGGAAGTGCCCTTGGAGCCATCTCCATCGATCTCCACCGCCATCTCCATCACCATTTCTGATTCCCATGATGAGGAGGGAGTAGTTCTCTCTCCAGGCTAAGGGTTCTACCGGTAGCTATGTGTTCATCTCTCTCTATACATGATCTTATTGAGATCATGAGCTTGTAATCTATAGATCTACCTTGCTACTCAAGTGCTTTAATAGATCTCTGCTCTCCCCATGTGTGTGAAAGTGACACCGTGCACACCATGGTGGCACTTAGGCTAGAGATTACAAATACTTGTTATGAGTTATATTTGGAGTTGGATGTCTTTATGAAATTGTGGTGTTTGTTGGACTCATCTAGTGCTCAAGGTGACAGTGTGGGGTTTTCTAGATGGGAAAGGCTTACTTTGAGGTGTGTTGTTATAGCCCTACCATCGATTAGAGTGTCCAACCGGAGAGTAGTTCAGAGTAGTATCATGAAGATAATATATTTATATGAGAGTGTTCACTAGTGAAAGTATGATCCCTAGGCCTTGTTTCTAAGCACTGAAACACCGTTTGCTATTAGATCTATTACATGTTTGCTTGCTTCTATCTTTATTTCAGTTTTACTTTAGTCTCTTCCACGCCATCAAGCTATTTTCTATCACCGTTACCACTTATAATTATCTATACCACTTGTATTTCACTATCTCTTCGCCGAACTAGTGCACCTATACACCTGACAAGTGTATTGGGTGTGTTGGGGACACAAGAGACTTCTTGTATCTTGATTGCAGGGTTGCTTGAGAGGGAATACCTTTGACCACTTCCTCCCTGAGTTCGATAAACCTTGAGTAATCCACTTAAGGGATAAGTTCCTGCTGTTCTACAAACCTCTGCACTTGGAGGCCCAACAATTGTCTACAAGAATAGAAGTGCGTAGACATCAAGCTATTTTCTGGCGCCGTTGCCAGGGAGGTAAGGTAAAAGGTACTCACATCCTCTGGTGTGAGTGCTCGAAGTTATTTCCTTTAGATTCTGCAATTTTGTCTCTTTGTTTCTTGTTTTCACTAGTTAGGCTTAATGGAAAACAACAACAAAATTAGAGAGCTTTATAGTATTTATCTTGAGTTAGGACATGAAGTGTTTGAAGAGAAAATTAAAAACCTATGGAACTTCATGCTAATAGCAATGTTGTTAGTATGAATTCTTTGGACACCATTATTGCTAATTCTATGGAAAATTCTAAGCTTGGGGAAGCTAGTTTTTATGAAAATGATCTTTTTAGTTTCCCAGCTTTGGAAGATAGCTATTCTATTGCTTATGATGATACAAAACCTCCAATATATGATGATTACAATGATGAATATGATATTTTCAGTCCACCTACTATTGAGGAGAAAACTAATGATTACAATATGCCTCCTATATTTGATGATTATGGTGATGAGAATAATAATGATAGCTATTTTGTTGAATTTGCTCCCACCATAATTAATAAGAATAACTATGATTATATGGAGAGTAATAATGATTATATGCATGTGGCTCATGATAAGAATGTTTTATGTGATAGTTATATTGTTAATTTTATTCATGATGGTACTGAAAGTTATTATGAGAGAGGGAAAGATGGTTTTATGCATCTCAATAATATTAAGTTTCCCCTCTTTATGTTGAAAATTTTGAAGTTGCACTTGTTTTGCTTTCCTATGCTTATTGCTTTGTGATTTCATGACTTGTTTCTTTACAAGATTCCTATGCATAGAAAGTGGGTTAGACTTAAATGTGTTTTGAATTTGCTTCTTGATGCTCTCTTTTACTTCAATTCATATTTCCTATGTGAGCATCTTCTCGAACTATCATGCCTAACTTAAAGGCGTTAAAGAAAAGTACTTATTGGGAGATAACCCAAAAGTTTTAGATGAGTCTTAGAAGTTATTACTTCATTAATAACCGCTCCTTATCCTTTTTATTTGCTTTTTATGCCAAGAGTAACCTCTAATGAGAGAGAAGTAATGATTGGGAAAGTTGCTGTCCCGAAACAGATTTCTATGCTTCACCGTAAAAATTTGTGTAAAATCTCTGTACGTCGTTTTTAGGTGTGAATTTTTGTGCTTCTGCCCCAGGTTGTTATGTAACTTTCGTTAGTTCAACACTTTTTGATTTTAGTAACAGAAGGTCTTCGAAAAAATTCGTCTTTACCTGCTGGTTTGTTTTGACAGATTTCTGCCATTATTTGCATTTGCTTCTTGTTGGTTCCTTTTTGAGTTCTTTTGGGGAATTGAGCTTTTTGAGGGAAGTGCTACAGTAGCTAGTGTTTTAATGGAAGTTTATTGGTGTTGTAATTGAACCTAAAGAACTATTATCTTGAGTGCACTAATGTTGCTAATAAAGATTGTGTAAAGTTTTGTATGAAGGAAAAATTTCAGGTGTATGTAAGGAATGAGTATTGAGATGAAGGATGGACTAAAGCTCAAGCTTGTGGATGACACATATGTCACCTCAAGAAATATCCAAGAAGTACAAGCGTCAAAGCTTGGGGATGCCTTGGGCATCCCCTTCTTCATCAATAAAAATCCAGGTTTCTTCCAAACCCTTCATTTTTATTGTTTCATGCACAGTTGTGTTGTTCTTGGAGCATCTTCTTTTTCTTTTTCGTTTTGGTTTTTTCGTTTGCTTTGTTTGCTTAGTTTACTGAATAAATTGGTTGGACCCCCTCTTTCATACTTTGGTTTGCAAATAGTTTGGTTTGGGTTGGAAAAGAGTAGGAAAGTTCATGCTTATGTGGTAAAAAGAGCTCGGTTTTGACTGTGGCATATGCTTTGTCATGCCATGCTCGATATTGTTTTGGCTTTATGCTTAGTATTATTTGCTGTAGCATGACTTGTTATAAATAATTGAGATTGCTTAATGTTCCTTGGATGAATCATGCGTTGTTTTAGCATATTAAAGCATAGTATTGTGGTATTCTCCTTTGATGCTTTATTTGGGTTGACTTGGCGCATGCTCACACCATGTTATGACTATGCCAAGTCACCATAGCCTTTATGATACTTTAGTTTTCAACTTGTAGTATCACTTTATGCTTTGATCAATGATGTTTTGTTGCTCTGCATGATTATGGCCATTATTGCTCTCTAAGTTTGTCGCTCTCAGTCTTTTGCTAGCCTCCGCAACCAAGTATGAGTTCCACTCAGGCATCCAACTCCCTAAACCAAGTTATTCCAAAGAGTCCACCATACCTACCTACTAGCATATGCTATTCGAAGTACATTCATGTTTTTGTTTACCTTCCAAATTAAACTTGTTATGAGAAAACTAGTGATTAAAGCTCTCACAAACTTGATGGCACACTTTAATTTTCTTGCCCTTAATAAACTTGAACCATTGTGTCGTCTATGTTGTATATGCTTGCACTTATTTGTTTGGAATTAGCAGAACCATGCTTTCATGGGGAACGCTTTCAACATTGCACTTGGTACTTGTACCTAGTTGATATCATGCTCTTTTGTATATGGATGTCGTCGGTGTGAAATTAAAGGGGAGCTTGTAAGTCCATGGAGTTATGTATATGTGTTAGAGAAACGCCTGGGCCGCTGGTCTAATCCATGATGACATGGTGGAAACCTGCAGCGTAACCATAATGAGCTGTCTATGAAGCATTCTTCTTATAAAAAAGAGTCCTATATTGAGAAAAAAAGGAGAAAAAGAAAAAAAGAGATTATGAAAAGAGGAAAGAGAGAAAAAAGCACCATATTCCCATGGTAAATAAGAAGATTGCTGAGATGCTTGTTGTCTGCTTGCCTTGTCATTTTGATATGGGGATTCTTCCGTATCATCGGGCAAGGGGTACCCCGTTGGCGGTTCTCTATGATACACATGTACTTACGATGACAAGAACTTACCGGTGACTAAACTTGAGTAGCATGAGGAGCGACCCTCGTATTCAAGGGACATGAGATTTCTAACTTATACTTCGTCAAGCATGTACACCATAGTTTGTTCACTTTAACCTTAATCACTTCAAGATGCTTATGATAGGGGCAATGAGAGCTGAAAGCTATTAAGTACCATAGTTTTTGGAAGCTCTTTATGAAACTTGAATCCCTGCTTCCTTCTATGAAGGCCTTTCTTCCACTTATATATTGAGTCTCCACCTTCTACCTTTATGCACCTACTTTGAGAGCATAGTGGCCATTCTTAGTTCTATGTGCATTGTCCCAAGACTAGTTGATTGATGCATAACTTTATATTGCTTGTTTTAAACTATTTGCATCTAGTCACTCTTATGAACTTTGAAGGTGTCATATGCATTTATATTTGCTACTCTATGAGGGACAAGATGAATACTATTATGCTATATTTTCTTTATGTGAAACAAACAAACGTCTTGCAAAGCATTGTTATTCATGAATCTTTTGTTTGTGCCTTTTCATGTTGCATCATAGTTTCTTTGTCTTATTGCTAGAACTTTGTCTTTCATGTTATGATTGAAGTACTATGATCCCAGCTTTGAATGTTTTACAAATACTTTGATCAAGTCTTTGATGGTGCATGTCACCTAAAAAATTATTCTTTCTTTTTATCACTTACCTACTCGAGGACGAGCAGGAGTTAAGCTTGGGGATGTCGATACATTGCAAATGTATCTATAATTTTTGATGTTCCATGCTTGGTTTTATCCACTTTCTTGTGTTTTGTCCACACTTTGGAGTACTTTTCATATGATTTCTTGGACTAACCTATTAACAAGATGCCACAGTGCTAGTTGCCTGTTTTCTACTGTTTTTGGTTCTAGGAAGTCAGAAAATGAATATTCTCGGAATTGGACGGGACAAAAGCCAAAGTTACTATTTTCCCGGAAGGCTCACGGATCCAGAAGGAGAGTCGGAGAGGGGCCATAGGGTGGCACACCCCCCTTGGCGCGGGCCAGCCTAGGCCACGCCAGGGCATGGTGTGGGCCCCCTGGCCGGGCACCGACCTTGCCTCCTTCGCCTATAAGAGCCTCCCGATACCAAAACCCTAAATCATCAATCAGAAATCCACAAAAAGTTCTGCAGCATCGCCGCCACCAAAGGGGAGATTTGGGGGACAGAAAGTCTCTGTTCCGGCACCCTGCCAGGATGGGGAAGTGCCCCTGGAGCCATCTCCATCGGTCTCCACCGCCATCTCCATCACCATTGCTGATTCCCATGATGAGGAGGGAGTAGTTCTCTCTCCAGGCTAAGGGTTCTACCGGTAGCTATGTGTTCATCTCTCTCTCTCTATGCATGATCTTATTGAGATCATGAGCTTGTAATCTATAGATCTACCTTGCTACTCAAGTGCTTTAATAGATCTCTGCTCTCCCCATGTGTGTGAAAGTGACACCGTGCACACCATGATGACACTTAGGCTAGAGATTACAAATACTTGTTATGAGTTATATTTGGAGTTGGATGTCTTTATGAAATTGTGGTGTTTGTTGGACTCATCTAGTGCTCAAGGTGACAGTGTGGGGTTTTTTAGATGGAAAAGGCTTACTTTGAGGTGTGCTGTTATAGCCCTATCATCGATTAGAGTGTCCAACCAAAGAGTAGTTCAGAGTAGTATCATGAAGATAATATATTTATATGAGAGTGTTCACTAGTGAAAGTATGATCCCTAGGCCTTGTTTATAAGCACTGAAACACCGTTTTCTATTAGATCTATTACATGTTTGCTTGCTTCTATCTTTATTTCAGTTTTACTTTATTCTCTTCCACGCCATCAAGCTATTTTCTATCACCGTTACCACTTATAATTATCTATACCACTTGTATTTCACTATCTCTTCGCCGAACTAGTGCACCTATACACCTGACAAGTGTATTAGGTGTGTTGGGGACACAAGAGACTTCTTGTATCTTGATTGCAGGGTTGCTTGAGAGGGAATACCTTTGACCACTTCCTCCCTGAGTTCGATAAACCTTGGGTAATCCACTTAAGGGAAAACTTGCTGTTGTTCTACAAACCTCTGCACTTGGAGGCCCAACAACTTTCTACAAGAATAGAAGTGCGTAGACATCATTCTCCTTCAATGCTTTATTTGGGTTGACTTGGCACATGCTTACACCATGTTAAGACTATGTATCAGTTACCTTAGCCTCTATGATAATTTAGTTTTTTGACTTGTAATATCACTTTATGCTTTAAATTAATAATGTTTTGTCGCTTTGCACGATTATGGCCATTAGTGCTCTCTTGGTTGGTCGCTCCCAGTCTTTTGTTAAGCCTCCACATTTACTAAGTATGAGTTACACTCATGCATCCAACTCCCAAGAAAACCAAGTTATTCCAAAGAGTCCACTATAAATTCCTATGCATGGTGTGTTACACCATTCCAAGTATATTCATGCTTTTATCTACCCTTCCAAATTATTATGTGAAAAATAGTGATTAAGGCTCTCACAAACTTGATGGCACACTTTACATTCTTGCACTTAATAAACTTGAACCATTGCGTCCATCTATGTTGCGTATATGCTTGCACTTTATAAGTTGAGAATTAGCAGAACCATGCTGTCATGGGGAACGCTTTCAACATTACACTTATTATTCAGTTGATATCATGTTCTTTTGTTTATGGATCTCGTCGGTGTGAAATAAAAGGTGAGCTTGTAAGCTCATGGAGTTTGTATATTTGTTATAGAAACGCCTGGGCGGCTAGCCTAAGCCATGCCTAATCATGGTGGAAACTTGCAGCATAACCATAGTGAGCATTCTGTGAAGCATCCTCAATAAAACCTATGCAAATAGAAAATAAAAAGATCGCTGAGATGCTCATTGTCTGTTGCCTTGTCATTTTGATATGGGATAGCTCATGTATCATGGGGCAAGGGGTACCCCGTTGGCGGTTCTCCATGATACACTTGTACTTACAATGATAAGTACTTACTTGTGACTAAAGTTGAGTAGCATGAGGTCCGGGACTCGTAGGCAAGGGGCATGAGATTTTCGACTTATAACTTGCAAGCATATCCTCATATTTGTTCACTTTAACCTTAATCACCTAAAAGATGCTTATGATAGGGGTAATGAGAGCTGAAAGCTAATAAGTACCATAATTTTTGGAAGCTCTTTATGAAACTTGAAATCTCTACTTTCCTCTTATGAAGGGCCTTTCTTTTTACTTTTATGTTGAGTCTCCATCTTCTATCTTTATGCACCAATTGAGAGAGCATAGTGACCATTCTTAGTTTAATGTGCATTGTTCCAAAACTTGTTGATTGATTCATAACTATGATATTGCTTGTTCTTAAATTATTTGTATCTAGTCACCCTTATGAACTTTGAAGGTGTCCTATGCATTTATGTTTTGCTATATCATGAAAGACAAGCTGAATATCATTCTTATTATGTTTTCTATATGTGAAACAAACTAATGTCTTTTAATGCATTGTTATTCATGAATCTTTTGTTTGTACCTTTTTCATGTTACAACATAGTTGCTATGTCTTATTGTTAGAACTCTGTCTTTTATGTTCATGATTAGAGTACTTTGATCACATCTATCAATGCTTTACAAATATGATGGTGCATGTCACCTCAAAAAATATTCTTTTTTATCACTTACCTACTCGAGGACGAGCAGGAGTTAAGCTTGGGGATGTTGATACGTCATAAACGTATCTGTAATTTTTGATGCTCCATGCTTGATTAGTATCTACTTTCTTATGTTTTGTTCACACTTTGAGGTATTTTTATACATTTTCTGGGACTAACCTATTAATGAGATGCCACAGTGCCAGTTGCCTGTTTTCTTCTGTTTTTGGTGTCAGAAAATCTAGTAAGGAAATATTCTTGGAATTGGACCAGACAAAAGCCAAAGTCAGTATTTTACCCGAAGCAACACGGAGTCCGAAGGGGAGACGAAGTGGTGCACCAGGGCGGCCACACCTGGTGGCCGTGCGGCCTGGGGAGGCATGCCACCAGGGGGTGTGGGCCCCCTGGTTCTCCACCGACCTTGCCCCTTCGCCTATAAAAGCCTCCTAGGACGAAAACCCTAAGTACCCGATCAAAATGCCATGAAAGAGTGTGTAGTCGTCGCCATCTCCATCCCTAGATCGGGAGGTATCTGAAGCTCTTCCCGGCACCCTGCCAAAGGGGAGAAATCACCCTAGAGGCCTTCTTCATCACCATTGTGGCATCCCGCTAAAACCACTTCTAGAAAATCGCTGTGTTTTTGTGCATTGCATCATCATGACGGCATGCTCATGTCATCATGCCACATTGCATTTGAGCATCGTCATCATCATGCATGGTTTTATCTAAAACTATTTTCTAAAGCCTACTTTGATTTCTAAATATTCCCCCGTCTTTATTTCAAATCAAGACCCCTGTCTCTCGCCCGGGTCTTTTATTTTCCTAAAAATTATTTGCAAAAGTATTTTTTAAAATAAAAGTTAAACAAAAATATTTTTAGGGGAGACCGCCACCGGCCAGGCCCAAAGGCCCAGCTGGCAGCAACCTACTACCCCAGATAAAAAGCTAACACTAATCCTAGTCAGCTAACAGGCCTAAACCCTAACCAAACACCCCTCACTCTCCCTTCCACCCCAGCCGCCACCATCCTCTCACCGCATCACCCCACCCACTCAGCTGACCCGCCCACCAACCTCCTCCTCCTCCCTGCCACTTTTTCAATCCGGCCCCACCACTCAGCCCTAGGCCGCCACCTGCCTCCACCCTCCACCTCACTCCCTTCACTCACCGCCTGCCACCTCACCCGCGCGGGCCCCACCTCTCCCGTTGGACAGCCACACCGCGTGCCAACCACCACTCCATCTCCCGCCCACCACCGACAACCTCCCCACCTGGGCGCGCAGCCCCAGGCCCCCACCTCCCACCCGACCATGTCGCCTCACCCACTCCCCACCGACAGCCACACCTGGACTCGATCCCCTTCCCCTCTCTCTCTTCCCCTGAACCCACTACCTCCCCCGTCCCTAGGCTCCTCTCTCCCCGCGCCTTCCCTCCTCTGCCTCCGCGCGCCTGCTGCCATCCCCGCCTCGATCCCCGCCCCTCTGCTTCCCTCCTTCCACCGCCGCCCTCGGCCAGCAGCGCCGCTGCCAGGCGCCCTCAACCTCCGCCGCGCGCGTCCCGTGCCCCACCGTGTTCTCCCTCCTCTTCGCCCCGCGCCTCCTCTCCGGCCGGCTCCGGCTCCTTCCGCTGGCCCTCGTCCTCGTTGCGCGTGCTTGCCGCCGCCGCCGCGCATCCCTGGCCGCCGCGCGGTTGTGCCCTCTCCGGGTCGTCCCCGACGCCGTCGGGCCCTTCTCCGTCGCCTGCAGAACGCGAGCCACGCGGCTGCGCTACCTCCACCCCGCCGCCGTCCTGGCTCGGTCTCCGGCCTTTCCCTCGCCTCGTCCCTCCGGCCGCCTGCGCCCCCTCAGCGAGCCGCCTCCGGTCTTCCTCGCCTCCGACGCCCTTTGGTCGCACGCGCTTGCAGGGCCTCGCCATCGTCATGCCCTGCTCCATCCCGCCGTTGACCCCGTGGCCCTATGGGTGCTCTGAGGACTAGGAACCAGCCCAGCGTACCCATGTTCTGCAAGTTCAACATCGGACAAGGCCTTCTTGGTGAGGAATTCGTGCAAACCAGCAGTCCATGTTAACATGATGTGTGGTGTTGATGTATGGTTTTGAAAGATTGGGCGGTGGTGTGCTACTGATGGGAAGATGACGGTGTGGTAATGCCCATGTTGGGAGCACCGCGACCTCAACTACATCCTCCCGACATACAACGATGGGGCATCGCTGTCGCCGACAAGATCTCCAGATGACCGCCATTACCGAAACCGAGTACACCTTCGATATTTGAAGCTGGAGCATCAAGACCTTCTTCATGGAATGCCAAGCCCCACGGATCCGACGCCTCGGAGCCGGACCCGAAGATCAAACCCCGAAGATTCCCGAAGCCCATGGAACGACATGATCTTCTTCACGAGACTTTGAGTTCACCGTCACGAACGACAAGGCCGTCGACCTGGAACCTGGAATCGACAAGTTCTTCTTCCCGAACACGATGACCGAACCCCGAACCCCCGACACTCAAGACCTTCGACGCTGATGTGTGAACCTTTTCCCGAGCCCCTATTTTTATAAATGCTACATATAAAACTTGTTGCATATTAAATTTATGCATGCATACCGGTCTGTGGTTTGGGGGCATTATGCTGATTCACCTCATAATTAAATATTGAATCTATATGCGGAATATTGTTGTCTTATTCCGGACTCCATTTAAATTGGGGTAGCGAACCGATACCATGTGTTGCCTTGATAATACAACATTTAAATTATGGGGTAGCTAAACAACATGAACCATTTAAGTAAATGTCGGGACCTTGGTTCCACTTAATATCGCCTAGTTTCACCGCACTTTTGCCATGCCATGCATCATATCATAAGCATGTCGGATCTTCTGCCATAGTATTAAATATTGCATCTGGTGTTTCTTCTAGTGTTTGCTTCTTTGTGGATTAGGCTGATGAATTGATGCGAGTATCGACAAGTTCTTCGGATATGAACCTTCGGCAGTGTTTCCCAGGAGAGCATCTCTTCCCCTTCTACCTATTTTGCATTTATAGTCTTTATTTCCTCCTGTTGATCTATTGATAGCCGTGTCGTGATGCTTTAGTTTCCGTACACCAGTTATATCCCGTGCAACCTCTATATTGCCTTGGACACCTCCTATTACCTGTTTTTGGTAGATAGCTGGCCTTGCGAGTCGTAGTTTCTTGCTCAGGTGCGATCTCGTGTTGTCGAGTACCACAATTGTTGGTATGCTGGCAGATGTTTATTGGTGGAGATGATCATGACTTTAAATACAACTATTAAAACGCTAGATATAACTAATGCAGAGGCATTAGTGGGCAATAGATGTTATTTGGTTCTTCCACGCTCACTTGTGTCCCGTAGGACCCTGAGTACTTGATACCTGTTCCTTGACTATTCACACTATCCACATCCGGGAGGCCTTATGGACCCCCCTGAGCCAGAGCTTGATTCATTTCTATTTCTTGGGGCCACAAAGTAGTTTGGGAATTTATTACTATCCTGTACTTATGCCAGGCTTTACTGCTTTATTTAAGATTGTGCGTGGAGCACCTGTACTATTTTGGATCGCGCCATGTTTTCGCGGTATCGACAAGCCCGGTCACACTTTCGGGTTCCCAGTCGTTTACAGCCGTCGTCCAAACCTTGGGTCCGTTCCGGAGCCGGCAAACTTCGTTGCGGGTACCTTAGTGGGGTGGCCCCCGGAAATATTTTATGAATCTTGTGATTGCTTTGTCGTGAAAGCCTTGTTGGGTTTTGATTTGGTTTTTCCGAGGTTGATCGTGTGTGTGTTGCTATTTGTGCACCCCCTGCAAGGTAAATCTTTCTAAAAGCCGTGTCCGCGGTTATGGACGACTTGGAGCACACTATCTCGATCATAGAAAAGCATAACTAAAGTAGTGCTATAAATTTGACTTAATATGTGACTAGTAATCAGCTTCACTACAATGGAATGGATAATAAAAGTGCCAACAACTGGTGGATCTGTGGTGATCTGTGTCATACTATACCTGCCTAGTAAGTATTACAACTCCAATGGAATGTGATAAAAGTGCCAACAACTGCTGGGTTTTGGGATTCCTCAGGACAATTATATCTGACTAGTAAATGTTCCAACTACCACGGAATGGTTAACTAAAATTGCCCACAACTTCTGATGGCAGGATGACTCATGATATCTATATCTGATTAGTAAGTGCTGCAACTATAACGGAATGAGTAAAATTGCCAACTGTGTGAGTTCCTTGGTCCGACTTCCTCGTTTGGTCTCGAGGGGGAAATACCAGGATGGGTATGTTTAGTGTTCGTATCAGGTTGGATCCGAATAGGACTTTCTTATCCCTCTCTAATAGCCGCCAGTTTTACTGAGTCTCTATAGGTTGTTTAGTGTTGCTGCGCTGCTGCTTCAGTCCACCATACCTATGTAGGCGAGAGCCGCTGAATTCTAACCTCGCCGTGTACTGGCCTCAGTACTGACGCTCCTCTTTTTCCTTTGCCCTTTGTCGGCACCACTTTTGTTTTAGCAGGTTTGAGATCGACGTTGTTAGCAGGGTTACCCTTCCGGCTTGGCCTGGGCAGGGTTATGGACGCCACTGGTTATTCTTCAGGGATCTTAGCCCCATTTGCATATCGTCCGTACTCGGACGTTGTATCGTTTTCAAGGTGATTTGGATCTTTGTACTGTATATCGGTACTCTTGACTCATGGAGTCGTGTTGTATATATATCTGTTCTGTGGGTCCCATCGAGGACTGTTGTGTAATGGTATTACTTCGTTTTCCACCCGCACGAAAGTGCCTGGTGGGCGTCCTTGAATCGTTTCTATTCGGGTTTGGCGGAAAAAGGGCTAAAACTTGCATAGGGCTGATTCGAGGGTGTTACAACCATGCCTGCCTCTAGTGTGATGCGTGAGTAGTTCATATGTGGACTACGGGTCCATGTAGTAGCTAGATGGTTGGTTCTCCTCCTTTGTGCTATCATGTTTAGATCTTGTGTTGGGGATATACTTTCCGGGTATCCTCACAGTTCCTCACTAACCAGGGTGGCCCACTTTGGGTTAGAGCTTTGCTTCACGGGCGGCCCAGTCAGGGAGAAAGACGGAGTCCAATCCGGCTACGGGAAGGCCCAGAAGACTTACCGACTTAGGCCCATAATGTTACTTGTAGTTCAAGATGTACTCTCTAACCGACTCTTAGTCATAGCCGGATAGATCTCTCCTGTAAACCCTAGGCCGGATATCTATATAAGACGTCCTAGGGAGAGCCTTTAGGGCACCTCAATACTTTAGACCCTCAACTCGCACAAGCGAAACCCTTGTAACCCATATTCCGGCTCTGCCGTATTACTGGATTGCTAGCAGGAGTAGGATCCGTCCAAATCCGGCGGATTTGAACCTGGGTAAACTTGTGTGCTCACCGTCCCGGAACACCGTCGTCTCACACCCCTCTCTTCCGCACGCCTCGAGGACCCCCTCATGGCGTACTTGTCATCAATTCGACGACAGTTGGTACACACCGTGGGGCAAGTGAGCTTCGGATCTGCATTCCGAGCGGAATCTGCAAAAATCGAAATCGGCGAGACTATCGCCGTTTGTCGCATCCTCTACGCCAGCGATGTCCCTCCAATCGTTCTCGACGAAACTTGGATTCCGGCAAAGGAGGCCGTGACTGCTTACACAATCATGTCTTTTGGCGAGATCGATGTTTACATCGGTTTCGCTGAAACTGTCCAACCCACCCCAGCGGTGATGATAGAGGCAGAAGAAGTTTCTGGGTCCCCTTTGTCCGCAGAGGCGGCAGAGTTCCAGATCTCAGAAAACCCTAATCCCACCCAGCCCGCACCAGTTGCGGAGATAGTGGACAAACCCGAACCTGAAGAAGACCTAGCGGTCAACGTCGAATCTGGAGTGGATCTCCCTGGAGGATCCGAATCCCAAATCGACCCACCCGTGGAAGTCGAAATCCAGGAGGAGCATATCAACGACACTGATTCCGGCTCTGAGGATGCCGGAACAGACAGGCCTTTCCTAAGTTACACGCTATGATGTATGATACTGCAAGGCGAAAACGAGACGCAATCGTTGAAACCATCAAAAGTTTCGATATGGCTGATCGCTAAAGCCGCAGGTACCTCAGGAAGCACGCGTCGCACTTCGTCGGATACGTGGGATCCGGATCCGGCTCTGCTGAAGCTGGAGAAAACACCGACTCGGTGCTGGAGGCAATCGGAACAAACACCGACGTACCCGCATGCTCGGATGAGTCGATGACGTCAACAGATTTCCGAAAGTTCTCCACGGAATATGAAGAGGAGTATAACTCCAAAGCTGCAGAAGAAGGAGAAGCCATGGATGAAGGATACGGGGAACACTCTCCCAAAACGCAGGATGACATGGATGTCGGAGATAATCCCGAGGTCCAGATGTCCGAAAGTACCGATTAGAGCTTGAGTCCAGGAAATGGACCCAAAGCCGTCTTTGCTACCGGTGCTACCAAGAAGGCAAAGAAGAAGAACAAGAAAAGCAAGACCCCGGCAAAAGACCCTCTGACAGAGGAGGTGATTGCCGAGGAATACGAAGAAGACTCGGATGGAGCACTTATCCTAGACGAGCTGAAAAAAGAAGCATCGGTGGATGGACACGTGATCAGTGAAGGTGCGTGTAAACTCATCGATGCCGCATTAACCACACCTATCCCTATAGCTACAGAACTTACTGCAGATGAGCTGGATGAAAGGGCGCAATCCCTAGACGCGCGTCGTCAACAAATCCTCGTTGAAGCCAAAAACATCGAGGTGGAGAAGAAACGCATGTCAAACAAGGAGTACATGTCTCGTCTGCATCAGAAGACACGGAAGCGTCACATAGATGACAACCAATTCCCACGTGTCCGAGCCGTCCTTTTTGGAGATAAGATGGGGAAGCCACGGAAAGATAGCAACGGAGATTGGGTATATCCAACACCAGTACAAAATACCGTGGCAGCCCGAGAAATTCTATCGGCTAATCCAGGACCAGAGGAGATCTGTTTGGGTATCAAGCTAATCAACAAGGGACTGGAGCAGCAAAAGGTCGCCCTATCCAGAAGTCAAAAACTGGTCTCAGATGCTGACCAATGTCGCACGGATCCGGCATGGGCTGGCGTAAGATCCCACTATGTTCGGGCACAGTATCATGACCCCGAACGCAGGGAAGACAATTATTCAAGAACCGGATCTTCAGGAAAGCATCACAAAACCTCACGTAACTGGAGCAACGTCGCCCTAGCGGCCGAGAAAGACACCATCGCTGCCCTGAATCCGACGAACCCTCCCCGACAAGAATCTAAGGATCGAAGGGGGGAGATAAAGAGAAACGTCGGGAGGAGGATCATCAGAGAATGCCACCTCCTAGACATGAGAACCGTCCGGCTAAGCCTCACCATGGTGGGAACGACGGACGAAGAAACGACGGAAACTATGCCGGTACAAGCTGGCAGGGGGCTCGTCATAGTCAAGCTGCTCCACCCTCTCCACCACATAGTCATCACAACGGCTCCCATGGAGGGCAAGGAGGACGACATGGCAGAACAGGTGGTGGCAGAAGCCGAAGTTCGGCTCCACGGCAACGCAGCCACAGCCGGCATTCGGGACGATCTCTATCCCCGAATGACGCAAGACACAAGATCAACTCCAACATAGAGGCTCGGCGCTATGAAAACGATGACGTGTACATGGGCCCAAAGTGCTTCGGTCCACGCATCAGAGCTACGAAATTCCTGGAAGGATTTGCTATCTCAAGACATATCCAAGCCTACGACGGCATTGCTCGGCCAGACACCTGGTTACAGGATTTCTTCCAAGCTTGCTGCATTGCCAAAGGTGGAAACAGCCTGGTCGCAACCTGATATCTCCCACTTATGTTGCAGAAGACGGCACGATCATGGCTCAATGAACTTCCGGCAAACACCATCCATAACTGGTATGATTTACAAAGCGCGTTCTTTCGAAATTTCGAAGGCACATATCATAGGCCTTGTACGGTTGGAGACCTACAGCGTTGCACCCAGAAAGCCGGAGAAACTTGCCGGGATTACCTCGGACGATGGATCGACACCAAGAACTCCTGCGAAGGAGTAAATGATCAAACTGCGATTGAAGCTTTCATCGCAGGTCTCCCTATTGGTTTACTACGCCATCGCTTGAAGTGTGACAAGGTTACCTATTTGGGAGAGATGATAGAAACAGCGAGCAAGTATGCAGACGCTGACGACGATGCAGAAAGACTACTCAATGCCCTAGCTGTGCCTCAGTCGGCAAAACAACCAAAGCAACAAGCTCAGAAGCGCAAAAATACCTCGGAAGAAAAACCCAACACGGAAACTGCGGTAGTCACTACTGTTTCCGGGTCTGGAGGACGAGGAGGACGTGGCGGAGGCTGCGGGCGTGGCCGTGGGACATCAAGGGTCCAAGGTAGAGGAGAACAACAACCAGGCAAAACCTACTCTTGGGCCGACATTGCCAATAACCCATGTGTGCATCACCTAGACGCTAGTGGGGGATCGTCCCACACCAACGCTGAATGTCGTTTCAATGACGACATCAAAAGAGATGACACCGTGGGCTACAAAGCTAAGCGGAAGAAGGGAAAAAAAATCCCGAAAAAGACAAGGAGACCAAGGAAGACTCCGACATGGAGGAAGCTGATGCTTCAAATCCCAAGTCAGAAGGGAAGAAGACTTTTCCCACCAAGAAGGACACTTATGTCACCTTCCTCGGATCTCAACCAACAAAGGTCAAGAAAGCAGTTCTACACGAGCTCAATGCAACAGTTCCGGCTGTCCCCCAGTATTTGGACTGGTCGGAAGTGGCAATCACGTTTGACCACGATGATCATCCACCTAAGTTACACAGGCGAGGAAAATACGCCTTAATCGTCAACCCACTTATTGACGGTTATGGTTTCTCCAAGACCCTCATGGACGGTGGTAGCAGCATCAATATTCTCTATGTCGAAACACTACGCCGGATGAAGATCTCGGAGACCCAGCTAAACCATAGCTCTGTGATTTTTCACGGAGTTGTCCCAGGAAGATAAGCTAATTCCCTAGGAGAGATCACTTTGGATGTTACCTTTGGAACTCCTAAGAATTATCGGACGGAGGCACTTTCCTTCAAAGTGGTCCCGTTCAAGAGCGCATACCACGCTATATTCGGACGTCCGGCTTACTTGGCTTTTATGGCTCGTCCGTGTTACATTTACAATATGATGAAAATTCCAGGTCCCAACGGCGTGATCACCATCAGGGGAGACCCGAAGAAAGCGTGAGAGTGCGAGGATGGAAATGCCGCCTTTGCTGAAGCCGTGCTGCACGCCCAGGAGTACCAGGAGATCAAGAAGAGCATAGATCCATCCGAGATGCCCGTAACGAAGAAGGAGGTTACCAAGCCAAATCTAGAGTTCAAGGCATCAGAAGAGACGAAGAAAGCACCGTTGAAGGATGATGACCCCTCCAAGGTGACCCAGATAGGCGTAGGCCTAGATAGCACATAGGAAAGCGCACTTGTCAAGTTCCTCCAAGCAAATCAAGATATCTTCGCATGGCAGCCATCTGACATGACCGGAGTACCTAGGGAACTTGCCGAGCACTCTCTAAATGTAAACCCGAAAGCTAAACCCTTCAAACAGTCCTTATGAAGGTTTGGCGATGAAAAGCGTAAGGCAATAGCTAAGGAACTAGCACTGCTTGAGTTAGCCGGATTCATAGAAGAGGTCATCCACACTGAGTGGTCGGCTAATCTTGTAATGGTCCCTAAAAAGGACACCACTGATTTATGGATGTGTGTTGACTATACTGCCTTGAACAAGGCTTGTCCAAAAGATCCGTTCGCTCTGCCTAGAATTGATCAAGTTATCGATTCTACGGCAAGCTCGGAACTCCTCTGTTTTCTCGACGCATATTCCGGTTATCACCAAATCTGGATGAAGGAATCTGACAAAGTCAAAACTTCATTCATAACCCCCTTAGGAACCTTCTGTTTTGTTACGATGCCCTTTGGGTTGAAGAACGCAGGAGCTACGTACCAGTGCACGATGCAGCGTTGCCTCCACGACCAACTCAGACACAATGTACATGCATACGTGGATGATATCGCGGTGATGTCCAAAAAGAAGGAAACACTCATTTCCGACTTGGAGGAAACGTTCGCCAATCTACGAAAATACAACATCATGCTTAACCTGAAGAAATGTTTCTTTGGAATACCAACCAGAAAATTGTTAGGTTTCATCGTGTCTCAAAGAGGCATAGAGGTGAACCGCGACAAAATCAAGGCTATACTCAACATTTCCAGGCCAACTCGCCTGAAGGACGTACAAAGACTAATTGGTTGCATTGCTGTGGTCAGTCGATTTGTAAGCCGGCTTGGTGAAAGAGCCGCACCATTATACAAACTCCTGAAGAAGACTAAAGATTTTGTCTGGACTGATGAAGCTGAAGCTGCACTACAAGACCTGAAGAAAGTACTCTCATCTGCTCCTATCCTCGCAGCGCCGGAACCTCAGGAACCGGTGTTGCTTTATATTGCTGCGACAAATAAGGTCGTTAGTATCGTCATGGTGGTGGAGAGACCAGAGGAAAATCAGGAACACTTGGTGCAGCGTCTGACTTACTTTGTCAGTGAGGTCTTGACAGAATCAAAACAACGATATCCGCACTATCAAAAGTTGGCTTACGGTGTTTTCCTAGCATCTCATAAGTTACGAAACTATTTTCAGGAGCATCCAATTACCGTGGTGAGAAAAGCTCCCATGAGAGACATAATCAACAATAGCGACGCCACATGACGTGTCGCCAAATGGGGCATAGAGCTCTCAGCTTTCGATATTGAGTATAAACCTCGGACAGCAATCAAATCCCAGATCCATGCCGACTTTGTCGCTGATTGGACAGAGACGAAGGAGAACATGGTCCTCCTTGAGTTGGAATACTGGACCCTCTTTTTCGATGGGTCTAAGGCTCGAGGGGGCTCGGGGGCTGGCGTGGTGCTCAAATCACCCCAAGGAGATAAACTATTGTACGTGTTGCAGATCCACTTCACAGCGACAAACAATATTGCCGAGTATGAAGCACTACTGCATGGAATCCATATTGCCAAGGATATTGGCATCCGACGTTTAATGTGTTACGGAGATTCGGATCTTGTTGCTCAGCAAGTCTCGGATATTTGTAATGCAAATAAGCACATGGCAGCATATAAAGCCGTCGTGGATGATCTATCTAAATTGTTCGAAGGGTTTGAAGTTAACACATCCCTCGAGCAGAAAATGAGGAAGCAGATGCACTATCTCGAATAGGCTCTGCGTGGAAAGAGGTCCTGGATGGCGCATTTTTAGAGCACCTCAAGGTTCCCTCGATAAAGGGAGTAGATGAGGAATATCCGACCAAATCCGACTCACCTTTAATAGCAGTTCTGGTTGAAATTCCCAGCTGGACTCAACCCTACCTCGATTATTTGGTAGATGGCAAATTACCCGAAGACGAGGTGCTGAGCCGGCAGATTATCCGACGAGCAAAAGCCTATACTATTGTTAAGGGTGAGCTCCATAAACGGAGTGTTTCTAGGGTTTTTCAGCGTTGTGTATCTCCGGAAGAAGGAGTGGAAATCTTAAGGGAAATCCACGAAGGCGAGTGTGGTCACCACGCTGCAGCCAAATCTTTAGTGGCAAAAGCTTTTCGACATGGATTTTTCTGGCTTACATCTCAGGCAGATGCCGAACGGTTAGTCAAGACATGCAAAGGCTGCCAAAAGTACGCCAAGCAAGCTCATGTTCCGGCTGATCAGCTGCGAACAATACCTATAACATGGCCTTTTGTGGTCTGGGGGCTTGACATGGTAGGACCCATTAAACGAGCTCCAAGTGGATTTACCCACCTCTTAGTGATGGTGGATAAATTCACCAAGTGGATCGAGGCTAAACCTGTCACTAGTTGTGATGGAGCAACAGCCAAAAGATTTGTCGAGGATGTTATAATCCGGTATGGTTATCCGCATAGCATTATCACAGACAACGGGAGTAACTTTTCTATGGGAGAACTGGTTGAATTCTGCGATGAGCAAAATATCCGGCTTGACATTGCGTCAATCGCACATCCACAGGCTAACGGACAAGTCGAAAGAGAAAATGGTTTAACTCTACAAGGCCTGAAACCAAGACTTGAAGCACCACTACGACGTGCTGCGGGGGCTTGGGTAGAGGAACTACCCTCTGTAATTTGGAGTTTACGAACAACTCCGAACAGGTCAACAGGATACACACCTTTCTTCTTGGTCTATGGCGCAGAAGCAGTTCTTCCTAGTGATTTAATTCATACTTCTCCTAGAGTGGCCGCATATATCGAAGAGGATGCCGAGATTTCTCGACAAAATGATCTCGACTTAGTCGAAGAAGTTCGCGTCATTGCTGAAATGAGATCTACAGCCTATCAGCAGAAGTTACGCAAGTATCATAGCCAGAGAGTCCGAAATAGATCTTTTAATAAAGGTGATTTGGTTCTCCGGCTTGTGCAACAAAGAAAGCACAAACTTTCCCCAGTATGGGAAGGGCCATTTTTAGTTAGTCGAGTATTGCACAATGGATCGTACTACTTAACTGACATGAGGCCAGTCAAAGAAAGACCTGCTACTAAGAAGAGAACGAGAGCTGGACACAGTACAAATCCGGATGAGTTAGACAGACCATAGAATATTGCTCAGCTACATCCCTTTTATTCTTAGTTTATCCTTCTTTGTAATCATACATATGTACATGTTCTGTGAGAAATAAAAGTTTTGGTTGCCTCAAGTTTTTCTGAGAAGTTCTTAGACCATCTTATTTCCGAATGATCATGTCATAGTCGAAAATCCCAGAATGCTTGGAAGTACTTTATGCTCATGTTCGTTCTGGTCTAGATTTTCGATTCTAAAAACTGCTACCTTCGAGTATAACTCTAAAAATTTCTAGTCTTTACTTTGGTTATTTATCTGATTGCCGGATGCGGGCATTTTCCGAGTAGTGAATTATTGGTACTGGAAGCCGGCTTTGTTTTCGAGTTTAAACTGGTTTAGCAATTGAGCTCCGTTGCTCGGCAAAGTTTCCGGCTGAAGGTTTAGCCGGCTCACGAAACGGACGAGGCGGAAAGCCAGATAAACGATAAGTCGAGACGAAAAATATAAGTGCTTGTGTAAACATTTCAGGCACGCAAAATTTTTCAAAAGTCGAAAGTGCTGAATAGATCAAAAGCTTAGCACTTGCAAAACATAAACAATACTTATATTTATAATCGCATCAGTTTTTCCGGAATAATATATGAATTTATGGTCTATGATGCAGGAGGAGATGAAGGAACTACTGGCTCGCTGGTCACTCCTCCTTGATATCGTTCCGAGATATCCGCATCCGAGTTAGTGCGTTCATCGTCGGAAACCTCTTCGGCTTCTTCTGCAGGAGGAGGCGGAGTATCCACGCGGGTGAAGAAGGGGATCTCGTAGCCGGTCAGATCAGCTACATGGCACCCGTATCCGGCGCAGGAGTGCATGATGGCTTGAAGGTCCTGCTCTTGGCCGTCTTCGTCTACCTTGCAGTACCCTTTAGTCACTTGCCATATTTCCATGTTTCCATGGTGGCTCATGACCATGGAGAGGGCATTCTGCATAGCAGTCCACGCATAGGACATGTTCTAGTCCCGGACAAGCTGCGGCATATCCTTGGCCCTGTCCCGCACCTCAAAATCCGACATGCTTGGCATGTTCGGAATCCTGAGAGACTCGCCAATGTCCTCAAGGGACTGGCGGTAGTCATGAAGAAGATCACCGACTTGGGTAAGCCAGTGAGTGCGGGGCTCAGACGAGGAAGAGTCCGTCAACTTTAGAGGACCTATACACAAAACAAGTCAAGAAAAAATTGACATTGATAAAAGTCGAAGAAAAGATAAGTCAGAGAGGTGGAACGTACCAAAAATGACGTCGTCAATCTTGGTCTTCTCCTCCCGGAGACTCTGGAGTTCAGCCCGGTGCGCCTGGGATATGTCCTTCTCTCTGCCAAGCTCATTCTTGAGGTCCGAGATTACTTTATCTTAAGCGGCAATCTTGCGATCGCGCTCTTTAGTGGCCATGGAGGAGGATTCCAGGACTTGAGCTATGCTCATTTCATGATCCGCCTTGAGCTTATCCAGCTCTTGGCGAAGTCCCTTGTTTTCCGCCACCAGGGTTTTGAGGTTCTCAGCCTCTTCAATCATAGCGATGGATTGTTTCACCAACGCTGTAAGACAAAAAGAACAATAGTTCAGAAAAAATCGACATAGAAAAAGCAAAAGACATGGTTTGAATCTCGAAATGTTTACCTTCGGCTTCATCCTTGGCTACCTTGAGCTCAGCATTTTTAAGCCGGAGAGCTTTGATCTCTCTCCGCTTATCACAGACATTGGACAATAATTCCTGGTTATAGGAACATACTTTCTGTAAGTCAGAATACCCAAAGTCAGAAAGCTACTTAAGACTCGGGCTAATATTTTTTACTAAATATCAACACGAGCCTTGGGGGCTACACTAGTTCGTTCTTTGGCATCCTAATGAAAGCATAAACTCGGATTCTATATCCTACTTCATGCTTGGGGGCTAGAGGATATGATATAACATAATGTAAAAACAAGAGTTGGAATTCCGACTTACATATTGCTCGCGGGTGAGTTTGTCTAAACCCGTGTTCACTTCAGCTGCCACCTTCTCGGCGAGAGTAAGAGGGATCACTGGGGCTGTTGGAAGCTCGCCAGTCCTGATCCTCTCGTCGCGAAGGCGGACTTGAGTGAGAAGGTCAGAGAACTTGACGTCCTCTGCTTCTTGCGCCTCCTCTTCGGGGGATAGATGGCTTTTGTCCAGGACTTGCCTGGCTAGCCGCTGGATCTCCTCTGCAGATTTCCGGGTCAGGCCAAACTTGGCAAGACCCGGATTGTTGAGGAGGTTTTCGACAAAGACTTCAGCCGAGGGATCATTACCCGAAGAGGGTTCACCCTTATCTTGACCCGACGCACCCACAGTGGCGTCAGTTTGTGACCCAAGGATCGCAGGCTCCGTTTGAGGAGCCGGATCTTCTGCAGCATCCGACGAGATAACCGGAGTTGCAGAAGGTTGAGGGGCCGGAGTCGGAGGAGCTACGGCAGGCGAAGCTATGGTAAGCTTCGTCTGGCGTAAGGGCTTTGAAGAAATCCCTTTCCCCTTGCCCTTGATGATCGATTTTGCTCTAAGAAGGTAATAGAGTCGGAAACGTTACATCTCGGAAAGAAGTTTAAGTAAAGCACAAAGACAGAAAAATTGTGACGGAAAGGATACCTCTTCACCGACAGGCACCTCCTTTGTGCCAATCGCTACTGTCGGAGCTTTGCGCTTCTTGAGCGCAAGATTCGGCAGTGGAACTATTTCCACCACCTGAGAGAACTCCGGAGGGTATCCTTCGAGCGGAGCAAGTTCCGACTCGGGGATGTCAGCAAGCTGAAAACAAGAAAACATATCAGCATTGCAATATAACTTGAAGATAGAAACACATAAAAGATGTGATGATAAAAGCTTACCGGCACCACGGGGTTTTCCGCCGTGTGCATGTCCAGAGAAACCTTTGGAATCTGCCTCTCGATCCGCTCCTTGATCAGCCACTTGATTTGGCTTATGTAGCCTTGAGTGGTGTAGGCCTTGGGGTTGATGCGGAGGGAGTCAGTCAGAGAAGACGTGACGGAGTGCATGAGTCTATCCCCGTGGTACTGAAGTGGCTGGATCCGGCATGAAACCCAGCACTGGACCAAGTCGGATCCCTTCAGACCGTTGTGCTTGATCAGATATTCGATCCGCCTCTTAGCGAGGATCAGATCATCTGTGAGAGCCGGAGCAGCCTCGTCCCAGGAAGGCTGGGCCGTGGCGGCTCCGTCAACAAAAACCGGCAAAGCAGTATCTTTGCCGGGAGCCGGAATATCCCTATGGTAGAAAAAAGTGGCTGGCCATTGTTTGACCGAGTCACTGGCAGAAATTTTGGGATATGCCCGGTCTCGTCTAAGAGAAAAACTAATGGTGCCGGTGATGTAAGGAACACCGGCAGTGATGGAATTCCTCCGGACATGAAAGTAAAACCGTAAGAGAAGCAAAATCGGCCTAATGCCGAGAAAGCCCTCGCAAAGAGCAGCATATGCGCTCATTTCTAGAAGAGAATTGGGAGGAAGATTGTGGAGTTGAACTCCATAGTGATCTATCACCTCGGAGAAGAACTCCGAGAGAGGAAAAGACAGACCTCGGTCCAGATGAGTGCCGAAGTGGACTCGCTCGCCCTCGTGAGGGCTGGGGACGGTTTCGCCGGAGCCGCTCCGCCAGTCACCGGCGACGAGTAGCCCCTCCTTCTCCATGTTCTTGAGGCCTGCTTCGTCGAGGGCGCAGGGAATCCAGATTCCCTTGTAGCTTTCCTTCTCCGCTGTAGCTTCCGCCTTCGCCGCCGTCGCCGCTGCCGCCAAGCCAGAGGAAGAAGATGATGAAGCCATTTTTCTCCGGTGAGAAAGTGACCTTAAAGGGGCGGCACTGGGAGTTTCTGTGGGGGAAGGACGAAGAGGCTCTGTGCACGCAGGAGGATTGGGAAGGAAGGAAACGGCAAAGGACTGGTGGAAAGGAGAAGAAGAAATCTAAACCCCTTATATCCCCCTACCTGCGCCAAGATTCGTGCAAATGCTACAGTGCAATCGCCACGCGTCGTGGAAAGAACTGGGAAGGACCCGCGCGATGATTGCGTCGCCTCGATCTCCACGCACGCATTGAAACGGCGCCTCGGTTCCGCGGACCGCGAACCCACCAACGGTCGTGCTGACGGAATGCTGTCAGATGACATGACTTGACCATGCTTGTGTCAGGTGGCGTTAGAGACCAAGTTCCGGCTTAGTTTAAAAACGAGCTGGAGAATCCGAGTAACCAACTGAAAGGTCCGACTTATTTTTTAAGACCCGGATCGTATCTTTTGTTGTGAAGTTTCAGGAACCCTTCAAGATTATGCAAGCCGAAGATCAAGCTAGACAATGATAAATCCGACTTTGGATCTTGGAGGCCTCCGGGGGATGCTGTTGGGGATATACTTTCCGGGTATCCTCACAGTTCCTCACTGACCAGGGTGGCCCACTTCGGTTTAGAGCTTTGCTTCACGGGCGGCCCAGTCAGGGAGAAAGACGGAGTCCAATCCGGCTACGGGAAGGCCCAGAAGACTTACCGACTTAGGCCCATAATGTTACTTGTAGTTCAAGATGTACTCTGTAACCGACTCTTAGTCGTAGCCGGATAGATCTCTCCTGTAAACCCTAGGTCGGATATCTATATAAGCTGTCCTAGGGAGAGCCTTTAGGACACCTCAATACTTTAGACCCTCAACTCGCACAAGCGAAACCCTTGTAACCCATATTCTGGCTCTGCCGTATTACTGGATTGCTAGCAGGAGTAGGATCCGTCCAAAGCCGGCGGATTCGAACCTGGGTAAACTTGTGTGCTCACCGTCCCGTAACACCGTACGTCTCACACCCCTCTCTTCCGCACGCCTCGAGGACCCCCTCATAGCGTACTTGTCATCAATTCGACGACATCTTGTGAGCTCCGTTCATGATCAAGATCATCTATTTGTAATCTTACATGTTGTGTTTGTGGGGATCCGATAGATATTGAGATGCCATTTTAGATTGATTATTGATTCTATCATGTCTATGTTATTTGTGATCTTGCATGCTCTCTGTTGTTTGTAACTATCTTGGCCAAGTAGATGCTTGCAACTCCAAGAGGGAGTATTTATGCTCGATAGTGGGTTCATGCCTCTAGTAATATGGGGAAGTGACAGAAATCTCTAAGGTTGTAGATGTGCTGTTGCTACTAGGGAGAAAACAACAATCCTTTGTCCATGGGGTAATCATATTGTTTACTTTACACACTTTGCTTAATGCAATTATCTGTTGCTTGCAACTTAATACTGGAAGGGGTTCGGATGATTACCTGAAGGTGGATTATTAGTCATAGATGTAGTTGGATTACGGTCTATGTATAATGTTGTAATGCCCAATCAAATCTCATAGGAGTCAAGATGTCTAGTATATGCATTGTATGCTTTCTCAAATCTGTCAATTGTCCCGCTGTAATTTGTTCACCCAGCATGTTATTTACCTTAAGGAGAATCACCTCTAGTGAACTATGGACCCCGGTCCATGCTTTTACCATTGCTATACCATCTACTGTTTACCGTTTACTATTTACTTTCTACAAGCAATTACTATCTTCCACACAATACGTTTAATCCTTTGTTTTCAGCAAAACCGGTGAGATTGACAACCTCACTGTAAGTTGGGGCAAAGTTCTGTGGTTGTGTTGTGCAGGATGCCAAGTTGCTAGCAACACCTTGTAGTTGTTTCCTTGCTCCTACTGGTTCGATAACCTTGGTTTCATAACTGAGGGAAAACTTGTTGTTGTGATCATCATGCCTTCCTCTTGGGGTTCCCAACGAGCTCTACATTTTGAGCCATTAGGCATCCCCTTGGTTTGTTCCAAGCTTGGGGGAGTGCCACGGTAACATATCATTATCTTTCATCTTTTTACCTTTTTAGTAGAGTCATATCATGAATAAGAGAAGTTATCATATAGGATGGTTTGCATTATGGAAGTATCTCCCCTCTAGTTAGATATCTATGTATCCCTTGGTGTGAGATGCTGTTAAGGAATATTAATGAGAAGCTCTATCATTTACTTTTTGCACATCTTATTTTAGTTTGCAATTTCTATTATATGATTGATCTTGTTATTAGTATTGGTATCACTTTGGGATCATTAAGTAAATTTAATTAGTTTTGGCAAATTTAGCTCTGGTCAGTAGCAACATTATTTAAGGATTGAATGGAAAAGAGAAAAGTACTTTTTAATATAAATTCATCATCTTTCTTTCTTGTTTGGCTCATAAGCTTAGTATTCTGTAGTTAAGATCTTTTGTGCTTCCAAGGAAGATTGCATGATTCTTTCTATCACTTGTATGTCTATTTGTTTCCTTCAACTCTTATGCTTGCTACCCAACCTTGCTAACCAAAAACCTGTACTGAGAGGGAATGCTTCTCATACATCCAATCCTTGAACCAAATCCTATGTCATTTATGTCCACCATATCTGCCTATTAGCATTATTGCTACTTCAAGTAAATTCTCGAGTTTTATCTATCTTCCAAAGTAAACTGGTTACGTGAAAACTAGTGATTAAAGCTCTCACAAACTTGATGGCACATTTTATTTTTCTTGCACTTAATAAACTTGAACCATTGTGACTATCTTATGAAGCTTGTATGCTTGCATTTTATAAGTTGGGAGTTAGCAAAACCATGTTGTCATTGGGTCCTCTTTCGACATTGCACTTATTATTTAGTTGATATCATGTTCTTTTGTTTATGGATGCCGGCGGTGTGAAGTAAAATGGGAGCTTGTAAGCTCATGGAGTTTGTATATGTGTTAGAGAAATGCTTGGGCGGCTAGCCTAAGCCATGCCTAATCATGGTGGAAACTTGCAGCATAACCATAGTGGCATTCTATGAAGCATCTTCAATAAAAACCTATGCAAATAGCAAATAAAAAGATCGCTGAGATGCCCATACATATGTTGCCTTGTCATTTTGATATGGGATAGCTCCTGTGTCATGGGGCAAGGGGTACCCCGTTGGCGGTTCTCTATGATACACATACACTTACAATAACAAGAACTTACCGGAAACCAAAGTTGAGTAACATGAGGTCTGGTACTCGTACTCAAGGGGCATGAGACTTCTAACTTATAATTTGTCAAGCATATAACTCATATTTTCGTCAGATTAACCTTAATCACCTCAAGATGCTTATGATAGGGGCAATGAGAGCTGAAAGCTAGTAAGTACCATAATTTTTGGAAGCTCTTTATGAGACTTGAAATCCCTGCTTCCCTCTGCGAAGGGCCTTTCTTTTACTTTTTAGTTGAGTCAGTAAACCTATTCCTTTCTATCTTAAGCAAGCATTTGAGTTGTTGTGATTCAATCACCAATATGATGATATATTCATTCATGTTTCTTATGTTCCTTGTTTTGCACACTGCTCTTATCTAAGTTAATATTACTTTGAAAGCTATCAGTGAAAACCCATTATGTTTGACTCCTGCAATTTGTTAGCCGTTCTATGACCAAGAACAAAGTATGCCATTACCAATTATGATTTACTTTATGCATCTTTATTGTGTTTCCCTTACTCATTGCAAGATAAGTTATACAATAGTGAGTTGTTTTCTATTATGATTTCTGTATTGATGAATGTGATGCTTCTTGTCCGTATTCTCTTTATCGACACTTCACTCCATAAACCTATGGACATGTTTATTGAGCTTAGTTTCCGCTTGGGGACAAGCAAAGTCTAAGCTTGGGAGAGTTGATACGTCCATTTTGCATCACTATTCTATATCATAATTCACTACTATTCATTGATATATTTCATATTACGAGATGATACTTATGTTATTTCATCTATTTTTGCATGATTGATGATTTTTGGAGGATGAACCACCGGAGTCAGGATTCTGATGGAAAAAGCACCGTTTGGATGCAAAATTCACGAAGATCAGATTATCCCGAAAAATATCCGGAAAATCCTATTTTTCCAGAAGACGAAGGAAGCCAGAAGGAGGAGCGGAGATGGGCCACAAGGGGCCCACACCCCCTGGTGGCACGGGTCCCCCTTGGCCACGCCACCAGGTGGTGTGGCCACCCTGGCCCACTCCCAGCATCGCCCTTTGGCATATATAATCCCCTCGAAACCCTAAGACTCGGGGAGCGACCACAAAATATTCCGCCGCCTCTGCGGGGCGAAAACTACAGAGAGAGAAAGAGCTCTCCGGCAGGCATAAATCTGCCGAGGAAATTCATTCTCGAAGGAGGGAGATCGTCGCCATCAACACCATCATCAAGCTAGACTTCATCGGGATCATCATCATCATCTTCACCAACATCTCCACCAGCACCATCATCACCACTCCACACTATAACAATTGGGTTGAATCTTGCATAGTTCTTAGGGGAAACTTTCTCGATGTTGATTACTTGTTGTAGTTGATGCTATTGAGTGGAACCATTGAATTATTGTTATGTTCAAATTGTTACTTATCATTATTTCACCTCTGATCTTGATCCATATGATGTCTCGTAGTAGTTCATTTAGTTCTTGAGGACATGGGAGAAGTCATGTTGTTAGTAGTGAAATTGTGTTGAGAAAGATTCAATGGTTTAATAATTAAGTTGTGGTGTTATTTGATACGTCCATTTGGCATCACTATTCTATATCATAATTTACTATTATTCATTGATATATTTCATATTAAGAGATGATACTTATGTTATTTCATCTATTTTTGCATGGTTGATGACTTTTGGAGCATGGACCGCTATAGTCAGGATTCTGATGGAAAAGGTGATATTTGGAGGCAAAATTCGCGAAGATCAGAAAATCCGGGAAAATACATGGAAAATCCTATTTTTCCAGAAGACGAAGGAAGCCAGAAGGGGAAGCGGAGATGGGCCACAAGGGGCCCACACCACCCCTGGCGCGGGCCACCCTAGGCCGCGCCACCAGGTGGTGTGGCCACCCTGGTCCACCCTTGGCTCTCCCCTCTAGCGTATATTATCCTCCCGAAACCCTAAGACTCAGGGAGCGACCATATAAAGATTCCACCGCCTCTGCGGGGCGGAAAACACCAAGAGAGAAAGATCTCTCCGATAGATAGAATTCTGCAGGGGGAATTCCTTCCCAGAGAGGGGAGACCGTCGCCATCAACACCACCATCAAGCTGGACTTCATCGGGATCATCATCATCACCACCATCATCTCCACCAGCACCATCATCACCACCTCCATACCGCTGTAACAATTGGGTTGAATCTGGCATAGTTCTTAGGAGAAACTTTCCTGGTGTTGATTACTCCTTGTAGTTGATGCTATTGAGTGAACCGTTGAATTATTGTTTATGTTCAGATTGTTACACATCATTATTTCATCTCTGATCATGATCCATATTATGTCTTGTGAGTAGTTCATTTTGTTCTTGAGGACATGGGAGAAGTCATGTTGTTAGTAGTGGAATTGTGTTGAGAAAGATTCAATAGTTTGATATTTAAGTTTAGGTGTACTTCTTCTAGTGGTGTCATGTGAATGTCAACTACATGACACTTCACCTATATGGGCCTAGGGGAATGCATTGTGTATTTGGCTACTAATTGTAGGAGTTGTCGGAGTGTTAGAAACCTGAACCCGACGTCAGGGTCTGAGAGTTTAAAGCTGTGGTTAGCTCTCTACCTTAATTACTTTCTTGTACTTGCGGATGCTTGCAAGGGGTATAATCACAAGTATGTATTAGTCCTAGGAAGGTCGGTACATTAGCACAGGTTCACCCACACAACACTTAGCAAACTAAAGAAGATTAATCAACTATATGAAGCGAAAGCACTTGACGATATTCCCGTGTGTCCTCGAGAATGTTTGGTCATCTTAAGTAATACAACTGGCCTGTCCTTTGCTGAAGAAAGGATTGGGACACTTGCTGCATTTAATCTTATTGTCTTTTATTTACTCGTACTTTATTTACTTGCATTATCAAAAAACCCTAAAAATCCGTTTGTTAAGTATTTATAGAGAACTCCCGCTCCAAGCCACTAGCCAACACCTTCTGCTCCTCGTTGGGTTCGACACTCTTACTTATCGAAAATACTGCGATACACCCCCTATACTTGTTGGTCATCAAGACTATTTTATGGCGCCGTTGCCGGGGAGTGAAGCGCTATTGGAGAGTGTAACTGGTAAAGGAAATTTCTACTAGGAGTATTGTTTACTTCTGTTAGTTGCTTTATTTCAATATGGATAATTCGCTGAGTTTCTTATTTCGTAATGCTACTACCACTGCTAAGGTAGTAGATGAACCACCACCTACTGAGATTGATACTTTTAAAATACCTACAAGAATTATTGATCGTGTTATGGATAACTATTATGTTGGAGATGGAACTGTCCATCCTCGTGAACATTTGCTCTTTATACACGAATTATGTGGGTTGTTCAAGTGTGCAGGTATTACTATATATCAAGTTAAGAAGAAGTTATTCTAATTATCACTAAAAGGAAGAGCTGAAGAATGGTATAAGCTGCTGAAGAATGGTCAAGCTCTTGAATGGGAGGAAATAGTGCCCCTCTTTTATTCGAAGTTTTATCCTCCTAGTGAGATTCATAAAGATCGGAATCAAATATACAACTTTTGGCCTCTTGATAGAGAGAGTACAACCCAAGCTTGGGGGAGCTTGAAGTTACTAATGCTCAAATGTCCCATTCATGAGCTCCCCAATAATATTATTATCAATAACTTTTATGCAAGGCTTTCTCTTCATGATAAGGCTTTATTGGATGCTTCTTGTGCTGGACCATTCACTCGCATGGAAGAAGAAGCCAAATGGGATCTTCTGGACCGTATTAAAGACAATGCTGAAGCATGGGAGAATGACAAAGGAAGAAAGTCAGGTATAAATTATGATTATGAATGCATTGAATCTTTTATGGGAACTGATGACTTTCAAAATATTAAAAATGCTTATGGTCTAGACTCTCAAGCTATTGCTTCTTACTTTAATGCGTTTGCTTCCTATATAGAAGTTCCTAAAAAGAAGTGGAATAAGTATCATGAACCATATAAAGATGTTGCTAAGTGTGTTCCTGCAAGAAATATTGAGGTTTATACTGCTAATCATGCTTTACCTGAACCTTACAATGAGAAAATGCTTTTCCCAGTTAAGATAAAGGAACATTCTATGATAGCTAGTATGGTTAATGAAAGTACAAATGAAGCTGTTGAACCTGATAAACAAATGATGATGAACCTATAATAGCAGATGTGAAAGACTTTGTCACTAAATATGTAGAAGATGGACACACTATCCTTTGTAAGGATATCCCTAATATTGTTTCACAAAGTAGTGTTATGAGACCTAGTGTCCTTGTGTTTTCTGTTAGGATAAGTGATCATTGCTACAACGGTTCTTGTGACAGTTACATTATTAAGTTTATGCATGATACTGAAAGTTATTATGAAAGAGGGAAGATTGTTCTTATGCATCTCAATAATATCAAGTTTCCCCATTTTATGCTGAAAGTTTTTATGTTGCACTTGTTTTGCCTTCCTATGCTTGTAGCCTCTGGTTTCAACAACTTGTTTGTTTACAAAATTCCCTTGCATAGGAAGTGGGTTAGACTTAAACATGTGTATTTTTGCTTCTTGATGCTCTTTTTTTCTTTAATTCATATTCTTATGTGAGCATCATTAAAATTATCATGCCCATCTTAATGGCTATAAAGAAAGAGCTTTTTGGGAGACAACCCAATTTAGTTGTGCTTTCAGTTTATTTTTGTTTCTTTGAGTCTTGGAAGTTATTACTTCGGTATTTACCTCTCCTTATCGTTTTGTTTGGTTTTTGTGTCAAGATCAACCTCTAATGGGAGAGAAGTAAGATTTCGGGAAGTTGCTGTCCCGAAACAGATTTTTGTGCTTCACTGTAAAAATTCATGAGAGATCTCTGTATGTCAGATTGAGCTGTAATTTTTTGTGCTTCTGCCCCAGGTTGTTATTTAACTTTCGTTGGTTTTGCACTTTTTGATTTGAGCAATAGAAGAGTTTCGAAAAAATTGATCTCTACCTGCTGGTCTGTTTTGATAGATTTTTGCCACTCTTGCATTTGCTTCTTTAAGTCGATTTCCTTTTTGAATTCTTTTTGGGTTTTCAGAAGGAGTTGTTACAGTAGCTTATGTTTTGATGGATTACAGTTGAAATTGTACTTAAAAGGTCTATTACCTGGCTTATACTAATGTTGCTAAAGAGAATTGTGTGAAGTTTTGTGTGAAGAAATTTTTAGGTTATTGGAGAAAATGGTGTAATAAGAAAGAGAAAGGTTTCATGACTCGAGCAATATGAGTATGAAGATGAAGATATTGATGTTATTCAAGTGGTGACTTCGGAAAAATTTATCAAAAACCAAATTAAGAGACCTGTAGAGTCCGTTTTCGAGTAGGTAACAGTTCTAGTAAGAGAAGTTCCGCGAAAATTCTGTCCAGTTATATTTTTATAGTTTTTATCCATCAAGGAAAGCTACGAAGTGAAAGAGGGACGGAAACGGAGCCAGGGTGGCTCACACCACCCCCTGGCACGACCCCCCATGGCTGCGCCAGCAGGTGTTGTGGCCACCTCGGCCTCCGTCTCTGACCCATTTTCTCCCAGTACCTTCCTTTTGTTGTAAAACTTTGTAATATATAATCCCCCGAGGTTCATATATCATGTTCTCGTCGTGTTTTCGTTTCGATCTGTTTCTGCCAGGAACTATTCTTGAAAGTTAGAAGCACAATGGTATCCGCCAAAGATAAAGGAAATGAGCCTATGGAGGAATATCCCCAAGACCCCGGGGTGGAGGAGGAGATCACGAGTGAAGATGAAGAGGAGGCAAAGCAAATCCAACATCCGCACACCGACACTACCATTGCAAACATTGGAGTGTTGACAAGATCTGCCAGGGTCAGGAGGACTGCACGGATGTCAACTGGAGGGAAACCTCCGCATCATTGTTTCCCTCCACGGTCACTTCCTCCACGCACCAAAAATCCTTTCCATACCCTTATCCATGAGCATCAATACTAGAATTGTTGGGGATCGGTGCAGAAAACAAAAAATTCCCTATGAAGGATCCCCGTAAACCAGCCTAGGCTCTATCTATGTAGTAATGCGGTAACAGCCGGAGCGTATAGAATACATACCCTTGTAGACCGTACGCGGTTAACGTTCCGCGGGGATCGTGGTTGAAGTAGTCGTACTCGAAGCTGACCTCAAGGTCACGAAGCTCCTCGCTGGTCACCCCTTGCTCCTTCTTGATCTTCATCATCTTCATCGTGCAACAACTCCGGCTCAAGACATTCTAGCGCCCCAAGTGTTGCGCCTCGTGTCTTCATACACATCCGGTGCACGATGAGACCTCCGGCTCCCCGATCCCGCCGGGAGTGCGGAAGTTGATATCCGGCTAGAAATCCCTGCAGCGCAACAGCATACTGCAGGTGTGCCTCGATCGCACAGCCCAGACTTGGGGCCATGGTCACGAGGTATAGAGAGAGGGAGGAGGAGAAAGTCAACCAAAGGACTTCTCATTGTTGGTGTATTTGGTGTCTTTAATCCCACCCATGGGCACCCCTTTATATAGGCTAAGGGGGTGTACCTTTCTCAAAGGCTAAGCCATGTGGGACTAATATTAAAGGAAAAAGTCAACAGAAATTCGGACTGCCAAATGGGCCAAAAGAACTCAGCCCAAAACAGCAAACAGAAAATACTAAATAAAAAGAAAAGAGAAAACAATAGGGGCTGGCCGGGTGGTCCTTGGTGCGGCCCACCCCGCGCCTAGCACTCCGCCGCGGCGGCCTAGAAGGAGTGGCCTGGGTGGGCCGGCGCCCGCCCCGGCGGCCCAGCTTCCTGCCCCTGGCGCTAGCTCCCCGCGCGCCCTTGTGGGCCGGGTCGAGCAGGCCCAGGCGGCTACCGGCTGCGGCCCACCCCCGCACGGCGCGCATTATTTACCGCCCGCTGGCGAGCGTGCCCTGCTATCTGCCGCCCAGTGCGGCGGCTGTTATCCGCCGCCCACTTGGGCTGGTTGTTTTTCTTTTTCCTTTTATTTTCCTGCAGTTTTATTTCTAGGCTATTTCCCTCCGGGATTTAGCCTAATATAAAAGTTGACTTTATAAATCTTAATATAAATATTATTTATAATATATTAATTCATAATTAACATATAATAAATATATATTTAAATTCCCATTTATCCAAAAACACTTTTCCGTAGTTTTCCTTTATTCTTTCTCCGAACCACTTCGGATCTCTTTGCGGAACGATTTCGGCTTTCTCTCTTTCTCTACTGTGATTCTGTCTTACGAATGATCGCTCTCATTGTACCCTTAAGGGTATCCTCTCACGACTCGGGAATGCTCTAGACATGATCTATATCAATGATCAACAGAGGGACCAGGGATATCCATGTGACCCCTATGCATTCCTGATGACAATGTCGTTTGAACCGTCTAAATGTAGCATCCTCTTCCTTTTGTTTCTCGATACAACTTGCCCGAGATCCGATCAATGGTATCATATACCTTTGTTTAATCTCGTTCACAACAAGTTCTGTTTTCTTGTTACCGTGATATTACATCCCCGTGACCTAGTCACATGTTGCAACATATATGGATGTAATCTCACCAAGCCGGCCGTATGTATCTTTACCCGTCATGTGGGTGAACAAATCCCGGTCTTGCAGTCACATGTCATCTACTGTTCCTTCGGAATACCCAACATACACCTTTATGGCCACCGTATTACCAGATGACGGTTGATGCAGTCTAAGCAGCCTAGGGAAACAGTGAGTAATATGAGCTCATGGTCTAAGGAGAAGGAGTCTAGGTATAGCTGTTGCAACAATGAACTAGATGACTTGATCGTGTTGCAATCCTTCGAGGAATGTCCAATCACATCATTCTCCAATGATATGATCTCGTTGTCAGTCGGCATAAATGTCCATGATCTTGAAACCCGGATCATCTTCGTGACCAACGAACTAGTATAAATAGAGGCTACCAGGGACTTGGTTGTTTCATACCACACATATACCAATGTTTCTACTTGACACAGTTATAGCACAATATGAAACTATTATAAACTAACTGAGATATGACAATAAAAACCTATTTATTATTTGCCTCTAGGGCATATCTCCTTCAAGAATATGCCCAAGGAGAAACTACCCTCCAATTGGGATTTGCCTCGTTCTAGCCATGCAGGAAAAGAAGACTTCAAGGAGGAAGAGTGGGGAAAGAATCGCAAGAGTTGGAATTCTCAACCCGACATGATCATGAGCCGCATTGAGCAAAACTCACAGTTGATTCGTAATCTCACCTTCGAGATTGAGGAATTGGGGAAGCTAATCAAAGAGCTCATCGAGAGAATACCACCACCACCGAAGGAGTAATTCGTCATCAGGTTTTGGCATCCCCTTGGTTTGTTCCAAGCTTGGGGGAGTGCCGCGGTATCACATCACTATCTTCTATATTTTTACCTTTTTAGTAGAGTCATATCATGAATATAGAAGTTATCATGTAGGATGGTTTGCATTATGGAAGTGTCCCCTCTCTCGTTAGATATATATCCCTTGTTGTGAGTTGCCGTTATGGAATATTAATGAGAAGTTCTATCGTTTACTCTTTTGCATATCTTATATTAGTTTTCAATTCATCATTATATGATTGATCTTGTCGTTAGTATTGGTATCACTTTGGGATCATTGAGTTAATTTAGTTGGTTTTGGCAAACCTGGCTCGGTCAGTAGCAACACTATTTTTGAGAGTTGAATGAAAAAGATAAAAGTACTCTAAAGAAATATAATTTCATCATCTTTCTTTATTGATTTGCTCATAAGCCTAGTATTCTCTAGTTAAGATCTTTTGTGCTTCCAAGGAAGATTGCATGTTTGTTTTTATCACTTGTATGTTTGTTTGTTTCCTTCGACTATTATGCTTGCTACCCAGCCCTGCTAGCCAAAAACCTGTACTGAGAGGGAATGCTTCTCGTGCATCCAATCCTTAAACCAAAACCTATGTCATTTGTGTCCACCATACCTACCTATTAGCACTATTGCTATTCCAAGTAAATTCTTGTTTTTATCTACCTTCCAAATTAAGCTTGTTATGTGAAAATTAGTGATTAAAGCTCTCACGAACTTGATGGCACACTTTACTTTCTTGCAATTAATAAACTTGAACCATTGTGTCCATCTTTGTTGCGTATATGCTTGCGCTTTATAAGTTGAAGTTACAGAACCATGTATCATGGGGAATGCTTTCAACATTGCACTTATATTCCGTTGATATCATGATTCTTTTGCCTATGGATCCCGACGGTGTGAAATAAAAAGGGAACTTGTAAGATCATGGAGTTTATATGTGTGTTAGAGAAACGCCTAGGCCGCTAGCTTAAGCCATGCCTAATCATGGTGGAAACTTGCAGCATAACCATAATGAGCACTCTATGAAGCATCCTCAATAAAAACCTATGCAAATAGCAAATAAAAATATCATTGTGATGCTCATTGTCTACTTGCCTTGTCATTTTGATTATGGGATAGCTCCTGTATCATGTGCAAGGGGTACCCCGTTGGCGGTTCTTTATGATACATATGTATTTACAATGACAAGAGCTTATTTTGTGACTGAAGTTGAGTAGCATGAGGTTCGGTACTCGTAAGTAAGGGGCATGAGATTTCAACTTATAACTTGTCAAGCATATCCTCTTAGTTGTGTCACTTTAACCTTAATCACCTAAAGATGCCTATGATATGGGCAATGAGAGCTGAAAGCTAATAAGTACCATAATTTTTGGAAGCTCTTTTTGAAACTTGAAATCCCTACTTCCCTCTGCGAAGGGCCTTTCTTTTACCTTTTAGTTGAGTCAGTAAACCTATTCCCTTCTACCTCAGCAAGCATTTTGAGTTGTTGTGTTTCATTCATTCATATGATGATCTAATCAATCATATTTCTTATGTTCCTTGTTTTGCACTTTGCTCTTATCCTGGTGATTACTACTTTGAAAGCTATCATTGAAAATCAGTTATTTGTGAACTCCAGCAAATTCTTTGACTAAGAGCTAAGTTTGCCATTACCAATTATGATTTACTTTATGCATCTTTATTGTGTTTCCTTTACTTGTTGCAAGTTAAGTTATATAATAGTGAGTTGTCTTCTACTATGACTTATGTATTGATGAATGTGATGCTTCTTGTCTGTATTCTTTTATCGACTCTTCACTCCATAAACCTGAGGTCATGTTTATTGAGTTTAGTTTCGCTTGGGGACAAGCGAAGTCTAAGCTTGGGGGGAGTTGATACGTCCATTTTGCATCACTATTCTATATCATAATTTACTGTTATTCATTGATATATTTCATATTAAGATATGATACTTATGTTATTTCATCTATTTTTGCATGGTTGATGACTTTTGGAGCATGGACCGCTACAGTCAGGATTCTGATGGAAAAGGTGCTGTTTGGAGGCAAAATTCGTGAAGATCAGAAAATCCGGGAAAATACATGGAAAATCCTATTTTTCCAGAAGACGAAGTAAGCCAGAAGGGGAAGCAGATATGGGCCACAGGGGGGCCACACCACCCCCTAGCGCGGGCCACCCTAGGTCGCGCCACCAGGTGGTGTGGCCGCCCTGGTCCACCCCTGGCACTCCCCTATGGCGTATATTATCCTCCCGAAACCCTAAGACTCGTGGAGCGACCACAGAAAGATTCCGCCGCCTCTGCGGGGCGGAAAACACCGAGAGAGAAAGATCTCTTCGACAGACAGAATTCTGCCGGGGGAATTCCTTCCCGGAGAGGGGAGATCATCGTCATCAACACCACCATCAAGCTGGACTTCATCAGGATCATGATCATCATCATCACGACCATCATCTCCACCAGCACCATCATTACCACCTCCATACCGCTGTAACAATTGTTGACGAGGGTTTAACTCGTCAATGCCCATTGTTATGGACTTGGGTTTTGGAGGAGGAGGGAGCGCTGGAGACATCTATCGGCTAGCAAACAAGCACACAGGGGACAAAGGATTTACCTAGGTTCAGGCCTCGTAGAGGTCCCTACTCCTGCTTGTCTGCTCGTGGAATTATCGAGGGAGTCGAAAGTTACAATGGTGCTCAGATGCAATCTGGCGAGGGTTGTGGAAACTAGGGTTGCGTGCGTCCTCCTCGCCGCCCCCTCCTAGCCTTTATATAGATAGGCTAGGTCTCAGGTAACAGGTCGAGTCGGTTACAAGTTAGGGTTTTCCCCTTCAAACTTTCTATCTTTAGCTTCTTCTTGTCCTTCAATCAATCGAGAGTCCGTAGGTTACTCGAGTCTCTCTATCCGGACCTTGGCGACACCGTGGGCCTGTATGTATTTGGACCGTATATACCAAGCTCGAGTACCTACAGGGTATACCCATGTCAGTAGCCCCCGAGTGTCCAGTGGAATCGCAGATTCGACAGGGGACTTTTGAAGCCTTCGAGTGCCTGAATGAGTACTTTTCGATTGCTTTTATTTGTGTCATAGGGATTGTTGATATACGTGCCTGATATAGCCAAAGTATCGGTATCAGTTAACCACCTTAGGGTGAAACAACGCAATCTACTCAAATTCGAGTCCCCGGACTCGAATCCGGAAAAGTGCTGGTGTAATTCAACTCAGGCCGCGGAGGTCTTATAGGAGTCGAATTCCAGTTATATGGGTGTGAGCACTTGACGCGTCCGTCAAGGCATGTTCATCGTGCTTGTGGGCACGGATATGTTTCTGGTAGTGCGCAGTTAAATGCGTTGCCAGGCCTTATTCAGGTCTTACCTTCACGCCGTAGGCGCGGCATCCGAATTTTATCATCACGGAGACTATTCGGGTAACCCAGGAGACGCAGTCTCTTTGTAGGGGAAAATTTATGAGGCGGTGTCGCCATGAGTTTTGAGTGTAGATGTTATCAACACACAGTTTTTTGTTCAAATAATCATAGGGTGCGCGACCAGCGCTCCCTATGGGAGTAGCCCCCGAGTGCCTGGTTGAGTCGAAGACTCAGGCAGGGACTAAAAACTTTTGCGACTGCTGTCGTCTTTTGCTTGCTTGTTCAGTTGATGACCCGGGCAGGTAGTAAAACACCTTTGCGACTGCTGTCGTCTTTTCCTGCTTGTTTTAGTCGATAACCCAGGCAGGTGCAAAAATATTTTCGCGACTGATGTCGTCTTTTGCCTGCCTGTTTCCGGCGCTCCCTATGGGAGTAACCCATGTTCATAATCGAACCGTGTTTCGAGTGGTTGGGTTTGCCTTTGCGATTGTCCATGCTCCTGCAATAAGAAAAAGGAAATTCATAGGGTGCGCCACTACCGCTCCCTATGGGAGTAGCCCCCGAGTGCTTGGTGGAGTCGAAGACTCCAGCAAGGACTAAAATAGTCGAAGTTCTCCACTGCATAGCCTTGATGACGCCAGTGCTGACGCTTGTATGACTTTAGTTGCCCGCGTGAGCGATTTTGACGAGACGTGATGAGTGGTGGGGCCCACTTCCTGACTTTGATTTGACTGGGCGTGCGTAATCTTATTTTTAAATGTGCCTCCTCGATTTCTGCGCGTAATGGTAGAAGTGGGGGGACGGTTCGCGCTTCCTTTTCTCCACGTGTCCTACGCGATGCGTGCCACGCGTCCAATAGGGTTTGTGTCAGCCGTTGGATTGCATCTTCCAGGGGTTAAGTAGCGATGCCGCGGCAGTAATTTCCCATATGTGTTCTTTCTTCCTTGCTGCTATCGCCATTGCCCTTTGCTTTCCTGCTTTCCTCTGCGCCCATCTTCTCCACGACGTTGGACCAACTCCGTTCGTTCCCTAGCTATTTTCTTCGCTCTCATCACTGCCGTGCAATGGAGAAGAAGAAGGGAGGCGCTGCCACTGATTCTGCGGCCACCCTCGCTGCAGCGAAGAAGAAGGGTGGCTCCGCTGCTGCGGCCACCGGCGCCGCCGCCGCCGGGAAGAAGAAGGTCGCGGGCACCCGCGTGACTAATGGCGCGTGGCACCCCTCCATCATCAAGGCGTCGGATCTCCGTCTTCTTCGCCAAGACAAAGTGATTTCGGCAGCAGTCGCCGATTCACGCATCCCTAGCGGTGAGACCGTTCCTGTGCCTCCTGCTGGTTATCGAGTGATGTTTCTTGCATTCGTCATTCGCGGTCTTTCCTTGCCTCTTCACCCTTTTCTTCGGGGTCTTCTGTGTTTCTATGGGCTCCAGCTCCATCAGCTGTCCCCAAATTCTCTCCTCCACAGCACTTGTTTCATCACCCTCTGCGAGTGCTGGCTCGGAATCGAGCCGCACTTTGGTCTTTTCAAATGCATCTTTAGATTGAAGCGTCAGTCCGCGTCTGGCTCCTTAGTTTATAACGTAGGTAGTTGCGGCATCCATGTTGACCCATCCGCCACCTAGTTCGATATCAAGCTCACCAAGTCCGTCCAGGGATGGAGGGACAGATGGTTTTATGTGCGCGACCAGAAGGCCAAGGACGAGCACTTTGGTCTCGCGTCTTTCGATCCCGCGACTCCCTGCAAGAAGATGCGTTCTTGGAAGAACGTGATCATGCCTTCCGAACTCACGGAGACAGACGTGTTATATCAGCGCGTCTGCGACCTCGAGAGTCGCATAGGCTCAGAAGAGGGAGGATGCGCCCTTGTCAGGACTTGGCTGCGTCGTCGCGTCCAGCCTCTCTAGGCCAGGGTCCATCCCATGTTCCAATGGGGTGGCGCTGATGATCCCACTCGCATGTCTGCTGATGGCATGTCCGCGAGTGAGGTAGATAAGAGAGTGCGACTGGTCACGAAGTACACCCTCAAAGATGTGCTTCCGAACGAGCCAGTCGTTCCTCCATTCGATGCTTCGAATCCTCCTCCCGAGGTACAGTTGCGCTACGTAGTAGCTTATTTGCTCGATTTCATTTTCTTGTTGTGCTTGCTGATCTTTATATTTTGTATGCAGGAGTGGGCGGTGTCGCCTTGCATGCCTCCCCTTCCTGAGGGGAATATTCCTCGTGAAGCGTTGGAAGAGGACGAGTCTGAGTCGACTGTCCCTTCCGATGTGGAAGAGGAAGCCCCCGAGTCCAAGAGTCCGAATACTCGCAAACGTTCGCGTAGCAGGGATTCCGACGCGTCGACTCCTTCCAATCTAGGAGGCGCGGCTGTTGGCGCGGAGTCGCCAATTCCCGCCGTTCCTGTCAGGGCTGTGGCACCGTCTTCTCGCAAGAAGATGCGATTGCCCAAGGAGTCGGAGTCGGAGTCGACGGAGGCCATATTTGATCTTGACAGATTTGACTGGTAGGTTTGCTAGTGCCTTCATTCCTCTTTTGTTTTCTTCTTGTTGGCTTTGCCCTGGAGTTTGCCTTTTCTGAGTGCGGATTTTGTCTTGCAGTCAAGAGGCGTCGTCATCTTCTGGAGTCGTGACCTCAAAAGCCAAGACAGAGGTCAAGCGCGCTCCTTCTCCTCCGGCGGCGGCCCACTCCGGGCATAATTCTTCGAGCTCTCCTCACATAGGGGGGCATCGAGTAGTTGCTCGGATGACGATTCAGCAATCTTCTTCGGAGTCGCTGGAGGACCATGTAAGTATATCTTTCTTTCTTTTATAATTTGTCAGTCGACGCCTTTATGTTGCCCTCTGCTGACTCCTTGTTTTGCGCGACAGTTCGTTGTAAAGGAGGCCACGCAGGTGGCGGAGCAGGTGATGGCGATAGGTCGCCAGCATGCGATGCTGGAGACGCGTCACCGCATGGTGGAGAGTGAGTGTTCTATACTTTATTCTTTTCATCTTCTCTGTATATTGGTATAATCGACTGATAGCCGAATTTTGACTGCCCTGTAGATGAGCATAATGCTTTACTGCGTGATGTCGCCATGTTGGAGAAGACGCTGGCCACGGCTGAGGGGCGCGACGAGGCAATCACGGCTCGTGATGAAGCCCAGAAGCGCGAAGAGGATTTGCGTGCCTCCTTTGCGGCCAGAGAGAAGTTGTTCGAAGAGCAACTGTTCTCAGTCGCCAAGGCCCTCTCAGGTACCTTTACTTGGTAGATATTTTATTGATGTTCTTCTCTTCCTCTATAGTGCCGGTGGCATTAGAAGTTTGATCCGTGTGTGTATTTTGGTGTAGATGCTGGCGGCTTGAGTTTTGATCCACGAGCCCTTGGTCGCGATGACGCTCTGGCGGGCGCGGTATCTACGGTCGAAGACCGGAGCGCCGCTGTCCAAAATACGTTATCCAAAGCCAAGGACACCCTGAGTCGCCTCCGGGAGGAGCTGATGCCGAAGGCGGAACTGGTCGACAATGTGGAGGAGCTGGTGGAGTCACTCGCTGGGGGTGTGCCTGCCACGTACAAGAACTCCCTCCGCGCAGCTGGCACGACCATGTCCCTTGCCATGGTGCAAGCCCACGAAGTCGCAGTGGATCCCTCAGCGGTGTCGAAGACGATGCCTATTGGCGCGGATGGTCAGCAGGTAGTATTCGCTCCCTTTGCGACTGCCTGTGCCAAATATGGCCATTCCTTCATAAACACTGTTGCCAAGTATTCGGAGGAGCTCAATCGCGCGAAGAAGGCGGCAAAAACTTCGGCCTCAGGGGCAGGCAGAAAGTCAGTGGCGTCTGATACTGCCACGGACTTGATGAAGCCCCAAAGGTCATCAAAGTCGAAGAAGCCAGCTGCTCCGTAGTTAGGTCATTGTAATAGCTGATGAACTTGCTCTTTTGACTGGAGAACATGCCCGTTGGCGAATGTGTTTGTAGATACTTTTATTGATCCTGAATGCACCTGTCGCTTTTGACTTTTGAGTTGGTCGCCTTATTTTGCTTCTGGCTTGATTTTTCGTAGGGTACGTCAAGTGGCCCTATGGGGGGAACCCCGGACTCACCATCTCTTGAGGATACAATGGCACCATCCTGCTCCAGGGTAGAGGAGCTTTCCTTGCTTTCGCGACTTCGTGATCGCGTTAAGCAACTGGAGCGTGAGTTGCCCGTGATCCGCGGTAGCGCGGACGTGTGGAAGTCAAAGGCTGAAAAAGCCGCCGCCCGTGAGCAATATCTGCTTGGCGAGGTGACGCAGCTGGGCGACCAGTTTAAGTGTTAGTTTGCTCATCCTCATCTTTTCCTTTGTTAGTTAATCGCAATGGTACGTTGTACTCATGCTGTTGATGCTGCTTCATGTAGTTGTTAGCGCACACCGTCCGCAGGAGGAGAGGGATAGGATTGCCATCCGCCTTCATGATCTTACCCAAGAGCAACTTCAGGAGAGTGGATACTTCTGGGTAGATCATGATCGTGCGACTGCATTAGCGACCCTGCAGGATCGTGCCTCGCGAGTCATGCTCTTTCTGAAGAAGTCGTAGTCATGCCTGAAGAACATCTACCAGGCGATGTTCCCGCTGGATGATACTCCATCAAGCCTCCTGGCCCTTCTGACGAAATTTCAAGATATGTCCGCGGTTCGCGAGTGCGTGAGGCAGCAGCTGGTGGCTGGTGCCAAGGCTGCACTCTCTGTGGTGCGTTTGCACAGGCCTGACATGGATGTCGCCGCCCATTGCATCTGGGCCACCGGTGCCACCCGCAGGATCTTCCTGGAATATGGTGCCGCATTATCAAGCGGTGGATCATCCAGCCGAGGAAATTGTCGACTTCTTCGAGGAACAGACTAATGTTCTTTTGTTGCAAGGGTAGCCAAATATGTATCCTGCATATAAGTGTACTGGTGTTGTAAAGCTCATATATATTTTGTAGATAATTTACTGTTGAATGTATACAAATAGCTTTATAAGCATGTGGTGTGTTGCACTTGTGCGAGTCCTTTTCGTTAGCCTGGTCATCTTTGTGTCTTTCCCCTGTCAACATATCAGCTGCGTGGCAGCTGGGTTGTGTTTGTGTTAAGGGGTTCGATTGATGCGCCAGCTACTCAGGATGTCGCGTTATTGTTCGAAGAACGTATGTATATAGGGTGGCGTAGCCCCCGAGTGTGAAAATTGACAAAAGAAAAGAGAACACGGAGTTTTGGGGCACTTAGCTTTTATTTATTCGGAGAACGGTACGTAGTACAATGTGTGGCTAAGTAGCCTTGGCTAAATAGCCTTATTTGCGATGCAAAATTAAAGAAGAAACGACTAAGGGTAGAAGCGTCGCAGTTGTGCGACGTTTCAAGGGTTGGAGTATGCGAATCCTGTCTCTGAATCTTGAAGGCGATAGGCGCCACCTGAGATTACTTCTGTAATCACGTATGGTCCTTCCCAGGGGGACTCGAGCTTGAGATGCCCCTGCTGCTTCAGTCGCAGGACCAGGTCACCTTCAACGAAGGATCTTGGGCGAAGCCTTCTGCTATGGTAGTTGCACAGGTTCTGCTGGTAGATCGTAGATCTTTCTGCGGCGATTTCTCTTGCTTCGTCAAGGAGGTCGACAGAGTCCTCGAGTGCGAGGGATGACTCCTTCTCGCTGTAGGCGACTACGCGTGGCGCTCTGTACCGTACCTCGGCGGGTAGTACTGTCTCTGCTCCATGTACCATAAAGAATGGTGTGTAGCCGGTGGCGCTGTTTGGAGTTGTACGCAGGCTCCAGAGTACGGATTGCAGTTCGTTTGGCCAGCAGCCCGCGGCTTGTTCGAGTGGCCGGAGGAGTCGCTTCTTGATGCCGCTGCAAACGAGCCCGTTTGCCTTTTCCACCTGACCGTTGGTCTGCGGGTGGGCGACTGAGGCATAGCTGATGTTGATTCCCAGTTTCTCGCAGAAATCTTGGAACTCCTTGGATGTAAAGTTCGTTCCGTTGTCGGTGATGATGCTGTGTGGCACGCCGAAGCGGTAGACGATGGACTCGAAGAATTTGACTGCGCTGTGCCCTGATTGCTTGGTCACTGGCATGGCCTCGATCCACTTTGTGAATTTGTCGACTGCGACCAAGAGGTAGACGTAGCCTCCTTGCGAGGACCTTGGAAATTTGCCAACCATGTCGAGTCCCCACTGGGCGAAGGGCCAGGCCAGTGGAATAGGCTGTAGTTCTGCGCCTGGTGTGTGTGGCTTGTCCGCGAATTGCTGACAGGCGTTGCACTTTTGGACTATATCCTTGGCGTCGCGCATGGCCGTGGGCCAGTAAAATCTAGCTCGTAGAGCTTTGGCGACGAGGGTGCGGCTGCCGGCGTGGTGCCCGCAGGTCCCTTCATGGATGTCGAGGAGGACTGCTCTTCTATCGGCTAGGGAGACGCATCGCTACAACACGCCTGTGATGCTGCGTTTATACAGTCCGCCGTTGATAACGGCGAATGCCTTGGAGCATCGCGCGATGTGTCGTGCATCTGTCGGGTCGTCCGGTAGGCGCTTGCTGAGGAGGTACGTAATGTACGGCTGCGTCCAGGATTGTTTGATCATCATGACGCTCATTGGTCTCTCGAGTCCTGTGTCGATCTCCAAGTCATCGATTGTCATTGGCTCATTGGGTGGCGTAGCCCCCGAGTCCGTTGCTGCGCCTGTTTTCTTCTCTGCGGCCTTTGGCTTGATGGAGCGTTCGCATATGCGCTCGAGAAATACCCCAGGTGGTATGGATGCGCAGGTGGAACCTATGTTGGCGAGTGCGCCCGCCTCCTCATTGCTTTCGTGACCTATGTGTCGCAACTCGCAGCCATCGAAGTCTCCTTCAAGTGTGTCGTAGAGGTCACGGTATGCGATCATGTTGTCGTTTAGTGCGTCGCACTCGTGCATTGTTTGGTTTACGACCAGCTTGGAGTCGCCATATATGATTAGCCTCTTTGCGCTGCAGGCTTTTGCCATCCTCATCCCGTGTAACTGGGCCTCGTATTCAGCCTCGTTGTTTGAGGCTGTGAAATGCATTCGCAGGACGTACTTCAGCTTGTCCCCTTGAGGCGATGTCAGTATGACACCTGCTCCTGCTCCATCTTTTCTCTTGGACCCATCGAAGTGCATTGTCCAGAGGTAGGACATGTCTGGCTTGTCCGGGAGTTGGTTTTCCATCCAATGTACGAGGAAGTCCAGGAGAACTTGCGACTTGATTGCGCCGCGCTTTTCGTATGTGATGTCTCGTGGAGATAGTTCGATTCCCCAAAACACGACTCGCCCTGTGGCGTCAGGGTTATTGAGGATATGTCCCAATGGGGTGTCGTTGACTACCACGATTGGGTGTTCCTGGAAGTAGTGGCGCAGTCGCCGGGCGGTCATAAAGACGCCGTACGCCAGCTTCTGATAGTGCGGGTACCGCTGTTTTGTTGGCGTGAGGACCTCGCTGAGGTAGTTTAGCCTGCGTTGTACGCCGTGGACCTTGTTTTCCTCGGCCCGTTCGACGACGAGCACTGTGCTAACCACTTGGTTGGTGGCGGAGATGTACAGCAGCAGTGGTTCCCTTTCTCGTGGAGTTACCAATACTGGCGAGGTGGATAGCAGGCGCTTGAGGTCTTCGAATGCTTCTTGCGCTTCATTGGTCCACTCGAATTTGTCGGTTTTGCGGAGGAGCTGATAGAAGGGCAGCGCCTTTTCTCCCATTCGACTGATAAATCGACTGAGGGCCACGATTCGCCCAGCTAGTTGCTGAACGCCCCTTATGTTCTTTGGCTTCTCCATGGCTAGTATGGCCTTTATCTTTTTCGGGTTTGCCTCAATCCCTCTCGCGGAGATGAGATACCCGAGCAGTTGTCCGGATTGAGTTTTATCTGGTAGCGATCGAGGTTGGCGAAGGTTTCGCGCAAGTCGTCGATTAGGGAGGCTTCTTCCTTGGTCTTGATTACTATGTCGTTGACATAGACTTGGATGTTGCGACCAAGTTGCTCTTTGAGGCAGGCCTACATGCACCTCTGGTACGTGGCTCCTGCGTTTTTTAGCCCGAAGGGCATTGTGTTGTAGCAGAACACGCCAAAGGGCGTTGTAAACGCGGTCTTCTCCTAGTCTTCCTCCTTCATTCAAATTTGGTTATAGCCTGAGTAGGCGTCGAGGAAGCAGAGGCGCTCGCATCCAGCAGTGGAGTCGATGATTTGATCGATCCGTGGTAGCGGGAAGTGATCTTTTGGGCAGTGCTTGTTAAGAGAAGTGAAGTCCACGCACATCCGCAGGATATCCGTGTCCTTTTTTGGCACCAGCACCGTATTGGCGAGCCAAGTGCTTTCCTTGATCTCGCGTATGAACTTGGCCTCGAGGAGTCTTTTGATCTCCATTCCGACTGCCTGTGCTCGTGGCTCAGACAGTCGCCTGATTGTTTGCTTGACTGGCCTTGCGTCGGGGTTGACGTTGAGTGCGTGCTCGGCGAATTCCCTGGGAACTCCTGGCATATCCGCAGGACACCAGGCGAAAATTTCCCAGTGCTCACGGAGGAATTCGACGAGCGCGAGTTCCTATGCGGGACTCAAGTTGTTAGCGATGAGGGCCGTTTTAGCGGGATCTGATGGATGGACCTGCACCTTCTTTGTGTGCACAGATGAGTCGAAGGAGAGGTCAGGTGAGCTTGGCCTACTCAGGGGGGCAGACTGTTGTCTGTCGTTTCTTTCAATCGTGTGAGTTCCTCCTGCATGCCGAAGGACTGGGAGATTCTGTTGAATTCCCTGTCGCAACTATCAGATCGCTCGAAACTCCCGTTGACCGTGATGACGCCGTTTGGACCTGGCATTTTCATCTGCAGGTAGGCATAGTGGGGTACTGCCATGAACCTAGCAAACGCGACACGCCCGAGGATGCAGTGGTATTGTGAGGGCCAGTCGACAACTTCAAAGTCGATGCGCTCGCGCCGGAAGTTCTTCGGCGTGCCGAATATGACTTCGAGGTTGATTTTGCCCAGGGGGTATACGCCTTTTCCTGGGACGATGCCATGGAACGTTGTGTTCGATGCCTCCAAGCAGGTTAGAGGGATCCTCATTGCTCGCAAGGTACTCACGAATATGAGGTTGATACCGCTTCCGCCATCCATGAAGACGTGACTCATGTCGAAACCTCCAATTTGCGCCTCGAGTACGAGGGGGCAATGACCTGGGCGAGGTACTTGAGGCGGGTGGTCGCGTTTGTCGAAGGTAATGCACGACTCACTGCCACTGAGGTACTCAGTGGTGGATGGTGGCGAGTGCGTGGCCAAATTGACTTGGCGAGTGATGGCCTTCTGCACCCTATTGGAAGGGCGCCCCTTTTGGATCATCATGGTACCCATGGCCCGTGGGTATGGTTCGCCTCCGTGATGCTGGTCCGGTGCAGCTCCGTTCAGGGGTGGCCCAGGTGGTGGTGGTGGTGCGCCATGTACCACTGCGCCTGGAGCGGTCCCGTAGCCTCTTTCGACTGCATTGCGGTTCATTCGAACCAACCCCTCATGTAGCTTGAGGAATTCGCGGTAGTCCTTGAGGAGGTGACTTGATTTCCTCTTGCCATCATGCTTGTCGATGTAGAAGTGTACCGTGCATGGCCCGGACAGTTTGTCCTCGATGGAAGTCGCGGGTGCTTCATCGTGAGTGCGGCGTTGCCACACTTGCGTGGTTTTCCCGGAGTCGCGGTATCCGCCGCTGCGGTATCCGCTGTTGCGGTTATCGTCGCGTCTATCGGCGTAGCCGGTTGCGACCATGTTGACGCCATCGCGATCGTCGTAGACGCGCATACGACGTTTGCCCCGGCGGTCGCGTCTGAGTTCTGCTTCCTCGTCAGAGTGAATGCGGTTCTTCAGCGAATCTTCTCCATCAGCCCACCGATTCGCGATCTCCATCAGGTGGTCGATGGTCTTGGGCTTTGAGTGGCCTAGCTCCTCCCTAAGTTCCATGCGGCGGACACGACCATTGAATGCATCAATCGCGCGGTCTTCCGAGATGTTCTCCGCGGAGTTCTTGATGATGGACCATCTTTAGATGTAAGAGCGCAGCGATTCGCCAGATTTTTGCTGGCAGCATCTCAGTTCTTCGATTGAAGCGGGGCGTTTGTATGTGCCCTTGAAGTTGCGTATGAAGCTATATACCAGCTCATCCCAGCTGCGAATGGATCCGCGCGGGAGGTTATTGAGCCATGCCCGGGCGGCGCCCTGCAGCTGCAGCTGCAAGCATTGGATGGCGGTACTTCGACTGCCTCCGTGCAACCTGACTGAGGAGATGTGATCCTCCAACCAGATCTTGGGGTCCTATAGACCGTCAAATTTCGGGTTCTCCGATGGAAGTTTAAACCCTTTAGGCATTCGCTTTTGCCTGATGGATCTGCTGAAGCATCTGGCGCCGCAGAGCTCTCCATCTTCTTCTTCTTCTGAATCAGTCGACCGAGCACGTCGTGCCCTTGACTTGTCGATCTTGTGCTGCGTGAGCTCGTCACGTGCATCGTAGTCGCGATCGTGTCGTCGTGAGCGGCGGCGTCGAGACAGATCGTGACTGTCATCGCTTGACGAGGGCGAGGAGTAGCGTCTTGCTAACGCTTTGACCTTTTTTGGGTCTGGTACTGGTTCTTTGTCGAGGGCGGCCTCGATTAGTCCTAGGCCTGCGATCGTAGATCGGTGCATGGCCGTGCGCGGATCTCCAGCCGGTGGCTGGTTATTGAGAAGGTACATAGTGGTCGCCGTTACTGCGGCTTGTGGCATCCTGGGAACCACGTTGCCTCTTGTGTCGACTGTCATAGAGCCGAAGTCGAGGACTTTCGTGGCGTTTATGCGTTCTTGTTCGATGAGGTGAGCCATCCGCGATTGCCTCTTTCTAGCGAGTTGCTCGTTGCCTCTTGAGGAGGATCCTCCGTAGGAGGAGAGCCCAGCGCGACGAAGGCTTGACTCGTCTGCCGCCTTTTTACGCGCCTCAAGTTCCGCGATTGCTTGTTTCTGGCGCTTGAATTCCTCCTTTAGGAGCCAGTGGTAGCCCATCAGCAGTTCTTGCAGGGACCCAAAGGGTAGAGGTGTACCTCGTAGGGCTTCGCGGCAGCGTTCCCACTCTTGCTCGTTGAGCCTGATCATGACGCGTTCGCTGGTTTGCTCGTTGATTATGGTGGGGGGTTCGACTGCTCCTCCATTGCCACCGTTGCCGCCGTTGGCGGCGTTGGGCGGGTCGGTGACGTTGTCGGTGTTACCGTTGTTACCACGGTTGGCAGAGGTGTCGCCCGCGTTGATGACGCCGCACATGAAGTGATTTGGGAAGTTGTTGCTTCCACAACTTTCAGATCCGGAACCGTAGGTTCCATCTTCAGTGGCCTGATCGCTTAGATCGGAGCCGCGACTGTTGTCGCTGACCATGTTCCCGACCGCCGCTGGAGCATTGAGCTCGCTAAGGGTACCGATCGATGGAGGGAACCATGATGCTGGGGCAATCGCCGGTGCCGTCGGCTGATCGGGCATGCAAAGCGTGCCCATCTGACCGACTTGGAAGCAGAAGCTCCCAATCGCCAGGCTGATTCCGTCGCCCACGGATTCGAAGGCCGGGCGAGTAGCCGGCGTGTGGACGATGAAGTCGAAGGCACCGAAAAGCTGGCGAATCTCTGCTGTTGCAGAGTTGTAGATCGTGTTTGATGGGGCCGAAGAAGCCGCAACATCAGCACTCCCAATTCCCACAGACGGCACCAATTGACGAGGGTTTAACTCGTCAATGCCCATTGTTATGGACTTGGGTTTTGGAGAAGGAGGGAGCGCTGGAGACATCTATCGGCTAGCAAACAAGCACACAGGGGACAAAGGATTTACCCAGTTTTAGGCCTCGTAGAGGTCCCTACTCCTGCTTTTCTGCTCGTGGAATTATCGAGGGAGTCGAAAGTTACAATGGTGCTCAGATGCAATCTGGCGAGGGTTGTGGAAACTAGGGTTGCGTGCGTCTTCCTCGCCGCCCCCCTCCTAGCCTTTATATAGATAGGCTAGGTCTCGGGTAACAGGTCGAGTCGGTTACAAGTTAGGGTTTTCCCCTTCAAACTTTCTATCTTTAGCTTCTTCTTGTCCTTCAAGCAATCGAGAGTCCGTAGGTTACTCGAGTCTCTCTATCCGGACCTTGGCGACACCGTGGGCCTGTATGTATTTGGACCATACATACCAAGCTCGAGTACCTACAGGGTATACCCATGTCAATTGGGTTGAATCTTGCATAGTTCTTAGGGGAAACTTTCCCGGTGTTGATTACTCCTTGTAGTTGATGCTATTGAGTGAACCGTTGAATTATTGTTTATGTTCAGATTGTTACACATCATTATTTCATCTCTGATCATGATCCATATGATGTCTTGTGAGTAGTTCGTTTTGTTCTTGAGGACATGGGAGAAGTCATGTTGTTAGTAGTGGAATTGTGTTGAGAAAGATTCAATAGTTAGATATTTAAGTTGTGGTGTAATTTTTCTAGTGGTGTCATGTGAACATCGACTACATGACACTTCACCTATATGGGCCTAGGGGAATGCATTGTGTATTTGGCTACTAATCGTAGGGGTTGCCGTAGTGACAGAAACCTGAACCCCTGTTAGGAAACCATTGCACAAGGAACATCAGGACTTAGAGTTTAAAGTTGTGGTTAGGTCTCTACCTTAATTACTTTCTTGTACTTGTGGATGCTTGCAAGGGGTATAATCACAAGTATGTATTAGTCCTAGGAAGGTCAGTACATTAGCACAGGTTCACCCACACAACACTTAGCAAACTAAAAAAGATTAATCAACTATATGAAGCGAAAGCACTTGCCGATATTCCCGTGTGTCATCGAGAACGTTTGGTCATCTTAAGTAATACAACCGGCTTGTCCTTTGCTGAAGAAAGGATTGGGCCACTTGCTGCATTTATTCTTATTGTCTTTTATTTACTCGTAGTTTATTTACTTGTATTATCAAAAAACCCTAAAAATCCGTTTGCTAAGTATTTACAGAGAACTCCCGCTCCAATCCACTAGCCAGCACCTTCTGCTCCTCGTTGGGTTCAACACTCTTACTTATCGAAAATACTGCGATACACCCCCTATACTTGTGGGTCATCATTATTCTTCTAGTGGTGTCATGTGAACGTCGACTACATGATACTTCACCTTTATGGGCCTAGGGGAATGTATTGTGTATTTGGCTACTAATCGTAGGGGTTGCCAGAGTGACAGAAACCTAAACCCCCGTTAGGAAACCTTTGCACAAGGGAGTGTAGGATCTCAAAGTTTAAGGCTGTGGTTATGTTTTTATCTTAATTATTTTCTTGTAGTTGCGGATGCTTGCAAGGGGTATAATCACAAGTATGTATTAGTCCTAGGAAGGTCAGTACGTTAGCTCAGGTTTACCACCACAACACTTATCCAACCAGAGAAGATTAATCAACTATATGAAGCGAAAGCACTTGACAGTATTCCCATGTGTCCTCGAGAAAGTTTGGTTATCTTAAGTAATACAACCGGCTTGTCCTTTGCTAAAAAAAGGATTGGGCCACTTGCTGCAATTATTATTACTGTCTTTTATTTACTCGCACTTTATTTATCTGCATTATCAAAAAACCCTTAAAATCCGTTTGTTAAGTATTTACAGAGAATTCCTTATCCAAGCCACTCGTCAACACCTTCTGCTCCTTGTTGGATTCGACACTCTTACTTATCGAAAATACTGCGATACATCCCCTATACTTGTGGTTCATCAGTGGCAAAGTTCCTCCATGAAGGGGGAAGCTTAGCGACAATGCATCCCGCGACAAACTTGTCCGGAAGCACACACTTGAGGAGTTCGAGTTCCTTTGCCATGATCTGTAGCTCATGAGCCTGTTCTACTACAGATCGGTTTTCAACCATCTTGTAGTCATTGAACTGCTCCGTAGCATATAGTTCACCACCGGCATCGGCATCACCGAACTTAGCCTCCAGCGCATCCCATAGTTCCTTAGCATCATGAATATGCAGATATGCATAAACCAACTTATCTCCAAGCATACTGAGTATAGAACCCACAAAAAGTATAGTGGCCTCCCTGGACGCTCTCTCTTCATTGAGAGTAAGCGGACCTCTGGGAGTGCCATCTGCAACTTTTTCTATGCCCATTGGAGTGAGCCACAAGAGGGTTTTCTCTTGCCATCTCTAAAAATTAGCACCCGAAAAAGGGCTCGGTTTGGGCGAAGCAGCAAAGGCAGATGACGAAATTTGCCTAAATAAATAAGGTTTTTAGATTGTTGGAATATTAGGCAATTTCCCCATGAGATTAATTACCGAAATCAACATTATGTAAGCACTAGCAGATCTAAACACATGCAGCCAAACAACCACATCTAGTAGATCTAAAAATCTAGCAAGAACTAGTACATACAAAGATAAGAATAGCACGTACATATTGACCGGAAAGGTCGTCACCGCAGCAGCACCTTGGTCCTTGTTGATGTCGCCCATAGTGCTGATGAGGTCGTCGGTTGCCGAAGAAGAACACAAGAACGGGGGCGAGCAGTCGCTCCGAGACGCTCACCAAAAACCTTATCGCCCGTCTCCCGGTGCAGGATCTCAATGGACGGGGATTCGGAGGCCTACTCTCCCGGACAGAAGGGCACGCAGCCGCTAGGATGGGGAAACCTAGAGAGCAGCGTAGCAAAACACACAACAAGAGAGACTGAGGAAAGAAACTCGAACTTGATTCACGAACGGCGACGCGCGTGCGGGCGAGGCGAGGCGCGCGGCGGAGAAGGAGGAGTGTGCGTGGACTCCTTCTCTTCTTACTCACTTAGTGGGAGTAAAACAACTCACCTTATAAGCTGGTCCAACTGTCTCCCAACTAGCAATGTAGAACTAAACTTTGTCTCCCATAGATCTCCCAAGCTGTCATAGTAGATGGGTCTTGAGATTTCATGATTTATTAGACTACATGGGCTGCCTACATGGGCCGCAGCCCATATAAATCTAACAGATTGTGAGGGTATCATCTTTAGTGTGTTGAAAATAATTGAGAAATACATTCACGATTGTAAAAACTAAGGGGGAAATAATAAGGTTTTATAGCCTAAAAAATTATCGTTGAAGAAACTTTTTAAACATCTTTAATTTGTGAATGAATAATATTTTGTCATTTTAGACTCTTTTATATCGTGGTTCACTTAAAAATCTGACATATATAGTAGTGAACAATGCAAGGTTTCAAAAACCTCAAGATCTGTCGGTTTTTGTCATTTTTGTGCAGCTCTGGATATATGCTATCTCGAGTTTAAAAAAATCATTTTGGTAGAACACAACATTGTCAACAACTCGATTTATTCTCGGAATTTTAAAACTTTAAAATATCCTTTTCGAATTTTGAAAAAAAAAACATTACATGTCGCTCGGGCTACAAAACACTACTCATGGATTGTCGTGAAATATGTAACATGTAAGTGTACACTCATATGCATGGTTCTAAATTAGGGTTTGAATGGGAACCGTGAGTTTACTTTCATTTTGTTCTACCTGACTATAGCCAATATTAATGTATGCTTACTTTGCTGTCACTTTTAGATTTTTCAGTTTTTCATAGGTTGACTAAAGGTTAGCTAGCTAGGTAAAAGAAAGTGACTTACCTATCTAGTCGGTTGCATGGCCTATTTGGTAATAAAGCATGCATGCTTGCTAGCGTACAAGTAAGTCAGCGTTTTAATTAGCTATGCATCTCGAGTATCTTGGTAGCACAAAATAGGTCCTGGTCAATATCTGCGAGTTTAGTGTATGTATTTGAGTCGTCCAATAATTATGCATGATGTGGGAGAGAGACGACCTCAATTATTGTTGGCATTCCATGCATGGTCATCGTCACCAGCACATAAGATACAGATCGATCTGCATAATGCTAACTTAAGCTAGCTAGCTACTCCCTCCGTTTAGAAATATAAGATATTTTAGATTTGTGAAAGGAGTGTATCTAGACCCCTTTTAGTATATAAATTCTACGAACCTATACACTAGAAGACGTCTAGATACATTCGATTCACAAATCTAAAACATCTTATATTTCTAAACGAAGGGAGTACTAAGTACTCTCTCTGTTTTAAAATATAAGATGTTTTAGCTTTATGAAATGAGTGTATCTAGATCACTTTTAGTGTGCAGACTCACTCCAAATCTACATGAACCTACACACTAAAAGGGATCTAGATATACACTCATTTTACAGAGCTAAAACATCTTATATTTTAAGGCGGTACATGCCATGTGCATGCATCATACCCATGCACTTGTCAAAACTTGAGCGATCTAGACAATCACTTGACAATGATAAACAACATCTGTTCATCTACTTGCATGTCGGGCAGTTGTGCGTCGTGCATTCATACATCCGATCCATGGAATTCTAGCCGTCTGAACAAGGTTAGGCCAAAGGCATTTCCACAGTTGAACCGTCTAGGCTAGCTAGCCAATTAGCACACTACCAATTACTTTTGGCTACGAAGGTTGTTTACCTAGCATGGATGAGTCTCAAACTAGGGTTTGTATTCCACCTTACAATCTTACATCATCTGGTCCTCCTTTTGTTTCAGACTTTTCCTGTTGCTTGTTAGACCTTGGTGCTTGTTTTGTTGTGAGCACACATGCATCTTATGTTTTACGCAGATGCCAAATGTTGCACTCTTGCGGGGTTTAATCGGATTGGTGGCGATGCCAAGAACCAAAAAGTTTTACGATTAATTTTTTTCTTTCGAAAAGTGGTTTACGATGAAAAAATATTAATGAATTATTTATAACATTTACATATGTAATACTACAAGTATAATTTATAAGGGTCAAAATGTGCTATACATACAGTCTTTGTGTGTTCTTTAGTCGGATACCTCGAGGAGCCCCTAGAGCCCCCCCCCCCCCCCCCCCCCCGCCTTGCTGCTATAGGCTGGCTATCCCCGACCGGAGCTGCGTCGTCGTCACCATCATATTTGTGTGTTCATTAGTCGGATATGTATATTTTCCATGTTTAATGTCCAAATGACATGTAGATTTATTAAGTTTCTAGCTCTGAGACCAGAATAAAAAGACAAAAAATAAATTTCGCCACTAGATGGTGGCTAGCTAGCATTGATATATACATTTTGGGGAATATAAAAGGAATTTGGGTCGGTCCCGGAGAATATATTTATAACAAAGATCGAACCAGGACGTATAAACAGTTGCTGTCCAGGTGACGAAAACTGAACAGGAATTGAAGAAAAGGAAGGGCACAAAGCCACAAATTATCCCTACGCGTTACCTGTCATGCTTACACGCTAAGTGCTCCTTCTGATTGTTGTGCTGCTGGTGTTTGCTGGCCTTAATCTTTTTTTTACGATAACTGGGTCCAGAAGACCCAGAAGCTGCATGTTAATACACGTGACAGGTACAAATTGCAGAAAGACCCTTTGCATGAAGCACCCTAGCAAAACTAGATAAAAATGAAAAGGGTCTCTCTCTTACAAAAAGCACCATAAGACTAGAAAATAAAAAGCAATCAAGTCCTCGAGTATCTCCACCACTAATATCGGGCGACCTCTAGCCGACGGCGAGGTCAAGGGAGTCTCTTGCTCGTGACGCTCCACTAACCGGAGAAGAAGCTACACCGCCGGCCACCTTGCAATCAGCGGGGACACACCACTTGCTGACGGCAAGGTGTCGAGCATCAACGCTGCACTTCGAAAGAGAGCCTCCGATGGAGGTTTGATCCCGCTGTCGCCATTCAACAAGAAGAGGCAGTAGTCCAGCAGCATCGCCACCGCCATCCGACCACTGCGAAGAAGCTCCAGAAGCAGCAGCACCTACCATCCATTGGAGCTCGAGGAGGAAAAAGACCGTCTCACCATCCTTAGCCTCATCGCCACCATGACAACTTGAAGAAGGAGGAAGAAGGCCTTCCCCAACCCCCAGCACGAAATCCGTCCCCTCCGCAGGGAACCAGAGCAACCTTCTCCAGATCGACAAGATGTGCACAGACCGGCTCCTCCACTCCCCCTTGCCTCCACGGCCGTCCAGTAGCGTAGTAGCCTCGCCGAGCTTGGTGCAGAAGCACCCTTCCCCCCTCGCCTCCATGGCTGGCCGGGACAGTACACCCTCCACCTCCACCTTTCGAATGGAAACCCGCGACACCAAATTTATTGAACGGTGCGGTTGTCTTTTTGCTCTTCCTCAGCTCCAGCCATCGGAGCAAGAGAGAAACGAGGAGAAACCCTAAAAGCTTCAGGATCTGGCCGCCTAGATCCGAAGCCCCGCAGCCTCTACCGGGCAAAAAGCCCACTACTGGCACAAGGCCAAGAACCCTAGCAACTACAACTACTCGGGCGACCCCCCCCCCTCCCCCCCGGCTATTCCAGTGAGAGGGGCGCGGGCGAGCCTCGGTCCCTCACACGCGACTCTCAAAGCTACAGAGGAGGTGGAGGAAAGGAGTGTGTCTATTTGGGGGTGTTTGATGGCCTTAATCATTGGTCCATTAGGAATATTAAAACTAGGACAAAAGAAAGCAATCTCACGAACTAGACATTTTCGTCCATTGGATTGTGTTGCTGGATGTTTTCTACCGTGGGATTTCTATCGGATCCCGTACTAAGCCAACTATCCCTAGAAACGCTACTCTGGACATCAAATTATCCCACTGTGGTTAATTGGGCCTCGAAATCCCACCAAAGCCCACGTAATTGACGTACTGGAACCACCTGATACTGAGCGAGACCCCCTCCCTCGGACTCCGCATGAACGCCGCCCCGTACGAAACGCTGGCTGCCGCACAACCTGCCCCAACGCGACCCTCCAGCGGCTCGGCAACCCCCCACGATGTCGCCGCCGCCGATCTACGCCATGCCGCGCCACTGCCAGACCAACTCTCATGTCCGTGCAGGCGCGATCTCACGCGACCCTCCACCGGTTCGGCAACCCCCCATGATATCGCCGCCTCCCCACGATGTCGCCACCGCCGATCTCTACCACGTCGCGCCACTGCCAGACCAACTCCCATGTCCGTGCAGGCTCGATCTCCCCTCATACACGCTCGACGAGAGGAGGATAACGTACATGCCACCGTTGAGACGAACAAGGTCCCTCGCATGACGCCCCCAGCTGTTCGCCTCCTCCTCGCGCTTTCTCTCTCGCACTACCCGCCTGTTTATGATTCTATCCTGATTTTTGTTCTTACAATCTCCATTTTATATAGGTAGCCGGAAGGGTCCAGCGACGATGGCCGAGCGCTTGTGCCTGGGAAAGAAAAATTGTAGTGATTGACCTGCAGATGAAACCAGAAGGCCAAGATTATGCTCCTTCCGGAGCTATTGTACACATGGAGTCCATCAGAATCAATCTCCCGCTGCCCCACACTACCAGGGGCTGTGTTCCTCAATTTGTGGTGTGTACATGGTATACTGGGAAAACACACACATTTGGGGGTATATCTTGTCAGAGATGCATGCCCAGTATTCCTCTACCACCGAAGCCTCCAGTCCATATTTAAGAATTTGAGTTATGGTTTTTGTGTTTTAACTCTGACCACTCTATGGCAAAACTATCTGCTGTTAGTTTACAATTTTTCTAGATATGTTAAGTGGCTATTAAGTAACACTGGTTTTAGTTTGATTTCCATCTGCTGCTTCTTCAAAACGCTAGGTGAGATGAATGGCTAATTTCTTATTATTTGAACAATATTATATTGCAAGGTTAGTTACGGGTATTAGTGCATGAGAGGTCATGTGATTAAGTTACGATATATTGATTTGTTGAACTGATTAAATAGTACATCATATTAGTTTTCTAATTATCATTTACATGAAACATGATGATTGTGTTCAGTATGGTTCTCAATTTGGTATTCCAATGGCACATGGGAGTGTAAGAAAAATAATTTACAAATTTCTTGTTGCATCTGGAGAGGCTAATGTAGGTCAGGAGGTCACTCGTGGATTGGTGATAGGTTATAACTTATGTTCTATAATATATATATTTTCATCCTATGCATGTTGCTATCTATTATATCATGATATCTCTTTCTAACCGGAAGCTCTCATTTTGTATGAAGCGCGAGGTAATGAGGTGCTGATTGGTTGATATTTGGACCTTATTTAACCGGCATACTTTTCGATGTTGGTTATACTTTGTACAACCTCTTCACGTATCAAATGGAGTTGCAGGCCGGCAAATTTCTTTACATAGAACTTTCTATCAGGTTGCTTTCTAATAAACTAACTCACAAAAACTCAAGATATCATTACTACAGAACTCTGTTCAGATTGTATTGCTTATTTCTTTTTCCCTTTTCATCATTCATCTTCCATGAATGCAATGCACAATAAATGTCCTCATACATCCGTTCCGTGTAAAGGAAACTCACGAATATGACTTGTCTTCATTTTCTATATGACTTTGAATTTGTATACAGCGATTATTTTCTATGACTTGAATATCGCAACAATGGTTGCCTTACAAGTTACTTAACACATTCATGCAATTGTTTTTACATTTTTCATATGATAGACAAAAGAATTTCATTGCTAAAAATCTCGGCATGGCAGGTTAAAGTGGAAACTATGACTCTATGAGGGAGCAGCCTGTTCAAGATGGTGAACAATGCTCATATCCATTCCCAACTTGTGAGAAATTCTACACGTGCCAGCGTTATATTGGCAGCATTCTTGTGGGAAAACCTTGACAATTTTTTTATGAAAGTTTGATTTTAACCAAGTATGGAAGAAGTATATGGATGGCACTTGTGCAATTTATATGTGAACCATTTACTTATTTTTACAAGAGTTGGTTTACTTTTAAACTTACCTTGTGATGATGGCGGTTTGAGTTAAACATCAACCTTCTAAACCTGAAAACCGGGCCAGTCCAAACCTTGCAAATCTCATATAAATACGAACCACCACCTACTACTACATTACAAACTGATTAAAATTCTCTTTCTCTATTGCTGGCCATTACCGCCTTTCTTCTATATCAGCTAAAGCATGTATATGGTGATACATAATGGAGGTGTGACACCATGTTTTAGTGGTAAGATAAATGTTCAAACTAAACTGCAAATCTGGATAGAACTGTAGCTCATGGGCTCAGCCAGCACTTGGTTCTAACACTTTGAAACATGTTAGTATCCAATTATATTTCCATTCATATCAATCTACTTACATAATTGACGGGCGCGACAACGCGCGTCTACATGATCTAGTATTTACATATATGCCTGATCCTGACATGGATAGATGCTACCTTCACACGTTGCATAGTTTGTTGCGTTCGTCTTTCTTTTTGAGCCGCTTATTATTGACGACATGTAGACATCCTCCAAAAAGCTGCTTTCTTTTTCCCTACCTGGTTGGCCACCACCTCTATCTCATGCATTAGCGGCACGTTTCACGCAGGAGAGAGGTGGTCCATCTGTTTCAAGATATAAGATAGTTTAGTTTTATAAAATAAGTGTATCTAAATTTTTTTAGGGTCTAGGTTCATATAGGTTTAAAGTATACCTACATACTAAAAGGACTAGATATATTTTTTTCACAAAGCTAACACATCTTATATTTTGAAACGGAGAGAGTAGATTGCATGAGCCAACCCGTATAAACCCTCAAAATAAGTATAAATTCAAACTCGACAAATTTTATTTTTAAAAAATAGTACTAGACAAACCATTTTTTGCAGGTTAGACAAGCTTATCTTAACTACAAAACAGGTCGGATCGGGTGCCACTTTGAACGCTACTGACACCCATCAAACAACACCATTTTTTTACACGGTGGATCCTGCAGTCATGGCGTTTTTCCAGCATGGTTCTCACCGTGTTAAGATGAATGTGCCGTGCCGTGCCGTGCCGTGCCGTGCCGTGCCGTGCCGGCGAGCGGCGTCGGAGGAGGAGCGCGCGTGTAGTTCTCATCTTCTCACTCACTTTACTAAGTGGTGAACCACTCCACCTTATAAGGTGGTGTAACCCTCCTCCAACTTTCCATGTGGGACTAAACTTTAGCTCCCACTCCACTCATATGTGAGCTGCCACCAAATTGGGCTAAATCACACATGGGCTTCCACACACATGGGCTTTGAGATTTAGGAAAAAAACTGAAATCACATATGGGCTTAAATAAATTAGCCATTATTTCTAACATATATGCCTCACACGTCCATGTGAGGAGAAATATAAAACGGTTTGACCACCCGCTAGCTCGTTCAGACAATATCTCCCATATAATTCGGTATATGGACGATGACGATGTCCTCGGGTGTTCTTCTTCTTGACTGTGTTGTCCAGGAGCTTCAATCTTCTACCAACGTGAGTTCTTTAAAGTTTCTCCAAGAGAAAACCTAAACTCTTTTGGAAGGCTACGATGCGCAAGTTATCGACTTCTTGGAGTTCGTAACCCTCGTGTTGACGAGGAAGATTTGCAGTCGGGACGATGCATGTCGTAACAAATGACCTCGGAAGGTGGATTTGCGCTAAGGCGGCGACACCAGATTGCTTTGCGGTGACAATTCTACGAGGGTATGGGCGTATGGCTGTGGCTTAACATGGCTAGGGTGGCGGCTTGGTGTTCCCAGGTAGCGAGTTCGTCGAACCATCTGATATGATCTTTGGTCATCCTGGCCGCTACGTTGGGTCAGCCGTCTCAGAATCAGTGCAATGCCAGCTTGTGGGCGGTTGACCTTGTGTGTAGCCAGGGATACCAGACGGTCGAGTTGTGCGGCATTGATGCCCAGCGGTGGAAAGGGTGGAGGGCCCTGACACCAGAGGTAGCTGTTTGTTGTGATATTGGTCTAGCATCGTGTCGGCGACAGGGTTGTGTTACTTATGCCATTTTTTGGCCCTGTTTCCTTCATAAATGGGGCATTGTATGGGTTTTCCTCATGAATTGGGTCAATTATGTGTTATCTATATGGGATTTAGAAACAACCCGCCCTTTCGAAATTTTTATACAAAAATCGTCAATCTTGAATAGGACACAACCAAAGCACGTGCACTCCTACGCTTTCAAGATTGTGGTTGCACATGTTTACCGACGGCTTGCGTTTGCCAAGGATTTTTTTTCCTAGCCGTAGTCAAACATCCCCTTTGCCAAGGCCCTGATAAAAAACATCAGCAACGAAAAAGCCTTCGTGAACAATGGTTTTCCCTGTAATGACACATGACACCTTTGATTATTTCTTAGTTATCACTAATGTTGACAACCCACACCTTAGCCGTCTAGTCTGTAGCCTCTGAGACCTTGGCAAGAAAATTGTGGCGACTCCCTTCTTCAACACCCGTTAGTTTGCAGCCTCACAAGATGCTCCTGAGCACCGGTGTATCTAGTCCTTGAAAAAATCAAAGTCGGCACTTCTTGGTTTCCAAAAGAACACAATACCTTCCAAATTTTCGCAGAAATATACGTGGCACATTGTATTAGTTTTTAAATATATTTTAAACTTGAAAGTACCATTTAAAAAAAATTCCAAGCTCTAGTGTGCTCGGGTGATACAAATCCGTGTTCCTACACACGCTCGGGTATTACTCATGTATACCTACTCCTGTTAAGTTGGAAGAAAGACACTTTTTACATATTGTTTTACAAATGTTTCTCTGCCCTCATTGTGTGCCACGTCAATACATCACTAACCAAACTTCTTTCACAGAATAGCGACATTGTTTAATCCGCCTAGCTGCGGAGCCTGCGGTTCTGCGAATGACGGTGCATTCAACCAGTGATTCTTGTAGTTCCAGGTCTGACGTTTGGGCAACACAATACCAACCAAAAATTTAAAATTATATTAGCACACCATGCATGCATGGAAAGCATTAGTATTTTTTTTTTATTATAGAGGCTAGGATGTCATTAAGGTAAATGACATGCGCAGTGATGTCATTTTCTTGTTCCTTCAACCTGTAGAAGATTCTATAGAGGATTAGAGGCTTAATGGAAGAAAAGCACAATTAAAGGCAAAGTGTGCTCTTTTCAATATTTACATTTTTCAGCTTACGCATCATGGCTGGCCTACACCGGTAGTAACAAATGACATAACGACACTGTCACATGTAATTATTTAACCGACCAATTAAGATAAAGAAATACTACTGTATTAGGTATCCCCTTTATGCATCACTACTGGGAGAAAGGCACTAGCGAGATAAGTGACAATCTAGGTGGTTGTCTGATTTGCAGCCACGTGAGCATGCAACGACCGGCCCAGTATGTTTTTAATCGTATAACATAGTTTGATGTATCACTTTCACCTCCCCATTGTTAATTCTGTTTTGTGTTGGCCTTGACCACACAACGATGGATCACATCTTTGATACCTTTCCTGGTACTCTCTCCATCCAGGTTTATTGGGCTACTAGTAGAATTAGAAAATTTCTAAAAAATTAGGCTAGATTTGCTACTTAATTCGTGTTTAATTGTCTCGATTTCTGCAAACCAGCCATATGGCAACCTTTTGTGCATGACTCCATGAGACTACCCTATGCATGGCATTGCATGTAACGGAGTATTAATTAATCCTCGTAGTTAATAAGAGGAAATCAGCAATTATAACCCGTCTATGCGATTTTTCTCCACCAATAGAATCCCACCTTGGTCGCAGCGCTGCTCCTATTAAGCCCAATAAACCTGGAAGGAGGGAGTAGTACCGAATTCAAACAAAGGTAAAGCTAATTATATATTCACAAGAACTTGACAAGTCACGTCAGGAAGCCAGGTACTATGAGACCTCATTTAGTGTCCAATTATATACATGGATAAAGAGTACACATTATAGGAGTGTATGCAGCATGCGTGTACTAGCATATATCCATATTTCAGTACCATTTATTTTAAAAGATTGATCTATGAAAGTATTACTCTCTGCGACCTATATTAGTTAACTTGAATTTGTCTAGATTCGAATGTATCTAGACATGTTTTAGTACTAGATACATCTGAATCTAGATAAATCGAAGTCAACTAATATGAGTCGGAGGGAGTATTAAAATTGCACATGATGTTTTCATGGATAAAGAGTTGACACAGAAAGCTCTGTTGGATCAATTAGGATACATTCACAAATTGCAGGGTACAAACGAGTTTAGATGAAATCTCTACATGAGTCGGTAATTCTACATAAATTCACTATATTTTGCTTTAATACATAGCGATTCTGCCATGAACAATAATAAATTGTGGAGGACAAAAGGTCCCCTAAAGATTAAGATCTTCTATTGCTATCTTAGGAGAGGGGTCCCTTTTTCTCGAGAGTACACAAATGAGTACCTTAACTTTACAAAGGCATGAAAATTTGACAAGGTTCTGCTACAGTTCGCACATGTATGCAGCAGTATCTATACTATTAAAAGCAAAGTGGTGGTGTCACACGGTGTCACACTTCAGTAATATTACTGAGAAAATGCCACCGCAACTAAAAAACTAGATCTCCTTATTTCTAACTCATATATACTTGACCCTGTAACTAATTGGCTAACAAACAAATTGGACTTGCACGTTCCCATCGATCTGATTCAACAAACTAGGCTGCCGCGCTCTGTACAATTTCGTTTGTCAAGGGCGGAATTAGCGGGACGGAGCAAGCGAAATTGACTGCTTTTTTCGTCGGCCGTGCTCAACGTGATTTTGTACATGGCATATAAAAATCAGGTGACATTTAGGTGTGTAAATATTATTTCTCAAGCAAATAATATCAGGCGGCCGAGTACCTGGTGCTAATCTCCTTGATTTAGCTAGCTCTAGCTGCATGCGGAAAGTTTGAACGTGTACGCAAGTGTGTGCGTACGAGTCTATGTACGCATCCTGGACGGCTAGATGGCGATCCGATCGTCTAGGCCAAGACGTCCGCGCCCCAGCGACGGCTCGCGTGGATCACGTCTGTGACCCTGCGGCAAACTCGTGATGATCGGCACCGAGCTAACTGATTGATAGGGTTCCGGACAGATAAGATAAGATAAGCACGTCTGTGCCGAGCGAAAATAAAAGGAGCAAACAGCATAACAACTTGAGGGCATGAAGGAGGCAGCGCTGAAACTCACACGCGCACCCAGCGGAGGCTACTCGGCCACCGCCACCCATACCTGAAGTCGCTGATCCGCGACGCAGGTCACTCCCGAGGACTTGAAGATGGAGATCGGCAGCACAGGCCGGCCAAAGACGCCGGCGGACATGGCGGCAGCGCCGCTGACCCCACGGAACTCAGACGCAGCCGGCCACAACATTCTTCTATTATCTAACGCTAACATGGCTGCATCAATCAGCTACATGTACGTGCTTGGTGCAGGTTGGATTTATTCATTCCATGGACCATGAATGAATAATGTGCTCGCAAGCGTTCATGCATGCTGTCTCTAAGCACGTACATGAAGACGATGGCCTTGCCGCGGCCACGCTGGCTGGCTGACGCACCGCGCCGGGAGCTAGACGAGTGCATTCTGTTGTATATCATATTCAATATTGATATGTACCGCACGTACGTGGATGCATGCTGTTGTATATATATGCACGCTGGTAAAGGCATATAAATATTGATTAATTAATTTACCATATTCGAGTGCATTCTGTTGTATATCAGGTACATGCAAGCTCGTGTACAAGTCTGACTATACGAGGTCTCTCCATACTGGCCTCCGGAGATTGCCTCGTTAGGGACGCCTCGGAGTCGGCTCCGCCACGGTCGCTTCTAGAATCTCGGCACCTACACGTCTGCGTATCAGTAACCTTCAATGGAGCTGCCGCCCAAGAAGACTGCATCATTACATCTAACAAGATAGCGCGCCACCACGCCACTCATCAGCAGGAGCTGATGCCAACTACATCGACACACCGACGTCCGTCTTCATCGACTTCCCCAGCAGGAAGCCAACTACATTGATTAATGCTCTGCTCTCACATTTTACATCTCTTTTGCGATATGTTTGAATGTAGTATGTGTTCTTATATGTAAGGTATATTTGCTGACTGAATGCAAACTTTAGATATCTTAATCAGTATACACAGCCAAAACATATATTTATGATGGATGGGTCATTTGGTTCAGGTGATGGGTTACATTGAGGTTTACCTATATTAGTATAGGTCTTCAAAAGTATTCGTAGATGTCACTTTATACGTGAATAAACCTTATGTGTTTATACAAGTTATACTTATTAAACAAGAAGAAGCACAGTGGTTTATTGTTGAAAATTGATTTTACCGTTGCATGAAGGTGATTGTAGAATGAAATCTAGGTGCCTTTTTGGAGAACTGATTGTACGATATGATATGGCTGGTAATATCATTGTTCTCAGGAATGAAAACTTCAGTCCATCAAAGTCTTCAATTTAACGATTATGTGGTGATTAGGAACTGAGAGATGATGGTCGTGCTTCTTTCAAAAATGAGACTAAGTTGTGATATTTATTGCTAGCCGACATGCTGTTAACATTTATTTCTTCTATTATAATTGAAACCATGGTTTTTAAGGCGTCCGCTTTGGGACGACTAGGCGAATGAAGCTTAGGCGTCAAGGCGCCCACCCCCCACTTTGCAAAAACGACCGCTTTAGGTGCCTAGGCGTCCAAAGCGCCCGTCTAGACGTCGCATAGACGTCAAAGCGCCTCCAGATCATCTTAAGACGTCTTAACGCCTTAAAAACCATGATTGAAACCTAGGTTGCCGCCAGACGTGATGCCATGAAACTCCAACATCGGACGTGAGCTCAATTGCCTCCATCCTCCTATGTCGTGCACGGATATGGCACTCATCCATCCCTTTGATTGGAAAGATGACAATATGGGTGTCCGTGGGAATGAGAGTGCACAGGTAATTAGAAGGAGTGACTTACTTCGACAGCCAGCGATAGCAAATGATTGAGGCAAATATCTTGTACATGTGAAGTTTTAAGGGCGATGTTCCCATCTCTCATGTGATGCGAGTTCTGTTGAATATGATGTTCATATGTGTTTGTTTATAGCCTGTGAGACTATTTTTTTTGGCTGGACCGTAGCTATCACTGTAACTACATTTTTTTTGTATGGATGTTCCCTACAAAATTATATGACCACCAAAACCAACAGTTAAAAGGAGACTTTCAAGTCCCGATTTTCATTCCTGACTAGACAATTTCACTACATGCTTTCCTCTCTTTTTTGAAAGTTTATTGTGTGAATTAAATGTTTGCTGGTGTATCTGATCTTTCCAAGATTTAGTGTATTGTAAGGGTAGTTAGAGCATCTCTAGCAGACATAAAAAATGCCGGACCCAGAAAATTCCGGTTGTTTTTCGGGCGGGGTCACGGAATCTAGCCTGAACAGACGCCCTAAACACGGCCCGACCTAGGATTTTTTCGGGCGCTGGGAATCGACCCCCTCGACCCATAAATCCCCGGTTCCGAGCTCGTTTCCCAGGTCATGATCCATTTCTCCGTCACCGCCCCCTCCACGCCTCCGCCATGCACCACCGCCCAAATCGCCGAGCATCGGCGAGCAATTTCTCGCCGGCCGTAGCAGATCCGGCCGATCCAGTATGCGATGGACTGTCGGGGAGCTTCCACGCCACGCTTCCGTCCCCTGACGCCCACAGAGGAGGAGGAGCACCGCCGGTGCATGCGCTCGGACGGGGCGCGCAAGCGCGCCGCCCTCCACTATAAGAAGTGGGGCTCGCCGGTGCCAGCCGCGCTCCTCCGCCGCGAGATGGAGGAGTTCGACGCCCGCATCCGCGCCCGCCGGGGAGGAGGGGGAGGGGAGCTCCTCGCGCGCTGAGGACTCCACCGCCGCCGGTGAAGAAGGAGGAGGAGATCCCGGAGGGCCGTGTCGTCACGGAGGCCAACTACGCCCTCAACGACGCCTCCTTAGACCGCTAGGTCGAGATCATCCAGCAGCGGAGCATCGCCAAGGCGGAGGCCCGTCGAGCTCAGCATGACGAGCTCATCGACGACATCTTCCTCGAGTAGGGTCACGCCGTCGACCGCGATTCCCGCGGGAAGCAGGTGGAGGTCATCAACCTCGTCTCTGACAGCAGCTCCGGGCTGTCGGACTTTGACTTATCCGACGAGGAGTGAAGCCCGCCGCCGGAAGCATCGCCACCGCTCCTTGGGCTCCGATGAGCCTGATTTTGTGTCCATGCTAGGATTTAGTGGCGGAGACGGCAGATTCCACCATAGTATTTAGATTTAATTCACGTTTTGTACATATGTTCGCGTCAGTACTATGTATGAACTATGCTCGCGTTTTGAAATCTCTCGTGAGTATTTAAAAATCTTGAGTTTACGGTTCGAATTTCTGGTTTCTGTTCTGGCAATCGTGTTTTTTGAGTAAAAACTAGCTCGAGCGCAGTTGGGAATGCGTTTTTCGGTTCGCGATTTCCCGGTGTCTGCTAGAGATGCTCTTATACATTACTAAATAATTCATCTGTATTTCATAGGTGACAGTCATTCATGGAGATGTAAGTGATTTTTAGTAGGAAATGTGATCAGTTTGTCTTGTAATGTCTATATATCAGTTGGCTATGTGGATAAATTGTTGCGTATTTTATGATCTTTGCTCAATATGGCAAAGAAGTTACTTCACTAGAAAATACAATCTGTATTCTGAAGGATAAAGAGTACAATTTAAGGTTTGTGTAACTGAAACCTCATTGCTCTTGTCGATGGTCTTGTCGTTGAATTCTTAAAATTAAAAGTTGACTTTGTTCGTGTATGGTTCACATCACAAGGAATATTGACATGTCTTATATATATGCATTTGCAATGGGTAAAAAACTTAACGGTCCGTAGCAACGCACGGGTATTCAACTAGTACAAACTAACACCGAAGAAGGGACTAAGCCCACTCTCTCCTACAATGGGTGTTAACACCAACAACAATTCTCTCCTAGAGTTTAAACTCCACAACAATCTGATCTTATAGAATGCCCACCTGCATTTGGTGTCTTGGATTGTTGAACACCCATGCATCACGGTGTTTCCACAAAGATCATCTGCTTGAGAGTTGTGGTCTATTTTCCATGTGGCTTGTAATCTGCATCTGCCTCGTAGTGTACTAAACGTGTTTGGTAGTTAATTACGGGGTATTTGAAAAAACTAGTCCAACTGACTATTGTTATAGAAGGTCGAGAAGAAATCGAATCGAACTAATACTACACATGAAACAAGTGGAAAAAGCAACGGCATGTTCGTGGTGTAGTTGGAAGGGGGTGGGGGGTCGAGAGGGCTGGTTAGCATATGGGAGTTAAGATTGTATAGGTAAAGTAGACTTAAGGGGTATGGAAAATCAGAAGGCCTACATACCGGCATCGAGCCAAACATCAGGCTTCTCCGGTTGTCCCATGTTGCAACCACACTCTTAGTGATAAGAATGGCACGGCACACACACACACACACACACACACACACACATATAAATGGCTTGTAGTGCTCGTTCAAAACGAGCCATCTCAGCCGGTAATGACAACCTATTGACGGATAGGGATATAAATAAATATATATAACAATGTATGGAATATTCCGCAGATTCACAAGGAAATAAATATGGAGAAGAATCGGTGGGATAAATCTTGGTAAAGATGATGGTTACCGCACCGCTCAACCTTTCCATCTTAGCATGGAGAAGGTAATGTGCACCCTTTGAATTCTAACTACTAGCTTAGTTGCGTGGCGTTTAACATGATTAACACCGTGTGACCCGATTTTCACCGCGTATTTAGTAAGTGCCTTTTTATGAATGAGATAAGAAATCCTCTTAGAGTTTAGAGACCTACTGAGGTATTATAACCAACTGAAATTAGTTTTACTAGAAAACATGTCCGTGCGTTGCACCGGAAGAAATAAACTTTTCAATGAGAAACTGACATGACCCAAATTTTACCGTAAAATAGATCGATCGTCATAACCCTAGCCAATGGAAATCTGATGGTTTGCATCTTAGGTTTGCATTTACATTCCGAAGGACCGAGTTTTATGCCAGAAACACCCGTAACTATACCAATTTCTTGTCGAGCATTCCCTTTTCATTTTACAAGATGTATCTAATAATTTCTCGTATGCTATTTTTCACCCCTTCTTTCTAACATTCCGTGCTATCTTGGACCAAAAGATGGATGACGAAGGAACCCTCACCAGTTCGTCTTTTTAATATAATATTAATCGGTTAATCTACTAAATAGACATGTTCCAGAAATCGATTTAGTCAGGCGCCCAGGGAGTTAGATTCAATCCTATAGGGGTGGAGGAGCTGACATCTAACTCCATGCAGAGAATCTTTCCATAATTCGGAAATTTGAAATACAATATCTCTTAAACCGTTGATCCAATTGATGATCCATTTTCACCGCTAGATTCGTCTCGATGAGTACTTCAAAACAAGATCTCATCTTAATATATTTTAACTATATATTTTTCGTCGTCAGTTGCTAGATTGTTGTATTATAGCTACCATATTAATAATTAACGGTTAACATCCAAATAATGCACAGTTACCAGACAACGTTTTACATATTTCTTATAATAATGATGATGTATATGTATAGAAATTGAGTATTTTGTTTATTCTAAACACGCAAAGTATGGTGTTATCATGATATAAGGCTTATATTAGTGAAAAACAAAGTTCAGAAACCATGATAATTATTGGGTTTTAATCTGGTACCCAACATCATTTTATCTGCTGACCATGTGATCATAATCTGGTAATTATGGTTGGAAACAGAAGTTGTAAAAATCTGTCAACATGGTATCTAGCTTCAAAGATCTTGTCGATATATGACTAAATTGCCATATTAAATCTGTGCTCATGCAATGTTAATCTGGGGCATGTGCCCTAGATAACACAGTACTATATTTATCGGGTTGTATTTGTTCCATGATGACTTCTTCCCTCATCCTAGTGCCCAATGGACCACAGGCGGCAGGCTTACTCTCCCGTCCTCCCTTTCTATTCATATTTCTATTCATGAGAGCACAATCCAACATTGTTGCAGCGTTCTTTTTTCATTCACGAAGGCACATCCAACATGGTCCCGTATAATACACAATTTCCCTTCTTGCCCAACATCAACACATGAGAATTATACCTCCGATCCATATGAATTGCCTCTAAATTGGATGTATCTAGACATGTTTTAGCTAGATACATCCGATTCAGCTACAATTAATATGGATCGAATGGAGTACTTTTTTTGATCATGTAAATACTGATTTTGATTGTAAACCGGTGGAAATCGGTGAAAGAAAATTGCGACTACTTTTTTTTTATAGTCCGGCGTTCTTTTCTTTTGTTCTCGCGCCTGGCCGCTTGTTTTTTTCCTTTGGAGAATCCTGACTGCCTTGCTTGTGATGCCCGCATGTAGCATGCATCGGCTGGACGCGAGGTCCCTCCGTGGACGTGGACATCCACGCGCGTGCGAGACAATCAAGTGCAAGTCCCGTCTAGCTTATTTTTAGATAACAACTGATGAAATTTCAGCAATGGCGAAACCGATTACAAATGACTCCAGAAAAAACAAAAAATACAATATGGACCCAGAAGACCACACACCGTACTTGCAAATCGCGATCAAGCCCATCGTCCTCATCGTCACCACCCAAGTACCGGGATCGGATCCAGAAGCAACACATCTTCAGCCACCATCGAATCACCTTCGCCACATTGGGCTTTGAACACCGCAGGAGTGCCCACCCCGAGGAGTGAGAGCTAAAAGACTTTTCCAGACCATCGGGTAGGCAGGAGATGGTGAAGACCAGGCAGTACCTCTAATCCAAGATCCCTGAGCAGAAGGTCCCAACCATCGACGCCACATCGAATCGCCTCCTCCCCTCGCCACCATGGCCGGCCAAAGAAGAAGCTTCAAGACACGACAGTCGTATCTCAAAAAAAGACCATACAAAACCCTAACAAGGAGGGCGTTTGTACCATTCCCTTCCACTCCCTCGCCACCATGGCCGGCCGAGGGGAAGACAACAGCAACAGCAGCCCTCCGACTCCCGAAGCTCCACGACAGAGTCGAAAAACGACCGTGCCCGGAGAGACCACCCTCCCCAGATCCGTAGATCTGAGAGGAAACCAGGCTAGCAGCTCGCCAGCGCCGCCACAAGTGGCCTTGTCGAGATGGGGATCGAGCTCCAGCACCCTTATTCTGACGCGATGTCGCCTTCGCCATCCCGACGGCGTCTCTCAAAACCCTAGCAGAGCTTAGGCCGTTACCACCGGCGCAAGGTCTCCGCGCGGCAGAAGCCGACCCGGCGTGCCCCTCGCGGAGCAGGCCGCCCACCATGGCCACCTGGCCCGCGCCGTCGCCTCTATGAGCGGGGGAAGGGGGCCCCCCGCTGCCAGCGCCTAGGCTTTGCCTGGCGACGCCATCGGCGGTAGCGGGGAGGAGGAGGGAGAGGGATTGGGGCTGGTCGGCGGCAGCGATGGGAGATCGTCCCCATCGCCCGTGCGGGAGGCGACGCGAGACGAGGGCGACGGGTAGGTTTTGGCTTGGAATCGGTGGGATTAACGCAAGTCCCGTCTAGCTGATCCCCGCATGCACCTTGCGGCCACCGAATCGGCGGCTGCCGCCTTGCTTCCTGCAGCTACTTTGTTTTTCCTCCTGCTTTGGCCACATCGACGCCGATGCCAGGCTCTTCGCTCCGTGACCACCAGCCCAGCCCGTCGCGGCCTTCCCTTCCCCGTCCTCTACGATGTCCCCGACCGAGACCCTATCATCGCAGCTTTTTCTGAACAGTTATTTTGACTTATCGATGGTATTGGTGGGTAATGTGGTGTTTGATCAAAGGGCAAAACGGTACAGAAAAGTATAGGAACAACGAGAAAAGTTTCATACTTTATTATTAGGTATATAGATTAAAACCATCTTATTGGCCCAGTCATTCTTAAATATGAATTATAAAATGGTAGTTTTTTCATTTTGTGATTTGCTTCTATCTATTTTAATGTGTAATATTATTATATTCAATTTTTCTCCAAACGGAACGTGGACATGTTGTTTTATCTGTACTGGATATCTAAATATACTACTCCCTCAGTATAAAATTGAGTAAAAACTACACTTTCTAAGTATACCAAATATATAGAAGATAATTAATAAATTACAAGAATAAGTACATTATAAAGCCTCGTTGGTTGTAACAACTACACCATCCGTTCCAAAATATAATAAGTTTTAGCATTTGTGAATTGAATGTATCTAGACGCATTTTTATGTATAGGTTTTAATAAAAAACTCTAAATACATTTATTTCACAAAAACTAAAACATCTTATTTTTTGAAACGAAGGGAGTAGTGCGTCCTTGACCCCGTACATTGATAAGGAGATAGTGCCGGCTTAAGGCCCCTGCTTTACCTAAAGATCTGACGCCATATGTATGGCCAGCTGCCGGGACGCACGTCGGAACATTAAGTGTCCCAGAAACCAAAATGTAATTAACTCCTGACCACGAGTAACAAAACTAAAGTTTCTCTGCAGAAACCCCGATCTGAATCTTTCTATTCAACACACATGCATATCGAATACCTTTACCAGGAGGATCCTGGCCATAATACATGCATTAGGAGCTGAGACTTGAAATTGCCAAGCAACAAGAGTCACACGTGTACAAAGGTAATCGATTGGATCATCAGATAAACCCCTGTCTCTCGTCGCAAAAAAAAAAAAAAAAGCAAGGATCGGATAAACGCCTCCCTCTGTCCCTCTCCATGCACTGTACGCATTAGGGATACTCATCATCTAGTGGCACAGAGATAAAGCTTTGAATCTCGGAATTAAGAAGCTGTGATAAAGATGAAGCAAATTGAGAAGCTGAGCACGCAATCCGAGGTACGTGGTCGAGTGTGATGCCGACTGGACAAGCACGTAGCACGTACTGCCATGCGTATATTGCCTGAAATATCTGGACTGCTTTTTCACTGTCCGATATAATTAACCGGCATTGTTAATCTTTGCCATCGCGGCTATCTTCATAAAGCTAGGCATGGTTAGTGTGGACTCGTGCGTGGTGCAACAAATATCCTAAAACAAGGCACTGAACGCACGATGATCTTCTACCCTAAAACAAGGCACTGCACGCACGTAGGCATAGTTTATGCCTGCAATTAAGTTGGTGTCAGGTCCGCGAGTCTACAAAGGTAGTACTGTATATATCACATGACACGACCAAGAGTACGACAGATGTGCTAATTAAAACGTGTTATTGCCTATAAGTGCGGACGGTTGCTTCTTCCTTGGCATGGATGCAGCTAGTAGGTAAGGTTGCTTTGGCTGGATATGGACCGCGCGCGCCACCAGCCGTGCTCACCCTCTTTCTCGGAAACGGCGTACGCAGCGACGGACACGTAGAAAGAACCAGGAAGCCGCACGACGTGCCTGACAGCCTGAGAGACTCTGACTTGAGAGCGAGAGGAGCAGGAACAGTTGGCCGAACGGGGATGGTGCCGCCGCGCGTTACTAATTTCATCGATCGATCGACGGCAGCCCTCGGCGTAGCTCCTCGGCGGAGACGACGCGGCCCTCGGCGTAGCGAAAAACCCTCGGCGTAGCGTACGCCGACGGCGCCATCGGCGTACTCGCCGTCGGCGGAGAGCCCAGACGCCGTTCGACGACGAGGTAACGGCGCGCCGCTACGCCGACGGCATCCCCCTCGGCGTAGCGTGACACGTGCCCGCTCTGAGGGGCCCAGCCGCGGAGCTACGCCGACGGCATCCCCCTCGGCGTAGCGTGCCACACGTACACGCCGTAGAGCTCCCAGCCGCGGAGCTACGCCAACGGCATCCCCTTGGGCGTAGCGTGCCACGCGTACACGTCGTAGAGCTCCCAGGCCTGGAGCTACGCCGACGGCCTAGCCCTCGGCGTATCGCTGACCATTTGGTCACACGCAGGGAGCTACGCCGAGGGCCAGCCCAGTATTTTTTTTTTGTTTTTCTGTTTAATTTCACAGGAATAACCGCAGTAATTATCAATAATTAACAACAATTAACTCATCCAAACATTCATACATCATTCAAACATCATTCATACATCATTCAAACATCATCATATCCTTGATGTATACAAGCCGACATCCATACTACTCTGGAGGAGACGGGTACTGTGGAGGAGACGGGGTGAACCCCTGATCTCCGTTGGTGAGAATAGGCGACGACCGACGAGGTCGCCGTGCAGTAGAAGCAGCAGAAGAACCACCAGGCGAGGGAGTTGTCGGTGAAGCATCACCAGCAGAACGACCAGGCGAAGGACCATCGGGGTGGGAGGGTGTGATCATCCGACGGCTACCTGACGAGGCATGACCAAAGTGCTCGTTCTCGGAATGTCCTGCCCCCTACATGTTAGCAATTTGCGAGGCAAAGTAAAGCGGTATCTGGTGGTTTGGCAAAGAACTTACCGGTGATGATCCGTAGTATGTCTGACGGAAACTTTCCCTCGATGGAAGGAATGGCGCCGGTCCTGGCATGGGAGGTATGGGTCCTAAATTAACACTCTGTCCCGCTTGCATAGCCACAATCACCGCCTACAAGATAGTTTAGATGTCAGGCCCTAAAGCACCAAACTAGGAAAAGTGGGACTTGTATGTTTTGCAAAAGTAAAGGTTCAAACTTACATTTACGTACTACGTGTAGACCATACTCGCCGCCTGATGCTACTGAAAGGCCACCTCATATTCTTCATGAGCGGCATCGTAGGCTGCCTCGAACTTAGGCTACAAATTCAAATACAATGACTCTCGTCAACACTTAACCATGCATGAACAAAAGTCGTAAAGATGGGGAAAATAAGGAAACCTACATCATCTTTGTAGGTGGATTGACGAGGCTGCCCACGAGGCGGGATAGGTGGGCCGTCGGCGGGGTGGGTAACCTTGAGACGCGTGAAGCTCGTGGTGAGGGTAGGATTGACCTTTTATTAAGAATCTTGAGACGTTCATGCTCCAATCCGTACGACGACAAGAGCAACGACTCCTCATCGATCGCATTAATGGGGTCATCCACATGCGGGTGACGAGCCTTCACCATCGTGTTGTAGTTCTGCAAGTCTTCCTGGACATTGCCGAAGAACTCGGGGAGCGAGGGCTGAGGCTTCGAGAGATCGGGCTTCTTGAGCCGCATCTTCTCATAAACGGCGACGTCATGAATCACCTTCCCGGGTAGTGCCTCGGCCACCTGCGTCGCGAAAAGAAATGTTATGTGTATCAAGTAGGAAGATGACGAGAAATAAATACAGGGCGTTCCATGTGTATACATACCATCTTCCCCTTGAAGCGGTCAAAGTTGCGGTTTCCCGCGCAGTGTGTTCCACCATCGCCTCGGTTATCCGTGTTCCGCCTCGACAAGGCTGAAAACTCCTCGTCTGCTCTGAGCCACCTCGTCCTAACCAGCGATTCCCATGCGTCTCGATGCGACTTAGCCCAATCTGGGACAACCTGAAAATACAATACTCAACTCCACATAATGCAATGGCAACTTAGCAGCAATGTAGAATCTCATGACATTTTACTCACCGATATGTACTCTTCTGGAGTCATCGAGTAGTCGGGATTAGGATTTTTACCGACAATGTCCTCCTTCTTGGCCCTCACGCCCCTTTTAGCCCGGAAGTGACTAGCGGCCGTGACCTTTTGGTTGTACCACACCTGCGGTGTCAACTTCACACAAGCCTCAAGCAAAGTCCTGTTCGCCTTCTCCTGTTGCTCCTCATCCACACGATAAAAGCACTTCAATCATGCATAAAAACAATTGTGAGTCATGAGTTAGCATGGTGTTTTCATCACTTATGAACGAAATTACATGTTTAAAAACACGAGAAATATGTCTTACCCAAAACTTGGTGATCACAGCATCAGCAGCTGCGCCGGGATAATAGTAGCCTGGTAGTCCGCCCAAGTAGTGGCTAGCCTCCTGACGCCCTCGGGGCAAAGCCCGGCCAGAACTTCCTAATCAGAGCTCCAATCATGCTATTAGGAAGACGGGCCGTGCTCCCGACAGGAAATGTCCAATTGCTGCACAATAATCAAACATTATTACACATGCCAAATTATTTATCACCAACAAGAAATTACATGTTTAAAATTAGTACACTTACTCATTGCCATCTGGAATAATAAGGGCTTTCGCCTCCTAGGTCCTAGGCTCAAACCTCTCGTCAGGGACTTTCGATTCCCCACGATTCCACAATTTCTTCCGCGCCCCCTGCACCACCAACTCGCGTGTAGGGTCCGCCTCCTCCCTAGACTCCGCCTCCGCCTCCTCTCTAGACTCCGCCTCCGCCTCCGCCTCCTCTCTAGACGGCCCCTCCCCCTCCTCCGTAAGGAACAACTCAGGAGCCACGTCGCCAGAAGCGGAGGGTGGTGGGTCAAAGTCCACGCCTCCTCCCCCGCCACCTCGTCCTCCTCGACCTCGTCCTCCTCCAGCACCGCCAAGATCGGGGTAACGCGGATTGGGAGTTGGTTGTCTCCCACTCCGTGTAGCATTTTTCTTGCGCTGTTGCAGCGCCTTAAGCAGAGACGACGAGCTAGCCTTACCACTTCTCATATTGTTCAATCACCTGCATTGAGTAAGAGAAAATAATTTAGCACAAAGACATCATAAAATATAGACACTAATCGTAAAATGCATTGAAAAATAATAGAATGCATTAAGAAAACAAGAAAGCACAAAGACATAATAGAATGCATTGAAAAATAAATACTCACTATCATTCTCATTCTCGTTCTCATTCTCATTCTCATTCTCACTATCACTATCTCTTGAGTAGAAAGCTGGAGCCTCATCAAAGGGTGGAGGCTCATCATCGTTCTCATTCTCCGCATGGAACTTCTCGAGTATATTTATGTCATGTAGATCCACCACTGACTCACCCCGAGTATCTGCATTGTTCTCGAGGTCCTCAAGATCAACAGGTTCTAACTCAAAGTGCCCAAAGTACTGTTGCTCTTGATAGAAAATTCCCTCGTATGTTACAGGGTCAATGTTGTTGTAATCGTCCTCGGAGGGAATCGGTAGGTTACCATGTGGCGATACCTGGAACACGACTTCCTAGCCCTTGAGTTCCGCTTTCTGGCATGGGTAGGGCAAATAATAAACTTGGTTGGCTTGGTGAGCCACAACAAAGACGTCGGCTCTACTATAGGTGGTTGAAGGCCTAACTTCAACTAACCCAATGGAAGGGGTACTTCTCAGTCCACCCCTTGGGTCGAACTAGTGGCACTTGAACACAACAAGATTGAGTTGTACGTTCGTACGATTGAAGGTCAGCTCGTATACATTCTATAACCTTCCATAGTAATCAAGGGCATCGGCTCCTCTGGTGAAGACCCCTGTATTTACCGTTTTTACATTCGGTCGGCCCTTCTGGTGCGTCTCTGTATGGAAGCGAAACCCATTCACATCATACTTCTCATACTTCATGACGTCACGGTTAAAACCCTAGGAAACACATTTCAACTCATCTGACATCTCAACATTGGGATCAGCTCCCTACAAGTACAGTTTAAAGTTGTTGTGTTCATTATATTAGTTATGTAGAATAATAAGGGTAAGAGGGACAAGTTAGAAATTACTTTTTCCATGAACCAAGACACAAAGTTTTTTATTTCCGGGACCACCCTCTTTAAGTAGAATGTCCAACTCCAAGGGAGAGGGATCCGTCGTTTCCGACCACTGTTCATCCATGAATTCACTAAGGAGGAGAAAATAAGCATTAGACCAAGACCGAGATCGAGAAGTAAATTATTCACCATTTTACCTTATGAAATCGACCACTTCCTTCATGTTCATAAGCACATAGAGCATTATGCAATCCTTCTCTTCCTTCAGCAAGCGGTATTTTAGTCCTTTACCGGCCTTGCCACCAGGAAATTGGAATAGTTCGAGCTTGGGGTCATTCTTGGGCTGGTCGACATTGTAACGAGAGACCGGGTTATGCATAGTGGGAACATCATCAGGCCAGTAGGTTGTCGCGGCGTTTGCCATCTCTCGAAGGCATGTTGCCTCAGCTATGCATGCTTCAATCTTGGCTTTGTTTCCAGTTATCTTCCGAATATACTTAAACTCTCTCTCAATACAAAACTCCCAACAAAATTGCACCGGGCCACCCAAGAGTACCTCGTTCGCGAGATGCACAATGAGATGCGCCATTAGAGTAAAGAAGCCTGGCGGAAAGATCATCTCCAAATTGCATAGCAACTCCGGCACTTGAACACGCAGCTTCTCAATAACCAGGGGACATACCTGCTTAGCACAGAGCATGCGGAAGAAATGGCTCAACTCCGCAAGCACTCGCCAGACTTTCTCGGGGAGATACCCTCGAACCATCATCGGCATCAATCGCTCTATCCATATATGATAGTCGTGACTCTTGAGTCCGGTGACTTGTCCCGTAGAAAGATTGACTCCCTTACTTATATTCGAACAATAACCATCAGGGAACATCACGATGTATTTGAGCCACCTGAATGCCTCCTTCTTTTGGACACTATCAAGGCAGAAGTAGGCATGCAGCTTAAACCAATTCTTTCGACGGCCGGTAGGAGGCTGCATGTGTAATCTCTTCCTATCACAGAGCTTCTCAACATCGACTCTAGCCTTGACATTATCCTTTGACTTCCCAGGAATGTTCAGGACTGTGTGAAAAAGGGACTCCCCGACATTCTTTTCGGTGTGCATCACATCGATGTTATGGGGAAGTTCGAGGTCCTTGTAATACACGAGATTCGTTAAGGCTGCCACGTGAGTTCAATTGTGGGTTACACCATATCCCGCAAATTGATGGCCAGTTCCCGGCGCCGCAGGCACGAGAGCACATAGCTCGGCATCAACAACTGCACCATCGAACTTTGGTACCTCTTTTACTTCATGCATAACTTTACCCTTCTTGAAGTTCTTCCTGTCTTCTCTGAACGGATGCTTTCTTTTGAGGTACTGTCAATTCGTGTCAAACACAACATACTTGCGACCCGACTTTAGCCAAAGAAACTCAAGTCGGTGCCTGCACACTGGGCATGGCCACTTACCAGCTATACACCATCCGTACGTTAGGGCGTACCCGGGCATGTCATGCATGGTATACTGCAACCAAACTTTCATCAAGAAGTTTCTCTTCCATGCTCGGTCGTATGTCAACGTCCTGTGTATCCAGGAGTGTTTCAAATCATCCACAATCGGTTGCATGTAGACACTCAAATTCTTTCCTAGGTACTCGGGCCTGGAGTGATAAGCGACAGAAACATGGTCTTCCGTTGCATTAATACTCCGGGAGGGAGATTGAGCGGAATAACAAACACCGGCCAGCAGCTGTACGCGTCCGTCGACAAACCATATGGGTTGAAGCCATCTGTTGCTATCGCAATTCTGACATTCCGAGCCTCTTCTGCCAACCGAGGGTATTTGTCATCGAAGTTCTTCCATGCCTTACCATCAGATGGATGTCCCATCTTCTTCCGTCCTTGCTCGTCCTCATATCTCTTCCCCTTCTTGTGCCACGTCATCTGTTTGGCAGTATCCTCACTCAAGTAAAGCCGCTGGATTCTTTTTATGAATGGGAGATACCGAAGAATCTTTGTAGCAACATTCGACTGCTTCATCTAACCATCTTTTCCCTTTACCTCATCATACCTAGAGGCCCCACAAATGGAGCAGTACTTGTCATCTGCAAACTGTTTCCAAAACAAAAGGCAACCTTTTGGACAGCAATCTATCTTTTCGTAATCCATGTTGAGCTCGTCCATAAGTCTTTTTGTTTCGTGAAAGGTTTTAGGCAGACAATGCCCTTCGGGCAACATGTTACCACATGTTCTCAGGTTAGCTTCAAAGTGAGCACGGGTGGCGGAGTGCTGGCATTTGTCGACTAGACATTGAGAGATGGCATCGAGCTGAGAAATCTTTGCACCCTCGTACAGAGGCCTCTTAGCCGCTGCCATCATATCAAGGAAGGCCTTTGCGGTTGGCTCCGGTTCCTCCGGTTCTGGCGGTTCCTCCGGTTCTGGTGGTTCATCCCGTGGAGGTGGCGAATCCGGCTGGTCGGCATCGATGAGATCATCTAGAAAGTTTCTAATCCCATCGTGCTCATTGCCATTGAGCCGCTGCCGCATAACCTCACCTCTGTCACGTTCGTACCGAGCAAAGTCGACCTGCGTGACATAGTGAGGCATGTACCCATCTTGCAGAAGGTGTCTATACATCTCATCTTTTTCCTGACGATGACGCTTATTGCAACAAGCGCAGGGACAAAGTGCCCGAACGATTGCCTTCGAACCACGCGCTAACTCATTCACTAACAAATGAGTGTTCCGTGTCCACTCTTCTGTTTTATTAGTCGCACTAATACGACCACTGTACATCCACCCATTATCAGCCATCCTCTTCTGCTTTATTGGGAACCAAACAACAAATATAGCATTTTGTATCAAACAGGAGATTAAATGCTTCATATTTTTACGCATGCATCAACCTAAATGTCTAATAGGAAAAGAGGGTCCTAACTAGCCGCCGGATCCGTAGATTGGGTAAGTTCTCCCTGACTCTACCCCGATCCGAGCAGAATTTCGGCAGCACCTCCCCGCTGCTCTCCCGATACACGTCTCGACAAAAAGCCGAGAGAATGTGCATCCGGAGAACAACAAGGAGGCGCCGCCGAAATCCTATCTCGGATTGAGGTAGAGCTAGGGAGAACCATACCCAACTACGAATCCGCCGACTACCCGATAAAAGCCGTAAGCGTTACGATTATTAATATGCGAGATCACTAATGCATATTAACCCGCGTAACGCTTCGGTCGGGAAGACGCCTAGGTAACGCGACTTGAATTGGTGATCTAACACGAAAATAAACCTAGGTACAAGAGAGGCGAACGGATTCTCACCCTCGATGGAAGAGGAAGTAGTCGAACAGCCGAGTGTTGGGGCTGGCGATGTAACTTGAAGATGGGATCGAGGTGTCTCCTACACCATCTCCCGCAACGACAGTCACTCCCTCAACGATGGTCACTTCCGGAACACCACAAAATCTATACAATTGCATAAAGACAACACTTTATTCACATCATATATATTTATGCCCATTCAAAAAAAATCTACTTATCACATACTTACATACTACAAACATTCTACTTATCACATGCTCATTAACAATGCAAGAATATCGATTGGATCAACTGATATGTTTCTTGATACTAAGCCCAGTCTACCAATCCCGCAACCAAATTAAACAACTGGTTATGATCATTCCATCTACTAAGCGCAGTCTACAAGAATTTGCCATAAGGTACAGTCTACAAGAGGCTAGACCCTGCCGCCGCCTCGCCTAGCTCCTCTACTCCTAAGATTCAACGCCCCTCATCCCCTATACACTAGGCGGCTAGGGACTCAGCAGCCCACCAATCCCCTACATCGACCCAACTGCACCCACCCTTCAATCATATGAGATACGCCATGTTTGAGGAGCTCCTGCAAGATTGTGCGCCTGCCGGTGGAGCACCCTCGGTGGCACTCTCCCGCACCTCCGCCAGGCAACGAATTTCCTAGTGGCCCCTGGCGCCGCCCCCGTCCTAGCCAAGCACGCCTGTCGGTGGTTGTACTAGAGTAGGAGGTGATGCGTGCGCCTATGCCAAGCCGAGGGAGCGGCTCGACCAAATTTCCTCCTTTGTCTAAACATTGCAGAATCTTGCAGTGAATTTATGCCAAGCCGAGGTTTTTTGGCCTCGGACTGTTTCACACAGCCGAGCTTTTCTTCTCTCTATTACCTCCCCCAAATAAACATGCATACAAGTGATTAAATAGACTCCACACACACGACAAGGCGCCACACTAGCCACTAACTCAACTAACCCATGCCTCTCGGCATCACGAATTTAACTAATGCAAATAATTAAATCAAGATTAGTACTAACAGTTTGCTAGATTGTGAAAAATTACCTCGGGGTGGACGCGGGCGGCCGGAGGTCTCAGAGGGGAGGGCTCCGGCGAGCTCGAGGTGGACGCGAGCTGGGAGGGGAGGGTGCGGGCGGCCGGAGTTCTCAGAGGGGAGGGGTGCGGGCGGCCGGAGTTCTCGCAGGGGAGGGCGCCGGCAAGCTCGAGGTGGACGAGGTGGGAGAGGAGGGCGCCGGTGAGCTGGGAGGGGAGGGCTCACGCCGGTGAGCTAGGAGGGGAGGGCTAGCGCCGGTGAGCTAGGAGGTCAGGGCACGCGAGGGAGCAGAGAGCGCGGGGCTCGCGTGGGAGGGGAGGAGAGGGCTCGCGTGGGAGCAGAGAGCGTGGGGAGGAGGCGCGGTGGACGGCGGTGTAGGGGTTCTGCGCATAAAAACAATAAATTTTACTCTACGCCCCTGAACCCCTAAAGCTACCAGGACCTATCTATTAGTAATACAGTAACGGGAGGGGATTTTCGCGAACTTACCCTTGAAGACCAAAAAGCGTTGTCAACGCTCAGGAGAGCGTGGTTGATGTAGACGAGCCGAAGCCGACCTCAACGTCGTGATGAAGTCCTTGCGCTCCTTCTGGCTCCAACGACTTGAGTGCCTCAAGTGCGACACCTCGCGGGGAGTTACACACGTCCGGTGCCTGACGATGACTCCCGCTTCCTCGATCCAGCAGCAGTTGCGGAAGTAGAGCTCCCGCATTCGAATCCCGCAGCACGACGGCGCTCCGCGGTGAAGATGTCTCTTGCTCGCGCAGTCCAGACTTGGGACCACGGTCACGAGAGAGAGCGGGAGAGAGAAAATATCAATTGGAGGTCCTCCCAAAAGTGGGGAGACCTTTATTGATTATTGGGTGTATTTTCTAGGCCAAATACCCCACTTTATATAGGGGGAGGGGAGGTACTACCTCCCCTCCAGTCCCGGGGTGAGACTAAAGGAGAGGAGGGGGGAGGAGGTGGCCGCCGGCCACCTAGTGGGTCCCACGGGGGGGGGGGGCTAGGCCCATCCGGCCTCCCCCCTTGCCCCTTCTCCCCTTTCTCCTTTTCCCTAATGGGCCCTGTCCCTCCGGAATTAGCCCATTAAGCCTTTTTGACCTTTAATTGATTTTATCTTTATTAAATAATTATGAATAAATGATTAAATCAATATTTAACATTCATCCACATATTATCTAATCTCCGTGGCCATGGAACACCTTCCACCTCCACTCCGGACATCCTCCGGACTTACCGAAACCCTTCCGGTTTCCTCCCTTCTTTTCTTCGGTAATTCTACCGATCCTATAAACACTCTCTGAGCATCATCAAGCCCTTAAGCATGATACCCCACGGTTCAGGAACACTCCAGACATGGTCGGGACACTCCCGCACCAATGATCAACAGAGGGACCTGGATGGCCATGTGACCCCTGTGCATTCCACGAAGATCTTTCGTTGTTTGAACCAGTGACAGTCGTGTCTTGTTCCTTTGTCATTCGATACATGCATTGCCCGCGACCTGGTCAATGACATCACCATGTCGAGTTCAATCTCGTTGCTGAACAATGCTATTTGACTCGTTTCGACATGTGATATCCCCGTGATCTAATCACACGCCGCGCAGCTATTGGATATAACCTCTCCGAGTGGGCCCTTGAGTATCTTCCCGACACATGGACGGATAAATCCCGCTCTTAACATATATTGACTCTACGGTTTCCTCCGAATACCTGAACACACCTTTATAACCACTGTTTTACCAGATGGCGTTTGATGCTATCTAAGCATTCTCGGGAGACGGTGATTGATATAGCCTCACGGTCTAAGGAATAGTCTACGAGGATCCTTTTCTAATCATCGTAACTTGAACTTCGTGACATGATCGAATCATGATGTTTAGGTTGGGTATTGGTTCATCATCTCATTCTCAGAATGAGATGACCTCATTTCCAAGTGGCATAAATGCCACATGATCAGGAAACATGATCATCTGTTGACCAATGAACCAGTGACTAGAGTTTCACTAGGAACCCCTGGTTGTTTGTATATCACACGTGTATTGATGTTTCCACTCAATATAGTTATAGCATGATATAAAACTTAATCATAAACTATATGAAATATGATAATAGTCCTTACTACTATTTGTCTCTAGGGCATATTTCCAACAGTCTCCCACTTGCACTAGAGTAGAAATATACTAGCTGCATTTGTTCTTAATTATTGGTACCATATAACCGATACCTAGAACATGCTTGCTCATGGAAGAGGTTGAGTCTTGGGTCTGTACTTTAAAGTCCCAAATCCTTTGCAACTTACTAATGTCACTTTGATTGACATTAATATTCTATCATCACATGACAGCATCTGTGTTTATGCATCGTCGCTATGGCAGCAGAACGAGGCATGATTCCAGGAGCCTATAGTGACGTTAGATCAACCTTGAGGGCTTTCTCATGGGCATTGTGCCCTGGGACACATCATTCTACGTTAAAAGCGAATTAGCCCCGCCATAACATTATACAACACTTTAGATGGTACCCTTATCTATTATTATAAATGTATTCATCGAAACACTAGTGCACTCTGTGCAACTTTCGATGTTTTTGTTCACCTCGCTTCCTATTTGACTTTAATTGGTATCTACAGGAGTTTCCAACATATTCCCTTATAACATAACTCTTTATGCTTTAAGATATGTTATCCTTTATGGATTTGGAAAATATATCCACAGTTCTCTACTAGACACTGCGGACAAACTTAGCCTAACATTCTGTGATTCGAACTTAATCACTTTCAAACGTTCCTTATTGGATCACATATTATGCTAAGTTATCATCATGGTTTTCTAGGATAGAACCTATGTCTTAACATAGTGGATGATGATCATCCTTTTCTTTCTTTTAACTATTGATATCAAACTTAGTGCTATTCCTAATTTGAGTTATCAAGGACCGGTTCCTTAATTAACTTCTATTCTGAAATTCCTTTCAGAATCCCTTAAGGAATACTACATAATATCATAATACGGTTGTTATCAACTTCTACATCTTATAAATCATTATTTATAAGTATTTGCGCTTTCATCCTTAACTTACTTAAGAACTACTCCTATAAGCTCCCACTCAAACTATGTTGCTAACATATTTGGGTACGAGTCAGTAGTCTTACTCAAACTATGTTCCTACATATTTGAATTTGAGTCTTATGTTGCTCCCACTTAAAAATATGTCAATCACATATTGTTTCAGGAAGACTTTCATAGCTCCCACTCAATTTTATGCAAATTGCATATCTCGTTACTATTTTGAACAACTTCAAAATCCTTTGATTAAACATCAAACGTGGAGATTTATTATGAGATACTAGTACTTTACTAGTTTTAAATCCACTAGACATTTAGCACGCATGAATCAAATTCATCTGAATTTGTCCAATGCTTGACAAATTGTGCTTTTGTCATTCACCCCCTTTTCCTACTATGGCTTTACAGTCATTTGGGAAATTCCAAGTAACCCCTTTTACTTGTGAGATTCAGCAACAAATTGCTTTCTAATCTCAAGGGAATTTTGCTTCTAGGATTTCTCATAATTTAGTTTACCATTATTTCCTTAGTAGTTCGTAGGTATGTCATATTCCAAAAATCATGACAAGTGATTCACAAGTGTCTCCATACAAGATATGGATTTACATTTCGAATCCTACTTTATGTAGTGATAAAACAATAGTGGAGGGAAAAACACAATGATCAAAATCATTGATTCTTTCCTTCTGTGAAGAGAATCGTTCAGGAACGTTGTCCGTTGTGCTTCTCAACACTCTGATGCAGGGTTTCGAATCCGCATCTTGTTTTACACTATTTTCCATTTGCTCCATAATTGAGAAACATCACTAGAGGTGAGCTTTCTCAAGAATGCACCAAAATCCAAGCAATACGAATCTTGCTTTCCTTTTGGTTTGAGATATGGGTTTCGTATTCAAAGTTTTCCAATGAATACACTACAAGGACTTATTCGCTATTGTTTTGGTTATATCGAATAACCCCAAAACTTTCACGAATTCAAATGGTTTACTAATTCTAATTGAGTGCTTAACTATTTCTAAACCAATGGTCTCTACATATACACTACAACGATTTATTTGGTGCCTTCTATTCAACCCCTTTGATATCTAATATCACATTGTGATGCTTTGCATTTTGACGTTTCAAAACGCTTTGTATTTCATAATTTCTTTTATGCCATTCTTATAAATTTGAACTCCATTACTATTGATCAAATCATAGTAATTGGATTCTCTTTTATATTTATACCCTTTGTTGATGAAACACTTTGATCAAATCAAATAATTTCATATTCATGTTTCCTTTGCTAAACTTACTTTACACATTTAAACAATCATTTAATGATAATTACCATTTTTGTTAAAACATAATACATCGGATATGTCTATACTTTTAACAATTCATTAAACACTTTGTATTCAAGTAATACACGGTGTTCAAGTTATTTTGCCGAACTTAGGCATGATTTATATGTGATAAGAAATCGAATGAATTTCACATATTATCACATAACTTTGAATTTAAACAATGGTTTCATTCATTAATGAAATATCATTAAGTTGGGTATTTTAAACAAGGCATTTTAATATTTTACAAATGTTCATACATTATCAATTAGTTTCAAACAACAAGGATAATTCACACATAATCAAACAAGATATGAACACGAATAGAAATCATTCATAAAAGTGGAACAACCGTTTGTTACAAACTCATATGAATAACCGTCTCACAAAGTGTGAGACACACTAAAGAAGTTCACAATCTCTTGATTACAAAAATCATCCTAAAACACAAACTAAGTGATAAATGTTGAGGGAGAGTGTCGTCGGCCATCATCATCATGCTTGACATCAACACGCAACGTCACCTCTTCTCCAGCAAGCACCTCTATGCAGAAGGACTTGTTTTCACCAAAACAGAACAAGTATCAGATATACTTAACACTGCAAATGTGTTTGCAAGATTATAACATTTATAAAACTGTATATCAAATATATACCTTGGTCATTGATGACTCCAGCGACGTTGGGTTCATCTATCACATTCCTGAAATGTGATATGAACTCAAGGAAATCCAGTGTTCCCGTATCGCCTCTCATAACGCAGATCCTGACTTGTGCTTGGAAGCTTGGAGAAAGCGACCGAAGCACAACTCCCATCGCAAATGAGCTTGAGTACCAGTTGTCCAGGTAGTATGCCAGACTCATATACGCATCGTAGAGGCGCAATAAGTGCTCATCCAGTGAGGAGCCCTCCTCCATCTTTATGGAGAGGAAGTCCCCCATCAGCTCATACTCCCACATGCGCACTTGTTCCACGAAATGTGCTCTCAGATGTGCCATGACCATTCGGGGCTTGAGACTCCCCACCATTGGCCATAGACCATCCTCCATTCCGATGCGCATGGTCACTGATATAAATGTGGCCATCACACGACGACGACAACGCAGATCCCGCTGCTCTTGGGTCTCATGAGAATAGGGTGGCTTCAAAAACATCTCGCAGGTCATGTAGTCAGCTACATCGTTCTCCCCAAGGAGATCAAATAGGCGTATGACCCATGCAGAAAAGTTGGATCCATCTAACTGAGCTTCTCTCCTTTTAACCAATCGTCGATAGGAAAGGTAATCTTGGCAGAAACCATTTTCTACATTTATAATTGCAAAAGGAAATTTAGACTAAGTTTATAATTAAATGAGTTAATAATAACTCCACTTAGAAACACCTATCCCCAAAGAGGGTTCCTAGTGATAACACGACCCCTATCAGCCACATCTCCCCCGATCATCACGGCCATCAATGTGGGTTCAAAGGTGGACGCTAAACGCCGGTCACATCATTCATGCGACTCGTGCACGATCTTTCGACCATCCGCGTTCCGAGGCTATGTCTGTACATGCTAGGCTCGCCAACTCAACCTTAGTGTTTTCGCTGTGCAACATGGCTTGCACCCACTGTATGCGAACGTAGATATGTCTGACACCCAAGCCTGTAACCCTGGATCGCCTCATACCGAAGAACTTTCTTGGTGGTGCACACTAAGGGGGAACACAATCGTTGGTTATTTTAACAGGGATCATCTTATTAGGCTATCGTCGAGTATATAATACTAGCACACAATAAGACATACAAACAATAACATGGAATGTAAATGCTATGTGATATGGTCCTTCACGTCGTGATCTCCATCCGCCGTCACCGGGTTCCGGCACCGTAGACACTAGGGTACCAGTGTCATTTCGGCATGGTAGTTCGTCACCTTCGTGACTATCTACTACTATGCAACAAAAAGTAATTACTTTACCTTTGCCACAACCATATCACAAAGCAACGCCTCCTGCAAAACAAAGTTAGACGCTTCTACTTTATCTTTGCATGTTTTACGTGGCTGAATGGGCTTTCGCACAAGAACCGTTCTTGCCTACGAACTTTCAGCACAACGTTGATCAAATAGTTGTCTATACTACACCCCTTTCGGGGCCCTCCGTTGCAAATGGTATACCAACTAATGCGAAAGAGACAGACACCCCCCTAAGCCACTTTATACAGTACAAGCCGTATGTCAAGCGTGGACCAGTCTCGCGAATGAACGCGTAAAGTCGGTTGGGGGCCGCTTCATCAAGCATTACTGCGGTATACACAAGTACACGTGGGAGGGTAACAACTAAAAGATCAACGCCCACACGCTACATCTCGTGTGTTCTACCCGTACTAGCATTACTACGCATAGATCTAGTTCTGATACCACTGTAGGGGTTCCGCGCATAAAACAATAAATTTTACTCTACGCCCCTGAACCCCTGAAGCTGCTAGGACCTATCTATTAGTAATACAGTAACGGGAGGGGCTTTTCACGAACTTACCCTTGAAGACCGAAAAGCGTTGTCAACGCTCAGGAGAGCGTGGTTGATGTACACGAGCCGAAGCCGACCTCAAGATCATGATGAAGTCCTTGCGCTCCTTCTGGATCCAACGACTTGAGTGCCTCAAGTGCGACACCTCGCGGGGAGTTACACACGTCCGGTGCCAGACGATGACTCCCGCTTCCCTGATCCAGCAGCAGTGGGGAAGTAGAGCTCCCGGATCCGAATCCCGCAGCGCGACGGCGCTCAGTGGTGAAGATGTCTCTCGCTCGCGCAGTCCAAACTTGGGACCACGGTCACGAGAGAGAGGGGGGAGAGAGAAAATATCAATTGGAGGTCCTCCCAAAAGTGGAGAGACCTTTATTGATTATTGGGTGTATTTTCTAGGCCAAATACCCCACTTTATATAGGGGGAGGGGAGGTACTACCTCCCCTCAAGTCCCAGGGTGGGACTAAAGGAGAGGACGGGGGAGAAGGTGGCCGCTGGCCACCTAGTGGGCCCTGCGGGGGGGGGGGGCTAGGCCCAGCCGGCCTCCCCCCTTGCCCCTTCTCCCCTTTCTCCTTTTCCCTAATGGGCCCTCCCCCTCCGAAATTGGCCCATTAAGCCTTTTTGAACTTTAATTGATTTTCTCTTTATTAAATAATTATGAATAAATGAATAAATCAATATTTAACATTCATCCACATATTATCTAATCTCCGTGTCCATGGAACACCTTCCACCTCCACTCCGGACATCCTCCGGACTTACCGAAACCCTTTCGGTTTTCTCCCTTCTTTTCTTCGGTGATTCTACCGATCCTATAAACACTCTCTGAGCATCATCAAGCCCTTAAGCGTGATACCCCACGGTTCAGGAACATTCCAGACATGGTTAGGACACTCCCGCACCAATTATCAACAGAGGGACCTGGATGGCCATGTGACCCCTATGCATTCCACGAAGATCTTTTGTCGTTTGAACCGGTGATAGTCGTGTCTTATTACCTTTGTCATTCGATACTTGCATTGCCCGAGACCTGATCAATGACATCACCATGTCGAGTTCAATCTCGTTACTGAACAATGCTATTTGACTCGTTTCGACAAGTGATATCCCCGTGATCTAATCACACGCTGCGCAGCTATTGGATATAACCTCTCCGAGTGGGCCCTTGAGTATCTTCCCGTCACATGGACGGACAAATCCCGCTCGTGAAATATATTGCCACTACGGTTTCCTCCGAATACCTGAACACACCTTTATAACCACCGTTTTACCAGATGGCGTTTGATGCTATCTAAGCATTCTCGGGAGACAGTGATTGATATAGCCTCACGGTCTAAGGAATAGTCTACGAGGATCCTTTTCTAATCATCATAACTTGAACTTCGTGACATGGTCGAATCATGATGTTTAGGTTGGATATTGGTTCATCATCTCATTCCCAGAATGAGATGACCTCATTTCCAACTGGCATAAATGCCACATGATCAGGAAACATGATCATCTTTTGACCAATGAACCAGTGACTAGAGTTTCACTAGGAACCCCTGGTTGTTTGTATATCACACGTGTATTGATGTTTCCACTCAATACAGTTATAGCATGATATAAAACTTAATCATAAACTATATGAAATATGATAATAGTCCTTACTACTATTTGTCTCTAGGGCATATTTCCAACAGGCGGTGGCGGCGGTGGAGACGAGGGCGTGGGGAGGAGGCTTGGTGGCCAGCGGCGGTGGTGGGCGCGAGGAGGCAGAGGCGCGCAATGCATGGACAAGAGGAGGCAGAGGTGCGCGAGGTGGGTCGGGCCAGCCTTATCCGGTTGGGCTACGCCGACGGCTACCGTCGGCGTAGCTCTGCTATTTTTTTATTGTCTACGCCGACGGCCACCGTCGGCGTACCTCTGCTACTTTTTATTCGGTCCACTGGATCTAGGGTGCACCTACGCCGACGGTGGCCGTCGGCGTAGCCCTTCTATTTTTTAGTTTTCAACCTATTTAAGTAAATATATTTACTATTTTAAATACTTTAATACATTTACTTTTTTAAATGCTTCAATATTTTAACTCTATCTAGGGTTTCCCCTAAGTCTACCCCTATAGCTACTCTGATGGTGGCCCCGTATGTCCGGGAAGGGGGTCACACGTGGGGCCTACACATGGCACCTACCAACCTTGCACCACTCTCACACACATATCCTAGGGGCACATGCAAGTTTTCATGTGAGTCCAACGCTCCGGCGGTCTTCCTCCGGCGAAACCCTAGACCAGGGGCCCTGGATCGTCTACCCCTATAGCTATCTCCGTATGAGGGTAGCCCGGTGGACCTCTCTACTTGTTTTGGTTTGTTTAGGACATATGTACATGGAGAGCCAAGGTTGGGCCAACTTTGCCACATTCTAGGCCCCGGTTGTGACGCGGCGGGACTTTCCACGTACAATGTGGCATTTCTGATATTATATGTGGATGACATATTATTGATTGGAAATGATATAGATCTTTTAAATAGTGTTAAAAGTTATCTAAACAGCAAATTTTCGATGAAAGACCTTGGTGAAGCGTCATATATATTAGGCATTAAAATCTATAGAGATAGATCAAGGCGCCTAATTGGGCTATCGCAGAGTACATACCTTGATAAGATATTAAAGAAGTTTAATATGGACGAAAGTAAGAAGGGGTTCTTACCTATGTTGCAAGGCAAGAAATTGAGTAAGACTCAAAGTCCGGCTACAGCGGAAGAAAGAGAGATGATGGATAAGATCCCCTATGCCTCGGCCACAGGCTCTATTATGTGTGCCATGCTATGTACAAGACCGGATGTGGCACATGCTATTAGTTTGACTAGTAGGTACCAATCTGATCCAGGTTCGGAACACTGGATAGCGGTAAAGAACATCCTCAAGTACTTGAGAAGAACTAAGGATATGTTTCTTATATACGGAGGTGAAGAAGAGCTAGTCGCTAAGTGTTATGTCGATGCTTGCTTTGACACCGATCCGGATGACTCTAAGTCTCAATCCGGATACGTATTTCTCTTAAACGGAGCAGCAGTTAGTTGGAGGAGTTCCAAACAACCTGTGGTGGCTGGATCAACAACAGAGGCGGAATATGTTGCTGCTTCAGAAGAGGCGCAGGAGGCGGTCTGGATGAAAGAGTTCATTACGGAACTAGGTGTGGTTCCCAGTGCGTTGGATCCAATGGTGATCTATTGTGACAATAATGGATCCATAGACAACGCAAAGGAACCGAGGTCTCACAAGAATTCCAAGCATATTAAGCGCCGGTTTCACTCCATCCGCGAGCATGTCAAGGATGGAGATATGAAGATTTGTAAAGTACACACGGACCTAAATGTAACAGATTCGTTGACTAAAGTTCTCCCTAGGGCAAAACATGATCAACACCAGAACTCCATGGGTGTTAGATTTATCACTATGTGAACTAGATTATTGTCTCTAGTGCAAGTGGGAGACTGAAGGAAATATGCCCTGAGAGGCAATAATAAAGTTGTTATTATATATTCCTTATATATGATAGATGTTTATTTTACATGCTAGAATTGTATTGATCAGGAAACATCCATACATGTGTGTTCAATAAACAAAAAGGGTTCCTAGTTATGCCTCTCTTATAGACTAGCTTGTTGATTAACAAGATGATCAAGGTTTCCTGATCATGGACATTGGATGTTGTTAATAACAAGGTCACACCATTGGTGGAATGATGTGATGAAAATTCATCCGAAGTATAGCATTACGATCAAGTCATTATGTTTATATTGCTATAACATCATACGAAGTAATCTTTATCCTTAGACCATGAGATCATGTTAATTTCTAACACCGGAAGAGTATCTTGATAACATCAAACGTCACACCGTAACAGAGTGACTATAAAGATGGGTTCAGTACTACGAAGGTGTTATGTTGAGGCTCATGGATCAAGAGTGGAATTTGTCAATCCCGATGATGGATAGATATACTCTGGGCCCTCTCGGTGATATCACATTAAGATAGCTTGCAAGCAAGTGATGTGATCACTAGAATGTTATATCACGGGAACGAGAAAAGAGTGCATGTCGGTAACGAGATCAAACTAGGTATGGAGATACCGATGATCGAATCTCGGACATGTAATATATCGAGAGACAAAGGGATTTAGTTACAAGCATTAAAGGTTCTCACGATCACAGAAGTCATCGTTGAATGTGTAGGAGTCAGTACGGATCTCCAGGTCCCGCTGCTGATTATTGATCGGAGAAGGGTCTCGATCATGTCTGCATTATTCACGAACCATAGGGTGGCACACTTAAAAGTTACCGGACACCATTTTGGAGCATATATGTTTCAGACGAAAGAATTGCAAATAGCAGGAATTGTTTCAATAGAAACCGGAAATTGTTTCGGGTGAAATTGTAGAAAGTGGTTCTGCATGTGATATTGAAATATTGCAAGGGGCTATATGTGAAAGTTTGTTAATTAAAGTAATTAACAAAATTCTGAATAAATTTAATAAAAGAGTTTTATTAACTGAGAGAGCATTAAATTTGGAGAAATTTAATGCATTTAAAGTGGAGACTTTAAAAGGGAATGTGAAGAGGCATTTTAATGTGGAGGGGTTACCACCACATGAATGGGGGAGGTGAGGGGTCACCCCCCATGCGCCGGACATGGAGAGAGGGGGCAACCCCTCCTCCTATAAAAGGCCACCCATTCCCTCCTTCATCCTCACACCTCCTTGTGAAGGATCTCTCTCCCCCTCTAGAATTATTCCCCCATGGTCTCGGATTAGCGAGATACATGTTCCCGGTGGCATTTCGTCTGGAAGGGGTTGCTGCTTCCGCTGGATCGCGAGAGCGAGGAGGTGGAGGTTTTCTGGTGGCTTGAACGTGTGTGCGAGTACGGATGCGGTGCTGAGTTGCGGTGCTCGGACTTCCTCACGATCTTGAGATCGGCAAGTGTACGACTACATCAACCATGAGTTCCTACTCGTTAACAAAACTCGTTGTCTTCGAGGGTAAGTTCTTGTTAGATGTATGTCCACCCGTTGCTTTGTACCTAGTAGATAGATATTGGCGTGTAGTTCACACCGTAGGAAAATTTTTGTTTTCTATGCTGCGGACCCAACAGTGGTATCAGAGCCTGATCTATGCGTAGGTGCTTTGCACGGGTAGTACACATATGTTTATATGTGGGCGATGATGATCATGTTATTGCATCTTCTATGTATTTTGGATATTGGTGGCATAGTCGGATGAAGCGGCCCAGACCAACCTTACATGTCATCGTACATGAGACCAGTTCCACGACTGACATGCAACTTGTTTTGCATAAGTGGCTGGCAGGTGTCTGTCTCTCCTACTATAGTCAATATCTGATTTACAACGAGTTGCTAATAACTTAGTCATCCTCGTTGTGGTTCATGTTCGTAGGTGAGAACGGTTCTATCTCCGAAAGCCCTAAGCCACGTAAAACTTGCAATTGATAAATTAGAGGCGTCTAGTTTAGATCGTTGCTGGGCTAGTGTATTGATATGGTATTGTTGTAAGTAGATGTATGATAGATACTCTTACAACACACTCAACGTGTAAGTTCTATAGACCTTGGCTTTACACACAAAGGAATGATAGAGATCATACCACGATGCAAGTGATAGAGATCAAATGCATGGACCATATCATCTCACTTTACACATTAGATGTTTGCATCTTATACTGCTAGTTTGGCGCTTTTGGTAGCATTATAAGATGATCCCTCATTTAGATATCAAGATAAAAATGTGTTCTTCCTTAAGCATGCACCATTCTGTGGATCGTGTTTCGAGACATCACGTGATGATCGGGTGTACTCGACTCTATGCTTTCATACAACGGGTGTAAGACAGTTTTACACACGTGAGTACTAAGGTTCTTACTTGGCGAGCCTAGCATGTACAGACATGGCCTCGGAACACGGACCGAAAGGTTAAGCATGAGTCATATAGTTGATATGATGCCCATATAGATGCTCGCCTTTGAAGCTACATCAACTCACGTGATGATCGGACTTGGTGTAGTGGATTTGGTTCATGTAATCACCAAAAGGACACGAGGGATGTCGTTTTTGAGTGGGAGTTCATTAGTAATTTAGATTAGTTGAACTCAATCTATCATAAACTTAGTCTAAATAAACTTTACAAATTCTGTTATAGATGGCACCACCTGCTTTTAATTTCAATGTGTTCATGGAGAAAGAGAAACTTGCGGCGAATGGTAGCAACTTCACCAACTGGGCTATGAATTTGAGGATTCTCCTCACTGGTGCACAAAAGCAATATGTGCTAGATGCGCCGCTAGGCCCCCCACCAGATCCTGATGCCCCTAACGAGGAAAAGAATGTCTATGTGAATCGTCAGGAGGACCACAACTTAGTTCATTGCGGCATACTATATGGGCTAGAGCCAGAACTTCGAAAGCGTTTCGAAAATGGCAATGCCTTTGATACCATGGGAGAATTGAAAATGATTTTCGATACCCATGCTGCCGTAGAGAGTTATAATGCTACAGAAAAGTTCTTTAGCTGCATGATGGAGAAAAACAGCTCTGTTAGTGAGCACGTACTCAAAATGTCTGGGTACGCCGATAAGCTTGTGTCCTTGGGAATAACGATTCCCATTGACTTAGGCATACATTGTTTTCTCCAATCTCTGCCACCTAGCTACAAGAGCTTCGTGATGAACTATAATATGCAGGGCATGAAGAAGTCTCTTCCCGAGCTTCTATCAATGCTTAAGACTGCTGAAGTGGAGATTAGGAAAGAAGATCAAGTGTTGATGATCAATAGGACCACCGGTTTCAAGAAAGACAAGAAAGGCAAGCACAAGGGAAAGAAGGGTGGCAAGTCTGTTGCCACGCCTAAAAAGAAACCCCGAGCTGGCCCTAAGTCTGACACCGAGTGCTACTATTGTAAGGGGACTGGCCATTGGAAGCGCAACTGCCCCAAGTATTTGGCGGACAAGAAGTCCGGTAAGGAAAACAAAGGTATATGTGATATACATGTTATTGATGTGTACTTGACTAGTACTCGCAGTAGCACCTGGGTATTTGATACGGGATCGGTTGCTAATATATGTAACTTGGTTCAGGGGCTTCGGAACAAGCGACAACTAGTAAGGGATGAGGTCAGGATGCGGGTCGGCAATGGATCAAAAGTTGATGTGATCACCGTCGGGACGCTACCTCTCCATTTGCCATCGGGACTAGTTATAAACCTAAATAATTGTTATTTAGTGCCTGCACTGAGCATGAACATTGTATCTGGATCGTATTTGATGCAAAGTGGTCATTCCTTTAAATCTGAAAACAATGGTTGTTCGATTTATAAGAATGATATCTTTTATGGTCATGCACCTATGTTGAATGGTTTATTTCTGATAGATCTCGATAGTAATATTACACACATTCATAATGTTAATGCTAAAAAGTTTAAACTTGATGATGATATGTCTACATATATGTGGCACTACCGTCTAGGTCATATTGGCGTTAAACGCATGAAGAAACTCCATTCTGATGGACTTTTGGAATCACTTGATTTTGAATCATTTGATACATGTGAGCCATGCCTTATGGGCAAGATGACTAGAACGCTGTTTTCCGGTTCAATGGAACGGGCGACAGATCTATTGGAAATCATACATACTGATGTGTGTGGACCAATGAGTGTTTTGGCGTGAGGTGGATATCGTTATTTTGTTACTTTCACGGATGATTTGAGTAGATACGGGTATATCTATTTGATGAAACACAAGTCTGAAACTTTTGAAAAGTTCAAGGAATTTCAGAATGAAGTGGAAAATCGTCGTAATAGAAAGATCAAATTTCTACGGTCTGACCATGGAGGAGAGTATCTAAGTTACGAGTTTAGCACACACATGAAAGAGTGTGGAATAGTTTCACAACTCACGCCTGCCGGAACACCACAACGTAATGGTGTGTCAGAACGTCGTAATCGTACCTTATTGGATATGGTTCGATCTATGATGTCTCTGACTGACTTGCCACTATCATTTTGGGGTTATGCACTGGAAACAACTGCATTCAATTTAAATCGGGCACCATCTAAATCCGTTGAAATGACACCATATGAATTATGGTTTGGAAACAAACCTAAGTTGTCATTTCTTAAAGTTTGGGGATGCGATGTTTATGTGAAGAAACTTCAACCAGATAAACTCGAACACAAAGCGGAAAAATGCGTCTTCATAGGATACCCTAAGGAAACAATTGGGTATACCTTCTATCATAGATCTGAGGGCAAGGTTATTGTTGCCAAGAATGGATCCTTTCTTGAGAAGGAGTTTCTCGCGAAAGGTGTGAGTAGTCGGAAGGTAGAACTCGAAGAGGTTATTGAACCTTCTCTTCATGGAATGGCGAGTGGCGCAGCACCGGAAGTTTTTTCGGAGTTGACTTCACCTGATGAAGAGACAGCTAATGATAATGATCATGAAACTCCGAAAGAGGACACTACCGAACCTCGCAGGTCAAGCAGGACACGTGCAGCTCCTGAACTGTATGGCAATCCTATTGTGAATTTCATGGTTGATGAAATGGATGACCCTGCGACGTATGAAGAAGCGATGATGAGCCCGGATTCCAACAAATGGCTAGAAGCCATGAAATCCGAGATGGAATCCATGTACGAGAACCAAGTTTGGAACTTGGTGGACTTACCTCACGATCAAAAGGCCGTTGAGAATAAATGGATTTTCAAAAGAAAAACTGATGCTAATGGTAATGTGACCATCTATAAGGCTCGACTTGTCGCAAAGGGGTTTCAAAAAATTCAAGGAGTTGACTACGATGAGACATTCTCTCCCGTAGAGATGCTTAAGTCGGTTAGGATTATGTTAGCAATTGCTGCATATTTCGATTATGAAATATGGCAGATGGATGTCAAAACTGCGTTCATCAATGGTAATATTGAAGAAGAGTTGTATATGATACAACCTAAGGGTTTTGTCGATCCTAAGGATGCTAATAAGGTATGCAAACTTCAGCGATCCATCTATGGACTGAAGCAAGCATCCCGGAGTTGGAATCTTCGCTTTGATGAGGTAATCAAAGAGTTTGGATTTGTCCAAACTTATGGAGAGGCTTGTATTTACAAGAAAGTGAGTGGGAGCAATGTGGCATTTCTTATATTATATGTGGATGACATATTATTGATTGGAAATGATATAGATCTTTTAAATAGTGTTAAAATTTATCTAAACAGCAAATTTTCGATGAAAGACCTTGGTGAAGCGTCATATATATTAGGCATTAAAATCTATAGAGATAGATCAAGGCGCCTAATTGGGCTATCGTAGAGTACATACCTTGATAAGATATTAAAGAAGTTTAATATGGACGAAAGTAAGAAGGGGTTCTTACCTATGTTGCAAGGCAAGACATTGAGTAAGACTCAAAGTCCGGCTACAGCGGAAGAAAGAGAGATGATGGATAAGATCCCCTATGCCTAGGCCATAGGCTCTATTATGTATGCCATGCTATGTACAAGACCGGATGTGGCACATGCCATTAGTTTGACTAGTAGGTACCAATCTGATCCAGGTTCAGAACACTGGATAGCGGTAAAGAACATCCTCAAGTACTTGAGAAGAACTAAGGATATGTTTCTTATATACGGGGGTGAAGAAGAGCTAGTTGCTAAGTGTTATGTCAATGCTAGCTTTGACACCGATCCGGATGACTCTAAGTCTCAATCCGGATACGTATTTCTCTTGAACGGAGCAGCAGTTAGTTGGAGGAGTTCCAAACAACCTGTGGTGGCTGGATCAACAACGGAGGTGGAATATGTCGCTGCTTCAGAAGAGCCGCAGGAGGCGGTCTGGATGAAAGAGTTCATTACGGAACTAGGTGTGGTTCCCAATGCGTTGGATCCAATGGTGATCTATTGTGACAACAATGGAGCCATAGCCAACGCAAAGGAACCGAGGTCTCAGAAAGAATTCCAAGCATATTAAGCACCGGTTTCACTCCATTCGCGAGCATGTCAAGGATGGAGATATAAAGATTTGTAAAGTACACACAGACCTAAATGTAGCAGATCCGTTGACTAAAGTTCTCCCTAGGGAAAAACATCATCAACACCAGAACTCCATGGGTGTTAGATTTATCACTATGTGAACTAGATTATTGTCTCTAGTGCAAGTGGGAGACTGAAGGAAATATGCCCTGAGAGGCAATAATAAAGTTGTTATTATATATTCCTTATATATAACAGATGTTTATTTTACATGCTAGAATTGTATTGATCAGGAAACATCAATACATGTGTGTTTAATAAACAAAAAGGGTTCCTAGTTATGCCTCTCTTATAGACTAGCTTGTTGATTAACAAGATGATCAAGGTTTCCTGATCATGGACATTGGATGTTGTTAATAACAAGGTCACACCATTGGTGGAATGATGTGATGAAAATTCATCCGAAGTATAGCATTACGATCAAGTCATTATGTTTATATTGCTATAACATCATACGAAGTAATCTTTATCCTTAGACCATGAGATCATGTTAATTGCTAACACCGGAAGAGTATCTTGATAACATCAAACGTCACACCGGAACAGAGTGACTATAAAGATGGGTTCAGTACTACGAAGGTGTTATGTTGAGGCTCATGGATCAAGAGTGGAATTTGTCAATCCCGATGACGGATAGATATACTCTGGGCCCTCTTGGTGATATCACATTAAGATAGCTTGCAAGCAAGTGATGTGATCACTAGAATGTTATATCACGGGAACGAGAAAAGAGTGCATGTCGGTAACGAGATCAAACTAGGTATGGAGATACCGATGATCGAATCTCGAACATGTAATATATCGAGAGACAAAGGGATTTAGTTACAAGCGTTAAAGGTTCTCACGATCACAGAAGTCATTGTTGAATGTGTAGGAGTCAGTACGGATCTCCAGGTCCCACTGCTGATTATTGATCGGAGAAGGGTCTCGATCATGTCTGCATTATTCGCGAACCGTAGGGTGGCACACTTAAGAGTTACCGGATGATGGCTCAATGCACGGCGCCCAGAAAAATGCTTGATGGCGGTGTTGATGTAGAGCTTGTTGGGAACCCCAAGAGGAAGGTATGATGAGCACAACAGCAAGTTTCCCTCAGTTATGAAACCAAGGTTTAATCGAACCAGTAGGAGCAAGGAAACACCCCAAAGGTGTTACTAGCTGAGCTTTGGCAGGGCGCACTACCGGTGCTAGTAGCAACGTGGAGACCTGCACAACATAACCACAGAACTTTGTCCCCAACTTGCGATGAGGTTGTCAATCTCACTGTGTTTTGCAGAAAACAAAGGATTAAACATATCGAATGGAAAGAAGTAAAAGTTTGCAGAAAGTAAACACAAAGCAATGAAAGATTTGTAGATTGTATGTAAAATACAAGGACCGGGATCCATAGTTCACTAGAGGTGGCTCTCCTTAGATAGATAACATGCTGGGTGAACAAATTACAGCGGGGCAATTGACAAACACCGAGAAACCAATACATGCATATACTAATCATCTTGACTCCTTTGAGACTTGATTGGGCAATACAACAAAATGAAGGGAATATGCCCGAGAGGCAATAATAAAGTGGTTATTATCTTATTCCATGTTTATGATAAATGTTTATTTTACATGCTAGAATTGTATTGATCGGAAACAACAATACATGTGTGTTTAATAAACAAAAAGGGTTCCTAGTTATGCCTCTCTTATAGACTAGCTTGTTGATTAACAAGATGATCAAGGTTTCCTGATCATGGACATTGGATGTTGTTAATAACAAGGTCACACCATTGGTGGAATGATGTGATGAAAATTCATCCGAAGTATAGCATTACGATCAAGTCATTATGTTTATATTGCTATAACAACATACGAAGTAATCTTTATCCTTAGACCATGAGATCATGTTAATTGCTAACACCGGAAGAGTATCTTGATAACATCAAACGTCACACCGTAACAGAGTGACTATAAAGATGGGTTCAGTACTACGAAGGTGTTATGTTGAGGCTCATGGATCAAGAGTGGAATTTGTCAATCCCGATGACGGATAGATATACTCTGGGCCCTCTCGGTGATATCACATTAAGATAGCTTGCAAGCAAGTGATGTGATCACTAGAATGTTATATCACGGGAACGAGAAAAGAGTGCATGTCGGTAACGAGATCAAACTAGGTATGGAGATACCGATGATCGAATCTCGAACATGTAATATATCGAGAGACAAAGGGATTTAGTTACAAGCGTTAAAGGTTCTCACGATCACAGAAGTCATTGTTGAATGTGTAGGAGTCAGTACGGATCTCCAGGTCCCACTGCTGATTATTGATCGGAGAAGGGTCTCGATCATGTCTGCATTATTCGCGAACCGTAGGGTGGCACACTTAAGAGTTACCGGATGATGGCTCAATGCACGGCGCCCAGAAAAATGCTTGATGGCGGTGTTGATGTAGAGCTTGTTGGGAACCCCAAGAGGAAGGTATGATGAGCACAACAGCAAGTTTCCCTCAGTTATGAAACCAAGGTTTAATCGAACCAGTAGGAGCAAGGAAACACCCCAAAGGTGTTACTAGCTGAGCTTTGGCAGGGCGCACTACTGGTGCTAGTAGCAACGTGAAGACCTACACAACATAACCACAGAACTTTGTACCCAACTTGCGATGAGGTTGTCAATCTCACTGTGTTTTGCAGAAAACAAAGGATTAAACATATCGAATGGAAAGAAGTAAAAGTTTGCAGAAAGTAAACACAAAGCAGTAAAAGATTTGTAGATTGTATGTAAAAGACAAGGACCGGGATCCATAGTTCACTAGAGGTGGCTCTCCTTAGATAGATAACATGCTGGGTGAACAAATTACAGCGGGGCAATTGACAAACACCGAGAAACCAATACATGCATATACTAATCATCTTGACTCCTTTGAGACTTGATTGGGCAATACAACAAAATGAAGGGAATATGCCCGAGAGGCAATAATAAAGTGGTTATTATCTTATTCCATGTTTATGATAAATGTTTATTTTACATGCTAGAATTGTATTGATCGGAAACAACAATACATGTGTGTTTAATAAACAAAAAGGGTTCCTAGTTATGCCTCTCTTATAGACTAGCTTGTTGATTAACAAGATGATCAAGGTTTCCTGATCATGGACATTGGATGTTGTTAATAACAAGGTCACACCATTGGTGGAATGATGTGATGAAAATTCATCCGAAGTATAGCATTACGATCAAGTCATTATGTTTATATTGCTATAACATCATACGAAGTAATCTTTATCCTTAGACCATGAGATCATGTTAATTGCTAACACCGGAAGAGTATCTTGATAACATCAAACGTCACACCGGAACAGAGTGACTATAAAGATGGGTTCAGTACTACGAAGGTGTTATGTTGAGGCTCATGGATCAAGAGTGGAATTTGTCAATCTCGATGACGGATAGATATACTCTGGGCCCTCTCGGTGATATCACATTAAGATAGCTTGCAAGCAAGTGATGTGATCACTAGAATGTTATATCACGGGAACGAAAAAAGAGTGCATGTCGGTAACAAGATCAAACTAGGTATGGAGATACCGATGATCGAATCTCGAACATGTAATATATCGAGAGACAAAGGGATTTAGTTACAAGCATTAAAGGTTCTCACGATCACAGAAGTCATTGTTGAATGTGTAGGAGTCAGTACGGATCTCCAGGTCCCACTGCTGATTATTGATCGGAGAAGGGTCTCGATCATGTCTGCATTATTCGCGAACCGTAGGGTGGCACACTTAAGAGTTACCGGATGATGGCTCAATGCACGGCGCCCAGAAAAATGCTTGATGGCGGTGTTGATGTAGAGCTTGTTGGGAACCCCAAGAGGAAGGTATGATGAGCACAACAGCAAGTTTCCCTCAGTTATGAAACCAAGGTTTAATCGAACCAGTAGGAGCAAGGAAACACCCCAAAGGTGTTACTAGCTGAGCTTTGGCAGGGCGCACTACCGGTGCTAGTAGCAACGTGGAGACCTGCATAACATAACCACAGAACTTTGTCCCCAACTTGCGATGAGGTTGTCAATCTCACTGTGTTTTGCAGAAAACAAAGGATTAAACATATCGAATGGAAAGAAGTAAAAGTTTGCAGAAAGTAAACACAAAGCAGTAAAAGATTTGTAGATTGTATGTAAAAGACAAGGACCGGGATCCATAGTTCACTAGAGGTGGCTCTCCTTAGATAGATAACATGCTGGGTGAACAAATTACAGCGGGGCAATTGACAAACACCGAGAAACCAATACATGCATATACTAATCATCTTGACTCCTTTGAGACTTGATTGGGCAATACAACAAAATGAAGGGAATATGCCCGAGAGGCAATAATAAAGTGGTTATTATCTTATTCCATGTTTATGATAAATGTTTATTTTACATGCTAGAATTGTATTGATCGGAAACATCAATACATGTGTGTTTAATAAACAAAAAGGTTTCCTAGTTATGCCTCTCTTATAGACTAGCTTGTTGATTAACAAGATGATCAAGGTTTCCTGATCATGGACATTGGATGTTGTTAATAACAAGGTCACACCATTGGTGGAATGATGTGATGAACATTCATCCGAAGTATAGCATTACGATCAAAGTCATTATGTTTATATTGCTATAATATCATACAAAGTAATCTTTATCCTTAGACCATGAGATCATGTTAATTGCTAACACTGGAAGAGTATCTTGATAACATCAAACGTCACACCGTAACAGGGTGACTATAAAGGTGGGTTCAGTGCTACGAAGGTGTTATGTTGAGGCTCATGGATCAAGAGTGGGATTTTTCCATCTCGATGACGGATAGATATACTCTGGGCCCTCTCGGTGATATCACATTGAAATAGCTTGCAAGCAAGTGATGTGATCACTAGAATGTTATATCACGGGAACAAGAAAAGAGTGCATGTCGGTAACGAGATCAAACTAGGTATGGAGATACCGATGATCGAATCTCGGACATGTAATATATCGCGAGACAAAGGGATTTAGTTACTAGCGTTAAAGGTTCTCACGATCACAGAAGTCATTGTTGAATGTGTAGGAGTCAGTATGGATCTCCAGGTCCTGCTGCTGATTATTGATCAGAGAGGGGTCTCGATCATGTCTGCATTATTCGCGAACCGTAGGGTGACACACTTAAGGGATACCGACACCATTTGGAGCAAATATGTTTCAGATAAAGATTTAAGAAAGCGCTGGAATTATTTCAATAGACACGGAAACTGTTTCGGGTGAAAATGCTGAAATTGGTTCTGCATGTAATATTGAAATGTTGCAGGGGGTTTTATGTGAATTTTTGTTAATTAAAGTAATTAACAAAATTCTGAATAAAAATAATAAAAGAGTTTTATTAAATGAGAGAGAATTAAATTTGGAGAAATTTAATGCATTTAAAGTGGAGACTTTAAAAGAGAATGTGAAGGGGCATTTTAATGTGGAGGGGTTACCACCACATGAATGGAGGAGGTGAAGGGGCACCCCCTCCATGCGCCGGCCATGAAGGAGGGGCACCCCCCTCCTCCTACAAAAGGCCACCCCCTCCTCACTTCTCACTCACACCTCCTTGTGAAGGATCTCTCTCCCCCTCTAGTATTATTCCCCCATGGTCTCGGATTAGCGAGATACATGTTCCCGGTGGCTTTATCTGGAAAGGAGTTGCTGCTTTCGCTGCTTTGCTGGAGCGAGGGACGGAGGTTGTCGGGGTACCGGACGTGTGTGCGATCACGGATGCACTGCTGCTTTGCGGTGCTGGACTTGGTGGTGCTGGAGCCGGACCTGCTGGATTTCATCACTATCTTGAGATCGGCAAGTGTACGAATACATCAACCACGAGTTCCTACTCGTTAACAAAGCTCGTTGTCTACGAGGGTAAGTTCTCATTGGATGTATGTCCACCCGTTGCTTTGTACCTAGTAGATAGATCTTGGCGTGTAGTTCACACCGTAGGAATTTTTTTGTTTTCTATGCTGCGGACCCAACACCTAGTAGATTGTGGAACTATATATTCATGTTGTTTATACTGATTGTCCTTGGTCGTTGAGGTTGTGCTAGACACACAATTTAGACTAACATGAAAGTCGGCTGATTACTCGGTTCCACTTGTCATGGGCATAGAGATGCTATTCTGACTTACACGGATTCGGCTAAAGAGTTTAGCGAGTCGGACTGACCCATATTGAGATACAACGAATAAGTCGTCATTTGTATATCTCAATCAATGTAATCCTTAGACCTGAGGTTATTGCACCATCCGAGTTGAGGATCACCGACTTAGGTTCTGTCAAACGTTGTCCCGTCACTGGGCAGTTATAAAGGCGGAGTTCGGGTCGACTGAGAATCAAGCTGCGTGATGTGAATAACCGAGATGGGATTTTGCCCCTTCATCTGAAGAGATATTCTCTAGGCCCTCTCGAAAGATATGATTCGGAAAGCATGGCCATGCGTGACTCAGTTAAGTGTTAACCGAGGCGACCGACTAAGAGTTAGTCGGATGAATCACTTATCTCGGATCGAGAAAGAGAGTCGAACTATTTAAGGGATGACGATTATTCGCCTATAGTTCGACAAGGTATATCATGAGGCAAAAGGGACTCAGACGAAAGTCGCATTGGAAGGTATGTCGTCATGACTCTTTGGTACTTGGGAGTTGGCACGTTCTGCTAGGAGCCGCTACCAACTGATCGGTCATGAGTGAGACTCGGATCGTGTCCGGGTCACCATGAGCCTGTCGGGTCACACACTTAAGAGCAGGAGCATATTTGGGCTGGACCCAAAAAGGAAACGGACAGAGTCAGTGAGTTGGACTCGCAGTGACTAATATAGGCCTTTTAGTGAATGGACCACAAGTGAGTGGAGCCCACTTTCACTCCCTATATAAGCTGGGGCGCAGGTGCTTAGAGCACACGGTTAGTTCACTCCATGAGTTGGAAACCCTAGCTCTAGTCCAGTCCTGTCGCCGCCGTACCGGACCTAGCAGTCCATCACCGACGCTCCTCCTCGTACGTGTGGATACTGGCGGAGGTGATGTACGTTCAGCACTTCGATGATCGTGGATCGGAACGGATCGTGAGGACTGCACTGCATCAAGCGACGTGCTTCATCGATTCCGCAACCGCGCGTCTAGTGGTAATTCTCGTGGCCTACTACCTCAGCTAGATCTTGGGTTCACCGCGTAGGGAAAAGTTTTGTTTTTCTCTGCGTGGCCCAACATTACGGCACCCTGACGGGATAGGGAAGTGCCCCCGGAGCCATCTCCATCGATCTCCACCACCATCTCCATCACCGTTGTTGATTCCCATGATGAGGAGGGAGTAGATCTCTCTCAAGGCTAAGGGTTTTACCGGTAGCTATGTGTTCATCTCTCTCTATGCATGATCATATTGTGATCATGAGCTTTGTAATCAAGTTGATGTACCTTGCTACTCAAGTGCTTTAATAGATCTCTACTCCCCCATGTCTGTGAAAGTGACAGCGTGCACACCATGGTGGCACTTAGGCTAGAGATTACAAATACTTGTTATGGGTTATATTTGGAGTTGGATGTCTTTATGAGATTGTGGTGTTTGTTGGAACCATCTAGTGCTCAAGGTGACAGTGTGGGGTTATCTATATGGGAAAGGCTTACTTTGAGGTGTGTTGTTATAGCCCTACCATGGATTAGAGTGTCCAACCAGAGAGTAGTTTAGGGTAGAATCATGAAGATAAGATATTTATATGAGAGTGTTCACTAGTGAAAGTATGATCCCTAAGCCTTGTTTCTAAACATTGAAACACCGTTTGCAATTAGATTTGTTGCATGTTTGCTTGTTGCCATCTTTATTTCAGTTTGTCTTTAGTTTCTTCCACGCCATCAAGCTATTTTCTGGCACCGTTGTCTTATATCCATACCACATGTATTTCACTATCTCTTCGCCGAACTAGTGCACCTATACACCTGACAAGTGTATTGGGTGTGTTGGGGACACAAGAGACTTCTTGTATCTTGATTGCAGGGTTGCTTGAGAGGGAATACCTTTGACCACTTCTTCCTTGAGTTTGATAAACCTTGGGTAATCCACTTAAGGGAAAACTTGCTGCTGTTCTATAAACCTCTGCACTTGGAGGCCCAACAACTGTCTACAAGAATAGAAGTGCGTAGACATCAAGCTATTTTCTGGCGCTGTTGCCGAGAAGGTAAGGTAAAAGGTACTCACATCCTCCGGTGTGAGTGATCGAAGTTATTTCCTTTAGATTCTGCAATTTTGTCTTTTTGTTTCTTGTTTTTATTTTCACTAGTTAGGCTTAATGGAAAACAAAAAAATTAGTGAGCTTTATAGTATTTATCTTGAGTTAGGATATGAAGTGTTTGAAGAGAAAATTAAAAAACCTATGGAATTTTATTTGCATGCTAATAGCAATGTTGTTAGTATGAATTCTTTGGACACCACTATTGCTAATGTTATAGAAAAGTCTAAGTTGTGGGAAGCTAGTCTTTATGAAAATGATCTTTTTAGTTCCCCGGCTTTGGAAGATAGCTATTCTATTGCTTATGATGATACAAAACCTCCAATATATGATGATTACAATAATGAATATGATATTTTCAGTCCGCCTACTATTGAGGAGAAAATTAATTATGATTACAATATGCCTCCTATGTTTGATGATTATGGTGATGAGAATAATAATGATAGCTATTTTATTGAATTCGCTCCCACTACAATTAATAAGAATGACTATGTTTGTGGGGGAGTATTAATTCTTTTATACATGTGGCTCATGATAAGAATGTTTTATGTGATAGTTATATTGTGAATTTTATTCATGACGCTACTGAAAGTTATTATGAGAGAGGAAAACATGGTTTTATGCATCTCAATAATACTAAGTTTCCCCTCTTTATGTTGAATGTCTTGAAGTTGCATTTGTTTTGCTTTCCCATTCTTGTTACTATGTGCTTCTTTGATTTATTTTCTTACAAGATTCCTATGAATAGGAAGTGGGTTAGACTTAAATGTGTTTTGAATTTGCTTCTTGATGCTCTCTTTTACTTCAATTCATATTTCTTATGTGAGCATTTTCTCAAACTATCATGCCTAACTTAAAGGCGTTAAACAAAAGTATTGCTTGGGAGATAACCCAATAGTTTTATTGAGTCTTGGAAGTTATTAACTCTGTAATAACCGCTCCTTATCATTTTTATTTGCTTTTTGTGCCAAGAGTAACCTCTAATGAGAGAGAAGTAATGCTTGGGAAAGTTGCTGTCCCGAAACAGATTTTTGTGCTTCGCCATAAAAATTCGTGTAAAATATTTGTATGTCGTTTTGAGGCGTGAACTTTTGTGCTTCTGCCCCAGGTTGTTATCTAACTTTCGTTAGTTCAACACTTTTCGATTTAAGCAACAGAAGGTCTTCAAAAAAATTGGTTTTTAACCTGCTGGTCTGTTTTGACAGATTTCTGCCATTATTTGCATTGCTTCTTATTGATTCCTTTTTGGGTTCTTTTTGGGGAAATTGAGCTTTTTGAGGGAAGTGCTACAGTAGCTTGTGTTTTAATGGAAGTTTTATTTGTGTTGAAACTGAACCCAAAGACTTATTATCTTGAGTGCACTAATGTTGCTAATGAAGATTGTGTGAAGTTTGAATGAAGGAAAAATTTCAGGTGTTAAGGAAAGAATGATGTAATGAGATGAAGAATGGACTAAAGCTCAAGCTCGGGGATACCACCCGTGTCACCCCAAGAAATATCCAAGAAGTACAAGCATCAAAGCTTGGGGATGCCCAAGGCATCCCCTTCTTCATCAATAAAAATTTCAGGTTTCTTCCAAACACTTCAATTTTATTGTTTCATGCACAGTTGTGTTGTGTTTTTCTTGGACCGTCTTTGTTTTTGTTTTAGTTTTCGTTTGCTTGGTTTGCTTGAATAAATTGGTTGGACTCGCTCTTTCATACATTAGTTTTCAAATAGATTGGTTTGGATTGGAAAAGAGTAGGAAAAGTTCATGCTTAACTGGTAAAAAGGAGCTTGTTTTTGACTGTGGCCTATGCTTTGTCATGTCATGCTTGGTATTGTTTTGGCTTTATGCTTAGTGATTTTTGCTGTAGCATGACATGTTATAGACAATTGAGATTGCTTAATGTGCCTTGCAAGAATCATGCGTTGTTTTAGCATATTAAAGCATAGTATTGTGGTATTCTCTTTTGATGCTTTATTTGGGTTGACTTGGCGCATGCTCACACCATGTTAAGACTATACCAAGTCACCATAGCCTCTATGATCATTTAGTTTTCGACTTGTAATATCACTTTATTTTTTAATTAATGATGTTTTGTCGCTTTGCATGATTATGGCCATTATTGCTCTCTTAGTTGGTCGCTCCCAGTCTTTTGCTAGCCTTCATACCAAGTATGAGTTCCACTCATGCATCCAACTCCAAATAAAACCAAGTTATTCCAAAGAGTCCACCATACCTACCTATTAGCAGTTGCTATTCCAAGTATATTCATGTTTTTATCTACCTTCCGAATTAAACTTGTTATGAGAAAATTAATGACTAAAGCTCTCACGAACTTGATGGCACACCTTTTCTTGCCCTTAATAAACTTGAACCATCGTGTCGTCTATGTTGTATATGCTTGCACTTATATGTTGGGGATTAGCAGAACCATGTTGTCATGGGGAACGCTTTCAACATTACACTTGTACTTTGTACCTAGTTGATATCATGCTCTTTTGTCTATGGATGTTGTCGGTATGGAAAGGGGAGCTTGTAAGTCCATGGAGTTATGTATATGTGTTAGAGAAACGCCTGGGCCGCCGGTCTAATCCATGTTGTCATGGTGGAAACCTGCAGCGTAACCATAATGATTTGTCTATGAAGCATTTTCTTATAAAAAAGAGTCAGATATGAGAAAAGAGGAAAGAGAGAAAAAAACACCATTTTCCGATGGTAAATAAGAAGATTGCTGAGATGTTCATTGTCTGCTTGCCTTGTCATTTTGATATGGGGATTCTTCCGTATCATTGGGCAAGGGGTACCCCGTGGGCAGTTCTCTATGATACACATGTACTTACTATGACAAGAACTTACCGATAACTAAACTTGAGTAGCATGAGGAGCGACCCTCATATTCAAGGGACATGAGATTTCCAACTTATACTTTGTCAAGCATATACTCCATAGTTTGTTCACTTTAACCTTAATCACTTCAAGATGCTTATGATAGGGGCAATGAGAGCTGAAAGCTAATAAGTACCATAATTTTTGGAAGCTCTTTATGAGACTTGAATCCATACTTCCTTCTATGAAGGCCTTTCTTTTACTTTTATGTTGAGTATCCACCTTCTATCTTTATGCACTTATTGAGAGAGCATAGTGGCCATTCTTAGTTCTATGTGCATTGTCCCAAGACTTGTTGATTGATGCATAACTTTGATATTGCTTGTTTTTAAAACTATTTGTATCTAGTCACCCTTATAAACTTTGAAGGTGTCCTATGCATTTATGTTTGCTACTTGATGAGGGACAAGCTGAATGCCACTATACTATGTTTTCTTTATATGAAACAAACAAACGTCTTTCAAAGTATTGTTATTCATGAATCTTTTGTTTGTGCCTTTTCATGTTGCAACATAGTTGCTATATCTTATTGCTAGAACTTTATCCTTCATGCTATGTTGAAGTACTATGATCCAGCTATCCATGTTTTACAAACACTTTGATCAAGTTTATGATGGTGCATGTCACCTCAAAAATTATTCTTTCTTTTTATCGCTTACCTACTCGAGGACGAGCAAGAATTAAGCTTGGGGATGTTGATACGTTGCAAACGTATCTATAATTTTTGATGTTCCATGCTTGTTTAGTATCTACTTTGCTTTGCTTTGTCAACACTTTCAGGTATTTTTATATGTTTTCTGGGACTAACCTATTAACAAGATGCCACAGTGCTAGTTGCTTGTTTTCTTTTGTTTTTGGTTCCAGAAAAGGCAGAAAATCAATATTTGGACGGGACAAAAGCCAATATGCCTATTTTTCCCGAAGCAACACGGAAACACGAAGTAGAGACGGAGTAGGGCACCAGGGTGGGCACACCATATGGTGGCGCAGGCTATCCCTGGCCGCTCCACCAGGTGGTGTGGCCCCCCTGGCCGCCCACCGACCTTGCCTCTTCGCCTATAAGATGCCTCCCGATGCAAAAACCCTAAATCAAACAGCCTCCAGCCACGAAAAGTTCTGCAGCACCGCCGCCACCGAAGGGGAGATTCGGGGGACAGAAAGTCTCTGTTCCGGCACCCTGCCGGGACGGGAAAGTGCCCCCGGAGCCATCTCCATCGATCTCCAACACCATCTCCATCACCGTTGCTGATTCCCATGACGAGTAGGGAGTAGATCTCTCTCGAGGCTAAGGGTTCTACCGGTAGCTATGTGTTCATCTCTCTCTCTATGCATGATCATATTGTGATCATGAGCTTTGTAATCAACTAGATCTACCTTTCTACTCAAGTGCTTTAATAGATCTCTGCTCTCCCCATGTGTGTGAATGTGACACCGTGCACACTATGGTGACACTTAGGATAGAGATTACAAATACTTGTTATGAGTTATATTTGGAGTTGGATGTCTTTATGAAATTGTGGTGTTTGTTGGAACCATGTAGTGCTCAAGTGGGAGACTGAAGGGAATATGCCCGAGAGGCAATAATAAAGTGGTTATTATCTTATTCCATGTTTATGATAAATGTTTATTTTACATGCTAGAATTGTATTGATCGAAAACATCAATACATGTGTGTTTAATAAACAAAAAGGTTTCCTAGTTATGCCTCTCTTATATACTAGCTTGTTGATTAACAAGATGATCAAGGTTTCCTGATCTTGGACATTGGATGTTGTTAATAACGAGGTCACACCATTGGTGGAATGATGTGATGAACATTCATCCGAAGTATAGCATTACGATCAAAGTCATTATGTTTATATTGCTATAATATCATACGAAGTAATCTTTATCCTTAGACCATGAGATCATGTTAATTGCTAACACCGGAAGAGTATCTTGATAACATCAAACGTCACACCGTAAAAGGGTGACTATAAAGGTGGGTTCAGTGCTATGAAAGTGTTATGTTGAGGCTCATGGATCAAGAGTGGGATTTGTCCATCCCGATGACGGATAGATATACTCTAGGCCCTCTCGGTGATATCACATTGAAATAGCTTGCAAGCAAGTGATGTGATCACTAGAATGTTATATCACGGGAACGAGAAAAGAGTGCATGTCGGTAAGGAGATCAAACTAGGTATGGAGATACCGATGATCGAATCTTGGACATGTAATATATCGCGGGACAAAGGGATTTAGTTACTAGCGTTAAAGGTTCTCACGATCACAGAAGTCATCGTTGAATGTGTAGGAGTCAGTATGGATCTCCAGGTCCGGTTGCTGATTATTGATCGGAGAGGGGTCTCGATCATGTCTGCATTATTCGCGAACCGTAGGGTGACACACTTAAGGGATACCGACACCATTTGGAGCAAATATGTTTCATATAAAGATTTAAGAAAGCGCTGGAATTATTTCAATAGACACCAAAACTGTTTCGGGTGAAAATGCTAAAATTGGTTCTGCATGTAATATTGAAATGTTGCAGGGGGTTTTATGTGAATGTTTGTTAATTAAAGTAATTGAAAAAATTCTGAATAAAAATAATAAAAGAGTTTTATTAAATGAGAGAGCATTAAATTTGGAGAAATTTAATGCATTTAAAGTGGAGACTTTAAAAGAGAATGTGAAGGGGCATTTTAATGTGGAGGGGTTACCACCACAGGAATGGAGGAGGTGAAGGGTCACCCCCTCCATGCGCTGGCCATGAAGGAGGGGCACCCCCCTCCAACTATAAAAGGCCACCCCCTCCTCATTTCTCACTCACACCTCCTTGTGAAGGATCTCTCTCCCCCTCTAGTATTATTCCCCCATGGTCTCGGATTAGCGAGATACATGTTCCCGGTGTTTTTATCTGGAAAGGAGTTGCTGCTTCCGCTGCTTTGCTGGAGCGAGGGATGGAGGTTGTCGGGGTACCGGACGTGTGTGCGATCACGGATGCACTGCTGCTTTGCGGTGCTGGACTTGGTGGTGCTGGAGCCGGACCTGCTGGACTTCATCACGATCTTGAGATCGGCAAGTGTACGACTACATCAACCACGAGTTCCTACTCATTAACAAAGCTCGTTGTCTACGAGGGTAAGTTCTTGTTGGATGTATGTCCACCCGTTGCATTGTACCTAGTAGATAGATCTTGGCGTGTAGTTCACACCGTAGGAAAATTTTTGTTTTCTATGTTGCGGACCCAACACATAATACATAGACCGCCATCCAACTGCATCTATGACTAATAATCCACCTTCAGGTTATCATCCGAACCCCCTCTAGTATTAAGTTGCAAGCAACAGATTATTGCTTTACGAACTGCGTGTAAGGTAAACAATACGATTGCTCTATGAACAAAGGATTGTTGTTTTCTCCCTAGTAGCAACAACACATCTAGTACCTTAGAGATTTCTATCACTTCCCCAGATTACCAGAGGCATGAACCCACTATCGAGCATAAATACTAACTCTTGGAGTTGCTAGCATCTACTTGGCCAAGATAGCTACTAACAACGGAAAGCATGCAAGATCTCAAATAACAAAGACATGATAGAATCAATAATCAATCTGAAATAGCATCTCAATATCCATCGGATCCCCGCAAACACAACATGTATGGATTACAAATAGATGATCTTGATCATGAACGGAGCTCACAAGATCTAAACATGAAAGAACAAAGGAGGAGAAACCAGCCATCTAGCTACTACATGGATCCGTAGTCCAAGGATGAACTACTCACGCATCACACTAGAGGCTTGCATGGTGATGAAGAAGGCCTCCAGGGTGAACTCCCCTCTCCGGCAGGGTGCCGGGAAGAGCTTCAGATCCCTCCCGATCTACGGATGGAGATGACGGCGGCTACAGACTCTTTCGTGGATTTTTGATCGGGCACCTAGGATTTTCGTCCCGAGGGCAACTTATAGGCGGAAGGAGATGCCGAGGGGGTGCTGGGGTCGGCCAGACCACCCCCTGGCACGGGCCAGGCCTGGCCGCGCGGCCAGGTGGTGTGGCCGGCCCCCAGCCCTTCTCCGTCTCGTATTCTGGCACTTTATCCCTTCCGGAAAAATAGGCACTTTGGCTTTTGTCCCGTCCAATTCTGAGAATATTCATTTTCTGACTTTTCTGGAACCAAAAAGAACAGAAAACAGGAAGCTGGCACTGTGGCTCTTGTTAATAGGTTAGTCCAGGAAATCATAATAAAAGTACTCCAAAGTTGGAACAAAACACAAGAAAGTGGATAAAACCAAGCATGGAACATCAAAAATTATAGATACATTTGCAATGTATCAAAATCCCCAAGCTTAACTCCTTCTCGTCCTCGAGTAGGTAAGTGATAAAAAGAAATAATTTTTGAGGTGACATGCACCATCAAAAACTTGATCAAAGTATTTGCAAAACTCAAAGCTGGGATCAAAGTACTTCAATCATAACATGAAAGACAAAGTTCTAGCAATAAGCAAAGAAACTATGATACATCATGAAAAGGCACAAACAAAAGATTCATGAATAACAATGCTTTGCAAGACGTTTGTTTGTTTCACATAAAGAAAACATCGCATAAAAGTATTTAGCTTGTCCCTCAATAGAGTAGCAAATATAAATGCATAGGACACCTTCAAAGTTCATAAGAGTGACTAGATACAATAGTTTCAAACAAGCAATAACAAGTTATGCATCAATCAACTAGTCTTGGGACAATGCACATAGAACTAAGAATGGCCACTATGCTCTCAAAGTAGTGCATAAAGATAGAAGGTGGAGACTCAATATAATGGTGGAAGAAAGGCCTTTTGTAAAAAGGAAGTAGGGATTCAAGTCTCATAAAGAGCTTCCAAAAATTATGGTACTTATAGCTTTCAGATCTCATTGCCCCTATCATAAACATCTTGAAGGTGGTTAAGGTTAAAGTGACACAACTAAGAGGATATGCTTGACAAGTTATAAACCGAAATCTCATGCCCCTTACTTACGAAGACCGATCCTCATGCTACTCAACTTCAGTCACGAGTAAGCTCTTGTCATTGTAAGTATATGTGTATCATTAAGAACCGCCAACGGGGTACCCCTTCCACATGATACGGGAGCTTTCCCATAATCAAAATGACAAGGCAAGCAGACAATGAGCATCTCAGCGATCTTTTTATTTGCTATTTGTATAGGTTTTTATTGAGGATGCTTCATAGAATGCTAATTATGGTGATGCTGCAAGTTTCCACCATGATTAGGCATGGCTTAGGCTAGCGGCCCAAGCGTTTCTCTAACACACATACAAACTCCATGATCTTACAAGTTCCACTTTTATTTCACACCGCCGGGATCCGTAAGCAAAAGAACATGATATCAACGGGGTACAAAGTACAAGTGCAATGTTGAAAGCGTTCCCCATGGTACATGGTTCTGCTAATTTCAACTTAAAAAGTGCAAGCATATACGCAACAAAGAAGGACCCAATGGTTCAAGTTTATTAGAGGCAATAAAGTAAAGTGTGCCATCAAGTTCGTGAGAGCTTTAATCACTAGTTTTCTCATAACAAGTGAAAGGTAGACAAAAGCATGAATATACTTGGAATAGCATAAGCTAGTAGGTAGGTATGGTGGAATCTTTGGAATAACTTGGTTTAGGGAGTTGGATGCATGAGTGGAACTCATACTTTGTTGTGGAGGCTAGCAAAAGACTGGGAGCGACAAACTAAGAGAGCAATAATGGCCATAATCATGCAGAGTGACAAAACATCATTGATCAAAGCATAAAGTGATACTTCAAGTTGAAAACTAAAGGATCATAAAGGCTATGGTGACTTGAGATAGTCATAACATGTTGTGAGCATGTGCCAAGTCAACCCAAATAAAGCATCAAAGGAGAATACCACTATACTATGCTTTAATATGCTAAAACAACGCATGATTCATCCAAGGCACATTAAGAAATCTCAATTGTTTATAACAAGTCATGCTACAGCAAAGAATACTAAGCATAAATCCAAAACAATATCAAGCATGGCATGACAAAGCATAGCCACAGTCAAAAACGAGCTCTTTTTACCACAAAAGTATGTACTTTCCTACTCTTTTCCAAACCAAACCAAACTATTTGCAAACCATAGTATGAAAGAGGGGGTCCAACCAACTCATTCAGAAAACTAAGCAAACCAAGAAAACTAAAAACCAAAACGAAAAAAAAGGAAGACGCTCCAATAAAAACACAATTGTGCATGAAACAACAAAAATGAAGCGTTTGGAAGAAACCTGGAATTTTTATTGATGAAGAAGGGGATGCCTTGGGAATCCCCAAGCTTTGACGCTTGTACTTCTTGGATATTTATTGGGGTGACACGCGTGGCATCCCTAAGCTTGAGCTTTAGTCCATCCTTCATCTTGTTACTCATTTCTTCCATACACCTGAAAATTTTCCTTCATACAAAACTTCACACAATCTCATTAGCAACATTAGTGCACTTAAGATAAATAAGTCTTAAGGTTCAGTTCTAACACCAAATAAACTTCCATTAGAACAATCTACTGTAGCACTTCCCTCAAAAATCTCAATTCCCCAAAAGAACTCAAGAAGGAACTAACAAGAAGCAAATGCAGAAAATGGCAGAAATCTGTCAAAATAGACCAGCAGGTAAAGATGAATTTTTTCGAAGACCTTATGTTGCTCAAATCAAAAAGTGTTGAACTAGCAAAAGTTAGATAACACCCTGGGGCAGAATCACAAAACATTACAGCTCAATCCGACATACATAACACTCTCAGGAATTTTTACAGTGAAGCACAGAAATTTGTTTCGGGATAGCAACTTTCCCAATCATTTCTTCACTCTCATTAGAGGTTACTCTTGGCACAAAAAGCAAATAAAAAGGATAAGGAGAGGTTATTACAGAGGTAATAACTTCCAAGACTCATCTAAAACTCTTGGGTTATCTCCCAACAAGTACTTTTCTTTAACGCCTTTAAGTTAGGCATAAGAAGTAAAGAAAGAATCAAGTGTTCTCAAATGAAGAAGCATTAAGACCAAATTTTGTTTTCATAGGAGAAGCAAAATAAATCTTTTCTCTCTTTGTAGGGAAGTGTTCTATACCTTTCTTTAGTGGGAGTTGATATTTAATGGTGCCTTCTTTCATATCAATGATGGCACCAACAGTTCTAAGAAAATGTCTTCCCAAAGTAATAGGACAAGAAGCATTGTATTCAACATCCAAAACATAGAAATCAACGAGAACATAGGAATCATTAACCATAATAATAACATCATTAAGACTCCCCATGAGTTTCTTTTTAGCATTAGCATCAAGTGGGATATTCAAATAACAATCTTCAAGAGGAGGCAAATCAAGCATATCATAAATCCTTCTAGGCATAATAGAAACACTACTATCAAGATCACACAAAGCTTTGAAATCAAAGTCATTCACTTTCATATTAATGATGGGTTCCCAACCATCTTCTTGCTTTCTAGGAATAGAAGCTTTATGTTTCATCTTTTCTTCTTTAATCTTTATGAGAGCATCAGTAATGTGTTTCGTAAAAGCCATGTTCATAGCACTAGCATTAGGACTTTTAGCAAGCTTTTGTAGGAACTTAATAATTTCAGAGATGTTGCAACCATCAAGATCAAAATCAACTTTATCATCTAAAGTAGTAGAACTATTACTAGTCTCAACACTAGTGGTGGTGATAGTAGAAACACTAATGTTTCTAGCAATTTCATCTTCTCTTTCCCACTTAGCATGTAATTTAGCTAATAGTCTAACATTTTCATCAATTCTTACTTGTATGGCATTCGTAGCTGCAAAGGGATTCTCATTATTTTCAGGTTTAGCAGCCATTTTATTCAAAGTAGATTGATCTTCAGCCAAAGATGCTATATTTCTTTCAGCATTAGAGAGTTTTTCCTCAATAGTTTTATTGAAAGCACTTGTTGACTAATAAACTCTTTAAGCATAACTTCAAGTTCAGAGGGAGCACTCTTATTATTGTTATAAGAATTTCCATAAGCATTAACATTGTTGGGAGGATATGGCTTATAATTGTTGTTACCAAAATTGTTCCTATAAGCATTATTACCATAAGCATTGTTGCCAAAGTTGTTATTTCTTATGAAGTTCACATCAACTTGCTCTTCTTGAGCAACCAAAGAGGCTAAAGGAACATTATTTGGATCAATATGGGCTTTCCCATTAACAAGCATAGACATAATAGTACCAATCTTATCACTCACGGAGGAGGTTTCTTCAACAGAATTTACCTTCTTACCTTGTGGAGCTCTCTCAGTATGCCATTCAGAATAATTAACCATCATATTGTCCAAAAGTTTTGTTGCAGCACCCAAAGTGATGATCATAAAGGTACCTCCAGCAGCTGAATCCAATAGGTTCCTTGAAGAATAGTTCAATCCTGCATAAAAAGTTTGGATGATCATCCAAGCAGTCAGTCCATGAGTGCGACAATTCTTCACCAAAGATTTCATTCTTTCCCAAGCTTGAGCAACATGCTCATTGTCAAGTTGTTTAAACTTCATTATTTCACTTCTCATGGATATAATCTTAGCAGGAGGATAGTATTTTCCAATAAAAGCATCTTTGCATTTAGTCCAAGAATCAATACTATTCCTAGTTAAGGAATTCAACCACTCTTTAGCTTTTCCACTCAAAGAGAAAGGAAACAATTTCAGCTTAATAATATCACCATCTATATCCCTATGCTTTTGCATCTCACAAAGTTCAACAAAGTTATTTAGATGGGAAGCAGCATCTTCATTACCAATACCCGAAAATTGCTCTCTCATAACAAGATTGAGCAAAGTAGGTTTTATCTCAAAGAAAGTATTTTCAGCCACAGGTGAAGCAATAGGAGTGCTCATAAAATCATTGTTGTTGGTGCTAGTGAAGTCACACAACTTAGTGTTTTCAAGAGTAGTCATTTTTTGGGTTTTCAAATAAGAAAGCAAACAAGTAAAACTATTTTTTTGGATTTTTGAAGAACTAAACAAGAAAACAAAGCAAAAAGAAACTAAGCAAAACAAAAACAACAAAGTAAAGAGATTGGTTATGAGGGACTCCCTTTGTGAAGATGTCCTTGACTCCCCGGCAACGGCGCCAGAAAAATGCTTGATGGATCAATGCACGGCGCCCAGAAAAATGCTTGATGGCGGTGTTGATGTAGAGCTCGTTGGGAACCCCAAGAGGAAGGTATGATGAGCACAACAGCAAGTTTCCCTCAGTTATGAAACCAAGGTTTAATCGAACCAGTAGGAGCAAGGAAACACCCCAAAGGTGTTACTAGCTGAGCTTTGGCAGGGCGCACTACCGGTGCTAGTAGCAACGTGGAGACCTGCACAACACAACCACAGAACTTTGTCACCAACTTGCGGTGAGGTTGTCAATCTCACCGTGTTTTGCGGAAAACAAAGGATTAAATGTATCGAATGGAAAGAAGTAAAAGTTTGCAGAAAGTAAACACAAAGCAGTAAAAGATTTGTAGATTGTATGTAAAAGACAAGGACCAGGATCCATAGTTCACTAGAGGTGGCTCTCCTTAGATAGATAACATGCTGGGTGAACAAATTACAGCCGGGCAATTGACAAACACCGAGAAACCAATACATGCATATACTAATCATCTTGACTCCTTTGAGACTTGATTGGGCAATACAACATAATACATAGACCGCCATCCAACTGCATCTATGACTAATAATCCACCTTCAGGTTATCATCCGAACCCCCTCTAGTATTAAGTTGCAAGCAACAGATTATTGCTTTACGAACTGCGTGTAAGGTAAACAATACGATTGCTCTATGAACAAAGGATTGTTTTTTTCTCCCTAGTAGCAACAACACATCTAGTACCTTAGAGATTTCTGTCACTTCCCCAGATTACCAGAGGCATGAACCCACTATCGAGCATAAATACTAACTCTTGGAGTTGCTAGCATCTACTTGGCCAAGATAGCTACTAACAACGGAAAGCATGCAAGATCTCAAATAACAAAGACATGATAGAATCAATAATCAATCTGAAATAGCATCTCAATATCCATCGGATCCCCGCAAACACAACATGTATGGATTACAAATAGATGATCTTGATCATGAACGGAGCTCACAAGATCTAAACATGAAAGAACAAAGGAGGAGAAACCAGCCATCTAGCTACTACATGGATCCGTAGTCCAAGGATGAACTACTCACGCATCACACTAGAGGCTTGCATGGTGATTAAGAAGGCCTCCAGGGTGAACTCCCCTCTCCGGCAGGGTGCCGGGAAGAGCTTCAGATCCCTCCCGATCTAGGGATGGAGATGACGGCGGCTACAGACTCTTTCGTGGATTTTTGATCGGGCACCTAGGATTTTCGTCCCGAGGGCAACTTATAGGCGGAAGGAGATGCCGAGGGGGTGCTGGGGTCGGCCAGACCACCCCCTGGCACGGGCCAGGCCTGGGCGCGGCCAGGTGGTGTGGCCGGCCCCCAGCCCTTCTCCGTCTCGTATTCTGGCACTTTATCCCTTCCGGAAAAATAGGCACTTTGGCTTTTGTCCCGTCCAATTCCGAGAATATTCATTTTCTGACTTTTCTAGAACCAAAAAGAACAGAAAACAGACAGCTGGCACTGTGGCTCTTGTTAATAGGTTAGTCCAGGAAATCATAATAAAAGTACTCCAAAGTTGGAACAAAACACAAGAAAGTGGATAAAACCAAGCATGGAACATCAAAAATTATAGATACATTTGCAATGTATCACTGGACACCATTTTGGAGCACATATGTTTCAGATGAAAGAATTGCAAAGCGCAGGAATTGTTTCAATAGAAACCGGAAATTGTTTCGGGTGAAATTGCAGAAGGTGGTTCTGCATGTGATATTGAAATATTGCAAGGGGCTATATGTGAATGTTTGTTAATTAAAGTAATTAACAAAATTCTGAATAAATTTAATAAAAGAGTTTTATTAAATGAGAGAGCATTAAATTTGGAGAAATTTAATGCATTTAAAGTGGAGACTTTAAAAGGGAATGTGAAGAGGCATTTTAATGTGGAGGGGTTACCACCACATGAATGGGGGAGGTGAGGGGTCACCCCCCATGCGCCGGCCATGGAGAGAGGGGGCACCCCCTCCTCCTATAAAAGGCCACCCATTCCCTCCTTCATCCTCTCACCTCCTTGTGAAGGATCTCTCTCCCCCTCTAGAATTATTCCCACATGGTCTCGGATTAGCGAGATACATGTTCCAAGTGGCATTTCGTCTAGAAGGAGTTGCTGCTTCCGCTGGATCGCTGGAGCGAGGAGGTGGAGGTTGTCTGGTGGCTTGAACGTGTGTGCGAGTACGGATGCGCTACTGAGTTGCGGCGGTCGGACTTACTCACGATCTTGATATCGGCAAGTGTACGACTACATCAACCACGAGTTCCTACTCGTTAACAAAACTCGTTGTCTTCGAGGGTAAGTTCTCGTTGGATGTATGTCCATCCGTTGCTTTGTACCTAGTAGATAGATCTTGGCATGTAGTTCACACCGTAGGAAAATTTTTGTTTTCTATGCTGCAGACCCAACATGTACATGGAGAAACAAGGTTGGCCCAACTTTGACACATTCTAGGCCCCGGTTGTGACGCGGCGGGACTTTCCACGTACATATCCAGGATTTTACTAAGTGTTAACGCATGTCCGGGAAGGGGGTCACACGTGGGGCCTACAGATGGCACCTACCAACCTTGCACCACTCTCACACACATATCCTAGGGGCACATGCAAGTTTTCATGTGATTCCGACGCTCCGGTGGTCTTCCTCCGGCAAAACCCTGGACCGGAGGCCCCGGATCGTCTACCCCTATAGCTATCTCCGTACGAGGGTATCCTGGTGGACCTCTCAACTTGTTTTGCTTTGTTTAGGACATATGTACATGTAGATCCAAGGTTGGGCCAATTTTGCCACATTCTAGGCCCCGGTTGTGATGCGACGGGACTTTCCACGTACAGATCCAGGATTTTACTAAGTGTTAACGCATGTCCGGGAAGGGGGTCACACGTGGGGCCTACACATGGCACCTACCAACCTTAAAACACTCTCACACACATATCCTAGGGGCACATGCAAGTTTTCATGTGATTCCGACGCTCCGGCAGTCTTCCTCCAGCGAAACCCTAGACCGGGGGCCCCGGATCGTCTACCCCTATAGATATCACCGTACGAGGGTAGCTCGGTGGACCTCTCTACTTGTTTTTGTTTGTTTAGGATATATGTACATGGAGAGCCAAGGTTGGGCCAACTTTGCCACATTCCAGGCCCCGATTGTGACGCGGCGGGACTTTCCACGTACAGATCTAGGATTTTACTAAGTGTTAACGCATGTCCGGGAAGGGGGTCACACGTGGGGCCTACACATGGCACCTACCAACCTTGCACCACTCTCACACACATATCCTAGGAGCACATGCAAGTTTTCATGTGATTCCGACGCTCCGGCGATCTTCCTCCGGCGAAACCCTAGACCAGGGGCCCCAGATCGTCTACCCTATAGCTATCTCCGTACGAGGGTAGACCGGTGGACCTCTCTACTTGTTTTGGTTTTTTTAGGACATATGTACATGGAGAGCCAAGGTTGGGCCAACTTTGCCACATTCTAGGCCCCGGTTGTGACGCGGTGGGACTTTCCACGTACAGATCCAGGATTTTACCCGGTGGTCACACATGTCCGGGAAGGGGGTCACACGTGGGGACTATGCATGGCACCTACCAACCTTGCACCACTCTCACACACCTATCCTAGGGGCACATGCAAGTTTTCATGTGATTCTGACGCTCCGGCGGTCTTCCTCCGGCGAAACCCTATACCGGGGCCCCGGATCGTCTACCCCTATAGCTATCTCCGTACGAGGGTAGCCCGGTGGACCTCTCTACTTGTTTTGGTCTGTTTAGGACATATGTACATGGAGAGCCAATGTTGGGCCAACATTGCCACATTCTAGGCCCCGGTTGTGACGCGGCGGGACTTTCCACGTACAGATCCAGGATTTTACCCGGTGGTCACACATGTCCGGGAAGGCGGTCACACGTGGGGCCTACACATGGCACCTACCAACCTTGCACCACTCTCACACATATATCCTAGGGGCACATGCAAGTTTTCATGTGATTCCGACGCTCCGGCGGTCTTTCTCCGGCGAAACCCTAGACCGGGGGCCTGGATCGTCTACCCCTATAGCTATCTCCGTACGAGGGTAGCCCGGTGGACCTCTCTACTTGTTTTGGTTTGTTTAGGACATATGTACATGGAGAGCCAAGTTTGGGCCAACTTTCCAACATTCTAGGCCCCGGTTGTGACGCGGCGGGACTTTCCACGTACAAATCCAGGATTTTACCCAGTGGTCACGCATGTCCAGGAAGGGGGTCACACGTGGGGCCTACACATGACACCTACTAACCTTGAACCACTCTCACACACATATCCTAGGAGCACATGCAAGTTTTCATGTGATTCCGACGCTCCGGCGGTCTTGCTCAGGCGAAACCCTAGACCGGGGCCCCCGGATCGTCTACCCTATAGCTATCTCCGTACGAGGGTAGCCCGGTGGACCTCTCTACTTGTTTTGGTTTGTTTAGGACATATGTACATGGAGAGCCAAGGTTGGGCCAACTTTGCCACATTCTAGGCCCCGGTTATGACGCGGTGGGACTTTCCACGTACAAATCTAGGATTTCACCCGGTGGTCACACATGTCCGGGAAGGGGGTCACACGTGGGGCCTATACATGGCACCTACAAACCTTGAACCACTCTCACACACATATCCTAGGGGCACATGCAAGTTTTCATGTGATTCCGACGCTCTAGCGGTCTTTCTCCGGCGAAACCCTAGACCGGGGCCCCCAGATCATCTACCCCTATAGCTATCTCTGTACGAGGGTAGCCCGGTGGACCTCTCTACTTGTTTTGGTTTGTTTAGGACATATGTACATGGAGAGCCAAGGTTGGGCCAACTTTGCCACATTCTAGGCCCCGGTTGTGACGCGGCGAGACTTTCCACGTACAAATCCAGGATTTTACCCGGTGGTCACGCATGTCCGGGAAGGGGGTCACACGTGGGGACTACACATGGCACCTACCAACCTTGCACCACTCTCACACACATATCCTAGGAGCAGATGCAAGTTTTCATGTGATTCCGACGCTCCGGCGGTCTTCCTCCGGCGAAACCCTAGACCGGGGTCCCCGGATCGTCTACCCCTATAGCTATCTCCGTACGAGGGTAGCCCAGTGGACCTCTCTACTTGTTTTGGTTTGTTTAGGACATATGTACATGGAGAGCCAAGGTTGGGCCAACTTTGCCACATTCTAGGCCCCGGTTGTGACGTGGCGGGACTTTCCACGTACAGATCCAGGATTTTCCCCGGTGGTCACGCATGTCCGGGAAGGGGGTCACACGTGGGGCCTACACATGGCACCTACCAACCTTGCACCACTCTCACACACATATCCTAGGGGCACATGCAAGTTTTCATCTGATTCCGACGCTTCGGCGGTCTTCCTCCGGCGAAACCCTAGACCGGGGACCCTGGATCGTCTAACCCTATAGCTATCTCCGTACGAGGGTAGCCCGGTGGACCTCTCTACTTGTTTTGGTTTGTTTAGGACATATGTACATGGAGAGACAAGGTTGGGCCAACTTTGCCACATTCTAGGCCCCGGTTGTGACGCGGCGGGACTTTCCACGTATAGATCCAGGATTTTACTAAGTGTTAACGCATATCCGGAAAGGGGGTCACACGTGGGGTCTACACATGGCACCTACCAACCTTGCACCACTCTCACACACATATCCTAGGGGCACATGGAAGTTTTCATGTGATTCCGACGCTCCGGCGGTCTTCCTCCGGCGAAACCCTAGACTGGGGGCCTCAGATCGTCTACCTCTGTAGCTATCTCCGTACGAGGGTAGCCCGGTGGACCTCTCTAATTTTTTTGGTTTGTTTAGGACACATGTACATGGAGAGCCAAGGTTGGGCCAATTTTGCCACATTCTAGGCCCCGGCTGTGACGCGGCGGGGCTTTTCACGTACAGATCCAGGATTTTACTAAGTGTTAACGCATGTCCGGAAAGGGGGTCACGCGTGGGGCCTACACATGGCACCTACCAACCTTGCACCACTCTCACACACATATCCTAGGGGCACACGCTAGTTTTCATGTGATTCCGACGCTCCGGTGTCTTCCTCCGGCGAAACCCTAGACCGGGGGCTCCGGATCGTTTACCCCTATAGCTATCTCCGTACGAGGATAGCCCGGTGGACCTCTCTACTTGTTTTGGTTTGTTTAGGACATATGTACATGGAGAGCCAAAGTTGGGCCAACTTTGCCACATTCTAGACCCCGGTTGTGACGCGGCGGGACTTTCCACGTACAGATCCAGGATTTTACCCGGTGGTCGGCGTCCAGTTTGATTGAGTGAGATGTATCAGTGATATTATTGAATTTGTAGTAGAAAACTATGTCGAGAACTTGAATAAGATAACTAATATCTTGTTTGTGGATGCTGAATATGATGATTCACAACGTCAATTCATGTGGGCGTGAAGACAGCTATTCTCACGATAAGAATCCCTCCAATTAAGAAAATATAGACAATGTTTAAATAATTGGTTATAATAAATAAGCACAGATGAAATGCAAAAAAAATTTAGAAGGAGCTACGCCGATGGCCACCCTCGGCGTAGGCACAGCAGGAAAATCAGGAAAGGGGGAAAAAATGGCCATAGCTACGTCGAGGGTAACCGTCGGCGTAGCTATGACGCCGTCACGGGCCGGTGGACGTCGGCCTTGTTACACCGAGGGCGTCTGTACGCCGACGGCGGCTCTCGGCGTAGCTAGGCCTATGCCGATGGCCTCTGTACGCCGACGGCCACCGAACGGAGGTGGCCTGGGCTGGTCCTAAGCCGACGGCCCCGACTTTTGGCCGTCGGCGTAGCCTGGGGCCGTCGGCGAAGCTGTCTATTCCTGTAGCGTATGTGTCACGCACGTGCCAGATTGTCAAAAAAAATGTCACGTACGTACGTGCTAGCTAGAAGAAATTGTACGTACAGTGTGTGGGTGGCTGAGCCAGGCTCCATGTCAACTCAAGAATCACACTCGATCATTCTTGGTTAGCCTAACGGCATACGTAGGCGCATGAGCGCGTGCTTCATTTTCGGCCGGCCGGGAGCCCGTGGCGACCACGCAACACCATACACGATTCTTCCCGTCCCGGTCGCTTCATTTGCCAGCCGTGCCGGCCAGATTTGATCCCAAAGCTCCTACCTGCCGGCTGAGCCAGATATATGCATGTGACCGGTGTTCCTTGAGCGAGACATCAATGGTACACCCATGCATGCACGTCGGTTCCACGGATGTGGAACTCCTTGCATGCTCCTGTTCTTACTTAAGACTAAATCGCTTTTTATATTACTAAATCATCAATCATAAATTGAAAAGGCTGACAACAATATATACTGGTGAAGTACGCAAAAAAAAGTTTAAAACAAGGAAAGTCAATGCACTACTAGGAAACACCTCTTCTGTGGCGCATATGTGATGCCTCACTGTTATCTCGCCACTGATATCTGCTTTCTGTGGTGCATATAGATATGCGTCACAGAAATCTCAGACTTGTGTGACGTATTTCTAAATATGCGTCACAAGAATATATGCAGTGACGCATGCAACCCAATGTGCCACAAAATGTTTATGCGCCACAGATACTTTTTCTATATGCGTCACTGAATATATTAAATGTATTCAAAATAGAATATGTTTCTAGTATATAATCAGGTATTTATATAGGATTTATACAGTATTTATTCAGATCAGTATAAACAGTACATTGCACATATAGTAGATGAAAACCGACAAACACAAGTATAATGTCATTACACTTAGAGCCCGATCGAGATACATATATAGTGTCAAGTGCCGAATTTTTACACAAGTGCTAAATACAAAGTTCATATCATCTCACATTATAAATATGAAATGGTCACCGCCACTAGGGCAGAGCTATAGACAATTACAGATATGAAGTGGTCACATTTACAAAGTTCCTCGGCATCCATGCATGCAGAGCTATAGGAGTTGGTAGCTTTCGCTGGATATGGACCGCCACCAGCGGTGTTCACCCTCTTTCTCGGAAACGGCGTACGCACTACGCAGCGACGGACACGTAGGAAGAACCAGGACGCCGCACGACGTGCCTGAGACTCCTGAGAGCGAGAGGGACATGAACATGTGGCCCAACGGGGATGGAGCCACCGCGCGTGGCCAATTTCCTCGATCGATCGGGTCTGAACTTCGAGCTCGGATGGCGATCTGGTATAGATTGATCGGGACAGATGATGGATAACAGGAGGCTACGTCTTCGTGTATTGCATGCGCACACGTTGAGTTTACTTGTCTCGACGACGTACGTGCTCCGATCCATCCTTTGCTGGTGGGTTTTGCTTTTGAAGTTTCTCGCCTCATCCATGCATGGGTTTGGCCCAGGGCCAATATATCGCTTCAGCCTGCTCCGGTCGTGTCTGTTCCCTATAGCAGCTCGATCCGATGTCTCGTCGGTCAACGCAGATTATGCACGTTGGAGGAGAGATGTAACGTGCCAGATCACTTATTGCCGCCACTATGTCACGTACTCTTAGCTAGCTAGACACGTGAACATGTCAGTGTGCGTGGCTGAGCCGGGCTCCATGTCAACTCAGCAGTCAGTCATCTGCGGTCACACTCGATCTTGGTTAGCCTAACGGCATACGCGTGCGTGCTTCATTTTCTGCCGGGACCCGTGGCACCGTGCGTCACTAAACTTGTTATGCACGTGCAGTTAAGTCACACTTCTCATAAATTGAATTAACCAATCACACAATTTGTATTTAGGTGCACCCGAGGTCACAAAACGGTCAGTCGGCTGGTTTTTTAAAAAAACCGGCACACGCATCCTGTGCGGTTGTTATGGACTTGTTTTACCCCTGATAAGATGACGTGGCACTGGATCCCACATGTCAGCCTAAGGTAAAAAATTAAAAATAACAGAAATGAAAAATCCTATCTCTGCTCCGTGAGGCACACCACCGAGCGGTTGACACCCCGGCGAGCCATGTTGCCCGCCGCCATACGCTCCCTCTCTTCCCGGCCCGCCGCCCTACCCTACTCTCCTCCCATGCTCTGCCCGTGGCGGCCATGCTCACCGGCGCCGCCCCTCTGCGTGCTCCTGCAGGTCGAGAACAGCGGCCGGGAGCTTGCACAGTCACGGAGGAGCTCTTCGTCCTCGCTCCCGACATCCTCCTCGACCCAACGGACGTTCCTGGAATCGGAGAAGAACGGAGGCGCATGGCCCGGCCTTGAGGAGGATGTCAGTGAACGTCGCCGAAATCGGAGAAGAACAGCGGAGCACGGCTCGGCCTCGAGGAGGATGTTGCTCCGGTGGACTCCGCGCTCGCTAGAGCAGCGTCTGAGAATCAACACGTCTATCTAGTTCTCCGTGGACTCCGGACTCGCCGGAGAAATCGCAGCGGCGGCGCTCACGCACGGGCAGGGGAGATCAGGCTGGCCGGCGGTGCACAGGTTGAGGGGGTGAAGGGGAGGGTTCTGACCGAGGGATGGCCGACAGGGGTGTGGCGGTGCTGCCATGGTCATGGGGGTTGGGTACCGGAGGTGCAGTTGTGTCGTGTTCTCAGGGAAGGAGACGACCTCCCAGGCTCCACTCCTTTTTTTAGGAAAGAAAAAGAGTTGTAGTTAATATCTATTCCCGACTTTTATTTCGTTGAGATATTTTACTTTTTTAACTTAGGACCCAGTGCCACGTTATCTTAGGGGCTAAACTGAAAAATACCAAAACTATCACATATGCAACGCGGGTGCTGGTTTTTGACAAAAAACGGCCGACTGACCGTTTTATGACCTCGGGTGCACTGTATACAAGTTGTGTGATTAGTTAGTTCAGTTTATGAGAAATGAGACTTAAGTGCACATACATAACAATTAGTGACCCACGGTGTCATTTACTCAACCACGTCATACCATGCACGGTGTTGAGCAAGCTTTCTTTCCGTCCCGGTCGCGTCATTTGCCAGCCGTGCCGGCCGGATTTGACCCAAAGCTCATGTGAACCCTGTTCCTTCAGCGAGACATTATTGTGCGTTACACACATGCATGTCGGTTCCACGGAAGTGCGATGTGGTACTCCTTGCAAGCTCCTGTTCTTACTTAAGACTAAATCGCTCTTTATATTACTAAATCATCAATCAATAAATTTGAAAAGGCTGAAAACAATATATACTCGTGAGGTACGCAAAAAAAAGTTTAAAACAAGGCAAGGCATTGGTAGATGCACACAACTACAGAGATGTCTCCATATATATCATCGTTGTTGTTCTACATCAAAGTGATATTACTGTCGACTGTCAGGATATAAAATTAATTCCATGCTAGAGATCGTTAAGAGACATATAGTGATGTTAACTACTTTTATGACATATAAAAGCCAGATTGAAGGACTAATTTTTTAATTAATAAAAAATTTATAATTGTTATCGTCCTAATATGTTGTTATATTTTCTCCCAAGGCCACTCTTTCAGTGGCCTAATCTTCATGAGTGTGGAATACAACTAAAAATCAACCTAGATTCACCAAATAGGAAACCTTGAATATAAATAATCTCAGACAAAATAACATAATCTAACAAAATTACAAATATAATGCATGCATCATTTGAAGTAGAGAACATGGGTTGACTCATTTTCTAACACGAGTAATACAAAGTCAGATGGAAATATTGGGTAAAAAGTAGGTTGTTGTTGTCCATGCCCTGCTCAATCTAGAGTGAACTAGAAAAGTTGCACAAAAACGAGTTAAGAAACTAGTAGTGGCTGTTTTATTCAAATATTGGTTTTACAACCTGGTCTACGATGTTTTTTATATACTATCTCCATTACAAAAATACTATAAGATGTTTTAGTTTTTTCTGAAACGCATGTATCTAAACATCCTTTAGTGTGTAAGCTTACTTATTTTGCTCTAAAACCTATACACACTAAAGAAGATGACTGGATACATGTGTTCGAGAAAAAGAATAAAACGTCAAACAGAGAACGTAATAAAGAGATACATCTTCATGGACTTGGTCCATTTCATTGCTAGGCATTTTCTAACCTTGAGAGACGAGGAGTCCCATCTGTTCCCACTTAAATGTAGGATGTTTTGAGAGGCTACCAAAATGTGTTATATTTTAGAACAGAGGTAATACGTGCTAATCAAAGCATAAATCAACACCCTGCTTTATCTGCAGATCTGACGGCAGCCAGAATATTAAGCGTACCCACCAGATAGATACATGGGCAACATATGGCATGCCTCATCTCCTAGAATTGATTCCAGTCCATAAGTGACAAAGTTCCTCCGCCAAATCATCCAAACTCTTTATATCCTGATCGAGCATGCATACAGCTAAGAGCCATACGTGCAAAGGTGATCGATCAGATCATTGCTACATCTGGAGACAGAATAAAATGCACTTGGATTCTTTAGCTTGGCTCGGCTACTTAGCGGAAAAGCCATAAAGATGGATCGCGAGTAGAAGAAACGGAGTAATGCGAGGTGTTGAAAGTGAGTCAGAGTGCGATGCCGATTGGGCAAAGCACCATGTTTGTAGGAGCGATAATCTAAATTAGCCACTGCAATATACGGGATTAATCCATTCATATGCACGTACGGCTGCCTGTCTGAAATATCTTGCTTTTCCGTGCGAGTGCCTTCTTTTCCAACTGCCAGTAGCAAGGAGATGTTGCACGGCTACATCGAAAACCGGATCGTCGTGTTTGTGCCATGGGCGGCAGAAAAAATATTGCAACTCCCGCAAGTTGTCCGGGCTAAATATCAGGATCCTAGTACTCTCTCTGTTCAAGGAGGTGAGGCCTCCTTTGATTGGTCATAATTTTGATTAAGATTTTTACTTATGATATCGCTCTACAACATCAGTATAAAGACACAATTATGGAATAAAAGTGGAAGAGCCGCCGCACAAAAACCGCCGCCACCTCAGATTACTGTTGCCGCCGCACTATGACCAAGAAACCCGCCGCCACCGCAGATTCCTGCTGCCGCCCCACGAAAACCTAAAACCCTATGACATAAACCGCGTATTTTTTTGCGCCTCCGGCGCGGCTACAATGACCACGACAACCTCGACCACGGCTACAACACGATTGGCTACCTCGACATCGATATCAAGAACAACATCTACAGCAACTCAAGAACTCCAGTCAGCAGCGTTCGCGTCGTCACTTGTGTCCACGCCACTCCTACTGTGACTGCGGGAGGGAAAAGAGGCACCAGAAGGGGACGCAGTCACCGCCTTAGGTGCGAGCCATGGTCACGTCCACGCAGGTGATGATGACAAGGAGGTGAAGACGACGGAAGCACAAGACTTTAAATCCAGTCGCAAGCGTCCGCTTCACTACCGCTCCGACTGAGGGGGATGTTAGAGTACGTATACGTGTATAGTCTAGAGATAAACTAGGACTCTACATCTTGTACTCCAAGTCTTCACCTACCCCGTGTAACTCTATATAAACTCCACAAAGTTCATTGCAGTACAATATAATATTCTAGGGATAATACTTTCCACAAAGGGATGTTTGAATTTCTCTGTAATAGTTTAGATTTAGATTTGTACTTATCATATCTCTCTACAAAATTAGTATTAAGACATATATACAGAATAAAAGTGGAACAGAGATTAACAATGTGGCACATATGCTAGTAGGTGCTTCAGCTAGGAGTTAAAGAGCAACATAATTTCTGGTGTGGACTTTGTCGCCATTTGACTATGTAAACACTGCTATTTTTCATCAATGAAATCTCTTTGTTCTCTCAAAAGAGGAATATATATATTTTATAAAATAAATACAACAATAAAATCTCTTTCTACCCAATCATATTTTGACATATATTGCCGGTTAAAGTCGTGCGTTAAGGATGATACAGAGTTAATCAGGCATTGCATGTTAGGATGGAGAAAGTACTACTACTATGTAGATGTAGTTAAATTGTGGTCTTAGCTCGATTCATGGATCTTACTCGGTGAACCATGTCATGCGTGCACTATAAAGCATCTTTATATTTGTGTTGATAGAGCAACCCCATAAATGGAATTGTTTTCTATAAAAAATAATTTTACATATGCATATGGAAAATAGAGGAGAAGGGATTTGGTCCACATGGGCACTAGTGCTCCCATAATTTTCAGATTTTTGAACAGAACCTCACACTTGTATGTCTCCTAAAATTACGGCGTTAAATATGTAGACAGGTATATACAGGAGTGTACGTGAAAAAGTTAAAAAAATACGTTGTATTCTGGAAAATATAAAAAAGATAAATTTCTGACAAACAGTAAATAGTAGTGAAATAGTATATATCTTTTTGTAAGAAATTTGTATTTTTTATATTTCTCAAAATACAACCTATTTTTTTACAAAACTTTTTTGTGTACACTCCTCCTGTATATATCCTTCTATATATTTAACGTTATAATTTTAGAGACATAGAAGTGTGGAATTTTGAAATTTTCCAAAATCTGAAAGTGAAGAGAGCTTCTCATATCAAGACAACTTACCGAGAATAGAGGGAGTGCCTTTTCTAGCATCTGAGGACCACACAAGCTGGTAATGGTAACATGCATTGAGTTAAGTATTCCATTACAACTTCTAACCGAACCGGTATGAGAAAGAGAGCCGCTCGTGAGAGGTGATAAACCCATCTAGGGTTCCTTTCTTCCGCTGGTGACGTTATCGGTTCATCCCGCCTTCGGAGAAGAATATCATTTTGCGGTCCGAAAATTAGGGTGGCCCGGCAACGCGGTACCTGAGTTCCCTGAAATCAGTCGCGATGACTACAGTTGGCGTGCCAAATACTCAGAGAATCTTTTTCGGCACAAATTCAACTTTACGTTTTAATACAAAAAATCAGGCTAACGGTCGTCAAGTTGGGCCCCCTGTCAGCTTTCGCCGTTATATCGCTGCCGTCGTTGCTGCCATGTAGGCTGCCATATAGGCTTGCAGCGTTGGCGCATGCATCCTTTACGCATTTTCTTCTTCCTCCGGGCGGCAATCTATGGTTGCGGCCATGGCACGGAGCTAGGACTTGGACGAACCTGCTCGGCCCGTTCTCCTCCCCATCCTGAATCGGAGCTCGCCCTCGCCATGACCGCACCATTGGTACGACGCGGGGACGGGAATTAATTCCCGGGTGAGATCTGTCACCATGTCGACCATGCTCGGTCCTGTTGGCCTCCTCCAGAATCCGAGCTCGTCGTTGCCGTGGTCGGACACGCACCAGCCATGGCGCCTTCCTCTCCGAACCCCAAAGCCACATCCACCCAGTTTGACACAACGCCAACAAGGTGAAAATGCATCAAGTTTTCTTCTTGTGATTGTAGAAAAACATGTATGTACCGTGGCCGTAGCATACTCTAACAATGTACACATATATTGTTTACTAGATTTTCATTTGAAATTAGTAGCTCCATGATGACGAAACATAGAGAACCTAAATGGAATGATGATGACGACCATGTTCTGTACTTTGCATTGCATCAACAAATGCTCGCTGACAAAGCAAGTTACCAAGAGAATGGAGTTCATCAGCCATTGCCAAAAAAATGTGAACAAATCAATGAGCGATTCAATGCAAATACGCGCAGAAAAGCTAGATTCATGTCATCAATCATCAATAGGGCGTGGAAAGAAAAGTTGGGCTTCACTGAATATTACGCAGTTAGGCCTAACTTAGTCTTACACGAATAAGCACATCTTAGTCTTTACACACATAAGCGTAACTAATGATAAAGATAAAGACAAATGGTTCATCGGATCTGCCAGTATGAGCACTAGGTCCCTGGAGCTGGTGGTATCGTCGGAACGAACCAGAATGTTGCGTTTGGCCGTCTGTCATTCTCCTTCAAATCGTATGACCCCACTGATGAGCCAATTGTAGGCACCCTCCCCCCGACGTGGATTCGGCTCCAGGTCGGATCTGGAGTGTCAACATGATAGGCGCTTGAGTGTGCAGCAAACACAGTCTGCTATCAACACTGGAAGTGCTGGCACCTCAGCAACAACACCAGCATGTTCTTCCTAGACCCCAGCAGCAGCCTCAGCAGGTATTTGGTCAGCTTCACCAGCAGCAGCCTCAGCAGGTATTTAGTCAGCTTCACTAGCAGCAGCCTCAGCAGGTATTTCGTCAGCTTCACCAGCAGCAGCATTAGCAAGTATTTCGTCAGCTTCACCAGCAGCAGCATCACCAAGTATTTCGTCAGCTTCACCACCAGCAGCAGCAGCAGCTAGTTCTTCGTCAGCTCCACCACCACCAACACCACCACCACCAGCAGTAGCAACATCATCAGGGGCCAGGGATGCCTGAGCAATTATAGGTTCAGCAGCTCTAGGGGCTCCGACAAAGAAAGGGTAGTTGATCCCAAGAAACACAGATTGTCCCTTCAGATTGTTGACTCTGCTCTAGACTTGCTCTACTGGGTCTTTGGATAGGCATGCGGACCTCGAGAAAACGTGACACCGCAGCGATGGATATGAAGAAAGTTGTGTCCCCATATGTTCTATTCTATCACCAACATTGTTTAGTGCTCCCCTGATATGAATCCACGTGAGTTCATCATCCTGTTCCGTGTTGTCTCCGAGAGGTGCCAGGAACCAGCGCCGTGTCCCAAGTTCAGCATCTGCTACTGCATCTTCGATGACCGGAGCTAGAATGATGCGCGGGGCTGCGTGGGTACCTGCGTGTTACTTACAGTCAGTAAGCAGAATTTTGAATGGGATTTTACATGCTATATGACACCATGACTCACCCCAAATGGACGGCTCCCAAACACGCACGTCACCGCTAGGTTCAGTGACTGCATAAATGCGTTGCGGTCTATACAAAGAGTAGCCGTAGGTGAAGACGGTGTCGACATACTTCTCCAGCCGCAGGAAGTCGTCGCGCAAGACTGTCCATTCATTGTCTTCTGCGCATCTAATGAATGTGATTGCCTTGTCGAACACCGCTAAGAGGTCGTACTCCTAGTTCTTCCACGCCCCCTCCCACGGTCTATGTGGGAGTTGTACCCTTCACGAGGTCAAGTTCTGCCATGTTGAACCTGTAAGCGAATTCGGAAATGGGCGGCGGCCACCCGTTGTTGAATGCAGTAATGCCGACACCCTCCAAAGATGGCAATGCAAGTCTCACCGATCTGTAGCCATTTTTTAGAGTCCAAGTGCTGCCATCCTGTGATAAAAGGACCAGCCACTCGCCGTTGCCACCCACCCAGTTCTGGTCATCTTCCATTTCCGTCTCTTCTTCTTCCTTGATATTCACCACTACTGATTTAGACCACTTATCCAGCAGCATCAGGTTTGCATGAATATTCTGCAGAGTTTGTTGTCAGTTGGTACAATCACCTAGCATGGATTCCATTGCAAATACAATTTGACAACTGGACCTTCCGATTAAAGTACACAAAATACCGCCTAAATACGAGTGTCTCCTCAGATATCGCCTAAATTGTGCATGTGTCACTACGAAGATACTCAATATATGGAGTAGCAGCAGAGCACCAGAACAAACTCCTAACAATGATCATATCCTCCCAACAATGGTAATGCTTATGGAAATTCCTACAATATTAACAGGAGTGCACCCTCTGAACTGGAAGTTATGCTTAAAGACTTTATTAGTAAACAAACTGCTTTCAATAAAACTATTGAGGAAAAACTCTCTAATGCTAAAAGAAATATAGCATCTTTGGTTGAAGCTCAATCTTCTCTGAATAAAATAGCTGCTAAACCTGAAACTAATGATAATCCCTTTGCAACTACTAATGCTATACAAGTAAGAATTGATGAAAATGTTAGACTATTAGCTGAATTACATGCTAAGTGGGAAACAGAAGATGAAATTGCTAGAAACATTAGTGTTTCTACTATTACCACCACTAGTGTTGAGGCTAGTAATAGTTCTACTACTTTAGATGATAAATTTGATTTTGATCTTGATGGTTGCAATATCTCTGAAGTTATTAAGTTCCTACAAAAGCTTGCTAAAAGTCCTAATGCTAGTGCTATGAACATGGCCTTTACAAAACACATTGCTGATGCTCTCATAAAGATTAAAGAAGAAAAGATGAAACATAAAGCTTCTATTCCTATAAAACAAGAAGATGATTGGGAACCCATCATTAATATGAAAGTGAATGACTTTGATTTCAAAGCTTTATGTGATCTTGATAGTAGTGTTTCTATTATGCCTAGAAGGATTTATGATATGCTTGATTTGCCTCCACTTGAAGATTGTTATTTGAATGTCCCACTTGATGATAATGCTAAAAAGAAACTCATGGGGAGTCTTAATGATGTTCTTATTATGGTTAACAACGCTTATGTCCCTGTTGATTTCTATGTTTTGGATGTTGAATGCAATGCTTCTTGTCCTATTACTTTGGGAAGACCTTTTCTTAGAACTGTTGGTGCCATTATTGATATGAAAGAAGGCACCATTAAATATCAACTCCCACTCAAGAAAGGTATAGAACACTTCCCTAAGAAGAGAGAGAAGATTTCTTTTGCTTCTCCTATGAAAACAAAATTTGGTCTTAATGCTTCTTCATTTGAGAACACTTGATTCTTTTTCTTGCTTCTTATGCCTAACTTAAAGGCGTTAAAGAAAAGTACTTATTGGGAGATAACCCAAAAGTTTTAGATGAGTCTTGGAAGGTATTACTTCAGTAAGAACCGCTCCTTATCCTTTTTATTTGCTTTTTATGCCAAGAGTAACCTCTAATGAGAGAGAAGTAATGATTGGGAAAGTTGTTGTCCCAAAACAGATTTCTGTGCTTCACCGTAAATATTCGTGTAAAATCTCTGAACGTCCTTTTAAGCTGTAATGTTTTGTGCTTCTGCCCCAGGTTGTTATCTAACTTTCGTTAGTTCAACATTTTTTGATTTGAGCAACAGAAGGTCTTCGAAAAAATTCGTCTTTACCTGCTGGTCTGTTTTGACAGATTTCTGGCATTTTCTGCATTTGCTTCTTGTTGGTTCCTTTTTGAGTTCTTTTGGGGAATTGATCTTTTTGAGGGAAGTGCTTCAGTAGCTAGTGTTCTAATGGAAGTTTATTTGGTGTTAGAACTGAACCTTAATACCTATTATCTTGAGTGCACTAATGTTGCTAATAAAGATTGTGTGAAGTTTTGTATGAAGGAAAAATTTCACGTGTATGGAAGGAATGAGTAATGAGATGAAGGATCGACTAAAGCTCATGCTTGGGGATGCCACGCGTGTCACCCAAAGAAATATCCAAGAAGTACAAGCGTCAAAGCTTGTGGATGCCCAAGGCATCCCCTTCTTCATCAATAAAAATTCCAGGTTTCTTCCAAACGCTTTATTTTTATTGTTTCATGCACAAGTTGTGTTGTTCTTGGAGCGTCTTCTTTTTGGTTTTCATTTTGGTTTTTCGTTTGCTTGGTTTTCTTAGTTTTCTGAATAAATTGGTTGGACCCCCTCTTTCATACATTGGTTTTCAAATAGTTTGGTTTGGTTTGGAAAAGAGTAGGAAAGTTCATGCTTATGTGGTAAAAAAGCTTGTTTTTGACTGTGGCCTATGCTCTGTCATGCCATGCTTGATATTGTTTTGGCTTTATGCTTAGTATTCTTTGTTGTAGCATGACTTGTTATAAACAATTGAGATTTCTTAATGTGCCTTGGATGAATCATGCGTTGTTTTAGCATATTAAAGCATAGTATAGTGGTATTCTCCTTTGATGCTTTATTTGGGTTGACTTGGCACATGCTCACACCATGTTATGACTATATCAAGTCACCATAGCCTTTATGATCCTTTTGTTTTCAACTTGTAGTATCACTTTATGCTTTGATCAATGATGTTTTGTCGCTCTGCATGATTATGGCCATTATTGCTCTCTTAGTTTGTCGCTCCCAGTCTTTTGCTAGCCTCCACAACCAAGTATGAGTTCCACTCATGCATCCAACTCCTTAAACCAAGTTATTCCAAAGAGTCCACCATACCTACGTACTATCTTATGCTATTCCAAGTATTAAACTTGTTATGAGAAAACTAGTAATTAAAGCTCTCACGAACTTGATGGCACACTTTACTTTTCTTGCCCTTAATAAACTTGAACCATTGTGTCGTCTATGTGTATATGCTTGCACTTATTTGTTGGGGATTAGAAGAACCATGATGTCATGGGGAACGCTTTCAACATTGCACTTGTACTTTGTACCTAGTTGATATCATGCTCTTTTGTATATGGATGTCGTCGGTGTGAAATGAAAGGGGAGCTTGTAAGTCCATGGAGTTATGTATATGTGTTATAGAAATGCCTAGGCTGCTGGTCTAATCCATGCTGACATGGTGGAAACCTGCAGCGTAACCATAATGAGCTGTCTATGAAGCATTCTTCTTATAAAAAAGAGAGTCCTATATTGAGAAAAAAGAGAAAAAGAAAAAAAAAGAGATTATGAAAAGAGGAAAGAGAGAAAAAAAGCACCATATTCCCATGGTAAATAAGAAGATTGCTGAGATGCTCGTTGTCTGCTTGCCTTGTCATTTTGATATGGGGATTCTTCCGTATCATCGGAAAAGGGGTACCCCGTTGGCGGTTCTCTATGATACACATGTACTTACGATGACAAGAACTGATCGGTAACTAAACTTGAGTAGCATGAGGAGCGGCCCAAATATACAAGGGACATGACATTTCTAACTTATACTTCGTCAAGCATGTACACCATAGTTTGTTCACTTTAACCTTAATCACTTCAAGATGCTTATGATAGGGGCAATGAGAGCTGAAAGCTATAAGTACCATAATTTTTGGAAGCTCTTTATGAGACTTGAATCCCTACTTCCTTTTATGAAGGCCTTTCTTCCACCATTATATTGAGTCTCCACCTTCTACCTTTATGCACTTACTTTGAGAGCATAGTGGTCATTCTTAGTTCTATGTGCATTGTCCCAAGACTAGTTGATTGATGCATAACTTGATATTGCTTGTTTTAAACTATTTGTATCTAGTCACTCTTATGAACTTTGAAGGTGTCCTATGCATTTATATTTGCTACTCTATGAGGGACAAGCTGAATACTAGTATGCTATATTTTCTTTATGTGAAACAAACAAGCGTCTTGCAAAGCATTGTTATTCATGAATCTTTTGTTTGTGCCTTTCCATGTTGCATCATAGTTTCTTTGTCTTATTGCTAGAACTTTGTCTTTCATGTTATGATTGAAGTACTTTGATCCTAGCTTTGAATGGTTTACAAATACTTTGATCAAGTCTTTGATGGTGCATGTCACCTCAAAAATTATTCTTTCTTTTTATCACTTACCTACTCGAGGACGAGCAGGAGTTAAGCTTGGGGATGTTGATACATTGCAAATGTATCTATAATTTTTGATGTTCCATGCTTGGTTTTATCCACTTTCTTGTGTTTTGTCCACACTTTGGAGTACTTTTCATATGATTTCTTGGACTAACCTATTAACAAGAGCCATAGTGCCAGCTGCCTGTTTTCTGTTGTTTTTGGTTCCAGGAAAGTCAGAACATGAATATTCTCGGAATTGGACGAGACAAAAGCCAAAGTGCCTATTTTTCTGGAAGTCATAAGATGCCAGAATACGAGATGGAGAAGGGCTAGGGGCCGGCCACACAACCTGGTCGTGCGGCCAGGACTGGGCCGCGCCCGGGGGTGGTCTGGCCGACCCCAGCACCCCCTCTGCCTCTCCTTCTGCCTATAAGATGCCCTCGAGACGAAAACCCTAAGTACCCGATCAAAAATCCACGAAAGAGTATGTAGCCGCCGTCATCTCCATCCCTAGATCGGGAGGGATCTGAAGCTCTTCCCGGCACCCTACCGGAGAGGGGAATTCACCCTAGAGGCCTTCTTCATCACCATGCAGGCCTCCGGTGTGATGCGTGAGTAGTTCATCCTTGGACTACGGATCCATGTAGTAGCTAGATGCCTGGTTCTCCTCCTTTGTGCTTTCATGTCTAGATCTTGTGAGCTCCGTTCATGATCAAGATAATCTTTTTGTAATTCTGCATGTTGTGTTTGCGGGGATCCGATGAATATTGAGATGCTATTTCAGATTGATTATTGATTCTATCATGTCTTGTTATTTTTGATCTTGCATGCTTTCCTTTGTTAGTAGCTATCTTGGCCAAGTAGATGCTAGCAACTCCAAGAGTTAGTATTTATGCTCGATAGTGGGTTCATGCCTCTGGTAATCTGGGGAAGTGACAGAAATATCTAAGGTACTAGATGTGTTGTTGCTACTAGGGAGAAAACAACAATCCTTTGTTCATAGAACAATCGTATTGTTTACATTACACGCAATTCGTAAAGCAATAATATGTTGCTTGCAACTTAATACTGGAGGGGGTTCGGATGATAACCGGAAGGTGGATTATTAGTCATAGATGCAGTTGGATGGAGGTCTATGTATAATGTTGTAATTCCCAATCATGTCTCAAAGGAGTCAAGATGATTAGTATATGCTTGTATGCTTTCTCGATGTTTGTCAATTGCGCCACTGTAATTTGTTCACCAGCATGTTATCTATCTTAAGGAGAGCCACCTCTAGTGAACTATGGATCCTGGTCCTTTCTTTTGCATACAGTCTACAAACTGTTTACGGCTTTGTGTTTACTTTCTGCAAACTATTACTTCCTTCCATTCGATACGTTTAATCCTTTGTTTTCAGCAAAACCGGTGAGATTGTCAACCTCATCGCAAGTTGGGGACAAAGTTCTGTGGTTGTGTTATGCAGGTCTCCACGTTGCTACTAGCACCGGTAGTGCGCGCTGCCAAGGCTCAGCTAGCAACACCTTTGGGGTGTTTCCTTGCTCCTACTGGTTCGATTAAACCTTGGTTTCATAACTGAGGGAAACTTGCTGTTGTGCCCATCATACCTTCCTCTTGGGGTTCCCAACGAGGTCTACATCAACACCGAGCCATCAAGGCGTTGTGATAAGGAGGCGGATGGATTTGAGAGGGGATGGAATCAGGGATGGGGCAGTTGTTCGAGTGGGGAGTGAATCTGCAAGGAACCGCCGCCGCCGTTGGTTCTCGTCCGTGTGGAAGACAAGAAGGGGCGTGTAATTATTGAGGGTGGGCACCGGAACCGTCTAGAGGAAGTGAAAAAATAAATTGTAAGAGAGAAATATGCGGCCCACCTGTCAGTGAGTGAAGGTCGGCACATGCAAACGTGCCTACGTTTGACTTGGATCATGCATGGCAGACCTCGATTCCACCGCATGCAAGTGGCGCAGAACAAATTTTAGGAAGCGCTAGCGTCGGCGTGTAAAACCACCGTTTTTCTCCACCTTCACCCTACTATGAATGGTCGTGCACCATTCTAGATATTGGTAAGGGTGGTTCCAATCTTTCACTTCTCCGTCTCATTTACTCGTCCACGGCCTCATCGTCTTTCTCCTCCATGGCCTCATCCATTTCCTCCACCACCGCATCACCCTCTTCCTCTATATCCTTTCCCTCTTGCCTGTAGTCATGGATGCTCTGGACGTCTGAAACGACGGCAGGCAAGAAACTGCACACTTCGACATTGAAGTACATGGCGGGAAGAAGATCGATGTCGTCTACACCACCGACCCTCAGACCGTGAGGAACACTCTGAATAATTACACGAGTTGGTTGCAGTTCAAAGAAAAAGGTCTGTAGGTCTCGACCTCGAGTACAGCCGCGATCACCGTAGGATCGGCGTGGTGCAACTCTCCATGATGGGGCACATCCTCGTATACCAGCCTTTTTGCGAGAAGGGGGCTGACGGGATCTGGTAGACTTTGCTGTCTTTTTGTTCCTAAACCATCTGTTTGCAAAAGTTATTGCTATATTATTTGTCTGAATTCATTTTCATGCAGGTGGGGCGAAAGCATTAGGGATCTGTTTCATGACTTTCTCGTGAACCAACACATAACATTTACTAGTGTTGACATCACAAATGACACTAAACTTCTTGAAAGCCCGATTGTCAACATTAGAATCCCAAAGGAGTGCAGAGTGGATATCCAGGAAATTTACTAGATCCCAGGGACGAAGGGCGGCAAGACCGGGATGGCCGCTCTTGCCTCCGAACTCATCGACCCATGGTACGCTGACATGAAGGACAGATTGCCGAGATGTTCATGGAGGCGTTTAGGGAACGATTACTGGGAGGATAAGCCACTTTCTGAACCTAATCTGAAGTACGCTGCAATTGACGGGTATGTTAGCCACGAGCTGTACCGTCAGATTGTAAAATCTCGTTCCAGGCATCGGATCATTGAAACACCACCAAGGCAGGTTGTTTGCCCCTGATGACCCACAAGTATAGGGGGTGTATCGCAGTATTTTCAATAAGTAAGAGTGTCGAACCCAACGAGGAGCAGAAGGTGCTGGCTAGTGGTATGGATCAGGAATTCTCTGCAAATACTTAGCAAACGGATTTTTAGGGGTTTTCGATAAAGCAAGTAAACAAAGTACGAGTAAATAAAAGACAATAGGAATAAATGCAGCAAGTGGCCCAATCCTTTATGCAGCAAAGGACAAGCCGGTTGTATTTCTATAGATGACCAAACGTTCTCGAGGACACATGGGAAGACTGTCAAGTGCTTTCGCTTCATATAGCTGATCAATCTTCTTTAGCTTGCTAAATGTTGTGTGGGTGAACCTGTGCTAATATACCGCCCCATCCAAGACTAATACATACATGTGATTATACCCCTTGCAAACATCCGTAAGTACAAGAAAGTAATTAAGGTAGAAACCTAACCACAACTTTAAACTCTAAGACCCTTACGTCCCTTGTGCAATGGTTTCCTAACGGGGGTTCAGGTTTCTGTCACTCCGGCAACCCCTACGATTAGTAGCCAAATACACAATGCATTCCCCTAGGCCCATATATGTGAAGTGTCATGTAGTCGACGTTCACATGACACCACTAGAAGAAGTACACCACAACTTAAATAACAATCTATTGAATCTTTCTCAACACAACTCCACTACTAACAACAAGACTTCTCCCATGTCCTCAAGAACAAAACGAACTACTCACAAGACATCATATGGATCATGATCAGAGATGGAATAATGATGTATAACAATCTGAACATAAACAATAATTCAATGGTTCACTCAAAAGCATCAACTACAAAGAGTAATCAACACCGGGAAAGTTTCCCCTATGAACTAATGCAAGATTCAACACAATTGTTACAGCAATATGGAGATGGTGATGAGGGTGCTGATGGTGATGATGGTGGTGATGATGATGATGATGATCCCGATGAAGTCCAGCTTGATGGTGGTGTTGACGGCGATGATCTCCCCTCTCCGGGAAGGAATTCCCCCGGCAGAAATCTGTCTGCTGGAGAGATCTTTCTCTCTCGGTGTTTGCCGCCCCGCAGAGGCGGCAAAATCTTTCTGTGGTCGCTCCCCGAGTCTTAGGGTTTCGTGAGGATGATATACGCCAGAGGAGAGAGGCTGGAGTGGGCCAGGGCAGCCACACCACTCCCAGGCGCGGCCTAGGCCTGCCCGCGCCATGGGGTGGTGTGGGCCCCCTATGGCCCACCTCCACTTCATCTTCTGGCATCCTGAGTCTTCTAGAAAAATAGGATTTTCCGTATATTTTCCCGGATTTTCTGATCTTCGCGAATTTTGCCTCCAAACAGCACCTTTTCCATCAGAATCCTGACTGCAGCAGTCCATGCTCCAATAGTCATCAACCATGGAAAAATAGATGAAATAACATAAGTATCACCTCTCAATACGAAATATATCAATGAATAATAGTGAATTAAGACATAGAATAGTGATGCAAAATGGACGTATCAGCCCCAGATGCCGGAGTGTAGATGAATCTACAAGCCGGGGCAAGCGACCGAAGGAATCCTGGGATCGGTTGCCTGCTCCAACAGGCTGGGATGTAGAATATTAGTGCATGATTGTTGTGTTTATGAAAACATGTTATTTCAGAAGTACACTATGTGATCAATTACGAACTGCTGTGTATTACCTTTGTCAAACTATAATCTGGGTTTGGTTATGACTGTATCCTTCGCTATGATTGGGTGCCTTGGGTCTGATCGGGTGTAACTACCTCGGTGAATTACGCTCCTAGTTACAAGCCTGGATGAGCGGAAATGGTTGAAATAGTACGGTGGGGCCCAAATGCCACTCACAGGTAGACCTTTCGGCCGTCCCAACCATTTCCAAACATCGGGACAAGAACAGGCGGCATAATCGGCAGGCGAAGGGATCAACTACATACACAAATGAGTATGTATGCAAGCCACCATACAATAGTACATCAGAGCCATTCTATCTAAAAAGAAAGGAAATATAGCAACGCCATACGGCAAGATCCAAATATCCTAGATAGATATAATAGTTTAGGATATCTCCTCATACATCAAACATCAGAGTATCAGGCGGAAGCGGAAGACAAAATCCGAGTACGGATAAGAAGCAAATCGGCATAAGATGCCCCATAAATAAGCAGATCCCGCCCACAGATCTCACGGATCCCCGTTCCCGGAATCTCTACACCGAATGATCGTTGCCACCATCGTCCGTCTCTTCCACCCAGTATCCATCTTGCGAGTTCACCTGTTCATCTGAATCAAACAATTTATCGTGTCAGACCCTAGGGGTACTCAGCAAGTCTTTATGCCTCTAAAGGGGACACAACCTGGGGTGACGCAATTGCAGCAAAAGATAAACCCTAGCAATTCTATAGATACTCGCTAACCATCTGCCTAACCAGAGATAGACGGATGTCCGTGAATTAATAACAACAGTTATAACAGGTAATATTAACAGATCCATCCTCCTCCTCACTTACCGACGAGGAAGCGGACGAACAACCCCCCATCCGTTGGCAGTTTTATTATCCATTCCGTGAGTGTTGCACTATTTACTAGTCAGGTACCTAGTCTAGTCAAATTAAAAGCGGTACTTTAGTTATGCTTGTCTATGATCGAGAAACTGTGATCCAAGTCGTCCATAACCGCGGACACGGCTTTCAGAAAGTTTTACCCTGCAGGGGTGCACAAATAGCAACACACACTCGATATGCCTCGGAAAAACCAAATCAAAACCCAACTAGGCAGTCACGACAAAGCAATTACAGGATTCAGAAATATTTCAGGGGGCCACCCCATTGAGCTACCCGCAACGAAGTTAGCTGACTCCGAGACGACCTCAAGGTTTGCGCCAATGGCTGTGAACGACTGGGAACCCGAAAATGTGACTGGGCTTGTCGACACCGCGAAAACACTCCGCTTTCCTAAACAGTACAGTGTGCTCCTCGCACAATTTAAATAAAGCAGTAAAGCATGGCATAAGTACAGGATAGTAAATAAAACCTCAAACTAGTTTGTGGCCCCAAGAAATAAGAATGAATCAAGCTCTGGCTCAGGGGGGTTCATAAGCCTCCCGGATGTGGATAGCGCGAATATTCAAGGAACAGGAATCAAGTACTCGGGGTCCTACGGGACACAAGTGAGCCTGAAAAACCAAATAGCGAATATGGCTCACCGATGCCACTTTCATTAGTTATCCCATTACTACTCAGAATAAGTTGTATAGGCACCTCGTTATCCATCAGACACTCACATACCCTACACATGCTGTTCTACGACTCGCATGGCTCAAACAACTCCTGTAGTAAGGGCTCATGGGATGGAGGAACAAGCTTAGGTGGGGTTTAAAAGTAAAGGCTATGCAATACTTGGGATTCAATTTAATGCAATCGCGACTCAATGATGCAAGAATAAGATAGAGGCAATAGGTACTATATGTATGCAAGCATGTGGTAGTGCTTGCCTGGCAGCTCGGTTGAAGCAAGGGATGGATCTGGGTAGTGCTCCTGGTTACCTTGATATATCCCCTGCTCGGCGTCTATTCGAAGAAGAACCAAACAAACAAGGGCCAACATAAATAAAGTGCGCAAGCATATGAATTAAATGCATCAAACAAACAATCATGCCATGATGAATGATGCACAATTTGCATGGCAATAAAGTAGCATGGCATGGGTGAGGTGTGGAATACAAGAATGAATCATTTTATTGAGTTTTGGCCCCATTTTATCCTCATATTAGTTGCTGTATACTTTATAATTATATGATGCATGCTGCAAAACAGACGATGGAATGCATAAACAGAAAGGTCTCGTCGAGCTAATCATTTTAGACATATTATTTGTTAAATTTGGAGTTATAAAACAAAAGTTATTAATTAATTAAGTCAAAAGGGCATTTTATTGTAATTTAAATCAACTTGGAATTTTAAAGTGTTCAAAATGGATTTTGAAGGCCATATTTGAATTCCTCATATTTTTCTGATTTGAAAACATATATTATTTGCATTATTTGGAATTATATTTTAAAAGATATTTAAAAACAGAATTAAATTTGAATTTGAATTAATTTGAAAAGAATTTAAATAAAACAGATAGACAGAAATACTTTTGTTACCCAGCCTGGTTCTAGCCACAGACGGTGACAGGTGGGGTCATATGCTGACTGGGCAGCTCAGCGCGCAGAAAAGCTTTTTACACCGCGGCGCTTCCTAGCCTCTGAGTATGATAGGTGGGTCCTAGGGCTGCGGGGCCACTGCGCGCGCGCGGCCAACGTGTGCTGGACACGTGGGCGATCCCAGGCGCGCGGAGGGGGGACTGGTCCATGGTGGCCATGTTTTCCAGGGGGTTTTCAAGCAAATACGCAACGAGGCTGACAGGTGGGCCGTGGGGGCTGCGGGTTTAGGCGGGAGAAACGTCAGGGTGCTCTGCGCAAAACGGCCAGCGACTGCTGTTGAGCGCTGATAGACAGAGGCCGTGCGGCGGCGGATCCGGCCGTCGTCCGGCGACGATGGCGACGCCGCCGCTGGAAGAAACACGACGCTCCAAAAACGAAAAACGAAGAGGGCAACAAGGGCTACAGCTTTAGTATAGCAAGCGCGCACGGAGGCGGACTACAGCGCGCGGGGCACGACGAAGAACAGAGGCAGAAAGCTGCGGTGGTGACGCGAGCGGCATGGACCGGCAGCGTCTGCGCGCGCGCCGGCTGTTCGACGGAGGGCGGCAGCGTTACGGGGCACCAGAGAGGGAGCGGGCAAGTCCGGCGAGTAGGGGGGCTCACCAGGAGTTCGGCGGTGTGGCAGATCGTGCGGGGGTGGAGAGGATCTAGCTCCGGGCTTGGTGGCAACAGCGACGGACCTGCTCGGGCGCGGCGGCGGCGAGGCTTCTCCGGCGCGCTCCGGGGCGGCTCCTGGTTCGGGGTGATGCTGAGGAGGGCGGCAAAGGTTCCTGGGCTCCGAGACTCCCTCTTGCATGGCTCCAACCGCCTCCAATCGATCTGGCCAGAGCTAGGGTTTAGAGGTACCATGACCATGGCCAGGTTGTTGTGGGACGGAAGGATAGGGGTCTGGGTGCCTCCTGGTAGCTCTGAGGTGGGGGTAAGGTGTGGTTAGATGAGGGAGGAGGGTAGGCACATGGGGGTGGTGGCTTTAGCTTTGGAAAAGGTGAGGAGAGGGGGATCGGGCTAGGTCTTCTCTCCTCTACTTTTCTCCTTGTCTTGTAGCCAAAGAAAGAGGTGGGGGAGGGCAGAGAGGCTGCAAGGTGGGGCCAAGGTGAGGGGAAGGAGAAGAGAGGGTAACCGAGAGGGGAGGTGAGCTCGGGCTAGGGTAGATGGGGTGGTTTAGGGTTTGCTAGGGATGGGGTTGTGGTAGCCTCGGGCTAGGGTTTAGAGAGAGGGTTAAGGAAAGAGGGTGGTAGAGAGAGGAGAGATGAGTGTAAGGTTTAGGTTTAGAGAGAGTGATAGATGGAGTGGTTCTTTTTGCCTAGATCAAGCATGATTAAGACAAGCTCAAGCAAGAACAAACCAAAACAAACATGAGCTAGACCAACGGGAGGAAGAGATAAAGGTGGTGATGGGTTTGAGCAAGATCAAACTAGATCAAGCCAAAAGAGAGGGGAGATAGAGGATGATCCACTTTAAAAACCAAAGAAAAACCCAAAGGATAAAGAATGGTGATGCTTTGCATGGCCCATGCATGGTATTAAATACTATGTCTATTATTGTGAAAACAATTGTAAATGGTCATGGGCATTTATTAACACATGCATCTCCAAACATGGAATTAAGGCCAAGCCAAAAGAATGGTGTTGGGGTCCCATGTGGAGTAGATGAAATATGCTCATATTTGGAATATTATTTGGCCATGCTAGTGTGTAGGTCCCACTAGATGCATACATAGCCTCAATAATACCCCAACATGAGAATATCCCCAATCAACCCATATGGAAGCAAGGAACAAAAGGTTCCACTCACAAGGCATGCAAAGGTGGCCATGGGACTCTCATACATCAATAATGTGAAAACAAAATGATGCCAAGATGAGAGCATGTGGAAAAGAATTGGATCCATCCCAACCCACATGAGCTAGAGGTAAAACCAATAAGTGCCCCGCTCATATTTAGTTGTATGGTGGAATTATAAGGTGGTGAAAGAAAAAGGTGGTGGAGTTAATAAGAGACATGCCCCCAACTCAACTTGGGCATTTAAACAATATATCAAGAACCAAATACAATATCAAGAGGCAAATACAATTAATAATGCATATGAGATAAGAACCAAATGGAAAAGGGTTTTATATGATGCTCAAATGCAAGGTGGCATGATGACATGAGCATGATATAATGATGATGCAACATTTATATATATGAAGTAGCATATATAGACTAGGCTAGTAGCATTGCAATTGTTAGACAATTGGGATGCTACATCGGGGGCATGCGACCCTCCTCGATAGCCACCTTCTGGAGGTTGCGGAGGTGAAGACCGAGTGCCTAGTGCTTGGCCCTGAAGCCGTGGACGTTCACGGACTTGCCGCAGGTCCTCATGTCCTCGGCATGCTTCACGAGGGAGTTGAAGTCCGTGGCGCGGATCCTTCTGGTGGGGCAGAAGGGGCACCTGTACACGTCATCGGCGAAGAAGTTGTTGTACTGACCGGACTTTAGCCTCCTCAGCACATGATGAGTCTTGGTGTCCTTGGACTCGTCGTCGCTGCGGAGTTCGCTGCTATCCTCCTGTTGGAAAAAAATAGTAGAATGAAATAAGGACATGATTGAGATACTTTGATTATCGGGATTGATTTTTTGCATAAATTAACCGAATGAGATCTCTCAATTATTCCCCAAATCTCAAACCAAATCGAATACTGATCCCAACTACGAACAGGGGGATTCATCGAAAATCGAGATCTAACACAAGAGGATTAGCTACCGTAAAAAATACGAACAGTCGATCCCTAATAACATACGATCTAGCATCCAACGATGGGAACGGGGGAAGAACAAGGGAAGGGGAGAAAACCCTGGTTACCTCAGACCATGGGTTGGTGATGCTGGTGTCGTAGGGGTTCTCCGGCCTTATGTAGACAACCTCCTCGTAGGGGTCCCAGCCGAGCGGGATCTGTCCGAGACCGGCGGGGGCCTCCTCGCCGGCGGCTACGGCGGATGTGGGGACGGGGACAGGGGCTCCTCGCCGGCGGCCTTGGAGGCGCCGATGGCCACCACGCCGTTCTTCTCCATCGCCGTCATGGTTGGAGTTTTGTTGGGAGTTTGCAGAAGGTGATGGGATAGTGGAGACGGTTGAGTGAGCGAGTGCATGATGAGTGGAAGTGGGGAGGCCTCTATTAAAGGAGAAGGGAAGCGACGTTTCGTTGCACTACCGTGCAGTGCGTACGCTAATGCACCGTGCACGGCCACACGTGTCCGCCCCGTGCACCGCACAAGCGTACTGTGAGTCACGTTTTTCCCTCGTGTCTAACCCTGGCGATTCAGTTGTACTCAGTTTTGCCCACCAACCGTTGATCCTCTGTAATCTAGCGGGCAGGATATCCCTTATATCTGTCAGGGGCACCCCTCTATCCATGCAAAATAACGAGTATGCCACTGGAACTTTAACTCCATAAACAGATGAACTTGAATATATTTTGAAGGGTACGGAAATAGAAATCCCCATAGTTTAAGGGTCTAGATACGGTAAGAGAACTAAATATTATTAGTGGTCGGGCCAGCACAGTGACGGGGTTGGTCGGCTAGAAGTTGCTGATTCCTAAGTAAGGGGACACTAGGCCGGTCTTGACATACTCCCTCAGGAATTTGCCATAAGCAGCGTGCTTAGCCTTGGTCGCCGACTTGTGTTTACTAGCCGGGCTTTTACCGATGCCAACCGCATGCGGAATCAAGCTGGCAATCCTCGGGTTGACTCCTTTCTTACAGAAAGGGCACTTGAGCTCTCCAAGTCGAGTGCGTAAAGGGATTATCCCGCTCTTGAGCTTCTTCATGACATGGCGGCTCTTGTTGTCCCTGTTCTCCTTGTCAGAGTCCATCTCACTTGAATACACCTGTAATGTATGGAATACAAACCGAAATGAGCAAAATAATAAATATATATTCCTTCCACCATTCCAAGTTACTTTCGATGCAATAACATGTCTATACAGGTTCAGCAGTTCATTACGGCCGTCTCCCCAGCTCGCTCCTAAATTAATGTGGTTTGTGTTCTTGGTAACTTATTAATAAATAAATAATGTGGATTCATTCAGAACAGACTAGATCTCTCCATGTACCGGTTCGTACGTTGCATCTAATCATTAGGACTAGATTTTTTTATGACGCCAGGATAGATTAAGCTCGAGCAGAAAATATGAAACATGTAGAAATAGATGTACCTCCGGATACATGAGCGGAGCGTGTTCGTCGAACTCCACACCCTCATTGGCGCCTTCGAAGTCGTCAGCACCGGCGAGCACATGGTCCCCCAAGGGGTTGAACTGCACGTCCTCCTCGCCTTGTGCTGCGTGATGCTCCTCCAGATCTGCCGCGTGAAGCACCACCCCGGCGTCGATGCCCGGACACTCACCCCTAAGCACTGGTTTCATGGAGAAGGTTCATGCAAGTACGTTCAAGATTGTGGGGTTTTGCTGGATAGGGAAGAGAGAGTAGTAGATGAGTCCGAATGGAGGACCCGATAGGCTAGGTTTTTAATGCGGGGACGTTTAGGCCTCCTCGAGGGCCCCGGTTGGCAGCTCTTCCGGCTGCGGCTGCCGCGTGGAAGGTTCGTGTGGTGGGGGCCTGTCGGAAGTGCGAGTGAAGGCATGTTGCATAGTAAAAATGGTATAGCCCATGGTACGTGGATGACCAGTTGCCGTACAGTAGACTTGTAGCCTTTGCAGACTAGATTAAACATGACATGACCACTCGACGACTTTTCCATGGACGACATCGTGTTCCTTCTTGTAGAAGTCTCGTTGAGGGAGACGTCCGTGTTGTCTCGTGTTGTCCTGTGAAGGGCACGACGTGTGCAACGAGCCTCGTTGGATCACACCGATGGGTTCGTAGCATGGAAAACAAAAAAGTTCTACCGCAAGAACGAACAAAACCTAGATCTAATCTAGATAAAAGCCAAGATCTAATCTATTAGACATGTGCAACGAGATAGATCTGTCCTAACCCTCGTAGATCCGAAAGCGTTACGAGATTGGGTCTCGTGGTTGATGTAGTCGATCACTTGCCGATCTCAAGATCGTGTGGACGATCCTTTCGGCGCCGCGTTCCGGGAGCGCTTCCGCAGTCGGTCACACGTGCGGAGTCGAAGCAGACCTTCCTCTCCCCGTTCTAGCGAGCAGCGGAGGTAGTAGATCTTCTCCACGGAATCCCAGCAGCACGACGGTGTGGTGGTGGTGGTGGAGTAGAGAATTCTGCAGGGCTTCGCCTAAGCCTGAGCAGAGGGAAGGAGAAGGAGAGAGGCGGCGGCTAGGTGTAACACCCTCAGAATCGGCCCTATGCAAGTCTTAGCGATTCTCGCCAAACCCGCATAGAAACTATTCAAAGGTGCCCACCAGGCACTTTCGTGCGGGTGGAAAACGAAGTAATAACATTACACAACAGTCCTCGATGGGACCCACAGAACAGATATATATACAACACGACTCCATGAGTCAAGAATACAGATATACAAGACAAAGATCCAAATCACCTTGAAACGATAGAGCGTCCGAGTACGGACAAGATGCAAATTGAGCTAAGAGCCCTGAAGAATAGCCAATGGCGTCCATAACCGTGCCCAGGCCAAGCCGGAAGGGTAACCCTGCTAACGACGTCGATCTCAAAGCCTGCTTAAACAAAAGGGGTGCCGACAAAGGGCAAAGGAAAAAGAGAGAGCGGTCAGTACTGAGGCCAGTACACGGCGAGGCTAGAATTCGGCGGTCCTCACCTACATAGGTATGGTGGACTGAAGCGGCAGCGCAGCATGTACTAAACAACCTATAGAGACTCGATATAACTGTCGGCTATCAGAGAGGGATAAGAAAGACCTATTCGGAACCATCCTGATACTACCACCAAACATACCCATCCTGGTATTTTCCCCTCGACACCAAACGAGGAAGTCAACCGAGGAACTCACACAGTTGGCAGTTTTATTTATTCAGTTATCGTTGCAGCAATTACTAGTCAAATATAGATAGTCATCCTGATAAAATAAGCAGTGGGCATTTTATTTAACCATTCCGTTGTAGTTGCGACACTTACTAGTCAAATACAATTAGCATGAGATATCCCAAAACCCAGCAGTTGTTGGTACTTTTATTTAGCCATTCCGTTGTAGTTGAGCTAATTACTAGTCACATCGGATACAAGTCAAATTATAACAGTAAACTTTAGTTATAGATCGAGAACTGTGCTCCAAGTCGTCCATAACCGCGGACATGGCTTTTCGAAAAGATTTAACCCTGCAGGGGTGCACCAAAGTATCCACACGCACTTCGACCCTTTTTGCCAGATCAGTTAACATACACCCATCGGTATGTCGGCGGGGCCTAAGTCATGACATTTCCCAGACCCAAAGCAAGTACATGGGGGCCACCCCACTAAGTCTATCCGCAACGAAGTCGGCCGGTCTCCGAGACGGACTCAGGGTTTGGGTGGACGGCTGTAAACGACTGGGAACCCGAAAAGATGACTGGGCTTGTCGATACAGCGAAAACGTGTCCCGGTCCTAAACAGTACATGTGCAGTACATCGCACAATTTAAATAAAGCAGTAAAGCATGGCATAAGTACAGAATAGTAAATAAAACCTCAAACTAGTTGTGGCCCCCGGTACAATACTTTGAATCAGGTACTAAATCGATGGGGTGCCCACACATCCCACATGTGGTTAGCGCGCTCGATCTCGGAACAGGTGTCAAGAACTCGGGGTCCTACGGGACACCAGTGAGCGGTCGGAAACCAAATATTGTCTATCACCCACCGGTGCCTCTGCATTTACCTACTTCAATTTTAGTTATTAAACAGTAATTAAAGCCATGATCAACTCCAACATTAAACACACGGCCATACTCCAACAACTGTGGTTCTTGACGACACACAACAACACTTGAGCAAGCGACTACGACGCGCAAGTCCAACTATCTACCAATCAACAGGTAATAGGATGTGTCCAAGGCAATATGAGGCTGCAAGGGATATCACGGGTACGAAACTAGAGCATCACAACACAGATAGCAATAGATCAACAGGAGGGAATAAATACTATAAAAGTAAGATAGGTAGAAAGGGGAAGATGCTCTCCTGAAAACATTGCCGAAGGTTCATCCGAAGATCGGGTCGACACTCGCATCAACTCATCGGCCTAATCCGTGAAGAAGCAAAGCACTAGAAGAAACACCGGATGCACTATTTAATGCTACGGCAAAAGATCAGGCATGATGCATGTATGATGTATGACATGGCAAAGATGCGATGCAATTAGGCCACATTAAGCGGAACCGGGGTCCCGGCAATTATTTAATAGGTTCAAGTTGTTTAGATACCCCACAATTTAAATGTTGTCTCAACATGGCAAAATATATCACCGGTTCGCTACACAAATTTAAATGGAACCAATGTGAGGCTAGAAATGTCCGCATATGGATCCCATATTTAATTTAGGTGAATCGGCATAAAGCCCCTAAACCACACACATGTATGCGACATGAATGATTTAATGCAACAAGGTGATAATGTAATATTATAAAAATAGGGTCTCGGATAAAGGGGTCACACATTAGGGTTCGGCGAACTTGGGCTCCGAGGGGTTCGGGGTTGGGTCTCAGGGTCCGGATCTGGGGTTCGGTCTCGGCGGGATCGTTCTCGGATAACAGAGTAGATCTTGGCGTTCCGCGAAGAAAGACTTGGTTCGGCGTCAGGGCGCATCGGATTCGTCCTGGTCGGTGTCGATCTTGTCGTTGCGAAGATATTGTCGGGTCCGCGCCATCGAGTCGGTCTTGGCATTCGGGGTGAAGAACTTGGCGCATCCGTGTCGACGACCTTGGGGTGCCATCTCGATCATCGGTCAACTTGTTGGGAGTAGAACTTGGCATCCGACTCCCGGGCATCGGTGCGGGAAGGCGGTCATGTCGTACCGGGGTCTTGGTCGGGTCGCCGGTAGATCTTGGTGTCCAGGGATGCTCCGGGTCCGGGGGTTCGCCGCTCCGTGAGGTAGATCTTGTTGATTCCACTCCGAAGGCCTTGTTGTTCTGCAGCGGAGATCATGGGGTCATCGGGGTCCGGTCTTCAGAAAAGGTCTTCGGGATCGGTCTTCGGTCCGCGAAGGAGATCTTGGTTCGGAGCTCCGGATCCTCGCGACCGGGTCCAACAGTTCCCTCTCGACAAACTTGACGAAACCAAACACCAAAAGGTTGAAGACCTCGAGTAGAATACACACGCAGCAACCTCTTCACCTCAGTGCACATAGTCGTTCTGGACTTGGTCACACACGTCTTCACGAGCCCGTTGTAGTACCAATAGCACATCGGGCTGCACGCGGTAGGGGTCGAAGGTCATGGCAGGGTCCACGCAGCGGCGAAGGCGGGCGAGGTGATGTTGACGAGGTGGAGCAGAGGCCGGCAAGGGCGGACGCGGGCGAGGGCGGGCCTCACGGGCTCGGCAAGCATGCCGTGGCAGAGCTGCGACGGAGGCGAGGGAGATGGGGTTGCGGGGGAGCTCTTGGCGGCAGAGGTGGTGGCGATGGCTCCTGGGAGGAGCCCGCGTGGCCTCGCGCGCTCGACGGGGAGGGCGGTGGCGGGGCGGAGACGACCAGGCGGCGGCGGATCCTGCTGCAGGGAGGCGTGGCGGCGGGCATGGAGGCGTGGCCGCGGCGCGGTTCGAAGCAGGCGCGGTGGAGGGGTCGGCACGGAGGAAGGGGCAGCGGTGGCCGGCCTTGGCGCAGGCAGCGGAGGAGGTCGCGGCCGGCTCCAGGACGGACGGGCCCGACGGCGAGCACAGGCGGGTGGCGGTGGCTTGCAGGCAGGGCCGGCTCCGGGTCCGCTCGCGAGCAGAGGAGGCGGCGGAGGAGTCGCTAGCGGGGAAGGGTGGTGCCGGAGGGGCGACGAGAAGGAAGGCCGGCGCGAGGAGGCCGACGGAGAGAGCGGGGTGGGGAGAGAGGAGCGTGGTGGGGAGAAGGGAGCGGGCGGGGCGTGCGTGGGAGGCGTACCTGGGGCGGTGGGACACGGGGGAGAGGCAGGTGGGGGTGGGGAGCGTGGCAGATGGGGAGGGGTCGGTGGTTGGATCAGGTGTGGGGCGTGGGCGTTGATCCCGAGGCGGGGCAGGTGGGGCGTGTCGGCCGGTGGTGGTGGGCCAGGGCGGGTGAGGTGGCACGAGTTGGTTGCCTGGAGGAGGAAAGAGAGATGAGGTGGCGAGAGGGGATTGGACGGAGGAAAGGGGGAGGTGAGGTGTCAAGAACTGATTGGAGGGAGTGATGTGGCGGGAGGCTGGGTAGGATAGGATTTGGTAGATTAGGGATTAGATATTTTTGACTAGGGTTTTCTTTTGGGCCGGGTAGTAGGTGGTCTGACCGGTTGGGCCTCTGGCCTGACCGATCGGACTGCCTCCCCGGACAAAACATTTTATTATTTATTTTATTTTATTTAAAACAAAACATTTACAAATATGTTTTAGGCAAAAATAAGGATCTGAGAGGAACACGATTTTATTTTTGAATTAGAGAAGGGGTATTTGTAGAAAACAAAAATAGGGCTATTAGCAAAATAGTTTAATTCAAAACGATGCATGCTAATGTCATGACGATGCAATGCACAAAAAAACCGCGATTTTCTAGTAGTGGTTTTGCGGGGCGCCACACTAGGGTATGAAGTGGACGGGGCTAGGGGGTGGCGCCCCCACCCCTCTATTTAAAGGAGGGAGGCACCATGGGAGGGGGAGTCCTAGTAGGACTCCCCTCCCTTCCTTGGCCGGCGGATTGGGAGGGGGGAAGGAATCCTTCTCCCCCACGACTCCTTGTCTTGCCCCACAAGGACTCCTTGATCCTTTCTTGGTTTTCAAGCAAACTCCAAGAAATCTCCTAGAACCTTCCGGAACATTCCGAAACCTTCTAGAATCCCCATAAAAATACTCCGGAACATTTCCTAACTTAGAAAATGATCCCCAATATATGAATCTCATTCTCCGGACAATTCCGGATCTCCTCGTTATGTCCCGGATCTAATCTGAGACTCCGAACAACATTCGGTTTCCAACGCATATTCCATATCTACTTAAAACAACTTCGAACCTTAAGTGTGTCACCCTACGGTTCGTGAATATGCAGACATGATGGAGACACCTTTCCGATCAATAACCATCAGCGGGATCTGGAGATCCATACTGGCTCCCACATACTCAACGATGACTTCGTGATCGATAGAACCATTAACATACGAAACCAATTCCCTTTGTCACACGATATTCTACTTATCCGAGGTTTGATCGTTGGTATCTCCATACCTAGTTCTACCTCGTTACTGATAAGTACTCTTTACTCGTTCCATGTTATGTCATCCCTTGTGACCTAGTCACATGCTTGCAAGCTCACTAGATGGAATTCCACCGAGAGGGCCCAGAGCATATCTATCCGTCATATGGATGGACAAATCCCAATTTTGGTCCATGCACTTTAACACATACTTTCAGAATACCCAATGACACCTTTATAACCACCCAGTTACGAAGCGGTGTTTGATGTCATCAAAGTACCCATCCGGTGATGGTGATTAACATAACCTCATGGTCGAAGGATTAGGTTACTATGCATTTGAAAGCTTATAGCAATACGAACTTAATGACTTGATCTTATGCTATGCTTACTATGGGTGTGTGTCCATCACATCATTCTCCTAATGATATAACCTTGTTATTAATGGCATCCAATGTCCATGATCAGGAAACCATGATCATCAATTAATCAACAAGCTAGTTCCACAAGAGGCTTACTAGGGACTCTTTTATGTTTACAAAACAGACATGTATTAGTGTTTCCTTATAATACAATTATAGCATGGGATGTAAACATTCATCATAAACACAAAGATATAATAATAACCACTTTTATTATTGCCTCTTGGGCATATCTCCAACAGTCTCCCACTTGCACTAGAGTCAATAATCTAGATTACATGGTAATATACCTAACACCCATAGCGTACTGGTGTTGGTCATGCTTTGCTCTAGGGAGAGGTTTAGTCAACGAATCTGCCACATTCAGATCAGTGTGTACTTTGCAAATCCTTATGTCACCATCTCGGACATACTCGCGAATAGCATGGAAACGTAGCTTGATGTGCTTCAGCTTGCTATGTGACCTTGGCTCCTGTGCATTAGCTATGGCACCTGTGTTGTCACAGTAGATGGCCATCGGGTCCAATGCACTGGGAACCACGCCAAGTTCAGTAATGAACTCCTTCATCCATATGGCTTCTTGTGCAGCCTCCGAAGCAGTTATGTATTCCGATTCAGTTGAAGATTTCGCCACAACGCTTTGCTTGGCACTCCTCCAGCTCACTGCAGCACCATTCAAAATAAATACGTATCCAAACTGTGACTTCGAGTCTTCTGGATCGGTGTTCCAACTAGTATCAGTGTAACCGTTTACAACAAGCTGTTCATCACCTCCATAAGAAAGAACCATATCCTTAGTCCTATTCAGGTACTTTAGGATATTCTTGACCGCTGTCCAGTGCTCCATTCCAGGATCACTTTGATATCTGCTAGTCAAACTAATAGCATGTGCTATATCCGGTCTTGTACACAGCATGGCATACATGATAGAACCTATGGCCGAGGCATAGGGAATATTATTCATCTTTTCTCTATCTTCTGCCGTAGCCGGACTTTGAGTCTTACTCAAGGTCTTACCTGACAACATGGGCACAAACCCTTTCTTGCTCTCTTCCATTCTAAACTTCTTTAGAACTTTGTCTAAGTATGTACTTTGTGAAAGCGCTATTAGGTGTCTTGATCTATCTCTATAAATCTTGATGCCTAGAATATATGCCGCTTCGCCAAGATCCTTCATTGAAAAACTATTATTCAAATAGGTTTTGACGCTATTAAGAAGTTCTATATCATTCCCAATCAACAATATGTCATCTACATATAGTACTAGGAATGCTACAGAGCTCTCATTCACTTTCTTGTAAATACAAGCTTCTCCATAAGTTTGTATAAATCCAAAGTTTTTGATTACTTTATCAAAACGTTGATTCCAACTTTGGGATGCTTGCTTCAGTCCATAAATGGAGCGCTGAAGTTTGCATACCTTGTCAGCATCTTTAGGATCGACAAAACCCTTGGGTTGTACCATATACAACTCTTCCTCAATGTCACCATTAAGGAATGTCGTTTTGACATCCATCTGCCAAATCTCATAATCGAAATATGCAGCGATTGCTAACAAAATCCTCACAGACTTTAGCTTCTCTACTGGTGAGAAAGTATCATCGTAATCAACTCCTTGAATTTGTAAGTCCACCAAAGTCCATACTTGGTTTTCGTACATGGATCCCATTTCGGATTTCATGGCTTCTAGCCATTTGTCGGAATCTGGGCTCACCATAGCTTCTTCATACGTCACAGGGTCATCAGTGTTGTCCACCAACATGACGTTCAAGGCAGAGTCATACCAATCAGGAATGGTACAAACTCTCGTTGACCTGCGAGGTTCAGCAGCAACTTCGTTCGAAGTTTCATGATCACCATCATGAGCTTCCTCTCCAATTGGTGCAGGCGGCACAAAAACATCTTCCGGTGCTGCGCTACTCTCAACTCCGAGAGAAGGTTCAATAACCTCATCGAGTTCTACTTTCCTTCCAGTCACTTCTTTCGAGAGAAACTCCTTCTCAAGAAAGGATCCATTCTTAGCAACGAAAACTTTGCCTTCGGATCTATGATAGAAGGTATACCCAATTGTTTCTTTAGGGTATACTATGAAGACGCATTTCTCTACTTTGGGTTCAAGCTTATCAGGTTGTAACTTCTTTACATATGCTTCGCAACCCCAAACTTTAAGGAACGACAACTTAGGTTTCTTACCAAACCACAATTCGTACGGTGTCGTTTCAACAGATTTAGATGGTGCCCTATTTAAAGTGAATGCGGCTGTCTCTAATGCATAGCCCCAAAACGATAGCGGTAAATCTGTAAGAGACATCATGGACCGAACCATATCTAAGAGAGTTTGATTACGACGTTCGGACACACCATTACGCTGTGGTGTTCCTGGCGGTGTCAACTGCGAAAGTATTCCACATTTCTTTAAATGCATGCCAAACTCATAACTTAGATATTCACCTCCACGGTCAGAACGCAGAAACTTAATCTTCTTGTTACGATGATTTTCCACTTCACTTCGAAATTCCTTAAACTTCTCGAAAGTTTCGGACTTATGTTTCATAAAGTAGATATACCCATATCTACTTAAGTCATCCGTGAAAGTGAGAACATAACGATGTCCACCACGCGATGCTACACTCATTGGACCGCACACATCGGTATGTATTATTTCCAATAAGTCTGTAGCTCGCTCCATTATTCCAGAGAATGGAGTCTTAGTCATTTTTCCCATTAGACATGTTTCGCATCTTTCAAGTGATTCAAAATCAAGTGATTCAAGAAGTCCATCAGAATGGAGTTTCTTCATACGCTTCACTCCAATGTGACCAAGACGACAGTGCCACATGTATGTAGAATTATCATTCAATTTTATTCGTTTAGCATCTATGTTATGAACATGTGTATCACTACTATCGAGATTCAATAAGAATAAACCATTCATCTCAGGTGCATTACCATAAAATATATTACTCATATAAATCGAACAACCTTTATTCTCAGACTTAAAAGAGTAACCGTCTTGCAATAAACAAGATCCAGATATAATGTTCATGCTTAACGCAGGCACCAAATAACAATTATTTAAATTTAAAACTAATCCCGAAGGTAGATGTAGAGGGAGCGTGCCGACGGCGATCACATCAACCTTGGAGCCATTTCCAACGCGCATCGTAACCTCGTCTCTCGCTAGTCTTCATTTATTCCACAGCTCCTGTTTTGAGTTACAAATATGAGCAACCGAACCAGTATCAAATACCCAGGCACTACTACGATTACTAGTAAGATACACATCAATAACATGTATATCGAATATACCTTTCTTCTTGATGTTGCCGTTCTTCAGATCTACCAGGTACTTGGGGCAGTTACGCTTCCAGTGACCAGCACCCTTGCAGTAGAAGCATTCAGTTTTAGGCTTAGGACCAGCCTTGGGCTTCTTAGAAGGTGCGGCAGCTTTCTTGTCGTCCTTCTTGAAGTTGCCCTTTTTCTTAGGTTTGCCTTGTTTCTTGAAATTGGTGGTCTTATTGACCATCAACACTTGGTGCTCCTTCTTGATCTCCACTTTAGCAGTTTTCAGCATGGACGATAGTTCAGGCAACGTCTTGTTCATGTAGTGCATATTGTAGTTCATCACAAAGTTCTCATAACTCGGTGGCAGTGATTGGAGGACACGGTGAATCCCTAACTCATTAGGAATCGTTATCCCCAACTCTTGGAGCTTGTTTGCGTGCCCAGACATGGTGAGCACGTGCTTGCTAACAGAGCTTCCCTCTTCCATCTTACAGGTAAAGAACTTTTCGGAGGCCTCATAGCTCTCCACGGCCGCGTGAGTCTCAAAATTGAGCTTGAGCTCCTTAATGATCTCGAACGGGTCGTGGTGCTCAAAACGCTTCTGGAGCTCCGTTTCTAAACCGTACAGGATGGCACACTGAACTGTGGAGTAATGATTTTTCCGAGTGGCGTAAACATTCTTTATGTCATCGGTGGCATCTTTTGTAGGTGGGTCACCTAGCGGTGCTTCGAGCACATAGGTCATCTGACCAGCCCTGAGGACAATCTTCAGACCACGGAGCCAGTCCGTGAAGTTGCTTCCATTGTTCTTAAGCTTTTCTTTCTCTAGGAACGCACTGAAATTGATGGAGAGATTCGCCATAATCTACAACAAATTTGCAAGTAGTTTAGACTAAGTTTATGATAAATTGAGTTCAATTTTTAATTCTTAAATTAACTAGGTGAACTCCCACTCAAAACAACATCCCTCACATTGTCTTAGTGATTACACGAACCAAGTCCACTACACCAAGTACGATCTTCACGAGAGAGGATGTAGTTTCATCGGCGAACAATCTTCATGTTCATCATATCACTTATATGACTCGTGCTCTACCTTTCGGTATTCCGTGTTTTGAGACCATGTCTGTACATGCTAGGCTCGTCAAGATTAACCTTAGTTTCCGCATGTGCAAATCTGGCTTGCACCCGTTGTATGCACATGTAGAATCTATCACATCCGATCATCACGAGATGCTTCGAGACGACGAGTCTTAGCAACGGTGCCAACTAAGGACGAACACTTTATTACTTGAAATTTAGTGAGAGGGATCATCTTATAATGCTACCATCACGATCTAAGTGATACAAGATGCATAAAGGATTAACATCACAGGCAATTCATAATTAGTGTGATATGATATGGCCCTTTCTTCTTATGCCTTTGATCTCCATCTCTAAAGCACGGACATGATATCCATCATCACCAGCATTGCGTCAAGGTCAGTGGCGTCGCTTCATGGTTGTCCATCATCACTAGCAACTATTACAACTACTTGGAATAAAGCTATTACAAGATGAATAGACACGCAGGTCTTAACAGAATTAAAGACAACCATTGGGCTCCTGCCGGTTGCCATATTACAACAAGGATCATTGCATACATCAAATATAATCACAATAACATGATGGCCATATCACATCACAAAACCCATGCAAAAACAAGTTAGACGCCTCTAATTTTCTTTGCATGTTTTACGTGGTTTGGGGCTTTCGAATAAGAACGGATCTTACCTACGAAACTGAACCACAACGTTGATACAAGTGCTATCAAGTGCAAAGTGTAGATTTGATCTATACTATGATGGGAGAGACAGACACCCGCAAAGCCACTTGTGCAAAGCAAGTTACACGTCAAGTGTGAAGCAAGTCTCATGTGCGATGACATGTAAGGTTAGCCCGAGCCGCTTCATCCCACCATACCGCAAGATGCAAAGTACACAAAGCAAAAGACGGCACGAGCACCAACGCCCACAAAACCATTGTGTTCTACTCGTGCAACAGATCTACGCATAGATACGACTCTGATACCACTAATGGGTTCGTAGCATGGAAAACAAAAAATTTCTACCGCAAGAACGAACAAAACCCAGATCTAATCTAGATAAAAGTCAAGATCTAATCTATTAGACATGTGCAACGAGATAGATCTGTACTAACCCTCGTATATCCGAAAGCGTTATGAGATTGGATCTCGTGGTTGATGTAGTCGATCACTTGCCGATCTCAAGATCGTGTGGACGATCCTTCCGGCGCCGCATTCCGGCAGCGCTTCCGCAGTCGGTCACACGTGCGGAGTCGAAGCAGACCTTCCTCTCCCTGTTCCAGCGAGTAGCGGAGGTAGTAGATCTTCTCCACGGAATCCTAGTAGCACGACGGTGTGGTGGTGGTGGTGGAGTAGAGAATTCTGCAGGGCTTCACCTAAGCCTGAGTAGAGGGAAGGAGGAGGAGAGAGGCGGCGGCTAGGGTATGAAGTGGAGGGGGCTAGGGGGTGGCGCCCCCACCCCTCTATTTAAAGGAGGAAGGCGCCATGGGAGGGGGAGTCCTCGTAGGACTCCCCTCCCTTCCTTGGCCGGCGAATTGGGAGGGGGGAGGAGTCCTCCTCCCCAACGACTCCTTGTCTTGCCCCACAAGGACTCCTTGATCCTTTCTTGGTTTTCAAGCAAACTCCAAGAAATCTCCTAGAACCTTCCGGAACATTCCGAAACCTTCTAGAATCCCCATACAAATACTTCGGAACATTTCCTAACTTAGAAAATGATCCCCAATATATGAATCTCATTCTCCGGACAATTCCGGATCTCCTCGTGATGTCCCGGATCCAATCCGAGACTCCGAACAACATTCGGTTTCCAACGCATATTCCATATCTACTTAAAACAACTTCGAACCTTAAGTGTGTCACCCTACGGTTCGTGAATATGCAGACATGATGGAGACACCTTTCCGATCAATAACCATCAGCGGGATCTGGAGATCCATACTGGCTCCCACATACTCAACGATGACTTCGTGATCGATAGAACCATTAACATACGAAACCAATTCCCTTTGTCACGCGATATTCTACTTATCCGAGGTTTGATCGTCGGTATCTCCATACCTAGTTCTACCTTGTTACTGATAAGTACTCTTTACTCGTTCCATGTTATGTCATCCCTTGTGACCTAGTCACATGCTTGCAAGCTAACTAGATGACATTCCACCGAGAGGGCCCAGAGCATATCTATCCGTCATATGGATGGACAAATCCCAATCTTGGTCCATGCGCTTCAACACATACTTTTAGAATACCCAATGACACCTTTATAACCACCCAGTTACGAAGCGGTGTTTGATGTCATCAAAGTACCCATCTGGTGATGGTGATTAACATAACCTCATGGTCGAAGGATTAGGTTACTATGCATTTGAAAGCTTATAGCAATATGAACTTAATGACTTGATCTTATGATACGCTTACTATGGGTGTGTGTCCATCACATCATTCTCCTAATGATATAACCTTGTTATTAATGACATCCAATGTCCATGATCAGGAACCCATGATCATCAATTAATCAACAAGCTAGTTCCACCAGAGGCTTACTAGGGACTCTTTTATGTTTACAAAACACACATGTATTAGTGTTTCCTTATAATACAATTATAGCATGGGATGTAAACATTCATCATAAACACAAAGATATAATAATAACCACTTTTATTATTGCCTCTTGGGCATATCTCCAACACACACAGGATCAACGGTTGGTGCGCACGATCCGCGTGACAACTGTGACAACCAATCAGGGCGTAGCATATGGAGTGGGCACAGGTTTGGGCTTCTACGAAAGAGAGAGAGGGGGCAAAACTGGGTAGTATCAAAAAACCAAGGGCAAAGCTAAGTAGTATAAAAATGGAAAGTGTGGGTGTCTTTTACAATGAAATGCATCATGGCATACATCAAATTATGCCAAGATAGATCCACTAGAGTTCATTGCATGTGTGTTCTTTCCACAAACCACATATGTATCCACAAGAGTCATTGCATGTGTGTTCCTATCATGAACCACATTTGGATCAACCAGTGTCATTGCATGTGTGTTCTTTCCACAAACCACATATGGATCAACCAATGGCATTGCATGTGTGTTCTTTTCACAAACCACACATGGATCAACCAGTGTTCACTGCATGTGTGTTCTTTCCACAAACCACTTATGGATCAACCAGTGGTCATTTCATGTGTGTTCTTTTCCACAAACCACTTTTCGATCAACCAGTGGTCATTGCATGTGTGTTCTTATACTAAAACCAGCATTAGAGTCATTGCATGTGTGTTCTTTCCAAAACGACACTTGGATCAACCAGTGGTCATTGCATGTGTGTTCTTTTCCACAAACCACATATGGATCCATATGTGTTCTTATACTAAAACCAGCATTAGAGTCATTGCATGTGTGTTCTTTCTACAAACCACTTATGGATCCACCAGTGTTCATTGCATGTGTGTTCTTTTCCACAAACCACATATGGATCAACCAGTGGTCATTGCATGTGTATTCTTTTCACAAACCACATGTGGACCCACTAGAGTCATTGCATGTGTGTTCTTATACTAAAACCAGCACTAGACTCATTGCATGTGTGTTCTTTTCACAAACCACACATGGATCCACCAGTGTCATTGCATGTGTGTTCTTTCCACCAACCACACATGGATCAACCAGTGGTCATTGCATGTGTGTTATTTTCCACAAACCACATATGGATCCATTAGAGTCATTGCATGTGTGTTCTTATACTAAAACTAGCACTAGAGTCATTGCATGTGTGTTCTTTCCACAAACCACACATGCATCAAGCAGTGTCATTGCATGTGTGTTCTTTCCACAAACCACATATGGATCAACCAGTGGTCATTGCATGTGTGTTCTTTTCACAAACCACATATGGACCCACTAGAGTCATTGCATTTGTGTTCTTTCCACAAACCACACATGGATCCACCAATGGCATTGCATGTGTGTTCCTGACATGAACCTCATATGGACCCACTAGAGTCATTGCATGTGTGTTCTATCCACAAACCACACATGGATCAATCGGTGTCATTGCACGTGTGTTCTTTCCACAAACCACATATGGATCAACCAGTGTCATTGCATGTGTGTTCTTTCCACAAACCACACATGGATCAACGAGTGTCTTTGCATGTGTGTTCTTTCCACAAACCACTTATGGATCCACCAGTATTCATTGCATGTGTGTTCTTTTCCACAAACCACATATGGATCAACCAGTGGTCATTGCATGTGTGTTCTTTTCACAAACCACATGTGGACCCACTAGAGTCATTGCATGTGTGTTCCTGACATGAACCACATATGGACCCATTAGAGTCATTGCATGTGTGTTCTTTCCACAAACCACATATGTATCCACAAGGGTCATTGCATGTGTGTTCTATCCACAAACCACATATGGATCAACCAATGGAATTGCATGTGTTCTTTTCACAAACCACACATGGATCAACCAGTGTTCACTGCATGTGTGTTCTTTCCACAAACCACTTATGGATCCACCAGTGTTCATTGCATGTGTGTTCTTTTCCACAAACAACATATGGATCCATTAGAGTCATTGCATGTGTGTTCTTTCCACAAACCACACATGGATTAACCAATGACATTGCATGTGTGTTCTTTCCACAAACCACATATGGATCAACCAGTGGCATTGCATGTGTGTTCTTTTCACAAATCACATATGGATCCACTAGAGTCATTGCTTGTGTGTTCTTATACTAAAATCAGCACTAGAGTCATTGCATGTGTGTTCTTTCCACAAACCACATATGGATCCACCAGTGTTCACTCCATGTGTGTTCTTTCCACAAACCACTTATGGATCCACCAGTGTTCACTACATGTGTGTTCCTGACATGAACCACATATGGATCCACCAGTGTTCACTGCATGTGTGTTCCTGACATGAACTACATATGGACCCAATAGAGTCATTGCATGTGTGTTCTTTTCACAAACCACATATCGATCCACCAGTGTTCACTGCATGTGCGTTCTTTCCACAAACCACTTATGGATCCACCAGTGTTCATTGCATGTGTGTTCTTTTCCACAAACCACTTATGGATCAACCAGTGGTCATTGCATGTGTGTTCTTTTCACAAACCACATATGGACCCACTAGAGTCATTGCATGTGTGTTCTTATACTAAAACCAGCACTGGACTCATTGCATGTGTGTTCTTTTCACAAACCACACATGGATCCACCAGTGTCATTGCATGTGTGTTCTTTCCACAAACCACACATGGATTAACCAGTGGTCATTGCATGTGTGTTCTTTTCCACAAACCACATATGGATCCATTAGAGTCATTGCATGTGTGTTATTTCCACAAACCACACATGGATCAACCAGTGTCATTGCATGTGTGTTCTTTCCACAAATCACATATGGACCCACTAGAGTCATTGCTTGTGTGTTCTTATACTAAAACCATCACTAGAGTCATTGCATGTGTGTTCTTTTCAAAACAACATATGGATCCACCAGTGTTCACTGCATGTGTGTTCTTTCCACAAACCACTTATGGATCCACCAGTGTTCATTGCACGTGTGTTCTTTTCCACAAACCACATATGGATCAACCAGTGGTCATTGCATGTGTGTTGTTTTCACAAACTACATATGGACCCACTAGATTCATTGCATGTGTGTTCTTATACTAAAACTAGCACTAGAGTCATTGCATGTGTGTTCTTTCCACAAACCACTGATGACCCACAAGTATAGGGGGTGTATCGCAGTATTTTCGAGGGAAGTGAAATCCAATTTATTGATTCGACACAAGGGGAGCCAAAGAATATTTATAAGCCTTAACAACTGAGATTTCAATTCAACTGCACCTGGAAACAATCTTGCTCACAGCAGTTTATCAGTAGCCACAGTTTTGTAGTAGGAATAGTAAAGTAACAGTAGTAGTATAGCAAAGACAGTTGTAACAAAAGAAGTAACAGTGGGATTCGAGTGCGGTAGGCATAGGGATGGATGGACGGGCGTTGCATGGACAAGACAATTCACATAGCAATCAGAATATAGGGCAATTGCAGATAAATAAGATAAAGCATCCAAGTACTAGACAATCCTAGGCATGTGTTCCATATATAGTCATACGTGCTCGCAATGAGATCTTGCACAACATCTTTTGTCCTGCCAGCCCGTTTGCAGCGGGGCCTCTAGGGAACTACTGGCAATTAAGGTGCTCCTTTTAATAGAGCACCGGAGCAAAGCATTAACACTCCGTGAACACATGTGATCCTCACATCAAAGCCATTCCCTTCCGGTTATCCCGATTTCTGTCACTTCGGGGCCATAGGTCCGGACAACAACGTGCGTATACAACTTGTATATAAGACCAAAAACAATACTATCATAATGAATCAATAACATGTTCAGATCTGAAATCATGGCACTCGGGCCCTAGTGACAAGCATTAAGCACAACAAGTCGCAACAAAGTCATAAAGCACTAATAAAAGATACCAGGCACCATGCCCTAACAATCTGATGCCATTACATGAACGATCTCATCTAATCCCTACCATCCCCATAGCCTATAGCGGGGGATTACTCACTCATAGATGGGGAAACATGGATGGTCGATGGAGATGATGGTGGACATCGATGGAGATGGCTCCGGGGGCACTTCCCCGTCCCGGCAGGGTGTCGGAATAGAGACTTTCTGACCCTGAATCTCCCCTTCAATGGTGGCGGCCGCTGCGGAACTTTTTTGGAAAAACGTCGAACCCCCCGAAGTTTTTAGGTCAGAAGGCTCCTTATAGGCGAAGAGAGAGGCCGAGGGGGTGCCTGGGGCCACCACACCATGCCCTAGCGTGGCCAGGCCCAGCCCGCGCCTGGGGGGGTGTGGCTAGCCCCTGGCCCTCCTCCGTCTCGTATTCTGGCTCCTGGAGTCTTCTGGAAAAATAGGCACTTTGGCTTTTGTCCCGTCCAATTCCGAGAATATTCATTTTCTCACTTTCTTGGAACCAAAAACAGCAGAAAACAGGCAGCTGGCACTGTGGCTCTTGTTAATAGGTTAGTCCAAGAAATCATATGAAAAGTACTCCAAAGTGTTGACAAAACACAAGAAAGTGGATAAAACCAAGCATGGAGCATCAAAAATTATAGATACATTTGCAATGTATCAACATCCCCAAGCTTAACTCCTGCTCGTCCTCGAGTAGGAAAGTGATAGAAAGAAAGAATAATTTTTGAGGTGACATGCACCATCAAAGACTTGACCAAAGTATTTATAAACATTCAAAGCTGGGATCATAGTACTTCAATCATAACATGAAAAACAAAGTTCTAGCAATAAGACAAAGAAACTATGATGCAACATGAAAAGGCACAAACAAAAGATTCATGAATAACAATGCTTTGCAAGACGTTTGTTTGTTTCACATAAAGAAAACATAGCAAAGTGGCATTCAGCTTGTCCCTCATAGAGTAGCAAACAAAAATGCATAGGACACCTTCAAAGTTTACAAGAGTGACTAGATACAAATAGTTTAAAACAAGCAATATCAAGGTATGCACCAATCAACAAGTCTTGGGACAATGCACATAGAACTAAGAATGGCCACTATGCTCTCAAAGTAGGTGCATAAAGATAGAAGGTGGAGACTCGATATAATGGTGGAAGAAAGGCCTTTTTATAAAAGGAAGTAGGGATTAAAGTCTCATAAAGAGCTTCCAAAAATTATGGTACTTATAGCTTTCAGCTCTCATTGCCCCTATCATAAGCATCTTGAAGTGATTAAGGTTAAAGTGAACAAACTATGGTGTACATGCTTGACGAAGTATAAGTCAAAAATCTCATGTCCCTTGTATACGAGGGTCGCTCCTCATGCTACTCAAGTTTAGTCACTGGTAAGTTCTTGTCATTGTAAGTACATGTGTATCATTGAGAACCGCCAACGGGGTACCCCTTGCCCGATGATACGGAAGAATCCCCATATCAAAATGACAAGGCAAGCAGACAACGAGCATCTTTGCATTCTTCTTATTTACCATGGGAATATGGTGCTTTTTTCTCTCTTTCCTCTTTTCATAATATCTTTTTTTTATTTTCTCTTTTTTCTCAATATAGGACTCTTTTTTTATAAGAAGAATGCTTCATAGACAGCTCATTATGGTTACGCTACAGGTTTCCACCATGTCAGCATGGATTAGACCAGCGGCCCTGGCGTTTCTCTAACACATATACATAACTCCATGGACTTACAAGCTCCCCTTTCATTTCACACCGACGACATCCATATACAAAAGAGCATGATATCAACTAGGTACAAGTACCAAGTGCAATGTTGAAAGCGTTCCCCATGAAAGCATGGTTCTGCTAATTCCCAACAAATAAGTGAAAGCATATACAACATAGAAGACACAATGGTTCAAGTTTATTAAGGGCAAGAAAAGTAAAGTGTGCCATCAAGTTCATGAGAGCTTTAATCACTAGTTTTCTCATAACAAGTTTAATTTGGAAGGTAAACAAAAGCATGAATATACTTGGAATAGCATAAGCTAATAGGTAGGCACGGTGGAATCTTTGGAATAACTTGGTTTAGGGAGTTGGATGCATGAGTGGAACTCATACTTTGTTGTGGAGGCTAGCAAAAGATTGGGAGCGACAAACTAAAAGAGCAACAATGGCCATAATCATGCAGAGAGACAAATCATCATTGATCAAAGCATAAAGTGATACTACAAGTTGAAAACAAAAGGATCATAAAGGCTATGGTGACTTGAGATAGTCATAACATGGTGTGAGCATGTGCCAAGTCAACCCAAATAAAGCATCAAAGGAGAATACCACTATACTATGCTTTAATATGGTAAAACAACGCATGATTCATCCAAGGCACATTAAGCAATCTCAACTGTTTATAACAAGTCATGCTACAACAAAGAATACTAAGCATAAAGCCAAAACAATATCAAGCATGGCATGACAAAGCACAGGCCACAGTCAAAAACAAGCTCTTTTTACCACATAAGTATGAACTTTCCTACTCTTTTACAAACCAAACCAAACCAAACCAAACCAATTGCAAACCAATGTATGAAAGAGGGGGTCCAACCAATTTATTCAGAAAACTAAGCAAACCAAGCAAACTAAAAACCAAAACGAAAGCGAAAAAGAAGACGCTCCAAGAACAACACAACTGTGCATGAAACAATAAAAATGAAGCGTTTGGAAGAAACCTGGAACTTTTATTGATGAAGAAGGGGATGCCTTGGGCATCCCCAAGCTTTGAAGCTTGTACTTCTTGAATATTTCTTGGGGTGACACGCGTGGCATCCCCAAGCTTGAGCTTTAGTCCATCCTTCATCTCATTACTCATTCCTTCCATACGCCTGAAAATTTTCCTTCATACAAAACTTCACACAATCTCATTAGCAACATTAATGCACTCAAGATAAAAGGTCTTAAGGTTCAGTTCTAACACCAAATAAACTTCCATTAGAACACTAGCTACTGTATCACTTCCCTCAAAAAGCTCAATTCCCCAAAAGAACTCAAAAAGGAACCCACAAGAAGCAAATGCAGAAAATGGCAGAAATCTGTCAAAACAGACCAGCAGGTAAGGACGAATTTTTTCGAAGACCTTATGTTGCTCAAATCAAAAAGTTTTGAACTAACGAAAGTTCAATAACAACCTGGGTCAGAAGCACACAAAATTACAACTCAGTCCGACATACAGATCTCTATCCCAAATTTTTACGGTGAAGCACAAAAATCTGTTTCAGGACAGCTTCTTTCCCAATCATTACTTCTCTCTCATTAGAGGTTACTTTTGACACAAAAAGCAAATAAAAAGGATAAGGAGCGGTTATTACTGAAGTAACAACTTCCAAGACTCATCTAAAACTTTTGGATTATCTCCCAATAAGTACTTTTCTTTAATGCCTTTAAGTTAGGCAAAAGCAAAAACTAAAAATGGATAAAATAGAAGTAAGCAGAGATAATCATGGCGAAAACATTGTTTTGTTCAATGAAATCAATTTGTTAACAAGGTTGATCAGGTCTTGTTACCAAAAGAATTTCATATGATACAAACCTGTGTATTCCACTAATGATTATGTTACCTCAACCTTGATAGCAATGGTCCCAATCATAATAGTTTCAAATTTTTCTCTTGGTATGGGACAATATATTTCTCCAACTTGAATGCCCTCAACATGTTCAATTGAATTCAAGCCATAAGTCATTTCAATCTTCTCGGGCAAATAGACAATATGTTCCTTGTCATTAACATTGAAGGTCACCTTCCCTTGATTATAATTAATAACAGGTCCTGCGGTATTTAAGAAAAGGTCTCCCAAGAATAATAGACATAATATCATCTTTAGGCATCAAAGTTTGAGAGGATGCTCTCATAATAAATATGAGTTGAAGTAAAATAGAGCATCAAGAAGCAAATTTAAAACACATTTAAGTCTAACCCACTTCCTATGCATAGGAATCGTGTATGCAAATAAATTCACAAAGAACAAAGTGACAAGCATAGGAAGATAAAACAAGAGTAACTTCAAAACTTTCAGCACATAGAGAGGTGTTTCAATACCATGAAAACTTCTACAACCATATTTTCCTCTCTCATAATAATTTTCAGCAGCCTCATGAATAAAGTCAACAATATAACTATCACATAAAGCATGCGTTTCATGATCTACAAGCACTAGAGATTTATTCTAAACATCTTCAAAAGAATCCTCAGGAACATAACATTCATCCTCCTTTAGTAAGCATGGAGGATAATCAAATCATGTAAGGGATAAAGAGTTACTCTCATTAGAAGGTAGGCATGGGTAGCTAATCCATTCTTCCTCCTTTTGTTCATCACTCTCCTCCTCTTTTTCATCTAATGAGATGTCAGGTTCACCAATTTCTGCTTCCATAGGATCCTGCAAGGCATTAGTCTCTTCCATTTGTGGAAAGCATCTATTAAAATATTCAAGAATATAGCCATTTTCAACCCTGTAATTATCAAAGCAAAATTTAAGTATACCATAAACCTCATATTTGTAAGGTGAATCATCAATACTTTCAAGGAAACTAGCAAGTTCAAAAGCACCCTTCCAAGCAATAAATTCTTCAATTTGTTCCGCATCATAAAAGTCATAAATTCCTTTAGCATAGGAAGATATGGTATCATTATAACTATACTCACATTGAAAAGGGAGGTGTTTATACCTCTTTCTGCAACAAGACTCATCACAGCAATAAGTAACATTATAAGTAGAGCACACGTTTCTAGCAATGGTATACAATCTATCAATTTGTTCCCATAAGTGTTTCCCTTTTTGTGACAAGCGGTGTTCCTTATAATAATATTTTTGATCTTCCGTGAACCCACCTTGCCAATAAGCTTCGATTTCAAAGATACCAACCATTGACAACAAGCATGATAAGGCAAGACAATAATAGACCAACGAAAATAACAACTAGAGTAGGAACTACTTTTTTGTATTTTTGATAAAGAAACAAGCAAACAAAGAGAAAATAAACTTAGCTTGAACAATAGTGAATCCACGTGGACTTGATAAATAAAGCTATGCTCCCCGGCAATGGCGCTAGAAAATAGTCTTGATGACCCACAAGTATAGGGGGTGTATCGCAGTATTTTCGAGGGAAGTGAAACCCAATTTATTGATTCGACACAAGGGGAGCCAAAGAATATTTATAAGCCTTAACAACTGAGTTGTCAATTCAGATGCACCTGGAAACAATCTTGCTCACAGCAGTTTATCAATAGCAACAGTTTTGTAGTAGGAATAGTAAAGTAACAGCAGTAGTAAAGCAAAGATAGTAGTAACAAAAGAAATAACAGTGGGATTCGAGTGCGGTAGGCATAGGGATGGATGGACGGGCGTTGCATGGACAAGACAATTCACATAGCAATCAGAACATAGGGAAATTGCAGATAAATAAGATAAAGCATCCAAGTACTAGACAATCCTAGGCATGTGTTCCATATATAGTCATACGTGCTCGCAATGAGAACTTACACAACATCTTTTGTCCTGCCAGCCCGTTTGTAGCGGGGCCTCTAGGGAACTACTGGCAATTAAGGTGCTCTTTTTAATAGAGCACCGGAGCAAAGCATTAACACTCCATGAACACATGTGATCCTCACATCAAAGCCATTCCCTTCCGGTTATCCCGATTTCTGTCACTTTGGGGCCATAGGTTCCGGACAACAACGTGTGTATACAACTTGTAGATAAGACCAAAAACAATACTATCATAATGAATCAATAACAAGTTCAGATCTGAAATCATGGCACTCGGGCCCTAGTGACAAGCATTAAGCACAACAAGTCGCAACAAAGTCATAAAGCATAATAAAAGATACTAGGCACCATGCCCTAACAATCTGATGCCATTACATGAACGATCTCATCCAATCCCTACCATCCCCATAGCCTACAGCGGGGGATTACTCACTCATAGATGGGGGAAACATGGATGGTCGATGGAGATGATGGTGGAGATCGATGGAGATGGCTCCGGGGGCACTTCCCCATCCCGGCAGGGTGCCGGAACAGAGACTTTCTGTCCCCCGAATCTCCCCTTCGATGGTGGCGACGCTATGGAACTTTTCTGGAAAAACGTCGAACCCCCCGAAGTTTTTAGGTCAGAAGGCTCCTTATACGCGAAGAGAGAGGCCGAGGGGATGCCTGGGGCCACCACACCATGCCCTGGCATGGCCAGGCCCAGCCCGCGCCTAGGGGGTGTGTGGCCAGCCCCTGGCCCTCCTTTGTCTCGTATTCTGGCTCCTGGAGTCTTCAGGAAAAATAGGCACTTTGGCGTTTGTCCCGTCCAATTCCGAGAATATTCATTTTCTGACTTTCCTGGAACCAAAAACAGCAGAAAATAGGCAGCTGGCACTGTGGCTCTTGTTAATAGGTTAGTCCAAGAAATCATATGAAAAGTACTCCAAAGTGTGGACAAAACATAAGAAAGTGGATAAAACCAAGCATGGAGCATCAAAAATTATAGATACATTTGCCATGTCTCAACCACACATGGATCAACCAGTGCCATTGCATGTGTGTTCTTTCCACAAACCACATATGGATCAACCAGTGGTCATTGCATGTGTGTTCTTTTCACAAACCACATATGGACCCACTAGAGTCATTGCATGTGTGTTCTTTCCACAAACCACATATGGATCCACCAGTGTTCACTGCATGTGTTTTCTTTCCACGAACCACTTATGGATCCACCAGTGTTCACTACATGTGTGTTCCTGACATGAACCACATATGGATCCACTAGTGTTCACTACATGTGTGTTCCTGACATGAACCACATATGGACCCACTAGAGTCATTGCATGTGTGATCCTCTCACAGACCACACATGGATCCACCAGTGTTCACTGCATGTGTGTTCTTTTAACAAACCACTTATGGACCCACCAGTGTTCATTGCATGTGTGTTCTTTTCCACAAACCACTTATGGATCAACTAGTGGTCATTGCATGTGTGTTCTTTTCAAAAACTACATGTGGACCCACTAGAGTCATTGCATGTGTGTTCTTATACTAAAACTAGCACTAGAGTCATTGCATGTGTGTTCTTTCCACAAACCACAGATGGATCAACTAGTGTCATTGCATGTGTGTTCTTTCCACAACCCACATATGGATCAACCAATGGTCATTGCATGTGTGTTCTTTTCACCACATATGGACCCACTAGAGTCATTGCATGTGTGTTCTTTCCACAAACCACATATGGATCCACCAGTGTTCACTGCATGTGTGTTCTTTCCACAAACCACTTATGGATCCACCAGTGTTCACTACATGTGTGTTCCTAACATGAACCACATATGGATCCACCAGTGTTCACTGCATGTGTGTTCCTGACATGAACCACATAGGGACTCACTAGAGTCACTGAATGTGTGTTCTTTTCACAAACCACATATGGATCCACCAGTGTTCACTGCATGTGTGTTCTTAACACAAACAACTTATGGATCCACCAGTGTTCATTGCATTTGTGTTCTTTTCCACAAACCACTTATGGATCAACCAGTGGTCACTGCATGTGTGTTCTTTTCACAAACCACATGTGGACCCACTAGAGTCATTGCATGTGTGTTCTTATACTAAAACCAGCACTAGACTCATTGCATGTGTGTTCTTTTCACAAACCACACATGGATCCACCAGTGTTCACTTCATGTGTGTTCTTACCAGAAACCACACATGGATCCACCAGTGGTCATTGCATGTGTGTTCTTATCCACAAACCACATATGGATCCATTAGAGTCATTGTATTTGTGTTCTTATACTAAAACTAGCAGTAGAGTCATTGCATCTGTGTTCTTTCCACAACCACACATGGATCAAGCAGTGTGATTGCATGTGTGTTCTTTCCACAAACCACATATGGATCAACCAGTGGTCATTGCATGTGTGTTCTTTTCACAAACCACATATGGACCCACTAGAGTCATTGCATGTGTGTTCTTTCCAGAAACCACACATGGATCCACCAATGGCATTGCATGTGTGTTCCTGACATGAACCACGTATGGACCCACTAGGGTCATTGCATGTGTGTTATATCCACAAACCACATATGGATCCATTAGAGTCATTGCATGTGTGTTCTTTCCACAAACCACACATGGATTAACCAATGGCATTGCATGTGTGTTCTTTCCACAAACCACATATGGATCAACCAGTGGCATTGCAAGTGTGTTCTTTTCACAAATCACATATGGACCCACTAGAGTCATTGCTTGTGTGTTCTTATACTAAAACCATCACTAGAGTCATTGCATGTGTGTTCTTTCCACAAACCACATATGGATCCACTAGTGTTCAATGCATGTGTGTTCTTTCCACAAACCACTTATGGATCCACCAGTGTTCATTGCATGTGTGTTCTTTTCCACAAACCACTAATGGATCAACTAGTGGTCATTGCATGTGTGTTCTTTTCAAAAACTACATGTGGACCCACTAGAGTCATTGCATGTGTGTTCTTATACTAAAACTAGCACTAGAGTCATTGCATGTGTGTTCTTTCCACAAACCACACATGGATCAACTAGTGGCATTGCATGTGTGTTCTTTCCACAAACCACATATGGATCAACCAGTGGTCATTGCATGTGTGTTCTTTTCACAAACCACATATGGACCCACTAGAGTCATTGCATGTGTGTTCTTTCCACAAACCACATATGGATCCACCAGTGTTCACTGCATGTGTGTTCTTTCCACAAACCACTTATGGATCCACCAGTGTTTACTACATGTGTGTTCCTAACATGAACCACATATGGATCCACCAGTGTTCACTGCATGTGTGTTCCTAACATGAACCACATATGGACCCACTAGAGTCACTACATGTGTGTTCATTTCACAAACCACATATGGATCCACCAGTGTTCACTGCATGTGTGTTCTTTCCACAAACAACTTATGGATCCACCAGTGTTCATTGCATTTGTGTTCTTTTCCACAAACCACTTATGGATCAACCAATGGTCACTGCATGTGTGTTCTTTTCACAAACCACATGTGGACCCACTAGAGTCATTGCATGTGTGTTCTTATACTAAAACCAGCACTAGACTCATTGCATGTGTGTTCTTTTCACAAACCACACATGGAAACACCAGTGTTCACTTCATGTGTGTTCTTTCCACAAACCCACATGGATCCACCAGTGGTCATTGCATGTGTGTTCTTTTCCACAAACAACATATGGATCCATTAGAGTCATTGCATTTGTGTTCTTATACTAAAACTAGCACTAGAGTCATTGCATCTGTGTTCTTTCCACAACCACACATGGATCAAGCAGTGCCATTGCATGTGTGTTCTTTCCACAAACCACATATGGATCAACCAGTGGTCATTTCATGTGTGTTCTTTTCACAAACCACATATAGACCCACTAGAGTCATTGCATGTGTGTTCTTTCCAGAAACCACACATGGATCCACCAATGGCATTGCATGTGTGTTCCTGACATGAACCACGTATGGACCCACTAGAGTCATTGCATGTGTGTTCTATCCACAAACCACATATGGATCCATTAGAGTCATTGCATGTGTGTTCTTTCCACAAACCACACATGGATTAACCAATGGCATTGCATGTGTGTTCTTTCCACAAACCACATATGGATCAACCAGTGGCATTGCAAGTGTGTTATTTTCACAAATCACATATGGACCCACTAGAGTCATTGCTTGTGTGTTCTTATACTAAAACCAGCACTAGAGTCATTGCATGTGTGTTCTTTCCACAAACCACATATGGATCCACCAGTGTTCAATGCATGTGTGTTCTTTCCACAAACCACTTATGGATCCACCAGTGTTCACTTCATGTGTGTTCCTGACATGAACCACATATGGATCCACCAGTGTTCACTGCATGTGTGTTCCTGACATGAACCACATATGGACCCACTAGAGTCATTGCATGTGTGTTCTTTTCACAAACCACATATGGATCCACCAGTGTTCATTGCATGTGTGTTCTTTCCACAAACCACTTATGGATCCACCAGTGTTCATTGCATGTGTGTTCTTTTCCACAAACCACATATGGATCAACCGGTGGTCATTACATGTGTGTTCTTTTCACAAACCACATATGGACCCACTAGTGTCATTGCATGCGTGTTCTTTCCACAAACCACACATGGATCCACCAGTGGAATTGCATGTGTGTTCCTGACATGAACCACATATGGACCCACTAGAGTCATTGCATGTGTGTTCTATCCACAAAGCACACATGGATCAACCGGTGTCATTGCACGTGTGTTCTTTCCACAAACCACATATGGATCAACCAGTGTCATTGCATGTGTGTTCTTTCCATAAACCACACATGGATCAACCAGTGTCTTTGCATGTGTGTTCTTTCCACAAACCACTTATGGATCCACCTGTGTTCATTGCATGTGTGTTCTTTTCCACAAACCACATATGGATCAACCAGTGGTCATTGCATGTCTGTTTTAGGAGAGCCCTAACCTTAGGAGAGCCCTAACCTTAGCCCCCCAATGGATCCACCGTTAGACCGAGTCTTCTAGAAGGCACGCCATAACACAGTTGTTCTGCTTGACGATTGTTACATACCGTTCGATTGGGGCGCTTGGACAATTGGGATGGTCTTCGTGAGAGCGATCCTCGAGTACGCTGTTCTGCGGCATGATTTTCCATGCTTGCTCTGGACAAACTGGCATGTTGCGAGTGTCACGACTCACAAGTTCAGTGGGCCATATCCCAGTGTCATGTCCCCGTTACTTCTCTTCCTCCCTGTACTTCTCTTTCTTCCCCTCGAAGCCACTTTCCCCACTTCACTTCCATCCTTCCATAGCCGCAAGTCGATGACATCCGCCAATTCTCGGGTCGCTATCTTCATGCTAAGAAATCATTTTACAAGCTTTTGAACTTATCCTACATATTCCTGCTATTCGCCAATCTAACTGCTGATCTTTTTTCCGATTTCTTGATGAACTTCAGATATGGCAGATGCTGCAGCCCAAGAATCTGGAGACCCTCGCGTGCAACTTCGCAGCGATGTTCTCGCTCGTGTGCTCCCACCCAGGATGCTTTCGCCGTTACTCCTACCACGAGCTCCCGCGCCACGAGCTCGTGTGCCCGCACGGCGCGTGCTCCTGCACGGAGCCGGGCTGCAACTACACCGGCCCGCCGGCAGAGCTTGTCGTCCACCTTGCAGAGGGGCACTTGATCGAAGTGATTAGGATCTCGTACGGACAAGCCCAACTTCTCCAAGAGCAGGTGCCGTTCACTGACTCGGCATGCCACCGGCTAATTTTCCAGGGGGACAGCTCTGTTTTCGTCCTGACCATCACCGCCGGTGTTCCGGGAACCAAAGCCGAGCCCACCGTCGTGTGTGCCGTATGCGTCAGGTCGGTCTCGTGCGCCTGGCCCGTATACACGGTGCGCATGTGGGCGAACGCCCAGCCGCCGTCGTCGGATAGCATTCTTGTGCTAGACGAGGTGCCGAGCTGCCCGACGCCGTGGGAGGTGGAGTATGTGGACCTAAGGTCGATCCTACGCGTGCCATCTCAGTACCTTGTCAGTGCTGGACCGAACAGGCAGATGCATTTCTACATTTGTATCGAGAAGACCGATAGGGAAATGTAGTACTTGTGTTGTTGTTACTGTTAGACTTAAGCGATGCTTCTCAGGTGCTTAGAGCATACGTGTTGTGCGAATGTACCCCAGTTGTAGTTTTCAGTTCTCCTTAATGATTCGACGAGTTATTATATTGGTCCAATCAGCTTGATGTTGTCACATTGCAAAGTCCGCTTGCTCTGGACAGACCGGCAATACCGTGTGCTCCCGGATGTCAGTGTCATCTGTTCCAAGGGACCACCTGCCAGTGTCACGCCCCCTCCTCTTCCTTCCCCTCAAAGCCACTGTCCTAACTTCTCTTCCATCCCGCCACTCCCGTCCGATGGTTATAATCTGATTTTCGTTGGATTGTTTACAAGTAATCTACGTTGATAATGCAACATGCAAATGGCACAGACACAATTTCTAAAGTGGAAGCACTCACACGCTGCTATTGCACATATTTCTCAATATAGCTCGACAAACCCATTATAATAATTATACTCACATTAAACACAACCGAAATTGCAACCATCCTAAACAACATCTAAACCCACATCACACCGTTGTCGTCGGAGTCCACCTCGATTGGTGACACCGTCGTGCCCTTCCCAGCGACATCCACTCCCGCCCGTGGCTTGCCCTTCGCCAAGGAGGCAACAATGGCGTTCTGCACAACTTCATCCCCGTCGTCCTCCACATCGGAATCGACAATGACGAAGGTGATGGGGTTGGCGTGGACCGAGCACCGTCGCGCCTGGCGACTCCTGCTCGAGCTCGACACCGCATCAGTCCTTCCACAGGTAGGAGGGGCCGAGCTCGCATACGTAGTGTCGTTGTTCCTCTCAAAAACCATGGCCATTTGATACTGTGACGGTAGGATCTTGGGGTGGATCCGCCGCGGCAAGCCCTACCGGAAGCGGTGGAGAGGATGGATCTGCCGGCGCGAGCCATGACAAGTTCCTAGGAGGGAGTAAGATTGTGGGTCAGGTGTGTCTGGTTCCTAAACAAGGCCTCCTACTGATATATATACGCGGGCAAGGTGCCAAAAAATTTCGTCCAATGCGCGCGAGAGGGCTTTTGAACCACGAAGGCGCGAGGTTTGGTTGACAAGTCCACACGCTAGGTCCCCCACCTGTCAGCCGAATGTGGACGGTAGGATTCTGCCTGAGTTATTAAGTAGGGATAAATCACGCTTCACCACTACCCTGACATCCAAAGGCTCCTCTTTCCTCTGCCCTCGCTCCCCTCGCTCATGGCTCGCAGCTCGTGCAATTCGTCTCGGGCGGAATCAGGGTTGGCTCAACGCTGTCAGGAGGGTGCCCCCATCAGGTACCGGAGGGCGCCCTACAATTACTACCCCGATATGCTGTGTTTGTGCGGTGAGAAGATGCCGAGATGGATTTCGTGGACCGACGAAAATACTGTAGGAAAATTCAGCAACTGCAGCATCAGAGCGGTAAGTTCCTACTGTAGGTACAATGGTAACCCGGATCCGGAAAGCATAATATAATTCATTTTTTGTTTCCTTCGATCTACTACGTAGGAAGGGAGGGGGACTGGCTGTGACAAGTTTGTGTGGATCAAAAAGTCACTGACAGGTTTTCACAGAGAGCTTGTCCAGGATCTGCGTGATGCTGTGTGGGACAAGAAAGAGGAGATTCGTGCGATGGAGCGAGAGATCCGGGAGCTTCGCCAGGTGCACGGGAGGCAGGGGCAGGGAGGTGGTGAGACAGACAGGCTCAAGATTAGGCCAGATAGTGGAAACAATTTCCTCATTATCTGGGCATTATCTGTTGCATTTGCAGTTTATCTTGCCATGTCGTTGTCCAGCAGCTGAAATAAGTTGCTGCTTCGTGGAGTGTAGCAGCCAGCTTAAGAAATTGTTTTTCAGCCCAGAAACTTATCATAAGTGTAATGCCAATAGCAGGGATTTATTAAGCGCCTATAAATAATTCATGTTTGTGCCACTAACACCCATCGATTTTGGAGAGGATTTAACCGCTCAGCTATCGCGATTGTTCAGATAGTAGTGACACAGTCACAATTTTGGATTCAACTAGTGGCCTCGGCCGTATCCAATCCTAAAGTCGCGATACATTTTACTCTGAGTACGGGAGGCATATTGTTTCGCCCGACAAGTTCCACGCACACAGTTCCAGAGTTTAACCGAACTACATATATAGGTTCAAGTTCAATACATCATTAGGCTGCTACACTGCTAGCCCTCTTTCTCTGCTTGGGTGCCAACTTTGTTCCTCTTTCCTTCACGTCCACTGGCTTCTTCATCTCATGCATTCTTCCTCTTCCTGGGTGCTAATTTTCTTACCTTCACGTACCCTGCATCTCCGGGCCGAGGGAAGTCAGGCCAATCAGCACCAGAATCTTGTCCGGCATCATCACTCCACTCGTTTTGGTTTTCTTACCGCAACAAAATCACTGAGTCAGCTGTCTTGTTTCTTACCTTGCGCTTCCTGTAAAAAAACTGTACATGGATTACTACCTTATATCTACAGACTATAAACAATTTTTTGTGTGAATGTACCATCTCATACCTAGGTTTGGGAGCATTAAGGGGACATCCAGCTGCTCTATGGCCTATAAGATGGCAGGTCTTGCATCTGTTTTTGCCTTTCTTTGTAGCACAGAAAGACGAACCCTTCTTCTCGAAAAAATTCTTAAACCTATTCACCTAGGGTCTTCCTCTGCCCCCTTTTGTAACTGGCTGGCAAAGCTCAAAAGACAGTTGGACTTGAGGCCACTGAGATGGGTCTGTACATGGCTCGACGGATCCAGTGTACGCAGCTCTTAAATTTTCCATAGAGTAGTAGTCTGACAAATACTAATCCAAATGTGGTAGAGTTCTTTTCTTCACCAAGAAGGCCAAGGCGTGGTCGCAAGGTTTCCCGGTATGCTGCCACACTAAGTAGGTGCATTCTCGCAACTGGATGTTCACAACATCCCTTTTGCCACTCTTGGACATATCGACCACCTCACAGCTTCTGCTGGTTGACGGGAGAACCTTAAGATGAGCAAGTCCTCGGCTTCTCTTGTGCAGTTGCTGTACAACTGGCGGTAGCATATGTCCTCTAAGTCTCCTACTGATCTCTCTCCTTATATTTAACAGCTTCATGATCATACCACGTATGCTGTCCATCAAGATATGAACAGGACGAACTTTTATGTCCTTCATCCAGTTATTTAGGCATTCTGCAAGGTTGTTGTTTATGTAATCAACTTTGATGTCAGGGTTGAATTGACTCCTCTTCCATAGCTGCGAATGATGGATGGCTAAGTACTCTAGAAGTTCGGGGGCTTTGGCAAAAATCTTGCTCATGAAATATTCGCTGCTACTAGGTTTGTAAACTCTAGCAGCAGGAAACATGTAATGAAATACACTGCCTGCGTAGTGTGAGTACAAGTTGAGCATCATATGGGCATGGCATTCTCTACCTTCAGCTCGCGGGAACACCTCCTTCACTGCATTCGTCAGCCCTTTGCATGCATCCGTGGATATAGCCAATGGATCCATGTGGCCTATTGATCTCCTGAGCTGCCTCATAAAGCAGACCCAGTTTTTCTCCGTTTCTGTTTCAAACAGCCTAAATGCCATTGGGAACATCCAGTTGTGACCATCAAGTGTTGTGGCAGATGGCAGGTAGCCTTTCCATTTGCCTGTTAGGACAGTGTTGTCTACACTCAGATACGGCCTACAGCTGTCCTTCAATCCTTGGATGCAAGGTTTAAGCGCCATGAAAAATCTTTTGAAATATATTTTACCACCTTTTGATTCAGTGTCAATCTCCACAACACTCCCCGGACACCTAGCTTGTACCTCCGCCCTGAAGTTGTACAGCATCCTGAAGCTATTGGTCCAATCCTCGTGCAAGACCCCCAGAGCTTTCTCTTTACCTTTCCAAACCATGTAATACGGAAGGACAATGTTGTATTTAGAACCGAGGCTAGTCTGAATATTCTTCGCGGTCTCCTTAGGGTTATCCTTTAGTGTGGACATAGATTGCATAGCCACCCACTCCGTATCAGCCATTGAGGATTTCAGTTTGCTGCCTATCGAACACATGTGTGGAGGGCCCATTTTGTTCACCTGCAACACAGATTCATTTAAAAGATAAGCGGAGTCGACTAGTTGCTAGAAAGATATCGCACATCAATTGTAGTTATAGAGTGAAAAGAGAGAGAGAGTTCTAATGGTTTGCTGCATCCATTGCCCCAGTACCCTAATTGCATTCGATGCAGGTAAGGCTCTTGTTGTGATCCTCCATGGACAATGTACCTCGGCCCGTCCATTCATCCACGTTAACTTGCAAACGGCCTCATACCTCTGGGCAGTGTTCTTCAGTCGATAAACGTCGAACTCCCCCTTGATACAAAAATGCCGGAACGACATCCTGAACTCATGCATGCTCCTGAACTCGGTGCCGACCGAAATTATAGGATACTCGTGGTCATGTTTCATTTCTTCTACTTCAACACCCAAATCATCGACTGGAATACCAGCCTCATCGTTAAGTTCCTCGTCTATTTCATCATCACCAGATTCTTGATCCTCTACAGTGCCTTCTTCTTCATCTGATTCAGAATCCTCACCATCATCTCTAATGCCTAGTACTGCACACATCATATTGACTCCCATGGGTGGGGCTGCACCATCGTCTCCACCCGGATGGACCAGAACATTGCCCCGATCCACCTCACCGGCAACTCTGTTTTCTCCAAGACACTCGGTTGGTTCTGCTGCAACCACATGGGGTGGTCTTACATTTGCACGCATCTCAGGTACTTCAGTGGACAAACAGCAGTCAAAATCAATTTCATCTTGAGTGTACAGAACCCTCTTGCTCTTCCTGTGTACATCCTCCTTCCCGATGTAATCTTTCCTGATGGTATCAGTAGGGCTTGACATCCGCGTTCCATTCCCCATCGAACTAGGCTTTTTGCTGCCGCTCTTGGGTGTGATCTCCTTACTGCTTCCCCTCACGGGTGTTGGCTCCAGAGTGTTGGCATTATTGCCTGACCTTTGCGGCGTGTTCTTCTTCGAATTAGCCCTTTTGCTGCTACTATTGGGTGTGTTCTCCTTCGTGCTAGCATTATTGCCTGACCTCAGCGGCGTGTTCCGCTCCAAATTAGCCCTTTTACTGCTACTATTGGGCGTCTTCTCCTTCGTGCTGGCATTATTGCCTGACCTCAGCGGCATGTTACGCTCCAAATTAGCCCTTTTGTTGCTACTATTGGGCGTGTTCTCCTTCGTGCTGGCATAATTTCCTGGCAGCGGCGTGTTCTGCTCCAAATTAGTATTTTTCTGCTCCCACTGGGTGTGGTAGCCTCCGTGCTGGCCATCTTCGCCTCTTTGCTACCACTCCTGGGAGTGTTCACCACCGTGCTAGCCCTCTTAGCGTTTTTCTACTACCGTTCGGTGTGGCATTTTGACTGGATCTCAGGGGTGTAATCTGTGGCGTGGTGCCTTTTGTCGTGCGACTCTTGGGCGTCCTCTTCTCTGGCATGGTCTCCTTGGGGACGTTCTTCTTCGGGGTGCCCTTTCTGGGGATGCTCTTCCTGCTCCTCTTTATGACGCTCCTCTGTAAGACTCCTCTATTCGAAGCTACCCTCAGTCGCACCAGCCCTAGTGATGCCATGGATCAGGTCACGCATGCCTTCTAAAAGTCCACCATCTCTATTGTCGAGTTCCAATTCCTCTCCAACCGTGAGCACTATCAAGTGGAAGTAAACTTCACCTCTATAATGTTTCCTTGTAAACGGTACGACTAAATCCCTGGTATCTTTCACTTCGATAGCCTTTTTGCTCCTGTAACCATAATATAACAAACGTGCTTCCTGGGAGGACCCCCACAGCACCTCCACACGTAAGGATGCCATCAGGTCAGATAACTCTACCACTTCAGGGTCGTATCTGCCAAGGATTACATCAAACTCGTCATAGAATTTTTCGGTGCCATCATCTAATTTTGTAGTATAATCTGCGACACCGATACGTACGATTACTTTGCCATCATCAGGTTCTTCAGGATAGAAACCTCCGAGAGGTTCGAGAGATGGAGCGGTACCATCAGACCCAGCCCCAATGCCACCGTCGCCATCACCAGCGTCATCGTTAGCTGGATCAACCTCGGTGGAAGTACCAGGACCAGGAGCAAGGCGAGGGCCCTTAGCAGCAGGAGCTACATTACATGGTGGACAGGCAGGGCCCCTTCTAACGGTAGCCACAATAGGATCAGTTGTTGCCATGCCACATCTACAATCAGGAGCAGTTCCCACAACAGGAGTGTTTCGAGTGCTAGCAGAGTCCAGACCATGAGCTGGCTCCAGACCAGCAGCTCGCTGAACCCGAGCACGGGTTCGAGGGGGAGACAAAGCATCAGTCTTTGCAACAACAGTGAGGCAGCCTCCGGAAGCCTTAGTTTGCTCAACATCGGCAGGGATTGGGTCAACATCGTCCAGATCAACAACAACACGAGGACGACCAGTACCAGCAGATTCCAGAGCACAGGTTCGCACAACTTGAGGACGGTTTTGAGGAGGAGCAGCACACAAGGCGGCGGTCTTGGCAACAATAGCGGGGCAGCCTCCGGAAGCCTTAGTTTGCTCAACAGCGGCATGGATTGGGTGAGCAGCAGCCGCAGCAACACGGGCACGGGGACGGGGATGACCAGTACCAGCAGATTCCAGAGCAGAGTTTTCCACAACGGCAATACGGGGACTCCTACGAGGAGGTTGCCTGATAGAACCATGTCACGGTCGAGGAACCACATTTTGCTCAACAATAGCAAGGGTTCGAGTTAGACCTTCCTGTCCAATAATAGCTGGGCGACTCCCAGTAGCAGAAGCTTCCTCATCTAGTATGTTACACACCAGCATAACCATGCGAAGCCTAACATGATGTTTCATCAACCCAATTAGCTGACTGTCACACGCTATAGGAACCTTGAAGCCTCGTTCATCAACGATGCTGAACCGTGCAGTATGCTCTGGCCTCATTTCAGCAAATTCACGCACAGCAGCAACCAAACCAGGGATAGTGCATAACTGCACAGGCGCTACTTCCATCTTCAGATTCTGAGCTTATTTCCACGTGCTCTTCCCATGTGCTAATTTAATGAGGTAGCCGCAAATGGCCACCAGAACCGTGTATTTGGGTTCAGCGGAGATCCTAGTTGACAGAAAATTGGAGACAAAAGATAAAAAATTGTTTGTCAGCGTCATGCTAGCAAACAAGTTTGTGTTTGATATATATCTGTAATGACAATAGCCAGCTAGCAGTTATAGGTAGTGCGAATAGCAAAGAGAAGAGTAGCTCACCCGCAATTAGCCAGAAGTACTTCTTCCTCGGCAAATGGATCTGCCATCCTTCGCGTTGCTCAGCTCATCGGTGGTAGAGACGGGCTAGATCGTCGCAACGGCTGGCATGGCATTCGGCATTAGAGCTCGGTAGCAGCGAGTAGGCGCAGCAACTTGGCGCCGAAAGTCAAATGCCCGAAGAGATCATTCTGGTTGGAGAGGGAATTTCGATGCCGCCGGTGCTAGGGTTCATGCGAAAGGAGGGATGGAGTGGATTTGTGAATTTGGTCAACGCATCATGCTCCTTTAGTCTCTCGTTTCGCCTACGTGGTTGCCGTGTTGGCGCTCGCGTCACGGAAATATTACTGACATGAGGGTCCCGACCGTCTACTTCACGGGGCAGTTTCACGGCATGTTTGGATTTGGTAGGGGTGAGATGATTTTGCATCGAAATGGCCCCTCTCGGTAGTTGGTGGCCCAATATTTCGAAACGCGGCAATTTCAGGCAACTTAGGTACCGCGGTGCACTCACCCGCGAACTTTGGTACCGCAGCCCGGTAGCCCCCCTTCGGAGGCCATAGGGTTTTGGAGTCATGGCGAACCACGACCTCTCACCGGCAGGAGGTCTCCTATTTTGTTTAGATTGTTTTCAATGTCTTCTTCAGTATGTTGAGATGATGGCTACGTCCTGGAGTTAGAATAAGGACCTCCTGGTCATATCCTCGCTCTGGTGATGCATCTAGCATTGGCGAAGGACGCGTGGAGTCGTGTGTCCGGCGGATCTCTTGGGATCAGTTCGTTTTTCGTATTCGTTGGTGTGATTTGAGGTTAGTCTCTCCGATCTACGTTTGTCATCTTCGGTGCATTGGTCCTTTGGTGTCTTAGCACGACGAGTTCCCGTCTGTCTACTATAACAAGCTTAACTACGACAAATTTTGCCTAGCTCCGGTGATGAAGGGGCGAGGACAGCGGCGTGCCTTCGTCTCGTGGTAGTGTTTGTAGTTGTCGCTAGGTGGTCCATTGACATATTTGTAATTTTTATTACTTCTAGGACATTTTGTACTAATGTTGATAATTATTAATAGATCGGTGAAGTTTCACAAAACAAACATGTATTTAGTTAGAAACGGTCATCTGTGACTTAATTAACCAATTCAGATTAGCCTTTGTACCATGGTATTATAATTTTTCTAGGCCTTCGAGTTTTGTTAGGGCAACTTCAACGGCGTCCCCATTCCGGACTGTTATTCTGTCTGAATCGGCCAGTTTTTTGTGGCTAGCAGATAGGATCACGGGCCATGTACGCCTAGGATAGGCCACTACACCCAATGCAGTCCTCTATTTGTCCGCGGTCGGGCCATTTTTTCATACTTTGCATATTTTAAACACACTTCGTCTCCTACATACACAAATGTATCAAAAGCATAATTCATGAGCACAAAAAGTTTGGCAAGGAAGTAGTTGAAAATCATCTTCCCAAATATCCTGTCCTTTTGCTCCGTACCACAAAATGGACCTTGTCCAACTTCCATCCAAGCCTCGCAAAGCACCACGTCCTCAAGGTCGATGGGAGCTGTTGATATGGTAGGGAAGGACTCGCCGACCTCTGGTGATGTGTCCCCCGAGACGGAGAAGCGAGACGGCACCATTGCCAGTCCTTGACATGGGTCCTTGTCTGCGGACGAGCCTAAGCTCGTCGCGGTTGCCAGGGCTGGCTCAACGTCTTCTTTTTGAGCATGAGCATAGCGTGGGCGACGTCTAAAGAATCGGAGTTGTCGCGGGCCTGAATAGCGGCGGTGTGCTCGATGGCAAGTGCCCTTTGTTGGGCCTCTGCGGTAGCAGCAAGCCGGTTCCGGGCATTGATTCTATGGCCGCTCGCTTCCTCGACTCCTCTGACCTTTGCGCCGAAGTCAATTCCTTCTTTGGCTTCAACAGAATAGTGGTTGTCGTGTTGACCTTTTTGGGGTGACCATGACCGCGGTCGGCGGCCGCGGGCTCGATTGCAAGAGCGGAGGCATCATGCCCAACATCGATGGCTTCCTCGACCACATCGATAGGGACCTTGCCATACATGGACCACGTAGGGCTCGGTGGGGGCAGGTGGCGGCGGGGTCAAGAGTGGAGGGGAAGAATGCAGTGTGTGGCTGGCTAGCGGGCCCAAGCCGGACAAGAGGACACATGACTCGGACGCGCGGGCTATCCGCGCCACCGCAAAGCCAACCCAAATTTGGGCAAAAAATGGGGGAAACGAAACGGTCCATGACGCACGGTCCATTTGCGGAGGATCATTGGGTCTTCCCCCTTGTCCGTTCGGATAGATTCCGGCGGCACTGGTCCGTCCGCAGGGGTGGAGTTGCCCTTAGTTCTTTCAGTTTTCAATTTTGTGATCAATAACATACTTTTTCCACGAGTTTGCCGTGATTGTACTAACTTTGGTTGTGTGCATCTTGGATGTGGACGCAAGGTGCTTTAGATCTTTAAGTGGTGTGTTAGCTCAATATTTCTACAAGGATTTACTCTATCGGGTCACGAGTATACATATTCGATTGCTTACTAACTATAATATCGGAAAATTATATTCTTCATCTTGTTAATGTAGTTGTGGTACTTTCTAAAAAAATCTCTTCGATCCCATTTGGTTGTTGTGAAGTTTTGCCTAAATCTTGCATAAACCTGGACAATTAATTAAATCGGTCAGAGGTTGTAAATAACATAGTTTTAGAATTTCGTATGTGAGAACCTGAAACTCAAGCAAAACAAGACACGGTGGTCCGTCCTTTTCATCTTCCGAGGCGCCATGGGCCACGTCCACCATGCATAGCCGCGTTGCATTCACCTTCCTGCACGGATGCACAACGCACACGGCATCGTGTTAATTGGGCTGCACAAGGATGTGCCCAATTTCTGTACGGAGATCTACGGCCCAGGCAGAGAATTTATTTTGCGGCTGCTGGCTACTAGCCTATAACTTTTTTATGGAGAAACCAGCAAGAGCAGTGTCTTTTCTATTAGAAAAAGAGAATTAGTCGATTTGAAAGGAAAACCGGTCGAAACTTGATATAACCGTATATACACGGTCCGGTTAAAAGAAGAACAAAAAAAAAGACCCCAAGCGGTACAGTTTTTAGGAAAAAACGGCAAAAACCAAGATGAGGCCACACTACCTAGTTCGACTAGGTCTGGAGCACCATCGATCCACACCAGCACAACGGCAACAGCGGGCACTACGAAACTCATGGTCCACGTCCTTAGAGAGAAAGTCAGAACCAAAGGAACGGCTAGGCCTCACATGCTTCATGGCGAGAGGCAAGCCGCAGCAAACCCGCCAGCGGCACTCGCACGCCGACAGGACCCGAAGACATCGACTCAGCCGGTAGCACAAGCAACACCGAGAAAAGCTTCCCTCAATCCGAAAAATATCGCCTCCGAAAAGGTAGCAGCGTCTAGGAGACGCCGCCATCATCCAATCTAGCAAGCCAGATTTGGGTTTTCACCCCGGAGTGAGGAACGAAGGGGCGCCAGGTCTCCACGACAATGCCCTCAAGAGGGAAAACAGCTCCCTCGGGTGCCGCCGATGTCGGCACTGACCAAGTCGGGCAAGACTTTCATCCGGAGATCCGCAACCACAACCTCCAATGGACAGTCACAAGGATAGTCCATGCCACTCGACAAGCACGACCACTGAGGAGAGACGACGCCCCCACCAACAGTGGCCTGCCCCACCACCCACGCGGCCAGGGCAAGCAACAACACCACCTCGCTTCGGAGCGGCCGCTCCAGCCTCCTCGCATAGCAGGGGAGCTTCTCACGCCAACCTGCCACCGGCCGCGATACGTCGGGAACCAGCGCCTCGCTCACCAAAGCAGCACCGCTGTCCTCAATCCATGGCACACCTCCGCCACGTACCTACACAACCAGCCCGGGCCACCGCGCCCCAGCCAACCTGCCACCCACGGTGACCTCCAGAGCCGCCAAGACACCGACAGAGCTGGGCGCCGCCTCCACGAGGCCACTGCGCCGAGGCACCCCAAGCCCCGCCATCCTCCACGCCACCGCCGCATCGAGGCAAAATCTGAGCGCCGACCATCCAATCGCCACCGTGTCGTCGGGGCCGCCGCCACGACATCCTTAACTCCCGCAAACGGACGGCGCCGGCGCCGGAGCAATGGCATGGCCTCCCCTGCCGCCCGCTCGTGGTCGAGGGGCGCCGCCCCGACCGCATCCATGCCCGAGCCCCCCAGCTCGGCATCCCTAACGGTTGGCGTGGTTGTGGCCCGCCCGGCCCTACCAAGGCCCAGATCGAGCTCGGACATGACCCCTCCACCTACATCTGTGCCGACCAGGCTGCCTCCGCGAGCCCTCCCGAACGCCACAACAGCAGCCAACTGCCCCCGCCCCCGGCCCCGCCAGATGAGAACCGCTGCAGCAGCCGTAGACCCGCCGCCGCAGAACGCATCTGGGCCCGCAGCTCCCAGCCACGCCCGACCAGAACAAAATCCCGCGCCGCCGGCACCTCTCAGCCTTTGCCCGGACGGCCCGCGCCTACAGCGGTGAGGGGGAGGGGCGGAGGGAGCGGACGAGCGGGGGAGAGGCGGCGCGCCGCCCGTGTTGCCAGGGAGGCGATGTGGGGGCCTTTTTCCTGAGCTTTTTCCTAGACTCTCATCACAACGTTCAACTGATGCATACTACTAGCCTATAATGGCTTTTGGCAACTTGGCATTCATTCATTTCATGGAATTTCTGTTTTTGCATTATTTCAAAAGCCATTTCGTGGAGGTTTGAAAAAAACACAGCCAAAAAAATCCATCCCGTCGCTAAAAAAAAATCCATCTCGTACATGGGTATATCCATATATATACTGGATGAATTAAAACCTGGAAACAAACTAACATATATTAGAATCACCAAAAGATGGTGTTTTCTTGGCAAAATAGTGCTTTGTTACTGCCACTAGTTGCCATGCAAGGGCATCTCTAACCGATCTCCTAAAATCGGTTAGAGAAGTAAAATACGCAGTGGGGACACCTAAACGAACTTCTAAACGGTTAGAGGAGTAAAATTATACTCATCGGAGGAGTAAAAGTGCCAGCCGACTCCTAAATTTACTCCTTCGAGGCCACTTCCGAGAAAACCTCCCGCCTCCCAACCTCCTATTCCCGCCCACCGCCGTTCTTTCCCACCCGCCTCCCCGTCGGCGCCGATGTCGCCGACTCCGCCAACAATCGACGCGCAGCTCTCCATGGCACCTTCTCCGACTATCCCCGGCGCCGGAGATGCCCCAACGCCGCCGCGATCAGAGATCTCCACCGCGGCCGCGGGTGGGAAAAGATTGGGGTCCAACAACGTGGTCCGGCCGGGCGGCACGGTCGTCAAGGCCTCCGGTAAGGCCGGCGGCAAGCACGTGGAGGCTCCTGAGGTGGCGCCGCGTCCTCCCCTTGCTCCTGTGGCCGGCTGGCGGTAGAGCAAGACAACTCCGGCCAAAGTGGCGCTCGCAGAGGCGGCGGCCAAGAAGAAGAGGAAGAAGGCCCATGCAGCACTGTCGAAGGCTGCAGCTTCCTCTTCGACATGCAAGGCCTCGACGGTGAACCGTCCCCGAGGCTGGCCACCGCGGGTGACAGTTGTCAACGTCGACGAGTGCGAGGTGTTCGATGGATCGTCGGCAAGGTAAAAAATCCCGTTTTCTCCTCTCCTCTCATCGGTTCACGATTTGTAAACACACGGTGATGCTGTTTTGATGAAATGTAGTGTGGTGGAGACAGAGGTGGCCTCCTTCATGAGCCAATTGGATGCTAGCCATGCCGCTGGGATCGACGACCTCAACTTTGACGAATCAGGAGGTTGAGCCCACCACCGAGCAAGGAGAGGTGGAGGAAGAAGAGGTGGAGGAAGTCAAGGTGGAGGAGACACAAGGAAGGGTAAAGAAGAGCCGAGCCTCCAACTATAGCGAGAAGGAGGACATCGCATTGTGCTATGCATGGATGAATGTGTCACTCGATGCATCGGTTGGCACCGACCAATCGAAGGAGAAGTTTTGGGCTCGCATCAAGGACTACTACAACAACACCATGGAGGTGCCAATCACTCGCACACAAGGCTCTCTCGGCCACCGGTGGGGTGCCATTCTTGAGTGTTGCAACCGGTGGTCCGGTTGTGTTGATCAAGTGCAAACCAACACTCCAAGTGGAGTGCTCGTGGCGGAGTTTGGGCCACTCATCCAAGGCCTCTACAAGATACGCAACAAGAAGAATGGAGGCAAAGCTTTCACCTTGCACCATTGCTACAACAAGCTTGTTGGCAATGAAAAGTGGGTGCGGAGGAATTGGGAGACCACTCCAAAGCGGTCTAGGGTGAGCATCTCCATCGATGCTAATGATGAGGAAGACGAAGACCCGCACAAGAGGCCCGAGGGGCAAAAGCTTGCAAAGGAGAGGAAAAGGAGAGGTGCCCAAGTTGGAGGCTACAAAGAATAACTATGTGCCATGGTTGAGACCAAGAAAGCTTTGGCGGCCGAGAGGAGGGATGAGAAGGCGGCAAGGTGGGCCGAGCTCAAGGCAATGGAGGAGGAGAAGTGGAAGAAGAAGATGGCGACCGAGGAGAGGATGGCCCTTGCTGAGGAAAGGAGGGTTGCACTTGAGGAGGAGAGGATAGCAAAAGAGAAGGAGATTGATGAGCGTGTTATCATGTTCATGGATCCAAGCAACATGGGTGCTGATGACCCACAAGTATAGGGGGTGTATCGCAGTATTTTCGAGGGAAGTGAAACCCAATTTATTGATTCGACACAAGGGGAGCCAAAGAATATTTATAAGCCTTAACAACTGAGTTGTCAATTCAGCTGCACCTGGAAACAATCTTGCTCACAGCAGTTTATCAGTAGCAATAGTTTTGTAGTAGGAATAGCAGAGTAGCAGCAGTAGTAAAGCAAAGACAGTAGTAACAAAAGCAGTAAACAGTGGGATTCGAGTGCGGTAGGCATAGGGATGGATGGATGGGCGTTGCATGGACAAGACAATTCACATAGCAATCAGAACATAGGGCAATTGCAGATAAATAATATAAAGCATCCAAGTACTAGACAATCCTAGGCATGTGTTCCATATATAGTCATACATGCTCGCAATAAGAACTTGAACAACATTTTTTGTCCTGCCAGCCCGTTTGCAGCGGGGCCTCTAGGGAACTACTGGCAATTAAGGTGCTCCTTTTAATAGAGCACCGGAGCAAAGCATTAACACTCCGTGAACACATGTGATCCTCACATCAAAGCCTTTCCCTTCCGGTTATCCCGATTTCTATTACTTCGGGGCCATAGGTTCCAGACAACAACGTGTGTATACAACTTATAGATAAGACCAAGAACAATACTATCATAATGAATCAATAACAAGTTCAGATCTGAAATCATGGCACTCGGGCCCTAGTGACAAGCATTAAGCACAACAAGTCGCAACAAAGTCATAAAGCACTAATAAAAGATACTAGGCACCATGCCCTAACAATCTGATGCCATTACATGAACGATCTCATCCAATCCCTACCATCCCCATAGCCTAGAGCGGGGGATTACTCACTCATAGATGGGGGAAATATGGATGGTCGATGGAGAAGCGATGGTGATGATGATGGCGATGATATCTTCCGATTCCTCGTCTTGGCAGGGTGCCAGAACGGAGTTTCTTGTGCTGTTTCGTGGAATCTGGTGGTGGCGGCGGAGCGGAACTCCTTCTGGAAAAACGTCGACCCCCCCCCCCGGAGTTTTTAGGTCAGAAGGCTTCTTATAGGTGAAGAGGGAGACCGAGGGGGTGCCTGGGGCCACCACACCATGCCCTGGCGCGGCCAGGCCTAGCCTGCGCCTGGGGGGGTGGCCAGCCCTTGGCCCTCCTCCGTCTCGTATTCTGGCTCCTGGAGTCTTCTGGAAAAAGCACTTTAGCTTTTGTCCCGTCCAATTCTGAGGGTATTCATTTTCTGACTTCCCTAGAACCAAAAACAGTAGAAAACAGGTAGCTGGCACTGTGGCTCTTGTTAATAGGTTAGTCCAAGAAATCATATGAAAAGTACTCCAAAGTGTGGACAAAACACAAGAAAGTGGATAAAACCAAGCATGGAGCATCAAAAATTATAGATACATTTGAAATGTATCAACATCCCCAAGCTTAACTCCTGCTCGTCCTCGAGTAGGTAAGTGATAAAAAGAAAGAATAATTTTTGAGGTGACATGCACCATCAAAGACTTGATCAAAATATTTGTAAAACATTCAAAGCTAGGATCATAGTACTTCAATCATAACATGAAAGACAAAGTTCTAGCAATAAGCAAAGAAACTATGATGCAACATGAAAAGGCACAAACAAAAGATTCATGAATAACAATGCCTTGCAAGACGTTTGTTTGTTTCACATAAAGAAACACATAGCATAGTGGCATTCAGTTTGTCCCTCATAGAGTAGCAAACATAAATGCATAGGACACCTTCAAAGTGTTGGGTCCGCAGCATAGAAAAACAAAAAAAATCCTACGATGAGAACTATACGCCAAGATCTATCTACTAGATACAGAGCAACGGGTGGACATACATCCATGGAGAATTTACCCTCGAAGACCACGAGTTTTGTTAACGAGTAGGAACTCCTGGTTGATGTAGTCGTACGCTTGCCGATCTCAAGATCGTGTGGAAGTCCGAGCGCCGCAAATCAGCAGCGCATCCGTCCTCGCACACACGTTCAAGCCACCGGACAACCTCCACCTCCTTGCTCCAGCGATCCAGCGGAAGCAGCAACTCCTTCTAGATGAAATGCCACCGGGAACATGTATCTCGCTAATCCGAGACCATGGGGGAATAATTCTAGAGGGGGAGAGAGATCCTTCACAAGGAGGTGTGTGGATGAAGGAGGGAATGGGTGGCCTTTTATAGGAGGAGGGGGGTGCCCCCTCTCTCCATGGCCGGCGCATGGGGGTGACCCCTCACCTCCCCCATTCATGTGGTGGTAACCCCTCCACATTAAAATGCCTCTTCACATTCCCTTTTAAAGTCGCCACTTTAAATGCATTAAATTTCTCCAAATTTAATGCTCTCTCATTTAATAAAACTCTTTTTATTAAATTTATTCAGAATTTTGTTAATTACTTTAATTAACAAACATTCACATATATCCCCTTGCAATATTTCAATATCACATGCAGAACCACCTTCTGCAATTTCACCCGAAACAATTTCCGGTTTCTATTGAAACAATTCCTGCGCTTTGCAATTCTTTCGTCTAAAACATATGTGCTCCAAAATGGTGTCCGGTAACTCTTAAGTGTGCCACCCTACGGTTCGCGAATAATGCAGACATGATCGAGACCCTTCTCCGATCAATAATCAGCAGCGGGACCTGGAGATCCGTACTGACTCCTACACATTCAACGATGACTCCTGTGATTGTGAGAACCTTTAACGCTTGTAACTAAATCCCTTTGTCTCTCGATATATTACATGTCCGAGATTCGATCATCGGTATCTCCATACCTAGTTTGATCTCGTTACCGACATGCACTCTTTTCTCGTTCCCGTGATATAACATTCTAGTGATCACATCACTTGCTTGCAAGCTATCCTAATGTGATATCACCGAGAGGGCCCAGAGTATATCTATCCGTCATCTGGATTGACAAATTCCACTCTTGATCCATGAGCCTCAACATAACACCTTCATAGTACTGAACCCATCTTTATAGTCACCCTGTTACGGTGTGACGTTTGATGTTATCAAGATACTCTTCCGGTGTTAGCAATTAACATGATCTCATGGTCTAAGGATAAAGATTACTTCGTATGATGTTATAGCAATATAAACATAATGACTTGATCGTAATGCTATACTTCAGATGAATGTTCATCACATCATTTCACAAATGTTGTGACCTTGTTATTAATAACATCCAATGTCCATGATCAGGAAACCTTGATCATCTTGTTAATCAACAAGCTAGTCTATAAGAGAGGCATAACTAGGAACCCTTTTTGTTTATTAAACACACATGTATTGATGTTTCCTATCAATACAATTATAGCATGCAAAATAAACATCTATCATATACAAGGAATACATAATAACAACTTTATTATTGCCTCTCAGGGCATCTTTCCTTCAGTCTCCCACTTGCACTAGAGACAATAATCTAGTTTATATAGTGATAAATCTAACACCCATGGAGTTCTGGTGTTGATCATGTTTTTCCCTAGGGAGTACTTTAGTCAACGGATCTGCTACATTCAGGTATGTGTGCACTTTACAAATCTTTATATCTCCATCCTTGACATGCTCGCGGATGGAGTGAAACCGGCGCTTAATATGCTTGGAATTCTTGTGAGACCTTGGTTCCGTTGCGTTGGCTATGGATCCATTGTTGTCACAATAGATCACCATCGGGTCCAACGCACTGGGAACCACACGCAGTTCCATAATGAACTCTTTCATCCAAACTGCCTCATGTGCCGCTTCTGAAGCAGCAACATATTCCGCCTCCGTTGTTGATCCAGCCACCACAGGTTTTTTGGAACTCCTCCAACTAACTGCTGCTCCGTTCAAGAGAAATACATATCCCGATTGAGACTTAGAGTCATTCGGATCAGTGTCAAAGCTAGCATCGACATAACACTTAGCGACTAGCTCTTCTTCACCTCCGTATACAAGAAACATATCCTTAGTTCTTCTCAAGTACTTAAGGATATTCTTGACCGCTATCCAGTGTTCCGAACCTGGATCAGATTGGTACCTACTAGTCAAACTAATAGCATGTGCCACATCCGGTCTTGTACATAGCATGGCATACATTATAGAGCCTATGGCTGAGGCATAGGGGATCTTATCCATTATCTCTCTTTCTTCTGCCGTAGCCGGACTTTGAGTCTTACTCAATGTCTTGCCTTGCAACATAGGTAAGTACCGCTTCTTTCTTCCGTCCATATTAAACTTCTTTAATATCTTATCAAGGTATGTACTCTGCAATAGCCCAATTAGGCGTCTTGATCTATCTCTATAGATTTTAATGCCTAATATATATGAAGCTTCACCAAGGTCCTTCGTCAAAAATTTGCTGTTTAGATAACGTTTAACACTGTTTAAAAGATCTATATCATTTCCAATCAATAATATGTCATCCACATATAATATCAGAAATGTCACATTGCTCCCACTCACTTTCTTGTAAATACAAGCCTCTCCATAAGTTTGGACAAATCCAAACTCTTTGATCACCTCATCAAAGCGGAGATTCCAACTCCGGGATGCTTGCTTCAGTCCATAGATGGATCGCTGAAGTTTGCACACCTTATGAGCATCCTTAGGATCGACAAAACCCTTAGGTTATATCATATCTAACTCTTCTTCAATATTACCATTGAGGAACGCAGTTTTGACATCCATCTGCCATATTTCACAATCGAAATATGCAGCAATTGCTAACATAATCCTAACCGACTTAAGCATCGCTACGGGAGAGAATGTATCATCGTAGTCAACTTCTTGAATTTGTCGAAACCCCTTTGCAACAAGTCGAGCCTTATAGATGGTTACATTACCATCAGCATTAGTTTTTCTTTTGAAAATCCATTTATTCTCAACGGCCTTTCGGTCGTGAGGTAAGTCCACCAAGGTCCAAACCTGGTTTTTGTACATGGATTCCATCTCGGATTTCATGGCTTCTAGCCATTTGTTGGAATCAGGGCTCATCATCGCTTCTTCATACGTCGCAGGGTCATCTATTTCATCAATCATGAAATTCATAACAGGATTGCCGTACAGTTCAGGAGTTGCACGTGTCCTGCTTGACCTGCGAGGTTCGGTAGTGTCCTCTTTCGGAGTTTCATGATCAATATCATTAGCTCTCTCTTCATTAGGTGAAGTCAACTCCGAAACAACTTCTGGAGCTGCGCTACTCGCCATTTCATGAAGAGAAGGTTCAATAACCTCTTCGAGTTCTACCTTCCGACTACTCACACCTTTCGCGAGAAACTCCTTCTCAAGAAAGGATCCATTCTTGGCAACAAAGACCTTGCCCTCGGATCTATGATAGAAGGTATACCCAATCGTTTCCTTAGGGTATCCTATGAAGACGCATTTTTCCGCTTTGGGTTCGAGTTTATCCAGTTGAAGTTTCTTCACATAAACATCGCATCCCCAAACTTTAAGAAATGACAGCTTAGGTTTGTTTCCAAACCATAATTCATACGGTGTCTTTTTAACGGATGTAGATGGTGCCCTATTTAAAGTGAATGCAGCGGTTTCCAGTGCATAACCCCAAAATGATAGTGGAAAGTCAGTCAGAGACATCATAGATCGAACCATATCCAATAAGGTACGATTACGATGTTCCGACACACCATTACGTTGTGGTGTTCCGGCAGGAGTGAGTTGTGAAACTATTCCACAGTCTTTCATATGTGTGCTAAACTCGTAACTAAGATACTCTCCTCCACGGTCGGACCGCAGAAATTTGATCTTTCTGTTACGATGATTTTCCACTTCATTCTAAAATTCTTTGAACCTTTCAAAGGTTTCAGACTTATGTTTCATCAAATAGATATACCCATATCTACTCAAATCATCCGTAAAAGTAACAAAATAACGATATCCACCTCGCGCCGACACACTCATTGGTCCACACACATCAGTATGTATGATTTCCAATAAATCTGTCGCCCGTTCCATTGAACCGGAAAACGGCGTTCTAGTCATCTTGCCCATATGGCATGGCTCACATGTATCAAATGATTCAAAATCAAGTGATTCCAAAAGTCCATCAGAATGGAGTTTCTTCATGCGTTTAACGCCAATATGACCTAGACGGCAGTGCCACATATATGTAGATATATCATTATCAAGTTTAATCCTTTTAGCATCAACATTATGAATATGCGTAATACTACTATCGAGATCCAACAGAAATAAACCATTCAACACAGGTGCATGACCATAAAAGATATTATTCATATAAGAACAACCATTGTTTTCAGACTTAAACGAATAACCACTTTGCATTAAACACGATCCGGATACAATGTTCATGCTCAGTGCAGGCACCAAATAACAATTATTCAGGTTTATAACTAATCCCGACGGCATATGGAGAGGCAGCGTTTCGACGGCGATCACATCAACTCTTGATCCATTGCCGACCCGCATCGTGACCTCATCCCTTGCTAGTTGTCGCTTGTTCCGCAGCCCCTGAACCGAGTTACATATATTAGCAATCGATCCCGTATCAAATACCCAGGTGCTACTGCGAGTACTAGTCAAGTACACATCAATAACATGTATATCACATATACCTTTGTTTGCCTTGCCAGCCTTCTTGTCCGCCAAATACTTGGGGCAGTTGTGCTTCCAATGGCCAGTCCCCTTGTAATAGTAGCACTCGGTGTCAGTCTTAGGGCCAGCTCGGGGTTTCTTTTCAGGCGCGGCAACAGATTTGCCACCCTTCTTTCCCTTCTGCTTGCCTTTCTTGTCCTTCTTGAAACCGGTGGTCTTATTGATCATCAACACTTGATGTTCTTTCCTAATCTCCACTTCTGCAGTCTTAAGCATTGACAGAAGCTCGGGAAGAGACTTCTTCATGCCCTGCATATTATAGTTCATCACGAAGCTCTTGTAGCTAGGTGGCAGAGATTGGAGAACACGATGTATGCCTAAGTCAATGGGAATCGTTATTCCCAAGGACGCAAGCTTATCGGCGTACCCACACATTTTGAGTACGTGCTCACTAACGGAGCTGTTCTCTTCCATCATGCAGCTAAAAAACTTTTCAGAAGTATTATAACTCCCTATGGCAACATGGGTATCGAAAATCATTTTCAATTCTCCCATGGTATAAAAGGCATTGCCATTTTCGAAACGGTTTCGAAGTTCTGGCTCTAGCCCATACAGTATGCCGCAATGAACCAAGTTGTGGTCCTCCTGACGAGTTATATAGACGTTCTTTTCCTCGTCAGGGGCATCAGGAGCTGGTGGGGGGCCTAGCGGCGCCTCTAGCACATATTGCTTTTGTGCAGCAGTGAGGAGAATCCTCAAATTCATAGCCCAGTTGGTGAAGTTGCTACCATTCGCAGCAAGCTTCTCTTTCTCCATGAACACATTGAAATTAAAAGCAGGTGGTGCCATCTACAACAGAATTTGTAAAATATATTTAGACTAAGTTATGATAGATTGAGTTCAACTAATCCAAATTACTAATGAACTCCCACTCAAAAACGACATCCCTCGTGTCCTTTTGGTGATTACATGAACCAAATCCACTACACCAAGTCCGATCATCATGTGAGTCGGTGTAGCTTCAAAGGCGAGCATCTATATGGGCATCATATCAACTATATGACTCATGCTTAACCTTTCGGTCCGTGTTCCGAGGCCATGTATGTACACGCTAGGCTCGTCAAGTAAGAACCTTAGTATTTGAGTGTGTAAAACTGTCTTCCACCCGTTGTACGAAAGCATAGAGTCGAGAACACCCGATCATCACGTGATGCCTCAAAACACGATCCACAAAACGGTGCATACTTGAGGAAGAACACATTTTATCTTGATATCTAAATGAGGGATCATCTTATAATGCTACCAAAAGCGCCAAATTAGCAATATAAGATGCTAATGTGTGAAGTGAGATGATATGGTCCATGCATTTGATCTCTATCATTTGCATCGTGGTATGATCTCTATCATTCCTTTGTGTGTAAGGCCAAGGTATATGGAACTTACATGTTAAGTGAGTTGTAAGAGTATCTATCATACATCTACTTACAACAATACCATATCAAGACACTAGCCCAGCAACGATCTAAACTAGACGCCCCTAATTTATCAATTGCAAGTTTTGCGTGGCTTAGGGCTTTCGGAGATAGAACCGGTCTTACCTACGAACATGAACCACAATGAGGATAACCAAGTTATTAGCAACTCGTTGTAAATCAGATATTGACTATAGTAGGAGAGACAGACACCCGCTAGCCACTTATGCAAAACTAGTTGCATGTCAGTCGTGGAATCGGTCTCATGTACGATGACATGTAAGGTTGGTCCGGGCCGCTTCATCCCACTATGCCACCAATATCCAAAGTACATAGAAGATGCAATAACATGATCATCATCGCCCACACATAAACATATGTGTACTACCCGTGCAAAGCACCTACGCATAGATCAGGCTCTGATACCACTGTTGGGTTCGCAGCATAGAAAACAAAAAATTTCCTACGATGAGAACTATACGCCAAGATCTATCTACTAGATACAGAGCAATGGGTGGACATACATCCATGAAGAACTTACCCTCGAAGACAACGAGTTTTGTTAACGAGTAGGAACTCGTGGTTGATGTAGTCGTAGCTTGCCGATCTCAAGATCGTGTGGAAGTCCGAGCGTCGCAAATCAGCATCGCATCCATCCTCGCACACACGTTCAAGCCACCGGACAACCTCCACCTCCTCGCTCCAGCAATCCAGCGGAAGCAGCAACTCCTTCCAGACGAAATGCCACCAGGAACATGTATCTCGCTAATCCGAGACCATGGGGGAATAAATCTAGAGGGGGAGAGAGATCCTTCACAAGGAGGTGTGTGGATGAAGGAGGGAATGGGTGGCCTTTTATAGGAGGAGGGGGGTGCCCCCTCTCTCCATGGCCGGTGCATGGGGGGATGACCCCTCACCTCCCCCATTCATGTGGTGGTAACCCCTCCACATTAAAATGCCTCTTCACATTCCCTTTTAAAGTCTCCACTTTAAATGCATTAAATTTCTCCAAATTTAATGCTCTCTCATTTAATAAAACTCTTTTTATTAAATTTATTCAGAATTTTGTTAATTACTTTAATTAACAAACATTCACATATAGCCCCTTGCAATATTTCAATATCACATGCAGAACCACCTTCTGCAATTTCACCCGAAACAATTTCTGGTTTCTATTGAAACAATTCCTGCGCTTTGCAATTCTTTCGTCTGAAACATATGTGCTCCAAAATGGTGTCCGGTAACTCTTAAGTGTGCCACCCTATGGTTCGCGAATAATGCAGACATGATCGAGACCCTTCTCCGATCAATAATCAGCAGCGGGACCTGGAGATCCGTACTGACTCCTACACATTCAACGATGACTCCTATGATCGTGAGAACCTTTAACGCTTGTAACTAAATCCCTTTGTCTCTCGATATATTACATGTCCGAGATTCGATCATCGGTATCTCCATACCTAGTTTGATCTCATTACCGACATGCACTCTTTTCTCGTTCCCGTGATATAACATTCTAGTGATCACGTCACTTGCTTGCAAGCTATCCTAATGTGATATCACCGAGAGGGCCCAGAGTATATCTATCTGTCATCTGGATTGACAAATTCCACTCTTGATCCATGAGCCTCAACATAACACCTTCGTAGTACGGAACCCATCTTTATAGTCACCCTGTTACGGTGTGACGTTTGATGTTATCAAGATACTCTTCTGGTGTTAGCAATTAACATGATCTCATGGTCTAAGGATAAAGATTACTTCGTATGATGTTATAGCAATATAAACATAATGACTTGATCGTAATGCTATACTTCGGATGAATGTTCATCACATCATTTCACAAATGTTGTGACCTTGTTATTAACAACATCCAATGTCCATGATCAGGAAACCTTGATCATCTTGTTAATCAACAAGCTAGTCTATAAGAGAGGCATAACTAGGAACCATTTTTGTTTATTAAACACACATGTATTGATTTTTCCTATCAATACAATTATAGCATGCAAAATAAACATCTATCATATACAAGGAATACATAATAACAACTTTATTATTGCCTCTCAGGGCATATTTCCTTCACAAAGTTCATAAGAGTGACTAGATACAAATAGTTTAAAACAAGCAATATCAAGTTATGCATCAATCAATAAGTCTTGGGGCAATGTACATAGAACTAAGAATGGCCACTATGCTCTCAAGAAAGTGCTCATAGAATGTGTGGAGACTCAACAAGGAAATGAACAAGTTTTGAAAAGTTTGAAAGGCTTCCAAATGCTGAAAGTATGGTACTCATTAGCTTTGAGCTCTCATTGCCCCTATCATAAGCATCTTTAATGTGGTTAAGGTGAAAGTGAGGTCAAATCTGAGTTATATGCTTGACAGACTATAAACTGAAAATCCCAAGTCCCTTGAGTACGAGGGTCGCTCCTCATGCTACTCAACTTTAGTTACTAGTAAGTTCTTGTCATCGTATCATTGAGAACCGCCAACAGGGTACCCCTTGCCCGATGATACGGAAGAATCCCCATATCAAAATGACAAGGCAAGCAGACAATGAGTATCTCAGCAATCTTCTTATTTACCATGGGAAAATGGTGTTTTTTCTCTCTTTCCTCTTTTCATAAATCTCTTTTTTTTTTCTTTTTCTCAATAGATATCTCTCTCTTTTTTTATAAGAAGAATGCTTCATAGATATCATTATGGTTATGCTGCAGGTTTCCACCATGTCAGCATGGATTAGACCAATGGCCCAGGCATTTGTCTAACACACATACATAACTCCATGGACTTACAAGCTCCCCTTTTATTTCATACCGACGACATCCGCAAACAAAAGAGCAAGGTATCAACTGGGTATATATTTACAAGTGTTGAAAGCGTTCCCCGTGACAGCACGGTTCTGCTAATCCCTAGCCTATAATTTGCAAGCATATAACTTTCATGGAGAATCACAATGGTTCAGGTTTATTAAGTGCAGGAAATAAAGTGTGCCATTAAGTTCGTGAGAGCTTTACTAACTAACTTTCTCATCACAAGCAAACATTTTATTCGAAAGAAAACAAGGCATATTGAATATGCACGGAAGTAGCAAATGATGCTAATAGGTAGGTATGGTGGACACTTTGGCGATATTTGGTTTAAGGGAGTTAGAAACATGAGTAAAACACTCAGTGTAAGTGAAGGCTAGCAATAGTAAGGGAGCGACGAACGAGAGAGCAATAATGGCCATAATCATGTAGAGCGACAAAACATCATTGATCAAAGCATAAAGTGATACTAAAATTTGAAAACTAAAGGATCATAAAGGCTTATGGTGACTTGGAATAGTCATAACATGGTGTGATCATGCGTCAAGTCAACCCAAATAAAGCATCAAAGGAGAATACCACTATACTATGCTTTAATATGCTAAAACAACACATGATTCATCTAAGGCACATTAAGCAATCTCAATTGTTTATAACAAGTCATGCTACAGCAAAGAAATACTAAGCATAAGGCCAAAACAATATCAAGCATGGCATGACAAAGCATAGGCCACAGTCAAAAACAAGCTCTCTTTACCACTTAAGCATGAGCTTTCCTACTCTTTTCCAAACCAAACCAAACCAAACTATTTGAAAACCAATGTATGAAAGAGGGGGTCCAACCAATTTATTCAGCAAACTAAGCAAACCAAGCAAACGAAAGCCAAAACAAAAAACGAAAAAGAAGACGCTCCAAGAACAACACAACTGTGCATGAAACAATAAAAATGAAGCGTTTGGAAGAAACCTGGGATTTTTATTGATGAAGAAGGGGATGCCTTGGGCATCCCCAAGATTTGACGCTTGTACTTCTTGGATATTTCTTGGGGTGACACGCGTGGCATCCCTAAGCTTGAGCTTTAGTCCATCCTTCATCTCATTACTCATTCCTTCCATACACCTGAAATTTTTTCTTCATACAAAACTTTACACAATCTTTATTAGCAACATTAGTGCACTCAAGATAAATAAGTCTTAAGGTTTAGTTCTAACACCAAATAAACTTCTATTATAACACTATCTACTGTAGCAATTCTCTCAAAAAGTTCAATTCCCCAAAAAAACTCAACAAGGAACCAACAAGAAGCAAATGGCAGAAATCTGTCAAAACAGACCAGCAGGTAAAGACGAATTTTTTCGAAGACCTTCTATTGCTCAAATCAAAAAGTGTTGAACTAACGAAAGTTAGATAACAACCTGGGGCAGAAGCGCAAAAAATTACAGCTCAATCCGACATACAGAGCTCTCTCACGAATTTTTAAGGTGAAGCACAAATTTTTTTTTCGGGACAGCAACTTTCCTAATCATTACTTCTCTCTCATTAGAGGTTACTCTTGGCACAAAAAGCAAATAAAAAGGATAAGGAGCGGTTATTACTGAAGTAATAACTTCTAATACTCATCTAAAACTTTTAGGTTATCTCCCAATAAGTACTTTTCTTTAACGCCTTTAAGTTAGGCATAAGCAAAAACTAAAATGGATATAATAGAAGTAAGCGGAGATAATCATGGTGAAAACATTGTTTTATTCAATGAAATCCTTTTGTTAACAAGGTTGATCAGATCTTGTTACCAAAACAATTTCATATGAGACAAAACTTTGTATTCCACTAATGATTATGTTACCTCAACCTTGATAGCAATGGTCCCAATCATAATAGTTTCAAATTTTTCTCTTGGTATGGGACAATATATTTCTCCAACTTGAATGCCCTCAACATGTTCAATTGAATTCAAGCCATAAGTCCTTTCAATCTTCTTGGGGAAATAGACAATATGTTCCTTGTCATTAACATTGAAGGTCACCTTCCCTTGATTATAATTAATAACAGCTCCTGCAGTATTTAAGAAAAGGTCTCCCAAGAATAATAGACATAATATCATCTTCAGGCATAAAAAGTTTGAGAGGATGCTCTCATAAGAAATATGAGTTGAAGTAAAAGAGAGCATCAAGAAGCAAATTCAAAACAAATTTAAGTCTAACCCACTTCCAATGCATAGGAATCATGTATGCAAATAAATTCACAAAGAACAAAGTGACAAGCATAGGAAGATAAAACAATAGTAACTTCAAAACTTTCAGCACATAAAGAGGTGTTTCAATATCATGAAAACTTCTACAACCATATTTTCCTCTCTCATAATAATTTTCAGTAGCCTCATGAATAAACTCAACAATATAACTATCACATAAAGCATGCTCTTCATGATCTACAAGCACTAGAGCTTTATTATAAACATTTTTAAAAGAAACCTCGGGAACATAACATTCATCCTCCTTTAGTAAGCATGGAGGACAATCAAATAATGTAAGGGATAAAGAGTTACTCTAATTAGAAGGTAGGCATGGGTAGCTAATCCATTCTTCCTCCTTTTGTTCATCACTCTTCTCCTCTTTTTCATCTAATGAGATTTCAGGTTCATCAATTTCTTCTTCCATAGGAGCCTGCAAGGCATTAGTCTCTTCCATAGGGTCCTGCAAGGCATTAGTCTCTTCCATTTGTGGAAAGCATCTATTAAAATATTCAAGGATATAGCTATTTCATCCTTATAATTATCAAAGCAAAATTTAAGTATACCATAAACCTCATACTTATAAGGTGAATCATCAATATTTTCAAGCAAACTAGCAAGTTCAAAAGCACCCTTCCAAGCAATAAATTCTTCAATTTGTTCCACATCATAAAAGTCATAAATTCCTTTAGCACAGGAAGATATGGTATCATTATCACTATACTCACATCGAAAAGGGAGGTGTTTATACCTCTTTCTGCAACAAGACTCATCACAGCAATAAGTAACATTATAAGTAGAGCACACGTTTCTAGCAATGGTATACAATCTATCAATTTGTTCCCATAAGTGTTTCCCTTTTTGTGACAAGCGGTGCTCCTTATAATAATATTTTTGATCTTCCGTCAACCCACCTTGCCAATAAACTTCAGTTTCAAAGAAACCAACCATTGACAACAAGCATGATAAAGCAAGACAATAACAGACCAACGAAAATAACAACTAGAGTAGGAACTATTTTTTTTGTATTTTCAATAAAGAAAGAAGCAAACAAGGAAGAAATAAACTTAGCTTGAACAATAGTGAATCCAGGTGAACTTGATAAATAAAGCTATGCTCCCCGGCAACGGCGCCAGAAAATAGTCTTGATGACCCACAAGTATAGGGGGTGTATCGCAGTATTTTCGAGGGAAGTGAAACCCAATTTATTGATTCGACACAAGGGGAGCCAAAGAATATTTATAAGCCTTAACAACTGAGTTATCAATTCAGCTGCACCTGGAAACAATCTTGCTCACAGCAGTTTATCAGTAGCAACAGTTTTGTAGTAGGAATAGCAGAGTAGCAGCAGTAGTAAAGCAAAGACAGTAGTAACAAAAGCAGTAAACAGTGGGATTCAAGTGCGGTAGGCATAGGGATGGATGGACGGGCGTTGCATGGACAAGACAATTCACATAGCAATCAGAACATAGGGCAATTGCAGATAAATAAGATAAAGCATCCAAGTACTAGACAATCCTAGGCATGTGTTCCATATATAGTCATACGTGCTCGCAATGAGAACTTGCACAACATCTTTTGTCCTGCCAGCCCGTTTGCAGCGGGGCCTCTAGGGAACTACTGGCAATTAAGGTGCTCCTTTTAATAGAGCACCGGAGCAAAGCATTAACACTCTGTGAACACATGTGATCCTCACATCAAAGCCATTCCCTTCCGGTTATCCCGATTTCTGTCACTTCGAGGCCATAGGTTCTGGACAACAACGTGTGTATACAACTTATAGATAAGACCAAGAACAATACTATCATAATGAATCAATAACAAGTTCATATCTGAAATCATAGCACTCGGGCCCTACTGATAAGCATTAAGCACAACAAGTCGCAACAAAGTCATAAAGCACTAATAAAAGATACTAGGCACCATGCCCTAACAATCTGATGCCATTACATGAACGATCTCATCCAATCCCTACCATCCCCATAGCCTACAGCGGGTATTACTCACTCATAGATTGGGGAAACATGGATGGTCGATGGAGAAGCGATGATGATGATGATGGCGATGATCTCCTCCAATTCCCCGTCCTGGCAGGGTGCCAGAACGGAGTTTCTGGTGCTGTTTCGTGGAATCTGGTGGTGGCGGCGGAGCGGAACTCCTTCTAGAAAAACGTCGACCCCCCCGGAGTTTTTAGGTCAGAAGGCTTCTTATAGGCGAAGAGGGAGACCGAGGGGGTACCTGGGGCCACCACACCATGCCCTGGCGTGGCCAGGACCAGCCCGCGCCTGGGGGTGTGTGGCCAGCCCCTGGCCCTCCTCCGTCTCGTATTCTGGCTCCTGGAGTCTTCTGGAAAAATAGACACTTTGGCTTTTGTCCCGTCCAATTCCGAGAATATGAATTTTCTAACTTTCCTGGAACTAAAAACAGCAGAAAACAGGCAGCTGGCACTGTGGCTCTTGTTAATAGGTTAGTCCAAGAAATCATATGAAAAGTACTCCAAAGTGTGGAGAAAACACAAGAAAGTGGATAAAACCAAGCATGGAGCATCAAAAATTATAGATACATTTGCAATGTATCAGGTGCCACGGCTAGGAAGTATTGGGAGCACACTCGAGCAAAGATCCTTCAAAGATCTTTTGGTGGAGATGCTCATGGCCAAGGAGGTGATGGAGGCCGAGGAGGAGGAGATGGTGGTGGTGATGGTCATGGTGAGGATGGTGGTGGCCGAGGAGGAGGAGGCGATGATGATGAGTTCTTCAGAGATGGTCTTTGAGCTCTTCGATGGTGGTCCACAACATATGAGGTGATATGTTGGTGGTATTTTGGATCAAACAAGGTCGATAGCTTCTTTTTGGTGACCTTGATCGATGTTGGTGGTAGAGTCTACTTTTGAATGAACTCTATGCATGTTTTATTTTGATGAGTTTGATTCGATGAACTATGCCTATGTATATCGTTTAAGTGGTCTATTGCTTGTGTTTGAATTGTTTGTTTGAACTATATGTAAGATGTTTGAATCATATGTAGAGTGGTGGGAAAAAATAGGGGAAAAAAGTTTACTCCTCTAAAAATAGGGGATCGGTTCGACGCCGACCTCCTTTACAGGAGTATATTTACTACTCTAAATTTTACTCATCCGTTTACTCCTCTAACCAATTGGAGATCGGTTAGAGATGCGCTAATGCACCCAACAAAATTTATAACTCAGTGAGTCCAGAGTTGTAAAACGTACTACTCCTTGTTGCATTCCGGTAGTACAAATAATCAAGTAATGGAGGGGATAGCGCCAACACAAGTAGCTGGGCTCCTTCCGGATCTCAACGAGAGGAATCCCAACAGAATCTGATCTCGGCGAACAGACTCCATTTTTGGAGACCAGAACGACTGAAGCCCCGAAGGGGGAGAAAGGCTCCAAGAATCAGTGTCCTATATAAGAGGCCAATGCACCTTGGTCAGAAGTTCACGCGACAAGGCTACACAAGTACTAGTACTAGTGGATGGGGAACACGCACGTAGGAGCACAACACGACACACATTGGACATGCCTATGGCTGTTTCTGATGAACTGCTTGGCCGGTGGCCACCGCTACCGCTCCGGGCTCCTGCTCGTCCAGCCTTCAAGGCACTGCAAATGCACATGTACATGCACGCACGCGTAATCGCGTATGGGGCTATGTGCTGAAGTGGCACAGGATAGAGTCGCCCGCCCAGCTGCGTTTAGACTTGTCACAGTATTGCCGTACACGTTTTGTTACGGTAGTATAGGAAGGTAGGCTATGGCTCATACGGGGTTTCATAATACATCTATGCAAAAAAAAAGTTTTCATAATCTCTACTTTTATAGTACTAGCACAATGCCCGCGCATTGCTGTGAAAGAGCATCATGTCGACCTTGTAGATTATAAGAAAATGTCTATGGGTTGTATCGAGGGGGAGAAAAGTTATGTCGCGAAAATCTAGTGATTTCATTAAATATTTTTCAGACGTCGAGAATTTTAATACTCAAAATTATTTTTTAAACAGGACAAAACGAATTTCTGATCTAAATTCACCTACAATTTTTAAAAAATCGAAGTAAACCTCCTTCCCGACTTCTTCTGCCGACATGATGGATCAGTCAAATCTTGTTTTCAATTATTTCTGATTTAAATTCACAAACAATTTTTAGCTTTGGTTTGCCTTTGGGCCGATGGGGACAACAGCTACTCAAACAAATAAGATAGACTGAATTAGGAAAAAAGATTGAGTTAGGGAAATATTTCTTAACAATCGATTGAATTAAAAAATGGCAAACCCCAAAAATAGGCAACGAGTGCGACGCACAGCTGGCCCAGTGGACGATCACAATGCTATCTCGGCGCATGACGCACCCCTCTCGCTCATTGACTGCCACCACGTCGTTGGGGCCCACCTTCTCTTTCCGTCTTGATTCGTTTCTCCTCTTCTCTCAAAGAGAATCTCTCTCCCGACATTTGTTTCCCCAAATCCACTGCTACACGATAAATCCTTCCTCCAAAATTCAGAGCTTGTCGAGGGAAGGCGGCACAAAATTGAAGTCAGCGCACAGCCAGAACCAGAACAATGCCCAAATCCTTCGTGGTCAAAGGGATGGAAGGCAACCACGATGTGGTTATTCCCCATTATATCCGAATCGAGCTTAGCCAATCCACTGATCTTTCCGAGTCGTCTCCAATTCTTGCTGGGCCACGCTAGACGGGTAGTCTTTATGCATGAGGTTGGACGACGATCGAAGCTATGTGGTGCATGCTCCGTCCCCCTAGCAGAAGGGCTCCCCTGCGCGCCCGAGGAAACGCTAGGACAGGGGAGCAGTGGCGACATGAGGAGAGGCGGTGGCCGGATGTGGCCTCCTCGAGCAGCCTGAGCTCGCCCGGCTCAAATCCCACCTCGTCCTCGTAGTAGTCATAGGACTCGTTGTCGCTGCTCAATGGCCATTGGAAGCCGCCTACAGCATGGCCTCAGGGAGCAGCCCGCCATCTTCTTCACCGGGATCCAATTCCACCTCCTTCTTGTAGGAGTCGTAGCACACATTGCTGCTTGGGGGAGGGGGTGAAGCGAACCGATCTATGATTATTTGAGGAGAGGCTGGATCGTGTTCACGCTAGACGCTAGGCTCTTCAAGGCTCGCTATTTCGTATTTTTTTGTTGGACGGTCCTGTCCTTTTCCCCAAATCATATAAAAAAGCTATGCCCAATCAAAGTACCGACCATCTTCCATCATTCTATTAACCTTGAGGAGTAGGAATCCATATTCAATATAAGTAAATCATACCAACATGAATTAAACAGATTGTCAAAAAAGGGAGTGAAGTAGGTATTGTTGGTGTCCATTATCAAGAAAGGAACAAAATACAGCTATATATCAGCTCACCGTCATTAGTTTAATTTATTCTTTGTGGATAGTGGACAATCTCAAATGGTTGACTGGGAAATAATAGTCGATTGGTGTGTTGCAAATGCTGCCCCCATTATAGAAACACCACGGTCAAGAGCAAATTATATTTGATTCTCTTGAATATTTTTGATACCTTTTCACTATATGCCCAATTAACTGATTCAGAAGATCATAACTTGGGTTCCCTACTAATGAAAAAAATCTTCATTCAAAAAATAAACTCTACTATGGACTTCTCAATGTACGAACATATCTCATATATATATATATATATATATATATATTACCCAATTGGCCTGGGTCCTATCTGTACCCTGCTGAACGGATCAACAGAAACATGGACAAAGCTTTTGAGACATTTTTTTTATAAAAAAATGACATTACCACACAAGTTTCTTTCTTGTAAATATCAAGAGTTGTAGTGGTATATAATAATCTTTGAACAGTACTGAATCGTTGGTTGACAGTATAGATCTCAATAACTCTAGAGCTAAGTCCAGCTACCACTGTATTGAAGATTTAGAATAACGATTTCCCAAGATCATTAGGTGACATGGGGTGGGATCAGATATAGAAAGGAATCAAATCGTACATTGAGTAGGAAGTAGACGGAAAAGGCGGCAACTTACTCTGATGAAAATGAGTCTGATGTGGGAGAGAGCTTCACAGACCTCACACGCTTGTTCGTCAAGAGCGATCACGCTCGCAGATTGTGTGACCACCACGCAGTTCAGCGCGGGAGAGCGGACATGCATGGCAGGGGTTTGATCTTCAGTCTGTACAAGCAACGGAGACCGAGCACGCTCGCAAAGTCTGCATATAAATTAGTTAGTCGACTGAATCGTTTTTCTTTTGCGGGTCCACTGAATCGTTGTGCAAAATAATCTACAGTACACATTCATATAAACTGAATTTTTGAACCTTTCAAACAGTTCTGTACATCACAGATTCACACCCTCCTCTAATCCATTGCCTCAGGGAATCACACTATCACATATTCAAACATTCATACAGTATAATTTAACAAGATAACAATATGGCATCAAAATCAGACACTCACTTGATGTTCTTAGCACGGATGGCAGTGGAACCTGTAGCAGCTACAACAACAAGGCTCTCGATGTACCGAGCAGCCACTGTCCACCCAGGATAGGTCCATGGACGTGACCACTGCCTGGATGCCGTAGGCAGAAGACCGAGCTGTCCATCTTGTTACTTAGTAAATTACTTTCCAATTTCAAAGTAGAATTCTATTTCTTCTTTTTTCATGTCTAAAAGACTATTTTTTTAAAAGAACATAAATAATAATTAAAGAAATTAGTTTTTAAGGGAGAATAGAAATAATAACCAGCCAGAGCCACCACGCTCAATAGCCCAGCCCACGTCTCCCCACCTGCTCCTCACCCCGCCGCCGGACAACGCTCCCCTGATTTCAATTGCCCCCACGAGAATTAGGCATATGTCTTTCATGATTCAGTGAACATGATTATTGAGAACTTTCATGTCACCATCGCTTGGAGAAAACAGATAAAGAGCTAAAACCTATGTTACTCATAAAACTTCAAGATATACACATGATATGTTTTATAATGCTCTAAAATAAGCTAACTTTCATCTAAATTTGAAACCAAAGCTTAGCTAGCTTCTAAGCTTACAACTCTGGAAGAAAATATCTCGTATACATAATACTCCATGTACTACAAAGCTCATGGATCAATCAATTTCTTTTCCTTTTGCTCATGATGGACCGTATCGCACGATACAGAGCACTAACACCTTTTATTCCTTTAACATATCTCAGGCACGCATTGCATCAGTTCTGTTTGGCCTCGGCTCGTATTGTCGTATATGTTTTGGTGCTTACGTTTCCGTATGCACCAATCCTGGCCAACGGGCCGGCCCGGCACAGCACAGGCTCGGCACAGACTAAACGGGCCTGGCCCGGCACGGCCCGTCTAGCTCAGAGCCGTGCCTGGCCGGGCCGGCACGGGGGCCTGCCTTTGAGGCCCGAGCACGGCACTGGAGCTAGACGGGCTAGCCCGCGGCACGCCAGGCACGCGGGCCTGTCCTTTTTTGCTGGCCCGTCCAATGAATATACAAAAAGGGCCGAGTCAGACTAATAACAGCAAAGTTTCCTTGTCCTGGTGGTTTGGGTGGTTGGTTCTCAAGGCGAGGTTGAGGGTTTGACTCCCGGCGGACTTTTTGCCACTATATTTCAGAAAAATCGACGCATGCGAGTTTGACAGGCCGTGCCGGGCCAGCCCGCGTGCCCGAGGCCGCGGCACAGGCACGGTCCTAGCCGGGCCACGGGCCGGTGCCGGCCCGTTTGCCACGTGCCGTGCCGGGCTTCTGGCGGGCTTAAGCCCGCGTGCCATGGGCCGGCACACCTAGGCACGGCCCATTGGCCAAGATTGGTATGCACGCGTCTGCCCCAGCACGGCAATACCGCGCGCCACCATGCCTTCATGGGCCTATTCTTTGTGGTGCTGCTGCTAGGACTCCTCTTCTAGGTCGCTTCAGCCATGGGCTTCGCGCGTGCTTTGTAGCACCGCATACCCCACCGCAGCACCGCCATTCATTGGCTCGATCTCGCCGAGTTCGAGAACACCTCTTCTTCCGTGTGTTGTTGCCTCTCCTGATTTTTCCCAGTCGCTGCCCTGCATCAGCTTCCCTGTGCAAACACTCCAAGCTAATAGCGCTAATAGCCTGCAGCGCATACCGAACTCGTCGATACTCTCCCATGAAGATCGCCCTCGGTGACTGCTCCATGCGATCTGACCTTGCTGTTTTCATGCATGTTACACGATTTCAATGACTTGGTGGCAGCGTCATGCCAAGATCGCGACCCCAGTTCTCCGTTGTCGGACTACCTCATAGCGCGGTTTTGGTTGTTCCGGTGGTCGTTGCTGCCTCAGGTCTTGGTCCGGCATGGGTGCGGCACTGGCCAACAATCGGGGCCATGTCGCCGATGTCAGCGGGGAGACGCTCATGATGAAGTTCGTACAACCAATGATGACCATGGTGATCGTAGAGCTGCGGCGCTGGCACGGTCCTCGTTTTGTTTCTTTTTCTCTCGCATCATGGAGACAAACCATAGCCAAGATCTATGTTTATATGGCACGATGAGTCCTTGTACACCATGACTCGACCAGGCCACAATTCGGAAGCCCGTGACGTGCACGACTCGTAGTCCGTTACTCCTCAGATGTACGAAGCTCTTGGTTTGACGATGTACGAAGCTCTTGGTTTGACGTACGGACATAATAAGAGAACGTGTGGGTTTGAGACCATGGCCAGATCGATCGTAAGTTTAGGGAGTAGATATAGATTGACCGGGAGCAATCAAGAGTTGCTTGTTGTGAGTCGTTATGTACACAGATCGGTGGACGGATGGGCGTACCACGAGCCAGGGCATATCAGAACCTGACCTGACGTGTGAAGAACGGACACACCCGATTGCGAACAAATCGGTGGAGACACAGAGCGCGGACGCGGTGCTACCTTGGAAAGCGCCTTTGACGAACGGACCAAAGCGTATTATGATGGACGAAGAGAGAAACACTCCGTACTTGATTATTAGGTATTCATGTAGGCCCCGCAGTGCTCGTCCGGCCACAGCGACGACAACTTCGTCACGTCCAGCACCTTGAACCTCAACCCGTCGCTGCTGCTTCTCTCTGTTGACGCCACCATGGCGGCTTCCGTCTCCTCGTGGATGACACTCCTAAGCTCTTGCTCCTGGTGTCATTCTTGTTTTCTAAATCCAGATGAAGGCAATCCTGCTCCTGGTGTCATTCTTGTTTTTGAAATCCAAATCAAACTGGCTAAGCTACAACTCCTGTCGATTTGGTATGCATGGTGATTACAAGTCGGCGCTTGTGTTCCTCCAGACGGCGGCGTTGGAGAGAGCCAGGGGCCGACGGGCGTGTTTCTCTCGACGGTGACGCGGGGATCCTGTGGGTAGGCGATTTGTCTTGGTCGTCCTAGTTTTTATTTTGAGACAGAGGAAGCGTTGGCTTCAGGACGTTTGTCCCCCGGCGGGAGGCACCCATTGTTCTATGTACACGGCCTCCTATTTCTTCGACGTGTCTATTGTCGCCGCATCAAGATCTATCTGGGGCTGGAGATCTAATTAGATACGATGAGATCACGGAGGTCCGAGCATATATATATACAAACATGACGTAGGCTGGCTAGCTAGCTAGGCTATTTTGGTACAGGCTCTGCTTGATGGATCGTGCGTTGCAAAGGACTAAACACGCCAGCTAGCTAGGCTGTTTCGATACGAACTCTGTTTGCTGGATCGTGTGCTGCAAGGATGGTCAGCTAGGCTGTTTTGATTCGGACTCTGCTCGCCCTCCAAAGACTCATACGGACGTCACAGTTTAAAAAAGATGTAATATATGACTAGTTAAGTGTCCGTGCATTGCTACGGGCTAGAGGGTCAATAGATGTGAAAAATTCATGTTTGATAAATTTTTGTATCCTTGTGGCATTTCATTATTACTTATTTCTCTCCTCTTGTTAGCTTTTCAACTACCAATGTTTATACTTTTTACATCTCTGGCACGTGCTTCCTCTTGACTATTGTTTTGGCTCCACCACTCTATTGTATTACACATTATCTTTTCACATAATCATTTTGCACAAGAAAGAAATTAAGTCAATCGGTGGGAATAACAAAATCAAATGGATAGGGACACATTTTAATCATTAACAAAAGTATCTACAAACATAAACACTCACTATCATTCATCTTTCTCAAAACACATACCACTGATGGATATTAGTAATCATGCACATCTCATTTGTACAAGACAGTGATAAATGACACAAACAAAAGCGAACTAAAAAAGTAGGTAAAGAGTTGGAGTCAGTAAGCATGAGTTTATTTTATCATTCAAGACTTTATTTTTTCATACCCTGATAGATGCAGCAGGTGAAGTGTTCAAGATCGACATACATGCGTCAGTGCCTGCATGTCGTTGTACTCGAGGGAGCTGGCAGATTTGTGCACTCTTGATTGACTCAATTGGAGCTCGCAGATCCATCAAAAACTCGCCATCCTCAACGATCGTCCGCCCGTAGTGTCTTCTCATAGCTTCATCTTCCCATGACGACTGTAGTGTCTTTCGGCGAAGTGGTTAACAGAAAATTGCCATAAACTTTGGTACCATGACAAACAATCTGCTGAGTGTACGAAATCAAACTTGGTAACACGAGAAATTATTTGTTTTCCAACTGGGGCATCCATTTTTTCTTTGAATCAACTGGACCATTTCAGGATTGGTCATACCAACAGTATTTTTTTCTACCCCATATTTACTCTTGCATCTTCGCTTCTCATAAAGCCATATAAATTATAGTACAGGGTTTGTAAAGATAGGCTAGAAAAAAGGTTGGCCCGATGCTTGAATAAAATACTAAATAAAAAACTTTCTAAAAGTATGGCTGTTAAAAATGGTTCAGAACATGCTTGATTAACAAAACAAGCGATCCATCATCCATAGATCATTTGCTTGTAACCACTAAAATATCAACTGAACTACACGCCAATACATCCACTCCAATGTCCAAAGCACTACACTCCATCATCCATAGATCGTGTTCTCATTAGGCAGCAGGATGCAAGGAAAGTAGCGGACTAACCCATTATAGGTGGAGTAGGCGACGATGGACGTAGCGTCGTGGTCGCCCACGACCCAGCGGACGACTGTGCCAGACTTCTTTCATAGCTTCCATATCGGTGGCCAGCAGGCATTCAACCAGAGTTTTGCTACGAGGGGTGAGTCTATTTGCTCTGTTAAAGAGGCTTTATTTAGTAATAAAACCTGTAGCATTTTCTGGTATTAGACGTATTCTAGCGCGGACTATATACAAAATTATGTTAACAACATATGTTACATACCTTCTTCCTTGCTCCAAATATGTAGGGAGAATGTTAGAAACATGTTCATCTACCAGCTGCTGCACATGGGCTAGAAATTACAGAGAAAATCCTGCTTCCTTACATTGCTGCACTGGACTGATTGCCATACCAAAATTCCAATAATTAAGATAACATTAATTTGTAGGCTTATTTATCATCCTAATATAACATGATTCAATTTTTTATCCTCATTACAACTTATATTTACACACACATACAAGCAGTACACATATTTACAGAGCAAAAATCTGAAAAGTGAAAGTTGTTCTCTTGATAATCAGAGTGAAAACAATGCGCTACCTGCTGTGGTTTGTTGATGCATCTATGGGAAGCTAATTTCTCGTGGTTCTATGAGTCTAATTCCCCTAACCGTTGTACAGTACATGAAATCAGAAATATCAGATAAAGACTATGCATTTTAGGCAAGGAAGTTTAATAAATTTCGAGAGGACGAGAGGACAAGAGGGGGTCCTTGCTCACATTGTTTCTCACTGGATCTCCTCCTGGTCCTGTGCCACTCCTTGCAGCTGACATCTTTAAGAATTAGCAAATCATAGCAAAGCATGCATCACAATCAAAATACCATAGAGGCCAAGAGGCGAGAGTTCTGATGAGTACACTAAGTTCCTTCATTATATAGAATTTAGAAATTTAGCGAGTAAGTAACCTTCTCATGTTACTTGAACTTGAACAACATAATACAGAAGCTATGGTACCAACTACTACAGAAGCTATGGTACCAACTACTACATTGAGAGAAATATAACATACAGTTCTAGAAGCATATCCTTTTTTTGTCATGGATGATCAGATGACATTTCCAATTTTCCAATATGCATACATATGCACTGCAAAACAACCTGAGAGCGTCTTCAGTAATAGGGAGTAAATTCATGAAACATCAAACTCTTCAGGGAAATGCAACTATATGTAAAAATTACGTGTGAGTCAGAACAATTTACCCTTGAAATCGATGTCGATGGAGTTGAAGAGCAAGTGGACGCACGCACAACTAATGTGGAAGGGCGTGTGGCAGAGATTCCTGCCGTCGTTATTCATCCCACACGCTGTAGCCAGAGTCTCTATCCCCATCCGCGTCGCATATCGGCCCGTCCTACGAGCCCATCGATGATGAAGACAAGACCATCTGTTGGAGAAACAATTAATACTTGTGTTACAATCTTGTTATAGAACTTCATATGTTATAAAGTGATATTCACCTATTTTATCTGTTGTCTAAGATAGGCTAATTTTTCCTCAATATTCAGTGAACCATTTCCTTTTTCTTTCGAGAACTTACGAGCCAAAATTGGACACAGGAGGTCCAAAATATTACCGAAAGGAAACCTTGACATACATACTCTCGGTCTGAGGTGGCAATTTTTTCATGCTAACAAGAACATCATCAAGGCAAAAAAAAGAACAAGACATAGAAGAGAAATCGTTTGAAGCAATCAACACCGGTAGAATACCCGGATGTTTCCCCACATCTCAATGAGCCCATTATACAAATGACGCCATTGTGCACAATTCACCACGTACTTCTTCAAGCCAGCAAACCTTGGTGCACACTCCTTCACACACTTAGCCACCTACTGTTTGTACTTCTCCACCATGTTGTTATCCCTATCCCCTGCAAGTACAGCACACAGGACCAAATACCAATAATTTAGCAAACAACGAAGCAAATAGGCTTTTACATCCATCCTTATGAGCATGCTTGTCTCTATACCTAGGAACCGGAAGGCAGCAGAGCGGTCGGACTTGTGATTCCCTTGAGCCACGTCGATCAGATAAAGCAATCATCTTTTTGAACTCCGAACTCACGCGAGAACAAGAAATCTAACAGTATTAGAAAATAGCAGAGTATGTATATAAATAGAAACAACATCCAAGAGATGAATATGCACAATGAAATTAATAAGATCTGAGCGGAAGAAATCAAAATTTCCCACCTCCAAGAAGCCGTAGAGAGCCTTGCTTTTTCCTGTAGTAACCATACATATTACCCATCAGCAATAACAAAAGATACCATTACATAACCGGGCTGGATAGTCCTGAAGACGTACCTTCTCAACGGCCTCCTGTGATCCACCCACGCCAGCCTCCGGTTTGGCAGCACCGCCGTCGGCGGAAGCCAACAATGTGGCAGCAGGAGACTTCTCTTTCAGCGATGGGTCTGCCGCCAAGAAGAGCTCGAGCGGCGCGGTCCTGTGCCAGGACACTGCTCCCCTCCGGATGTAGTCAGGCATGTCCTTCATTCCTTAATCGTGCAAGAAAGCTTCCAAGGAGCCGGTGCAGCTGGTAAAATCGATCCCATCTTCCACTTCTGTAAGCTTCTCTGCAGTCACGCCATCTTTTAGTCTACGTCTTTCCAACCTAAAGTGGAAGTAGCAAAAGTTTGATATTGTGATCGTTATCGGTAGAGTAAGGTTGTTAAACGAATCATTTTCACATATGACTATCTTAAACCTGTACCCAATCAGTGAGACAGTTAGTCTTACATATGATGCCATCAGCTCTTAGATGTTTTGCAAGAGTAACATCAAGAACACATCGCTGACATATTAAAGTTGTAGAAAGAAGTTGAAATTTAATACTGTACCTAAGGGGGCTCATGTTGTCTCGTTGGATTCAAGTAGGCCATAATATAAAGATAATGGAAGATCAGTACAACCGATAATCAATTTAAACTATCAAGTGACTATAGCAATTACAACCACAGTCAGACAATTTGGCCCTTCAAGTCTTTGCTGTAAAATTAGTGTCCTGCAATCACACGAACCAAACCTCCTCCTGCAATCCCCCCTAATGCCACATCCTGCAATCACGGGAACCAGAACACACACATACTCATCAACGCTTACCTTGATAGTTCATGGCACCAGTTGCAGACGTTGATGGAGCATGGAGATGTCCACCAATCTCTGCGAGGATGTCGTGGCGCCTACGCTGACACCAGGAGGCGGCCACCGACCACACCCTGCGTGGAGGCAGCGACACCCACAGTGAAGGCCCAGCGGTGGCAGATCCCTGTGACGGAGTTGGCAAGGAGGGGAGGCGGGTTGCGTGGTTGTTTCCTGCACGCGATGGAGCGGGTGAGGTTGGGGAGGGCATACGTACTGGTACTGGGGATCTTCATCGGCATCGCAGTCGGAGGCCAGGATCCAAGGCGGCGTGTGGAGGTGGTCGGATGGATAGGGTACCCGGCGAAGTCGAGCACGAATGTGCGGATCTCGGTCTTGGGATGCCGATTTCTGATGTCTGATCTCCTCGGAGATGGCGGCGAGCTTGACGTTGCCAACGACGATGTCCATGGTGCGGCGTGGGGATCCCACCCAAATTCGCAACGCAATGGTTCAAGGGAGCGGCGGAGGAACCCTAACTGACGCTCGCGGGTGAGAGAGGGAGAGGTATGGGAGCGGCGCATGGGAGACGGAGGAAATCGCGTCCGGAAAAAGTCAGACGATGGATGGAAGAATAATTGTAGGGTCTGGGCCCACTTGTCGGCACGTTTGGTAGCGGTGGAGCGACGAAAGGGTGGACGAAGGCAAGAGCGAAACGCTCGAGAGAGGCTGAACACGGAACGACTCGTCTTTTTAAGTAGTAGAGAAAGTAGTCGGTAGACTTACCGGTATTGTATGTTCTAGACAGTGGAAAATTTCACTACTTAGATGTCACTTTTTGTTAAGGCGACAAGTTGTGGATTTTTCATTCAAATTCAGCAAGATTTTCTGCTGCTACAACAAAAATAAATATTTCTTAGGTGGAAAATCCATCGAGCATCCAAGAAAATAAGTAAACCTATTATTCTTTTTCAGAGGTCGTTCTTGTTCGGTCCAGTAGGATCTGCTTCAAGTGTAGCAAATTTTCGCTAATCGTCGCCTTTAGAGACGCACAACCTCTATTTTTGAGTAAAGAGACGCACAATCTCTATATTATAAAGAGAAGCGATAAAAGTCTCTTTCTTTACCTGTAGGCAGATAACTGAAGCAATGTAGGCAGATAATTGAAGCAACCGCATCAGGCATAAGTCACCAGGCAACTCTACTGCTGTAGGATGCGATTTAATACCGGTCGAATAACTTCACAATAAACATAAGCAGGTCCACAAAATGTCAGTTGGCAGGTAACTGGGCAGGAAATCAAGGGCCCTTATAAAATTTTAATTACACCCAACGACTGCCTCCATGGCACCTTCGAATGAAGAAGAGGTCGAAATCTAAAGGAGAAATTCACAAACTCTGGCCGAAGCCATAGGTACGCCTGATTTTCACCTTTTTTCTGAACCAGATTTTCACCTGAGGCAAGGCATAAGCTAGCTAGTACTGAGTTGAGTCATGCGGCTAGTGCTGAACTTGTCCCTGAATTGAGAAACATGCAGCAAGTACTGAACTCGGTCTGCACCTGCGGGCTGCGGCACCGAATTTTGCTTGTAGCACCGGCGTTGGAACTCATGTTCTCTTCCCCAGCGAACAATAGCAAGGGCACTCTGCAGGACGCATCAGAAGCAATTACTGGTTCCATAGCGGCCACGATGCTGCATCTCGAGACGGTCATTGGTAGGCACGACCATGGGGGAGCGCCCATGGCGATCTTCGATACCTCCGCGCAGGGCGTCGTGGACTTCTCCACTGGAGTGGATCTGGGAGACATCGGTCTCCCTTTCCTCCACGCTGGTTGTGACGGGCGGGTGGAAACCGAGTCGTCGCGTACGGGCAAGCTGCCGGTGTGGAGCCGCTCGATCTTTGTCATGCCGTGCACCCGGAGCTCGCGCCACTAGGCATGGGGATCGCCGGAATCAAACGAATATGTCCAGTCATGCCCGTGAACAACATGGCGACTTGGTCTCATTGTAGGAGCAACGACGGGGGATAAGAGGATCTGTTCGGCGGTAGAAGGCTATGACCGCCGGTGGAGCCGTAGGAAGATATGGGTAGGGCGGTGTCCGCCGGTGGAGAGCGGGGGTGAAAAGCGGGAGGAAGGGGATGGAGATAGGTAGGGTAGGGTTGCTTTGCTGGGTTGGCGGAAAAAAACGGATCGGTGGGAAGCTTGACCTCCCGATCTCGTCAATGGTGGCGGCGCAGACGAGCTTCGATCAGAGCAGCCTGATGGCGGAAAAATAGGGTTTCCAGAGGGGTTTGGAAGAGGGGATCGTGGCTATTTATTTGGCAAGGAATCGTGGAAAGGGGCAAAGAATCGGAGCAGAATCGGGTGGATTCCATGGGTGGTTGTGAGCCGTGCTCGTGTCGATCTCCAGAACAGGAGGTAGGGGATGACGGGGGCGGGCCTGCGCGATAGAGACACATGGGTAGGGAGCGCGGGCTGGGGGCTTGGCTGCATTTGGGCCGGCTGCCTCTGGATGACCTGACGATGCGGTACGGTGGAACAGATGTATCTGATTTACGGATTGTGTTGGTTGTAATACGTGGTTTGATGGGAGGGCAAAACGGTCCAGAAAAGAGTTGGACCGGAAGAAACAATCCGTCCTTTATTATTAGGTATAGATTAATATTATTATTATTATATAAACAATCCGTCATTTATTATTAGGTATAGATTATTATTATTATTATATATTATATATATATTATATATATATAGCAAACGTGCCCGTGCGTTGCAACGGAACAATATAAGATTTGTGTTGGCATGTATTATGTGCATCTATGATGGGCTCCACGTTTAGGCACACTGCCACTGCATATACTTCCTGCCGCTTTAGCTAGGTCACCCTACACACGCATTCACGTCTACAGAGGCATGCACCATCACTGCTAGCTTGCTCACCCCACAATGCGAAGGCATTTGCCTCCTTGAGGTAGGGTAGTAGAGAAAGTAGAGAAAAATAGATGTATGTTTTTGGGATGTGGATTTGATCTAATCGAGTGGAATTATCAGGATAATTCAATTTTCGGGTTCAGTTTCGGAAAGTAGAGAAAATCATATGTATGCTTAGTAGGAGTTGGGATGTGTATTTGGTCTAATTGACCGGAATTACAATTTTTAGGTTCAGTTTGGTCTCTCATTTTATTATAATAAATAATGGTATAAAAGATGGTAGAATTTTTTTGCCTTGCTTTCATACGATGCATGCTACAATTACCATCGCGCATTTGTTGCCCAGAAAATGGGCTCAAAAAACATATTCACAGTTTAAAACATCCAGCAGCTTATCCTAATCAGACAGTAGACAATATAGACTTGTACCCACGCTCAGCAACCAGCCCACAATCACTCTGGCGAACTCATCCACCACCAATGTGCGCCCATTATTCCCCACAATCCCTTGTTTAATTTAGCTCACAACACATGTAGAGAGAAGAGTCGTCCTATTGCATGCCCTTTCAATCCTTGCAACGATGCATGAAGGCAGCCACGATCCGGCCAACTTAATCATCACCCATCACCCCCTCCTTCAATCGTCCAATCATACATGAGTATACGTCCATTTAATTAGCTCACACAACCATCAATCATATCTTCAGACCAAGCAACAGTACGACTCCTTGTTGATTTCCAACTTGACTTGGTGATATCCTAGGTGATTTGTGAAAGTATATAAATTGGAGGGACTCAATCTAAATAGACGAGGTGGTAGTATTAAAGGCAAATTATCCCTGTCCATGTTCTTTAGCGTAACATCTAATTTCGGCCGACTTTTTAAGCCTTTTTAAGCCCACTCGCGTTTTTCGTAGGAAGGCCAGCCCGAGACTACCTTTATACCTTTGTATAATATTTCCATCCTTCCCCATCCTGTGCACTTCATCTTCCTTCACAGAAACATATCCCGGGCTCGCGCTTCTCCCTCATAATTTCTTGTAAATTCGTCCTAAAATTGGCAAGTAAATCAAGAAAATCTTCAAATTCAAATCCCAAATAGACCACTCCATCCCTTACCTCACCCGTTTTTTCGGGTATTTTTTTTGCTTGGAGTTTGAGGTCCCATGAAAACCATGACGAAGCTACCTCCATGGCCGAGCTATCGCGCCCAGCCACGGCGTCTCATACAAGCGGCTGCACCTGGAAAGCCAGCGCCATGTCCGTGCTCGAGGCCATGGAGGCCAGTAAATTTGATCTGTTGCAGGTCCAACGCCATGTCCGCTCCAACCTCCGCTCCAACGTTCGCCAGCGGTCACAGCCGGCCGCACGTCTTGTACGCCACCTGGGTTGCCCCGTGTCTCTTCCCTGCTCTGCCTACCGTCCGACACGCGGCCATGGGGCGGGGAACAGGTGGACAGGAGTCATGCGCTAATCAAATTTCTCCTAGTGCATATGGCCATTCGGACCTAGCTTGATCAAACTGGCAAGGATTGATCAAGTTTTTAGTATGTGCGTTCCGTTCTTGCGCGTGCACGATCGGGAGTGGTGACAACGGGGTGGGCTCCCAATACTTGGTGTCTAAGGAGATTTTTTACTTACCGGTGGCGTCGTAGGTAATACGTGATTTGGTGGGAGGGTAAAAAAGTCTAATGTTGGACCGGAAGAAACAATCTATCCTTTATTATTACTAGCAAATCTGCCCGTGCGTTGCTACGGGTAAAAAAAATTAGACCTAATATTCAAGGATAGTAGTTGGTCTTAAATTTACACAAAACAAATTGAGAAGTTAGTAAGGTTGGCGGCAACGGCAAACTGCTAGCTCGATAATCTTTATCCCCAAAATCTATACCTAATATTAATGCCTGTATGTTGCTACAAATCGTAGAAATATTTTTGACCTAAAAAGTTCAAAATAGTGCACCTCATATTATTTTTGTTTAAATATTGATTTTTCTAAATTCTCTTTCTACACAGGTAACGATGACGGCAAGAAACTCTAGATAGTTGTGTGACTTGTGAGTTGTGACAGAGAACCTTGCAAAATCATCATAGAACTTTTCTATGTTTTATTTGCTACTCTATATCAAACACGGTAGCAGAACAACAGGTCCTCTCTGCTCTCTCATGCAGGTACCGCAAGCACACGCATTGAAAATAAATCTGACATCTTCACTCAATCTATCTGTCATGCGGGCAAAAGCATATAGAATTTCTGTACCCTTTGGTTGTCTGCTCTCCAACAAAGAAGTGCCTCACACAGGAAAAGTACCCTCGGCCCTCATTCTCTCCGCTCTTGCCTCCCACATCAAGATAATAGTACTACAGCAACAGCGTCTCATAATCCTACCTCATTCTGTCCAGTCTCCACTCGTGCTCTCTATCTCAAGAGAAATAGTAGTACAACAGCAGCTGTCTCATAATCCTTCCACACAATCTCTCGATCTCCACCAATCTTGACATATAGTAGCTTCAATCTCCTCCGATTTACTCAACTCTAATCTCCGAGCTCTCTCAAGAATCGAGCACATGGACACATCTTCTCTCTCGTCTCTGTTAGAAATATGTCGTTGCCTTCCCACAGCCCGCCACCAGACTCCATCTTCTCCATGCCATGGGTGCCGAACGATGGAGCTTGGTAGCTAGCAGATCAAATACTAGTGGCCCCTTCACGGCTTCACCCGTCTTTCCAAACGACCCACATACGGCCATACCGCTCGTTTTACTTGGAGCCTACGAAGTGTACCCGATGGAGGAAACGATTTGAGGAAGGAACGGGTGATTGGGTAAATCTGAAATCGAGTCTGGTTCAAAAGTTTTATTACCTGCGGGTGGCATGGTGGGTAATTTGCTATTTGGTGGATGGACAAAACGGTCTAAAAAAATGTTGGACCGAAAGGAACACTTCGTCCTTTATTATTAGGTATAGACTAGCACAATGGCCCGTTGCAACGGGAGACGATTCACACCCTAACAAAAACATATATCTAGCAAGGCGTAGAATAAGCTGTGTAGGTGCGACAGAGATAAGAGAACTTTAAAAAATTATTATGTGAAGGTTTGTTACAAAATTTATCTATTATTAAAAAATATGCATTGTTCTAAAGGAAATAAAAGCAATTATTTTTTTGATAATCTTATTTGTATTAGGAATGTACTCTCCGTTGACATCTTAAAGTTGCATTGTGCCTATCACCTAAAAATGTTGTATTTATATTATAATGTCCGACATCACGAGTCGTCCTTGGCACCAACTCCATGGAGTTTATTTCCTTCTTTGGATGCATGCAAATCCGTTCTTTAATTTCCCAAGGCAAACAATATGCATGTCTGTCCCTCCCTTTGGAACCACATGATTAACCCAGCCGATGCTGCTGCTGGTTAATATCCTAAGGAACTTGGCGTATATAAACAGGCGTGACTTAATACAAGGAAACGATGTGGGACTATTGGAACATGGACGACGTGAGGTTCTGAGAAGGGAAACCAAATTCTCCACGAAATAAGAAGGTCCAAAGAGGCCCGCCATCTCCGAGCTTCAAACGCAACAGGCCCACTGATTATCGTTATTATTATTTGGTAGCCTAAAAGAAAGCCCATCTATTCCCACTTAACCCTGAAATTCTCACGTGAAAGCTGCCGGGTGGGAACGTGAGGGTGGGAAAACCGAATTGAACTTTTTCTTACTTACCTGTGGCAGTAGAAGAAAATAGAGTTTGGTGGAAGGGTAAATTGGTCAAAAAAATTGTTGGACCGGAAAAAACAATCCGTCCTTTATTATTATTAGGTATAGATATACTAGCAAAAATACTCGTGCGTTGCACCGAGACGAAAGAGATACTCCCTCCGTTTCAAAATATAAGATGTTTTAACTTTGTGAAAGAAGTGTATCTAGACTTCTTTTAGTGTGTAGGTTCGTTCCAAATCTAGATGAACCTACACACTAAAAAGGATCTAGATACACTCCATTCATAAAGCTAAAACATCTTATATTTTGAAACGGAGGGAGTAGAAATTTATTTTTTGATTGAAATCGTTTGTGCTACCCAAATTTTACCTTAGACTTAAGCCCCATAACCCTGGTCTTAGTTTTCCCCTTCATCTTAATCTTTATTTTCTATTATATCTTTTATTTGATCTACTCTCTTATACTTTTAAATTTATGTTTATTTAATATACTATTTTAGACTGTTTTTCATTTGTTTCCAAATCTAATTAGCAAATATACCGGTGCATTGCTATGGGACGAGACACCAAAGATGTGTACAAAGATAATGAGTGAGACATTCTACTGACATAAAACACATGTTAATCACAACCATACCTAGTGATAGTTGTTCAAAACCTTGTTTTGTTTCATGAACATAATTGACCTGCAGAGTTGCCAACTCTTAGAAGACAATGATATCATCCTTTTGATGGCTCCTTCAAAATTTATTTGAATTCATCCCTTTTTGACGGGTCGGTGAATCTACTCGAATGAAAGCCTAGCAAGTCAAAAGAAGCTACTGAACAATCAGATAGTATTGTGCTAAAAAAGATGTATATATCGTCTTCTAATTTTTTTACCCAACTTCATCTTACACATGATGGATAGAGGAGACATATTTAGCTATGAATAATAGCTAAGTAAAATTCTACCATTCAACTACTATTTACATCATTCTTTCTCTAGGATTTAAAATTTTTGTGATGTCTGGGTAGTGTGGTCGTAAAGCTTTGGTACAGTGAATTTAGTTGCAGCCATTCTGTTGCAAGATGGGCGAAAAATAACAATACTAAAATAAATTGGGAATTTCGATAGTAGGAAATAGAAGTGAAACTGTACAAACCGTACTTTGTTGTTTTTATTGATCTCCATCTCGCCATTTTCTCTTCTCATCATTCTTCAGGCATGCATCTAAATTCATTCAAAAAAACAAAGCTAGTCAACTGGAAGATCTGCAACGTACGAAAATGGAAAATTTGATCGCCTATTTGGTCGTAAACTTGGTCTGATAAGCCCCCGTAAGTCTGAAGTACATGCCCATGGAGTCTTTACCCACGTTGTTGTCGCGGCCGTCAGATACCACGATTTGGCCTGCGAGTGCCAGGTCGCTTGCCGGCATGACCATATCCGAAGATTGGCCATGAGAGTCCTAAAAGCTGAACACAATACCATCAAGTTCAGAGTGGTCCACGTGATTCATAGTGCTGAACTTCAGAGTGCTACCCGTAGCAACGAAAGAACCTGGAAGGGGGATCTCGTCCGAGAGGAGCACCGGGGAGAGCGTCTCCCGAGCCTCTCCTTCCGTCGCACCATGGATGTATTGTCCCTGCAGTCACACAATCTATGGCTTGTCCCCGCCACAGTCGCACAATCGATGGCTTGTCCCCGTTCAGATCCATCTGATTTGCAATGCTCCCTGTGGCAAATCGCATCTTCGAGTGAAGCAGGTCTAATAAAAAGGATGCTTGATTTTTATTTTCGCATCTTAGCCTGATCCTCGGAGACAGCAGATCGGCAGCGGGCGACGGGCTGCCCGGCTACATTGACCAAACAATCAGATTCCAGTTACCATGTAGACTACTCAGTAGACTACTCATTTACATAGTGCCCTTCCTCTGCCGTTGAACCCGTATGTATATTGTACACGCATTCACACGGAACCGTATGTCATCCTAGTTCAGAAAAAATTGATATGGAGAAAGTAATAGACAAATTCCAATGCGACGCCTCGTGGGTATCACCCATGCAGGATGCTATCACCGTCTTAGTTTAGAAACCTTCTGCTCGTCGTCTGCTGGTCCTATATTTCCTTGATGCTCCATGCCACCATACGAGCATGACAGTAGCATTGCTGGCACCATCCGTCTTGAGATGATCAGATAGTTGTCATGCCGCCTGCCGGCACCGACCGGTCTGGAATCATTCGAACGGCGGTGAACTCGCCCCGAACCTAGTCTCCGGTCTCTACCGTTGGTCCCATGTTTCTCCACCGTGTCCATTGTCGCCACATGGAGAGCTCTCTCGGGCTAGAGATCTGAACTGCTCGATGTCTCCTATTCCTAGATGTCCTCGCTGCTCCGTGTCACCTAAAATCTTGGAGTACTCGCGGATCGGCACCAACTACTTATCCTCACGCTGGGTCGCTTGAAAGATTTGGATCTGTACATCGACTTGCCAATTTTCCATGCGATCTCACCAACACGTTCCAGAGGGGCAAAAGCCGAGAGGTTGCCCTCGACGTTCGAGGCACTTAAGCACAGACGTTACCACGTCGGCCGCGCAGGCCGCAGACTTCAATGGTGCGGATCAGTGTGCAACGGTTAGGCGCATCGAGGTCAGCGTTAATCGCCATCTCGTCGTGATGAAGCTGACCTAACTATCCCTGAACGCTGACCTGGCTATCCCCAGGCCGCAGACTTCAACGGTGCGGATTAGCGTGCAACGGTTATCACCCATGCATGATGCTATCACCGTCTTAGTTCAGAAACCTTCTGCTCGTCGTCTGCTAGTCCTATATTTCCTTGATGCTCCATTCCACCATACGAGCATGACAGTAGCATTGCTGTCACCATCCGTCTTGAGATGATCAGATAGTTGTCATGCCGCCTACCAGCACCAGCCGGTCTGGAATCGTTCGAACGACGGTGAACTCGCCCCGAACATAGTCTCCAGTATCTACCGTTGGTCCCATGTTTCTCCGTCATGTCCATTGTTGCCACATGGAGAGCTCTCTCGGGCTAGAGATCTGAACTGCTCGATGTCTCCTAATCCTAGATGTCCTCGTTGCTCCGTGTCACCTAAAATCTTGGAGTACTCACGGATCGGCACCAACTACTTATCCTCACGCTGGGTCGCTTGAAAGATTTGGATCCGTACATCGACTTGCCAATTTTCCATGCGATCTCGCCAACACGTTCCAGAGGGGCAAAAGCCGAGAGGTCGCCCTCGATGTTTGAGGCTCTTAAGCACAGACGTTACCACGTCGGCCGTGCAGGCCGCAGACTTCAACTATGCGGATCAGTGTGCAACGGTTAGGCGCATCGAGGTCAGCGTTGATCGCCATCTCGTCGTGATGAAGCTGACCTAACTATCCCTGAACGCTGACCTGGCTATCCCCAGGCCGCAGACTTCAACGGTGCGGATCAGCGTGCAACGGTTAGGCGCATCGAGGTCAGCGTTGATCGCCATCTCGTCGTGATGAAGCTGACCTGACTATCCCTGAACGCTGACCCGGCTATCCCTGAACGCTGATGAAGTCTTCCCAGGTGGGCGATTAAGCGGCAACAGGAAGGTTCTCGAGCATGCAGCCGACGATGCCCACCGCCGCCGCATAATCTTTCGCTGGTGTCCATCGTGAGATGTTCCTGGCTCAAGACCTAATTAATTGATCCCCTCTAGATGCGATACCACGAACTAATCTCAGAGCTAATCAGGAACGTCTGGTGGTATGGAGACACGATGCAAGGTTGCACCCAAAGTCCTAGCTAGACACGGTCCACTTATCAAATCTTATTTTGATTTAACTCATCGGTGGTATTGGTGTTGGTGTAAGGGTAAAAGGATCCAAAAAAGTGTTGGACCGAAAGAAACAATCCGTCTTTATTATTAGGTATATATATATAGGACATATTTATAGTACTCCCCAGGTATAACTACACCCACGTGTGTTTTTCACCATCTAGGTAGTATCTGTCATACCAAAGAGTATGTACGTGTAGTATAAAGTATTATAAGACTATTTGGTAGTACATATATTACTTTTGAGGTAGTGTGTATAAGTTTTTTACATACTCTTATTTTACGTATAAATATAAAGGGTATTTTAGAAATATAGTGCAAACTATGGCTTCACTTGCATTTTTTTCATGTAATTTGATTTGAAGTATCTTAGATGTAGTATATGAACATACTCAAACCGATAAAGTATCACGTATACTTTCATATGGTAGTATATGAGACGTGAGTGTAATTACACCCAGGAGTAAGAAGTATTTTTCATATATATATATATATATATATATATATATATATATATATATATATATATATATATATATATAGGTATAGATAAAAAGTCTCAAGATGGTTTTCGTCGTCCGTAGTTTTTGGCGGTCAGCGGGCGCCGTGGCCTGCGACGGCGGGCGCTGGTCCATCTCGAGCTGGTTGAGGATTTCACGCCAGGACCGGATGGGGTCATCCCCTCGCCCTTCCCCTACAGGCTCGATGTCGTCGATGGCGAGCGACACATCAGGGACAGGCCCAGGACTCCACTACCGGTGTGCCACTGCAACGACGACGACGATAGAAGGCGCAAAAGCGACCGGGACATGAGAGATGATGAGGATGATCGTGACCGCCATGGCCACGACAACAGCCGATCGGGCTTGTCCTGGCGGCAACGCCTCTTCAGAAGCCGATCTCCAGGATGGTGCTGGAGGAGACGTTGCCGCCACCACCGCCTCTACCTTGCGACGGGCCTAGCCCGATGAGGCTCTTCACGCCGCCCATGCCATCTCCGACACCAACCGCTGCGACAGCAACAATCCTGGCCACTCCTTCCCCTTCCCCTGCGGAAGTCATGCGCAACATGAGACTGATGATTATGCCTTCACCGCATGTCAACGAGCCGTAGATTGTCACACTCATCCACATCCCCGCAGCGACGCCAACCCTGGCCAGCCGTTGCCTCGACTCGACAACGTCTTTGGGCACTGTTAGCCCTACCGCTGATGATACTGTTGTGTTGTAGACACCGCTCTTCGCTCCAATACAAGAGACGCTCATGCAGGCCCTGGCATCGCCACCACCACGCCAGTTGGTAAGAAGGAGGAAGACGTTGGATGGAGCTGCTGCCTTCTCCGGGTTCCCGGTGCGTGCCAGCCCCCGGATCAAGGCCAAGCGGAAGAACATGTCCATCGCGAAGCTTGCTGAGTAGCTTCTATGCCAAAGAATGAGGATAGTCGATGAAGGAGAAGAAGTCACTGAAGCTACCATTGCAAAATTTGTTGAGTTGTTTGAAGGGAGGCTCCCTGATATTGCAATTGGAGCATTGCGAGCACTATTCAGGCTTCACTACGCCTTCGTGACCGCGGTTGAAGATGCATTAGTGGAGCATGGAGGAGCGGCTGCCCTGGAGCAAGGCGAGGATCAGGCAGCAAGCACCTGATCGATCGTCATCTGTCTGATCAAGCCCAGTCTTCAGATGTTAGAGGGCACTACTATTTTGTTGTGGTTATGTTGTTTCAGCCTGTTTCCAACAGATGAATGTTGTTGTCCCATGCCTTGGCAAGGCGTATTCTGATGTTTGCTCAACTTTGTTGTAATCCTGGTTATCCATGTTAGACTATGAAATCAATGTTTTGAGCAGGAATCTAAGGGGTTTAAACTGTCCACGACGCCGAGATGTTGTCAGCGACCTTGTGACGTCCTCTTCCTGCCACATTGTTTGTCTTCAAGAGACTAAGCTGCAGCAGGTTGACGCTTTTACTGCTGCACACCTTGGTGGACAAAGACTCGGAAATTTTGCTCACAGACCGGACCGGGCGAGGGAACAAAAGGTGGGATGTTGATCCTTTGGGGTGATAGGATGTTAAATGTCACGAGCATAACAATGGGCACGTACTGCATCTCCGAAACCATCCACATTAAAGACACGGACATCCAATACAAGCTCACGAATGTTTATGGACCAACATGAAGCAATCTCAAAGAGGCCTTTTTTGAGGAACTCCTTGCCGCTAAACCTGCTATTGGATCGAAATGGCTTATCATCGGTGATCTCAATCAAATCCAAAGAGCTAGAGACAAGAACTGCGGAAACATTAATAGGAGAAGAATTGTGAGGTTTCGAAACACGTTAAAATCTTGCAACCTCAAAGCCATCCATCTTCAAAAGCGCAAGTTCACTTGGAGCAATGAACAACAAGAGCCAATCCTTAGCAAGCTTGACGGTTTCTTCTACAATGAAGAGTGGGATATCACTTTCTCCAAGCACATCATTCACGCTCTCTCCTCCTTTTTATCGGATCATTGCCCCTTCTCCTCGCAAACGATAGTGGCCCCAAAAATCCTAAAACCTTTCGCTTCGAGAACTTTTGGATAAAGATGCCGAAGTTTGAGGAAGAGGTCAAAAATGTTTGGGCCGAACAATCGCGACATATGGAACCATGTCAACGTCTACACCACGAGCTAAAGAGAACCGGGCAAAGACTAAGAAAGTGGAGAAAAATATTCTTTTCAAAGGAAAAAGTGGAGCTCCATATGGCTTTGGAGGTTATTCTTCGGCTTGACATCGCACAATAAAATTGAAGCCTAAGTGCTGAGGAGAGGGAGATTTGAACTATATTAAAGAGAAGAGTCATCGGTCTTGCGGTTCTAGAGAAGACCCTGAAAAGTCAACGCTCTAGAGTGACTAACTTGAAAGAGGGAGATGCCAACACTCGATATTTTCATCTCCGAATGAATGCTAGAAGGAGGAAGAATCACATTCACCGCCTAAAGCTTAATAATGGATGGGTCACGAAACATAGTCAAAAAAGACATCATCTATAACCACTTCCAAAATATCATCAAGAAAGGTCCTACAAGGACAAAGAACTTCAATTGGAATGCCATCCCCACTCCACAATGTGACCTCTTCGGCATTGATGTGCCATTTTCGAAGGATGAGGTTAAGGCTGCGGTGGATACTAATGCTAGTGACAAAGCGCCAGGACCAAATGGCTTCACTAGAGTCTTCTTCAAATCTTGTTGGAGCATCATAAAAGATGACATCATGGCGGTAGTCAACCAATTCTCAAGCCTCCACTCAAGTAACCTCTATTGGCTAAACTGCGCAAACATTGCTCTCATTCGCAAGAAAGATGGTGCCAAAAAAATCTCCGACTTTAGACCCATTAGTTTAATCCATGCAATCTCCAAGCTCATCTCAAAAATGATGGCGGCCCGTCTTGCTCCTCTAATGAACAATCTTGTCTATAATGCCCACAGTATGTTCATCAAGAAAATAATTATTCATGACAACTTCTTGTATGTAAGAAACCTTGCAAGGAAGCTACATAAAGCAAAGTCCCCAACGCTACTTTTCAAGCTTGATATCAAAAAGGCGTTCGATTCGGTTAGATGGGACTACTTGATGGACATGTTGCAACATTTGGGGTTCCCTGGAAAATTTAGAGAATGGATTTTGGCACTACTTACTACCGCTATTTCAAGAGTTCTCCTCAATGGCGTTGTCGACGACCCAATCAAGCATGGAAGGGGCCCAAGACAAGGAGATCCCCTATCTCCGCTCCTTTTTGTTTTGGCGATAGACCCTCTCCACCACATCCTTTGCAAGGCTACGGAGCAAGGACTCCTTCATAAGCTTCATGGGAGAGCGTGTACGGTGAGGACATATCTTTATGCCGATGACGCCTCCATCTTTGTGAAGCCTATAAAGAAGGATATTGAATTCCTTGCCACTACACTAGACTACTTTGGTGAGGTTACCAGCCTTGTGACTAATTGCAATAAAAGTCAAGTGGCGTCTATCCGATGTGACAACATTGATCTTGAGGACATCCAACAAGCGTTCCCGGCTTCTCGCACTACCTTCCAAATGAAGTACCTTGGGCTCCCCTTATCAGTAAATTGTCTTAGAAGAATCCACTTCCAACCACATTAAGACAAGGTGGCGGCCAAACTCATGCCATAGGTGGGGAGATCCACCCAAGTCAAGTCAGTCCTCACGAGCATTGTCATATATTACATAACGGTGCTTGATGTACCCATCGAAGTGCTTTTGAAGATTGATGGTTTGAGAAGAGCGTACTTGTGGGCGGCTTGTTATAAAATCACTAGTGGAAAATGTAAAGTGAAGTGGGATATGGTTTGCAAGCCGAAAGACAAAGGAGGCCTTGGAATCTTGAACCTCAAAAAGTTTGTCAGCGCTCTTAGGCTACGATGGCTACAGCAAGAATAGAAAAACTAGGACAAACCATGGGTGTGCCTCGATAACCCATATATCCCAAATATCATGATCTCTTTGGGGCCGCAACAAAGGTTACTATTGGAGATGGGAAGAAGACCCTCTTTTGGGAGACAAGTTGGCTTGACGGGGCGAGGCCTAAGGATGTGGCTCCTTTAATTTTTGAAATCTCAAAAAAGAAGCGGTGTTCGGTTCATCAAGCTTTGCACGAGGACTTTTGGGTTTATCAAATTAGTACACAACATGGCCTCTCCGTCCAACACATTGAATAATTCTACAAGTTACGGGAAAAGCTAGCCAACATGCAACGGATGACATCACTTGGAAGCTCATAAATAATGAAGACTACTTGGCTAAATCGGCATACAAGATGCAATTCTTGGGGCAAACCAACTCCTTGATGCCTTCTTTGGTTTGGAAACCTTGGGCAACCCTAAAAATAATGTTCTTTGCATGGTTGATCCTTCAAAATCGTGTTTGGACGGCGGATAGGATTGCCCGTAGAGGTTAGCCCAATTGCGACCATTGCAAGCTTTGCAATCAAACACAAGAATAGGCCTCACACCCTCCATGCGGGTTTGGAACAAGCTCAAGGATTGGATTGGCCTACTAGACTTCGACACCGAAAATTGGCACTGGTTCCAATCCGTCAAGGAGTGGTGGAAGGAGGGGATTCACAAGAGGGGATCGCAGCAGAAGGCGTTGGCATCTTTGGCTATGTTGGTCTCTTGAAAAATTTGGAAAGAAAGAAATGTGTGGGTCTTCCGAAATCACTTCATAACCGTTGACATGTTAGTGAAAAAAATTAAAGAGAAGGCCTCTATGTGGTGTCTTGCCGGTGCTAAGGCTCTTAGTAGTATCATGCCGCGAGAGTAATATCCTTTGTTTTTTGGCCTTAGCTTCCCAAGGCTTGGTTTGTAAACTCTATTTAAAACCTCTCCTTAATTAATATAATAAAAATGGCAAATCTTTTGCCTCGTTTCAAAAATAAAAATAAAAAACAGCCCGTCTCGTACATGGGTACTCTCTCTTTTTCAACTTACTCCACCGTTGATTTTATTTTGTGAGTTTTATTTGGAAACTGACGTCTACGGGTTCTTTTAGTACTTTGATCTCATGAATGATCACACAGTATTATCTACAAAAGTACTTATGAAAGTTAAAAATCCCACTAAAAACAAAAATATTTATGTGGTTCCTTAGTAACAAAGTTTTGTTAACAAAGGATAATTTAGGCAAAGCATAATTGGCATGGATGTCAGAAATGTTGTTTTTTGACTCTATGAAGACTATAGAACACTTATTTCTTTCATGTCCTTTTGCAAAAATAATTTGACGTATGCTTTACTTCACTTATAATATTACGCCACCCTTCAATATCACCAATATGTTTGGAAATTAGCTAAATGGGATTGATAAGAAAACTAAAGCTAGAATTCGTGTTGGTGTTTCAGCTTTATGTTGGACAATTTGGAAGTGTAGAAATAACATTATCTTTAACAAGCAAATTGGAACTAATTTTTTGCAGGTTATACGTATGGCGGTGCATTGGACTCTTCTATGGTCCTACCTTTTCCCGGTAGAGCAGCGGGATCTCATGGCTATTGGCTGCAAACAGCTCTTGACGGTCGCTCAGGATTGCCATTTCCAGACTACTGGGTGACGACATATTAATAGGCTTCAAGATGGATAGATTTTTGTTGCTTTTCATATTTCGATGGTTGATACTTGTCTCAATGGAACTAGTCGAACACGCATAAGATACCGGTTTTAGGCAGAACCCCGGGTTAAATAAAGTAGTAAAGGAGCCCAATCAAAGAGGGGCTTCTCCGCCACCATAACCAACTAGCTATGTAGATGAATTATCCTTGCGTTCAGCTAGCAAACCCATCCACTAGAGCTTGAACCCATGCTTGCTCAAACCATCTGTTTTCTCTTCCAACGAGCATGGCTTCCCTGTCACCTACACTAGAGACGTCTCAACAGTTTAGTTTATTCAAAGCCTAGTACACATCTATCGCTGGTCCATGAGTGTAATATTTTGAATTACTTGAACCATTTAATAAAGCAGGCTGTGTGTATCTATTCATGCAGAGGCCGGGGTCTCACCCCCATTTCGAAAAAAAAAACTCATGACCGATTGTAATGTTACAATGGTACGTAGCTTATCGTAAGTAAATGCAGCACAGCTTTTTCTTACCTCAGTCCAGCAGTGTACAAGATAATATAGTGTACTCATATTTCCACGGTACAACAATTAACGAAAGGGGGAGGTGGCGCCAACGCAGCTTGGCTGGGCTCCTTCCCGATCTCCACAAGCAGAGTCACAACAGAAATGCGATCTGGACGAACTGATTCCGCTTCTGGTTCTGGAGAGAGAGAAGGCTCACAGCATACGAAGTTCCTATATAAAGTGGACAGGGCTCGCTGTATCGGGGCACCAACTCATCAGCTCATCAGAACACACACACCCACTCTCTCTCTCAAAAAAGTTCGGTTCATCACTCATCAGAACAAGGCTAGTAGTAGTAGTAGATAGGAACACGCATCCGGTACTGAGTTCCGATGAGCTTGGCATGGCCTTGGCATGGCCAGCGACAGCGCTCCGGGCTCCTCCTCGTCCGGCCTTCAAGGCACTGCACACGCACGCGCACCATGTATCTCTAATATGGTCTGTGCTGAACTCTGCCGGCGGTGTGTGCAGTGCCTTGGAAGCCGGACGCGTTAGGTGCCTGCAGGAGGTGTGTTCATACCCAGCCAGTGCAGCGACAGCCTGCCGGGTTCCAAGGATCCCCGAGGTCGTTACGTACTAGAGCCCGGCGAGATCTTGGGACGGGGACAAGGCATCGGTCAGGTTCACGGCAAGGAACTTGTCGCCGACGGGGACGAGCGAGGTCGACAGCGCAAAGGAGCAACACATACAGCAGCTGATATATTCAGCAATAGGAAAGGGGGTGGGCGCCGATGGTTCTAAGGATTGCGGGCTGAAGAAAAAGTTCCCAGTACTAGTAACAAGAGTGTGTGGTTTGTTTCCTGTAATTTTATCGGTGTTGCGCTTCACTAGTTGTTGTAGCACAGACAGACAAAACTGGCTTTCATGTTAATAAGTTTTCAGGTCATGGAGGTGTGTGATAGATGTAATAATACTTTGCTGAACCTCAACTGTGTTATTGGTTTCATGTTGAATGAAATCGGAGCGATCCTCCTTAATTCGAAAAAATTATCCGTGCATAGGCCTGTTCTTTCTTAGTATTGATGATCGTTACGAAGTGAAAAGAGAAAGTAGTGGATGCTGGGTGAAACAACCCGAGCCTTGTGAACCGGTACGAGGCCACAAAACCGATTGGGAGGCGGCACTAAAACCCATCTAGGCTGTGGCACTCTCCCTCTCCGATGGTCTCATGCAGTGGCAGAGGCAGCAAAAAAAAAACTGTAGGATGAGCACGCTCCAAAAAACTGTAGGGTGGGCCAGGCCACCAGGGGGACGCCACGCCGGAGCCAGTGGCCCCCGCCCGCGCCGCCGGAGCAAGTGGCGCCGCCCTTTCAGTTCCAGCCGAGTCATCACTCGCGTTCAAACTTCAGAGACAGATACAGGGATGGGAGAACGGGACGAGTCATGAGTCGCTCCAGTCTCGGAAAATAATTATCGGTCAATTTTTTTTCCAAAACTCTGGATGGGCCGTGGCCCGTCCGGCCCACCTCTGTGTCCGCCTCAGGGCCTCGAGGGTGTGGTGGATAACAGCCTCTCGTCAGCACGATGTTCTCGTTCTTTGTTTCTGTCCTTTTTTATTGTCTTTCTTGGATCTTCAAGTTAGAATAAGATTATTTCCACCTTATCCTCGTTCCGTTGGTGGAGAAACAACATTATGTGTACTGCTGATGATGATTATTAATAATTTTTTAGAATTTTGTAAAAAAAATAACCCGGAGAATGGTCGATCTTGTTCGCGCAATAGTCACACCCTGACGCTGCTCGTGGGTCGGATTACTTTTTTTCCTCGCCGAAATCTTTTTTTTAAAGAAATTACTTCTTTCACCAAGTAGTTGCAACATCGTTTACATTCAGTGGCGTGGGCGTGCTATGGCACCCCATCCAAAAATATAGAAATTCTTTTGGCTACTAGTTTTTGGACTAATTTCGGCTAAATTCTAAGCCAAATATCTTTTTGGAAAACGATCCACTTTCCCAGGACGACGAGGTGTTGCCACTGCCACGCACTCCACCTATCGCGCGCCCTCTATTGCTCCCGCGGCAGCACCCATAAGGCTCCTGCCGCCGCGATGAGGCCCTTCTCTGGCTACGGTCGAACGACGGCGGTCCGTTTTGACGAGACACAACTCTTGCGGCTTCTCCCACCCCGCATGCTGCTCGCCACCTCGGTCGCCACCGCCGACGACGACGGCCGCCTTCCTATGGCACCCTCTGCTCTGCCGCTTTCCATGATGTCCTCGACGGCCACAAGGATGACGGTCGGCGAGCCCGTGCAAGCCACCGGAGTTGGGAAGACATCGCCATGGTCGCCGCCATGCTTCGCCCCGACCTCCTCCCCTAAAGCCGCAGCGCCTCACTACCTAGGGTTGCTACCGCCCTGGGGTACTGCTATTGCACGGAGATGCCAGAGATGCTACAATGGGTGTACGGTGTTGTTACCAACAGCGGGAGGCTTTGCTACCTTGGCTGCACGACGTTGTTATGGAAGGCGGGTGGTGTTTTGCTACCGAGGGTGCCACTGCTACCGAGGGCAGACGCTTTGCTACCTTGGGTCTAAGATGTTGCTACATATGGAAGGTGTGTTGGGGATATACTTTCTGGATATCCTCACAGTTCCTCACTGACCAGGGTGGCCCACTTCGGGTTAGAGCTTTGCTTCACGGGCGGCCCAGTCAGGGAGAAAGACGGAGTCCAATCCGGCTACGGGAAGGCCCAGAAGACTTACCGACTTAGGCCCATAATGTTACTTGTAATTCAAGATGTACTCTGTAACCAACTCTCAGTCGTAGCCGGATAGATCTCTCCTGTAAACCCTAGGCCGGATATCTATATAAACCGTCCTAGGAAGAGCCTTTAGGGCACACCTCAATAGTCTACAATCTCAACTCGCACAGGCGAAACCCTTGTAACCCATATTCCGGATCTGCTGTATTACTGGATTGCTAGCAGGAGTAGGATCCGTCCAAAGCCGGCAGATTCGAACCTGGGTAACTTGTGTGCTCACCGTCCCGGAATACCGTACGTCTCACACCCCTCTCTTCCGCACGCCTCGAGGCCCCCCTCATGGCGTACTTGTCATCAATCCGACGACAGTTGGCGCCCACCGTGGGGCAAGTGAGCTTCGGATCTACGTTCCGAGCGGAATCTACAAGAATCGGAATCGGCGAGACTATCGTCGTCGGTCGCATCCTCTATGCCAGTGATGTCCCTCTCATCGTTCTCGACGAGACTTGGATTCCGGCTAGGGAGGCCATGACTGCCTACACAATCATGTCTTTTGGCGAGATCGATGTTTACATCGGTTTCGCTGAACCTGCCCAACCCACCCCAGCGGTGATGATAGAGGTAGAAGAAACTTCTGGGTCCCCTTTGTCCGCAGAGGCGGCAGAGTTCCGGATCTCAGAAAACCCTAATCCCACCCAGCCCGCACCAGTTGCGGAGACAGTGGAGAAATCCGAGCATGAAGAAGACCTAGCTGTCCACGTCGAATCTGGAGTGGATCTCCCTGGAGGAGCCAGATCCCAGATAGACCCACCTGCGGAAGTCGAAATCCAGGAGGAGCACATCAGTGACACTGATTCCGGCTCTGATGATGCCGGAACAGACAAACCTTTCCTAAGGTACACATTACTGTTGGGTCCGCAGCATAGAAAACAAAAAAATTCCTATGATGAGAACTATACGCCAAGATCTATCTACTAGATACAGAGCAACGGGTGGACATACATCCATGGAGAACTTACCATCGAAGACAACGAGCTTTGTTAACGAGTAGGAACTCGTGGTTGATGTAGTCGTACACTTGCCGATCTCAAGATCGTGAGGAAGTCCGAGCGCCGCAACTCAGCAGCGCATCCGCACCCGCACACAAGTTCAAGCCACCGGACAACCTCCACCTCCTCGCTCCAGCGATCCAGCGGAAGCAGCAACTCCTTCCAGACGAAATGCCACCGGGAACATGTATCTCGCTAATCCGAGACCATGGGGAAATAATTCTAGAGGGGGAGAGAGATCCTTCACAAGGAGGTGTAAAGATGAAGGAGGGAATGGGTGGCCTTTTATAGGAGGAGGGGGGTGCCCCTCTCTCCATGGCCGGCGCATGGGGGTGACCCCTCACCTCCCCCATTCATGTGGTGGTAACCCCTCCACATTCAAATGCCTCTTCACATTCCCTTTTAAAGCCTCCACTTTAAATGCATTAAATTTCTCCAAATTTAATGCTCTCTCATTTAATAAAACTCTTTATATTAAATTTATTCAGAATTTTGTTAATTACTTTAATTAACAAACATTCACATATAGCCCCTTGCAATATTTCAATATCACATGCAGAACCACCTTCTGCAATTTCATCCGAAACAATTTCTGGTTTCTATTGAAACAATTCCTGCGCTTTGCAATTCTTTCGTCTGAAACATATGTGCTCCAAAATGGTGTCCGGTAACTCTTAAGTGTGCCACCCTACGGTTCGCGAATAATGCAGACATGATCGAGACCCTTCTCCGATCAATAATCAGCAGCGGGACCTGGAGATCCGTACTGACTCCTACACATTCAACGATGAATCCTGTGATCGTGAGAACCTTTAACGCTTGTAACTAAATCCCTTTGTCTCTCGATATATTACATGTCCGAGATTCGATCATCGGTATCCCCATACCTAGTTTGATCTCGTTACCGACATGCACTCTTTTCTCATTCCCGTGATATAACATTCTAGTGATCACATCACTTGCTTGCAAGCTATCCTAATGTGATATCACCGAGAGGGCCCAGAGTATATCTATCCGTCATCTGGATTGACAAATTCCACTCTTGATCCATGAGCCTCAACATAACACCTTCGTAGTACTGAACCCATCTTTATAGTCACCCTGTTACGATGTGACGTTTGATGTTATCAAGATACTCTTCCGGTGTTAGCAATTAACATGATCTCATGGTTTAACGATAAAGATTACTTCGTATGATGTTATAGCAATATAAATATAATGACTTGATCGTAATGCTATACTTCGGATGAATGTTCATCACATCATTTCACAAATGTTGTGACCTTGTTATTAACAACATCCAATATCCATGATCAGGAAACCTTGATCATCTTGTTAATCAACAAGCTAGTCTATAAGAGAGGCATAACTAGGAACCCTTTTTGTTTATTAAACACACATGTATTGATGTTTCCTATCAATACAATTATAGCATGCAAAATAAATATCTATCATATACAAGGAATACATAATAACAACTTTATTATTGCCTCTCAGGGCATATTTCCTTCAGTCTCCCACTTGCACTAGAGACAATAATCTAGTTTATATAGTGATAAATCTAACACCCATGGAGTTCTGGTGTTGATCATGTTTTGCCCTAGGGAGTACTTTAGTCAACGGATCTGCTACATTCAGGTCTGTGTGTACTTTACAAATCTTTATATCTCCATCCTTGACATGCTCGCGGATGGAGTGAAACCGGCGCTTAATATGCTTGGAATTCTTGTGAGACCTTGGTTCCTTGGCGTTGGCTATGGCTCCATTATTGTCACAATAGATCACCATTGGGTCCAACGGACTAGGAACCACACCTAGTTCTGTTATGAACTCCTTCATCCAAACCGCTTCCTGCGCTGCTTCTGAAGCAGCAACATATTCCGCCTCTGTCGTTGATCCAGCCACCACAGGTTGTTTGGAGCTCCTCCAACTAACTGTTGCTCTGTTCAAGAGAAATACATATCCGGATTGAGACTTAGAGTCATCCGGATCAGTGTCAAAGCTAGCATCGACATAACACTTAGCGACTAGCTCTTCTTCACCTCCGTATACAAGAAACATATCCTTAGTTCTTCTCAAGTACTTAAGGATATTCTTGACCGCTATCCAGTGTTCCGAACCTGGATCAGATTGGTACCTACTAGTCAAACTAATAGCATGTGCCACATCCGGTCTTGTACATAGCATGGCATACATTATAGAGCCTATGGCTGAGGCATAGGGGATCTTATCCATTATCTCTCTTTCTTCCGCCGTAGCCGGACTTTGAGTCTTACTCAATGTCTTGCCTTGCAACATAGGTAAGTACCCCTTCTTACTTCCGTCCATATTAAACTTCTTTAATATCTTATCAAGGTATGTACTCTGCGATAGCCCAATTAGGCGTCTTGATATATCTCTATAGATTTTAATGCCTAATATAAATGAAGCTTCACCAAGGTCCTTCATCGAAAATTTGCTGTTTAGATAACTTTTAACATTGTTTAAAAGATCTATATCATTTCCAATCAATAATATGTCATCCACATATAATATCAGAAATGCCACATTGCTCCGACTCACTTTCTTGTAAATACAAGCCTCTCCATAAGTTTGGACAAATCCAAACTCTTTGATCACCTCATCAAAGCGGAGATTCCAACTTCGTGATGCTTGCTTCAGTCCATAGATGGATCGCTGAAGTTTGCACACCTTATGAGCATCCTTAGGATCGACAAAACCCTTAGGTTGTATCATATACAACTCTTCTTCAATCTTACCATTGAGGAACGCAGTTTTGACATCCATCTGCCATATTTCATAATCGAAATATGCAGCAATTGCTAACGTAATCCTAACCGACTTAAGCATCGCTACGGGAGAGAATGTCTCATCGTAGTCAACTCCTTGAATTTGTCGAAACCCCTTTGCGACAAGTCGAGCCTTATAGATGGTTACATTACCATCAGCATCAGTTTTTCTTTTGAAAATCCATTTATTCTCAACGGCCTTTCGATCGTGAGGTAAGTCCACCAAGGTCCAAACCTGGTTTTCGTACATGGATTCCATCTCGGATTTCATGGCTTCTAGCCATTTGTTGGAATCAGGGCTCATCATCGCTTCTTCATACGTCGTAGGGTCATCTATTTCATCAATCATGAAATTCATAACAGGATTGCCGTACAATTCAGGAGCTGCACGTGTCCTGCTTGACCTGCGAGGTTCGGTAGTGTCCTCTTTCGGAGTTTCATGATCAATATCATTAGCTCTCTCTTCATTAGGTGAAGTCAACTCCAAAACAACTTCTGGAGCTGCGCTACTCGCCATTTCATGAAGAGAAGGTTCAATAACCTCTTCGAGTTCTACCTTCCGACTACTCACACCTTTCGCGAGAAACTCCTTCTCAAGAAAGGATCCATTCTTGGCAACAAAGACCTTGCCTTTGGATCTGTGATAGAAGGTATACCCAATCGTTTCCTTAGGGTATCCTATGAAGACGCATTTTTCTGCTTTGGGTTCGAGTTTATCCGGTTGAAGTTTCTTCACATAAACATCGCATCCCCAAACTTTAAGAAATGACAGCTTAGGTTTGTTTCCAAACCATAATTCATACGGTGTCTTTTCAACGGATTTAGATGGTGCCCTATTTAAAGTGAATGCAGAGGTTTCCAGTGTATAACCCCAAAATGATAGTGGCAAGTCAGTCAGAGACATCATAGATCGAACCATATCCAATAAGGTATGATTACGATGTTCCGACACACCATTACGTTGTGGTGTTCCGGCAGGCGTGAGTTGTGAAACTATTCCACGGTCTTTCATATGTGTGCTAAACTCGTAACTAAGATACTCTCCTCTACGGTCGGACCGCAGAAATTTGATTTTTCTGTTACGATGATTTTCCACTTCATTCTGAAATTCTTTGAAGTTTTCAAAAGTTTCAGACTTGTGTTTCATCAAATAGATATACCCATATCTACTCAAATCATCCGTGAAAGTAACAAAATAATGATATCCACCTCGCGCCGACACACTCATTGGTCCACACACATCAGTATGTATGATTTCCAATAAATCTGTCGCCCGTTCCATTGAACCGGAAAACGGCATTCTAGTCATCTTGCCCATAAGGCATGGCTCACATGTATCAAATGATTCAAAATCAAGGGATTCCAAAAGTCCATCAGAATGGAGTTTCTTCATGCGTTTAACGCCAATATGACCTAGACGGCAGTGCCACATATATGTAGATATATCATTATCAAGTTTAATCCTTTTAGCATCAACATTATGAATATGCGTAATACTACTATCGAGATCCAACAGAAATAAACCATTCAACACAGGTGCATGACCATAAAAGATATTATTCATATAAATCGAACAACCATTGTTTTCAGACTTAAACGAATAACCACTTTGCATCAAACACGATCCGGATACAATGTTCATGCTCAGTGCAGGCACCAAATAACAATTATTCAGGTTTATAACTAATCCTGACGGCATATGGAGAGGCAGCGTTCCGACGGTGATCACATCAACTCTTGATCCATTGCCGACCCGCATCGTGACCTCATCCCTTGCTAGTTGTCGCTTGTTCCGCAGCCCCTGAACCGAGTTACATATATTAGCAACCGATCCCGTATCGAATACCCAGCTGCTACTGCGAGTACTAGTCAAGTACACATCAATAACATGTATATCACATATACCTTTGTTTGCCTTGCCGGCCTTCTTATCCGCCAAATACTTGGGGCAGTTGCGCTTCCAATGGCCAGTCCCCTTGCAATAGTAGCACTCGGTGTCAGACTTAGGGCCAGCTCGGGGTTTCTTTTCAGGCGCGGCAATAGATTTGCCGTCCTTCTTTCCCTTCTGCTTGCCTTTCTTGTCCTTCTTGAAACCGGTGGTCTTATTGATCATCAACACTTGATGTTCTTTCCTAATCTCCACTTCTGCAGTCTTAAGCATTGACAGAAGCTCGGGGAGAGACTTCTTCATGCCCTGCATATTATAGTTCATCACGAAGCTCTTGTAGCTAGGTGGCAGAGATTGGAGAACACGATGTATGCCTAAGTCAATGGGAATCATTATTCCCAAGGACACAAGCTTATCGGCGTACCCAGACATTTTGAGTACGTGCTCACTAACGGAGCTTTTCTCTTCCATCATGCAGCTAAAGAACTTTTCAGAAGCATTATAACTCTCTACGGCAGCATGCGTATCGAAAATCATTTTCAATTCTCCCATGGTATCAAAGGCATTGCCATTTTCGAAACGCTTTCGAAGTTCTGGCTCTAGCCCATACAGTATGCCGCAATGAACTAAGTTATGGTCCTCCTGACGAGTCACATAGACATTCTTTTCCTCGTCAGGGGCATCAGGAGCTGGTGGGGGGCCTAGCGGCGCATCTAGCACATAATGCTTTTGTGCAGCAGTGAGGAGAATCCTCAAATTCATAGCCCAGTTGGTGAAGTTGCTACCATTCGCAGCAAGTTTCTCTTTCTCCATGAACACATTGAAATTAAAAGCAGGTGGTGCCATCTACAACAGAATTTGTAAAGTATATTTAGACTAAGTTTATGATAGATTGAGTTCAACTAATCCAAATTACTAATGAACTCCCACTCAAAAACGACATCCCTCATGTCCTTTTGGTGATTACATGAACCAAATCCACTATACCAAGTCCGATCATCACGTGAGTCGGTGTAGCTTCAAAGGCGAGCATCTATATGGGCATCATATCAACTATATGACTCATGCTTAACCTTTCGGTCCGTGTTCCGAGGCCATGTCTGTACATGCTAGGCTCGTCAAGTAAGAACCTTAGTATTTGCGTGTGTAAAACTGTCTTACACCCGTTGTATGAAAGCGTAGAGTCGAGAACACCCGATCATCACGTGATGCCTCAAAACACGATCCACAAAATGGTGCATACTTAAGGAAAAACACATTTTATCTTGATATCTAAATGAGGGATCATCTTATAATGCTACCAAAAGCGCCAAACTAGCAATATAAGATGCTAACATCTAATGTGTGAAGTGAGATGATATGGTCCATGCATTTGATCTCTATCATTTGCATCGTGGTATGATCTCTATCATTCCTTTGTGTGTAAGGCCAAGATCTATAGAACTTACACGTTAAGTGAGTTGTAAGAGTATCTATCATACATCTACTTACAACAATACCATATCAAAATACTAGCCCAGCAACGATCTAAACTAGACACCTCTAATTTATCAATTGCAAGTTTTACGTGGCTTAGGGCTTTCGGAGATAGAACCGGTCTAACCTACGAACATGAAACACAACGAGGATAACCAAGTTATTAGCAACTCGTTGTAAATCAGATATTGACTATAGTAGGAGAGACAGACACCCTCCAGCCACTTATGCAAAACTAGTTGCATGTCAGTCGTGGAACCGGTCTCATGTACGATGACATGTAAGGTTGGTCCGGGCCGCTTCATCCCACTATGCCACCAATATCCAAAGTACATAGAAGATGCAATAACATGATCATCATTGCCCACATATAAACATATGTGTACTACCCGTGCAAAGCACCTACGCATAGATCAGGCTCTGATACCACTGTTGGGTCCGCAACATAGAAAACAAAACATTTCCTACGATGAGAACTATACGCCAAGATCTATCTACTAGATACAGAGCAACGGGTGGACATACATCCATGGAGAACTTACCCTCGAAGACAACGAGCTTTGTTAACGAGTAGGAACTCATGGTTGATGTAGTCGTACACTTGCTGATCTCAAGATCATGAGGAAGTCCGAGCGCTGCAACTCAGCAGCGCATCCGCACTCGCACACACGTTCAAGCCACCGGACAACCTCCACCTCCTCGCTCCAGCGATCCAGCGGAAGCATCAACTCCATCCAGACGAAATGCCACCGGGAACATGTATCTTGCTAATCCGAGACCATGGGGAAATAATTCTAGAGGGGAAGAGAGATCCTTCACAAGGAGGTGTAAAGATGAAGGAGGGAATGGGTGGCCTTTTATAGGAGGAGGGGGGTTCCCCCTCTCTCCATGGCCGGCGCATGGGAGGGTGACCCCTCACCTCCCCCATTCATGTGGTGGTAACCCCTCCACATTAAAATGCCTCTTCACATTCCCTTTTAAATCCTCCACTTTAAATGCATTAAATTTCTCCAAATTTAATGCTCTCTCATTTAATAAAACTCTTTATATTAAATTTATTCAGAATTTTGTTAATTACTTTAATTAACAAACATTCACATATAGCCCCTTGCAATATTTCAATATCACATGCAGAACCACCTTCTGCAATTTCACCCGAAACAATTTCTGGTTTCTATTGAAACAATTCCTGCGCTTTGCAATTCTTTCGTCTGAAACATATGTGCTCCAAAATGGTGTCCGGTAACTCTTAAGTGTGCCACCCTACGGTTCGCGAATAATGCAGACATGATCGAGACCCTTCTCTGATCAATAATCAGCAGCGGGACCTAGAGATCCGTACTGACTTCTACACATTCAACGATGACTCCTGTGATCGTGAGAACCTTTAACGCTTGTAACTAAATCCCTTTGTCTCTCGATATATTACATGTCTGAGATTCGATCATCGGTATCTCCATACCTAGTTTGATCTCGTTACCGACATGCACTCTTTTCTCGTTCCCGTGATATAATATTCTAGTGATCACATCACTTGCTTGCAAGCTATCCTAATGTGATATCACCAAGAGGGCCCAGAGTATATCTATCCGTCATGTGGATTGCCAAATTCCACTCTTGATCCATGAGCCTCAACATAACACTTTCGTAGTACTGAACCCATCTTTATAGTCACCCTGTTACGATGTGACGTTTGATGTTATCAAGATACTCTTCCGGTGTTAGCAATTAACATGATCTCATGGTTTAAGGATAAAGATTACTTCATATGATGTTATAGCAATATAAACATAATGACTTGATCGTAATGCTATACTTCGGATGAATGTTCATCACATCATTTCACAAATGCTGTGACCTTGTTATTAACAACATCCAATGTCCATGATCAGGAAACCTTGATCATCTTGTTAATCAACAAGCTAGTCTATAAGAGAGGAATAACTAGGAACCCTTTTTGTTTATTAAACACACATGTATTGATGTTTCCTATCAATACAATTATAGCATGAAAAATAAACATCTATCATATACAAGGAATACATAATAACAACTTTATTATTGCCTCTCAGGGCATATTTCCTTCAATTACGACGTATGATACTGCAAGGCGAAAGCGCAGATGCAATTCTCGAGACCATCAAAAGTTTCGACATGGCTGATCGTGAAAGCCGCAGGTACCTCAGGAAGCACGCGTCCCACTTCGTCGGATACGTGGGATCTACGTTCCGAGCGGAATCTACAAGAATCGGAATCGGCGAGACTATCGCCGTCGGTCGCATCCTCTATGCCAGTGATGTCCCTCTCATCGTTCTCGACGAGACTTGGATTCCGGCTAGGGAGGCCATGACTGCCTACACAATCATGTCTTTTGGCGAGATCGATGTTTACATCGGTTTCGCTGAACCTGCCCAACCCACCCCAGCGGTGATGATAGAGGTAGAAGAAACTTCTGGGTCCCCTTTGTCCGCAGAGGCGGCAGAGTTCCGGATCTCAGAAAACCCTAATCCCACCCAGCCCGCACCAGTTGCGGAGACAGTGGAGAAATCCGAGCATGAAGAAGACCTAGCTGTCCACGTCGAATCTGGAGTGGATCTCCCTGGAGGAGCCAGATCCCAGATAGACCCACCTGCGGAAGTCGAAATCCAGGAGGAGCACATCAGTGACACTGATTCCGGCTCTGATGATGCCGGAACAGACAAACCTTTCCTAAGGTACACATTACTGTTGGGTCCGCAGCATAGAAAACAAAAAAATTCCTATGATGAGAACTATACGCCAAGATCTATCTACTAGATACAGAGCAACGGGTGGACATACATCCATGGAGAACTTACCATCGAAGACAACGAGCTTTGTTAACGAGTAGGAACTCGTGGTTGATGTAGTCGTACACTTGCCGATCTCAAGATCGTGAGGAAGTCCGAGCGCCGCAACTCAGCAGCGCATCCGCACCCGCACACAAGTTCAAGCCACCGGACAACCTCCACCTCCTCGCTCCAGCGATCCAGCGGAAGCAGCAACTCCTTCCAGACGAAATGCCACCGGGAACATGTATCTCGCTAATCCGAGACCATGGGGAAATAATTCTAGAGGGGGAGAGAGATCCTTCACAAGGAGGTGTAAAGATGAAGGAGGGAATGGGTGGCCTTTTATAGGAGGAGGGGGGTGCCCCTCTCTCCATGGCCGGTGCATGGGGGTGACCCCTCACCTCCCCCATTCATGTGGTGGTAACCCCTCCGCATTCAAATGCCTCTTCACATTCCCTTTTAAAGCCTCCACTTTAAATGCATTAAATTTCTCCAAATTTAATGCTCTCTCATTTAATAAAAATCTTTATATTAAATTTATTCAGAATTTTGTTAATTACTTTAATTAACAAACATTCACATATAGACCCTTGCAATATTTCAATATCACATGCAGAACCACCTTCTGCAATTTCATCCGAAACAATTTCTGGTTTCTATTGAAACAATTCCTGCGCTTTGCAATTCTTTCGTCTGAAACATATGTGCTCCAAAATGGTGTCCGGTAATTCTTAAGTGTGCCACCCTACGGTTCGCGAATAATGCAGACATGATCGAGACCCTTCTCCGATCAATAATCAGCAGCGGGACCTGGAGATCCGTACTGACTCCTACGCATTCAACGATGAATCCTGTGATCGTGAGAACCTTTAACGCTTGTAACTAAATCCCTTTGTCTCTCGATATATTACATGTCCGAGATTCGATCATCGGTATCTCCATACCTAGTTTGATCTCGTTACCGACATGCACTCTTTTCTCATTCCCGTGATATAACATTCTAGTGATCACATCACTTGCTTGCAAGCTATCCTAATGTGATATCACCGAGAGGGCCCAGAGTATATCTATCCGTCATCTGGATTGACAAATTCCACTCTTGATCCATGAGCCTCAACATAACACCTTCGTAGTACTGAACCCATCTTTATAGTCACCCTGTTACGATGTGACGTTTGATGTTATCAAGATACTCTTCCGGTGTTAGCAATTAACATGATCTCATGGTTTAAGGATAAAGATTACTTCGTATGATGTTATAGCAATATAAATATAATGACTTGATCGTAATGCTATACTTCGGATGAATGTTCATCACATCATTTCACAAATGTTGTGACCTTGTTATTAACAACATCCAATATCCATGATCAGGAAACCTTGATCATCTTGTTAATCAACAAGCTAGTCTATAAGAGAGGCATAACTAGGAACCCTTTTTGTTTATTAAACACACATGTATTGATGTTTCCTATCAATACAATTATAGCATGCAAAATAAACATCTATCATATACAAGGAATACATAATAACAACTTTATTATTGCCTCTCAGGGCATATTTCCTTCAATTACGACGTATGATACTGCAAGGCGAAAGCGCAGATGCAATTCTCGAGACCATCAAAAGTTTCGACATGGCTGATCGTGAAAGCCGCAGGTACCTCAGGAAGCACGCGTCCCACTTCGTCGGATACGTGGGATCTGGATCTGGCTCTGCCGATGCTAGAGAAAACACCGACTCGGTGCTAGAGGCAATTGGAACAAACACCGACGTACCCGCATCCTCGGATGAATCGATGACGTCAGCAGATTTCCGAAAGTTCTCCGCGGAATATGAAGAGGAGTACAACTCCAAAGCTGTAGAAGAAGGAGAAGCCATGGATGAAGGATCCGGGGAACACTCTCCCGAAGCGCAGGATGACATGGACGTCGGAGACAATCCCAAAGTCGAGATGTCTAAAAGTATCGATCAGAGCTTGACTTTGGGAAACAGACCCAAAGCCGTCTTTGCTACCGGTGCTTCCAAGAAGGCAAAGAAAAAGAACAAGAAAAACAAGACCCCAGCAAAAGACCCTCTGACAAAGGAGGTGATTGCCGAAGAATACGAAGAAGACTCGGATGGAGCGCTCATCCCAGAAGAGCCGAAAAAAGAAGCCTCGGTGGATGGACACGTGATCACCGAAGGTGCGCGTAAACTCATCGATGCCGCATTAACCACACCTATCCCTACAACCACAGAACTTACTGCGGATGAGCTGGACGAAAGGGCGCATGCCCTAGAAGCGCGTCGTCAACAACTCCTCGATGAAGCCAAAAACATCGAGGTGGAGAAGAAACGCATGTTAAACAAGGAATACATGTACCGTTTACATCAGAAGACACGGAAGCGTCACATAGATGACAACCAATTCCCATGTGTCCGTGCAGTTCTTTTTGGAGATGAGATGGGGAAGCCACGGAAAGATAGCAACGAAGATTGGGTATACCCAACACCAGTACAGAATACCGTGGCAGCCCGAGAAATTCTATCGGCTAATCCAGGACCGGAGGAGATCCGCTTGGGTATCAAACTACTCAACAAGGGACTGGAGCAGCAAAAGGTCGCCCTGTCCGGAAGTCAAAAACCGGTCTCAGATTCTGACTAATGTCGCACAGATCCGGCATGGGCTGGCGTAAGATCCCATTACGTCCGGGCACAATATCATCACCTCGAACGCCGGGAAGACAACTATTCAAGAACCGGATCTTCAGGACAGCATCACAAAACTTCGCGTAATTGGAGCAACGTCGCCCTAGCGACCGGGAAAGACGCCATTGCCACCCTGAATCCGACGAACCCTCCCCGATGAGAATCTAAGGATCGAAGGGGAGAAGATAAAGAAAAACAATGAGAGGAGGATCATCAAAAAATGTCACCTCCTAAGTATACAAGCCGTCCGGCTGAGCCTCACCATGGTGGAAATGACGGACGAAGGAACGACAGAAACCATGCTGGCACAAGCCGGCAGGGGGCTCGTCGTAGTCAAGATCCTCCCCAGAACCGGAATAATGACGCTCCGGACGGAGGCCGGCGATCAGCCAGAAACTATCCAGCTGCTCCACCCTCTCCACCACACAGTCATCACAATGGCTCCCATGGAGGGCAAGGAGGACGACATGGCAGAGGAGGTGGTGGCAGAAGCCGAAGTCCGGCTCCACGGCACCGCAGCCACAGCCGGCATTCGGGACGATCTCTATCCCCGAACGACGTAAGGCACATGATCAATTCCAACATAGAGGCTCGGCGCTATGACAACGATGATTTCTACGTGGGCCCAAAGTGCTTCGGACCACGCATTAGAGCTACAAAATTCCCAGAAGGATTTGCTATCTCAAGACATATCCAAGCCTATGATGGCATTGCTTGGCCAGATACCTAGCTACAGGACTTCTTCCAAGCTTGTTGCATCGCCAAAGGCGGAAACAGCCTGGTCACAACCCGATATCTCCCACTTATGTTGCGGAAGACGGCGTGATCATGGCTCAATGAACTTCCGGAGAACACCATCCATAACTGGTATGGCATGCAAAGTGCGTTCTTTCGTAATTTCGAAGGCACATATCGGAGGCCCTGTTCGGTCGGAGGCCTACAGCGTTGCACCCAGAAAGCCGGAGAAACTTTTCGGGACTACCTCGGACGATGGATCGACACCAAGAACTCCTGTGAAGGAGTAAATGATCAAACTGCGATTGAAGCTTTCATTGCAGGTCTCCCAATTGGTCTACTGCGTCATCGCTTGAAGTGTGACAAGGTCACTGATTTGGGAGAGATGATAGAAACAGCGAGCAAATATGCAGATGCTGACGACGATGCAGAGGGATTACTCAACGTCCTAGCTGTATCTCAGTCGGCAAAAACAAAGCAACAGGCTCAGAAATGTAAGAACACCTCGGAGGAAAAACCCAACGCGGAAACAGTGGTGGTTACTACTGTTTCCGGGTCTGGAGGACGAGGAGGACGTGGCGGAGGCCGCGGGCGTGGCCGTGGGACTTCAAGGGTCCAAGGTAGAGGAGAACAGCAACCAGGCAAAACCTACTCTTGGGCCGACATTGCTAATAACCCATGTGTGCATCACCTAGACGCCAATGGGGGCTCGTCCCACACCAACACTGAATGTTGTTTCAATGACGACATCAAAAGAGATGACACCGCGGGCTACAAAGCTAAGCGGAAGAAGGGAAAGAAAAATCCTGAAAAGGACAAAGAGACCAAGGAAGATTCCGACATGGAGGAAGCCGATGCTTCAAATCCCAAGTTGGAAGGGAAGAATTCCCACCAAAAAGGACACTTATGTCACTTTCCTCGGATCTCAACCAGCAAAGGTCAAGAAAGCAGTTCTACACGAGCTCAATGCAACAGTTCCGACTGTCCTACAGTATCTGGACTGGTCGGAAGTGGCAATCACATTTGACCGCGATGATCATCCGCCTAAGTTACACAGGCGAGGAAAATACGCCTTAATCGTCAACCCACTTATTGACAGTTATGGTTTCTCCAAGACCCTCATGGACGGTGGTAGCAGCATCAATATTCTCTATGTCGAAACGCTACGCCGGATGAAGATCTCGGAGACTCAGTTGAACCATAGATCTGTGATTTTTCACGGAGTTGTCCCAGGAAGACAAGCTAATTCCCTGGGAGAGATCACTTTGGATGTTACCTTTGGAACTCCAAAGAATTATCGGACGGAGGCACTTTCCTTCGAAGTGGTCCCGTTCAAGAGCGCATACCACGCTATATTCGGACGTCCGGCTTACTGGGCTTTTATGGCTCATCCGTGTTACATTTACAATATGATGAAAATTCCAGGTTCCAACGGCGTGATCACCATCAGGGTAGACCCGAAGAAAGCGCGAGAGTGCGAGGATGGAAATGCCACCTTTGCCGAAGCCGTGCTGCACGCCCAGGAGTACCAGGAGATCAAGAAGAGCATAGATCCGTCCGAGATGCCCGCAACGAAGAAGGAGGTGACCAAGCCAAATCCGGAGTTCAAGGCATCAGAAGAGACGGAGAAAGCGCCATTGAAGGATGATGACCCCTCCAAGGTGACCCAGATAGGCATAGGCCTAGATAGCGCATAGGAAAGCGCGCTCGTCAAGTTCCTCCAAGTAAATCAAGATATCTTCACATGGCAGCCATGTGACATGACCGGAGTACCTAGGGAACTTGCCGAGCACTCTCTAAATGTAAACCCGAACGCTAAACCCGTCAAACAGTCCTTACGACGGTTTGGCGACGAAAAGCGTAAGGCAATAGCTAAGGAACTAGCGCGACTCGAGTTAGCCGGATTCATAGAAGAGGTCATCCACACTGAGTGGTCGGCCAATCCTGTAATGGTCCCTAAAAAGGACACCACTGATTTAAAGATGTGTGTTAATTATACTGCCTTGAACAAGGCTTGCCCAAAAGATCCATTCGCTCTGACTAGAATTGATCAAGTTATCGATTCTACGGCAGGCTCGGAACTCCTCTGTTTTCTCGATGCCTATTCCGGTTATCACCAAATCCGGATAAAGGAATCTGACAAAATCAAAACTTCATTCATAACCCCCTTCGGAACCTTCTGTTTTGTTACGATGCCCTTTGGGCTGAAAACGCAGGAGCTACGAGCAGCGCACGATGCAGCGTTGCCTCCACGACCAACTCGGACGCAATGTACATGCATACGTGGATGATATCGCGGTGATGTCCAAAAAGAAGGAAATACTAATTTCTGACTTGGAGGAACGTTTGCCAATCTACGAAAATACAACATCATGCTTAACCTGAAGAAATGCTTCTTTGGAATACCAGCCAGAAAATTGTTAGGTTTCATCGTGTCTCAAAGAGGCATAGAGGTGAACCGAGATAAAATCAAGGCTATACTCAATATTTCCAGGCCAACTCGCCTGAAGGACGTACAAAGATTAACTGGCTGCATCGCTGCGGTCAGTCGATTTGTAAGCCGGCTTGGTGAAAGAACCGCGCCATTATACAAACTCGTGAAAAAGACCAAAGATTTTGTTTGGACTGATGAAGCTGAAGCTGCACTACAAGACCTGAAGAAAGTACTCTCATCTGCTCCTATCCTTGCAGCGCTGGAACCTAAGGAACCGATGTTGCTCTATCTTGCTATGACAAATAAGGTCGTTAGTATCGTCATGGTGATGGAGAGACCAAAGGAAAATCAAGAACACCTGGTGCAGCATCCGACTTACTTTGTCAGCGAGGTCCTGACATAATCAAAACAGCGGTATCCGCACTATCAAAAGTTGGCTTACGGTGTTTTTCTAGCATCTCGTAAGTTACGACACTACTCCAGGAGCATCCAATTACCGTGGTGAGCACAGATCCCATGAGAGATATAATCAATCACTGATTAGACAGAGACAAAGGAGAATATGACACTCCCTGAGTCGGAATATTGGATCCTCTTTTTCGACGGGTCTAAGGCTCGAGGGGGCTGGCGTGGTGCTCAAATCACCCCAAGGAGATAAACTTTTATACGTGTTACAGATCCACTTCATAGCGACAAACAATATTGCCGAGTATGAAGCACTGCTACATGGAATCCGGATTGCTAAGGATATTGGCATCCGACGTTTGATGTGTTACGGAGATTCGTATCTTGTTGCTCAACAAGTGTCGGATATTTGTAATGCAAATAAGCACATGGCAGCATATAAAGTTGTCGTGGATGATCTATCTAAATCGTTCGAAGGGTTTGAAGTTCAACACATCCCTCAAGTAGAAAATGAGGAAGCAGATGCACTATCTCGGATAGGTTCTACGCAGAAAGAGGTCCCGGATGGCGCTTTTTTAGAGCACCTCAAAGTCCCCTCAATAAAGGGAGTAGATGAGGAATATCCGACCAAATCCGACTCATCTTTAATAGCAGTTCTGGCTGTAATTCCCAGCTGGACTCAATCCTACCTCGATTATTTGGTAGATGGCAAATTACCCGAAGACGAGGTGCTGAGTCGGCAGATTATCCGACAAGCTAAAGCCTATACTATTGTTAAAGGTGAGCTCTATAAACGGAGTGTTTCTGGGGTTTTTCAGCGTTATGTATCTCCGGAAGGAGTGGAAATCTTAAGGGAAATCCACGAAGGCAAGTGTGGTCACCACGCTGTAGCCAAATCTTTAGTGGCAAAAGCTTTTCAACACGGATTTTTCTAGCTTACAGCTCAGGCAGATGCCGAACGATTAGTCAAGATCTGCAAAGGCTGCCAAAAGTACGCCAAGCACGCTCATGTTCCGGCTGATCAGTTGTGAACAATACCTATAACAAGGCCCTTTGCGGTCTAGGGGCTTGATATGGTAGGACCTTTTAAACGAGCTCCAAGTGGATTTACTCACCTCTTAGTGATGGTGGATAAATTCACCAAATGGATTGAGGCTAAACCCGTCACAAGTTGTGATGGAGCAACAGCCAAAAGATTTGTTGAGGATGTTATAATCCGGTATGGTTATCCGCATAGCATTATCACGGATAACGGGAGTAACTTTTCTATGGGAGAATTGACTGAATTCTGTGATGAGCAAAATATTCGGCTTGACATTGCGTTAGTCGCACATCCACAAGCTAACGGACAAGTCGAAAGAGCAAATGGTTTAATTCTACAAGGCCTAAAACCAAGACTCAAAGCACCACTACGACGTGCTGCGGGGGTTTGGGCAGAGGAACTACCCTCTGTAATTTGGAGTTTACGAACAACTCCAAATAGGTCAACAGGATACACACCTTTCTTCTTGGTCTATGGTGCAGAAGCAGTTCTTCCTAGTGATTTGATTCATACTTCTCCTAGAGTGGCCGCGTATATCGAAGAGGATGCCGAGATTTCTCGACAAAATGATCTCGACTTAGTCGAAGAAGTTCGCGTCTTTGCTAAAATGAGATCTACAGCCTATCAGCAGAAGTGACGCAAGTATCATAGCCAGAGAATCCGAAATAGATCCTTCAACAAAGGTGATTTGGTTCTCCGGCTTATGCAACAAAGAAAGCACAAACTTTTCCCAGTATGGGAAGGGTCCTTTTTAGTTAGTCGAGTATTGCACAATGGATCGTACTACTTAACTGACATGAGGCCAGTCAAAGAAAGACCTGCTACTAAGAAGATAAAGAGAGCTGGAGGCAGTACAAATCCGGATGAGTTAGACAGACCGTGGAATATTTCTCAGCTACGTCCCTTTTATTCTTAGTTTATCCTTCTTTGTAAACATATATATGTACATGTTCTGTGAGAAATAAAAGTTTTGGTTACCTCAAGTTTTTTCTAAGAAGTTCTTAAACCATCTTATTTCTGAATGATCATGTCATAGTCGAAAATCCTAGAATGCTTGAAAGTACTTTATTCTCATGTTTGTTCTGGTTTAGATTTCCGATTCTAAAAATTGCTACCCTCGGGTATAACTCTAAAGTTTCTAGTCTTTACTTTGGTTATTTGTCTGATTGCTGGATGCGGGCATTTTCCGAGTAGTGAATTGTTGGTACTGGAAGCCGGTTTTGTTTCCGAGTTTAAACTGGTTTAGCAATTGAGCTCCGTTGCTCGGCAAAGTTTCCGACGGAAGGTTTAGCCAGCTCACGAAAGGGACGAGGCGGAAAGCCAGATAAACGATAAGTAGAGACGAAAAAATACAAGTGCTTATGTAAACATTTCAGGCACACACAAAAAAACTCAAAGCCGAAAAGTGCTGAATAGATTAAGAGCTTAGCACTAGCAAAAGTTAAAGTATTACATATTTACAAACGCATCATGTTTTTTCCGAAATAATACATAAGTTTCTGGTCTACGATGCAGGAGGAGATGAAGGAGCTACCGGCTCGCTGGTTACTTCGCCTTGATATCGTTCCGAGATGTCCGCATCCGAGTTGGTGCGTTCATCGTCGGAAACTTCTGTTGGTTCTTCCGGAGGAGGAGGCGTAGTATCCACGCGGGTGAAGAAGGGGATCTCGTAGCTGGTCAGGTCAGCCACGTGACACCCATATCCGGCGCAGGAGTGCATGATGGCTTGAAGGTCTTGCTCCTGGCCGTCTTCGTCTACCTTGCAGTACCCTCTGGTCACTTGCCATGTTTCCATGATGGCTCATGACCATGGTAAGAGCGTTCTGTGCAGCATTCCGCGCGTAGGACATGTTCCAGTCCCAAACAAGCTGCGGCATCTCCTTGGCCTTGTCCCGCACCTGAAAATCCGACATGCTTGGCATATCCGGAATCTTGAGAGCCTCGCCGACATCCTCAAGGGACTAGCGGAAGTCATGAAGCAGGTCACCGACTTGGGTAAGCCGGTGGGTGCGGGGCTCGGAGGAGGAAGAGTCCGTCAAGTTCAGAGGACCTATACATAAAACAAGTTAAGAAAAATCTGACATTGGTAAAAGTCGAAGAAAGAGACAAGTCAGATAGATGGAACGTACCAAAAATGACGTCGTCAATCTTGGTCTTCTCCTCCCGGAGGCTATGGAGTTCAACCCGGAGTGCCTGGGACATATCCTTCTCTCTGCCAAGCTCGTTTTTGAGATCCGAAATTATTTTATCTTGAGCAGCGATCTTGCGATCACGCTCATCAGTGGCCATGGAGGAGGATTCAAGGACTTGAGCTATGCTCCTTTCATGATCCGCCTTAAGCTTATCCAGCTCTTGGCGAAATCCCTTGTTCTCCACCACCAGGGTCTTGAGGTTCTCGGCCTCTTCAATCATGGCGACGGATTGTTTCACCAGCGCTGTAAGTCAAAAAGAACAAAAGTTCAGAAAAATTCGACATTGAAAATACAAAGACATGGGTTGAGTCTCGGAATGTTTACCTTCGGCCTCATCCTTGGCAACTTTGAGTTCAGCATTTTTAAGCCGGAGAGCTTTGATCTCTTTCCGCTTATTGCAGACATTGGTCAGTAATTCCTGGTTATAGGAACATACTTTCTGTAAGTCAGAATACCCAAAGTCAGAAAGCTACTTAAGACTCGGGCTAATATTTTTGCTAAAATATCAGCACGAGCCTTGGGGGCTACACTAGTTCGTCCTTTGGCATCCTAATAAAGCATAAACCCAGATTGTTTATCCTACTTCATGCTTGGGGGCTAGAGGATATGATATAAAATACAATAAAGGAAAAAATAGGAGTTGGAAATCCGACTTACATATTGTTCGCGGGTGAGTTAATCCAGACCCACGTTCACTTCAGCAGCCACCTTCTCGGCGAGAGTCAGAGGAATCACTGGAGCTATTGGAAGCTCACCGGTCCTAATCCTCTCGTCGCGAAGGCGGACTTGGGCGAGAAGGTCCGGTGATACATTGCAAATGTATCTATAATTTTTATGTTCCATGCTTGGTTTTATCCACTTTCTTGTGTTTTGTTCCAACTTTGGAGTACTTTTCATATGATTTCTTGGACTAACCTATTAACAAGAGCCACAGTGCTAGCTGCTTGTTTTATGTTGTTTTTGGTTCCAGGAAAGTCAGAAAATGAATATTCTCGGAATTGGACGGGACAAAAGCCAAAGTGCCTATTTTTTTGGAAGGGATCAAGTGCTAGAATACGAGACGGAGAGGGGCCAGGGGCCGGCCACACCACCTGGCCGCGTGGCCAGGCTTGGCCCACGCCAGGGGGTGGTCTGGCCGACCCCAACACCCCCTCGGCCTCTCCTTCCGCCTATAAGTTGCCCTCAGGACAAAAACCCTAGGTACCCGATCAAAAATCCACGAAAGAGTCTGTAGCCGCCGTCATCTCCATCCCTAGATCGGGAGGGATCTGAAGCTCTTCCCGGCACCCTGCAGGAGAGGGGAATTCACCCTGGAGGCCTTCTTCATCACCATGCAAGCCTCCGGTGTGATGCGTGAGTAGTTCATCCTTGGACTACGGATCCATGTAGTAGCTAGATGGCTGGTTTCTCCTCCTTTGTGCTTTCATGTTTAGATCTTGTGAGCTCCGTTCATGATCAAGATCATCTATTTGTAAATCATACATGTTGTGTTTGCGAGGATCCGATGGATATTGAGATGCTATTTCAGATTGATTATTGATTCTATCATGTCTTTGTTATTTGAGATCTTGCATGCTTTCTATTGTTAGTAGCTATATTGGCCAAGTAGATGCTAGCAACTCCAAGAGTTAGTATTTATGCTCGATAGTGGGTTCATGCCTCTGGTAATCTGGGGAAGTGACAGAAATCTCTAAGGTACTAGATGTGTTGTTGCTACTAGGGAGAAAACAACGATCCTTTGTTCATAGAACAATTGTATTGTTTACCTTACACGCAGTTCGTAAAGCAATAATCTGTTGCTTGCAACTTAATACTGGAGGGGGTTCGGATGATAACCTGAAGGTGGATTATTAGTCATAGATGCAGTTGGATGGCGGTCTATGTATTATGTTGTATTGCCCAATCAAGTCTCAAAGGAGTCAAGATGATTAGTATATGCATGTATTGCTTTCTCGGTGTTTGTCAATTGCCCCGCTGTAATTTGTTCACCCACCATGTTATCTATCTAAGGAGAGCCACCTCTAGTGAACTATGGATCCCGGTCCTTTGCTTTTACATACAATCTACAATATTTTACTGCTTTGTGTTTACTTTCTACAAACTTTTACTTCTTTCCATTCGATACGTTTAATCCTTTTGTTTTCAGCAAAACACGACGAGATTGACAACCTCATCGCAAGTTGGGGACAGAGTTCTGTGGTTGTGTTGTGCAGGTCTCCACGTTGCTACTAGCACCGGTAGTGTGCCCTGCCAAAGCTCAGCTAGTAACACCTTTGGGGTGTTTCCTTGCTCCTACTGGTTCGATTAAACCTTGGTTTCATAACTGAGGGAAAACTTTCTGCTGTACTCATCATACCTTCCTCTTGGGGTTCCCAACAAGCTCTACGTCGATCATCGAGTGCATCAAGATCTTTTCTGGCGCCGTTGCCGGGGAGTCAAGGACATCTTCACAAGGGGAGTCCCTTATAACCAATCTCTTTACTTTGTTGTTTTTGTTTTGCTTAGTTTATTTTTGCTTTGTTTGCTTGTTTTGTTCTTTCAAAAACATAAAATAAATTAGTTTGACTTGTTTTGCTTTCTTATGTGAAAACCCAAAAAAATGACTACTCTTGAAAACACTAAGTTGTGTGACTTCACTAGCACCAACAACAATGATTTTATGAGCACACCTATTGCTCCACCTGTGGCTGAAAATACTTTCTTTGAGATAAAACCTGCTTTGCTCAATCTTGTTATGAGAGAACAATTTTCTGGTATTGGTAATGAAGATGTTGCTTCCCATCTAAATAAATTTGTTGAACTTTGTGAGATGCAAAAGCATAGGGATATAGATGGTGATATTATTAAACTGAAATTGTTTCCTTTCTCTTTGAGAGGAAAAGCTAAAGAATGGTTGAATTCCTTAACTAGGAATAGTATTGATTCTTGGACTAAATGCAAAGATGCTTTTATTGGAAAATACTATCCTCCTGCTAAGATTATATCCATGAGAAGTGAAATCATGAAGTTTAAACAACTTGATAATGAGCATGTTGCTCAAGCTTGGGAAAGAATGAAATCTTTGGTAAAGAATTGTCCCACTCATGGACTGACTGCTTGGATGATCATCCAAACTTTTTATGCAGGATTGAACTATTCTTCAAGGAACCTATTGGATTCTGCAGCTGGAGGTACTTTTATGACCATCACTTTGGGTGCTGCAACAAAACTTTTGGACAATATGATGGTTAATTATTCTGAATGGCATGCTGAGAGTGCTCCCTCTGAACTTGAAGTTATGCTTAAAGAGTTTATTAGTAAACAAACTGCTTTCAATAAAACTATTGAGGAAAAACTCTCTAATGCAGAAAGAAATATAGCATATTTGGCTGAAGCTCAATCTACTTTGAATAAAATGGCTGCTAAACCTGAAACTAATGAGAATCCCTTTGCAGCTACTAATGCCATACAAGTAAGAATTGATAAAAATGTTAGACTATTAGCTGAATTACATGCTAAGTGGGAAAGAGAAGATGAAATTGCTAGAAACATTAGTGTTTCTACTATCACCACCACTAGTGTTGAGGCTAGTAATAGTTCTACTACTTTAGATGATAAAGTTGATTTTGATCTTGATGGTTGCAACATCTCTGAAGTTATTAAGTTCCTACAAAAGCTTGCTAAAAGTCCTAATGCTAGTGCTATGAACATGGCTTTTACAAAACACATTACCGATGCTCTCATAAAGATTAAGAAATAAAAGATGAAACACAAAGCTTCTATTCCTATAAAACAAGAAGATGGTTGGGAACCCATCATTAATATGAAAGTGAATGACTTTGATTTCAAAGCTTTATGTGATCTTGATAGTAGTGTTTCTATTATGCCTAGAAGGATTTATGATATGCTTGATTTGCCTCGTCTTGAAGATTGCTATTTGAATGTTCCACTTGATGCTAATGCTAAAAAGAAACTCATGGGGAGTCTTAATGATGTTCTTATTATGGTTAATGATTCCTATGTCCCCGTTGATTTCTATGTTTTGGATATTGAATACAATGCTTCTTGTCCTATTACTTTGGGAAGACCTTTTCTTAGAACTGTTGGTGCCATCATTGATATGAAAGAAGGTACCATTAAATATCAACTCCCACTCAATAAAGGTATAGATCACTTCCCTAAAAATAGAGAAAATATTTCTTTTGCTTCTCCTATGAAAACAAAATTTGGTTTTAATGCTTCTTCATTTGAGAACGCTTGATTCTTTCTTTGCTTCTTATGCCTAACTTAAAGGCGTTAAAGAAAAGTACTTGTTGGGAGATAACCCAAGAGTTTTAGTTGAGTCTTGGAAGTTATTACTTCAGTAATAACCTCTTCTTATCCTTTTTATTTGCTTTTTGTGCCAAGAGTAACCTCTAATGAGAGTGAAGTAATGATTGGGAAAGTTGATGTCCCGAAACAGATTTCTGTGCTTTACCGTAAAAATTACTGAGAGAGTTCTGTACGTCGGATTGAGCTGTAATTTTTTGTGCTTCTGACCCAGGTTGTTATCTAACTTTAGTTAGTTAAAGACTTTTTTATTTTAGCAACAGAAGGTCTTCGAAAAAATTCGTCTTTACCTGCTGGTCTGTTTTGACAGATTTCTGCCATTTTCTACATTTGCTTCTTGTTAGTTCCTTCTTGAGTTCTTTTGGGGAATTGAGCTTTTTGAGGGAAGTGCTACAGTAGCTAGTGTTCTAATGGAAGTTTATTTGGTGTTAGAACTGAACCTTGAGACTTATTTATCTTAAGTGCACTAATGTTGCTAATGAGATTGTGTGAAGTTTTGTATGCAGGAAAAATTTCAGGTGTATGGAAGAAATGAGTAATGAGATGAAGGATGGATTAAAGCTCAAGTTTGGGGATGCCACACGTGAACCCCAAGAAATATCCAAGAAGTGCAAGCGTCAAAGCTTGGGGATGCCCAAGGCATCCCCTTCTTCATCAATAAAAATTCCAGGTTTCTTTCAAACGCTTCATTTTTATTGTTTCATGCGCAGTTGTGTTTTTCTTGGAGCGTCTTCCTTTTCATTTTCGTTTTGGTTTTTAGTTTGCTTGGTTTGCTTAGTTTTCTGAATAAGTTGGTTGGACCCCCTCTTTTATACATTGGTTTGCAAATAGTTTGGTTTGCTTTGGAAAAGAGTAGGAAAGTTCATACTTATGTGGTAAAAAAAGCTCGTTTTTTACTATGGTCCATGCTTTGTCATGCCGTGCTTGATATTGTTTTAGCTTTATGCTTAGTATTCTTTGTTGTAGCATGACTTGTTATAAACAATTGAGATTGCTTAATGTGCCTTGGATGAATCATGCATTGTTTTAGCATATTAAAGCATAGTATAGTGGTATTCTCCTTTGATGCTTTATTTGGGTTGACTTGGTGCATGCTCACACCATGTTTTGACTTTCACAAGTCACCATAGCCTTTATGATCCTTTAGTTTTCAACTTGTAGTATCACTTTATGCTTTGATCAATGATGTTTTGTCGCTCTGCATGATTATGGCCGTTATTACTCTCTTAGTTTGTCGCTCCCAGTCTTTTGCTAGCCTCCACCACCAAGTATGAGTTCCACTCATGCATCCAACTCCCTAAACCAAGTTATTTCAAAGAGTCCACCATACCTACCTACTATCTTATGCTATTCCAAGTATATTCATGCTTTTGTCTACCTTTCACTTGTTATGAGAAAACTAGTGATTAAAGCTCTCACGAACTTGATGGCACACTTTACTTTATTGCCTCTCATAAACTTGAACCATTGGGTCCTTCTTTGTTGCGTATATGCTTGCGCTTTATAAGTTGAAATTAGCAGAACCATGTACCATGGGGAACACTTTCAACATTGCACTTGTACTTTGTACCCCGTTGATATCATGTTCTTTTGCTTACGGATCCCGACGGTGTGAAATAAAAGTGGAACTTGTAAGATCATGGAGTTTGTATGTGTGTTAGGGAAACGCCTGGGCCGCTAGCCTAAGCCATGCCTAATCATGGTGGAAACTTGCAGCATCACCATAATGAGCACTCTATGAAGCATCCTTAATAAAAACCTATGCAAATAGCAAATAAAAAGATCGCTGAGATGCTCATTGTCTGCTTGCCTTGTCATTTTGATTATGGGAAAGCTCCCGTATCATGTGCAAGGGGTACCCCGTTGGCGGTTCTTAATGATACACATCTACTTACAATGACAAGAGCTTACTCGTTACTGAAGTTGAGTAGCATGAGGATCGGTCTTCGTAAGTAAGGGGCATGAGATTTTGGTTTATAACTTGTCAAGCATATCCTCTTAGTTGTGTCACTTTAACCTTAATCACCTTCAAGATGCTTATGATAGGGGCAATGAGAGCTGAAAGCTACAAGTACCATAATTTTTGGAAGCTCTTTATGAGACTTGAATCCCTGCTTCCTTTTACAAAAGGCCTTTCTTCCACCATTATATTGAGTCTCCACCTTCTAACTTTATGCACTTACTTTGAGAGCATAGTGGCCATTCTTAGTTCTATGTGCATTGTCCCAAGACTAGTTGATTGATGCATAACTTGTTATTGCTTGTTTGAAACTATTGTATCTAGTCACTCTTATGAACTTTGAAGGTCTCCTATGCATTTATATTTGCTACTCTATTGAGGGACAAGCGGAATACTATTATGCTATGTTTTCTTTATGTGAAACAAACAAACGTCTTACAAAGCATTGTTATTCATGAATCTTTTGTTTGTGCCTTTTCATGTTGCATCATAGTCTCTTTGCTTATTGCTAGAACTTTGTCTTTCATGTTATGATTGAAGTACTTTGATCCCAGCCTTGAATGTTTTGCAAATACTTTGATCAAGTCTTTGATGGTGCATGTCACCTCAAAAATTATTTCTTTTTATCACTTACCTACTCGAGGACGAGCAGGAGTTAAGCTTGGGGATGTAGATACATTGCAAATGTATCTATAATTTTTTATGTTCCATGCTTGGTTTTATCCACTTTCTTGTGTTTTGTTCCAACTTTGGAGTACTTTTCATATGATTCTTGGACTAACCTATTAACAAGAGCCACAGTGCCAGCTGCCTGTTTTCTGCTATTTTTGGTTCCAGGAAAGTCAGAAAATGAATATTCTCGGAATTGAACGGGACAAAAGCCAAAGCGCCTATTTTTCTAGAAGGGATCAAGTGCCAGAATACGAGACGGAGAGGGGCCAGGGGCCGGCCACACCACCTGGCCGCGCGGCCAGGCTTGGCCCGCGCCAGGGGGTGGTCTGGCCGACCCCAGCACCCCCTCGGCCTCTCCTTCCGCCTATAAGTTGCCCTCAGGACGAAAACCCTAGGTACCCGATCAAAAATCCACAAAAGATTCTGTAGCCGCCGTCATCTCCATCCCTAGATCGGGAGGGATCTGAAGCTCTTCCCGTTACCCTGCCGGAGAGGGGAATTCACCCTGGAGGCCTTCTTCATCACCATGCAAGCCTCCGGTGTGATGCGTGAGTAGTTCATCCTTGGACTACGTATCCATGTAGTAGCTAGATGGCTGGTTTCTCCTCCTTTGTGCTTTCATGTTTAGATCTTGTGAGCTCCGTTCATGATCAAGATCATCTATTTGTAAATCATACATGTTGTGTTTGCGGGGATCCGATGGATATTGAGATGCTATTTCAGATTGATTATTGATTATATCATGTCTTTGTTATTTGAGATCTTGCATCCTTTCCGTTGTTAGTACCTATCTTGGCCAAGTAGATGCTAGCAACTCCAAGAGTTAGTATTTATGCTCGATAGTGGGTTCATGCCTCTGGTAATCTGGGGAAGTGACAGAAATCTCTAAGGTACTAGATGTGCTGTTGCTACTAGGGAGAAAACAACAATCCTTTGTTCATAGAACAATTGTATTGTTTACCTTATACGCAGTTCGTAAAGCAATAATCTGTTGCTTGCAACTTAATACTGGAGGGGATTCGGATGATAACCTGAAGGTGGATTATTAGTCATAGATGCAGTTGGATGGCGGTCCATGTATTATATTATATTGCCGAATCAAGTCTCAAAGGAGTCAAGATGATTAGTATATGCATGTATTGCTTTCTCGGTGTTTGTCAATTGCCCCGCTGTAATTTGTTCACCCAGCATGTTATGTATCTAAGGAGAGCCACTGTAGCATCCCAATTGTCTAACAATTGCAATGCTACTAGCCTAGTCTATATATATGCTACTTCCTATATATAATTGTTGCATCATAATTATATCATGCTCATGTCATCATGCCACCTTGCATTTGAGCATCATATAAAACCCCTTTTTGTTTGGTTCTTATCTCATATGCATTGTTAATTGTATTTGCCTCTTGATATTGTATTTGGTTCTTGATATATTGTTTAATGCCCAAGTTGAGTTGGCGGCATATCTCTTATTAACTCCACCACCTTTCTTTCACCACCTTATAATTCCACCATCCAACTAAATGTGAGCTTTGCACTTATTTGGGTTTTACCTCTAGCTCATGTGGGTTGGGATGGATCCAATTCTATTTCCACATGCTCTCATCTTAGCATCATGTTGTTTTCACATTATTGATATATGAGAGCCACATGGCCACCTTTGCATGCCTTGTGAGTGGAGCCCTTTTTTCCTAGCTTCCATATGGATTATCATGGAATTATGCTCATGTTGGAATATTTTTGGGACTATTAAGCATCTAGTGGCACATACACACTAGCAAGTCCCAATTATAATCAAATGTGATCATCTCCATCTACTCCACTTGGAACTTTCTTCTACTCTTCTTTTGCTAGGCTTAATCCCACTTTTGGGAATGCATAGGAATAATGCCATGTAAATATTATTGTTTTCACAAGATTAAGCATGGCATTAATTGCTTTGCATGGGCCATGCAAGTGCCTCCTTTTTCTAGCTTTTGGTTTTTATTTGAATGTGTGAGTGAATCATCAATCTCCCTCTCCACCATCCTTTGGCATCTAAACTTGGTTTGGGTTAAGCATCATGGTATGCTTATATTCCATGTGTAGATGTCTCTTTTCCTTCTTAACCAAAATCTTTTCTCTCTTACCCCACCTCCAAAACCTCAACACCCCATGCTTTGTCACCACCTTTCCTTTCTCTTGTTTTTGTGTAGATGGGGTTTTGTTTGTTTGAGTCTTTTCAAATACAATTGAAAAACCCTATCTACCCCCTAAACCCTAATCTCTCTCACCACACCCTTTCTCTCCATCCTCTATTCAAAACCCTAACCCTATCTAACCTAACCCGAGGATAACTAACCTAGATCCATCTACCCCCTCACCTCTCGGCCTCTCTCTCTCTCTTTCTCTCTCTCTCTCTCTCCCTGCCAGGCAGGCCCCACCATGGCGCACCCCTCCTCTGCCCCACTTCTTCCTTTGGCTTCAAGACAAGGAGAAAAAGTAGAGGAGAGAAGACCTAGCCCGATCCCCCCTCTCTTCACCTTTTTCCAAAGCTAAAGCCACCACCCCATGTGCCCTACCCTCCTCCCTCATCTGCCACACCTCACCCCACCCAGATCCCATCCAGAAGGCGCCCAAGCCCTCATCCTTCTCCTTCTTCCTCCCCAAGCCGCCATGGCCACCTCCCCCTTCTAAACCCTAGCCACGACTCCCTCTGTCCTGCGCTGTTCCGGTGAACGTCAAGCCGATCTAGGCGTACCAGCACCTTCTCCCGCCTCTTCACCGTCGCCCTGGACCTGCAGCAGCGCCGGGACCCCGCCGGAGCGTCGCCGTCGCCACCATGCAGAGGGGAAGCCGACGAAGCCGGCCACGAGCCACGCCGTCTATCTGGTCCACTGCGAGCATGTTGTCTGCACCGTACGGTCGCTGGTGATCCCCTCTCCCTCCCGGACATCTCCCTTTCCCTTCTAGCTCGCCGTAGCTCCGCCGCCTTCCGTCGAACGCTCTGCGCGCGCGCCGCGCGTCGCGCTCCGACAGCAGCAGCTGCAGCAGCTTTTCTCGCCTCTGTTCATCCCTTTGCCCCGTCCGCTGCGGACCTCCGTTGGCTAAGATCCTAAAACCAAAGTTGTAGTCTGATGTTGGCTCTACAACTTTTGTTTTGGCCGCGATGCAGTTTTCCCAGCGGATGCGTCGCCACCATCGCCGGAACACAGCCCGATCCGCCGCCGTTAGTGCCGTTTTCGTCAGCAGCGCAGCAACAGCCGATGGCCGTTTTGCGCAGAGCCCCCTCCCTTTTTTCCCGCCTAAACCCGCCGTCCCCAGAGCCCACCTGTCAGCCGCGGTAGCTTTTTGCAAGGAAACCCCCCGGAAGATCCAGACCACCACAGACCAGTCCCTCCCCGCGCCTGGGATCGCCCACGTGTCACGCCCCGGCTGGGCGACGCGTGCGCGTGGCCCCGCTGTACCCGGCCCCACTTGTCATCGGTGCGGCTAGGAAGGACCCGAGTGAGAAAAGCCCTACAGCCCTCTGCGGCCCCATCTGCTGCTGAGTCAGCAAAGGGCCCACTTGTCATTGACTGTGGCTAACTTAACCTGAGTAACAAAAGTATTTCTGCTTTTCTGTTTTAATTCAAAATTTTTTTAAATTAATTCAAATTCAAATTTTAAATCTGTTTTAAAATAACTTTTAAATTACAAACCCAATTAATACAAATAATATATGTTTTGAGATCAGAAAAATGTGAGGATTCCAAATCTTCCATTCAAAATATATTTTGGACACTTTATTTTCCAAGTTGATTAAAATTACAACAAAATGCCCTTTTTCCTTAATTAATTAATAACTTTTGTTTTATAACTCCAAATTTAACAAATAATATGTCTAAAATGATTAGCTCGACGAGACCTTTCTGTTTATGCATTCCATGTTTTGATTTGGAGCATGAATCATATAAATATAATGGGTACAGCAACTAATATGAGGTTAAAATGAGGCTAAAACTCTATAGAATGATTTATTCTTGTATTCCACACCTCACCCATGCCATGCTACCTTATTGCCATGCAAATTGTGCATCATTCATCATGGCATGATTGTTTGCTTGATGCATTTAACTCATATGCTTGTGCACTTTATTTATGTTGGCCCTTGTTTGTTTGGTTCTTCTTCGAATAGACGCTGAGCAGGGGATATACCAAGAGAACCAGGAGCACTACCCAGATCCTTCTCTCGCTTCAACTGAGCTGCCAGGCAAGCACTACCACATGCTTGCATACATATAGTACTTATTGCCTCTTTCTTATTCTTGCATCATTGAGTCGCGATTGCATTAATTTGAATCCCAAGTATTGCATAGCCTTTACTTTTAAACCCCACCGAAGCTTGTTCCTCCATCCCATGAGCCATTACTACAGGAGTTGTTTGAGCCATGCGGGTCGTAGAACAGCATGTGTAGGGTATGTGAGTGTCTGATGGATAACGAGGTACCTATACAACTTAATCTGAGTAGTAATGGGATAACTAATGAAAGTGGCATCGGTGAGCCATATTCGCTATTTGGTTTTTCAGGCTCACTTGTGTCCCGTAGGACCCCGAGTACTTGATTCCTGTTCCTTGAATATTCGCGCTATCCACATCCGGGAGGCTTATGAACCCCCCTAAGCCAGAGCTTGATTCATTCTTATTTATTGGGGCCACAACTAGTTTGAGGTTTTATTTACTATCCTGTACTTATGCCATGCTTTACTGCTTTATTTAAAATTGTGCGAGGTACTGCACACTGTACTGTTTAGGGCCGTGACCCGTTTTCGCTGTATCGACAAGCCCAGTCACACTTTCGGGTTCCCAGTCGTTTACAGCCGGCCACACAAACCTTGAGTCCGTCTCGTAGCCGGCCAGCTTCGTTGCGGGTAGCTTAATGGGGTGGCCCCCTGAAATATTTCTGAATCCTGTGATCGCTTTGTCGTGACTGCCTCGTTGGGTTTTGATTTGGTTTTTCCGAGGTTGATCGAGTGTGTGTTGCTATTTGTGCACCCCTGCAGGGTAAAACTTTCTGAAAGCCGTGTCCGCGGTTATGGACGACTTGGAGCACAGTTTCTCGATCATAGACAAGAATAACTAAAGTACCGCTTTTAATTTGACTAAATAACTGACTAGTAAATAGTGCAACACTCATGGAATGGTTAATAAAACTGCCAACGGATGGGGGGTTGTTCGTCCGCTTCCTCGTCGGTAAGCGAGGAGGAGGATGGATCTGTTGATATTACCGTTATAACTGTTGTTATTAATTCACGGACATCCGTCTATCTTTGGTTAGGCGGATGGTTAGCGAGTATCTCTAGAATTGTTAGGGTTTACCTTTTGCTGCAATTGCGTCACCCCAGGTTGTGTCCCCTTTAGCGGCATAAAGACTTGCTGAGTACCCCTAGGGTCTCACACGATAAATTGTTTGATTCAGATGAACAGGTAAACTCGCAAGATGGATACTGGGTGGAGGAGACGGACGATGTGGGCAACGATCATTCGGTGTAGAGATTCCGGGAACGGGGATCCGTGAGATCTGTGGGCGCGATGTGTTTATTTATGGGGCATCTTATGCCGATTTGCTTCTTATCCCTACTCGGATTTTGTCTTCCGCTTCCGCTTGACACTCTGATGTTTGATGTATGAGGAGATATCCTAAACTATTATATCTATCTAGGATATTTGGATCTTGCCGTATGGCGTTGCTATATTTCCTTTCTTTTAAGATGGAATGGCTCTGATGTACTGTTGTATGGTGGCTTGCATACATACTCATTTGTGTATGTAGTTGATCCCTTCGCCTGCCGATTACGCCGCCCGTTCTTGTCCCGATGTTTGGAAATGGTTGGGACGGCCGAAAGGTCTACCTGTGAGTGGCATTTGGGCCCCACCGTACTATTTTAACCATTTCCGCTCATCCAGGCTTGTAACTAGGAGCGTAATTCACCGAGGTAGTTACAGCCACCTCTAGTGAACTATGGATCCCGGTCCTTTGCTTTTACATACAATCTACAATCTTTTACTGCTTTGTGTTTACTTTCTGCAAACTTTTACTTCTTTCCATTCGATACGTTTAATCCTTTGTTTTCAGCAAAACACGGTGAGATTGACAACCTCATTGCAAGTTGGGGACAGAGTTCTGTGGTTGTGTTGTGCAGGTCTCCACGTTGCTATTAGCACCGGTAGTGCGCTCTGCCAAAGCTCAGCTAGTAACACCTTTGGGGTGTTTCCTTGCTCCTACTGGTTCGATTAAACCTTGGTTTCATAACTGAGGGAAAACTTTCTGCTGTACTCATCATACCTTCCTCTTGGGGTTCCCAACGAGCTCTACGTCGATCGTCGAGTGCATCATCCGGCAATGGGACCACCTCCACCTCCTGAGAGAGTTCCGGAGGATATCCTTCGAGCGGAGCAAATTCCGACTCGGGGAGGTCAGCAAGCTGAAAAGAAGAAAACACATCAGTATTACAATACAACTCAAAGAATGAAACACATAAAAAGTATACTGATGGAAGCTTACCGGCACCATGGGGTTTTCCGCCGTGTGCATGTCCAGAGAAACCTCCGGAATCCTCCTCTTGATCCGCTCCTTGATCAGCCACTTGATTTGGCTTATGTAGCCTTGAGTGGTGTAGGCTTTGGAGCTGATGCGGAGGGAGTCGGTTGGAGCCGACGTGATGGAATGCATCAGTCGGGTTCCGTGGTACTGAAGTGGCTGGATCCGACATGAGACCCAGCACTGGACCAAGTCGGATCCCTTCAGACCATTTTGCTTAATCAAATATTCGATCCGCCTCTTAGCCAGGATTAGATCGTCGGAAAGAGCCGGAGCAGCCTCGTCCCAGGAAGGCTGGGCCGTGGCGGCTCCGTCGACAAAAGCCGGCAAAGCGGTAGCTTTGTCGGGAGTCGGAATATCCCTATGATAGAAAAAAGTGGCCGGCCATTGTTTGACCGAGTCACTGGCTAGAATCTTGGGATAAGCCCGGTCGCGTCTAAGTGAAAAGCTGATAGTGCCGGTGATGTAAGGAACACCGGCAGTAATGGAATTTCTCCGGACATGGAAATAGTACCGGAAGAGAGTCAAACTCGGCCTAATGCCGAGAAAGCCCTCACAAAGCGAAGCATACACACTCATCTCTAAGAGAGAGTTAGGATGAAGATTGTGGAGTTGAACTCCGAAATGATCTATCACCTCGGAGAAGAACTCCGAGGGAGGAAAGGACAGACCTCTATCGAGATGGGTTCCGAAGTGGACCCGCTCGCCGTCGCGCGGGTTGGGGACGGTTTCCCCGAAGCCGCTCCGCCAGTCGCCGGCGGCGAGAAGCCCCTCCTTCTCCACATTCCTGAGGCCCTCCTCGTGGAGGGCGCAGGGGATCCAGATTCCCCGGAAGCTCTCCTTCTCTGCTGCTGCTTCCGCCGTTGCCGCCACCGCCGCTGCCGCCAAACCAGAGAAAGAAGATGAAGCCATTTCTCCGGTGAGAAGATGACCTGAAAGGGGCGGCGCTGGGAGTTCTGTGGGGGAAGGACGAGGAGGCTCTAGGCGCGCAGGAGGATTGGGAAGGAAGGAAACGGCAAAGGACTGGTGGAAAGGAGAAGGAGAAATCCAAATCCCTTATATCCACCTACCTGCGCCAAGATTCGTGTGAATGCTACAGTGTAACTGCCACGCGTCATGGAAGGAACTGGGAAGGACCTACGCGATGATTACGTCGCCTCGATCTCCACACACGCATTGAAACGGCGCCTCGGTTCCGCGAACCGCGGACCCACTAACGGTCGTGCTAACGGAACGCCTGTCAGATGACGTGACTTGACCATGCTTGTGTCAGGTGGCGTTAGAGACCAAGTTCCGGCTTAGTTTAAAATCGAGCTGGAAAATCCCAGTAACCTATTGATAGGTCCGACTTATTTTTAAAGACCCGGATCGTATTTTTTATTGTGAAAGTTTCAGGAACCCTTCAAGATTCTGCAAGCCGAAGATCAAGCTAGACGATGATAAATCCAACTTTAGATCTTGGAAGCCTCCGGGTGCTGCTGTTGGGGATATATTTTCCGGGTATCCTCACAGTTCCTCACTGACCAGGGTGGCCCACTTCGGGTTAGAGCTTTGCTTCACGGGCGGCCCAGTCAGGGAGAAAGACGGAGTCCAATCCGGCTACGGGAAGGCCCAGAAGACTTACCGACTTAGACCCATAATGTTACTTGTAATTCAAGATGTACTCTGTAACCGACTCTCAGTCGTAGCCGGATAGATATCTCCTGTAAACCCTAGGCCGGATATCTATATAAGCCGTCCTAGGGAGAGCCTTTAGGGCACACCTCAATAGTCTACAATCTCAACTCGCACAGGCGAAACCCTTGTAACCCATATTCCGGCTCTGCCGTATTACTGGATTGCTAGCAGGAGTAGGATCCGTCCAAAGCCGGCGGATTCGAACCTAGGTAACTTGTGTGCTCACCGTCCCGGAATACCGTACGTCTCACACCCCTCTTTTCCGCACGCCTCGAGGACCCCCTCATGGCGTACTTGTCATCAATCCGACGACAAGGTGCTTTTGCTAGGTGTATGGTGTTGCTACCTTGGGTGAAGCCGGGGACTGATTTTGATGCATACTCGTATATTTCTAGCTATGTACTGGTTTCGTTTTTGCTATATTGTTGTTCACCAAATATTACAATGTTTTCTGTACAAATTTTTGGCTATGAATTCTGGCGAGAGGCCCGACTATCTCTCCGGCAAAGTTAGTTTTTGCTACACTGATACAAAAATTTTGCTACATTTGTTCTCCAGTTTTGCTACATTAGCAGAACTTTTTGCTACAAAATTTCTGGTGAGTCTGGCGAAATTGATTTTGCTACATTTGCATAATTTTTTTCTGCGATGTCTTTGGTGAGAGCATCTTTTTTTCTCTGTTTTTGGTTGAACCGTTTATTCTACAATGTATCAAAATCAGGATATTATATAGCAAAAACAAGGCTTAATGTATCAAAAGCAGGATTTGAGGCTTTTCTGGGGAAGCGTAGTACGATCATAATTTTTTAACCTTGGCACCTCACCAATTTTATCCTAGATCCGCTGTTGTTTACAATCATGAAGGAGAATTTAGCAAGGCAATCTGCCACTTGATTTGCTTCATGTATACAATGTTGGATTGTCATAAGCTAGAATTGCTTCGAAGATGATGACATTCATCTGTAACCATGACCTCGGGACCTAGAAATTGTTCTGCCGATTGCAATGCTTCAACCATCTGGAGGCAGTTTGATTGAATAACGATCTTGTTGCATCCCAAGTGGCTAGCTAGATAAAGGCTGTGTTAAGGATAGCCAGGGCCTCCGCCATGCATTCACCACCCGCGGTATGAACCTGGATGCCGCACAAACGGAGAAACCACATTCATCCTGGTGCCTCACGGATTGCGCCTCGAACAGAGTTCATGAGGGGCAACACCGATACGATGAAGCTGAAGAACCGTCTGTTTGGGCGCCTGAACCCGGACCATCTGGTCAGCAAACCCCGCTTCCCGGGTGTCAAGAGGAAACGGAAGCCAAAACATAGCCTGGAGGCCGCCGAGGGACCCGAGAAAGTTTAGGCCGAGACAGCTTGGTCTTGCTGCTTTCTTCAGTATATGGAATTTGAGTTATTTTAGTGGTCTTTGGTTCACGACAAATACAAATTCTATAATTTTCTTTGGCCCATTAGTACATGACAGTATGTGATTGTGTACTGAAGATACAAGTTTTTGTCCCACATTGCTAGTTGAGAGGGAGTTGCACCACCTTATATCGGAGGCTGTTCTAACACTACTAACTGAGTGAGAAGAGAAGCAGCTCTTGCGGACTCCTCCGACATCGCGCCACGGGTTACGAGAAACTCATCGAGCCGGATTTTATTTTGCTGTTCGGAAAAAAATAATTATGAGTTATTAACGGACGCGTTAATTACCTACCCGGCCAGAACTATATAAGCCGAGAAGCAAACCCTAGACGACTACAGCTCATCACACGCACCTCCTTATAGTCTATTGCGCCACCTTCTTCGTCTTTCCCATCATGGCTTACGGCGTGCACCGCAGATTAGGATAGTGGGTCTCCGGAACCCTGTCTCATGTGAACCTGTACGAGTGAGGGGCAATCAGGTTTTTAAGGAGCGCTTAAGCACGACTACTGGCATCCAGGAAGTCGTCCGACGATGAGTTCCCGAACAAAACTTCTTCCCGAACATTACGATATCTTTGACAACCTCAAGATGGGCGACAATGGTGCTGCTATCACTACGGCTACTGTAACCACTGCTGCTGCCGCCGCTGCACCATACATGATCCTGAACTTTCTCTTTCAGATTTCGCTAGAATTTCTTGTTCTATCGTACGGAGTAGATGTGATCAGTTTATCCTATCGAGATGCAATCTATTCGTCTATTCTATTAGTCTGTGTGATCCGTTTAATTGCTATTTGTATGATCATGTTTTACCAAAAAAAATCGAATTAAATCATATAAATTATTGCTTATATTTTTAACAATATAAAAACCTGATTATAGGCAACTGAATTTTATTGGTGCAGCCACGGCTACTAGGCTGCCTTCTTTTGATGGTATGCACTATATAAGATAGCGCACGAGAGAAGTTCTCTGGTTTGAAAACCTAAACTGCTATAGCGTCACTCTTGGTAAACCTGAAGGAGATATTTCTGCTGCTGAGGAAAACGATCTTTAAGAAAGCCGATACCATGTTTATGACGACTCTTTTTAGTGTTCTTGGGGATAATATTGTTAACCCATATATGTCATTTGATAATGGCAAGGACGTGTGGGATATGCTCGACGTCAAGTTTGGGGGTCTCAGACGTCAGAAGTGAGTTGTATGTCTTGGAGAAATTCTATGACTACATGATGGTTTATGAGCGCTCTGTTGTTAAGCAAGCTCACGAGATACAACCACTTGCCAAAGAATTAGAGCAGTTCCAATGTAGCTTACCAAAAAAGTTTGTGGCTGGTGGCATTATTTCCAAGCTTCCTCTCTCGTGGAGAAACTTTGCTACTTCTCTGATATATAAGAGACAATAGATTTCTATTACGGATCTCATTGAGTGTTTTCATGTGGAAGAGAAGGTGATAGCAAAGAACACATGTGCTTGAGGATTTGGGGGAGCTTTGTGGCATCCCGCTAAAACCACTACTAGAAAATCGCTGTGTTTTCGTGCATTGTATCATCATGACCGCATGCTCATGTCATCATGCCATATTGCATTTGAGCATCGTCATGTCATCAGGCATCTGTTTGACTCAAACTATTTTACAAAGCCTATATTTGTTTTCTAAATATCCCCCTCGTTTTTTCAAATATAAAACCTCGGTCCGTCTAGATTTTTATTTGCCTAAAATATTTTACAAAAGGATATTTAAAAACTAAATAAAAATAATAAAACTTATATTTTTTTATATAGGGGAGGCCGCCACCGGCCAGGCCCAAAGGCCCAACCGGCAGCTACCTACAACCCCACCAAACCCTAGACCAAACCCTAGCCGCCTAACCCCTCCTCCCTCCTTTTCCCTCCTAGCCGCCGCCACCTGGGCACACACACCCCCACCAACTCCCGCTCATGCCTCCACTTGCACCGCCCTGCCGCCACGCTCACAGCGCGCGCGTAGCCGCACCGACCCGACCCCGCGTCGCACGGGACACGCCACCCCACCCCGCGACAAAACCACCACATGGCTCCACCCTGTACTCGCTCCATCCCAATCCCCATCCACCACTCGCGCACACCTGCCCCGCCCGACCCACGGACACGTGCAGCCCGCGCGCATCACGCACGCCACGCGGCCCCACCTCCCGGCCCCACCCCTTGCTCCTGTCGCGATCCCGACCCCCACCTCGGTCGCAACCCTTTCTCCCTCCTCGCTCGTCTCTCCCCTCATCACCACCAACCGCCGCCGCTTTCTCTCCCAGCTCCGGTCGACCCCGCCGCCATCGCTCTATGTCGCCGCCCTCTCTCCGCCACCAGTGAGGCCTCCGCGCCCCGCAAGCTCCGTCACCGAGCCCGGCCAGATCCCGTCGCGCTGCTACCTGGACCACCTTCCCGCGGCCCGTGCTGCCTCCTCGTCCCTGGCTGCGCCATGCCAACCCTCTCTGGCCTTCGCTGGCCAGCACCAGCGAGCCCCGCGTCACCCTCTGCCTCCCTCGTCGAGCGTGCCGCCCTCGGCCCATCTCCTGCGAGCCACCGACGCCCGGTCTACCATCTCTGCGCCGGCCGCCGCCCCTCCGACCGCGTCTGCACGTCGTCCGGTCGCCGCGTGCTCCGTCGCCTCTGTGCTGCCCGCCGTGCTCCGTCCTGCAGCACCGCCCGCCCTGCTCCGAGCTCTACCTCACCCCAAGATCGAGCCTGCACCCCACCGCTTCCCCGACCAAGTCTGTAGAGCGCCGCGCTGTCGCGGGAAGCTCCACCTCGGGCCCCTCTGCCCCGTCGGGTCCTTGAAGCCCTGCTGCTGGCAACCAGCCATGCTCGATGCCGGCGCCCTCAAGCACGCCCACGAACTGGTGGCACGAAGATGCTCCACTGTCGGTGTGGTGTTCTGCCAGTTTGTTTTGGTGACGCTGAACATGTTCCTAGTACACCGTTGGCCAAGCCTCTAGTCACGGTTATCTTTGCTCGAGTAGCCCCAATGCCTCTTTGACCAAGCCTTGTTACCTGCTATCTAGATCGTCTCTGTTGAGTCGGGAAGTCCAAGATCAATTGATTCCAGGTCTTCGACGCAGTGGATTTTTCAAGCAAGACCGACACCCACCCGTGCGGACCCGATGAACCACCTGCGCTGAACCCGAGACCCTTACCGGCAAACCAAGATGGAAACAGAAGATCATCGCCACGTATTCGACGATCGAGACCCCGGAGACATCTCCTTCACGGAACCCGAAGGTGATGCCACTCAAGTGCTCCTTCCCGGACCGTTCCGTCGAAACCCCAAGGCCTCCTTGCCAGATTTGAAGACCGAACCCCGGCGTGTCAAGTTCTTCCTCTCGAACCCGAAGCCCTGATCCGAAGATCGATCCTGCCGAACCCGATCCCTCTGAGCCCCAAGATCTTTGGACCTTGATGTATGATCCCCTTTTCCGAGCCCTATTTTATAAAATGTTATATAAACTTGCCGCATATTAAATTATTCATGATTGCACGCATGCTTTGGCAATTGGGGGTACTTTGTCGATTCACTTAATAATTAAATATGGAGTCTATATGCGGGCTATTCTAGTCTTATTCCGGACTCCATTTAAATTGGTGTAGCGAACCAATGCCATGTTTCGCCCTGTTAATACAACATTTAAATTGCGGGGTTTCTAAATAACTTGAACCATTAATTAATTGTCAGGACCCGGTTCCGCTTAATATTGCCTAATTGCACCGTATCTGTGCCATGCCATGCATCATATCATAAGCATGCCGGATCTTCTGCCGTAGTATTAAATATTGCATCTGGTGTTTCTTTTAGTGCTTTGCTTCTTCCCGGATTAGGCCGATGAGTTTATGCGAGTATCGACAAGTTCTCCGGATATGATCCTTCGGCATGTTTCCCAGGCGAGCATCTATCTCCCTTCTACCTATTTTGCATTTATAGTCTTTATTTCCTCATGTTGATTTATTGTTATCCGTGTCGCGATGCTTTCATTTCCGTGCAACAGTTATATCCCGTGCAGCCTCTATATTGCCATGGACACCTCCTAATACCTATTGTTTGGTAGATAGCTGGCCTTGCGAGTCGTAGTTGCTTGCTCAGGTGCGATCTCGTGTTGTCGAGTACCACCGTTGTTGGAATGCTGGCAGATGTTTATAGTGGAGATGATCATAACTTTAAATACAACTATTAAAATGCTAGATATAACTAATGCAGAGGCAACGTTGGCTAATAGATGTTATTTGGTTCTTCCACGCTCACTTGTGTCCCGTAGGACCTCGAGTACTTGACACCTATTCCTTGACTATTCGCACTATCCACATACGGGAGAGACTATGAATCCCCCTTAGCCAGAGCTTGATTCATTTCTTATTTCTTGGGGCCACAAACTAGTTTGGGGCTTTATTACTATCCTGTACTTATGCCATGCTTACTGCTTTATTTACGATTGTGCGTGAAGCACCTGTACTGTTTTGGAACGTGGAATGTTTTCGCGGTATCGACAAGCCCAGTCACATTTTCGGGTTCCCAGTTGTTTACAACCATTGTCACAAACCCTGGGTCCGTTCCAGAGCCGGCCAACTTCGTTGCGGGTAGCTTAGTGGGGTGGCCCCCTGAAATATTTTATGAATCCTGTGATTGCTTTGTCGTGAAAGCCTCGTTGGGTTTGATTTGGTTTTTCCGAGGTTGATCGTGTGTGTGTTGCTATTTATGCACCCCTGCAGGGTAAATCTTTCTGAAAGCCGTGTCCGCGGTTATGGACGACTTGGAGCACAGTATCTCGATCATAGACAAACATAACTAAAGTAGTGTTATAAATTTGACTTAATATATGACTAGTAATTCAGCTTTACTACAATGGAATGGATAATAAAAATGCCAACAACTGGTGGAACTGTGGTGATCTGTGTCATGCTATACCTGCCTAGTAAGTATTGCAACTCCAATGAAATGTGATAAAAGTGCCAACAACTGCTGGGTTTTGGGACTCCTCGGGACAATTATATCTGACTATTAAATGTTCCAACTACCACGGAATGATGATTAAAACTGCCCACTACTTATGCTATCAGGATGACTCATGCTATCTATATCTGACTAGTAAGTGCTTCGACTATAATCGAATGAATAAAACTGCCAACTGTGTGAGTTCTTCGGTCTGACTTCCTCGTTTGGTCTCGAGGGGGAATACCAGGATGGGTATGTTTGGTGTTACTATCAGTTTGGATCCGAATAGGTCTTCTTATCCCTCTCTAATAGCCGTCAGTTTTACCGAGTCTTTATAGGTTGTTTAGTGCCGCTGCGCTACCTCTTCAGCCCACCATACCTATGTAGGCGAGAGCCGCCGAATTCTAGCCTCGCCGTGTACTAGCCTCAGTACTGACGCTCCTCTTTTTCCTTTGCCTTCGTCGGCACCCTTTTTTTTTAGCAGGTTTGTGATCAACGTCGTTAGCAGGGTTACCCTTCCGGCTTGGCCTGGGTAGGGTTATGGACGTCATTGGTTATTCTTCAGGGCTCTTAGCCCCATTTGCATCTTGTCCGTAGTCGGTTGCTCTATCATTTTCAAGGTGATTTGGATCTTTGTATTGTATATCCGTATTCTTGACTCGTTGAGTCGCTGCTGTATATATATATGTTCTGTGGGTCCCATCGAGGACTATTGTGTAATGGTATTACTTCGTTTTTCACCCGCACGAAAGTGCCTGGTGGGCGTCCTTGAATCGTTTCTATGCGGGTTTGGCGGGAAGCGCTAAAACTTGCATAGGGCCGATTCGAGGGTGTTACAAGCTTCTAGTGCCAATTTGGTACAGAAAAAAACTTTCCATCTCACAAGTTTAAGAATAAGAACAAATCTAAAGACAAAGCAAAGTTTGATGGCAAGAATAAAGTCACGCACTCAACCAACTTTAAGAAAAAAAAGATAAGAAGAAAGGCCATGTACAAAATCTTTTTCAACATGAACACACTTTTAGAGTAGCCGCCAAAAACCGTCCCAACATCTTGTTGTGACAACGGGGAAAAAGCAGAAGAACGCCAGGGGTGGAGCACCAGAGGGACAATGGGGAGATCTCGGTTGGAGAGGAGGTGTAGTGGGAAGAGACGAGGTGCTCCAGCGCTGTGAGGCGACGAGAAGCGCAGTGGAGAGTCAGGGCCGGCTCTGACCCATGGCAAACATGGGCGGCGTCCTAGAGCCCATGCCTTGGAGGGCCCATGATTTGCATGCTCCTTTATGAGTCTGCTGTTTGGTTTTGGGTTAAAATTCTAGCCAAAAGGTCCAGCATGGAGAGAGAACGGGTTAAACCAAATCAAGAATCGATCTCCCGTCTAGCCTGGTTCGTGTTAGCGTGTTTCTATCCCTATGCCATACTATCGTCTGTTCAACTGTGGACTGCCCTAGCCGCCTTGCTCTAGATTGGAGATTGCCAATTCGCCATTGCCTATTGAGAATTCAGAATTGATCATTTGAATTTGTCAATCTATTTGCGCCCCGCCCCGCTCCTCATGGCTCCGTTCGTTGTTGCCCCCAGCCCATGGAATGTTCAATCGCCACCAGATCCAATTGTAATGTGAGATTAGGGACCTAGAGTTCTAGTTTCAAGTACTATTCAATTCCTTCACAATTATAGCTGTTCAAATGTTGCCCCAAGAACATGACCCCTGTGTTGCCAAATTAATTAAAAACCAACAGTAGATTAAAATAAAATAAATATTTTTCAGTCAACAAGTAGTGTTGATGTCAACAACAAGAATTAATTGCAAAAATCTAAACCGGGACAAGATGATTATGCAGCAACAAGTTATTTAACTACTCTTTTATTTTCTCTGTCATTATATGACATGATTTAAACGCTTAACAATCATGTTTATACATCTTAAACTAAAAATGTGTTGTCGGATATTAACTTTTAATACTTTGTAAGTAAAATAGCCATTCATAAGACTCTATATTAATATACGTGTGCATATATAGAGCCTTCTAAGGACCCAAGTCATCGACTTCGCCCTAGGGCCCTCCAAAATATAGAGCCGGATAAGACACGGGTCACATAGAATTAACGCCGAGAGGCCTTCATGGAGATATTGGACCAGTTGGCAGATTAGTGACCTTTTTCCATATTTCATAGGCTGATTCTAATATCAGGAACCACAACCTGACATAAAATCGACGCAATATTACGGTCCAAAACATGAGACACTTTGCAGAACCTAGGAAGCACTCGAATTTGTAAGCACCATCATGCGGATGCAGGTGCGGATCTGAAGTGAAGTGATGGATCGCGATGACCTAACTTTGCATAGCATATTTCAGATCATAAAATGAATGGATTGGTTTTCGACAAAGTGTTGTACTACCTTCGACCCAAATTAGTTGATTTGGTTTTGTCTAGATTCGTATGTATCTAAGTCTAGATACATACGAATTTAGACAAAACCAAGTCAACTAATTTGGGTCGGAGAGAGTAGAAGTTTCAAAGTTTCGGTTCTTCAAACTTTGAGAAGTCCAGATCTTCTACTCCCCCGATCCAAATTAGTTGACTCAAATTTTATCAAGATACGGATGTATCTAATATTAAATCATGTCTAGATACAATTAAATCTAGTAAATCTAAGTCAACTAATTTGGATCGGAGGGAGTATAAAATTTCAAGCTTAAATAATTGCAGGGGAGTGTAGAAGACGCCCCTCGATCGTATTTCCACGGTACAACTAATGATGAAGGGGAGAGCTGGCGCCAACGCAGCTGGCTGGCTCCTTCCGGATCTCGGAAAGCAGAATCACAACAGAATTACGATCTGGACGAACTGATTCGCTTCTGGAGACGGGTGCGTCCACGAACAATTGAAGAGAGGGAGAAGGCTCGCACCATATGAAGTTCTTCCTATATAAAGTGGTCAGGTCTCGCTATCGGGGACACCAACTCATCAACTCATCAGAATACACACGCTCTCTCTCAAAAAAAGAAAAAACAAGTTCGGATCATTAGAACAAGGCTAGCAGTAGCAGATAGGAACACGCACCCGCTACTGAATTCCGATGAGCTTAGCCTTGGCATGGCCGCGCGGAGGTGTCAGGTGCCTGCAGGAGGTGTGTGTGTGTTCATACCCAGCCAGTGCAGTGACGGCCTGAGCCCGGCGAGGATCTTGGGACAGGGACAAGGCATGCATCGGGCAGCAGGTTTCCGACAAGGATCTCGTCGGCGACGCGCCTACGTCTGTCCGTCGTTGCCGGAAGGAATGCTTCCCGGCTTAGGCAACGACCTCGACGCCACGCTCTCCGTGGCTTGGACTGTTAGAAATAATGGGCTAAATAAATAAGTTCATATAGATTTTAGATTTTTCCTAAATCTCAAAGCCCATGTGAATGGAAGCTCATGTGTGATTTGACCCAATTTGGTGGCAGCTCACATATGAGAGGAGTGGGAGCTAAAGTTTAGTCCCACATGGAAAGTTGGAGGAGAGTTACACCACCTTATAAGGTGGAGTGGTTCACCACTTACTAAAGTGAGTGAGAAGAGGAGAACTACACGCGCGCTCCTCTTCCGACGACGTCGCCCGCCCGCCCGTCACGCCGCTGGTTGCGGGTTGCGGGTTGTGGGAATCTCGCCGAGCCAACGTGGACTTGGTCCACGACGTGCCCTATGCGGGATTCCCGAGCCGCTCTATATAAACTCCAGTGCGGCTTCCACCACGCACATACCGAAAACCAATCTAGGGTTTGCCAACCTTTCTGCTTGCGCCGCTACCGTAGTCTACTCCATCCCGCTTGCCGGCGTGCACCGGCGGACGGGAGAGCAGGTCTCCGGAACCACTCGCCTTTGCGATTCGGGAAGCGCCCTGCGCGACTGCTCAAGTTCTGCATCACGGCTCGTCTTCCATCCAAGTCGGGCGGTGTTGCCTATCGTCGTCTTCGCCGCCGTCTGCTTCGACCAATTTTCCCCAAGGCTACTGCTGCGATTACTGCAATCGAACGGTACGTACGACGTGCTGCTGTCTGATTATTAATCATGTTCTGCGAGTACATGTTTAGCTGTTGCCTGTTTCTGTTCATCTTGTTGTTTAGTACATCTAGTATGTTCGAGTTACATGTGTGATTAGCTGGTATTATCATGTTTAATATTTTGAAATTAATCACGGAAATTGTGCCTAATTATCCAACAATCCAAAAACCTTATTATAGGCAATTTTCCGAGATAAACATGGGACACTTGGCCGATGCGATGAAGCCGGAAAAGTTTACCAGTGTTCACTTTAAGAGGTGGCAGTATAAGACCACCATGTGGCTGCAAAATCTGAAAGTATTCGAGGCTAGTAAGGGTTTACCTGAAGGAACTATATCTGAACAAGATCAGAACAAGTTCAAGGAAACCAATCTTGCCTTTGTAGGATGCGTTCTGAGTGTTCTTGACAACAAGCTGTTTGATGTGTACATGCACTTCAAAGATGGCAAAGAGCTCTAGGAGGCACTGAACGCTAAGTTCGGTGTAACAGATGCTGGCAGTGAACTGTACATCATGGAGAACTTTCATGATTACAGGATGGTTAACAATCGTTCTGTAGTCGAACAAGCTCATGAGATACAGTGCTTTGCCAAGGAGCTTGAAATCCTTAAGTGTAACTTACCTGACAAGTTGGTGGCTGGGTGCATCATTGCAAAGTTGCCTTCTTCATGGAGGAATTTCGCCACAACTCTCAAGCATAAGAGACAAGAGATATCGGTTGAAAACCTGATAGCGTCTCTTGATGTTGAGGAGAAGGCTCAGGCTAAAGACACTACTGAGAAAGGAGGCGAGGGTCAGTCTAACGCCAACATGGTGCAGAAGAGGACCTTCGGCAAGAACAAAGGGAACTATAAGCCCTCCTTCAACAAGCCTAAAAAGACTACAACCTTTAAGAAGAAGAAGAAGCCGAACAAGGCCGAGCTAGGTTGCTTTACCTGTGGAGAGCTCGGGCACTTTTCCAAGGACTGCCCAGAACGTGCAGATCGTAAAGGGAAAAAAGAGAAGACTGTCAACGTCGTGACTGCTAGCAATGCTGATGGGTATGTGTGGCATCCCGCAATTACCACTACTAGAAAATCGCGTTGTTTTTGTGCATTGCATCATCATGACCGCATTCTCATGTCATCATGCCACATTGCATTTGAGCATTGTCATCATCTTGCATTTTTGCTTGCATAAAACTAATTGCGAAAAAACCTGTTCTTGTTTTCTAAACGTCCCGTCTTTGTTCAAACACAAAAACCGGGTCTCCGGATTATTTTGTTTTGTCTGCTATCGGTTTGCAAAAGCCCTGTTTGAAATAAATAAAATATTTAATTATTTTTAGGGGGGCAGTCGAACGGGCCGATTCGACCCAGTCGACCACCCCCAGAATAAAATCGGTCCACCCAAACTCTAAACCTATTTTCCACCCAATCCTAATCTACCCACCAATCACAGCTTGCCATCTCACCCTCTCCCCCAATCCCTACCCACCTTGCCACCTCATCAATCCACCCTGCAGCACCCCACTCCTTCTCTCACCCCAGTCCCACCTACCCCCCCTCTCTCTCTCCCTCACCGACAGCCTGGCCCCACCCCAGGCCCCACTCCCACCTGACCCCACCACCCACTCAACCCCCCACCCCGACCAGCTTCCTTGGCCCACCCTGGACCCGGTCCACCCCTCCCCGCGTGACCCCCTGCCTGCCCCTGGGTCCCACCGCCCCTGGCCCGACCCCACCACGCGCCCCACCCCGCTCTCTCCCTCTCTCCTCTCCCTCCCTTCACCTCTCTCCCGACCCCGCTCTCTCCTCCTCCTCCGGCGCCGCCCCGCTCGGCCTCCCTCTCTCCCCGGTGTCGGCCGCTCCTCCCCGCTCCCCTCCGGCCGCCGTCCCTCCGGCCAGCGAGCGCCGCCAGGCGTCGCCGTCAACCCCGCGGCCGGCCGCGCCTCCCCGCCCCGCGGACCCGCTCGCCCTCGCCAACTCCTCCTCGGCGCCTCCCCGCCGCCCTGTTCCCCTCCGTCAGGCCGCGGCCTCCACCCCGCCTCGCCGCCGGCGGTCCTGCTCCGCCGTCCCGCGCGAATCCGGCCCCACGCCCCCGTCCTCACCCTCACGCCATCCTCGGCCCCTGCAGCGCCTGCCGGCCTCCGTCGGCCCGCCGAAGTTTCTTCCCGGTCGCCTCCCGCGCGTCGACGCCGCCATCGGCCTCCTCGCCTGACCCCGCCACCGTCACCCTGTGGGCCCTCTGCCTCCCGTGTGTGCGTCTGTGTGTGCTCGTGTATGTGTGCCATGGGATCTGCTTGTGTTCCCTATGGCCCGTCTTGATGCACCCAAGTTCGCCAACGACCATCGGCGCCGAACCTGATGACCGCCAAGCTCGCCACAAACACGGCAAGCACTTCACCGCGAGACACCGAGGATGCCGACATGGAACCTAGGACCGACAAGTACTCCCGCTCGGATCACGAGACCGTTCCGCGAACCTGAGACCCCGGACCCGAAGATCACATGTGCGACAAGTCCTCCTTTCCCGGATGCGAAGACGAGAACCCGAACGTCAAGAGCGCCGATGCGAATACGCCAAGCTCATCTACCCCGGACACCGTGCGACAAGATCTGCTTCACGGATCCGAAGACCCTGGTACCCGATCCACTCAAGTCCGCCATCATCGACAAGATCGACACCGACCAGGGCGAGACCGATGCGCCCCGACGCTGAACCAAGTCCTGCTTCCCGGAACGCCAAGATCTACTCCATTATCCGAGAACGCTCCCGCCGAAACCGATCCCCGTCGAACCCTGTCGAACCCCGACCCCCCCCGGACCAAGATCGCCGGACCCTAATGTGTGACCCTTATCCGAGAACCCTATTTTTTTATAAATGCCCTCTATATAATTGTCGCATAATAATTGTTCATGCAAGCATATTTGTGCGGTTTGGGGGCCTTATGCCGATTCTCTGCATAATGAAATATGGGGCCCATATGCGGGCAAATCTAGTCTTATATTGGCCTCATTTAAATTTGTGTAGCGAACCGGTAACTTATCTTGCCTTGTTATTACAACATTTAATTGCGGGGTATCTAAACAACATGAACCATCTAATTAATTGTCGGGACCCGGTTCCGCTTAATCTTGCCTAATTGCATCGCACCTTTGCCATGTCATGCATCATACATGCATCATGCCCAATCTTCTGCCGTCGTATTAAATAGTGCATCCGGTGTTTCTTCTAGTGTTTTGCTTCTTCGCGGATAAGGCCGTTGAGTTGATGTGAGCTTCGCCCCGATCTTCGGTTGAACCTTCGACAATGTTTTCAGGCGAGCATCTCCCCCTTTCTACCTATCTTACTTTTATAGTATTTATTCCCTCCTGTTGATCTTTTGCTATCTGTGTTGCGATGCTCTAGTTTTCGTACCCGTGATATCCCTTGCAGCCTTATATTGCCTTGGACACCTTTTTGGTAGATAGTTGGACCTGCGCGTCGTAGTCGCTTGCTCAAGTGCGGTTGCGTGTCGTCAAGTACCATAGTTGTTGGAGTATTGCCGCATGTCTAATGTTGGAGATGATCATGGATTTAATTATCATCGTTTAATTCAATTATTGTTTAACAACTAAAATTGATGTAGGTAAGCAGAGGCACATGTGGGCAATAGATGTTATTTGGTTGTTAACCGTCCACTTGTGTCCCGTAGGACCCCGAGTTCTTGACACCTGTTCCGAGATCGAGCGCGCTAACCACATGTGGGGAGATATGGGCCCCCCATCGATTTAGTACCTGATTTCAAAGTACTGTACTGGGGGCCACAAGTAGTTTGGGGCTTTATTACTATCATGTACTTATGCCATGCTTTACTGCTTTATTTAAATTGTGCGATGGATAGCACACTGTACTGTTTTGGAAGCGGAGTGTTTTCGCGGTATCGACAGGCCCAATTTTGGGATCCCCTGTCGTTTACAGCCACTGGCGCAAACCCTGAGTCCGTCTCGGAGACCGGCCGACTTTGTTGCGGGTGTACTTAGTGGGGTGGCCCCCCCGTGCTTGCTTTGGGTCTGGGAAACGTCATAACTTAGGCCCCGCCGAAATACCGATGGGTGTATGTTAATTGATCTGGCAAAAAGGGTCGAAGTGCGTGTGGATACTTTGGTGCACCCCTGCAGGGTTTAATCTTTTCGAGAAGCCGTGTCCGCGGTTATGGATGACTTGGAGCACAGTGCTTGATCATAGACAACTATAACTAAAGTTTACTGCTATAATTTGACTTGTATCCGCTATGACTAGTAATCAGCTTCACTGCAACGGAATGGCTAAATAAAAGTACCAACCACTGCTGGGTTTTGGGATATCTCATGCTAATTGTATTTGACTAGTAAGTGTCGCAACTACAACGGAATGGTTAACTAACACTGCCCACTGCTTAACTTATCAGGATGACTATCTATACCTGACTAGTAATCGCTGCAACGATAACTGAATAAATAAAACTGCCAACTGTGTGAGTTCCTCGGTTGACTTCCTCGTTTGGTCTCGAGGGGGAAATGCCAGGATGGGTATGTTTGGTGTTAGCTTCAGGTTGAATCCGGATAGGTCATTCTTATCCCTCTCTGATAGCCGTCAGTTGTACCGAGTCTCTATAGGTTGTTTAGTGCATGCTGCGCTGCCGCTTCAGTCCACCATACCTATGTAGGCGAGGACCGCCGAATTCTAGTCTCGCCGTGTACTGGCCTCAGTACTGACGCTCTCTCTTTTTCCTTTGCCCTTTGTCGACACCCCTTTTGTTTAAGCAGGTTTGAGATCAACGTCGTTAGCAGGGTTACCCTTCCGGCTTGGCCTGGGCAGGGTTATGGACGCCATTGGTTATTCTTCAGGGCTCTTAGCCCCATTTGCATCTTGTCCGTAGTCGGACGCTCAATCGTTTTCAAGGTGATTTGGATCTTTGTATTCTATATCTGTATTCTTGACTCATTGAGTCGCTGTTGTATATATACCTGTTCTGTGGGTCCCATCGAGGACTGTTGTGTAATGTTATTACTTCGTTTTCCACCCGCACGAAAGTGCCTGGTGGGCACCTTTGAATCGTTTCTATGCGGGTATGGCGGGGATCGCTGAAACTTGCATAGGGCCGATTCTGAGGGTGTTACAGAGTGGTATCAGAGCTCAGCAGTTGCGATACCCCACAAGTCCAGCCTGTAGGATAACCTAGCTAACGGACGTTGTAGAGTGTCAAAACTATTTTGCAAACTCGGTTGGATAGTTCTGATTAGGTCTGATTTTACTCCTTACCCCTCTGCTATTCTCCTCTTACCTCTGCGTGTTTTGAATCCGCTCTCTTCTCTCTCTTCGAGTCCAGGATTTCTCGTGGTTGGGTTCCATCGTACCTTCAGGGTTTCGCTTCCTCCTTTGGTAACGGTGTTGCTACATCTGGTCTTCATGCTATCCGAGGAGTCCTTCGTCTGGTGGACTTCTCTTTGTTCCTTCTCGTGCCTTCCGGTGTTTCCGACGCGACGACATCATCTACGCCAGATCTGACGCAGAGTCTGTATCACTCCTTTGTTTCTGAACCTCGCTTGTCGAGATCTGCAATCTGAATTCCGAGAGTTGGTTGCAGAATCCGCCTATTCGTGTGCAGAGTAATGGTTTGAGTGCGGGATGGAGTAGCTACCATACCACTACTCTTATCATTCGCTCTTGTACGTCGAATTAGTGGATCCAGCAATTTTACTCCGTCCACGGAAGCTAGAGGTGGCTTTATTTGTTGATACCTCTACCTTCGACCTTTTGTTCCGGAGTGTTTCCCTCGACGATCACGGACAACGACCTCTTGTTAGTGGTGTCGCGAGGATCTACACGAAGCGAGAAGATGCAGATCACCGACCTTCTTTCCGGTACCATGAGGCGGATCTCGAGGGCGAGATCCATTGTTAGTGGTGTCGAATTGTGGCATCCCGCAATTACCACTACTAGAAAATCGCGTTGTTTTTGTGCATTGCATCATCATGACCGCATGCTCATGTCATCATGCCACATTGCATTTGAGCATTGTCATCATCTTGCATTTTTGCTTGCATAAAACTAATTGCGGAAAAACCTGTTCTTGTTTTCTAAACGCCCCGTCTTTGTTCAAACACAAAAACCGGGTCTCCGGATTATTTTGTTTTGTCTGCTATCGGTTTGCAAAAGCCCTGTTTGAAATAAATAAAATATTTAATTATTTTTAGGGGGGCAGTCGAACGGGCCGATTCGACCCAGTCGACCACCCCCAGAATAAAATCGGTCCACCCAAACTCTAAACCTATTTTCCACCCAATCCTAATCTACCCACCAATCACAGCTTGCCATCTCACCCTCTCCCCCAATCCCTACCCACCTTGCCACCTCATCAATCCACCCTGCAGCACCCCACTCCTTCTCTCACCCCAGTCCCACCTACCTCCCCTCTCTCTCTCCCTCACCGACAGCCTGGCCCCACCCCAGGCCCCACTCCCACCTGACCCCACCACCCACTCAACCCTCCACCCCGACCAGCTTCCTTGGCCCACCCTGGACCCGGTCCACCCCTCCCCGCGTGACCCCCTGCCTGCCCCTGGGTCCCACCGCCCCTGGCCCGACCCCACCACGCGCCCCACCCCGCTCTCTCCCTCTCTCCTCTCCCTCCCTTCACCTCTCTCCCGACCCCGCTCTCTCCTCCTCCTCCGGCGCCGCCTCGCTCGGCCTCCCTCTCTCCCCGGCGTCGGCCGCTCCTCCCCGCTCCCCTCCGGCCGCCGTCCCTCCGGCCAGCGAGCGCCGCCAGGCGTCGCCGTCAACCCCGCGTCCGGCCGCGCCTCCCCGCCCCGCGGACCCGCTCGCCCTCGCCAGCTCCTCCCCGGCGCCTCCCCGCCGCCCTGTTCCCCTCCGTCAGGCCGCGGCCTCCACCCCGCCTCGCCGCCGGTGGTCCTGCTCCGCCGTCCCGCGCGAATCCGGCCCCACGCCCCCGCCCTCACCCTCACGCCATCCTCGGCCCCCTGCAGCGCCTGCCGGCCTCCGTCGGCCCGCCGGAGTTTCTTCCCGGTCGCCTCCCGCGCGTCGACGCCGCCATCGGCCTCCTCGCCTGACCCCGCCACCGTCACCCTGTGGGCCCTCTGCCTCCCGTGTGTGCGTCTGTGTGTGCTCGTGTATGTGTGCCATGGGATCTGCTTGTGTTCCCTATGGCCCGTCTTGATGCACCCAAGTTCGCCAACGACCATCGGCGCCGAACCTGATGACCGCCAAGCTCGCCACAAACACGGCAAGCACTTCACCGCGGGACACCGAGGATGCCGACATGGAACCTAGGACCGACAAGTACTCCCGCTCGGATCGCGAGACCGTTCCGCGAACCTGAGACCCCGGACCCGAAGATCACATGTGCGACAAGTCCTCCTTTCCCGGATGCGAAGACGAGAACCCGAACGTCAAGAGCGCCGATGCGAATACGCCAAGCTCATCTACCCCGGACACCGTGCGACAAGATCTACTTCACGGATCCGAAGACCCCGGTACCCGATCCACTCAAGTCCGCCATCATCGACAAGATCGACACCGACCAGGGCGAGACCGATGCGCCCCGACGCCGAACCAAGTCCTGCTTCCCGGAACGCCAAGATCTACTCTGTTATCCGAGAACGCTCCCGCCGAAACCGATCCCCGTCGAACCCTGTCGAACCCCGAACCCCCCCCCCCCCCGGACCAAGATCGCCGAACCCTAATGTGTGACCCTTATCCGAGAACCCTATTTTTTTATAAATGCCCTCTATATAATTGTCGCATAATAATTGTTCATGCAAGCATATTTGTGCGGTTTGGGGGCCTTATGCCGATTCTCTGCATAATGAAATATGGGGCCCATATGCGGGCAAATCTAGTCTTATATTGGCCTCATTTAAATTTGTGTAGCGAACCGGTAACTTATCTTGCCTTGTTATTACAACATTTAATTGCGGGGTATCTAAACAACATGAACCATCTAATTAATTGTCGGGACCCGGTTCCGCTTAATCTTGCCTAATTGCATCGCACCTTTGCCATGTCATGCATCATACATGCATCATGCCCAATCTTCTGTCGTCATATTAAATAGTGCATCCGGTGTTTCTTCTAGTGTTTTGCTTCTTCGCGGATAAGGCCGTTGAGTTGATGTGAGCTTCGCCCCGATCTTCGGTTGAACCTTCGACAATGTTTTCAGGCGAGCATCTCCCCCTTTCTACCTATCTTACTTTTATAGTATTTATTCCCTCCTGTTGATCTTTTGCTATCTGTGTTGCGATGCTCTAGTTTTCGTACCCGTGATATCCCTTGCAGCCTTATATTGCCTTGGACACCTCCTATTACCTGTTGTTTGGTAGATAGTTGGACCTGCGCGTCGTAGTCGCTTGCTCAAGTGCGGTTGCGTGTCGTCAAGTACCACAGTTGTTGGAGTATTGCCGCATGTCTAATGTTGGAGATGATCATGGCTTTCATTATCATCGTTTAATTCAATTATTGTTTAACAACTAAAATTGAAGTAGGTAAGCAGAGGCACAGGTGGGCAATAGATGTTATTTGGTTGTTAACCGTCCACTTGTGTCCCGTAGGACCCCGAGTTCTTGACACCTGTTCCGAGATCGAGCGCGCTAACCACATGTGGGGAGATATGGGCTCCCCATCGATTTAGTACCTGATTTCAAAGTACTGTACTGGGGGCCACAAGTAGTTTGGGGCTTTATTACTATCATGTACTTATGCCATGCTTTACTGCTTTATTTAAATTGTGCGATGGATAGCACACTGTACTGTTTTGGAAGCGGAGTGTTTTCGCGGTATCGACAGGCCCAATTTTGGGATCCCCTGTCGTTTACAGCCACTGGCGCAAACCCTGAGTCCGTCTCGGAGACCGTCCGACTTTGTTGCGGGTGTACTTAGTGGGGTGGCCCCCCCGTGCTTGCTTTGGGTCTGGGAAACGTCATGACTTAGGCCCCGCCGACATACCGATGGGTGTATGTTAATTGATCTGGCAAAAAGGGTCGAAGTGCGTGTGGATACTTTGGTGCACCCCTGCAGGGTTTAATCTTTTCGAGAAGCCGTGTCCGCGGTTATGGACGACTTGGAGCACAGTGCTTGATCATAGACAACTATAACTAAAGTTTACTGCTATAATTTGACTTGTATCCGCTATGACTAGTAATCAGCTTCACTGCAACGGAATGGCTAAATAAAAGTACCAACCACTGCTGGGTTTTGGGATATCTCATGCTCATTGTATTTGACTAGTAAGTGTCGCAACTACAACGGAATGGTTAACTAACACTGCCCACTACTTAACTTATCAGGATGACTATCTATACCTGACTAGTAATCGCTGCAACGATAACTGAATAAATAAAACTGCCAACTGTGTGAGTTCCTCGGTTGACTTCCTCATTTGGTCTCGAGGGGGAAATGCCAGGATGGGTATGTTTGGTGTTAGCTTCAGGTTGAATCCGGATAGGTCATTCTTATCCCTCTCTGATAGCCGTCAGTTGTACCGAGTCTCTATAGGTTGTTTAGTGCATGCTGCGCTGCCGCTTCAGTCCACCATACCTATGTAGGCGAGGACCGCCGAATTATAGTCTCGCCGTGTACTGGCCTCAGTACTGACGCTCTCTCTTTTTCCTTTGCCCTTTGTCGGCACCCCTTTTGTTTAAGCAGGTTTGAGATCGACGTCGTTAGCAGGGTTACCCTTCCGGCTTGGCCTGGGCAGGGTTATGGACGCCATTGGTTATTCTTCAAGGCTCTTAGCCCCATTTGCATCTTGTCCGTAGTCGGACGCTCAATCGTTTTCAAGGTGATTTGGATCTTTGTATTCTATATCTGTATTCTTGACTCATTGAGTCGCTGTTGTATATATACCTGTTCTGTGGGTCCCATCGAGGACTGTTGTGTAATGTTATTACTTCGTTTTCCACCCGCACGAAAGTGCCTGGTGGGCACCTTTGAATCGTTTCTATGCGGGTTTGGCGGGGATCGCTGAAACTTGCATAGGGCCGATTCTGAGGGTGTTACAGTATGGTAATCTATTTACTGTTCTTTCAGTTTTTCAATCACCATGTTGGTGGATTGATACGGGTGCTAATATTCATGTGTGTGCTGACATCTCTATGTTCACTTCTTATCAGGTCGCTCGGGATTCATCCGTTCTAATGGGGAATGGGTCACATGCTTCTGTTCATGGTGTTGGCACGGCGGATCTGAAGTTCACTTCGGGAAAGATCGTGCAGCATGTCCCTTCCATGAACAAGAATCTCGTTAGCGGCTCCCTTCTATGCAGAGATGGGTTTAAGGTTGTTTTTGAGTCTAATAAAGTCATTGTGTTGAGACATGGACAATTTATTGGTAAAGGATATGAGTGCGGAGGGTTGTTCCGCTTTTCACTTTCAGATTTTTGTAATAAGTCTGTAAACCATATTTGTGGTGGTGTTAATGATGATACCAGTGTTTGGCATTCTCGTTTATGTCACATTAATTTTGGTTTGATGTCCAAGTTGTCCAATATGAGTTTAATTCCAAATTTAACTATTGCCAAAGGTTCCAAGTGCCATAGTTGTGTGCAATCAAAGCAACCTCGAAAGCCTCACAAGGCAGCCGAGGAGAGAAACTTGGCACCTCTGGAGCTCATACATTCTGATCTTTGTGAGATGAATGGTGTGTTGACAAAAGGTGAAAAGAGATATTTCATGACTTTGATTGATGATGCGACTAGATACTGCTATGTTTATTTGTTGCGCACGAAAGATGAAGCTTTAGACTACTTTAAAATTTATAAAGCCGAAGTTGAAAATCAACTAGAGAGAAAGATCAAACGTCTTAGGTCGGATCGTGGTGGTGAATATTTCCCCAAAATCTTCGATGAATTCTGTGAGGAACATGGCATTATACATGAAAGGACGCCTCCCTACTCGCCTCAATCAAACGGGATTGCCGAGAGGAAAAACCGTACGCTGACTGACTTGGTGAATTCCATGTTAGCCACCGCTGGTTTATCTAAGGCATAGTGGGGGGAGGCCTTGTTGACAGTGTGTCATGTCCTAAATAGAGTTCTTAACAAGAATAAAGATAAAACCCCTTATGAGGAGTGGGCTGGGAGAAAACCATCACTTTCTTACTTGCGCACTTGGGGGTGTTTGGCTAAGGTCAATATACCGATTCCTTAGAAGCGCAAACTTGGACCAAAGACAGTGGATTGCATCTTTCTAGGATATGCTCCGCGGAGTGTAGGCTATAGATTTTTAGTAGTTAAATCTGAGGTTCCTGATATGCATGTTGATACTATAATGGAATCTCATGATGCAACATTCTTTGAGAATATGTTTCCTATGAAAGACATGCATAGCACTGCTAGAATTTCTTCTGAAATACTTCCTGAAACTAGTGCATCTAGTGAGAATTTTGAGCAACCACGTGAGGAAGAAGTCCTAGAGAAGGATGACAATGAAGCTCCTACACGGAGTAAGAGACAGAGGGTTGCAAAATCCTTTGGAGATGATTTCATTGTGTACCTTGTGGATGATACTCCCACTTCCATTGCAGAGGCATATGCATCTCCTGATGCAGATGATTGGAAAGAAGCTATTCATAATGAGATGGACTCGATTCTTTCTAATGGAACTTGGGAACTATCAGAATGACCCCATGGATGTAATCCTGTGGGTTGCAAGTGGGTGTTCAAGAAGAAGCTAAGGCCTGATGGTACTATTGAAAAGTACAGGGCTCGGCTTGTAGCAAAAGGCTACACCCAGAGAGAAGGTGAAGATTACTTTGACACCTATTCACCTGTTGCTAGACTGACCACCATTCGAGTACTACTATCCTTGGCTGCCTCTTATGGTCTTATCGTTCATCAAATGGACGTTAAGACAGCTTTCCTCAATGGAGAGTTGGAAGAGGAGATCTATATGGATCAGCCTGATGGGTTTGTGGTAAAAGGTGAAGAGAGAAAGGTGTGCAAGTTGTTAAAATCTTTATATGGCCTGAAGCAAGCACCTAAGCAATGGCATGAGAAGTTTGACAGAACATTAACTTGTGTTGGCTTTGTCGTTAATGAGGCTGACAAGTGTGTCTACTATCCCCATGGTGGGGGCGAAGGTGTTATATTATGTTTGTACGTGGATGATATCCTTATCTTTGGTACAAACATGAATGTGATAAATGAAGTTAAGTCCTTTCTGTCAAAGAGTTTTGATATGAAAGATCTAGGAGAAGCTGATGTTATTCTGAATATCAAGCTGAATAAGCACGAGAGTGGGATTACTTTGACGCAATCACACTATGTTGAGAAGATCTTGAGCCGTTTCGGTTTCGTTGATGGCAAGTCTTCCCCAACACCTTATGATCCCAGTGTGACATTACGGAAAAACAAGAAAGAGCCGAAAGAACAATTGAGATACTCTCAAATCGTTGGCTCACTCATGTACTTAGCTAGCGCGACAAGACCCGACATCTCTTTTGCTGTGAGCAAGTTGAGTAGGTTCATGTCTAACCCGGGTACTGAACATTGGTGTGCACTTGAAAGGGTCATGCGCTATCTATGTGGTACAATGAGTTATGGGATACACTATTCGGGGCATCCAGCGGTGCTCGAAGGATATAGTGATGCGAACTGGATCTCGGATGTAGATGAACTCTACGCCACTAGTGGGTATGTATTTACCTTTGGAGGTGGCGTGGTATCATGGAGATCTTGCAAACAAACCATATTGACAAGGTCGACTATGGAAGCAAAACTTGCTGCTTTAGACACAGCCACTGTAGAGTCAGAATGGCTACGTGAACTCTTGATGGACTTGCTGGTGGTTGAGAAACCTATACCGGCCATCCTCTTAAATTGTGATAATCAAACTGTTATTGTCAAAGTGAACAATTCTAAGGATAACGCGAAGTCATCAAGACACGTCAAGAGACGTTTGAAGTCTGTCAGGAAATTGAAAAACTCCGGAGTAATTACTGTTACGTATATTCAAACTGACAAAAACCTGGAAGATCCCTTTACAAAGGGACTATCACGAAACGTGATAGAAAGTGCATCAAGAGAGATGGGTTTGAGACCCATGGATGTTACACAGTAGTGGTAACCCAACCTTTTTGATCGGAGATCCCGTGAATTAGGACCTGGGAAAAACAAGCTAGTGGTGTGACGGAGAAGAGTATTAGACAACTCTCTCTATGTGAAGATGTACAACTCTCAAAGCTGTAAGGCAGGTTGGCAACATGCCTTAATGTGTTTCTGTTGGCTATGATTAGCAAAGATGCTGTCCTACAGAGCATTCTTGAAAGAACACACCTAAACGAGTTCTGATTGTTAAACGTCGCAATCTATGAGATTTGGGTGATCTCTAGTAAACTCATGAAGAGACCAAGTAGACGCATATGCTACACCCGCGGGGTAGGCTACTGGCAGCCAGGTACTAGTTATGACTTTGTGTGAAATCTAAAAGCACCAAACTTGTAATTCAAGGTTCGTCCATTGTTCAAGTTGCTGATAGACGTAGCTCAAGGTTCTAGGCAGAAGTTCAACTTATCAGTCTCTGCTGAAACACTGGTATATAAACAAGTAGTGAGAATTGACAAATCTTCAAATGGGCATTTGAGATCTGGTGGGGGATTGTTAGAAATAATGGGCTAAATAAATAAGCCCATATAGATTTCAGATTTTTCCTAAATCTCAAAGCCCATGTGTGTGGAAGCCCATGTGTGATTTGGCCCAATTTGGTGGTAGCTCACATATGAGTGGAGTGGGAGCTAAAGTTTAGTCCCACATGGAAAGTTGGAGGAGAGTTACACCATCTTATAAGGTGGAGTGGTTCACCACTTAGTAAAGTGAGTGTGAAGAGGAGAACTACACGCGCGCTCCTCCTCTGACGACGTCGCCGCACACACGCACGTCCGCCCGCCCGCCCGCTCGTCTCGTCACGACGCGCGCCGCGGGTTGCGGGAATCGAGCCGAGCTTTATTTTTGTTGTTTGGGAAAACTTGTGCGGTTTGACAGACGTGTCAACAGTTAGCCTATTCGGGTCGCTCCCGGATCGTGGGCTATCTGTAACCGACCCGAACGTGCGCAATGTGGGCTTGGTCCATGACGTGTGCCCTATGCGGGATTCCCGAGCCGCTCTATATAAACTCCAGTGCGGCTTCCATCACGCACATACCGAAAACCAATCTAGGGTTTGCCAACCTCTCTGCTTGCGCCGCTACCGTAGTCTACTCCATCCCGCTTGCCGGCGTGCACCGGCGGACGGGAGAGCAGGTCTCCGGAACCACTCGCCTTTGCGATCCTGTACATAAGGTTTTTGGGAAGCGTCCTGCGCGACTGCTCAAATTCTGCATCACGGCTCGTCTTCCATCCAAGTCGGGCGGTGTTGCCTATCGTCATCTTCGCCACCGTCTGCTTCGACCAATTTTCCCCAAGGCTACTGCTGCGATTACTACAATCGAATGGTACGTACGACGTGCTGCTGTCTGGTTATTAATCATGTTCTGCGAGTACATGTTTAGCTGCTGCCTGTTTCCGTTCATCTTGTTGTTTAGTATATCTAGTATGTTCGAGTTACATGTGCGAGTAGCTGGTATTATCATGTTTAATATTCTGGAATTAATCACGGAAATTGCGCCTAATTATCCAACATGGACCACCTGCCCGAACGAAGCCGTTGCTGGTTGTAGAAGGATAGAGAGGGAGAGAGATTGGCGGAATATAATAGATGTATTATTGACCCTCATGAGCGAGTACATATGGACGTACAAGGGATCATCTTGGAGTACACGTCAAGTTAGGCTAGAGCCTTAACTATCCTAAACTACCACAATAATCGTGTACGTACAATACTCTAACATCCCCTGCAGTCGTAGCGGTAGCGTCGTGAACAACTGCTAAACCGAAGTAGCATCCAGTAGGCTGACATCCCCCCGCAGTTGTAGCAGGAACGTCGTGGACGGTGTCGCGTCGCGGTTGCTTGGACTGTAGAGGAAGCTGGTGATACTCAAGCGAGGTGGTAGCCCTTATACCGATATCGAGGGAGCCGAGAGCGTTGGGCGGTGCCGTGGTCGAAGTAGCCGTGCGAGGGATCGCCGTGGTCGATGTCGTGGTCGGGATGCTGGTGTCGAGGTAGCCGCACGTGAAGCCGCATGTGTATAGTGCGCGAGGAGGATGACGGAGACGCGTCGAGGCAGTTGTCGAGGGTGTCGATGCCGAAGCCGATGCAGTCATAGCCGTCGAGGACAAGGTGCAGCCATTGTTTTGCCAAAACTAGGCACACATCAGGGACGAACGCACACTCCAGTTTTGCCAGAACCGAGTATGCAAAGAAGAACTCGTCGGTGACGCGGTCGAGACAATCGTAGAGAGGTCGATGCCGAAGAATATGTTGTCCAAGCCGATGAAGACGAGGCGCCGATCCGAGCTTGCCAGACTCGAGAATGCGTCGGGGACGAAGGCAGTCCCGGTGCTGCCAGTACCAGGCGTGCAGGGGCAGGGACCATCATGAACTTGCCGCCATGTCAGAAAGACTAGTAGAGAAAGCTTCAAGAGCGATTGCGACACGCAGAGTGGCGAAGGGAGAGATGTCGGCGTTGTCCGCGGTTGTCGGAGTAGAGTAGCAGGTGGTGTAGTCGGGGATGAGACGATGATGCTGACGGCGAAGTTGTAGTGGACGAAGACGTAGAAGGCGGCGAAATCAGCGGCGACCTGAGTTAGTCATGCTGGATGCCTAGAGTGGCGATGGGATAGTCGGCAGGACCTGCGACGGTGAGAGGGTGCCCTGCAAATTACCTTGTGAAGCGCGACGGCGGTGCTCGAAGTAGGCGAGGAAGACCCGGCGACGTGACGAAGACCATGTGCAGACGGCGGCGATCCGCGTCGTAGGAGATGGCGTGGTGAAAGCCGAGGCCGTCGATGCACGAGGACGGCGAAGTAGACCGCGTGCAGCCACGCTACGGCCCGAGGGTGCGGCATAGCTGCAGGGCGCAAGTCGGTACAACGGCTGGGAGACCACTAGCGATGTACACGCCAAGGAAGGCGCGTTGGAAGCCGGTAGCGTGGACCAAAGACGGCGGCGCTGTGGCCCGACGGGGCGACACAACGGTAGCCCGTAGCTCGATCGATGGTAGGCGCGTGCTCGGGGACGTGCCTGGCGTAGACAGGCGCGGGATTGGTTGATCAGACCGACGGTGCACCATATGCGCCATGAAGTGGACGACGCGTAGATCGGAGTCGATGGCGGCGTTGTCGATGAAGTCCCAGACGATGACGACGAAGACAATTCAAGGGGGGCAGCCGTGGCAGCCTTCCAATAGAAGGCGTAGCAGCCGTCCGCGGTGCGCGGCAGCCTGCCCTGAGGCCGCGACAGCCTGCCGAGGCAGGCGCAACAGCGGAGGAGGCAGGCGCACGGGCGCGATGTAGATCCTCGATGCCGATGATCGGAGTAGAGGCGCGGCGATGACAACGGCGGTGGGCGACTCAATCCGATCTAAGATCGGTAAACCAAAAAAGAAAACCGATCAAAAGATCGAAAAAAAAGACTTATAGGACAGCCGATCACGGATCGGCGGACGAACCCTGCGTACGGGTTGCGCGGCCCTTGGCGGAGATCATGGAGATCGACCTCCCCGGGGGCGGCGCGGCACGGAAGTGTGTGCGGCGGCTAGCGCGGTGCCATGGGGACGGCGGCGCTAGGGTTTGGGGGTGGGGAAGCCGGCGGCGCCTGGGAGGAGAGGGGCGGCGGCTAGGATAGGAGAATCGTGGTTAGGCTAATACCATGTAGAAGGATAGAGAGGGAGAGAGATTGGCGGAATATGGAGAATGTATTATTGAGCCTCACGAGCGGGTATATATAGACGTACAGGGAATCATCTTGAAGTATAAATCAAGTTAGGCTAAAGTCCTAATTATCCTAAACTATCGCAATAATCGTGTACCTACATTACTCTGACACGGGTGGCGGCAAGACCCCGCCGCCGTGAACTGTGGCGGCATGTACAGCCAGACGGCTGACGGCACGGTGGGGCCAGCCGCCTGGAACCGTGGCGGCGTGATTAGCTGGCGCCTGCCGCCTGCAACATCGGCAACATGCTAAAGCTAGGCAGGCACCTGCATGTAGTGGTCATATGAGCACTGTCTGGACACGTAAATGTCTAGGCTGTCCTGCTGCTTCATCCTTTGAGGCAACTAAGGAAACTTTGCTAGTTGTTGCCGCTTGCGGTAGCACGATTACCTTTGGCAAATCATGATCATGATTGAGTGCCATGCATATCCTGCCGACATGCATGTACACCTGGCAATTAATGGTCTTTTAACTGAACGGAACCTCGACCATACCCAATTAACGTGAGCTGAGAACCAGAACTGAACCACACTACAGATCTTCTTCTTTTTTTTTGGAACAAAAAGAGGCGTCTGAGACGCCCAAATTCATTCATCAGCTCATGAGCAATGTACATTATGGATTACAAAATTTGTCCACCGAGAATGAATTCTGAAAACTGGAGAGGACAGGGCACGAAGTAGGAGGATGAGCTGACGGAGAGCATGTCCTGATAGGCAAGTGAGCGACGATCCGGAGGATGGAACGTGCCATCCCCGGCGGCAGGGTATCAATTCCCATTCAAAAACAATCCGGAGCGAGGTCGATTCTTCTTCACGCAAACGAAACGGTCACGCACCCGACCTTGGTTCTGTGGCTGATTATTTTGTTTCTCGCCCAATCTTTGGTTGTTGGTTGGTTTCATCAACTACGTCGCGTACGTACAAGTGACGTAAAATCGAGCAATTAATACCGCGAAAAATAATGTCGACGCAGTTGGTAAAAAACACAAATTCGTAAACACAATCATCCATCGCGACAACAAACGCCACAAATCATCCATTTATTACAAGCAAAACTGCTCCCATCGACCATACCCATCAGTGGATAGACACTGCTAGCACTACGGCCTAACAATTCAGCTCTGGCAGCCCGCCGACTCCTCTACGGCCTAGGCCGTGGCGGCCGGCTTGACGAAGACGGTGTACTCGACGACGGTCTCTCCGTTGTCGTTGCTGATGGTGCGCGCCTCGACGTAGCCTTGCGCCATGCGGAACTTGCCGGTGCCCCCGATGATGCTCATCTCCCTGACCGCCGTGAGCACCTCGTTGCGGCCGTAGATGGTGAGGCCGCTGCCCTTGTAGTCCCCGGCGGTGAACACGAAGTTCATGTTCATGAGGGCGCCGATGGTGTGCTGGTCCGCGAAGGTGTAGGTGCCCTGCGCGCGGCCCACCTCGTCCTTGGACTTGGCGGAGCCGGTGACCGCGGAGGTGGTGGTGAGCGGGTCGTCGATGGCCACCACGGCGCCGAAGAAGGTGGACGAGCTGTTGGTGGACGCCGCCTGCGCGATCCGGATCGCCGTCGGGCTCTTCCCCCCGAACACGTCGTGCCAGTACACCTTGAACTTGGTCAGCCCGTCGTCAGCCGCGGTAGCCGGGCTCAGCAGTACCGATACCGCCGCCGCCGCGGCGCACAGGAGGAGGAGTGCTGCCTTGGAGGCCATGGCCGATGGATCTGGCCGTGAGCTCTGGTTAAGCTAGTGGGGAAAGAGGGGAGTGAGCTAGCTAGTGCGGCGTATTTCTTGAGGATAATGTGAGGTGGGGACTGACCGACCATGGGATGGGGGTTGTTGGTAGTGTACTGCTTGATGCTCTCTCTGTGCTCGGTGCCCACTCGATACGGTGCGCATGTGGACCAGCTTACCTGTATTGTCGGACAGGCAGGTACAGTGACCAAATTTCCAGATTCTCTCTTGCTTTTCTGGCATGTCTGAGTTTAAAATTTTGATTCTTTGAGTGAGATGCGTGCACAAATGATGTCATACCAAGTGGGCTTGTTTACTGAATTCATGCATGCTCAAGGGCTGCTTTGATCCATAAGATTTTTAAAAGATTTATGTGGAATTAAGATCCTATGAAAATAAATCCTACAATGACATTTGGTACTACAAAGGATCATATCCTATAGAAATAATCCCATAGAATCTTGTAAAGTTCATAGAAAAAGAAGCATTGGGTTAGACTTCATGTAAAAATCCTCTATCACAATAAGGGCTTGTCAGATTCAAAAGAAGTGTGTAGAATTTTTGCAGGATTCGGATCCTTCAGAATTCTCTCTGCAGAAGTCGTTTGACTCAAAGAATCACAATAGTTAGAAATCCCTTCAAAAAAAAAATCTTTGCACTCTAGTTCCGAGAAAAAAGTTATCCACTCCAACATCTTTTTACAATTCTTTTGGTTTTAGTGTGCACGCAAACACACTGCTTGATTCAAAACCTTTTTGTTTTCGTGTTACTGCTTTCTGAGAATCCTACGAATCAAATGAGCCTTAAAAGGAAAATAATTTTTCCATAGGATTCGATTAAGTGGAAGTGACATGACAAAGCTACAGGTTTCCTATTCCTACATTTTTTTTTAACCAGTGAATCAAAGGAGCTTTAATCGTGTAGTTTCTAGCTGGATCGTGGGGTTACAAACTAGATTTGGATATGGTGATTTTAAAAACAAATATACCCTCTGCAATTTGCATTTGTCAAAATACCCGCTGAACGCAGTTGCTGAAACTACCGTCAGGCGAGATAGCGGAAGATTGTTGGTGGCCGTTTTCAGGCGCAGCAGCACAAGCCAGCTTCCGCCACTTGGCTTGGCGGAGAAACACGTCTGGCCATCCCAGTTGGCAAAAATCCATTTATTACAAGAAAAAAAAAACTGTACGATCGTTTCCGCATCATGCATGGGCCGGACTCATCACTAGACAGTACCTAATTGATCAGCTGTGGCAATCGAGTCAGTTACGCCGTAGCGGCCAGCTTGACGTAGACGGTGTACTCGACAACGGTCTCGCCGGAGGTGTTGCCGGAGTCGATGGTTCGGGCCTCAACGTAGCCGCGCGCCATGCGGAACTTGCCCGCCCCGCCGACGATGCTCATCTCCCTGACCGCGGAGAGCACCTCGTTCCTGCCGTAGATGGTGAGGCTGCTTCCCTTGTAGTCCCCGGCGGTGAATACGAAGTTCATGTTCATGAGGAGGCCGAAGGTGGCCTGGTCGGCGAAGGTGTAGGTGCCCTGCGCGCGGCCCACCTCGTCCTTGGACTTGGCGGAGCCGGTGACCGCGGTGGTGGTGGTGAGCGGGTCGTCGATGGCCACCACCGCGCCGAAGAAGGTGGAGGAACTGTTGGTGGACGCCGCCTGCGCGATCCGGATCGCCGTCGGGCTCTTCCCCGACAGCACGTCGTGCCAGTACACCTTGAACTTGGTCAGGTCGCCGGCTGCCGCGGAAGCTGGGGTCAGCAGCGCCGCCAGCGCCGCGGCGCAGAGGGGGAGGAGGAGGAGCACTGCCTTGGCGCCGGCCATTGTGGATAGATGGATCTAGCCAGGCCTACTAGGTGCAATGTAAAGCTCTGGGGAATGGTGAAAGAAGGCGTGAGCTAGCACGGCGTATTTGACGACAGGCAGGCAAAGGGAGAAGTTGGTGGTACAGTGCTCGCTCGATCTCTCGCCTGTCGATGTTGGGTGCCCACTCGATTCGTTGCGGATGTGGAGCAGGTTACCTGTATTGTCGGACAGGCAGGACGGCGTTGTGACCAACTTTTGACATTAGCTCTTGCTTTGGGGCCTGCCTGGGTTTAAAATTTGCGATTCTTTGAGTGCGATGCGAGCGAAGATGATGACACTAGCAAGATGGCTTGTTTAGGTGAAGTCATGCACGCCCATGATCAGATGGCTTGTTTAGGTGAAGTCGGCTATTCCCTCCGTTTTAAAATATAAGATGTTTTATGTTTGTAAAGAAAATGTATACTTTTAGTTTTCAGATTCACTACAAACCTTAGTGAACCTACATATTAAAAAAAGTCTAGATACATTTTCTTCACAAAGCTAAAACATCTTATTTTTTAAAACGGACGGAGTACGTACTAATTGGAGTAGTTTGTAGCTAGACCTTGGGAGTGGGATTAATTGCATGCTAGATTTTGCATACTTACATGAGTCGACAAGTGAGAGAGATCGGTGTGACTCGGCACCACCAAGAATAAGGAGATTGAGATGATGTAGTCATGCAGAGAGATATCACATCCAGCTAGGTGTGCCATTCTGTTTAGAGAGACAGAGATGGTTCAGCGTAATAGTAATTATTATAGAAACAAGGTTTGGTGGGATGCAACACCTGCCTATCTGTCCTGCTATGCAATTACTCCTACAGTAACTAACAAACCGTAGCTGCCTTTCTTCTTCAACCGCAACCTAATCTAGCACAGCACGTCACAGACATGCATAACGGTACGTACAGTACAGGACAAGGCGAGTCTATGCTTGTAGACGAATCTACTATGTACTAGTACTCGTTACATATGGAGTAGCAGCGTTACAGTTTTTGAGTCGATTACACGCCACGCTAGTTAGGTGGAGCAGTTCAGGGCTTTCTGGAAAGCCATGGTGACGGAATATATATATTAATTTCGAGAACAATCAGAGGATGATCCTTCAAACAATCGGATCAAGATAGCCGCTTTACTAGCTAAAGTGTGAGCTGCCATAGCAGCCGCAGGGCCGTAGCTAGGACTACCACCCATTGTTGGGGTAGATCGGAGGGATTGTTTTTAACATAGTATAATTCAGAGTAATAAGCAAGTTGAATGGACGGAAGGAGAAGGTCTTACCTTTTGGTGATAAAGACGTGTTGCCGAAAACTAGCGCTCAGGCCTTATCGGTATATGCCATGTATGTATTCAAGCTGCCTAATAATCAAGTATGTCAAGGGATAATATCTGCAATATCCCGATTCCGATGGGGAGATGATGATCAACATATCAACATATATGCATTCCGAAGAACCAAGGTGGTATGGGTTCTCATGATGTCCGATGTTTTAATCTTGCTCTTTTGGCTAAGCAATGATGGATACTTCTCGCAGAACCAAATTAATTCTCTATGTCATTTGGTGTTGCGAATGCTATATGTGCATCGGTGCTAGGAGCGAAATATTTTCCCGATGGGGATCTCTTTTAAATTGCACTTTGAAGAATGGTATCTCCTTCACATGGCTCTTCACCACCCGTGGTATCTCCTTCATTCCAAGTCCTATTCTCCACGTCGATGGGCTCTTGTCCAAACTTTTAAGAAGGCGTCTATCTCGCTAGTTGGAGATGGATCGGAAATTAATATGGAAAGATTGTTGGGTACCTAGTAGCTCGACTAGAAAATTAATGACAAGGAGATGCAATATTTTTATTACTAGAGAGTCTGAGATCATCGACGTGGAGAATAGGACTTGGAACGAAGAGCTTCTTAGTGATATTTTTTGGCCAATTGACGCTCAAAGAATCCAAAACTTTCGGTTATATAGGAACATGATGGATGATTTTGTGTCATGGCATTTCACTAAGAATGGAATCTTTATGGTAAAATCATCCTACCATAAGAAGTGGAATCATCGACACGGAAGAAATATAAGAAAGACAAACCCGCTGGAATCGTAATGTACTTCACCAGTTTGGAAGACAATTTGGTCATTGAGATAACCGACGAAGATAAAAGTTCATATCTAGAGGGCAATATGGGGAGCTATACCCTATAATAGGGTTTTGGCAAATAGGCACATCCAGCCTTCCGCCCAATGCCCTCTCTGTACGGTTGATTGAGAGAGCATCAGACATGTCTTTCTCCAATTCCCATGGGTAAAAGAAATATGGGATCATCTGATACAACACCTATTATTAAGAATGCATGTGCTATGGATAGAGAAGGAGTTTCGGTACTTTTTTTTGACATGTAAACCACTTTATTCAAACTGAAAATTCAGGATTACAATCCGCTTGGATAGTTTTAAACAGGAAGATAGGAATTAAATCAAAGCAAGTATCAGAATCTATGTTAAGAGCTTATTTTGCACACATATGAGTCGCCGAATTTGCCGCTCGATTCAAATAGAGAAGCTTGAAAGCCTGGAAAGTTTGGCTAAGAGCCTTTAATTCTCGCAGAATGTGAACACCATCCATCCGAACCCGTCTCACATCTTGCCACAGCGACACCAGATTTGCACAGCCCGTCTGCAAGATGACCCGAGGCAACTGTAGTCTTATAGCAGCCTCGAAGCCTAATCTACATGTCAATAACTCACTGATAAAAGGGTCATCAACCGAGTTGTGGCGAGAACACCCTCCTTCTATCATAGCACCTGTACTGTCACGTATAACATAACCCCCTCCAGCCACCCTAGCTGAAAAATCCAGAGATCCATCAGTGCTGACTGTAAACCAGTCGGACGGTGGCGGACTCCAGCGAGGTAAACAAGGCTTCAGCGTAGAGGTCTTTAGAGGCAAATCAAGAGAAGAAACCAATTCATCAACCAGCTGCAAGGACCTGATCGGCTAAACTGTTCCTCTCCATACATAAATTTGTTTCTGCTAGCTAGACCAAATGCACCACATCAGAGTTATACACACTGCCTTGTCATTATTCGAGATGGCCTCATCTGTAGTATAATCTGAAGCCCAACTCCTCCAGGAGTTTCGGTACTTGTTGATCTACTGTTGACACGAACTGGTGTTGCTTTGCTCCTCCAGGATGTTAGCAGTGTTGAACTGATAGAAACTAGTACTCCCTCCGATTCATAATAAGCGTCGCTCATCTAGTACAAAGTTTGTACTAGCTTAGTATAAAATGAGCGACACTTATTATAGACCGGAGGGAGTACTATTTTGAATGTAGACAAGCAACAACACCCGGGGAAACAATTCATCAACCAGTCTGTAAGGCCCAAGCCATTGTTTTATTAGCAACCCTGCAAACTCGTTGGAGGTGGCCCAGAGAGGATTACGTTAAGCTTAATGTTGATGCATAGTTTGATGCACATAAGGGATCCGGTGCAACTAGAGTGATCATAAGAGATGAACGAGGCTTCTTCGTTGCAGGTAATAATGTCATTATTCCCTTTGTGAAGGACGCCACGATAGTAGAGGCATCTTCTTTACGGGTGGTTAGGCGTTTGCCCAATCTTTGGGATGCAATCTATTGATTGTCATCTCTAATTGCCTTGAAGTTATTGAAATGATGAAGAATGAAGTTTATTTTTTAAACTGGGTGGAGCAGTAAGAAAAAACATCTACATCAGCGCCGCTGGCGGCCACGACTAGAGGGCGGATGACACTAGAAAGGGTCCATCGGCGCTAGGCCGCGACTTAGAAGCACCACTAGAACGTAGAGGCAAGGGTGTTGGTGAGGACAATGGATGAAGCCAACTTTAGTGTCGGAAAGTCCATGTAGTTTTTATTTTTTGTCAAGCCTAGACGATCTATGAATCTATAAAAATTAAGTTTTATTAGCCGAAATCTAGTGTGGGTTGATTGTTGGGAGACGGCGGTGTGAGCAGCCCAACCCAAACTGCCGGCGGTTTGAACCGGTGCCTCCAAACAGCTTGTCGGCGCAATTGTCAATTGTCCGGTGGAGATGCTCTAAGTTCAGTTGAGAGTTGAGACGGAGAGTATAGTACACTGAAGTGGTGAGAGTTTCCTCTAACAAGTACTAGTATCAACATGCCAATCGAAGCCTGTGGGCTTAATATCATCCATAGCCCAACAGATGATTCTTATATGAACACAGTGTTCCAAAATAGCAGAACTGATCTCCCCTGAAGAAGTTATGTTCGATTACAAGCAAAATGTACAAACCAACAGATCCCAAAGTACGAGCTTGCCTTCTAATAATACGTTAGAACGATGAAGACCACCAATAAATAAATATTCAAAATTCGATACGTCCTTTTTTTTTTGCTCAAAGGCACATGCATGTGTGTAGTGTGAACACACAAAATAAAATACAATGGGCAGTCCTAACCTAAAGGAATAAAAAAACTGGTTTGCTTTTTTTTTTCTTGAGAGGAAAAAAATCTGGTTTGCTAACAATAAGGTTTCGCGCACCGCTAAAGCTCTAAAGATTTGGCAATGCCAATGTGTTGGAGTGTTGAGGAAGCAGATCGCTCTGGCCAAGGAGATCATTTGGCAAATCGACCTCGCCGAAGAGGCAAGGCTGCTCTCGGATGAGGAAAGGGAGCTGCGCCGACGTCTGAAATCCTCCTACTTGGGCCTCCTCGCCATCCAAAAAATCAAGATTCGACAAAGACCAAAGCTCACCTGGATTCGTTTAGGAGATGCCAATACGAAGCTTTTCCACGCGAGGACGAATGGACGGAGGAGAAAAGTCTACATCCAATCCCTCGTCACGGCCTCGGGAACGGCTATTTTGAAAAAGGATAAGGAAGACGCTCTTTTACAACATTTCAGAAGCCACCTTGGTTCTCCATCCGCGAGACAAGCCTGCCTGGATTGGGAAGGTCTAGGTTATGTTCCTCATGACCTTTCTGACTTGAACGACCCTTTCACGCGCCAGGAGATCAAGGGCGCGGTCTTCTCCTTGCCTTCGGTAAAAGCGCCCGGGCCCGATGGTTTCATTGGAGCCTTCTTCAAATCTTGCTGGGACATCATCAAGAATGACGTCATCAACGCAATAATCCATATGTCGCAGCTTCGTACAAGCTGCGTCCACCTCATCAACTCGGTCAACATCATCCTCATTCCTAAGAAAAATGAGGCGACAACGGTGGGCGACTACAGACCGATTAGCCTCATCCACAGTCTTTCGAAGATTTTCTCCAAGATTCTTGCTAATCGGTTGGCCCCTATCCTCCCTGACATCGTCTCCAATTGTCAGAGTGCTTTCGTCAAGAAAAGGAGTATTCATGACAATTTCATGCACGTGCAAAATCTCATCAAAGAGCTACACTCCTCAAAAAACCCGGGCCTTTTCCTCAAACTGGACATCTCCAAAGCCTTCGACTCTGTGGGGTGGGCTTACCTTATTGAGGTGCTGACGGCCATCGGCTTCGGTACCATGTGGCGTGACTGGATCTGCCTCACCCTGGCCTCCTCTTCCTCGCGCGTCCTCCTAAATGGGGACCCTGGCACGGCCTTTTGGCACAATAGGGGGCTTAGACAAGGCGACCCCCTTTCTCCCATGCTCTTCATCCTGGCCATCGATCCCTTGCAACGCATCTTTGCAAAGGCTGCCCTCAGCGGAATTCTTACGCCTATTCGCTCCCGCACGGTTAGATGCAGAATTTCATTGTATGCCGATGACGCTGGAGTCTTCGTCACGCCAAACAAAGAAGAGTTGGCTGCCGTAAAAGCCATACTGGACTGCTTCGGCAAGGCAAGCGGCCTCGTAACAAATGTGGATAAATCAAACAATGTGGGGAAATAGACCTCGACGATGTGCTCGCTGCTTTTCCTGCAAAGCTGGCAAGTTTCCCTGGGAAGTATTTAGGTCTACCTCTTCACTTTCGTCGCATGCGCAAGACTTCCAGCCTCTTTTCGACAAGATCGCTGGGAAGCTTCCTGGATGGTACGGCAAGAACATCGCGCGTCCTGGGAGAATCGCTCTGGCCAAATCGGTCCTGATGGCCACGGCGGTCTATCACTCTACGGCCATTCCGCTAACTAAATGGGCACGCAACCAGATCACCAAGATTGCAAGGAACTTTGTCTGGGCAGGAGATGAAGGGGAGCATGCCGCGCAAGGAAAAGCGCTTGTCAACTGGAAGACTGTCTGCAGGCCAAAAGCCTTGGGTGGCCTTGGAATGACGGATCTTGGCTGCTCTGGGAGAGCGCTGAGACTCCGTTGGCCTTGGCTACAATGGACCGACCCTTCACGCACTTGGGCTGGATCGAAGCTGCCCTGTAGCCCGGCTGATATGGACCTTTTCCGGGCTTGCACGAAGATATCCCTTGGGAACGGAGAAAGGGCCTCCTTTTGGCACGACAACTGGTGCGGACGGGGCCAATAAAGCAGTGGGCTCCCGACCTCTACAACATCGCCTCTAGGAAATCGAGATCGGTGGCAAAGGAGCTCTCCCTGGGTAACTGGATCCGATCGGTTGCTAGGCTTCACACCCCCATCCAGCTGTCTCAATACTTCGAGGTCTGGGACACCGTCCAGAACATTCAGCTTGAACCTCTCCTTCAAGATTCCATCAGGTGGACCCTGACCACCGACGGGGTTTACACTGCCAGCTCGGCCTACCACGCTCAGTTCAATGGATGCTTCCCCAAATTCAAGGCGCAAAAAATTTGGTCTGCCCATGCTGAGCCGAAATGCAAGCTATTCTCCTGGCTGGCCCTCCACGGGAAGCTCCTAACTGCCGACATGTTGACCATCAGAGGATGGCCCAATGACCCTACCTGCAAGCTCTGTGGCTCGGCCCCTGAAACGGCTCTACATCTCTGCAAAGATTGCCCCTTCACGACTGCGGTGTGGACTACAACTCAATCGTGGGATAATGATGCCACGGGAAGTCACGGACAATCCCTCCCCTCCTTCTCTGAGTGGTGGGACGACCTGATCGAGGGGAAACCTAAATCCGGCAAAACCGACTTAGCGGTCGCATGATGTATGTGATGTGGAATGCATGGAAAGAGCGCAATAGACGAATCTTCACGGGTCGGCGAATGACCTACGTCGAGGTGGCTTCGATTGCTAGAGACGACATCCACCAACGTTTGGCAGCCTATGCGTCGGGGGGGGCAGGCTATCCCAGCTGAACCTGATTAGTTCCTTTCCTTTGGGGCTGGAGGTTGCCGGTGGTTTTGGCACGTTTACGTCTTAATCTAAAACGTGTCTCTCTGTATCATGATTTTTTATTCCCCCTTCTAATAGAATAGGCAGAGCTCCTGCCGGTTGCGCTAAAAAAAAAATAAGGTTTCGTCGCTGCTTGGACGAGATGATACAGTAACAAAATCAGAGGATTCGAAATTATCACCTGGTTAGGTCTGCTTCACGCTATGTCCGAGGGCAAACTTACGAGTGGAGCATCAACTTAGACTAACGATATAAACGAGATTACAGAATTCGCTAGTAACTTATTTTGAACAGTTAACAAAAAAATCAAAGGAAAAAAATTAATTTCTTCGCCTGGGTTTGAACCGGAGACCTTCAGTGTGTTAGACTGACGTGATAACAAACTACACCACGAAACCTTTCGTGATTCTGTGGAAGCAAGTTATTTATTACACATGGATAGGTTTACTGAAGAGATCCACACCAGGGTGACGTGATAACCAACTACACACAAAACCTTTAATAATTACTATAAACTTAGCTTCTACCTAATCACAAAAGGTTTGGTGGAGATCATATTTAGCTGTGTAATATTTGCGTCGCATCCCGCATGCATAACTTGGGCCTGAATGGACGCCCCCATTCCATTTGGATGAAACTGACGGATACATTGTGACTCCCAAAAACGAGAAAAAGAAAGAGAAACACGCACATCAAGCCATTTCCCTGCTCTGCAAAACGCAAGCAACTCGATCCGCTTCCAGCAGACAGGCAGCAAACGAAAAACAAACCCCTCCAGTTCAGTACATGGTACTACTTACTTTCCAACAACATTACATTACAGGGAACTAAAAACAAAAGACGAGAACATCTGTATGGCTTCACACGTTTTCCATCAGGTTCCACCAACGTTCGTCCCTCGATCCGAAGCACCGCAGGGCCCCAACCCCAACACTGGTACTGTACTAGCTTTGTACCCGTTGTTGACCTGTTGTTTTCGTAGCTCCATTGTCCTTGGTGTGTTACATCAGCCTCGCGACTGAATGTAGTAATCACTATCTTGTGCTTCGATTTCGATTATCAGCTGCACACCCCCACGACATGTTGGCCCTTGCTGCAGTAAGATACATCCTCCCTGTCCTACCCTGCTTCCAAGACCTGCCCAATATTAACTCCAGAGGATTCTTGATGAACATTTTTTTCAAAACAAGATCTGTTAATACTTTCTCATACAGCCTGCAAGCCTCAACAACCTGCAGATTAAGCCTAGCTCTAGATCAGAAGATATCGGCTGTCTACCGAAAACATTCGGTAAAACAGCTGGTCAGTTTAGAGCACTCAAATAGGAGCTAACAGGGCTCAAAACATAACCTGACGCAGGACAAGCAAAGAATGTTTCCTCAGAGGTACAGAAAACAAGTCTAGTACTCTCCAATTCCATTCATAATTTCCATGGTGTCTTTTGTAGCCTATATAAATATGGCTTTAAATGCCAGATGAACCACAAGAAAATCTTTAAATGCCAGATGAACCACAACAAAAATCTTGGGTAGCATATATTTTGCTTTCCACAGGTCTTTAGAGAACATATCAATCCCAGCAACAGATTATACTTAAATTTGACAGAGAACGTTTGTTGAGTGACAGAAAACAGTCGTGAATTTTCCCACTTTCACTTAAGAATACCAGGACCTGGCCCTAGAAAAATCCCAGCAAAAGAATCTCTCGGGGAATTGTATTGATTTTGCACAGATTGATCTAGTCACCTCCTGAAAGTAGTGTCTCAGGTGCATATCATTGACTCATCCAGTTCAAATGGTGCAAATGTCACATAATTCAGGAAACCTTGCTCACCTTTTGTTGTCCTGAAAGTAAGTGACCAGTGCCCCCCAGGTGTGTATCACTGACTGACCTGGTTCAAATGGTGCAAATGTCAGAGTATAATTCAGAAAATTGCTCAGCAACACAATGACACCTTGATTAGTTCCACACAATCTGTCGTCAAAAAGGAGAATTAGTAACATTTTGTTCCTTCTACTGAAACAAAATGCTTTCTGCAAAAGAATCAGTAATGCGGACCATCAAACAAGAACCAGCATCCCCATCCTAAATGACTACTAACTCATTAGCCGGATCACCGGCACCGTGCTGCTCAGACTTGGGAGATTCGTCATCGTCGCCGAAAAAGAGCTTGTAGAAGGTGGAGACGTCGCACTCCTCCTCCTCATCGCCGCAGAGCGAAATTGTTGAGTGCGCACACGTCTCGGTTCCGACAACACTGCCGCTGTCGCTGTCGCCACAGAGAGCACCGGCTTGTTCCTC